>JAWHQI010000005.1:17925000-20425000 GCA_033032865.1 Dactylorhiza incarnata
TTATCATCAATATTCAATTCACGTGCTCAATTCACGACGTGTTTCAACACCCTTGAAGATATCACCCATATTGAGAGGTTATCACAAACCTAATCATCCGATAGATTATCAAACGATGAGCATTTATATATAAACATGTCCTCTAAATTCTTCATTCAATAATGCATCGCAATGTCCCATTTCAGAATCATAACATTCATCTACGCCTCACTCAATTGACATGGGAATCCAGGAACTCCTACCACACTAAAGGAGGAGAACCTTAAGTTCTCTATTTGCTAGCATTGGTGGTAGCGCTACCGCCGGGCGCTAGTGATCCAGTCGACATACCTTCTTGTTGACATTGGGTCTACGGGAAGTTAGCCCTTCCCGTCAACAAGTCGACACACTAGCGCCGACGGTATGATGGCGCAAATCTTAGCACACCGCTATAGGCGGTAGTAAGATTGCGGCACGAAACGGCAGTGTACCGATCGTTCAAGTAATATAAAATGGGAATGAATCCCCAAGTATCGATCTCAAAGGAACACAGTAAGGTGGAGTTTATTATCGAGGAAGGACTTGAGATTGAAGTCCTTTCGAGCGGATGGATGCTGAAACGGGGGTTTTGGTTTGTGGAAAATGAAGAGCAAAATCTATCACTACTCCTATGCAATGCCGCTATGCAATGCTTCGCTTGGCGGGATGGAGACTACGTAGGCCTTGAACGCACTACTTCGTTGGGCGGATGGACGAGTAGGCTAGCGGAATCGAACTATGCAGGCCTTGAGCGTGCTGCTTCGTTAGGCGGGATGGATTACACGGGCCGCGATGCCACGCTTCGATAGGCGGATGGACGAGTAGGCTAACGGAATGAGGGTCACAAACACCTCGTCGACAAGCATGCCACTAGCAATTGCTAGTGCGGCACCGGACACGGTGGTGGAGTGGAAAATGGATGGCGGCGCACCTCATTAACACATATGAACCAAATAATTTCAAATAAATGAAATAAGCATTACAAAGCATAGTTCATAGCATACATCATCAAAATATAGAGATTATAAACATTACATCAACATAAGGAAGAGGAAAAGGCAAGAGATACGACCGAATCCGGAGGCTCGTTGTAGATTCACGGTAGGAAGCACCGGGTTGTCAATCCGCGTCCTAGCTCGGTCCCAACTATCGTCCGGGGTAGAGGAGGGCTGTGACACCTCCCAATGGACTCGTCTTCTCCAGCGTTTTACAATCCGACCACGTCCGATGCGAAGAACTCCTTCCTTGGCGATGAAGATGAGTGTAGAATCTCCTCCTTGAAGCCCTTGGATGATGGAGGAGGCCTAGGGGGCGAACACCTGCGGAAATGGGCGGAACGGCGGAGCTGGGCGAGAAAATGCGGAGGATCCGACCTAAATCGCGAGCAGGAATATTTATAGGCGCTGGAATAAACAGTGCGCACGGTCATTGGCGCACGACCAGTGGTCGTGCGGGCTGGAATCCTGTGATCGTGCGCCTGCCTGGGTGGAGCCTGCAATGGAAGAAATTTATAAAATACCATGTTCGCACGACCAGTGGCGCACGACCGGTGGTCGTGCGCACTATCGTAGGTGGTCGTGCACACTGTCCGAGACAGAACTCCAAAAAAAGGGTTAAGTGCACACGATCAGCGGCGCACGACCAGTGGTCGTGCGCAATAGAACCAGTGATCGTGCGCAGTGTTCCTGTACAAAATTGTACCGGGAACACCTGCACGACTCCTGTTCCAGCACAACCACGAATCCAGCCACTGAAAGTGGCACTTAACAATGCATGAAAACTACTAGAGATGCAGAACATGAAATAACACCAAAAATGGGCCTAGAGGTGCACTTAGCATGGAGTATCAAATATGAGTGAAAACATGTCTAAAGTGAAGTGCATAGACTAGAAAATCGGCCCAGATGGGTCCATAAATGTGTATATATTTGGGACTCAGCACACCAAAAACTTGATGGCGCAAATCTTAGCACACCGCTATAGGCGGTAGTAAGACTACGGCACAAAACGGCAGTGTACCGATCGTTCAAGTAATATAAAATGGGAATGAATCCCCAAGTATCGATCTCAAAGGAACACAGTAAGGTGGAGTTTATTATCGAGGAAGGACTTGAGATTGAAGTCCTTTCGAGCGGATGGATGCGGAAAAGGGGGATTTGGTTTGTGGAAAATAAAGGAAAATATTACAACTACTCCTATGCAATGCCGCTATGCAATGCTTTGCTTGGCGGGATGGAGACTAGGCAGGCCTTGAGCGCGCTGCATCGCAAGGGCGGATGGACGAGTAGGCAAGCGGAATCGAACTGTGCAGGCCTTGAGCGCACTGCTTCGTTGGGCAAATGGATTACACGGGCCTCTATGCCACGCTTCGCTAGGCGGATGGAAGAGTAGGCATACGAATGGAATGGAGAGAACGGCGGAATGAGGGTCGCAAGCACCTCTTCGCAAAGCACGCCACTAGCAATTGCTAGTGCGGCATCAGTCGACACACCTTCTTTACGATGATGTCCAACAACATCAGTCATACTTAGCCTTCTCAGCGACAAGGCTTCTTCACGAAGATATCTGTTCTTCTCAACGACAAGGCCACTTTGACGAAGTCGATGATACTGCATCTTCTCTGTGTTTGACGATCTTCCCGAGTCTCAGCGGTCGACGATCTTCCTTCTGAGTTCGACGATCTTGCTTCTGCATTCGACAAACACGCCAAATCTCAGCGGTCGTCGATCTTCCTTCTGAGTTCGACGATCTCCATTCTGCGTTCGACGAACACGCCAAATCTCAGTGGTCTTCGATCTTCCTTTTGAGTTCGACGATCTCCATTCTGCGTTCGACGAACACGCCAAATCTCAGCGATCGTCGATCTTCTTTCTGAGTTTGACGATCTTCATTCTGCGTTCGACGAACTCCCTTCTGCGTTCGACGAATCTTGTTCTTCTTGACGATATATATAGTACTTTCAGAAATAGTTAAAGTACTTGACATTTGTCGATCTCTGCAAGCATGAGCTAGATGGAGCATTAAATACAACTTGCACTTATCATTGAGCTGAGCACTTCTTCAAATCAGGAATATTGTCGGGCACTGTTCCCAACAGATATTATGCCCATCAAGATTGGTAATCTAGAAACGTGCATATATTGCAATATACGAGTAATCATGAGTTAAATTATACTCGAGACATGTAGTGACTCTTGTATGAGGGTGGAAAGGACTAGTAAATATAGTTGGGCAAACCTTGGTAGTGAACCTAAACGTATCACTATCTACGTGAGTAGTCCTAAAGGAACTATAGAGAGTAATCCCATGACTTACACATTTCACCGCGTTAGAGTTATGACAACTCACTAGGGGCAGCGTTGTCGGTTTGGTGTGGTTGGTAGGATATGGTTATATACTGTGGAAATTGAGTAAGTGCTTGGTGGAAGTCCTTGAGTGCTTGTTAGCACGACTTGGTCAAGAGAATCACATATGCGTGTATGAATGGTAAACGATTGTATCGACCAACTGCTCGTGCATACTTGAGGGAGATACAAAATTTGATCATGATGAGTAGAGATACTAGTACCTACCTATACAAAACAACGATGGTCTTCATCCCGGTGAGAGACATTCAAGCGTCTTCTTGTACATAATTTTGATTACGACTTTTATGGAGAATTATAAAGGTACACTTGGGGGAAATTTGGGGTGATGCGCGATGCAATGTGGATGATTAATGTCACGAACAAGGGTTAAGTGGGAGTTAGGACATACTAAATTAATAACCTTGTCAAGTGTACTCTGAATTCGATTTACATAGCCCGACTTCAATCCGCATAGCCCCAACCTAAATTTCGGGGACAAAATTGTTTCTTCGTTTATTGGATTTGTAACATCCCAATTCGAACTTGACCCCTCGAGTGCCACGAGTCATATGGAGATGCTTGGGCTAGGTAGGAGTCTTGAGGTCCTAATGGTGCCATGGATGTGCCCTGATCTCCAGGAGTGGATGTAACCCTCACTCCTTGAAGTTAGGAAGGAAATGGCAAAGGAATTGGTAGCAGGGAGCTAGCGCCGGCGGTAGCTTCATCTAGCGCCGATGATAGCGGCCGAATCAGTGCAGGTGATTTCTTCCATGGTGGGTGGCCTAAATTGCCTAAAACTAAGTTAAGGGTGGAATTAATAGCCAATAAGTAG
Source organism: Dactylorhiza incarnata (assembly GCA_033032865.1). Lineage (NCBI taxonomy): Eukaryota > Viridiplantae > Streptophyta > Magnoliopsida > Asparagales > Orchidaceae > Dactylorhiza > Dactylorhiza incarnata. The sequence goes on from JAWHQI010000005.1 coordinate 17,929,198, forward strand.
TTGGCACCTAGTGTGGAGTTCCAACATAAGGTTTGGAAAGATGGAATTTGCATTTAATGCTCATTAATGCAAATCTCTCTCTCTCTCTCTCTCTCTCTATCTCTCTCTCTTCATTCTCTCCTAACCCAAATGGCTTGAACTATCCTAATCAGAGGGCTATATTGATCCTCTTCTTCATCCTCTTCATCCTCTTCATCATCTTCTTCTTTTTCTTCATCTTCTTCCTCACACCTCAAGGTTTTAACCTAGGATTTTGAAGGAGCAACCTTGGAGAAGGGCTTGAGCTCGGCCGACCGCCGCTATGACGCCAAGGAGATACCCGTGATCGTCGGCTAGATATCAGGTGACTTCCGACCCCCCCTCCCTTGGTGCTAGATCATTAGATCTAATTAGGATAAGAATTGAGCTCAGAAGAGCTTGATTTAATGAGACTAATGGAGTTTCGTAGGAAGTGGCCACGCTAGAGAATATATTCTAGGGCGTCGTTCGCCGCGTGTATGACTTGGATCAACTCCTCTCTTCAATACGAAGTTAAAGGAGTTGATTTCGTGAAGATCAGTGGCCTAATGAGGGAGTGTTGGAGGAGAGAAGGTGAAATGCCCTAATTTCTTGTGGAGAAAGATGATGAATAGTCCATGTTAAATGGTTTTATTTATAGATATGGTAGCAAATTTTGAGCTTGAATCATATTAGACATATACATAGTGATGGGAGTCCAACCATTAGGGAAAGAAAGAATATGTATATGATTTGAAGCTGGGCTGCCAGAGAAGTAATTTGGAGGTGAATAACAGAGGATCTGCTTCCTGTTAACTAGCGCCCGGTGGTAGTGCTACTGCCAGCGCTAGCATGTCGACTGGTCGACGGGAAGGGATAACTTCCCGTCGACACTTAATATCGAGGGGATGGAGTGCTGGTAGAATCACTAGCGCCCGGCGGTAGCCCTACCGTCGGCGCTAGTATGTCAACTGGTCGACGGGAAGGGAAAACTTCTCGTCGACACTTAATGTCGGCTGGAAGGAGTGCTTATTGAATCACTAGCGCCCGACGGTAGCCCTACCGCCGACGCTACTATGTCAACTGGTCGACGGGAAGGGATAACTTCCCGTCGACACATAATGTCGACGGGAAGGAGTGCTGGTGATATAGAAATTTAGGGTTTTGCAAAGCGAAATGATTAAAGATTTTCTCCAAAACTATATCCGATAAAGGCGAGTGTACCTTATCGTCTATAGAATAGGAAATTTAGAAATACCAAGATCGTATTCTACGGGGTGCATTGATTACTTTTACTTCGAGGAAAATCACTATTATCTTATCTAATCGATTTTTGAGTTTTGCTTTACTATCTAAATAGAGACAAATTGCAAGTTAAAAGAAGGGATTAAACGATGGTAAAAGAGATTAGTGCTCAATCAAAATGTCACCTTGGATTAAGAATAATCAAGAGAAAGGAAAATAAATCTAATTCCATTTAATTAAACTACTTGACCTTGGAGGTTCCCGAAGCTCGAACATGCCTCTCTCGAGGTTAATGCCCAACTAAGTTTAGGAAAAATCAACCGGACTCTCATCCTGTAATTGATTACCTAAAACTTGCTTTATGAAGTGAACCCCGCTATTGGATTTGACTCCAATCTGGGAGATTTACGTCATCCTCTCTCCAGGGGTGCGTGCAACTCTCTTTACCCTTGAGTGATCGATTCACACTTTGAGCCTCTCGGCTAACTAAGTATGAAAACTTAAGCTAAAACCATACATCGATAATATGGCCTCACTAGTTAAAATTCAAGGGTAATTCAAGTGTTTTATAAAAATGGAAAAAAAGAGCTTTAAGAAATCATAACTTGATTATCTCATCCTCGGATCATTTCGATCGAGCACTAATGAGAATTAGTTGCTCATGGTGGAGGGGGAAGAGGAAGAAAAATAAAATTGCATGAAGAAAAATTACTGAGTAAAAAGAGAGGTGAAGAAAACTATGCCAACTTTTATTGAAACGAAAAACTATTACAACTCTTAAGCAAGATTGCAAGCTAGAAAAATAAGGATTACAAGCTTAATAAACTAGTGCAAGGAAGAAATCTAGTACATTGCATGAGAAGAAAAAAAGAACATGAAAGTTTAAAGAGACATGAACATGAAATGGAAAAACTCACTATCAGCTCTAGCAGCACCTCCCCCTCTCAAAATTTCTGAACCCTGGACTCAAGGAGAGCCCTGGAATTTATAGGAAAAAATTTCAAGTTACACGCCCCTTGGTCACGGGAGTGACCTAGGGGCGTGTAATCACTATTATGCATGGCTGAGACAGTGGCGTGGGCTTTGCGTGACGGTGGGAGAAATTCGTACATTACACGCCCGTGTAACTTGGGTCACGGGCGTGTACTTGGGCAGCTTCATTTAATGCGGCGTGGGTCTTCTTTGCGGCGCGGCGGTGTGCATGGATCACGCGGGAACGTCAGGGCGTGACATATGGGTCACGGGTGTGACTCATGTTGACTTCTCGACGGCTTCTCCATGTCTCGACGGCAGCACGCTGGGAAGATTCTAAAATTACACGCCCCTTGGCCACGGGCGTGACCTGGGGCGTGACTTGTTGTGGGCTAGCTCTATCAGCGCGGCATCGACTCTGGTTTGATCTTCAGGTTACACGCCCCATGGTCACGGGCGTGACTTGGGGCGTGACTTGTAAATTTCATAAATTTCTCCCAAAATTCTGCAAATATTGAAATTAAGCTAAGTTATAATCAAAATTACAAAAAGAACTACTTATAACCTAAAATTGACATGAAAAGGAAAAATTCATTTCAAATAATCACAAAAATTTCTATTAAAAACTTGTATAAATGCTACTTATCAAATGCCCCCATACTTGAGGTTTTGCTATTCCAGAGCAAAAGTGTGAGACATAATATATAAGACATCCATAAAATTTTTAATTTCAAACTAAAATTTTATTAAACCAAAAGTTAAGTTAAGAATAAATTCTAGGAGTTAAGTCCTAAATTATGATGATGATTTGAAAAGAGAGAAAATTGTTTAGGCAAGGACTTCTCAAGGTAATTAATTAGCTTACCTAAATTGTAGAAAATATAAAACTAGATTAAATTAAAATTATAAGAACTCTATATTAAAATAAACTTAAGGAAAAGTAACATACTAAATATTGCTCTCTCCATAACTTAAGTTAAACCTAGATCAAAGTTATTGGCTACGGGGGGGGGGGGGGGGGGGGGGGGGGGGGGGGTTACAAAGCTTGCCATAAGAAGAGATTTTTGATTTTAGGTGATGAATTTTATCCTCTCACCTCTATTTTTTTTCTTTTCCTTTTTTTTGTACATGTTTAGGGAATAATGAATTTTATCCTCTTATTCCCATGCATATAATCTCTTTAAATTCTCTTCTTATAAAAACCCAAAATGTATATGGTTTAGGAGTAATGAATTTTATCCTCTTACTCCATGCCATATAATCTTTTCAAATATTTTGGGTGCATATGTTTAGGGACTAATGAATTTTATCCTCTTATTCCCATGACATATGATCTTTTTAAAACACTTTTTTATGCCATTAAAGGTGTAGGGTAGGAAAAATTTCTAGTTTATAAATTAAATTATATTGAGAGTACATTCTAGTAAATTTAAATTTCCTAAGATCTAAAGAGCTAGAAGAAAATATAATTGAAATCTAAAGTGGTTTAGCAATTTTACTACAAAATGAAGCCATTTAAGGATAAAAAGAGAAGTCATGCTAACAAAAATTCTCTAATCAAACTTAAGTCATAAGATGGTTCTTAAAACAAGATTACCTAAAATTTGAAATTAACAAACTATGATAAACAAAATTTTTGCCAATTAAAAACCTAAAAATGCTTATAAACATTCTCAACTAGATTTCTAAGAAATCACAAAACAACAAGTAGGAGGGGTATAAGAATTTTTGGAATTTTTGATATTATCTTTTTTTATTATTTTTTTAATACTCTTTTTTTTTTGAATTTTTGACTATTATCTTTTTTTGAATTTTTGATAATTTAAGAAAGGAAACTAGTTTCAAACCTAACATTTTTTTTTTGTTAATTCCTGGACTTCCCGAGGTATACCCCGTGAAGGGTTCTCACGGTACTAGGAGGTGTAATGGGATGATATCCCAAACGTCCCTTTCCAAGATTTAAATTTTCGATTTTCTATTTTTTTTTTGAGTTTTTGGGTTTTACAAGTGCTTAAAAAACATAAGAAAATAATTTAATTAATAATTTTTTTAATTTTTTGAAAATTTCTAATTTAAAAACTATTTACAAAGAACTATTTACACCCCATACTTAAAGTTAAACATTGTCCTCAATGTTTAAAACTAAGTATGAAGTAAAAAGAAAAGAAAAAGAAGCAAATAAAGAAATGCAAGGAAAAAGAGAAGGAAAAAGAGCTTCCCTGATTTTTTTTGAAGCTTTCGTGGGGAAGCGGCGATTACCTACAAAAGTTGTTAAAGAAGAAAAACAAGAGAAAATAATAAAAAGATAACCTTGGGGTGCCTCCCAAAAGCGCTTTGTTTAAGTTCGCTTAGCTTGACCCACTTGCCGATCATATTATAGGATGCAAATATAATGATTCACTCTTCTCGTTAGCTAGCTCTCCCGAAAGATATAACTTAAGGCGGTGCCCATTTACTTTGAAGGAACCTTTTTCCGGGTGGGAAATTAGGATTGTCCCATAGGACCAAACCTCTTTAACAATAAAGGGTCCGGACCATCGGGATTTTAATTTTCCCAGAAAAAGGCGAAGGCCAGAATTATAAAGGAGGACGAGATCGCCCGGCGAAAAAGTTTTTGGAAATTTTGTATGTTTATCGTGATAAAACTTTGTTCGCTCCTTATATAATTTATTACTTTCATACGCATTCGCTCGCCATTCATCTAATTCATTCATTTGGAATTTTCTTTGTTCGGCCACTAATGTAGAATCGAGATTTAAAAATTTAAGCGCCCAAAATGCGCGGTGTTCTAATTCGACCGGAAGGTGGCAAGCCTTTCCATAGACCATTCGATATGGTGTACAACCGATAGCGGTCTTGTACACCGTTCGATAAGCCCATAGCGCGTCATCGAGCTTTATTGCCCAATCCTTCCAATTAATAGAAACCGTTTTTTCTAAAATCTGCTTTAATTCTCGATTAACAACTTCGTCTTGGCCGCTCGTTTGTGGGTGATATGCAGTGGATAATTTGTGCATGACACCATATTTTGCTAAGATTTTTGTAAATTGACTATTGCAAAAATGGGTGCCCCGATCACTTACTATAGCGAGGGCGTGCCAAATCGAGAAAATAATTTTTTTAAGAAATTAACGACGACTCGCGCATCGTTGGTGGGAAGAGCTTGCGCTTCCGCGCACCTCGACATGTAGTCGACCGCAACGAGAATATATTTATTTGAAAAAGATGGAGGGAGAGGACCTACAAAATCAATACCCCAAAGATCGAAAATTTTGCATTCTAAGAAAATGTTTTGGGGCATCTCATCCCGGCGGGAGATGTTCCCCGACCGCTGGAAGCTGTCGCAAGTACTCACAAGGGTGTGAGCATCTTTGAAGAGCGTGGGATAATAAAAGCCCGCCTCCAGCGCCTTCCTCGCGGTTCGGTTCGAATGATAATGACCACTGGTTGGTCCCTCGTGACAATGACGTAAAATTTTAAGGCCTTCCTCACTTGAGACGCATCTTCTCACCACCTGGTCTACGCAAACACGGAATAAAAAGGGGTCCTCCCTAAATTAATTCTTTAAATCAGAAAAGAATTTCTTCTTTTGCTGACTCGAGAATTCTTTTGGCAGGACCCGGGCTATTAAATAGTTAGCCAAATCCGCAAACCAAGGGTGAAAGATGAATTTATATTTTCGAGAGCGAGGAGGCGCTCTTTGAGAAATTTATCGTTAACGTCGGCTTCTATTAATGCTTCCGAGGTGGGATTTTCTAATCGAGAAAGATGATCGACCGCCAAGTTTTCGGCTCCCCTTTTGTCCCGGATCTCTAAATCAAACTCCTGAAAGAGGAGGATCCATCGCAAAAGACGAGGCTTGGCGTCCAATTTACTTAAGAGATACCTAAGCGCGGAGTGATCTGTCAAGATGATAACTTTGGAAAGCGTGATATACGACATAAACTTATCAAAAGCGAAAATGATTGCTATAAGTTCCTTCTCGGTAGTTGTGTAGTTCGCTTGTGCCAACGTGAGTGTCTTGCTTGCATAATAAATCGGGTGGAAATACTTACTCAACCGTTGGCCTAACACGGCGCCTACCGCAATATCACTCGCGTCGCATATAATTTTGAAGGGTAGCGACCAATCCGGCGCAACTAGAATCGGAGAATTTATAAGCTTTTCTTTGATAAGTTTAAAGGCCAAATGGCATTCGTCATTAAAAAGGAAGGAAGACTCTTTCTCGAGCAGATGGGTTAACGGCTTCGTGATTTTGGAAAAATTTTGGATAAAGCGCCGATAAAACCCTGCGTGACCTAGGAAACTTCTAATGGCTTTTACATTCGTTGGAGGGGGGAGTTTTTCAATTACTTCGATCTTGGCCCTATCGACCTCGATCCATTTGCCCGAGATTTTATGGCCAAGGACTAATCCTTCTTTGACCATAAAATGGCACTTCTCCCAATTGAGAGCAAGATTAGTTTCCTCACAACGTTGTAACACGCGCTCAAGATTTTTAAACAAATTTTGAAAGAGTTTCCGAAAACAGAAAAGTCGTCCATAAACAATTACATCACCTCCTCTACTAACTCGTCAAATATTGCCAACATACATCTTTGGAATGTAGCTGGCGCGTTACAAAGACCAAATGGCATCCTTCGATAAGCGAAGGTGCCAAAGGGACAAGTGAAATTTGTTTTCTCTGTTTTCTCTTGGTCGTCGGGCGAAATCCGGATTTGGAAATATCCTGACAGACCATCGAGAAAATAGTAGTAGGAGTGACCTGAAAGGAGCTCTAAGATTTGATCGATAAAAGGTAGCGGGAAGTGATCCTTACGGGTGGCATCATTTAGTTTTCGATAATCGATGCACATCCGCCAACCCGTAACAGTACGAGTTGGGATTAATTCGTTACTTTTGTTTGAAACTACCGTAACGCCACCTTTCTTTGGTACGAATTGTACCGAGCTAACCCAAGTACTATCCGATATCTGGTAGATGATTCCCGCGACCAAAAGTTTAATAACTTTGGCCTTAACGACTTCTTTCATATTCGGGTTTAGTCGTCGTTGAGGCTGGACCGTGTTGCGGGAATTATCTTCGAGGAAGATTTTGTGAGTGTAGAAGGAAGGGTTAATACCCTTGATATCTGATATTTGCCATGCAATTGTGTGGCGGTGCTTGCTTAAGACAAGAGTCAACTCAGAAATTTCTGAGTTGCTAAGTTCAGATGAAACGATGATGGGTAGCTTAGACACTTTTTCTAAAAATAAATATTTAAGGTGGGGGAGTTGCTGTAAATCTAACACGGGTGGCTCTTCATAAGAAGTTTTAATTTTTAATTTTTCTAGAAATAATGGTTCGGGTGGTGTGGGGTGAGAGACTTCTTCTTCAAGATAAAAGAGCTCGATGAGCTCGGAATCACTACTTGCCGATGAGACTAACTCGGGGGATGAATCGAACTCACAACACTCTTCCAAGTAAAAATACGAATCGACATTTTCTAATGTGTTCCGCATCGAGGAATTTATGCCGAAAGTAACTTCATCGTCTCCAACCCGTAGGAGGAGCTTTCCGTTACTTACGTCTATAATAGCACGGGAGGTGGCAAGGAAGGGGCGGCCGAGTATGAGGGGTACTTCGGCATCCTCTTCGATGTCAAGAATGACAAAGTCCACCGGGAGATGAACTTGTCAACCTTGACGAGCACGTCCTCCACTATTCCTACCGGATATTTTAAAGAACGATCCGCTAATTGAATACTCATTCGAGTGGGGCTTGGATTTCCTAGACCTAGCTTTTTGAATAATGAAAACGGCATGAGATTGATGCTTGCTCCAAGATCCTCTAAGGCATGTTTTACTAATGAATTTCCAAATAAACACGGGATGGAGAACCGTCCCGGGTCATTTGCTTTTTGAGGCAATTTGTTGAGTACAACCGCGAAGCATTCTGCGTTTAAAGAAATATGTGAATATCTTCTATTTTTTTCTTATTGGAGAGCAACTCCTTAAGATATTTCGCATATTTAGGCATTTGAGAGATAGCCTCACAGAAGGGTACATTAATATGAATTTGCTTTAAAATATCTAAAAACTTTTTATAATTTTTTTCAGCGCACTCGCTTTTAAATTTAGACGAATACGGAATATTAAAAGTAGAAGCACGCGGAGCTAACGTAGCGGGCAAATTCGAAGATAAATTAAGAGTAGGAGGAGGAGGAGAGGAAGTTACCTTGTGTTCATCCTGTTTTGAAACCACCTCCTTCCTGCTTCGGAGTGTAATCGCGTTCGCGCTCTCCTTTGGATTTTGCTCTGTATTCCCCGGTAGTGCTCCTAGATGACGCTCGGAGATCATCTTCGCTAGCTAGCCCACTTGGTTCTCTAAATTTTTGATTGATCCAGTGAGATTCCGGATGTTCGTTTCATTTGTAGCAACATATTTTGCAAAAACTTCTTCAAGCGGAGAGAGTTTTTGCTGTTGCGGTGGAAAACTGGGGGAATTAAAATTTTGAGAATTCAAATTTAGAGGGAGATTAGGAGGTTGATTAATATTTAGAGGGCGCTGAGCATTTCCTTGGTTGCTCCATGAGAAATTCGGATGGTTCCTATAACCCGCATTGTAAGTGTTGTTGTACAGAGCGGTGTTGGGGTTATAGGAAGCCCGAGGCGGATTTCCCATGTAGTCAACCTGCTCTTCAATTAAAATATTATTAGCCCAAGGAGGAGTGGCGGAGGAAGCAGACATCTCCGCTATTTGCTTTGTTAAGCGCTCAACTTGTAAAGCCAAATTTGTGTTTGCGTCTATTTCAAAAATTCTGGCTGGCTTGTTAGGCCTCGCTCAGGGCATGTTCCATTGGTATGCATTCGTGGCCATCTCTTCGAAAAGCTCTTGAGCGGCGTCCGAGGTTTTGTTATTTAACGTCCCCCCGGCGGCCGCATCAATCATTTGCCTCGTTTGGAGATTTAAGCCATTATTAAATATTTGCACTTGTTGCCAAGTGGCAAGTGCGTGGTGAGGGCATCGACGCAAAAGCTCCTTGAAGCGCTCCCATGTGTCATAGAGAGTCTCCGAGTCGATTTGCATGAATGACGCAATATCCGTGCGCAATTTAGCGGTCTTTGAAGGCGGGAAATATTTATTTAGAAATTTTTCCGCCATTTCGGCCCATGTAGTGATGGATCCCCTAGGTGGAGAGCCCAGCCACTGCTTGGCCTTAGACCACAAAGAAAAAGGAAAAAGACGCAATCGAATGGCATCATCGTTGACGCCATTGATATTAAAAGTATTGCAAATTTCAAGAAAGTAAGAAATATGTGAATTTGGATCTTCGTCTGGTTGACCATCGAAGGTCACCGATTGTTGCACCATTTGTATGATGTTGGACTTGATCTCAAAATTATTGTTCGCCACCGTGGGGCGAACAATACTCGACTGTGTGCCTTCCAAATTCGGCCGCGCATAATATTACATGGTCTGTTGCGCGGCCTCATTAAGATTTGGCTCATTAGGATTAGGAGGATTAAGATTAGGATCCATATTCGCTGTGTTAGTGTCCCCGATCGACTCTTCGAATTCTACTTGATTTTCCTGATCACGAGAACGGCGGCGCCTCAAAAGGGTTCGCTCGATCTCTGGATCAAAAGGAATATTCAAAGCGCTACCTCGGGTCATACACTAAAAAGAAAAGAAGGGGAGAGAGAAAAAATAAACTAAAATAGAAAAGAGATTAAACTAAAGAGAAAAAGAAAAGAAAGGAAGAGGAAAAACTAGATAAAATTTTTTCTTTTTTTTTTAAATTTAGAAAAAACAAATAAAATAAAAAGAAGCGTGATAAAATTAATTGTTATACTCTTTTCGAAATATCTACGCAAAGTCCCCGGCAGCGGCGCCAAAAACTTGATATAGAAATTTAGGGTTTTGCAAAGCGAAATGATTAAAGATTTTCTCCAAAACTATATCAGATAAAGGCAAGTGTACCTTATCGTCTATAGTATAGGATATTTAGAAATACCAAGTTTGTATTCCACAGGGTGCATTGATTACTTCTACTTCGAGGAAAATCATTATTATCTTATCTAATCGATTTTTGAGTTTTGCTTTACTAGCTAAATTGAGACAAATTGCAAGTTAAAAGAAGGGATTAAACGATGGTAAAAGAGATTAGTGCTCAATCAAACTGTCACCTTGGATTAAGAATAATCAAGCGAAAGAAAAATAAATCTAATTCCGTTTAATTAAACTACTTGACCGTGGACGTTCCCGAAGCTCGAACATGCCTCTCTCGAGGTTAATGCCCAACTAAGTTTAGGAAAAATCAACCGGACTCTCGTCCTATAATTGATTACCTAAAACTTGCTTTATGAAGTGAACCCCGCTATTGGATTTGACTCCAATCTGGGAGATTTACGTTATCCTCTCTCGAGGGGTGCGTGCAACTCTCTTTACCCTTGAGTGATCGATTCATACTTTGAGCCTCTCGGTTAACTAAATATGAAAACTTAAGAGAAAACCATACATCGATAATATGGCCTCACTAGTTAAAATTCAAGGGTAATTCAAGTGTTTTATAAAAACAGAAAAAGAGAGGTTTAAGAAATCATAACTTGATTATCTCATCCTCGGATCATTTCGATCGAGCACTAATGAGAATTAGTTACTCATGGTGGAGGGGGAAGTGGAAGAAAAATAAAATTGCATGAAGGAAAATTACTAAGTAAAAAGAGAGGTGAAGAAAGCTATGCCAACTTTTATTGAAATGAAAAACTATTACAACTCTTAAGCAAGATTGCAAGCTAGAAAAATAAGGATTACAAGCTTAATAAACTAGTGCAAGGAAGAAATCTATTAAAAACTTATATAAATACTACTTATCAGCTGGTAGAATCAGTAGCACTCGGCGGTAGCGGTACCGTGATGAGTCCTGATCATATACACATATTTGGACTCATCTGGGCCGATTTTCTAGTCTATGCACTTCACTTTAGACATGTTTTCACTCATATTTGATACTCCATGCTAAGTGCACTTTTAGGCCCGTTTTTTGTGTTATTTCATGTTCTTCTTCTTTAGTAGTTTTCATGCATTGTTAAGTGCCACTTTCAGTGGCTGGATTCGTGGTTGTGCTGGAACAGGAGTCGTGCAGGTGTTCCCGGTACAATTCTGTACAGGAACACTGTGCACGATCACTAGTTCTATTGCGCACGACCACTGGTCGTGCGCCGCTGATCGTGTGCACTTAACCCTTTTTTTGGAGTTCTGTCTCGGACAGTGCGCACGACCACCTACGATAGTGCGCACGACCACCGGTCGTGCGCCACTGGTCGTGCGAACATGGTATTTTATAAATTTCTTCCATTGCAGGCTCCACCCAGGCAGGCGCACGATCACAGGATTCCAGCGCGCACGACCACTGGTCGTGCGCCAATGACCGTGCGCACTGTTTATTCCAGCGCCTATAAATATTCCTGCTCGCGATTTAGGTCAGATCCTCCGCATTTTCTCGCCCAGCTCCGCCGTTCCGCCCATTTCCGCAGGTGTTTGCCCCCTAGGCCTCCTCCATCATCCAAGGGCTTCAAGGAGGAGATTCTACACTCATCTTCATCGCCAAGGAAGGAGTTCTTCGCATCGGACGTGGCCGGATTGTAAAACGCTGGAGAAGACGGGTCCATTGGGAGGTGTGACAGCCCTCCTCTACCCCGGACGATAGTTGGGACCGAGCTAGGACGCGGATTGACAACCCGGTGCTTCCTACCGTTAATCTACAACGAGCCTCCGGATTCGGTCGTATCTCTTGCCTTTTCCTCTTCCTTATGTTGATGTAATGTTTGTAATCTCTATATTTTGATGATGTATGCTATGAACTATGCTTTGTAATGCTTATTTCATTTATTTGAAATTATTTGGTTCATATGTGTTAATGAGGTGCGCCGCCATCCATTTTCCACTCCACCACCGTGTCCGGTGCCGCACTAGCAATTGCTAGTGGCATGCTTGTCGACGAGGTGTTTGCGACCCTCATTCCGTTAGCCTACTCGTCCATCCTCCTATCGAAGCGTGGCATCGCGGCCCGTGTAATCCATCCCGCCTAACGAAGCAGCGCGCTCAAGGTCTGCATAGTTCGATTCCTCTATCCTACTCGTCCATCCGCCCAACGAAGTAGTGCGTTCAAGGCCTACGTAGTCTCCATCCCGCCAAGCGAAGCATTGCATAGCGGCATTGCATAGGAGTAGTGATAGATTTTGCTCTTCATTTTCCACAAACCAAAACCCCCGTTTCAGCATCCATCCGCTCGAAAGGACTTCAATCTCAAGTCCTTCCTCGATAATAAACTCCACCTTACTGTGTTCCTTTGAGATCGATACTTGGGGATTCATTCCCATTTTATATTACTTGAACGATCGGTACACTGCCGTTTCGTGCCGCAGTCTTACTACCGCCTATAGCGGTGTGCTAAGATTTGCGCCATCAAGTTTTTGGCGCCGTTGCCGGGGAACACAGTCGTGTGAGTTTTCTGGAGAGCGAGAACCTGAGAGAGAAGCCCTTCCATTTGTAAATTTCATTCCTTTGTTTTAGTTCCTCGTATTTTGTTTCCTGTTTTATATTAGGTTGCTTTAGTAATTTTTGTTAGGTGTAGTATTTTGCACAATAGCATTTTTTATTTTGAATCGTATTATCTTCACACTATGTGGGCACATCTCAATATCCGTTGCCGTTGGTGTAGAGATACCTCCCACTCTAGTGATGAATGCCCTACGGAGAATAGTAGGCATAATTCTTATAGCCCAACATATGGAGCACCGACTTCGTCTGGTACTCCATATGGTGCGCGTAAGTCTTATGGCTACTCTGCGGAGCCTTTACCGTCATACTTCTTTTCGGCTTCTGCCCCCGCTATTCCAAAGAAGCCCGCAAGGCAGTGCTGGTTTTGTCGGAGCACTGATCATGTCTTGAAGGACTGTGCCGAGTATCTTCGCCAATTGGACGAGGATGACGAGCCGGATATTCGGATCATCCCAACTCCTAACTCTGGCGGCACACCTTCAACATCCGGTTATGTGTCTTTGTCACCTTCACACCTTGAAGGGTATGGCATGGACACGGTCACCGGATGTGCGGCTGATCTATGCACCTACATTGCTGAGCCTATTCTCCATGTGCATCCCCCACCCCTAGTGGATTCGATTCTTTGTGAGGAATCGGTGCTCGACTTTTATCCGAGCACTACTCCTCCCCCTGTTGTGCATACTATACTCGTCTCCGACGACATTGTTGATGATGTGTCGTAGGATGAGGTGGGTGATCTGAGTGTTATGCCGGTTCCTATGGAGGAGGACAACCTTCTAGGTGAAGAGGAGTTTTCCTCAGCACCGGTGGAGGATGTCCAAATCTCTAGCTTGGCCACTGTTGATCCCACCGAATCTTGTAGCATTGATGACAATGCAAACATTATTTTACTTCCCCAACCTGATGGGAGTGAGACCGGGATCACTCCCCCGATTGATGTTTATTTATGTTCTTCATCTTCTTTATTTCTTGATCCCCTTCCTTCATCTGAGTCTGTGCAGGTTGAATCTTCACAGGTACTTCAGGAGGACTTGGAGCTTTTTGCTCAAGTCAATGATGAGAGCATCCTCTCATGTGAGGAGGTTTATTCCCCCTCCGTAGAGGAAGCTCCACTCATTGCCTTCGCCTCCTGCTGCCTCCCTGTTGACGACTCCTTGCTAGGCAAGGATATTTTTGGTGAGTTGAGTGAGGATATCTCCTCCTCTTCTTACTTTCTTTTCCCTCTATCTGTGTCAAGCAGGTATTATTATTTAGGTAGAGGGGTGACTGCCTTATCTCTGTATCGGTACCAGCTACCGAAACGGATAATGGAGCAGTTACCTGTGCACTTTTCTTTTCATAGGCCTATAAGCTAGAACTGTATAAAATCTGAATAAGTCGTGCTGGATGACAATAACCCCAGTAGTTATCTTACCTTTTCCTGCATTTCTTATTTCATATTGTTTAGTTTAGTTAGTAGTATTCTTTTTTTCAGTTTTCTCTTTTCTTTTGTTTCTGCGGAGCTGACCCCTGCAGGTATCTTTTTTGGATGGCGGATGTTGCGGCTCATTTTAGCTTACACGCCAATCTTCTGGTGTGCTCATTTCTGAGCACTGGGTACTCTCTTTCCCTAGCCTTTGCTGATTTTCATGTCATATATTATGCGGATTGTTTAGTTTAAGTCTGGGGGAGAGTAGTTTTGTTTACCCGCTCACGTGCACTATTGCACTGCATACTAGAAGATTTCATTTAAAATGTTTTGTTTATTTTCATTGCACACCACATCACCCACTTGAGCGCGTACTCATCTGTTTGCTTGCTCTGTTGTGAATTTAATTCTTCTGCTTATTTGGGAAAGTCTAGGTGATGGCTTAGGACTATGTAGCAGAGTAAAATGTTGACTCCAGTAGTGCTCCTAGTCGAGTGCTCGGTTGCATAGAAATTTGTGTAGATTAGACTTCTCTTTATACTTATGGTTTTATATTTTTTTTATTAGTGTAAATGTTGTTTACTCTACTCAAATGGTGAATCCGGTGGAATCAAACGGTAGCATACGGATGTGTGTAAACGATCGCTAGATTCGTATTGCTTGAGTCGGGAGAAAGGAGAATCTTTCTCGGTGGCTAGAACTTGCCCCAAGCGATTCTTGAAGCATTGGCATAGGATAGTTCTAGTGCGTGAGAATGACGTAGGCCATTATTTTGGCCCGGTTGAACTTTTTATTTCATGCCTAACGTCTACCCTTGCTAGCCCGTTTGTGCCTACCCTTTCATTGATTCAGCTCCGCACATATCACACCAAAGCCTAACCTAGTCGCACACCCAAATCTGAGCTTTAGTTGTAGTTTTATTTACATTTTGGGGGGTGTTGATTGTGGTGTTTATTATGTGAATCTGTGGATATGCTCATTTGAAAATTTTGCTGAAAGAAAAAAAGACAAGAAAAAGAAAGATAGAAAGAAAAATGAGAAAAAAAAAAGAGAAGAAGAAAAAAAATGAGTTTTATTGAATATCGTCTAGAAAAATTATGTATTGGGAGTAGGCGGTGCACACACCTATGTTGCAAAAGTCCAAGTCTGGGGGTGTGGTGCACTTGCATTCGATTTTGGTGGGGGTAGTTATTTTAAAAGCTCAATTGGGTTATGTGTTTTAAGCCATTTTGTTTATCATTGTTTACCTCACCGTAACCCAAGCCTCAATTAAAACCTGAAAGTCCTACTGACTCACGCCTTGAACCAATCTATTGTCGTGGAGAGAATGTGATCGGGCAAGCTTATGGTCACCGACACTGATGGATTTCAGTGGAGTTTGTCCCGCATCCCGATCTTGAGCAATGCTCGTCTCAGCGCTTAGCTTACTTTCTCCGTATGCATGACCAAATGATTCACCGTTGTTCACCATTTTGAGTAGTTGTAATATGCTTTTACTCTTTTAGAAATATATAAACTGTTTATATAACCAGAAATCTTCTCTACTATTTTTCTTATGCACGTGAGCATGCGACTTCGCATGGTACTCTGTATTGTAATTTTAAGCCATCTACTTTTCTCTCCCCATTCGCTTAGAATTTGTTTGCTCGGGACGCGCAAACAGTTAAGTCTGGGGGTGTGATGAGTCCTGATCATATACACATATTTGGACTCATCTGGGCCGATTTTCTAGTCCATGCACTTCACTTTAGACATGTTTTCACTCATATTTGATACTCCATGCTAAGTGTACCTTTAGGCCCGTTTTTGGTGTTATTTCATATTCTTCTTCTTTAGTAGTTTTCATGCATTGTTAAGTGCCACTTTCAGTGGCTGGATTCGTGGTTGTGCTGGAACAGGAGTCGTGCAGGTGTTCCCGGTACAATTTTGTACAGGAACACTGCGCACGATCACTGGTTCTATTGCGCACGACCACTGGTCGTGCGCCGCTGATCGTGTGCACTTAACCCTTTTTTTGGAGTTCTGTCTCGGACAGTGCGCACGACCACCTACGATAGTGCGCACGACCACCGGTCGTGCGCCACTGGTCGTGCGAACATGGTATTTTATAAATTTCTTCCATTGCAGGCTCCACCCAGGCAGGCGCACGATCACAGGATTCCAGCCCGCACGACCACTGGTCGTGCGCCACTGATCGTGCGCACTGTTTATTCCAGCGCCTATAAATATTGCTGCTCGCGATTTAGGTCGGATCCGTCGCCGTTTTTCTCACCCAGCTCCGCCGTTCCGCCCGATTTTGCCCCTCCATCGCCGCCCACCATCGGGAGGTGCTCCGGGCTTGTTCTTCATGCCAATCTTGAGCCGAAGCTTCCTCTCGACCTCCTCCTTCATCCTAGCGCTTCAAAGGAAGATCTAGCCGCCATCGCCGTCAAGCAAGAGGAAGTTTGCAACCTCTACCGGATCGTGACACGAAGAAGACGGGCTCATTGGAGAGTAGTGACAGCTCTCTCTACCCCGGACGTAGTTGCGGACCGAGCTTGGACGCGGATTGACAACCCGGCGATTCTAACCGTGAATCTACAACGAGACTTCGGATTCGGTCGATTTCTTGCCTTGTTCTTCTCTTATTGATGTGTGTATGTAGTTAGATCTATGTATTAAGATGAAGTTGCACTTAAACTTGCTTGTATTTCTATATATTTCATTTCCATGTGAAATACTTTTGTGGTTTATGTGATTTGAGGAGCGCCCGATTCCATTCTCCATCCCGCCGTCACGTTCGTGTGCCGCACTAGCAATTGCTAGTGGCGTGCTTTGCGAAGAGGTGCTTGTGACCCTCATTCCGCCGTTCTCTCCATTCCATTCGTATGCCTACTCTTCCATCCGCCTAGCGAAGCGTGGCATAGCGGCCCGTGTAATCCATTCGCCCAACGAAGCAGTGCGCTCAAGGCCTGCACAGTTCGATTCCGCTTTCCTACTCGTCCATCCGCCCTTGCGACGCAGCGCGCTCAAGGCCTGCCTAGTCTCCATCCCGCCAAGCGAAGCATTGCATAGCGGCATT
This sequence comes from Dactylorhiza incarnata, assembly GCA_033032865.1. NCBI lineage: Eukaryota > Viridiplantae > Streptophyta > Magnoliopsida > Asparagales > Orchidaceae > Dactylorhiza > Dactylorhiza incarnata. Next base: position 17,946,429 of record JAWHQI010000005.1, read on the forward strand.
GCATAGGAGTAGTTGTAATATTTTCCTTTATTTTCCACAAACCAAATCCCCCATTTCCGCATCCATCCGCTCGAAAGGACTTCAATCTCAAGTCCTTCCTCGATAATAAACTCCACCTTACTGTGTTCCTTTGAGATCGATACTTGGGGATTCATTCCCATTTTATATTACTTGAACGATCGGTACACTGCCGTTTCGTGCCGCAGTCTTACTACCGCATATAGCGGTGTGCTAAGATTTGCGCCATCATGCATCCACCACCTATAGTGGATTCGATTCTTTGAGAAGAGTTGGTGCTCGACTTTTACCCGAGCACTATTCTTCCCCCTGTTGTGCATACTACATTCATCTCTGACGACATTGTCAATGATGTGTCACAAAAGGAGGCTGTTGATCTGAGTGTTGTGCCTACTCCTATGGAGGAGGACAACCTTCTAGGTGAAGAGGAGTTTACCTCAGCACCGGTGGAGGAAGTCCAAATCCTAAGCCTGGCCACCGTTGATCCCGCTGAACCTTGTAGCATTGATGACAATGCAAACATTATTTCACTTCCCCAACCTGATGGGAGTGAGACCGGGATCACTCCCCCGTTTGATTTTTATTTAAGTCATTCTTCTTCTTTATTTCTTGATCCCCCTTCTTTATCCGAGCCTGTGCAGGTCGAGTCTTCACAGGTACTTCAGGAGGACTTGGAGCACGATGCTCAAGTCAATGTTGCGAGCATCCTCTCATGTGAGGAGGCTGATTCCCCCTCTATAGAGGAAGCTCCACTCATTGCCATTTCCACCTGCCACCTCCCTGTTGACGACACCTTGCTAGGCAAGGATGTGTTTGGTGAGTTGAGTGAGGATACCTCCTCCTCTTCTTACTTTCTGTTTCTTCTACCTGCGTTATGTAGGTATTATTATTTGGGTAGAGGAGTAACTGTTTTGCCACTGTATCGGTACCTGCTACCGACACGCGTATTAGAACAGTTGCCTGTTCATTTCCTTTTTCATACGCCCATTAGCTAGAACCTTTAGTTTTTGAATAAGTCGTGCTGGGATGACAATAACCCAAGTAGTTATCTTTCCTTTTCCTGAACTTTTATTTCTTCTAGCTTAGTTAAGTTGTTGATAAGGCTGTGATTGTCTCGCTGCTTATGCTGAACCCTAGTTGTACGTATACTGCACGGTGGATGGAGTTTTTACTAAAATTTTGGCCGCTCGAAAAATTCCTTTCGCGCACGACCACTGGTCGTGCGCACTACTTATCACGCACGACCACTGGTCGTGCGATCGGCCCAGATTTTTATAAAAACACCCGTTCGCCCGAGCTATGTGCGTACATTCTAGGTTTTCGCTTCCTTTGCTCGTTCGCTGCTGTCCGTGCGCCACTCCACGAGTATTCCGCTGATCGTGCGTGCCGCCTCTTCTCCGGTGAGTTCTGTGGCTTCCTCCCCCTTCTTATCCGCCTATTGCTACCATGAATGCGGGAGATCGTCACTCCACCAAGACCTACCGTCGCTCAGGTCGGCCCTCTGCATCTCCGGCCCAGATCTTGGCATGTATGGGTAAATTCTCAAAGGATGTGCACACCCGGCGCTACAACTCGCTAAGGGATAAGCCATTTCTCTCTCAGAGATTGGTAGATTGGAATGAGCTTAGCTCTGTTGGAACATGGTCTTCCGCATCTCCTAGGTTTGAGAATAACAAATCCCATGTATTTGATCTTGTGTGTTCAAGTGTGCAGGTTATCTAGGTCCACATGACTCAAGGAGGACACATGAAGACTGCCCCCGAATTTGAGGCAAAAATTTGAAAGAGCTCACTATCGCCGGCGATAGCGGTGATTAACATGATTCTGGCTGTATTTTTAGAAAGAGCTAACGCCCGGCGGTAGCTGATAGCGCTGGCGCTAGCATGGCGCATATGAGGCATAAAGCAAAAGGTTGCCTCGGATTGAAGATCCTGCCGCGTAATTTGTTTCTTAATCCGGGCTAGTGCCGGCGGTAGCGCTAGCGCCGGCGGTAGCACTTGGGCTATAAAAGGACCCCCTCTCCTCTTGGTTTCGAGACCACCCATCACATACACCTCAGAGAGAGAGAGTACTAGAGTTCCAGAGGCTTATCTTAGCCGAAACTTGAGGTCCCAACGAAGCCCTGCAAATTTCTGAAGGAGAATTCCACCTCGCCGAATCCAGACGAAGTCCGCTTCAACGAACGGTGATTCTACAACGGATCTTCATCTCCTACTTCAGAAGTTCATCTTAAGGGAGGTTTTGTTATCTTGTTATTTTATTTCTCTTTTATCATTGTAAACGGTAGTGAAATCGCCTCGTGTTGGCGACTAGGTCTGGGGTAGACTTAGGGCTGAAATTCGCCTCGTGTTGGCGACTAGATCTAGGCTAGTTCTAGGGGGGCTCAAGGCCACATCCAGGGAGGGATTGGCTAGAGCGGCTTGAGGCAGAATCCGGGGAGGATAAGGCTAGGGCCACCGGTTCGTGGGGAAGCGAGTCGGGATAGAAAACAAAAAGAGATTTTAATTATTCGCCTCCGATCTCTAGCGTCATCGAGATCAAGTTTTGTAAAACTTATTTATCATTAATAAAGCTTGTTTCCTTTTTGTTTTACTTTGCTTATTTCATGTTCTTAAACTTGCAATAATTCAAAGTTTATAAAATATAATATAAAGTTTTTAAAACTCTTATTCACCCCCCCTCTAAGGGCGCCGACTGATCCAACAAGTGGTATCAGAGCGGTTTTAGTCCAATCGGCTTAACAATCGGGAATAATGGCGTCTCATGATCTCGCTTCAATTAGTGGGGCAAATTTCTGTGAAGATGAAATATCACATAAACCACCTTTGTTTGAAGGAACAAATTATAAAAGATGGAAAATTTTAATGGAAAAATTTATTAAAACTTTAGACATCGAAGTATGGAACTTAGCAGTTATAAGACGTGCGGATGAATCGAATAAAAAAGAACGTCAGCTAAATGCCAAAGCCAAACACTATTTATTTTGTGCACTATCTAATGAAATTTTCAAATTTGTGTACTGCTTTTCTAATGCTTATAAAGTATGGAAATTTCTTGAAGAAATGTATGATCTTCCTCTCACAGGTATGGAACAAACACAGGAGGAAAAGAACGTACAAGTATCCATTATCATTCAAGAAGATCTCTCTCGGAGCGAAGCCAAGGAGAATATTGAAATAGAAAAGGAGAACAATACACCAAGAGAAAAAGAAGAAGAAATCTTACTTTTGGAAGAGGAGTGCCAAGAAGAAGACAAAGGAACAATATGTTCAAATCCTCCCTCAACCAAAAGCGCTGTAAGAAAGTCAAAATCTTCTTCTTGTGTGATAACTTCCATTTCTAGTCTCAACATACTAAAAACTGCTAAACGTAAGATCAAGAAATTGAAAATCACTATTAAAAATTTACATTTAGAAAATAAGAGATTAAAAGCTAATGTTAATTTAGGATCATATTGTGATGTGATTTCACCATCTTGTTCTTTACTTGAAAACACAAAACCTTGTTTAGATTGTGATATTATTAAGGAAAGACTTAAGGAACTTGAAAAAGAAATTAGTTGTATAAAAGAACAAAATGAAAAATTATGTTTAGAAAATCCATCTTTGATAAATGATTGTGCTAAATGTAAGGACTACGAAATAGAAATTAAAGAGATGGATGAAACATTTGATGAATATAGGGATAAATATGAAAAACATATTGAATCAATTGTTACAACTCTTAAAAATAGCACAATCAATTATAATAAAGCTAGACATAGTTTAAAAACAAAGAATGATGAATTAAATGCCAAAATTATCTTGCTTAAGGAAATCTTAGAGAAAAATTCTCAATATCAAGTTATAACTAAAGGCAAGTTGAATATTTCTTCTCAAAATGTTAATAAATCAAACGATGGAAATAAAACACATCAACAATTTAAAAATAAACTTCCAAAGTACAATCATTATTATCAGACTTCTTCAAACATAAAATTTCAAAAATTGCCTATAAAAAACACTTTCAATAATCACTACAATCATAATCTTAAAAAGGAAGATTATCACAATAAAAGTTTCACATATAAGAATAACACCAAACCAAAGTATGAATGGAGGGCCAAAACTAAAAATGAAACAGTAACTCCACTCAAAATTGGCAAATCATTTTCATCTCCTCAAAAACAAACACGTAGTATTTGGGTACCCAAAGGAACCATCACACCTGGTCCTCTTTGGATTCCTAAATCTCTTATTCATTAGGTGTCACAAAAAATGCATGAAGTAGAATAGTTTCAAAAGGGAAATATACAATTTATTTTACTTCATGATATACGTCTTTTTCTTTTTCTTTTGTTATCTTGTTATTTGTCTTAAAGCCTCATGTTATGGTCATCTTAAAAAGTAAACACGATTAGAAGTTTATTGAGCCTATAACACTAATCAAAACTCAAAATCTTATTAAGATGATCTACTTAGTATCTAAATATTCATCATATATATATTATCAACCATTAAAATTCACAACTTTCTATGTGGTATTAAAAACCATAAGATTTCAAAAGTATACCACATAATTTTTTTTTCTAAATATCATTATGACATAACATCAAATTTTAAACACTCAAGTCAAACATCCAAATGATAACTAAAATCAAAAGTCATAGAACAACAAAACATCCATGACATAGGTTCAAAATATTACATAAACTAAAATAAAATTCCTCTCAAAAGGACTACTCCTCCTCATCTATGTCCTCCACACTTGGAGATAGAGAGCGTCTCCTACGGGTCCTCCAGATCGAGTGACGGGGAGGATCTGAAACTGGGCTCTCCCACTCCCTCCGCTCTGGAGTAGTTGGCTTCAAATTTAAAGCCTTCATCATGAACTTCATCATTTTCTTGATCCCTGAGACATCCTTCTTTATCACTGAAACGTCCTCCTCCACCCGTGTCATCCGATCGCCCATCTCCTCTCGAAAGGACCCATATGGAGCATCTCGAGCCTCTCAAGATGACGAGCCTCGCCGGAGTGGAGGTTGAGCTGATGTTGAGGGATCATCGGAAACAAAGAATGCTCGCAAATGCGAGGTACTGTAGATAGGAGGAAAACTATCAATCAAAAAGAAGCCTGTGTCAATAGTGGGGTACAAAACCTGAATTACACGCTGAATGATGCCACCCAGAGGCAGGTTGTTGCATCTCTGACGGGATGGTTGACACAACCTATAGGAATATCGGATCAGGGAGAGTAACAAATCCGCCACATCAAACCTCTCCCTCTCTATGATACAATAAGTGACAAAACTAAGCTGTGCAGTAATTTTTGCAGTATCACCCAATTTCAGCAGGATTGTATGACGCAACACATCCTGAACGGTCAAGGCGTCCACTGTAAGAGTCGAAATGGTCGAAATCAGGCTCCTGCATTCTCTGTTATGCAACACCTGGTTCACAAAAGTCCAATCCCTATCAGCCCTGAACTTCTCGACCACTTCCAATCTGTGTGAATGCTGAGACAGTCCAAACACAATCCGTAACTGCTCATGGGTAATAGTCACCGTCTGTCCCTGCACCCGTGACTGTACCCCTCCATCCAGTTGCGTTTTTGATGGGTCCTCCAAGTTGGTATAAAACTCCCTTACCAACTCCGATGAAAATCCGTCTGGAAGGAATAAGCACAACACCTCTGCAGCGGCAAACAGATCCATGATGTGTCGGTGCCGCGACAAATCAAACTCCACGACACTCGGCACTCCCACCACAGCCGCCTTCACTGCTAACTCTGTGTTTTTCCTTCCCTTGGATGCCATCTGCCACAACACAAAAATTTATTACAACAAAAATTGATGAAATATTTCTATCAAATAAAAACTATGAAATTAACTTAAAAAAAATCATCAAAATCAAGTTAGATCTAAGAAACAAAATCAAGCATAATACTCTAAATACTTTGCTAGATCTAAAATTTCGAAAATCAAAATAGATCTAAGATTTAAAACCAAAAATCAAGTTAATCAAAAATCAAAAACAATTACTAGATCCAACTCAAAATCAAAACACTAAACCAAACACCTCATCAAACCACAAATCTTGGAGAAAATCTTCACGGTATAAATCTAGTCTCTAAATCTACCAAAAACGTCATATGTCCTCATCTCTAACATCACAATGAAGTTTTAAAACAAGAATCATAAGCAACAATGAAAAAATACCTCAGATCTGGGCGTTGGAACGACTCTTCTTCGCAGTTTTTCGGGAGGAAATGGCAGCTAAGGGCGGATCTGAAAAGATTAGTGGGATTTAACAAAAGCCTCGATAGCGCCTGCGCTAGCTCTAGCGCCGGCGGTATCGGACCATTCTATTTTTTTTGTAAAATAAAATTCTATTAATTACCTAAAATTATTATCTACTGCATGTACTACTTGATGATGCAAGATTTCACTTATTCTGACCTGTATTGGGTATCCTAGATCCTTCAAATTAAAACTAATTCAAAAATGTAGTTTTTGCGTTTTTTACCATCCAAAACATCTCCTAAAAATCTACACTTTCAGCATGAAACTACTATTGGGATACCTAATCACAAACAACAATCAAAATTTTCATAACCCTAAAATATCCCTTACTACTTCCGGCGCTAGCGTCGAGGTTCGAATTTTTGTGTTTTTAAAATTTCTAAAAATTCCTAAAAATATTTTGATCTATATGTACTATTTAGTTTTTGCACATCTGTCTTTCTTTCTTTTTCAAAAATCAAATACAAAAATAGAAAACCAAATTACAAAAAAAAACAATGTTTTTCGTTTTTGCTTTTGTTTGTCATTTCTTTTCTGCAAAAATCAAATACAAAACTATAAAACAAGACAAATTACAAAAATATGCGTTTCCTTTGTTTGCTTTTGTTTAAACGCTCATCTTTATGCAAAAATCAAATATAAAATTTACAAAAGCAAAAATTATAAAAATATGCTTTTATTTGCTAAAATCAAAAACGAAAATATAAAACTTTCAAACCTATAAAAAAAAAACTCTATGATTTTTTTGAATCAAGCATGATTTAATCTACTATTTAGAAATTCTACAATGTTACAATTTCTCTCTTCAAACTACTTTGAACATTGTCTTTCTTCATGCTTTGCTATATCTATTCCAATATGCATCAATCATAGTTTAAAAGTTGTGTAGAATTAGCTTAGCATGCCTCTAAGTAAAAGAAATGCTTTATGTTTGATAATGATCTTTATTCACTCACTTTTTTTTGGCATTGTCTACATATGCATGTAATCTAAGGATGCTTGTGTATGTTTTGTATTAGTACAAATAAATTAAAATTGCACAAGTATCTTACCTACACTCCTTCTTTTGCACTCTTAAAAATTAAGAAAAGTGGTTATATTTTTTTCATAAAATCTCTTGATTTGCAAAAACAAGTGTATTCGGAGAACTTTGTACAAAAAAAAATTTATAAAATAAATGACAGATAACTCCACCAAGCACTACTTGAACCTCCTGATAAGTCTTAATGAGCATTGTGAGGTTGAGCACCTTGGAAAGAATAATAAAGTGTCTTGTGCAAATCAAATCTTTTTTTCAACAATAAGAAAAACCACTTTCTCTTAAGTACACCGGATCACTAATCTCACAATTCAAAATAAAATATGTGATCCCCCAAGCACTACTTTGCACCCTGATAAGTCTTGATGAGCATTGTGTGTGCAAAGCACCTTGGTAGTTGTACGTTTTTTTTGTGCATTAAAGTGTGTGGAAGTAATCTTATTTGTGTTTTATTGTGCTTCTTACTTTACATATTACTTGTATTTTTGATTAAAACATTTGTTTACTCTCCTCAAAATTACACTTATGTGCACATCATTATCTTCAATAACACTTCTTCTCATGAGTATTGGATCCTAATGCAAAATTCTATAATACTTGTTATTTATGAAATGCACTAGATAACCTAGCATGTGTTCTACAATGTTTTGTATGTTTTTGAAATAAAGAATTAAAGTAACATTGTGGTCATTTTTTTTATCAACATTATTTCATGCTTGGTTATTCTACAAATTAAAACTGCAACCTGATTTCCACAAGAAAAATCTTTTTGTTTTTTTTAACTTTTTTTTATTATCATTTGCTATAAGTCTTCCGCATCTTACCATATAAGTGTGTTTCCCTTGCGCTTTCATGCTTACTTCATATCTTGTATTCTGTGCTTCATCACTTATTCTTACAAACTCCTATCTTTCCTTAAGTGATCGATTTCCTTGGAACACTCTTTATTGGTTACTTCTCACATAGAAATCCTTTATGATAACAACTCTGAATATTTTGTAATGCTTATAACTCTGATCTACTTTACTGAAAAACAATTCTACAATAACCTCCTTATCATTTACTTCAATAGCTCGATCATGCCTTCTACTTTAGGTACCCTTTTTGTGCGTTATTTCCCTACCCTCTTTTGCTAATAACAAAGGGGGAGAACTAACATGATAAATCCAAATAATAGCTTATAAATTAGGGGAGCACTCACTTAGGGGGAGCACGTATTTAGGGGGAGCAAGTCTAACATGCTAGAATCAATTATTATCCTAAGTCATCACTCTCTCACACACACAAGTATAGTTTCATCATGCTTATCTATTAATGCTTTGATTTATCATTAATGGATTTGTTATTATCAAAAGGGGGAATTTGTTGGAACATGGTCTTCCGCATCTCCTAGGTTTGAGAATAACAAATCCCATGTATTTGATCTTGTGTGTTCAAGTGTGCAGGTTATCTAGGTCCACATGACTCAAGGAGGACACATGAAGACTGCCCCCGAATTTGAGGCAAAAATTCGAAAGAGCTTACTATCGCCGGCGGTAGCGATAACGCCCGGCGATAGCGGTGATTAACACGATTCTGGCTGTATTTTTAGAAAGAGCTAACGCCCGGCGGTAGCTGATAGCGCTGGCGCTAGCATGGCGCATATGAGGCATAAAGCAAAAGGTTGCCTCGGATTGAAGATCCTGCCGCGTAATTTGTTTCTTAATCCGGGCTAGCGCCGGCGGGTAGCGCTAGCGCCGGCGGTAGCACTTGGGCTATAAAAGGACCCCCTCTCCTCTTGGTTTCGAGACCACCCATCACATACACCTCAGAGAGAGAGTACTAGAGTTCCAGAGGCTTATCTTAGCCGAAACTTGAGGTCCCAGCGAAGCCCTGCAAATTTCTGAAGGAGAATTCCACCTCGCCGAATCCAGACGAAGTCCGCTTCAACGAACGCTGATTCTACAGCGGATCATCTCCTACTTCAGAAGTTCATCTTAAGGGAGGTTTTGTTATCTTGTTATTTTATTTCTCTTTTATCATTGTAAACGGTAGTGAAATCGCCTCGTGTTGGCGACTAGGTCTGGGGTAGACTTAGGGCTGAAATTCGCCTCGTGTTGGCGACTAGATCTAGGCTAGTTCTAGGGGGGCTCAAGGCCACATCCAGGGAGGGATTGGCTAGAGCGGCTTGAGGTCGAATCCGGGGAGGATAAGGCTAGGGCCACCGGTTCGTGGGGAAGCGAGTCGGGATAGAAAACAAAAAGAGATTTTTATTATTCGCCTCCGATCTCTAGCGTCATCGAGATCAAGTTTTGTAAAACTTATTTATCATTAATAAAGCTTGTTTCCTTTTGTTTTACTTTGCTTATTTCATGTTCTTAAACTTGCAATAATTCAAAGTTTATAAAATATAATATAAAGTTTTTAAAACCCTTATTCACCCCCCCCCCTCTAAGGGCGCCGACCGATCCAACAAGCTCAATCGAAGACAATGGAGTTTTGAGGGAGGCCGTCCTCCTCCGCTACTCGTTCGATCACTGGAGTAAGGTGTTTGAGTGCGATGATCTTGGCTACAAAGAGCTCACCTTAGAGTTCCTTTCGACGTTCGAGTGGGAGGTGATGCCCTCCGGTTGCTGGCCGCCAACATGCTCTTTCTGAATTATGGGGAGTGTCATCACATTGTCTTTGCCGGAGATCGCTGTACATGCAGGCTTCTACACTGAAGCGGAGGCTGCTGCGATCGATTTTCAGAATATGGATGTCTCCTTCCCTGACGGCGTCACCCCGCGTGCCGCGTGGTGTGCTCTCACGGGACGGGACGAAGAGTATGTGGCCAGGAAAAGTAAATCCACCTGGATCATCGCGCCTGCTCTCCGATTCTTGCAGCATGTCCTTAGTCATTCTCTTGTCGCCCGAGCTCTCAGTCAGAACGTCGTGGGGTGGCAAGATTTGATCTCCTTATATAGTATGGAATTCCGGCAGCCCGTGCATCTGGGCTACATGCTCGCTTTCTTCTTCCATCACGAGGCCACCTACGGGCTCACTGGTGCCATTGGTGGTGCCTATTTTATCACACGCATTGCAAAGGGATTGGGGGTTTGGAGTCAGCTGCCTCCGATGGTGCAGGTGACTGCGCCCTCCTTCATCACCAGGGCCACCATGGTGAGCTTTCATCTACTTCGGGTCGTGGGGAAGAAGAGTAGCAGGAGTTTTGTGGTCGTGATGCCGGGTGATGCGCCTAGGGAGAGGCATGATGATGAGGAGCATAGAGAGCCGGCTGAGCCACCGACTACTCACCGTGAGATAGCCCTCTCGCAGCCGCGGCGTCAGTCATTCAAGCAGGAGCGGAGACCCAAGGAGGAGGGCAGTTCTTCACGAGCACCATAGGTCCCAAGCTTCAACCAGCGCCTCTCCGACTTGGAGGCAAATCAGTATTGGCTGACGGACTTTGTGTATCAGCAAGCTTTGCGGGGAGGACTAGATATTCCCCCACCTCCTGGCTGGGCCGCATCATCATCCAGACCTCCGCCGTCCGTTGTTGTTTTAGATAGTGATAGCGACGAGGAGTGATTTTTAGCCCATGTGTGCGAGTCAATCTCAACCTTATCGTGTTTTTCTTGTCTTTTTTATTAACTATCTTGTTATTTGAATAATCGTCTCTTAGTATGTTTTATAGTATTAGCATTATTGTTGTGAATGCTCTTCTGGCCATCATTTTGGAATTTCATCTATATTATGTTCTCTTGTCTTTGTGGTGTTGTGCTTACTTTACTCGCAGGAGCAGTGATTTTTTTTTCTCGGGCAGGGAACCTTGTGATTTTCAGAATTTAAACGCAAATTCTTCCGGTATGCTCACTTCTGAGCATGGGGTACACTCTTCCTTTTCTCCTTAGTTGAATGTTTAAAGGATCATGCTTTAAATTATGCGTTCATGTAAGTCTGGGGGGAGAGTGAGAACCATGCACGTACACGCACGCACGCATTCTGGAAGTATTATTATTTTAGCTCTCAGTCTATTTCAGTTTATCAATTTTTCATATGCACCTCACACCACTCCACCCACTTGAGCGTGCACTTAGCTGTTGGCACGTCTTGAGCTAAACTCATCCCTTTTTGTGTGATTTGGAAAATCATTATGCTAGCTTAGGATTATGAGGCGGAGTAAAATGTTGACTCCTGTGGTGCTCCTAGTCGAGTGCTCATATCTCGTAGAAATTCGTGTAGATTCAATTTCTTTTTATGCTTTTAGTTTATATTTTTTTTCTACTAGCGTAAATATTGTTTACTTCACTCAAAATTTGGTGAATCCGGTGTGAATCAAACGGTAGCATAGGGATGTGTGTAGACGTTCGTTAGCCTCGTATTGCCCGAGTCGGGAGAAAGGATTATCTTTCTCGGTGGCTAAGAACTTGCCCCAAGCGATTCTTGAAGCATGGGTATACGGTTAGTCAATTGCGTGAATGTGATATAGGCCATCATTTTGGCCCGGTTGAGCCTTTGTGCCATTCCTATCATCATTTCCTCGCTAGCCCAGTTGTGCCTACCCCATTCTTTTGGTTCAGCTCCACTATTGTTCACCAAAGCCTAAACTCCAATCCTAATCGCACACCCAAAATGCAAGCATTTTGTTTAAATTTTAAATTGGTGGTGTTGATTGTGGAAGTACAATGTGAAAATGTGGATGTGCATCTTTGAAAATTTGCTGAAAATTGCTAAAGAAAGAAAAAGAAAAGAAGAAAAAGATTTGAAAAGAAAAAGAAGAATGAAAAGTTTAATTTAAAAAAATCTGTTTGAGATTTATATTTGGGAGTAGGCGGTGCACACACCCATGCGTCTAAGTCTAAGTTTGGGGGTGTGGTGCATCCGCGTGTTTTATGGCTACTTGGATAGTGTTATGCATTTGCTCATTTGGGTTTTTGTGTTCTAAGCCTTCATGTTTATATTTGTTTACCTCACCTAAACCCAAGCCTCATTTAAAACCTTAAGTCCTATTGATTCACGCATTTGAGTCAAACCAGTGCCGTGGAGAGAGTGCGAACGGGCAAGCTTATGGTCACCGACATTGATGGATTTCGATGGAGTTGTCCCGAGCCCCGATCTTTGGCAATGCTCGCCTCAGCGTTCAGTTTACTTTCTTCCTATGTACGACCTTATGATTCACCGTGATTCACTTTTTGAGTAAACGTAATATATAAATACACTCCTAGAAAATTATAAACTAATATGTATAATTAGAAAATTTGTCTACTATATTTCTACGCGCATGAGCATGCGACTTCGCATGGTACTCCGCTTGATAATTTCTATTCCAACTTATGTTTTTCTTGTCCGCGAGGGATGGTTTGCTCGGGACGCGCAAACAGTTAATTCTGGGGGTGTGATGAGTCCCAAATATATACACATTTATGGACCCATCTGGGCCGATTTTCTAGTCTATGCACTTCACTTTAGACATGTTTTCACTCATATTTGATACTCCATGCTAAGTGCATCTATAGGCCCGTTTTTGGTGTTATTTCATGTTCTGCATCTCTAGTAGTTTTCATGCATTGTTAAGTGCCACTTTCAGTGGCTGGATTCGTGGTTGTGCTGGAACAGGAGTCGTGTAGGTGTTCCCGGTACAATTCTGTACAGGTATACTACGCACGATCACTGGTTCTATTGCGCACGACCACTGGTCATGCGCCGCTGATCGTGTGCACTTAACCCTATTTTTCGAGTTCTGTCTCGGGTAGTGCGCACGACCACCTACGATAGTGTGCACGACCACCGGTCGTGCGCCACTGTTCGTGCGCACTTAACATCAATTTAATGAGTTCTGTCTCGACCAGTGCGCACGACCACCTATGATAGTGTGCACGACCGCCGATCGTGCGCCACTGGTCGTGCGAACATGGTATTTTATAAATTGCTTACATTGCAGGCTCCGTCCAGGCAGGCCACGATCACAGAACTATAGTGCGCACGACCACTGGTCGTGCGCCACTGATCGTGCGCACTGTTTATTCCAGCGCCTATATATTGACCTGCTCGCGAATTAGGGCGGGGGGAGAGATTGGAACTCCGTCCAGTCCGCCATTTTCGCCCCTTCCACAGGTTTTTCACCCCCTAGGCATCCTCCGTCATCCAAGAGTTTCAAGGAGGAGATTCTACACTCATCTTCATCGCCAAGCAAGGAACTCTTCGCATCGGACGTGGCCGGATTGTAAAACGCTGGAGAAGACGGGTCCGTTGGGAGGTGTGACAACCCTCCTCTACCCCGGACGATAGTTAGGACCGAGCTAGGACGCGGATTGACAACCTGGTGCTTCCTACCGTGAATCTACAACGAGCCTCCAGATTCGGTCGTATCTCTTGCCTTTTCCTCTCCCTTTTGTTGATGTGATCTTTGTAATCTCTATATTTTGATGATGTATGCTATGAACTATGCTTTGTAATGCTTATTTCATTTATTTGGAATTATTTAGTTCATATGTGTTAAAGAGGTGCGTCGCCATCCATTTTCCATTCCACCATTGTGTTCGGTGCCGCACTAGCAATTGCTAGTGGCATGCTTGTCGAAGAGGTGCCTGCGACCCTCATTCCGCTAGCCTACTCGCCCATCCGCCCAACGAAGTAGCGCGTTCAAGGCCTACGTAGTCTTCCATCCCGCCGAGCGAAGCTTTGCATAGCGGCATCGCATAGGAGTAGTTGTAATATTTTATTTTATCATTCACAAACCAAATCCATTTCGTCCGCACTCCACCTATCGCTGGACTTCGATCTCAAGTCCTTCCTCGACACCTAACTCCACCTTACTGTGTTCCTTCGAGATTCGATACTCGGGGATTTACTCCTCATTTTATATTACTTGAATGATTGGTACACTGCCGTTTCGTGTCGCAGTCTAGCTACCGCCTATAGCGGTGTGCGAGATTTGCGCCATCAATAAGAGCACCCTTGACTCTCACAGACTGTGACTCTGAGGATGAGGAAGTCTGTGGGTTGATGGCTCTATCAGATGAAGAAAATCATGATGAATCACATCATGATCAGGTATGCACCACTCACACGCCTTTACTACCTGCTTCATTTTCATTTAAGAAGACCAAGAGTGCATCAGGTGATTGTTCATCATCTGAAGATGATGCAGAAGACTGCTCATCTTGCAACAATAAGAATCATACTGATCTATTAGAGCAGTTTGGTGATCTCTTGGAGGCTCTGAGAAAGAGCAAAAGGCTTTTAAAGGAACAAGCTAGGGAGCTAGAATCTCTCAGACCTTTTAAGGTTGAATCGGATAGGAAACTGGTTATGTCCTACAGTAAGTACACTGATCCAAATGAGCTCAACAAAATCATAGACAAGCTTTATGATGAAAGAAGTCGAAGGGAAGAACTTATCAAGAAACTTAAGAATGACCTTCTTAAGGAAAGATGCTTGGTGGCTCAATTCTCTAAGCCCAAAACTGTACTGCCCATCATTGACACCTTCTCCTCCTATGGAAATATGAGGGGATTGGGTTACAATGAAGGGGCAATAGATGCTAGGAATGGAGAAAGGGGCAAAACTAAAGCAGAGCCTCATACCACATTTCAGAAGGTAGTGTTTCCCTCGAACAGGTATGATCAGGACAGTGTCCATGGTCACTGGATGAATGGAAACTCCATTAGTCATGGAAATGCCTCTGACTATGGTAAGAGAAAGGGCATGGGGATGAGTGCATTAGAGGCTCCACATGAGGAAATCCAAATGGCCCATCATGGACCATTTGTGTTTGGTGTCCCAGCCCCCACTCTCAAGGATAAAGGAGCAACATCTTCCCAATCACTTCCAAATAAGAAACAGACTAGTAGCCCCGGTATGATCAATTCTCACTTGATCATATCTGATGCCATCAACACCATGTCGGCTACCAAGCTGACATCTGTTGCTGACAAACAGATAAAATCAAAAAGAAACAATGATACTAGAGCAGCTAGTCAACTCTTGGCTGAGAGAGATAGGAAGAATGCTGCTGCCTTCTATACTGAACATACTTCAAAAATTATTCATAAAAGAAGGTACAACATCCATGAATGTTGGTGCTGTGGCAAAGTGGGACACTTTACCATCGACTGTTGGCACAACCCTAGTGTGCTTAATGCAAAGGAGAGACCTGCTGGAAGGGCTGCAGTGAGTAGAGGGATTCCCTATTATGCTAACAAGAACCTAGGACCCAAGTCACCTTGGGTTCCTAAGGGATATTAAATCTGTCTTGCAGGGTAGTCCATTTAGCCATTAAAAAGCAAACAAGGCTAATGGATAATAAGTGCTCCAGGCTCAGTGATGGCGCAAATCCTACACACCACTATAGATGGTGGCTCGACTGCGACACGAAACGGCAGTGTACCGATCGTTCAAGTAATATAAAATAGGAATGAATCCCCAAGTATCGATCTCAAAGGAACACAATAAGGTGGAGTTTATTATCGAGGAAGGACTTGAGATTGAAGTCCTATCGAGCGGATGGATGCGGAAATGGGGGATTTGGTTTGCGAATAATAAAATAAAAGCTATCAACTACTCCTATGCAATGCCGCTATGCAATGCTTCGCTTAGCGGAATGGAGACTAGGCAGGCCTTGAACGCGCTGCGTCGCAAGGGCGGATGGACGAGTAGGCTAACGGATCGAACTATGCAGGCCTTGAGCGCGCTGCTTCGTTAGGCGGGATGGAATACACGGGCCACTATGCCAAGCTTCGGTAGGCGGATGGGTGAGTAGGCTAACGAAATGAGGGTCGTCGGCACCTCTTCGACAAGCATGCCACTAGCAATTGCTAGTGCGACACACGAACGTGACGGCGGGATGGAGGATGGAATGGGGCGCACCTCAAGCAACTCAAACAACAAACATTTCACATAAACATGACATATATAGAAATACAAACTAGTTTAAGTGCAACTTCATCTTAATACACAGATCTAACTACATACACATCAATAAGAGAAGAATAAGGCAAGAAATCGACCGAATCCGAAGTCTCGTTGTAGATTCACGGTTGGAATCGCCGGGTTGTCAATCCGCGTCCAAGCACGGTCCGCAACTACGTCCGGGGTAGAGAAAGCTGTCACTACTCTCCAATGAGCCCGTCTTCTTCGTGTCACGATCCGGTAAAGGTTGCAAACTTCCTCTTGCTTGATGGTGATGGCGGCTAGGTCTTCCCTTGGAGCGCTAGGATGAAGGAGGAGGCCGAGAGGAAGCTCCGGCTCAAGATTGGCATGAAGAACAGGCCCGGAGCACCTCCATATGGTGGGCGGCGATGGATGGGGCGAAAAACCTGCGGAAGGGGCGAAAACGGCGAAGCTGGGCGGAAAAATGGCAAAGGATCCGACCTAAATCGCGAGCAGCTCGATTTATAGGCGCTGGAATAAACAGTGCGCACGATCGTTGGCGCACGACCAGTGGTCGTGCGCACTATCATTCTGTGATCGTGCGCCTGCCTGGACGGAGCCTGCAAGGGAAAAAGATTATAAAATACAATGTTCGCACGACCAGTGGCGCACGACCAGTGATCGTGCGCGCTATCGTAAGTGGTCGTGCGATAAGCCAAACAGAACTCATAAAATGGGCGTTAAGTGCGCACGATCAATGGCGCACGACTAGTGGTCGTGCGCGATAGAGCCAGTGATCGTGCGCAGTGTTGCTGTACAGAATTGTACCGGGAACACCTGCACGACTCCTGTTCCAGCATACAACACCAGTCTAGCCACTGAAGGTGGCACTTAACAATGCATGAAAACTAATAACGAAGATAAACAAGAAATAACACCACAACGGGCCTAGAAGTGCACTTAGCATGGAGAATCAAATATAAGTGAAAACATGCCTAAAATGTAGTGCAAAGACTAGAAAATCGGCCCAGATGAGTCCATAAATGTGTATATATTTGGGACTTATCACACCCCCAGACTTACCTGTTTGCGCGTCCCGAGCAAACAAATTCCTCAGGCAGCTGAGAAAAAATACGTAGCTGGCATAGAAATTGTAAAGCGGAGTATCATGCGAAGTCGCATGCTCATGCGCGTAGAAATACAGTAGACAAAATTTCTAATTGTACATATTAGTTTATACTTTTCTAGGGGCGTATTTATATATTACATTTACTCAAAAAGTGAATCACGGTGAATCATAAGGTCGTACATAGGAAGAAAGTAAACTGAACGCTGAGGCGAGCATTGCCAAAGATCGGGGCTCGAGACAACCTTCGTTGAAATCCATCAATGTCGGTGACCATAAGCTTGCCCGTTCGCACTCTCTCCACGACACTGGTTTGACTCAAATGCGTGAATCAAAAGGACTTAAGGTTTTAGATGAGGCTTGGGTTTAGGTGAGGATAAACAAATATAAACATGAAGGCTTAAAACACAAAAACCCAAATGAGCTAGTGCAGAAATTCTCCTCATTCACCACACAAATACACGGGTACACCACACCCCCAGACTTGGATTTGACTACATGGGTGTGTGCACCGCCTACTCCCAAACATACATTCATACACAGATTTTTTTCAATAAAGCTCATATCTTCTTCTTTTCTTCTCACTTCTCTTCTTTTTCTTATTTTCTTTTTCTTTTCACATATTTTCAGCAATCTAAACAATGATGCATATCCACATTTTCACAAACATAACACTACATCAACAACCCAATCATGAAAGTAATATACTAGAGCTCAAATTTGGGTGTGCGACTAGGATTGGCATTTAGGCTTTGGTGAGACAACAGTGGGGATGAATCAAAGAAAGGGTAGGCACAACTGGGCTAACGAGGATAAAGCGATAGGAGTGGGCACAAAGGCTCAACCGGGACAAAATGATGGCCTAAATCACATTCACGCAATTGACTAACCGTATACCCATGCTTCAAGAATCGCTTGGGGCAAGTTCTAGCCACCGAGAAAGATAATCCTTTCTCCCGATTCGGGCAATACGAGGCTAACGAGCATCTACACACATTCTTATGCTACCGTTTGATTCACACCGGATTCACCAATTGAGTAGAGTAAACAATATTTACGCTAATAGAAAAAAAAATTATAAACTAAAAGCATAAAAAGAAATTGAATCTACACGATTTTCTAAATGAGACATGAGCACTCGACTAGGAGCACTACCGGAGTCAACATTTTACTCCGCCTCATAATCCTAAGCCAGCACAGTGATTTTCCAAATCACACGAAAAGAAATGAGTTCGGCTCAAGACGTGCCAACAGCTAAGTGCACACTCGAGTGGGTGTAGTGGTGTGCAATGCAATTGAACATAACTAAATAATTGAAATTAAAATACTCCTAGTATGCAAATGCAATAGTGCACGTGCGTGGGCACACAGAACTACTCTCACCCAGACTTAAACTAAACAACCCACATAATATATGACATGAACATCACAATAGGGCTAGGGGAAGAGAGTACCCAATGCTCAGAAATGAGCATACCAGAAGATTGGCGTGTAAGCTAAAATGAAGCTACAACATCCGCCATCCAGAAAAAGGACCTGCAGGGGTCAGTTCCGCAAAAACAAAAGAAAATAGAAAACTGAAATAAAGTGCAATTAACTAAATAAAATTAGAAAAGAAATGAAAATGCAGGGAAAATTAAGATAACTACTGGGGTTATTGTCATCCCAGCACGACTTATTCAAAACTTTATAATATCTAGCTAATGGGCCTATGAAAAAGAAAATGCACAGGTAACTGCTCCAATATGCGTTTCGGTAGATGGTACCGATACGGAGATAAGGCAGTCACCCCTCTACCTGAATAATAATAATACCTGCTCCTCACAGGTAGAGGGAAAAGAAAGTAAGAAGAGGAGGAGGCCTGGTCCTCACTCATCTCACCAAAACTATCCTTGCCCAGCAAGGTATCGTCCACAGCAGGTCCGCAGAAGGAGAAGGCAACGAATGAGGCTTCCTTAATGGAGGAGGAATCAACCTCCTCGTATAAAAGGACACACTCATCATTGACTTGAGCACAAAGCTCCAAGTCCTCCTGAAGTACCTGTGAAGATTCAACCTGCACAAACTCAGATGAAGGAAGGGGATCAAGAAATAAAGAAGACGAAGAACATAAATAAACATCAATCGGGGGAGTGATCCCGGTCTCACTCCCATCAGGTTGGGTAAGTATAATAATGTTGGCATTGTCATCAATGCCGCAAGGTTCAGCGGGATCGACAGTGGCCATGCCCAAGATTTGGACTTCCTCCACCGGTGTTGAGGACAACTCCTCTTCACCGAGAAGGTTGTCCTCCTCCGTAGGAGCAGGCATAACACATAAATCGCCAGCCTCATCCCGCGACACATCCTCAACAATGTCGTTAGAGACGAAAGTAGTATGCACAACAGGGAGAGGAGTAGTGCTCGGATAAAAGTCGAGCACCGATTCCTCATAAAGAATCGAATCCACTAGAGGTGGTGGATGCACATGGAGAATAGGCTCAGCAATGTCGGTGCATAGATCAACCGCACATCCAGTGACCGTATCCATGCCATTCCCTTCAAGATGGGAAGGTGACAAAGACACATAACCGGATGTTGAAGGTGTGTCGCCAGAGTTAGGAGTTGGGACGATCCGGATATCCGGCTCGTCGTCTTCGTCCAATTGGCGAAGATACTCGGCACAGTCCTTCAAGACATGATCAGTGCTCTGACAAAACCGGCACTGCCTAGCAGGCTTCTTTGGCACAGCGGGTGCTGAAGCCGAAAAGAAATATGACGGTAAAGGCTCAGCAGAGTAGCCATAAGACTTACGCGCACCATATGGAGTACCCGACGAAGTCGGTGCTCCATATGCTGGGCTATAAGAATTATGCCTACTGTTCTCCGTAGGGCATTCATCACTAGAGTGGGAAGTAGCTCCACACCAACGGCAACGGAAATTAAGATGTGCCCACATAGTGTGAAGATAATACGATTCAAAATAAAAATGCTATTATGCAAAATACTACACCTAACAAAAATTACTAAAGCAACCTAATTAAAACAGGAAAATGGAATAAAAAGAAATAAAACAAAGAAATGCAATTTACAAATGGAAGGGCTTCTCTCTCAGGTTCTGCCTCTCCAGAAAATTCACACGACTGTGTTCCCCGGCAACGGCGCCAAAAACTTGATGGCGCAAATCCTACACACCACTATAGATGGTGGCTCGACTGCGACACGAAACGGCAGTGTACCGATCGTTCAAGTAATATAAAATGGGAATGAATCCCCAAGTATCGATCTCAAAGGAACACAGTAAGGTGGAGTTTATTATCGAGGAAGGACTTGAGATTGAAGTCCTATCGAGCGGATGGATGCGGAAATGGGGGATTTGGTTTGCGAATAATAAAATAAAAGCTATCAACTACTCCTATGCAATGCCGCTATGCAATGCTTCGCTTGGCGGAATGGAGACTAGGCAGGCCTTGAACGCGCTGCGTCGCAAGGGCGGATGGACGAGTAGGCTAACAGATCGAACTATGCAGGCCTTGAGCGCGCTGCTTCGCTAGGCGGGATGGAATACACGGGCCGCTATGCCACGCTTCGGTAGGCGGATGGGCGAGTAGGCTAACAGAATGAGGGTCGTCGGCACCTCTTCGACAAGCACGCCACTAGCAATTGCTAGTGCGGCACACGAACGTGACGGCGGGATGGAGGATGGAATGGGGCGCACCTCAAGCAACTCAAACAACAAACATTTCACATAAACATGAAATATATAGAAATACAAACTAGTTTAAGTGCAACTTCATCTTAATACACAGATCTAACTACATACACATCAATAAGAGAAGAATAAGGCAAGAAATCGACCGAATCCGAAGTCTCGTTGTAGATTCACGGTTGGAATCACCGGGTTTTCAATCCGCGTCCAAGCACGGTCCGCAACTACGTCCGGGGTAGAGAAAGCTGTCACTACTCTCCAATGAGCCCGTCTTCTTCGTGTCACGATCCGGTAAAGGTTGCAAACTTCCTCTTGCTTGATGGTGATGGCGGCTAGGTCTTCCCTTGGAGCGCTAGGATGAAGGAGGAGGCCGAGAGGAAGCTCCGGCTCAAGATTGGCGTGAAGAACAAGCCCGGAGCACCTCCATATGGTGGGCGGCGATGGATGGGGCGAAAAACCTGCGGAAGGGGAGAAAACGGCGAAGCTGGGCGGAAAAACGGCGAAGGATCCGACCTAAATCGCGAGCAGCTCGATTTATAGGCGCTGGAATAAACAGTGCGCACGATCGTTGGCGCACGACCAATGGTCGTGCGCACTATCATTCTGTGATCGTGCGCCTGCCTGGACGGAGCCTGCAAGGGAAAAAGATTATAAAATACAATGTTCGCACGACCAGTGGCGCACGACCAGTGATCGTGCGCGCTATCGTAAGTGGTCGTGCGATAAGCCAAACAGAACTCAAAAATGGGCGTTAAGTGCGCACGATCAATGGCGCACGACCAGTGGTCGTGCGCGATAGAGCCAGTGATCGTGCGCAGTGTTCCTGTACAGAATTGTACTGGGAACACCTGCACGACTCCTGTTCCAGCATACAACACCAGTCTAGCCACTGAAGGTGGCACTTAACAATGCATGAAAACTAATAACGAAGATAAACAAGAAATAACACCACAACGGGCCTAGAAGTGCACTTAGCATGGAGAATCAAATATAAGTGAAAACATGCCTAAAATGTAGTGCAAAGACTAGAAAATCGGCCCAGATGAGTCCATAAATGTGTATATATTTGGGACTTATCACTCAGCTCTGGACTAAGAAAAACTTACCACATACCAAGGTGGACTAATCTAGGGGAGATAGAAGTAAAGATAAGTGGACATTCCATCGAGGGGGAGCCACTACCTCAAGGAGACTTAGAGGCCAAGGTGAAGGTAACCATGTTAATGTTTAACGCATAAACTCATTTTCATCTAATATTGTAAAAGTAATTTTCAAAAACCATATCGTCGGAATGATGATTGGTATCGTCGAAAGATCTACATCACGATGATATCCAATCGTCAGCGGACTCTTAATTAGGTCTATGCTCAATCATTACAGCTAAACTCGAGTTAGTCAGATATTTAACAAATGACAATTCAACTTCCAACTCGGACACTATAAATAAGGTGAAATGTCTTAAGGTTAAAATGCTCTCTACATTAGCCCTAAAAAGCCGTTGTGTTCTTCACACCTTCTAAGAGTAAACGAGTCAACTATGCTGAAATCCTCCGGGGTCAAGCAAAAAATGGCGCCAAAGAAAGAAGATTTTCTATTCGAAGGAAGTGAAGTGGTGAGGAATGGATTCTCAGAAGGTTCAGAAGAAATCCAGGGCACCATTAAGCTGCTCGAGACCATCGGCCTGGAATTCGCCCTCTCTGAGCCAACAATAATATTAAAAAGAGAAGTGCTTGAGTTCTACTCAAATGCCAAGGGTGGCTCTAAGGGAACGTCTGTGAAAAGCGAAATTAACGGGATTAAGTTTAAGGTGAATCCCAAAAGATTGAATAGGGCTCTTCAGTTGCCATCCTTTACCAAGGGGGAGGAAGACGAAATGATTACTCTGGAAGACCTTGTCAAGGCTCTGGCTTGGTGCGACCACTCGAACAAAATCAATGGATCTCTAGAAAGGAAAAGCTTAAATCAACAAGGAAAGCTGTTGGCAGACATTGTGGGAAAAGCCCTCCTCTACAAGGTAGGATCACATGATAGGATATCCAAGCCCATGTTCGAGTTAATGGCAAGGATAATCCTAAGTAAAAGGACCAACTGGGGTCAGCAAATCTTCAAGAGAATACAAGAAAGCTTTCAATCCCCAAATCTGGGAAGAATTCTATCACTATACTTTCTGCTTTCCTACCCTGAAAGTTTTAACAAAAAGTATGGAGTAAAAATCCATCACATGAGAAGGATGGATATCCGAATACTAGAAAGATGGGAAAAAGTTCTGACTAGGCCTCCCAATAAATCCAAGTCTGTAGAAGATGTGAAAAGGAAGGTAGGAAGCTCGTCTGAAGAAAGTGAGTCAGGCAACAGCTCACCTCCATATGACTCTGAGGCAACTGTGGAGACAAGGAACGTCGTCCCCCAGACCTCTGCTCCATGTCAGGGATCCATGACAACAGCAGAATCAGATCAAGGTAGTGCTGAAACTGAGGGGGAGAAGGACAATGATCTCCCTGCTCAAGTGGAAGAAGTGATCAATAAGATCATAAGAGCTGAGGATACTGGTCATTCTGAATCTGCAATGCCAGGGTACAACCAAGAGAACCTTGCAGATGAAACTAGCAAAGATCAGGAAAGTCCTGAAAAGGAGAATGAGCCAAACCACTCACCAATAAGAAAATCTCTTCTTAAAGATGGAAAAACATGATGCTTTCAAGACAACAGTTATAGAACAACTACTTGATGACCCTTATGTCGATCCTAGTGTCTCATGAAAAGTTATGTCTTCATATTTAAGGATAAGTGAAAAGAACGTACTTGGGGAATCAAAAGATCGTGCACCTCCAAATAAAGAATCCTGGTGGTGGAAAGAGGAAGTGCAAGATAAAGTGATGACAGAGAAGACCAGCTATAAAACACTCTACGCTTGTAGGAATGATGAAAACTTGGCAAGGTATAAAGTCGCTAAGAAAGAAGTTAAACATGCGGTAAGTAAAATAAGAAGTCAAGCTTATGAAGAATTTTATAAGCGACTAGATACCAAAGATGGAGAACATGTCATATAAAATTGCTCGAGTTAGAGAGAAAAAGACAAGATATTTAAGCCCAATTAAATGCATAAAGGATGAAACAAATATAGTTTTGACGGATGATGTGGTTATTAAAGAGCGATAGAAAATATACTTTTACCAACTCTATAATGAAACAAAAGACAATAAACTAAACTTGGAAAAGTTAAGTAAATGAGAGGAGTATATGAACATAACGTTCTATCGTAAAATTCAAGTATCAGAGGTAAATGATGCTATAAAGAAGATGAAAAATGGAAAAAATAGTTGGGCCAGATGATATACCCATCGAAGTATGAAAATGTCTAGATAATGAAGGAATTTTGTGGCTTACATGTTTCTTCAATAAGATACTGAAGTCAAAGAGGATGCCAAAACAATGAAGAGAAAGTATCTTGGTACATTTGTGACGCCGAGTGGCTCCACCTTCCGCCACTTCTCCATCCGCTGCCGCCCCTTCCCAGCACATCCGCCGACCTCCTTCTCCCTTCCTCTGCATTTAGCAATCTCCCCAAGCCCCCCCATCAACCCTCTGCCACCTTCTGCCACTTCTCTTGCCGCCGCCGCCCCTTCCCAGTACAGTCGCCGGCCTCCTCCTCCCTTCCCCTACATTTAGCCATCTCCCCAAGCCCCCCAACAACCCTCTGCCTCCTTTTACCACTTCTCCAGCCTTGCCGCCCTTTCCCAGCACAGCCGCTGGCCTCCTCCTCCTTTCTCCTGCATTCAACCATCTCCCCAAGTGTTGGAACATGGTCTTCCGCATCTCCTAGGTTTGAGAATAACAAATCCTATGTGTATTTGATCTTGTGTGTTTAAGTGTGCAGGAAAACAAAGTCCACATGACTCAAGGATGGTTGTCCCCAAAATTGAGGCCAAAATTCCAACATGGCCACTAGCACCGGCGGTAGCGATAGCGCCCGGCGCTAGCGATGATTAACGCGATTCCGACAGTGTTTTTAGAAGGAGCTAGCGCCCGGCGGTAGCTACTAGTGCTGGCGGTAGCATGGCGCACAAGAGGCATAGAGCAAAATGTTGCCGCGGATTGAAGATCCTGCCGCGCAAAATGTTACTTAATCCGGGCTAGCGCCGGTGGTAGCGCTGAGGCTATAAAATGGACACTTTGGCTCCGTCTTTATCATCCTCTAGAGATCGCAAATTGCAGAGCCTCGTGCCACAGCATATAGAGGAGAGTTCGGAGAGATACTCCCACAAATCCATAAAGCCATAGGGAGATCCGTGGAGAAGATTTCAACATGCGTCATCATCATGAGGAAAGACCGCATCGACTACGATCATACTCTGCGGGCCTTCGTCCACTTCTCTAAGAGATCCATATAGGGAGTTTTTATTATTGCTGTCTTCTATTTTATTTCTCTTTTTCTTTGTAAACGGTAGTGAATTCGCCTCGTGTTGGCTACTAGGTCTGGGGTAGGACTTAGAGCTGAAATTCGCCTCGTGTTGGCGACTAGATCTAGGCTAGGTCTAGGGGTACTCGAGGCCACATCCAGGGAAGGATTGGCTAGAGCGGCTTGAGGCCGAATCTGGGAAGGAGAAGGCTAGGGCCATCGGTTCGTGGGGAAGCGAGTCGGGATAGAAAACGAAAAGAGCTTTTATTATTCGCCTCCGATCTCTAGCGTCATTGAGATTAAGTTTTGTAAAACTTATTTAATATCAATAAAGCTTGTCTCTCTTTTTGTTTTACTTAACTTCTTGTTTTAATATTGCAATATTCCAAAGTTTTTCTAAATAAAATCTAAAGTTTTTGAAAACCCTTATTCACCCCCCCTCTAAGGGCGCCGACCGATCCAACAATTGGTATCAGAGAGGGTTTTTTTCCCAATCGGCTTAACAACCGGGAATAATGGCGTCTCATGATCTCGCTTCTACTAGTGGGGTAAATTTTTATGAAGAAGAAAAATCTCTTAAACCACCTTTATTCGAAGGGAGAAATTATAAAGGGTGGAAATTTGTAATGGAAAAGTTTATTAAAAATTTAGATATCAACGCTGGGATATAGCAATAACAAGACAAGCGGACGAATCAAATAAACAAGAGCGTCACCTAAATGCAAAAGCTATGCATTATATTTTTTGTGCTTTATCTCAAGATATTTTCAAATTAATATATTGTTTTTCTAGTGCATACAAAGTTTGGAAATTTCTTGAAGAAATGTATGACTCTCCTTCTACAGGTATGGAACAATCCCAAGAACCGGAGAATATGCAAGCTTGCACAAGTCTTCAAGAATGCTCCTGTCATGACAGATCAATGGAGCACACATCAAATGGAAAAGAAGAAGAAGTACTGTCTTCGGAAGAGGGGTGCCAAAAAGATGTAAAAGAAACGATATGCTCAAATCGTGCCTCTCCCGAAAAAAAGGAAATCAAATCCCATCTTTTGTACTTCTATTTCTACTTTACAATTGCTGCATATTACAAAGCGCAAAATTAAGAAATAAAAAAAATGCAAATTGCAAATTGCGCTTAGAAAATAAAAATTTAAAAGCAAAAGTTAAAGTAGTATCAAAATCTGATTTATCTAGCTTTACTCATGTCACTTCAATTGAAAATACAAAACCTTGTCTTGACTGTAATGATATTAAAGAAAAATTTAAGGAACTTGAAAAAGAAATTATTTTTATAAAAGAACAAAATGAAAAATTATGTTTAGAAAATTCATCTTTGATAAATGATTGTGCTAAGTGTAAAGAATATAAAATTGAAATTAAAGAGATGGATGAAACATTTGATGAATATAGAAACAACTATCAAGATCATATTGATTCAATTGTTTCCACTCTTAAAAATAGCACAATCGCTTATAATAAAGCTAGACATAATTTTAAGATCAAGAATGATGAATTAAAATCAAAAATCAACTTGCTTATGAAAATTGTAAATACAAATTCACAATATCAAACTATATCTAAAAACAAGTTGAATATGAATATGAACACCTTAACTAAGTTTAATAATGGGAGTAAGGAACATAAAGGATTTGTTAATCTAAATCAAAATCACCATTATTTACAAAATTATGTGTCTCCTAAAGTAAAATCAAATTTGCAAAAATTTCCTATGAAAAATGATTTCAAATGTCATCATTGATTTCAAATGTCATCATTATTTTAAGTCTAAGTTTAATGAATATGGAAATTTAATGCAAAATTATAATATTAAACCTAAGTATGAGTGGAGACCCAAAATTAAAGATGAAACATTAACTCCACTTGAAAGGGTCCATTCGTACTTGTCTCCCCAAAAGCCATCTCGCTATATTTGGGTACCCAAAAGAACCATCCCTCATGGTACCCTTTGGATACCTAAAACTCTTATTCATTAGGTATCATCAATTGCATGAAGTAGAATCCTTTCAAAATAAAATATACAAAGTTCTACTTCATGATATGCTTTCATGTCTTTTAATTTTTCTTATTTTCTTATTTCTTTTGAACTATCATGTCATGGTCATCCTATACAGTATTAAAAATATGATTTTATCTCTTAAAAGCTTAATATGTTTATAAAATCAAATTGATCAAAATTCAAAATCACATCTTATTTTGATGACCTATCTATCTCTCTTATATTCATTGTCCATAAATATCTTATATTATCAATATAAATAATATTCCAAATTTGTTATGAGATATTTATCTAAATGATAAAGAATCACAAAAGACATATTGAAAGATTAATTGTCTCAAATGCTAATACCACACGCACCACCATGATCTATTGAAGTCCTTTGATAAAATTCTCTAAAAATCATATATCATAATTCATATAAAAATCATCTAAAAACTACTATCCTTATCACATGTATATGAAATATATGATAACAATTGACATTATATTGGTTTACCATGGTTGGTGTTATGGTGTATTATGTGTATTGTGATTTATTTCAAGTTTAGACCTTAGAATCATCATGATATCAATAAGATCAAATCAAATTGAATCTTCACTTCATTTTAGGTCTATAAGTTGAAACACAATCAAACTTTGGCATAACATTAATCTCAAATTTATCATACTAACATTGTCACCTAAAGAATATTTATATCTATGTTAGGTTTTATATGTTAGGGCATATCCATGTTACTATTTGCGTGAACATTACTCTTTGTTCACCGAAACCATGCTCATTTGGCTTATTCAAACATGATATCTTGTGCTTACATTTCCTATCAGTTTCAATTTACATTATATTGATAAATATGAGTCTTAGAAAAATGAAAAAGAAAATATAAGAAAATATACATCATGCGTTGTCAAGTCATACACTAAATCGCTAATGTTTCATGCAATTTGCACTATCTAAACATCTCCTAAAAATCTGATATTTCAGCATGGAACTGCTATTGGGACACTTAATCAAAATCAATAATTAAAATATTCAAAATCGCAAAAAATCGTTCACTGTTTCCCGCGCTAGCGCTACCGCAGGCGCTAGTGTCCATGTTCAATTTTCTGTGATTTTAAAATTTTGAAAAATTTCTATAAATATTTTAATCTATATTTTCTACTTAGTTTTGCACTTCTGTTTTTCTTTATTTTTTGAAAAATCAAATATAAAACTACAAAAACCAAATTACAAAAAATATGTTTTTTCCTGTTTTTATTTTTGTTGTTTAAAAGTATATTTTTATGCAAAAATCAAATACAAAAATACAAAAGCAAAAATTACAAAGATATGCTTGTATTTGCTAAAATCAAAATACAAAAATATAAAACACTAAAACTATAAAAAATACTGTATGGACTTTCCTGTGATAATCAAGCATGATTTAGTCTATTATTTAGAAATTCTACAATGTTGCAATTTATCTTTTCAAACTACGTTGAACATTGTTTTCATCATGCTTTGATATATCTATTAATATGTGCATCAATTATATTTTAAAGGTTATGTAGAACTAAGCTTAGCATGCCTCTAAGTATGAGTAAATGTTTTATGTTTGATAATGATATTTATTCACTCACCCTTTTTGGCATTGTCTACATATGTGTTTAATCTAAGAATACTTGTGTATGTTTTGTATTCGTACAATGGATTAAAATTGCACAAGTATCTTACCTACACTCCTTATTTTGCACTCTTAAAAATTAAGAAAAGTGGTTATGTTTTTCATAAATTCTATTGATTTGCAAAACAAGTGTATTCGGAGAACTTTGTACAAAACAAAATTATAAAATAAATGACAAAGATAACTCCACCAAACACTACTTGAACCTCCTGATAAGTCTTCATAAGCATTGTGAGGTTGAGCACCTTGGAAAGAATAGTAAAGTGTCTTGTGCAAATCAAATCTTTCTTTCAAAAATAAGAAAAACCACTTACTCTTAAGTACACCGGATCACTAGTCTCAAAATTCAAAACAAAATATGTGATCCCCCAAGCACTACTTTGCACCCGGATAAGTCTTAATGAGCATTGTGTGTGCAGAGCACCTTGGTAGTTGTACTTTTTATTGTGCATTAAAGTGTGTGGAAGTAATCTTATTTGTGTTTTATTGTGCTCGTACTTTACATATATCTTGTATTTTTGATTAAAACATTTGTTTACATTACTCAAAAATACACTTATGTGCACATCATTATCTTCCATAACACTTCTTCTCATAAGTATTGGATTCTAATGCTAATTCTATATTACCTTTTATTTATGAAATGCACTAGATAACCTAGCATGTGTTTCTATAATGTTTGGTATGATTTGAAATTGTGAATTGAAATAACATTGTAGTAATCTCTTTGTGATAATATTATTTCATGCTTGGTTATTTTTGTCAACCATAAAAGATTTTCATTGAAACATGATTTACAAACATCTTCTTTTTGAAATTAAACTCATATATCTTTTTATGGATTATTCTTGATTACAATAAGATGTTTCATTTATTTCTACAAGTCTTCCGCATCATCACCATATAACTTTTACCTTGCACTTTCATGCTTATATCAATTATTAAATCTCAATTTTTTTCTTAAAAACAAGTGGTAGACTTGCTTGGTAGAATTTATATTGGTTGTTCTAACATGCATATCATTTTTATAGTAACAAACTCTGATTTATTTCAATATAAACGTGTATGCTGAACGCTCTTCCAACAAGTGAAACATTGCTAAAAGGATGTTGTTTCTTTCTTCCAAAATGCTTCAACTCTTATCTTTATAAAGTTAGTTTTGAAACTCAAAAACATCTCCTAACTTAAACTCTTATTTAGTATTATGGTGTTTCTTTTTCGAAATCTTCCGCAATGCTCAAACTCTGATACATTCATGAATTTCAATATAGCTAAGTATGTTTTATTTCAAAAAATTCAATTATGATTCTTCCCATTAGATTTAAAAGCTTCATGTTTCAAAAAAACTATTATCCGTGACTTCATATCTCACCATAGCGGGGGCGTAGGGTTGTAGACATTAGATAAACTTATCTTTAGTCATGTCTTGTCCTTAACCGGGGAGGGTTCCAGTGGGGCCTTGCGAGGCACTGGGGGGAAAGAGTGCTAGGTTGAGTTTTGTCTAGTGTTTGCATATTGGACTAACACCCCAACCTACGGCATGTTTGCAGCTCCTCATGCCCATCTGTCACTTAGTACGGGGCTAGGGTGTAGACATATTGTCTGGGTAGATTGGTTATTTGGAAATCCTTATTTTTATGCTTAAAACTTTTATATAAAGGGAAAATCATTACTTTTTTATGCTAAAAACTCTGATTTCCTTCTATGAAAAATTTTGTAATGCTTATAACTCTGATCTATTTAAATGAAAAACAATTCTAAAACTCCTTATCATTTACTTCAAAAGCTCGATCATGCCTTATTTTCTACTTACAAACTTTTTGGTGCTTTGTTTCCCTACCCACTTTTGCTAATAACAAAAGGGGGAGATCTAACATGATAAATATAACCCGCTATCAAAAACCCAACATGACCAATTAAGATGATAGCTTACATATTAGGGGAGCATTCACTTAGGGGGAGCATGTATTTAGGGGGAGCAATTCTAAATGCTAAAATCAATAATTATCCTAAAGTCATCACTCACACACACACACACAAGTATAGTCTCATCATGCTTATTTATTAATGCTTTGATTTATCATTAATGGATTTGTTATTATCAAAAGGGGGAGTTTGTTGGAACATGGTCTTCCGCATCTCCTTGGTTTGAGAATAACAAATCCTATGTGTATTTGATCTTGTGTGTTTAAGTGTGCAGGAAAACAAAGTCCACATGACTCAAGGATGGTTGTCCCCAAAATTGAGGCCAGAATTCCAACATGGCCACTAGCGCCGGCGGTAGCGATAACGCCCGGCGCTAGCGATGATTAGCGCGATTCCGGCAGTGTTTTTAGAAGGAGCTAGCGCCCGGCGGTAGCTACTAGCGCTGGCGGTAGCATGGCGCACAAGAGGCATAAAGCAAAATGTTGCCGCGGATTGAAGATCCTGCCGCGCAAAATGTTACTTAATCCGGGCTAGCGCCGGCGGTAGCGCTAGCGCCTACGGTAGCGCTGAGGCTATAAAATGGACACTTTGGCTCCGTCTTTATCATCCTCTAGAGATCCCAAATTCCAGAGCCTCGTGCCACAGCATAGAGAGGAGAGTTCGGAGAGATACTCCCACAAATCCATAAAGCCATAAGGAGATCCGTGGAGAAGATTTCAACACGCGTCATCATCATGACGAAAGACCGCATCGACTACGATCATACTCTGCGGGCCTTCGTCCACTTCTCCAAGAGATCCATATAGGGAGTTTTTATTATTGCTGTCTTCTTATTTATTTCTCTTTTTCTTTGTAAACGGTAGTGAATTCGCCTCGTGTTGTCGACTAGGTCTGGGGTAGGACTTAGGGCTGAAATTCGCCTCGTGTTGGCGACTAGATCTAGGCTAGGTCTAGGGGGTGCTCGAGGCCACATCCGGGGAAGGATTGGCTAGAGCGGCTTGAGGTCGAATCCGGGAAGGAGAAGGCTAGGGCCACCGGTTCGTGGGGAAGCGAGTCGGGATAGAAAACGAAAAGAGCTTTTATTATTCGCCTCCGATCTCTAGCGTCATTGAGATTAAGTTTTGTAAAACTTATTTAATATCAATAAAGCTTGTCTCTCTTTTTGTTTTACTTAACTTCTTGTTTTAATATTGTAATATTCCAAAGTTTTTCTAAATAAAATCTAAAGTTTTTGAAAACTATTATTCACCCCCCCCCTCTAAGGGCGCCGACCGATCCAACACCAATCCCCAGCAGCCCCCAGCACCCCGGCTTCTTCCTCATGCCCCTCTTCCTCTCGTGGAACCACCATCTACCCATCCCCAATCCTCTATCCATCCTTCCTCCCTCCTTCCGGAGTCTCTACTAGCCTCCCCACTCACCCCACTCACCCCACTCACCCCACAACCTTTAAAACATCCCATACCAGCCACGACCAGCCACTATCACCTTCCAACAATCCTTTCTGTCTTCCCTAACAACCCCAAACTCCTTTTCCAGCCCCTAACAACGGTGTTACATTTCCGGACAGCTACCACCTCCATCGACATCCATTACTTGGTGAGCTTTTACTTTTAGTGTTCATTTCTTCGCATTGTATGGGTAGCTTGTATTATTAATAATACTTGGCTTGAATTAATTTGATTCCTGTATCTCTTTATTGACGTGCAAAATTTATTCGCTTCGCATCTTAATTTCAGTGTACTCTGAATTAACTTGTAATTATTGTCTGCTTACTTTCATTGCAATGTTTGTAATCTATTGTGACGCTTGCTCGAGATTTTAAAATTTATTTATTTAATTAATTGTGCGTCGGGAAACACTTGCACGATTGAGTCATCGCATGTGCATCACATTAGGGTTATCTTTCGTTAGTTCATTGGGTTGTGTGCTTGTGCTTGATGCGCAAATCTCGCACACCGCTATAGGCAGTGTACCGATCATTCAAGTAATATAAAATGGGAATGAATCCCCAAGTATCGATCTCAAAGGAACACAGTAAGGTGGAGTTTACTATTGAGGCAGGACTTGAGATTGAAGTCCTTTGGTCGGATGGAATGCGGGAGAGTTGATTTGGATTGTGGAAAATAAAGATAAGCAAGTATAACTACTCCTATGCAATGCCGCTACGCAATGCTTCGCTTGGCGGGATGGAGACTAGGCAGGCCTTGAGCGCACTGCGTCGCAAGGGCGGATGGACGAGTAGGCAAGCGGAATCGAACTGTGCAGGCCTTGAGCGCGCTGCTTCGTTAGGCGAATGGATTACACGGGCCGCTATGCCATGCTTCGCTAGACGGATGGAAGAGTAGGCAAGCGGATGGAATGGTTCGCACCGGCGGAGTCGGAATGGATTACACGGGCCGCTATACCACGCTTCGCTAGGCAGATGGAAGAGTAGGCATACGGATGAGGGTCGCAAGCACCTCGTCGACAAGCACGCCACTAGCAATTGCTAGTGCGGCACACGAACGTGACGGCGGGATGGAGGATGGAATGAGACGCACCTCAAGCAACTTAAACACCAAAGCATTTCACATAGACATGAAATATATAGAAATACAAACTAGTTTAAGTGCTACTTCATCATAATAATAAGGATCTACAACATATACACATCAACAAGAGAAGAACAAGGCAAGAAATCGACCAAATCCGAAGGCTCGTCGAGGAGTCACGGTTGGAATCGCTAGGTTGTCAATCGGCGTCCAAGCTCGGTCCTCGACTATGTCCGGGGTAGAGAGAGCTGTCACGACTCTCCAATGAGCCCGTCTTCTTCATCTCACGATCCGGTAAAGGTTGCAAACTTCCCCTTGCTTGATGGCAATGGCGGCTAGATCTCCTTTGAAGCTATAGGATGAAGGAGGAGGCCGAGATGATCTCCGGGCTCAAGATTGGCGTGAAGAACAAGCCCGGAGCACCTCCTGAAGGTGGGCGGCTATGGACTGCGAAAAGGGCGCGGAACTGGAGCGCTGGGAGCGGGAAAAACTATCTATCTCGAATAGGGCAAGACCTGCGGCTTAAATATAAATTCTGTCAGAAAATGGTCACGCATGGTCGAACGCACGATCGTGCGCAGACCGTGAGTTATTAAATGATAAAACTTGACTTGGGGAAGACGCTGCGCCGCCCGTGCGTTTTGCTCATGCACGATCAACACCGCCCGTGCGTACAAACACACGGGCAAAATCCGACGCTCTGAAATAAAGAATACATAGCTCGACCATGCGTTTTACTCACGCACGGGCAAACCGCCCGTGCGTAAAAACGCACGAGTAAACTCCGACGCTCCATTTTCTGCCCAGATACAAACGCATGACCGCAACCGACCGTGCGTCAAGGAAACGCACGACCGTGCGATATGCACAAACATTAATTCTTGGGAAAACAGGACGATCAGGTCACCTGCATACAAAGCAACCCAGCTGGGAATACCTCCAGCACCCAATAAACACAGAAAATAGATTGGGGAGCACCAAGTGCTTGCCCCCAACAGCAAAGCGTGCAATTGCACACCAAAACGGCCTAAGAATGCACCTAACAGGGAATAACAAATATGAATGTAAATATGTACGAAAAAATGTCTAAAGTGTGGTGCAAAGACTATAAAATCGGCCCAGATGAGTCCATAAAAGTGTATATAATTGGGACTCATCACACCCCCAGACTTACCTATTTGCGTGTCCCGAGCAAACAAAACCGGCGGAGTAGGAAAATCGTAGCTAGCTAAAAAACTGCGACATGGAGTAGTATGCGAAGTTGCATAATTGTGTGCAAAGAAATTCATTAGAAGAAGTTTCTACATATGCTAGTTAATTTATAAAAGTGTAAATGCGTAAAAAGAAATTTATTTTTACTCAAAAATGGAATGTTGGTGAATCTCGTGGTCACGCGTAGTACAAAATTAAGCAAGTCGCGAAGGTGAATGTTACCCAAGACCGGAACTCTGAATTATCTCCGTTGAAATCCATCAACGCCGAAAACCATAAGCTTGCCCTGCCACACTCTCTCCACGGCGCTAGTGAACTCACAAGATGAATCAATAGGACTTTGGGTTTACACGAGGCTTAGGTTACGGTTTGGAATGCAAAGATAAACGTGAAGGCTAATCGCAACCCAACAGAGCTTACAAAAGTGCTAATTCAAAGCAGCCACAATAATACACGTGTACACACCCCCAGACTTGACTTTGAAACCGGATGTGCACACGACCTACAACAATCAATACCAAATAGATGTTTCAATTACAACGCTGGGGATACATTTTTTTTTCTTTGCTTTTATTTTTCTTTTCTTTTCATCCCCATATCTATTAGCACAATTTCAGCACATAGACATTTTTAAAACTTCCACATCAACACTGAAGTGTCGCATCACTGCACCGCATTGGAAAATTACAATTCATAAATGCTTTTAGCTTAATTTTTGGTTGCGATAATAGGATTAGCTTTTAGGCCTTGGTGAAGTATGGAGGAGCTGAACCAAAAGATCGGGTAGGCACAAAATAGGCTAGCAACGGTTAGCGTATAGGAATGGTAGAACAAAGCTCAAGCTTGCCAAATAGATGGCCTATGTCACGCTCAACTTGCAAGTCATTCGCACCCATGCTTCAAGAGTCGCTTGGGGCAAGTTCTTAGCCCCCGAGAAAGGTAATCCTTCCTCCCGACTCGAGCAACACGAACCTCGTGCTCGCCTACACACAATACCACACTACCACTAGATTCAACCACATTCACCATTTTGAGTAAAATAAATTAAAATCTACGCAAATCTACTAATTATAAATTAGAAGCATAAATAAAAACTAATTCTACTCGAATTCCTAGGCAAGACACGAGTATTCAACTAGAGCACTACAAGAGTCAACATGCCACTCCATCTTGCAATTTTTAGGCTAACACAACAATTTCTACATCACAACCAAGAATTGAATATACAGGAGCATACAAACAAGCGAGTGCGCGCTAAAGTGGGTGTAGTGGTGTGCGATGAAGATGAACAAAAAACTTAAATAGAAGCTTCTAGTATGCCGTGCAGTAGTGCACGCGAGCGGGTAAACAAAACTACTCTCCCCAGACTTAAACTAAACAATCTAATGCCAAATATGACTATAAAATTCAGAATAAAGCTAAGGAAAGAGAGTACCCAATGCTCAGCAAGTGAGCATACCAGAAGTTTGGTGTGCGAATCAAGACAAAGCTGCAGCGTCTGCCATCCAGAAGAAGGACCTGCATGGGCGAGCTCCGCAAAAACAAAAGAAAAAGACAAACTAAAATAAACTACAGCTAACTAAACATGATTAGAAGAAATAAAAATGCAGGAAAAGTAAGATAACTACTGGGGTTATTGTCCTCCCAGCACGACTTATTCAAATTGAAAGCAGTTCTAGCTAATGGGTCCATGAAAAGAAAAGTGCACAGGTAACTGCTCTAATATGCGTGTCGGTAGCGGGTACCGATACGGTGACAGAACAGTCACGCCTCTACCCGAATATAAAAAATAATACCTGCTCGTCACAGGTAGAGGGAATAAAAAGTAAGAAGAGGAGGAATCCTCACTCAACTCACCAAAACTATCCTTGCCCAGCAAGGTATCATCTCCAGGGAGGCAGCAGGAGGAGAAGGCAATGAGTGGGGCTTCCTCTACGGAGGGGTGATCAACCTCCTCACATGAGAGGATGCTCTCATCATTGACTTGAGCATAAAGCTCCAAGTCCTCCTGAAGTACCCGTGAAGACTCAACCTGCACAGGCGCAGATGAAGAAAGGGGATCAAGAAATAAACAAGAAGTATGACTTAAATGAAAATCAAGCGGGGGAGTGGTCCCGGTCTCACTCCCATCAGATTGGGGAAGTAAAATAATGTCGGCATTGTTGACAATGCAGCAAGGTTTGGTGGAATCAATGGTGGCCTTCTCCAGGATTTGCACTTCCTCCACCGATGTTGAGGAAAAATCCTCTTCACCAAGAAGGTTATGCCCCTCCATAGGAATAGGCACAACACAAAGATCGCCAGCCTCCTCTTGCAATGCATCTTCAACAATGTTATGAGAAATAAATGTAATAGAATGCACAAAAGGGGGAGGGACTGGGCTTGAAAAAGAATCAAGCACTGATTCCTCACAAAGAATCGAATCTATGCATGGTGATATATGTACAGGGGAGATGAGCTCAATCAAGTCAGAGCCTGGATCAGCCACACATCTGGTGACTGTGTCCACATCATACCCTTCAAAACTTGAAGGTGAAATGGACACAAAACCGAATGTTGAAGGTGTGCTGCCAGAAGTAGGAGTCGGGACGATCCGGATATCCGGCTCGTCGTCCTCGTCCAATTGGCGAAGGAATGCAGCACAATCCTTCAAGGCACGATCCGTGCTTTGACAAAACAAGCACTGCCTTGCGGGGCTTCTTTGGCGCAGCGGGTGCTGAAGCCGAAAAGAGGTATGAAGGTAAAGGTGTGGCAGAATAGCCATAGGACTTACGCGCACCATATGAAGTACCAGATGAAGTCAGTGCTCCATATGCTGGGCCTTGAGTGCTAGGGCTACTATCTCCTTTTGGGCATCTATCACTAGCATGAGAGATATCTCCACAAAACGGCAACGAATATTGAATGAAGACCACATAGTTTGAAGATAAGATGATTCAAAATAAAGACACGATTGTGCACAACACTACACCTAACAGTAAATTACTAAGCAACCTAATAATAACAGGAAAATAGAATAAGAAGAACTGAAGTAAAATAAAAGATGCAATTTACAAATGAAAAGGGCTTAAATCTCAGATTCTCCCTCTCCAGAAAACTAACACGTATGTGTTCCCCGGCAACGGCGCCAAAAACTTGATGCGCAAATCTCGCACACCGCTATAGGCGGTAGCTAAACTGCGGCACGAAACGGCAGTGTACCGATCGTTCAAGTAATATAAAATGGGAATGAATCCCCAAGTATCGATCTCAAAGGAACACAGTAAGGTGGAGTTTACTATTGAGGCAGGACTTGAGATTGAAGTCCTTTGGTCGGATGGAATGCGGGAGAGTTGATTTGGATTGTGGAAAATAAAGAAAAGCAATTATAACTACTCCTATGCAATGCCGCTATGCAATGCTTCGCTTGGCGGGATGGAGACTAGGCAGGCCTTGAGCGCACTGCGTCGCAAGGGCGGATGGACGAGTAGGCAAGCGGAATCGAACTGTGCAGGCCTTGAGCACGCTGCTTCGTTAGGCGAATGGATTACATGGGCCGCTATGCCACGCTTCACTAGGCGGATGGAAGAGTAGGCAAGCGGATGGAATGGTTCGCACCGACGGAGTCGGAATGGATTACACGGGCCGCTATGCCACGCTTCGCTAGGCGGATGGAAGAGTAGGCATACAGATGAGGGTCGCAAGCACCTCGTCGACAAGCACGCCACTAGCAATTGCTAGTGCGGCACACGAACGTGACGCCGGGATGGAGGATGGAATGGGGCGCACCTCAAGCAACTTAAACACCAAAGCATTTCACATAGACATGAAATATATAGAAATACAAACTAGTTTAAGTGCTACTTCATCATAATAATAAGGATCTACAACATATACACATCAACAAGAGAAGAACAAGGCAAGAAATCGACCGAATCCGAAGGCTCGTCGAGGAGTCACGGTTGGAATCGCTAGGTTGTCAATCCGCGTCCAAGCTCGGTCCTCGACTACGTCCGGGGTAGAGAGAGCTGTCACGACTCTCCAATGAGCCCGTCTTCTTCGTCTCACGATCTGGTAAAGGTTGCAAACTTCCCCTTGCTTGATGGCAATGGCGGCTAGATCTCCTTTGAAGCTATAGGATGAAGGAGGAGGCCGAGATGATCTCCGGGCTCAAGATTGGCGTGAAGAACAAGCCCGGAGCACCTCCTGAAGGTGGGCGGCTATGGACGGCGAAAAGGGCGCGGAACTGGAGCTCTGGAGCGGGAAAAATGATCTATCTCGAATAGGGCAAGACCTGTGACTTAAATAGAAATTCTGTCAAAAAATGGTCACGCATGGTCGAACGCACGACCGTGCGCAGACCGTGCGTTATTAAATTATAAAACTTGACTTGGGGAAGACGCTGCGCCGCCCGTGCATTTTGCTCACGCACGATCAACACCGCCCGTGCGTACAAACGCACGGGCAAAATCCGACGCTCTGAAATCAAGAATACATAGGTCGACCGTGTGTTTTACTCACGCACGGGCGAATCCGCCCGTGCGTCAAAACACACGAGTAAACTCCGACGCTCCGTTTTCTGCCCAGATACAAACTCACGACCGCAACCGACCGTGCGTCAAGGAAAAGCACGACCGTGCGTCAAGGAAAAGCACGACCGTGCGATATGCACAGACATTAATTCTGGGGAAAACAGGACGATCAGGTCACCTGCATACAAAGCAACCCAGCTGGGAATACCTCCAGCACCCAATAAACACAGAAAATAGATTGGGGAGCACCAAGTGCTTGCCCCCAACAGCAAAGCGTGCAATTGCACACCAAAATGGCCTAAGAATGCACCTAACAGGGAATAACAAATATGAATGTAAATATGTACGAAAACATGTCTAAAGTGTGGTGCAAAGACTATAAAATCGGCCCAGATGAGTCCATAAAAGTGTATATAATTGGGACTCATCAGTGCTCATCTGCATATTGATGCGAGGATTCGGCAAGTGCACCGGTCGTGCAAGTAATAATAATGGGGAAAATCCCCGAGTGTCGGTCTCTTGAGGAACACAGTAAGGTGGAGTTAGGTTTCGAGGAAGGACTTGAGATTGAAGTCCTTAAATCGGATGGAATGCGGGGGAGTTGGGTTGGCTTTTGGAAAATAAAATAAAAGCTATCAACTACTCCTATGCAATGCCGCTATGCAATGCTTCGCTTGGCGGGATGGAGACTAGGAAGGCCTTGAGTGCGCTGCGTCGAAAGGGCGGATGGACGAGTAGGCAAGCGGAATCGAACTGTGCAGGCCTTGAGCGCACTGCTTCGTTAGGCGGGATGGAATACGGGCCGCGATGCCACGCTTCGGTAGGCGGATGGACGAGTAGGCTAGCGGAGTGAGGGTCGCAAGCACCTCTTCGACAAGCACGCCACTAGCAATTGCTAGTGCGGCACCGGACGTGACGGCGGGATGGAGGATGGAATGGGGCGCACCTCAAGCACACAAATAAACAAAAAGGGTATTTCACATAGACATGAAATAACTTTAAATAGCAAGGTCTATAGTGTTCTTCATCAAAATACAAAAGATCTAACTATTACAACAATCAATAAGAGGAGAACAAGGCAAGAAATCGACCGAATCCGAAGTCTCGTTGTAGATTCACGGTTGGAATCGCCGGGTTGTCAATCCGCGTCCAAGCTCGGTCCGCAACTACGTCCGGGGTAGAGAGAGCTGTCACGACTCTCCAATGGACCCGTCTTCTTCGTGTCACGATCCGGTAGAGGTTGCAAACTTCCTCTTGCTCGATGGAGATGGCGGCTAGATCTCTCTTTGAAGCTCTTGGATGAAGGAGGAGGCCGAGAGGAAACTCCGGCTCAAGATTGGCGTGAAGAGCAAGCCCGGAGCACCTCCATATGGTGGGCGACGGTGGAGGGGCGAATCTGGACGGAACCGGGCGGAAAACGGCGGAAGAAAATCCCCATCGACCTAAAATTGCGAGCAGGTCATTTTATAGGCGCTGGAATAAACAGTGCGCACGGTCATTGACGCACGACCAGTGGTCGTGCGCACTAGAATTCGGTGATCGTGCGCTCTGCCTGGACGGAACCTGCAAAGACAGAAATTATGAAATAACATGGTCGCACGACCAGTGGCGCACGACCGGTGGTCGTGCGCACTATCGTAGGTGGTCGTGCGCACTGGTTGAAACAGAACTCATGAAATTGATGATAAGTGCGCACGAACAGTGGCGCACGACCGGTGGTCGTGCGCACTAGCGTAGATGGTCGTGCGCACTGCACCAAACAGAACTCATAAAAAAGGGTTAAGTGCACACGATCAGTGGCGCACGACCAGTGGTCGTGCGCAATAGAACCGGTGATCGTGCGCAGTGTTCCTGTGCAGAATTGCACCGGAAGCACCTGCACGACTCCTGTTCTAGCGTATAACCACGAACCAGCTACTGAAAGTGGCACCTAACAGTGCATGGAAACTACTAATGAAGATAAACATGAAAACACACCAAAATGGGCCTAGAAGTGCACATAGCAAGTGATAACAAATATAAGCTAAAACAAGGCTAAAGTGCAGTGGAATGACTAGATAAATGGCCCAGATGAGTCCATATATGTGTATATAATCGGGACTCATCACACCCCCAGACTTACCTGTTTGCGCGTCCCGAGCAAACAAATTCTAAGCGAACGGGGAAAGAAAAGTAGATGGCTTAAAACTACAATATAGAGTACCATGCGAAGTCGCATGCTCACATGCATAAGAAGAATAGTAGAGAAGATTTCTGATTATATAAACAGTCTATATATTTCTAAAAGAGTAAAAGCATATTACAACTACTCAAAATGGTGAAAAGCGGTGAATCGTTCGGTCATGCATACGGAGAAAGTAAACTAAACGCTGAGACGAGCATTGCTCAAGATCGGGATGCGGGAAAAACTCCACTGAAATCCATCAGTGTCGGTGACCATAAGCTTGCCCGGTCACATTCTCTCCACGGCACTGGTTTGACTCAAATGCGTGAATCAATAGGACTTTAGGTTTTAAATGAGGCTTGGGTTTAGGTGAGGAAAAACAAAGATAAAAACGACGGCTCAAGCACTAAACCCAAATGAGCTTATGCAGAAATTATTCTCGTTCACCACACAAACACGCGGGTACACAACACCCCCAGACTTGGACTTAACAGCATGGGTGCGTGCACCGCCTACTCCCAAACATAAATCTATACATAAAGATTTTCAATTAAACACTCCTTCTCTTTCCTTTCTTTTTAACTTCTTTTCTTTTTCTCATTTTTTTTCTTTTCTTATCATTTTCAGCAAATAAACAAAAGGACACATCCACATCTTCACAAACATATTACCACATCAACAACCCAACTCATGAAAATAATAAACAGCTAAAGCTCAGATTTGGGTGTGCGACTAGGATTGGCTTTTGGGCTTTGGTGAAATAAAAGTGGGGCTGAATCAAAGAACGGGTAGGCACAACTGGGCTAGCGAGGATATAGCGGTAGGGATAGGCACAAAGGCTCAACCGGGCCAAAATGATGGCCTATATCACATTCACGCGATTAACTAACCGTATACCCATGCTTCAAGAATCGCTTGGGGCAAGTTCTAGCCACCGAGAAAGATTCTCCTTTCTCCCGACTCAAGCAATACGAATCTAGCGATCGTTTACACACATCCCTATGCTACCGTTTGATTCCACCGGATTCCCCATTTGAGTAGAGTAAACAACATTTACACTAATAAGAAAAATATAAAACCATAAGTATAAAGAGAAGTCTACTCTACACAAATTTCTATGCAACCGAGCACTCGACTAGGAGCACTACTAGAGTCAACATTTTACTCTGCTACATAGTCCTAAGCCATCACCTAGACTTTCCTAAATAAGCAGAAGAATTAAATTCACAACAGAGCAAGCAAACAGATGAGTACGCGATCAAGTGGGTGATGTGGTGTGCAATGAAAATGAACAACAATTTAAATGAAATCTTCTAGCATGCAGTGCAATAGTGCACGTGAGCGGGTAAACAAAACTACTCTCCCCCAGACTTAAACTAAACAATCCGCATAATATATGACATGAAAATCAGCAAAGGCTAGGGGAAGAGAGTACCCAGTGCTCAGAAATGAGCACACCAGAAGATTGGCGTGTAGGCTAAAATGAAGCAGCAGCATCCGCCATCCAGAAACGATACCTGCAAGGGTCAGCTCCGCAAAACAAAAGAAAAAGACAAACAAAAATAAACTACAGCTAACTAAACATGATTAGAAAAAATAAAAATGCAGGAAAAGTAAGATAACTACTGGGGTTATTGTCATCCCAGCACGACTTATTCAAAAACATGAAGGTTCTAGCTAATGGGTCTATGAAAAAGGAAATGCACAGGTAACTGCTCTAATATGCGCATCGGTAGCGGGTACCGATACGGAGACAGAGCAGTCACCCCTCTACCTAAATATAAGTACCTGCCCATCACAGGTAGAGGGTAGAGAATGTAAGAAAAGGAGGAGGCCTGGTCCTCACTCATCTCACAAAACACATCCTTGCCTAGCAAGGTATCGTCACCAGGGAGGCAGCAGGAGGAAAAGGCAATGAGTGGAGCTTCCTCAACGGAGGGGGAATAAACCTACTCACATATGAGGATACACGCATCATTGACTTGAGCACACAGCTCCAAGTCCTCCTGATGTACCCGTGAAGACTCAGCCTGCAAAGGCTCAGATGAAGAAAGGGGATCAAGAAATAAATAAGGCGAAGAACATAAATCATCAATCGGGGGAGTGATCCCGGTCTCACTCCCATCAGGTTGGGGCAGTAAAATAATGTTAGCATTGTCATCAATGCCACAAGATTCGGCGGGATCAACGGTGGCCAGGCTTAGGATTTGGACTTCCTCCACCGGTGTTGAGGAAGACTCCTCTTCACCTAGAAGGTTGTCCTCCTCCATAGGAATAGGCACAACACTCAGATCACCCACCTCATCCTGCGACACATCATCAACAATGTCGTCGGGGACGAGAATAGTATGCGCGATAGGGGGAAGAATCGAATCCACTAGAGGTGGTGGATGCACATGGAGAATAGGCTCAACAATGTCGGTGCATAAATAAGCCGCACATCCGGTGACCGTATCCAGGTCATACCCTTCAAGATGCGAAGGTGACAAAGACACATACCCGGATGTTGAAGGTGTGCCGCCAGAGTTAGGAGTTGGGACGATCCGGATATCCGGCTCGTCATCCTCGTCCAATTGGCGAAGATACTCGGCACAATCCTTCAAGACATGATCAGTGCTCCGACAAAACCGGCACTGCCTTACGGACTTCTTTGGCGCAGCGGGAGCTGGAGCCGAAAAGAAGTATGACGGTAAAGGCTCAGCAGAGTAGCCATAAGACTTACGCGCACCATATGGAGTACTAGACGAAGTCGGTGCTCCATATG
This sequence comes from Dactylorhiza incarnata, assembly GCA_033032865.1. Classification (NCBI taxonomy): domain Eukaryota; kingdom Viridiplantae; phylum Streptophyta; class Magnoliopsida; order Asparagales; family Orchidaceae; genus Dactylorhiza; species Dactylorhiza incarnata. The sequence goes on from JAWHQI010000005.1 coordinate 17,990,605, forward strand.
CTGGGCTATAAGAATTATGCCTACTATTCTCCGTAGGGCATTCATCACTAGAGTGAGAGGTATCTCTACACCAACGGCAACGGATATTAAGATGTGCCCACATAGTGTAAAAATAAAACGATTCTCAATAAAAACGCTACTGCACAATACTACACCTAACAATGACTACTAAAGCAACCTAAAATAAAACAGGAAAATAGAATACGAAGAAATAAAAACAAAGAAATGCAATTTACAAATGGAAGGGCTTCTCCCTCAGGTTCTCCCTCTCCAGAAAACTCACACGACTGTATTCCCCGGCAACGGCGCCAAAAACTTGATGCGAGGATTCGGCAAGTGCACCGGTCGCGCAAGTAATAATAATGGGGAAAATCCCCGAGTGTCGGTCTCTTGAGGAACACAGTAAGGTGGAGTTAGGTTTCGAGGAAGGACTTGAGATTGAAGTCCTTAAATCGGATGGAATGCGGGGGAGTTGGGTTGGCTTTTGGAAAATAAAATAAAAGCTATCAACTACTCCTATGCAATGCCGCTATGCAATGCTTCGCTTGGCGGGATGGAGACTAGGCAGGCCTTGAGCGCGCTGCGTCGAAAGGGCGGATGGACGAGTAGGCAAGCGGAATCGAACTGTGCAGGCCTTGAGTGCACTGCTTCGTTAGGCGGGATGGAATACGGGCCGCGATGCCACGCTTCGGTAGGCGGATGGACGAGTAGGCTAGCGGAGTGAGGGTCGCAAGCACCTCTTCGACAAGCACGCCACTAGCAATTGCTAGTGCGGCATCGGACGTGACGACGGGATGGAGGATGGAATGGGGCGCACCTCAAGCACACAAATAAACAAAAAGGGTATTTCACATAGACATGAAATAACTTTAAATAGCAAGGTCTATAGTGTTCTTCATCAAAATACAAAAGATCTAACTATTACAACAATCAATAAGAGGAGAACAAGGCAAGAAATCGACCGAATCCGAAGTCTCGTTGTAGATTCACGGTTGGAATCGCCGGGTTGTCAATCCGCGTCCAAGCTCGGTCCGCAACTACGTCCGGGGTAGAGAGAGTTGTCACGACTCTCCAATGGACCCGTCTTCTTCGTGTCACGATCCGGTAGAGGTTGCAAACTTCCTCTTGCTCGATGGAGATGGCGGATAGATCTCTCTTTGAAGCTCTTGGATGAAGGAGGAGGCCGAGAGGAAACTCCGGCTCAAGATTGGCGTGAAGAGCAAGCCCGGAGCACCTCCATATGGTGGGCGACGGTGGAGGGGCGAATCTGGACGGAACCGGGCAGAAAACGGCGGAAGAAAATCCCCATCGACCTAAAATCGCGAGCAGGTCATTTTATAGGCGCTGGAATAAACAGTGCGCACGGTCATTGACGCACGACCAGTGGTCGTGCGCACTAGAATTCGGTGATCGTGCGCTCTGCCTGGACGGAACCTGCAAAGACAGAAATTATGAAATAACATGGTCGCACGACCAGTGGCGCACGACCGGTGGTCGTGCGCACTATCGTAGGTGGTCGTGCGCACTGGTTGAAACAGAACTCATGAAATTGATGATAAGTGCGCACGAACAGTGGCGCACGACCAGTGGTCGTGCGCACTAGCGTAGATGGTCGTGCGCACTGCACCAAACAGAACTCATAAAAAAGGGTTAAGTGCACACGATCAGTGGCGCACGACCAGTGGTCGTGCGCAATAGAACCGGTGATCGTGCGCAGTGTTCCTGTGCAGAATTGCACCGGAAGCACCTGCACGACTCCTGTTCTAGCGTACAACCACGAACCAGCTACTGAAAGTGGCACCTAACAGTGCATGGAAACTACTAATGAAGATAAACATGAAAACACACCAAAATGGGCCTAGAAGTGCACATAGCAAGTGATAACAAATATAAGCTAAAACAAGGCTAAAGTGCAGTGGAATGACTAGATAAATGGCCCAGATGAGTCCATATATGTGTATATAATCGGGACTCATCACATATTCATCTTAGCGTTCATCCTCGGGCCATTACATTCATCGCGTGCTCACGTGTACTGTACTTAGGGTTAGGGCATCGTAAGTCCACATCCTATAGATTCGTTCAGCGTAACTTTGTAAAAGAACAAAGGAGATATACAAAATTGTGTTAATTACAGATGAATTAAATTATAATGAGTCATACCCTGAAACTATGGGAACGAATAATAAAAAAAGAGTAAGACGGGAGACTAGCATCTGAGAGAATCAATTTGGATTCATGCCAGGGCGGTCGACCATGGAAGCTATACATCTCTTGAGGAGACTCATTGACAACTATCGAGAAAAAAAACAAGATTTGCATATACTGTTTATCGATCTGGCTTATGATAGGGTTCCAAAAGAGATCATATGGAGAGTCTTAGAAAAGAAATGTGTAAATGTATCATACATTGACATAATCAAAGATATGTTATACAAATTAAATGACGAGGGTGAGGACATCTGGAGGATTAACACAGGAATTCCCTATCACTGTTGGCTTACATCAAGGCTCAACTTTAAGTCCTTATCTTTTTATCCTTATCTTAGATGAGCTCACCGGACATGTCCAACAAGCAATACCATGGTGTTTATTGTTTGCGGATGATATTGTTTTGGTCGATGAGACGCGGGAGAGTGTAAATGCGAAACTTGAAACTTGGCGACACACTTTAGAAAAGAAGGGTTTTAGGTTGAGCGGGGAAAAGACAAAGTATATGAAGCTTAAATTTAGCAGTGCAAGAAAGACAGATGACTTCATTATTAAGTTGGGTGATCAAGATATTTCCCGCAGTGAGTGCTTTAAATATCTTGGATTGATAGTTCAAAAAGATGGAGGTGTTGATAAAGATGTGTTAGAATCCAAGCAGGCTGGTTGAAGTGGAGAGGCACGTCAGGGATCTTATGTGATCGTAAAGTACCATTAAAACTTAAAGACAAGTTTTTCCGTACCGCAATTAGACTAGCGATGCTCTATGGTTCTGATTGTTGGGCAGTGAATTGTGTACATGAGCAAAAAATGGGAGTTGCGGAGATGAGAATGCTTAGGTGGATGTGTGGACACACGAGACTGGATAAAATTAGGAATGAATGTATCAGGGATAAGATAGGAGCGACACCAATTGCCGAGAAGATGCGAGAAGCTCGACTAAGATGGTTTGGACATGTATAAAGGAGACCATTAGAGACACCTGTTAGGCCGTTGTGAGAGTTTAGTCACTAGGCATGTTAAATGGGGGAGGGGTAGACCAATAAAGACTTGGAATGAGACTATAAGGAAATACATGATGTACTTGGGCATTAGTGAAATTATGTCTAAAGATAGGGCACAATGACGACATAGAATCCAGCCGACCCTACTATTGTGGGATAAAGGCTTGAGTGTTGTTGTTTTATACGCTTCCTACCTTTCCAGTGCTGCAATAACCGCAAAGAATAATGGAATCAATTTAAATTCCACTCCAAACTAGTTCTTCCATGAACACTACAATATGCTAAGCTCTCTTTTATACTTCCGATTTTAAAGAATTTATATATTTTAAATATTTATATAGGAAGTACAAATGTCTATAAACAATAGGTGCTATGCTTAAGGCAGTAAAGTGAGTTGCTCCACAGCTTCTATAGGCTAAATCATGGAGATTTTCTTTTGCTTTAACAATTTTTTTTACTTAAATACATATTTATAGAATCATTATAAATATTGCTTAGGATCACATATAAATGCTGTCTACCGGATTTTTATTCATATATAAACCTAACATATGTATATAATAAACAAATTTGTTAACTAACCTTGTTATATGTTGAAATGTTTTGTTCCTAGATTAGATATGTTTCATCCTTCAAATGCTTTCTTGGAGGGGCTTCATTCTTTATCTTGAAACACAGCACTCAGACCTAAACCTGGTTTTGATTATTCGATTTTTCTCGTCTTCTTCAGGAGTATCCACTGCTGCTTATAATGCGCACCAAGCTCCCAGATATTTGAATCAAACCCATCATATCAACTCAAATATCCATATCAATTACGACAGCACATCATTAGCTCTGAGTCACCCAAATCTACTCGCTAAAGAAAACTGTGCAGGGCTTGCTTTTGGCCCTCCTCAACAGGCACTCTTAGGTTACCAGCCAGCACAGCCAGTAAATGGGAACATGCCCGATGAGTGGTCACGCACACGCAACGGTCGCGGCGTCGACGATTTGTTCTCTGAGGACGAGATCCGTATGAGAAGCCATGAAATTCTCGAAAATGAGGACATGCAGCACCTGCTACGAGTCTTCAGTATGGGCGGCGGAGCTGCTTCGAATATCCAGGAAGATGGATATGGATTCCCATCATATATGCCATCTCCATTCCCCAACTATAACTTTGACGATGATCGCAGCCGTTCATCGGGTAAGGCTGTCGTTGGATGGCTCAAGATCAAGGCGGCGATGAGATGGGGTATCTTTATTCGGAAGAAAGCGGCAGAGAGAAGAGCTCATCTTATCGAGCTCGTGGAAGATTAGCAGGTCATGTGAGCGAATTTTTCTCTGTATAGTCTATGTTCTTGTAGCCCATGTTCAGTTCATGCCACTCCTGGAGAAATTTTATGGTTCATATATAATTTCAGGAAAGGTTTTTTAAATTTGATTGTTTAATTAATGGATAATGTTGCCAGATTAAATCTTTGTAATTTGTCAGTGGCAATGGATTGGAGTTTGCTTAAAATAACTTTGAATACAATTCATTGTCACCTGTAAGAACAATATTGATATTGCTTTGTGGAATAATTTTCTTTTTGCAAGAAAAACTAAAAAAAGAATGTTACGTTCCTTGAACATATTTATCTTTTGGATGTTTCTTAGTCAGATTGAGACTGCCACTGAGCATGTGTGCTGGAAAAATATTACATATTGTCATGCCACTGAAGTTATGGAAACTGTGATTTGTTATTTATATATTTTGGTGTTGGAACTTATTGTATTCACAAGGAATTGTGAATATATTCTGTTCATGCGCATACGTACGCCTGCGCATACGTACGCATGCGCATACGTATGCATGCGGTTACGTACGCATGCGTATGCATACGCATGCGTATGTACGTACATATACATACGTATGCACATATACGTACGTACGAACAATAACTCAGACCCCTTGCACCTATAGGGCATTGAAGTGCATACCTGAATGCCAAGTATAGCTCGTAAATATCTATCCTCCGAGAATATGATGATTCGTTCGTTGTCTGGGGTGTGAATTTACCTACTAAGATATTGCCTGTTTGTATCCAAGATCTCAGGATCACAATTCCATTTATGTCTCAATTTCGGAGTAAATGAGCCTCTAAATGCGGGATCTCCTTAGTGATTTCATACGCCAAAATATACGTACATACCTATATATACATATATATATATATATACACGAGCATCTTCGCACGGGCTACGCCCGTGCTCGATGCTCTCGGGCGGCCTTCGGCCGCATCATTTAAAAAAAACTTTAAAAAAAAAGTTAAAAAAAACTTTGAAAGAACTTTAAAAACATTAAGGTTTTAATTTTTACAAAACATGAAAAAAACTTTAAAAAAAAATTAAGGTTTTAATTTTTAAAAAAACTTTAACAAAACGTTAAAAAAACTGTAAAAAAATTAAGGTTTTAATTTTTAAAAATCATTTGCGGATGAACAGTGGCTGATGCCACTGTTCATCCGCACGTTTTCTTTTAAAACAATCGCAGGCGGGGCCCACAGGCGGGCCCCGCCCGCTTAATTGCAATGGCGATGTGGGACTTTTAGTCCCACAATAACAGCGGGTTTCCGTTGTTTATATAGCGGAAACCCGGTTTATGTTCGAAAATAGCTGGAGGGGCACAGCGGGCTGGCTCACCCCCGCGTGAGCCCGACCGCCCCCGCCGGATCATGCGTGAGCCCACCTGCCCCAGCCCGTCCGCCCTACCCCCGCGTCAGCCCGCTCCCGCGTGAGCCCGCCTGGCTCGCCCCGTCCTGCCCCGCGTGAGCCCGCCCGCCCGCGCCCCCAGGGATCCCGCGTGATCGAGCCGCGCAGCCGCAGTTGCAATTTTTTTCGTTCCTACAGGGCAAAAGAGTAATTTACTGTGACCGACGGTATTGACAGCCCAGGAACGAAAGGGCCTTATTAATATAGATATACATATAATGGAGGAAGATATATATATATATATATATATATATATAATCAGATAGAGAAAGAAAGTGGATAACAACAAATACAGATTCAAAATTATAATAGTAATAATAATAATAATAAGCGATAACAGGAATGAACTATCGTCGAACGGGAGAAGGCATATCGTCGAACGGAAGATTTAGTCGAACGAATGGAGGTCGACGAAAGGGAGGGGGGCTAATCGACGAAGCTTTGTATGGCTGGGATCTGTTAGTCGAACGATTGGAGGTCGACGAAAGGGAGGGGGGCTGATCGACGAAGCTTGCATGGAGATCGACGAATGGGGAGTGATGCAGCACGCCCAAGGCCGACCCACCCTGGCTCGGCCAGAAGGAACACGTTCCAGTCGCACTGCCGGGCTGCAGCCCAAGCACCCCAACCCATCTCCGGACCCACCACAGAGCCGTTAGGTTGTTGAGGTCAGGGCTCGATCCCCCGACCTCCTTGATAATGAGTCTGCCTGAAGACTCATTATCAAGGAGGTCGGGGGATCGAGCCCTGGCCTCAACAACCTAACGGCTCTGTGGTGGGTCCGGAGATGGGTTGGGGTGCTTGGGCTGCAGCCCGGCAGTGCGACTGGAACGTGTTCCTTCTGGCCGAGCCAGGGTGGGTCGGCCCTGGGCGTGCTGCATCAAAAAAAGTGCACTTTTTTTGATGCAGCACGCCCAGGGCCGACCCACCCTGGCTCGGCCAGAAGGAACACGTTCCAGTCGCACTGCCGGGCTGCAGCCCAAGCACCCCAACCCATCTCCGGACCCACCACAGAGCCGTTAGGTTGTTGAGGCCAGGGCTCGATCCCCCGACCTCCTTGATAATGAGTCTTCAGGCAGACTCTCATCACCAACTGAGCTGTAGCACGCCCAGGGCCGACCCACCCTGGATCGGCCAGAAGGAACACGTTCCAGTCGCACTGCCGGGCTGCAGCCCAAGCACCCCAACCCATCTCCGGCCCCACCACAGAGCCGTTAGGTTGTTGAGGCCAGGGCTCGATCCCCCGACCTCCTTGATAAAGAGTCTTCAGGCAGACTCTCATCACCAACTGAGCTGCACAGTTGGTGATGAGAGTCTGCCTGAAGACTCTTTATCAAGGAGGTCGGGGGATCGAGCCCTGGCCTCAACAACCTAACGGCTCTGTGGTGGGGTCGGAGATGGGTTGGGGTGCTTGGGCTGCAGCCCGGCAGTGCGACTGGAATGTGTTCCTTCTGGCCGAGCCAGGGTGGGTCGGCCCTGGGCGTGCTGCATCAGGGAGGGGGCTATTAGTCGAACGGAAGATGGCTGTATGCGTTAGTCGAACGAATGGAGGTCGACGAAAGGGAGGGGGAGCTTGAGATCAACGAATGGATAGTGAAGGGGTTGATCGTCGAAAGCATATTAGAGGGGGAAATGCTGAACGTTTCGACTAATCGCAGGCGGGGCCCACAGGCGGGCCCCGCCTGCTTAATTGCAATGGCGATGTGGGACTTTTAGTCCCACATCGCCAATAACAGCGGGTTTCCGCTGTTTATATAGCGGAAACCAGGTTTATGCTTGAAAATAGCTGGCGGGGCACAGCGGGCATGGCTCACCCCCGCGTGAGCCCGACCGCCCCCGCCGGATCACGCGTGAGCCCACCTGCCCCATCCCGTCCGCCCTACCCCCGCGTCAGCCCGCCCGCTCCCGCGTGAGCCCGCCTGGCTCGCCCCGTCCTGCCCCGCGTGAGCCCGCCCGCCCCCGCCCCCAGGGATCCCGCGTGATCGAGCCGCGCAGCCGCAGTTGCAATTTTTTTCGTTCCTACAGGGCAAAAGAGTAATTTACTGTGACCGACGGTATTGACAGCCCAGGAACGAAAGGGCCTTATTAATATAGATATATATACATGCATATATATATATACATATATATACATGCATATATATATACATATATATACATGCATATATATATATACATGCATATATATACATGCATATATATACATATATATATATCCATATACATACATATATATATATACATACATATATGTATATACATACATATATATATACATATACATATATATACATATGGGCCGTGATCCTGTGCGAATATGGCCATGTGCGAAGGTGCGAAGAGGGCATCCGGACCGTTGGATTCACAGCGTGATCGTGATTCACATCATCCCTCCCAGCAGCGGAACCTTCTTCCTAGCAGCGGCGGCCGGTGGCTGCGGGCTCCCTGGCCACCGGCCTCCCGGTGGCCGGCGAGCCCGCAGCCGCCGGCTGCCGCTGTTGGGAAGAAGGTTCACATCAGCTTTTTCACAGCGCGGCGGCCGGCGGCTGCGACTGTCAAAAAAATTTACACTGCGGATTCACAGCGCGGCTGCCGGCGGCCGCGTGCTCGCCGGCCACCAACCGCCCTGGGTTCGTCGGCGTGGACGCCGACGAACCCAGGGCGGCCGGTGGCCGGCGAGCCCGCGGCCGGCGAGCCCGCGGCCGCCGTCCGCTCGCTGTGAATCTAATGGGATGGAGAATGTCGGGTTTGCACTGTAGCAAATCAAGCCAAAAGGATCGAACGGCCCAGATCACTCCTTCGCACCTCCTTCGCACGCGCTTATTCGCATATGATTGCAATCCTATATACATATATACATATATACATATATACATATATATATACATATATACATATATATACATATATATACATTTATACATATATATATACATATATACATATATATATCTATACATATATATACACATATATATATATATACATATATATACACATATATATATATACATATACATATATATATATACATATATACATATATCTATACATACATACATATATACATATATACATATATACATATATACATATATACATATATACATATATACAGACATATATATATACATATATATATACATATATATATACATGTATATATATACTTATATATATATACTTATATATATATAAATCTTCGCCAAGAAGATAACTCTCCATGCACGACTTCCACTTCTTGAAGTTAGTTTGTGTAAAGAGCTCAATTGCGAGACCTCTTGTATAACCCCCTTCCATTGTTATCAGACTGGTTAACAACTTTTCAGAGACTGAAGCAAGATTCTATGGCTGATTACAGCTTCAAACCTGGCTCTGATACCATGTTAAAATTTTGGAGATGGATCGAAGACAACAGCGGAAGAGTTCAATTCAATTCAAATTAGTTAACCAGTGACAATGAAGGACAAAAGAATCTCAATTGACTACTATCTTTATTATAATGCATTGCATACATGACGAGACATGATTTATAAGAGAACACTTAGATGGGAAGAACAAGCAACACAAGCATCTGGCGAACAGAAAACTGAGACCAGCCAGACCGCTCGAACTCAGCAAGATCGCCGGCTTCCCTGACACTGCACTAACAGGAAAGGTCGCTGACCTCCAAACTGCCAGACCGCCAATCACAGACCGCACGAACTGCTGCCTATTGCAACTGCTGAAAACAAACACTGTCCGCACTTCTTGATCGCCCAGACCGAACGGTCTTAAGATTTAAGAAGCAAACCACGAACAAAAGATGAAGAACTGCTCACTGCTGCAAGACCGCAACTCAAGACCGCCTGACTGCTTATGGTCGCCTGATCAACTGAGTCCGCTGCAAACAGACCAAGAACTTCAAAACACAGTTCGCTCAGACGAGACCGCTGGCGAGCTGGTTTATTCAAAGCTGGAAAGAAGGAAGAATGCTGACGGTAGACCATTGACCGCTATCCTGCAAACACAACAACCCGGTCAAATAACTCAGACCGCGCAACCTCAAACAAGAGACCGACACAATCAAACCAACTTTAGTTCTTACAGTTCTTGCATATGAATGGCTATCCCTGCACCCCTATTTATAGGCAAATGAACAGATGGCGTCACCGCCCACGAAGGATCCAATCACCTTCCTTATTGAAACGCGCAGTCTCCAGAACAACTAAGACAACACGCTTATTACAAACCGGCAGACCGCCCGGTCTCATATAAAAGAAGAACCATATGAGCATCTGACCAGATCGAGAACAGACTGCCAGAACCAGGCTCATACAACCCGTCTGGTCTCCCATAAGAACGGAACCACAGTAGACCGCCAGAGCGATCTCAAGCAGACCGAAGTACTAGACCGCCGGAATGACCTCCAAAACTAGACCGCCCAGTCTAAACTAGAACAGGAACACTTGGGCACAATTGACGAACAAAAGCAGATCGCCAACAACAGATACGTGCAGACCGCGCAGTCTCTGCGGTCTCCAAATTCAGACCTCCCGGACACTCCACTTCCACTTCAAAAATTTAACATCCACTCCCTAACTGCTTGCACCTTGGCCGGGTCTGCCGCCAACCCAGCTTCGCTGATAGTGTGCCCTAAGAATGCTACCCCCTACAACCATAACTGGCACTTTGAAAACTTGGCATACATCTGGTGCTCCCTCTGCTTGCCCAACACCAGTGCCAAGTGATGTGTATGGTCCTCCCTAGTACTGGAGTAGATCAAAATATCATCGATGAAAACTATGAAGAAGATGTAAGACCCCCCTCCCGGAACACAAGACACGACCGAGGGGAGTCCTATGCCCAGGATAGCCGCCTTGCGAAAGTGCCAGCACACGGGCTAGCCCCCTCCACAAGACGCCTATCCTGCCCGCTATTCCCACATATCATCATGTCAACCCATCAATAACAGAAAAACAATAGAAGCCATAGATTCACAATTAAGTAATAATGACCGTTCAAGTACAAAGGACATGCAGCTACAAAAGCTCTTGTTAAATACCAGAGTACAAACTTGCCCCAAGGCTACATCTCAAACACTCGCTCACGCCTTCCACTTCCAGTAGTGAAGGCATCATCGTTGCATGCCCTATCACCCTGGCCTGGCTGTCCTCCTGTGTCGTACGATGCTGCTCCACCTGAGTGTGCTCCTAAAAATAGTGGTGTAACAACTGTTAGTCATAAAGACTAAGTGGCTTCACATCCTCTCCCCCAGCGATTCCAAGGCACCGGGCGGAAGGGAATGAAGAGAAGCTGCAATATAAACAGTAGTAGCAAAAACAGGTGACAATGAAAGATGTAATCACAGCAATATATCAAATGTATAAAATGTACATCTAACAAGTAGTATGGTCAGCAACAGAGTATAAGCAAGCAGAATATATAGAAAACTGAATTGAACTTAACTTATAAGGATGCCCATAAAACTTATAAGTTAAGGATCTGAACATAAAGTAACCCATCATATAAAGGTGCCCATATAAGTTTATATGATGAGGATCCAATGCGGTGCAATGCTATGATCATGAAAGATGAATGCAATGCAATGATTATGATATGATGACTCACCCATTCATATTTGCTATGTCGATATAGACCTGTACTTCCCACTTTTTGAGGGTAGCTAACCACTCAGGCGCCTCACGTCATGGCCAGACGGAGATAGTGGAACGGGCTCCTCCACTACTAGGCGGGTGTGAACACTACTAGACCTAGGCCTATGTACGCCTCGGCGCTAAGAACACACAATGGAGACCCTGCGTACTGCTCCCATCATGCCGAGTCTTCATAATACGGAAGGGGTCTTTGGGAAGTGAGCACCAAGAATCCAACCCAATCGGTCTAGAGTTTATCTGCCAGCTTCTATCGGTCTCACGACTGGCAAGCCCGTAGACCCTCCACATGTAATCCTCCAACCAGGATCATTACACAACTAGGTGTAAACCATGCACATTCATGCAATTCCCATGCACATTCATGTAAGTCCCATTCACAACCCGTGCTATCAAGCACCCGAGGACTCACGAATGGAGCCTTCCTACATTTCACATCATACAAGTTCAACTGATGCTAACTAGCATCCAAGGCCCCCAACAACCGGGTCCTTAACATTTCACCATAAGATATAACCATATATTATAATCCACACCAAGCCATCAATGCTACCCATACCGAGTTAACATAACTCTTATGAAGTAGCGTGTGTATAACATGGAAATTAGTCTACAAGATCCTGTAGGACTACTTGTGCATACAGTGTCATATTCATATTTTACTAAATAAGTATGCCCAATTTATCATCAATATTCAATTCACGTGCTCAATTCACGACGTGTTTCAATACCCTTGAAGCTATCACCGATATTGAGAGGTTATCACAAACCTAATCATCCGATAGATTATCAAACGATGAGCATTTATATATAAACATGTCCTCTAAATTCTTCATTCAATAATGCATCGCAATGTCCCATTTCAGAATCATAACATTCATCTACGCCTCGCTCAATTGACATGGGAATCCAGGAACTCCTACCACACTAAAGGAGGAGAACCTTAAGTTCTCTATTTGCAAGCGTTGGCGGTAGCGCTACTGCCGGGCGCTAGTGATCCAGTCGACATACCTTCCTGTTGACATTGGGTGTCTACGGGAAGTTAGCCCTTCCCGTTAACAAGTCGACACGCTAGCGCCGGCGGTACCGATACCGCCGAGTGCTAGTGATTCTACCAGCTGATAAGTAGTATTTATATAAGTTTTTAATAGAATTTTTTGTGATTATTTAAAATGAATTTTTCCTTTTCATGTCAATTTTAGGTTATAAGTAGTTCTTTTTGTAATTTTGATTCTAACTTAGCTTAATTCCAATATTTGTAGAATTTTGGGAGAAATTGGTGAAATTTACAAGTCATGCCCCAAGTCACGCCCGTGACCAAGGGGCGTGTAACCTGAAGATCAAACCAGAGTCGATGTCGTGCTGATAGAGCTAGCCCACAGCAAGTCATGCCCCAGGTCACGCCCGTGGCCCAAAGCAACGCCCGTGGCCAAGGGGCGTGTAATTTTAGAATCTTCCCAGCGTGCTGCCGTCGAGACGTGGAGAAGCCGTCGAGAAGTCAACATGAGTCACGCCCGTGACCCATATGTCACGCCCGTGACGTTCCCACGTGATCCCTACACACCGCCGCGCCGCAAAGAAGACCCACGCCGCATTAAATGAAGCCGTCCAAGTACACGCCCGTGACCCAAGTTACACGGGCGTGTAATGTCCGAATTTCTCCCTCCGTCACGCAAAGCCCACGCCACTGTCCCAGCCGTGCAGAACAGTGATTACACGCCCCTAGGTCACGCCCGTGACCAAGGGGCGTGTAACTTGAAATTTTTTCCTATAAATTCCAGGGCTCTCCTTGAGTCCAGGGTTCAGAAATTTTGAGAGGGGGAGGTGCTGCTAGAGCTGATAGTGAGTTTTTCCATTTCATGTTCATGTCTTTTTAAACTTTCATGTTCTCTTTTTCTTCTCATGCAATGTACTAGATTTCTTCCTTGCACTAGTTTATTAAGCTTGTAATCCTTATTTTTCTAGCTTGCAATCTTGCTTAAGAGTTGTAATAGTTTTTCATTTCAATAAAAGTTGGCATAGTTTTCTTCACCTCTCTTTTTACTTAGTAATTTTCCTTCATGCAATTTTATTTTTCTTCCTCTTCCCCCTCCACCATGAGTAACTAATTCTCATTAGTGCTCGATCGAAATGATCGGAGGATGAGATAATCAAGGTATGATTTCTTAAACCTCTCTTTTTCTGTTTTTATAAAACACTTGAATTACCCTTGAATTTTAACTAGTGAGACCATATTATCGATGTATGGTTTTCGCTTAAGTTTTCATATTTAGTTAACTGAGAGGCTCAAAGTCTGAATCGATCACTCAAGGGTAAAGAGAGTTGCACGCACCCCTCGAGAGAGGATAACGTAAATCTCCCGGATTGGAGTCAAATCCAATAGCGGGGTTCACTTCGTAAAGCAAGTTTTAGGTAATCAATTATAGGATGAGAGTCCGGTTGATTTTTCCTAAACTTAGTTGGGCATTAACCTCGAGAGAGGCATGTTCGAGCTTCGGGAACCTCCACGGTCAAGTAGTTTAATTAAACGGAATTAGATTTATTTTCCTTTCGCTTGATTATTCTTAATCCAAGGTGACATTTTGATTGAGCACTAATCTCTTTTACCATCGTTTAATCCCTTCTTTTAACTTGCAATTTGTCTCTATTTAGATAGTAAAGCAAAACTCAAAAATCGATTAGATAAGATAATAGTGATTTTCCTCGAAGTAAAAGTAATCAATGCACCCCGTGGAATACGACCTTGGTATTTCTAAAGATCCTATACTATAGACGATAAGGTACACTTGCCTTTATCAGATATAGTTTTGGAGAAAATCTTTAATCATTTCGCTTTGCAAAATCCTAAATTTTTATATCAACTTTTTGGCGCCGTTGCGGGGACTTTGCGTAGATATTTCGAAAAGAGGATAACTATTAATTTTATCATGCTTCTTTTTATTTTATTTGTTTTTTCTAAATTTCAAAAAAAAAAGAGAAAAAAATTTATCTAGTTTTTCCTCTTCCTTTCTTTTCTTTTTCTCTTTAGTTTAATCTCTTTTCTATTTTAGTTTATTTTTTTCTCTCTCCCCTTCTTTTCTTTTTAGTGTATGACCCGAGGTAGCACTTCGAATATTCCTTTTGATCCAGAGATTGAGCGAACCCTTTTGCGGCGCCGCCGTTCTCGTGATCAGGAAAATCAAGTAGAATTCAAAGAGTCGATCGGGGACACTAACACAACGAATATGGATCCTAGTCTTAATCCTCCTAATCCTAACGAGACAAATCTTAATGAGGCCAACCATGTACTATTATGCGCGGCCGAATTTGGAAGGCACACAGTCGAGTATTGTTCGCCCCACGGTGGCGAACAATAATTTTGAGATCAAGTCCATCATCATACAAATGGTGCAACAATCGGTGACCTTCGATGGTCAACCAGACGAAGATCCAAATTCACATATTTCTTACTTTCTTGAAATTTGCGATACTTTTAAAATCAATGGCGTCACCAATGACGCCATTCGATTGCGTCTTTTTCCTTTTTCTTTGTGGTCTAAGGCCAAGCAGTGGCTGGGCTCCCCACCTAGGGGATCCATCACTACATGGGCCGAAATGGCGAAAAAATTTCTAAATAAATATTTCCCACCTTCAAAGACCGCTAAATTGCGCACGAATATTGCGTCATTCATGCAAATCGACTCGGAGACTCTCTATGACACATGGGAGCGCTTCAAGGAGCTTTTGCGTCGATTCCCTCACCACGTACTTGCCACTTGGCAACAAGTGCAAATATTTTATAATGGCTTAAATCTCCAAATGAGGCAAATGATTGATGCGGCCGCCGGGGGGACGTTAAATAACAAAACCCTGGACGCCGCTCAAGAGCTTTTCGAAGAGATGGCCACGAATGCGTACCAATGAAACATGCCCCGAGCGCGGCCTAACAAGCCAGCCGGAATTTTTGAAATAGACGCAAACGCAAATTTGGCTTTACAAGTTGAGCGCTTAACAAAGCAAGTGGTGGAGATGTCTGCTTCCTCCGCCACTCCTCCTTGGGCTAATAATATTTTAATTGTAGAGCAGGTTGACTACATGGGAAATCCGCCTCGGCCTTCCTATAACCCCAACACCGCTCTGTACAACAACACTTACAATGCGGGTTATAGGAACCATCCGAATTTCTCATGGAGCAACCAAGGAAATGCCCAACGTCCTCTAAATATTAATCAACCTCCTAATCCCCCTCTAAATTTGAATTCTCAAAATTTTAATCCGCCCGGTTTTCCACCGCAACAGCAAAAACTCTCTCCGCTTGAAGAGGTTTTTGCAAAATATGTTGCTACAAATGAAACGAACATCCATAATCTCACCGGATCGATCAAAAATATAGAGAACCAAGTGGGCCAGCTAGCGAAGATGATCTCCGAGCGTTAGCTAGGAGCACTATCGGGGAATACAGAGGAAAATCCAAAGGAGAGCGCGAACGCGATTACACTCCGAAGCAGGAAGGAGGTGGTTTCAAAACAGGATGAACCCAGGTAACTTCCTCTCCTCCTCCTCCTACTCTTAATTTATCTTCGAATTTTCCCGCTACGTTAGCTCCGCGCGCTTCTACTTCTAATATTCCGTATCCGTCTAAATTTAAAAGTGAGTGTGCCAAAAAAAATTATAAAAAGTTTTTAGATATTTTAAAGCAAATTCATATTAATGTACCCTTTTGCGAGGCTATCTCTGGAATGCCTAAATATGCAAAATATCATAAGGAGTTGCTCTCCAATAAGAAAAAATTAGAAGATATTCACATATTTCTTTAAACGCAGAATGCTTCGCG
Source organism: Dactylorhiza incarnata (assembly GCA_033032865.1). Lineage (NCBI taxonomy): Eukaryota > Viridiplantae > Streptophyta > Magnoliopsida > Asparagales > Orchidaceae > Dactylorhiza > Dactylorhiza incarnata. The sequence continues at coordinate 18,007,020 of JAWHQI010000005.1, forward strand.
GTTGTACTCAACAAATTGCCTCAAAAAGCAAATGACCCGGGACGCTTCTCCATCCCGTGTTTATTTGGCAATTTGTTAATAAAACACGCCTTAGCGGATCTTGGAGCAAGCATCAATCTCATGCCATTTTCATTATTAAAAAAGCTAGGTCTAGGAAATCCAAGCCCCACTCGAATGAGTATTCAATTAGCGGATCGTTCTTTAAAATATCCGGTAGGAATAGTGGAGGACGTGCTCGTCAAGGTTGACAAGTTCATCTTCCCGGTGGACTTTGTCATTCTTGACATCGAAGAGGATGCCGAAGTACCCCTCAAACTCGGTCGCCCCTTCCTTGCCACCTCCCGCGCTATTATAGACGTAAGTAACGGAAAGCTCCTCCTACGGTTTGGAGACGATGAAGTTACTTTCGGCATAAATTCCTCGATGCGGAACACATTAGAAAATGACGATTCATGTTTTTACCTGGAAGAGTGTTGTGAGTTCGATTCATCCCCCGAGTTAGTCTCATCGGCAAGTAGTGATTCCAAGCTTGTCGAGCTCTTTTATCTTGAAGAAGAAGTCTCTCACCCCACACGACCCGAACCATTATTTCTAGAAAAATTAAAAATTAAAACTTTTTATGAAGGGCCACCCGTGTTAGATTTAAAGCAACTCCACCCTCACCTTAAATATTTATTTTTATAAAAAGAGTCTAAGCTACCCGTCATCGTTTCATCCGAACTTAGCAACTCAGAAATTTCTGAGTTGACTATTGTCTTAAGCAAGCACCGCCACACAATTGCGTGGCAAATATCAGATATCAAGGGTATTAACCCTTCCTTCTGCACTCACAAAATCTTTCTCGAAGATAATTCCCGCAACACGGTCCAGCCTCAACGACGACTAAACCCGAATATGAAAGAAGTCGTTAAGGCCGAAGTTATTAAACTTTTGGATGCGGGAATCATCTACCCGATATCTGATAGTACTTGGGTTAGCCCGGTATAATTCATACCAAAGAAAGGTGGTGTTACGGAAGTTGCGAACGAAAATAACGAATTAATCCCAACTCGTACTGTTACGGGTTGGCGGATGTGCATCGATTATCGAAAACTAAATGATGCCACCCGTAAAGATCACTTCCCGCTACCTTTTATTGATCAAATCTTAGAGCGCCTTTCAGGTCACTCCTCCTACTATTTTCTTGATGGTCTGTCGGGATATTTCCAAATCCCGATTTCGCCCGACGACCAAGAGAAAACAACTTTCACTTGTCCCTTTGGCACCTTCGCTTATCGAAGGATGCCATTTGGTCTTTGTAACGCGCCAGCTACATTCCAAAGATCTATGTTGGCAATATTTGACGAGTTAGTAGAGGAGGTGATGGAAGTGTTTATGAATGACTTTTCTATTTTCGGAAACTCTTTCAAAAATTGTTTAAAAAATCTTGAGCGCGTGTTACAACATTGTGAGGAAACTAATCTTGCTCTCAATTGGGAGAAGTGCCATTTTATGGTCAAAGAAGGATTAGTCCTTGGGCATAAAATCTCGGGCAAAGGGATCGAGGTCGATAGGGCCAAGATCGAAGTAATTGAAAAACTCCCCCCTCCAACGAATGTAAAAGCCATTAGAAGTTTCCTAGGTCACGCAGGGTTTTATCGGCGCTTTATCCAAAATTTTTCCAAAATCACGAAGTCGTTAACCCATCTCCTCGAGAAAGAGTCTTCCTTCCTTTTTAATGACGAATGCCATTTGGCCTTTAAACTTATCAAAGAAAAGCTTATAAATTCTCCGATTCTAGTTGCGCCGGATTGGTCGCTACCCTTCAAAATTATGTGCGACGCGAGTGATATTGCGGTAGGCGCTGTGTTAGGCCAATGGTTGAGTAAGTATTTCCACCCGATTTATTATGCGAGCAAGACACTCACGTCGACACAAGCGAACTACACAACTACCGAGAAGGAACTTCTAGCAATCATTTTCGCTTTTGATAAGTTTAGGTCGTATATCATGCTTTCCAAAGTTATCGTCTTCACAGATCACTCCGCTCTTAGGTATCTCTTAAGTAAATCAGATGCCAAGACTCGTCTTTTGCGATGGATCCTCCTCATGCAAGAGTTTGATTTAGAGATCCGAGACAAAAGAGGAGCCGAAAACTTGGCGGTCGATCATCTTTCTCGATTAGAAAATCCTGCCTCGGAAGCATTAATAGAAGCCGACATTAACGATAAATTTCTCAAAGAGCGCCTCCTCGCTCTCGAAAATATAAATTCATCTTCCACCCCCTGGTTTGCGGATTTAGCTAACTATTTAGTAGCCCGGGTCCTGGCAAAAGAATTCTCGAGTCAGCAAAAGAAGAAATTCTTTTCCGATTTAAAGAATTATTTTTGGGAGGACCCCTTTTTATTCCGTGTTTGCGCTGACCAGGTGGTGAGAAGATGCGTCTCAAGTGAGGAAGGCCTTAAAATTTTATGTCATTGTCACGAGGGACCAACCGGTGGTCATTATCATTCGAACCGAACCGCGAGGAAGGCGCTGGAGGCGGGCTTTTATTAGCCCACGCTCTTCAAAGATGCTCACACCCTTGTAAGTACTTGCGACAGCTTTCAGCGGTCGGGGAACATCTCCCGCCGGGATGAGATGCCCCAAAATATTTTCTTAGAATGCGAAATTTTCGATCTTTGGGGTATTGATTTTGTAGGTCCTCTCCCTCCATCTTTTTCAAATAAATATATTCTCGTTGTGGTCGACTACGTGTCGAGGTGGGCGGAAGTGCAAGCTCTTCCCACCAACGATGCACGAGTCATCGTTAATTTCTTAAAATAATTATTTTCTCGATTTGGCACGCCGCGCGCTATAGTGAGTGATCGGGGCACCCATTTTTGCAATAGTCAATTTACAAAATCTTAGCAAAATATGGTGTCACGCACAAATTATCAACTGCATATCACCCACAAACGAGCGGCCAAGTCGAAGTTGTTAATCGAGAATTAAAGCGGATTTTAGAAAAAATGGTTTCTATTAATTGGAAGGATTGGGCAATAAAGCTCGATGATGCGCTATGGGCTTATCGAACGGCATACAAGACCGCTATCGGTTGTACACCATATCAAATGGTCTATGGCAAGGCTTGCCACCTTCCGGTCGAATTAGAACACCGCGCATTTTGGGCGCTTAAATTTTTAAATCTCGATTCTACATTAGCGGTCGAACAAAGAAAATTCCAAATGAATGAATTAGATGAATGGCGAGCGAATGCGTATGAAAGTAATAAATTATATAAGGAGCGAACAAAGTTTTATCACGATAAACATATAAAATTTCCGAAAACTTTTTCGGCGGGCGATCTCGTCCTCCTTTATAATTCTCGCCTTCGCCTTTTTCCAGGAAAATTAAAATCCCGATGGTCCGGACCCTTTATTGTTAAAGAGGTTTGGTCCTATGGGACAATCCTAATTTCCCACCCGGAAAAAGGCTCCTTCAAAGTAAATGGGCACCGCCTTAAGTTATATCTTCCGGGAGAGCTAGCTAACGAGAAGAGTGAATCATTATCTTTTCATCCTATAATATGATCGACAAGTGGGTCAAGCTACGCGAACTTAAACAAAGTGCTTTTGGGAGGCACCCCAAGGTTATCTTTTTTATTATTTTCTCTTGTTTTTCTTCTTTAACAACTTTTGTAGGTAATCGCCGCTTCCCCACGAAAGCTTCAAAAAAATCAGGGAAGCTCTTTTTCCTTCTCTTTTTTCCTTGCATTTCTTTATTTGCTTCTTTTTCTTTTCTTTTTTACTTCATACTTAGTTTTAAACATTGAGGACAATGTTTAACTTTAAGTATGGGGGTGTAAATAGTTCTTTGTAAATAGTTTTTAAATTAGAAATTGTCAAAAAATTAAAAAAATTATTAATTAAATTATTTTCTAATGTTTTTTAAGCACTTGTAAAACCCAAAAACTCAAAAAAATTAGAAAATCGAAAATTTAAATCTTGGAAAGGGACGTTTGGGATATCATCCCATCACACCTCCTAGTACCGTGAGAACCCTTCACGGGGTATACCTCGGGAAGTCCAGCAATTAACAAAAAAAATGTTAGGTTTAAAACTAGTTTCCTTTCTTAAATTATCAAAAATTCAAAAAAAGATAATAGTCAAAAATTCAAAAAAAAAAGATAATATCAAAAATAACAAAAATTCTTATACCCCTCCTACTTGTTGTTTTGTGATTTCTTAGAAATCTAGTTGAGAATGTTTATAAGCATTTTTAGGGTTTTAATTGGCAAAAATTTTGTTTATCATAGTTTGTTAATTTCAAAATTTAGGTAATCTTGTTTTAAGAACCATCTTATGATTTGAGTTTGATTAGAGAATTTTTGTTAGCATGACTTCTCTTTTTATCCTTAAATGGCTTCATTTTATAGTAAATTTGCTAAACCACTTTAAATTTCAATTATATTTTCTTCTAGTTCTTTAGATCTTAGGAAATTTAAATTTACTAGAATTTGCTCTCAATATAATTTAATTTATAAACTAGAAATTTTTCCTACCCTACCCCTTTAATGGCATAAAAAAGTGTTTTAAAAAGATCATGTCATGGAAATAAGAGGATAAAATTCATTATTCCCTAAACATATGCACCCAAAATATTTGAACCGATTATATGACATGGAGTAAGAGGATAAAATTCATTACTCCTAAACCATATACATTTTGGGTTTTTATAAGAAGAGAATTTAAAAAGATTATATGCATGGGAATAAGAGGATAAAATTCATTATTCCCTAAACATATATAAAAAAAAATAGAGGTGAGAGGATAAAATTCATCACCTCAAATCAAAAATCTCTTCTTATGCCAAGCTTTGTAACCCCCTCCCCCCTTAGCCAATATCTTTGATCTAGGTTTAACTTAAGTTATGGAGAGAGCAATATTTAGTAAGTTACTTTTCCTTAAGTTTATTTTAAGATAGAGTTTTTATAATTTTAATTTAATCTAGTTTTATATTTTCTACAATTTTGGTAAGCTAATTGATTACCTTGAGAAGTCCTTGCCTAAACAATTTTCTCTCTTTTCAAATCATCATCATAATTGAGGACTTAACTCCTCCTAGAATTTATTCTTAACTTAACTTTTGGTTTAATAAAATTTCAGTTTCAAATTAAAAATTTTATGGATGTCTTATATATTATGTCTCACACTTTTGCTCTGGAATAGCAAAACCTCAAGCATGGTGGTATTTGATAAGTAGTATTTATATAAGTTTTTAATAGAAATTTTTGTGATTATTTGAAATGAATTTTTCCTTTTCATGTCAATTTTAGGTTATAAGTAGTTCTTTTTGTAATTTTGATTCTAACTTAGCTTAATTTCAATATTTGCATAATTTTGGGAGAAATTTGTGAAATTTACAAGTCACGCCCGTTACCATGGGGCGTGTAACTTGAAGATCAAACCAGAGTCGATGCCGCGCTGATAGAGCTAGCCCACAGCAAGTCACGCCCCAGGTCACGCCCGTGACCCAAAGTCATGCCCGTGGCCAAGGGGCATGTAATTTTAGAATCTTCCTAGCGTGCTGCCATCGAGACATGGAGAAGCCGTCGAGAAGTCAACATGAGTCACGCCCGTGACCCATATGTAATGCCCTGACGTTCCCGCGTGATCCCTGCACACCGCCGTGACGCAAAGAAGACCCACGCCGCATTAAATGAAGCCGCCCAAGTACACGTCCGTGTCCCAAGTTACACGGGCGTGTAATGTCCGAATTTCTCCCACTGTCACGCAAAGCCCACGCCACTGTCCCAGCCGTGTAGAACAGTGATTACACGCCCCTAGGTCACGCCCGTGACCAAGGGGCGTGCAACTTGAAATTTTTTCCTATAAATTCCAGGGCTCTCCTTGAGTCCAGGGTTCAGAAATTATGAGAGGGGGAGGTGTTGCTAGAGTTGATAGTGAGTTTTTCCATTTCATGTTCATGTCTCTTTAAACTTTCATGTTCTCTTTTTCTTCTCATGCAGTGTACTAGATTTCTTCCTTGCACTAGTTTATTAAGCTTGTAATCCTTATTTTTCTAGCTTGCAATCTTGCTTAAGAGTTGTAATAGTTTTTCATTTCAATAAAAGTTGGCATAGTTTTCTTCACCTCTCTTTTTACTTAATAATTTTCCTTCATGCAATTTTATTTTTCTTCTTCTTCCTTCTCCACCATGAGTAACTAATTCTCATTAGTGCTCGATCGAAATGATCCGAGGATGAGATAATCAAGTTATGATTTCTTAAAGCTATTTTTTTCCCATTTTTATAAAACACTTGAATTACCCTTGAATTTTAACTAGTGAGGACATATTATCGATGTATGGTTTTAGCTTAAGTTTTCATACTTAGTTAGCCGAGATGCTCAAAGTATGAATCGATCACTCGAGGGTAAAGAGAGTTGCATGCACCCCTCGAGAGAGGATGACGTAAATCTCCCGGATTGGAGTCAAATCCAATAGCGGGGTTCACTTCGTAAAGCAAGTTTTAGGTAATCAATTATAGGATGAGAGTCCGGTTGATTTTTCCTAAACTTAGTTGGGCATTAACCTCGAGAGAGGCATGTTCGAGCTTTGGGAACCTCCACGGTCAAGTAGTTTAATTAAACGGAATTAGATTTATTTTCCTTTCGCTTGATTATTCTTAATCCAAGGTGACATTTTGATTGGGCACTAATCTCTTTTACCATTGTTCAATCCCTTCTTTTAACTTGCAATTTGTCTCTATTTAGCTAGCAAAGCAAAACTCAAAAATTGATTAGATAAGATAATAGTGTTTTTCCTTGAAGTAGAAGCAATCAATGCACCCCGTGGTATGCGATCTTGGAATTTCTAAATATCCTATACTATAGACGATAAGGTACACTTGCCTTTATCAGATATAGTTTTGGAGAAAATCTTTAATCATTTCGCTTTGCAAAACCCTAAATTTCTATTTCACCAGCACTCCTTCCCGTCGACATTATGTGTTGACGGGAAGTTATCCCTTCCCGTCGACCAGTCGACATACTAGCATCGGCGGTAGGGCTACCGTCGGGCGCTAGTGATTCAACAAGCACTCCTTCCAGTCGACATTAAGTGTCGACGAGAAGTTTTCCCTTCCCGTCGACCAGTCGACATACTAGCGTCGACGCTAGGGCTACCGCCGGGCGCTAGTGATTCTACCAGCACTCCTTCCCCTCGATATTATGTGTCGACGGGAAGTTATACCTTCCCTTCGACCAGTCGACATGCTAGCGCTGGCAGTAGCGCTACCGCCGGGCGCTAGCTAATAGGAAGAAGATCCTCTGTTATTCACCTCCAAATTACTTCTCTGCACCCCAACTTCAAATCATATACATATTCTTTCTTTCCCTAATGGTTGGACTCCCATCACTATGTATATGTCTAATATGATTCAAGCTCAATATTTGCTACCATATCTATAAATAAAACCCTTTTTAACATGGACTATTCATCATCTTCCTCCACAAGAAATTAGGGCATTTCACCTTCTCTCCTCCAACACTCCCTCATTAGGCCACTAATCTTCACGAAATCAACTCCTTTAACTTTGTATTGAAGAGAGGAGTTGATCCAAGACATACACGCGGCGAACGACGCCCTATAATATATGCTCTAGCGTAGCCACTTCCTACGAAACTCCATTAGTCTCACTAAATCAAGCTCTTCTGAATTCAATTCCTATCCTAATTAGATCTAATGATCTAGCACCAAGGGAGAGGGGTCGGAAGTCACCTGATATCTGTCCGACGATCACGGGTATCTCCTTGGCGGCATGGCGGCGGTCGGGCGAGCTCAAGCCCTTATCCAAGGTTGCTCCTTCAAAATCCTAGGTTAAAACCTTGAGGTGTGAGGAAGAAGATGAAGAAAAAGAAGAAGATGATGAAGATGATGAAGAATATGATGAATATAGCCCTCTGATTAGGAGAGTTCAACCCATTTGGGTTAGGAGAGAATGAAGAGAGAGAGAGAGAGAGAGAGAGAGAGAGATTTGCATTAATGAGCATTAAATGCAAATTCCATCTTTCCAAACCTTATGTTGGAACTCCACACTAGGTGCCAACTACTTATTGGCTATTAATTCCACCGTTAACTTAGTTTTAGGCAATTTAGGCCACCCACCATGGAAGAAATCACGTGCACTGATTCGACCGCTATCATCGGCGCTAGCTGAAGCTACCGCTGGCGCTAGCTCCCTGCTACCAATTCCTTTGCCATTTCCTTCCTAACTTTAAGGAGTGAGGGTTACATCCACTCCTGGAGATCAGGGCACATCCATGGCACCATTAGGACCTCAAGACTCCTACCTAGCCCAAGCATCTCCATGTGACTCGTGTCACTCGAGGGGTCAAGTTGGAATTGGGATGTTAAAAATCCAATGAAGAAACAATTTCGTCCCCGAAATTTACGTTGGGGCTATGCGGATTGAAGGTCGGACTATGTAAATCGAATTCAGAGTACACTTGACGAGGTTATTAATTTAGTATGTCCTAACTCCCACTTAACCCTTGTTCGTGACATTAATCATCCACATTGCATCGCACATCACCCCAAATTTCCCCCAAGTGTACCTTTATAATTCTCCACAAAAGTCGTAATCAAAATTATGTACAAGAAGACGCTTGAATGTCTCTCACCGTGATGAAGACCATCATTGTTTTGTATAGGTAGGTACTAGTATCTCTACTCATCATGATCAAATTTTGTATCTCCCTCAAGTATGCAGGAGCAGTTGGTCGATATAATCATTTACCATTCATACACGCACATGTGATTCTCATGACCAAGTCGTACTAACAAGCACTCAAGGACTTCCACCAAGTCCTTACTCAATTTCCACTGTATATAACCATATCCTACCAACCACACCAAACCGACAACGCTGCCCCTAGTGAGTTGTCATAACTCTAACGCGGTGAAATGTGTAAGTCATGGGATTACTCTCTATAGTTCCTTTAGGACTACTCACGTAGTTAGTGATACGTTTAGGTTCACTACCAAGGTTTGCTCAACTATATTTACTAGTCCTTTCCACCCTCATACAAGATTCACTAAATTTAACTCATGATTACTCGTATATTACAATATATGCACGTTTCTAGATTACTGATCTTGATGGGCATAATATCTGTTGGGAACAGTGCCCAGCAATGTTCCTGATTTGAAGAAGTGCACAGCTCAATGATAAGTGCAAGTTGTATTTAATGCTCCATCTAGCTCATGCTTGCAGAGATCGACAAATGTCAAGTACTTTAACTATTTCTGAAAGGACTATATATATCGTCAAGAAGAACAAGATTCGTCGAACGCAGAAGGGAGTTCGTCGAACGCAGAATGAAGATCGTCGAACTCAGAAAGAAGATCGACGACTGCTGAGATTTGGCGTGTTCGTCGAACTCAGAATGGAGATCGTCGATCTCAGAAGGAAGATCGACGACCGCTGAGATTTGGCGTGTTCGTCGAACGCAGAATGGAGATCGTCGAACTCAGAAGGAAGATTGACGACCGCTGTGATTTGGCGTGTTCGTCGAACGGAGAAGCAAGATCATCGAACTCAGAAGGAAGATCGTCGACCGCTGAGACTCGGCAAGATCGTCGAACGCAGAGAAGATGCAGTATCATCGACTTCATCAAAGTGGCCTTGTCGTTGAGAAGAACAGATATCTTCGTGAATAAGCCTTGTCGCTGAGAAGGCTAAGTATGACTGATGTTGTTGGACATCGTCGTAAAGAAGGCGTGTCGACTGAAGAAAGACAAGCTGAAGACAAGCAGGTGCTGAAGCGTCGACATGACATCACTCATGTCGTCAAGAAAACAACATGATTACAATGACACAGTCAGAGAAAGCTTATCGTCGTATATGCAGAATCGCCAGGATATCTTGTATCGTCGAGATACCACCATCAGTGGCAGAAGTAAGAAGACTTGAAGGTCTACTAAAGCCCAAGGCATCGACAAAGTCTCATCGTCGAGATATTGTCCATATCGTCGAGATACTGTCGGTATCAGATTGAAGGTGGAAATATCGTCGAGACAGAATTCAAACGTTGCAGATGTGCTGTCAGCATTTAATGCCGCCGCCCAATTTTCCAATCAGCGTGTATTCTAAAGATATGGGCATCTGACATTAAAAGATACGACTTATGACCGTTATGCGGCTCATCTGTCCTATAAAAGGGAACAATGATGCCCTAGAAAAAGCAGTTCTGAATAGAAAGAAAAAGAAAAGAGAAAGTACCCCGCCGCTCTTCAATAGAACAGTATATTCAGCGGAGAACAAGAACGAGAACAAGATTCAAGAGTTCTCAGAAGAATCACTCATCTTCATCGACTGAAAAGAGAAGTCGATCTTCATCAGGAAAAGAGTAGAGATTGAAGAAGAACCGCGTTGTCAAAGATCTGAATCAGAAAATCTTCTTCAATCGTAAGAAGCCAATCCTCATCAGGATAATGTTCCCAATCTTCATCCGGCAAAAGAAACGGTTTTATTACTGTAATTTCTTGTAAGGCTTGCGGGCCAACCCGTCTAGCTTGAGGGCTGGAGAGCTGTGAGGCTTGAGGGCCAGGGCAGTGCACATGCGGGTGCGATTTGTCGAGCTTGCGGGCCCAGGGGCAGTAGGGGCTTGCGGGCCTAGGATGTTGGGACTTGCGGGTCCGTGTTGTAGGGCTTGAGGGCCTGAGTGTCGAGCTTGCGGGCTCGGGGGCAGTAGGGGCTTGCGGGCCTAGGCTGTTGGGACTTGTGGGTCCGTGTTGTAAGGCTTGAGGGCCTGAAACCTTTTGGCAGAGTTTTGCTGAGCCTAGCACACTACTGGGTAGGCGCAGAGGGACAGAGGACTACTCAAGACACCCTGTCTTGAGGAACCTCTATACATCGTTGTGTGTTTTTTGTGTTATGCTTTACAACTTTTAGATATACTAACCAGAAATCAAGAACACCTAAAAGGGGATAATATAATTTGAAAAACCTAACAACATGTGGTATCAAAGCGAGGTTGTTCAAACAAAGCTTAACATCTTGAACAGATATGCCAGTGGGTGTCTAAGCATCATAACTATGGAGTAAAGAATAGTTATGTGCTCTAGAGAGAACTTTACCCTTTGAAAGTTAGAGCAAGAATTTACATGGAGGCAATGGATCCCAGAATGTTTTTGATTGTTCAAGAAGAACCATGTACCTCAATAGCTATGATAAAAGATGAGGTTCTTCTACAACATGGACAAGGAGGCCAGAAACATTCTAGCTAGTGCAGTAGATCTGCCAACACTCCAGAAGCTAAGTCATTGCACTACAACAAAGGACATGTGGGATTCCTTAAAAGTCCTCATGGAAGGGTCAGAGGAAGATTTTGAAGAAGAAACCTCTCATGAAGAGGTATGTATAAGAGCACCCTTGACTCTCACAGACTGTGAGTCTGAGGATGAGGAAGTCTGTGGGTTGATGGCTCTATCAGATGAAGAAAATCATGATGAATCACATCATGATCAGGTATGCACCACTCACACACCTTTACTACCTGCTTCATTTTCATTTAAGAAGACCAAGAGTGCATCAGGTGATTGTTCATCATCTGAAGATGATGCAGAAGACTGCTCATCTTGCAACAATAAGAATCATACTGATCTATTAGAGCAGTTTGGTGATCTCTTGGAGGCTATGAGAAAGAGCAAAAGGCTTGTAAAGGAACAAGCTAGGGAGCTAGAATCACTCAGACCTTTTAAGGTTGAATCAGATTGGAAACTGGGTATGTCCTACAGTAAGTACACTGATCCAAATGAGCTCAACAAAATCATAGACAAGCTTTATGATGAAAGAAGTCGAAGGGAAGAACTTATCAAGAAACTTAAGAATGACCTTCTTAAGGAAAGATGCTTGGTGGCTCAATTCTCTAAGCCCAAAACTGTACTGCCATCATTGACATCTTCTACTCTTATGTAAATAGGAGGGGATTGGGTTACAATGAAGGGGCAATAGATGTTGGGAATGGAGAAAGGGGCAAAACTAAAGCAGAGCCTCATACCACCTTTCAGAAGGTAGTGTTTCCCTCGAACAGGTATGATCAGGACAGTGTCCATGGTCACTGCATGAATGGAAACTCCATTAGTCATGGAAATGCCTCTGACTATGGTAAGAGAAAGGGCATTGCAATGAGTGCATTAAAGGCTCCCCATGAGGAAATCCAAATGGCCCATCATGGACCATTTGTGTTTGGTGTCCCAGCCCCCACTCTCAAGGATAAAGGAGCAACATCTTCCCAATCTCTTCCAGATAAGAAGAAGACTAGTAGCCCCAGTATGATCAATTCTCACTTGATTATATCTGATGCCATCAACACCATGTCGGCTACCAAGCTGACATCTATTGCTGACAAACAGATAAAATCAAGAAGAAACAATGATACTAGAGCAGCTAGTCAGCTCTTGGCTGAGAGAGATAGGAAGAATGCTGCTACCTTCTCTACTGAACATACTTCAAAAATTGTTCAGAAAAGAAGGTACAACATCCATGGATGTTGGTGCTGTGGCAAAGTGGGACACTTTGCCATCGACTGTTGGCACAACCCTAGTGTGCTTAATGCAAAGGAGAGACCTCCTGGAAGGGCTGCGGTGAGTAGAGGGATTCCCTATTATGCTAACAAGAACCTAGGGCCCAAGTCACCTTGGGTTCCTAAGGGATATTAAATCTGTCTTGCAGGGTAGTCCATTTAGCCATTAAAAAGCAAACAAGGCTAATGGACAATAAGTGCTCCAGGCTCAGCTCTGGACTAAGAAAAACTTACCACATACCAATGTGCACTAATCTAGGGGGAGCTAGAAGTAAAGATAAGTGGACATTCCATCGAGGGGGAGCCACTAGCTCAAGGAGACTTAGAGGCCAAGGTGAAGGTAACCATGTTAATGTTTAGCACATAAACTCATCTTCATCTAATATTGTAAAAGTAATTTTCAAAAACCATATCATCGGAATGATGATTGGTATCGTCGAAATATCTGCATCATGACGATATCCAATCGTCAGCGGACTCTTAATTAGGTCTAAGCTCAATCATTACAGCTAAACTCGAGTTAGTCAGACATTTAACAAATGACACTTCAACTTCCAACTCGGACGCTATAAATAAGGTCAAATGTCTTAAGGTTAAAACGCTCTCTACATTAGCCCTAAAAAGCCATCGTGTTCTCCACGTCTTCTAAGATTAAACGAGTCGACAGCGCTGAAATCCTCCAGAGTCAAGCAAAAAATGGCGCCAAAGAAGGAAGATTTTCTATTCGAAGGAAGTGAAGTGGCGAGGATTGGATTCTCAGAAGGTTCAGAAGAAATCCAGGGCACCATTAAGCTGCTCGAGACCATCGACCTGGAATTCGCCCTCTCTGAGCCAACAGTAATATTAAAAAGAGAAGTGTTGGAGTTCTACTCAAATGCCAAGGGTGGCTCTAAGGGAACGTCTGTGAAAAGCGAAATTAACGGGATAAATGTTAAGGTGAATCCCAAAAGATTGAACATGGCTCTTCAGTTGCCAGCCTTTACCAAGGGTGAGGAAGACGAAATGATTACTCAGGAAGACCTTGTCAAGGCTCTGGCTTGGTGCGGCCACTCAAACAAAACCTATGGATCTCTGGAAAGGAAAAGCTTAAATCAACAAGGAAAGCTGTTGGCAGACATTGTGGGAAAAGCCCTCCTCTGCAAGGTGGGATCACATGATAGGATATCCAAGGCCATGTTCGAGTTAATAACAAGGATAATCCTAAGTAAAAGGACCAACTGGGGTCAGCAAATCTTCAAGAGAATACAAGAAAGCTTTCAAGCCCCAAATCTGGGAAGAATTTTATCACTATACTTTCTGCTTTCCTACCCTGAAAGTTTTAACAAAAAGTATGGAGTAAAAATCCATCACATGAGAAGGATGGATATCAGAATACTGGAAAGATGGGAAAAAGTTCTGACTAGGCCTCCCAAGATATCCAAGTCTGTAGAAGATGTGAAAAGGAAGGTAGGAAGCTCATCTGAAGAAAGTGAGTCAGGCAACATCTCACCTCCATATGACTCTGAGGCAGCTGTGGAGACAAGGAACGTCGTCCTCCAGACCTCTGCTCCAAGTCAGGGATCTAGGACAACAGCAGAATCAGATCAAGGTAGTGCTGAAACTGAGGGGGAGAAGGATAATGAGCTCCCTGCTCAAGTGGAAGAAGTGATCAATAAGATCATAAGAGCTGAGGATACTGGTCATTTTGAATCACCAATGCCAGGGTACAACCAAAAGAACCCTGCAGATGAAACTAGCAAAAGATCAGCAAAGTCCTGAAAAGGAGAATGAGCCAAACCACTCACCAATAAGAAAATTTCTATCTCTAATAATTGAAGGGGATGAAGAAGAGGAACAAGATGGTTCACCTCCAGAGGTTAGTCCAGTGGAGCTCCCACTATTATCTCAGATGAAGATGCTCCTAGAAGAGCAAAGATTAAAACTTGAAAGTTATGTCACCTCTGCTATCAATGATCTAAGAAGAGAACTGTCTGCTGAAACGACAACCCTGAGTAATGATGTGAAAAATCTCCACGAATTCACTGCCCGCACTCACAAGGGTATATCTAACCTAGGGGATAATCAGTCAATGATTGTCGGCAGCATAGAAAAGGCCTACATTGCATCCACCAAGAGGATGGCTGAACATAAAACTGATCTCAAAGAAAGTATAGATCAACACAATAAAGATCTAGACAGTCACCTGCTTGAAACCAAGAATCACTTGGAAGCAGGTATCCACATGCTCAAGAACAAAATACTGGCATCCGAGGAGAATCTCCACAGAGGGATATCCGAAGAAGTAATAAAGGGGGAGAGATCAATGATAAAGGTCAGTAGTGATCATGCCATCTGGACCACAAACACCATCAGGGAAGCAATGAATCTCCCTCCTTTATATTATGACGAGCCTGCTAAAGAGGAACATACAGATATTCCTGTTACTGATAAAGATAAAGAAAAGGAAGCACTGGAGGATGAAGAAACAAAAACGAGAAAGAGAAAGTACAGGGAAGAAATGGAGAAAATGGATGACTATGAAAGATGGAGTCCCATATCCAGGACCATCATTCTAAAAGCATGGGAGCAAGTGAAAGTTAACAAAGGTGAAAGATACAATGTATACAATCCTCAAGAATGGGCTAAGCATGAAGATCAAGAAGAAGTAAGGAGAGAACACAGAAGAAATAAGCAAGCAGGAAGTATTCCAGCTGACACTCCTGAACCTTTAAAATATCATCCTAAACCATTTGAGTACTTCATCAGGCAAGCTGATAAGGTGCAGGAAGCCAGTGCCAAGAAAGCAAAGGATGATGCTGATATGAGAGCACCAGAGAAATAGATGGCTAAAACTTTAAGGGGGCTAAATGTAGAAATGTCAAAACTTTTGAAAACATTTGGCACTATTTATAAATGAAGTGACATTCGCCAAATTTTTGTGTTCACTCATGTTTAGCTGAAATATCATCACTACATGCTTATCTGCTTGAAATGTTAAACATTTTTATGTGAAGGGCATTTATCATTGAGTGAGTTATGACTTCTTCAAATAGGGGGAGATTGTTAGGAACCGTGCCCAGCAATGTTCCTGATTTGAAGAAGTGCTCAGCTCAATGATAAGTGCAAGCTGTATTTCATGCTCCATCTAGCTCATGCTTGCAGAGATCGACAAATGTCAAGTAATTTAACTATTTCTGAAAGTACTATATATATCGTCAAGAAGAACAAGATTCGTCGAACGCAGAAGGGAGTTCGTCGAACGCAGAATGAAGATCGTCGAACTCAGAAAGAAGATCGACGACCGCTGAGATTTGGCGTGTTCGTCGAACATAGAATGGAGATTGTCGAACTCAGAAGGAAGATCGACGACCGCTGAGATTTGGTGTGTTCGTCGAACGCAGAATGGAGATAGTCGAACTCAGAAGGAAGATCGACGACCGCTGAGATTTGGCATGTTCGTCGAACGCAGAAGAAAGATCGTCGAACTCAGAAGGAAGATCGTCGACCGCTGAGACTCGGCAAGATCGTCGAACGCAGAGAAGACGCAGTATCATCGACTTCATCAAAGTGGCCTTGTCGTTGAGAAGAACAGATATCTTCGTGAAGAAGCCTTGTCGCTGAGAAGGCTAAGTATGACTGATGTTGTTGGACATCGTCGTAAAGAAGGCATGCCGACTGAAGAAAAACAAGCTGAAGACAAGCAGCTGCTGAAGCGTCAACATGACATCACTCATGTCGTCGAGAAAACAACATGATTACAACGACACAGTCAGAGAAAGCTTATCATCGTATATGCAGAATCGCCAGGATATCTTGTATCGTTGAGATACCACCATCAGTGGAAGAAGTAAGGAGACTTGAAGGTATACTAAAACCCAAGGCATCGACAAAGTCTTGTCGTCGAGATATTGTCCATATCGTCGAGATACTGTCGGTATCAGCTTGAAGGTGGAAATATCGTCGAGACAGAATTCAAACGTTACAGACGCGCTGTCAGCATTTAATGCCGCCGCCCAATTGTCCAATCAGCGTGTATTCTAAAGATATGGGCATCTGACATTAAAAGATACAAGTTATGACCGTTATGCGGCTCATCTTTCCTATAAAAGGGAATAGTGATGCCCTAGAAAAAGCAGTTCTGAATAGAAAGAAAAAGAAAAGAGAAAGTATCCCGCCGCTCTTCAATAAAATAGTATATTCAGCGGAGAACAAGAACGAGAACAAGATTCAAGAGTTCTCAGAAGAATCAGTCATCTTCATCGACTGAAAAGAGAAGCCGATCTTCATCAGGCAAAGAGTAGAGATTGAAGAAGAACTGCGCTGTCAAAGATCTGAATCAGAAAATCTTCTTCAATCGTAAGAAGCCAATCCTCATCAGGCTAAAGTTGCCAATCTTCATCCGGCGTAAGAAATGGTTTTATTACTGTAATTTCTTGTAAGGCTTGCAGGACAACCTGTCTAGCTTGAGGGCTGGAGAGCTGTGAGGCTTGAGGGCCAGGGCAGTGCACTTGCGGGTGTGATTTGTCGAGCTTGCAGGCTCGGGGGCAGTAGGGGCTTGCGGGCCTTGGCTGTTTGGACTTGCGGGTCCATGTTGTAGGGCTTGAGGGCCTGAGTATCGAGCTTGCAGGCTCGGGGGCAGTAAGGGTTGCGGGCCTAGGCTGTTGGGACTTGCGGGTCTGTGTTGTAAGGCTTGAGGGCCTGAAGCTTTTTGGCGGAGTTTTACTGAGCCTAGCACACTGCTGGGTAGGCGCAGAGGGACAGAGGACTACTCAAGACACCCTGTCTTGAGGACCCTCTATACATCGTTGTGTGTTTTCTGTGTTATGCTTTACAACTTTTAGATCTACTAACCAGAAATCAAGAATACCTAAAAGGGGATAATATAATTTGAAAAACCTATTCACCCCCCTCTAGGTGATAAGTTGGCACCCAATAAACAACAATATCATTCCCCGTTCATCAAAACAACTTATAATAACATACTTTAATAAGGAATTCATCTCCAAATTACATCGCCTTGAAATTTGTACCACAGCTTATAATTTGATATTTACAACATCTTCATCGCATTTCAATTTCACCCGATTTCACCACAACTATTTAGGAACGGTAAATTTATATATTATAAATAACAAATTCCCAACAAACAAATGTTCAACAATTCTGAAACTGAACAAGTATGATCGTAATATCGTCGAACAAGTGTGTTTTGATTCTTGAGATCATCAGAGCCATATCCAAGGAATCATATATATTTACCCATCTTCAAGAACTCAACTTGACATCCTCTTGATTTCATGTTTTATGGGGTCAATGTACCCTTCCAATATCACGACATGGAAAAATAATCACCTCATTTTCTTCCAAGAAGAAGAGAAACTGAGTCTAGTAATACTTGTCTACTCTAGGTCCTACTTAGACTTGCACCGAACTCAGAAGCCGTGCAAATTTTCTCTTGTGATTTAGATCATTTCATTTAAGGGCTCCTCAACCATGAACATAAACCTTAATCAACTGTTGGGTTACCACATAGAGCCCCTAGAAATCTACCTTGTCGAGGTAAAACGTTACATTTACTCTAACTTGTTTGTGCATTCTCCCGAAATTTTGATGCTTTAGAGGCAATTATCTACATCTCTTGCTAAATTTGCAACCGCTCCTTACACAAGGGGGTCATCACACATTAATATGTCATAACTTCATCTCACGTGGGTGTTAAATAATTGCCTCCTTCTCCAATATAAACATCTGAGACAACCCCTATTCTCTCTTTGTGAGTAGTGTATCGTTGATGTGCATGTCATATTTATCACATACTAAAATATGAGGATTCATATCATCCAACAAGTTTTACTAATTTTAAGAAAACTGTGCTCCAATAATTACACCCAATTTTTAGAGCCCTTCCTATGGTAGACTTGAAGGTATGTATCAAGTTTCACATCTTTTGGGTAATTATCCCGGGAGGATTTCAACATGTACATTTCCGCTATTCGCACCTCAAGCATGTGCGACCTCTTTCTAGGTTAAACACTAAAAATGATTACTATTGGGAATTCCTATTCCAAATTCCACAATATCTTAATCACCGGCCAAATGTGGTCATCAACGTTCACGTATTATTTAAACAAAACCTTGATGTCATAGGTCTGCAACACACCATTTCAAAAATAAGATTTAGTGGAAAACTCAAGTCGGTACATGACTAGTCCAATAAACAAAGCGATAAACCCCCGTACATTTGGACTAGGTTTCTCCCACCACCCATATGGTACATTCATCTCATGTATGGGCACAATCCTTAGGGGCATATATTCCTCGACTTAGAGTTCTTACCCTATAATTCTCTATATCGACGCACTTGTATATCAGTCGTGATGTAGAAATTCAAAATTTTTACGGCGACGACCAAGTTGCATCTCATTGTAATGAGGGCATGTACAAATAACATCCAACCAACCGGTACATTTCATATATGTTTGAACTTGACATGAACCAAGGTACAAGGTTCGAGATGATTTCCCTTCGACACGGGTTATGTAGACTACCAAAAGTAAGACATACTTCACAATATGATAACTAAATCAAATCCATTCCAAGCGCCCTACCACCTCTGCCAATGATCGTCCAAGACATGTTTATTTTAAGATAAAGTTGAGATGTCAAATCTTCAAATAAGTCATACTAATCATGTTATCTTCGCCACAAATGATTATTAATAAAACTTCTAAACTTAAGGGAATCATGCTCCCCTAGCAACTCCGCCTATCTGGAGCTCTTCCTAAGGCAGGTACGATGATATGTAACAACTCCCAAATACTTGGGAAATTATCCGGAGAGGAATTCAAAACGTAAGTTCCTGTTATTCGTACCTCAGGCATGCATAGCCTCTCTCTAGGTCATAACCTCAAGGATTAATGTTGCTTTAATTTCCTAGTCTCACGTTACCATGTCTTTATTACTAATTATATATTGTCATCATCATACCAATTGTCCATAAACAAAATATTATTATATCTTCTTGTATGTACAACATTTCATCAAGTCCCAGACGATTATGTTATCAAAAGTCTACGTGTATACAAATACAGATGCGTACCCCAAAGGGTTAGTATTCCGCCTTGCTCAAGATGAACCAATTGTTCAAGGATTACGACCTTCTAGATTTGAAAAATTGTGAAGATTTTCAACTCCTTGAGAAACCCCAATCGGTAGGCCACTAGCCCAATAAACGAAGAGATAAGCCCCCCGGAATAGACTACAGGTACCAATCTCATTGAGATTGTCCTAATAGTCCTACTAATTAGTGTTCTCTTACTAAGCTGATAATAGACTACAGGTACCAATCTCATTGAGATTGTCCTAATATTTGGGTAAGGGTGATAATATTACTCCATATCTGTGGTAGAAACCTCAGAGTGCGAGTCCTTTGCACTTACACTTTCGATAAACTCTTCCCTTAGTCACTTGAGGTCACTTATTGCTTAGCCAAATCATCCCCATGATCAGTATAAGGCTAGGATCCATCACGATATATACTGTTAAGTCAACCAAAATGGTATCCTAGTTAGGTTGGCCTCAATCCTATGCCAAACCAACTCTGACTGTTGGAATGGGAATACCAATTACTGTCTCGGAATGAGCCAGCATCTATACGTAAGGGTACGAGTTTGGCTTAGGTTGGCACTTCCTATAGGAAAAAGTGGACACACTTAATGTGAATCACACATGGGCACAAAACTACTTCCGCTGCATCAGTTTGTCCTCAAACTGATCGAGCTAGCAGGGCTAGCCTAGTGGTCTAATGGACTTCTTTATCTCAGGATCGTTGCACTCTGATACCGAGGGGAGTCCTATGCCCAGGACAACCACCTTGCGGAAGTGCTAGCACACGGGCTAGCCCCCTCCATAAGATGCATATCCTGCTTGCTATTCTCACATATCATCATGCCAACCCATCAATAACAGAAAAACAATTGAAGACATAGATTCACAACTAAGTAATAATGTCTGTTCAAGTACAAAGGACAGGTAGCTACAAAAGCTCCTTTTAAACATCAGAGTACAAACTTGCCCCAAGGCTACATCTCAAACTCTCGCTCACGCCTGCAAGGCTGCCACTGCCGGTAGTGAAGGCATCATCGTCGCAGTCCCTATCACCCTGTCCTGGCTTTCCTCCTGTGTTGTACAATGCTGCTCCATCTGAGTTTGCTCCTAAAAATAGTGGTGTAACAACCATTAGTCATAAAGACTAAGTGGCTTCACATCTTCTCGCCCGACGACTCCTAGGCACCGAGCGGAAGAGAATGAAGAGAAGCTACAATATAAACAGTAGTAGCAAAAGCAAGGGGTAATGAAAGATGTAATCACAGTAGTATATCAAATGTATAAAATGTACATCTAACAAGTAGTATGGTCAGCGACAGAGTATAAACAAGCAAAGTATATAGACAACTAATTGAACTTAACTTATAAGATGCCTATACAAGCTTATAAGTTAAGGATCCGAACATAAAGTAACCCATCATATAAAGGTGCCCATACAAGTTTATATGATGAGGATCCAATGCGGTGCAATGCTATGATCATGAAGGATGAATGCAGTGCAATGGTTATGATATGATAACTCACCCATGCATATTTGCTATGTCGACTTAGACCTGTACTTCCCACTTTTTGAGGGTAGCTAATAACTCAGGCGCCTCACGTCGTGGCCAAACAGAGATAGTGGAACGGGCTCCTACACTACTAGGCGGGTATGAACACTACTATACCTAGGCCTATGTACGCCTCGACGTTAAGAACACACAGCGGAGACCCTGCGTACTGCTTGCATCATGCAGAGTCTTCATAACACGGAAGGGGTCTTTGGGAAGTGAGCACCAAGAATCCAACCCAAACGGTCTAGAGTCTAACTGCCAGCTTCTCTCGGTGTCATGACTAGCAAGCTCGTAGACCCTCCACAAGTAATCCTCCAACCAGGATGATTACACAACCAGGTGTAAACCATGCACATTCATGAAATTCCCATGCACATTCATGTAAGTCCCATTCACAACCCGTGCTATCAAGCACCCGAGGACTCACGAATGGAGCCTTCCTACATTTCACATCATACAAGTTCAACCGATGTTAACTGGCATCCAAGGCCCCCAACAACCGTGTCCTTAACATTTCACCATAAGATATAACCATATCTTATAATCCACACCAAGCCATCAGTGCTACCCATACTGAGTTAACATAACTCTTATGCAGTAGCGTGTGTATAACATGGAAATTACTCTACAAGATCCTATAGGACTACTTGTGCGTACAGTGTCATATTCATTTTTTACTAAATAAGTAAGCCCAACTAATCATCAATATTCAATTCACGTGCTCAATTCACGGCGTGTTTCAAAACCCTTGAAGCTATCACCCATATTGAGAGGTTATCACAAACCTAATCATCCGATAGATTATCAAACGATGAGCATTTATATATAAACATGTCCTCTCAATTCTTCATTTAATTATGCATCGCAATGTCCCATTTCAGAATCATAACATTCGTCTACTCCTCGCTCAATTGACATGGGAATACAGAAAATCCTACCACACTAAAGGAGGAGAACCTAAAGTTCTCTGTTTTGCTAGCGCCGACGGTAGCGCTACTGCTGGGCGCTAGTGATCCAGTCGACACACCTTCCCACCGACATTGGGTGTCAATGGGAAGTTAGCCCTTCCCGTCGACAAGTTGACACGCTAGCGCCGGTGATACCGCTACCGTTGAGCGCTAGTGATTCTACCAGCAATCCTTTCCGTCGACATTAAGTGTCGACGAGAAGTTATCCCTTTCCGTAGACCAGTCGACATACTAGTGCCGGTGGCAGGGCTACCGACGGGCTCTAATGATTCCACAAGAACTCCTTCCCGCCGATATTAAGTGTCGACGAGAAGTTATCCCTTCCTGTCGACTAGGCGACATACTAGCATCGACGGTAGGGCTACCGCCGGGCGCTAGTGATTCTACCAGCACTCCTTCCCATCGAATTTAAGTGTCGACGGGAAGTTATCCCTTCTCTTCGACCAGTCGACATTCTAGCGCCGACGGTAGCCCTACCGCTAGGCACAAGCTAACAGGAAGTAGATCCTATGTTATTCACCTCCAAATTACTTCTCTGGCAGCCCATCTCCAAATCATATACATATTCTTTCTTTCCCTAATGGTTGGACTCCAATCACTATGTATATGTCTAATATGATTCAAGTTCAATATTTGCTACAATATCCATAAATAAAGCCCTTTTTAACATGGACTACTCATCATCTTCCTCCACAAGAAATTATGGTATTTCACCTTCTCTCCTCCAACACTCCCTCATTATGCCACAAATCTTCACAAAGTCAACTCCTTGAACTTCGTATTGAAGAGAGGAGTTGATCGAAGACATACACGTGGTGAACGACGCTTTAGAACATATGATCTAGTGTGGCCACTTCCTACGAAACTCCATTAATCTCACTAAATCAAGCTCTTTTGAGCTCAATGTCTCTCTTAATTAGATCTAAAGATCTAGCACCAAGGGAGGGGGGTCGGAAGTCACCTGATTTTTGGCCGATGATCGCGGGTGTCTCCTTGGCGGCATGGCGGTGGTCGGCCGAGCTCAAGCCCTTCTCCAAGGTTGCTCCTTCAAAATCCCAGGATAAAACCTTGAGGTGTGAGGAAGAAGATGAAGAAAAAGAAGAACAAGATGAAGATGAAGAAGAAGAGGATGAATAGAGCCCTCTGATTAGGAGAGTTTAGCCCATTTGGGTTAGGAGAGAATGAAGAGAGAGACAAAGAGAGAGAGAGAGAGAGAGAGAGAGAGAGAGAGAGATTTGCATTAATGAGCATTAAATGCAAATTCCTTCTTTCCGAACATTATGTTGGAACTCCACAGTAGGTTCCATCTGCTTATTGGATATTAATTCTACCCTTAACTTAGTTTTAGGCAATTTAGGCCACCCACCATGGAAGAAATCACGTGCACTGATTCGGCCGCTACAACCAGCGCTAGTTGAAGCTACCACCGACGTTAGCTCCATGCGACCAATTCCTTTGCCATTTGCTTCCTAACTTCAAGGAGTGAGGGTTACATCCACCCTGGAGATCATGGCACATCCATGGCACCATTAGGACCTCAAGACTCCTACCTAGCCCAAGCATCTCCAGGTAACTCGTGTAACTCGAGGGGTCTAGTTTGAATTGGGATGTTACAGAAGATGTCCAATTAGGCTTTGAATACACGGTTCATCAGACTCATGAATGTGGAGGGAGCATTCGTGAGCCCGAAAGGCATCACCATGAACTCGTACAACCCATAACGTGAGCTAAATGTCGTCTTCGGTATATCCTCCTCCCTAATCCTCACCTGGTGATACCCTGATCTCGAGTCGAGCTTAGAGAACCAGTAGGCTCTCTGAAGCTGATTAAACAACTTATCTATCCTTGGTAGCGAATATGTATTCCGCACCGTCTGGCGGTTCAGCTCTCGGTAGTCGATGCAGAGTCGGCGCGACCCATCCTTCTTCTTCACAAATAGCATCGGAGCTCCCCATGGTGATTAACTCGGCCTAACAAATCCTGACTCCACTAGCTCCTGGAGTCGCGTGTGGACTCAACCATCTCCTTAGGTGCCATCCAGTATGGTGCTCGAGACACAGGCCTGGCTTCAGGCACCAGGTGAATATGAAAGTCCACATCTCATCGTGGGGGTAGTCCGTGCAACTTTTTAGGAAATACGTCAGAAAAGTCCCGAACCACCGATATATCGACCATGGAGGCCTCTGCCTCTACCATCCCAAAGAAGACTAGGTATACCTCGTCCCCCTAATGATGGGCTTTGACAGCCTGAATAGATGGTACTAAAAGTCGGGAGACATGTCCAATACCTTCGATCACCACCTCAGAGTCCTCATGCCTCAATACGATCTTCTTTGTCGGACACTCGATCCTGGCATGGTTCCAATGTAACCAGTTCATGCCCAGGATCAAATAAAAATCTAGCATCTTTAGAAGTGTCATTGGTGCCTTAAATGACTTCCCTCCAATCTCCACCTCCATGTTGCTCATGGAGCACGATACTATCTCTGAACCGCCCAAGAGTAGCACCTTCTTGTGAATGCCTTCGAAATACTGAACATAGTCCAGATAATATACGAACTCCTTTGAGACAAACGAGTGCGAAACACTCATGCCAAATAAGGTGTATGCGGGTTTGCCATGGATAATGTTTTCGCAAGGTACTATGTAATTAAAAGAAAAACATTAACGTACCTGTGATGACCTCCTCGAGGTTTCTCTCCTGAGCTAAATCCAGAGAATACACCTTCTCTGGCCTTGGGCCTCTACCGTGATGTCTCCGACTCCGACCTCATCCACTACCTCGACCCTGATGTGCTGGTGCTGGAGGGGCTGGTGGAGGAGGAGGAGGTGGATGGAATAGCTGGGGGCAATTGACTCTGATTTTGCCATAGTTGGTGGCATCCAAAGCATTCCACTGGGCGGAACCCTCTATCATCAAGCCTCGGTGGCTCCTGAATCCGTATTGGTGGAGGGACTAGCACTGCAGGAGTCTGCTTCTCCGACCTGAAGTTAGGACGAGGGTGTCCTCCGCGTCTCATGTGCCTCATAATCTTGCCCAGATGTGGTCCCCTGCTGCTCTCTCCAAAGTGCGTCCCATCCACTGGTTTCGTACCCCTACTGTGCACCATCAAATGATCTGCTTCCAACTGCTTTGCTGTCTCTATGATCTTGGCCAAACTGCCATCAGCCGTGAACAATAGTGCCTGCCTCAGTGCGTCTCTAAATCCCTGATAGAACCTCTTAGCATAACCTCTATCATCTAATGTGTGAATCCCCACAAATCTAGCCAGGTGGGAGAACTCCCCTGATACTCTATCACGAACAGGCTCACCTATCTGAGGTTCAAAAAACTCTCCTCCAACTCATCCATGTCTGTCATCGTCACAAAGTGCTCATGAAAGAAGGCACTTAACTCCTTCTAAGTAATATCTATGCACTCTCGGTCCGCATAATTGGAATCCATCAAGGACTTCCACCACCTCTTGGCATGGGCATCCAATGCAGTGGTTGCCAAAGAGACTGTCATGCTGACTAGGTAGCTGATGCCTGCGAGCATCTCTTATATAGTATCTATCCACTCCTTTGTCTTGAACGCAATCTCTATCCTATGGTACATTAGAGGGGACAAGCTCTTGAATGCACTCAACTACTTGGATCCCGGGTTCGGCTGAGAGGATGGTACCTACAGTGCCTTAAAGGCCTCCAGAATGGCTGTCAACGTCTGACCCAGCTCTGACTGCTAGAAGGGAGTGGCAGCCGGAGGGAAAGGGGAAGTATCTCGTGGGCCGGTACTCCCCGGGGGCTACACAATGTAAGGAATTATTGTTAGAATCGACCAAACTCATTATTTAATTGGACTATATATGTGATTTCACACATGGGCACACCATTTCTTCTGCTGCATAGTTTTTCAGCAAACTAATGCTCGAGCAGGGCAACCCAGTATTTTGTGGAATTCTTTCTGTTATGATCGTTTGTCGAATGATACCAGTTGTAAGATCCACCTCCTCCTTACCAGAGATGTTGAAACCACTTTCTCGGCCTCCTGTGGAGCTCGGGGCCCTCACCGAAATGAGGGGCGGCTAGTCCTTACTGATCCCTCGAGGAGGGTGGACGGAAGATTAAGAACTTGACTAGGACCTTAGTCACAGCGATGAGGTCCTTCCACTAACCCGGAAGATCGTTGAGCGCTTCCCCTCCCAAGCCAAAGCTGAGACTTGGGCACCTTGGAGAGCTCTAGAAATTCTAACCAAAGAAAGCCCAAGGAGAGGGAAGCTGTCGTCCCCTCCAAAGGTGCCCTTGAGGTCCTATTTATAGATTTTCTGATCTGGCCTGCAAATAGCAGGATTCCGCCTCTAGATTTTACTATCTGCACCCCAAATGGGTCTGCTAACAGCCAAGCTCCGCTGTTTGGAGAGGCTAAGGGCAGACCACCAAGGGTAAAATGGTAAGTTGACCCTAATGATTTATGGGTACGGGGTTGCGAGGGCCCTACTATTGGAGTTCTCGCCGGCCTTCTCGCGGAGGAGCTCTCGCGAATACTGCCCGCGACATTTCCTTCAGAGGGTCGTTTTGCGAGAACCCTGCTGAAGGAGCTCTTGCGAGGACGAGGGTCTGCTGACGAGGTTCCCGCGAGGACCGCGTTGGCCCACTCTGGTAGTCTGCCGGGGTCTCATTGGCTGGGAGTCGATCTCGGCGAGGCCCAAATCTCGTCACTCCCGTCTCGCTCGATTTCCTTGCTTGGCGAATATCGGGGTTGTACACAATCCCCGCTCTTCGCGAAGACTAATGTCCTCGCGAAGAATCGTCCAACCCCTGATATTCGACCGCCCCCAGATGACCTGTCAGGAATCTTTGGTGGGACCCACCATGCAGGCTATAAATATCGTCCCGGACCCCCCATTGGTGCGCGTCGCTTCTTTTCCTTCCTTTCATGTTCTAGCTGCCGGGAGATGCCGATTTCCGAAGAAGCAGAGGCTCGCCTGAGGGCGATGAGAGCCGGCGGGCTGCCTACCACGACCAAGGTACCCGCCTGGATGAACCGGCCGCCTCCCGCCCAGTCGCCAAAAGTCAAGAAGGCGAAGGCGGTTCGCCTCTCTGGAGATGACTCCGTGACGCTGGACTCCTCCCCGGACGATCGCCGCCCCGAGAAGGTATGAGTTATTCGAATTCACGTCACTAAGTTGTTCTTCACTAATTTTCACTCGCAGGATACTTTGCCGGACGGGAACATTGGAGAACCCGCTGAGGGGTCTTGCAAGAGTCCACAGGCGGACCTGAACCTTGCGCGGAAGGATATCACCGGTATGATCTTAATCTCGCATACCGTAGTACTTTAACCCGTATATGATCTTCGTTACTATTTTCTTACAGTCTCGCCCTTGAAGTCCCCGGCCCGCCCGTCGTCGCGGCCGCCGTCTCCGCCTCCTCCAGATAAAATCATAGATAAGCCCGGGTTCCAGCTCCTGACGAGCGAGGAGACTGGTGGCTCCGCACCGCCAAAGATTCCCCCGACCAACAGTACAGCTTATCCAGCTGGCCTGGGCAAATCCCTCTACCCCCACTACGACAATGTGTTCCAGGGCCGTCCTTCGACTTCTCGCCGCCCTCTCGGTAAGCGTTATGGCCTCGCCGAAACCCTGCGCGATCTCGCACTCGTCATCTAATCTTTCTAAAATCTTGCAGACAATGCCGAGAATCCACCTACCGATTCCGAGCTGGGTGATGACGAGATGTCTCCCCTTCCTGACCAGGTGGAGGAATTCTTAGGGGATCTGCGCGATCCGGAAACGATGAAGCAGCGAGCCGCGGAACTCTTGAGGAAGCATGGGCGAATGCTGATGGATCTCAATATGCAGGCGAGGCGGGATAGGGAAGCCGCGGAGGATAGGCACGCGGTCCTGACGGAGGAGTGCGCGAGGCTCCGGCAAGCGAGACACCGCGATCAGGATGAGATCGCCACGACGCCGGAGGTGCACATAGCGAGGATGAGGGACTACGCCTACCTCACGGATCGGGAGGGTCGCTTGGCGGAGGAATATTATAATTCTAGGGCACCGCCGAGGTCAGGGTCGCGGGGTGGTGGCCGGTGGAAATGGCTCCCCCACGATTCTCGTTAGACGTTGTATTATGAGTAATAATCGTTATCTTTGAACGGTCTCGCCACGTTTTGTGACTCGCATATTCGCCACTCCTGTTGGCTGTTATTTCTTCCGACAATTAGTATCATCTTTTATGGTTTCTCGCTTGTTATCAATAAATTTATTTATTTTGTTGCATCGTGCTCGCAAGGACCCTCTGTCCTCGCTAAGCGTATTCTGCAGGGATGTCGTTTGTGCTAACCTCGCGGGTTTTCCTCGCCAGCGTACGTGATGTGATGTTTTTGTTGATACTCGTGCTCGCCGACGTTTGGACTTCCTCCCGCCCTTTTGCTTTGGCTATAAATAGGTGGTCTTGACTGGGCCAACCACCGCATTTATTCTCGACCTTCTTCCCCTTTTGCTGCAGAGCTCTCGCTCTTTCTCGTTCTCGTGCTTCTCCCTTTTCTCGCAGGTTTTCTTGATGGGTGGCGACGCGGAGTCGGAGGGTCGGCGAAGGGTCGCGAAGGCCTTCGCCGAGCATAGCTTTTTTTCCTGCAACCTGACTGATGAGGAGTACTTCAGCGCGGTCGCTGATTACGTCACCCCCCCATTCGAGGCACGCCGCCCTAGCGAGGATGACGTGATCAACGACCCGTTGGTCGACGAGCTGGCCATTCCTACCGCCCATTTCGCGGTCGGTTTGCGCCTTCCCTTATGGCCCGAAGTTCGCCAGGTAATAGTCGTTCTCAATTACTTCCTATTTTTTTGCCACTCTAGTCTCGCTCGCCACGCGGATTAATCCTGTTCTCGCCGTCTGTTGGGTGCTCAAGCATTATGGCGTGGTTCCCGGCCAGCTCACACCCAATGCCGTGGCGGTGGTCACCGCTTTCCCCTCCTACCTCCGCGAGGAGCGAATCGAGTTCAGCCTTCCGGTCTTCCGGAAGCTGTTCTCCTTCCGAGCCTACAAAGATGGGACAACCTACTTCGTGGGCACGGGCCCGAAGGTGGTTGAGACTGTCAACAAGGCCCACTTCTGGGCCCAGAAGTTCGTCGTCGTCAAGGGGAACTTCGGCAACATTCCCCTCTCGCCGGTTCAACACAGCGAGACCACTTACCGGCCCACCGCCCTCGGCGGCCATGACGCCCTACTCCATCAGTTCTTCTGTAAGAAGAACTTCG
Organism: Dactylorhiza incarnata; assembly: GCA_033032865.1. Classification (NCBI taxonomy): domain Eukaryota; kingdom Viridiplantae; phylum Streptophyta; class Magnoliopsida; order Asparagales; family Orchidaceae; genus Dactylorhiza; species Dactylorhiza incarnata. The sequence continues at coordinate 18,036,416 of JAWHQI010000005.1, forward strand.
AAGTCGTCTACCTCCGCCGCAACCTAGACAAGCTGCCTCCGGTCTTCGCCGGGGAAGGTAAAAATCTCGCATATCTTTGTCTCAGTCCGCTAGCATATCATACTCATCCATATTATTGTTCGTTTTGAGGCGAGCGAGATCTTCCCCTTCACCCCCCTACGCGAGCAATCGGAAAACCGACGCCACTATGGCCCTCGCTACAATGGGGGCGGAAGCTTGCCGAGGCGATGTCACCCCGACCGATCCCTCCTCTCGGAAGAGATCGGGAGCTTCCGGCAGTCATGTTGCCCCTCCGAAATCTCCGCCCAAAAAGAAAAGCAAGAAAAGCGCAGCCTCGCTCGCTCCGTCAAAAGGTAAGGATCCTCGTGAGACTGCCTTCGACGAGTTTGACCTCACCGGCCTCTCGGCGGGCGAGGACGAAGAGCCTTGCCAGGAGGCGGTTAGGGCCTCGGTCCTCCCCATCCCGGTGAATCATTATAACTTCGGTCTCGGCCAGAGGCGTCGGGACGAGGCTGGCGAGCCCCTCGTCACCTGGAAGCCGGAGACCAACAGGGTGGACATCTCTTCTATCCTCCCCTCCTGGGTGGAGAAGGAGACCGTCAGTGGTCACGCCTTCGACTTCTCGTTCGCACTTTATGGTCGCGAAGATGCGGGGTCTTATAAGGATGAGACCGCGAGGACCCTCGCTTACGAGAGCGCGAGGTCCCAGCTGCGTTCTGCCAAGCTCGCCCATATGACGGGGAGGCGTTGCTTACAGCTCGAGCTTCAGAATGTGGAGCTCGCGAGGTCCTACCAGGGAGTTCTTGCCGAGAACGCGCAGCTGAAGGAGAAGCTGCTTGCCGCGGAGGGCAGGGTGGTGAGTCATCTAGACCTACTTCCTCCTTTCCCTTGGTCTTTTCTCCTTTCTTACGGAACTTATTCGCAGGATGTCGAGGCTGCCGGGAGGGCCAACGCTCGCATCAAGAATTTGGAAGGCGAGGTGGCAGGGCTGAAGGCCCTGAATAGCGACCTCACTCGCGCCGCTGTTCCCCCTCGCCTCACCGTTTAAAAGAAGACCGGCGAGCGCGAGATGAAGAGATCCGCGTGGGATCTATAGAGTCGGCTCGCTACATTTTTTCGATGGCGAAGGCGATCGGCCTTTTGGCGGATAATGCGGCCAACATGACTCTAGAAGACATCGTCCCGGAGCTCTTCCTCCCTCTTCCACCAGTGAAGGACAGTGACGACGAAGAAGGATCTGCGGGCGGTTCCTGAATCTCGCCGCTATTCCCCCTTTTGTGTTGTAATTTTTGATCGGCGAGATCGCCGGAGATTGTAACAACTAATGAAATGTAGAATGCCGATTTTTTTTTGTTCACTGCGCTTTCCCTTTCTCGTTTTGTTATTTTCACTTGTCGAACGTCTCTCCCTTATCTCTTTATCCGCTTTCGCGGAGGTTATTATCGCGGTGGTTCTTCTCGCGCCGTACGTTATTGGGTAGGTGCACGTAGGACGTTTTGGCTGCTCGGGTCTTTCGCTGTTTGCCCTAGGCTTATCACACCTTTTGATATGCGCATTTTCTTTAGGTTTCGCGGGGCATTTTTCCTTTTGGCGAGAGCTCGGCTCTTACCCGGTGCCGGTAAACTTTCTGCCGAGGACCGAGTGTTTGGGACCGTATATGGTTGATCCTCGCCACTCGCGTGGTGTGAAAATTCTCCTTGCCGAGTGAGCAGACCCGCCGAGCGAGAAGGAGTTTGCCAGCATAAAGACCTGTTATCCTTCCGGCCTCTCCAGAGATCAACCTGAACCCCCCGTCTAGTGAGAGCCTGGGAGCGGAATCGATCTGGGGCATTCCAGCACCAACACATCCAACCTTGCCAGCCTCTCCAGAGATCAACCTGAACCCCCCGTCTAGTGAGAGCCCGGGAGCGGAATCGATCTGGGGCATTCCAGCACCAACACATCCAACCTTGCCAGCCTCTCCAGAGATCAACCTGAACCCCCCGTCTAGTGAGAGCCCGGGAGCGGAATCGATCTGGGGCATTCCAGCACCAACACATCCAACCTTGCTAGCCTCTCCAGGTATCAACCTGAACCCCCCGTCTAGTGAGAGCCCGGGAGCGGAATCGATCTGGGGCATTCCAGCACCAACATATCCAACCTTGCCAGCCTCTCCAGAGATCAACCTGAAACCCCCGTCTAGTGAGAGCCCGGGAGCGGAATCGATCTGGGGCATTCCAGCACTAACACATCCAACCTTGCCAGCCTCTCCAGAGATCAACCTGAACCCCCCGTCTAGTGAGAGCCCGGGAGAGGAATCGATCTGGGGCATTCCAGCACCAACACATCCAACCTTGCCAGCCTCTCCAGAGATCAACCTGAACCCCCCGTCTAGTGAGAGCCCGGGAGCGGAATCGATCTGGGGAATTCTAGCACCAACACATCCAACCTTGCCAGCCTCTCCAGAGATCAACCTGAACCCCCTGTCTAGTGAGAGCCCGGGAGCGGAATCGATCTGGGGCATTCCAGCACCAACATATCCAATCTTGCCATCCTCTCCAGAGATCAACCTGAACCCCCCGTCAAGTGAGAGCCCGGGAGCAGAATCGATCTGGGGCATTCCAGCACCAACACATCCAACCTTGCCAGCCTCTCCAGAGATCAACCTGAACCCCCCGTCTAGTGAGAGCCCGGGAGCGGAATCGATCTGGGGCATTCCAGCACCAACATATGTTACCTCGGCACAGCAACAGTTAAAAGCATAACAAATGAAAGTAAGACATTGATTAAACAGCATAATAAAGCTTTCAAGGGTAGAATCGTTTCAAATCATCCCCACTCCGAGCTCGGTCGAGAGGTACCCCTTCCACATCCTGGAGATGATACCCCCCCGACTTGAGCGCCTCGCTTACGATATATGGGCCCTGCCAGTTGGGGTTAAGCTTACCCACCGCGGCCCCTCTGCCAGCCGCATCGACCTTCTTCAGGACTAGGTCCCCTTTCTGGAAGTGCTTGATCCGGATGTGTTTGTCAAAATATCGAGCCATCCGCCGTTTGACCTCTTCCTGTCTGATGGTAGCCAAGTCTCGGAGTTCTTTCACCAGGTCCAAGGATAGCCTCTGCTCTGCATTGTTACCTTCCAGCCACTCTTCATCCCCCTCGCCCGCGGCGATCACCCGGGGGGTCTTCACCTCAAACTCTATGGGGAGAACGGCCTCGGACCCGTGAGAGAGCTTGAATGGAGTCTCCCCGGTGGCAGTATTCGGAGTAGTCCTCATGGCCCAGAGGACAGAGGGTAGTTGTTCCACCCAACTTCCTCGTAGGTTTTCCACTTTCTTTTTTAGCAGGTTGACGATTATCTTGTTCGCCGCCTCCACCTGCCCATTGCTCCTCGGGTGGTGGACCGAAGCGAACCTGTGGTCAATGCCGAGCTGAGTGCAAAAGCCTACAAACTCTTCACTCGCAAACTGCGGCCCATTGTCCGTCACTATAGCTAGAGGGAGTCCATGCCTGCAAATTATTTCTCCCCACACAAAATTCCTTACAACCTGAGAGGTTACCTTAGCAAGTGCTTTCACCTCTACCCACTTGGAGAAGTAGTCGATCATGACCAGCAGGAACTTCCTCTGGCCGCTGGCTTGGGGAAAGGGACCGACCAGGTCCAGCCCCCATATGGCGAAGGGCCAGGGAGCCGTGATGGTACGGAGCCTTTGAGCTGGGAGGAGCTAGAGCGGAGCATAGAGCTGTCATTTCGGACACTTTCTTGTGAACTCTGCCGCATCCTTGCTGAGAGTGGGCCAGAAGTAGCCTTGCCTCAACACCCTCCCTTCCAGGGTCCGACTCCCGGAGTGACTGCCGCACTCCCCGGAGTGGATTTCTTCCAGCACTCTTGGGACCTCCTCCTCGGAGACACAATGGGCCAGGAGTCCTGAGAGGGTCTTTCTATATAGCCCCCCTGCATGCAAAGAGTAATAGGCGGACTTATACCTGAAGCGTCTCTTGTCCACATCCTCTCCAGGGAACTGCCCGGAGGATAGGTAGGTGATGAACTGATCCATCCATGAGGCTTGTTGATCCACCTCCATCAATTCTCCTTCCTCGATGGAGGGCCGGAAGAGTTCCGAAGTCGTCCCTCCCGCTTGGGGACCGAACTTGGCTAGGAGGTCTGCCTGGGTGCTCTCCTCCCTCGGCACGTGCTTGATGGAGAAGGAACGGAACTGCCCGATGAACCCTTAACCTTTCCCAGGTATAGTAGGAGGGTCGGGTCCTTTGCTTCAAACTCTCCTTTGATCTGGCATGCTACCACCATGGAGTCCGTGGAGACCTCCACGTCCTGCACACCCAGTTCTCGGGCCAGCCGAAGGCCCGCTATCACTGCTTCGTACTCAGCCTGGTTGTTGGTGATTGGGAAATGGATGTTTAAGGCTTGCTCAATCCGAGTCCCCTGAGGACTCACCAGGACTATTCCCCCTCCATAGGAGTATTTTCCCGACGCTCCGTCCACCAACATCTTCCATGCTTCTGGGGGAGGTGGCTCGTGCTCCCCCACTTCGGCTGCATAGTCGGCCATGAAGTCTGCCACCGCTTGAGCCCTGATGGATGTCCTGGGTACGAACGTGATATTGAATTCGCTTTACTCCACGGACCACTTTGCCAACCTTCCTGAGTGCTCCACCCCTTCCATGATTTTGCGGAGCGGGTGGTCCGTCACTACTTTAATTGAATGGGCTTGAAAGTAAGGCCGGAGCCTCCGGGCTGACACCACTAATGCGAAGGCCAACTTTTCCAAAATCGGGTACCGGAGCTCTGCCTTCTTCAGCACTCGACTGACGTAGTAGATAGGGAACTGTTTCTTCCCTTCCTCCCGGATTAACACGGAGCTTACTGCTCGGACCCTACCCCTAGGTACAGGGAGAGGTCTTCTCCTGGCCTCGGTCCCTGGAGCAGAGGGGTTTGGGTGAGCTGTTCTTTCAGAGCCTGGAAGGCCTTCTCGCACTCCGGGGTCCATTCAAACTTCTTGTTTCCCCGCAGTACTTTGAAAAAAGGTGCACACTTTTCCCCCGCCTTGGAGAGGAATCTACTGAGCCCAGCCAATTTCCCTGTGAGGCTCTGAACCTCCTTCGGATTTCTTGGCGACCCCAACTCCATCACCGCTTTAACTTTGTCAGGGTTGGGTTCCACTCCTGCGGGGGTGAGCAAATGGCCCAGGAACTTCCCTCGGCTCGCCCCGAAGACACATTTCAGGGGATTGAGTTTCATCTTGTACCGCCGCAGGGTCCCGAATGTCTCTTCGAGGTCTCAGAGGTGAGTCCCAAGATCTCGGCTCTTCACCATGAGGTCGTCAACATAGACTTCTAAATTTCTCCCTTTCTGCTCGCGGAAGACCCTATCCATCATCCTTTGGTACGTAGCCCCTGCGTTCTTGAGTCCGAAGGGCATCATCTTATAGCAATAACATCCATCCCCCGTGATGAAGGAAACATCCTTGATGTCCGGGGGATGCATGCGGATTTGATGGTAACCTGAAAAAGCATCTAAAAAAGACATTACAGAAAAACCAACGGCTGAGTCAACCAGCGCGTCGATTCTGGGCAGGGGGTAGCAATATTTCGGGCATGATTTATTAAGAAGCGAAAAGTCGATACACATACGCCACTTACCTCCTCCCTTCTTTACCATAACGACGTTGGAGACCCAGCCTGGATACTGGATCTCCGATACAAACCCGGCCTGCAGGAGTTTGCCCACCTCCTCGCGGATGGGCCCTTCTAGCTTGTCCGCGATGGCCCTCCTCTTCTGACGGATGGGGAGGGCGCCGTGGTCGAGGTTGAGGCAATGGCACGCTACATCCGCGTCGATCCCTGGCATTTCCGCGGCGCTCCAAGCGAAGATGTCCACGTTCTTTTGTACGCAAGCCAGAATCTCCGCCTGATCTTCTGGGCCGAGTTCTCCGCTGACCCGGACTTTTTCCATCACCCCCAGCCGGGTGGTGACCTCGAGCTCTACTAACTCGTCCACTGCCTCCAACCGGGACTGCTCTCCCCAAGCCCTTTCCTCTTCGGCACAAGTGGGAGCCTGGGTTTCTTCCTCGACTTCCTTCTCTACCACCATCAGTTCTTCCGCCCTTCCCTCCTGGGCCTTCTCTTCTTCTTCCTTTCCTTCCGCCCGGGGTACCTCAGCTACCCCTTCCTGGGCATGGACTTCATCTCCCTCCTTCTTCTTCTCGGCTACCTCCATGCTTCTGGCTTCGGCCGCCTCCTCCATCATCCTATCCCACTCCTCAGCTTCTCCCATCTAGGAGATGGTGTTGACAGCCGTTACGTAGCACTGTCTTGCCACCTTGGGATCCACCCTGATCCGCACCTGGACCCCTCTGTCGTTGAACTTGAGGCACTGATGTAAAGTGGAAGGGACACAGCGGAACGCGCTGATGAGTCGCCGTCCGAAGATGGCGCTGTAACTGCTCGGGGCGTCCACTATGACAAAATGACAGTTCCGGGACTGCCCACCCAGGGTCACGTGAAGCCCTAATCCTCCTTCTACTTCCTTCCTCTCCCCCGAGAATCCAAACAAAGGGCCATCTGAGGCCAACACCCTCCGAGGCTCCACCCCCATCTTGTCAAACGCCTTCTTGAAGATGACGTTGACCGAACTTCCATTGTCCACTAGGATCCGGGAGACAGTGAAGTTCTCGATCGCCGTCTGGATGACCAGCGCGTCACAGAACGGGTCCTCGTAGCCCGGCATGTCTTTCTGGGTGAAAACAATTTTTTCGGCCGGGGGTGGAGCGGTGGATGTCGAAGCCACGCTTCGGCGGTAGATGGTATGGAGGCTAGCCTTGCGGGTCGCCTCCACCCCTACCCCCCCATGGATCACCCTGATCCCTCCTCTACTTCCCCAATCGGTTCTATCCTCACACCTTTCCTCCTCCTCCTCTCGAGGTTCAACCTCCACGATCCTCATTGGCTGCTGCGGTGGTGGTGCGGGCGCTCTGCCCCTCTTCACTTCTAGGAACTCCGGACAGGTGTCCGTTGAGTGGCCTTCCACATCATGGAAGATACAAAATGGCAATGCCACTTCTCTTGCCTCGGCCTCTGCCACCCTATTCCATCTCCTCCTAGCGGCCGCCGTTTCCGCCTCTCCTCCCCTTCCCCTTCCTCTTCCTCTTCCTCGTCCAATCGCCATGGCCTGTTGGGGAGGGGGAGGCATTTGCATCGGACCTTGCCTCCACCCTAACTGGGGGGCCTCCATTGACCTCCGACATGGTTACCCCTTCCTGGGCCGTAACCCCTTCCCTGCCCTTGCACTCCTCCCCCTTGCGGCCTCCATTCTCCCTCCGGGGCACGGGGCTCTTCCCTTCTCCTGACCTCCTGCTGCCTCACCTCCAGCTCACTAAGCTTTGCTAGCCTCCTGGTGAGCTCCGGATTGGCTTCCTCACTTGCGACTTCCTCCGACACCCTCTCCATCAGCTCTTCAAAGGAGACGGGGGCTTTTCTCTTCAACGCCATCTTAAAGAAACTCTCTTTCAACCCGACCGTGAAGGCGAGTTGGAGTGCAAACCCAGGCATCTCCTGAGTGAGCTGTACTTCCTCCTGGAACCGATCGGCATACTGAGCCAGCGACTCCCTGGATCCCTGCTTCACTGCGAAGAGGGAATCAGCGTCCTTCTTCCTCTTTTTTGAGGTCGAGAACCTCAGCAAAAAACTTCGGCGCAAATCCTCGAACGAGTAGATTGACCCTGCAGGGAGATGATGAAACCAGTCCCTGGCCTTCTCCTTGAGGGTGACGGCAAAGAGCCGACACTTGAAGGCATCTGACATCGGCCTGATGGAGACCGAGTCTTCGAAACTCTGCAGGTGCTGGACAGGGTCATCTCTACCGTTGTATTACACCCGGTCCCATTCTCCAAATCCCCCAGGGACGGGTGCGGAAAGCACCAACTCGCAAAAGGGGCTTCCCCCTCCTGTCACTCTTCCCGGCTCCACTCGTCCCCCAAGCTCGCTCGCCAAACTTGAGCTTGCCGGGACTGTGCTCGCGAGGGCTGTGCTCGCCTGAGCCACTCCGACAGTCGCCGCTTCCTCTTGGCGTGCACTCGCCAGTGATGCGCTCGCTGGGATGGAGCTCGCCAGCGCTGAGCTCGCCGGCACGGAGCTCGCCGGACTGGCGAACAGCTCCCGTCCATCCTGGCTCTGGCCTAAGCCGACGGCAACTTCTTTTCCAGCCCTTCCTCCTGGTGCCCTCTCGCCGACTGCTGTTGGGGGAGTGGTCGCCTGAGGTGCCGGGGTCGCAAACTCACTTCGCAGAGCTGTGACCATGAACCCCAAGGTGTCGAGCACCTCCTTTCTGAAATCCGTGAGCATCCTAGCCATCGCCTCCTGAGGAGTCTCGCCGAACTCCTCGCCCTGCTCCTCATCTCCCGCCATAACCCTTCTCTGGAACTTTCTTGAACCAGCCACGCTCCACGCTCACCGCACCAAAATGTTGAAACCGCTTTCTCGGCCTCCTGTGGGGCTCGGGGCCCTCACCGAAATGAGGGGCGGCTAGTCCTTACTGATCCCTCGAGGAGGGTGGACGGAAGATTAAGAACTTGACTAGGACCTTAGTCACAGCGAGGAGGTCCCTCCACTAACCCGGAAGATCGTTGAGCGCTTCCCCTCCCAAGCCAAAGCTGAGACTTGGGCACCTTGGAGAGCTCTGGAAATTCTAACCAAAGAAAGCCCAAGGAGAGGGAAGCTGTCGTCCCCTCCAAAGGTGCCCTTGAGGTCCTATTTATAGATTTTCTGATCTGGCCTGCAAATAGCAGGATTCCGCCTCTAGATTTTACTATCTGCACCCCAAATGGGTCTGCTAACAGCCAAGCTCCACTGTTTGGAGAGGCTAAGGGCAGACCACCAAGGGTAAAATGGTAAGTTGACCCTAATGATTTATGGGTACGGGGTTGCGAGGGCCCTACTATTGGAGTTCTCGCCGGCCTTCTCGCGGAGGAGCTCTCGCGAATACTGCCCGCGGCATTTCCTTCGGAGGGTCGTTTTGCGAGAACCCTGCTGAAGGAGCTCTTGCGAGGACGAGGGTCTGCTGACGAGGTTCCCGCGAGGACCGCGTTGGCCCACTCTGGTAGTCTGCCGGGGTCTCATTGGCTGGGAGTCGATCTCGGCGAGGCCCAGATCTCGTCACTCCCGTCTCGCTTGATTTCCTTGCCTGGTGAATATCGGGGTTGTACAAGAGAGTTCCCGGACCTTATGCAAAAAACCGTCGTCTTACGGTGACTCCAACTCACGGGTTAGCTGCCACAGCTCAACGTCGATCCTGCATACTAGTTTGATCATATCACAGGCCAATTTTTGCCAAGAAAGAAATGTTATCATATATGACAAGTCCACAACCATAGGCACACACACACACGCATACACACACACGCACACACACACACACACACACACACATATATATATATAAGCAAATAGTGCACAATGAGAATAAATAAAAATGTGTGCAAGGGCTTAAGCCTGGTACAAATCCGAAAGGAAATTGTAATACACTCTCTCACACTACACTATGCGGAAGCTAGTCAAAATTCTCTCAACAACCTGTCATTGTGTGGTAGTAGTGATGCGCGACTTATGCTCCTCAGGGTACACCGTCACATCTTCCCTGACGTACTGCTACTCCCTCTCCTTGATCTCCTAGTGTTACAACCATATTCGATCGTTAGTCAAAAAGACTAAGCCAATTTTGTGTAACATCCCCCAAACTACTAGACCCCTAGGGAATTTTTGTCATGACCAGGTCATGACAAAAATAGGGTAAGTGACCTAAGGTGCCTTGGCAACAAGTTGAATAGGTGGAGAACACCATGGTGTGCACTTAGCCACCATGGGTCATTCCAATTTAAGTAGAGTTTAAGGGTAAATCAGGAGGACTAAAGCACCATATGCATCACCCATAACCATAGGGAAACCCCTAGGCTGAATTAGAGCATACTAGGTGACATAAATGTTTCCTTGAACCAAAAAGGGTGCCCCTTGATCACTGTAGGAACTTTTGACCTGACTAGGTCAAGTTACACAAAAAGGCCCAACCTGACATACTTCACCCTAGTATAGGTCCATTAGCCTGAGTATGGTGAAATCGACCACACCACACCTTCCTAAACACTAGGATAGACTAGTGAGACATAATGGACCTAATGGAATTGGTCAATTTTGGGAAATTAGGCCAATTACCCAAAAAGCCCCAGTTTGACCTAAATGAACTAATCCACTCAGTTGACCTTCAATTGGATCAATGTGATCAAATTGATCACACCAAATCCCCTACGACCATTATGAGAGACTAATGGGGCATCATTGACCCATTGGGGTGGACCAATTTTGGGAAATTGGGCAAATTACCCAAATCCCCAAATTTGACATAATTGAGCTAACTCCCTCAATTTGACATTCAATTAGTCACATGTGGTCAAATTGATCACACCGAACACTCCAAGATTACTTAGGGAGTCTAATGGCTCCACATTAGACCCTTAGGATAAACCAATTTTGGGAAATTTTACCCAAAAGCCGCAATTTGACCTAATTAAGCTAACTCCCTCAAATTGACATTCAATTGGTCACATGTGGTCTAATTGATCACCCATAACACTCCAAGATTACTTAGGGAGTCTAATGGGTCCATATTGGACCCTTAGGATAAACCAATTTTGGGAAATTAGGCAAAATTACCAAATTGCCCGAAATTACAATTTTGCCTTAAATGGTTCAATTGGCCCTCAATTGACCAAATTGACCTAGCCCAACTTCTCCTATACCCTAAGGGGAGTATAGAAGACCTAAATGAACCCAAGTGTACATTCAATTTTGGGAGATTAGGGCAAAATCACCAAAATCCCCAAATTGCTCCTAAAGCTCAAAAAGTGTAATTACACCCCATTTGGCACCACCATGACCTAATTTCCCTTGGAATAGGTCCATTAGAGCCTAAGTTACCAATGTGGGTCAGCCACATTGGTTGGAATGAGCTTGGGTCAAGCCAAACCCATTTGCCCCAATTTGGTCTATTTGGGTCAAGTGAACCCAAGCTCCAAATGAATTGGACTTAGCCCAATCCCAATTGCCCATAAGCAAGATCACATGAAATCTCAGCCTTGGGCTCTCTGAAATTAGAAATTGAGTGAGTGACTCCAAGAAAATTGAATTCAGTTTATGGGAAAAAGAAAGAGAAAAGGGAAGAAGACAAAGGAGAGGAATATGGGGGATGGGTGCCAAATGGCACCCCATTCCTTTTCCCCAAGCTCTTCTCTGAGCTAGGGAGTAAATTCCCCTCAGTATTGGGCAGTCGGGGAGAGGGATGTATTGGCTAAGAGGGGCGGAAAGGGGCTTGGCCGAGTTCCATTAATGGCATGAAGCCATATACACCACCCCCTCTCTTATCTCATCCCCATCACCTCCAGAGCATCCTAAGGAGACGAGCCCCCCTTCCAGAGAGGAATTTCGAGCTCTGTAAGCCCAAATCTCCATGACATCAAGGAGGCTGTGGTCGGCAATTGCAACCCGTGCAACCACCAGCAATCCAGCTCAAAACGAGGCAAGCTCCTCTCCCTCTCCATCTGTGCTAGCTTACCATGTATTTACATTGAAGATCCTAGCTCAATTGAGCTGGGATCAAGCTTGTCTTTCAGCTGAAATTTAGTCGAAATTTTCCTGTGCTAGATCTTTGTACCGGTCGTCGTTGGCCTGCCTGAAGCCTGATCCTGATAGCCCCCACTTTGACGAAGGTGGTGGCAGTGGTGGCTGGCCGTGGTGGTGAGTGGGTGGCCGGAATATCAGATCCATAGTCGGCCCAGACGCAAACATCCTTGGCCATTGGCTAGTTGGGGATGATGACCCCCAGCCGTTGGATCTTAGCTGATGGCTATACGCAGCCCAATTAAATGAAATTGGAAGATTTTGTCACAGATTATTAGGGTTTTGTACTCAAATTTTGAGGCCCTTAGAGGTTGTAAAATGAAAAGTGGGCAAAGATAACTTTTGTAAGCCTTTGAGTCTACTGGCTGTAGGAAGTAAAATCACACCATTTGGTGTCCTAGAAGTCTCTGTAGTTTAAATTTGGTAAGACTGGTCCTATAGAAGGACATATTTTAAGAAGTGAATAACTCTTATATGGTAGGTGATATGAAGTTGAAAACTTGAACATATGTGCATGCACCCTAGATCTACTATGTACCCAAAAATCAGAATTTTGGTGGCACATTTTTCTAAAGTTTTTGTAGAAATTTAATAAACCATGTATGGTGTATATTATGGGTTATTTTGACTCAGATCACCCCAAATCTCCTTTGGGAGGTTGGTTATGTGAATAATAGTCTATGGTTAAAATTTAAGGTCATTTGGACCATTGCATGTTTGTTTAGTCCACATGCATGTGCAAGGGAAATTTGGTGTGCATATAGCATTAACATGTAGCATTAGAATTACATGAGAAAATCAACTCAAATTGATCCAAATTCTGGGTAGCATGTCAATTAGGTCAAATTTAGTACATGGTTAAAAATTTAAGGTCATTTGGACCATTGCATGTTGGTTTAGTCCACATGCATGTGTAAGGGAAATTTGGTGTGCATATAACATTACCATGTAGCATTTGAATTACATGAGAAAATCAACTCAAATTGACCCCAATTCCGGGTAGCATAATAGTAAGATCAAATTTAGTACACAGTTAGAAATTTATGGTCATTTGGACCTTTGCATGTTGGTTTATTCCACATGCAAGTGTAAGGGAAGTTGGGTGTGCATATAACATTACCATGTAGCTCTAGATTTACATAGGTAAATCAACTTATCTTAACCCAAGTTTTGGGTGGCAAGATAATAAGACCATGAATATGCCCTAGTTAATGGTTGAGCCCAAATTGACTGTTGTATATGAATGAAATTCTCATGCCAAAAGTGTAGGTGATGAAAGATGGTCAATAAGGTTCTTAAGTAGTGATGTTTTGAGAATTTAATTGTATTCCCTTGGTTAACTTTCATGAAATTTAAAACATGCACTTAGGACCATAGGACAATACTCTATTGAGAAAATCATCAACCTTTGGGTTGATTTCCCTAGGAAACTTGATTCCATATGATTTGGTCACATAGACCCCAAGTGAGTATTTATAGGGTCAAAGCTTACTGAAATGCCATGAAATTTTGTATATGGTCTTTTTATATCAGTATGAATCACTGGAAATTTTATTAGATTTAATGTCTAAGTAAATCTCATACTTCATTCACAAAGTAGCATTTGGACTTATAACTTGAAGGATGCTCCTGTGAGGGTCCTAGTATGGTTATTCATGGAAAAATTCATCAGATACCACAGAGTACCCAGATTGATTGTGTCAGATCGAGATGGCTGATTTACGTCAAGGGAATGGAAGGCGGTTCACGCATATCTGGGGTCACATCTGATATTCAGCACCGTGTTCCACCCGCAGACCGACGACCAGACAAAATGAACCATCCGGACTATGAAAGACTTGTTAAGGTTGTGAATACTAGATAGTGAGGAACCGTGGGAGAGACTGATGCCACTCTTTGAATTCTCCTATAATAATAGCCAGCAATACAACATTGGCATGGATCCCTACGAAGATCTCTATGGCAGAAAGTGCAGGACACCACTTTCATGGGTACAAGATGAGGTCTCGAAGGTGCTGGGGTCAGAATATATTGAAGAAACGGATGCCCAAATATGACTGATACGAGATCGAAAGTTGGAAGCGCAGAGCAGGCAAGCTAAATATTATGACGAGCGGCATCGTAAGGTAGAATTTTAGGCAGGAGAGAGTTTTTTTTTCCAAATTTGCCCAGCATACGGGGTCACACGGGTGTGAAAACTGAAGAAGCTCAGTCCAAGATACATGGGGTCATATAGGATCCTGGAGCGGATCGGCCCCTTAGCCTATTGACTGGAGCTGCCGCAGGAGTTGGCCGGGTTGCACGATGTTTTTCATGTTGTAACATCCCCTAAATGAATAGACCCCTAGGTTGATTTTAAGGTGCTTGGAGGTACATAATCATCTTTCTTGGCCTCCTCTTCCTCTTCTTTGGAAGGTTCCTCGTCGCCATGCTCCAAAGGTGGTAAGAGATCATCCACTTTGCTTGTGGAAAGTCTTTCTACACAAGGAACAAGCTCATCAAAATTCATATTTATTGGCTCTTCAACTTTACTAGTTCTTTAATTAAAAATTCTATAAGCTTTACTAGTTGAAGAGTATCCAAGAAAAGTTCCTTCATCGCATTTTTCATTAAACTTTCCCAAGCTATCTTTAGTATTCAAATTAAAACATTTACAACCAAAAACTTTGAAGCAGGATACGTTAGGCTTCTTTTGAAAATAAAGTTCATATGGTGCGTGATTAAGAGATGGGCGAAGCATGATTCTATTCATATCATAACATGAGGTATTTACAGCTTCGGCCCAAAAGGACTTAGGCAATTTATATTCACATATCATATTGTGTGCTAGTTCTTGAAGTGTCCTATTCTTTCTTTCTACAACACCATTTTGTTGTGGTGTGCGTGGTGCGGAGAACTCATGTTTAATGCCTAACATATCACTAAAAGAGGTAAGCTTTTCATTTTCAAATTCTTCTCCATGATCCGAGCGAATGCATTTAATTTTTAAATCACTTTCATTTGGAATACGAGTACATAATTTTGCAAATTCGCAAAACGCATCGGATTTGGATGAGAGAAATAGTGTCCAACAATATCTTGAAAAATCATATATTAAAACATATGTATATGATCTACCACCAAGACTTGCAGAACTAACGGGACCAAAAAGATCCATATGAATTAATTGCAGGGGTCTTGTAGTAGAAATAAAATTTTTACTTTTGAAAGAGGATCTAGTAAATTTACACTTTTGACATGATGAACAAAGTGAAGGTAAAGTTCCATTTAACCTAGGCAATCCTCTAATTAACTCACTTTTGGCAAGTTTTACAATAAGCTTTGTGCTAACATGTCCTAGTCGTCTATACCAAAGTTCTAATTCATCATTTTTAGTGATAAAACATTTTATAGATGATTTTGAAAGATCATGAAAAGAAACTATATAAAAATTATGTATTCTTGGTGTAGTTAGTAAAATATCTTTTGTAGTAGGATTGGATATTTTGCATAAATTAGTGGAAGATTCAAATAAAACATCTAATCCTTCATCGCATAATTGACTAATAGAAATTAGATTATGTTTTAGCCCATTTACATAAAGAACATTGGATATCGTAAAGGATTTTTTACCAATTATACCAATTCCCATGATCCTTCCTTTTCTGTTATCGCCAAACGCCACGATCCCTCCCTTCTTCTTTTCTAGGCTAAGGAACTTTGCTTTATTGCCCGTCATGTTCTTGGAGCATCCAGAATCCAAGTACCACACGTCTTCATTGTCCTTAGCCTTCCTGCACATTTAGAAAGAAGATGGTGTAAAGATCCGGATACCCAAGCAGTACCACACATAGAATAAGTGGAAGCCTTAGGTACCCAGATTTGCTTTAAAGTATTTTGTTTTACTTTCCTGCAAGAACTAGATATGTGACCTAACCTATAACAGTTTGCACACGAAATAAAGGGGGTTGAGACCCTTTTTTGAAATTTTTTGTTATTCTTGCTGGAGGGAATCATTTTTATAGAAGAAAATGTATTTGCCAAAAAAACTACTGAATTTTTGTATGAGGTGCTAGCGCCGATGTTAGTGGCTAGCACCGGGCGGTATCCCTCACCTCGATATCCGAGCCCAAATTTTCTAGAACCGTAGCACTGGTTCCCTAAAATCATATCCAGTGATTTTTGGCCTACTCCAATTTTTTTAATGGCTATGGTGAGATCATGAACTTGTGCTTTAAGTGATGAATTTTCTTTCACAAGCATGACACACCTATTTTCAAAACCCTTTTTTATTCTTAATTTGCAAAAGAGAGGCTTCTAATTTCCTTTCTAATTCCCCCTTCTCTTTTGTAAGAGTTTTGGCATGGGAGAGGGCTTTAGAATGGGAATCTTCAATATCTTTTGCCATTTTAATGGAGTGATCACACTCTTGGCAAGAAATCTTTCTTTTTTGTAAAACAATTAATTTTTTGAAAAGCTTTTGATTTTCTTTAATTAGAGATTCATTTTCACGATTCAATAAAATACTATCTGTCATTTTTTTTATCAAAAGCTTTGAAAGTTTCAAAAAATTCATTAAAAAGTTCATCATATGTGGGAGGGGTTACCACAGTGTCGCTAAGAACATTGGTATCGTTGTTGTCATTTTCATGTCCCATGAGGCACATGTTTGCTTCCTCATCTTCGCTTGGTGAAGACCCGCTTGAATCTTCAGAGGAGGAGGATTCATCCCATGTTTTAGCTTTTAACACCTTCCTCTTTTCCTTCTCTTTGTGCCGCTTTTCCTTTTTTTCCTTCAAAAACTTTGGGCACTGGCTCCGAATATGCCCAGTCTTCCTGCAATGATAGCATTCTGGTGGAGGTCTTTCTTCTTCATGGTCACTCTCCTTTTCCTTCTTTGAAGATGACCCTTTCCATCTTCTATCCTTTTGGAAATATTTCTGGAAGGTGTCCTTTCCGGATTTCTCATGAACTTTCGGAAGTTCTTTACCAAGAGACTTTCTTCATCCTCATCCTCTTGGCACTCCTTCATTGGTTTTAGTGCCAAAGCCTTCTTCTTTAGCTCCTTGTTGTATTCATTGTATTGGATCTTGAGTTCTACCTCATGGGTTTTGAGATTCCCAATAAGGCTCTCAACTTGGAGCATTCTTAGATTATGCGACTCTGAGATGGTCTCGGGCACCCCCTAGATCTAATCACCTAGACCTAGTCGCCAACACACGTAGCAAATTCCCCCTAAGCCGCACAATGACCTAGTCTCCAACACAATGCGAATTCTCTATTCGGTAACAAAATGTATGGAATGAAAATAATGATAAAAATAATAAAAACTCCCTATTTGAGATCTTTTGAACTCGGAGATGAAGGATCGTTGTAGTATGAGTGAGGTCGAAGTGATCGTCCTTCGGATGTAGCGTGACGTAGTCCTCCTCCAGAATTCTCCTTAAGCTTTTTGTGGGAGATCCATCTTCGGCAGCATAACAACAATGGAAATTTGGCACTAGTATTCTCTCTGGCATGCGATACCAAAATGAGAGAGAAATCTTCATTTTATAGAACTTGGAGTTAGCGCCTGCGGTAGCTCCTAGCGCCTGCGGTAGCGGTCGTGTAGAGGCGGTTACAAAACCATTGCGGCGTGGTATTGTGGCACGAAATGGAGCTAGCGCCAAGCGGTAGCGCTAGCGCCTGCGGTGGCGCTAGCGCCTGCGGTGGCCCTAATGCCTGCGGTATCGGCTAGCGCTGGCGGTAGTGCTCCATTCAGAGAATTTGAATCCAATCTGCTTTCTACCTATGGAGTATTGTACCTATAGTTCCTACACACTATAAGCACACGACAAGCAAGATCAAATACAATATGGGATTTGTTATTCTCAAACAAAGGGATGTGACACACATGTCCAACACGTACATGGTTTACCTCGCTCCCGCTCTGGGCATGACTCCATCTCGGTCATTGTGGACAGGTTGACAAAGGTGGCCAGACTCATTCCCATCAAAAAGGGTGCTCCTGTAAGTATCCTAGTATAGTTATTCATGGAACAATTTGTCAGATACCACAGAGTACCCAGATTTATTGTGTCAGATCAAGATGGATGATTTACGTAAAGGGAATGGAAGGCGGTTCAGGCATATCTGGGGTCACATCTGACATTCAGCACCGTGTTCCACCCGCAGACCGACAACCAGACAGAAAAAACCATCCGGATTATGAAAGACTTATTAAGGTTGTGCATACTAGATAATGGCGAACCATGGGAGAGACTGCTGCCACTATTCGAATTCTCCTATAATAATAGCGAGCAATACAACATTGGCATTGCTCCCTACGAAGCTCTCTATGGCAGAAAGTGCAGGACACCACTTTCATGGGTACAGGATGAGGACCCGAAGGCGCTGGGGTCAGAATATATTGAAGACACAGACGCCCAAATACGACTGATACGAGATCGGATGTTGGAGGCGCAGAGCAGGCAAGCTAAATATTACGACGAGCGACATCATAAGGTAGAATTTCAGGCAGGAGAGAGTATTTTTGAAAATACGCCCGACACACGGGGTCACACGGGTGCGACAACTGAAGAAGCTCAGTCCAACATATATGGGGTCATATAGGATCCTGGAGTGGATCGACCCCTTGTCCTATAGACTGGAGCTGCCGCAGGAGTTGGTGATGAGTCCTGATCATATACACTTTTATGGACTCATCTGGGCCGTTTATTTAGTCATTTCAACGCACTTTAGCCCTATTATAGTTCATATTGATCATTCTATGCTAGGTGCACTTTTGGCCCGTTTTGGTGTTATCTCTTGTTTACCTTCGTTACCAGTTTTCATGCTTTGTTAAGTGCCATCTTCAGTGGCTAGATTGATGTCGTACGCTGGAACAGGAGTCGTGCAGGTGTTCCCGGTACAATTCTGCACAGGAACACTGCGCACGATCACTGGTTCTATTGCGCACGACCACTGGTCGTGCGCCATTGATCGTGCGCACTTAACACCCCTTTTTATGAGTTCTGTCTGGCTTATCGCACGACCACTTACGATAGTACGCACGACCATTGGTCGTGCGTCATTGGTCGTGCGAATATTGTATTTTATAAATTTCTTCCCTTGCAGGCTCCGTCTAGTCAGGCGCACGATCACAGAATTCTAGTGCGCACGACCACTGGTCGTGCGCCAATGACCGTGCGCACAGTTTAATTCAGCGCCTATATAATGCCCTGCTCGCGAATTAGGTCGGAATCATGCATTGGAACGCCATTCAGTCCGCCGTTTTTCGCCCTTTTCACAGTTTTTCACCCCCTAGGCCTCCTCCATCACCCAAGGGCTTAAAGGAAAGGATTCTACGCTTATTTTGATCGCCAAGGAAGAAGTTCTTCGCATCCGACGTGGCCGAATTGTAAATCGCTGGAGAAGATGGGTCCATTGGGAGGTGTGACAGCCCTCCTCTACCCCGGACGACAGTTGGGACCGAGTTAGGACGCGGATTGACAACCCGGTGCTTCCTACCGTGAATCTACAACAAGACTCCGGATTCGGTCGTATCTCTTGCCTTTTTCTTCTACTTGTGTGGTTATATTTGTTGTAATCTCTTTATTTAGATGATGAATGCTATGAACCATGTGTATTATTGTTTATTTCATGTTTATGGAATCATTTAGTTCATTTGTGTTATTGAGGTGCTCCCCCATCCATTTTCCACTCCTCCACCTAGCCCGGTGCCGCACTAGCAATTGCTAGTGGCGTGCTTGTCGAAGAGGTGCTGACGACCCTCATTGCGTTAGCCTACTCGCCCATCCGCCCACCGAAGCGTGGCATAGCGGCCCGTGTATTCCATCCCTCCTAACGAAGCAGCGCGCTCAAGGCCTGCATAGTTCGATCCGTTTGCCTACTCGTCCATCCGCCCTTGCGACGCAGCGCTCTCAAGGCCTGCCTAGTCTCCATCCCGCCAAGCGAAGCATTGCATAGCGGCATTGCATAGGAGTAGTCATAGCATTTCCTCTTTGTTTTCCACAATCCAAAATCCCCGTTTCCGCATCCATCCGCTCGAAAGGACTTCGATCTCAAGTCCCTCCTCAATAGTCAACTCCACCCTACTGTGTTCCTTGAGAGATTCGATACTCGGGGATTACTCCTCGTTTTATATTACTTGAACGATCGGTACACTGCCGTTTCATGTCGCAGTCGAGCTACCGCCTATAGCGGTGTGTGAGATTTGCGCCATCAAGTTTTTTGCGCCGTTGTCGGGGAACACAGTCGTGTGAGTTTTCTGGAGAGGGAGAATCTGAGAGAGAAGCCCTTCCATTTGTTTATCGCATCTTTTATTTTATTTCTGTTCTCTTTATTCCATTTTCTTGTTTTATAGTAGGTTGCTTTAGTAAATTTTTGTTAGGTGTAGTATTTCGCACAATAGTGTTCTTCTTTTTGACTCGTTTTATCTTCACACTATGTGGGCACATCTCAATTTCTGTTGCCGTTGGTGTGGAGCTACCTCCCACTCTAGTGATGAATGCCCTACGGAGAATAGTAGGCATAATTCTTATAGCCCAGCATATGGAGCACCGACTTCGTCTGGTACTCCATATGGTGCGCGTAAGTCTTATGGCTACTCTGCTGAGCCTTTACCGTCGTACTTCTTTTCGGCTCCAACTCCCGCTGTGCTAAAGAAGCCCGCAAGGCAGTGCCGGTTTTGTCAGAGCACTGATCATGTCCTGAAGGACTGTGCCGAGTATCTTCGCCAATTGGACGAAGACGACGAGCCGGATATCCGGATCGTCCCAACTCCTAACTCTGGCGGCACACCTTCAACATCCGGTTATGTGTCTTTGTCACCTTCGCATCTTGAAGGGTATGGCATGGACACGGTCACCAGATGTGCGGCTGATCTATGCACCGACATTGCTGAGCCTATTCACCATGTGCCTCCACCACTTCTTGTGGATTCGGTTCTTTCCCCTGTTGTGCTTGCTATACTCATCTCCGATGACATTGTTGATGATGTGTCGCAGGATGAGGTGGGTGATCTGAGTGTTGTGCCTATTCCTATGGAGGAGGACAACCTTCTAGGTGAAGAGGAGTTTTCCTCAGCACCGGTGGAGGAAGTCCAAATCATAATCTGATCCTTGCCTTCCATAGTGCAAACTTATTTAGATTACACATAGGAGATCTTGTGCTTGAATATTCTTTATTCTGTGCCATGAGTTTTTAAGCAAAAGAAAACTCTAAAATAAATTTAAGATCTAATTGATCTTTTGATTCAGGTGTTAGCCTGTCTACAATCAACCAACCTCTGATACCAATTGAATGTGAGGTTAGATCTTAGATTTACTCTAGGGGGTGAATAGAGTATTAAAAAGTTTTTCACTTATTTTACAGCGGAATTAAAATAGTGATATATATATGTGTACTGAGTGAGTTATAAAAACAAACACAAAGAGATCACATAGCACAGTACAGAAATATAAACAAGAACACAGAGGACACAAGGATTTATAGTGGTTCCCCAATAAACCTGGGTACATCTACTCTTCTACCACCATTGGTAGGAATCCACTAGGTTTTTGATCAGGTGCCCTATCACCAATGGGGTTTTGATCAGGTGCCCAAAACACCACTTGAGCTTTTGATCAGGTGCTCTAACCAATCTACAGGTTTTTGTTCAGGTGCCCTGCCACCAAGGGGTTAACTTTTGAAGGGAGTTATAACCTTGTACAAGAGGGGATGAAGAGGGTTATGAAGTTCTTCTCTGTCAATAATCTTAGAGAAGAATCTAGTGGATTGTATGATGTAAAGCTCCCCCTGTCTGATTGAAAATGGTTGACATTTGAGGATGGAGCTTTCTCTTGAATGTAGATCTTCCTGATAGCTGATGAATCTGGGAGACAAATGTTTCTCGGATTGTTTGTTACTCTTTGAAGATCTAGAAATTGCAGCAGAGATCAGAGATAAGAATGTTGATGTTGTTCTCAGAGAATAAGATTGCTGCTTGAGGAAGATGAAGATCTGTAAAGCTTTTTGTTTCTTCCTTCTGTATTTCTCTCGACAGCTTTCTTCTGCTGCTTTCTATCTTGTTGTTCTGTTCTGTAATAATGTTCTGTAAAAATCTTATTCCTTATTTCTTTAGAAATATCTGACTGATTTAAAATTCAAATCCCTTAATTTATGGAATAAAATCTTCAGAAGAGATATTCTCGGAACAGCAAATCTGATACGCTTTATTTCTTTTCCTTTTCCATGATAGTGTCCTTTTCCAAAATATGTCAATGACTATTTTCTCGAAATATGAGAGTAATAAAAGGAAATATAATATCCTTGACTTATCTGGAAGGAATAGATCTGTTGCTGATAGAAGATCTGAGTTCAGAGAATGAAATAAAAATAATCTGTCTGAACTACTGAACTGAAATAAGAAATTTCGTCGATCTGAATAAATTCATCGAACACAATCTGGAGTTCGTCGATCTGAAACATAAACTGCTTAAATCTGCCAGGAAGAACTGAGTTCGTCGATCTGAGCATCTTGTTACTTATTCTTCGAGCGCAGAGCTGAGTTTGTCGAACGCTGAGACTGGGAGGTTCGTCGAACGCTGAGACTTGGTCAACCGCTGGGACTGAAGTTCATCAACCGCTGAGACGCAGGAAAACTGAGTGCATCGAGCTGGAGAGCAAGTTCATTGAATGCAGAGAGGTGTTCGTCGAACGCAGAATAGAATTCGTCGAACGCAGAACCTTGACAAAGTTCGTCGAACTGGAGCATGTCGTTCGTCGAACGCAGGATGGAGTTCGTCGAATGCTGTATGGAGTTCGTCGAACGCAGAAAACGTATCTTTTCCTTAGTTCTAACAGCCTAAAACCTTGACCCCCTTAGACTATACATTGGGGTCAACTTAGTCCTAATAAACAGATTGTGATCCTAGCCCAAATCAGTAATAGGGTTGTTCTAACACAGTGGGCTCCCTCTAGCTGGTCAAACAGCTCATCGATCCGAGGCAGCGGATACGTATTCCAAACCGTCAGCCTATTCAGTGCTCTGTAGTCGATGCACTGTCTGAGCATCCCGTCCTTCTTCTTCACAAATAGCACCAGAGCTCCCCAAGGAGAGGAACTTGGTCTAACGAATCTAGCTTCCACCAACACCTGCAACTGGCTATGAAACTCCACTAACTCCTTCAGGGCCATCCGATAAGGGGCTCTAGATACCAGTTTAGCACCCGACACCAGCTGGATATGAAAATCCTTCTCGCGGTGAGGTGAAAGCCCTGGCAACTTCTCTGGGTATACATCAGCAAAATCCCGCACAATCGGAATGCTTGACACTGAATCCTTGACTTCGGTCATCTCGTACAGCACCTGATACACTTTGTCTTCCTGCAGGTGGGCCTTGGCGGACTGAATAAGCGATAATAAAAGACGGGAGGTGGGTCTAATACCTTTGACTACTACTTCCGAGTCATCAATCCTCCTTGTCAGGCAGTCGATCCTTGCATGGTTCCCGTGCAGCCAATTCATGCCCAAGATCAGTTCAAAGTCTTTCATCTTCAAGAGCATCGTCGGTGCTTCGAACAGTTTTCCTCCAATCTCGACATTCATATTGCACTTGGCACTCGTTACTAACTCTGATCCATCCAGGAGTCGCACCTTCCTGTGTATGCCGGTGAAGTGTTGAATTTTGTCCAGATCATCCATGAATTCTTCTGAGACGAATGAGTGCGAGGCACCCATATAAAATAGAGTATATGCGGGCTTGCCGCGGACAAGTACTATACCTGGGTGATGTTGTTGTTTGTTTGGTTCAATGCTTAGGTGAAGCTAAGATTTGCAAGGTACTAGTACTTGTAAGAAAAACAGTAAAGTACCTATGATGACCCTTGCCGGGTTCCGGGGCTGAGCCAGGTCCAAGGCATATATCTGGTCCCTGTCCTGCCTATGATCACATCCATGGAATCCACAACCTCGTCCCCGCCCTCGGCCCCCGAAATTCTGGGCCTATGGGGTAGCCTGTAGTGCTAGTGGCGCATTCCTCTCCGTGCAGTTCCTCTGGATGTGGCCCGTCTAGTGGCACAGGTAGCACTCTGGTGGGGGAGGAGGCCCATCTCCTATCCTCGGCACCTACTGCATCTGTAGAGGTTAAGGAGACAATACTACCTGCTCCCTCTTCTCCTATCTCTCCTCCTGGTGGGGTCGGCCCTCCGTTCTCCTTTCTCCAACATCACGACCCCTCTGCTGGTCTCTCCGGTCGCCCCGACCCTGGTCCTCTGTCAGCCTCTTCCTTCCACGGACGGTGTGCTGGTCTACCTCCAACTTCTTGGCCATCTCTAAGATCATGGCCATGCTGCCGTCAGAAACAAAAAGGAGGGAATGCCTCAGCTCATCACGGAGTCCTTTGTAGAACCTCTTTGCATACCGATAGCCAGTGTGATAGATCATACCGATAACCTCTTTGCATACTGTTAACCTCTTTGCATACTGATAACCTCTTTACATACTGATAACCTCTTTGCATACTGATGCCTCAACTCATCACAGAGGCCCTTGTAGAACCTCTTTGCAAACCGATAGATCATGGCCATGTTGCCGTCAGAAACAAAAAAGGAGGGCATGCCTCAGCTCATCACGAAGGCCCTTGTAGAACCTCTTTGCATACCTCTTTGCATAATGATAGCCAGTTGCAGGATCCTATTAAGTGCTCTGTAGTCGATGCACATTCTGTGCATCCCGTCCTTCTTCTTCACAAATAGCACCAGAGCTCACCAAGGCGAGGCACTCGGTCTAACAAAACCAGCTTCCACAAGCTCCTGCAACTGGCTACGAAACTCCACTAACTCCTTCGGGGACATCCGATAAGGGGCTCTAGATACCAGTTTATCCCCCAGCACCAACTGGATCTGAAAATCCTTCTCGCGGTGCAGTGGCAGCCATGACAAATTCTCTAGAAATACAACAGCAAAATACAGCATGATCGGAATGCTTGACACCGAATCCTTGACCTCGGTCATCTCGAATAGCACCTGATATACTTTGTCTCCCTGCAGGTGGACCTAATACCTTCGACTACCACTTCCAAGTCTTCATGCCTTAGAACAATCCTCCTTGTTGGGCAGTCGATCCTTGCATGGTTCCCGTGTAGCCAATTCATGCCCAAGATTAGGTCGAAGTCTTTCATCTTCAAGAGCGTCGCCGGTGCTTTGAATAGTTTTCCTCCAATCTCCACTTTCATATTGCACTTGGCACTCGTTACTAACTCTGATCCATCCGGGAGTAGCACCTTCCTGTAGATGTCGGTGAAGTGTTGAATTTGGTCCAGATCGTCCACGAATTCTTCTGAGACGAACGAGTGAGAGACACCCGAATCAAATAGAGTATATGCGGGCTTATCGCAGACAAGTACTATACCTGGGTGATGTTGTTGTTTGTTTGGTTCAATGTAAGGTGAAGCTAAGATTTGCAAGGTACTAGTATTTGTAAGAAAAATAGTAAAGTACCTGTGATCACCCTTGCCGCGTTCCGGGGCTGAGCCAGGGCCAAGGCATATATCTGGTCCCTGCCCTGCCTATGATCACATCCTTGGAATCCACGACCTCGTCCCCTCCCTCGGCCGTTGAATTGTTGGGCCTGTGGGGCAGCCTGTAGTGCCGGTTGCGCATTCCTCTATGTGCAGTTCCTCAGAATGTGGCCATCTGGTGGCGCAGGTAGCAATCTGGTGGGGGAGGCGTCCCACCTCCTAGCCTCGACACCTCACGCATCTATAAGGGTTGAGGAGCTAATACTACATGCTCCCTCTTCTCATGCTCTCCTATTGGCGGGGTCAGCCCTCCGTTCTGCTTTTGATGCACAAATCTCGCACACCGCTATAGGTTGTGGCTAGACTGTGGCACGAAACGACAGTGTACCGATCGTTCAAGTATATAAAACAAGGAGTAAATCCCCGAATATCGATCTCAAAGGAACACAGTAAGGTGGAGCTATCTATCGAGGAAGGACTTGAGATCGAAGTCCTTTACAGATGGATGCGGAAATGGGGGGTTTTGGATTGTGGAAATAAATGAAAAATCTATCACTACTCCTATGCAATGCCGCAATGCAATGCTTCGCTTGGAGGGATGAGATTAGGCAGGCCTTGAGCGCGCTGCGTCGCAAGGGCGGATGGACGAGTAGGCAAGCGGAATCGAACTATGCAGGCCTTAAGCGCGCTGCTTCGTAGGGCGAGTGGATTACACGGGCCGCTATGCTATGCTTCGCTAGGCGGATGGAAGAGTAGGCTAGCGGATGGAGTGGAGAGAACGGCGGAATGAGGGTCGCAAGAACCTCTTCGCAAAGCACACCACTAACAATTGTTAGGGTGGCACAACACAACAAACAATCCACACCACAAGACACACCTCAAATGAAAATATAACAAGATTACTCAATCACATAGACATGATTTCATACTAATGTTAACAAATAAAAGTATACTTCATCAAAAATAAGGAAACCTAACTAAGCTATCAACTGCAAGAGGAGGTGAGTGTGCGAAATCGACCAACTCTGAAGTCTTGTTGAGGATTCACGGAAGGAATCACTGGGTTGTCAATCCGCGTCCAAGCTCGGTCCTCGACTGCGTCCGGGGTAGTGAGAGTTGTCACTACTCTCCAATGGACCCGTCTTCTTCGTGTCACGAACCGTAGGAATGAGCACACAAGCTGCTCTGATCTTGAAGAAGAAGGCTAGGTTGACTCCCTTCTTGAAGCTCAAGGATGAAGGAGGAGGCCAAGAGGAAGCTCCGGCGAAGATTTGGCGTTGAAAGCTTGCCCGGAGCTCCTCCCTAAGGTGGGCGGTGAAGAAGGAGGCGAAACCTGGCAAAAAACGTGGAAAACGGCGGAGGAACTGGCCCTCTATGCCCTAATCTCGCGGAGCAGCGATTTAAATAAGGAGCAGAATAAACACTGTGCACGGTCAGTGGCGCATGACCAATGGTCGTGCGCGAAGGAATGCCTGTAATCTTGCGCAGTCAACCTATAGCAAAGAAAAAGATGGGAAATAACGCACGGTCAGGGGGCGCATGACCAGTGGTCGTGCGCGAAGAAATCCTCTGATCGTGCACAGACGCTCTGTCAGGGAAGGGAATTAACGCACGACCACTGGTCGTGCGCCTGATCGTGCGCGAAGGAATGCGCACGATCAGAGGCTTCTTAGGCCAAAAATTTCCCCGCTCCATCCAGAACGTTCACGCGATCCCAGGGCCTGCAGGAAAAATACTAGACCACAAAAATACATGAAATCACACCAAGATGGGGCATAAATGTGCACTAAGCAATGAAATGGGCAACGTTATCAAATAGAATTAAATGTGGGCCTAAAGTGAAGTGCAAGTGCATGAAACCTAGCCCAGATGAGTCCGGAAATGTGTATATAATTGGGACTCATCACACCCCCATACGTACCTATTTGCGCGTCCCGAGCAAACAAATCCAGCGGAGTGGGAAAAAGCATTGGTAGCCAAATAATTGCGAACATGGAGTAAAATGAGAAGTTGCCTACTTGTGTGCATAGAAATTCATTAGAAGAAGTGTCTAAATATGCTATCTAATTTATAAAAGTGTAAATGCGTAAAAAGGAACTTATTTTTACTCAAAAATGGAATGTTGGTGAATCTCGTGGTCACGCGTAGTACGAAAGTAAGCAAGTCGCGAAGGTGAATGTTACCCAAGACCGGAACTCGGAATTATCTCCGTTGAAATCCATCAACATCGAGGACCATAAGCTCGCCTGGTCACACTCTCTCCACGGCGCTAGTGAACTCACAAGACGAATCGATAGGACTTTAGGTATACACGAGGCTTAGGTTACGTTTTGGAATGCAAGGATAAACATGATGGCTAATCGCAACCCAAAAGAGCTCACAAAAGTGCTACTTCAAAGCAGCCCCCCAATAATGCATGTGTAACACACCCCCAGACTTGACTTTGAAACCGGGTGTGCACAAGGCCTACAACAATCAATACTATATAGATGTTTCAATTAAAATGCTAGGGATATACTTTTTTTCTTTTCTCTTTGCTTTTTATTTTTCTTTTCTTTTCATCCCCATGTCTCTTCGCAACAAGCTGAGCACACAGGAATTTTGAAAACTTCCACATCAACACTAAACTTTCGCATCACCGCACCGCATTGAAAAATTACAATTCATAAATGCTTTAGCTTAATTTTTGGTTGCGATAATAGGATTAGCTTTTAGGCCTTGGTGAAGTATGGTGGAGCTGAACCAAATGATCGGGTAGGCACAAAATAGGCTAGCAATGGTTAGTGTATAGGAAAGGTAGAACAAAGCTCAAGCTCGCCAAAATTATGGCCTACGTCACGCTCAACTTGCAAATCGTTCACACCCATGCTTCGAGAGTCGCTTGGGGCAAGTTCTTAGCCCCCGAGAAAGGTAATCCTTCCTCCCGACTCGAGCAACACGAACCTCGCATTCGCTTACACACAATACCACGCTACCACTAGATTCAACCACATTCACCATTTTGAGTAAAATAAACTAAAATCTACGCAAATCAACTAATTATAAATTAGGAGCATAAATAAGAACTGATTCTACTCAAAGTCCTAAGCAAAACACGAGTACTCAACTAGAGCACTGCAGGAGTCAACATTCCACTCCATCTTGCAATTAATTTGGCAAATACAGCACTTCCTACATCACAACCAAGAATTGAATGTACGGGAGCATGCAAACAAGCTAGTGCGCGCTCGTGCGGGTGAAACGGTGTGTGATGCAAATGAACAAATTTACTATATAGATAAAATAAAATTACTTCTAGTATGCAATGCAACATGTGCGTGCACAGTGGGTAACAAACATCTCTCCCCCAGACTTAATCTACACAATAAGGTAAGCTGAAATATCAACATGAGTGTAAGAGAATGAAAAGAGGAGAGGTTACCCCATGCTCAGAAATGAGCATACCAGAAGATTTGGCGTTAAATTCTGAAAACTTCACTCCAAGAGTCCGCCACCCAAGAAATTGCCGCACACCTGCAGGCAAAAGACTCCACGCAAATATATATATATATAATTAAACTATTAGCATATTAGAGAAATAAAAACAAAAGAGACTTGGGTTGTCTCCCAGCAGCGCTTTTGTTTACCGTCCTTAAGCTGGACTTAATACCTGTATTAAGTAGTTAATAATATTGTCTAAACATAATAGAGAAAACTAAAATATCCTAATTATTACAAGCATGCCAAAAAGATCAACTATACGTTGATTTAAAGTGGTAACTGAAAATAAAAGAGATGGGCCCGAAGACCCAACAGCAGCAGTCAAGAGGATCAGGATCTTTCCATCTCCATATTTCATCTTTCTTCATCCTCTTCCTCTCCTCCAATCTGCGGTCATGGATGAAGTAGCGTTTACCACCCTGCACCCAGTCTTTCAAGGAAAACGCATGCAATGATGATGAGGTGGAATAGGCGATGGATTTCATCATTGCCGTTTGCTTTTCCTTCCAAGACTGCCACACAGAATTGCCCAAAAATGGGTCTAGATATTCATGCACCTGCAAAGGGGTAAATGAAATATCAGAGAATAAAGTAGGCGAGGAAGCAGGAAGGATGAATTTATCAATATTAGCATTAAAAGAGGGATGATTAGGAAATAAAATAGATGAAGAAGTAAAAGGTTCAAATAAAGGAGGAGTGGCCCCGGTGTCACTCCTGGCAGGTTCCCAAGCCTGATCACTGTCGGTGTCATAAGAATCAAAACGAGGTGCATCTGAGAACTCGAAGGAATCAGTGGTGCGGCAGATCTCCTTCACCAATGAAGAGGTGCACAACTCCTCATCAGAAAGGTCATCCTCGTCATCCCACTTCGGTTCAGCTTGGAGGTCCAAAACATCACTCTGCAAATAATCTTCGACAGGATCATAAGAAAAAGGTGTAGAAAAAGCATGCAAAGAAACTGGAGGAACATCAGAATCAGAAAGTAAAATATCAGGTTCCTCCGCAAAAATATCTGCAAGCACCTCCCCACTAGAGAGAACACTCTCCTCATCCCACTCTGGTTCATCATGGAGCTCCCAAATCTCACCTTGTTGGCCATCAAATGAATCATCGTCATCACTAGTAGTAAGGCCATATAGAGGGAGCGAAGAGTCCATGCAAGAAATAAGCTCGGGGTTTGAGGGCTCGATTCCCTCCACGGGTAAAGACTGAGCGATAGGGACTTTGTTATCAGGATGTGAAGGACTGCAGTCGGGAATTGGAATAGGTAAAAGACTGGGGCAGTCCTTCAAAACATGATTTTCACTTTTACAAATTAAACAAACAAAGCCCTTACGATACGTAGCATTTAATTCCCTCATTTGATCGATATAAGCGCTCATCTTGTCATAAATGCTAGGTTCACTCCATGAATACATTTTTTTTGAAGGATGCAGATATAACAAAAATTGAAATTCTTTGCTAGAAAATCTACACAATCAACTAAAACTACTTCGGAACAACTTGCCTAAAAAAAATTAAACAGGAAATGGCAGTGTACCAATCGTTCAAGTAATATAAAACGAGGAGTAAATCCCCGAATATCGATCTCAAAGGAACACAGTAAGGTGGAGCTATCTATCGAGGAAGGAATTGAGATCGAAGTCCTTTACGGATGGATGCGGAAACGGGGGGTTTTGGATTGTGGAAATAATTGAAAAATCTATCACTACTCCTATGCAATGCCGCTATGCAATGCTTCGCTTGGCGGGATGAGATTAGGCAGGCCTTGAGCGCGTTGCGTCGCAAGGGCGGATGGACGAGTAGGCAAGCGGAATCGAACTATGCAGGCCTTGAGCGCGCTGCTTCGTAGGGCGAGTGGATTACACGGGCCGCTATGCTACGCTTCGCTAGGCGGATGGAAGAGTAGGCTCGTGGATGGAGTGGAGAGAACGGCGGAATGAGGGTCGCAAGCACCTCTTCGCAAAGCACACCACTAACAATTGTTAGGGCGGCACAACACAACAAACAATCCACACCACAAGGCACACCTCAAATGAAAATATAACAAGATTACTCAATCACATAGACATGATTTCATACTAATGTTAACAAATAAAAGTATACTTCATCAAAAATAAGGAAACCTAACTAAGCTATCAACTGCAAGAGGAGGTGAGTGTGCAAAATCGACCGGCTCCGAAGTCTTGTTGAGGATTCACGGAAGGAATCGCCGGGTTGTCTATCCGCGTCCAAGCTCGGTCCTCGACTGCGTCCGTGGTAGAGAGAGCTGTCACTACTCTCCAATGGACCCGTCTTCTTCGTGTCACGAACCGGAGGAATGAGCACACAAGCTGCTCCGATCTTGAAGAAGAAGGCTAGGTTGACTCCCTTCTTGAAGCTCAAGGATGAAGGAGGAGGCCAAGAGGAAGCTCCGGCGAAGATTTGGCGTTGAAAGCTTGCCCGGAGCTCATCCCTAAGGTGGGCGGTGAAGAAGGAGGCGAAACCCTGCAAAAAACATGGAAAACGGCGGAGGAACTGGCGCTCTATGCCCTAATTTCGCGGAGTAGCGGTTTAAATAAGGAGCAGAATAAACACTGTGCACGGTCAGTGGCGCGAAGGAATGCCTGTGATCGTGCGCAGTCAACCTGTAGCAAAGAAAAAGATGGGAAATAACGCACGGTCAGGGGGCGCACGACCAGTGGTCGTGCGCAAAGAAATCCTCTGATCGTGCGCAGATGCTCTGGCAGGGAAGGGAATTAACACACGACCACTGGTCGTGCGCCTGATCGTGTGCCAAGGAATGCGCACGATCAGAGGCTTTTAGGCCAAAAATTGCCCCGCTCCATCCCGAACGTTCACGCGATCCCAGGGCCTGTAGGAAAAATACTAGACCACAAAAATACATGAAATCACACCAAGATGGGGCATAAATGTGCACTAAGCAATGGAATGGGCAACATGATCAAATAGAATTAAATATGGGCCTAAAGTGAAGTGCAAGTGCATGAAACCTAGCCCAGATGAGTCCGGAAATGTGTATATAATTGGGACTCATCAGCTTTCTCCAACATTACGACCCCTCTGCTGGTCTCTCCTGCCGCCCCGACCCTGGTCCTCTGTCGGTCTCTTCCTTCCACGGACGATGTGTTGGTCTGCCTCCAACTTCTTGGCCATCTCCAAGATCATGGCCATGCTGCTATCAGAAACAAAAAGGTGGGCATGCCTCAGCTCATCACGGAGGCCCCTGTAGAACCTCTTTGCATACCCTGTGTCGTTCAGCTGATAGGAGTCTGGAAACCGGGCCAGGTGAGTAAACTCCCGGTGATACTCCAGAACAGTCCTGCTCACCTATCTCAACTTCAAGAACCTGTCCTCCAACTCATCTCTCGCAGACTGCGGCACAAAGTGCTCCAATAGTGCTGCCTTGAAATCATACCAAGAGAGGTCTGCATCCTGCAATCCTGCATTGGTGGTGTCCAGCAGCGACTTCCACCATCTCTTCGCATGGGACTCCAATCATGAGACAACTAGCGGTACTTCCATCTCTGTCGGGCACTGTATCCCTGCCAGCATCTCGTATATGATATCCACCCACTCTGTCTGCTGGAATGGAATAGGAGCCGGCGGTGGTGGAACGACGTTTGGAGTCAGAGATGCTCCATGCTATGGAGTAGGGTTCATCGTAGCCTACAAAAGAGAATTTGACACTTGTAAGGGGTTTGTCTAAAAAGGTTCAGTTAAAAGTGGACTTTTTCATGTGATTGCCCATATGGGCACACCATTGCATCCATTGTTAGTTTGTCCTCAAACTAAGCTCGCGCGGGGTGGCCCAGGGTTTGTGTACTTCTTTTCTTCTGATCGAGGTTTCCCTCTGATACCAGTTTGTAAGAACCCATTTTTTTGCTACAAAACCAGGTCTTATGCCCAGAACTGCCGCTTTGCGGTGACACCAACACTCGGGGATGTCGCCACTACCAAACGCCGATCCTGCCGGCCATATCGATCGCACAAGAAGAAAAGTATAAATGAAGAGAAGTCCACAAATCACATAACATATAGATATCATCATGATAGAGATGTCCACATATAATAACTAAAACAAAGGTAACTGAGTTACAATAAGAAGGGCTCATGACCAGTACATCATGTCCTCACTACATAATCACTCGCGGAAGAAAAACTACTAAAGACACTCACAGATCCTGTGACTGGCGCTCTCGTGCTATATGATGCGCAAACGACAAGTGCACTAGTCGCTTAAGTAACAAAAGTGCACTAGTCGCTTAAGTAACAAAAGTGGGAGCAAGTCCCCAAGTATCGATCTCTCGAGGAGTGCAAGTAGGGAGTGTGAGTTCTCTATTCGAGAGAATAACTGTAAGGGTGAAACGAACCGAAAGGGGGGTTTTGTGATTGTGTTTTTATGCTACAAACAGGAAATAAAAGGCGGGTCGCCGTCAAGGCGTCTCTCGGGTGGATCACCCAATTGGGTAATATGGTGGATGGAAGAGCAACGAGGGTCGCAATCACCTCTTCACCAAGCACTGTCTTAGCAATAGCTAGGATGGCACAACACACAACAAGTGACAGGGATGCAGTAAATTAAGCGCACCACGGATGTACAAACCACAAACTCAAGCACAAAGACATGATTAATAAAACTAAGTGCAGTGAGTTTTACACATCAGAACTGCATTCCACATGTTCATAAACCCTACTACAACTAAGGAAGGGGAGAAGAAATACAACCAAGCATACGAAGGCTTGCCGGGATTCGCGGCCGGACTCAAGGGTTGTGAGTCCTTGTCCAAGCTCGGTCCACGGTTGATGTCCGGGGTACGGAGAGGAGTTGTCAAGTCCTTCTAGTGAGCCCGTCTTCTTCGCTAGACTTTGCTGATGGTACTCTTGCTGGAAACTTTCCAAGATGCAGCACAAAGTGGCCGGAAACGGAGCTTGAGAGGCGGCAACAATGGCGGTGGCTCAAGACAAAGCTATCGCGAGTGTTCCACAAAGAAATGGTGGTCAGAGCTCCTCTCCCAAGGTGGAGCTCAGTTGAGGGCTGAAATGGAGCTCTCCCGCTCCTCCCGATGGCTCACCGATGAAAAAAACAAAAAAAGGATCCTTAGGTCGGGCAATCCTGCGCGCTTAAATAGAGGCGTTAATTTAAAGAAAAGCACGACCAAAATGCACGAGCGTGCATTTTGGGACGTGCGATTGGCAAAGAAGAACAACTCCTGGAACTACAGGAAGGTCGTGCATTTTTGTTCACGCATGAGCAGAATGCTCGTGCGCGATGAAAAATGCAAAGGGTAAGACAGGCTGCCGATCTTCTATGCATCCAGGTAGGTCATGCATTTTCCTTCACGCACGATTGGATTCAATCGTGCGTTAAGGAAAATGCACGATGAGCATCATTACATATAGCTCTAAATTAATCGCACGATCACTTCGATCGTGCGTTAACAATAATCGCACGGTTGTGCGATTTACCCAGATTGCAATGCTCAGCACATGGGCATAAACCACCTGCACACAATTAAAACACAGCACCAATCCCCAAAAAATAGTTCCAACCACAGGGCAAAGCCCCAAGACAACAGCAAGCCAAGCATGGGGAACCTGTAGAGGCGTACCCCCAACACAGAATGTGCAATTGCACACCCCGTTAGGCGAAAATAGTGCATTCTGTGTAAAGTGATAACTAAAGTAAATATGAGCCTTTTAATGCTGAAAGTGTAGTGCACGAGTGAGAAAACAAGCCCAGATGAGTCCGAAAAACCCTATATAATCGGGATTCATCACACCCCCAAACTTAACCATTTGCGCATCTCGAGCAAACTATTCTATGTAGAAGAGAAAAACAGCTAGCTGGCACAGAAATTGTGACACTGAATACCATGCAAAGTCGCATGCTCTCGTGCACAGAAATACAGTAAAGTAGATTTAAAATTATACAAGTTAGTTTATAAATTTCTACTATAATAAATATCTATTACTATTACTCAAAATGTGAATCACAGAGAATCGTTTGGTCACGCATACAGAGAAAGTAAAATAATCGCTGAGATGAGCACTCCTCGAGTTAAGATTCGGGAAAACTCCACCGAAATCCATCGGTGACGGAGACCATAAGCTCGCCCGGTCATATTCTCTCCACGACACCAGATTGGTTCACTGCACGAGTCGGTAGGACTTTAGGTTTTAAATGGGGCTTGGGTTACGGTGAGGTAAACAAAGGTAAACATAAAGGCTAAATGCACCAAACCCAAATGAGCTAATCATAAAAATAATCTAGCAAGCGACCACCAAGCGCACGAGTGCACCACACCCCCAGACTTAAACTTGACAATATAGGTGTGCCCCGCCTAATCCAAACTCAAATCTCAATTAGATTTCCATATAAGCTCTCTTGTTTTTCACAACTTATTTTCTTTTTCAAACATTTCTCTTTATTTTTATTTTCCAAAACCATTTTTGCATATTTTCAATAGAAGCACAACCACCATCACAACATTTTCCAAAACACACTCCCAAAATAAGAAATATAATTTCGCTCTTGCTTGGCATTTAGGCGCATGACTAGGATTGGCATTTTGGCTTTGGTGAAACTAGGTAGAGCTAAATCAAGAGGAATGGGTAGGCACAAGGGGTTAGCGAAAAAAGATATCAGGGCTGGCACAAAGGCGCAATCATCTACACTCATCCATATGCTACCGTTTGATTCACACCGGATTCACCAATTTGAGTAAAGTAAACAACATTTACACTAATAGAAAAATGTAAAACTAAAAGTATAAGGAGAAATATACTTTACACAGATTTCTATGCAAACCATGAGCACTCGACTAGAAGCACTACATGAGTCGACATTTTATTCCAACTCACAATCCTAAGCCAACACAAAGATTTTCCAAATCACACTCAAGAAATGAGTTGAACTTGAAACGCTCCTACGGCTAAATGCGCGCTCAAGTAGGTGTTGTGGTGTGCGGAAAATATGACCTAAGAACAAGAATGAAATCTTCTAGTATGTTGTGCTTTCAGTGAGTGCACATGAGCGAGTACAACAAATATCTCTCCCCCAGACTTAAACTAAATAACCCAGCATAAAATATCAACATGAAATTTAAAAAAAAAAGCTAGGGGAAGAGGGTACCCAATGCTCAACACGTGAGCATACCAGATGATTTGTGCGTAACCCGAAACAAGCCGTAGCATTATCCAACCAAGATAACTGCCACACACCTGCAGGAATGAGAGACTCCAAGCAAAACATATATATTACTTAACTAAATGCATAATTGCACACTAAAATAAAAAGACTTGGGTTGTCTCCCAGCAGCGCTTTTGTTTACCATCCTTAAGCTGGACATAATACATGTATAAGCAATAACAGCAAGAGTTTGTAAGCAACATAAGACGTTACATCAAGAAAAATAGCAGACAACAACAAAACTAACGACAGAGAAACAGCAGGCCGGCCAAGGGTCTGCCACACCTCATTTATATGCTGATTTGTGATGATCCTCCCCCACAACATGAGAAAGAGAAGATGTGAATGATTTTGGGCCCAAGGGAGAGTTGTCTCCCTTGCCCTACGCCTCTTCCTTCACACGCTGGAGGACAAACCTGCACGGCCTTTTCTCTGATCTTTCCCGCTTTAATTTTTCCACAGAAGGTGATCACCAACGATCACTAGATGCTCGCTCAAAAAAAGTTTTAGATTGGGGCTTCATTTCCCCCTCCCAAGCGGGTGAGCGATCTGCCCATCGCACCTGTTTTACAGTTTTACATTTATTGTTCACAAATAAAGCAGTTTCTGATGATTCAACAATTGCCATATAGGCGGCGGCAGTAGCAGCACCATTTGCCCAACCCTGCGGGCTTCCACATCTCTTCTCAGCATTATCCATCTCAGTCTCCTCCACAATTTCTTTAGCGCCTTTGCATTCCTTGACACATAATTCCCTGTTCTCAACAATACTAGAACTATCATCAGCTACCAATAAGTATATATCAGGGACTAATTCAGACTCACTGTTAGACTTAGTGGCACCAGGAGGGGGTAATTGTTGCTCAACCTTAGGAGATAAGGTTGCATGCCCATCAGTAAAATGCAGGGTTGCCCCACTCTCTTTCAGGAATGAAACACCCAAAATAAGGATAGATTCGTTTTCCGTGGGTCCCAAAACCTGGAAGTCAGTGATGACAACCGTCCCATCCACACTAACATAAACATCCTTCACCTCTCCTTCAGTTTCAACCACAGTACCGTTATCCAACACTAGCGAAATCCGATCGTCCGTTTTCATATTCAAATTCCGTTCGCAACATCGTTCAGAGCAATAATGTTGTGAGATGATCCAAAATCGCATAGTGTTGGAGTATAAACATCATTGATTTTGCAATCAACTACACACATATCTGTATGATAACCATTCGCATCTGAGATACTCTTTCCTTGATCTCGGGGATATTTTTGGTATTACTAGGAAGAGCACCCTAGGTGCGCTCGGAGAGCGCTTGGGCCAATTGGCCAACTTGCGTCTCCAAATTTCTCATGGAAGCAGCCTGATTAGCCATACTAGTTTGGGCCAAATCAACGAATTTCTCCATCATCTCTTCCAAAGCACTCTTTCTTTGGGGCGGTGCAGGTTGCGCATAACTCGGGTGCGGTGGCCGCGGCTAGCTACCGGAGGCTTGAGCATCAAATTGATGCTGGCCCCCTTGCCATCATTGGCGGGGAGCATTTTGATTCCATGAAAAATTCGGATGATTTCTCACACCCGGGTTATACGTATTATTAAATGGTACTGACCGGTTTTGACTATTTAAGAAATTTACACTCTCATCGAAATAAATATTTTACAAATAAGAGGTTTGCTCACCTACTGTGCACTCGTAGGCATGATACCTGGGGTTTCCACAACCTTGACACGTGATCACCATAACTTGAGCGGGGGGAGGAGTTGATCTTGATAGCGTCGCCATATTATCAGACGCCTGCTGTGTAGTCTCACTTGGTGGCATGACTGCATTTACCTCAAATAAATTCCTGGCACCCCTTGGTGCATTCCTTCCAGCAGTCCAATAAGTGTTACGTGAAGCAGTGTCACGGATAATCCTCAAAGCTTCGTCAGGAGTCAGATTCATTAATGTTCCTCCCGCAGAAGTATCGATCATCGCCCTATAGTTTGGTTCCACGACAAAATAGAAAATTTCTACTACATCCCAGGGCTCACAACCATGCTGCGGACATCTACGCAGCAACTCAGCAAATCTCTCCCATGCTTCGGACAAGGATTCTTGATCAAGCTGTCTAAATGTAGCTATCTCTCGCCGAGCATTCACTATCTAATCCACCGGGTGGAACTTTGCTAAGAACATTGAAGAAAGAGCATCCCAAGTTGCAGCGGTCCCAGGAGGGATAGTGTGCAACCATGCTTTGGCTTTATCCCGAAGAGAAAATGGGAATAGCCTGAGCTTAACCACATCGTCAGTGATCCCAGTATAACGGAATGTGCCGCAGATTTTTGAGAACTCAACAAGATGTAAATGCGGGTCTTCACTTGGCAACCCAGAAAATTGGGCATTATTCTAATCATATTCAAGATAGCATGCTTGATCTCAAATTGGTTATTAACAATAGCTGGGCCAAACCCTGGATAGATACTTCCCACCATATGGGTAGTGAAGTCACGCATCGTTCGCACACTAGGGCGGACCTCTTCTTGTTCATTAGGGATTCGACCACCTTGACCATTAGCAGCTTGGCCCAAAACCTCAATTCTTTCTCTTTCCCTTGCAGCCTCTCACGTAAACAAGCTCTCCTTGCCCGTTCAGTCTCAAGATTAGCATCTTGACGTTCATCTGGATTTTGTCCATCCATAACACAAAAAGAAAAGAAAAAGCAGTCACACGAAAACAACACGCTTACTACTATTCTCCCGATAGAGAAAACACACAACAGTTGCACTTCCCGGCAACGGCGCCAAAAACTTGATGCGCAAACGCAAGTGCACCGGTCGCTCAAGTAATAAAAGTGGGAGCAAGTCCCCAAGTATCGACCTCTCGAGGAGTGCAGGTAGGGAGTGTGAGTTCGCTATTCGAGAGAATAAATGTAAGGGTGAAACGAACTGAAAGGGGGTTTTGTGATTGTGTTTTTATGCTACAAACAGGAAATAATATGCGGGTCGCCTTCACCGCGTCTCTCGGGTGGATCACCCAATTGGGTAATATGGTGGATGGAAGAGCAACGAGGGTCGCAATCACCTCTTCACCAAGCACTCTCCTAGCAATAGCTAGGACGGCACAACACACAACAAGTGGCAGGGAAGCAGTAAACTAAGCACACCACGGTTGTACAAACCACAAACTCAAGCACAAAGACATGATTAATAAATCTAAGTGCAACGAGTTCATAAACCCTATTACAACTAAGGAAGGGGAGAAGAAATACAACCAAGCATACGAAGGCTTGCCGGGATTCACGGCCGGAATCAAGGGTTGTCAGTCCTTGTCCAAGCTCGGTCCACGGTTGATGTCCAGGGTATGGAGAGGAGTTGTCAAGTCCTTCTAGTGAGCCCGTCTTCTTCGCTAGACTTTGTTGGTGGTACTCTTGCCGGAAACTTCCCAAGATGTATCACAAAGTGGCCGGAAACGGAGCTTGAGAGGCGGCAATAATGGCGGTGGCTGAAGATGAAGCTATCGTGAGAGTTCCACAAAGAAATGGTGGTCGGAGCTCCTCTCCCAAGGTGGAGCTCAGTTGAGGGCTGAAATGGAACTCTCCCGCTCCTCCCGACGGCTCCCCGATGAAAAAGAATGAAAAAAGGATCCTTAGGTCAGGCAATCCTGCGCACTTAAAGTAGAGGCGTTAATTTAAAGAAATGCATGACCAAAATGCACGACCGTGCATTTTGGGACGTGTGATTGGCAAAGAAGAATAGCGCCTGGAGCTACAGGAAGGTCATGCATTTTTGTTCACTCACGAGCGGAATGCTCATGCGCGACCAAAAATGCACGGGGTAAGACAGGTTGCCGATTTTCCCTGCATCCAGGTAGGTCATGCATTTTCCTTCACGCACGATTGGATTCAATCGTGCGTTAAGGAAAATGCACGATGAGCATCATTACATACAACTCTGAGTAAATTGCACGATCGCTTCGATCGTGTGTTAACAATAATCGCACTGTCGTGCAATTTACCCAGATTGCAATGCCCAGCTCATGGGCATAAACCACCTGCACATAATTAAAACATAGCACCAATCCCCAGAAAATAGCTCCAACCATAGGGCAAACCCCCAAAATAACAGCAAGACAGGCATGGGGAACTCATAGAGGCATACACCCAGCACAGAATGTGCAATTGCACACCCCAATAGGCAAAAATAGTGCACTATGTGTAAAGTGATAACTAAAATAAATATGAGCCTTTTAATGTTGAAAGTGTAGTGCACGAGTGAGAAAATAGGCCCAGATGAGTTCAAAAAACCCTATATAATCAGGACTCAGCACTAGACTGGCCGACTTCCATCTGCGTCGACCTCTGTTGGTGCGACATCTCCTCGATCCCCTAAAATGATATGGTCCACCGACCGTTTGTCAAAAAGACAAAGCCTCATTTCCCCCGTCCATCCCCCAGTGGCCCTAGTCATAAAGCGGGAGGATGAAGCATAGGACAGCAAGGGGTATTAATCAAAGCAGGTGACATGTCCTAGCTATAGGAGTATCTATTACTACACAGGTATTTATATCTATGAAACAGTAAATAAAGCAGTGTAAAGAACAAGTAAAGTAAGCAAGTAAAGACAGGTATAAAATAGAAAAGTAACCATTGATTTATAGGAATTCCCATAGAAACCTATAGACGAAGGGGTCGTTTAGCAAGGCCTATCTTATAAAAAGTCCCATAACCAATTTATACGATAAGGGTAGGGGTTTAAATGCAATGCTTATGCTATGACATGCAGAGTTATGTTGGGTATGTTATGATCACACAAGTGCAACTCACACACTTCAACTCTATACACACAGACCTTTAGTTCCCCCTTTTTGTAGCAAGCAAAACTCCCAGGACACCCCCATAGTGGAAAACAGAAGGTGTGGGTTGGGTCTTGCCCACCTCTAGGTTGGTATTCACACTACCTATCCTAGACTTATCGTATGCCTCATTGCAAAACTGTGGAGCGCCTGGGTACTCTTACTGGCTGGACCACCAGACTTTCTTGGCTAAGTGCAAATCCACACTTGTCTAGTTAGCGTATCGATGCCAGTGTGAATGACCGTCAATACCGAAGACCCACCACCTTTATGCACATGCAATCATGATTACTATATATCTCTTAGCCATAGGCTCCCCGAGCTAACCTGCCAGTCACCATAACCTTCCGAGCCACCGACTCGCCGGACCAACCCGTTCGTGCCCACAACCACCGAGCCTACTGCTCGTAAGGCCAAACCAGCTAACCACTCGTAGCAGCGGGGTGTGGGTGAGTGTATTATTGAGGTAATCTTGCATAACAAATTATTCCTACGGCTTTGGGCTAACCATGGACTTCCCGAGGACTACCCTGTGAGGGGATCGCAGCGGTACTAGGAGCTATGATGGGATGACACCCCAAAGCTCCCTTTCTAAGGCACTTATTATTATTGATATCTACCCATAACCATACCCCTCTCACCATTACACTTACTAACCTTAAGTGTATTTTATTCCACTCCAAGGGAATGATGATCTTTCGTCAACCCCAAGCACACTCTCGTCTCCTAGTCAACCAGCCATCTTACTCCCCATGTAATACCTACATGTTTATCCTTATTCAACATTTTTACAATACGCAGACCACTTAAACTATATCAAGTATAAAAAGAGAAAGACTCCCCAATGCTCATCCAAATGACCCAAGATTATTATTGGGGGTGCGTTATGATATGCTAAGAATCTCTTCAGAAATTCATAATTTTCCCAAAATATTTGCCATTTATTATAATTTCCCCAAAATCAGGGAAACTATGACTTTGAACACCAAGTATGGTTTCCTGATAAGCTATGGCCTTAATAAAAATTGTACAACTCTATGTCATCAAAATAACAGCCACACATAAAATTCATAATTTTCCAGAAAATTTTTGACCTCCAAATAAAATGTTAATTGATTTATCAAAATTGGGGATTAACAAAAAAAGTTCCAAAAATACCCGTTCAAAAATTACAAACAAATTAACTGATGTCCAAGGTAATCAAAAAAGTTCACTAGTTGAGTTTCATAATTTTCCAGATTCATTTGATCATATAAATCCTTTATTTAAATAAACAAATCATAGGGCACTTGGGAAGAGAACCATATAAAAACTCCTCCAAAAATTATACCAAAATTTACAGATCATATTCTTGCCCTAAAAAGTGCTCTGACTAAGTTTCATGATTTTACAGTGAGAATATGATCCAAAAATTAATTTTCTTACATCCAGGGTAAATATTGGGGCTATGAATGAAGTACTATATATATCAATCCAAAATTCATAGCAAAATTATCAGAGAGTGATATCATCCATATAAACAAACTGACAAATTTTCATGAGCATCCAAGGCATTATGATTATGTAAACTCTTAATATAAGAAAAGTCTCTAATTGGTTCTTAACAAAATCATAGTAGATAAATGTTTCTAAAATTTTACCAAGGGCTTATTTCCACCCCATGAAACTCTCTACCAAGTTCCAAGTCAATCCGACGACATATGACCCCATGTCCTTTAATAGGTTCAATATACAACCCTACGGTTTGAACTGGGGTTCTAGGGCACATCCACCCCAAACCACCCAAAACCACTTGTGGGGGTATCTTATGTGACATCAAGTCAGTGGTTAAAGTTTAAAAACATTTGGATGTGGGTTGATCTCCCAAATCCATCAGGTGCACCTTTGTTCTAATATCCCATAATTTGACAAATTTTGGGTTACTCAATTACTCAACCAAATCAATCCCAAATGGGATGAAATTTTTACCAGAGCCATATCATGACTCTAAGGACTATCCACCAAAATTTGGAAGGGTCTAGAGGTCTATAGACCCTAAAATTAAATCAAACATGGATTATTTAATTTCTACAAAAGCTATAGAAAACGTTTCTCCAAAAATTTTCATTTTTTGATATGTTGAGGGTAAGGGTAAATCTAGCCAATGCTCCAAATTTCAAAGCATTAGGATGTTTGAAATAGTGGGGGCACTCAAATCAATCTCTGGTCAACCCTATGTACAGGTTGCACCATTTTGAGTGTTGTAGTCAAACCAGTGGGCTAAATCAGCTTAAATTAATTTAAAAATAAACTTGATGTAAAAGTCTACAACTTTTGTCTCTGGCCATTTTTCCTGAAACGGCCTCTAAGGGGTTCAATTTTTCGTTTCAAAAACGTGCATTTCCAGGGGAAAATATGACGTTAATAAATCGTAAAATTGATAAATCCATCTAAATGAAGTGCTCCGGTTCACCTTCGCCAATCAACCAACGACCATGATTGGCCTGTCCTATACCAACTTGGGAGGTGATTTCCCAGCCACCTAGACGCTCTCCCGGTCGGCCAATGCCACCACCACCTCCGTTGAGATTGTTGGGAAAACCCCTTTGATTTAACTTAACAAATTACCTAAAAGTGATTTTGTTTCTTAGGATTGAATTACCCATTGTATAGTGAGGGTAATCTGGTCATTAGATGTCTTAGGATATCACACTCAGCCTAGGGTGTCAAGACCAAGTCAATAGAAGCAAAAATTTGGTGAAGTTAATATTTGCGTCGCATAGAAATCGACGCATCATCGAATGAATGTCGACGCTACTCTAACTAGAAGTCCAAGTGGTTCACCCTTTTGTCGAAGTAACTCAAGTCGATGTTACGTCGAATAGATATCAATGTAGAGGTCACGGACTTGTCGAAACACTTAAGGAAGTCGACGCAGCTTCTACTTCAACTCGGCGCAGAAGGAAATATCTGTAGAAGCCATTCAAAGTCGACGCAACGTCGACTTCATCTCGACGCAGATAATGAAGCTCAGAATCATATCTTCAACTCTACGGTTACAGTGATTGGGTATCGACGCAACGTAGACTAACAGAGTTCAGTTAGAGCAAGGATGAATTCGAAGCTTCTCCTACAAGCACTCAAAGGAGCGTCGATAAGAGATGTAGAGAACTCGGCGCTACGTCAATACAGTCTGAAAAAGGGAAACCTTTTTCAGCTGTCATATTGGACCTTCTCTCATGGCTCACCTCTCTCAAGACCGTTCTCCAACGACTTCTTAATTGCCTCAAATGGAATAAAGAATTAACTGAGGTCAGAGAAAAGTTTTCTTGGAAACAAGCTTAAATGTTGGTAGGCGGGTCGGGAATCAAGGAAGGTTTTATTGTGAAGACAGATATACCCTTCAGGACTTACCTAAAAGGGAAAGAAATTCAAATTCAAGATGTGGACAATAAAAGGGAATAGAAGAAAGAGAAAAAAAAAGAGACTTATCACAATCGGTTACACTGTTCTATTGGGTCTCCTTCTTCCTCTCTCTCACACAGGAACCCTAATAGAAAAAAAATACAGAGAAGGAATATCTGCTGTTTTTCTTTTCTCTAAGAACGGTACAGAACAAGGCTGCTCATCAACATAATCTTATAGCAACCAAATTTCAATCAGAAAGAAGATAGAAGGATCTGACATTCATAGCTTCTGCAAATCATCACCATCAAAAGCAGAAGTTCATCA
Organism: Dactylorhiza incarnata; assembly: GCA_033032865.1. NCBI lineage: Eukaryota > Viridiplantae > Streptophyta > Magnoliopsida > Asparagales > Orchidaceae > Dactylorhiza > Dactylorhiza incarnata. The sequence goes on from JAWHQI010000005.1 coordinate 18,080,771, forward strand.
AGAGCAGATCTTGTGAATAGATACAAGAAGTTGTTCTTAGTACAACCATCATAAGATTTCGGAAAACAGAATTCCTACACCCTTCTCTCTCTTTCTCCTTCCCTTCTGTAAAAGAGTTTTGTTAATCCCTCTTCACAGGATTCAGTGGTTTAAGATCTCCTTATCAAAAGATCTGGTGGTTGAAGATCTCCTTATCAAAAGATCTGGTGGTTCATGATCTCCTTGTCAAAAGATCAGTGGTTCTTAGAGTCTCCTTACCAAAAGACTCAGGCACAGTGGTGCATCCCTACCAGGTGGTAGAAGAGGGGAGTACCCACATTTTGGGGAACCTCTATAAAAATTCTGTGTCTTCTGGATTGTCAATTTTCTGTATTGTCCCTCATACCTTAGATTTTATTTACTACTTTTTCTTTTATCACTTAACTGCAGTTATTTATTCTGGGACTTATCTTGGTGAAGCATAGTACTTAGATTTTATTGTACTTGCACAAATAGAATAGAAATAAATTTAAATCTCTATTCACCCCCCACCCTCTAGAGGATTCTTAGAGGCACACTGTGCACTTTCAATTGGTATCAGAGGGAGGTTGATCATTAAGAGGTTAACACCTTGATCAAAAAGACCTCCTACTCTTTTCTCTTTTCTATAAACATATTTTATAAAGAAAATGAGTACTAAGGATTATGCTTCCACAAGACCCCCTGTGTGTAACTTGAATAAGTTCACACTCTGGAAGGCCAGAATAAAACTATATATTAATTCAATTGATGAGGAAATTTTCAATGTCATTCTCACAGGTCCTCCAACCCCCAATAAGGAAAGACTCCACTGGGAAGGTCATATAAACCTCAGTCCCCAGAGCAGAATGGACTGAGGATAAGAAGAAGTTCAAGTCATGTGATGCCAAGGCTATGAACATACTGGTCTCAACTATGTCTAATGACATATTTCAGAAAGTTGCTGATTGCAACTCTGCCAAAGAGATCTGGGAATCTCTCTCCAGACTAGTTGAAGGAAGCTCTGATGAGAGGAAAGACAAAAAGGCTCTTCTCATATCTTAATATAAGAATTTCAAGAAAAAGGCTGATGAAAGCATTACAGAAATGTATGACAGATTCATCCTTATCATAAATTAGCTGAGAGGGCTTGACAAGGAAATCTCTATGACAGAGATTAATGACAAGCTCCTCATGTGCTTCCCTAGCATATGGGACTCTAGAATCTGGGCTATCAGAGATTCTAGATGCCTCAGGGAGATATCAACTGATGCTCTCCTAGGAAAGCTCAAATCCTATGAGCTCCTACTGAAAAGCACGGCTGAGTCAGAAGCCCAAGAAAGGACACCTACTTCCAAAGAGAGGACTCTTGCATTAAAAGTGCTGAAGCATAGTCCTCCACAACTGAAGAAGAAATGTTTAATGTCTTGGCTAAGAGATTCAAGAAGTGGGCCAGGACAGAAGATTCCAGAAGGAGAGAGAGGAGCTCAAGCAAGCCAAGGTATGACCAAACTTTTAAACAAGAGATAATCTATTTTTCTTGCAGAAAGCCAGGACATATTTCTACTGAATGCCCTAAGGAAGACAAGAACAAGAAAAACAAGCAGATGAAGTAGCACAGGATGAAATCCTTCATGAGAAAGGAGAAGAAAGGAGAGAGAAGTCTCTTAGTTGAGACCTGGAGTGATTCAGATTCAGAAACAAGCTCCTCCTCATCTAATGATGATGAAGATGGTGGACCAGAAGAAGCCTGCTTAATGACTTTTGAAGATCCCACTGATGAAATTGAGGTAAGCATATTTGAAGACCTTGATTTCTCTTCAAAATATTTTAAAGGATGCTTCAAAGAATTTTTGCCAAAATTACATCAACAATCAAAAGAAACTTGAAACAATCAAATTTGAAATAAAAGCTCTTAGTAAAGATCCCTCATTTTCAGTCAACAATGATCTGGAATGTTAACTACTTCAGAAAGAAAAAGAAATAGATATCCTAAATAATGAAAATTCAGATCTAAGGAAAGAACTCTCAAAGGCAAAAGTCTTTGAAGACTCCCTCAATGGAAGGAGCCAAAAGATCAAAGAGATTTCACAAAATCTCTCCAAGAGATTTAACCATCTTAATCAAGAATCAGAATCACTCACTAGCAAACTTCCTTGTGATAGACCAGTAACATCCTCTAGGTCTAGACCAAATAATTTATCATAATCATGTAAAGAACATGAGAAAGATAACTCTAATAAACTCACCACATTTAATAGGGTGGACACTATTAATGAACCAGGAATCCTAGGCACACAACCCCTGGAAAATTTCGACTTAAAGAATGAGTGTGCTACATGCAAAAGCAATAAAATTGAAATGGAAGAGATGGATGAAACTTTTGAGGAATATAGAAATAATTACCAAGCTCATATTAACTCTGTCATTTCCACTCTTAAAAACAGCACAAATGCCTACAATAAAGCTAGACATGATTCAATGATCAAGATTGATAAATTAAGGTCAGAAATCAACTTGCTTAAGAAAATTGTAAATTCAAATTCACAAATACTAAATGATATGAATCATACGTCGAATAGAACTCGACGCAATTTTAGGAATGTGTCGAATGCATCTCAACGGACTCCAACATATGCGTCAACATCATCTCGAGCAACAATGTGGGTGCGTCGAACTGCACTCGACGTAACCAATATCATACTTCGAATGATTATCGACGGGACTATGCAGGTACATCGAATTTCACTCGACGCAACTCTAAAACTACGTCGATTTCTTCTCGACGCATATTTCCTGCACAATATCACCAAACATCAAAACCTTCTTTTTCTATTCCAAGATGTTTTTGCTGCTCCAAACAAGGACATACAGCCAAATATTGATGGAATAACAATGCAACACTTCTTCACCTAAGGGAGAACAATGGAAGACCATCACATTCTTTCATATCTCCATATGATGATAGAAGGAAGAGACCCCAACATGAGAGGGTCTTTATTAATATTTAATTTACATGTGCAAAGGGATGGTTGTTCAACCACAAAACAGTAGTGGTATCTGGATAGTGGATGCTCCATGCATATGACTGGAGCAAGAGATTTGCTGGAAAATTTCAAGGCCAAGGAAGAGCCCAAGGTAATTTTTGGGAACTCCCACTCTGGTCAAACCAAAGGATATGGTTTGCTCAGGATTGGAGAAATCTCCTTTTCTAAAGTAGCTTATGTTGAAGGACTTCAACATAATCTGATCAGTATTAGCCAGCTGTGTGATTGTGAATACAAAGTTGTATTCACCAAGTCCTTGTGTCATATAGCTAGCTCTAAGACTGATCAAATAGTTTTGACTGGTCTCAGAAAAGGTAAGGTGTATGTTGTAGACTTTGAGTACACAAAGTCTGAGATCTGCCTGTTTAACTCCCAGTTAGAAAATAGTGAGCTGTGGCATAGGAGACTTAGTCATCTTAACCTTAAGACCATAGCCAAACTCCCCAAACTCAACCTAGTCAGGGGTTTACCAACTGGTAAATTCAATAAAGACCACACATGTAGAGCCTGCCAACTAGGAGAGCAGATCAAAGCTTCATTCAAACCAATTGGTAAGAATGATTCTCCTAGAATCCTTTTCCTGTTGCACATGGACCTGTTTGGCCCAATCTCCACTCAAATCTTAGCAAGAAAGTCCTACACATTAGTCATTGTTGATGATTTCTCTAGGTTCAGCTGGGTGTTCTTTCTAAAAGCTAAGTCAGACACTTTCAAGATCCTCTCAAGATTCATTAGACAGATTCAATCTGAACTCAACACACAGGTTGCTGTGATCAGAAGTGATCATGGCACTGAGTTTGAGAATCAGTTAATGTGTAGATTCTGTGAGGATGAAGGTATCAGGCAAAGCTTTTCTGCTCCTAGAATCCCCCAATAGAATGGGGTGGCTGAAAGGAAAAATAAAACCTTAATTGAATCAGGAAGGACATTGTTAGCTGAATCTAACTTGCCAAAGTCCTTTTGGGCTGAGGCAGTAAATATTGTAAATTATGTTCTAAATAGGAGTCTCATTCACAAGACTAAATTAAAGACTCCTTATGAGTTGTTGAAGGGAAAGGCACCTATAGTCACTTATTTTAGAATTTTTTGGTGTACTTGCTTTATCCTCAACAATGGGAAAAGACACCTTGCCAAATTTGACAAGAAGGATGATGATGGGATATTCTCGAGATATTCTTCATCAAGCAAGGCCTATAGGTGCTTCAATAAAAGCTCTCTCAAAATTGAGGAGTCTATGTATGTGGTCTTTGATGAAACTAACATGGTTTACAAGGGGAAGGAAACTTCCACCAGTTCTATCCTGCAGGGAGAAGATCAACTAGCAAAGCAAGTTGAAAGGATGAGCATAGTGGATCATCCAACTATGTGTCAGAAAAAAGGACATGAGGATATTGACACTGACTCTGGTGAGGATTATGGAGCAGATGAAGAGGAAACAGTAGCACCTGGTTTACCGTCCACAGACATTATTCCAACACTTGAAGATGAAGATCCCACTGTCACTGAGCAAGTGATAGCTCAGGAAGAAGAGCAAATCCTAAATCACTCAGCAAGATCAAGGATGCTCAAAAAGATCATCCTCCAACTCAAGTAATAGGAAACTTGACAGCAGGAGTCAAAACAAGGAACCAGCTCACAAATGAGACAATGATGCAGTGTTTCCTGTCACAATATGAACCAAAGAAATTTGAAGAAGCAGACAGTGACCCTCACTGGATATCTACTATGCAAGAGGAACTGACCCAGTTTGAAAGGAACAAGGTCTGGACTTTAGTTGAAAGACCAAAGAATTACCCAGTGATTGGCACCAAGTGGGTGTTCAAAAATAAAATGGACTCAACTAAGGTCATAATCAGAAATATGGCTAGACTTGTGGCCCAAGGGTAAAGGCAAGAGAAAGGCATTGACTTCAACTAGACATTTGCCCCAGTAGCAAGGATGGAGGCAATCAGAATGTTCCTGGCATATGCTGCCCACATGAAGATCAAGGTATACCAGATGGATGTCAAGAGTGCATTTCTCAATGGGAAACTCCAAGAAGAGGTGTATGTGGAGCAACCACCAGGTTCTGTCAATCCAACTTTTCCCTCTTCTGTATATAGATTAGATAAAGCACTATATGGTCTAAAGCAAGCTCCAAGAGCTTGGTATGAGACCTTATCCACCTTTCTCCCGGAACACAACTTTGAAAGAGGAAAAGTGGATAAAACCCTTTTCACAAGAGCATATAAGAATCAGCTACTACTTGTGCAAATATATGTAGATGACATTATATTTGGATCTACTGATCAATCTCTCTACAAAAGGTTTGCTTACCTAATGCAGTCCAGATTTGAAATGAGTAGCATGGGGGAATTATCCTATTTTCTTGGTCTTCAGGTGAGACAAAATGCAGATGGCATTTTCATATCCCAATCCAAATACACTAGGGAACTCATCAAAAGATTTGGGATGGAAAATGCCTCTGTTATGAAGACCCCCATGGCTACCAATGTTGTTCTAGATAGAGATGAACAAGGTAAGTCCTTTGATCAAAAAACTTACAGAGAAGCCATTGGCTCTCTTCTCTGCCTAACAGCTAACAGACCTGATATAATGAGTGTTACTTGTATCTGTGCAAGATTTTAGGTTGACCCAAAGGAATCCCAAATGAGTTCTATCAAAAGAATTCTAAGATATCTGAAGGGTACTCCTGAGCTTGGCTTATGGTATCCAGTTGAATCTGGTTTTGAATTGGTTGGCTATTCAGATGCAGACTATGATGGATACAGTCTTGATACAAAAAAGTACTTCAAGAACATGTCAGTTTCTGGGTTCTAGACTGATATCATGGTTTAGCAAGAAGTAAACCACAGTATCCACTTCTACAGCTGAAGCTGAGTACATAGTTGCAGGAAGCTGCTGTTTACAAATTTTATGGATGCAAAATAAGTTGTTAGACTACAAGTTCTCTCTTGCCAATTCCACAATCTATTGTGACAGCTCTAGTGCAATTTCAATTGCTTCCAATCCTGTTCTCCACAGCAGAACTAAGCACATAGAGATAAGGCACCACTTTCTTAGAGACAATGTCGAGAAGGGTAAGATCAACCTTCAATACATATCTACTGACAATCAAAGGGCTGACATCTTCACTAAACCCCTTGATGAAAGTAAGCACAAGTTTTTCATCAATGCACTGGGGATGCTTGATGGAGCTTTGTAGGTCCCCTATTATTATGTATAAAGACCTATTTTCTGTAGAAAATTATTGTTGGGAAAAACAACAAATATCTTAAGGATAATCATAACTGTTTAATCAGAGCTGCGTTGAATTCAAATCGACGTACCGTCGACCTCTACTCGACATCAGCTTAGAGAGCTCTATGGGTAGGATCCTACGAATACCACTCAACGTAACCTCGAATATTTATCGGCGCTTACATCGACATCATTATTGATAAATATATTTCGAAGCCACGTCGATATCAACTCGACACTCCGTAGACTTAACAGATTGCGCGCATTAACATATTTTGGAGCGCTGAATTCTGCTCTTCTCTCGACGTTGCTTCGAATAACACCCTAAGTTGCGATGATTCATCTACTCAAAGCAACTTTTGCGTTTCATTCTATTGTGCTATTCGAGTTCTCTCCTTCCCGCTCTCTTCCTTCTTCCCTCTCTTCATCTATTTTTCTTATTTTAGTGCAGGTTCTCGTAGTGTTTCAATGGATTCTCCATCCAGTCATGAAGATATTATGGAGACAGTCAATCTAGCCCTTGAAATAGTACTATCCAAGTTCGGCTCACTCTATCTGGACTTCTCCAAATACAGTTATCGCAAATTACGCCGTCAACATAGAAGATTGCGAGATCTTACCTCTGACCTAGAGGTCTTTGATAGGGAAGTGAGATCGGCAGATGTGCCTGCTGATGACTTTATATCATTCTTCAATAATATAAAGCAGGAGTAGAGCAGTACCAGCAGGCAGCAAACCCATCAACAGCAGGTTCCTCAAGAAATCCTTGAAGGAGAGCCTGTTGTATCATCCAACTACAACTTTCAGATGCAGTAAATCAGGAGGAGGCAATCTCTCCAAGGACTATGCCCTTTGCTTAGGGGGAGCCATCAACTCAGGGGGAGGTCCCCTAAATCTCAGATGATCAGATGTACCTCAAGTCTCTACAAGAATTTCAGGAAGACACTGAACCATCCATCCCTGATCCTCTCTCATTCAGAATGTCTTCTGAATATTCATCCACAGCACCCTCTCCAGCCAAGATAGCTGATCAAGACTATGTTTCACCTAATCCAGCACCAGCTCAACCCGTAGCTCCAGCTCAGCTTCCATCTCCACCTGCTCCTATGTCTAAACCACTTCTTCCAACACCAGTCTTCAGAAGGAGACCTCCATATAGAGGTGGGAGTAGAGGAAGAGTACATATTTGGGAGATGTAGACAAAAGAACAGCGGAAGGAATACAGGAAGGATAAATCTTACTACAAGAAATTTGAAAAGGTTGAATTTCCAGAAAACACAATGGAAACCTACACTAATCCAGAGATTGACAAAATATTTGAGGAGAGTGTTGATAGAGAAAGGTATGAATATGAGACAGCCCAAAAGGAGCTTCAAGATAAGAAAAACAGGTTCATAGATATTCTAAAAAGAGGAAAAGTAGTGGTTGAGAAAGAATAATTGGCCAAAGCAATTCCAATCAAACCTGCTATGTTTGATCACACATTGTATACTACAATAAATCCCAAAGCGAAAGTGTTAGGAGTAGTGAAACTCCACAGAGGAGGTATTGGATGCAATCCAAAGGATGCAGTACAACTTCCCCAAAAAAGAAAGAAACGAGAGAAATCACCTGAAGAGGGGATAGAGAAAAGGAAGATCATCTTTACAAAAGCCTCAACTTCTGAAAAGGAACAAGCAACTGTTGGTGAAGCACCAGCTGTAGCTACTGAATCGAATCCTAACAAATGTCCTGAATCAGATGATCTAAGCCTAGAAGTCATAAATCTGATGACAACCAAAGTTTTTGGTCTTGGTTTCAGTCTCAAGGATGTTCATCCTAACACTGAAATGGTCCTGGACAAATTGTTCAAAGGTCATGAAAAGATACAGAAGAACCCAGAGAAAAACATCTCTGCAAATTTCAAATATGTGGAAAAGAAGTATAGGAGTGTATATGAGGACTTATTCAACTTTCTCAAAGAAAGGAAGTGATACTCCTTATGGTGGGTAATCTATGATAAAACTTTTGATAATCATTAATCTGATACCTTCTCTCTCTAACAGCTTATCTAGCTTTTGTCTATGATGTCTTGTATGCATTTATGTTTATTTATACAAAGAAATAAGTAAAATCACTTTGTTCAAATTGTAAAATTTGTTAAGATAAATAGGGGAGATTGTTGGGAAAAACCAATTTGATTTAACTAAACAAATTACCTAAAAGTGATTTTGTTTCTTAGGATTTAATTACCCATTATATAGTGAGGGTAATCTGGTCATTAGATGTCGTAGGATATCACACTCAACCTAGGGTGTCAATACCAAGTCAAGAGAAGCACAAATTTGGTGAAGTTAATATTTGTGTCGAATAGAAATCGATGCAACATCAAATGAATGTCGACGCTACTCTGACTAGAAGTCCAAGTGGCTCACGCTTTTGTCGAAGTAACTCAAGTCGATGTTACGTTGAATATATATCGACGTAGAGGCCATGGACATGTCGAAGCACTTAAGGAAGTCGACGCAACTTCTACTTCAACTTGGCGCAGAAGGAAATATCTGTCGAAGCCATTCAAAGTCTACGCAACGTTGACTTCATCTCGACGCAGATAATGAAGCTCAGAATCATATCTTCAACTCGACGGTTACGTCGATTGGGTATCGATGCAACGTCGACTAGCATAGTTCAGTCAGAGCAAGGATGAATTTGAAGCTGCTCCTATAAGAACTCAAAGGAGCGTCGATAAGAGAGGTAGAGAACTCGACGCTACGTCGAATACAGCCTGAAAAAGGGAAACCTTTTTCAGCTGTCATTTTGGACCTTCTTTCATGGCCCACCTCTCTCAAGACCGTTCTCCAACGGCTTCTTAATTGCCTCAAATGGAATAAAGAATTAACTGAGGTCGGAGAAAAGTTTTTTGGATACAAGCTTAAATGTTGGTAGACGGGTCGGGAATCAAGGAAGGTTTTTTTGTGAAGACAGATATACCCTTCAGGACTTACCTAAAAGGGAAAGAAATTAAATTTAAGATGTGGACAATAAAAGGGAATAGAAGAAAGAGAAAAAAATAGATACTGATCACAATCAGCTACACTATTCGATTGGGTCTCCTTCTTCCTCTCTCTCACACAGGAACCCTAATAGAAAAAAATACAGAGAAGGAATATCTGTTGTTCTTCTTTTCTCTAAGAACAGTACAGAACAAGGCTACTCATCAACACAATCTTATAGCATCCAAAGTTCAATCAGAAAGAAGATAGAAGGATCTGACATTCATTGCTTCTGCAAATCATCGCCATCATAAGCAGAAGTTCATCAAGAGCAGATCCTGTGAATAGATACAAGAAACTGTTCTTAGTACCACCATCATAAGAATTCTGAAAACAGAATTTCTACACCATTCTTCTCTCTCTTTCTCCTTCCTTTCTGTAAAAGAGTTTTGTTAATCCCTCTTCAAAGGATTCAGTGGTTCAAGATCTCCTTATCAAAAGATCTAGTGGTTCAAGATCTCCTTATCAAAAGATCTGGTGGTTCATGATATCCTTGTCAAAAGATCAGTGGTTCTAAGAGTCTCCTTACCAAAAGACTCAAGCACAGTGGTGCATCCCTACCAGGTGGTAGAAGAGGGGAGTACCCACAGTTTGGGGAACCTCTATAAAAATTCTGTGTCTTCTGGATTGTCAATTTTCTGTGCTGTCCCTCATAACTTAGATTTCATTTACTGCTTTATCTTTTATCACTTAACTGCAATTATTTATTCTGGGACTTATCTTGGTGAAGCATAATACTTAGATTTTATTGTACTTCCACAAATAGAATAGAAATAAATTTAAATCTCTATTCACCCCCCCCCCCCCCTCTAGAGGATTCTTAGAGGCACACTGTGCACATTCAGAGGTGGCGGCCGGCGATGTACGGTGGTTGGCCATCCGGAGGTGGCCGGAATCGGGGATTTGAACAAGAAAAGAAAAGCTTGAACACAAGCTTTCGGCCATTTCGATCCAAGAACAATTGGCCCAAATATAGCGGCCAAAATGATGAGATCTACCCACTAAGAAATAGATGAGAGGAGAGGACCTAAATTGTGGCTTATATCCGTGCCGATCGCCGGACCACCATGGTTGGTCGAGAGCTCTTGGGTGTCTTGTCGGTTGGTGCTTAGATGGTAGAATTCGTCTAGAAACATGGGGGTAAACTCATTCCCTTCACTACTTGGGCCCTTCTATAGAACCAATCCTGGTAGGGGAAGAGATGAAGCTTGGGATTCTACCATTCATGGTGAAAATTTCGGTAATCCCCAAAGGTCACCAATTTCATCCCCCTTAAGTGTTAGAAAACCTCTTAATCTTCTCCTAATTGATGGGGGAAATGAATCCCCATCAATTGGGAGGACTTTTGGACTCCCTTGGCCATGAATTTGGCCACCAAAATGAGTCCCTTCCTCCTCCCATCGATTGAGCTACCGTCGGCGCTAGTGCTAGTGCTAGCGCTAGTATCTCGACGGCATAACGTTTGCAGGTTTGGCAACCGCCGCCAGTGTTAGTGATAGCGCCTTGTGCTAGCGCTAGCGCCTGCGCTAGTGTTTCGATGGTGTACGGTTCATATCAGCAGTTCGGAGATCGTCTCGACGTTCTGGCTAAACCACTACTAATGTCAGCGCTAGCCGCTAGCGCCACATTCAATATGCCCACTCCTTTCTACGATTGGGCAATTGGGGTGTCACAGAGGACCTCTTAATGGGTTAAGCATATCATGGTGGGGTCATGGGTCATGGTGATGCCCAAAAGCCAACTCTAGGCTGGATAATTGGAAATTACAGACCATTGTGATTTTCACCTCAAGCCTAAGCTCTTACGTTCTCTTCATGCATCCTAGGGTTTTGTCATGACCTAGTCATGATAAAATCAACCTAGGGGTCTATTCGTTTGGGGGAAGTTACAACATGAAAAACATCGTGCAACCCGGCCAACTGATGGCGCAAATCTCACACACCGCTATAGGCGGTAGCTCGACTGCGACACGAAACGGCAATGTACCGATCGTTCAAGTAATATAAAATGAGGAGTAATCCCCGAGTATCGAATCTCTCAAGGAATACAGTAGGGTGGAGTTGACTATTGAGGAGGGACTTGAGATCGAAGTCCTTTCGAGCGGATGGATGCGGAAACGGGGATTTTGGATTGTGGAAAACAAAGAGGAAATGCTATGACTACTCCTATGCAATGCCGCTATGCAATGCTTCGCTTGGCGGGATGGAGACTAGGCAGGCCTTGAGAGCGCTGCGTTGCAAGGGCGGATGGACGAGTAGGCAAACGGATCGAACTATGCAGGCCTTGAGCGCGCTGCTTCGTTAGGCGGGATGGAATACACGGGACGCTATACCACGCTTCGGTGGGCGGATGGGCGAGTAGGCTAACGGAATGAGGGTCGTCGGCACCTCTTCGACAAGAACGCCACTAGCAATTGCTAGTGCGGCACCGGGCTAGGTGGAGGAGTGGAAAATGGATGGGGGCGCACCTCAATAACACAAATGAACTAAATGATTCCATAAACATGAAATAAACAATAATACACATGGATCATAGCATTCATCATCTAAATAAAGAGATTACAACAAATATAACCACACAAGTAGAAGAAAAAGGCAAGAGATACGACCGAATCTGGAGTCTTGTTGTAGATTCACGGTAGGAAGCACCGGGTTGTCAATCCGCTTCCTAACTCGGTCCCAACTGTCGTCCGGGGTAGAGGAGGGCTGTCACACCTCCCAATGGACCCGTCTTCTCCAGCGATTTACAATCCGGCCACGTCGGATGCGAAGAACTTCTTCCTTGGCGATCAAAATAAGCGTAGAATCCTTTCCTTTAAGCCCTTGGATGATGGAGGAGGCCTAGGGGGTGAAAAACTGTGAAAAGGGCGAAAAACTGTGGACTGAACGGCGTTCCAATGCGTGATCCCGACCTAATTCGCGAGCAGGGCATTATATAGGCGCTGAATTAAACAGTGCGCACGGTCATTGGCGCACGACCAGTGGTCGTGCGCACTAGAATTCTGTGATCATGCGCCTGACTGGACGGAGCCTGCAAGGGAAGAAATTTATAAAATACAATGTTCGCACGACCAGTGACGCACGACCAATGGTCGTGCGTACTATCGTAAGTGGTCCTGCGATAAGCCAGACAGAACTCATAAAAAGGGGTGTTAAGTGCGCACGATCAATGGCGCACGACCAGTGGTCGTGCGCAATAGAACCAGTGATCGTGCGCAGTGTTCCTGTGCAGAATTGTACCGGGAACACCTGCACGACTCCTGTTCCAGCGTACAACACCAATCTAGCCACTGAAGATGGCACTTAACAAAGCATGAAAACTAGTAACGAAGGTAAACAAGAGATAACACCAAAACGGGCCAAAAGTGCACCTAGCATAGAATGATCAATATGAACTATAACAGGGCTAAAGTGCGGTGAAATGACTAAATAAACGGCCCAGATGAGTCCATAAAAGTGTATATAATCAGGACTCATCACACCCCGAGACTTACCTGTTTGCGCGTCCTGAGCAAACGAATCCGGCGGAGTGTGAAAACAGTAGTTAACATAGAGAATTACACAAAGGAGTACGGTGCGAAGTAACATACGCATGCGAGTAGAAATTCTAGTAAAAAGAGATTCTAACTATGGCAGCTAGTTTACATAAGTATTAGAGCGTAAGTAAAGATTTAGTTATACTCAGTTGGTGAATTTATGAAGAATTCGCACGATCATGCCCGGTGTGAAAGTAACAAGACACTACGGCGGGTGTTGCACAAGATCGGGGTTTAGGAATAACTCCGCTGAAATCCATCAACGTCGTCAACCATACGCTCGCCCGGTCACACTCTCTCCACGGCGCTAGCAACCTCATGAGATAAATCAATAGGACTTTAGGATTAAGTTGGGGCTTAGGTTACGGTATGATATTCAAATTTAAACACGATGGCTACGCAACCCAAGTGAGCTAACGGAACGCTGCACCACACAAAACCAAAAACAATGCTCGTGTGACACACCCCCAGACTTATCATGAAAACTAGGTGTGCACACGGCCTACTTCACAATCACCAACAAATTTTCTATTTAGCTCGGGGGGATTTCTTTTCAATAAACTTTTTCCAGATTTTTTTTTCTTCTTTTTACAACATAATTTTCTTCTTTTACTTATCCTCCAGTTAGTACAAATTCAGCAAAATGGCGTTTATTTCCCCTTCTCAACACGACGAGTCCATACATCACAACAAATTGAGAATTATGAGCGCAGTTAAACATCAATTTGGTTGCGGGTGTAGGATAAGCTTTGGGCTTTGGTGGATGAAGAGGAGCTGGACAAAGGAGTGGTAGGCACAAGTTTGGCTTGCAAAGGTGAGCGAAAAGGACATGGAACGACAAGGCTCAAACTAGCCAAAAGGTGGCCTACATCACGTTTAACTCGGCGAGTCGCCCTCGCCCATGCTTCGAGAGTCGCTTGGGGCAAGTTCTTAGCCCACGAGAAAGATAAACCTTCCTCCCGACTCGAGCAACACACGACTAGTGCTCGTACACACACAACACCGGGTTATCGTCAATTTCATTCACATTCACCATTTGAGTATAATAAATCTAAAACTACGCAACAATACTAATCAGAAATTAAATGCATAGAAACAATCTAATTTTACTCAAATTCTATCGTAGCATGCGGATGCGACTAGAACACTGCTCGAGTCAACATCGCGCTCCTAATAGTAATTCCTAAGTTAACATCCTATTTCATACTCCAACCAAAACAATTCATTCGGAAACAAAACAAATAGGTAAGCGCGCACTCAAGCGGGTGCAGTGGTGTGCAATGAAAATAAACTAAACATCTTTCCATAAACTAAAATATAAATACTTCTAGCATGCTATGCGATAGTGAACATGAGTGAACACTCAGAACGACTCTCCCCAGACTTAAACTAAACAATACCACTAGTATATTGCAATAAAATTCAGAGTAAAGTTAGGGAAAGAGAGTACCCAGTGCTCAGAAACAAGCACACCAGAAGATTGGCGCTAGATTTACGAGCAATCTGCCGCTTCCGCCATCACAAAGAACAAAGCCTACCTGCAAGTGATACACTAAAAACAGCAAAAATAATAAAAATTGAACTAAACATGTGAGAGAAATAATAATCAAGAAATCTGGGTTATCACCCATGGAGGTGAACCTGTTCCTGCAATTAAAATTAAGCACTCGCACTCATAACAAAAGGGACAAATTATGCTAAATTCATAAAACGATGCCCAGAAGAGCATCCAGAAGCAAAATGTTATTATTACAGTTAACAAAAGAAAATAAGTTCGAGCGACTCAAAAAAATAGAAACAGCAGCAAGAAAAAATATAACAAGGCTTAGAATAGCTCGCACACAGGGAGAAAGATCACTCGTCGTCGCTGTCACTATCTAGAACAACAACGAACGGCGGAGGTCTGGAAGATGACGCGGCCCGACCAGGAGGTGGGGGAATATTTAGTCCTCCCCACAATGCTTGCTGATAAACAAAATCCGTCAGCCAGTACTGGTTCTCCTCCAAATCGGAGAGGCGCTGATCGAAGCTTGGGACCTCCGGTGCTCTTGAAGAACTGCCCTCCTCCTTGGTTCTCCGCTCCTGCTTGAATGAACGACGCCGCGGCTGCGTAAGGGCTATCTCTCGATGAGTGGTCGGCGGCTCAGCCGGCTCTCCGTGCTCCTCATCAACTTGCCTCTCCCTAGGTGCATCACCTGGCATCACGACCACAAAATGCCCGCTACTCTTCTTCCCCACAACCCGCAGTAAATGAAAGCTCACCATGGTGGCCCTGGTGATGAAAGAGGGTGCAGTTACCTGCACCATCGGAGGCAGCTGACTCTAAACCCCCAATCCCTTAGCAATGCGAGTGATATAATATGCACCACCAATGGCACCAGTGAGACCGTAGGTGGCCTCGTGATGGAGGAAGAGAGCGAGCAAGTAGCCCAGATGCAAGGGCAGCCGGAATTCCATACTATATAAGCAGGTCAAATCTTGCCACCCCACGACATTCTGACTGAGAGCTCGAGCGACAAGAGAATGACTAAGAACGTGCTGCAGGTATCGGAGAGCAGGCGCGACAATCCAGGTGGATTTGCTCTTCCTGGCTACATACTCTTCATCACGACCTGTGAGAGCACACCACGCGGCACGCGGGGTGATGTCGTCAGGGAAGGAGATACTCGTACTCGAAAATTCAATCGCCGCAGCCTCCTCCTCAGTGTAAAAACCTGCGCTCACCGCCAACTCCGCCAGAGAAAGAGTGAAGACTCTCCCCATCATTCGGAAAGAACATTTTCCTGGACGTAGGCCGCAGGGCAGCAACTCCCACTCGAACGTTGCGAGAAACTCCAATGTGAGCTCCCGGTAGCCGAGGTCATCACACTCAAACACCCTGCTCCAGTGATCAAATGAATAACGAAGGCGGACGGCCTCCCCCAACTCGCCATTGTCGCCGATAGAATTAAGCTCGTTCCAATCGACTAAACGTTGGGACAGAAATGGCTTCTCCTTCAGTAAGTTGTATCGCCGTGTGTGCGAATCCTTGGAAAAGGTGGCCATTCGAGCAAGGATCTGAGCTGGAGAGGCGGAGGAACGGCCAGAGCGGTGGTAGGCCTTGGCGAAATGGCGAGCACTAGAGCTCATGGTGGTAGGAGGGCAAGGGAAGGAGGAAGATCAGAAATGGGCTCACCGGAAGGAAGAAGGGCGCACGATCGGCGGCAACCCAGCGGAGACGGCGCACGAACGTAGAAAACGAGAACCCTAGAATGTGCGCATAAGGCTTGGGCGGACGGGCTTTTTATAAAAATCTGGGCCAATCGCACGACCAGTGGTCGTGCGCGATAAGTAGTGCGCACGACCAGTGATCGTGCGCGCAAAATTTTAGTAAAAACTCCATCCACCGTGCAGTATATGTACAACTAGGAATCAGCACAAGCAGCGAGACAATCACAGCCTTAACAATGACTTAACTAAACTAGGCGAAATAAAAGTTCACGAAAAAGAGAGATAACTACTGGGGTTATTGTCATCCCAGCACGACTTATTCAAAAACTAAGGGTTCTAGCTAATGGGTGTATGAAAAAGAAAATGCACAGGTAACTGCTCCATTATCCGTTTCGGTAGCTGGTTCCGATACGGAGATAAGGTAGTCACCCCTCTACCTAAATAATAATACCTGCTTGACACAGGTAGAGGGAAAAGAAAGTAAGAAGAGGAGGAGGTATCCTCACTCAACTCACCAAAAACATCCTTGCCTAGCAAGGTTTCATCAACATTGAGGTGGCAGGAGGAAAAGGTAATGAGGGGAGCTTCCTCTACGGAGGGGGAGTAAACCTCCTCACGTGAAAGGATGCTCTCATCATTGACTTGAGCAAAAAGCTCCAAGTCCTCCTGAAGTACCTGTGAAGATTCAACCTGCACAGACTCAGATGAAGGAAGGGGATCCGGAAATAAAGAAGACGAAAAACATAAATAATCGTCAATCGGGGGAGTGATCCCGGTCTCACTCCCATCTGGTTGGGGAAGTAAAACAAAGTTAGGATTGTCATCAATGCTACAAGATTCGGCGGGATCAACGGTGGCCAGGCTTATAAAGTGTTCTTGGTAGAAAAGTTCTTCTCATTGTAAAACATGTTAGTTTCATCAAAGGAAACATGCATAGACTCTTCTATTTTAAGAGAGGATTTGTTAAATACCCTATATGCTTTACTAGCTATTGAATATCCTAAGAAGATTCCTTCTTCAGATTTTGGTTCAAATTTCTTAAGATATTTCTTATCATTGTTATGAACAAAACATCTACATCCAAAAGTTCTAAAATAATCAACTTTGGGTTTCTTCCCTTTAAGCAATTCATAGGGAGTTTTACCCTTAAGTTTGTGTATCAAACTTCTATTCAGAACATAATTTGCTGTGCTGACAGCCTCAGCCCAAAGGGATAGGGGCAAGTTAGCATCTGCAAGCAATGTTCTTGCTGATTCAATTAGAGTTCTATTCTTCCTTTCAACTACCCTATTTTGTTGAGGAGTTCTAGGAGCTGAGAAGCAATGCCTGATACCTTCCATATCACAGAATTCTTGCATGAGAAGAGACTCAAACTCAGTGCCATGATCACTTCTGATCAATGCAACTACAGTAGAGTACTCAATCTGTATGCTCTTAAGAAAGTCTGTAAGAACTTTAAAGTTATCTGACTTTTCTCTTAAAAAGAAAACCCAAGTGAATCTAGAGAAGTCATCCACAATAACTAGAGTGTAAGACTTCCCCCCTAAGCTCTTTATTGCAATAGGTCCAAAAAGGTCCATATGTAGCAAGTATAAGATTCTAGGTGAATCACTTTTAGATAATGATTTAAAGCTGTTTTTGGTTTGCTTACCTAATTGACATGCCCTACATAGACCTTCTTTCTTATATGATCCTGATGGTAAGCCTCTAACAAGATTATCCTTAGCTAATTTAGCAATGGTCCTAAGGTTTACATGTCCTAATCTTTTATGCCATAATTCACTAGATTTGCTTAACTCATTAAATAAGCAAATTTCTGATTTAGATGAGTTGAAGTTTACTAAATATATATTTCCTTGTCTAATTCCTGATAGAACAATAACATTATCAGATGATTTAATGATGCATTCTGATTTATTAAATGTTACCTGATAACCTTCATCACATAACTGACTTATGCTGATGAGGTTGTGCTTTAGACCTTTGACATAGGTTACTTCCTTGAATGTCACTGTTCCAATTTTAATTTGACCATAGCCTTTGGTTTGCCCACAGTTGGAGTCTCCAAAGATCACCTTGGGTCCAAGTTTTGCCTTGTAGTTGTACAGGTTGGCCTTGTTCCCTGTCATATGCTTTGAGCATCCACTGTCCAAGTACCATTTTTGATTTAATCTTGAATGGCTGTGTACCTGCAAAGACAAAAACATAAACTAGTTGTTTTTGACCCAGACTACCTTGGGTCCTTTTATGTTACCACAAAATTCAGAGATAAATGTCATTTCAGGCTGATCCTTGTAGCCTTGTGGATGATATCTCCTTGGAGGTATAGTCCACTTGGTAAAAGGATTTTTAGTATATTTAGGATTAGAATTCTTAGAGTTTTCTGTATATTGCTTGTTCGAGGAATTTGAATAAATTCGTCGATTATTATTCATTTTATAACTATACTAAAAATCTGTTCTTAGTTTTCGTCGAGCCTCGTTCGACAAATTTGAATCCTTTTGTCGAGTGTCGTTCGACGAATTCTTCTGAATTCTTCTATCCTTAACAAACTTGCTTGAAATGTCTTTATTTCTTTCTGCAGCTTCTTTGCTTTTAGCAGAAATGAATTTTATGGGTGTGGAGAGGATGTTTCTCTTAATCAGAGATGGCTCTCTTGATGAGGCACCCAAGCCTAGTTTGCTATTATTAAATCTAGCATTGACAGTGCTTGTGATGTCCATCAGCTTGATACTTCTCTCATTGAGGGATTCTTCAAACTTTTTGGCTTCAGATAGCTTACTCTAAAGAGTAGTAATGTGTTCTCTGAAGGCAGCCAAATCTTTCTTAAGATTTTCATTCTCTTCACTTATATTGTTCAGTTCAACTAACTTAGTTCTGAGAGAGATTATTTCTTTCTCAGATTTTATTAAGTCTTGGCAAAGAGTTTTGAAATCATCTTTGAATTCAATAGAAGTGAAATCAAAGTCAGATAGTACCTGATCAATATCATCTTCTATTTCTGATTCTGATTTCTCTTCATCAGAGTTGCTAGTTGAGGCATTGATTGCCATCATGCAAAAACTTTTTTCTTCTTCATCATCACTGGAGCTGGATGGTGATGCTGATTGTGACTCATTGTCTGAGTCATAAATAGCCATTAAGCATTGGCTGTCTTCTTTTATTTCTTCTTCATCAGAGGAGCAAGATGAAGATTCTGATCCAGATTCTGTTTCACTCCAGGATGTTGCTACAAATCCTCTTCCCTTCTTCTTGTGAGAGTGGGAGGAAGATTTGCTGGAGCCCTTCTTTTCTTCCTTTTCTTTTCTTCTTTCCTTCCTGTCCTTCTTGTGTTGAATCTCTGGACATTCAGGAGCAATGTGTCCTGGTTTCCTGCAGTCAAAACATATGATTTCATTAGAATGATTTTTGTCATACCTTGGCTTGTCATGACTTCTGGATAGTTGTTTTCTGAAGTCTTTCTTAGCCATATTATAGAATCTTTTGGCTAACAAACTCATAAACTCCTCTTTGTCAGGAGCTTTTCCTTTATCTTTTGCAGCCTTGAAGGCTATGCTTCTTTCCTTCTTGGGTGCTGGGGATGAAGTGGATTCTTCATTTTCCCTAGTTTTGATGAGCTGCTCATAAGATTTGAGCTTGCCCAACAGAGCTTCAGTGGTGATCTCATTGAGACTTCTGGATTCTTTGATTGGCCAGATTCTGGAGTCCCATGTGCTGGGAAAGCACATAAGAATTTTGTCATTGATCTCTGTGAGTGAGATCACTTTGTCCAAAGACTTCAGCTCATTTATTATGAGGCTGAGCCTATTGTACATATCAGCTACATTTTCTGATTCTCCCTTCTTGAAGTTCTCATATTGAGAGATCAGGTGAGATCTCCTATCTTTTCTTTCATCTGCTGACCCTGCCACCACGTTGTTGAGAGATTCCCAGATTTCTTTTGCTGAGGTGCACTCAACTACTTTTTGGAATATATCATCTGACATAGTTAGGGCCAGAATGTTCATGGCCTTTGCATCTGCATTTCTCTGCTTCTTCTGAGCCTCAGTCCACTCAGGAGATGGAACAGCATTGTTGTCTGTTGTTGCAGCAGTACTAGCTGATGCTGTGGGTGCTGGAGGTCCTGTAAGAATAACATTAAAAATTTCCTCATCAACGGAGTTCATATAAAGCCTAATCCTTGCTTTCCATAGTGCAAACTTATTGAGATTGCACATAGGAGGTCTTGTGCTGGAATACTCCTTGTTTTGTGCCATGAGTTTTAAATAAGATAAAATCTTAGAGAATAAAACTCTTAGAAAAAAAAATTAAGATCTGGTTGATCTTTGTGATTCAGGTGTTAGCCTGTAAAGAATCAACCTGCCTCTGATACCAATTGAAAGTGGAGGTCAGATCTTAAATTACTCTAGAGGGGGGGGGGGGGGGGGTGAATAGAGTATTAAAATTTTTAAAAGGTTTTATAGCAGAAATTAAACTACAGAATTACTAAAGGACACACAGCACAAGCACACAGAGACAATCAAGCACAGAAGACACAAGGAGCTATAGTAGTTCCCCAATAAATCTGGGTACGTCTACTCTTCTACCACCTTTGGTAGGAATCAACTAGGAGGGTTGATAAGGTGCCCAGGCACCAAGGGATTTTTGATAAGGTGTCCACACACCAATAAGCTTTTGATAAGGTGCTTAAAAACCACACTAGGATTTTTTGATAAGGTGTCTTGCCACCACTGGGCAAACTTTTGAAGGGAGTATTAATCCTGTACAGAATGAGATAAAAAGGTATAGAGTGTTCTTCTCTGTCAATGATCTGAGAGAAGACAAAAGGTGTTGAAGCAGAAAGCTCCCCCTGTCTGATGAGAGTTGATGATAGCTTTTGGATAGAGCTTTCTCAAATAGAAGTCTTTGTAGCTGATGATCCAGAAGAAATTAATCTTCAGATTGTTGTTGCTCTTGAAAGACTTTATCTTGCAGCAGATCTAAGAGATTAAATCTGGTTCTCAGAAAGATGAAGATGCTGCCTTGATGAAGTAGAATGCTGAAAAAAGAATAGTGTATTTTCTTCTTCTTCTGAAAAACTTCTTCTATCCTCCTTGTTCTGTGATCAAGGAAGAGAGCAAGTGATGGTGAAGTTTTTCTTTATTTTTATCTCAAAAACGACTATCTCAGTTCTTTCTGTTCTTCTCCTTTTTTTTATCTTCTGATAACTGTTTGTATATATATTTTCAAATTCAAATCTTCTGTCTATTTAAGGAATGTCTTCTTCTGACTTAAATCCTTCTTGGAACCAGGTAGCCACCCAAAACGATTTTTGGCAGGTCCTTTTAACTCCTTTTGTCGAGAAAGATGCCTTTGGCATTAAATGTCAACGACTATTCATCTTCTTGGAAAGGAAGGAATATAAGGATATAATAAATGAGAAAGATATCCTTACTTGGCTGCCTGAATATGTCCAAGGAGAAATAAATATATCCATTATTTTGCTGATTTGAGTTCAGAGAACTGACATCTACTGAGAATATAAGTCTGAACGTCAGAAAGCAATTTGTCGATCGTTGGCTTAGAATTTTCGACCGCTGCTAGTCATTTGTCGAGCACTGGCTTAGAATTTGTCGACCGCTGCTAGTCATTTGTCGAGCGCTGACTCAGAATTTGTCGACCTCTGGAACTGCAAATTTCTTCAGTCTACTGGAAGCAATTTGTCGAACGAATCTGGTCATTCGTCGAACACCACTCACAATGTGTTGAGCTTGAATTTGCCTAAGTTCTGCTAATCTAATCAGCCTAATGTTTGACCCTAAGGCTATACATTGGGGTAAATACAGATCCTTAATCAACACATAGTGATCCTAGCCCAAATTAGTAATAGGGTTGTTCCAACAATGTGTCTTTCCTTTTTGTTCCTTTCACAGCCTCCTTCTTGTCTATGATCTATTGCCAGAGTTTCTCCGCTGAAGCCTTCTTCCCCAGCATCTGAGCTTTGATAGCCTCAGTAGAAGTGGTCTCTCTGGTCTGGTCAGCGACCTAGCTGAGAACTTACTCTGACTTGTGGCAGTCAAAGGTAATGGACACACCTGGAAGGTTCATCACAGAAGGCCCTGAAGAGGTGGTTGCAAGTCAACAATGTTGGAGGACGCCAAGACCGCGTCCCCTGACAATTCAGCTTGCTGATCTTTAAGAGGTCTAACGATCTCCTTGGTCGCATCCACCTTCGCCACAACCTTAGAAGCTTTGACCGCCAGAACCTTCTTGGTGCTCACGGTCTCTTTCTGTTTGCCATTTCCTTTTGGGTAAACTATCTTAGATGGCCCCTGGCCCTGTGCTCGCTTAGTCAGATTCTTCAATATGCTCGCCATTCAGCGGTCTTTGCGGTCAGAAAAGCAGTGATCGCTGATAGCACAAGCTCGCAGTTCTTTCCAGAAAGTTCTAGATTCTGAAGCCTTGAATCCGTATTTATAGATTCTATCACATTTATGATGGTCGTGGTCTCAGCGGTCAAAGCGGACATTTCTGAAGTTCAAGCGAAACTTGAAAATGTGTGGGGATCATGTTTGCCCAGAAGCCCGCGACCTCACTTTTTTCGGGTTTAGGGTCAGTTCCTACGGTCTCAATTCTGGGAGACCGCCTAGACCACTTGCATCATCTCCAACAGTTCTTCTAAGTCATAGGCGGTCAGGCTCCAGGGAGATTGCCAGACCGCGTGGTCTGAGGGTTTTTTCTCATTTTTTGTTATTTGCACCCCCGATCTCTGTCCCGTTTCTCCTGTACCCTGGGCAGCCCGTAATTTTTGCAACTGCCCATTTGGTCAGACTCTGCATCTATAAGTAGAGCGGTATGGGTAATAGAAAAAGGACTTTTGGCTTCGAGACTCCAGCTTGCGACTTGTGCAATCGGTCTCAAATTCTGTTACTTTTCTACCTCTCATCCTTACCTGTTTTAGACCCCTCTTGTAATCTTTTTGAGATCAATCGAAGCAGCTCTTTCCTCAGAGATCTCCTCTATGGTTTTTTCTATCTCAAGTAGCATGCACTCCGCGGTCTTCCCCCCATCTCCTTTTTAGTGTGAGTTTTGGAGGTACATTTTTGTGCCAACACAAGTCATTCTTCTCCTTCAACCTTCAAGTAGTCCAAGTTCATCTATTAAGCAAGGAAGAAGAATCTCTTTTTCTCAGATCTGAAGTTGAATCTCTTTGATATTTCTAAGAAGATTGTTTTCAATCTATTATTTGTAAAGAATACTTTTTCAACTCTTGTAGGATGTTTTACTTCTGAGCTTTGTAGATCCTAGTTTAGAGGATCGAGTGTATGGGAGGTTGTTCTATGAGTTTTTGTATGTGATAAGTACTATTTTTATAACTTTTTAATAGAAAATCTTGTAAATATTTAATATGAATTTTCTATTTTATGTCAAATTTAGGTTATAAGTAGTTCTTTTTGTAATTTTGATTCTAACTTAGCTTAATTTCGATATTTGCAGATTTTTGGGACAAATCGGGAAAAATGGCATGACACGCCCCAGGTCTCGCCCGTGACCAAGGGCGTGTAACCTGAAGATCAGTCCAGAATCGATGCCGCGCTGTTTGAACCAGTCCACACCAAGTCACTCCCCAGGTCACGCCCGTGACCCAAAGTCACGCCCGTGACTGGGGGCGTGTAATCTTAGAATCTTCCACGTGGAGCCGCCGTCGAGACGAGGAGATGCTGTCGAGAAGTCAACCTAAGTCACGCCCGTGACCCACATGTCACGGCCGTGACTTTCCAGCGTGATCCCTGCTCTGCCGCCGCGCCAAATTCCAGCCCACGCCGCATTTAATGCACACGTCCAAAGTCACGCCCGTGACCATGTTACACGGGCGTGTAATGTCCAACTTTTCTGCCGCCGACACGTCAAGCCCACGCCGCTGCCAGATCCAATGTTACAGTGATTACACGCCCTTGGACACGCCCGTGACCGAGGGCGTGTAACTTGAAAATTTTGCCTATAAATTCAGAGGCTCTCCTTGAGTCCAGGGTTCAGAATTTTGGAGTGGGGGAGGTGCTGCTAGAGCTGTTAGTGAAGTTTTTCAATGCTTTCTCATGCTTTTCAATTTCATGTTCTTCCTTTTTAATTCATGTAATGTGTTAGTTCTTAGTTTTATGCAACAGTTAGTTAAAGCTTGTAATCCTTTCCTTCCTAGCTTGTAATCTCTTTAATTAAAGCTTGTAATCGTTTTGATTTTCAATAAAATTAAGTTCTCTTTCCTTCATGTTCTCTTTTTCCTTAAGCACTCTTTCTTTCATGCAATGATTTTTCTTTCCTTTTCCCCCTCCACTATGGTTGAGCATTAAGTATTTTTGTCTTCGTTTAATCCTTTCATTTAGCTTGCAATTAGTTTCAATTTTAGTTAAGCAAAAACAAACCAAATCAAATTTTCGTCGATAAAATAATGACGATTTTCCTCGAAGTAGAAGTAATCAACGCGCCCCGCGAAATACGACCTTGATATTCCTAAATATCCTATACTATAGACGATAAGGTACACTTGCCTTTATCGGATATAGTTTTGGAGAAAAATCTAACATTCGCGCATGCAATTTTCATATCAAGTTTTTGGCGCCGTTGCCGGGGACTTTGCGTAGATATTTTGAAAAGAGGATAGCTATTAATTTTATCATGCTTTCTTTTATTTTACTTTGCTTTTTCTAAATTTCAAAAAGAAAAAAAAAATATTTTTAGTTTTTCTTCTTCCTTTCTTCTCTTTTTAGTGTATGACCCGAGGTAGCACTTCGATTCTTCCTTTTGATCCGGAGATCGAGCGAACCCTTTTGAGGCACCGCCATTCTCGTGATCAGGGAAATCAAATAGAATCCGAAGAGTCAATCGGGGACACTAACGCAGCAAATATGGATCATAATCTTAATCCTCCTAATCTTAACGAGCCAAATCCTAATGAGGACGCGCAACGGACCATGTCCTATTATGCGCGACCGAATTTGGAAGGCACACAATCGAGTATTGTTCGCCCCACGGTGGCGAACAATAATTTTGAGATCAAGTTCAGCATCATACAAATGGTGCAACAATCGGTGACCTTTGATGGTCAACCGGACGAGGATCCAAACTCACATATCTCTTACTTTCTTGAAATTTGCGACACTTTTAAGATCAATGGCGTCACCGATGACGCCATTCGATTACGTCTTTTTCCTTTTTCTTTGCGGTCTAAGGCCAAGCAGTGGCTGGACTCCCTACCTAGGGGATCCATCACTACATGGGCCAAAATGGCGGAAAAATTTCTTAATAAATATTTCCCGCCTTCAAAGACCGCTAAATTGCGCACGGATATTGCATCGTTCATGCAAATCGACTCGGAGACTCTCTATGACACATGGGAGCGCTTCAAGGAGCTTTTGCGTCGATGCCCTCACCATGCACTTGCCACTTGGCAACAAGTGCAAATATTTTATAATGGCTTAAATCTCCAAACGAGGCAAATGATTGATGCGGCCGCCGGGGGGACATTAAATAATAAAACCCCGATCGCCGCTCAAGAGCTTTTCGAAGAGATGGCCACAAATGCGTATCAATGGAACATGCCCCGAGCGTGGCCTAATAAGCCGGCCGGAATTTTTGAAATAGACGCAAACGAAAATTTGGCTTTACAAGTTGAGCGCTTAACAAAGCAAGTGGCGGAGATGTCTGCTTCCTCCGCCACTCCTCCTTGGGCCAATAACGTTTTAATTGAAGAACATGTTGACTACATGGGAAATCCACCTCAGCCTTCCTATAACCCGAACACCGCTCCGTATAATAACACCTACAATGCGGGTTATAGGAATCATCCAAATTTCTCATGGAGCAACCAAGGAAATGCTCAGCGTCCTATGAATTTAAATCAACCTCCCCCTAATCAACTTCTTAACTTAACTCCGCCTCAAAATTTGATTTCTCAAAATTATAATCCACCCGGTTTTCCACCGCAACAGCAAAAACTCTCTCCGATTGAAGAGGTTTTTGCAAAATATGTTGCTACAAATGAAACGAACATCAGGAACCTTACCGGATCAATCAAAAATTTAGAGAATCAAGTGGGCCAACTCGCAAAGATGATTTCTGAGCGTCAACAAGGAGCACTACCGGGGAACACCGAGCAAAATCCAAAGGAGAGCGCGCACGCGATTACACTCCGAAGCGGGAAGGAGGTGGTTCAAAAATAGGACGAACCCAAGGTAATTTCCTCTCCTCCTACTTTTAATTCATCTTCGAATTTGCCCGCTACGATAGCTCCGCACTCTTCTATTTTAAATCCGCGCGCTCCTACTTCTAATATTCCGTATCCATCGAAATTTAAAAATGAAAGCGCCGAAAAAAATTATAAAAAGTTTTTAGATGTTTTAAAACAAATCCATATTAATGTACCTTTCTGCGAGGCTATCTCACAAATGCCTAAATATGCGAAATATCTTAAGGAGTTGCTCTCCAATAAGAAAAAGTTAGAAGATATTTCGCATATTTCTTTAAACGCAGAATGCTCCGCGGTTGTACTCAACAAATTGCCGAAAAAAGCAAATGACCCGGGACGGTTTTCCATCCCATGTCTTTTTGGCAATTCGTTAGTAAAACACGCCTTAGCGGATCTTGGAGCAAGCATCAACCTTATGCCGTTTTCTTTGTTCAAAAAGTTAGGTCTAGGAAATCCAAGGCCCACTCGAATGAGTATCCAATTAGCGGATCGTTCTTTAAAATATCCGATAGGAATAGTGGAGGACGTGCTCGTCAAGGTTGACAAATTCATCTTCCCGGTGGATTTTGTCATTCTTGACATCGAAGAGGATGCCGAAGTACCCCTCATACTCGGCCGCCCCTTCCTTGCCACCTCCCGCGCTATTATCGACGTAAGTAACGGAAAGCTCCTCCTACGGGTTGGAGACGATGAAGTTACTTTCGACATAAATTCCTCGATGCGGAACACGCTAGAAAATGACGATTCATGTTTTTACTTAGAAGAGTGTTGTGAGTTCGATTCATCCCTCAAGTTAGTTTCATCGGCGAATAGTGATTCCGAGCCCGTAGAGCTCTTTTGCGATGAAGAAGAAGTCTCTCACCCCACACCACCCGAACCATTAATTTTAGAAAAATTAAAAATCAAGACTTCTTATGAAGAACCACCCGAATTAGAGTTGAAACAACTCCCCCCTCACCTTAAATACTTGTTTTTGGAAAAAGAGTCTAAGCTTCCCGTCATCATTTCATCCGATCTTAGCAACTCAGAAATTTCTGAGTTGACTATAGTCTTAAGAAAGCACCGCCACGCAATTGCGTGGCAATTATCGGACATTAAGGGTATAAACCCATCTTTCTGCACTCATAAAATATTTCTCGAAGATTTCTCGAAATTTAGTCCAGCCTCAACGACGGCTAAACCCTAACATGAAAGAAGTCGTTAAGGCCGAAGTTATAAAACTTCTGGACGCGGGAATCATCTACCCGATATCGGACAGTACTTGGGTTAGCCCAGTACAAGTCGTGCCAAAGAAAGGTGGTGTTACGGTAGTTGCGAACGAAAATAACAAATTGATCCCAACCCGTACTGTTACGGGTTGGCGGATGTGCATCGACTATCGGAAATTAAATGATGCCACCCGTAAGGATCATTTCCCTCTACCATTATCGACCAAATTTTAGAACGCCTTTCGGGTCACTCCTACTACTGTTTTCTCGATGGTTTGTCGGGATACTTCCAAATTCCGATTTCGCCCGACGACCAAGAGAAAACCACTTTCACTTGTCCCTTTGGCACCTTCGCTTATCGAAGGATGCCATTCGGTCTTTGCAACGCGCCAGCTACATTCCAAAGATGTATGCTGGCAATTTTTGACGAGTTAGTGGAGGAGGTGATGGAAGTATTTATGGACGATTTTTCCGTGTACGGGAGTTCTTTTGAAAATTGTTTAAAAAATCTCGAGCGCGTGTTGCAGCGATGTGAGGAAACAAATTTAGCGCTTAATTGGGAAAAATGCCATTTTATGGTCAAGGAAGGACTAGTCCTTGGCCATAAAATTTCGGGCAAGGGGATCGAGGTCGATAGGGCCAAGATTGAAGTAATTGAAAAACTCCCCCCTCCCACAAACGTAAAAGCTATTAGGAGTTTCCTAGGCCACGCAGGGTTCTATCGGCACTTTATACAAAATTTTTCAAAAATTACAAAGCCGTTAACCCATCTTCTCGAGAAAGATTCTTCTTTTCTTTTTAGCGATGAATGTCATTTAGCTTTTCAACTTATCAAAGAAAAACTTATAAACTCCCCGATTCTAGTCGCGCCGGATTGGTCGCTCCCTTTTGAAATCATGTGCGACGCGAGTGACATTGCGGTTGGTGCCGTTGTAGGCCAACGGGTGAGTAAGTATTTCCACCCTATCTATTATGCGAGCAAAACACTCACGTCAGCACAAGCAAATTACACCACGACCGAGAAGGAACTTCTAGCAATCGTTTTCGCCTTCGATAAGTTTAGGTCGTATATCACCCTCTCGAAAGTCATCGTCTTCACGGATCACTCCGCACTTAGATATCTTTTAAGCAAATCGGACTCCAAACCTCGTCTTTTGCGATGGATCCTCCTCTTGCAGGAGTTTGACTTAGAGATCCGGGACAAAAGGGGAGCCGAAAACTTGGCGGCCGATCATCTCTCCCGTTTAGAAAACCCCACCTCGGACGTATTAATAGAATTTGACATTAATGATAAATTTCCCGAAGAGCGCCTCCTTGCTCTCGAAAATATTAATTCATCGTCTACCCCCTGGTTTGCAGATCTGGCTAACTATTTAGTAGCCCGGGTCCTGCCAAAAGAAGTCTCGAGTCAGCAAAAGAAGAAATTCTTTTCTGATTTAAAGAATTACTTTAGGGAGGACCCCTTTTTATTCCGTGTATGCGCAGACCAGGTAGTAAGACGATGCGTCTCGAGTGAGGAAGGCCTTAAAATTTTACGTCATTATCATGAGGGACCCACCGGAGGTCATTATCATTCAAACCGAACCGCGAGGAAGGCGCTGGAGGCGGGCTTTTATTGGCCCTCGCTCTTCAAAGATGCTCACAACCTTGTGAGCACTTGCGACAGCTTCCAGCGGTCGGGGAACATCTCTCGCCGGGATGAGATGCCCCAAAACATTTTCTTAGAATGCGAAATTTTCGATCTTTGGGGCATTGATTTCGTTGGTCCTCTCCCTCCTTCATTTTCAAATAAGTATATTCTAGTAGCGGTCGACTACGTGTCAAGGTGGGCGGAAGCGCAAGCTCTCCCCACCAACGATGCGCGAGTCGTCGTTAACTTTTTAAAAAAATTATTCTCTCGATTTGGCACTCCGCGCGCTATTGTGAGTGATCGGGGCACCCATTTTTGCAATACTCAATTAACAAAAATCTTAGCAAAATATGGTGTTACGCACAAATTATCCACTGCATATCACCCACAAACGAGCGGCCAAGTTGAAGTTGTTAATCGAGAATTAAAACGGATCTTAGAAAAAACAGTTTCTATTAATCGGAAGTATTGGGCAATAAAACTCGATGACGCGCAATGGGCCTATCGAACGGCGTACAAGACCGCTATCGGTTGTACACCGTATCGAATGGTTTATGGCAAGGCTTGCCACCTTCCGGTCGAATTAGAACATCGCGCATTTTGGGCGCTTAAAATTTTAAACCTCGATTCCACTCTAGCAGGAGAACAAAGAAAATTTCAAATGAACGAATTAGATGAGTGGCGAGCGAAAACATATGAGAGCAATAAATTATATAAGGAGCGAACAAAGTTATATCACGATAAGCATATAAAATTTCCAAAAACTTTTTCGCCGGGCGATCTCGTCCTCCTTTATAATTCCCGCCTTCGCCTTTTTCCGGGAAAACTAAAATCCCGATGGACCGGACCCTTTATTGTTAAAGAGGTTTGGTCCTATGGGACAATTTTAATTTCCCACCCGGAAAAAGGTACCTTCAAAGTTAACGGGCACCGCCTTAAATTATATCTTCCGGGAGAGTTACCAAATGAAAAGAGTGATTCAATTGTTTTTCAACCTTTAATATGACCGACAAGTGGGTCAAGCTACGCGACCTTAAACAAAGCGCTTTTGGGAGGCACCCCAAAGTTATCTTTTTATTATCTTCTCTTGTTCTTTAACATATTTTGTAGGTAATCGTCGCTTCCCCGCGCAAACTTCAAAAATCAGGGAAGCCCCTTCTCTTTCTTCCTTCTCTTTTATCTTGCATTTCCTTTTTATTTTGTTTTGCACTTTTTTTTTCTTCTTTTACTTCATACTTAGTTTTAAACATTGGGGACAATGTTTAACTTTAAGTATGGGGGTGTAAATAGTTTTTTTGTAAATAGTTGTTAAATCAGAAAATTTTCAAAACAAAAAAATATATATATTTTCTTATGTTTTCTTCTATTTTAGCACTTGTAAAACCCAAAAACTCAAAAAAAAAAAATAGAAAACAGAAAAATTTAAATCTTGGAAAGGGACGTTTGGGATTTTATCCCATCACACCTCCTAGTACCTTGCGAACCCTTCACCGGGTAGCCCTTGGGAAGTCCAAGACTTGCAAAAAAAATTGTTAAGTTTTAAAGCTAGTTTCCTTTCTTTGTAAATAGTTTTTAATGAGAAAAATTCAAAAAAAAGATAATATCAAAAATTCAAAAAAGATAATATCAAAAATTCAAAAAAAAAGATAATATCAAAAATTCCAAAAAATTCATATTTCCCTCCTTCTTGTTGTTTTTGTGATTTCTTAGAAATCTAGTTGAGAATGTTTATAAGCATGTTTAAGTTTTTAATTGGCTGAAATTTTGCTTATCATAGTTTGTTAATTTTAAATTTGAGGTAATTTTGATTTAAGAATCATCTTATGATTTTAAATTGATTAGAGAATTTTGTTAGCATGACTTCTCTTTTTATTTTTAAATGGCTTCATTTTGTAGTAAATTTCCTAAACCTCTTTAGATTTTAATTATATTTTCTTCTAACTTCTTAGATCTTAGGAATTTTAATTTTACTAGAATTTGCTCTCAATATGATTTAAAGCTAGCTAGATTTTTTTCCCTACCCTACCCCTTTGATGGCATAAAAAAATGTATTAAAAGATCATATGTCATGGGAATAAGAGGATAAAATTCATTATTCCCTAAAACATATGCACCCAAAATATTTGAAAAGATTATATGGCATGGAGTAAGAGGATAAAATTCATTACTCCTAAACCATATACATTTTGGGTTTTTATTAGAAGAGAAAAAAAAGAGTAAAAAAAAGAAGGAAATTTCATGATAAATTCCATTTCCTCCATTCAAAAAATTTCTCTTCTTATGCCAAATTTTATGAAATCCCCCTTAGCCAATTATCATTGTTCTAGTTTTAGTTGAAAATTATGGAGAGAGCAATATTTAGTAATTTACTTTTCCTTAAGATTCTTTTAAGATAGAGTTCTTATAATTTTAATTTAATTTAGTTTTATAATTTCTACAATTTTGTCAAACTACTTAATTTTCTTGAGAAGTTATTGCCTAAACATTTTTCCCTCTTTTCAAATCATCATCATAATTTAGGACTTAACTCCCCCTTGAATTTACTCTTAACTTAACTTTTGGTTAAATGAAATTTTAGTTTTAAATTAAAATTTTTTTAAGGATGTCTTATAAATAATGTCTCACACTTTTGCTCTGGAATAGCAAAACCTCAAGTATGGGGGTATTTGATAAGTACTATTTTTATAACTTTTTAATAGAAAATCTTGTAAATATTTAATATGAATTTTCTATTTTATGTCAAATTTAGGTTATAAGTAGTTCTTTTTGTAATTTTGATTCTAACTTAGCTTAATTTCGATATTTGCAGATTTTTGGGACAAATCGGGAAAAATGGCATGACACGCCCCAGGTCACGCCCGTGACCAAGGGCGTGTAACCTGAAGATCAGTCCAGAATCGATGCCGCGCTGTTTGAACCAGTCCACACCAAGTCACGCCCCAGGTCACGCCCGTGACCCAAAGTCACGCCCGTGACTGGGGGCGTGTAATCTTAGAATCTTCCACGTGGAGCCGCCGTCGAGACGAGGAGATGCTGTCGAGAAGTCAACCTAAGTCACGCCCGTGACCCACATGTCACGGCCGTGACTTTCCAGCGTGATCCCTGCTCTGCCGCCGCGCCAAATTCCAGCCCACGCCGCATTTAATGCACACGTCCAAAGTCACGCCCGTGACCATGTTACACGGGCGTGTAATGTCCAACTTTTCTGCCGCCGACACGTCAAGCCCACGCCGCTTCCGGATCCAATGTTACAGTGATTACACGCCCTTGGACACGCCCGTGACCGAGGGCGTGTAACTTGAAAATTTTGCCTATAAATTCAGAGGCTCTCCTTGAGTCCAGGGTTCAGAATTTTGGAGTGGGGGAGGTGCTGCTAGAGCTGTTAGTGAAGTTTTTCAATGCTTTCTCATGCTTTTCAATTTCATGTTCTTCCTTTTTAATTCATGTAATGTGTTAGTTCTTAGTTTTATGCAATAGTTAGTTAAAGCTTGTAATCCTTTCCTTCCTAGCTTGTAATCTCTTTAATTAAAGCTTGTAATCGTTTTGATTTTCAATAAAATTAAGTTCTCTTTCCTTCATGTTCTCTTTTTCCTTAAGCACTCTTTCTTTCATGCAATGATTTTTCTTTCCTTTTCCCCCTCCACTATGGTTTAGCATTAAGTATTTTTGTCTTCGTTTAATCCTTTCATTTAGCTTGCAATTAGTTTCAATTTTAGTTAAGCAAAAACAAACCAAATCAAATTTTCGTCGATAAAATAATGGCGATTTTCCTCGAAGTAGAAGTAATCAACGTGCCCCGCGGAATACGACCTTGATATTCCTAAATATCCTATACTATAGACGATAAGGTACACTTGCCTTTATCGGATATAGTTTTGGAGAAAAATCTAACATCCGCGCATGCAATTTTCATATCGGTAGGGGACGTTGTTTCTGAGCTTGTAGGATTTGAAGACTCTGAGGTGTAAGATTTATTGAAATATGAGTTTGGTGATGTAGCCGAGTCTAGCCATAAGTGCTAGATAGGCGAGGCGGGAATGTGGACGTACACATTCCGGGGAACCACTATAAATCATTGTGTCTGTGCTGTGTGTTTTCTCTTATTTTATGTGCATACTTTCTAAAATATTTTACTCACCTATTCACCCCATCTAGGTGATTTGGGTAGATAACTAGCTACATTCATTTGGTATCAAAGGTAGGTTATTCATTAAAGGCTAACACCTTGAACATGATCTTTATCTAGTTGTTAAGAGAACATCAAGTCTGGAATGGATAGAAGCAAGGATGTGTCCTCGATGAAATTGCTGGTGTGCACCAAAGAGAATATCCCCATGTGGAAGGAAAGAGTAAGGTTCTACATGGAAGTCATCGATCCAAGAATATTTCAAATTGTTGAAGAACGTCCTTATATTCCTACGACTCCATCAACTATAGATGCAAAAATTCTGGTTCCTAAGAAAATGTTGGATTTAACTTGTTTGCCTGGAATTCCGCGACCTTTTTTCTCAAGTTAGAATGGACCTTCCCAGTGGTCTCAAAATTGTGAGATCATCCAGATCGCCTGTCTGCTCAGTCAGACCCTCTTTTTTCAGCGGTCTCAGATGTGTGAGACCGCCAAGACCGCCTCTCTCCGATCTAGGGATTCTTCTAAGTGCTCGGCGGTCATGCTCTAGTTAGATCGCCAGACCGCGCAGTCTGCCCCCTTTTCTTCTTTTAGTTATTAGCACCTCTTTTCCTCTGCCCCGACTCTCCTGTACCCCGGGCAGCCCATAATTTTTGGATCTGCCCGTTCGGGCAGCCTCCACATCTATAAATAGAGGGGTAAGGGTACCTGAAAAAGGACTTCTGCTTCGAGCCTCTAGCATACAACCTGTGTAAGCGGTCTCAAATTCTGTCACTTTTCTACCTCAGATCCTACTCTGATTCTATTCTCCCTGTTTTCCCCTTCCGAGGTTAATCCGGGTAATTTTTCTCTCCTCGTTTTCCTCTTCAACATCTCTCATCTAAAGTAACCTACACTCCGTAGTTTCCCATCTTTCCTTCCCTTAGTGTGAGTTTTGGAGGTACATTTTTTGGTATCAACAGAACGAACACGCGACATTCAGATCAGGAGTGTTTAGGTGAATTCAGCAAACATCGAGATGGCAGACCGCAGAATGCGAGCTCGCCGGTCTTCTAGTAGTCATCCTCCCCTCGCCTCGAATCCCTTAGAAGCCCTCGAGCATTGTTTCGAGCTGCGTGTCGAGTAGGCTCTCTGGGAGGCCGCTCGAGCTCGGCAAGAGGTTTCCCAGGCTTAGCAGGAGATCACGTGATCTCATCAGGAGATCGCGCCATCTCAGCAGGAGACCGCTCGAGATCGCCAGGAGGTTGTTCGAGCCCAGCAGGAGTCCTCCAAGAAGATCGAAGCCATGAGTCAGGTTCTGGCAGCGATGTCCAAAGGATCCTTCCTCAGCCAGGTCAGGTTGCCACACCTGACCGCTTGGCTAGCGATCACCCTTGTGATCGCGTGACCCCTCAGCATGCAGCTCCTCTGCGGTCTCAGCAGGAG
Organism: Dactylorhiza incarnata; assembly: GCA_033032865.1. Lineage (NCBI taxonomy): Eukaryota > Viridiplantae > Streptophyta > Magnoliopsida > Asparagales > Orchidaceae > Dactylorhiza > Dactylorhiza incarnata. The sequence goes on from JAWHQI010000005.1 coordinate 18,115,443, forward strand.
GAGTTCGCAACCCGTCATGGTTCTTTAAGAGTAGTAGCTCAGGGGCCTCCAGCCCAGACCCTGAATTTCCAAGAGGATTATGTCTATCCTCCGGCCCCTCCTGCTCCTTTTCCAGCTCCTTTTCCTGCTCCTTTTTTTGCTCCTTCTGATATAGTTGAGGTGGAGGAGCCCTCTCCTTTTTCTGACAAAGTTCATTGGGAGCCCATTCCCAATGGCTTCAGAGAGCCTCGACTCCCTACGTTCTCTGGGGAGAGTGATCCAGTTTCGCATCTTCAGGCATTCGAGTCCGTCGTCGCTCTTAGGACTATCTCAGATGCTGTGAGGTGCAAGTTGTTGATCACCTCTTTTGATGGACCTGCTAGGGAATGGTTCTACAAGCTGCCTTCCCAATCCATCCCGAGTTTTGCCGTACTAAGGCATTAAATCCTCCTGAGGTTTGCAACCACGAAGAAAAGAAAGAGTGGTCCTGCGACCCTCTTCAAGATTAAGCAGGGAGATAACGAGACTACAACTCGTTTTATTGATCGCTTCCAAAATGAAATTCTGGGAATCAGGGATGTTGCAGGAAGGTCCCGTCAAGTTGAGGTTACCACTAGAGAGCCCAACTCTTATCAAGAGCTGATCAGTATTGCCAACCGTAACATAGAAGGGAAAATCAACAACCCCACCTATGTCTCTAATTTCACTAGCAAGGCCATTCAGAAAGGTTCCGCAGGATTCTATCTAGCTCCATCGTCGTCAAAGTCGCATCAAGATGTCCCCCTCCCGCTCCAAGAAGAGGAAAAAGCTTCCGTAATAACTGCTTCAATCAAGGAAATCAACAGTTCTATCCTAAAGGGCCTCTGCTGCCAAACCCTGCTACTCCAGTTCCTCAAATCACCCTAGTTCATCAAATCTAGTACATTCAGCCATCTCTTTTGACTGCTCAGCCATTCTACAATGACTCCCAATAGTCCTTTACAGGCCTTGGTGTTTTTATGAGTGAAGTAATTCAGATTCTCCAGAAGCATCCCTTCTTCAGAAAGCCCGCTCCGCTTAACTCAGACCCAAAATCTCAGAATCTGGCTCTTTACTGTGAATACCATAGGGAAAGAGTCCATCTGATCGAGGATTGCTGAGCCCTTCACTTGCTAGTAGAGAAGCTTCTGAAGGAGGGAAATCTCCGAGATCTCCTTCAGAAAAGTGATCCCTCTAAGGCTTCAACCTCTAAGAGCATGGAGGTAGTGGAAGTCCACTGGGAATGTGAAGAGGTAGATGATGAAGGCCATCTCGGCAACATCGGCTTTCCCAGCGAGTGTGTGGACGTAGATGATGAAGGTGCTCTTGGCAACCTTTTTTGCATCCACGGAGGAGCAGGACCAGAGTCCTTTAGGAGGGCTAGTCTTAAAAGGGTTTTTCGGTCAGAAGTCGCTGCCACTTCCTCAGCTCCGGTCCGGGGAACGGTTACCTTCGGAGAAGAGGACCTTCCTACAACCTCCAATCCCTTTAACGACGCAGTTGTCCTCAAAGCAGTCATAGAGAATTATACTGTGGAGAAAATTCTAATCGATATAGGGAGCTCGGTGAACATGCTCTTCAAGCCCGCCTTCGAAGCTTTGAAGACAGGGAAGCCTCTTCTCTCCACGGAGGGACCTCTCTATGGTTTCTCGGGAGAAAAGAAGGAGGTGGAAGGAGTCGTCACCCTCTCAGTGATTTTAGGAGGCATCGTGAAGCATGCAAAGTTTATTGTCGTTGAAGCTCCTAGTAGCTACAACGCTATTTCGGGAGGCCCATTCTAAATGGGTATCAAGCGGTAGTGTCAACCTACCACCAAGCATTGAAATTTGCCTTGAATGGTAAGCAGCATCGGATCAGGAGTGACCTGAAGAAAGCCAGGGAGTGCTACGTGAAAACGGTCAACGTGATCGTATCTTCTTCTACTCAGGAAGCTGTGATGTCTTCATCGGCTCAAATTCCTGACCAGGTTGAAGTTGTAGATGAATCCGAAGAAGTTGAAAGAGATGGAGTTTGTTTGGAACCTGCCCAAGCAACTCAAGGTGTGCTCATCAGCGAGGAAGATGAGAGCAAGAAGCTCTCCATCAACGCAGAATTGCCTGAAGCTGATAAGAGTCAGCTCATCTCTTGCCTCCTGAAGAATCTGGATGTCTTTGCTTTGTCTACAAATGACATGCCAGGAGTTGATCCAGACATCACCTGCCACCATCTCAACATTGATCCCAACTCCACTCCCATCAAGCAAAAGAAGAGGTATGTAGCAATGACCCTTGCTCAGCCAATTTGAGAGGAGGTGGAGAAGCTGTTGAAGGCCAAGTTTATCCAAGAAATTCAGTACCCTGAATGGGTGTCTAATGTTGTAATGGCCAAAAAGTCTGGTGGAAAATAGAGAATGTGTGTAGATTTCACGAAACTTAATAAAGCTTGCCCGAAAGATTGCTACCCCTTGCCTCAGATAAATTCTTTAGTGGATTCCTCGGTTGGGTATTCTTGTATGAGCTTTTTAGATGCATTCTCAGGCTATCACCAAATTAGAATGCACAAGCTCGATATCCCGCACACTTCGTTTATCACAAATGACGGCTGCTTTTGTTACTCATGATGCCTTTCGGGCTGAAAAATGCTGGAGCAACGTATCAAAAAATGATGGATACGATTTTAAAGGCCAAAAAAGGAATAAATCTCAAGGTCTATGTCGACGACCTCCTAATAAAAAGCAAATCAATCTCATCCCACCTTAGCAATCTAACGGAAACATTCACAACTCTTCGAGCTTTTAATATGAGGCTGAATCCATTGAAATGTGTTTTCGGTGCAAGTAAGGGAAAATTTCTTGGTCATCTCCTCACTTCGGAGGGGTTAGAACCTAATCCGGATAAGGTGAAGGCCATCTTAGAAATGTCACCTTGATGAATCCCAAATATATACACATTTATGGACTCATCTGGGCCGATTTTCTAGTCTATGCACTTCACTTTAGACATGTTTTCACTAATATTTGATTCTCCATGCTAAGTGCACCTTTAGGCCCGTTTTTGGTGTTATTTCGTATTATTCTCCTTTAGTAGTTGCTATGCATTGTTAAGTGCCACTTTCAGTGGCTGGATTCGTGGTTGTGCTGGAACAGGTGCCGTGCAGGTGTTTTCGGTACAATTCTGTACAGGAACACAGCGCACAATCACTGGTTCTATTGCGCACGACCACTGGTCGTGCGCCACTGATCGTGTGCACTTACCCCCTGAAATCTGAGTTCTGTCTTTCTTATCGCACGACCACTTACGAGAGCGCGCACGACCACTGGTCGTGCCCCACTGGTCGTGCGAACATTGTATTTTATAATTTTCTTACCTTGCAGGCTCCGTCCAGGCAGGCACACGATCACAGGATTCTAGTGCGCACGACCACTGGTCGTGCGCCAATGACCGTGCGCACTGTTTATTCCAGCGCCTATAAATCGACCTGCTCGCGAATTAGGTCGGATCCTCGCCGTTTTTCCGCCCAGCTCCGCCGTTTTCGCCCCTTCCGCAGGTTTTTCGCCCCCTCCATCGCCGCCCACCATATGGAGGTGCTCCGGGCTTGTTCTTCACGCCAAACTTGAGCCGGAGCTCCCTCTCGGCCTCCTCCTTCATCCTAGCGCTCCAAGGGAAGACCTAGCCGCCATCTCCATCAAGCAAGAGGAAGTTTGCAACCTCTACCGGATCGTGACACGAAGAAGACGGGCTCATTGGAGAGTAGTGACAGCTCTCTCTACCCCGGACGTAGTTGCGGACCGAGCTAGGACGCGGATTGACAACCCGGTGCTTCCTACCGTGAATCTACAACGAGCCTTCGGATTCAGTCAATTTCTTGCCTTATTCTTCTCTTATTGATGTGTGTATGTAGTTAGATCTGTGTATTAAGATGAAGTTGCACTTAAACTAGTTTGTATTTCTATATATTTCATGTTTATGTGAAATGTTTGTTGTTTGAGTTGCTTGAGGTGCGCCCCATTCCATCCTCCATCTTGCCGTCACGTTCGTGTGCCGCACTAGCAATTGCTAGTGGCGTGCTTGTCGAAGAGGTGCCGACGACCCTCATTCCGTTAGCCTACTCGCCCATCCGCCTACCGAAGCGTGACATAGCGGCCCGTGTATTCCATCCCGCCTAACGAAGCAGCGCGCTCAAGGCCTGCATAGTTCGATCCGTTAGCCTACTCGTCCATCCGCCCTTGCGACGCAGCGTGTTCAAGGCCTGCCTAGTCTCCATTCCGCCAAGCGAAGCATTGCATAACAGCATTGCATAGGAGTAGTTGTAATATTTTATTTTATTATTCGCAAACCAAATCCTCCATTTCCGCATCCATCCGCTCGAAAGGACTTCAATCTCAAGTCCATCCTCGATAATAAACTCCACCTTACTGTGTTCCTTGAGAGATTCGATACTCCGGGATTACTCCTCGTTTTATATTACTTGAACGATCGGTACACTGCCGTTTCGTGCCGCAGTCGAGCTACCGCCTATAGCGGTGTGCGAGATTTGCGCCATCACACCTCCTAAGTCTCCTAAAGAAGTTCAGCAATTAGGAGGAAGGATGGCAAGTTTAAGTCATTTTATCTCTCTATCTGGAGATAAAAGCGCTCCTTTCTTTAAGACCCTCCGGGGAGGGGCTAAGTTTGAATAGACGAAGGAGTGTGATGAAGCCTTCAGTCAGCTCAAAAGGCAGTTAACATCAACTCCTCTACTCCAAATCCCAAGGGAGGGAGAAGATCTATTTCTGTATTTAGGAGTTGGCTCTGATGTCATAAACTCAGTTTTGGTCTGAGAAGAGAAGAGGAAATAGTTTCCAGTATACTATGTGAGCAAGATTCTGAAAGATGCAAAGACTCGTTATCCAATCCTTGAAAAGTTGGTCTTAATGCTCGTGACTTCGGTAAGGAGGTTAAGACCCTATTTCCAAGCTCATTCGATCCAAGTGGTCACTGATCTTCCATTAAAGAATGTCTTAGAAAACCCCGAGCATTCAGGGAGATTAGCTAAATGGGTGATAGAACTCAGTGAATTAGATATCTCTTATATTCCAAGAGTAGCGATCAAGGCACAAGTTTTAGCGGATTTCATGATTGATGCAAGTGAGGCTTTATCGAAGAAGGAAATTGGAACACCTCTTGCTTGGACAATCTTTGTTGATGGAGCTTCGGGAAGGAATTCATCTGGAGTAGGAGTTGTCTTGATCAATCCGAATGGAGTCAGAATAGATCAAGCTTTGAAGTTCTATTTCCCAACAACTAATAATCAAGCAGAGTATGAGGCTTTGTTGGCCAGTCTTAGATTTGCAAGAGAATTGGGAATTGAGGATGCTCAAATCAGAATGGATTCTCTGGTGATGGCATCTCAAGTTAACAGGACTTTTGAGACCAGGGACCAGATTCTGAAGCAGTATCTAGCTTTTGTAAACGTTGAGATATGCAAGTTCAAAAGTTTTTCTATCTAGCATATTCCGAGAGAGATGAACGCGGAAGCAGATGAATTGACAAAGTTTGGTCTTCTCTCGGGAGGAACCACCTCAGAATTGTTTCATCCAGCAATTGAGGAAGGAGAAGTTATGCAAATAGATCAACGTCCATCTTGGATGGATCCATTCATTCTCTATCTCTCAACTGGGAAACTCCATTCAACGGAAAAAGATAGAAAATGGTTTAGACTGAAAGCAGCTCATTATTATCTTATTACATGGATGCTTTTTTGGAAGACCTTCCTATCACCTTTGGCTCGGTTTGTCTCAGAAGAAGAAATCCCAGTTATTCTTCAAGAGGTTCACTCAGTAGAGTGCGCAGTCACTCTGGCGCTAGAACTTTGTAAAAGAGAATTCTAAGGCAGGGATATTTTTGGCCTCAAATGAGGAAGGATGCAGAGTAGTTCGCAAAGAAATGTGTACAATGTCAAAAGTTTGCTCCTCTTTAGAATCAACCGGCTCAGCAACTTAAGTCTATAGCAACCCCATGTCCATTTGCAGTTTGGGGGATGGATTTAGTTTGGACTTTTCCTTTGGCTAGTGGGCAGCGCCGGTACATTATAGTAATGATTGACTATTTCAGCAAATGGATCGAGGCAAAAGCGTTGGCCAAAAATTACTACTCAAGTTGTGAAAATTTTTATCTGGGGGGGAGATAGTATGCATGCACAAAATCCCAATGGAAATTATCACGGATAAAGGTTCTCAATTCAACAACTCTCAACTTATAAATTTCTGTGGTCAGATTGGCACCGAGTTGCGTTTTGCTTCTGTGCATCATCCTAGAAGCAACGACCAAGCAGAAGCTGCTAATAAACTCATAATCAATCTTTTGAAGAAGAAAGTAGAAAATCTCTGGGGAAATTGGGCGGAGCAGTTACCTTCAGTGTTATGGGTCCTGAGAATGACTCCCACCTCAGCTACTGGAGAAACTCCTTTTAAATTATCCCATGGTTCAGAAGCTCTTATTCCTGTTGAATTTGAGGTGAAAAGTCCAAGAGTGTTGTTATCTCAATAAAACCAAGATGACAAGTGTTGGATCGGTAGGCGCCCTTAGAGGGGGGGGGGGGGGGGGGGTGAATAAGGGTTTTAAAAACTTAAATTATATTTTGAAATACTTGCTTATGATAAGAAATCAAAATAGTGATTTTGTTTAAAGATCTAAATTGTTTTATAATAAAGGAGAGGATAATAACCAATTTAGAGAAATGAAGAACAAATCAATTTTATTCACAAAGAGAGACATGATTATTATTAATAAAATTGATTACAAAATTTTGATTTCAATGACGCTAGAAATCAAAGCGAAATATGAAAGACTCCTTTTGTTTTCTATACCGACTCGTATCCCCACGAACCGGTTGGCTTTAGTCGTTCCTTCCCTGGATACAACCTCAAGCCGCTCTAGCCAACCCTTCCCCGGATATGGCCTCGAGCACCCCCTAGACCTACACCCGAGACCTAGTCGCCAACACGAGGCGAATTTCAGCCCTAAGTCTTACCCAGACCTAGTCGCCAACACGAGGCGAATTTACTACTCGATTTAAAAGAAATGGATAAATGAAATAACAACAATATAAAAACTCCCTATATGGATCTTCTTGGAGAAGTAGACGAAGACCAGCAGAGTATGATCGTAGTCGATGCGGTCTTTCGTCACGATGATGACGCGTGTTGAACTCTTCTCCACGGATCTCCTTAAGCCTTTATGGATTTGTGGGAGTATCTCTCTGAACCTTCCTCTCTATGCTGTGGCACGAAGCTCTAGAATTTAGGATCTCCAGAGGATGAGGAAGACGAAGCCAAGGGGTCCTTTTTATAGTCTCAGCGCTAGCGCCTGCGCTAGTGGTACCGCCGACGCTATCCCATATTAGGACATATTCTGCGCGACAGAATCTTCAATTGGAGGAAACTTTTCTCTCTTTCCTACTGTGCTCCTCGCTATCTCCTGCGCTATCAGATACCGCCAGGCGCTATCGGCTTCTATAAGTACTCCCGGAATTTGCACTTAAGCATTCATTTCGTCGATCGAAATTTCGTCGAACGCAGCTAACAGTTCGTCGAGCGAATTTTTGTCGAACGCAGTTATGAGCATTTCGTCGAGCGCTGCTTACAGTTCGTCGAACGACAGCGAGCGCCTGCGCTAGGACTACCGCCAGCGCTAGTAGGAGTGTTGGATTTGATGGCTCAACTTTGGGGGCAACCTTCTTATGTAATCCTTGAGTCATGTGGACTTTATTATCCTGCACACTTAAACACACAAGATCAAATACACATAGGATTTGTTATTCTCAAACTTAGGAGATGCGGAAGACCATGTTCCAACAAACTCCCCCTTTAGATAATAACAAATCCATTAATGATAAATCAGAGCATTAATATATAAGCATGAAGAAACTTACTTGTGTGTGTGTGAGAGTGATGACTTAGGATAATTATCGATTTTAGCATTTAGAATTGCTCCCCCTAAATACATGCTCCCCCTAAGTGAATGCTCCCCTAATATGTTGGCTATCATCTTAATTAAGCATGTTAGTTTTATATTTTGATAGAAGGTTATATTTATCATGTTAGTTTTCTCCCCCTTTTGTTATTAGCAAAAGTGGGTAAGGAGACACCACTTAAAAGTTGATAATAAGATACAGGCATGATCGAGCTTATAGAGAAGGAAATGATAAGGAGTTTTAGACTAATTTTTATAGAGATATATCAGAGTTTTAGCAATATAACATTTTCAAGTATTATTATGTTGGTTCATCCCCTTTTTTATATAAGAGTTTTAAGCATAAAAAAATGTAATGATTTCCAAGTAACTAAACTACCCAGACAATATGTCTACACCCTAGCCCCGCACTAAGTGACGGATGGGCATGAGGAGCTGCAAACATGTCGTAGGTTGGGGTGTTCGTCCCATATGCAAACACTAGACGAAAAACTTAACCTAACACTCTTTCCCCCTCGTGCCTCGCAAGGCCCCACTGGAACCCTCCCCGGTTAAGGACAAGACATGACTAGAGATAAGGTTATCTAATGTCTACAACCCTACGCCCCGCTATGGTGAGATATGTAATCATGGATAATAATTATTGGAACCATTAAGCATTTAAATTTAGTGATAAGTTCATAGCCTATGGGTTTATATTTTTATTTGAATTTATGAAAACACTCACATAGCTATTTTGAAATCCATTAGTGAATCAGAGTTTTTAGCAAAAAAATATTCATGTTTAGAGTAACCAATATAAAGTTTACCAAGCAAGTCTACCACTTGTTGAAAGAAAGGAATGTTAAGAATCAAGTGAGGATGCACACAAAATAAAAGACTTTAATAAGCATGAAAGTGCAAGGTAAAACAATTATATGGTTATGATGCGGAAGACTTATCGAAATACAAGAAACATCTTATTGTAATCAATGATGATCCATAAAAAGATATATGAGTTAAATTTCATAAAGAAGATATTTTTGTAAATCATTGTTCAATTAAAATCTTTAAGTCCAACAGTAAAGTAACCAAGCATGAAATAATGTTGATGGACAAAACTATGCTTGCAAACGATAACGGCAAGTGTACCGTATCGAATGTAGTATAGGTTATTAAAACAAGGTCGTATTAGACTCGGGGCGGTTGAATACTCTTACTTCGGAAAATCTCTATTATTTTATCGAATAGAATTTGTGGTTGGTTGGTTGCGAAAAAAGAGAAATAGCTTATTTAAATTAATGAATTAAAGGTTAGTACTCAACCTTGAATCACCTTGGAAAAAATAAATAAATAAAGAAATAAAACTTCTAATCCTCTTTAAAAGAAATGCTTGACCGTGGAGGTTCCTGATTTATGAACGTACCTCTCTCGAGGATACGCCTAACTGAGTTTAGGTTGATCAATTGAACTCTCGTTCTAGAATTGAAATCCCTAAAGCTCGCTTTATCGAAGTGAACCCCTCTATTGGATATAACTCCAATCCGGGAGATTTATGCCGTCCTCTCTCGAGGAGTGCATTCAAATCTCTTTATCCTTAAAGTGATCGATTCGAACTCAAAACCTCTCGATTATTTGACTACGAAAACAAGGATGAGATTATATATCGATAATATAATCTCAATCAATATAAATTCAAGGATAAATCTTAAGCGATCTAAATAAGAGAAAAAGAAGTTCTAAACTGAATTATGAATTATATTTTCCTTGGATCATCTCGGCCGAGTACTAATGAAATTTAGCTACTCATGGAGATGGAGGAATTGATGAAATACAAGAGGTGCATAATGAAGATTGAGAGTAGAATAAGAGTAAAAGTGCTATTTTATTAATCGAAAGGGAAATTACAACTAGGAAACAAGAAATTACAAACCTGAAATGAAAGTGCAAGCTAAGAAAGAAGATTACAAGCTTAAGAATAATAAAAGCAGTACAAGAAAATAAACTTAGAACTCCCAAAATTCGTCTCCAAACATCTGGAAAAGCACCCTTTAAATAGCTGAATTTTTGGTGTTACACGCCCTTGGTCACGCCCGTGACCAAGGGCGTGTAAGGGGCGTGATCGAAGCGGTAGCGGAGAGGGCGCCTTCTGGAGTAATTGCGAGCGTTTCGGCCGTGTCACGCCCTAGGTCACGCCCATGACCTGGGGCGTGTAATCCTGAAATCTGGCTGCTGGCGGGAAGCTTCGGCGGGAAATTGGCGCGGCAAAGGTCACGCCCGTGTGCTGGATGTCACGCCCTTGGTCACGCCCGTGACCGAGGATGTGTAATTTTAATTGACATGGCGGCGTGCTCCGGATGCTTGTGGCGGGTCGTGGCCGTGACATTGGGTCACGCCCTAGGTCACGCCCGTGAACTGGGGCGTGTACTTTGCGAAAACTTCACGGAGCATCCCTGGAGTGGCAGAAGCAGGTCTGGAGTATTTTGTAGGTTACACGCCCATGGTCATGCCCGTGACCTGGGGCGTGTAATTTTAACTTTTTGCTCAAAACAGCCCAGAAAACCTGAAAACACAAAATAAACTTAAGTTAGCTTATGAAATAACAATGGAAGGATTTATATGATAAAATTCCTAAAAATAACATAATTTTATATGAAAAACATAATAAACCTAAACTAAAAGATGAGTAAATAAATTACTCATCAAATACCCCCATACTTGCTCATTGCTCGTCCCGAGCAATCCATTTTTCACAAGGGTAAGAAAAACGAATGCAAGATAGAATTATGAAGACTAGAGAGTAAAACGCGAAGTATTATGCTGGCATGTGTAGATATTTTAGTGTAAAGATGTTCTTGGCATAAATGCTAATTTATGAAATACTTCGAAAATGCGTTATAATTATTTATCATTACTTTAAAAATGAGTCTACAGTCAATCAAAAAGTTATGTGAAGGGAGAAAATAGCGTGATTGCTGAGATTTAAATTACTAGATGTAGATGTTCGGGGTGGCCTCCAAAGAAATCCATCAATGTCGACGGCCATAGGCTTGCCCGTTTGAACTTTCTCCACTACACTTCGAACTAAATCGACTCTATGGATCTTTAGGACTTAAATAGGGTACATTTTAAGGCTTGGGTTTAAGGGTGAGGTAACAATGATAAACATGAAGGCGCATTCCACTTAAACAAAATTTTTGAGCTAAAAGAAAATGATTGCCACCACAAAATAATGAAGCTTTACCCCCATACTCGCATTTTTTCAAAGGGGAAACACTCTCATACTCTTTTATTTAAATCATGAATCTTCATAATTGGGATCATTCCAAGTATGCATGTACATACCTAGGCCGCATATCATTATGAGATTATTGCTTTTTGAGAATTAAACATTTTTTTTTGAATTGATACCCATAATATTTTCATAGAATCGTACCCAAATATTTTTTTCCAATTTAGCTCAAAATTTCAAAGTGTTCATTTGGGTTTTGGGCTTTTTATCTTTGGTGCCGAAATGATGAGGGTGGATCAAATAAAGGTGTAAGGCTCAAATTTGTGTGAACAATGGTGGTAAATCTAGGTTGGGTGCAAAGGCTCAAACTATCCAAAGAAAGGCCTAAATCATTTCGTAAAGTTAATTTGTCTAAAGCGCAAATGTTTCGAAAATAGCTTGGAGCAAGTTCTAGACATCGAGAAAGGATACCCTTTTGTTCAATTCGAGTAATAGCTTTCTAACAATCTTCTACACACTCACCTAAACTACTTTTGGATAAGGCCGGATTCGAATTTAAAAGTAAAATAAATTATTACTACACAAATTAATAAAACATAATTTTAGATCTATGCCAAGAATTTAATTTTACACCAAAACTACTCAAAGACAAGCATATGACTAGGAGCACTACATGAGTCAACAATTTTACTCTAAAGTTTCAAAAACTATTCTAGCACAAAATTATTTTTAGTCCATATGAGAAACAGTCTACTTAGAACTTACAATTTAGCAAGTGGGAGTTTTGATGAATAAAAAGAACATTTTCTAATAGATTTTTTTTGTTCTTGGACTTCCCAAGATCTGCCCGGTGAAGGGTTTGCAAGGTACTAGAGGCTATGATGGGGATTCAAGCCCAAAGCGTCCTTTCCAAGAAATTTAATTATTATTTTTTTTGTTTTTATTTTTCAAGTAAAACTACAAAGAAAGCTATGCTACACCCCCATACTTAAAATTAAACATTGTCCCCAATGTTTAAAACTAAGTATGAAAGATTAAACAAAAAAAAGTCAATAAAAAATCAAGAGAAATTACTAAAGTGTAAAGAGGGCTTCCCTGAATGGTAGTCGGGGTTGCCGGTCGAACACCTGCAGAGTTAAATTAGAAAAAACAAACAAGAAAAGAAAGACAAAAATAAAGAGGTTAACATTGGGTTGCCTCCCAAGAGCACTTTGTTTACCGTCGCGTAGCTTGACTAAGTGGTAATTTTAAAGATTTTAGAAGTGAATGGTTTCGATGTTTCCGGGCGCTGGGTCGCCCGGGTGATATAATTTTAAGCGTTGTCCGTTGACCTTGAAAGAGCCTTTTTTCGGGTGCTCTATTAGCACCGTTCCGTAGGGCCAAACTTCTTTAACTATGAAGGGACCGGACCATCGTGATTTTAATTTACCCGGAAAAAGCCTAAGTCTTGAATTAAATAATAGGACTAAGTCTCCCGGTGAAAAAGTTTTTGGATTTTTGATTTTTTTATCATGATAAAATTTTGTGCGCTCCTTATAAATCTTATTATTTTCGTAAGCGTTTGCGCGCCACTCGTCTAATTCATTTAATTGTAGTTTTCTGTGCTCGGAGGCTAAGTTTAAATCCAAATTTAAAAATTTTAGCGCCCAAAAGGCGCGATGTTCTAATTCCACCGGTAGATGACAAGCTTTTCCATAGACTAATCGGTACGGTGTACATCCGATGGCGGTTTTGTACGCTGTCCGATATGCCCATAGAGCGTCGTCTAATTTTAGCGACCAATCCTTCCTATTAACGGACACAGTTTTTTCTAAAATTCTTTTAAGTTCACGGTTCACCACCTCCACTTGACCATTTGCTTGTGGGTGGTAGGTGGTAGATAGCTTGTGGGTAACTCCATACTTTGCTAAAATTTTAGCAAGTTGGTTGTTACAAAAATGTGTGCCCCGATCACTAATTAGTGCCTGGGGTGTGCCAAATCGTGAAAATAATTTTTTTAAAAAATTTACGATGACTCTCGCGTCGTTGGTGGGAAAAGCTTGTGTTTCCGCCCACCTTGACACGTAATCGACCGCAACAAGGATATATTTATTATTAAAAGAGGAGGGTAAAGGACCTACGAAATCTATTCCCCAAAGATCAAAAATTTCGCATTCTAAAAAAATATTTTGGGGCATTTCGTCCCGGTTAGAAATGTTACCTGACCGTTGGCACCGATCACAATTACTCACGAAATTGTGAGCATCTTTGAATAAGGTGGGCCAATAGAAGCCCGACTCTAGCGCCTTTCTTGCGGTCCGGTTCGCTTGATAATGGCCACCGGTTGGCCCTTCGTGGCAGTGCCGCAGAATTTGGGCGCCTTCCTCGCCCAAAATACACCTTCTTACCACTTGGTCCGCGCAGACACGAAATAAAAAGGGGTCCTCCCAAAAATAATTTTTCAAATCTGAAAAGAATTTCTTCTTTTGTTGACTTGAAAAATCTTTTGGTAGGACCCGGGCCACTAAATAGTTGGCCAAATCCGCGTACCAAGGGGTGGAAGAAGTCGTTACCTTTTCGATGGCAAGGAGGCGCTCTTCAGGGAATTTGTCGTTAATTTCGACTTCCACTAGTGTTCCTGTAGCCGGATTCTCCAACCGTGAGAGGTGGTCGGCCGCAACATTCTGCGCTCCCCTTTTGTCTTGGATCTCCAAATCGAATTCTTGTAGTAGGAGGATCCACCTTAGTAGTCGAGGCTTTGCATCTCCTTTTTGTAGTAAATACCGGAGAGCGGAGTGATCTGTAAAAACAATAACTTTTGAAAGCGTTAAATATGATCGAAATTTATCAAACGCAAAAATTATAGCCAAAAATTCTTTCTCCGTTGTTGTATAATTTGCTTGTGCGGATGTTAGCGTTTTGCTTGCGTAATAGATTAGGTGAAAATGTTTATTCACCCGTTGGCCTAAAACTGCACCTACAGCAAAATCGCTAGCGTCGCACATGATTTCAAACGGAAGAGACCATATTGGCGCGATTAAAATCGGGGATTTGATTAGTTCATTTTTGATTTTATCAAACGCTTTTAAACATTCCTCATCAAAATTAAACGCGGATTCTTTTTCAAGGAGATGAGTTAGTGGTTTTGTAATTTTTGAGAAATCTTTTATAAACCGCCTATAAAAACCCGCATGTCCTAGAAAACTTCTAATAGATTTTATATTGGTAGGAGGGGGAAGTTTTTCTATGACCTCGATCTTGGCCCTATCGACCTCGATCCCCTTACTAGAAACTTTATGTCCGAGGACTAACCCCTCTCGGACCATAAAGTGGCACTTCTCCCAATTGAGTGCCAAATTCGTGTCTTCGCAGCGTTGAAGAACACGATCAAGATTATTTAGACAATTAGTGAAAGAATCGCCAAAAACAGAAAAATCATCCATGAATACTTCCATGACGTCTTCGATGAGTTCATTAAAAATTGCCAACATACATCTTTGGAATGTAGCTGGCGCGTTGCAAAGTCCAAACGGCATTCTTCGATATGCGAAGGTGCCGAACGGACAAGTGAAGGTGGGTTTCTCTTGATCTTCGGGGGCAATTGGGATTTGAAAATATCCCGAAAGACCATCGAGAAAACAATAGTGCGAATGACCGGATAAGCGTTCTAAAATTTGGTCAATAAATGGTAACGGAAAGTGATCCTTGCGCGTAGTATCATTTAATTTTCTGTAATCGATGCATACACGCCAACCCGTAACAGTACGGGTCGGAATCAACTCATTATTTTCGTTGGTGATTACCGTTATTCCTCCCTTTTTAGGCACGACTTGCACTGGGCTAACCTAAGTGCTATCAGAAATCGGATAAATAATTCCTGCGTCTAATAATTTTATAATTTCGGCCTTAACGACGTCCTTCATATTTGGGTTGAGGCGTCGTTGGGGCTGAATAGCGCCGCGAGAATTATTTTCTACATTTATTTTATGAGTGCAAAACGAGGGGCTAATTCTCTTTATATCCGAAATTTGCCATGCAATTGCATGGCGGTGATTATTTAAAATTTTAATTAATTCGGAAGTTTCCGAATCGTTAAGTGCGGAAGATATTATTACGGGCATTTTTGAATTTTTTTCTAAAAATATGTATTTTAAATGTTCCGGCAATTGTTTTAGTTCTAAACTCGGTGGCTCCTCGTAAGATGTTTTTATTTTAGAAATATTTAAGTTTACTTCTTCAAATTTGGTTGGCCGAGTTTTTTCTTCTAAACAAAATAAATTTGCAATTTCCGGGTTTTCAAATAAAGGTGAAATTATTTCAGAAAACGGCGTTATTTCCTCTTCAAAATTTGTTTCTAGAGTAAAACAAGAGTCGTCGTTTGGAAACGCATTTCTCATTAATTGATTTATATTAAAAATAACTTCTTCCTCCCCAACTCGTAGGAGAAGGTTTCTGTTACTTATGTCAATTATAGCTCGAGCGGTGGCTAGGAAGGGCCGGCCGAGTATGAGTGGTACTTCGGCGTCCTCTTCGATATCGAGGATGGCAAAGTCTACCGGAAAGATAAACTTGTCAACCTTCACTAGCACATCCTCAACGATCCCGATTGGATACTTTACGGACCGATCCGCTAGTTGGATGCTTATATTGGTTGGGCATGGGGTGCCCAAACCAAGCTTCTTAAATAAGGAGAACGGCATAAGATTTATGCTCGCCCCTAGATCGGCCAAGGCGTTTTTAATTAGTAAATTTCCGAACAAACACGGGATGGAAAACCGTCCCGGATCATTTAATTTTTCCGGTAATTTATTAAGAACTATCGCCGAACATTCTGCATTAAGAGAAATACGCGAAATATCTTCAAGTTTCTTTTTATTTGATAATAAATCCTTGAGATATTTCGCGTATTTGGGCATTTGAGAGAGTGCCTCGCAAAATGGTACATTAATTTGTATTTGTTTTAAAATATTTATAAATTTTTTATACTGCTCCTCGTTGCGCTCATTTTGTAATTTAGAAGGATACGGAATAGAAGGCGTTTGAATAATGCGCGGAGCTAAATCAGAAGAGTTTAAATGCGGAGTTGGAGTTGAAATGTTTACCTTAGGCTCGGCCAAATTTGAACTTTTTACCTCCTTTCCGCTGCGGAGGGTTATAGCGTTGGCGCTCTCCCGTGGATTGGGCTCAGTATTGCCCAGTAGAGCTCCCTGCTGGCGTTCGGAGAACATCTTGGCGAGTTGTCCAATCTGATTTTCTAGGCTTTTAATAGATCCGGAAAGGTTCCGGATATTGGCATCAGTAGAAGCGACGTATTTGGTGAAGACCTCTTCAAGTGAAGGGGCCTTTGGTGGTTGTGGTGGAGCGAATCCAGGAGGATTCACTTGTGGGGGGCGTTGAGCATTATTGGGGTTGCTCCATGAAAAATTCGGGTGATTCCTTAAACCTGGATTATAACTATTAGGAAGATTATTATTATTTGGGTTATAAGGAGGACGATAGAAGTTCCCCATATAATCAACTTGTTCTTGATTATAATAATAATTATTATTATAATAACTATTGTTATTATGATTATTAGCCCCGTTAATGGTGGAGGAAGCAGACATCTCCGCCATTTGCTTAGTAAGCCATTCTACCTGATATGCTAAATTCGGGGTGGCCTCGACTTCAAAGAGTCCGGTCGGTTTGTTAGGACGCGACCGTGGCGCATTCCACTGATAAGCATTCATGGCCATCTCCTCGAAAAGCTCTTGAGCGGCATCTGGGGTTTTGTTATTTAGAGTTCCCCCAGCTGCTGCGTCAATCATCTGCCTCGTTTGGAGATTCAAACCATTGTAGAATGTTTGAACTTGTTGCCATAAAGGAAGGGCGTGGTGAGGACATCTCCGCAATAATTCCTTGAAGCGCTCCCATGTGTCATAGAGAGACTCCGAGTTAAAAATTTCTCTGTCATTTCGGCCCTTGTAGTGATGGAACCTCTAGGAAGAGATCCCAACCATTGCTTGGCCTTAGTCCGCAAAGAAAATGGAAATAAACGCAAACGAATGGCGTCGTCGGTGACGCCATTAATTTTAAACGTGTCGCAAATTTCCAAAAAATTCAATAAATGTAAATTTGGATCTTCATCTGGTAACCCGTCAAAGATGACGGTTTGCTGTACCATTTGAATGATACTCGTTTTGATTTCGAAATTATTATTTACCACTGCCGGGCGAATAATACTTGATTGTGTTCCCTCCCAATTTGGCCTCGCATAATAGGACATAGTCCGTAGCGGAGCATCATTATGGTCGGGGTCACCCATTATATCTTCATTAGTCTCTCCGACTGACTCTTCGCGAATTATTGGTAGATCACTAAATCGGAGACGTCGCCGCAAGGTGCGCTCGATTTCCGGATCAAAACCAAATTCAAAATCAATTGAAGAGTTTCCTCGGGTCATAAACCAAAAGAAAAGAAAAGAAGCGGAAAAAGAAAAAGGGAAAATAAGATTTTAGATAAATAAATTTATTTTTATTTTATTATATATATATTTTTTTAGATTTTTATTTTTTTTATTATTAGGTGAATTAGAATTAGTCCTGGACTTCCCAAGATCTACCCGGTGAAGGGTTTGCAAGGTACTAGAGGCTATGATGGGAATTCAAACCCAAAGCGTCCTTTCCAGGAATTTAGTTGCACCTTAAAATTAAGAAAAAGAAAAATAAAATAAAATTGATAGATATTTCGGTTTTCGAAATATCAACCGAGTCCCCGGCAACGGCGCCAAAAACTTGATGGACAAAACTATGCTTGCAAACGATAACGGCAAGTGTACCGTATCGAATGTAGTATAGGTTATTAAAACAAGGTCATATTAGACTCAGGGTGGTTGAATACTCTTACTTCGGAAAATCTCTATTATTTTATCGAATAGAATTTGTGGTTGGTTGGTTGCGAAAAAAGAGAAATAGCTTATTTAAATTAATGAATTAAAGGTTAGTACTCAACCTTGAATCACCTTGGAAAAATTAAATAAATAAAGAAATAAAACTTCTAATCCTCTTTAAAAGAAATGCTTGACCGTGGAGGTTCCTGATTTATGAACGTACCTCTCTCGAGGATACTCCTAACTGAGTTTAGGTTGATCAATTGAACTCTCGTTCTAGAATTGAAACCCCTAAAGCTCGCTTTATCGAAGTGAACCCCTCTATTGGATATAACTCCAATCCGGGAGATTTATGCCGTCCTCTCTCGAGGAGTGCATTCAAATCTCTTTATCCTTAAAGTGATCGATTCGAACTCAAAACCTCTCGATTATTTGACTACGAAAACAAGGATGAGATTATATATCGATAATATAATCTCAATCAATATAAATTCAAGGATAAATCTTAAGCGATCTAAATAAGAGAAAAAGAAGTTCTAAACTGAATTATGAATTATATTTTCCTTGGATCATCTCGGCCGAGTACTAATGAAATTTAGCTACTCATGGAGATGGAGGAATTGATGAAATACAAGAGGTGCATAATGAAGATTGAGAGTAGAATAAGAGTAAAAGTGCTATTTTATTAATCGAAAGGGAAATTACAACTAGGAAACAAGAAACTACAAACCTGAAATGAAAGTGCAAGCTAAGAAAGAAGATTACAAGCTTAAGAATAATAAAAGTAGTACAAGAAAATAAACTTAGAACTCCCAAAATTCGTCTCCAAACATCTGGAAAAGCTCCCTTTAAATAGCTGAATTTTTGGTGTTACACGCCCTTGGTCACGCCCGTGACCAAGGGCGTGTAAGGGGCGTGATCGAAGCGGCAGCGGAGAGGGCGCCTTCTGGAGTAATTGCGAGCGTTTCGGCCGTGTCACGCCCTAGGTCACGCCCGTGACCTGGGGCGTGTAATCCTGAAATCTGGCTACTGGCGGGAAGCTTCGGCGGGAAATTAGCGCGGCAAAGGTCACGCCCGTGTGATGGATGTCACGCCCTGGGTCACGCCCGTGACCGAGGGCATGTAATTTTAATTGACATGGCGGCGTGCTCCGGATGCTTGTGGCGGGTCGTGGCCGTGACATTGGGTCACGCCCTTGGTCACGCCCGTGACCTGGGGCGTGTACTTTGCGAAAACTTCACGGAGCGTCCCTGGAGTGGCAGAAGCAGGTCTGGAGTATTTTGTAGGTTACACGCCCATGGTCACGCCCGTGACCTGGGGCGTGTAATTTTAACTTTTTGCTCAAAACAGCCCAGAAAACCTGAAAACACAAAATAAACTTAAGTTAGCTTATGAAATAACAATGGAAGGATTTATATGATAAAATTCCTAAAAATAACATAATTTTATATGAAAAACATAATAAACCTAAACTAAAAGATGAGTAAATAAATTACTCATCAAATGTTATCAAATAGAGATTACTACAATGTTACTTTAATTCATAATTTCAAAACATACCCAACATTGTAGAAAGCATGCTAGATTATCTAGTGCATTTCATAAATAAAGAGTAGTATAGAATTTTCATTAGGATCCAATACTTATGAGAAGAAGTGTTATGGAAGATAATGATGTGCACATAAGTGTATTTTGAATAGAGTAAACAAATGTTTTAATCAAAAATACAAGAAATATGTAAAGTAAAGAGCACAATAAAACACAAATAGTTTTACTTCCATAAACTTCAATGCACAAAAAAATGTACAACTACCAAGGTGCTTTGCACACACAATGCTCATTAAGACTTATCAGGGTGCAAAGTAGTGCTTGGGGGATCACATATTTTATTTTATTTTTATGTTGAAACTAGTGATCCGGTGTACTTAAGAGTAAGTGGTTTTTTATTTTGAAAGAAAGATATGGTTTGCACAAGATACTTTACTATTCTTTCCAAGGTGCTCAACCTCACAACGCTTATTAAGACTTATCAGGAGGTTCAAGTAGTGCTTGGTAGAGTTATCTTTGTCACTTTATTTTATGATTTTTGTTTTGTACAAAGTTCTCCGAATACACTTGTTTTGCAAACCAATAGAATTTATGAAATCATAACCACTTTTCTTAACTTTTAAAAGTGCAAATAAAAGTAGTGTAGGTAAGATACTTATGCAATTTTAATTCATTGTACTAATACAAAACATACACAAGCGTTCTTAGATTAAACACATATGTAGACAATGCCAAAATAAGTGAGTGAACAAATATCATTATCAAACATAAAACAGTTACTCATACTTAGAGGCATGCTAAGCTTGGTTCTACACAACTTTTACAATATAATTGATGCACATATTAATAGATATATCAAAGCATGATGAAAAAAATGTTCAAAGTAGTTTGAAAGGATAAATTGCAACATTGTAGAAGGTCTAAATAGTAGATTAAATCATGCTTGATTTTCAATGAAGTCCATATAGTATTTTTGATATTTTGAAGAATAATTTTGATTTAAAGTTTGAACTCATAAGATTGATCTTGGACTTCCCAAGGTCTACCCTGTGAGAGGTTCGCCCGGTACTAGGTGATGTGATGGGATGATAGCCCAAATCACCCTTTCGCAAGATACATGTAAATAGAAAAGTTAAGTTAAAAAAAATAATTTTTGATACTTTTTTTTGTTTTATATTTTTGTATTTGATTTTTGCTTTTAGAATTTAAACAAATGACAAAAAAACCAAAAAAGGCAAAACATATTTTTTTGTAATTTGGCTTTTGTATTTTTGTATTTGATTTTTCAAAAATGAAATAAAAGTAGAAGTGCAAACAATAAATAGTACACATAGATTGATATATTTTTAAGAATTTTTCAAAATTTTAAAAATACAGAAAAACAATAGGTGCGCTAGCGCCGGCGTCAGCGCTAGCGCGGGAAACAGTACACGATTTTTGATGATTTTGAAATGTTTAATTTTTGATCTTGATTAAGTGTCCTAATAGTAGTTTCATGCAGAAATTTCAGATTTTTAGGAGATGTCTAGATGGTCCAAATTGCATGAAACATTAGCAATTTTGTATATGACTTTTCCAAATAAACTTTGCAAGTGATATATTTTATTATATCTCCATTTTAATATTTTTAAGGCTTATATTTACCAATGTAGTTTGAAAATGATAGGAAATGTAAGCATGAGAGGACATGAATGAACAAATCAAATATGTATGATTTTAGTGATTAACAATAATGTTCATGCACAATAATACCATGGATAAGCCCTAGATGAGAATACCCAGCCTGTATATCTTGGTAAACATATAAAGCTTAACATAGACACAAATATTCTTTAGGCGACAATGTTAGTATGATAAGTTTGAGATTAATGTTATACCAAGGTTTGATAGTGTTGCAACTTATAGACCTAGAATGGAGTGAAGATTCTATTTGATTTGATATCAAGATGATTCAAAGGTATAAACTTGAAGTAAATCACAATACACACATAATACACCAACCATGGTATGTAATTATAATTGTCATCAATTATTATATCAATCATAATTCACATAATTGTGATAGAAATAATTGTTTTAAGAAGACTTTTGATGTGACTAATGATATATGATGTTAGAGAATTTTAGCAAAGGACATCAATAGATCATGGTGGTGCTTGTGAATTCAATATTCATTATGAAGGTAAATTCTTTCAATACATTTTAGTGATTTTCTTTTAATTAAGAATTTTGAATATATATATATATGTGTGATTTTTGATGGGTGAACAATAGTGATGGGTTAGATCATGTTTGACAGCAAGGAGTGAACACAATATAATTTTTTTTGTTGTGAACAAAGACAACCATATTGAAAGTTGAGCTTTTATTTAGATCTTGAACTTTCTTTTAGATCATGTTATTTCTCTAAACCACTTGTTGGTGAAGACTAAAAAGCTTAGTAGCCAAATAACTGGATTTAATTTGAAATATCTTATAGCAAATTTATAGTTCAATTTATATGAATACTATATGATATTTATGGGTAATGATTTTAATAGTAATAGATTGGTCATTTAAAAAAAATACTTGACTTTTACTTTTGATTTACTTTGATTTGCACACTTCATTTAGGCTTTATGGGGCAAAGTCAAAATTTCAAATATTATATTAGATGACCACGACATGATTGCTTAAAAAGAAAACAAAAAGAAAAAATAGAAAAGACATTAAAGCACATCATGAAGTAGAAATTTGTATATCTTATTTTAAAAAGTTTCTACTTCATGCATTCGATGATACCTAATGAATAAATGTTTTAGGTATCCAAAGGGGACCATGTGGGATGGTTCCTTTGGGTACACAAATATGGCGAGATGGCTTTTGGGGAGACAAGTACGAATGGACCCTTTCAAGTGGAGTTAATGTTTCATCTTTAATTTTGGGTCTCCACTCATACTTAGGTTTAATATTATAATTTTGCATTAAATTTCCATATTCATTAAATTTAGGCTTAAAATAATGATGACATTTGAAAATTTTCATAGGAAATTTTTGCATATTTGAATTTACTTTAGGAGATACATAATTTTGTAAATAATGGTGATTTTGATTTTGATTTTGATTTACAAATCCTTTATGTTCCTTACTCCCTTTTTTAAACTTAGGTAAGATGTTCATATTCATATTCAACTTATTTTTAGATATAGTTTGATATTGTGAATTTGTATTTACAATTTTCATTAGCAAGTTGATTTTTGATTTTAATTCATCATTCTTGATTTTGAAATTATGTCTAGCTTTATTATAAGCGATTGTGCTATTTTTAAGCGTGGAAATAATTAAATCAATATGATCTTGATAGTTGTTTCTATATTCATCAAATGTTTCATCCATCTCTTTAATTTCAATTTTATATTCTTTACACTTAGCACAATCATTTTCTAAAGATGAATTTTCTAAACATAATCTTTTATTTTGTTCTTTTATAAAAAGAAGTTCCTTTTCAAGTTCCTTGCATTTTTCTTTCAAATCATTAAATTCTATACAAGGTGTAATGTTTTCAACTAAGGAGTCTTGGGTAGAACTAGATAAATTAGAATTTGATTCTTCATTAATTTTTGCCTTTAAATGTTTATTTTCTAAGTGCAAATGTTTATTAGCACTCTTTAATTTCTTAATTTTACGCTTTGTAGTTTGAAGCAATTGTAATGTAGAAATAGAAGTACAAAAGATGGGATTTGATTTCCTTACATTGCTTTCCGGAGAGGCATGATTTGAATATATAGTTTCTTTTACATCTTTTTGGCACTCCTCTTCCGAAGACAGTACTTCTTTTTCTTTTCCATTTGATGTGTGCTCCATTGATCCGTCATGAGAGGAGCATTCTTGAAGACATGCGCAAGATTGCATATTCTCTGGTTCTTGTGATTGTTCCATACCTGTAGAAGGAGAATCATACATTTCTTCAAGAAATTTCCATACTTTGTGTGCATTAGAAAAACAGTATATTAATTTTGAAATGTCGTGAGATAAAGCACAGAAAATACTATTTAAAGCTTTTGCATTTAGGTGACGTTCCTTTTTATTTGTTTCATCCGCTGGTCTTACTATTGTTATATTCCATGCTTCGATATTTAAATTTTTAATAAACTTTTCCATTAAAAATTTCCACCCTTTATAATTTCTTCCTTCAAATAAAGGTGGTTTAAGAGATTTTTCTTTTTCATAAAAATTTACCCCACTAGTAGAAGCGAGATCATGAGACGCCATTATTCCTGGTTGTTAAGCCAATTGGAATAAAACCAACCTCTAATACCACTTGTTGGATCGGTAGGCGCCCTTAGAAGGGGGGGGGGGGGGTGAATAAGGGTTTTAAAAACTTAAATTATATTTTGAAATACTTGCTTATGATAAGAAATCAAAATAGTGATTTTGTTTAAAGATCTAAATTGTTTTATAATAAAGGAGAGGATAATAAACAATTTAGAGAAATGAAGAACAAATCAATTTTATTGCACAAAGAGAGACATGATTATTACTAATAAAATTGATTACAAAATTTTGATTTCAATGACTCTAGAAATCAAAGCGAAATATGAAAGACTCCTTTTGTTTTCTATACCGACTCGTATCCCACGAACCGGTTGGCTTTAGTCGTTCCTTCCCCGGATACGGCCTCAAGCCGCTCTAGCCAACCCTTCCCCGGATATGGCCTCGAGCACCCCCTAGACCTACACCCGAGACCTAGTCGCCAACACGAGGCGAATTTCAGCCCTAAGTCCTACCCAGACCTAGTCGCCAACACGAGGCAAATTTACTACTCGATTTAAAAGAAATGGATAAATGAAATAACAACAATATAAAAACTCCCTATATGGATCTTCTTGGAGAAGTAGACGAAGACCAGCAGAGTATGATCGTATTCGACGCGGTCTTTCATCACGATGATGACGTGTGTTGAAATCTTCTCCACGGATCTCCTTAAGCCTTTATGGATTTGTGGGAGTATCTCTCTGAACCTTCCTTTCTATGCTGTGGCACGAAGCTCTGGAATTTAAGATCTCCAGAGGATGTGGAAGACGGAGCCAAGGGGTCCTTTTTATAGTCTCAGCGCTAGCGCCTGTGCTATTGGTACCGCCGGCGCTATCCCATATTAGGACATATTCTGCGGCAGAATCTTCAATTGGAGGAAACTTTTCTCTCTTGCCTACTGTGCTCCTCGCTATTGCCTGCGCTATCGGATACCGCCAGGCGCTATCGGCTTCTATAAGTACTCCCGGAATTTGCACTTAAGCATTCATTTCGTCGATCAAAATTTCGTTGAACGCAGCTAACAGTTCGTCGAGCGAATTTTTGTCGAACACAGTTATGAGCATTTCGTCGAGCGCTGCTTACAGTTCGTCGAATGACAACGAGCGCCTATGCTAGGACTACCGCCAGTGCTAGTAGGAGTGTTGGATTTGATGGCTCAACTTTGGGGGCAACCTTCTTATGTAATCCTTGAGTCATGTGGACTTTGTTATCCGGCACACTTAAACACACAAGATCAAATACACATAAGATTTGTTATTCTCAAACGTAGGAGATACGGAAGACCATGTTCCAACAACAGGATGGAGGGGAATGATGAAGAGCTAAATTGTAGTATTGATCTTATCGAAGAGTTAAGAGATACAGCAACAATCAGGAAGGAAGAGGTGAAGAGAAGGATGGCAAGACTCTTTGATAAAAATGTCAGAATTAAAGAGTTCGCTATTGGAGATCTAGTTTTGAAAAAGGTAGACATGACAGCAAGATCTGGCTCAGTGGGAAAGCTCAATCCAAATTGGACAGGGCCGTTCATGGTGAAAGAAGTGCTTAAGAATGGTGCTTATCGTCTCTAGACTTAGAAGGAGAAGAGTTTCCTCACACTTGGAGTGGGGATGAACTCAAGCGCTTTTTCTCTTAAATGCTTGTAGCTAATTTTTTCATTCTTTTTTTACTCTTCCCATCTTGAACATTATGATGATATGTCTATAACCTTTTTAATATATATGATAAAGGAAAGGTACCAAAAACGATTTGTTATCAAAGGCTTGAATCTTGCCAAGGGAGATATCAACGGATTCTACTTCATCCTCCTCGACTTGAAGCTTGAGGTGTAAATCTGCCAGGACCACAGGTAGCTGGGAGAATTTGCATCTGTGTAGCAGTAGCTCGCCAAGCTCGTGCGAGGGATGTTTAGAATGTCGGGTCCTTGCTGACATCTGACACACCTCAGAACTAAGGAAGGTTGAGTTGAATGTTCAGCTCTGTTATGCATTATAAGGGGACATTGCTACAGTCTTGATGATCATACAGGGAAAGCAATGTTGGTATAGCCTCCGCGGCATGACCACACCTGCCCTATGGATCATATTTGCTCTATAACTCTTGAATACTCATTGGATTGTGGATAGCCAAGGGTCGGTCAGAAACATCTATGACCGTCACCTAAATCCTGAGGGGGCGGTCAAAATTTTGGGAGACCGCCAGATTTGCTCTTTCTCTGGGTTGTTTGCGATCTGAATATGTTGAGACCGCCGGCTGGATCTCCTCCGGGACTTGGATGTTATAGATTGCTGGTAGGGTTATCCATTTCATTTCGAAAGTGGTTTTTAAATGATCTTGAATATGTTGAGACTGCCTGCTGGATTTCCTCCAGGACTTGGATGTCAGAGATTGCTGATTGGGTTCTCCATTTCATTTCGAAAGTGGTTTTTAAATGATCTTGAATATTTTGAGACCGTTGTCTGGATCTCCTCCAGGACTTGCATGTTAGAGATCATTGACTGGTTTTCCAAGAGAAGCTCTCTGAATAGAGTTCAAGGCATTTAGGATTATCTTGCAATCATTCTTATATTCACCGATCTGGATAATTTGAGATCGCAAGATGAGATTACTCCTATTTCTCCAAAGTCTACAAAAATTTCTATAGGTTCTCTATATTTGTCAATTAGCGGTCTGAGAAAGTCAAGATCGCGCAATATCTGATTAACCATGCTCTGAGTTCTAAATGGTCTGGTATAATGCAGACCGCCAGTTATGACCTCCATAGAAAGAATGACCTGAAATATTTTGGAATTATGGATTATCTATCGCACTTTAGATATTCAAGTTTTTTATGAAGCGGTCTC
The DNA here is from genome assembly GCA_033032865.1 of Dactylorhiza incarnata. NCBI lineage: Eukaryota > Viridiplantae > Streptophyta > Magnoliopsida > Asparagales > Orchidaceae > Dactylorhiza > Dactylorhiza incarnata. The sequence goes on from JAWHQI010000005.1 coordinate 18,142,113, forward strand.
TATATTGAAAGATTGCATTCTGCGCTCGTACCAGAAATTATTCAGCGGACAATCTGTTGAAGATCGCAGATGCAATATGCGACCTTATATGTTTTTTCAGTAAAAATTGAAGATCAGTTGTGGGAAATTATTTATTTAGCCCTTAAATCAGAGTCGGCCTCGTCTCCTAATAATGCGGTCTGATAAATATGAGATCACCCTTACTGAATTATGAATTTCTTAATTCAAGGTCGGAAAAACCTAAGGCATTGAGATCGAATGCCAATTCTATCTCGTTATAACAAGACCGAAAATAATATATTTTTCACACCAGAAAAAATACCAAGACACATTCATTCACAAGAAAAGAAGAAATGACATTTTTATTTCTATCCCATATGTTCAAATACATCAGACCGTCTGATCTCCAAAAAGTAAAGTTACAAGATTGCCTATTCATTTTTTGACCTCTTAGGAGACCGCTCATCTGAAGAAGAAGGATCGATCTCATCTGATGATTCATCTGAGCTTTCTTCTTGAACTTTGGATCTAGAGCTTGATGCCGCTCCCGAGCATGCATCTTGGCCTACCACATATTGACTGCCGCTTTGTCGGTCCTCGTCAATGATCTCAACATCTTCTTCCCCATCATCAACGGTCTCCTCTGTTGCCGCTGATTAAACAACAATTTTTCTCGACGCTTCAGGGAAGAGAGTGGCAAATGTTGTATCTTTAAATTCTTCAGTAAAACCACCGCGATCACGGATCTCAGAAATTACTTGTTCAGCGGTCTCTCTTACATGTTGCATCATAGCTTTTTGGAATTCAGGATTTTCTGGATTTTTAAAAATCAGGAAAAATTATCTTACCTTTATTTCTTCGTGCAGGGTTTCGATCTCCCTTAAGGCACCTCGGAGAGATCACCCCATGTGATGATTTAAGACCATGCTCCTAACAGTCGCTTGAGCGCAGATGTTTGGGAGCATGTCGGTCTCCATATCATATGCTTATGTTGTATTCTTTTTCCCATATAAGGCAGCGGTGACCGTAGAGGCATGGCGGGTCAGCTTTCTACTCCAAAGGGGGAGATCGGTGGAGACCCTCACAGTCTTTCCCTTAGAGCCACATTTGAGAAGGGGTTTGCCTTTGGTATCTTTTTGATTTTTCATGAAGCCATGCAGATGGAATGACTCGCTGGAGGTCTCGGGTGTGCTGCTGACCTCAGCGGTCTCGCGATCTCCTTCCCTCTTTAATCTTCTTTCCCTCTGGGTGAGCACTTCTTCCGCTGGTGATATGGGATCTTTCGTTGGGATCGCGAAGGATGTTGAAAATGGATAGTTAGTAAAATAAAAATTGAAAAAAATAGTGGAAGACCGCTGGAAAAATACTCACTTTCTTCCGAAGAAATTTCAGCAATCTCTGGCCAGATCGCTAAGTAGTAAATGAGGTCCAGACACTTTCCCGCCAGAAAAGTCAAGATTTTTAGCTCCTCCTCCGAGATCGTCTTATCTTTCCTGAATACGCTCTCAGGTCGCGGAGAAGGTCGGCTCTGGAGACCGTTGAGATCGCCCTCGAACACAAGGAACCTCTCTGTCTAGAAAGAGACCTTGATGGGGAGATTCAAAACTTTTATTCCTTAAGTAGAAAAGTATATTAGCCCTTTGAACTCTTCTTTCTTCTGACCTTCCTTTATGACCTTTGCAGTAAAGTCGCATGGAAAAGCGCCATGGTGAATTTTATCTTTTCCGATCTCAAGTAATTTATGAAGACAGTAATGAGACCGATTGAGTTCGGCGGCATCTGGGCGAACACCAACCCATAATAGTCCATTATCTCAAGAATTTCCCAAGTGAGAGGGATCTTCAACCCATGATCAAAGTGATCGATAGGGATAATGAATTTGTTTTCCTCCCTAAAATTCATCCCTTCGTCCTCTCTTGGCGGTCTGACAACTATTTGACTCTGGATCACGTGTTTTCCAAGAAATTTACATATTCATCATTCGAAAGGCGGCAGGGCTTGTGATCGGCTCTTAAGAAAATATTAGCAGAAGAAGCTCGCGCGGACACCATGATTGGAGATCACCGAGATCGGTGCTTGGGGCGTATACAGAAAGTATAAAATAAGAATCCTTAAAGACAGCTATTTATAGAGAGCAAGGGATATTTTTGTAATGATTACTTCTCTCGAGACCGCCCAGCAAAACTGCCCAGACCGCTAAACCTGCATGAGAATCAAGGTGGCGCATATATATTTCGATCTCAATAATTGGAGATCGCAACACCGCAGATCATATGATGTAAAATAAGCAGCACATAATAATAAAAATCATCACAACAGAATAAAGATCACAAGCAAGAGAAATTATACATATTACACAACCATGATTGTCTAAAAGTTATATTACAAGACCGCATCAAAGTAAATAAAAGTTCATTTCTTATGAGGCCGTTTCCTCCCCAAATTGGCCGCAATATCTTGCATTTATTTGACCGCAGTCAGGACAGTCGCCAGATTCTGATTTGCAGACATTGCAGCTCGGTGAATCTTGGACATCTCCCTATCTACCTGCTCCATAGGGATCGTCATGATCTTTGAAGACGGTCTCTCTTCTGGATGATCGCTAGATGTCCCCGGCCTCATTGTTATCTTTGCAGATCCTCCTCTCAACATGTCAACCTCGGAAGATAGAGCATCAACTTTCCCTTTATAATATTCAGCATCTTTCTCCGCTTTTCTAAGCGCCCGAGTGAGCTCATCGATCTTCAGACCGCAGTCATCGCGAGCTTGCTTTCCAGTTGCGTGAAGCCTTTCTTCAAGACTGCGGAGTTGATCATTATGAGCTCGCTCCCGAACCAGTATAGAGTGAATATCCTCAAACACTGGGTTAAGGATATTGGCGAGCTGGTCAGGGATCACGATCTTCTGCGGCGGAAGCTCCCCTTCATCGATATCAACAATGTCTTCATATGCGGTCAGGAGAACTTCATGATTAGCTCAACAATCAAAAGTTCCAAAATAAAAAGTGGTCACACAGAAAGAGTACTTAGAAAGAAATTAAGACCGCAGTCACGTAAAATATTTTCAATATCCGCTGTGTCTGCGGGTTCTGTGGTCAATACGAAGCAATCTGATCCCTTAAGCGCTCAAGGTCCATTATTTCCAATACTTTCTTTTGCGACCTCTCACCTTCTTTTCTTCTCCTTTTTAATTTCGCGTTGCTAACAAGAATGTCGTCAGTTCCAATGACGACGATCTCACGCTTTCTCTTTGGAGATTCAGGTCGAACCGCAGGCAAGGGGAGAAATTCTAATGGCCTGGTAATCATCTTCGCCTTACCAGTTCGCAGGTCCAAGACCGCATCCGCGTGATCCGCTGCTGCCCGGTCTAGTTCTTCTTCTTGAGCAATGAGAGGTTTGGCAGACCGCTAGAGAGCGCGGCCTTTTCTTTGGCGATCTGCCAACTCTTCTCCTCTGTTTCCAGTTCAGAAGTTTTCTTCTTTTCTTCTTCTTTTCGACGGCCACCAAGACCGCCTTCTTCTCCTCCTCTGCAGCTAGCAGAGTTGCTTTCCTCTCCTCCTTTTTCTGCTCGGCAGCAATCAGAGCTGCCTTCTCCTCTTCTTTCTTTTCCCGCTCTTCTTTTTCTCTCCTCTCTTGCTCCTTTTTCTGCTCGGCAGCGATCAGAGCTGCCTTCTCCTCCTTTTCTCTCTTCTCCTTCACTTCTCTTTCCATCTTCTCTCTCTCTTCCCTTCCTTTCTTCTCTTTTTCTTCTCTTTCCTTCTCTTCTCGATCTCTCTTCTCTCAGCTTGACCGCTGCAACAACAATCTTCTTCTCCTTCTCCGCGATCTCTTTTTCGGCGGCAGCTTCCTTGAGGTTTTCGGCCTCAAAAGGATCAAGCACCTGCAATGATGAACAAGAAAGATCATTAGAAGAATCTTCATCAAGATAGGTAATCAATTCAGAGTCCGCCTCTCTTGAAAAAGTTGAGATCGCAGAAAAAAAAAAGATGGACCAAATCGCTTACCTTAGTAGGAGCATCCACAGGATCCTTGGGTCCGCCGCTCTCAGGGAGTGTGATCGCCTTCAGAGTGATCACATCCTTAGATCCTTCACCTTTGGACCGCTTAGCACTTTGAGTAGAAGAATTTGAATTATTTCTCTTTTTCGCTTTCACAGTGTCCTGAGAATCGACAATCCTTTGCCTAATCTTCTCAGCCTCAATCCTCTTCTCCTGCATCCCAACCAGGATGGTTTCAGTTGAAGTGATCTCACCAAGCTGGGTAGCGGTCTGACCGAGTGCTTCTTCGGTAAAAGAAATGGAAAAGTCAGGAAGATTCAGTGCAGGCCATGAAGAGCGAGTTGATAAGACAGCAGCAGTGTGGTGTGATGAGACCGTGTTCTCTGGTAAGTCAGGTTGCTTCTTCGGAGAAGCTCGTGCGATCTCTTTCGACGTGCTCGCCTTCGTCAAAGCCTTGACAACTTTCACCACCTTCTTTGAGGTGGCGGTCTTCTTATTCTCGGGAGACTCCTTTTTCTGGAGATGTTTTGCTTAGAATGGACAGTAAAGTCACCATTGCAGAGATCATTTCTATCTGGTTTTCTGTCACCGCTCACAAGTTAAGCTTGCCTATTTTTCAGAAAGTTATGATTTCTAAAGCCGCAGAAGCCGTATTTATAGACTTTCGGCGCATTAATGACGGTTGCGGTCTCAGCGGTCAAAGCTTACATTTTCGAAGTTCCAGCGCAACTTAAAAATGTGTGGGGAATATGTTTGCCCGGAATTCCATGACCTCTTTTCCCAAGTTAGAATGGACCTTCCCAACGGTATCAGAATTGTGAGATCGTCCAGATCGCCTGTCTGCTCAGTCAGACCCTCTTTTTTCAGCGGTCTCAGATGTGTGAGACCGCCAAGACTGCCTCTCTTCGATCCAGGGATTCTTCTAAGTGCTCGGCGGTCAAGCTCCAGTTAGATCGCCATACCGCGCGGTCTGCCCCATTTTCTTCTTTTAGTTATTAGCACCTCTTTTCCTCTGTCCCGACTCTCCTGTACCCCATGCAGCCCGTAATTTTGGATTGCCCATTTGGGAAGCCTCCGCATATATAAATAGAGAGGTAGGGGTACCTGAAAAGGGACTTTTGCTTCGAGCCTCCAGCTTATAACCTGTGTAAGCGGTCTTGAATTCTGTCACTTTTCTACCTCAGATCCTGCTCTGATTCTAGTCTCCCTATTTTCCCCTTCCGAGGTTAATCCGGGTAGTTTTTCTCTCCTCATTTTCCTCTTCAGCATCTCTCGTCTTAAGTAACCTACACTATGCAGTTTCCCCTCATTCCTTCCCTTAGTGTGAGTTTTGGAGGTACTTTTTTGGTACCAACATAACCAAAGATGAAATGGCTCTTGTCGCATTGGATAAGAAGGCAAAGAACATAATTGCCAGTATAGTTCACAATTCAATGTTGCAAAATCAATTTCACTGCAAGTCTGCTAAGGAGATGTGGGATTCTCTGGTTGTTCTCATGGAAGGAACTGAGGAAGTTACGGACGATCGAAGATCTCTGCTCAATCAGGAGTACGTGGCCTTCAAGCAGGACTCAAGGGATACTATTGCTGAAAGCTATGAGAAGTTCTTCAAGATCGTCAACGGCCTAAGGAATTATGGTCATGAATTATCCAATGGCAAACTAAATGACAACTTCTTGAGATCCATGGCGAAAAAATGGGACACAAAAGCAATTGTCATTAGAGAATTTTTTAAGTTGGCTACCATGGAGCCACAGATTCAGTTTGGGAAGATTTTATCACAAGTGCTTAAATTGAACATAAGAAAAGCAGAAGAATAGGGAAGAAATACTTCCGGTAGAGAGAATTCTATAACACTGAAGGCCGAAGGGTCAAGAAAAGGTAGAGTTGTGTCACCTGTTAGGACACAGATCTCAGATGAGAATGATGAATCAGATGCTTGTCCATCAAGCTTTGAAATGTCAGATGGAGAGTTCTCGTTACACTCCAAGCAATTCAAGAGAATGCTCAACAAGAGGAGACAAAGGAGAAATCAGTCCTCTTTTGACTACAGAAGATCACGTCGTGATAGTGATCATCACAAAAAAACTACAACAACAATGACATGTATAAATCTAAATCGAACCAACATAATTCTTCTGACGACGTTTGCTATTGCTGTAATAAGCCAGGTCATATGATTGTGGAATGTCCATACAAGAAGAAAGAAGGATCTAAGAAGGAAGAGAAGAGTACTTTAGATGGTAAGAAGAAAGAATAAATGACTTTCAACGCAATGAATCGAAGGCTTTTAGCAAGCGACTCAGACAAGTCAAGTTCAGATGATGAAGCCTATTTTAGGGTTATGGCTCATTCATATGAGGATAACTGCGCCACCCCTTTTGATGGGAAGGGAAATTCTAGCACTCCTCCATCTGAATCTAAGACAGGATCAAATGCTGATGAAGGCTACTCTTTTGAGGAAGATTTAGATCTACTGGTATAATATAGAGGACTATTGAAGGGATTTGACAAATACCGCAAGGTAGTTAAATATCAAGCCAATGAGATTGAGTCTCTCAAGGCAGTGGAATCTAATCTGAGGGAGGAAATTAAGGAATTGACTCCTCTCAGAGAAGAAGTCCAATCCTTGAACGATGAACTCAAATGCTCTACTAAATTAGTACATCTGAAAGAGAAGTTCATTAATGAACTGGAAGAAAAGTTAGTGGTTGAAAGGAAGCTTGTAGAAAGCTTCTCCAATCCAAAAAACTATCCTTCCGCTTATTGATGGATTCTCATTTGATCAGAAGGGTAGTGGTGTTGGTCATTAGGATGAGAAGAGTAAGGTTGCTAAGAGAAGAGCCATCAAAAGTATGGGAAAGGTTTCTCAAAGTCAACATTCCTTCAATAAGGTAGTCTTTCCAACGAACCAGTTTGACTTTGACACCTCCTATGGTCATTTTATATACCAACTTATGTTGACTCTAACAAAAACAACCAAAGATGGAGCCGTCCTAGAAACTTTGGAATGACTGCTCCCAAGGCACCTTATGAAGAGATGATCCTAAAGGATTATGGTTTGTTTATTCATGGATTGGATGCTAAGAAATCTCTAAAGATCAAACCAGTTGTAACAAAGCCACTTGAGATGAAGAAGCCATGTGTACGCTGTACTCATGAGGCTTCTACCTCCAAGTTAGTTTCTCCTACTAGATCTCTCATTCAAAAGGTAAAGCCGGAAAATAAAAGAAGGTACAAACGATTTGATTATTGGTGTTGTGGCAGGATTGGTCATTTTGCCATTGATTGCTGGTTTAAATCAATGAATTATAGAACTCCACGAGTTAACACTACAAGAATGACCCCTCGCAATGTTAACACTCCTAGAGGTGTTCATCTAACCAGGAACCAAGGACCCTAATCTGTTTGGGTTCCTAAGGGTAATTTATTTGTTAATACAGGTATGTCCAAAGACCAACAAAACTCATATCTGGTACTTGTACAGTGGATGTTCCTGGAACATGACATGAACAAGAAGCGTATTACAAAATTAAACCCCAGTCAAAGATGGTCCAAATGTTATTTTTGGCGGATCTGAAGGGGAATCACAAAAGGTTATGGCATGCTCAACATGAAGTTATGATAAGTTCATGAAATATGCCCAAGTACATAAATTCAGACTTCTCAAGAACTCAAGGAAATCGGTTGAAACTACTCATTTCATTTCGTAGAATTCATCGAGTCTTCTCATTTTATTTCGATGATTTAGACAGGTCCCTCAAATCATTTCGATGAATCAACTTATTTAGTCGAATCAATTCAAAGAATTAGCTGAGTCTTTACATTTCATTTTGACGAATTTCCGTCAGTCGGTAATCTTTTCTAATTATTATATTGGATCCCAATAGTCACTTTTCCAATAAGGTACACGCCTATATTTCTTCAAAATATTAATACTATATAAATAGACTAAGGGATTACCAAATAAATCACGCCATTTCATCGAGTCCTCACAGAAAGTCCAGTCAGAGAACTCCTTTCTCTCCCATCAATTCATCTTCTAGATTCCAATGGTGTGCAGAAGTTCTAGGAATTTGTAGGTAGGATGTGGAGCTTGTTTGCACAGGATTTGTAAGCGCTTCAGATGAATTCAGGCACATTGTCCTCATACTAGAATTCATCGACTTGTCATTTCTCCTAGAGCATCAATGCCGAGTTCTGAACAAAGAAGTATTGGAGTTCTATAAGAACGCACAACTACATCATGAAGGCTCTGTGATCAAGAGCCATGTCAGAAACATAGTGGCCCATTTGAAGCCTAGTCTTCTCAACAAATTTATGCGCCTACCCGTGATTGATGAAGAAGATGTTCTGGAAGATCGAGATTACAACAGAGCTCTATATTTCTATGACTTAGCAAGAGGCTCTACTTGAATTCGTAGGAAAGGAATGAATGAAGAAGGAAAGCTCTCAACTAATATCATTGGAAAAGTATTATTATGCAAGACTGGCTCTCATGATTATGTATCAAGTGAAATGTTCAAGCTTCTGACAGCAGTAATTTGCAGAAAGAAGATAAATTGGGGAATTATTTTGTTTGACAGAATTAAAGCAAGTCTAATGGCACCAGATTTTTGGAGAATTCTCACTTTATACTTGAATCAGTTTGACAACAACCAATTTGATATCTTAACTGGCATGCCTATTCATCATCTCAAGAATATGGATTCTTCAATCTTCAGTTGGTGGGAGAGAAGAATCCCAAGGCAGGGTGCTAGGAAGGATGAAGAAGAAGAGGAAGAGTATGAAAATGAGCCAAGAATTCAGTCTTCACCCCCATGACTCACCTAAGAATTTTGATGCAGTTGTTGAGGGGCAGAATCTTTATGCACAAGGTTCTGAAGATCAGCAAAATCCATCTGAAACTCAGTTCCATATACCACCTGTTATCTACACTCTAATGCCTAAAGACCAGAAAGATGTTCCTGATGAGAATGTAATTGCAGATGAAGTTCCAAATATTCAAGTTTTTGGTGAGAAAGGATCTACATCTGGTGGAGTCCTAGTGCTTGAGAAAGTTCTTGTGGAGAAGGAAGATGCTGCAGAGGCTAAGGGGGAGAAATCAGTTCACTCTCCCCCAAGAGGACCTCATTATTGATTTTGCCTCTAAGGAAGTAAGAGAAGATGAGGTATTGTCTTCTGAGGATCTCAGAGAGACTAAGAATTTACCTCCTGCTCAGGACCAGCCCTTGATCAAGGATCACCCATCTCTAGGGGGAGGTCATTCTAGTCATTTCTCTTCAGATGCTAGATGTTTTGGAGCCTCCAGATCCAAGAATGTTTCTATTCTTCCTTGTGAAAGTTCTTTGTTAAAGTCTATAGAAGCAATGTTAATCATGAAAAAGGAACACTTTGACTTCTCCATTAAATACGTGTTTGAAAAATTCAAGGAAGTGGAAACTGATCTAAATAATGGCTTAGCTGAGATGAAACATACAATGGAAAACTTCAAAGCAGAAATGAATGAATGGTTAAATCAAGGAGTTAAAGATGAAAATCTTACCATGCAGGGTATTCATTATGTTTATGATAGGGTAGATCATCTTTCAACTGAAAATGATACCTTGATGCACTCTCATGATTCAAGCATGAATTAAATTGATAAGCGAATAGCTAAATATGGAGCAGATATTGTCTCTTCTCTAACTGAAGAAGTAAGAAATGGGGAGATAAAGTTGCATGCCCAAATGGAAGAACTAAGTCATGAGTTGAAAAGAAAAATACATGATGCAAATGCATATAATTATCAGAATTTTAAGTTGCTTCATGAAGAGTTAACCAGGGCAGTTCCAGATCCACCTGTTGAGGGCTAGAGCATCCTCATCTATTTGAAGCAGGACAATATGCTCCTCCAATGCAATATCCTCGGGTTTGGTCTGATCCCGCAGAGGAAGAATTCCTTGTAGAATCCTATAGGCCTCCTTTGAAAAGAACAAAATATGGGGAATGTCCCTCAGCCAGCAGATCAAATCACAGTCAGAGCAGAGCTGAAGTTTGGAGTCCTATATCCAAAGGCATTATTTTGTATTCTTTCACTTTAGTGGATATTAGAAATGGGAACCACAACGATTTTTACAACAGAGATGAATGGGATTACCGTGAATTATCAAATGTGAGGAGAAGGATTCATTTCAGGAATAATGGAAGCTCAGATGATGCACCTCCTCCTCCACCCAGAAATTATCCCAAGCCTTACGCTTCTTTTGATAGACAATAAGAGAAGTGTAAGACCCTCTTTTTTTTCTTACATTTTCGGGTTTTACCGCCTAGAACCGCCGCCTTGCGGTGACAGCTTCACTCGGGAAGGTCCTCACCACATGACGTTGATCCTGCCAGCTATAAAAACATCCAGGCCAACCATACATCATAGTATAATGTAGAAAACAAGTCCAAAAGATCACATTATAAATAAGAAACTTGTCGATATGAGATACTTAATTAAATGGTATAGAAATAATAGTGCCAAAATAAAAAGGGGCTTAAGCCCCAATACATTTATTCCTCATTACATTTCCTCATACTTAAACATCCTAAACACTGGTTAGGGAAGAGATGGAAGACAACATTTGGAAGATGGTAACTCACCGGTGCTCTCCCTGCAGCCGCTGAAAATCCAACTCTGGGCCTGGCCAATGTATCATGTTCCTCCCTCCGGTTGCGGGTCTGCTCCTCCTGGTACTCCTGTTTGTTATGGCACATCTAGTCATTAGTCTATAAGACTAAGCAGATTCCATGTCCCCTCCACCCGCGACTCCTAGGCACCAGGCGGGGAGGATGAAGAGGAAGGTGAAAAGGGTTAATAAAGACAAACAACTTGCAGTCACCCTATCGAGTACAAGTATAGACAGAAAAGAGTCTATTCTAATAATTCTACTATAAAGTCGATACATAATAGAGCAATAGACAAGAGAGAGCTCTAATAATAGTAGCATGGTATAACGAGTAAACAATAGAAATCGTAGTAGTATAAGTAAGTAAAGCAGTGTATATAAAGGAAGCAGCTATGAAGGTAACCCAATCTTATAGGAATGCCCATACAAACTTATAAGATAGGGGATCTGGAAATAAGTTAAACTCATCGTATAAAAGAGCAATGATACTATGCTATGATGTGCAATACAATGAAGCAACTCACCCACTTGACTTTGTACGTACAAACCTTTTAAATTCCCTCTATTCGAGTATGCCAACTCAGGTACCCCATTGAGGCAAACAGGGGCAGTGGATCAGGCATGTCCACTTCTAGGCTTTTATCCACACCTCCTGGCCTAGACCTTACGTACGCCCCTAGGAACACACAGGGTATCCGCGTACTACTTAGTAAGTAACCACCTCTTAATTTGTATTTCTCTGAGCCTCCACCTCGTTAGACTATCCAGTCCTCCTTAGAAAACACCGAGCCTACTGCTTGCAGGAACAACAAGTCCTTGTAGCAATTCGTCACTTATTTGGGACGAGGATAATTTACCAGGTTCTCCTACTTATCTACTCATGTCTATCGTTTAGTTGTACTTAGAGATTTATGGTGAACCATGGACTTCCCGTGTAACATCCTGATGCGATGATTCGGCAAGTGCACCGGTCGCGCAAGTAATAATAATGGGGAAAATCCCCGAGTGTCGGTCTCTTGAGGAACACAGTAAGGTGGAGTTAGGTTTCGAGGAAGGACTTGAGATTGAAGTCCTTAAATCGGATGGAATGCGGGGGAGTTGGGTTGGCTTTTGGAAAATAAAATAAAAGCTATCAACTACTCCTATGCAATGCCGCTATGCAATGCTTCGCTTGGCGGGATGGAGACTAGGCAGGCCTTGAGCGCGCTGCGTCGAAAGGGCGGATGGACGAGTAGGCAAGCGAAATCGAACTCAGGCCTTGAGCGCACGGCTTCGTTAGGCGGGATGGAATACGGGCCGCAATGCCATGCTTCGGTAGGCGGATGGACGAGTAGGCTAGCGGAGTGAAGGTCGCAAGCACCTCTTCTACAAGCACGCCACTAGCAATTGCTAGTGCGGCATACGAACGTGACGGCGGGATGGAGGATGGAATGGGGCGCACCTCAAGCACACAAATAAACAAAAAGGGTATTTCACATAGACATGAAATAACTTTAAATAGCAAGGTCTATAGTGTTCTTCATCAAAATACAAAAGATCTAACTATTACAACAATCAATAAGAGGAGAACAAGGCAAGAAATCGACCGAATCCGAAGGCTCGTTGGAGATTCACGGTTGGAATCGCCGGGTTGTCAATCCGCGTCCAAGCTCGGTCCGCAACTATGTCCGGGGTAGAGAGAGCTGTCACGACTCTCCAATGAACCCGTCTTCTTCGTCTCACGATCCGGTAGAGGTTGCAAACTTCCCCTTGCTTGACGGTAATGGCGGCTAGGTCTTCCTTTGGAGCTCATGGATGAAGGAGGAGGCCGAGAGGAAACTCCGGCTCAAGATTGGCGTGAAGAGCAAGCCCGGAGCACCTCCATATGGTGGGCGACGGTGGAGGGGCGAATCTGGACGGAACCGGGCGGAAAACGGCGGAAGAAAATCGGGGGCCGACCTAAAATCGCGAGCAGGTCATTTTATAGGCGCTGGAATAAACAGTGCGCACGGTCATTGGCGCACGACCAGTGGTCGTGCGCACTAGGATCCTGTGATCGTGCGCTCTGCCTGGACGGAGCCTGCAAAGACAGAAATTATAAAATAACATGTTCGCACGACCAGTGGCGCACGACGGTGGTCGTGCGCACTATCGTAGGTGGTCGTGCGCACTGGTTGAAACAGAACTCATGAAATTGATGATAAGTGCGCATGAACAGTGGCGCACGACCGGTGGTCGTGCGCACTATCGTAGATGGTCGTGCACACTGCACCAAACAGAACTCATGAAAAAAGTGTTAAGTGCACACGATCAGTGGCGCACGACCAGTGGTCGTGCGCAATAGAACCAGTGATCGTGCGCAGTGTTCCTGTGCAGAATTGCATCGGAAGCACCTGCACGACTCCTGTTCTAGCGTACAACCACGAATCCAGCTACTGAAAGTGGCACCTAACAGTGCATGAAAACTACTAATGAAGATAAACATGAAAACACACCAAAATGGGCCTAGAAGTGCACATAGCAAGTGATAACAAATATAAGCTAAAACAAGGCTAAAGTGGGGTGGAATGACTAGATAAACGGCCCAGATGAGTCCATATATGTGTATAAAATCGGGACTCATCACATCCCCCAAACAACTAGACCCATAGAGTGGTTTTGTCATGACTAGGTCATGATAAAACCATAGGAAGCTTGAAGAGATCACTTGGCCTTAGGCTTGAAGGGGAAGAGCACCTTGGTCTGCAAATAGCAATTTCTAGTAACCAAGCTTAGGGTTGGACATAAGGGCCCCACCTTGACCCTTTGACCCCCACCATAGCATACCTAACCCTTTAGGGGTTCCCTTAGAGCATCAAGGACCCATTGGGCTCAACCAAAGAGGCCAAATTGACCAAAATCAACCCTAACCTCAAATTGGTCAAAGTAGCCTAATTAGGGTCAATTGACCTCCACCATGCCAAATTGACCTTGGTCCTACCCTTATAAGGATATTAGGGACCCAATGGACTAAAAACCCCCCATCATGGGGCCACCAATTTGGCCAATTTGACCTAAGTCAACTCTAGCCCTATTTTTGGTAAAATTGCACTATTGTGAGTCAATTGGCTTCCACCTTGCCAAATTTACCCTACCTAGACCTTCCTAACCCTTAAGAGAGGCCAATGGGTCACTATCCACACATTGGTGTCAACCCAAATGGTCAAATAAACCAAAGTCAACTCCACCCTAAATTTAGGTCAAAATGACATGTTTTGACCTAATCAAGCCTAATCCATTTGGGCTAGGTGCAATTGAAGTGGTCCATTAGCTAATGGGGTTGGGAATTACTGAAATTGCCATTCAATTTCAAGAAATTCGGCCAGGAGAGAGAAAGACCCAAAATGGGGGAGAGAGAAAGAGAGAAATAATGGCCATTCATGGCTTGGGAGTCCAAAAGGCCTCCTCTCTTCACCTTCCATGGCTTGGTGCACTCCCCTCAACTTCCCACGAATTCTGCAATCAATTCCCTATGAAATTGGAACCAATTAATGGCTGGAGGAGGAATCCCAAGCAATGGCCGAAATGACCATTAATGACACTTCATCATTAAGCGCTCCTCACTCCAATATGACCACTCCATTAGCTTTAGAAGGTGGAAGGGAGTCGGAATAGTGCCTTGGATTGCAAAATTTGGTGGAGAATCAAGATATCGGCAAGGAGCATAACTTGAAGGGGGCGTCCATGGCAAATCCGGGAAACAACCACCATCAAGCCCGATTGGAGGTCTGGTTCTTCTCCTCTTCTCTAGTGGGTAGATCTACATCTAAAATCGGCAAGGATTTGGGCCAATTGGCCTTCAATAAACATGGCCGAAATCTCCATTTTTTGTGGGGTTTCTTCTTGCTCAAACCGCCGGTTCCTGCCACCACCGGCCGGCCAAGACCCCCCTATCGCCGACCACCACCTCAAGGAAGGTGGTGGTGGTACTGGCCGGCCGGGGAGGGGCGTGGGTGGCCTGGAAAACCAAGTTAAAGGGGCTACAGGTCGGGGCAATCTGGACCCTTGGCTGGAGGAGGAAGATGAAGGGATGCCTTCGAATTTGCTTTAAGATCTGTGCTCAGATCTTGTGAATAATATAATTGATATTTGTATTTTCTGTCACAAGTATTGCTGTACGTAGATTTAATTACTAAAAATACTTAAGGCCCTCTACAGAAACAGTGGTCAACACCAAAGTTGTATCCCTTTGAGTCTACTTTATTATAAAATTTGTTTCAGCCCAAAAAGAGTAATGTAGTTCCCTGTAGAGTCATTTTGGTTGGACTGGTCCTTAGGGTAGGACAACCACTAATTTTGGAATAACTTTTGATTGGATCATGGGATTGACTTGAAAATTGAAACATAGGCTATTTGTACCTACACCCTTAACATATCCAAAGATGGAAATTTTTGGAAAATATTTTCTAAGGATGTTGTAATAATTTGATAATTTATATATTATTTAATTATAGGGTCTAATGACCTCCAATCCCCTCCAAATTTTGGTGGGTGCTCTCTAGGGTTATTATATGACCTTGGTAAAAATTTCAGCCCAAGTGGGACTGATTTGCTTGGGTAATTTGTTAACCCAATTTTGGTCAAACTAGGTCAAAGTGCACATGATGGAATTAGGTGATCAAATCTCATCAAGGTGGTGTGAAACTTTGTCCACTAGTTTAGGATCACATAAGACACCCCCATGAGTAATTTGGGGTGATGTGGGGTGGATATGCCCTAGGATCCTAGTTTTAACCTTAGGGTTGCACTTTAAGCCTTGTGAAGGACACATGAGCATATGTCCTTGTATGGTCATGAAACTTGGTGGATAAGTTCATAGAGTGTAAATATGCTCTTTGAAATTTTATGAGAATTTTAAGAACATTTATCCCCTCTGATTTAGGTTATAATCATTTTTGGGAACCTTCTTATAAGAGAGATTTACATGCTCAAATAATCTTGGATGGTGATGAAAGTTTGGTGGTACCCTCATAATCATGTAATAGATCTCTGGTATGTTTTCTGTAATTATTGAATTAATTTATCTAGCACTTCATTCACAAGTCATCTATTTGGCCTTAAGAATATGTTAAGTAAATGAGGGCCAAATATCTTCTGTAAAATTATGAAACTTGGTGGTAGGACATTTTAGGGCATTAGAGAGCTTTGTGAATTTTTGTATAATTTTTGGAATTATTTATCAGTAGGTTACTTCACAATTTTCCCTAGTATGGGTTTACTTGGAATATTTATTTATGTAACTAATTAGTTCTGAAAAATTCTGAAATTTAGTCAGTAAACTTTTCTGATTAATATAGAGGTCTGGTAAGTTTTCCATAACTTTTGGACAAGTATTCTTGGTGGTTCCTTCTTTAAATTCAAATTTAGGGTAATTATTCACTATTATAATTAGAGGCCAATCCCTTACTGAAAAATTTTGATGTTATGTATTTACTGTTATTTTGACATCATAGATTTTCCATAATTTTATGGGGGCCAAATCATAAGAAGATCTTACACTTCAAGTTCAATTTCATGCTTGGCCAATGTTGGAGAAATTATAATAAATGTAAATAATTAAGTAAAAATATGATTCTCTGGATTTAGTCTTAAACCATCATGATAGACCTCTAGTAAATATCTTGAGTCAGTTGGATGAATATTTGGAGTACCTCCTCTTATGCAACTCATGTAACTCATTTGGTCTGCGTATAGTAAAACGGTAAAATTTGAGTAATTTGTGGATCATTAGGTGGCAATGGAAGGTAGAGGATGTATCTAGCCTGGTTGAAGAGTTTAAAGGTCACCAAAAAGAAGTTTATGTCATGATATTGTACTTGGTGGGTTAAGGGTAAGCATGTGCTCGGGATTGACGATTAATCACCTTTCCCCTGGAGAGTCATAAACCACCAAGGGTTAATTCAAGTGAAATGGTAAGAGGGCTATGCTTATGGGTAGTTACCAACCATATTAAGTTTCTTGTGAAAGGATGCTTTGGGGTTCAGCCCATCATAACTCCTAGTACTGCAGCTAGCCCCTCACAGGGTAGATCTCGGGAAGTCCAAGATTAACCATAAATTATAGGAGTAAGATGTTGTAAAAGATTAACTTAATAATACACACACCCACACCTCGTAGTTACGGGAGGTTAGTTAGTTTGGTCTTACCAGCGGTAGGCTCGGTGGTTGTTGGTGCAGACAGGTTTGTTCGGCGAGCCGGTGGCTGATGAGTCCCAAATATATACACATTTATGGACTCATCTGGGCCGATTTTCTATTCTATGCACTACACTTTAGGCATGTTTTCGCTCATATTTGTTATTTCATGCTATGTGCACTTCTAGGCCCGTTTTGGTGTTTTTTCTTGTTCATCTTCGTTACTAGTTTTCATGCAGTGTTAAGTGCCACCTTCAGTGGCTAGACTGGTGTTGTATGCTGGAACAGGAGTTGTGCAGGTGTTCCCGGTACAATTCTATACAGGAACACTACGCACGATCACTGGCTCTATCGCGCACGACCACTGGTCATGCGCCACTGATCGTGCGCACTTAACGCCCATTTTTTGAGTTCTGTTTGGCTTATCGCACGACCATTTACGATAGTGCGCACGACCACTGGTCGTGCGCCACTGATCGTGCGAACATTGTATTTTATAATTTTCTTCCCTTGCAGGCTCCGTCCAGGCAGGCGCACGATCACAGGATGATAGTGCGCACGACCACTGGTCGTGCGCCAACGATCGTGCGCACTGTTTATTCCAGCGTCTATAAAATGCCCTGCTCGCGATTTAGGTCAGATCCCCCGCATTTCTTCCGCCCGAGACCGCCGTTTTCTTGCTCCAGAGCTCCGACTTTGCCCCTCCATCGCCGCCCACCATCTGGAGGTGCTCTGGGCTTGTTCCTCACGCCAACCTTGAGCCGGAGTTTCCTCTCGGCCTCCTCCTTCATCCTAAAGATTAAAGAGGAGATCTAGCCGCCATCTCCATCAAGCAAGAGGAAGTTAGCAACCTCTACTGGATCATGACACGAAGAAGACGGGCTCATTGGAGAGTAGTGACAGCTCTCTCTACCCCGGACGTAGTTGCGGACCGAGCTAGGACGCGGATTGACAACCCGGTGCTTCCTACCGTGAATCCACAACGAGCCTTCGGATTCGGTCGATTTCTTGCCTTATTCTTCTCTTATTGATGTGTGTATGTAGTTAGATCTATGTATTAAGATGAAGTTGCACTTAAACTTGCTTGTATTTCTATATATTTCATTTCTATGTGAAATACTTTTGTGGTTTATGTGATTTGAGGAGCGCCCCATTCCATTCTCCATCCCGCCGTCACGTTCGGTGCCACACTAGCAATTGCTAGTGGCGCGCTTGTCGAAGAGGTGCTTGCGACCCTCATTTCGTTAGCCTACTCATCCATCCGCCTATCGAAGCGTGGCATCGCGGCCCGTGTATTCCATCCCGCCTAACGAAGCAGCGCGCTCAAGGCCTGCATAGTTCGATCCGTTTGTCTACTCGTCCATCCGCCCTTACGAAGTAGCGCGTTCAAGGCCTACGTAGTCTTCCATTCCGCCAAGCGAAGCATTGCATAGCGGCATTGCATAGGAGTAGTTGATAGCTTTTATTTTATTTTGCAAAACCAATCCACCCACCTTCGTGAACATCGTCCTAAGGACTTCAATCTCAAGTCCCTCCTCGATAATAAACTCCACCTTACCGTGTTCCTTTAAGATTCGATACTCGGGGATTACTCCTCATTTTATATTACTTGAACGATCGGTACACTGCCGTTTCGTGTCGCAGTCGAGCTACCGCCTATAGCGGTGTGTGAGATTTGCGCCATCAAGTTTTTGGCGCCGTTGCCGGGGAACACAGTCGTGTGAGTTTTCTGGAGAGGGAGAACCTGAGAGAGAAGCCCTTCCATTTGTAAATTGCATTTCTTTGTTTTATTTCTTTTTATTCCATTTTCCTGTTTTAATTAGGTTGCTTTAGTAATTTTTGTTAGGTGTAGTATTTTGCACAATAGCATTTTATTTTGAATCGTATTATCTTCACACTATGTGGGCACATCTTAATTTCCGTTGCCATTGGTGTGGAGCTACCTCCCACTCTAGTGATGAATGCCCTACGGAGAATAGTAGGCATAATTCTTATAGCCCAGCATATGGAGCACCGACTTCGTCTGGTACTCCATATGGTGCGCGTAAGTCTTATGGCTACTCTGCTGAGCCTTTACCGTCATACTTCTTTTTGGCTTTAGCCCCCGCAGTGCCAAAGAAGCCCGCAAGGCAGTGCCGGTTTTGTCGGAGCACTGATCATGTCTTGAAGGACTGTGCCGAGTATCTTCGCCAATTGGACGAGGATGACGAGCCGGATATCCGGATCGTCCCAACTCCTAACTCTGGCGACACACCTTCAACATCCGGTTATGTGTCTTTGTCACCTTCACATCTTGAAGGGTATGGCATGGACACGGTCACCAGATGTGCGACTGATCTATGCACCGACATTGCTGAGCCTATTCTCCATGTGCATCCACCACCCCTAGTGGATTCAATTCTTTGTGAGGAATCAGTGCTTGACATTTATCCAAGCACTATTCCTCCCCCTGTTGTGCATTCTACTTTCGTCTCTGATGACAATGTTGATGATGTGTCGCAGGATGAGGTGGGTGATCTGAGTGTTGTGCCTATTCCTATGAAGGAGGACAACCTTCTAGGTGAAGAGGAGTTTTCCTCAACACCAGTGGAGGATGTCCAAATCCTAAGCCTGGCCACCGTTGATCCCGCCGAATCTTGTAGCATTGATGACAATGCAAACATTCTTTTACTTACCCAACCTGATGGGAGTGAGACCGGGACCACTCCCCCGATTGATGTTTATTTATGTTCTTTGTCTTGTTTATTTCTCGATCCCCCCTCGTCATCCGAGCCTGTGCAGGTTGAGTCTTCACAGGTACCCCAGGAGGACTTGGAGCATTTTGCTCAAGTCAATGATGTGAGCATCCTCTTATGTGAGGAGGTTGATCCCCCCTCCGTAGAGGAAGCTCCACTCATTACCTTTTACTCCTGCCACCTTCATGGAGACGATACCTTGCTGGGCAAGGATGTTTTTGGTGAGTTGAGTGAGGATATTTCCTCCTCCACTTACATTATCTACCCTCTACCTGTGAGGAGCAGGTATCTATATTTAGGTAGAGGGGAGACTGCTCTGTCTCCGTATTGGTACCCGCTACCGATGCGCATATTAGAACAGTTACCTGTGCACTTTTCTTTTCATAGGCCTATAAGCTAGAACTGTGCAAAACCTAAATAAGTCATGCTGGGAGGACAATAACCCCAGTAGTTATCTTACTTTTCCTGCATTTTTATTTCTTCTAATCATGTTTAGTTAGCTGTAGTTTATTTTAGTTTGTCTTTTTCTTTTGTTTTTGCGGAGCTGACCCCTGCAGGTATCTTTTCTGGATGGCGGATGTTGCGCTCATTTTAGCTTACACGCCAATCTTCTGGTGTGCTCATTTCTGAGCACTGGGTACTCTCTTTCTCTAGCCTTTGCTGATTTTCATGTCATATATTATGCGGATTGTTTAGTTTAAGTCTGGGGGAGAGTAGTTTTGTTTACCCGCTCACGTGCACTATTGCACTGCATACTAGAAGATTTCATATAAAATGTTTTGTTTATTTTCATTGCACACCACAGCACCCACTTGAGCGCGCTTAGCCGTTGGCACGTCGCGAGTTGAATTTGTCTTTTTGTGTGATTTGGAAAACAATTGTGCTGGCTTAGGATTATGAGGCGGAGTAAAATGTTGACTCCTGTAGTGCTCCTAGTCGAGTGCTCATGTCTCGTTTAGAAATTCGTGTAGATTCAATTTCTTTTTATGCTTTTAGTTTATATTTTTTCTATTAGCGTAAATATTGTTTACTCTACTCAAAATTTGGTGAATCCGGTGTGAATCAAACGGTAGCATAGGGATGTGTGTAGATGTTCGTTAGCCTCGTATTGCCCGAGTCGGGAGAAAGGATTATCTTTCTCGGTGGCTAAGAACTTTCCCCAAGCGATTCTTGAAGCATGGGCATACGGTTAGTCAATTGCGTGAATGTGATATAGGCCATCATTTTGGCCCGGTTGAGCCTTTGTGCCCACTCCTATCGCTTTATCCTCGTCAGCCCAGTTGTGCCTACCCTTTCTTTGATTCAGCCCCACTGTTGTCTCACCAAGGCCTAAATGCCAATCCTAGTCGCACACCCAAATCTGAGCTTTAGCTGTTTATTATTTTCATGAGTTTGGTTGTTGATTTGGTGATATGTTTGTGAAGATGTGGATGTGTTTTATTGTTTAGCTGCTGAAAATGATAAGAAAAGAAAAGAAGAAAATGAGAGAAAGAAAAGAAGTGAAAAGAAAAGAAAAAGATATGAGCTTTAATGAAAAATCTGCGTAAAAATATATGTTTGGGAGTAGGCGGTGCACACACCCATGTTGTTAAGTCTAAGTCTGGGGGTGTGGTGCATCCGCGTGTTTTGTGGCTACTTGGATAGTGTTATGCATTTGCTCATTTGGGTTTTTGTGTTCTAAGCCTTCATGTTTATATTTGTTTACCTCACCTAAACGCAAGCCTCATCTAAAACCTTAAGTCCTATTGATTCACGCATTTGAGTCAAACCAGTGCCGTGGAGAGAGTGCGAACGGGCAAGCTTATGGTCACCAACATTGATGGATTTCAATGGAGTTGTCCCGAGCCCCGATCTTTGGCAATGCGCGCCTCAGCGTTCAGTTTACTTTCTTCCTATGTACGACCTTATGATTCACCGTGATTCACTTTTTGAGTAAATGTAATATATAAATACGCCCCTAGAAAAGTATAAACTAATATGTACAATTAGGAATTTTATCTATTGTATTTCTACGCGTGTGAGCATGTGACTTCGCATGATACTCCGCTTGTTAATTTCTTTGTCAGCTATGTTTTCCCTGTCCGCGAGAGATGGTTTGCTCGGGACGCGCAAACAGTTAAGTCTGGGGGTGTGATGAGTCCCAAATATATACACATTTATGGACTCATCTGGGCCGATTTTCTAGGCTATGCACTACACTTTAGGCATGTTTTCGCTCATATTTGTTATTTCATGCTATGTGCACTTCTAGGCCTGTTTTGGTGTTATTTCTTGTTCATCTTCGTTACTAGTTTTCATGCAGTGTTAAGTGCCACCTTTAGTGGCTAAACTGGTGTTGTATGCTGGAACAGGAGTCGTGCAGGTGTTCCCGGTACAATTCTGTACAGGAACACTGCGTACGATCACTGGCTCTATCACGCACGACCACTGGTCATGAGCCACTGATCGTGCGCACTTAACGCCCGTTTTTTGAGTTCTGTTTGGCTTATCGCATGACCATTTACGATAGTGCGCACGACCACTGGTCGTGCGCCACTGATCGTGCGAACATTGTATTTTATAATTTTCTTCCCTTGCAGGCTCCGTCCAGGCAGGCGCACGATCACAGGATGATAGTGCGCACGACCACTGGTCGTGCGCCAACGATCGTGCGCACTGTTTATTCCAGCGTCTATAAAATGCCCTGCTCGCGATTTAGGTCGGATCCCCCGCATTTCTTCCGCCCGAGACCGCCGTTTTCTCGCTCCAGAGCTCCGAGTTTGCCCCTCCATCGTCGCCCACCATCTGGAGGTGCTCCGGGCTTGTTCCTCACGCCAACCTTGAGCCGGAGTTTCCTCTCGGCCTCCTCCTTCATCCTAAAGCTTAAAGAGGAGATCTAGCCGCCATCTCCATCAAGCAAGAGGAAGTTAGCAACCTCTACCGGATCGTGACACGAAGAAGACGGGCTCATTGGAGAGTAGTGACAGTTCTCTCTACCCTGGACGTAGTTGCGGACCGAGCTAGGACGCGGATTGACAACCCGGTGCTTCCTACCGTGAATCCACAACGAGCCTTCGGATTCGGTCGATTTCTTGCCTTATTCTTCTCTTATTGATTTGTGTATGTAGTTAGATCTATGTATTAAGATGAAGTTGCACTTAAACTTGCTTGTATTTCTATATATTTCATTTCTATGTGAAATACTTTTGTGGTTTATGTGATTTGAGGAGCGCCCCATTCCATTCTCCATCCCGCCGTCACGTTCGGTGCTGCACTAGCAATTGCTAGTGGCGTGCTTGTCGAAGAGGTGCTTGCGACCCTCATTCCGTTAGCCTACTCATCCATCCGCCTATCGAAGCGTGGCATCGCGGCCCGTGTATTCCATCCCGCCTAACGAAGCAGCGCGCTCAAGGCCTGCATAGTTCGATCCATTTGCCTACTCGTCCATCCGCCCTTACGAAGTAGCGCGTTCAAGGCCTACGTAGTCTTCCATTCCGCCAAGCGAAGCATTGTATAGGAGTAGTTGATAGCTTTTATTTTATTTTGCAAAACCAATCCACCCACCTTCGTGAACATCGTCCTAAGGACTTCAATCTCAAGTCCCTCCTCGATAATAAACTCCACCTTACTGTGTTCCTTTGAGATTCGATACTCGGGGATTACTCCTCATTTTATATTACTTGAACGATCGGTACACTGCCGTTTCGTGTCGCAGTCGAGCTACCGCCTATAGCGGTGTGTGAGATTTGCGCCATCAGTGGCTCGGAAGGTTATTGTGACGGGCGGGTTTGCCCGGGGAGCTTATGGCTCGGAGATAGATGGTAAACATGTTTGCATGTTCATAAAGGTGGTGGGTCATTGGTATTGGACGGTCGTTCACACCGACGTCAATACGTTGACTCGGCAAGTGTGAAATTTGCACTTAGCCATGAAAGTCTGGTGGTCCATCCAGTAAGAGTATGCAGATGCTCCGCGGTTTTGCATTAAGGCGTACGATAGGTCTAGGCTAGGTAGTGTGAATACCAACCTATAGGTGGGTGGGCCCAACCCACCGCTTCCGTTTGCCACTACGGGAGTATCCTGAGAGTCTTGCTAGCTCCAAAAAGGGGGAACTAAAGGTTTGTGCGCATAGAGTTGGAGTGTGTGAGTTACACTTGTGTGAACATAGCATAAACTGCATGTCATGGAATAAGCATTGCATTTCAACCCCTACCCCA
Source organism: Dactylorhiza incarnata (assembly GCA_033032865.1). Lineage (NCBI taxonomy): Eukaryota > Viridiplantae > Streptophyta > Magnoliopsida > Asparagales > Orchidaceae > Dactylorhiza > Dactylorhiza incarnata. Next base: position 18,165,846 of record JAWHQI010000005.1, read on the forward strand.
ATCGTATAAATTGGTTATGGGACTTTTTATACGATAGACTTGCTAAACGACCCCTTGGTCTATAGGTTTGTATCAGCATTCCTATAAACAAATGGATACTTTTCTATTATGTACCTACTTTACTTACCATTCTTTACTTGCTCTTTACCATGCTTTATATTACTGCTTCAATTATCTATATACACATGTGTAGTTATAGACATTTCCTGTAGACAGATCCGCCATCATCTGCTTTGTTTTATACCCCTTGCTGTCCTCCACTTCATCCTCCCACATGGTGCCTAGGAGCCATTGGGGGTGGGGTGGGGAACATAAGGCTTAGTCTTTTTGACTAACGATCAGTGGACCATATCATTTTAGGGGATCGAGGAGACACAACAACATCAGAGGTTGGTGCAGATGGAGGCAGGTCAGTCTAGTACAGGAGCACCAGTGTCAGGACCAGTGAGTGATTAGTTGTTTGCTTTCGAGTGTGACCTTGTAGTGAGGATATGATGTACAGGGCATGAGCCCTTTATTATTGTAACCTTCGTTATTTCAATTATATCATTTGGACATTTATATATATATAGCATGTGATTTGTAGACTTGAACTTCTATTTGTTCATTTATTCTTTTCTTATTCCATGATCGATATGGCATGTGTTGAAACTGATTTCTCGGTCTCTGTGGAGTACGGGGCCCCCAACAAGTTGATGGGTGGCCAACTCTTACTCCCCCCAAGGGAGAGCTCTAGGATGAAGGTGTTGGAACTATGAACTGGACCAAGGGCTCGGCGAGGAGGTCGCACCACATACCCGGAAGATCTTTAGAGCGCTTCCCCTCACAAGGCAATGCCGAGCTTGGGCACCACTAGAGGCTCTCCTCACCACACTAGAGAGATTTGGGGAGGGAGAGAGAGAGAGAGCTAGCCTAGAACAAGCTTGCCCCCAAATGGTGCCCCTTGGTTCTATTTATAGGATTTCTGGATTTGGTCTGCGAATAGCCAAAAACTGTCTGCGAAATTACCAAAATGCCCCCGGATTTGGCCTGCGAATAGCCAAATCCCGCTGTTCTGCAGCGCTAAAATGCAGACCGACCCCTCCCTCGGAACTAGGCGAGGCGGTACTTCACGGGGCTCGGCGTGCCCTCCTAATTGGGGTGGGACGAGACCCGGGGGTCGGCCCCCTGCTGGTCTCACCCCTCTGCTGGGGCGGGGGCGAGGGGGGCTGGAGGCCTCCTCCCCTCGCCCCCCTGCTGGGGCTTGGTGAGACCCAGCCAGGGTCGCCCCCCTGCTGGTCTCACCTCCTCCTGCTGAGGGCGCGGTGGCGAGTGGAGCTCGCCCCCTGGCTTGGGGCGGGGAGAGAGGAGCTCGCCCCCTGGGTTGGGGCGGGGCGAGAGGAGCTCGCCCCCCTGGGTTCTCTCCCCCTTTTGCTGGGGGCGAGTGGAGCTCGCCCCCCTGGCTTGTGGGCGGGGAGAGAGCAGCTCGACCCCCCGGGTTGGGGCGGGGCGAGAGGAGCTCGCCCCCCCCCCCCCCCCCCCCCCTGAGTTGGGGCGGGGCGAGAGGAGCTCGCCCCCCCTGGGTTGGGGCGGGGCGAGTGGAGCTCTCCCCCCTGAGTTGTGGCGGGGCGAGAGGAGCTCACCCCCCTGGGTTCTCGCCCCCTGCTGCTGGGGGCGCGAGGGCGATTGGAGCTCGCCCCCTGGCTTGGGGCGGGGCGAGAGGAGCTCTCCCCCCTGGGTTGGGGCGGGGCGAGAGGAGCTCGCCCACTGGGTTCTCGCCCCCTGCTCCTGGGGGAGCGGGGGCGAGTGGAGCTCGCCCCTGGCTTGGGGGCGGGGCGAAAGGAGCTCTCCCCCCTGGGTTGGAGCGGGGCGAGAGGAGCTCGCCCCCCTTGAGTTCGGGCGGGGCGAGAGGAGCTCGCCCCCCTGGGTTCTCGCCCCCTGCTCCTGGGGGCGCGGGGGCGAGTGGAGCTCGCCCCTGGCTTGGGGGCGGGGCGAGAGGAGCTCGCCCCCCCTGGGTTGGGGCGGGGCGAGAGGAGCTTGCCCCCCTTGAGTTGGGGCGGGGCGAGAGGAGCTCTCCCCCCCTGGGTTCTCGCCCCCCTGCTGCTGGGGGCGCGGGGGCGAGTGGAGCTCGCCCCCCCTGGCTTGGGGGCGGGGCGAGAGGAGCTCGCCCCCCTAGGTTGGGGCTGGGCAAGAGGAGCTCTCCCCCCCCCCCCCCCCTGAGTTGGGGCGGGGCGAGAGGAGCTCGCCCCCCTGGGTTCTCGCCCCCTGCTGCTGGGGGCCCGGGGGCGAGTAGAGCTCGCCCCCTAGCTTGGGGGCGGGGCGAGAGGAGCTCGTCCCCCGTGGGTTGGGGCGGGGCGAGAGGGGCTCGCCTCCCCTGAGTTGGGGCAGGGCGAGAGGAGCTCGCCCCTCCCGGGTTTGGGCGGGGCGAGAGGAGCTCGCCCCCCCAGGAGTTGGGGCGGGGCGAGAGGAGCTCGCCCCCTAGGTTCTCGCCCCCTGCTGCTGGGGGCGCGGGGGCGAGTGGAGCTCGCCCCCCCTGGGTTGGGGCGGGGCGAGAGGAGCTCGCCCCCCCTGGGTTGGGGCGGGGCGAGAGGAGCTCTCCCCCCTGGGTTCTCGCCCCCTGCTGCTGGGGGAACGGGGGCGAGTGGAGCTTGAAGGATTTGTGTTTTGAAAGTTGTCCTCAAATTTATTTAGTTCATGTTTTTGCGAATGATTAATTTATTCTGTCCCTAGATCATATAATGATGTCTGATGATAGTTCAAGAAGATGCCCTTGCTCTTGAACAGTAGAACACTTGAGTTCCATGACATGATCTAATTGGTTTAACATGCTCACGATCATGGTGGTCAAAGTGGGACATTGACCACCGCATTGGATTGTCATATGGGTTAAAGTTCATTGTAGTTCTACAAATGTTGATAAAAGTTATCGTTTAATCATATGAATATGTATATAGGTTGAAGCTATACATATTGAGTCAGACCTAATTTTAAGTTGAGTTATCGTATGGATTGTGTTTAGTGTCATCGATAATTTCAACGTGTCTTATTGAATGTAGATATGGGATTTGTGAACCTGCCTTCACAGGGCATACAATGTAGTAGCAGTTGAATATCGTCTATTGATGGAACATACACTGCAGCTCGTTGTGTGACTTGTGCGGATTAGGTTTACATATCGACAGTATCATTTGTCCCTCGAGTTACATCGAGCTATGATATTACTGGGCCCCTTGGCAAAGAGAGATTGTATGGCATGCAATATAACTGAAAGTAGTTATAAAATACATTGCGCTTGAGAAGCCAAGAAAGATGAATGTGTTGCGGGAATGACACTAACCTCTCCCGCGGGACATTCATGATATCATGTGACATGCATAGACACGGGTCATCTAATTGTGTTACCAACCTACTGTGTTATCTGGCCAGCTATAATGCAGTGATAAAGCCTCTTATAGCCCATAATATATACGTATATATTATTGACTAGACGACACAGTTCCTCTGTAAAGGTCACACCAAATGAACAGAAACAGCCTCGATCGACTCAAATTGTGTATTTACTTTCATGGTTATGTGATTCGAATACTTGGTTGAGTGCGAATAACAATCGTCGTTAAGCGACACGTTTAGACAGTTATTAATTTGTGATTTTATTAAGGCGTTATTGATATAATGATTGAATCCATTATAGAATCGATAACTCGACTAAATAATATTTGTAGCGCGTGGCGTTACATACAATCACATTAATTAATAAGATTGGAAAGGGAAGGATTGATGGTGGTGGTATTTGTGTAAATAATCTTTTGCACAATATTTTATTTAGCCCATTAATTGAGAATTCTTTAGGATTCCTAATTAAGGAATTTCAGTTTTTTTGGAGTTGATAAAACCCAATTAAGAAATCAGTTTTTCTTAATGGCTGTAATTAAATTTCTAATTAAAGGATTTCGGTTTCAGAATTTATAAAGACCTAATTAAGAAATCAGGTTTTTTTTGTAATTAAAACTGAAATAATTCTAATTATAGAAATTGCTTAAAAGTAGGATTCTCTCTCTCTCCCTTGATCACGTTAAAATAGGAGAAAAATAAAGGTATTTTTTTTCATGCTTTGCCGTGAACAAGAAAACCACTGTGTGCTTGCTTGCTCTGCCGCCCCGTCCTCTTCCTGAGTGGGTTATCCGACGGCCATCCCTTGGCTGTCTTCTGAGTCCGTGAAGGGGCTGCGCGGAGTGGTTTTGTTTTTCCTGGACGGTAAAAGAAAGCAGCCTTCACTCCGTTCTTCCTCCTATTCGCCGACGTCTTGGTGTGGTTCGGCCACTTGGAGTTACTCGGCAATAGGAACACTGTCTAAAGCTTGATCCTCTTCCTCTTCTCATCAAAGTAGAGGTTGTTGGGCTGTTTTGGGTTCAAGGTGAACCTAGAGTTTTTGGAGCCGGATCTTGTCACTTCATCGGCGCGTTTTCGTTTCTCTGCCTCGCCGCATCAAAAATCGGAGATCCGCTCTTCACCTACAAATATTTATTTCTAGAGGTACAACCCCTAATCTCTTTGTGATGGTTTAGATTAGTTTTGAGTTTGCTAATATTGAACGACGTAGAAAAATTATCTCGCTATTGCCATGAGATGAACACGATCCGTTTCTGTGTTTTCGTTTTTGTGATTAATTTTTTTTTTTAATTTCATCCCTACGTTGAACATAAAATCCAACAGTGGTATCAGAGCATGGTTCGTTCTCTCATGGCAATATAGTCGTTTCAATTTTGTGCTAGGTCATGCGCACAATTGGTTTGAATTAATCATGTCCTAAGATTTGATTCAAAGTTTTATTAATTCACCTTGTTTGAAATTATTAAAAGATTATTTTGTTGGATTTAAAATAATCAAGGTGAATCATGAGATCTTGCGACATGGATTAATCCAAATAAGATTGAACTTTGCGAGATTAGTTTTCTTTCATTTAATTTTATGGAGCGCATCTCAATTTCTTTTACTTTATATTTAGAACTTCTGGAATGTATTGTTGTCAATGGATGTAATAGTTAGAATGCCATGTGTTAGGTTTTTCTATTGTTGCAATTACTTTCTCTTATCATCGTATAAAAGGAATATAGTTCAAATCAAAAAAAAAATTTAAGAGAGTATTTCCTCCTCATCGTGTCCATCTAAGCTAGTGATATTGAATGAACATGAGTGTGAATTCAATCACTAGACATGGTGGCACTTGTGCAAGTTGATATTAGGCCACAAGTGGGCAAGTCGTGTGTGGCACTTCTTGCTCATTCTGTGGAAATATTACTCGCACAAGTTACCCTACATGATGAGTTTTCTTAATCAAATTTCCAAGATCTAGGCTTGGTATTTTGGGAAAATGTAATTTTTTAAAATAGTATCTTCACAATAAATCATGAAAAATTTATTTTGAAATTAATATCAAGAATCATAAAGGTTTTAAGATTTTCTTAAAAGGTTATGATTGGTGATTAGTACCTACCTGGACAACCTTTTGGATGAGTCCACTAGTTTGAAAAGGATCTTAATTTACTATTTTAAAAATAAAATAAAATGTGGATCTCTCTAATCCATCAGATATTTTCTTAAAAATATTTTAAACATGAACTCTAACTTGCTCTCATAACTATTTTTTTAAAGCTATGTCTACACTACCGAACTTTCTACGTTCAATGATCGATAAAAGCCCACTTGCGAATGACGGATCGAACTTTTCTGACTGGATCCTCAAGCTTAACATTGTGTTGCGCTTGGAGAATCTCTTACCTATTTTGGAGGGAGAATGCCCAAAAGAGAAAGAGATTGGCAAGCCAACTGATCCTGAGAAGGAGGAGCAGAAAAGGTGGAATGACAATCAGCGTGTCGTGCAGACTCTGATCTTGGCCAGCATTGGCGATCAGCTGCAAAGGAAATTTCTCGATACTCCTGCAAAGGAAATAGTAGCACAGTTGGAAAAGATGTTCACCGATAGTGCTCGTAAAGAGCGCTATAAGACCACCATCGCACTCACAAGGTGCAAGTTGATGGAGGGTGAATCTGTCTCGGTGCACTTCCTTAAGGTGCAGGGTTATTTGGAGAAATTGGAGAAACTAAATTCTCCCATTCCTGAAGACATTGCTGAGGACCTCATTTTGGGGTCACTTCCTTACTCGTTTAAGGACTTCATCATGCACTATCATATGCATGAGAAGAATATGACCATAAATGAACTCCATAATGCCTCAAAACAGCTGAGGTTGACATGGGCAAGACAAAGGGGAATGCTGTCTTAGCTGTTGCGTCTGAAAGCAAGAAGATGTTCAAGAAAAAGGACAAGACCAAAGGCCAGACCTCGAAAGGAAACCCTCTTCTCAAGGGCAAAAGGGGAGGAACTCAAGGGAGTACCTCCAAGGGTGGCAATATGAAGAATTCTCCTAATTCTCTCACTGAATGCTACCATTGCCACGAGAAAGGACACTTCAAAATGAACTGCCCCAAGTACAAGGACTTGGATGAAGGCAAAATCGAAAGGAAGCGTCCTAAAGGTATTTTTGTTATTGAGTTAAGTTTAAACCTAACCACTACTATCCTTGATTGGGTAATTAATACCAGATCATGTGCTCACTTAATCTCTAATGTGCAGTCACTAAAGGATAGAAGATGTCTCTCCAAAGGAGAGGTTGTGCTGAAGGTTGGAAACGGTGCTAGTATCTCCGCAGTTGCAGTGGGCACCTTGGAGCTTCCTTTACCTAGTGGTTTATATTTGACTTTGTTTAATGTTTATCATGTCCCTTCCATTTTGAGAAACATTATTTCTGCATCATGTTTAGATACAGAAGGTTTTCATTTTTTCATTGGGAACTCCCAAATGCGAATTGAGAAGGATGTTTTATTTTATGCAAATGCTTTCATTTCAAATGGATTATATTTGCTTAATATTGCTGAAGATAAACAAGTTTTAAACATAAATAACAAACGACTCAAAATATCTCACATAAGTGAGACTCTCTTATGGCACCACCGTCTTGGTCACATTAATGAAAAACGCATAAAGAAATTGCATCAAGCTAATCTTTTAGACTCTTTTGATCCTGATGCAATTGGGACATGCGAATCATGCCTAACTGGCAAAATGACCAAGACACCATTCAAAAAGAAAGGTGCGAGGGCAAACAACTTATTGGAATTGATACACTCTGATGTATGTGGTCCAATGAGTGTGTGTGCCAGAGATGGTTTTAGATACTTCATCACTTTTACAGATGATTATAGTCGTTATGGCTATGTTTATCTTATGAAGCATAAAAGTGAATCCCTTGCCAAGTTCAAGGAGTATAAAAATGAAGTAGAAAATCAACTAGATAAGAGAATCAAAGTTTTGAGAACAGATCGTGGAGGTGAGTACTTGAGCAATGAGTTCAGCACTTACCTAAAGGAGTGTGGTATTGTACCACAACTAACTCCTCCTGGGACACCGCAGTGGAATGGGGTCTCCGAAAGGAGAAACTGGACTCTGCTTGACATGGTTAAGCCCATGATGTGTCAAACCGATCTACCTTTATATTTTTGGGGTCATGCACTTTTAACGGCGGCTTACACTCTAAACTTCGTTCCAACTAAGGTCGTAGAAAAAACTCCACATGAAATATAGGTTGGGAAACCACCCATCACATCCTTCTTTAAGATTTGGGGTTGTGAGGCACATGTCAAGCGTATGCTATCATCTAAACTCGACCCCAAAGCCGATAAGTGTTTCTTCATTGGATACCCTAGAGAAACAAAAGGGTATAGCTTTTGGCACAAATCAACGAATACTATATTCGTTAAGAAAGGTGATACATTCTTAGATAAAGAGTTTCTTGAAAGAATCAAAAGCAGTGACCGTAGGGTGACACTTGAGGAAACTCAAGAAAACCTACAAGGGAGTGATCATGAGATGAACACTGATGTTCAATATGATCACCAAGAGTCACAAGAAGTTCCTTTAGTCAGTGGGAGCATGAGTATTCCATTTTCGCAAATGATTGAGGAGGAGACTCTTACTTTACCACCGCCTATTAGTTCTACTCGTGTTGAGCATGAGTTGACTCCACCAGAAATGGTGGAGAAGATTCAAGAATCTCAAATTGAGCCAGACAAACCAAAGGAACTTAGAATGTCAATCAGGGAAAGGAAAAAGCCTGATATTTATATGGGCCTTCATGAGGTGTTCATTCTAGACACAGAAGACCCGTTGACCTATAAAGAAGCAATAAAAAGAAAGGATTTCATAGCATGGCTTGAAGCCATGAAATCCGAAATGCAATCCATGTACGACAATCAAGTATGGAACTTGGTTGACCTTCCTGATGGAAAGAAATCCATTCCTTGTAAATGGATATTCAAGAGGAAGATGGACATGAATGGCAACATGACAACCTACAAGGCAAGACTTGTAGCGAAAGGTTTTAGTCAAGTACAAGGGATTGACTATGATGAAACCTTCTCGCCCGTTGTGATGTTTAAAACAATTCGGATCATGTTGGCCATTGCCGCATTTCATGATTATGAAATTTGGCAACTGGATGTCAAAACAGCTTTCTTAAATGGAAAGCTAGATGAGGATGTATTTATAAAGCAACCTCAAGGTTTTGAAGATCCTCAGAATAATGGCAAAGTATGCAAGCTCCAAAGAGCCATTTATGGGTTGAAGCAAGCATCAAGGAGTTGGAATAAACGCTTTGATGAAGAGGTTAAAACCCTTGAGTTCGTTCAAAGCAAGGAAGAGACTTGTGTATACAAGAAGGTGAGTGGGAGTCACGTTGTTTTTCTAATCCTATATGTTGACGACATCTTACTAATGAGAAACAATTTATCTATAATGGAACAAACAAGAAATTCGTTGAAAATGATATTTTCAATGAAGGACATGGGTGAAGCTCAACATATCTTAGGAATAAAGATATATAGAGACAGATCACGTAGACTCATTGGCCTAAGTCAAAGTATCTATATTGACAAAATCTTAGAAAGGTTCCAAATGGAAAACTCTAAGAAAGGAAATGTGCCAATGCAGATGTCTACTCAGCTAGGCAAGTCTCAATGTGCCTCAACACATAAAGACATTGAATATATGATGAATGTGCCCTATGCTTCCGCCATAGGTTCCATCATGTATGCCATGATCTGTACGAGACCGGATGTCGCATATGCTCTTAGCATGACGAGTCGACATCAAGCTTCACCTGGTCCGAATCATTGGACAGCAGTCAAGAATATTCTTAGGTACCTAAAAAGGACTAAGAATAAGTTTCTTGTATTTGGTGGACATAAAGAGCTCCGAGTAGAAGGTTACACGGATGCTAGCTTTATGACAGATCCAGACAATAGAAGATCTCAATTTGGGTTCGTTTTTCTTCTGAATGGTGGAGCTGTGAGTTGGTGTAGTTGGAAACAATCCACTACTGCTGATTCGACCACCGCAGCGGAAGTCATGGCGGTTGCAGAGGCAAGCAAAGAGGCAGTCTGGATAAAGAAATTCCTTGAGGAATTGGGAGTCGTTGCATCTAGTGGAGAGCCCTTGAGATTGTTTTGTGATAATAGTGCTTCCATTTCACAAATCAAGGAGCCGAAGTCACATCACAAGACAAAATACATGGATCGGAAGTATTTTGTCACGCGCGACTTCATTGAAGAAGGCAAGATTGCACTTTTATGGATCGACACAAATAGCAACACAGCTGATCCCTTCACCAAGCCTTTGTCTCAAGCCAAAGGAGAAATTCATTTCGAGTCCATGGGGTTGCAAGACCATGGAGAGTGGCTTGATGTTTAATGTCAAAGGATTCTCTTTTATGTTTTATATTTCTTTATTAGAAACTTTAAAAACAAGTGGGAGATTGAAGGATTTGTGTTTTGAAAGTTGTCCTCAAATTTATTTAGTTCATGTTTTTGCGAAATATTAATTTATTCTGTCCCTAGATCATACAATGATGTCTCATGATTGTTCAAGAAGATGCCCTTGGTCTTGAACAGTAGAACACTTGAGTTCCATGACATGATCTAATTGGTGTAACATGCTCACGATCATGGTGGTCAAAGTGGGACATTGACCACCGCATTGGATTGTCATATGGGTTAAAGTACATTGTAGTTCTACAAATGTTGATAAAAGTTATCGTTTAATCATATGAATATGTATATAGGTTGAAGCTATACATATTGAGTCAGACCTAATTTTAAGTTGAGTTATCGTATGGATTGTGTTTAGTGTCATCGATAATTTCAACGTGTCTTATTGAATGTAGATATGAGATTTGTGAACCTGCCTTCACAGGGCATACAATGTAGTAGCAGTTGAATATCGTCTATTGATGGAATAGACACTGCAGCTCGTTGTGTGACTTGTGCGGATTAGGTTTACACATCGACAGTATCATTTGTCCCTCGAGTTACATCGAGCTATGATATTACCGGGACCCTTGGCAAAGCGAGATTGTATGGCATGCAATATAACTGAAAGTAGTTATAAAATACATTGCGCTTGAGATGCCAAGAAAGATGAATGTGTTGCGGGAATGACACTAATCTCTCCCGCGGGACATTCATGATATCATGTGACATGCATAGACACGGGTCATCTAATTGTGTTACCTAGCTACTGTGTTATCTGGCCAGCTATAATGCAGTGATAAAGCCTCTTATAGCCCATAATATATACGTATATATTATTGACTAGACGACACAGTTCCTCTGTAAAGGTCACACCAAATGAAGAGAAACAACCACGATCGACTCAAATTGTGTATTTACTTTCATGGTTATGTGATTCGAATACTTGGTTGAGTGTGAATAACAATCGTCGTTAAGCGACACGTTTAGACAGTTATTAATTTGTGATTTTATTTAGGTGTTATTGATATAATGATTGAATCCATTATAGAATCGATAACTCGACTAAATAATATTTGTAGCGCGTGGCGTTGCATACAATCACATTAATTAATAAGATTGGAAAGGGAAGGATTGATGGTGGTGGCATTTGTGTAAATAATCTTTTGCACAATATTTTATTTAGCCCATTAATTGAGAATTCTTTAGGATTCCTAATTAAGGAATTTCAGTTTTTTTGGAGTTGATAAAACCCAATTAAGAAATCAGTTTTTCTTAAGGGCTGAAATTAAATTTCTAATTAAAGGATTTCGGTTTCAGAATTTATAAAGACCTAATTAGGAAATCAGGTTTTTTTGTAATTAAAACTGAAATAATTCTAATTATAGAAATTCCTTAAAAGTAGGATTCTCTCTCTCTCCCTTGATCACGTTAAAATAGGAGAAAAAAGGTATTTTTTTTCATGCTTTGTCGTGAACAAGAAAACCACCGTGTGCTTGCTTGCTCTGCCGCCCCGTCCTCTTCCTGAGTGGGTTCTCCGACGGCCATCCCTTGGCTGTCTTCTGAGTCCGTGAAGGGGCTGCGCGAAGTGGTTTTGTTTTTCCTGGATGGTAAAAGACAGCAGCCTTCACTCTGTTCTTCCTCCTATTCGTCGGCGTCTTGGTGTGGTTCAGCTACTTGGAGTTACTCGGCAATAGGAACACTGTCTAAAGCTTGATCCTCTTCCTCTTCTCATCAAAGTAGAGGTCGTTGGGCTGTTTTGGGTTCAAGGTGAACCTAGAGTTTTTGGAGCTGGATCTTGTCACTTCATCGGCGCGTTTTCGTTTCTCTGCCTCGCCGCATCAAAAATCGGAGATCCGCTCTTCACCTAGAAATATTTATTTCTAGAGGTACAACCCCTAATCTCTTTGTGATGGTTTAGATTAGTTTTGAGTTTGCTAATATTGAACGACGTAGAAAAATTATCTCGCTATTGCCATGAGATGAACACGATCCGTTTCTGTGTTTTCGTTTTTGTGATTAAATATTTTTTAATTTCATCCCTACGTTGCACATAAAATCCAACAGAGCTCGCCCCCCCTGGCTTGGGGGCGGGGCGAGAGGAGCTCGCCCCCCCTGGGTTGGGGCGGGGCGAGAGGAGCTCGCCCCCCCCCCCCCCCCCCCTGAGTTGGGGCGGGGCGAGAGGAGCTCGCCCCCCCTGGGTTCTCGCCCCTCCTGCTGGGGGCACGTGGGGCGAGGGGAGCTAGCCCCACTTTACATGGGCTGGGCGAGCGGGAGGTCTCTACCTCCCCCTCTTCTTTCCTTTCCCTTGATCATTCTGAACAATAATGTTACAAAATATCTCTTGCCTCGAGAACCTACTCGGCGAATACAGTGTTGTACACAATCACCGCTCTTTTCGAGCGAGGAACACGCTCGGAAAGAAATGTCCAACCCTGCATATTCGACGAGTGTCGCTGGAAATCCGACCAACGTAGCTACTTCGAGAAAAAAAAACACAGCCTCCCTGAGAGTTCCTCTAACCCTGCCGGCTAGTGAGACCATCTCGGGGGAAAAAGACTTTGCCTCCCTAGGAGGTCAACCTGCACCTGCCGGCTAGTGAGAGCCCGGTCAGCGAAACCATCCGAGGGGAAAAGAACATAGCCTCCCTGGGAGGTCAACCTGCACCTGCCGGCTAGTGAGAGCCCGGTCAGCGGAACCATCCGAGGGGAAAAGAACATTTCCTCCCTAGGAGGTCAACCTGCATCTGCCGGCTAGTGAGAGCCCAGTCAGCGGAACCATCCGAGGGGAAAAGAACATAGCCTCCCTGGGAGGTCAACCTGCACCTGCCGGCTAGTGAGAGCCCTGTCAGCGGAACCATCCGAGGGGTGAAGAACATTGTCTCCCTGGGAGGTCAACCTACACCTGCCGGCTAGTGAGAGCCCGGTCAGCGGAACCATCTGAGGGGAAAATAACATTGCCTCCTGGGAGGTCAACCTGCACCTGCCGGCTAGTGAGAGCCTGGTCAGCGGAACCATCCGAGGGGAAAAGAACATTGCCTCCCTGGGAGGTCAACCTGCACCTGCCGGCTAGTGAGAGCCTGGTCAGCGGAACCATCCGAGGGGAAAAGAACATAGCCTCCCTGGGAGGTTAACCTGCACCTGCCGGCTAGTGAGAGCCCGGTCAGCAGAACCATCAGAGGGGAAAAGAACATAGCCTCCCTGGGAGGTCAACCTGCACCTGCCGGCTAGTGAGAGCCCGGTCAGCGAAACCATCCGAGGGGAAAAGAACATTGCATCCCTGGGAGGTCAACCTGCACCAGCCGGCTAGTGAGTGCCCGGTCAGTGGAACCATCCGAGGGGAAAAGAACATTGCCTCCCTGGGAGGTCAACCTGCACCTGCCGGCTAGTGAGAGCCCAGTCAGTAGAACCATCCGAGGGGAAAAGAACATTGCCTCCATGGGAGGTTAACCTCCACCTGCCATCTAGTGAGAGCCCGGTCAGCAGAACCATCCGAGGGGAAAAGAACATAGCCTCCATGGGAGGTCAACCTGCACCTGCCGGCTAGTGAGAGCCCGGTCAGCGAAACCATCAGAGGGAAAAAGAACATTGCCTCCCTGGGAGGTCAACCTGCACCTGCCAGCTAGTGAGAGCCCGGTCAGCGGAACCATCCGAGGGGAAAAGAACATAGCCTCCCTAGGAGGTCAACCTGCACCTGCCGGCTAGTGAGAGACCGGTCAGCGGAACCATCCGAGGGGAAAAGAACATAGCCTCCCTGGGAGGTCAACCTGCACCTGTCGGCTAGTGAGAGCCCGGTCAGCGGAACCATCTGAGGGGAAAAGAACATTGCCTCCCTGGGAGGTCCACCTGCACCTGCCGGCTAGTGAGAGCCCGGTCAGCGGAACCATCCGAGGGGAAAAGAATATTGCCTCCCTGGGAGGTCAACCTGCACCTGCCGGCTAGTGAGAGCTCGGTCAGCGGAACCATCAGAGGGGAAAAAAACATAGCCTCCCTGGGAGGTCAACCTGCACCTGCCGGCTAGTGAGAGCCCGGTCAGCGGAACCATCTGAGGGGAAAAGAACATTGCCTCCCTGAGAGGTCAACCTGCACCTACCGTCTAGTGAGAGCCCGGTCAGCAGAACCTTCCGAGGGGAAAAGAACATAGCCTCCCTGGGAGGTCAACCTGCACCTGCCGGCTAGTGAGAGCCCGGTCAGCGGAACCATCCGAGGGGAAAAGAATATTTGGAAAACTTTTATTACATTAGTCATCTGGTTACACTCAAGAAAAACTAAGGATGGAAACACACCGTCATACTACGTGGATTTAAAGAAAAAACCCAGCATGAAGGTCGGGATTCAGACTTCTACTCCCAGGCATGGTCCTCCTCGACCTCTTCTGGTTGCTGACGTTGCGACTTCGGACGCCTTGCCTCCCTCATTTCTAAGAACTCGGGGCAGGTGGATGTCGCGTGACCCTCCTCATCGTGGAAGTCACAGTAAGGTAACTCCCCCCGGACTCCTCCTCTTCCTCCCTTACGATTCCTTCTTCTTCTGCGGCTGATTGTCATGGTTTGTTGCGGTGGTGGAGAGGGTGCCTTCGGTCCCTGCCTCCACCGTGGGAGGTCGGACCCCTCTCCCTGGAAGTTGTCCTCCTCTTGGTTGAACTTCCTCTTGGGAGCCCCTATCCTCCCCCCCTGCTGCCTTGCCTCCGGCTCACTTAGGTTGGCCAACCTTCTCGCAAACTCCGGATTGGCCTCCTCACTCTCGATTTCTTCCGACACCCTTTCCATCAGCTCTTCGAAAGATAGAGAGGACCTCCATTTCAAGCTCATCTTGAAGAACCCCTCCCGTTGCCCCACCCAGAAGGCGAGCTGGAGGGTGAACCCTAGTACCTCTTGGATAAGCAAAACCTCTTCCCGGAACCTATCCACGTAGTGAGCCAGTGACTCCCCTGGCGCTTGCTTGATCTGGAAAAGTGCTTCGGCGTGTTTCTTCCTCTTCCTTGAAGTCGATAAGCATACCAGGAAAACTCGGCGCAAGTCTTCGAAGGCATAGATGGGTCCCGCAGGGAGCTGGTGGAACCAATCTCTAGCCTTCTCCTTCATAGTTATCGCGAAGAGTCGGCACTTGAAAGCGTCTGTCATGGGATTGATGGAGACCATATCCTCAAACCACTGTAGGTGCAGGACGGGGTCATCTTTTCCGGAGTAGTGGGACGTCTCCGCCCCCTGAACCCCTCTGGAACCGGGGCTGAGAGGATCTGTTCACAAAAAGTGCTTCCCTTGCTCGCCCACTTTGGGTCTGGGCGAGTGGGGGTCTAGGACCTCCCCACTCGCCCCCTTGGGGCTGGGCGAGTGGGGGTCTGGGACCTCCCCACTTGCCCCCTCCTAGGGGACTGGGCGAGTTGGGGCAGAATGCCTCCCCACTCCCCCCCACTGGCACCTCCTTCCCGGATGGCTGGCCGAGGGTGTTCTCGCCAACCTGCTGAGGCGAGGCCTCCTGACCACTTTCTCTCCTACCTTTGCTTATCGAGGCGAAAGCTACCTGCAAGGTTTGCATGACCTCCCGCTTGAGATTTTCGAACATCTCCAACGTCACCCCAGCCACCGGGGGCTGCGGGTGACTTGGGTCGGATCTTCCTCCACCTCCGTCCACGGAGCTCATCTTGAGAGTTTCTTGAGTTAGTCACACTCCACGCTCACCGCACCATAATGTTAAAACCGATTTCTCAGTCTCTGTGGAGTTCGGGGCCCCCAACAAGTTGAGGGTTGGCCAACTCTTACTCCCCTCAAGGGAGAGCTCAAGGATGAAGGTGTTGGAACTATGAACTAGACCAAGGGCTCGGCGAGGAGGTCCCACCACATACCCGGAAGATCTTTAGAGCGCTTCCCCTCCCAAGCCAATGCCGGGCTTGGGCACCACTAGAGGCTCTCCTCACCCCACTAGAGAGATTTGGGGAGGGAGAGGGAGAGAGAGAGAGAGCTAGCCTAGAACAAGCTTGCCCCCAAATGGTGCCCCCTTGGTCCTATTTATAGGATTTCTGGATTTGGTCTGCGAATAGCCAAAAACTGCCTGCGAAATTACCAAAATGCCCCCGGATTTGGCCTGCGAATAGCCAAATCCCGCTGTTCTGCAGTGCTTAAACGCCGACTGACCCCTCCCCCGGAACTGGGCGAGGGGGTACTTCATTGGGATCGATGTGCCCTCCTAACTGGGGTGGGACGAGACCCGGGGGTCTGCCCCCTACTAGCCTCGCCCCTCTATTGGGGCGGGGGCGGGGGGGGGGGGGGGGGGGGGGGGGGGAGGCCTCCTCCCCTCGTCCCCCTGCTGGGGCTGGGCGAGACCCAGCCAGGGTCTTCCCCCTGCTGGTCTCGCCTCCTCCTGCTGAGGGCGCGTGGGCGAGTGGAGCTCGCCGCCCTGGGTTGGGGTGGGGCGAGAGGAGCTCGCCCCCCCTGGGTTGGGGCGGGGCGAGAGGAGCTCGCCCCCCCTGGGTTCTCTCCCCCCTGCTACCGGGGGCGCGGGGGCGAGTGGAGCTCGCCCCCCCCCCCCCCCCCCCCCCCCCCTCCCCCCCCGGGTTGGGGCGGGGCGAGTGGAGCTTGCCCCCCCCCCCCCCCCCCCCCCGAGTTGGGGCGGGGCGAGAGGAGCTCGCCACCCCTGGGTTGGGGCAGGCCGAGAGGAGCTCGCCCCCCTGCTGCTGGGGGCGCGGGGGCGAGTGGAGCTCGCCCCCTGGCTTGGGGGCAGGGCGAGAGGAGCTCGCCCCCCTGAGTTGGGGCGGGGCGAGAGGAGCTCGCCCCCCCTGGGTTCTCACCCCCTGCTGCTGGGGGCGCGGGGGCGAGTGGAGCACGCCCCCCTGGCTTGGGGCCGGGGTGAGAGGAGCTCGCCCCCCTGGGTTGGGGCAGGGCGTGAGGAGCTCGCCCCCCCTGAGTTGGGGCGGGGCAAGAGGAGCTCGCCCCCTTGGGTTCTCGCCCCCCTGCTGCTGGGGGCGTGGGGGCGAGTTGAGTTCGCCCCCTGGCTTGGGGGTGGGGCGAGAGGAGCTCGCCCCCTGGGTTGGGGCGGGGCGAGAGGAGCGCGCCCCCCTGAGTTGGGGCGGGGCGAGAGGAGCTCGCCCCCCTGGGTTCTCGCCACCCTTCTACTGGGGGCGCAGGGTGAGTGGAGCTCGCCCCCCTGGGTTGGGGGAGGGGCGAGAGGAGCTCGCCCCCCTGGGTTGGGGCAGGGCGAGAGGAGCTCGCCCCCCTAAGTTGGGGAGGGGCGAGAGGATCTCGCCCCCCCTGGGTTCTCGCGCACCTGCTTCTGGGGGCGCGGGGGTGAGTGAAGCTCGCCCCCCTGGATTGGGGGCGGGGCGAGAGGAGCTTGCCCCCTGGGTTGGGGCGGGGCGAGAGGAGCTCGCCCCCTTGAGTTGGTGCGAGGCGAGAGGAGCTCTCTCCCCTGGGTTCTCGCCCACCTACTGCTGGGGGCGCGGGGGCGAGTGGAGCTCGCCCCCCCTGGCTTGGGGCGGGGTGAGAGGAGCTCGCCCCCCTTGGGTTGGGGCGGGGCGAGAGGAGCTCGCCCCCCTAGGTTCTCACCCCCTACTGCTGGGGGCGCGGGGGCGAGTGGAGCTCGCCCCCCTGGCTTGGGGGCGGGGCGAGAGGAGCTCGCCCCCCTGGGTTGGGGCGGGGCGAGAGGAGCTCCCCCCTGGGTTCTCGCCCCCTCCTGCTTGGGGCGCGGGGGGCGAGGGGAGCTTGCCCCCCTTTACATGGGCTGGTTGAGCGGGAGGTCTCTACCTCCCCCGTTCGCCCTCCTCTTTCCTTTCCCCAGATCATACTGAACAATAATGTTACAAAATATCTCTTGCCTCGAGAACCTACTCGGCGAGTACAGGGTTGTACAGCCGGCATGATCGGCACTTTGTAGTGGCGACCTTCCCATGTGTTGGTGTCTCCGCAAAGCGGCGGTTCTGGGCATAAGACCCAATTTTGTAGCGAAAAAATGGTGTCTTACATCCCGAGGGCTACCCGGTGAAGGGATCGCAACAGAACTAAGAAGTATGATGGGATGACATCCAAAACTTCCCTTTACATGATATTTAATCTTATTGGTGACTGCGCATTCTTATTTATCCACTTCCTCTCTTGTTACACTAGCTGCATAATATGATTTTACAATTATCTAGACAGGAAGCGACGATGTTCAATTGAACATCGATCCTTTCCCCTCTATTAGTGGTTGACTTTATTGCCACGACATCACTCAATTTCCATATAAAGGTACATAATATGTTATTAATTAGGACTTCTATTTGCTGGTGAATCTCCCCTCATGACCCTTAACATATCGTATCAAAATCCCGTATTAATAATTTTACTAATCGCACCCAAACCCATTCTTCTAGTATATGTCACTAATGGTTAATCCTTCAATCAATATATGCCTATATAATGATCATGGATTTAATTACTCTATGTGTGATGATCAGATGGGGTCTAAATCAAATAATTCAGTTTTTCTATTCGCAGACCAGATTGTCCTCAAGTGTGATTTCTTTAAAAGGGTGACTGCATGATCTTTTATCTAATATGTGCCCAATCTAGTTCCAGAAGTTGTAAGGATGCCAAAATTCTGATTTCCAATTTTTCATATAATAAAATCATATATGGACCTATTAATTAATTTCTTATAATTCCAGGAATTGCTAGTTTTGAACATGAAGTACCATTTGTCATAGGCCAACAAATCTAATAAAAATTCCAGAAGCTATATATGGTCCAAAATGAAGTTTAGCAAAATTTGATAAATTTTTCTCCCTAATATAATTCCAGGAAATCAATTAAATGTCCAAGGGGCTAATTACAATTTGTGAAGGATCTACTGAAATTATTCATCATAATGCTATAAATAAATTTCCATGTGTTCAAATCAACCAAAGATGGATTCCAGCAAAATTTAACCTTTTTCTAGTAACAATAATTCATCAATAATGAATAAACCATAATTGTCACCAAAATCCATAATATGAAAGAACTACCGTAAGTCTTCATATAATAAATATAATAAACTTCTCAGAGCGTTAACATGATCTCATAATCCCACTCACCAAGTTCTGTAATTTTTCTAGTTTCATAGCTTATGATTATCATTAAAGCAATGCAAACAGCAGGATTTCACTTTGTGAAGGAAGTATCATAATTGCTCAGTAATTAAATCTAATAGAATTTCCAGGCGTCGGTCATGATCCCACAAGTCTAACTACTAAATTACATAATTTTCCAATTCCATTAATTCAACAAATCAATTAAACAATGAAAACATTAAAGTTACACTTTGTGAAGGAAGTACCATAAATATTCAAAGATAAATTTGATTAAAATTTCCAGAGAATTCAGGTGGCCTTATAAGTCCAAATACCCAATTTCATGCAACCCTAAATAAATTAGCTTATCTAAAGGTGGAGTAAAGTTGAATGGGGTAAATTGAATAATAAAAAAATAATGGACTATAATATTTGTAAAAAATTCCAGCAAAAATCTACAGTGTGTAATCTCAGACTTCTAAGTGAATCCTAAAGTCTAATAATATTTTAGAAAGTTTTGACACCAGAATACACATTTAAGTTCAATGTAACAAAATCATATAAACCTTAATTTCCTAGGGAAATCAACCCAAAAGTTCATAATTTTCTCTGAGATGTATTATCTCATAATACCAAGTGCATGTTTTGAATTTCATTGAAATTGACCGAGGGGATACCCATCATTTCACAAAATATTATTGAATATACACCTTTATGAACTTCTCATGGTACCCAGGTTTTTGCATGTGAATTTCCCTCATATGCATGAGTCCAAATGACCTCAAATTTTAACTAGTGACTATTTATGGTCTACTTAACAAGCCACCCAAAATTTTGGTCAAGATGAGTTTATTTAACCAGAAAATCTAGACCTATATTATAGTTCTATATGCACACCAAAATTATTCCCTTTGCATGCATGTGAAATTCCTTCACATGCACATAGACAATTGGTTCCAATTTTTTATCAGAGACTCATAGTGACCTACACTACAACCTTTCAAATTCTGGGGTTACTTAGTGTTGTATAGCCACGTGTATAACCAATAAATGAATTACCAAATTATTGTAATAACTACGGGAAATTTTTTCCAAAATTTACCATTTTTGGAAAGAGAGTATAAATAGGCAAGATATGCCTATGGATAAAATTTCAGCCCTATTAACTCAAAGGTTTTAGAGATATTCATAAAATACTCTTTGAAATTATAGGGTAATATTTCTCATACTAGGTTATGTTTGCATAATGAAAATATTCACATGCATGAGTCCAAATGGCGTCAAATTTTAACTAGGGACTCTTATTGACTTAATTGATCTTACAGATAAGATTTGGTGGATTTTGAGTTCATATGGCCCCAAAATCAACGCATGCATGATTATTTAAATGTTTTCCAAAACTATAGAAAAATATTCTCCAAAACTTCAAATTTTGGGGCAGGGGTGTACTTGGTTATATTACATCTATAGTTTAAATTTCATTCACATGCATGGAGTAATTTCAGAGAAATTCACAAAATACACATGCATGTACCTATAATACACCTTACACCAATACAGGTGCTAAGGGAGTTGTGGTGTACCAAATCACATAAAATCAGTGCTTATGTGTAGCTAAGACCAACAACTACATTTTTGGTATATACCACTTTATCTGGTTCAGCCTCTTAGGTGGTCAACATAAGGTTATAAATTACTGTAAAAAGGTGTGTAAAATATCTAAAATTTCATATTTAATAACAATTGGTCTGCCACTATCAGATCTCTTTAGATCGGATGGCTCCCAGTCGTCTTCTTCGATGGACCAACGTTCAGGATTTTATCCATCCTGGAGCATTCCGGCGAAACCCTCACGCCACCACCAACAGTCAACATTTGGTCGTCGACTGGTGGTGGTTGTTTGGTCTGAGGTGGCCGGAGAAAGGCCCAGGCACCTTTCATTTTACTCGGGTAGGGACATCAAAAAGAGAATGGTGAACCACCAAATCTCTAGCGAATTGAACAGGCAGAGAGGGTGAAGGCTAGCACAAGTGAAGAGGAGAAGGAACCGACCTGAGATTGGACTTGGGAACGGGTGGATCACTTTTGGTGACATTTTTTATTTCTCCAGCGACTCCCTTGCTATACTCCGGCCACAACACTCGAAATCCTCTATCAACATTGGGCTTCTCTTCCTCTAGGAATTATGAGGGTGATGGGAGCGATGAATGAGGGGGTGGCTAACTGCAAGAGTGCCATTAATGGCCTCTTTTGGCCACCCCCAATTTCCCTCAATTGCAGCCACCTGGGATTCAAACTGCTGGGAAAAGCTCTGGAATCTCTGTGGGAGATCATAGCTAGGCTTTGGGAGGAGAATTGAGTGCTAATTGGCACTCAATTCATGCCTCCCCCTTTTGTCTCTTCTCTAAATTGGGGGGAAAACCTACTTTGCCCCCTTGCATGTCCATTCCTCCTTAAATCTAAGGGTGATATTACATATTTTATATATTTATTTATCATAGTTTAAGTTTTTTTTAATAATTTATTAGTATTTTTATTTAATTCTAAGTCTAATTTAGTTTGTTTTATGTTTTTATGGTTTTAGAGAGGGCTTGGAGAAGTTTTTGCATTTTGGTCTGTGAATAGTAAAAATTTAGAATTTTGGTCTGCGAATAGTAAATTTAAGAATTTTAAAATTACACGCCCTAAGTCACGGGTGTGACCTATGCCATAGGTCATGTAATAAAGTCATGGGCATGTACACTCCAAAAAATAGCAAAAAGACCGTGTTGAATGCTGAATTTTCAAATGGCCATAACTTTCAATGCAGGAAAAGTTACGAGACGTGCCACCCCATTTCAGGACAAGCATGAGGTCATCTACAATCTGGGAATATTTTCACTAGACACGCCCTAGCTCACAGGCGTGACCTAGACACGCCCTAGGTCACGGGCGTGACCTAGGGCGTGACCCGTCCAAAAACCGCAGAAAACAACCAGTTTCGCCCGTTTCACGCCAGTTTCTTCTCGCAGTAGAAATGCCTTAGGTCACGGGTGTGAACTAGGGCGTGACTAATGAATTATGATAGATTTTGGCAGTTTTCTCCCAACATTCTCAGGATTTATTTTTGGCAGTTTTTCATAAGTTCACGCCCTTGGTCATGGGCATGACCGAGGGCGTGACTCCTAAAATTTTCAGTTATATAAAGCCAACTGCTACCAAGAGTTCTGCATCCAGTCCCTATTTTAGATTGAATCATTTTCTATCATTTTATTGTATTTCCTTTCATGTAATTTTATTTTATGTCTTGAACCTTTAATTCCTAACTTAGAATTTAACTTTCTTGTACTTGTAATTTCATTTCTTATTTTATAAAAATGTTCTTTCCCTTTAATCATGTTTAGCTAGTTTTATAGCATTTGATCGGATGAGCCCTTAAGTAATTTCATTTTGTAATCTCTTTTTCATAGCCTCTGTTTTAGAAATTACGATTTGCCTTTAATTTTTATCATATTGATTTCATATTGTCGACATATGTTTTTCAATAAATGATCCGTATTTTAGTTGATCGAGAGATCCGTGAATACGAGAAGATCGCTCAACGGTGAAAGGAGTTGCATGCACTCCTCGAGAGAGGATGAAATAAATCTTTCGGATTGGAGTCAAATCCAATAGTGGGGTTCACCTCGTAAAGCAAGCTTAGCGGTTTTGACTTGCCGAGGGGTCTTAACCGATCAACCTAAGGTTAGTTGGTAGCGTATTCTCGAGAGTGATGCTTTCATTATTTTGGAACCTCCACGGTTAAATTTTTAATCTTCAATTGCTTATAAAATTTAGATTGAAGAATTAATTCACTTAAGAATAATTCCCGATCAAATGTTCTCTTTCTTTATTTTCATCTTTTTATTAAAAAAAAAACAATTCTATTTACCGATAAAATAATATTAATTTGCATGAGTATAAGTACTCAACAACCCCATAGAATACAACACTTGATATTTATTTTTAAATATCATATACTATGAACGATAAGTCCTTTGGCCTATAGTTCGTAGAATTTGAAGAAATTATATATCCTAAATTTAACATATCAAGTTTTTGGCGCCGTTGCCGGGGAAATTTTTGTTGTTGATATTTTGAAAGCGTAAATTGTATTACTTTAATCATTCTCTTTCATCACCCTCATTTCTCTTTTTGATTTTTCTTTTCAGATTTCATTTTATTAAGTTACGATTGTCTAACTTTCAAAAAATGTTCTCATTTGGCCGCCAAAGTTGTCGAGCTTCATAATGAAGTAAATATTTTGGAAGCCGCACGAAAGCGCCAGATTAGTTATCCTTATTGTGGTGCGCCTCATCAAAGTGAAGAATGTTAATTTCATTCATACTCTCCAAATTTATATTATGTCAATGATTTTTCTCAGCCTTATGCAAATAATTTTGATAATAATTACGATCATAATTTTTCCACTTTTACTAAAAATAATTATTCCAACTTTGATGAAACTATTTTTTCCAATTTTTAGGAGAATAATTTTTCGGTTTTTAATACCTTTTCTTCTAACTCCAAAGTAGATTATTCTTGGTGGCAAGCTCACATGGATAGTTTTCAGAGCGATGAAGATAAATCTTTAAATCCACATTCTTGTTCTCTTCTTTTTTGCGTCGCAAGTCTTGTACTCTAATTTTGGGGAATTTTCATAATTTCAATTTGATACTTCTGCCCAAACTTTAGATGAGAATATTCTTTATTCTAATGCTTTTTCTTCATCTTTGGATAGTTTGGTTATGAAGGAATATGATTTTTCATGTAATCCCATAGTTTCTTTTACCAAAAATGAAGAAAAATTGTTGTACCAAGAATTTCATAATATTATGGGCACACCAGATGAAATAGAAGAGGAACAAGTTTCTTCCCCTACTCCACCTGGATCTTCTTTTGTTTGTCATGAACTTTGCAAAATTCTTCTATTGTACATGACATTCATTGGAACTTTGTGTCCGAAAATTTTATTACGCTTTAAAATGCACTAGATTTTTCACAAGAAAAATTTATTTTAGAAAATTAACAACCGGAGCTTGATCATGTACTTTCGCAAGCGCGTCCTCCTTGCGAAAAATTTTCTGACTCATTTATTTGTGATTCTTTTTCTACTAATAATTTTCAGGTTGAAGATGAGCCGTTGCCACCCCAAATAATTGATGATCCATATGTATAAATGATTTGGATTTGCATCTTTCAAGCTCAAGGACAAAAGAGGAATCACATATTAAGCGGAGGAGTAGCCGGGCGACTGACTTCGGCACATTCACCTAAGCGTGAATTAAGGGAGTTTCCTGTGCATGTCTCTTTTCAATTTCCATTTCTCTAACAATAACCGTCTAGCTTAAAGACGAGAAAAAGAAAATGCTCTTGGGAGGCACCCCTTGGTTATCTTATTTTTATTGCAATTTACTTTTTCATCCTTTTATTTACTTGTTTTTCCTCTCCTACTTGGCTTTTAAACATTGGGGACAATGTTTATTTTTAAGTATGTGGGTGTGTTCTCTTATGTTCTATTTTTATTAAAAAAAAATTAAAACTTTTCCAAAAATCAACACAAATTATTTTTCTTTTCTTTATTTTCAAATTTTGTTATAAAACAAATTACAAAATTCAAAAAAAAAATGTTTTTCTTTTATTTTCTGTCTTTGTGTCTGATTATGGAAATTAAAATACCAAAAAATTATAAATTTAAAAAAATCTAATTTCTTGCGAAAGGGCCGTGTTGGGCTTTCAACCCACAAAACCACCTAGTACTTTGCGAGCCCGTCATTGGGTAGCACTTGGGAAGTCCAAGAATATAAAAAATATTTATGTTTTATTTTATCCAAAACTTCAAAAAAAAAGTTTCTAATAAAATAAATTTTGTAATATTAAATCTCTCCAAACTTCATTTAGACCAAATTAATTTTAATTATGAGTTTTCTTTAAAGGCTTTTTAAGGAGTCTTCTTTTCATGTATCTCTTTATTTTATGTCTCTTCAAAATTTGTTGGATTTAATTTTTAGATGAATTTGATTTAATGAATTTTTCATTATCTTGGATTGTTTAGAATATTTCTTTGTTTTACTTTCTCTCTTTAAAATGTCATAATTCAATTTTGTAGAATTTGTGCTTAATATCTTTAGATTTTACTTATATTAATTTTAGCTCATGGATGTTTACGATTGCTCAAAATTATTTTCTATGCTCTCAAAATATTGTTTTTTGGAATTTTATAGCCTTTAAACCCTTGTTCTTCCCCTACCATTTGTTTAACCCATTGTGTTGGAACCAGTATTTGGCCAACGAGGAGTTTGGACCCATGTAAAGGGGGGCAGCTAGAGCTTACTGATCCTATAGAGGAACTTGACCGAGGACTTAGAACGAAAGAAATGACGCTTGGCAATAGTGTGGAGGTCCCACCACACACCCAGAAGATCTTTTGAGCGCTTCCCCTCCCAAGCCAAGACTAAAGTCGGGCACCTTGGAGAGCTGAAGGAGCTAACCAAAGGCATCCTGAGGAGAAGCAAAGATCTGGAATGCTCTCCAAATGTCCCCCTCAGGGTCTATTTATAGCCTTTTCTATACTGGTCTGCTAATAGCAGGAGTCCACCTTTTGGTTTTGCTATACGCACCTCAAATTGGTCTGCTAACAAACAAACTCCGCTATTCTGGAGGGCTATTGGCAGCCCACCAAGGGTATCAACGTAAATTCACCTATAGACCCCTGCTGGGAGAGTGGCCCGTAAGGGCGCCACTCGTCAGCCTCTCCGCGAGCAAGGCCCGCGAGATCTCTTCTTGCGAGTGGAGGCGAGCCCCCACTTGTCTCGCCAGTCTGGAACTGCGAGACCTCCCCCAGCTCGCTCTGACCAAGTACACACCAGAAGGGTTCTTTACACACGCTACGTCATCACCGCTCGCTACTCGCGAGTGAGATTCCTAGTCTGCCTCGCCTTGCCCCGGCAGGATGCTCGCCGCGAATCGACATGTGCTCTCTGAATCGCCCGTAGTTGATTTCCCCATGAGTCGGTGAACACTGGGTTGTACACAATCCCCGCTCTTTACGAGGTTATACTAAACTCATGAGGAAACATCCAACCCTCCATGTTCGCCGGACGAGGATGAGCTGGCACGAATCTTTGGTGGGCCCCATCCCGAGCGCTATAAATACCAACATCTCTGGATGATGGGGGACCCTTTCTTTCCTAACTTTCCTTCCCTACTTGCTATCGCATTTGCTAAAGAGGCCTCTATCGGAAGAAGCTCAAGCCCGCCTGGCGGCGTAATGGGCGAGGGAACACTCTGTCACGACTCGCCCCTGGGCCCCCAGGAGGACCCCTCCGTCCCTCTCCAGGATGAAGATAGCGAAGGCAACACAACGACATCTCGGGACGGGAGGGTCCCCCCCTTACGGACCTGCTGTATGATCTCGCACTCACTAGACAGGAACCTGGAACCAGTATTTCATTACCTTCTATTTTTATGCTAACATATCTCTCTTTAGAGCGCGTCTTTGGCGGGGGCCCTTGCGAGTGAGACCCTGGACAGTACTCGTCTTCCCTCTCCTGGGGTGAACAATTCAGCAGCCTCCAGCATGGACGTCATCGACCTGTGTCCCTCGCCGCGGCCTGGTAAGATTTTGGCATTATCTTTTTCGCAGAATCCTTAACTGAATTTTCCGTGCTCCTTGCAGAGAACTTCCTTGCGATGTTCGGGAGATGTACCACTCTCGCGGGTTCGCCGGGCCCTCTGGACTCGCTACCCTGACCAGGCTCGCAGCCTCCACTAGGCTCACTACCCCCACCGGGTTCGCAGCCTCCACCGGGTTCGTACATATTCATCCCGAGATTTGACCTTCTGGGACATCAAAGCCCCAACAGCTCGCTTCTCGCTGACGTCTGGATTTCGAGTGATGTTCTTTGCTCCCCAGGCCTGGGGAAGTCTATCACGATAACCTACACCGAGGCCTTCCAGGGGAAACTGGGTTCCTCCCTCCAGTGGCCTGGTAAAGCGGCCACGACCCCGTCAGGTGGGTTAGTTACAATCAATAGATTACTTATTGCCTTCTTCACTAACTTTCTTCTCGCAGGTGTCCAGGAGTCTTCAGCCGATCTAGAGCTTGGTGAGGAGGAGATGTTGATGAGTCCCAATTATATACACATTTTTGGACTCATCAGGGCCGATTATCTAGTCTATGCACTACACTTTAGGCATGTTTTCGTTCATATTTGATATTCCATGCTAAGTGCACTTCTAGGCCCGTTTTTGTGTATTTTCATGTTTATCTTTCTTGCTGTGTTTTGTGCCACTTTCAGTGGTTTCGATCAGTGTTTATGCTGGAACAAGGGTCGTGCAGGTGTTCCCGGTACAAATCTTTACAGGAATACTGCGCACGATCACTAGCTATACTTCGCACGACCACTGATCGTGCGCAGCCGATCGCGCACGTTCATTTGCAGCCCAAAGTTGCTTTCTGAATTTGGTCGTGCGTTTTTACGCACGGTCGTGCGTTCGATCGTGCGCTTTATTATTTTCTGTAGTTTTGTTTTGTAGGTTTTCGGGCACAGCGCACACGATCATTAACTTTCAGTGCGCGCGACCACTGCTCGTGCACCACTGATCGTGCGCCCTGTTTTCTATAAATATACAGCCCACGAAATTAGGTCGGACGATCATTTTCCTCCGCCGTTTTCGAGCCCTGTTCGCCTCTTCCGCCCCCTGCATCATCTTCCACCTCCAGGAGGTGCTCCGGGCTTATTCTTCACGCCAATCTTGAGCCAGAGTATCCTCTAGGCCTCCTCCATTGTTCGTGCACCTCTAAGGCTCCATTTTGAGGGATTCCTTGCTGCACTTGTGAAGTTCTCCGGTGAGATCGTTGCTAAAGAAGATTGATGGAGAAGACGGGTATAATAGAAGAAGGTGACAGCTCTTCCGGACCCCGGACGGTAGTTGGAGCCCGAGCCCGGACAAGGATTGACAACCCTAGATTCTGGCCGTGAACCTCCGATGAGTCTCTGTGCTTTGGTTGTAATCTCAACCCCCTTTACATTGTAGTGTTATTTCCTTTATCTTTTGGGTGTATGAATAATGTTTGTTAAATCTTCTTATGTATTTCATATTTCATGTTTATGTGAAATCTTTATGTGTGGTTTATGTAAGTGAGGAGCGCCCCATTCCACCCTCCATCCCGCCGTCACGTCCGTGTGCCGCACTAGCAATTACTAGTGGCGTGCTTGTCGACGAGGTGCTTGCGACTCTCATCCGTATGCCTACTCGCTCATCCGCCTAGTGAAGCGTGGCATAGCGGCCCGTGTAATCCATTCGCCTAACGAAGCATGGCGCTCAAGGCCTGGACAGTTCGATTCCGCCTGCCTACTCATTCATCCGCCCTTGTGAAGCAGCGCGCTCAAGGCCTGCCTAGTCTCCATCCCGCCAAGCGAAGCATTGCATAGCGGCATTGCATAGGAGTAGTTGTAGCTCTTTTCTTTTATTTTCCATAACCAAATCAACCCCCTCCGCATTCCATCCTACCAAAGGACTTCGATCTCAAGTCCTTCCTCGAACGTTAACTCCATCTTACTGTGTTCCTTCGAGATCGATACTTGGGGATTTACTTCCTCATATTATTACTTTTGACAATGACCGGTTCACTGCCGTTTCGTGTCGCAGTCTTGCTACCGCCTATAGCGGTGTGCTAATATTTGCGCATCAAGTTTTTGGCGCCGTTGCCGGGGAACACAGTCGTGTGAGTTTTCTGGAGAGGGAGAATCTGAGAAAGAAGCCCTTCCATTTGTGTATTGCATTCTTTTGCTTTATTTCTTCTTATTCTGTTTTCCTGTCTTTATTAGGTTGCTTAGTAAATTATTATAGGGTGTATTATTTTGCACAATAGTGTTTTCCATTTGAATCTTGTTATCTTCACATTATGTGGGCTTCTTTTAATATTCGTTGCCGCTTTTGTGGAGATATATCGCATGCTAGTGATAGATGTCCAAAGGGAGATAATAGCCCTAGTACTCAAGGCCCAACATATGGAGCACCGACTTTGTCTGGTACTCCATATGTTGCGTGGAATTCCTATGGCTATTCTGCCGAGCCGCTGCCGTCATACTTCTTTTTGGCTTCAGCACCTGCTGTGCCAAAGAAGCCCGTAAGGCAGTGCTTGTTTTGTCAGAGCATGGATCATGCCTTGAAGGATTGTGCTGCTTTCCTTCGCCAAATGGACGAGGATGATGAGCCGGATATCCGGATCGTCCTGACTCCTACTTCTGGCAGCACACCTTCAACATCCGGTTATGTGTCCATTTCACCTTCAAGTTTTGAAGGGAATGATGTGGGCACAGTCACCAGATGTGTGGCTGATCTAGACTCTGCCATTGCAGAGCCCATCTCCCCTGTACATATATCACCATGCATAGATTCGATTCTTTTTGAGGAATCGGTGCTTGATTCTTTTTCAAGCCCTATCCCTCCCCCTATGGTGCATTTTACTAAATTTGTCTCTGACGACATTATTGAGGATGTTTCGTAGGATAAGGCAGGTGATTTATGTGTTGTGCCTATTCCTATGGAGGAGGATATTTTCCAAGGTGACGAGGATTCTACCTCAGCACCGGTGTAGGAAGTCCAAATCTTGGAGGAGGTCACTTATGATCCTACGGAGCCCTGCAGCATTGTCGATGATGCCGACAATATCTTATTTCCCCAACCTCTTGGGAGTGAGACCGGGACCACTCCCCCGATTTTTGATTGTTTATGTTCTTCTTCTTGTTTATTTCTTAATCCCCCTTCTTCATCTGAGCCTGTGCAGGTTGACTCATCTCAGGTACCCCAGGAGGACTTGGAGCATGATGCTCAAGTCAATGATGAGAGCATCCTCTTAGGTGAGGATGTTGATTCCCCCTCCATATAGGAAGCCTCATTCATTGCCTTCTCCTCTTGCTGCCTCCCTGGAGATGACACCTTGCTGGGCAAGGATTTATTTTGTGGTGAGACGAGTGAGGACCAGCTATCCTCCTCTTCTTACTTCCTATTCCCGCTACCTGTGATGAGCAGGTATTTTTATTTAGGTAGGGGAGTAACTGTTTTATCACCGTATCAGTACCCGTTACCGACAAGCATATTAGAACAGTTACCTGTGCATTTTTCTTTTCATAGACCCATTAGCTAGAACTGTTTTAAATTTGAATAAGTCGTGCTGGGATGACAATAACCCTAGTAGTTATCTTACTTTTCTTGCAATTTCAGTTTATCTAGTTTGTTTAGTTAGTTTTACTTTATTTTAGTTTGTATATTTTCTTTTGTTTTTGTGGAGCTCACCCCTGCAGGTCCTTTTCTAGATGGCGGATGCTGCAGCTTTGTCTTGGTTTACACGCGTCTTCTGGTAGGCTCACTTGCTGAGCATTGGGTACTCTCTTCCCTTAGCTTCATTTTGAATTTCATGGCCATATCTTTTGTTGGATTGCTTAGATTAAGTCTGGGGGAGAGCTGCTTCTCATTATCCACTGTGCACGCGCACGTGCATTGCATACTAGAAGTTATTTTATCTTATTTATTTATTACTGTTCATCTTTACTGCACACCACAACACCCACTTGAGCGCATACTCATCTGTATGCATGCTCTGAGTTGAATTTAATTCTTTTGCTTATTTGGGAAAGTCTAGGTGCTGGCTTAGGACTATGTAGCAGAGTAAAATGTTGACTCTAGTAGTGTTCCTAGTCAAGTGCTCGGTTGCATAGAAATTTGTGTAGATTAGACTTCTTTTTATACTTGTGGTTTTATATTTTTTCTATTAGTGTAAATGTTGTTTACTCTACTCAAATGGTGAACCCGGTGTGAATCAAACAGTAGCATAGGGATGTGTGTAAATGATTGCTAGACTCGTATTGCTTGAGTCGGGAGAAAGGGGAATCTTTCTCGGTGGCTAGAACTTGCCCCAAGCGATTCTTGAAGCATTGGCATAGGATAGTTCTAGTGTGTGAGAATGACGTAGGCCATTGTTTTGGCCCGGTTGAGCTTTTTATTTCATGCATATCATCTACCCTTGCTAGCCCATTTGTGCCTACCCCTTCCTCTTGATTCAGCTCCACTTTTATCTCACCAAAAGCTTAAAATCCTAACCTAGTCGCACACCCAAATCTGAGCTTTAGTTATAGTTATATTTACATTTTGGGGGGTGTTGATGTGGTAATTTTTATAGTGAAAATTTTGGGTGTATTCATTGAAAAATTTGCTGAAAAAGAAAAGAAAGAAAAAGAAGAATGAAGAAGAAAAAGAAAAAAGAAAAGAAAAGAAAAAAAAGATTGTTATGAAAAAGTTAAATTGAAAATTTTGTAAGTTTGGTATTGGGAGTGGGCGGTGCACACACCTATGTTGCAAAAGTTCAAGTCTGGGGGTGTGGTGCACTTGTTTATTATAGTCGTGCGAGTAGCTCTATCTTATGCTCATGTTGGGTTAGGTGTGCTTAGCCTCCATGTTGATATTTGTTTACCTCACCGTAACCCAAGCCCCATCTCTAACCTAAAGTCCTACTGACCCACGCCTTGAACCAATCTAGTGTCGTGGAGAGAATGTGACCGGGCGAGCTTATGGTCACCGACACCGATGGATTTCAGTGGAGTTTGTCCTGCACTCCAATCTTGAGCAATGCTCATCTCAGCGCTTAGTTTACTTTCTCCGTATGCGTGACCGGATGATTCACCGTAGTTCACCATTTTGAGTGGTTGTAATATGCTTTTACTCTTTTAGAAATCTATAAACTGTTTGCATAATGAGAAATCTTCTCTATTATTTTTCTTATGCACGTGAGCATGCGACTTCGCATGGTACTCTGTATTGTAATTTTAAGCCATCTACTTTTCTTTTCCCATTTGCCTAGAATTTGTTTGCTCGGGACGCGCAAACAGGTAAGTCTGGGGGTGTGATGAGTCCCAATTATATACACATTTTTGGACTCATCTGGGCCGATTATCTAGTCTATGCACTACACTTTAGGCATGTTTTCATTCATATTTGATATTCCATGCTAAGTGCACTTCTAGGCCCGTTTTTGTGTATTTTCATGTTTATCTTTCTTGCTGTGTTTTGTGGCACTTTCAGTGATTTCGATCAGTGTTTATGCTGGAATAGGGGTCGTGCAGGTGTTCCCGGTACAAATCTGTACAGGAATACTGCGCACGATCACTGGCTATACTTCGCACGACCAATGACCTTGCGCAGCCGATCGTGCGCGTTCATTTGCAGCCCAAAGTTGCTTTCTGAATTTGGTCGTGCGTTTTTACGCACGGTCGTGCATTCGATCGTGCGCTTTATTATTTTCTGTAGTTTTGTTTTGCAGGTTTTCGGGCACAGCGCGCACGATCATTAACTTTCAGTGCGCACGACCACTGGTCGTGCGCCACTGATCGTGCGCCCTGTTTTCTATAAATATATAGCCCGCAAAATTAGGTTGGACGATCGTTTTCCTCCGCCGTTTTCGAGCCCTGTTCGCCTCTTCCGCCCCCTGCATCATCTTCCACCTCCAGGAGGTGCTCCGGGCTTATTCTCCACGCCAATCTTGAGCCGGAGTATCCTCTAGGCCTCCTCCATTGTTCGTGCACCTCTAAGGCTACATTTTGAGGGATTCCTTGCTGCACTTGTGAAGTTCTCCGGTGAGATCATTGCTAAAGAAGATTGACGGAGAAGACGGGTACAATAGAAGAAGGTGACAACTCTTTCGGACCCCGGACGGTAGTTGGAGCCCGAGCCCGGACAAGGATTGACAACCCTAGATTCCGGCCGTGAACCTCCGATGAGTCTCCGTGCTTTGGTTGTAATCTCAACCCCCTTTACATTGTAGTGTTATTTCCTTTATCTTTTGGGTGTATGAATAATGTTTGTTAAATCTTGTTATGTATTTCATATTTCATGTTTATGTGAAATCTTTATGTGTGGTTTATGCAAGTGAGGAGCGCCCCATTCCATCCTCCATCCTGCCGTCACGTCCGTGTGCCGCACTAGCAATTAATAGTGGCGTGCTTGTCGACGAGGTGCTTGCGACCCTCATCCGTATGCCTACTCGCCCATCCGCCTAGTGAAGCGTGGCATAGCGGCCCGTGTAATCCATTCACCTAACGAAGCCGCGCGCTCAAGGCCTGCACAGTTCGATTCCACCTGCCTACTCGTTCATCCGCCCTTGTGAAGCAGCGCGCTCAAGGCCTGACTAGTCTCCATCCCGCCAAGCGAAGCATTGCATAGCGGCATTGCATAAGAGTAGTTGTAGCTCTTTTCTTTTATTTTTCACAACCAAATCAACCCCCCTCTGCATTCCATCGGACCAAAGGACTTCGATCTCAAGTCCTTCATCGAACGTTAACTCCACCTTACTGTGTTCCTTCGAGATCGATACTTGGGGATTTACTTCCTCATATTATTACTTGACAACGACCGGTTCACTGCCGTGGTCGCAGTCTTGCTACCGCCTATAGCGGTGTGCTAAGATTTGCGCATCAGATGTCGCTCGTGCCTTCGTCGGACAAGATCGCTGACTTCTTCGGCGATCCCCGGGACCCCGAAGTGATGAAGCAGCGAGTCACCGAGGTTATCCAAAAGTATGGTACTTGCAGCGAGACCTGTACAACCAGGCATGGGAGGACAAAGCAGCCTCCGATGAGCGGTTCGCCTCAATTGATTCTTAGATAACAAGAGTTCTTGCTGAGCTGCAGACTACCGCCCACCACGAGGCCACTGAAACTGCACAGTGTGCCTCTGAGAATCACCTAGAGGGGGGAGGGGGTGAATAGAGATTTAAATTTATTTCTATCCTAACTGTGAAAACAATAAACTTAACTAAGGATTTATGCACAATAAGAACACAGGAAGAATAAATATGATGCAGGAAATAAGTGCAGAATAGAAAGAACTTGAGACAGCACAAAAAATTATCAACCGGAAGACACACATAATTTTTTTATAGAGGTTCACCGAAATGTGGGTACTCTCCTCTTCTACCACCTGGTAGGGATGCACCACTGTGCCTGAGTCTTTTGGTAAGGAGACTCTCAGAACAACTGATCTTTTGACAAGGAGATCATGAACCGCCAGATCTTTTGATAAGAAGATCTTGAACCACCAGATCTTTTAGTAAGGAGATCTTGAACCACTGAATCCTTTGAAGAGGGATTAATAAAACTTTTTTACAGAATGAGAAAGAAAGAGAAGGAAGAAAGTTGTAGGAATTCTATTCAAAGAATTCTTGAGAAGACTGTATGAAGAACAACCTATTAGATATTCCACAGGATCTGCTCTTGATTAACCCCTGCTTTTGATAGTGATGAATTGCAGGTGCTTTATATGTCAGACTCTTTCTACTTCTACTGATTGAAATCTGGCTGCTAAGAGATTGTGATGAAGAGCAGCTTTCAGATCCTCTGTTCTATTAGATTAAGAACAACAGAGCTTTCTTTTCTTTTCTCTTTTCTGTGTTAGGGTTCCTATGTGAGGGAGAAGAAGAGGAAGCCCTGGCAAGAAGAAGAATAGCCGATTGTGATTAATGCTGTCTTTATTTCTGTTTTCTCTTCTCCTTTTATTCTCTCTATTCAATTTCAAAAATCTTTCCATTTCTGGTATGCCCTGAAAAGGTAATCTACCCATGACATTCTCTTTCTTTCCTCTTTAATTCTCGGCCCGTCCATCTACTAGGAATATGGTTCCAAGAAACCTTTTTGTCTCCTTGTTTAATGCTCCTTTCTATTTCAGTCAATTATTAAGCCGTTGGGAACGGTCTTGAAGGATGTGTGCCATGAAAAGAAGGATCATAGAGACAGCTGAAAAGATATACTTTTATAAACTATATTCGACGTAGCGTCGAATTCATTTCTTCTCTTATCGACGCAACTTCGAGTTCTTGTAGAAGTAGCTTCGATTTCATCTCTGCTCTGATTGAACTCTGCTAGTCAACGTTGCGTCAACATCTTATTGACATTTCCATCGAGTTGATCTACCTGGCTTTGAACTTCATCTACTGTGTCGAGATGAAGTCGAT
Source organism: Dactylorhiza incarnata (assembly GCA_033032865.1). NCBI lineage: Eukaryota > Viridiplantae > Streptophyta > Magnoliopsida > Asparagales > Orchidaceae > Dactylorhiza > Dactylorhiza incarnata. The sequence goes on from JAWHQI010000005.1 coordinate 18,200,737, forward strand.
GCTGCGTCGACTATAGATGGCTTCGACAGATAACCTCTTCTACGTCGAGTTGAAGTAGAAGCCACGTCGACTTCACTAGTTACTTCGACAAGTCCGTGACCTCTACATCGATATCTATTCGACGTAACGTCGACTTGAGTTACTTTGACAGAAAGGTTAAACCACTTGGATTTCTAGTCAGAGCAGCGTTGATATGGACTCGATGTTGCGTCGAATTCTATTTGACGTAAATGTTAACATAGCCCAATTTTGCTTCCCTTGATCTAGTCCTGACACCCTATGTTGAGTGTGATATCCTAAAACATCTAATGACCAGAATACTCTCACTATACAATGGGTACCTCAATTGGCTAAAATCACTTTCATATAATTTGTTAAGTTAAATCAAGGGGTTTTCCCAATAATCTCCCCATATTTATCTTAACAAATTTTACAGATTGAATAAAGTGATTTTACATATTCTTTTGTATAAACAACAGTACATTCATTACAACATAGAAATAACATAGGACAGACTGAAATCATATGCAGTTCCATTTAGTTGACATGCAGTAAAGTTGTATAACATTGTTCTTCCCAGAATATATTTGTGTTCAAAATGATTAATCACAGAATACCTTCATGAGAATTTTGGAATCCTTCTCCGGGGTCTTTCTTTTTCTTAAGAATACTTTTGATAAGACTTGCCTCATTTCAACTTTTGGAGGCACATCATTATCATCAACAGGCTCTTCACCCCCATATCTGTTCTTCAGAGCATCTGCTTCATCAGGCTCAATAGCATCAGTACTGTCTTTAGGAATCTCCCTATGTGTTTGTGCATTCTGCTCAGCCTCCTGGGCAGCTTCCTGTGCAATCTGTGCAACCTGATATAGTAGATCTTCACTTGGAGGCACATCTTGGACAACTGTTGTAGCTACAAATTCCATTTTTATATCTAGTTTCCTCTGAATATCAGAAGCAGGCTCCCCCTGAACTATAGGCTCCCCCTGAATCAGCATTGCCTTGATCTTGTCCACTCAAGTCAAGAACAGATCTCTCTTCCTCTAGGATATTCTCCCCCTTCTTGACCTTGCTGGCCAGTGAGGTTAAGAACTCTTTTGTCACCATGGAGGAAGACACAAATTCTTTTAGGCTCTAAAAGGATCTTTGAAATCTTAATAACTTACCCTCCATCTGTGAGTATTTTCTATCAAATTTTCTAGCCTGAGAGGCCACTTGATCTGCAAAGGTGGAGGAGGCAATGACTACATCCTTAGAAATGATCTGCTCAAGATCAATTGTGGGTGGATGTACTATAGATGGAGGAGGTGATGGAGGGAGTTCTTCTTGGATGGGGGAGAGAGGCTGATAGAACTCTGGTGAGACATGAATAGGTGGAGGAGGTGGAGCATGCTGATGATCTGGAATGTGGGTGGATGGTAGTTGATGGGATGATTGTGAAGATGGCTTAGGGGTTGAGGAGGATTGATGTTGTTGTTGTTGTTGTTGTTGGGGTGAATGTGGGGTTGTAGTATCATCCTGATGAGTATCTGGGACATTGTCCAGTGGAGGCAGGGAGTGAGCAGGAGAGATAGCATCCCTTGGAGGGTCTAGTGTGTGCCTTTCTTGCTCTTGATGAGGAGGAGATGGAGGAGGATAGACTGGAGCTTGACCAGGATTCACTATTTGCCTGGTCCACTAGGAAAATATCCCTATGTTAATCCTCTTCTTAGGAGGAATAGGCACACCTTTTGACTTACACACGCTAGTATAGTGGTGAAGCAGTACCTGACTCATGATCCTCATGAAAGAATTTTCCTTATGGGCATACTTATGCCCAATCATCCTTAGGAGGCATCTTCCCCAATTGATCTTCTTCTTCAGAACAAGAGCTCCAGTTATCTGCAGCTGCTGCTTTGGAATAGCATCATGTGCACAAATCTTACATAACAATACTTTTCCTACGATATATGCTAAGAATTTGTGTTCTTCTCCAAGATCCATCTACTTCAGATTGATGGGCTTGTCCTTCTTGAACTGCATTAGTTCCAGGGCCCTCTTAATCTCATCCCCATTTAGTTCATCTGTCTCATTTACATTCTGAAGATCATATGTTTGATTTAGTGATTCCTCTGTGATCAGTACATCTGTATCATATATTTTTCCTTTGAGGTAACCATCCTCTCCTATCTGAACAATGTCTTTAAATTCAGTCAATTCAATATCTAGGATTTTGCATCTTGTTGAAATAAGTTTGGTGAGGCCAGCCTCCTGAAATAAGCCAAAAATGGCTTTGAAGCTTTCTGCTGCTGCGCTCAACGAATCTACATCCACATAAAATCCTGAGTTCAACTTGGGAGGAGCCATTAGGTTAAGTGTACCTGCAGAGACAAAGATAAGATGAGAGAGAAGCACGGGAGAGCTGGAGAACAAGAGAGCAAGAGAGCAAAGAGAAGGAGAATTCGAAAGCGTAAATGTTTCGAAGTAGTAATTATTTAAAAGCAGATGAATCATCGCTACTTAGGGTTTAGGTCGACGCACCATCGATAACACTTATTATTTGGCGCGCAAAGCTGTGTCGAGATTGCTTCTAGAAGTACTTCTGCGTGCGCTGATATATCGACGTTACGTCGACTAGTACTCGACGTAGCTTCAAGTCTATTGAGAGACCCTAAGTCAACGTAGTCCTGTCGACGTTATGTCAATTTCCAATTGGCGTAGCTTTGGATATAATCGGCAATTAATAAGTCGACGTTACGTCGGTATGAATTTGACGCTGCGTCGAATTATATTCGAATTGTCTACTCTGAGTGCTTCTTGCCGTTGACGTCGAGTAGAAGTCGATGGTACGTCGACTTCTATTTGACGCATCTCTTAATAAGCAGATCTATTTCTTTAGAAAATTCTTGTTGTTTTTCCCAGCAATTTTGTACTTATTGAAAATAGATCATAATAAATATTTAAGGAGGATTAAAGGTATAAATTACTCCCTTGGATAAGTTTTGTTCCTTAATCAAAATCTGCATCTTTCTTCCCACTCCATTTTCTTCTAAGTGGGACCCTACCTCATGCCGCACAGGTAATTCAAACATTAGAAGGAACCAAGGTTACCTTGGGCCCTTTGCTTTTACCATTATAGGGTTCAATGAAAGAATAGAAAGGTCGTTCATGATACCCTTTGGGATGATAAGGAATGGTTTTCCCAAACCTCTTGTTTTGATGCTTTAGATGAGTGTAGAATATATCTAGATGCAATAGATCAGCAGAGTGTCTTATTATCTTAGATTTTGCTTTTACTTTTAGGTGATTGTTAATTGACTTCTCTACATTGTTCTTTCCTAAAGATTTGTCTTTCTTATTCAGGTGTATTTTGTTGGGTTATCTAACTTATCTGAATAATTAACAGCCTTACTCTTTATAGATGCACTCTTCTCACTAGGTTGATGATCAGTAGGTCTTACAAAGGAAACTAGATTTTTCCAGGCAGGTTTCCTAGGTGCTTCTGAGCTAGTGGAGGGCTCTGCTCCTAACCCTAAGTGATTAAATCTCATAGAGATATTTTCAGTGATGTCTTTGAGCTTCCGAATCCTCCCATTGAGTGAGTCCTCAAAGGACTTTGTCTTTGCTATCTCTTCCTTTAATTGTATGTTCTCTTTTCTAAGTTCAATTAGTTCTAACTCTTTATTATTGATTTCATTTGTTAGATTCTGATTCCTTAGGTAGATTTCATCATTCTTAAGATTCTCTAATTCAGCTTTAGATGTGTTTAATTCTTTTTCTACCCTAAGATGTTCAATGCAGAAATCTTTAAAACAAGTTTTTAAATCACCATAAGTAAAGTCAAATTCATCAAAAATTTATACCTGATCATCTTCATCATCTGATGCCATTACAAGAGCCATCATGCAGGCTGCTACTGCTTCTTCTTCATCATCACTCTCAGATGATGATGAGCTCTCTTCCACTTCTGAATCACTCCAGGTCTCAGCAATGAAACCCTTTGCTTTCTTCTTGTCCTTCCCTATGAGAGACTTCTTCTTCTTCTCCTCTTTATTTCTTCTCTTATTCCTTTGCTCTTGAGGGCTCTCAGGATCAATGTGCCCTGGCTTGTTCAGGTGAAGCAGATAATCTCCTTCCTTGGAGTCTTATCACACCTGGGCCTTGAGTCTCTTTCTCTTCTCCTTGAGTCTTCAGCCTTGACCCATTTCTTGTTTCTCTTTGCTAGGAGATTGAACATATCATCTTCTGGAGTAGAGGGCTCTCCTTTAGTAGCTTTCAGAGCTAAGTTCCTCTTGACAGGAGCTGGAGTAGTTTCCCTCTCTTCTGCCTCAGACCTGTTCTTCAGGAGCATCTCATATGACTTTAGCTTTCCTAGCAAAGCTTCAGTTGAGATTTCTCTGTGGCATCTGGATTCTCTGATTGCCCAGATCCTTGAGTACCATGATCTAGGGAAGCACATGAGGATCTTATCATTAATCTCAGTCAAGGATATTTCCTTGTCTAAGCCTCTGAGCTCATTAATTATAAGACTGAATCTGTCATACATATTGGCAACAGATTCTTCAGCTTTCTTTTGAAAGTTCTCATACTGGGATATGAGAAAGGACTTTTTATCCTTTCTTTCATCAGCACTTCCTTCCACCATGGTGGTGAGTGAGTCCCAGATCTCCTTTGCTGATTGGCATTCAGCAAATTTCTGGAAAATGTCATCTGAAATTGTTGACACCAGAATATTCATGTCCTTGGCATCACATGGCTTGACCTTCTTTTCATCCTCTGTCCATTCCTTTCTTGGGACAGCCTCAGTTGTTGAGGTTTCTCCTTCCTTTTGTCTGATTGGAGCAGGGGGACCTGTGAGAAGAACATTATATATGTCTTCATTAATTGAGTTCATGTAAAGCCTTATCCTGGCCTTCCTGAGTGTGAACTTGTTTAAGTTTCACACTGGGGGTCTTATGGAAGCATAATCCTTAGTACTCATTTTCTTTATAAAATATATTTATATAAAAGAAATAAGAGTAGGAGGTCTTTTTGATCAAGGTATTAACCTCTTAATGATCAACCTCCCTCTGATACCAATTGAAAGTGCACAGCGTGCCTTAGAGAATCCTCTAGAGGGGGGAGGGGGGGGGGGGGGGGGGGGAGGGGGTGAATAGAGATTTAAATTTATTTCTATCCTAATAGTGAAAACAATAAACTTAACTAAGGATTTATGCTCAACAAGAACACATGAAGAATAAATATGATGCAGGAAATAAGTGCAGAATAGAAAGAACTTGGGACAACACAAAAAATTTAACAACCAGAAGACACACAAAATTTTTTATAGAGGTTCCCCAAAATGTGGGTACTCCCCTCTTCTACCACCTGGTAGGGATGCACCACTGTTCCAGAGTCTTTTGGTAAGGAGACTCTCAGAATCACTGATATTTTGACAAGGAGATCATGAACCGCCAGATCTTTTGATAAGGAGATCTTGAACCACCAGATCTTTTGGTAAGGAGATCATTAACCACTGAATCCTTTGAAGAGGGATTAATAAAACTCTTTTACAAAATGAGAAAGAAAGAGAAGGAAGAAAGTTGTAGAAATTCTGTTCTCAGAATTCTTGAGAAGACTGTATGAAGAACAGCCTATTAGATGTTCCACAGGATCTGCTCTTGATTAACCACTGCTTTAGATAGTGATGAATTGCAGGTGCTTTGTATGTCAGATCCTTTCTGCTTCTGCTGATTGAAATCTGGCTGCTAAGAGATTGTGATGAAGAGCATCTTTCAGATCCTCTATTCTATTAGATGAAGAACATCAGAGCTATCTTTTCTTTTCTCTTTTCTGTGTTAGGGTTCCTGAGTGAGGGAGAAGAAGAGGAAGCCGTAGCAAGAAGAAAAACAGCCGATTGCGATTAATGCTGTCTTTATTTCTGTCTTCTCTTCTCCTTTTATTCTCTCTATTCAATTTCAAAAATCTTTCCCTTTCTGGTATTCCCTGAAAAGGTAATCTACCCATGATATTCTCTTTCTTTACTCTTTAATTCTCGGCTCATCCATCAACTAGGAATATGGTTTGAAGAAACTTTTTTGTCTCCTTCTTTAATGCTCCTTTCTATTCAGGCAATTATTAAGCCGTTGGGGAACGGTCTTGAGGATGTGGGCCATGAAAAGAAGGATCAGAGAGACAGCTGAAAAGATATACTTTTACAGACTGTATTCGACGTAGCATAAAATTCATTTCTTCCCTTATCGACGCAACTTTGAGTTCTTGTAGAAGTTTCTTCGATTTCATCTCTGCTCTGATTGAACTCTGCTAGTCAACGTTGCGTCAAGATCTTATCGACTTGTCCGTCGATTTAATCTGCCTGGCTCTGAACTTCATCTTCTGTGTCGAGATGAAGTCGACGTTGCGTCGACTTTAGATGGCTTCGACAAATAACCTCTTTTGAGTCGAGTTGAAGTAGAAGCCGCATCGACTTCACTAGTTACTCCGACAAGTCCTTGACCTCTACGTCGATATCTATTCTACGTAACATCGACTTGAGTTACTTTGACAGAAAGTGTTGGGAAATTGACCCTCAATGTCCCTTTAATTTGAAGAGGCCTCACACTCAAATAGAAAGTACAAGTTGTATTTGATAAAGCCTATTTGTATCTCATAAGCATGCAGGGTTAGGTTATTCCAAGACAAGGAATAGTATTGGTAACTGTCTGCCCAAAACCGCTGAGACGACATCTCTGTCTCAGTCCAGCCGCTGAGATGGAGTCTGGGCTTATAGAGCTGCAGATAGAGGAAAACTGCTGAGATTTGTCTGTCCCAGCAGAAACGCTGAGAAGGAGACTGGAGCTGCCGCTGAGACTGGAAGCTGTCTCAGCCCAACCGCTGAGACAGATTCAAATGTGCTGACGGGATCTGCTTTTGGCACAAGCGAAAATAAAAAGGGAAAAGCAACTCCAATCTGCCCCATACTGAGTCAGGAGGATTGAAATAGCCGTTGAAGCCTTCTGGAGGTATAAAAGCAAAAGCTAGGGCACAACAACAACAACTATTCTATTGAAATGCTTTTGCTGCAAGCCGCACTCGAGCATTCACGTTCCATCCAGTTGAGGTTGTTCTCTAAATCTGGAGTTAATCTTCTGAAGGAGATTAGTTAGCTCTTCCTATACCAACTCAAGAAGGGCAAGTTGATCTTCTGCTTTGCTGAAGGAGAAGATCAAGGTGATACAAATCTGAAGCTGCTGTCTTTCAGATCTGATGAAAGAAAGAAATCAGAAGACCTGAGAGTAAACCTATTTGTCTTCTGTATTTAATACAAACACTCTTATATCTTTGTAAGGCATTGTTGCCTGAGTGAAAGGCTGTTGAGCCTGTGTGTAAAGCTGTGTTGACAGCTTGAGTGGTAGGACTTCTTGATAGGTCTGAGGTAGGAAATCTGTGTGATTTCTGAGTGGTAGAGTTACATAACTCTGAGCTGTAGGGATGCTGTACCTGAGGTGTAGGGCTGTTGAGCCTGAGTGTAGGGCTGCTATGCCTGAGTGTAGGGCTGCTGTGCTTGAGGTGTAGGGCTGCTGAGCCTGAGTGTAGGGCTGCTGTGCCTGAGGTAGGATCACTCTTGATCTGAGAAGTTCTGAAGAACTTGAGGTGTAAGCTCAAGGAGCTGAGATTGGAGTTTGTGGCCTTGTCTAACTCACTGTTAGAAAGGTGAAGGGGGGAAAGAGGACTACTCAAGATACCCTGTCTTGAGGAACCTCTATACATCCTTGTGTGCTTTCTGTGATTGAGTTTTCTGCAGCTAGATACATTAGGATTATATAAAGAAAATAAGTAAAACCTATTCACCCCCCCCCCCCCCCCCCCCCTCTAGGTAATATTGACTACACCTAACAAACTATCAAGTGGTATCAGAGGGAGGTTGATCAAAAGGACTTAACAGTCTGATTAGATCCTATACATGAGTAGTCAAATCTGAAATCCAATGGCCAACAGTGGAATGAAGAAGGAGTTGGGGTCAATGAAGTTGCCCATATGCTCCAAATAAAACTTTAGTATATGGAAGCAAAGGGTAAGGCTATTCATGGAAGCCTCAGACCCAAGGATCTTTTTGACTGTCAAAAATGGTCCTTATACCTTTGAGAAAATCTCCACTATTGACCCTACTAGAAAAGTACTTAAGATATTTTCTGAGCTGACCAATGATGAGATAACATTGTACACTATGGACAAGAGAGCCCAAAACATAATAGTAAAGCCATTGATGACACTACATTTCAGAACTTGGTACACTGCACAACTGCCAAGGAAATGTGGGACACATTGGTTGTTTATATGGAGGGAACAACTGTAGTAAGGGATGATAGAAAGTCACTCCTCAATCAGGAGTATGAAGCCTTCAGACAGCTGAGCCAGGAGAATATCTCCATGTGCTATGAAAGGTTCTTTAGGATTGTAAATGAATTAAGAACCTATGGAAGGGTGTTCACAGATTATGAACTCAATGATAAGTTCCTTAGATCTCTAGCTAGAGATTGGGACACTAAAATATGTGCAATCAGGGAAGGGGCAAGGCTTGGAGAAACCCCTACCCATACACTGTTTGGGAAACTGCTCTCATATGAGATGCAGCTTTCTGCAAGAAAGGAGGAGGACACTTCCTCCAGGGCTCACACAAGGGAGAGATCTGTTGCTCTCAAAGCTAAAAGCTCTAAGAAGAACAAGGGTAGAGTGCAGTCACCTCCAAGAAAGGCTGCTGAATCTGAGAAATCTGAGAGCTGCAATTCAGACAACTCCTCTTCTGATGAGGAGTTTGCTGCCTTCACAAGGCAGTTCAAGAAGATGATCAGGAGGAAACAATGGACGAAAAAACCTTTCTACTCTTCTCATCCCAAGAAGGATCATTACAGATCTGAGAGGCAACATCCCAAAGGGGACAGGTATGACTCTAAATCTAGTAAACATGTTTCAACTAACATAATTTGCTATTGCTGTAGTAAGCCTGGACATGTCATTGCTGACTGTCCAGTCAAGAGAAAAGAAAGAGGTGACAAGAAGCCTCATCACCAGAAGGAGAGGAAGGGAGAAAAATTCTTCCTAGCTAAGAAAGGAGCTGGAGTGAATCTGAATCTTCATCTTCAGATTCAGATGGTGAGGAGGAAGCCTACTTGGGGTTGTTTGCTGATCAGGAGGAAAAAGACTATCCTACTGCCAGGATAGGAATCAGGGCCACTCTATCACATTCATATAGTGATGCAGAGGAGGATGAGTTCACTCTAGATGACCATGGGCTGATGGCTATAACTGAAGATGAGGACAGCCACAACAATTCAGAACATGAGCAAGTATTGATACATTGCATTTCTTCTTCTTCTTCTGATTATGAAACAAGTCCAGAATCTGAATCTCCTCCATCTAAAGTTGGAAGTGAATCAGATTCTGAGGAGGATGTCAATCAATTGATTGATAGGTATGGTGCACTCCTGGAAGCTCTGAAAAAGAGCAAAAAGCTAGCCAAGAGGCAAGCCCAAGAAATTACTTCCCTAAAGCAATCAAAATCTGAGTGCATTGAGCATGCTACCCAGCTAGCTCTAATGAGCAAGGAGATTGGCAAGCTAAGGGGAATGTCAATCATCCATGTGGGCACCATAAGCCACAAGAACAAGATCATTAAGGATCTTGAAGAAAAGCTCCTCAAGGAGAGAATGCTAGTGGCTAAGTTCTCCAAGACCAAGACAGTGCTGCCTATTATTGACACCTTCAACTCCCATGACATGAGAGGTATTGGTTTCAACAAGGAGGCAGGTACTAGAAACACTAAGGGAAAGGTCAAGGACTCAAAAGAATCTAAGACCTCCTTTGTGAAAGTCTTGATGCCCTCAAACAAGTATGACCAAGAAAGTGTTCATGGTCACTTATTAAATGGAAGTTCCTATAACTTGAGCAAGAATGCTCACAACTATGGAAATATAAAGGAGTTAGGCTTGAGTGCCTTCAAGGCTCTGCATGAGGAAATTCAAATGGCCCATCATGGACCCTTTGTTTTTGGAACCTCGGCCCCTTCACTCAAGATAACTAAGGCTGTCAATTCTAAACATTGTTCAGCAAAGTCCATGGCTGTTGACTGTCTTGTAACCAAGCCAAAAAGCCCAGTTTCTGCTGGCATCCACACATGTTTAGCTGCCAAGCTAAAGGGTGTTGATGTCAAACAAAAACAGGCTGCCTTGACTGATTATAGGACGGTAAAAAGCCATGCCTTTACTGATAAGAAAAAGAAAACAACAGCTGCATCCCCTACTGAACAGAAACAGGAAGCTTCATCTTCTAGGACTATTCAGAAGAGGAGGTATAATATATATGAGTGTTGGTGCTTTGGCAAAGTGGGACACTTTGCAATTGATTGTTGGCACAACCCCAATGTGCCAAAGGCAATGATTGAACCTCAAGCCAAACCAACCCTTTCTAGGAATACTCCACATCGTGTTAACCTGAACCTAGGACCCAAAATCAGTCAGGGTCCTAAGGTACATTAAATTCTATGTTGCATGTTAGTTCAAGTACCAGTCTCAACCAAATATGGTACTTGGACAGTGGGTGCTCAAGGCACATGACAGGAACTAAGGATCTTCTAAAGGATTACCATCCAGTGAAGAATGGACCCAAAGTTATCTTTGGTGGATCTGAAAAGGGAGTTACCAAAGGATATGGTATGATTTCAAATGGCATAGTCTCAATCACAAGGGTAGCTTATGTTGAAGGGTTGCAACACAACCTTGTAAGCATAAGCCAACTATGTGACTTAGGCTATATCATTGAATTCCATAATGACAAGTGCTTGATCAAAAAGTCTAATGACCTGGAGACCATTCTCTCAGGCACTAGGAGTGGAAATGTTTATTGCTTAGACTTCATTTGCAATTATTCTATCTCTTCTGTGTGTCTTGTAGCTAATGAAAGTGAGTCTCTTTATGTCCAATGGCACAAGAGACTTGCCCACATTAACTATAAGACAATGTATAGATTATTTTCTAAAAACCTTATTAGAAATAGTCCTAAACTAAAATGTTTTAAAAGTGGTCCCTGTCATGCTTGCCAAATGGGTTAGCAAACTAGGACCACCTTTAAAAGTATTGGCTCCAAGGATACTAAGAGGTGTTTATACCTATTGCACATGGACTTGTTTGGTCCTTTGCCAATTCAGAGCCTAGGTGGGAAGTTGTATAACTTGGTAATTGTAGATGATCATTCAAAGTATACATGAGTATTCTTCCTTAAGAAGAAGTCAGATACCTTACATGTCTTTATAAATTATGTTAAGGCTATTCAGAATGATCTACTATGTACTGTGGTCAGGACTAGAACTCACCATGGCACATAATTTTAATCTGAAGCCATGACAAAAGTTTGTCAAGAATTTGGTATCACCCAAGAGTTCTCCTCCCCAAGGACTCCACATCATAATGGTGTGGCTGAGAGGAGGAATAGGACCTTGATAGAAGCTGGGAGAACATTGCTTAGTGATTCCTCACCCCCAGAATACTTCTGGGCTGAGGCAGTCAATACAGCCTGTTATGTTCTCAATAGAGCCTCCATCAATAAGGTTCTTGGGAAAACCCCTTATGAGATTCTGAAAGGCAAACAACCTACAATTTCTTACTTTAGAATCTTTGGTTGCAAATGCTACATTCTAAATAATGGAAAATCTCAATTAACAAAGTTTGCAGAAAAATGCAATGTGGGGGTTCTTGTTGGGTATAGCTCACATAGTAAAGCTTATAGAGTTTATAACAAGAAAACCCATGTTGTAGAAGAATCTATGCGTGTTGTGTTTGATGAGACCAGCCTTCTCTACAAAGAATGGTCTAGCTCTTCTATTTTGACAGGAAATGAAGAAGGGTTGCATGAGCTGACTGTCCAAGACAAGCCCAGCAATAGCAAAACACAAACAGCTGCTGCAATTCCTGAAGAAGAAGAGGTACAAGATGGTGAAGTCACAGCTGAACCAGTGGAACAAACACAGCCACCAGAGGACCCTCTTCCAGCTGCTGCAAGGCACCTGAGAGATCATCCAAGAGATCTAATAATTGGAGATCATACCCAAGGCATATTGACAAGAAGCAGAGCTCATAATGAAGCACTATTCTTGAGCTTCCTTTCTCAAATGGAGCCCAAGAAGTTTGAAGAGGCCAATCAAGACACCTTCTGGATTGAAGCCATGCAAGAAGAGCTCCTACAATTCAAGAGATGCAAAGTATGGAAGCTGGTGCCAAGACCTCAGGGACACAATGTGATTGGCACCAAATGGGTATACAGGAACAAGCTTGATGAGAATGGTACAATCATCAAGAACAAGGCCAGATTAGTAGCCAAAGGATACATGCAAGAGGAAGGTATAGACTTTGATCAAACCATTGCACCAGTTGCAAGGTTGGAAGCAATTAGGCTATTCCTTGCCTATGCTGCCCACAAGGGGTTCAAAGTCTACCAGATGGATGTCAAATCAGCCTTCCTCAATGGAGACTTGAAGTAAGAGGTATATGTTGAACAACCTTCAGGTTTTGTGCATCCAACCCTAACTTCTCATGTTTACTTTCTTAGGAAAGCATTATATGGTCTCAAGCAAGCTCCAAGAGCTTGGTATGAGACTTTGTCCAACTTTCTCCTCAAGAACAAGTTCATGAGAGGAAAGATTGATAACACATTGTTTCTTAGGAAAACAAGGGGCAAGTGTCTCTTAGTCCAAATTTGTGTTGATGACATAATCTTTGGGTCTACGGATGACAACCTCTGCAAGAGATTTGCCAATCTAATGCAGGGGGAGTTTGAAATGAGCAGTATGGGTGAGCTCAAATATTTCCTTGGGCTCCAAGTGAAACAGTCTAATGATGGAATTTTCATCTCCTAGACCAAGTACACTAAGGAGCTCATCAAGAAATTTGGGATGGAATCAGCCTCCACCATGAGAACACCCATGGGGTCTAATGTATCATTAGACAAGGATGAAAAGGGAAAGGCCTTTGATGAGTCCATATACAGATGTATCATTGGATCCCTATTGTACTTGACTGCTAGTAGGCCAGACATTATGTATTCTACATGTGTTTGTGCTAGGTATCAAGCATGTCCTAAGGAATCTCACTACACCTCTGTGAAGAGGATTTTGAGATACCTTAAGGGCAGCTTGCATCTTGGCCTTTGGTATCCTAAGAACAATGACTTTGAACTAACATGCTTTTCAGATGCAGATTTTGCAGGTTGTAAAGAAGACAGGAAGAGTACAAGTGGTACTTGTCAATTCCTAGGGAGAAGACTGATATCTTGGAGCAGCAAGAAACAAACCAGTGTGGCAATATCCACAGCTGGGTCTGAATACATTGCTGCAGGTAGCTGTTGTGCACAACTCCTTTGGACACAGCATCAGTTGGAGGATTACAACCTCAAGGTTAGGGAATCTACTTTGTATTGTGATTCATCCAGTGTAATCTCTATTGCTAAAAATCCCGTCTCTCATAGCAGGACCAAGCACATAGAGATTAAATATCATTTTATTAGAGAACATGTAGAATGTAAAGATATCTATCTTGAATTTGTCCCTACTGACAAACAAGTAGCTGATATCTTTACAAAGCCACTGGATGAATCTAAATTCAATGCTTTCAAAATTGATCTTGACATGCTTAGTATGAAATAGTCCTAAATGAATGAGTAGTAGTTGTCACTGTTGTTGATTCTAAATGGTGAATTATAAAACTTTACATTATTATACACTACAACTTAGTGACATGACTAGGACATTTCTTTAGCCAAAATATCTACATTAGGTCTAAACCTTATGATCAGCTAAACTGCAGAAGTATGTTCAGCTGAATCAGGTGGGAAAAATCCCAGCTGAACCGCTGAGATGAGCAAACTGTCCCAGCGGTTGACAGTTCACTGTCCCAGCGGCCTAGGTCTCCGTCTCAGCTGAACCGCTGAGACGGGATGTGTTCAATATAAAATCTTATAATCAATCCTTAATTAACCCAAAATTCCTTAACACAATAAGGTAATTAAGTCTAAAAACCTAGGGGTAATAAAAACGAAACTGAAACCCTATAAATAGATACACTGTAACTTAAAACACACCACAAAGTCAAACCCTTAGCTGCCGAGACGATTCATCTTCTCTCCCGTCTCAGCGCCTCGATTTTCTGCTTCCATGGCGCCAAAAGGTTCAAAAGATCTCCTGGAGGGCTATGAAATCGTCAGAGATGGATTCTCTCTTGCCTCAGAAGAAATAAGACAAGTGATTCATCTGATGGAGGCTCAAGGTCTGGAGCATATGCTGTCTGAACCCTGGTGCATTCTCAGAACTGAAGTTCTAGAATGGTTCAGCAATGTCAAGTTATCTCCTTCCAAAACCATCCTGAAGTCCAAGATAGGAACTGAGAAGATAAAGATAACAGCCAAAAGGCTGGAGAAGGGACTGAAATTAACTCCCTGCAGTAAAAATGAAGAGGAGGAGGTATCTGAAAAGGATAAGCAGACTGCCCTAAAATGGACAGGGTACAGTGATGCTAAAACTAGTTGTCTAAGGAGGAAGTTCTTCAATCACCAAGGGAAGCTATTGTCTGATATAGTGGGAAAAGACATCCTATGCAAGCCAGGTTCACATGATACTGTATCACAGTTCATGTTTGAACTAATGACTAGGATAATTTTGTCCAAGAAAACCTCATGGGGAGAAGTTTTTCAAAGGATAAAGGAATGTCTACATGCCCCCAATATGGGAAGGATACTATCTTTGTACCTACAGAATAGTTATTCAGAGACTTTTGCAAATTCACAGGGGTCAAATCTTCATTATCTCAAAAGAATGGACATTAAGACTCTGGATAGATTCTCCAGAGTGCTCCCTATGAGCCAACCATCTGTGGCAAAGGAAAAGAAGAAAAAGTCATCCCAGCAGAAATCTGATTCATCCTCAAAATCAGATGGGTCTGACAATGAGGATATTCATGGGACTAACCCTGGATCTGCCAGCAGCCCAATGAATATAGATAATGAGGATGTCCCCATCAACAAAGGTAAGAATATAAAATCAATTAAGAACAACAACATTATTCTTACCTATCCTAACTTAGTGAAAATTCAGATAATGCAGATGCACACACTGTGCCTGCTGAGACTGAGAAAGACAAGGTCATGGAGGAACCTGATTCTCTTGTGATCCTATCAAAGCCTGTGAAGAAATGTTGGATGCTCCAACTAAGGGGGAGCAGTTGAACAAGGATGGAGTCACTGATCCAACTGAATCACCAAAAGCACCTACCACTGAAGATCTACAAAGAGAGATTGACTCTGTCATCTCAAATCTTGAAAGAAGAATCTCACAGATTCCTGATAACATCCCTGCTCTCTGGAATTCATGAGATCTAGGTATCCCTGCTGCTCAAACTGAGGGGGAGAAAATCACAAAGGCAGCTGATAAGTCATATGATGTCCTAGATTCCTTGAATCAATCTGTTCAAGAAAATCCTAGTGCACAATCTGAGGGGGAGCAGAATAGTTAGTCTGAGGAGAAAGATGCTGATGATGTAGATGTCAATGATGATGATGGACTGCATCCAGATCATATAGATGATATTGCAACATATGCTGAACATCAAGAGGGTGAAGAACCAAAGGAACTGGATCAAGTGATCCATACTGCTGTGGTGTCTGAACCAATCATCATCACACCACCTGTAGATGTTGTTCTTCCACCTAGTCCTCCTCAAAGGCTAAAATAGGCAATGATAGTGGAACATCAAGCCCCTGCCTCATCTTCACAGTCCAATGAGCACATCTTGGGAGCCATACAGTCTATGCTAGATGCACACCTTGCATCTATGCAAGTGTATACAGATAGGTCCACTGCCTCAGTCAGAGATTATGTCAACCAATCTGTCTCTGCAGTAAGAAATGAAATGATGAGTGAACTGAACATCATCAAAGAGGACTCAACATTCCTAAACAAGCAAATGACCACATGGTTTGACTCAGCCAAGAAGACTGTGGATTCCCAAGGACAGATATTCCAGTCCATTCAGAATGACCTGGTCATGTCTGCAAAAGACATGAGCTATGTCAAAACTATGTCAGTAAAACAGATGGAGTCATAGAGAAGTCAGCAAATCATCTTCAAGAGTATGTCTACTCCATTGCAATGCAGTTAAATGAAGCTGCTGACAGCTACAAGGAAGAGCCGAGAGGAGAACTTGCAACTCTATCACAAGCTCTTGATGCAAAAGCCACTTCTTCCCATCTGAATGAAGAAGTTGGCAGGTTAAAAAGTGACCTTCAAGCTGATCTTGAGAATGTCTTCCAAACTCTCTCTGGCACAATCACAACAGTTAAGCAAGACCTCAATCAACAGATATATGAAGAAGCCAGAAAGGGGGAGAATACAAATGCACACATCAATTCTGACCTCACACTGAAAGTTCTACAAGGCACTAGGACTGCTCTGAACCTGCCATTACTAGATGTTAATAGGGCAGAAGACTGGGATTTTCCTAATCAAGAAGCAACAACACAAAATCAGAGATTGAAAGAGCAAAGAGAAAGAGAGCATGTATTGCTCACTGAGGAATTCATGGCCAACCAAAGGGATGAAAACAGGAGAGACCCTGACTTTGAATACTGGAGTGATGATTCCAAGAAGATAAACCTAAATGCTTGGGTAAGCCATGGTCAGATGTGCAAAGATATTGATAAGTTATATCCAGCTGAGGAATGGATAATACATCTTGAAAGGAACACTAAAAGAGATAAGGTATTCAAAGAAAACCTAGTCAAGAAAGATAACCCACAAAGAATGCCATCTAGGTACATCCCAAAACCTTTTATGTACTTTAGAAGGCAAGAGCTCAAGAGGAAGATTGCTGAGATTAAGGCAACCAATGCTGAAAAGGACTCAGCTACAAATCTGAATGAAGACATTGCTGTACCTGCTGAAGACAAGGAGCCTGCAGTCCAAGAAGAAGCTGTTGCTGAGATTCCTGAATGTTCTTCCTCTAAGAAAAGAAAATATTGATTTAATGTATAAAACTCCTAGGAATGGTTGAATGGTGATTGAACTAGAATCTGTCTAAAATATTTTGTGCAAACTGAGGTTAATCAAATACTGCTTTATCTGAAACACTAATCTGAGATTCAGTTAAGTTTTACCTTGGTATTATTGGTTATGTTATTATGAGATGCATTGTCATATCTTTTATCTGATGTGGATATATATTTCTGATCATCTATTATAGCATAATATGATGAATTCATTGCAGCATTGATATATATCAAAAAAATTTATAAGTCATGTACTCTTGCATTTGAGAGTGTTCTGCCTTCTTCATATTGGGGGAGATTATTGGGAAACTGACCCTCAATGTACCTTTAATTTGAAGATGCCTCACACTCAAATACAAAGGACAAGTTGTATTTGATAAACCCTATTTGTATCTCATAAGCATGCAGGGTTAGGTTATTCCAAGACAAGGAATAGTATTGGTAACTGTCTTCCGAAAACCGCTTAGAAGACATCTTTGTCTCAGTCCAGCCGCTGAGATGGAGTCTGGGCTTGCAGAGCTGCAGATAGAGGAAAACCGCTGAGACTTGTCTGTCCCAGCGGAACCGCTGAGAAGGAGACTGGAGCTACCGCTGAGACTGGAAGCTGTCTCAGCCCAACCGCTGAGACAGATTCAAATGTGCTGACGGGATCTGCTTTTGGCGCAAGCGAAAATAAAAAGGGAAAAGCAACTCCAATCTGCCCCATACTGAGTCAGGAGGATTGAAATAGTCGTTGAAGCCTTTTGGAGGTATAAAAGCAAAATCTAGGGCACAACAACAACAACTGTTCTATTGAAAGGCTTTTGCTGCAAGCAGAACTCGAGCATTCACGTTCCAGCCAGTTGAGGTTGTTCTCTGAAGCTGGAGTTAATCTTCTGAAGGAGATTAGTTAGCTCTTCCTGTACCAACTCAAGAAGGGCAAGTTGATCTTCTGCTTTGCTGAAGGAGATGATCAAGGTGATACAAATCTGAAGCTGCTGTCTTTCAGATCTGAAGAAAGAAAGAAATCAGAAGACCTGAGAGTAAACCTTTTGTCTTCTGTATTTGATACAAACTCTCTTATATCTTTGTAAGGCATTGTTGCCTGAGTGAAAGGCTATTGAGCCCGTGTGTAAAGCTGTGTTGACAGCTTGAGTGGTAGGACTTCTTGATAGGTCTGAGGTAGGAAATCTGTGTGATTTCTGAGTGGTAGGAGTTACATAACTCTGAGATGTAGGGCTGCTGTGCCTGAGGTGTAGGGCTGTTGAGCCTGAGTGTAGGGCTGCTATGCCTGAGTGTAGGTCTGTTGTGCCTGAGGTGTAGGGCTGCTGAGCCTGAGTGTAGGGCTGTTGTGCCTGAGGTAGGATCACTCTTGATCTGAGAAGTTCTGAGGAACTTGAGGTGTAACCTCAAGGAGCTGAGATTGGAGTTTGTGGCCTTGTCTAACTCACTGTTAGAAAGGTGAAGGGGGAAAGGACTACTCAAGACACCCTGTCTTGAGGAACCTCTATACATCCTTGTGTGCTTTCTGTGATTGAGTTTTCTGCAGCTAGATACATTAGGATTATATAAAGAAAATAAGTAAATCCTATTTACCCCCCCCCCCCCCCCTCTAGGTAATATTGACTATACCTAACAAACTATCAGAAAGGTTGAACCACTTGGACTTCTAGTAAGAGCAACGTCGATTTGGACTCGATGTTGCGTCGAATTCTATTCGACGTAAATGTTAACTTAGCCCAATTTTGCTTCCCTTGATCTGGTCCTGACACCCTATGTTGAGTGTGATATCCTAAGACATCTAATGACCAGAATACCCTCACTATACAATGGGTACCTCAATCCTAGTAGCTAATATAACTTTCATATAATTTGTTAAGTTAAATCAAGGGTTTTTCCCAACAGCCACCTCTCCTGGGGTGTACCTCTCGCGGGCAGAGGACCAAGTCTGCCTGCTGTAGCGTGAGCTCCACGTGGTCCGCGCGTATCACTATCCACGCGTACCGTCGAGCTCAGGGGTGCAAGGATGAGGCCGATGGAGGTGTATCCAGTATTGATCCTTCCCGCACCGCCTCGCGAACTAGGAAAATTATGTCTTGTTTATTATTGTTATTATTTCCTCATTGACAATCTGTGAACTATGTCATTAATTTGATGCTTCCTGAATAATCATGGGATTTTTTTCTTTATTATTACTCGCTCTACGCTTTTATTGTCTATATTGCATTCACTAATCCTTTTATTCAATGCCCTTCCCTCGCGGATTGCCTGGGACTCGCTTCACCTGACAACGGCCAATCCTTGCTGCATCGCTGCGAGTTCTCTTGGAGAGGATGAGTTCAAATTCCGCGTATCGCATTGAGATTCGGCTATCCGCACCCCTGTCGCATCGATTCTCCCCGCCACCTTTAGTTTCTTATAAGTAGACCTCGCCACCAAAGCCAACCACCGCATTTAACACTCTTGACCTCAGCCACATTCGTTCTCTAGAGCTCGCACTTCATCGTTCTCGCACTCGCTTCCTTCTTAGCAGTTATGGGCAGTGATGGTGATGCGGAAGGCCGGGCCAAATACTCGTTTATGTTTTGCGACCACTCGTTCTTCACCTGCTCGCTTACAGGTAGCAAGTACCATTTTGTTCTGGCGAACTACGTCTCACCGGCGTTCTCTGCTCGAAGCCCGACGATGACCGAGGCATCAATGATCTCCAAATGGATGAGCTCGCCATCTCCGTGGCCCACT
Source organism: Dactylorhiza incarnata (assembly GCA_033032865.1). Taxonomy (NCBI): domain Eukaryota; kingdom Viridiplantae; phylum Streptophyta; class Magnoliopsida; order Asparagales; family Orchidaceae; genus Dactylorhiza; species Dactylorhiza incarnata. The sequence goes on from JAWHQI010000005.1 coordinate 18,220,504, forward strand.
TCGATGTGGGCCTATGGCTTCCTCTCTGGCCGGATATCAGCCAGGTACTCGCTCACTCCCCTTTTTCCTTTCTCGTATTCGCCTAGGATTTCTTTCTAATTGCTTTCCGCGAATCCTCTAGCTGTTGAAATATTACGGCGAGATCCCAGTGTACAACCATGTATTCGTCGAGTGGATCCCCAGGGGCCCAAGATGTCATTAGGCCCAATTCTAAGAGGCACTGCCCGAGGTAAGAGGGGCGAGTGAGCCGTCGGACGGGCTCAAGACCGAGGGGAGCAGCCCCAGATTATTCCGAAGAGGGGGGCGAGAAGGGGAGGCGGGCGGCCTTCCGCTCGCCCAGCCCAAGGAGGGCCGAGGGGGCTAGTGGGAGGCGGGAGGCCTCCCGGGCTCTCCCCGCCCCAGCAAGGGGCAAGCCGGAGGCGGGCAGCCTCCCGGGCTTGCCCCTCCACAGCAAGGGGGCGAGCCAGAGGCATGCGTCCTCCCAGGATCGCCCCATCGCAGCAAGGGGGCGAGCCAGAGGCAGGCTGTAACACCCCAAAACTGGTAGTTACGCGAAGTAGGCGGAGTGGTAGTGCGGCACGTGAAGCAGGCTAGAATTTTCCCTGTCTGCTCTTAGCGCACGATCAGTGGCCTCATCGCGCACGATCAGTGATCGTGCGCCAGCGATCGTGCGTTAATTCCGAAGAGAATCGAGTTCTGTCTCGGACAGTGCGCACGACCATTTCCCTCTTCGCGCACGACCAGTGATCGTGCGCCAGCGATCGTGCGCTTATTCGCAAGAATTCAGAGTTCTGTCCCGGATAGTGCGCACGACCATTGCCCTCGTCGCGCACGACCACTGACCGTGCGCCTGTGATCATGCGCCCTGTTTATTCTGTTCCGCGATTTTGAGCGGAGAAGAGGATCCGACCGATCAAATTTATTGGAATTCGATCCAACGGCTGGGATTTATTGCTGGGGGGTCTTAGGGCTTTGGAGAGGGATTAAACCCTCATTATTTCATAGTGTTTCTCTCTCCTAGGCTAGAGGAAGGAGAAGGGGGCAAGGAAGAAGAAGAGGAGATTTCGCCATTGACGGAGCTCCGGAGCTCCGTTTCGCGAGCCGTTTCCAGATCCGGAGAGTGCAGCCCGGTGCGGTTCTTTCCCTCCGCGTAGAATCTCGGATCCATGGCGAAGAAGAACACGTCTAGGGTAACGATTTCTTCTCCCATTGTTTGGACTTGTCTTTTGTCCTCTCCTTCATTTCTCTATGCTTGCGTGAGGAGTCCCTTTCACCAAATGGGTGAAGTGTAGGATTTCCTCAAGTCCTTCGGGACTCCGGGTAGATTGTGTCCGTCCCCGGCATATTGCATGTAGAAAATCCGGTAGTTGTGCGGATTTAGGCATTGTGTGTGAAGCCTATTCGTGGCCGTGAGCCCGAATCGGTGATGCTTGATTTGCCACGTTGTATTTAGGTTAGGCCTAGAATGCGTGCCGGAGAATGACTCCGTGAACTCACCTATAGTATTGCGGGAGTTAAGAGTAGGCGTCTTGTGAAGATCCTAACGAAAGCCCCATGCTTTGAGGTTTAGATGAAGGCAAACCTTCACCACGAAATTGATGCGGAGCGTATGTACCTCCCTTGTTGAGAATTCGCGAAGCCTAGATCCTTGTGAATGGGTTAGGTGCGTAGCGTATATTTAGTGTAGCACTTGAAAGTGCTAAACCCTTACGGGCCGAGGTGAAGCCGTACCCGCGTCGTGCGATAGATCGCGACGATTAGAGCACGGGCAAAGCTGAACCGAACCCGTTTCCATGCAGATCGGCGAGAGGTCCCTTCCTCATGAAAGCCGTGTGATCATGGGAGAGGTCGTGGAAGGTGTCATACCTAGACCGACCAAAAGCTCTTGTTTCCCACCTAAGGTTGTGACCCTTAGGGTGGAGTGTTGTGAATTTGATGTTATGTTTAGCCTCATGCGATTGCTTAGGCGGTTGTGGGAAACCTTCGGGTGAACCCAACCAACATCATGTGCATACCTAGGTTCCTTTCTTTTGATGCTCAACCTAGAAGATTGATTGTGCTTGAAACCTCACCTTGTGTAGTTGCACTTTCTTTAGATTATTACTTGTGCTAGTATGGCTTACTTGCAGGGTAGAATCTCCGCCACCCCGGGAAAGGGGTGGGGTCGTTATAATTTGGTCAGCTCTGCTGACCGTTGCCTCGTTTGCCACCGCTTGGTGGAATGTCTTATGCAGGTGCAGGTGAGCCTAGCGAGAAATAGCGGGCGGTGACCCCTTTTGCTGAGTTGGCCCTTGAAGGCCAGCCTCCTTTTTTTAGCTTTTTCATGTATGGCCGGCCTGCGTGCCGATGTATGCTTATGGAGTTTTGTGCATTGGATGAATGTAAGGCCTTAAGGCCGTAACTCTTATTCTGGTTACATTCCTATGATAGTGGACAGTTCTTTTTGAATATTTTAAGTAATGCTTCCGCGTACGTTTTGTACTCTCGTTTAGTTGTTACTTTTCTGGTTATCACCTTTTAACTCCTAGCTAGTGTGGCTTGTATGGCGTGGGGTCCCGGCCGGACCTACTGTTATACTATTCGTACTGGCAGGGTGTTACAATTTGGTATCGGACTTAAGGCGTCGATCCGTAGTTTAGCGAATTCGGGACGAATTCCTTTTAAGAGGTGGTGCGCACGGGCTGTGCATTCACCTAAAACGACAAAACTAATAAGAATGTCCACTTAGGAATGAAAAAAACATACTTGTTTGCGGAGCCTGAGCGTTCCATGATTGATGTTTGATATGTTTAGGGTCACTAAATTGTGCCTTGCATGATTATAGGTGACTAGAAGTGCTGCGGGGCGGTCTCAACCCCGTAACACTGCTGAAAGTAGTGGGTCGGCTGAGGTGCCAGCGACCACTCCTTCGGCTGAAATGATCAAAATGGTCGCAGAAGCAGTCTTCGCGATGATCAATGCTCAACCGCAAAGGCTTGCACAGCCTGCTACGCCTACTACCGATGCGGCCCCGGTAATTGAACCTGCAGTGGAACCTGCGGTAGCACCGAGGGTTGATGCCCCTGTGCCAGTAGCTGCAGTGGAACCGGCGTTAGCACCGAGGGTGGAGCGTCAAGTTGCGCAAGTAGTTGCGGGGCGAGCGCGTGACCAACAATTAAAGCACTTCTTGAGCTTTAATCCTCCTACCTTCTCGGGATCTGAGTCCCCAACGGTGGCAGAAGACTGGTTGTCAAGAGTTAGAAGAACTCTGAGGGCGACGGCGACGGACGAAGCCATGATGGTCACCTTAGCCACTTTCCTTCTTGACGGAGAGGCTGTGCTGTGGTGGGAAGAGCAGGAACTGCACAAGTTCGGCGATAGAGACATTACTGAAATAACAATGGCTGAGTTTTCAAAGTCGTTCCTCTAGCGGTTTATCCCCTCTGCCCAACGCATTGCGTTACAAAACCAGTTCCTGAGGTTAACTCAAGGTGATCGCTCCGTTGACGATTACTTACATGAGTTTACCAGACTGAGTCGCTATGCGGGGGCATTGGTGGAGGATGAGGAGACGAAGACGAATAAATTCTATGAAGGGCTTCGGGACGAGTTGAGGCTGCTCCTTGCAGGCCCTATGACGTTTGGCTTCCAAGTGATGGTGCAAACCGCCAGATCTTTGGAGTTGGACATGAAGAGGGTACAAGCAAAGAGTGTTGTAAAGAAACCCGAGTTTCATGCGCCGGCCTCTCAGTCCAAGCCGGACTTCAGAAGGAACAAGCGGAAGTTCAAGCAGGCGGAACCAGCTTCTTCGAATGTTTCGGGAGCCACGACCGCGCGGACTCCTATTACGTGTTTCACCTGCGGGAAGGTGGGACACAAAGCTGCGGTGTGTCGAAGTGGTCCCCCAAAGGCGGCAAATCGAGCGGTGGAGTATGCTCGGGCTGCGGAAAAGGGCAAAGCGGCAGAGTCTTCGGCCTCCCAACACATTCCGACTCAGCCGAGAGTCTATTCGCTTGGCCAACAAGAAGCTATACGACAAACCGATGTAGTCACAGGTACGAATTAGAAGTTAGCTTTTACAGCTATGTATATGATTCTTACTGTTGTACGACTATATGTGTTATTTGTGTACAATTAGGTTTCGTCCTAATTTTCAACTATCCGGCGAGAGCTCTATTCGATACGGGTGCATCGCACTCTTTTCTGTCCGAGGACTTCGTGGTGCGAATCGGAGTGCCGTCTACCTTTGTAGAGGATAGATTGGAAGTAGTGCTACCCAATGGATCTCGAATGAGTGCGGATAGGAAGAGCCGTGTGAAGGTGCGGATCGGAAGTCAAGATTTCGACTTGGAAGCGTCGTTACTACCGTTAGCTGAATTCGATGTGATCTTCGGCATGGACTGGCTCTCGGAGCAGCGAGCATGCATAGATTGCAAGACAAAGGAGATCACTCTGGGAACGAACACCGACGATGAAACCACATTCGCCGGTATGCGAGGAGCGAGCAAGACGCTGATGTCTGCTCTACAAGTGGTTAAGGCGGTGAGAAAAGGCGCCGAGTTGTTCTTCACCTTGTTGGAGGCTTCGGAGCCAAAGCCCAGGTTGTGTGATGTCCCAGTTGTAGCGGAATACGCCGACGTGTTTCCTAACGAACTCCCTGGGGCTCCGCCTCATCGGGAGATTGATTTCTGTATCGAGTTGGTGACAGGTGCCAAACCTGTGGCCCGCTCACCATACCGAATAGCGCCAAAGGAATTGGCAGAGTTGAAGGTCCAATTGCAAGAGCTGCTAGAGCAAGGCTACGTACGTCCAAGTTGTTCGCCTTGGAGTGCACCGGTCCTCTTTGTGAAAAAGAAGGATGGGAGCTTGCGTCTATGTATTGATTATAGAGAGCTAAATAAGTTGACCGAGAAAAACCGATATCCGATTCCTAGAATCGATGATCTGTTCGACCAACTGATGGGGTCGACGGTTTACTCCAAGCTAGACCTAAGGTCCGGCTACTATCAACTGCGAATAAGGGAATGTGACATTCCAAAGACAGCGTTCAGTACCCGCTTTGGGCACTATGAGTTCACGGTAATGCCGTTCGGTCTATCCAACGCACCGTCGGTATTCATGGACTTGATGAATAGGACATTCCGAGAGTATTTAGATCAATTTGTGATCGTCTTCATCGACGACATTTTGGTATACTCTCAGTCGGAAGAGGAGCATGTAGGGCATCTGCACGCAGTCCTGAGCACCTTGAGGAGGAGTCAGCTATATGCCAAGTTCTCCAAGTGCGAGTTTTGGCTACCGTCAGTGGCATTCCTTGGTCATGTTGTTAGTGGCGAAGGAATTGCAGTTGATCCGTCGAAGATAGAAGCGATCCAAGCGTGGCCTTTGTTGAAAAACGTAGCGGAAGTCCGAAGTTTCTTAGGACTTGCCGGCTATTATAGGCGCTTTGTGGAAAACTTCTCGAGGATCGCACTTCCTCTCACAAAACTGACTAGGAAGGATCATAAGTTCGTTTGGTCGCCCGAGTGCGCACGAGCTTTTGAAGAGCTAAAGAGCCGTCTGACCACGGCGCCCATTCTATGCTCGCCACAAGGTACGGAAGGCTACGAAATATATAGCGACGCCTCAGGAAGTGGATTGGGTTGTGTCCTAGTGCAGTTCGGGAAGGTAATTGCCTACGGTTCCCGGCAACTGAAGGTTCATGAGAGGAATTACCCGGTCCATGATTTGGAGCTAGCGGCCGTGGTTTTTGCCCTCAAACTTTGGAGACACTATCTATATGGCGTGAAGATCGATATCTTTACCGACCATAAGAGCCTCAAGTACTTACTAGATCAAAGGGAGTTGAACATGCGCCAAAGGAGGTGGATGGAGTTCCTTGGGGACTACACCTTCGATATCAAATATACTCCCGGTAAAGGAAACGTAGTTGCAGACGCGTTGAGTCGTCGGGCTCCCGCACAAGCAAATTGGATTTTGATGCACGATGAGCGTCTAATCCGTGAGCTAGAAGAAATGGAGATCATATGCATTGATAGGAGAACGTCTACCTCAGCATGCTTGAACTGGACGGAAGTTCGCTACGACCTTGCCGACCGAGTTCGACAAGCATTGGAGTTGGACGAGAGCTTGAAACGATACAAAGCGGAAACCGTTGAAGGGTTAAACGCTGATTTCTCCTTCGAAGACGACCTTATGTGGAAGCAGGAAAGGTTATGCATCCCAAACGTTGGTACTCTACGGGCGGAGTTGATGTACGAGGCTCATCATACCAAGTACTCGATCCACCCGGGGAGCACTAAAATGTTTATGGATATGAAGAAATTGTTCTGGTGGCCGGGCATGAAGAAAGACATTGCCCTTTACGTGGCCAAGTGTCATACTTGCGCATTGGTGAAAGTGGAATGTCAACGTCCCGGTGGGTTTCTGAAGTCCTTGCCGATTCCGGAGTGGAAGTTTGATGATATTTCGATGGATTTCGTGCACGGATTGCCGAGATCGCAACATGGAAACGACGCCATATGGGTGATCGTGGACCGTTTGACAAAGGTATCACACTTCATTCCGAACCGGAAGGATGATTCCGTAGAGAAGCTAGCAAAGCTCTATGTGGATAGTATCGTGAGACTGCACGGTGTCCCTCGTAGCATCGTCAGCGATCGTGACGGGCGTTTCACATCGAAAGATTGGAGGCTTATCCATGAACTGTTGGGCACAAAATTGAAGTTCAGCACGGCCTTCCACCCGCAAACGGATGGACAGACCGAGAGAACCAACAGGACTATGGAGGATATGCTCCGAATGTGCGCTCTAGACTTTGGAAAGAGGTGGGAGGATCACCTCTTTATGATCGAGTTCGCCTACAATAATAGCTACCAAGCCAGCATAAAGATGGCTCCTTTCGAGGCCCTCTATGGTAAGAAGTGCCGTACGCCGTTGTCTTGGGCGGAAACGGGCGATACTAAGCTATTGAAGCGAAAGGATGTTGAAGAAGCAACTTCGACGATCCGGTCTATACGCGAAAGGCTATTGGTTGCCCAGGATAGGCAAGCAAAGTATTTCAACGCCAAGCATAGGAACTTAGAGTTTGCCGTCGGTGACCGGGTTTACTTGAAGATCAAACCGTTCAAAGGGGTATCAAGGATTCGACGCTTGAAAAAGCTCAGTCCGAGGTACTTGGGACCGTTCGAGATCGTGGAGCGTGTTGGTGATGCGGCTTATCGGCTTGCACTATCTGCAGAGCTGAGCGGTCTGCACGACGTGTTCCACATTTCAGTGTTGAGGAAGGCAGTGCAAGAGCCTACTCATATCGTTGCGGTCGGCAAAGTTCCGGTTGATAGTGGGTTGTCGACGAAAGTCAAGCCTTTACGCATCGAAGGTACCGAAGTAAAGCAGCTGCGGAACAAGTCCATTCGGATGGTAAAAGTCCGGTGGGATAACTGCGGCCGAGAGGAGCTCTCTTGGGAGAGAGAGCAAACGATGCTTGCGGAGTATCCCGAGCTTTTTCCCTCAGGTAAAGTATAACTGTAATTTATGCTATTACTGTTTCCTGGATTTCGGGACGAAATTCTTTTAAGGAGGGTGGAGTTGTAACACCCCAAAACTGGTAGTTCCGCGAAGTAGGCGGAGTGGTAGTGCGGCACGTGAAGCAGGCTAGAATTTTCCCTGTCTGCTCTTAGCGCACGATCAGTGGCCTCATCGCGCACGATCAGTGATCGTGCGCCAGCGATCGTGCGTTAATTCCGAAGAGAATCGAGTTCTGTCTCGGACAGTGCGCACGACCATTTCCCTCTTCGCGCATGACCAGTGATCGTGCGCCAGCGATCGTGCGCTTATTCGCAAGAATTCAGAGTTCTGTCCCGGATAGTGCGCACGACCATTGCCCTCGTCGCGCACGACCACTGACCGTGCGCCTGTGATCGTGCGCCCTGTTTATTCTGTTCCGCGATTTTGAGCGGAGAAGAGGATCCGACCGATCAAATTTATTGGAATTCGATCCAACGGCTGAGATTTATTGCTGGGGGGTCTTAGGGCTTTGGAGAGGGATTAAACCCTCATTATTTCATAGTGTTTCTCTCTCCTAGGCTAGAGGAAGGAGAAGGGGCAAGGAAGAAGAAGAGGAGATTTCGCCATTGACGGAGCTCCGGAGCTCCGTTTCGCGAGCCGTTTCCAGATCCGGAGAGTGCAGCCCGGTGCGGTTCTTTCCCTCCGCGTAGAATCTCGGATCCATGGCGAAGAAGAACACGTCTAGGGTAATGATTTCTTCTCCCATTGTTTGGACTTGTCTTTTGTCCTCTCCTTCATTTCTCTATGCTTGCGTGAGGAGTCCCTTTCACCAAATGGGTGAAGTGTAGGATTTCCTCAAGTCCTTCGGGACTCCGGGTAGATTGTGTCCGTCCCCGGCATATTGCATGTAGAAAATCCGGTAGTTGTGTGGATTTAGGCATTGTGTGTGAAGCCTATTCGTGGCCGTGAGCCCGAATCGGTGATGCTTGATTTGCGACGTTGCATTTAGGTTAGGCCTAGAATGCGTGTCGGAGAATGACTCCATGAACTCACCTATAGTATTGCGGGAGTTAAGAGTAGGCGTCTTGTGAAGATCCTAACGAAAGCCCCATGCTTTGAGGTTTAGATGAAGGCAAACCTTCACCACGAAATTGATGCGGAGCGTATGTACCTCCCTTGTTGAGAATTCGCGAAGCCTAGATCCTTGTGAATGGGTTAGGTGCGTAGCGTATATTTAGTGTAGCACTTGAAAGTGCTAAACCCTTACGGGCCGAGGTGAAGCCGTACCCGCGTCGTGCGATAGATCGTGATGATTAGAGCACGGGCAAAGCTGAACCGAACCCGTTTCCATGCAGATCGGCGAGAGGTCCCTTCCTCATGAAAGCCGTGTGATCATGGGAGAGGTCGTGGAAGGTGTCATACCTAGACCGACCAAAAGCTCTTGTTTCCCACCTAAGGTTGTGACCCTTAGGGTGGAGTGTTGTGAATTTGATGTTATGTTTAGCCTCATGCGATTGCTTAGGCGGTTGTGGGAAACCTTCGGGTGAACCCAACCAACATCATGTGCATACCTAGGTTCCTTTCTTTTGATGCTCAACCTAGAAGATTGATTGTGCTTGAAACCTCACCTTGTGTAGTTGCACTTTCTTTAGATTATTACTTGTGCTAGTATGGCTTACTTGCAGGGTAGAATCTCCGCCACCCCGGGAAAGGGGTGGGGTCGTTATAATTTGGTCAGCTGTGCTGACCGTTGCCTCGTTTGCCACCGCTTGGTGGAATGTCTTATGCAGGTGCAGGTGAGCCTAGCGAGAAATAGCGGGCGGTGACCCCTTTTGCTGAGTTGGCCCTTGAAGGCCAGCCTCCTTTTTTTAGCTTTTTCATGTATGGCCGGCCTGCGTGCCGATGTATGCTTATGGAGTTTTGTGCATTGGATGAATGTAAGGCCTTAAGGCCGTAACTCTTATTCTGGTTACATTCCTATGATAGTGGACAGTTCTTTTTGAATGTTTTAATTAATGCTTCCGCGTACGTTTTGTACTCTCGTTTAGTTGTTACTTTTCTGGTTATCACCTTTTAACTCCTAGCTAGTGTGGCTTGTATGGCGTGGGGTCCCGGCCGGACCTATTGTTATACTATTCGTACTGGCAGGGTGTTACACAGGCGGCCTCCCGGGATTGCCCCGCCCCAGCAAGGGTGCGAGTCGGAAGCGGGTGGCCTACCAGGCTCGCCCCAACCCAGCAAGGGGGCGATCCGGAGAGGGGAGGCCTCTCGGGCTCGCCCCGCCCCGGCAGGGGGCGAGCCAGGGAGGCGGACGGCCTCCCGCTCACCCAACCCCGTGAGGGGGGTGAGCAAGGAAGGAGCTCTGCCCTCTCTCTCCAGGCCCCAGAAAATGGAGACAACCTGCATTTAGCGCCTCGGATGGCGGGATATGGCTGTTGGCAGGCCAAACATGGGGATATTTTCGTAATCTCGTAGGCCAGAATGTGGCTATTGGCAGACCAAGTCAAAAAATCTATAAATAGGATGAGGGGGCACCATTTGGGGGGACTTCTCTTTGGGCTTCTCTCTCCCCAAGTTTCGTCAAGTGCGTGAGGAGAGCCTCCAAAGGTTCCCCAAGCTCAGCATTGGCTTGGGAGGGGAAGCGCTCTAAGATCTTCCGGGCGTGTGGTGGACCTCCTCGCTGAGCCATTGGTCTTGTTCCTAATTTCCTAAGTCTTCAGCCTAGTGCTCTCCCTTGAGAGAAGTAGGTGTGAAGTCACCCATCTTTTGGGGACCCCGAACTCCACAGAGACCAATTATTGTTCCCAAGTCTTGGTTTCAACATTTATGGTGCGGCGAGCGTGGAGAGTGACCAGCACAAGAAAATCTCAAGCTGAGCTCTATGGCTGGAGGTGGAGGAGAAGAGTCCGACCCAGGCCACTCGGAGTCGCCGGTGGCCATGGTGACGACGAAAATGTTTGAAGATTTCAAGCGGAAGGTCTTGGAGAACTTGCATCTAGCTTTTGCCGCGAGAGGGGAAGGCGAGAGAGGAGGCGGTCCGGAGGTCCCGACCCAGCGGATGGGCGAGAGCACTCCCGGGCAACGATCCAGGAAGGAGGTGCCGGCGGGGACAAGTGGGGAGGAATCCAACCCCCACTCGCCCGACCTCCAAAGAGGGGGGAGTGGGGAGACAGCTTTGCCCCACTCGCCCTGCCCCGAGGGAGCAAGTGGGGAGGCGGCTTTCCCACACTCTCCCAGCTCTAAGGGGGAGAGGGGGGAGGCCGCTTTCCCCCACTCGCCCAGCCCCAAGGGGGCGAGTGGGGAGGCATCTTTCCCCCACTCGCCCAGTCCCAAGGGGTGGAGTGGAGAGGCGGCCTTCTCCCACTCGCCCATCCCCAAAGGGGGGCAAGCGGGGAGGCATCCGGCCCCCACTCGCCCTGACCCAGAAGGGGTCGAGCAGAGGCGCTTTGGCGATACCTCCCCGAGCGGCAGCTGTTCGGTAGTCCGGCAAGTGCAGAGGTCAGCGAGCCGACTCCGCGAGAGAGAACCATCCACCTAGCCGGGGAGGGAAGTCTCTTTTGTGATTTGATCCTCTCAGCCCCGGTTCCAGAGGGGTTAAGAGGGCCGGAGATGTCTTACTAATCCGACAAGGATGACCCAGTCTTGCACTTATAGTGGTTCGAGGACATAGTCTCTGTCAGGCCTATGTCAGATGCCTTCTAGTGTCGGCTCTTTGCCACCACTCTGAAGGAGAAGGCAAATGATTGGTTCCACCAGCTACCTGTGGGGTCTATCTATGCCTTCGAGGATCCACGCCGAGGATTCCTGTTGAGCTTCTCGACGTCGAAGAAGAGGAAGAAAGATGTCGAGGCACTCTTCAAGATCAAGCAAGAGCCAAGGGAGTTACTGGCAGGTTATGTAGATAGGTTCCAAGAAGAGGTCCTGCAAGTTCAGGAGGTGCCCGGGTTTACCCTCCAGCTCGCCTTCATAGTGGGGCTACGGGAGGGGTCCTTCAAGATGAGCTTAAAGCGGAAGACCCCCTTATCCTTCGAGGAGTTGATGGAAAGTGCGGCAGAAGAAATTGAGAGTGAGGAGGACAACCCGGAGTTCGCAAAAAGGTTGGCCAAGTTGAGTGAGCTGGAGGCAAGGCAGCACGGAGGGAGTGTGGAAGATCTAGAAAGGAAGTTTGACCAAGGAAAGGGTAACTTCCAGGGGGAGAGGTCCGACCCCCCAGGGTGGAGGCAGGTACTGAAGGCACCCCCTCCACCACCTCAGCAAACCATGGTGATTGGCTAGGGAAGAAGGAGGAGAGCCAGGAAAGCAAAAAGAAGAGGAAGAGGAGGGAATATGGTGGTGTTATCCTACTGTGACTTCCACGAGGAGGAAGATCACGTGACGTCTGCCTACCCTGAGTTTTTGGAAATGAGGGAGGCAAGGGGTCCGATGCAGCAACAACAGCAACAGGAGGGGATCGAGGAAGACCATGTCTGGGAGTAGGAAACCAAGTTCTGGTCTCCTTACTTAGTTTTTTCTTTAATCCCATGTAGTACGATGGTTTACTTTCATACTTAGTTTTTTCTTGCATGTAATGTGATAACTAATGTGATGAAAAGTTTTTAAGGAACTTAGCCCCGATGCTGGCCCGCTGACCAGGCTCCCACCAAGTTGACAGGGTCGGGGACCGCTCGGTGGTCGGAGTATTTCATGCTGAATTGCCCCGGTGATTCCACTGCTGGGCTCTCACTAGCCAGTGGGTCAGGTTGATCTCGCGGAGAGGCTGGCAAGGTGTCAAGCTTTTCATGCTGGAGTGCCCTGAATGATTCTGTTGCCGGGCTCTCACTAGCCGGTGGGTTAAGTTGATCTCGCGGAGAGGCTGGCAAGGTAATAAGTTTTTCATACTGGAGTGCCCGGTATGATTCCGCTGCCGGGCTCTCACTAGCCGGTGGGTCAGGTTGATGTCGAAGAGAGGCTGACAAGGTTACAAGTTTTTCACGTTGGAGTGCCCCAGATGATTCCGCAGCAGAGCTCTTACTAGCCGGTGGGTCAGGTTGATCTCGCGGAGAGTCTGGTAAGGTAACAAGTGTTGGTTATAGAACAATCACAAGGGGGGGGGGGGGGGTAGGTGATTCTTGTTCTTTTTTTAATCTTTTAAAATCTTTTGTGAAAGTTTACTTTAGTGAAATCGCAGTGCAAAGAGAACGAAGGAAAACACCACACAACAACAAATGTATAGAGGTTCCTCAAGACTGGGTGTCTTGAGTAGTCCTCTGTCCCCCTGCGCCTACCTAGCAGTGTGCTAGGCTCGACAAACTCCGCCAAAGTTTCTGGCCCGCAAGCCTTACAACACGGACCCGCAAGTCCTTGCAGCCTAGGCCCTCAAGCCCCTTCACTGCACCTGAGCCCGCAAGCTCGACACTTAGGCCCTCAAATCCTACACAACACAGACCCGCAAGTCCTGTGCCTTGAACCCTAAAGTTCCAGCAGCCTAGCCTGCAATCCCCTTCACTGCCCCGAGCCTGCAAGCTCGTTAAGTATGGACCCGTAAGTCCCTCTGCCCTAGCTCTCAAGCCTCGCAGATCTCAAGCCCTCAAGCTCGACATACAGATCTAAGAATAGATCTACCGTTTTTGGCCCGCAAGCCTTTACAATAAAAGTATTACAATGAGTTCTTCTGCCTGGTGTGGATTGGCTTCTTTTCTTGAAGAAGATGCCTCTGATTCTGACTCTTGAGAGCACAAATCTTCTTCAAGTTTTCTTTTCTCTGGAACTGTCTTCTCAGTCGATGAAGCTTGACTGAAAACTCTTATGGCGAATAATTCATTCTCAGTTCTTGGTATTGCTTATCGCCGCCGGTACTGTTCTTTAAAATTACTTGGCGGGATTTTCATAAGTTCCAAGATTCAAAAGTGAGTTCTTAGGGCATACACTATTCCCTTTTATATGAGAGAGTGGATGCTTAAAGGTCTCCTAAAATGTCCTTTACTGTCAGACGCCCATCCCTCAAGAGCATGCGCTGATTGGACAATCAGGCGGCGGTATTAAATGCTGACAGCGTGTCCGGCTACTTTTGAAATTGTCTCGACGATATTTCCATTATTATGACGACATGGATAATATCTCGATGACAGGACTTTGTCGATGCCTTGAACTTGTCTCTTCTTCAATTCTTCATCAGATAGTGATATCTTCGACGATACTAGACATCTCTTCTGTAGTCGATCTTATGATGACACGAAGTCATCTAACTGATGTCGTCGCGATCTTCTTATCTGTTTGATATCGCTATACCAACTTTATCTTATCGACGACATAAACGATATCATGTCGACAGACTATACTTTAGCAACTGCTTGTCTTCAACTAACCTCCTTCAGTCTTCTCGACGTCACGCCTTCTTTATGACGATGTCCAACGCCATCAGTCACACTTAGCCTTATCGATGTCAAGGCTTCTTGATGACCACATCTTTGAGTCTTCTTCTTCATCTTCGACTTTCTGATATCGTCGTGTAGATGTCACAACGATATCACCATTCTTCCTTACTCTGCATGTTGTTGACGATAGGCCCGCTGCTGTCGACAATACACATGATCCTTTTCGACGACACAGACACAGTAATCCTTCTTTGCTTTGCCAATCATTTCAATGATGTGCCTATACTTGTCGACGATATGTCCAGCCTTTTTCGATGATATTATACTTAGGCAGGTTATTGAAGTACTAGACATCTCTTCTTATCTTTTACTGAAATGATAAAGCTAAAAGGATAATCAAATACATAGTGAAGTTCTCTTGAATTAGTGACTTCTCCAAATCAGGAATCATGAGGGCAAGATTCCCAACAACAAGTTTTTCATGCTGGAGTGCCGTGGATGATTCCGCTGTCGGGCTCTTACTAGCCGGTGGGTCAGGTAGATCTCGCGGAGAGGCTGGCAAGGTAACAAGTTTTTCATGCTGGAGTGCTCCGGATGATTCCGCTGCCGGGCTCTCACTAGCCGGTGGGTCAGTTTTATCTCGCGAAGAGGCTGGCATGGTGATAATTTTTTCATGCTGGAGTGCCCCGGATGATTCCGCTGCCGGGCTATCACTAGCCGGTGGGTCGGGTTGATCTCGCGGAGAGGCTGGCAAGTTTACAAGTTTTTCATGCTGGAGTGCCCCGGATGATTCCAATATCGGGCTCTCACTAGCCGTTGGGTCAGGCTGATCTCGCGGAGAGGCTGGCATGGTAACAAGTTTTCATGCTGGAGTGCCTTAGATGATTCCGCTGCCGGGCTGTGCTAGCCGGCAGGGTAGGAAGGCCTCTCGGGGAGGCTAAGTGTTTTCCCCCGAGATGGCTGAGCTAGCTAGGCTCTCGCTAGCCGGCAGGGTAGGAAGGCCTCTCGGGGAGGCTAAGTTGTTTTTTTCCCCGAGATGGCTCCGCTAGCCGGGCTCTCGCTAGCCAGCAGGGTAGGAAGGCCTCTCGGGAAGGCTAAAGTGTTTTCCCCCGAGATGGCTCCGCTAGCCGGGCTCTCCCTAGCCGGCAGGGTAGGAAGGCCTCTTGGGGAGGCAAAGTGGTTTTCCCCCGAGATGGCTCCGTTCGCCGGGCTCTCGCTAGCCGACAGGGTAGGAAGGCCTCTCGGGGAGGCTAAGTGTTTTCCCCCAGAGAAGGCTTCGCTAGCCGGGCCCTCGCTAGCCGGTAGTGTAGGAAGGCATCTCAGGGAGGCTAAGTGTTTTCCCCTCGAAATGGCTCCGCTAGCCGGGCTCTCGCTAGCCGACAGGGTTGAAAGGCCTCTTGGGGTGGCTAAGTTGTTTTTCCCCCGAGATGGCTCGGCTTGCCGGGCTCTCCCTAGCCGACAGGGTAGGAAAGCCTCTCGGGGAGGCTAAGTTGTTTTTCCCCCGAGATGGCTCCGCTAGCCGGGATCTCGCTAGCCGACAGGGTTGGAAGGCCTCTTGGGGAGGCTAAGTGGTTTTTCCCTCGAGATGTCTCCGCTAGCCGGGCTCTCGCTAGCCGGCAGGGTAGGAAGGCCTCTCGGGGAGGCTAAGTTGTTTTCCCCCGAGATGGCTCTCGCTAGCCGGGCTCTCGCTAGCCGACAGAGTAGGAAGGCCTCTTGGGTAGGCTAAGTGTTTTTCCACCGAGATGTCTCCGCTAGCCTGGCTCTCGCTAGCTGGCATCGTAGGATGGCCTCTCGGGGAGGCTAAGTGTTTTTCCGCCGAGATGTCTCCGCTAGCTAGGCTCTCGCTAGCCGGCAGGGTTGGAAGGCCTCTCGGGGAGGCTAAGTTGTTTTTTCCCTCGAGGTGGCTCCGCTAGCCGGGCTCTCACTAGCCGGCAGGGTAGGAAGGCCTCTCTGGGAGGCTAAGCGGTTTTTCCCCCGAGATAGCTCCGCTAGCTGGGATCCCTCTAGCCGGCAGGGTAGGAAGGCCTCTCCGGGAGGCTAAGTGTTTTTCCCCCGAGATGGCTCTGCTAGCCGGGATCTCTCTAGCCTGCAGGGTAGGAAGCCCTCTCGGGGAGGCTAAGTGATTTTTTCCTCGAGATGGCTCCGCTAGCCGTGCTCTCGCTAGCTGGTAGGGTAGGAAGGCCTCTCGGGGAGGCTAAGTGTTTTTCCCACGAGATGGCTCCTCTAGCCGGGCTCTCGCTAGTCGACAGGGTAGGAAGGCCTCTCAGGGAGGCTAAATGGTTTTTCCCTGAGATGGCTCCGCTAGTCGGGCTCTCGCTAGCCGGCAGGGAAGGAAGGCCTCTCGGGGAGGCTAAGTGTTTTTCCCCCAAGATGGCTCCACTAGCCGGGCTCTCGCTAGCCAGCAGGGTAGGAAGGCCTCTCAGGGAGGCAAAGTGTTTTTCCCCCGAGATGGCTCCGCTAGCCAGGATCTTGCTAGCCGGCAGTGCAGGAAGGCCTCTCTGGGAGGAAAAGTGTTTTTTCCACGAGGTGGCACTGCTAACCGCGCTCCCAGGAAGGCACTTTTCGAATAGGCAGGGTTGGACTTTTCTTTCCGAGTGTGAGTCCCGCTCGAAAAGAGCGGGGATTGTGTAAAACCTGTATTCGCCGAGTGGATCCCCAGGGGCCCAAGATGTCATTAGGCCCAATATGTTTTATAAGGCACTGCCCCAGGTAAGAGGGGCGGGCAAGCCATCGGACGGGCTCAAGACCGAGAGGCGCAGCCAAAGATTATTCTGAAGAGGGGGAGAGTAGGGGAGGCGGGCGACCTTCCACTCGCCCATCCCAAGGAGGGCAGAGGGGCCGAGCCGGAGGCGGGCGGCCTCCCGGGCTCGCCCAACCCCAACAAGGGGGCGAGCCGGAGGCGGGAGACCTATCGGGCTCGCCCCGCCCCAGCAAGGGGGCGAGCCAGAGGCGGGTGGCCTCCCGGACTCGCCCCGCCCCAGCAAAAGGGCAAGCCGGAGGCGGGAGGCCTCCCGGGCTCGCCCCGCCCCAGCAAGGGGGCGAGCCGGAGGTGGGCGGCCCCCCGGGCTTGCCCCGCCCCAGCAAGGGGGGTGAGCCGGAGGCGGGCGGCCTCCCGAGCTCGCCCCACCCCAGCAAGTGGCGAGTCGGAGAGAGGAAGCCCCCCGGGCTCGCCCCGCCCCAGCAGGGGGTGAGCCGGGGAGGCAGACGACCTCCCGCTCGCCCAACCCAGTGAGTGGGCGAGCAAGGGAGGAGGCTCGCCCCCTCTCGCCCGGCCCCAAGAAGTGGAGACGGCTTGCATTTAGCGCCTCAGATGGCGTGATTTGGTTGTTGGCAGGTCAAACTTGGGGGCATTTTCATAATCTTGTAGGCTAGAATGTGGCTATTGGCAGACCAAGTCCAAAAAACAATAAATAGGACCAAGGGGCACCATTTGGAGGGACTTCTCTTTGGGCTTCTCTCTCCCCAAGTTTCTTCAAGTGGGTGAGGAGAGCCTCCAAAAGTGCCCCAAGCTCAACATTGGCTTGGGTGGTGAAGCATTCTAAGATCTTCCAGGTGTGTGGTGGGACCTCCTCACTGAGCCCTTAGTCTTGTTCCTAGTTTCCTAAGTCTTTGGCCTAGTGCTATCCCTGGAGAGAAGTAGGTGTGAGGTCACCTCCTCTTCTTGGGACCCCAAACTCCACCGAGACCAAGTCTTGTTCCCAAGTCTTAGTTTCAACACCCGGGCCAGATGACCATAACTCGATCGCGGTCATGGTGGGGTTCACGTGCTACTTGCGAGAAGAATGGATCAAGTCCAGTTTGCCGGTCTTTCGCAAGCTATTCTCTTTTCGGGCGAACAAGGATGGAACTCCCTTCTTTACGAGCCAGCACACCAAGTTCTGCGAGACAGTCAATAAAAACCACTACTGGACGTAGAAGTTCATGTTCATGAAGGAGCCCTTTGGCAACGTCCCCTTATCGCCCATCCTGCGGGATGAGCCCACCTACCATCCCCCCCCCCCCCGAGCTTGGCGGCCACGAGGCCGAGCTCTTTAAGTACATGTCAACCCACTTCGGGGCTGCTTACCTCCAAAGAAATGTGGACTCGCTACTCCCTGTGCCGCCAGGGGAAGGTTCGGCTCGCTTTCGCTTGCTAACTTATCCCGACATTTCTTTTTCTAACTTTGATCGCTCTTTCGCAAGGGAGCGAGATCTTCCACTCCACCCCCCTCATGCGAGGCCACGACTATCTCCTCCGGCCTTCAGCTTGCTTCGGCCGCTGCCGATGCCTACCGCATGATCCCCAGCACCTCCACCGCTTCCAAGAAATGGCCCGCACCTGCGAGCCGCGGGTCATCCCTTCTGCCTCCGCCGCCAAAGAAGAAATGTCCCTCGACCCACGCCAAGGGGAAAGGGCCCGTCGAAAGCCTGACCGGGGCTGAACCCCCAGTGGACCCTCCCACAGACAAGGGAGTCAGTGAGGGCACCGAGGTGGCCGCTAGGGTGCTAACTGCACCCGCACCGGCGAGCCACCAATATTTCTATCTCGGCAAGAGACACCGAGAGGAGGCCGGCGATCCCCTGTTGGATTGGGACTTGGAGTCCAACAGGGTCTCAGTCTCCACCCTTCTCCCCTCCTGGGTGGAGCAGGAGACCATCAGATGGAAAGCCTTTGCCTTGTGCTTTGGTCTTTATGGTCAGGAGGACACTGTGGACTTTGAAGTCCTCACCTCCAGGGCGCTCGCATATGAGAGCGCACGATCTCAGCTTCGCAGACTGGAGCTCGCCCACATGGATGGTCGCCGATGCCTCCAGGAGGAAAAGAATTGCGGGGAGCTGAAGCACGAACTGAAGGAGGCGACCGAAGAGCTCGCCAACCTGAAGGAGAAGCACGTGGTGTACGAGGGTCTCCTCGGGATTCTCAAGCATGTGATGGTAAGCTTGTCGAGAACTCGCTTACTACCATTCACAACACTCTTTCTTAACCCGCACTCCTTTTGCAGGACCCTGAGACTGCGAGCCAGCTTCTGTCCTGCAAGACGGAGCTAGAGACGGAGGTCGTCGTGCTGAAGGCTCAGAATAAGGAGCTTGTCCGAGCCGCCCTTCCTCCTGCTCCTCGCAGCCCCATGATCTTGAGGAACCTGAAGCATGCAGAGGAGGAGCTGCTGCGTGACAACGCAATCCTAGCGGCGAGTCATATTTTAGTACCCTAAAGGGAGATGGGCTTCTTTCTGCTGAAGCCGAGGAGCTCACAGTCGAGGAGGTCATCCCGGAGCCGTTCGAGCCGATTCCACCCAACAAAGATAGCGAGGGCGAGAAGTTAGCGGATGAATCTGGAATGATGTAAATTTTTCTAATTCTAATTTTCTTTTTATAAGGCGAGAATTGCCACCCCTTTTGTGTAAACCATTTTTGGGAATGAAAAGAGAGATATTTTTCCTGTCTAAGTTCCTTTATTTTCTTCTTTTGTTCTTCTTATTGCCACTCTCATACGTGCTCGCGCCTTGACGACATGCATCACGAGCGCACCCGCGCTTTGATCAGACACTCACCGCACGCACGCCTACTAGAACACTTGCGCACTTACGCACCCATGTACTGACACATACCCCATGCGTATTATACGCTTTGCTCGAGCACTCGCGCACTCGCGCAATGACACGCCTCCCATGCGCATCTATGCATTTCTCGAGCATTCGCTTACTCGCGCCTCTCTTGGGTGCGTAGCCTTGGTGTTGTCCTGGGCGATGGTCAAAGCTTTTCCACCCTACTCATAGGCCTCGTTTGTGGGACTTGCCCGAATTTTCCCTTTGAATCTCTTCCGATAGGTCCTCACCTAGGTAATCTCACCGAGTGGATGCCCATTCTGGCTGGCTCATTCGCATATACTAACCAAGAATCTTGCCACGATTTTTCTGCCTCCTTTCTGATGAGTTCTCGCCCAGTTGCTCTCGCCCAACAAGTGTCCACTTTGGTTGGCCCACTCGCAAATCCTGGCCGCTGGACCTTCTTCTTGGATTTCTTTTCTTGCCCACGAGATAACTTACATCCCTGCCAGCTAGGTGAGAGCTTGGTCGGGGGACCCATATGAGACGATCCAACTCATCCACTTTCACTTTCCTCCCCTATCCAGGACTCAACCTGACCCATCGGCTAGTGAGAGATGGGCAGCGAAGTTGAATTGGGGAAGCTAAGTGCATCCAGAAACCTTGCCAGCCTCTCAGAAGATCAACCTGACCCCACCTGCTAATGAGAGCCCCGACAGCGGAATCGATCTGGGGCACTCCGGCACCATGTTATTACCTTGCCAGCCTCTCCAGAGATCAACTTGATCCCACCAGCTAATGAGAGCCTGGCAATAGAATCGATCCGGGGCACTCCATCACCATGTTGTTATCTTGCCAGCCTCTCCGGAGATCAACCGGACCCCACCGGCTAATGAGAGCCCGACAGCGGAATCGATCCAGGGGAATCCATCACCATGTTGTTACCTTGCCAGCCTCTCCGGAGATCAACCTAATTCCACCGGCTAATGAGAGCCCGACAGCAAAATTGATTTGGGGCACTCCAACACCATGTTGTTACCTTGCCAGCCTCTCTGGAGATCAACCTGACCCCACCGGCTAATGAGATCCTGACAATGGAATCGATATGGGGCACTCCAGCACCATGTTGTTACCTTGCTAGCCTCTCAAGAGATCAACCTGACCCCACCGGCTTATGAGAGCCCACAGCAGAATCGATCAGGGGCACTCCAGCACCATTTTGTTACCTTGCCAGCCTCTCCGGAGATCAACCTGACCCCACCGGCTAATGAGTACCCGGTAGCGGAATCGATCCAAGGCACTCCAGCACTATGTTGTTACCTTGCCAGCCTATCCAGAGATCAACCTGACCCCACCGGCTAATGAGAGATCGAGAGCGGAATCGATTTGGGGCACTCCAGCACCATGTTGTTACCTTGCTAGCCTCTCCGGAGATCAACCTGACCCCACCAGATAATGTGAGCCTGACATCCAAATCAATCTGGGGCACTCAAGCAGCATATTTTTTACCTTGCCAGCCTCTCCGGAGATCAACCTGACCCCACCGGCTAATGAGAGCCCGACAGCAGAATCAATCCGGGGCACTCCAGCACCATGTTGTTACCTTGACAGCCTCTCCGGAGATCAACCTGACCCCACCGGCTAATGAGAGCCAGGTAGCGGAATCAATCCGGGGTACTCCAGCACCATGTTGTTACCTTGACAGCCTCTCCGGAGATCAACCTGACCCCACCAGCTAATGAGAGCCCGACAGCGGAATCGATCTGGGGCACTCCAGCACCATCATGAAATTTTGCTCAGGTCAAAATCATGAAAGAATATAATTTTTAACTTAATAAATCAATCATGTAAATTCAGGAGTAGAAGCGCTTCAAATCATCCCCGCTCCAAGTTCGGCTGAGGGGTACCCCGTCCACATCCTAGAGGTGATACCCACCTGACTTGAGCGCTTCTTTTACAACATATGGACCTTCTCAGTTGGGATTGAGCTTCCCCACAACGACTCCCATTCCGACCGCATCAACCTTCTTCAGGACCAAGTCCCCCTTCTCAAACTATTTTACACGGATATGCTTGTCAAAATATCAGGTCGTTTGCCGCTTGACCTCCTCCTATCGGATGGTGGCCATGTCCCAGAGCTCTTCTACCAAATCCAAAGATAGTCTCTGTTCTCCCTCATTCTCCATTCATCATTCATCATCCCATTCCCCTGCCATCACCACCACGGATGACTTGACCTCAAACTCTATGGGAAGCATGGCCTCAAACCTATGGGAGAGCTTGAACGGGGTCTCCCTGATGGCCGTGTTTGGTGTAGTTCTCAGGGCCCATAGGACCGAGGTCAGTTGTTCTACCCACTACCCCTCAGGTTCTCGACCTTCTTTTTCTGTAAGTTCACGATCACCTTGTTCGCGCCCTCCACCTGCCCGTTGCTCCTTGGGTGATGGACCGACGCAAAGCGAAGGTCGATACCCAGCTGGGTGCAAAAACTAACAAATTCATCACTGACGAACTGCAGCCCATTGTCCATGACGTTGGCTAGCAGGAGCCCATGCCGACAAATTATCTCACCCCATATGAAATTCCTTATTACCTGGGAGGTCACCTTGGCTAGCGCCTTCACCTCCAGCCACTTGGAGAAATAGTCGATCATAACTAGCATGAACTTCCTCTGACCATTGGCCTGAGGAAATGGTCCTACCAAGTCCAATCCCCATATTGCTAATGACCATAGAGCTGTGATGGTGTGATCCTCTGGGCCGAAAGTAGTTGTAGGGGAGCATATAGCTGGCACTTGGAACACTTCTTCGCAAACTCCGCAGCATCCTTTCTGAGGGTAGGATAGAAGTATCCTTTCCTCAACACCCTTCCTTCCAGGGTCCGGCTCCCTGAGTGGCTACCACACTCTCCAGAGTGGATTTCTTCCAGGACCCTTGGGGTCTCCTCCTCCGACACAACGGGCTAGGTTCCCCGAGAGGGTCTTCCGGTATAATCCACCTGCATGTAAGGAGTAGCATGCCGACTTATACCTGAGCCGCCGCCTATCCGCATCCCCTTCTGGGAACTCCCCCGAGGTCAGAAAGGTTATGAAGGGTTCCATCCATGATGCCCACTGATCTATCTCCATCAATTCCCTTTCCTCGATGGATGGTTGGAAGAGATCCGACACCGTCCCTCCTGCCCTAGGACCAAAATTAGCCAGGAGGTCTGCCGGGATGCTCTCCTCCCTCGGCACATGCTGGATAGAAAAAGTGCGGAACTGCACGATCAGTCCCTTGACCTTCTCCAGACACCGCTGGAGAGTTGGTTCTTTTGCCTCGAATTCCACCTTGACCTGTCAAGCTACCACCATGGAGTTCGTCGAGACATCCACGTATAAAATCCCCAACTCCCGGGCCAGCCGCAGGCCTGCTATTACCGCCTCGTACTCGGCCTGGTTGTTGGTGAGTGAGAAATGTATACTAGTTGCTTGCTCGATCCTCGTTTCCTGGGGCTCACCAGGATGAATCCTCCTCCAAAGGAGTGCTTCCCTGATACTCCATCAACTAACATATTACACGCCAACAGATGGGATTGTTCAGGCTCCTCCACATCGGTTACATAGTCCGCCAAGAATTCTACCACTGCGTGCGCCTTTATTGATAGCCTAGGAACAAACGAGATGTCAAACTCGCTCAGATCTACGGACCATTTGGCTAGCCTTCCAGAGTGCTCCACCCCCTCCATGATGTTGTGAATGGGGTGGTAGGTCACCACCATGATATAATGCGCTTGGAAGTAAGGTCGGAGCTTCCAGGACGACACCACTAGGGCGAAGGCCAACTTCTCTAGGATGGGGTACCTGAGCTCCGCCTTCCTCAGTACTCGACAAACGTAATAGATCGGGAGATGCCTTTTCCCTTCTTCCCGGACCAGAATGGAGCTTACCGCCTCAGATCCTAGCCCTAGGTAGAGGGATAGATCCTCTCCTTGCCATGCCCCCTGGAACAACAAAGCCTGAGTTAGTTTCCTCTTCAATGCTTGGAAAGCCTCCTTACACTTCGCGGTCCACTCGAACTTCTGGTTCTCCCGTATCACCTTGAAGAAGGACGCGCACTTCTCACCTGCCCTGGAAAGAAACCTACTTAGATTGGCTAACTTCCCGGTGAGGCGCTGAACCTCCCTCACGTTCCTTGGCGATTCTAACTCCAAGATCGCTTTCACTTTGTCAGGGTTAGGCTCCACCCCGGCCGGGGTGAGCAAGTGGCCTAGGAATTTCTCCCGGCGTGCCCCGAAGACAAACTTCTGGGGGTTAAGCTTCATCTTAAACATTCACAAGGTCCTAAAAGTTTCTTCGAGGTTCCGAAGGTGGGACTCGAGGTCCCGACTTTTTATCATGAGATCATTCACGTATACTTCAAGGTTCCTTCCCCTCTGCTCTCTGAAGACCCTATCCATCATCCGCTGGAATGTTGGCCCTGCATTTTTCAGCCCGAAGGGCATCACTTTGTAGCAATAACACCCATCTCCATTGATGAAGGAGATGTCCTTGAAGTCGGGGGGGGGGGGGGGGGGGGCATGTGGATCAAGTGGTAACCTAAAAAGGCATCTAAGAAACTCATTAGAGAAAAACCAATGGCTGAGTCAACCAGCGGGTTGATTCGATGCAGGGCGTAACAATCCTTAGGGCATGATTTATTGAGCAAAGAGAAATCTAAACACATCCTCCACCTTCCTTCCCCTTTCTTTACCATTACCACTTTGGAGACCCAGCCTGGGTACTAGATCTCCAATATAAAACCTGCCTTAAGGAGCTTGTTCACCTCCTCCCAGATGGGTCCCTCCAGCTTGTCCGCGATGGACCTCTTTTTCTGACAGATTGGCGAGTTCCGGGGTCGAGGTTGACGCGATGACAGGCCACATCTGCGTCGATCTCGGGCATCTCTACAACACTCCAGGTGAAGACATCCACATTTTCCTGGACACAGGCCAGGATCTTCTTTTGCTATTCGGGGCTGAGCTCCCCGCTGATCATCACCTTTTCTATCACTCCTGCCTGGGAAGTGACCTCTAGCTCCACGATCTCATCCACGGCCTCCCACTTGGACTGCTCCCCCAGTCGCTCTCCTTCCTTTCACTGCAAGCAAGCGCTTTGGCCCTTCCTTCCTCCATCCTCCCCTCCCAAACTTCTAGCAACTCCTCCGCCCCTCCTGCCCGGGCTTCCCGTTCTTCTCCCCTTTCCTCCACCGTCTCCTCCGTCTCCTCTGCCCTGGGTTCTCCAATGACCCTTTTTGCTTCCTCTTGCCTCTCCATCTCCCAGTCCATCCCCCCCCCCGCCTTGGCTCGCTAGGTGGTGTTGGTCGCGGTGACGTAGCACTGCCTCGCTATCTTTGGGTCACCACTCACCCAGACTTGGATTCCACCTAGGTTTAGTTTGAGGCACTGGTGGAAAGTGTAGGGGACACATCAGAATGCGCTGATGAGGGGTCATCCGAAGATGGCACTGTAGCTGCTCGGAGCAACCACGATGATGAACCGGCAGTTACGGGACTGCTCCCTTGGATGATGTGGAGCCCCACTCCTCCTTCCACTTCCTTTCTCTCCCCTGAGAATCCTAACAAAGGGCCATCCGAGGCCAGCACTCTCCTCGCCTCCACCTTCATCTCTTCATAGGAATTCTTAAAGATGATATTGACCGAGCTCTCGTTGTCCACGAGGATCCGGGAGGCGGTGAAGTTCTCGATAGCTGTCTGGATAACCAGCGCATTGCAGAACGGGTCCTCATGACCCAGCATATCCTTCTGAGAGAAAGTGATCTTTTCCGCTGGGGGGTGGGGCTTGAGATGTCGAAGCCACGCTCCGATGGTACATTGCATGGAGGCTCGCCTTTCGGGTTGCCTCAATCCCCACACCCACATGGATAACTTTGATCCCCCTCGGGTCCCCACATCGACCCGGTCCTCGCTCCTTTCTCCCCCCTTCTCTTGGGGTAGAACCTCCTCGATCCTCACCGGCCGCTGCTGCTACGCTGACACTCTGGCCTCTCTCATCTCCAGTATCTCCGGGCAGGTGGCAGTCGTGTGGCCTTCCTCCTGGTGGAAGTAACTGTAGGGTAACGCCACCCCCTTCTTTTGGCCTCCGCGACCTTATTCCTTCTCCTCACTCCCGCTCCTGCTCATGCTACTCTTCCTCGTCCTCTTCCATGTCCGATTTCCATAGCTTGCTGAGGCGGGGGAGGAAATGGCCTCGGACCCTGCCTCCACCTGAGCTGATGAGGTCTTACTTGACCCCCATGGAAATTACCACCTCCCCGCTGCCTCCACCCCAACTCCGGGGCCCTCGGCTCTTCCCTTCTCTGAACCTCCTACTGCATGACCTCCAGCTCACTGAGCTTTGCTAGCCTTTTCGTGAACTCTGGGTTGGCCTCCTAGCTCCCAATCTCCTCCGTCGCCCTCACAATCAACTCCTCAAAGTACAAGGGGGCCTTCCACTTCAAACTCATTTTGAAGAATCCCTCCCGTATCCCCACCATGAAGGCAAGTTGGAGGGTGAATCCTAGCACCTCCTGGATGAGGAGGACCTCCTCCTGGAAACGGTCCACATAATGTTCCAACGACTCCCCTGGCCCCTGACTGATATTGAAGAGCGCCTCAGCATCCTTCTTTCTCTTCTTTTAGGTCAAGAAGCGAAGCAAAAAACTGTGGCGTAAATGTTCCAAAGCATAGGTCGATCCTCTCGGGAGTTGGTGAAACCAGTCCCTTGCCTTTTCCTTCAAGGTGGTTGCGAAGAGTCAACAACTGAAGGCGTTCGATAGGGGCCTGAGGGAAACCATATCCTCGAACCACTGTAGGTGCAGGACGGGTTCATATTTACCGGTGTAGTACATCATGTCCGGCTGCCTAAACCCCTCAGGGCGTTGTGCCGAGAGCACCAAATCGTAGAACGGGCTTCCTATGCTCCTCACTCTCACCTGCTCGACTTGCCACACGAGCTTCCTTACTGGACCTGCACTCGCCAGAATAGAGCTTGCTGGAGCATCGTTCGCCGGACTCGCCTTCATCGGGCTCGGAAACAGCTCTCGTCTAGCGAGGTCTCGCCATAGCGCCTCGCCAGCCACTTCCATACCTTCTCTCTACCCTGGGGCATTCTCGCCTACCCCCGATGGCTGGACAACCTGAGATGCTGGACTCGCGAACTCACTTCACGCCGCGGCGAAGGCGAGGTTGATAGTCTTGAGCACCTCCGTGTAGAGATCTGTCAGCATCTCTGCTATCATTGGCGGACAAGGTGGTGGTGAACCGCCGAAACCGCCCTCTCGCTCACCCTCTCCGACCATGTTACCTCCTAGGCAATTTCTTGCACCAGCTGCTCTCCACGCTCACCGCACCAAAAATGTTGGAACCAGTATTTGGCCCAACGA
This sequence comes from Dactylorhiza incarnata, assembly GCA_033032865.1. NCBI lineage: Eukaryota > Viridiplantae > Streptophyta > Magnoliopsida > Asparagales > Orchidaceae > Dactylorhiza > Dactylorhiza incarnata. The sequence continues at coordinate 18,247,266 of JAWHQI010000005.1, forward strand.
GGAGTTCGGACTAATGTAAAGGGGTGGCAGCTAGCGCTTACTGATCCCACGAAGGAACTTGACCGAGGACTTAGAATGAAAGAAACAACTGTTGGCAACAGTGTGGAGGTCCCACCACACACCCGGAAGATCTTTTGAGCGCTTCCCCTCCCAAGCCAAGACTGAAGCTGGGCACCTTGGAGAGGTGAAGGAGATAACCAAAGGGTCCTGAGGAGAAGCAAAGATCTGGAATGCACACCAAAGGTGCCCCTCAGGGTCTATTTATAGCCTTTTCTATATTGGTCTGCTAATAGCTGGATTTCGCCTTTTGGTTTTGCTATACGCACACCAAATTGGTTTGCTAACAACCAAACTCCGCTGTTCTGGAGGGCTATTGGCAGCCCGTCAAGGGTATCAAGGTAAATTCACATGTAGAACCCTGCTGGGCGAGTGGCCCGTGAGGGCGCCACTCGCCAGCCTCTCCGCGAGCTGGGCCCGTGAGATCTCTTCTTGCGACTGGAGGCAAGCCCCCACATGTCTCGCCTGTCTGGAAATGTGAGAACTCCCCCAGCTCGCTCTGGCTAAGTGCACCCCAGAACGGTTCTTAACACATGCTACGCCGTCACCGCTCACTACTCGCGAGTGAGATTCCTAGTCCGCCTCGCCTTGCTCCGGCAGGATGCTCATCGCGAATTGGCGAGTGCTCTCTAAATCGCTTGTAGTTGATTTCCTCGTGAGTCGGCGAACACTAGGTTGTACACATTGATTGGCAATATTAAAAAAAAAAAAGATCATGTGTCATGGAATGAGAGGATAAAATTCATCATTCATAAACATATGCTCCCAAATTTGTAAAAGATTATATGGCATGGAGTTGAGAGGATAAAATTCATCACTCCTAAACATATGCATTTGGGATATTTTAAAAGAAGAAGAAAATTTAATAAAAGATGGAAATGAGAGGATAAAATTCATCATTTCTCGAATAAAGAAATTTCTTCTATGCCAATTTTTACCCTATTTTATCCAATATATATTTATAATCCAATATTGATATGAGAGAGCTTAGATAATATTTTGAAGTTTTCTAAGAAGTTTCTTATGAAGTTTAAAATTTCTATAATTTTAATCTTAGATTATTTTGCTTAATTCAATGCACTTTTGATTATGAAAATTTAGTTAGAGAATTTTAAACAAATATTTATTCTACTCAATTCAATTTATGAATTATAAGTTCTTTCTTATGAATCTAAATTTTATTTCTAATTTATTCTGATTTTGGTCATATAATATTTAGAGTGCATGATTAGGACTAATTCTTTTTGGAAATGTCTTATAAATTCTTCTCATTCTTATGATATAGTTTTGCTCTTGAATATCAAAAGCTTAAGTATGAGGGGTATTTGATATTAAATATTTTATATATTTATTAATCATAATTTAAGTTTTCTTTTTAATAATTTATTAGTATTTTATTTAATTCTAAGTCTAATTTAGTTTGTTTTGTGTTTTCAGGGTTTTGGGGACCTCCGGGAGAAGTTTTTGCATTTTGGTCTGCGAATAGTAAAAATTTAGAATTTTAGTCTACGAATAAAAAATTTAAGAATTTTAAAATTACACGCCCTAGGTCACGGGCGTGACCTAGGGCATGTAGTAAAATCATGGTCGTGTCCAAAAATATCAAAAAAATCGTGTTGATTGCTGAATTTTCAAATGGCCATAACATTCAATCCAAGAAGAGTTACGGGACATGCCACCCCATTTCGGGACGAGCATGAGGTCATCTACAATCTGGGAATATTTGCAGTAGACACGCCCTTGGTTACGGGCGTGACCTAGGGCATGAACCGTCCAAAAAACGCAGAAAATAGTCAGTTTCACCCGTTTCACGCCCTTTTCTTCTCGAAGTAGACACGCCCTAGGTCACAGACGTGACTAATGAATTATGACAGATTTTGGCAGTTTTTCTTAAGTACATGCCCATGGTAATGGACGTGAATCCTGCATTTTTCAACTATAAAAAGCCAGCTACTGCCAAGAGTTCTGCATCCAGTCCTTGTTTTAGATTGGATCATTTTCTATCATTTTATTGTATTTCCTTACATGTAATTTTACTTTATGTCTTGCACCTTTAATTATTAACTTAAAATTTACCTTTCTTGTACTTGTAATTTCATTTTATCTTTTATAAAAATGTTCTTTCCCTTTAATCATGTTTAGCTAATTTTATAGCATTTTGATCGGATGAGCCTTAAGTAATTTCATTTTATAATCTCTTTTTCATAGCCTTTGTATTACAAATTATGATTTACCTTTTATTTTTATCATATTGATTTCATATTCTCGACATATGTTTTTCAATCAATGATCCATATTTTAGTTGATCGAGAAATCTGTGAATACGAGAAGATCGCTCAAGGGTGAAAAGAGTTGCATGCACTCCTCGAGAATGGATGACATAAATCTTTCGTATTGGAGTCAAATGCAATAGTGGGTTCACCTCGTAAAGCAAGCTTATGGGTTTCGACTGGCTGAGGGGTCTTAATCGATCAACCTAAGGTTAGTTGGTAGCATATTATCGAGAGAGGCGCTTACATAATTTGGGAACCTCCCCGGTCGAGTTTTTATCTTCAATTGCTTATAAAATTTAGATTGACGAATTATTTCACTTAAGAAGGATTCTTGATCAAATGCTCTCTTTCTTTATTTTCATCTTTTTATTTAAAAAAACCCAATTCCATTTACCGATAAAATAATATTAATTTGTGTGAGTAGAAGTACTCAACAACCCCATGGAATACGCCACTTGATATTTATTTTTAAATATCTTATATTATGAACGATATGTGCTTTTGCGCATAGTTCGTAGAATTTGGAGAAATTATATACCCTAAATTTAATGTATCAGAGGGCATGTAGATTCATGTGTCATTGGGATGTAGTGTGGGCCTACCATTAAGGCCTTAGCTCATGGGGATTTGGTTTAATTGATCCAAAGGCCCATTTAGGCCAATTTTGACCTATGTTGACTTTCTTGGTTGACTTGGTCAACTAAGGGTGGAGTTGGCCCCACTTGATGGTATTCGGTCCCTAGTCATCATGTGAGGTGTATTGGGCCATGGTGTTGTTGGATCGATAGGCGTCCTTAGAGGGGGGTGAATAAGGGTTTTAAGAACTTATGTTATATTTTTATAAACTTGAAAAGCTAAGAGATTAAAATAGTGATTTAGAATGACGATCCAAATTGATTTATAATTTAAGAGAAAATAATTATCAATTTAGAAAAATGAAGAACAAATCAATTTGATTACCCAAAGAAAGACATGATTAATAATTATAAAATTGATTACAAAACTAGATTTCTATGATGCTAGAAATCGAAAGCGAATAATAAAAACTCTTTTTATTTTCTATCCCGACTAGTATCACCACGAACCGGTGGCTTTATGCTATCCTTCCCCAGATACGGCCTCAAGCCGCTCTAGCCAACCCTTCCCCGGATATGGCCTCGAGCACCCCCTAGATCTACACCCCAGACCTAGTCGCCAACACAAGGTGAATTTTGGCCCTAAGTCCTACCCAGACCTAGTCGCCAACATGAGGCGAATTTACTAAATGATTTAAAAGAGATGAAACAAATAATAACAATATAAAAACTCCCTATATGGATCTCTTGGAGAAGTAGACAAAGACCCGCAGAGTATGATCATAGTCGATGCGATCTTTCATCATAACGATGAAGTGTGTTGAAATCTTCTCCAATGATATCCTTAAGCCTTCATGGATTTATTGGAGTCTCTCTCTGAATCTTCCTCTATATGCTATGGCACTAAGCTCTGGAATTTATGATCATAAGAGGATGAAGAAGACGGATCCAAGGGTTCCTTTTTATAGCCTTGGACCTAGCACCTACGCTATCGCTACCGCCGACGCTATCCCGATTTAAGAAATATTCTCAGCGTGAGAATCTTTCATTTTTAGCAAGCCGTCCGCCTTCCTCTTGTGCTTTGCGCTACCGCCTGCACTACCCGATACCGCCTGCACTAGATGTTAATGCCTGCGTTAGATGTTATCGCCTGGTGCTAGCACCTTCTATAATTGCTTCCCAAAATTGCTCTAATCAAAGCTATTGCCTTCCCTAGGTGCTACCACCGGCGCTAGTGGACATGTTGGAATTCTGGATTCAAACTTGGGGGCAACCTTCATATGTTATCCTTGAGTGATATGGCTTTGTTTCCTACACACTTAAACACATAAGATCAAATATACATATGATTTGTTATTCTCAAACCTAGGAGATGAGGAAGACCATGTTCCAACAAACTTCACCTTTTGATAATAGCAAATCCATTAATGATAAATCAGAGCATTAATATATAAGCATGATGAAACCTACTTGTGAGAGAGAGAGAGAGAGAGAGATGACTTAGGATAATTGTCTATTTTAGTATTTAGAATTGCTCCCAATAAATACATGCTCCTCCTATGTGTATGCTCCACTGATATGAAAGCTATCATCTTAATCATTACCCATGTTAGTTTTCCCATTTGATATCAATTATTATTTATCATGTTAGTTCTGCCCCTTTTGTTATTAGCTAAAGTGGGCAAGGAATCAATATACATAAAAGAGGATTTTTTGATAAAAAAGATAAGGCATAATCGAGCTTTTAGAGGAAATGAAATGATAAGGAGTTTTAAGCATAATAAGGTAATGATTTCCATGTAACCAATCTACCCAGACAATATGTCTATACCCTAGCCCCGTACTAAGTGATGGATGGTCAAGAGGAGCTGCATACATGCCGTAGGTTGGGGTGTTAGTCCCTTATGCAAACACTAGAAAATACTCAACCTAGCACTCTTTCCCACTAGTGCCTCGCAAGTCCCCACTGGAACACTCCCCGGTTAAGGACAAGACATGACTTAGAGGTTAGGTTATCCAATGCCTACAACCCTACGCCCACGCTATGATGAGATATGTAATCATGGGATAATAATCATTGGAAACATTAAACATTTAAATCTAATGAGAAGTTCATAGCCTATGAGTTTATATTTTTATTTGAATTCTTGGAAAACTCACTTAACTATTTTGAAATCCATTAATGAATCAGAGTTCTTAGCATAGAAATGATATTCGTATTAGAACAACCAATATAAATTCTACGAAGCAAGTCTACCACTTATTGGAAAAGGAATTTTGAGCTTTAAGACTTTGATATAAGCATGAAAGCGCAAGGTAAAAAATATATGGTGATTATGCGGAACACTTATAGAAATACAAGAATCATCTTTTTGTAAACATGACGATTCATAAGAAGAAATATGAGTGAAAGTCTAAAATGAAAGAAGTTTTTTGTAAATCAATTTTCATTTAAAATCTTTAAGTTTGATAATAAAGTAACCAAGCATGAAAGAAGGATATCAAAGAGAAACTACTACAATGTGTTATTATAATTGACAAACTCAAAACATACAAAACATTGTAGAAAGCATGTTAGGTTATCTAGTGCATTTTATATAAAGAGAGTATTGAATTTTAGCATTAGGATCCAATACTCATGAGAAGAAGTGTTATGGAAGATAATGATGTGCACATAAATATATTTTGAATAGAGTAGACAAATGATTTAATAAAAAATACAAGACAATATGTAGAGTAAAGTGCACAATAAAACACAAATAATTTTACTTCCACATATCTTAATGCACAAAGAAAATGTATAACTACCAAGGTGCTTTGCACACACAATGCTCATTAAGACTTATCAGGGTGCAAAGTAGTGCTTGGGGGATCACACACTTTATTTTTTAATATTTATTTTTTGTGATCCGGTGTACTTAAGAATAAGTGGTAAAAAATGAAGGTTTGCACAACACTTTACTCTTCTTTACAAGGTGCTCAACCTCACAATGCTTATTAAGACTTATCAGGAGGTTCAAGTAGTTCTTGGTGGAGTTATCCTTGTTAACTTATTTCATGATTATTTTTTGTATAAAGTTCTCCGAATACACTTGTTTTGCAAACCAATGTAATTTTGAAAGCACGCCCACTTTTCTTAATTTTTAAGAGTGCAAATAAATTTAGTGTAGGTAAGATACTTGTGCAAATTTAATTCATTGTATAATTACAATACACAAGCAAGCATTCTTAGATTAAAAGCACTTGTAGACTATGCCAAAATAAGTGAGTGATAAAATATCATTATCAACCATAAAACATTTACTCATACTTAGAGGCATGCTAAGCTTGGTTCTACACAACTTTTACAATACAATTTAATGCACATGTGATTAGATATATCAAAGCATGATAAAAACATTGTTCAAGGTAGTTTGAAAAGATAAATTTTAACATTGAAGAAGGACTAAATGATAGATTAAATAATGCTTGATATGAACAATAAAATCCATACAATTTTTTTTGATATTTTGAAAAATAATTTTGTTTTAAAGTCTGAACTTTTATGATTGATCTTGGTTCCCGAGGTCTACCCTGTGAGGGGTTCGCCCGGTACTAATAGATCTGATGGGATGATAGCCCAGATCTCCCTTTCGTAAGATACATGTAAATAGAAAAGTTAAGTTCAAAAAATAATTTTTGATAATTCTTTGTTTTATATTTTTGTATTTGATTTTTGCATATAGAAATAGAAATCAAACAAATAAACAAAGAATCGAAGAGAATAAAATATTTTTTGCAATTTTGGCTTTTGTAGTTTTTATTTTAATTTTTCAAAAATCAATTAATGGCATAAATGCAAAAATGAGTAGTACATATAAAATAATATATTTTTAGTGATTTTTCAGAATTTTAAAATTACACAAAATTACATAGGCGAGCTAGCGCCAGCTCCGGCGCTAGCGCTAGCGTGACAAATAGTACACTATTTTTTAAGATTTTGAAAATTCTATTTTTTTATCTTGATTAAGTCTCCAAAGAGTAGTTTCATGCAGAAATTTCCGAATTTTTGGAGATGTCTAGATAGTGCAAATTGTATGAAACATTAGTGATTTTGTATATGACTTTACCAAATATACATTGCATGAGATTTATTTTATTATATCTTCATTTTGACTTTTCTAAAGGCATGTGTTTATTAAAATAATATAACTTGAAAATATAAGAAATGAAGACACAAGATATCATGTTCGAATAATCCAAATAAGCACGATTTAGATGATTTTAATGTGAAATGATGTTCATGCATAAAAATAGGTTTAAGAATGATTTATGAAATATGGTCATCCCTCAAAATTTTTGAAAGAGAAAAAGTGAAGTTCATGATTTTATTAATTTAGATAAATATCTCATAACAAATTTAGAGTTTGATTTATATGGATAATATAATATATTTATAGGCAATAATTATAAGAAAGATAGATAGGTCATCAATAATAAAATATAATTTTGAATTTTGATCAATTTGATTTATAAACTCATTATGTTTTAAGAGATAAAATCATATTTCCAATAATATATAAGATAACCATAACATGATAGCTTAAAAAAATAAGAAAACAAATAGAAAAAAATTAAAGCATATCATGAAGTAGAAATTTGTATATTTCATTTTGAAAATATTCTACTACATGCATTTGGTGATACCTAATTAATAAGAGATTTAGGTATCCAAAGGGGACCAAGTGTGGTGGTTCATTTGGGTACCCAAATATAACATGTAGTTTTGCGGGTAGATAGTGATGAATGGATCCTATCATGCGAAGTTAATGTTTCATTTTTAATTTTGGGTCTCCATTCAAACCTTGGTTTAATGTTATTCTTATGTATCAAATTTCCATTGTGAAAATCTCTATATTGAAGATTATGATTGTAATGATTATTGAAAGTACAGTTCATAGGAAATTTGTGTAATTTTAATTTTAAGTTGGGAGAAACATGATTTTGTAAATAATAGTGATTTTGACTTTGATTTGCAAATACTTTATGTTTCTTACTCCCATTATTGGGCTTAGTTAAGATATTCATATTCATATTCAACATGCTTTTAGATATTTCTTGATATTGTGAATTTTTATTTATATTTTTCATAAGCAAGTTGATTTTTGATTTTAATTCATCATTCTTGATCTTTAGATTATGCCTAGCTTTATTATAAGCTATTGTGCTATTTTTAAGAGTGAAAACAATAGAGTCAATATGATTTTGATAGTCATTTCTAAATTCCTCAAATGTTTCGTCCATCTCCTTGATTTCAATTTTATAATTTTGGAACGTAGTACAATCACTTTTCAAAGATAAATTTTCTAAAGATAAATTTTCATTATGTTCTTTTACAAAAATAAGTTCTTTTTCAAGTTCCATAAATTTTTCTTTAATATCATTACAATCAAAACAAGGTTTTGTATTTTCAATTGAAGAGACATGGGTAAAGCTAAATAAATCAGAATTTGTTTCAACTTTAACTTTTGCTTTTAAATCTTTATTTTCTAAGTGCAATTTGCAATTCACATTTTTCAATTTCATAATTTTGTGCTTTGTAATTTGTAGCAATTGTAAAGTAGGAATAGAATTGCAAACAATAAGAGAATTGATTTCCATACAGTGCTTTTGGATGCGGTGAGATTTGAGCATAAAGTTTCTTCGTTATCTTCATCTTCTTGGCACACCTCTTCCAAAGATAAGATTTCTTCTTTTCCACTTGATGTGCACTCCATTGATCCATCATGAGCGGAGCTTTTTTGACCATTTGTGCATGCTTTTATGTTCTCCACTTCTTGTGTTTGTTCCATTCCTGTGAGAGGAAAATCATACATTTCTTCAAGAAATTTCCATAATTTGTATGCACTAGAAAAACAATATATTAATTTGAAAATTTCTTGAGATAAAGCACAGAAAATACTATTTAAGGCTTTTGCATTTAGATGACGTTCCTGTTTATTTGATTCATCCGCTAGTCTAACTATTGCTATATCCCATGCATTGATATCTAAAGTTTTAATAAACTTTTCCATTAAAAATTTCCACCCTTTATAATTTCTCCCTTCGAATAAAGGTGGTTTAAGAGATTTTTCTACTTCATAAAAATTTACCACACAAATAGAAGCGAGATCATGAGACGCCATATATTCCAATTGGTTAAGCCAATTTGGAATAACCTAGCTCTGATACAACTTGTTGGATTGGTAGGCGCCCTTAGAGCGGGGGGGGGGGGGGGGGGGTGAATAAGGGTTTAAAAACTTATGTTATATTTTCATAAACTTGAAAAGCTAAGAGATTAAAATAGTGATTTAAAATGAAGATCTAAATTGATTTATAATGAAAGAGAAAATAATTATCAATTTAGAAAAATGAAGAACAAATCAATTTTATTACCAAAGAGAGACATGATTACTATTAATAAAATTGATTACAAAACTAGATTTCTATAACGCTAGAAATCGAAAGCGAATAATAAAAACTCTTTTTGTTTTCTATCCCGACTCGTATCCCCACGAACCGATGGCTTTAGCCTATCCTTCCCCAAATATGGCCTCAAGCCGCTATAGACAACCCTTCTCCGGATATGGCCTCGAGAACCCCCTAGATCTATACCCTAGACCTAGTCTCTAATACAAGGCAAATTTCTGCCATAAGTCCTACCCAGACCTAGTCGCCAACACAAGGCGAATTTACTAAATGATTTAAAAGTGATGAAACAAATAACAACAATATAAAAACTCCCTATATGGATCTCTTGGAGAAGTAGACGAAGACCTACAGAGTATGATTGTAGTCGATATAATCTTTCATCATAACGATGAAGCATGTTATAATCTTCTCCAATGATATCCTTAAGCCATCATGGATTTGTAGGAGTCTCTCTCCGAATCTTCCTCTATATGATGTGTCACGAAGCTCTAGAATTTAGGATCATAAGAGGATGAAGAAGATGGATCCAATGGGTCCCTTTTATAGCCTTGGATCTTGCTCATGCGCTATCGCTACCGTCGGGGCTATCCCGATTTAGGAAATATTCTCCGCATGAGAATCTTTCATTTTAAGCAAGTTGAACGCCTTCCTCTTGTGCTTTGCGCTACTACCTACGCTACCCGATACCGCCTGTGCTAGATGCTACCGCCTGCATTAGATGATATCGCCTAACCCTAGCACCTTCTATAATTGCTCCCAAAATTGCTCTAATCAGAGCTAGCGCCTACGCTATGTGCTACCACCGGCGCTAGTGGACATGTTGGAATTCTGGATTCAAACTTGGGGGCAACCTTCATATGTTATCCTTGAGTCATATGGCTTTGTTTCCTGCAAACTTAAACACACAAGATAAAATACACATAGTATTTGTTATTCTCAAACCTAGGAGATACGGAAGACCATGTTCCAACAGGTGTGGCCCCCATTGGGCTAATTGAGCCATAAGGTGTGGTTTTGACCAAAATTGGGTTAGGTTTGACTTTGGTCAAATTATTTTAATTGATTGACCAATTTATGGGGATTTTTGTCAATTGAACCTCTTAAAGAGCTTTTCATGTAGTGGAGGGGTCAATTTGGCCATATGAAGTCTAATTGAGCCAATTTGGGTTGAAATGGTTTATGTTGACCTAAGTTTGACTTTGGTCAATTTGACCAATTTGGTTGACCAATTGATGAGGGTATTGGTCATTTGAGCCTCTCAAAGGGTTTGCCATGTAGTGGTGTGGTCAATTTGGCCATATGACGTCCAATTGTCTTCAATTAGGGAGGTTTGACCTAATTTGGGTTATGGTCGACTTTGGTGATATTGACCAATTTGGTTGACCTTAAAGGGTCCATAGTGACCCGTTGACCTCCTTGAATGGTCATAAGCATCAAGGTAAGGTTATATTGACATACTGAAGCTTCTTGGTCAACCCTAGGCTATGTTACCAAAAGTTGTTAAATGCACTCCAATGTGAAATTCACCTACTCTCCTGGGTTTCTAGAACTCTTTGACTAGTCTCCCTTTTGTCATGATATAATCATAAAAAATTCAACTTAGGGGTCTAGTGGTTTGTGGGATCTTACAAATCCCAATACATAAAGAAAAATTTCTTCTCCAAAATTAAGATTGGGCCCACATGGTTCATACTTAAGATAAATCATTGTAAAGTTTTTAAACTAATTAAACTATTACCTAACGCGAAGAGTCTCGGGTATTGTTGTTGCATCAGGTCTAGAGGCTCCCAAGTGTGCTCCTCTTGTCCATGATTCGACCAAAGGACCTTCACCAGCGAAACTTTCTTTTGTCGCAAGATTTGGATGGTTGTGTCATCGATCTGTATAGGCTCCAAACGGACTATACGGTCGGATTCTATCGGGCCTGTCGCGGTAGTGATTTATTGAACCGGGCGAAGGAGTGCTCTGCTAAGCGAGGAGACATGAAAGAAATAGTGTAATCCCAATAGTCCCAATAGTTATGGTGGAAACTCCAATCTATAAGCCAAGTGGCCGATCTGCTCCAGGATCCTATAGGGCCCCATGTATCTTGGACTGAGCTTCTTTAGTCTCTTCACCCGTGAGACTCCGTGTACTGGACATATTTTCAAAAACACTATATCTCCAGTCTGGAATTCCACCTTGTGATGACGTGCATCGTAGTATTTAAACTGTCTGCTCTGCGCGTCCAACATCCAATCGTGAATCAGTCGTATCTGGGCATCCGTGCCTTCTATATATTATGAACCCAGCGCCTTTGGGTCCTCATTCTATATCCATGAACGTGGAGTCGTACACTTCCTACCATAGAGGGATTCGTAAGGAGCCATGCCAATGCTAGACAACTGGTTATTATTGTAGGAGAATTTGACGAGGGGCATCAGTCTCTCCCATGACTCTCCACTATCTAGGATGCAAAACCTTAGCAGGTCTTCCATTGTTCGGATAGTATGTTCCGTCTGACCGTCAGTATGGGGGTGAAAAGCGGTGTTGAATGTCAATCGTGACCACAGATATGTCTGAACCGCCTTCCATTCCCTTGATGTAAATGGGCCACCTTGATCCGACACGATCGATCTGGGTACTCCATAGTATCTGATGAATTTCTCTTTGAATAGTCGCACCAGAACACCGACGGAAGCACCCTTTTTAACAGGAATAAATCAGGCAACTTTTGTCAATCTATCCACAATAACCCAGATGGAGTCGTGCCCGGAGCGGGAGCGTGGTAACCCATGTGAAAAGTCCATGGAAATGTCCTCGAATTTCCACTCTGGCACCGGTAATGGCTGCAATAACCCTTCTGGTTTCTTGCATTCAGCCTTCACCAGTTGGCATGCCTCGCAATGAGTCATAAAGCGGATGATTTTCTTCTTTATTCCCAGCCAATACGTCATTCTCTATAGGTCCGCAGTCATCTTAATGATCCCGGGATGCACTGAATACTTACTATAGTGCGCTTCTATTAGGATATCTTCTCGAATATTATCTCTTACTGATTTATAGATTCTGCCCCGGGAGTGAACGAGATAATCTTTCAACAAATAATCACCAGTGGTGCCTGACTCTAATGCCTTGAAAACAGGTCCTAGTTCTGTATCACACTTCTGGGCCATCATAATTTGATCTCGGATATCACAGACAATGCTCATTGAGTCTAGATACTCCTTGTAAACCTCAGGGTTATACCTAGATACTAGTGTGATATGCTTGTTTTTTAGCATCTACACCAGTGCCATGGCCATCAACTGTGGTTTTACATTAGACGTGATAGCCCTTCTGCTGAGTACATCCGCTACGGTGTTCGCCTTTCCGGGATGGTAGTGCATCGTGTACAAATAATCATATAGAAATTCCACCCATCTTCTCTGTCGGAGATTTAAGTCCTTTCTGTGTGTCCATGTATTTGAGGTTCTTGTGATCCGAAAACATATCATAGTGAACCCCATACAAGTAGTGTCTCAAGATTTTTAGCGTAAAAATTACCGCTCCCATCTCTAAGATGTACACCGGATAGTTCTGCTCGTGCTTCTTTAATTCCCGTGAAGTGTAAGCAACCATATGTCTGTGCTGCATTAAGACCGCACCCATTGCCTGATATGATGCATGAGTATATACTTGGAATCCTTCCTTCCCAGATGCGAGTGCAAGGATTAGGGCGAAGGTGAGTCTATCTTTTAGCTCCCAAAAAGCTGCTTCACACCGCGGAGTCCATACGAATGGTGCGTCCTTCTTTGTCAATGATGTAAGAGGAAGCGCAATCCGGGATAATCCCTCCACGAACTTCTGATAGTAACTGTCAAGTCCTAGGAAACTCCTTACGTCTGATGCTGTCTTTAGTTGGGGGCTCCATGTAATCAATACATAGCCTGAGGGACCCATGCTTCTCCTTCACGAACAGCACTGGGGCTCCCACGATGATGAGCTTGGCCTGATGAATCCTGCTTCCACTAGTTCTTGAAGTAGGCTTCTAAACTCCGCCAGTTCCTTCAGAGCCATCTGAAATGAAGCTCTAGATACTGGTCTCGCTCCCGGTACTAACTGAATTCCAAAATCCTTCTCCCTGTGCGGTGGTAACCTGAGTAGCTTTTTTGAAAATACGTCAGGAAAATTGCAAAGAATGAGAATATCGATTAGGGAAGTCTCCGTTTCCATCATCTTGGAGCATATTAAATAATCTTCGACCCCCTGCAGATGGTCCTTGACGGCCTGAATAGAGGAAAGTAAATAACGGGAGACTGAAATAGTACCTTCGAAGGTCACGTAGGTGTTATCATATCTTAGCATGACCTTCCGAGCCAGACAATCAATCTGAGCATGGTTCCAGGTGATCCATGTCATTCGCAAGACAAGATTGAAATCCGACATCTTCAAGGTTGGTGCCGGAGCCTCGAGTGTTAGGCCTTCAATTGTCACCTTTAGAAGGCACTTTGCTGTTTCTTCAATCTCCATCCCATTAGGAAGACACACCCTCTTGGTGACTCCATTATAATGTCGAACCCCATCTAAGTCTTTGACAAAGTCCTCCGAGATGAAGTTATGTGATGCCCCCGTGTCGAACAAGGTATATGCGGGCTTGCCGCATATGGTTATTATTCCTAAAATATGGTATAGTTTTAAGTGGCTAAGTTTTCTACTTCTAACGATTCTATATCAAATCCACAATCTAAGAATTAAAAGGACTTTTAAATTACTAGCATACAAGTTATACCCAATCCGGGTTCCGTGGTTGAGCAAGATCCAGAGTGTACATCTGGTCTCTATATTGTCTACGATCTGCTCTGTGGAATCCTTGACCTCCGCCACATCCTTGGCCTCGGCCCCTAGGCTGTTGAGATGGTGGTGCTGGAGGTGGTTCTGGAGGTGGTGTTGGAGCTCTCTGTGAAGAGTTGATACATATGTGGCCTGGCTGGTGGCAGTGGTAGCACAACTGTGGGGGAGGTTCTCCTCCATCTTGCTTTGGTGGCTCTTGGATCTATAGAAGTTGAGGGGGCATCACTATCAGAGGCCTCTGCTCTTGTCTGAAGATGGGACGGGGTCGTCCCCCAACCCTCCTGTGCTGCATGAAACTGCCCCGTTGTTGTCCCATGCCGCCAAATACTACATCTTCCGCCGGCCATTTACCTCTATTTCTCACAATTAGCTCGTCCACCTCTAGCTTCCTTTCCGCTTCGATGATCCGTGCTAGACTGGAATCCGCTACATATAGCAGGGCTTACCTTAGATCGTCACGGAGGCCCTTGTAGAACCTCTTAGCATAGCCAAAGTCATCTAGATGGTGGGATGTGGCGAAGCTATCTAGATGCGAGAACTCCCATTGATATTCAAACACTGAATGACTTCCCTGCTTCAGGTGTAGTAATTGTTCTTCCAGTTCATCTCTAGCCGTCTGCGGTACAAAATGTTCCAGTAATGCCTCCTTGAATTCCTCCCAGGTGATGTCAGTGTACTCGAGGCCACAAAGGTGGTGTTCAAGGCTGACTTCCACCACCGCTTGGCATGTGACTCTAAAGCGGAGATGGAGAATGATACTGCCAAATTGACAGGACAGTGTACCTCGACTAGCATCTCCTGAATGGTACCTATCCATTCTTCAATCAGCACCACCGACTCTGTCCCATCATAAGATGGTGGGGAGAGGCCTCAGAAGGCACTCAACCATTTTGCCCCAGTGTTGGGGGCCTGAACTTGGGCCATTTTTTGTGTGAAGGCCTGTAAGATAGCAGTCAAGGTCTAACCTAAATCGAATTGTTGAAAGGGGGTGGGAACCAGTGTCGGAGGAATAACATCCTAAAAAGGAGGAATCTTTGCCCAGCTGGAAATGTTCACCGAAGGCTACATAAGAATAAGGGTCTTATTAAATGGGTTGGCCTAAACATCTCAGTTTTAATGGACAGTTAAATGTGATTTTCCCTATGGGCACACAATTGCTTCCGCTGCTAATTTGTCCTCAAGCTACGCTCAAGCAGGGTTGCCTAGGGTTGTGGACTTTCTTACTTTGGATCGAAGTTGGCTAAGCTGATACCAGATTGTAAGATGCTCTTTTTTTTCTTACATTCTGGATCTTACCACCCAGAACCGCCGCCTTGCAGTAACACCTTCACTCAGGAAGGTTCCCACCACAAGACGCCAATCCTGCGGTCTATTCATACATCCAGGCTAACCACACACAATAATATAATAAAGAATCAAGTCCACAACAATCACATAATAGTTAAGATACATGTCCAAATGAAATACATAATCGATAAAAGTACTGACATAAGAGTGCTACATTGAACATGGCTTAAGCCCCGGTACATTTATTCCCCACTACATTTCCTCATACTTAAACATCCTATGTATTGGTTAGGGAAAGGATGGAAGACAACATTTGGAAGGTGGTATCTCACCGGTGCTCTCCCTGCAGCTGCTGAAAGTTCAACTCTGGGCCTGACCACCGTATCATGTTCCTCCCTCTGGTTGCGGGTCTGCTCCTCTTGGTGCTCCTGTTTGTTATGCCACATCCGGTCGTTAGTCAATAAGACTAAGTAGATTCCTCATCCCCTCCACCTGTGACTCCTAGGCATCAGACGGGGAGGATGAAGTGAAAGGTAACAAGGGGTAATAAAGACAAGCAGATGGTAATGGCCCCACCTAGCACAAGTATAGATAGAAAAGAGTATATTCTAGCAATTCTACTATACACTCTATACATAATAGAGCAATAGACAAGAAAAAGCTCTAATAATAGTAGCATAGTATAACGAGCAAACAATAGCAATCATATCAGTATAAGTAAGTAAAGTAGTGTATATAAAAGTAGCAGCTACGAAAGTAACCCTATCTTATAAGAATGCTCATGCAAACTTATAAGATAGGCGATATGGCACTAAGGTAAACTCAACGTATAAAAGTGATCATACTAATTTATACGGCGAGGTATTATTTATGCAATGATGATATGCTATGTTGTGCAATGCAATGATGCAACTCACCCACTCGACTATGTACATACAGAACTTTTAAGTTCGCTCTATTCGAGTATGCCAACTCAGTACCTCATTGAGGCAAACATGGGCAGTGGATCAGGCATTTCCACTTCTAGGCTTTTATCAACATCTCCCAACCTAGACCTTATGTATGCCCCAAACAACACACAGGGTATCCACGTACTATTTAGTAAGTAACCACCTCTTAAATTATATTACTCCGAGCCTCTAGCTCGTTGGACTACCAAGTCCCCTTAGAAAACACTGAGTCTACCGCTCGCAGGAACACCAAGTCCTTGTACCAATCTGTCCCATATTTGGGATGAGGATTATTTACCAAATTCTCCTACTTATCTACTCTTATCTATCGTTTAGTTGTACTTAGAGATTTAAGGTGAACCTTGGACTTCCCGAGGGCTACCCGGTGAAGGGCTCGCAGCGGAACTAGGAAGTATGATGTGGTGACATCCCAAACTTCCCTTTCTCAAGATATTTAATCTTATTGGTGACTACCCATTCTTATTTACCCACTTCTTCTCTTGTTACACTAGATTCATAATATGGTTTACAATTACCGGGATAGGGAAGCGACGATGTTCAATTAAATATCGATCCTTACCCATTTCTTAGTGTCTAGCTGCATTCTCACATCGTCTCTCAATTTCTATCTAATGGTTCCACATTCAGATATTAATCAGGGCCTCTAGTTGCTGGTGAATCTCTCTCATGACCCTTAACATATCGTATCAGACTCCCATATTGATAATTTTACTAATCGCACCCCAACCCTTATTTCTAGTATATGCCACTCACGGTTAAACCTTCAATCAATATATGCCCATAAAATGATCAGTGAGTTAATAAATCTATGTGTGACGATCAGGTCAGGTAAAAATCTAGTAATTCAGTTTTTACTACTCACAGAACAAATTTCCCTCAAGTGAGATAACATCACTTAAAAATGTGACTACTGATCTTCTGTCTAATATGCTCCCAATCTAGTTCCAGAAGTTGTAAGAATGTCAAAATTCAGATTTCCAATTTTTCCTATAATAAAATCATATATGGTCCTATTTAAATAAATTCTTACAATTCCGGGAATGGCTAGTTTTGAACATGTTGTACCATTTTTCCTAGGTCAATAATTCTAATAAAAATTCCAGAAGCTAGTTATGGTCAAATATGAAGTTCAACAAAATCTCAAAAAATTTCTCCCTAATGTAATTCCAGAAAATCAATTAAATGTCCCAAGGTGCTAATTACAATTTGTGAAGGATATACTTAAATTATTCATCATAATGCTATAAATAAATTTCCAGGTGTTTACACCAACCATAGATGGATTACAAAAAAAAATGGCATTTTTCTAGTTACAATAATTCATCAATAATAAATAATCCATAATTTTCACCTAAATCCACAATATGAAGGAACCACTGTAAATCTTTAGAAAATAAATATAAAATTTTTTGCAGAGCATTATCATGATCTCATAAGCTTATTCTCCAAGTTCTGTAATTTTTCTAGTTCCATAGCTTATCATTATCAATTAGTAAATGCAAACACTAAGATTTCACAAGTCAAACTACTAAATTCCATAATTTTCCAGTTTCATTATATCAACATATCAAATAATCAAGGAAAACATTAAGGATCCACTTTGTGATGGTAGTATCATAATAACTAAGTAATTAAAGCTAATAGAATTTCTAGGCGTCAGTAATGATCCCACAAGTCTAACTACTAAATTCCAAAATTTTCTAGTTTCATTAATTCAATATATCAATTAATCAATGAAAACATTAAAGTTCCACTTTGTGAAGGAAGTACCATAAATATTAACAATAAATTTGATAAAAAAAATCAAAGAATTCAGGTGGCCTCATAAGTCCAAATACCCAATTTCATGCAACCCTAAGTAAATTAGCTTACCTAAAGGTGGATTAAAGTAGATTAGGGTAAATTGAATAATCAATAAATAATGGACTATAATATTTATAAAAATACCAACAAAAATCTACAGAGTGTAATCTCACTCTTCTAAGTGAATCCCAGAGTCTAATAAAATTTCAAAAAGCTTTGACCACAAAATACTCATTTAAGCTCAATTTGACAAAATCACATAAACCTTAATTTCCTAGGGAAATCAACCCAAGAGTTCATAATCTTCTCTAAGATGTATTGTCTCATAATACCAAGTGCGTTTTAGAATTTTATAGAAATTGACCAAGGGGATACCCATCATTTCTCAAAACATTATTGAATATACACCTTTATGAACTTCCCATGGTACCTAGGTTTTTGAAAGTGAATTTCCCTCACATGCATGAGTCCAAATGACCTCAAATTTTAACTATAGACTATCTATGGTCTGCTTAACAAGCCACCCAAAATTTCGGTCAAGATGAGTTGATTTAACCATAAAAATCTAGACCTGCATTATAGTGCTATATGCACTCCAAAACTTTCCTGTTTGCATGCATGTGAAATTCCTTCACATGCACAAGGCCAATTGGTTCCAAATTTTTACCAGAGGCTAAAAGTTACCTACACTACTATCTATCAAAATTTGGGGTGACTTAGTGTTGTATAGCCATGTGTACTTCCAATACATGAATTACCAAATTATTGTAATAACTATGGGAAAATGATTTCCAGAATATACCATTTTTGGAAAGAGAGTGTAAATATGCATAGGAAGCCTATGGTTAAAGTTTCAGCCCCATTCACGCAAAGGTTTGAGTGATTCACAAAATACTCTCTGGAATTATAGGTTAATATTTCTCATACTAGATTATGTTTGCATGATGAAAATATTCACATGCATGAGTCCAAATGGCCTCAAATTTTGAGTAGGGACTCTTATTGACTTAATTGACCTTCCAGAGAAGATTTGGTGGATTTTGAGTTCATATAACCCAAAAATCAACGCATGCATGATTATTTAAATGTTTTCCAAAACTATTGAACAATATTCTCCAAAATTCCAATTTTTAGGCAGGGGGTGTATTTGGTTATATTACATCTATAGTATAAATCTAATTCACATGCATGAAGTAATTTCAGATAAATTCACAAAATACACACGCGTGTACCTATAAAACACCTTACACCAAAACTGGTACCTAGGGAGTTGTGGTTCAGCAAATCACATGAAATCAATGCCTATGTGTAGCTAAGACCTAGGCTATATTTTTGTTATAGATCACTTTAGTTGGTTCAGTATCTAAGGTGGTCAAAATAAGATTATAAATTACTATACAAAGGTGCGACAGATATCTAAAATTTCATATTTAATAACATTTGGTATGCGACTATCAGATCTCCTTAGATTGGACGGCTCCCAGTCGTCTTCCCTGATGGACCAATGTTCAAGGTTTTGCCATCTTAGAGCATTTCTCGAGCCGATTTCTAGCTGATCTCGGAGGTTTTCGGCGAAACCCTCCCGCCACCACCTTTTGTCGACATTTGGCCATCGACTAGTGTTGGTCGTTTGGCCTGAGGTGGCCGTAGAAGGGAACCGACACTTTTCATTTTTCTTGGGCAGTGACATAAAAAGAGAATGGTGAACCACCAATTCTCCAGCAAATTGAACATGAAGAGAGGGGGAAAGCTAGCACAAGTGGGGAGGAGAAGGAAAAAACCTGAGATTGGGCTTGGGAATGAGTGGATCGCTTTGGAGACATTTTGTATTTCTCGGCGACTCCCTTGCTAAACTTTGGCCACATCAGTCGAAATCCTTTATCAACTTGGGTATTCTCTTCCTCTGGGAATTCTGAGGGTGATGGGAGGGATGAATGAGGGTGGGGGTGGCTAAATCCAAGAGTACCATTAATGGCTTCTTTCGGCCACCCCTAATTTTCCTCAATTGCAACCACCTGGGCTTCAACCTGCTGGGAAAAGCTCTGGAATCTCTGAGGGAGATCAGAGCCGGGATTTGGGAGGAGATTGAGTGCCAATTGGCACTCAATCCATGCCTCCCCCTTTTGTCTCTTCTGCAAAACTGGGGAAAAACCTTTTTTTACCACTTGCATGTCTATTCCTCCTCAAAATCATAGGTAATGCAAGGTCATGTGCATTGGGATGTATGGTGGGCCTTTCATTGAGGCCTTAGCCCATGGGGATTTGGTTTAATCGATCCAAATGCTAATTTAGGCCAATTTTGACCTATGTTGACTTTCTTGGTTGACTTGGTCAACTAAGGGTGGACTTGACCACACTTGATGGTATTAGGTCCCTAGTCATCATGTGTGGTGTATTGGGCCATGGTGTGGCTCCAATTGGGCTAATTAAGCAATAAGTTGTGGTTTTGACCAAAATTGGGCTAAGTTTAAGTTTCCTCAAATTGGGTCAATTGATTAACCAATTGATGTGGATTTAGGTCAATTGAACCTCTTAAAGGGTTTTCCATGTACTAGTGGGGTCAATTTGGCTATATGAAGTCTAATTGAGCCAATTTGGGTTGAATTGGGCTATGTTGACCTATGTTTGACTTTGGTCAATTTAGCCAATTTGGTTGACCAATTGAAGAGGCTTTTGGTCAATTGATCCTCTTAAAGGGTTTTTCATGTATTGGTCTGGTCAATTTGTCCATATGAAGTCCAATGGACTTCAATTAGGGAGGTTTGACTTAATTTGGTCTAGAGTTGACTTTAGTAAAATTGACGAATTTGGTTGACCCTAAAGGGTCCATAGTGAGCCATTGGCCTTCTTGAATGGTCATAAGTGTCAAGGTGAGGTAATATTGACATACTGAAGCTTCTTGGACAACCCTAGTCTATGTTACTAAAAGTTGATAAATGCACACCAATTTGAAATTCACCTACTCTCCTGGGTTTCTAGGACTCTTTGAGTGGTCTCCGCTTATGTCATGACATAGTCCTAACAAAAATTCAACTTAGGGGTCTAGTGGTTTGTGAGATGTTATAAGAAGACCAAAGGCAGAAGTCTAAGATATCTCAGGGAAATGTTGTGTGAATTGTGAATGCCCTTAAGAACATTTATATATTCATTAATGTTTTGATGATCTTGTCTTTAATTTGAAATTCACCACGTCATTTTCTGTGTCAATGTTTATAATTATTCTCTGTGCAATTCAACTTAGTACATAGGGTTCTGTCTTCTTTAAATAAGGGGATATTGTTGTGTAATGTATCCACAATAACCTTGATTTGAAGAAGTCCCCCTTGAACTAAGATGAATTGAATTTGTATTTGATGCAAAATTTTAGTTATGTTGTTGCAGAACATTAATTGCTAAGTACAAACTAATGTCAGATTACAATGGGTCATAAAACATAGGACTATGCAATGTAATTCTTCATTGTGTAGGATATAGTGCTGACTCATGTGTAATCTCTCTATTGGGGTGTGTTGGTGCCAAAAATGGTACCTCCAAAATTCACACTAAAAGGGGATGGGAGAAAACTGCGAAGTGCAGGTTACTAACACCGAAGATGCTGGAACAAAGGGAAATCGATCACGAAATGGCGATCACGAAGAAATGAGACCGCTTACACAGGTTGTAAGCTGGAGCCTCGGAGCCAAAAGTCCTTTTCCTGGTACCCCTACCCCTCTATTTATAGACGAGGGGGCTGCCCAAACGGGCAGAACTGAAAACTATGGCCTACCCGGGATACAGGAGAGCCAGGGCAGGGAAATGGAATACAAATAACAAAGAAAAGAAAAACGATCAGACCGCTTAAGCTGGCGGTCTCACACTTCTCTGACCGCTCGACACTTTAGAAAATTCCAGTCGAGGAGGCAGCTGGCGATCTGGGCGGTCACCGAAACTGAGACCGCTGAGACCGAAAAATTTGACCAGCAAGAGGAGGTCGCGGGCTTTCCGGACAAACATAATCCCCGCACATTTTTAAGTTGCACCTGGAACTTCGAAAATGTAAGCTTTGACCACTGAGACCGCGATCGCCATCAATGCCCCCGGGGCTATAAATACCCCTCCGATGGTCTGTCAAATCATAATTTCCTGAAAAAGTAAACGAGCTTACCTTGCAAGCGGTCTTAAAAAAGTAGATAAGTCGAGCTCGATAATGTCAACATTGTTGTCTGCGTTCGACTCTCCGGGAAAGGACTCCTCTGAAAAGAAGAAGAAGAAGAGGAAGACCGCTACTTCGAAAAAGGTTGTGAAAGTTGTTAAGACTTCACCGGAGGCAGGCACGTCCAAGGAGACCGCGCGACCTTCTCCGGAGAAAATCACCGTTCTTTCCGAAAATAAGGTTTCACTACATTGCGTTGCCGCTGTTTTATCATCTAGTTCTTCAGGGCCTGAACTGATCCTTCCTGATTTTTCCATTTCTTTTAATTACCAAAAAACCATGGAGGCGCTCGGTCTGACCACCGTTCCACATAATGAGACCGCTTCCACAGAGGTTATCCTGGCTGGGCTGCGGGAGAAAAAGGCTGAAGCTGAAAAAATTATGCAACAGTTAGGCAATTCTCTGGATTCTTCCAAAGCGAGTAAAAGAAAAAATTCAAATCCTTCTACTCAGAGTGCTAAGAAACCAAAAAATGACGATGTCAAAGGGGTGACCGCCTCTAAGACGATCGCTCAATCCGAGGGTGGCGACCTCAAGGATCCTGAGAATGCTCCTTTGGAGGTAAATGACGCGGCCGATCTCCTTTCTTTTTCAGCGATCTCAGCTTTTCAAGGGAGGCCGATCCTGAACTGATCGCCTACCTTGAAGGAGATTCTTCTAATGATTTTTCTTGTTCTTCCTTACAGGTGCTTGACCCTTTTGAGGCAGAAAGTCTTAGAGCAGCCGCTGCTGAAAAAGACATTTTGGAAAAAGAAAAGGAGATCGCCGCTGCTAAAGCGAAGCTGAGAGAAGATAGGGAAAGGAGGGATCGAGAAGAGAGGGAAAGAAAAGAGGCGGAAGCAGGTAGGATCGCCGCCGAACAGGAGGAGAAGAAGAAGATGGAAGAAGAGAAGGCGGCTCAGGTCGCAGCGAAGAAAAAGGAAGAAGAGAGGATGGCAGCCCAGACCGCTGCAAAGAAAGAAGAAGAAGAAAAGGAGGCAGCCCAAGCCGCTGCAAAGAAAAAGAAAGAAGACGAAGAGAGGAAGGCAGCCCAGGCCGCTGCGAAGAAAAAGAAAGAAGAGAAAAAGGCGGCCCTATCGGCCGTCGAGGAACAAAAGAGAATGGCTTCCGAACTGGAGGCAGAAGAAAAGAACCTGCAGATTGCCAAGGAAAAGGCTGCACTATCAAGCGGTCTTCCAACCCTTTCTGCTGCTCAAGAGGCAGAACTAAACCGAGCAGCAGAAGACCGCGCGAATGCGGTTTCCGCTCTGCGAACTGGTAAGGCGTTGATCATGGCCAGATCGTTAGAAAATCTTCCTCTTCCAACGGTTCGACCTGATTCTCCGGAACGAAAACATGAGGTCGTTATCATTGAAACTGACGATATCCTTGTTAGTAATGCGGAGTTAAAGAGGAGAAGAAAAGAAGGATAGAGGTCGCAAAAGAGAGAGTTGGAAAGAATGAACCTCGAACGCTTGAGGGGATCAGACCGCCTCGTACTGACCGCAGAACCAACGGTCATAATTAATATTGAAAATATGCTGCATGACTGCGATCTTGATTCCTTTCCAAGTATCCTTTCTTTGCGAACCTTGTTATTCTGAGTTTTTGAAAACTGAACTAACCTTTGCTCTTTTGTTCGCAGATGAAAACATTCTTGAGATGGAAGAGGGGGAACTTCCAGCGCGGAGGGTTGCGATCTCCGATCAACTTGCCAATATCCTCAATCCTATGTTTGAGGATGTTCGGTCTATGTTGGTTCGGGAACACGCCTATCATGATCAGATCTGCGGCCTTGAAGAGAAGCTCCGTGCAGCTTATGACCCAGCCGGCGAGCTCATCCAGTCACACCGAAAAGCGGAAGAGGCGAGCGGTCTCAAGATTTGCGAGCTTACTCAAGCACTCCGTCGATCTGAGAAAGACGTTGAATATTACAAGGGAAAATCTGCCGCTTTGTCTGCTGAGGTTGCTGCGCTAAGGGGCGCCACTGCGAGAATGTCGATGAGACCGGGACCATCTGGCGATCACCAGGATATGAGGCCGAGCTCCGAGATCATGGTTGTCCCCATGGAAATAGTTGACAAAGAAATGTCAAGGATTCACCGGGCTGCGATGAACGCGAACCAGGGTCTTACTTCGGCCTTCAGCTCTATTAATGAGATGCAAGACATCGCGGCCTTTGTAGGAAGAAAGAGGCCTCATTCGAAATAAACATTTGACGTTCCGCTTTCATATGATTTTGTAATATGATGAACAATTGTTGTATAATACGTTTTTAATTCCTTTTGCTTGCGATCTCCTATTCTGCTGTGATGTTTTTGCTATTTTGTATTGCTTGTTTGTACTGTGATATGAAATGTTGCGGTCTCTCTCTTTTGACGTCGAAAAGATGCCAGTACTTCATTGGCTTCCTTACAGGTTTTGGCGATCCGAGAGATTTCACTGGGCGGTCTTCGAGAAAAAGTAATGATGACGAAATCATCATTCTCTCACTATAAATAGCCGCCCTCTTGGATTTTATTTTATATTTTTTGTATGTGCCCTAAGCACCGGTCACAGCGATCTCCATGAATGGTGTCCGCTCGAGCCACTGCTTCCTCATTTTTCCTCAGAGCCGATCACAAACCTTGCCACCTTTCAAAAGAAGAATACGTTGAGTTCTTGAAGAAGCACATGATCCAGACTCAAATTGTCGTGAGACCGCCAACTGAGACCGAAGGGCTTAGTTTCGGGGAGGAGAAGAAGTTCATCATCCCTATTGATCACTTTGAGTGTGGGTTGAGGATTCCTCTCCCTTGGGAGCTTTTGGAGATCATGGATTATTACGGGCTGGTGCTCGCCCAGCTGCCGCCGAACTCGATCGGTCTTATTAGTGTTTTTATAAACTACCTGAGATCGGAGAAGATAAAATTCTCGATGGCGCTCTTCCGTGCGTCCTTCACTGCTAAGGTCCTGAAAGAAGGTCAAAAGAAAGAGGAATTCAAAGGGTTGATATACTTTTCTACTGAAGGATTCAAAGTTCTCAATCTTCCAAACAAGGTTCCCTTCTGGACAGAGAGGTTCCTTGTGTTCGAAGGCGATCTTGGCGGTCTCAAGAGTCGCCCTTCTCCGCGACCTGACAAGATTTTTCAGAAGAGCAAATCGATCTAAGAGGAAGAGTTAAAGATTCTGACGTTTCTGGCTGGAAAGCGCCTGGATCTCACTCATTATCTGGCGATCTGGCATGAGATCGCTGAGATCGCTCCTGAAGAAAGTGAGTTGTTTCCAACGATCCCCCAGTATTGCTTATACATTTTTTTTTATTTCTCTAACTTTCCATTTTCAGCATCCTTTGCGATCCCAACGAAGGACCCGGTAGCACCTGCTGATGAAGTACTTACCCAAAGGGAAAGAAGATTGAAGAGAGAAGAAAAATTTCAGACCGCTGAGACTAGTAATTCTTCTAAGACCGCTGCGGAGCCATTTCCTCTGCATGGCTATATGCGTCATCAGAAAGACTTAAAAGGCAAACCTTTACTCAAATGGGGCGCCAAAGGAAAGACCGTGAGAGTTTCTACCGATCTCCCCCTCTGGAGCGGGAAACTGACCCACCATGCTACTGCTGTGACCGCGGCCTTATACAGAAAGAAAAATACGGCTGAGATTTTTGATATCGAGACCGACTTGCTTCCAGATATCTGTGCTCAAACGGCCCTTCGGAATGCCACTCTTCAGCATCATATGGGGCGAACTCTCCGAAGCGTCTTGAAGGAAAATGAAGATCTGCTGGTATTATATCTCTTTACTAAATGTTTTTCCTAAACTCGTTTAGACCGCGCGATCTGATCATCTCTTTTCTTCAGCGGGCGAAGGAAATGGCCTACGACATCCATAATCCTGATTTTAAGAGAGCAATGGCGCACCACGTAAGGGAGACCACCGAGCAAGTAATCACGGAGCTCCAAAAGCGAGGCGGTCTTTCTGAGGAGTACAAAGATACAACCTTTGCTGCTCTTTTCCCTCTGGCGGCAAGAAGAATTGCTGAACAATCTTTGACTACTGAAGAGTCCGCTGATGACGAGGAAGACGTCGTGATCGAAGATGGAGACCAGCTGAGCGGCAGCCAATATGTGGAAGGCCAGGATACGAGCTCAGGAGCGGCCTCAAGCTCTGGGTCGAAAGTTCCAGGAGAGGGCTCGGAAGAATCTTCTGGTGAGGCCGGCTCGTCCTCCTCTTCAGATGAGCGGTCTCCCAAGAGATCAAAGAAATGAGTAGATAATATGTAATTCTTATTTTTTGGAGACCGGCCAGTCTGATGTACCTAAATATTTTGAATGAACATGAAGGATAATATTGTCTTTCTTGCCTCTTGCGATCCGATTTCTGCTTTTATACTTCTTCTATGATGTTTATACCTTATGCGGTCTCTTCACTTTAAGGTGAAATTGGTATTCGATTTCAATACATTTAAATTTTATCGATCTTTATAAATTGTTTTTGAATAATTACTTTATAAGTATAAATTGCGATTCTCCAATTGCCAGTACTATTTTATGAAAATCTGAGTACTAGAAAAGAAAACATCTTACAGTACTCTCTTCGTGGCGGTCGTCTCTAGCGATCTTCATTATACCAGATTGTGATCTTTAAGTATTAATGACTAGACAGAGTGCGGTCTTACTTCTTTCTGATCGCTCGTAGCGTTGGGAAGAATACTCTTAATGCCTTGTAGTTTTATCCTTAGCCTTTTCTTGGGGTGACGATTGTCAATTCCAGACTTTCTGGAGATCGCTGAAAAGAATACCACTGAAGAAATGGGGGACCCGACCGGCAATCTCAAACAACCAAATTTTGGAGGAGACAAACCGGCGGTCTCCTGTGGTTTCTAAATAATTTAATCTTAACTGTTTCCTCTACAGCTTCTTTCGTACGCGATCACGTTCTTCTTAAAATAGATTTAGCACTCGATCTCAACGCTTTAGATTTCGTCGATCTCTAGTTCATGTTGATGTTTGAAAACTTGATAGAAATCCCGAACCTCGCATAAAAATGACAATTCTGCGATCTCAGCATAATTAGACCGCTTGCTAGAAAATTAAAACACTTAGTTATATTAACTTGATAATAAATCTTCATGAATATCAGTCTGGCGATCTCAATGTACTCAGACCGCTACTTTGAAGAAAACCCAACTATTACTTGATGGGAAATGAAGGATTAAGAGCATTCTCATATAGTTTTGAATAATAAGAGACATCCAGATTGCGATCTCATTATGATCAGACCGATTTATATCAACAAAGGATTCCTGAGTTGTAATTTCAATCATCTTTGGAGAGTCCTGCCCGACGATCACTTCTTCCCAAGTCCTGGCGATCACAGCGAACCAAGGCCGATTCCAACTTCCTTCAAAAAATTAATACTGTCGATCACTTTCACCCAGATCCTGGAGAAGATTCAAGCTATTAATCATGAATAATGTAGATCACCCTTTGAAGAGAAGAAAAATGCGGTCTCATAAAACCTCTGACCGCTCGATCTCAGTATTAGGAGATAAATGGGACTTTGTAGAAATGGGAAGTGGGAAGAGGAGAGAAGGAGAATTTCTAAATGATCCGTAGGATAGGTGTGGTTATGCCGATAAGGCTATACCGACATTGCTTTCCCTGATTGATTATACTTCGAGATTCAGGTGGCGGTCATAGATGTTTCCGACCTTCTTTACCTAACCACACTTCAACGAGTATTCGAAAGTTACAGACCAAAATGATCGGTAGGGCAGGTGTGGTCATGCCGCTGAGGCTACACCGACATTGCTTTCCCTGAAAGATCATTAAAATCGTAACAATGTCCTTCTCAATGCATGACAGAGCTGAGCCAGCCACCTAGACCTCCTTGATATGCTGAGGTGTGCCAGATGTCAGCAAGGACTCGGTATCCTAAACTTCCACCGCTTGAGCTTGGCGAGCTACTACTACACAGATTCGAAATCTCCCCGACATCTGTGGTCCTGGCAGAATTACATGTCGAGCTAACAAGTCGAGGGGGAAGATATTAGGATCCGTCGATGTCTCATTTGACAGGTTTTTGGCTTTTCAAAAAACAACCTTTTTTTTTTAAAAACTTGTCGTCCATCACTTGTATTGCGAATGTTTTGACAATACCTGCGTGATGTTTGAGAAAAGAAAAGTGAGAAAAAGAATGAATGAATCAGATACTAACTTTTTAGGAAAAGAAGAGCTTGAGATCATCTCCGCTCCATGAATGAGGTAATTCTTCTCCTTCATAAGTTTGGAGATAGTAAGCACCATTTTTAAGCACACTCTTCACCACGAACGGTCCTGCCCAATTTGGGTGAAGCTTTCCAACTGAACCGGCTCTTGCTGCTGTATCTACTTTCTTCAAGACTAGATCCCCAGCAGCGAATTCTTTGGTTCTTACATTTTTATTGAATAGCCTCGCCATTCTTCTTTTCACCTCTTCTTGTCTGATGATCGCCGTATCTCTCAACTCCTCAATTAAATCAAGGCTACATTTCAACTCCTCATCATTTTCTTCCATCCAATCAATTCGATTCTGTTGTGCCAATAATACCCTTGGGCTTTTTACTTCAAATTCCACCGGAATAAGGGCTTCGGAACCGTGTGATAATTTGAATGGAGTCTCTCCCGTAGCAGAACATGGAGTTGTCCTCAAGGCCCATAAGACAGAAGGTAGTTGTTCTGCCCAGTTGCCCCTGACATTTTCTACCTTCTTTTTCAAGAGATTTATGATGAGTTTGTTGGCGGCCTCTACTTGCCCATTGCTTCTTGGATGATGTACAGAAGCGAAACGTAGCTCAGTGCCAATTTGTTTACAGAAATTAACAAGAGTTGAATTATTGAACTGAGAACCGTTATCCGTGATGATTGCCATTGGAATTCCGTGTCGACATACTATCTCTCCCCAAATAAAATTTTTCACGGCTTGAGTGGTAATTCTGGCCAATGCTTTTGCCTCTATCCATTTGCTGAAATAGTCAATCATGACTATAATATATCGTCGCTTCCCACTTGCCATAAGGAAAGGCCCAATCAAATCCATTCCCCAAACTGCAAACGGCCATGGAGTTGCTATCGACTTGAGTTGTTGAGCCGGCTGATTTTGGAGAGGAGCAAACTTCTGGCACTTTACACATTTCTTAGCAAATTTTTCCGCATCTTTCCTCATTTGAGGCCAAAAATAGCCTTGCCTCAGAATTCTTTTCTCCAAAGTTCTAGCCCCAGAGTGGCTTCCACATTCTCCAGAATGGACCTCCTGAATGACCGTTGGAATTTCCTCCTCCGAAACACACCGTGCTAATGGCGAAAGGAAAGTTCTTCTATAAAGCACTCCTGAACAAGATAATAGTTAACCGCTTTTCGTTTAAACCTTTTCTATCTTTTATTGATGAATGGAGCTCTCCAGTCGAAAGATATAGAACAAATGGATCCATCCAAGACGGATGCTGATCAATATCCATGACCTCTCCTTCTTCAATTGCCGGGCGAAACAATTCCGAAGTCGTTCCTCCTGAGAGAAGTCCAAATTTTGCCAACTCATCTACTTCCACATTCTCACCTCTTGGAATATGGTCGATGGTAAAGCTTTTGAACTTCCCTACCTCGATTTTTACCAGAGTTAGATACCGCTTTAAAATACTATCTCTAGTTTCGAAAGTTCCATTTACTTGAGAAGCCATCACTAAAGAATCTGTGAAGACTTTGACATCATCAATCCCCAGCTCTCTAGCAAACTTAAGACCAGCTAGCAAAGCATCATATTCCGCCTGATTATTTGTTACTTGAAAATAGAACTTCAGCGCCTGATCCAGCCTTACTCCATTTGGGTTGATTAAAACAACTCCCGCTCCGGAAGAATTTTTCCCTGAGGCTCCATCCACGAAGATTTTCCAGGCAAGGGGCACTCCGATTCCCTTCTGCGACTCAACTTCTTTGGCATCCACCATGAAGTCTGCTAAGACTTGAGCTTTGATCGCCACCCTTGGGATATAGGATATGTCAAACTCACTGAGCTCTATTGCCCACTTTGCCAACCTGCCTGAATGCTCTGGCTTCTCCAAAACATTCTTCAATGGAAGATCAGTAACGACTAGAATCGAATGAGCTTGAAAATATGGTCTTAATCTTCTCGCTGAAATTATAAGCATCAAGGCCAACTTTTCGAGAATAGGATAACGAGTCTCTGCATTCTTCAGAATTCGACTCACGTAATAGACTGGGAATTGCTTCTTTTTCTCCTCTCGGACCAAAACAGAGCTTATGGCATCGGCTCCGACTCCCATATACAGAAATAGATTTTCTCCCTCTCGCGGGCTTTGGAGCAAAGGGGTTGATGTCAATTGCTTCTTAAGCTGAGTGAAAGCATCATCACATTCCTTCGTCCACTCGAACCTACTCCCTCCCCGGAGGGTTTTAAAGAAAGGTGCACTCTTATCCCCTGATCGGGAGATAAAGCGACTTAAACCTGCCATCCTCCCTCCCAGCTGCTGAATTTCTTTTGGGGACTTGGGAGGCGGCATTTCCAGTATAGCTCTTACTTTGTCAGGATTGGGTTCCAGCCCTTCTGGAGTAAGGAGGTGACCCAAGAATTTTCCTTTACTTGCCCCGAAAACACACTTCAACGGATTCAACCTCATATTTAAAGTTCAAAGGGTTGCGAAAGTTTCCGAGAGGTCTCTAAGATGAGAAGAGAATAATTTGCTTTTTATCAAGAGGTCATCAACGTATACCTCAAGGTTTCTTCCTTTTTGACTCCTGAAAACTGTATCCATCATTTTCTGATAGGTTGCTCCAGCATTCTTTAGCCCGAAAGGCATTACGAGATAACAGAAGCAACCATCATTTGTGATAAATGAAGTATGAGGTATATCTGGTTTATGCATTCTGATTTGCTGAAAAAGCATCTAAAAAACTCAGAAAAGAATAACCTACCGCGGAATCTACTAAAGAATCTATCCGAGGCAAGGGGTAACAATCCTTGGGGCAAGCTTTATTGAGTTTAGTAAAGTCAACACACATCCTCCACTTCCCACCTGACTTCTTTACCATTACAACGTTTGACACCTGATGAGTCCTGATCATATACACTTTTATGGACTCATCTGGGCCGTTTTTCAGTCATTTCACCGCACTTTAGCCCTGTTATTGTTTATATTTGATATTCCATGCTAGGTGCATCTCTAGGCCCATTTTGGTGTGATTTCATGCTTATCTTCATTAGTAGTTTTCATGTACTGTTAGGTGCCACTTTCAGTGGCTAGATTCGTGGTTGTGCTGGATTAGGAGTCGTGTAGGTGTTCCCGGTGCAATTCTGCACAGGAACACTGCGCACGATCACCGGTTCTATTGCGCACGACCACTGGTCGTGCGCCACTGATCGTGTGCACTTAACCCTTTTTTCATGAGTTCTGTTTGGTGCAGTGCGCACGACCATCTACGATAGTGCGCACGACCACCGGTCGTGCGCCACTGTTCGTGCGCACTTATCATTAATTTAATGAGTTCTATCTCGACCAGTGCGCACGACCACCGACGATAGTGCGCACGACCACCGATCGTGCGCCACTGGTCGTGCGAACATTGTATTTTATAAATTTTCTTAGCTTGCAGGCTCCGTCCAGTCAGGCGCACGATCACAGAATGCTAGTGCGCACGACCATTGGTCGTGCGCCAATGACCGTGCGCACTGTTTATTCCAGCGCTTATAAAACGACCTGCTCGCGAATTAGGTCGGGGATCCCGCATTTTTCCGCCGTTTCTTGCGCAGTTCCGCCCAGTTTCGCCCCTCCATTGTCGCCCACCATCTAGAGGTGCTCCGGGCTTGTTCTTCACGCCAATCTTGAGCCGGAGTTTCCTCTCGGCCTCCTCCTTCATCCAAGAGCTCCAAAGGAAGACCTAGCCTCCATTGCCATCAAGCAAGAGGAAGTTTGCAACCTCTACCGGATCGTGACACGAAGAAGACGGGTTCATTGGGAGGTGTGACAGCCCTTCTCTACCCCGGACGTAGTTGCGGACCGAGCTTGGACGCGGATTGACAACCCGGCGATTCCAACCGTGAATCTACAACGAGACTTCAGATTCGGTCGATTTCTTGCCTTATTCTTCTCTTATTGATGTGTATATGTTTTAGATCTCATTATTATGATGAAGTGGTACTTAAACTAGTTGTATTTCTATTTATTTCATGTCTATGTGAAATATTTGTTGTTTGAGTTGCTTGAGGTGCGCCCCATTCCATCCTCCATCCCGCCGTCACGTTCGTGTGCCGCACTAGCAATTGCTAGTGGCGTGCTTCTCGAAGAGGTGCTTGCGACCCTCATTCCGTTAGCCTACTCGCCCATCCGCCTACCGAAGCGTGGCATCGCGGCCCGTACTCCATCCCGCCTAACGAAGCAGCGCGCTCAAGGCCTGCATAGTTCGATCCGCTTGCCTACTCGTCCATCCGCCCTTACGAAGTAGCGCGTTCAAGGCCTACGTAGTCTTCCATCCCGCCGAGCGAAGCATTGCATAGCGGCATTGCATAGGAGTAGTTGTAGCTTTTTCTCTTTATTTTCCACAAACCAAATCAACCCCCGTGTCCGCAATTCATCCGACCCAAAGGACTTCGATCTCAAGTCCTTCCTCGAACGTTAACTCCACCTTACTGTGTTCCTTGAGAGATTCGATACTTGGGGATTTACTTCCTCATATTATTACTTGACAATGACCGGTTCACTGCCGTTCGGATCGCAGTCTCGCTACCGCCTATAGCGGTGTGCAGGATTTGCGCATCAAGTTTTTGGCGCCGTTGCCGGGGAGCACAGTCGTGTGAGTTTTCTGGAGAGGGAGAACCTGAGAGAGAAGCCCTTCCATTTGTAAATTGCATTTCTTAGTTTTATTTCTTTTTTATTCCATTTTCCTGTTTTAATTAGGTTGCTTTAGTAATTTTTGTTAGGTGTAGTATTTTGCACAATAGCATTTTTTATTTTTGAATCGTTTTATCTTCGCACTATGTGGGCACATATTAATTTCCGTTGCCGTTGGTGTGGAGCTACCTCCCACTCTAGTGATGAATGCCCTACAGAGAATAGTAGGCATAATTCTTATAGCCCAGCATATGGAGCACCGACTTCGTCTGATACTCCATATGGTGCGCGTAAGTCTTATGGCTACTCTGCTGAGCCTTTACCGTCTTACTTCTTTTCGGCTTCAGCCCCCGCTGTGCCAAATAAGCCCGCAAGGCAGTGCCGGTTTTGTCGGAGCATTGATCATGTCTTGAAGGACTGTGCCGAGTATCTTCGCCAATTGGACGAGGATGACGAGCCGGATATCCGGATCGTCCCAACTCCTAACTCTGGCGGCACACCTTCAACATCCGGTTATGTGTCTTTGTCACCTTCACATCTTGAAGGGTATGGCATGGACACGTTCACCGGATGTGCGGCTGATCTGGGCACCGACATTGCTGAGCCTATTCTCCCAGTGCATCCACCACCCCTAGTGGATTCGATTCTTTGTGAGGAATCGGTGCTCGACTTTTATCCAAGCACTATTCCTCCCCCTGTTGTGCATACTACTTTCGTCTCTGACGACATTGTTGAGGATGTGTCGCGGGATGAGGCTGGCGATTTATGTGTTATGCCTGCCCCTATGGAGGAGGACAACCTACTAGGTGAAGAGGAGCTTTCCTCAACACCGGTGGAGGAAGTCCAAACCTTGGGCATGGCCACTGTCGATCCCGCTGAACCTTGCGGCATTGATGACAATGCCAACATTATTTTACTTCCCCATCCTGATGGGAGTGAGACCGGGATCACTCCCCCGATTGATTTTTATTCATGTTCTTCTTCTTTTTTATTTCTTGATCCCCTTTCTCTATCTGAGCCTGTACAGGTTGAGTCTTCACAGGTACCTCAGGAGGACTTGGAGCATGATGCTCAAGTCAATGATGAGAGCATCCTCTTATGTGAGGAGGTTGATTCCCCCTCCGTAGAGGAAGCTCCACTCATTTCCTTCTCCTCCTGCTGCCTCCCTGGGGATGATACCTTGCTGGGCAAGGATAATTTTGGTGAGTTGAGTGAGGATTCCTCCTCTTCTTATTTTTTATTCCCTCTACCTGTGACGAGCAGGTATTATTTATATTCGGGTAGAGGCGTGACTGTTCTGTTGCCGTATCGGTACCCGCTACCGACACGCATATTAGAACAGTTACCTGTGCACTTCTCTTTTCATAGACCCATTAGCTAGAACTGTTTTCAATTTGAATAAGTCGTGCTGGGAGGACAATAACCCCAGTAGTTATCTTACCTTTTCCTGCATTTCTTATTTCATCTTGTTTAGTTTAGTTAGTAGTATTCTTTTTTTTTCAGTTTTCTATTTTCTTTTGTTTCTGCGGAGCTGACCCCTGCAGGTATCTTCTCTGGATGACGGATGCTGCAGCTTAGTCTTGGTTTAAACGCCAATCTTCTGGTATGCTCACTTGCTGGGCATTGGGTACTCTCTTCCCCTAGCCTTTTTTGATTTTCATGTCATATATTATGCGGATTGTTTAGTTTAAGTCTGGGGGAGAGTAGTTTTGTTTACCCGCTCACATGCACTATTGCACTGCATGCTAGAAGATTCCATTTAAAATGTTCTGTTTATTTTCATTGCACACCACATCACCCACTTGAGCGCGTACTCATCTGTTTGCTTGCTCTGTTGTGAATTTAATTCTTCTGCTTATTTGGGAAAGTCTAGGTGATGGCTTAGGACTATGTAGCAGAGTAAAATGTTGACTCTAGTAGTGCTCCTAGTCGAGTGCTCGGTTGCATAGAAATTTGTGTAGAGTAGACTTCTCTTTATACTTATGGTTTTATATTTTTCTTATTAGTGTAAATGTTGTTTACTCTACTCAAATGGTGAATTCGGTGGAATCAAACGGTAGCATAGGGATGTGTGTAAACGATCGCTAGATTCGTATTGCTTGAGTCGGGAGAAAGGAGAATCTTTCTCGGTGGCTAGAACTTGCCCCAAGCGATTCTTGAAGCATGGGTATACGGTTAGTCAATTGCGTGAATGTGATATAGGCCATCATTTTGGCCCGGTTGAGCCTTTGTGCCTATCTCTACCGCTATATCCTCGCTAGCCCAGTTGTGCCTACCCGTTCTTTGATTCAGCCCCACTTTTATTTCACCAAAGCCCAAAAGCCAATCCTAGTCGCACACCCAAATCTGAGCTTTAGCTGTTTATTATTTTCATGAGTTGGGTTGTTGATGTGGTAATATGTTTGTGAAGATGTGGATGTGTCCTTTTGTTTATTTGCTGAAAATGATAAGAAAAGAAAAAAAAATGAGAAAAAGAAAAGAAGTTAAAAAGAAAGGAAAGGGAAGGAGTGTTTAATTGAAAATCTTTATGTATAGATTTATGTTTGGGAGTAGGCGGTGCACGCACCCATGCTGTTAAGTCCAAGTCTGGGGGTGTTGTGTACCCGCGTGTTTGTGTGGTGAATGAGGATAGTTTCCTGCATTAGCTCATTTGGGTTTAGTGCTTGAGCCGTCGTTTTTATCTTTGTTTATCCTCACCTAACCCAAGCCTCTTTTAAAACCTAAAGTCCTATTGATTCACGCATTTGAGTCAAACCAGTGCCGTGGAGAGAATGTGACCGGGCAAGCTTATGGTCACCGACACTGATGGATTTCAGTGGAGTTTTTCCCGCATCCCAATCTTGAGCAATGCTCATCTCAGCGCTTAGTTTACTTTCTCCGTATGCATGACCGGATGATTCACCGTAGTTCACCATTTTGAGTGGTTGTAATATGCTTTTACTCTTTTAGAAATATATAAACTGTTTATATAATCAGAAATCTTCTCTACTATTCTTCTTTTGCACGTGAGCATGCGACTTCGCATGGTACTCTGTATTGTAGTTTTAAGCCATCTACTTTTCTTTCCCTGTTCGCATGGAATTTGTTTGCTCGGGACGCGCAAACAGGTAAGTCTGGGGGTGTGATGAGTCCTGATCATATACACTTTTATGGACTCATCTGGGCCGTTTTTCAGTCATTTCACCGCACTTTAGCCCTGTTATTGTTTATATTTGATATTCCATGCTAGGTGCATCTCTAGGCCTATTTTGGTGTGATTTCATGCTTATCTTCATTAGTAGTTTTCATGTACTGTTAGGTGCCACTTTCAGTGGCTAGATTCGTGGTTGTGCTGGATTAGGAGTCGTGTAGGTGTTCCTGGTGCAATTCTGCACAGGAACACTGCGCACGATCACCGGTTCTATTGCGCACGACCACTGGTCGTGCGCCACTGATCGTGTGCACTTAACCCTTTTTTCATGAGTTCTGCTTGGTGCAGTGCGCACGACCATCTACGATAGTGCGCACGACCACCGGTCGTGCGCCACTGTTCGTGCGCACATATCATTAATTTTATGAGTTCTGTCTCGACCAGTGCGCACGACCACCGACGATAGTGCGCACGACCACCGGTCGTGCGCCACTGGTCGTGCGAACATTGTATTTTATAAATTTTCTTAGCTTGCAGGCTCCGTCCAGTCAGGCGCACGATCACAGGATGCTAGTGCGCACGACCATTGGTCGTGCACCAATGACCGTGCGCACTGTTTATTCCAGCGCCTATAAAACGA
This sequence comes from Dactylorhiza incarnata, assembly GCA_033032865.1. NCBI lineage: Eukaryota > Viridiplantae > Streptophyta > Magnoliopsida > Asparagales > Orchidaceae > Dactylorhiza > Dactylorhiza incarnata. The sequence goes on from JAWHQI010000005.1 coordinate 18,284,299, forward strand.
CCTGCTCGCGAATTAGGTCGGGGATCCCGCATTTTTCCGCCGTTTCTTGCGCAGTTCCGCCCAGTTTCGCCCCTCCATCGTCGCCCACCATCTAGAGGTGCTCCGGGCTTGTTCTTCACGCCAATCTTGAGCCGGAGTTTCCTCTCGGCCTCCTCCTTCATCCAAGAGCTCCAAAGGAAGACCTAGCCGCCATTGCCATCAAGCAAGAGGAAGTTTGCAACCTCTACCGGATCGTGACACGAAGAAGACGGGTTCATTGGGAGGTGTGACAGCCCTTCTCTACCCCGTATGTAGTTGCGGACCGAGCTTGGACGCGGATTGACAACCCGGCGATTCCAACCGTGAATCTACAACGAGACTTCGGATTCGGTCGATTTCTTGCCTTATTCTTCTCTTATTGATGTGTATATGTTTTAGATCTCATTATTATGATGAAGTGGCACTTAAACTAGTTGTATTTCTATTTATTTCATGTCTATGTGAAATATTTGTTGTTTGAGTTGCTTGAGGTGCGCCCCATTCCATCCTCCATCCCGCCGTCACGTTCGTGTGCCGCACTAGCAATTGCTAGTGGCGTGCTTGTCGAAGAGGTGCTTGCGACCCTCATTCCGTTAGCCTACTCGCCCATCCGCCTACCGAAGCGTGGCATCGCGGCCCGTACTCCATCCCGCCTAACGAAGCAGCGCGCTCAAGGCCTGCATAGTTCGATCCGCTTGCCTACTCGTCCATCCGCCCTTACGAAGTAGCGCGTTCAAGGCCTACGTAGTCTTCCATCCCGCCGAGCGAAGCATTGCATAGCGGCATTGCATAGGAGTAGTTGTAGCTTTTTCTCTTTATTTTCCACAAACCAAATCAACCCCCGTGTCCGCAATTCATCCGACCCAAAGGACTTCGATCTCAAGTCCTTCCTCGAACGTTAACTCCACCTTACTGTGTTCCTTGAGAGATTCGATACTTGGGGATTTACTTCCTCATATTATTACTTGACAACGACCGGTTCACTGCCGTTCGGATCGCAGTCTCGCTACCGCCTATAGCGGTGTGCGGGATTTGTGCATCAACACCCATTCTGGGTATTGGATTGGTTGGATGAACTTTGCCTTCAGGAGCTTCCCTACCTCTTCACGGATGGGCTGTGCTAGAGTAGTTGCGACAGACCTCTTCTTTTGCTGGATCAGGATGAAGTTTGGGTCAAGATTGATATGGTGGCAAGCAACATTCGGATCCACTCCAGGCATATCATCCGCCGACCAAGCGAAGATATCTAGATTTTGCAGAAGGCAAGAGATGAGCTGACTCTTGTCAGCTTCAGATAATTCAGCGTTGATGGAGAGGCTCTTGCTCTCATCTTCCTCGTTGATCCGAACCTCTTGAGTTGCTTGGGCAGGTTCCAAGCGAACTCCATCTCTTGCACCTTCCTCAATTTCCTCTGCAGTTTGGATTTGTTCAGGAACTTCAATTGATTCATCCATCATGACTTCTTGGGGAGAAGGGGACACGATCATGTTGACCGTCTTTACGTAGCATTCCCTGGCTTTCCTTGGGTCGCTCCTTATTCGGTGTTGTTTGCCGTTCAAGGCGAACTTCACTGCTTGATGATAGGTGGAGACAATGGCTTGATATGCATTCAAGAAGGGTCTTCCAAAGATGGCGTTGTAGCTACTGGGAGCATCAACGACTATAAATTTGATCAGCTTCACTATCCCTCCCAGAATCACAGAAAGAGTGACGAGCCCTTCTACCTCTTTCTTCTCTCCTGAAAAACCATAAAGGGGGCCTTCAGTTGAAAGGAGGGTTTTACCTGTCTTCAACGCCTCGAAGGCAGGTTTGAAGAGCACATTGACTGAACTTCCCGTGTCAATCAGAATCTTCTCTACTGTATAATTTTCAATTACAGCTTTGATGACGACCGCGTCGTCAAAAGGATTCGCGGTCTGAGGAAGGTCTTCGTCACCGAAAGTGATTGTTCCCCGGACCGGGGCTGAAGAGGTGGCAGCAACCTCTGATTGATAAACCCTTTTCAGACTCGCCTTCCTTGAAGATTCCGGGCTTGCACCTCCGTGGATGCAGAAGAGATTGCCCAAGGCGCCTTCGTCATCAGCATCCACACATTCATTGGGAAAGTCGATATTGCCTAGATGGCCAATATCGTCCACTTCTTCGCATTCCCAATGGACTTCCGCTACTTCCTTAGCCTTGGAGGTTGAGGCTTTGGCAGAATCATTCTTCTGGATGAGATCTCGAAGCTTACCCTCCTTCAAAAGCTTCTCTAAGAACAGGCGGAGAGCTCTACAATCCTTTGTCAAATGTCCCCTATCTCTATGGTACTCACAGTAGAGAGTAGGATTTCTGGTCTTTGGATCCGAGTTTAGCGGAGCTGGCTTCTTGAAAAAGGGTTGCTTTTGAAGAATTTGGAGCACTTCACTCATAGAAACACCGAAGTCTGTAAAAGATTCTTGGGATTCATTGTAGAGCGAAGGAATGGGCAGAAGAGGAGGTTGGGCGTACTGGATCTGGTGGACTGGGGTGACTTGCGGAGCAGGGGTAGCAGGGGTTTGAAGAAATGAACCTTGAGGTGGGAAAGAATGGTTACCTCGATTGAAGCGGCCGTTGCGATAATTCTTACCTCTCGGAGCTGGAGGTGGGAGTTCTGGTCGAGGTTTTGAGGAAGACAGAGCCGGATAAAATCCCGCAGAGCCTTTCTGAGTGGCCCTGTTTGTCAAATTGCTCACATAGGTAGGGTTGTTGATCTCCCCTTCTATGTAGCGATTGGCAATGCTGATCAGCTCCTGATAGGAGCTAGGCTCCTTGGTTGTGACTTTGAACTTCAGAGGACCCTCCTGCAGGCCACTGATCAAAGCTACCATATAGAGCTCGGGATCCATATCCCTGACCCCCAAGATTTCTTTCTGAAAACGGTCAACGAAATGCGCCGCAGTTTCGTTGTCGCCTTGCTTAATCTTAAAGAGGGTCGCAGGACCACTCTTCCTTTTCTTCGCAGTGGCAAATCTTAGAAGGAGCTCTTGCCTCAGGGCAGCAAAGCTCGAGATAGATTGACAAGGAAGCTTATAGAACCATTCCATGGCCGACCCATCAAAGGAGGTGACCATCAGCTTGCACCTTACTCCATCTGAAATGGTCCTGAGGGCAACAGCAGACTCGAAGGCTTGAAGATGGCACATTGGGTCGGTTTCTCCTGTATACACTGGAAGGCGAGGTTCTCTGAATCCATGAGGAATCGGATCCCGACGAATCTCATCGGTAAAGGGGGAAGGCTCCCCAAAAACGGAAGGTCCTGTAGGAGGAAGAAAAGGTGCGGGAGGATCTTGAGGGTAAGGAAACCCTTCTTCAAAATTCAGGGTCTGAGCCGGAGGTCCTTGGGCTGCGGCTCGGAAAGAATTACGGCGGGCGGCGAACTCCTCATGCTGAGATCGCAGAGGATCTGCGGGCTGAAAGACGGGGTGATCGCTCGGGTGACCGCCTGCCATGCGGTCAGGAGTAGCGACCTGAGAGGTTTGAGGAAGGATCTTCTGGGAGATCGCGGCTAGAACCTGGTTCATAGCCTCAATCTGATTCGCAGAGCCCTGCTGAGCCCGGACGACTTCTTGCCGATCTCGAGCGGCCTCTTGCTGAGACCGCGCGATCTCCTGTTGAACAGAGGCGGCGTCCTGCCTAGCTCGGGCGGCCTCACGGAGAGCTTGTTCAACACGAAGCTCGAAGCGGCGCTCAAGCGCTTCTAACGGATTGTGATCGGAAGGGGGAACGCTGGGAGATCGCAGGTGACGACCTCTACGACGATCAGCCATCTTGAAAGTCTATGGATTTCACCTGACACTTCGAATCTGAAGGTCGCGTGTTCGTTCTGTTGGTGCCAAAAATGGTACCTCCAAAATTCACACTAAAAGGGGATGGGAGAAAACTGCGAAGTGCAGGTTACTAAGACCGAAGATGCTGGAACAAAGGGAAATCGATCACGAAATGGCGATCACGAAGAAATGAGACCGCTTACACAGGTTGTAAGCTGGAGCCTCGGAGCCAAAAGTCCTTTTTCTGGTACCCCTACCCCTCTATTTATAGACGAGGGGGCTGCCCAAACGGGTAGAACTGAAAACTACGGGCTGCCCGGGATACAAGAGAGCCAGGGCAGGGAAATGGAATACAAATAACAAAGAAAAGAATAACGATCAAACCGCTTAAGCTGGCGGTCTCACACTTCTCTGACCGCTCGACACTTTAGAAAATTCCAGTCGAGGAGGCAGCTGGCGATCTGGGCGGTCACCGAAACTGAGACCGCTGAGACCGAAAAATTTGACCAGCAAGAGGAGGTCGCGGGCTTTTCGGACAAACAGGGTGAACTTCATTTCCAAGTGCAAGCAGAAAATTCGTCGAGATCTCACATGAGCACTCGATCAATTAGTCGAGTATACTTGAGAGGTTTCTGAAAGTAAAAGATCATGTTTCCAATTTTGGCTAAGTTAAATTCGTTGAGTGATTTGCTGATTTCTCGTGAATACTCGATGAATTTGTCGAGTACTCTTGAGAGGTCTCGTGATCACTGGACCGAAGTTTTGTTCGATTTCAAATCTAAGCCAAGTTTAATTCGTCGAGTAGTTAAGGCTAATTCGTCGAGTAATCTAGAGATGTCACGTGAACACTCGATGAATGGACTTAACAGTTTTTCTTTTTGAATTTTTTGACGCCTTTCCTTTAGGGCACCGACCATGTATAATACATGTGGGCCTCTGTCCTGAAATCTCATTCTAGCCATTAAAAGAGGAATCCCTATAAATAGTTAAGGGTTAATGCGGGCCTCCGTCCTTTGACGCAACAGAAGATCTCATCGCCGACAACTTGTTCCGCGATTCCTCTCAACGAAAAGTCTCGACCAGATCTCTGGTTTCAGATACTTCAAGTTTTATTAAGATCCAGTTGATTCTCAAATTCAGATCAAGTTTTCTCAAATTCAAGTCATTATACTCCTTCAACCTTCAAGTTCAAGTTCATCTCTTAAGCAAGGAAGAAGAATCTCTTTTCCTCAGATCTAAAGTTGAATCTCTTTGAGATTTCTAAGAAGATTGTTTTCAATCTATTGTTTCTAAAGAAACCTTTCACAACTCTTGTAGGAAGTTTTACTTCCGAGCTTTGTAGATCCTCGTTTAGAGAATCGAGTGTAGGAGAGTTTGTTCTCTGAGTTTTTGTAGGGGACGTTGTCTCTGAGCTTGTAGGAGTTGAAGAATCCTTTCTTGGGCACGACTTGCACTTGGCGAACCGAAGTACTGTCTGAAATTGGGTAAATAATTCCGGCATCTAAGAGTTTAATTATTTCAGCCTTAACGACGTCTTTCATGTTCAGGTTAAGACGACGTTGACGTTGTATGGTGCTGCCTGAATTATACTTTAATATTATTTTGTGCATGAAAACGAGGGGTTAATCCCCTTTATATCTGAGATTTATCATGCAATTGCATGACGGTGATTATTTAAAACTTGAACTAATTCGAAAATTTCTAAATCGTCAAACCAGAAGAAATTATTACAGACAATTTAGAATCATTTTCTAGAAAAATATATTTTAAATGATATATCTAGAAGCTGTATTAATTTGAGACTCGGCGGTTCTTTATAAGAGGTTTTTATTTTAAATTTATTTGCTCAAAAGGTAACGATCGAGTCATTTCTTTTAGCAAAACATTGTAGCGAGCTCCGGATCTTCAAAATTGGTGAAATATTTTCATAAAATGAAGAATAATTTCTTCAAAAGTAGATTCTAAGTTAAAACAAGAATAGTCATTAGGTAAAGAATTTTGCATTGAGGGGTTAATGTTGAAAGTAACTTCATCATCCCCAATCCGAAGGAGGAGCTTTCTGTTACTCACATCAATTATTGCGCCAGAGGTGGCGAGGAAGGGAAGCCGAGTATAAGTGGTACTTCGACATCCTCTTCAATGTCAAGAATGGAAAAATCTACCGGGAAGATGAATTTATCAACCTTGACTAACACATCCTCTACAACCCATATTGGGTATTTAATGGATTGATCCACTAGTTGGATGCTCATTTTAGTTGGGAATGGAGGGCCTAAACCAATCTTTGTAAATAAAGAATATGACATTAAATTTATGCTGGCACCCAAATATTCAAAGTCATGTTTTATTAACAAAATGTCGAACAAGAACGGGATAGAGAACCGTCTTGGATCTTTCAATTTTTTGGCAATTTATTTAATAAAATCGCATAGCATTCCGCGTTAAGAGAAACACGTGAAATATATTCAAGTTTCTTTTTGTTTGAGAGTAATTACTTGAGATATTTCCCATATATAGGCATTTGAGAGATTGCCTCGCAAAATGACACATTTATTTGTATTTGCTTTAAAATATCAATAAGTATTATATATTTCTCCTCATTGCGGTCGTTTCAAATTTTTGAAGGATAAGGAATAGAAGAAGTTTGAATATTGCGCGGAGCTAAAGAAGAAGAAATAGCATGCGAAGGTGAAGCTAAAATGTTTACCTCGGGCTCGACCAATTTTGAAGAATTTACCTCCTTTCCGATGTGGAGGGTTATTACATTAGCGCACTACCGTGGATTGGGCTCGGTGTTGCCCGACAAAGTTCCTTGATGTCATTTGGAGAACATCTTGGCGAGCTGTCCAATTTGTTTTACTAAATTTTTTAATTAATCCGGTGAGATTCTAGATATTGGACTCATTTGAGGCAACATATTTAGAGAAGACCACTTCAATTGAAGAGGGCTTCAGGGTGGTGGCGAAAATCCAGGTGGTCGTATTAGGTGGGCGTTGGGCATTATGTGGGTTGCTCCACGAGAAATTCAGATGGTTCCATAAACCCGGATTATATGTGTTATTATACAAATTGTTATTCAGGTTGAAGGAAGGGCGATAAGAATTTCCATTGTAGAAAACATGCTCTTCAATTAAATTATTATTATTAACTCAATTAGGGGTGGCGGAGGAAGCAAATATCTCTGCCACCTTCATACTTATATGTTCTACTTGTAACGCTTAACTAGGGGTGACCTCGACTTCACAATGTCTAGCCAGCTTATTAGAGCACGACTGTGACACATTCCACTAGTAAGCATTCATGGTCATTTCCTCAAAAAGCTCATAAGAGGTCTCCAATGTTTTAATATTTAGAGTACCCCTGGAGGCCACATCAATCATCTGCCTCATTTAGAAATTTAAGCATTATAAAAAATGTGTACTTGTTGTCAATCAGGAAACTCATGTTGAGGAAATCTATGTAAAAGCTCCTTGAAGCGCTCCCACATATCGTAGAGAGTCTCCGATTTGATTTGCATAAATGAAGAAATATCGGTGCGCAATTTAGCGGTCATGGCCAGAGGAAAATATTAAGTTAAGAATTTTTCAAGAAAATTTGAGAGAAGTGAATTTGGATCTTCGGCCGGGAGACCATCAAAGGTTACTGATTGTTGCACCATTTGGATGATGCTAGACTTGATCTCAAAATTATTATTCGTCACTGTAGGGATACTGTATTATGTCCCTTCCTAGTTTGGCTGCGCATAATAGGACATGGTCCATTGCTGGGCCTCATTAAGATTTGGCTCACCCATAATTTCTATGTTAGTGTCTCCGATAGTATCTTCGAGAATTATTGGTAATTCCTGATCACGAAATCGGAGGCGTCACTATAAGGTGTGCTCGATTTCCAAATCAAAATGAAATTCAGGATTATTCGAAGAATTTTATCGGGTCATACACTGAAAAGAGGACAAAAAATAACTGATGGCTAAAATTTGTGTTGAGTAAAGATTGAGATATGATCCGCGTATACTCTGATAAGGCAAGTGTACCTATCGTTTTATAGTATAGTACTTAGGAAATCAAGTGTCGTATTATTTCTGGGCTTATTGAGTACTTCTACTCACAAAGAAGAGCTATTATTTCATCGATCGAAAAGTCGGGTTTGTTTCGAAAAGCGATTAGGAGAAATTCAACTAAGAAGAAAATTGATGATTAAAAGATTAGTACTTGATCTAGAATCCCTTTTGAATAAAATAGAATTTTATAAAAGAAAAAACTGCAAACTCTTATTGAAACAACTTCGACCATGGAGGTTCCCAAAACATGATAGCACCACTGTCGAGGAATACTACCAACTAACCTTAGGTTGATCGATCAAGACCCCTCAGCCAGTTGAAACCCCTAAGCTTGCTTTAGGCGTTGAACCCCACTATTGGATTTGACTCCAATCCAAAAGATTTATGTCGTCCTCTCTCGAGGAGTACATGCAACTCATTTTATCTTTGAGTGATCTCCTCATATGCACGGATCTCTCGATCAACTAGAATACGGATCCTAGATTAAAAATCATATACCAGACATATGAAATCAAAACAAAGTATATCAAAGATAAATCTAAGGTATTCAAAAAGTGAGCTTGCTAATTAGAAAAAATCAAAACATATTTTATTTTATTCTAAAGTTCATCATTACCAAGTGCTAAAGGAAATTTAGCTGCTCATCATAATGTTGGGAATACAAGTAGAAGAAGAAGAAGACATGATTCAAAATAAGCTAAGTACTTGAATTGAAATTGCAATAAATAAAAACTTGCAACTTGAATAGAAACTAACGAGTACATGAAAATAGTAAAGTAAAGCTAAAAAATGAACTCCAAAATCAAACTCCTGGTCTTCTGGAGATTGCTACCTTTTATAGGTGAAAATTGGGGAGTCACGCCCTTAGTCATGCCCGTGACAAAGGGCGTGTAAGGTGCGTAACTGCTATATTATAAGCCCAGGAATGTTGGGGAGAAAACAACCAAAAATCAATTATCTGGCGGGTAATTTAATGTGAATTCCTATCAACCATATGCCTTTACCCAAATTTATACTACCTAAATGTTAGAGAGATAGCATAAAAAAACTTTGATTATAAATGAAGAGGTACCACGATAAAAAAAACACTGAAGCTGTAAAAGTTATTTTTTTTAAAAATATGCAATGAATAAAAAATACAATAGTGATGTCTAAGATGTGTGACTCTGGGTTTGAATCCAATGGTCAGGAAGCAACGGCTATGGCTGCTGTTGAAGTAGCCTTCATTCTGCAATCAGGACAAGGAAGGAGGAGCCTCTAGTTCACCATCGCCCCCGAATCACCCGGAACTCCTCAACAAGAGCCACATCATTGAGCTTCGCTTACTCCTTTCTCATGGGACCAATAAAATAAAAAAAGGGAGGATCTTAAATCGACTCTCTCTAATATATATTGATGGCGACGACGGCCCGCAACTTGAAGAGATGGTGGACGGCGCACTTATGGATGCCGGCGTCCCCCCATCAAGGATTCCCGCAATCGCCACCTTGGTGACACGTATGAAGGACGGCGCTACAACCTTCGCCCAAGGCGCCCGCTTACAAGTTAATAATTATAATCACTAGTTTAATTATTAATCTATGATAGGCTTAATTTCATGTCATGTGTAATTTTTATTTCTTGGACTGCGTTTAGCACTTTTTGGGATTTAGCCTATATAAGGCTACATGCTGTAAGTTTTATTGATAATTGATGAATGAAAAATTAAAACCCTAACCCTCTCATTTTCCCGATCTCCCTCCTCTCCCGATTCCTACCCATCTCCCTTCTCTCTCGCCGCCTGGAGCCCGATCCCCTCCCGTCGCTCCCTCTCTCTCTCGCCGCCTGGAGCAAGGAGGACCATATCCCCCTCTCCCTTCTTTCCCTCTCTACAGGATTCGGCCAAGGAGGCCGCCCCCTCTCCTTCTTCTCTTTCTCGTTCTCCCTCGGTTCGATCGAGAGCCCTCTCTCCTCTCCATGGTCGCGGGCCACCACCTCTCTTCCTCCCCCTTCCACTCCTCCCTAGCCGCCGGCCTCCCTCAAAGGCTTTCCTTTCTCTCCTTCTACCAACCCCTTCCTTCATCTCCCTCACTAAGCCTATCCAAATTTTGGCCATCCCCTTCTCCCTCCCGAAAAGTAGCCCCCACTTCAAGGAAGACTCCTCCTCGGCGTGGATAACTCCTCTAAAGGTGCTAGTGTGGTTTGACATGAACCAGCAATGGTGTGACGGCGAAAACGGTGTTCAAATCTCTCGCCGATGATGCAACTCCGGCGGAACCGTAGAACGACGACCGGGCTTTGAGTTGCTTGAGGCCAATCCAATCTCAAGCGGGTAATGAACTATCCACAAAGTGCTTCTCTTTTCTTAGATTATTGTGTGGTAGAATTTGTGGCGTGATCTTCGTATCACCGTTGAATTTTTCGTTGGTTTTTTTTCCATTACGAGTCTTGCATTGCATCCTTTTCTTTTATCTTTCGAAGGGGCGTGGAGAACCCCGCTTTTTGTTGGGAGAGATCAACCATTTTCGGAAATCGTAATCTTTCGGTGGATCTCTTTGGTATGACGCATAGCTTGTTCGGACCGGGTGGGTCCTTTTGCTTGATCAAACATTGGCTCATCGCCCATGGGAGATCTCGAGAGGTTTTGCAACCTTCGTGTGGCAAGTGCTTCTCTTTGCCTAGTCCGGTGCACTTGCACTGTGTGGCTTGCATTTGCATCATTCTTCTTTAGTCTCGCGCGGTTAACTAGTTACATTACGAACGGGCGTTGTGAACGTAGTGGCCTGCATCAATTTGGTATCAAAGCTAGGTTCGTGTCGGTTTCCTAATTGGCACAATCCTCATTGTTTTTTTGTAGGACACTTGCACCCACATATTTTCCAAAAAAAAATCTGAAATCAAAATTAAAAAATTTGATTCTCTGCGGTGTGCGAATAGCGGTCTGAAATCTGAAATTTTTGTCGAAAATCAATAAAAAATTTTCTGGACAATCCTCACTCTATTTTCAGCATTAAAATAAAAAAATATCTTAATTTACCCTAGTTATCAGGCGGGAATAAAATTACATTTCTATAAAATTTTAGTCATATTTGCCTTCCCCTAGCCTATGAGCACAACTTTAGGAATGGGGCTGTCCCCGCACTACTCCCATATGGGTTTGGAACAGATGGAGTTCACTAAATTCCGTCATAGGACTAGAGACCCATTCCATGAACCTACAATGACAAGGTTTAGCCGTGATCCGACACATCAATTTCGTTTAAACTTTAAGCACGGTGAGAAGTGGTGCAGGTTGGTCGTTGATAGCGTATGTCATACCAACGCTGTAACGGAGAACGCGGTGTCTAGGATGTTGGTGACCACCGAACCACATCCTTGCCCATACCACCTTGTGTGTCCTGATGAGAGTGTTATTTTTGTGTCCCAGCGATGTTTGGTGCCCTTCACCATTAAAGCCTATTCTGAGCGTGTTTGGTGTGATGTCCTTCCTATGAAGGACTTCCATGTGTTGTTAGGACACCCTTGGCTTGCTAGCCATGATATTATATACGATGATCGCGATGACACCTTAGACTTCATGCATCAATGTTGGCTTATATCTCTTAGGTCCACCCCGCCTACGAAGCCATCGGTCCCATCTGGGGACATTTGTAGCCCTGCTGAGTCGACACCCTAATGCTTAGCAACGAAAAGGGATGTTGACACCACTAGTCAAAATCAGCCTATAGGCTGTATTAGCCACTCAGAAACGAACACTTTATGCCTAACCGTTAAACCCGAGACTAGTCCGGTTAGTCCTAGCCTGCCCATAGGTCATATTGTCCATGTTGATACTCCCACGATTGGCTTAGTGTCTGAGACTGAGGTTGCCCTGGTTAGTCAACCTTTACATGATCCCATTAGCTTTAGGGAGCCTCCTATTGGTCATCCAGAGATCTTTCCTGAGGTTGTCGAAAATTCTAAAATAGAGCCAAGTGATTCTAATGATGTAGGTGAGAAAGCCGAGGAGATGGGGCGACCCTTATTAGCTCCTCACATTCTTGATAACGGGATTAGGGCTAGTGAGTTTCCTGTGTCTTCTAGTGGGGAGGACAAGTGGTCCAATCCGTTATCTGTTGGTAGTAGTTGTGGGTACATTCCCTGCACTAGTGGACCATATGTTAGTGTTAGCTCCCCCGTTGAACCGTCACCCAATTATGGTTGCTTGGGTCCCCCCTACTTCGGTCCCGACCTTGAAGTATGGTATGGAACCCGTTACCACCGCGGGACGAGATGAGTGGTTTCGTTGGGTTGTCCTTCCTATGCTAGTTGACCATAAATTTTGGGATCGTCCTTGGCTTCGTGCTCCCGAAACCACTCCCTTTGGGAGTGCTAGCATTTTTGAATCTAGTCGTGGGAACGAAGTTATGAACTTTTTAACATTCTTATCTCCCAAAGACCCCGCTGCTATAGTTCGTGCGACTACCCATCCTAGGATGAATGTGGATTTAAAATTATATAATGAATTAGTAGGTGTTCCAAGAAGTCATAACTCACCCAAACATGATGAATTGGTGCTAGCCGACCCATCTGGGTCCATTCACTTTGTAGTCACCGCACCACGTAGATCTGACTACGTATCACATTTGACTATTCAATTTTCTGCGTGTCCGCCTACGTTTTTGACCTCGACTACGACTGATTCTGAGTCCTTGCCCATTGTGCCTCTGGATGTGGTGTCACTTAAACATACCTATATACCACACCCGTTTGCACGCATTTACCCACCGCCTTTTGATGACCCTCATTTCCACACGTTAATGACTATAGAAAGGCCTCTTGAGTTGTGTCGCTCGCACATCCTTGCACATCCCGGAGTGATCAACTCTATGGTTTTTGATGAGCGGTTCTCCTTGGCATATCTTCATGTCAAGCGAGAGTATTTAAAATATAAAATTATAGCTACAAAGTTGGAATCCTTTCAAATCATTTTTGATTATAAGGCCCCCATGCCACCTGACTTAGTCCCCTTATCCTCCGCAGTCGGGTCAAGTCATGTAGCACATGGGTTCAGTCCTCATGTATCTAGGACGTTAGTGTTTCATTTTAAAATATGTCACACACACTTCCACTCCCATCTGAGACCGTCCTACGGTAGAATTAGTGATTTGGGTTTAGTCCGGTCAGTCCCTGAGCGGATGCCGTCTGGCTCTGTTAATAAATTAATTCGTAGGTACGCCGACCCATCCATGAACATGAAGAACGTCAGATTTAATGCTTTTATTTCAGATTTTTATAAAGCACCGGATTTTGCGTCTCATATTCACGAGTAGCATAAGCATGTTAATGACACTCTCACCACTCAATATGCATCTTACCAATCGCACACTAACGTCCATCGGAGAGGCTCCCCCCTAAAAGTTGGTGATTTGGTAATGGTATGTCTCGTCCCTGAACGGATGCCTTCGGGCACCATAAAGAAGTTGGCGAATAGGCGAGCCGGTCCGTTTTGAATTTTAAAACGATTAGGTGATAATGCATTTCTTTTGGAATTACCTTCTGATTAGGGAATCTCCTATTTTCAACGTGTCGGATTTAACGCCTTATATCTCTCCACCGCATGATTTATCTATCTGCCGGTTTAATTTTACCACATGTTCTACTGGGTTGGGGGGTGAGATGGTGCCTGGTTCGTCCTCTTCTACGGTCCCTGCAGGAGGTACGTTGGTTGGTGGTGATATTTGTTCTTCTTATTCGGCTAACGCTTTTCCTAGGTTCCCCAGAACCACATTTGTGCCTGACAGGATTCTCCGCAACGAGGTGCTCTCCAATCCCACAGGTGATAGCCAGCGCTATTTGATCTCCTGGCGTGATCGTCCGGCTTCTGACAACTCGTGGTTGCCCGAGTCCGTGGTGATCTTGCTTGATGAAGCTCTCCTTCGCCGCTACGCTCAGTCCAACTCACCGGTGTTGAGTTCTTTTGGGCGGGGAGGATTGATGGCGACGACGGCCCACAACTTGAAGAGATGGTGGACGGCGCACTTATGGATGCTGGCGTCCCCCCCATCAAGGATTCCCGCAATCGCCGCCTTGGTGACACGTATGAAGGACGACGCTACAACCTTCGCCCAAGGCGCCCGCTTATAAGTTAATAATTATAATCACTAGTTTAATTATTAATCTATGATATGCTTAATTTCATGTCATGTGTAATTTTTATTTCTTGGACTGCGTTTAGCACTTTTTGGGATTTAGCCTATATAAGGCTACATGCTGTAAGTTTTATTGATAATTGATGAATGAAAAATTAAAACCCTAACCCTCTCATTTTCTCGATCTCCCTCCTCTCCCGATTCCTTCCTATCTCCCTTCTCTCTTGCCGCCTGGAGCCTGATCCCCTCCCTCGCTCCCTCTCTCTCTCGCCGCCTGGAGCAAGGAGGACCCGATCCCCCTCTCCCTTCTTTCCCTCTCTACAGGATTCGGCCAAGGAGGCCGCCCCCTCTCCTTCTTCTCTTTCTCATTCTCCCTCGGTTCAATCGAAAGCCCGCTCTCCTCTCCAAGGTCGTCGGCCACCACCTCTCTTCCTCCCCCCTTCCACTCCTCCCTAGACGCCGGCCTCCCTCAAAGTCCTTCCCCTCTCTCCTTCTACCAACCCCTTCCTTCATCTCCCTCACTAAGCCTATCCAAATTTCGGCCATCCCCTTCTCCCTCCCGGAAAGCAGTCCCCACTTCAAGGAAGACTCCTCCTCGGCGTGGATAACTCCTCCAAAGGTGCTAGTGTGGTTTGACGTGAACCGGCAATGGTGTGATGGCGAAAACGGTGTTCAAATCTCTCGCCGATGACGCAACTCCGGTGGAATCGTAGAACGACGACCGGGCTTTGAGTTGCTTGAGGCCAATCCAATCTCAAGCGGGTAACGAACTATCCACAAAGTGCTTCTCTTTTCTTAGTATATTATGTGGTGGAATTTGTGGCGTGATCTTCGTATCACTGTTGAATTTTTCGTTGGTTTATTTTCCATTACGAGTCTTGCATTGCATCCTTTTCTTTTATCTTTCGAAGGGGCGTGGCGAACCCCGCTTTTTGTTGGGAGAGATCAACTGATTTCCAAAATCGTAATCTTTCGGTGGATCTCTTTGGTACGACGCATAGCTTGTTCGGACCGGGTGGGTCCTTTTGCTTGATCAAACATTGGCTCATCGCCCTTGGGAGATCTCGAGAGGTTTGGCAACCTTTGTGTGGCAAGTGCTTCTCTTTTTCTAGTCCGGTGCACTTGCACTGTGTGGCTTGCATTTGCATCATTCTTCTTTAGTCTCGATTGGTTAACTAGTTACGTTACGAACGGGCATTGTGAACGTAGTGGCCTACATCATATAAATATATCTGTATCTGTTTCTCTCCATTTATTCATCCTATTTTCAGCATGTTGGTTTGGAAGGCTCTGTACATTAGACAGTGTTGAGGATTTGAGCTAATTGAATGCTTTGGAATTTCAATGAGAGTGTTTGGGCCACACATTTCATTTACTTGGCTTCTTCACAGACTTATAATAACAGCTTGACTACCACCTAACAACCATGATTCTTCATTGTCATATTTGGCTCCGTTTGGCATGACAGTGGCTGTCGTGAACGTGGTGGTAAAATCGTCATTCGTGAACTGGCACATAAGAAACTTCATCCACTTTTATGTTCAAGTGGATGAAGTTTCTTGGGTGGACATTCATGAATGACGATTTTACCACCATGTTCATGACCGCCACCACGGTACCAAACAGTGCCCAAATCTCTTTCATTGATCAACTCTATGCCCTAGTTTTTTTAACTATCAGAAGGGTTTGAACTTTGAGGTCAAAAATATTCCATCAAAAAATTTCTGCTGCTCTAAACTACTATTGTGCAAATTCTGTAATTATATTTATCTGGCGTGTAAGCTGGAAACAGTGCAATATGGAAACTACATGCATTGAAAGCTTGTCGGGTGAGTCACGCCCGTGACCTGAAGGTCACGCCCTTTGTCACGCACGTGATAGGGGGTGTGTAATTTTTATCCGACGTGGCATAGGTCTTCCGGGAGCTGAAAGCAGGCATGACCGTGACACTGGTCATACACTATGTCACAGCCATGACCTAAGGCGTGTACTAAGGATTTTCGAAGATTTGTTCCATTATTTCCCCTGAATATGGCTGTGGACTTGAGTTTGCTATTAACTACCCCAGATTACCTAAAAGTACAAAACAAAGTAAATCAGACATAAATTAAACTAAAACTAAATAAAAACAAATTAATTATTACTAAAATATTATATAAAAATAACTATAAATAATGTACTATCAAATAGCCCCAAACATAATCTTTTGCTATTCGAGAGCAAAACCAATTCATAATTATGAGAAATATTTATATGTTATTTAAAAAAAAGAATTTACTCATAATTATGCATTTAAAATTATATATGACTCATAAACAAATATGTTTTGAAAGAAAGTTTATATTCATAGGAAATTAGTCATGATTCATAAGTTGATATGCGTAGAATAAAAATTAGTTTCAAAAATTCTCTAATTAAATTTTCATAAATAAAATTGTATTGAATTAAGCAAAATAATCGAAGATTAGAATTATAGAAACTTTTAATAACATTTGAAACTTTTTAGAAAAACCCAAAATATTAACTAAGCTCTCTCATAAATATCTTGAATATGAAATGATATTGGATGAATAGGGTAAAAATTGGCATAGAGGAGTTTTTTTAATTGGGAAATGATGAATTTTATCCTCTCATTTCCATCTTTTATTAACTGCTCTTCTTTCTTAAATATTGCAAATGTATATGTTTAGAAGTGATAAATTTTATCCTCTCAACTCCATGACATATAATCTTTTAAAAAAAATGGGTGCATATGTTTAGGAATGATAAATTTTATCCTATCATTTCATGACATATGATCTATTATACCTTTTTTTTATTTTGCCAATCAAAAGGGTAAGTAAAAAGTAAAGGAGGGACTAAGGCTTAAAGGTTATAAAATTTTGAAGATAAATTTAATGAGAGCATAAAAAATAAATTGAGAAATCATAAGAATCTAACAAATTATGAAGAGACATATAAAATAGAAAACACATAAAAAGAAAACTTTTGTTCTAAAAAGCATATAAATAAAACCTCATAATTAAAATTGGTTGAACTCAAATAAAAAAGTAAGGAAGTATCTAATATTACAAGATTTATAAGTACAATTTTTAAGTTATTTCATAGGTTTTACATTTTTTATATATTTTTAAAATTAATTTGAAAATAAAAACCAAACAAAAATGTTTGTTTTAGTTCTTTGACGGGCTCTCAAGGTACTAGGCGGTATTGTGGGATGAAAGCCCAACATGGCCCTTTCGAAAGAAATTAGTTTTCTAATTTTCTATTTTTTTTGTATTTTGCATTTGTGAAAAGAAAATAAGATAATGAAAAACGGAAAAGAGAAACATTGTTTTGTAAAAATAATTTGATATTTTTGATTAACTTGTGATTGATTTGCAAAAATAAGAGAAAATACCCCCACACTTAAAAAGAAACCCAATGTTTTAGAAAAAATAAAAGTGCGAGTAAATGAGAGAAATCTTCCCTTATAAAGAAGAACAAAGCATCACTGAGCCAATTGAAGAAAACATAACTTGAAAGCAAAACATTGTTTTGGGTTTTTCATTAATAAACTGGAAATAAAACAGATACAAAAGATACTAAAAACAAAATAAAAGATACAAGCGACCAAAAAAATAAAAACTCTAAGTGCCATCGTTGTCGTCCTCCTGCTAATAGTAAGCGCGCAAATCAGCAAATTCCCTCTGTAGGTGCTCCATAGAGGAAGCATGGCGCTGCTCGAGAGTAGAAAACGAGTGTCGAAGTGAGTGCGCATGGGTAACTATTCATTCTAGATCTGATCCAGATGAGTGTGGAGCCGCCCAAACCGCTGATCGTAATATGCGGACGAACCAGGCGCTGAGGGAAAATGCTGATGTTGCTGCTGCTGCTGAGGAAACTACTGACCGAGAGGAGCGTCGTCAAAATTGACTTTGAGATCAATGTCAATAAGGTTGCCACCAACCTCGGCAAGAACCGCCTCGAAATCTTGTCCGCGCCGATGCATTAAACCAAGGGCCTAGAGGTTCTTGAAAGTGATGGGCATGGGTTCTTGGACTGTGGTCATGTGAGGAAGTGCATCCCAAAATCCCATACGCTTGGCGAGATGTGTAACGAAGGGGCCGCCATGAAGTGCACTAAGCCTCCTATTTTTGACTGATGCCAAAATAATAATGCAAGCGCCGAACCAATATTGAGGTGGATCTGTTCGGACAGACTATATAAATATAGAAAATCTATCCGGGTCACCAATCCATGGCTATCACCGCGAGTGAAGAGTGTGAATGTGAGGAGGTAGTGGAGAAAAAATAAGGTGGGGGAGAAGAGATGACTTCCCTTAAAATTTTTTGGCGAATACGGGTTGGGGTCGTTATTGATTTCTTCCCAAAATCTTTGAAGTTTGTAACTGCAGGGGAAATCAAGAGCGAGGGCGGTGTATGCCTCCGTAATAGTGAAGGCCTCATCGCTGGAGCCCATGATAAAATTAAACTGACCCAAAGTAAAGCTTTGCGACAGTCTGCCCATTCTGAATTCAATGACATCGTCGGCCCCTGCCCAGCAAAAATTGAAGGAGGAGAAGAACTCCACCGTAAGTTCAAAATATGCGGGCTCCAAAATAGAGAGCAAGGAGGCCCATCCCGGAGTCGAAAGAATATCCCGCACCACACCGGTTTGCCCAAAGGTGGTGAGAACGTTCTAGTCGATAACTCGAAAGACGCCAAATTCCTTTGCACGGAGGATGTCACTCCGAACCTGGTGAGTAGTAGAAGAAAATTGGAACATGGCGTCTGCAGCGAGGAACTCATCGGGGAGTGCAAAAGAGGACTCGTCAGCGACGTGGTTATGGCGGGGGGGGGGGGGGGGGGGGGGCATTTGGGATGAAAGAAAAGAAGAATTCGGCTAGTAGAAGGTAGAAAACAAGAGAGAATTATAGGGGAAGGTATGGAGAAAAGATAGGGGGAGCTGGTCCATAAATAGGGAAAATTTTCAGAGGTCACGCCCTCTGTCACGCCCGTGATCGAGGGCGTGTAACGGGAAAGAGCGTGAATTTAAGCGTGGGGGAGGAAACCGAGTGAAGACCAGTCAACATCTCCTTTTTGGCAAGTCATGCCCTCGGTCACGCCCGTGACCAAGGGCATGTAACGTGGAGGGTCAAATCTGCCAGGGAATCCGAGGCAGACTGGGTCAAAAAGTGGATTCCGAGAAGTCATGGCTCAGGGTCACGCCCGTGACCAAGGGCGTGTTCAAATTTTGTAAATTTTTTTAATTCAATTGCATTAAAGTCAAAAGGACGGTGGTTACGGTCATGGCATACATGTCACGGGCATGACTCTGTATGTCACGGGCGTGATAGTAAAATGGAATCTTTGACCGGCCGTGGGGAGTAATGATGTCAGTAGGACAAATCACGGGCGTGACTTGATATTATCACGGGCCTGAAATGCTTAGTCGCGCGCGTGACAGCACAAAACAAAGCCTAAGGTTGTGGAATCGGGAGAAAATGGGTTCCGTGAATGTCACACTCATGACCATGACTAGTCATGCCCATGACTTTCACGAAAGATGTATGATGTAGCTCTTCGAAATAGCGCGACATGGAAATATGAGTCGAGGTGTGTCACGCCCTCGATCACGGGCGTGACTGAGGCCGTGTAACACAAAATTTTTCAGAAATTTGTTGTTATTGTTTTATTTTTTATATTTTTATATCTTTCGTTTTTTAAGAAAAGCATACAAAATAAAAACAAGACAGAAATAAATGCGTACGGGCGACCAATATCTCGCAAATGACCTCCAAACCTGCAAAAACCTTTAGTAATAAGAACAAAAAGAACAACACAATATTTTTTTGTTTCATTTTTTTCATTATCAAAATTTTCATTTATTTTTTTTAAACAAAATATTTAAAAGAAAAGCAAATAAACAAAAAAAAATTATATAAATATATTTTTGAGTAACTTTTAAAAAAAATATTAAGAAAGAAAAACAAAAAAAAATATTGAAAAATTTCAGATAAAACAATGGTTGCCTCCCAAGAGCGTTTTGGTTACGGTCGTTGAGCTCGACCATGGTGGAGTGGCGGATCACCTTATTCTTAATTTATCATCAAATGATGATAAAGGCTTTGAAAAATGTAAGGTGGACGAATTGGTTATGTGAATGTTAATATTCTCATATCCCACACGGAGGAGAAGAATGCATTCACAAACATCAAAGATTGCCCGAGTGGCATCCAAGAAGGGAGGACCATGGATAAGAGGTATCCCGACGTCTTCTACCATATCTAGGATAACGAAGTCTACCGGTAAAGTAGACTCGCCAATCTTAACTGGCACATCAAGAATTACCCCAAAAGGGGTCTTTACGGAGCGATCTTGTCTGTAGGGGTAGGTTCTCCGAAATTTAATTTTTTGGCTAGGATATAGGGAATAATATTATCGCTAGCACCAAGATCGGTGAAAGCATTTGGGAAATGATTTGTGTGCCTATAGTACATGTAATATTAAAATTATGATTAATATTATTAGCCCGCTCTATCAAATGAGTGGGATAAGGAAGATGGGGCTGAAATTCTTGAAGAGGAAGAGATGGCGTGGTAGGTGAAATCTCCTCTCCAAGGTTCATTTCTGAATCACCCGCAAAGGTCACCACTAAGACATTTGTAGTTGCTGGTGGTGTTCTTTTATGCTGATCGGTGACCGTTTTTAAAAAAAGCCCCACTTGATTCTCAAAATTCTGCAAAGACCCTTGCAAATTGCGGACATCCACATTTTTTTTAGAAATATAATTATTAACCACTTCCTTGAGAGAAGGCGTTTTTGGGTCTTGCGATGGAAGAGAAGAATTTGGAGGAGCAAGGGGAATATTACCCATGTTACCTTGATTTACCCAAGATAAATTTGGGTGGTTCCTCCAACCTTGGTGGTATGTGTTGCCGTAGTGATTGTAGCCCGGATTGAAGGGCGGTCGGTTCGAATTACCCATGTAATCCACTTGTTCCGCCGCATTTTGATTTGGCTCCCAGGTAGGTGTAGAAGAGGGAGCAGACATCCCTTCTAATTTCTCGCTAAAAATCTCAACCTTGAGAGACAAATAAGAAATTGAATCAATTTCATACATCCCGTCCGGTTTTTTGGGCGAGACCGGGGTGTACTCCATTGATATGTATTCATGGCCATCCCCTTTATAAGCTCTTGCGCGACCGCCGATGTTTTGTTATTTAAAGTACCACCGACGGCGACGTCAATCATTTGACGAGTTTGGAGACTTAGGCCATTATAAAAAGTTTGAATTTGCGACCAATCAGGGATTGCATGATGGGGACAATGACGCAAATATTCCTTAAAACATTCCAAAGTATCATAAAGCATTTCATATTCAATTTTGGAGTACGTAGTCATATCTTTACGCAATTGGGCCGATTTAGCGGGCGGAAAATATTTCGTTGGAAATTGTTCTGTCATTTGGGCCCATGTGGTAATGGATCCTCTTGGAAGAGAATTTAGCCACTGCTTAGCCTTATTGCCCAAGGTGAAATGAAAAGGCCGAAGCTATATTGCGTCATCAGAATATCCTTTAATTTTGAAAGTATCGCATATTTCTAGAAAACAAAAAAATATGCGCGTTGGGATCCTCGTCTTGTAGCCCATCATATTGTACATATTGTTGTACCATTTGAATGATGCTTGGCTTCAACTCAAAATTATTGTTCCCAATAGCAGGTCGAACAATATTAGAGTGAGTATCATCCAGATTAGGCTGGGCATAATATGATATAGTCCATTGCGTGGCTGCATCCGGATTCGGCTCACCCATATTAGATGAAGAAGAAGAAGAAGAGTTTTCAGAAAAGAAGTGTCACCGACGGATTCCTCAATCAGATCTTGAGAATTTGGTCCTTGGAATCCTAAGTATCGCCGGATGGTTTGCTCGATTTTTGGATCCAATTTAAGAAGATCTAACGGACTCGTTCGACTCATACACCAAAAAAGAAAAAAAGTAGGAATTTAAGGGAAAAGTAGAAAAAGAAAAAAAAAATATAAATATATATATATATATATATTTAAGATTTTTTTAAAAAATTTAATTAGTCTTAGAATTTCCGAGGACTACTTGATGAAGGGTTGACAGCGGTACTAGGAAATAAGATGAGATGATAACCCAAATCTCCCTTTGTAAGAATTTAATTTCACCTATAAAAGAAAAGAAAAAGTGATAAAATTAATAGAACTAAGCTTTCAAAATATCAACAATAGTTCCCCGGCAACGGCGCCAAAAACTTGGTGGCTAAATACGTGTTGCGTAAAGATTGAGATATGATCTAAGTATAATCTGATAAGGTAAGTGTACCTATCATTTTATAGTATAGGATTTAGGAAATCAAGTGTCGTATTATTTCTGGGCTTGTTGAGTACTTCTACTCACAAAGTGGAATTATTAATTTATCGATCGAAAAGTCAGGTTTGTTTCGGAAAGCGATTAGGAGAAATTCAACTAAGAAGAAAATTGATGATTAAAAGATTAGCACTTGATCTAGAATCCTTTTGGAATAAAGTAGAATTTTATAAAAGATAAGACCGCCAACTCTTATTGAAATAACTTTGACCATGGAGGTTCCCAAAACATGATAGCAACTCTCTCGAGGATTACTGCCAACTAACCTTAGGTTGATTGATCAAGACACCTCGGTCAGTCGAAACCCCTAAGCTTGCTTTAGGCGGTGAAGCCCACTATTGGATTTGACTCCAGTCTGGAAGATTTATGTCGTCCTCTCTCGAGGAGTGCATGCAACTCTTTTTTTATCTTTGAGTGATCTCCTTGTATGCACGGATCTCTCGATCAACTATAATACGGATCTTAGATTGAAAATCATATACCGAACATAAGAAATCAAAACGAAGTATATCAAAGATAAATTGAAGGTATTCAAAAAGAGAGCTTCCTAATTCGAAAAATTCAAAACATATTTTATTTCATTCCAATGTTCATCATGACTAACTACTAAAGGAAATTTAGCTACTCATCATAATGTTGGGAAAACAAGTAGAAGAAGAAGTCATGATTCAAAATAAGCTAAGTACTTGAATTGAAATTGTGATAAATAAAAACTTACAACTTGAAAAGAAACTAACTAGTACATGAAAAATAGTAAAGTAAAGCTGAAAATGTACTCCAAAATAGAACTCCTGGTCTTCTGGAGATTACTGCCTTTTACAGGAGAAAATTGGGGAGAACTCCCTAGGTCACGACCGTGACCAAGGGCGTGTACGGTGTGTAACTACAGTCTTGACAGATCGGGAACGTTAAAGAGAAAACCGCCAAAAATCAATTATCTGGCGGGTCACGGCCTCTGTCATGCCCGTGACCTAGGACATATCTTGACCGAGTCTGGAAACGACAGAAAACAATGCGATCTGGAGTTATTCTGGAAGTTGTGAGAAGGGTCACGACCTTGTTCACTCCCGTGACTGAGGGCGTGTAAGCTAGAAACGATGTGATCTGGAAACTGCATGCATTGAAAGCTTGTCGGGCAGGTCACGCCTTCTATCACGCCTGTGACAGGGGGCGTGTAATTTTTATCCAGTGTGGCATAGGTATTCTGGGAGATGAAAGTAGACATGACCGTGGCACTGGTCACGCCCTAGGTCACGCCCGTGACATAGGGCGTGTATTGTAGATTTTTGCAGATTTGTTAATTATTTCCCCTAAATACGGTTGTGGACTGGAATTTGCTATTAACAGCCCCAGATTACCTGAAAATACAAAACAAAGTAAATTTGGCATAAATTAAACTAAAACTAAATAAAAATAAACTAATCGTTACTAAAATATTATATAAAAATAACTATAAATAATGTACAATCAATAATAAAAGAAAAAGAAAGGTATACAAAAATTATTATTTTATTTTTATTTTTATTTTTTTTATCATTTGATGATTTTAAGGCGATTTTTAGAATAGTCATGTACTTCCCAAGGTCTACCGGTGAAGGGCTCACACTGGCACTAGGAGTTATGCTTGAGTGACATCCCAAACCTCCTTTTCCAAGAATATTATTGCACCTTAACGATTTTTATAAAGAAAAAGAAAAGAAACAATAAAATTAATAGATATTCCATTTTTCGAAATATCAACACAGTCCCCGGCAACGGTGCCAAAAACTTAATAGGGAAATCTAGAGAGATTATTAAAAATCAAGAGATAAAGAGGTTCTTCAATCCTATATCGACAAAGTCAAGCGTACCTTATCGGTTATAGTATATGATATTTAAAATATCAAAGTCATGTTTTTCCGAGCGCGTTGAATATTTTTACTTCAAGAAATGTACAATTATTTTATCAACTAGAACCTTGGGTGGTTTGTGAAATAAAAAAAAAATTAAAATTTGAACTAAGCCAAGAATCAAGATTTATAATTAAAAACAAGCACTCGATATTAGAATCACCTCAGAATGAAAAAAAAGATTCAAATTTTCTTTGGGAAGATGCTTTGACCGTGGAGGTTCCTAAAATATGAACGCTCCTCTCTCAAGGAATGCCCCACCTATGTTTAGGCAGATCGTCGGAACTTTCATTCTCAAACTGAATACCTATAACTTGCTTTACGTTATGAACCTCAATATCGGATTTGACACCGATTCAGGAGAATTTCGTTGACCTAGGGCGTGTCTGGGTTTGAATCAAAATGTTCCTAGAGGGACGAGATCTGGAGTAATTGCAAACATTATATTATGTATCACGCCCTTGGTCATGCGTGTCCAAGGGCGTGTACTCTTAAAATCTGTATTTGGCGGGAGACTCTTGGCAGAATGGCGCGTGATCAGCTTGTCGGGAGGTACACATCCATGACTTCTAATTTACACGGGCATGTCAAATGAAACAAACCCTCGAGGTGTGATAGTAGCCGTTATCTGTCCTGGGCATGTGAAGCACGGTCGACCAGGGGCATGACCTTTAGGCCACAGGTGTGTAATTGGCAAAATTCCTATCATGTCTTCAGATCACGCCCGACTGAGCTGGAACCGTGGATTAAGTTGGCATGGCCTCAATCATGCCCGTGTCTGAGGGTGTGTTCTGTAGATTCTTCTCGACTTAAGCTCAAGAGAGTGGCAGCAGGTCTGAAACACCTTTTTAAGTTGACATGCCCTTGGTCACGGGTGTGACCGAGGGCGTGCATTTGGAATTTTGCTCAAAATATTCAGAAAACCAGGAAATTAGAAAACAAGCCTAAATTAGTACACAAATATATAAAAAAATGATTTATTTAGTAGAATACATATAAATTCCACAAATTCATATTAATACTGTACTAAAATATACTAAAAAATTGGTATAAAAACTACTCATCAGGGAGCTATAGTAATCCTCAAGTTTTGTGCCACCCCATTTTGGAAAGGTTTTTCCAAGTGCTACAACATTCATGTTGAGCCCAAGGTCCAGATCTTGATGGAGAATGGCCTAAATAGGGGCTTGAATTTGACTGATTATTGAGACATTTTGAATTAGGCTATATTTTTATTTCTGGTCTGCAAATAGTTGATCTACATTAATCTAGAAGTAGATCTGATAGTAGTTGGTCATCTTCTTCCTCTAGCTGACGACTAGGATGATTCTAATCTTATATCCTTAAATACTCCCTCTACAGACCACCACTCTTCACGAAATAAATTTATATAGCTTCGTTTTGAAGAAAGGTGAATAATGGCCTAAATCTCAACTTCTAGCAGGCGCTTTTTCTCCCAATCGGTAACGGATTTCTGAATTCAAAACCTTAATTGAGGCTCAGTTCTCATCACTTAATGATCTTGGTTACTAGCACTAGGGGAGAGGAGCGGAAATAATCCTAGTTTAGGACCATTGATCGGGTGTTTCTTCTGGGAGGCATATCGATGGCTATCTCCGGCGACACTATTTTAATGCGTTCTCCTGAGCACATTTTCTCTAGAAAAACATCTGGCTCAACTCCTTGAGTGGTAGGGAAGGTGATGCACAAGTCAAAAATGGGAGTGGATGGAGCTAAATGAGGATATCTCATTAAGAGGGAGTTTCAATGCTCCTCCTTGGCGTCATTTGGCGTTTTCTCTATTGGTAGCAGGCTAGGATTAAAGGGAGAGCTTTCCCCGTGCATTAAAATCACACAAGTCAAGCTCCAAGTATTCTCTGAAAGTGCACAATGAGCCTTTCATAATTCTCTAGAGGGGGGTGAATAGAGATTTAAAATATTTTCTTTTCTATTTATACGCACACTAAAAAAACACCAAGTATTATGCATTCAGCAAAACCAATGACAGAATAAAATAAATGCAGTTTGCTGAAAATAAACACAAAATAAATAAGTAGGGACATCACAGAAAATTACAACACAGAAGACACCAGTATTTTTATAGAGGTTCCCTAAAATGTGGGTACTCCTCTCTTCTATCTCCCTGGTAGGATTGCACAACCTGTTCCTGAGTCTTTTGATAAGAAGACTCTTAGAACCACTGAGTCTTTTGATAAGGAGACTCTTAGAACCACTGAGTCTTTTGATAAGGAGACTCTTAGAACCACTGAATCCATTGAAAGAGGAATTAATAAAACTCTTTTATAGTGTGAATAATAAGGAAAAGAAAGAAGGAAGATGAAGAAAAGAATTCTGTTCTCAGAATTATTTAGATGCTTTTTCTCAAGTTCAGCTTATGTTTGTTTTTCACTGGATCTATTGATGATGAACCCTTGCTTATGATTGTGATGATTTGAAAGGGTTATTTATTCAGATCCTTTTCTCTAAAGCTTCTTGTAATATGGCTGCTGTGTGGTGAAGAAGAAGAAGCAACTAAGTATGTCTCCTATGAAGAGAGATCACTGTATTTCTATCTTAGGGTTTTTGAGAAGGAGGAGAAGCCCTATACGACAGAATACAATAATGTAGTAACTCTATCTCTTTCTTCTCATCTTTTTGCATACTTATTATGTATGATTGGGATTTCAAAAACCTTTCTTCTTTTGGGCTGTCCTGAAAAGGAATTGATCTTTCCCACTTATTTTTCTTTCTTCTTTTGTTCTCGACCCGTCCATCAATTTTGAATACCTTCAAAAAAATGATTTGTTGTGTCCTGGAAAGCTCCATTCCATTCTTGGCAATAAACAAGCCGTTGGAGAACTGTCTCTAGCCTCGTGGTCCTTCTGTAAAGGTCTCAAAAGGATAGTAGAAAAAGCTTCCTTTTTCCGACTGTATTCAACGTTGCGTCGACTTCATCATTCTTCATGTCGACGCACCTCTGAGTTCTAATCAACGTTGCTTCGAATTCCTTCTTAGTTTTGGCTAAATTCAGATGTCAACGCTACGTCGATTCCTTATCGACGTATCCGTCAAGTTGAAGACTTGGACTTTAAGCTTTAACTTCTGCGTCGAATTGTAGTCGAAGTTGCGTCAACTTCTTGAATGGCTTCAACAAGCTCTTTCTTCTGCAGTGAGTTTCTTTCGACGTTGCGTCGACTTGAACTATAATTCGATTGGCTGAATAATTTGCTTGGACTTCTAGTCATAGTTGCCTCGATATCACGTCGAAGTTGCATCAACTTTCATTCGACGCAAGTCTTAACTTACCTTATTTTGTGATTGTTTTGACGTGGTCTTGACACTCTAAGGTGAGTGTGACATCCTAAGACATCTAATGACCAATTTACCCTTACTATACAATGTGGGTAATACAACCTAAGAGGTAAAATCACTTATTGATAATTTGTTAGGTTATATCAAAAAGAGTTTTTCCCAACAATGTCCCCTTATTTATCTTAACAAATTTTACAGATTGTTTAAGGTGATTTTTCACATACTTTGACATAAACACAAATACAAACAAGACATACATAAATAATACAATATAATAGAATGAAACCACATACCACTTCATATATTGTCAAGTAATTGTATTGTTCACCATAGCCGTTTGGTTTTAGAAAGTATAATATTGACAAAATACCTGAATTTCAAAGTTCCTTGTCAGGAGTTTTCCTTTCCCTAGAGAATACCTTTGGTATCACCTTCCTTGCAGCAAATGCAAGAGGTTCATCCTCTTCTTCAGGGCTCCTGACATCTTCTTCATAGATTTGACCTTCATTGAGAGGCTCCCCATGAGATTGTATATTTTCTTCAGCAGCCAGGGCTGCTTCCTTAGCAATCTTTAAAACTTCATCTTCTATGAGCTCCCCCTGAATTGATGGAAGCTCCCTCTGGTTTTCTATAGGCAATTCTCCAGCTGGATCCAAATCAATTGTAAGAGGCTCACCCTGATTTTGTACAAGATCTTCTTGAGGGTTTGTAAGAGGCTCCCCCTGGACATTTGCATCTAGAATTTATGGACTTACTATTTGGAATACAGTAAATTTATCAGGATCTTCATCATCCTTGTCCTTCTCCTGGCCATTCTCTTCTGGATTAGACCTTTCCTATAATACCCCCCTCCCGGAACACAAGACACGGCCGAGGGGAGTCCTATGCCCAGGACAGCCGCCTTGCGGAAGTGCCAGCATATGAGATAGCCTCTTCCACAAGATGCCTATCATGCCAGCCAAACCAATATCATCGAGCCAATCCCTCAATAGTATAAAAGACAGAAGCCATAAATTCACATATAAGTAAAGGTGTCACAATTATACAAAAGACAGGTAGCTCCGAGAGCTCCTGCAAATATCAGAGTATCAAAAGAAATGCCCCAAGGACTACATCTCAAAATTGTCGCTCACATTTGTCACAGATGGTATCGACGGTATCATAGTTTTTGGCCTTGTCGTCCTGGCCTGGCTATCCACCTCCAACTTCGTGCGCTGCTGCTCTTGGGTGCGCACCTAAAAAGAGGGGTGCGATAACTGTTATTCATAAAGACTAAGTGGCTTCACATGCTCTCCCCCGACGACTCCAAGGCACCAAGCGGAAGGGAATGAAGAGAAGCTGCAATATAGACAGTAGTAGCAAAAGCAGGTGGCAATGAAAGATGTAATCACAGCAGTATATCAAATGTACAAAATGTACATCTAATAAGTAGTATGGTCAGCGACAGAGTGTAGGCAAGCAGAGTATATAGATAACTGAATTGAACTTAACTTATAAGGATTCACATACAAGCTTATAAGTTAAGGATTCGAACATAAAGTAACCCATCATATAAAGGTGCCCATACAAGTTTATATGATGAGGATCCAATGCGGTGCAATGTTATGATCATGAAAGGATGAATGCAATGCAATGATTATAATATGGTGACTCGCCCATGCATATTTGCTATGTCGACATAGACCTGTACTTCCAACTTTTCGAGGGTAGCTAACCACTCAGGCACCTCACGTCATGGCCAGACGGAGATAGTGGAACAGGCTCCTCCACTACTAGGTGGGTATGCACACTACCACACCTAGGCCTTACGTACGCCTCAACACTAAGAACACAACATCGAAGCCCCTGCGTACTCTTGCTCGCCAAACTAGCTTAGTCTTTTGACGCGAAAGGGGTCTTTGGGAAGGGAGCACCAAGATCCCAAACCATCTGATCTAGAGTCTAACTGCCAGCTTCTATCGGTGTCATGACTAGCAAACCCGTAGACCCGCCACAAGTAATCCTCTAACCATGATCATTACACCACCATGGGTAAACTATGCACATTCATGTAATTCCCATGCACAACCCGTGCTATCAAGCACCCAAGGACTCATGAAAGGAGCCTTATTACATTTCTCCTCATACAATCAATGCAGATGTTTATTAGCATCCAAGGAGCCAAACCACCGGGTCCTTAACATTGCACCATAAGATATGACCATATCTTATATCCAGCATCAAGCCATCAACGCTACTCATACCGACTTGTTATAAATCTCATGTAATGGCGTGCGTATAACACGTAAATTACTCTATGAGACCCTGCAGGACTACTTGTGTGTATAAAGACATGTTCATATCTTACTAAATAAGTAAGCCCAACTTATCATCAGTATTCAATTCACGTGCTCAATTCAAGGAGTGTTTCAACACCCTTGAAGCTATCACCCATATTGAGAGGTTATCACAAATCTAATCATCTGATTGATTATCAAAGGATGTGAGCATTTATATAAACATGTCCTCTAAGTTCTTCATTCAATTATGCATCACAATGTCCTATTTCAGAATCATAACATTCATCTACGCCTCACTCAATTGACATGGGAATCCTAGAACTCCTACCACCCAAAGGGGGAGAAACCTGAAGTTCTCTATTTGCAAACATCGGTGGTAGAGCTACCGCCGAGCACTAGTGATCCAGACGACACACCTTCCCGTCGACATTGGGTGTCGATGGGAAGTTAGCCCTTCCTATCAATAAGTCGTCACGCTAATGCCGGCGGTAGGGCTACAGTCGGGCGCTAGTATTTCTACCAGCACTCCTTCCCGTCGACACTAAGTGTCGATGGGAAGTTATCCCTTCCTGTCGACAAGTCGACACACTAGCACCGGCGGTAGCGCTACCGCCAGGTGCTAGTGACTCTATCAGCACTCCTTCCCATCAACATTAAGTATCAATGGGAATTTATCCCTTACCATTGGCAAGTCGACACGCTAACACCGGCGATAGCACTACCGCAGGGCGCTTGCTAACAGAGAACAAATCCTCTGTTAAACACATCCAATTTTCTTCCCGTGAAATCTCAGCTCCAATTAAGATCAATTCTTTCTTCCCTTAGTTGATGGATTTTCATAACTATTTATGTGCCCCCTTATTAGTCAAGTGCAATATTATAATTAAAACTCTCTTTAACAAGGGACTATTCATCATCTTCCCCAAACAAGAATTAGGTCATTTCACCTTCTCTCCCCAATACTCCCTCATTAGGCCACCGATCTTCACAAAATCAACTCCTTTAACATCGTATTGAAGAGGGGAGTTGATCGAAGACATACACGCGGTGAACGTCGCCCTAGAACATACGCTCTAGCCTGACCAATTCCTGCGAAACTCCATTAATCTCGCTAAATCAAGCTCTTTTGAGCTCAATGTCTCTCCTAATTAGATCTAAAGATCTAGCACCAAGGGAGAGGGGTTGGAAGTCACCTGATTTTTGGCCGACGATCACGGTTGTCTCCTCGGCGGCATGGCGGCAGTCAGCCAAGCTCAAGTCCTTCTCCAAGCTTGCTTCTTTAAGAACCCTAAGTTAAAACCTTAAGGTGTGAGGAAGAAGAAGAAGAAAAGAAAAAGAAGAAGAAGAAGAAGAAGAAGATAATGATGAATAGGGCCCTCTGATTAAGAGAGTTCAGCCCATTCAGGATAGGAGAGAAGGGAGAGAGAGAGAGAGATTTGCATTAATGAGCATTAAATGCAACCCAACTTTCCAAGCCTTATGTTTAAACTCCAGAACTAGGTGTCAGCTGCTTACTGGCTTTTAATTTCCACCATTAACTTAGATTTAGGCAATTTAGGCCACCCAACATGGGAGAAATCGCGTGCATTGATTCGTCCGCTACCGCCGGGCGCTAGCAGAAACTAACGTCGGCTTTAGCTCCCTTCTACCAATCCTTTGCCATTTGTTTTCTAATTTCAAGGGGTGAGCATTACACCCACTCCTGGAGATCATGGCACTATTAGGACCTCAAGACTCCTACCTAGCCCAAGAATCTCCAAGTTACTCGCGTCATTCGAGGGGTCTAGTTTGAATTGGGATGTTACAAACCCAATAAACAAAAAAATTTAATTTCATCCCTGAAATTTGAGTTTGGGGCTACGGGTATTGAAACGAAGTAGGACAAGCTAGTTTAGATCATACCACGGGGAAACAATCCTGGGTAAC
This sequence comes from Dactylorhiza incarnata, assembly GCA_033032865.1. Classification (NCBI taxonomy): domain Eukaryota; kingdom Viridiplantae; phylum Streptophyta; class Magnoliopsida; order Asparagales; family Orchidaceae; genus Dactylorhiza; species Dactylorhiza incarnata. The sequence goes on from JAWHQI010000005.1 coordinate 18,316,060, forward strand.
GTTGCTGCATATGGTCCATCGGCTCCCAAGTGTATTCCTCTCATCCGTGTTTGGACCACATGACTTTCAAATGGAACACTCTTTCGTTGCAACACTCTGGTCTCGGTATCCACTATGCGGACAGGCTCCAGCCAGACATATCTATCGGTTCCCACAGGGCCCGACGCAGCTGGAACATGCTGATCAGGGTGAAGCAATGCCCTCCGAAGGGATAATACATGGAAGACATCATGAAGATTCTCCAACTCCGATGGTAGCTCCAACCGATTGGCTAAGGGTCAAATTCTCTCCAAGACGGTATAAGGCCTCATATAGCGAGGACTGAGCTTCTTCCTTTCCCGAACATGAGACACTTCGTGCATCATCCTGATCTTCAAGAACACCTTGCCAACAACCTGAAACTCCACTACCCTGTGCTTCGCGTCAGGTTCCTCTGTCCTTGGATCCATAGCAACATCCCTCAATAGAAAGGGAATGGCTGCCCCCATAGAGCCAGTTCCTAGGAGTGTGAAAAAATAGGTGATGAGACCTACTCCACCTCACTCTCACACCTGCAAGGTACACCCAAGACCTGTTGAGTCAGTTATCTTCCCTCCTGCTCACCAACACTCCCACTCTTCTCAAATGTTGAAGCAGAAGAGAAGGTACAACAAGTATGAATGCTGGTGCTGTGGGAAAGTAGGACACTTTGCCCTGGACTGTTGGTTCAACCCAACAGGATCCAATGCAAAGAAAATGCAGAATACTCAATGATGTAGGAATCCATTTTATCCATCTAACAGGAACCAAGGACCCAATCCGAATTGGGTACCTAAGGGAAATTAATTTTTCTTGCAGGTATGTCCAAATGCCAACCAATCTCCAATTTGGTATTTGGACAGTGGCTGCTCCAGGCACATGACTGGAGTCAAAAAGTATCTAAGAAACTTCATCTCTGTGGAGAATGGACTAACTGTGATATTTGGAGGTTCAGAAAAAGGAATGACTAAAGGTTATGGTAATATCTCTAATGGTCTAGTTACCATCACAAGGGTAGCTTATGTTGAGGGATTGAAACATAATCTCAAAAGCATAAGTCAACTTTGTGATCTAGGATTTAAAATTACCTTCCACACGGATAAGTGCTTAATCAAGAAGTCCTTAGAGTCTGAGGCTGTCTTGACTGGCACTAGGAGTGGCAACATTTATTGCCTAAATTTTCTTAATGTAAATTCCTCCATGCCTATATGTCTTATAGCTGATGACAAGGAAGCTCCATGTGTTCAATGGCTCAAGAGACTCGCACACATTAACTATAAGACCATAAGCAAGCTTTTCTCACAAAACTTGGTTAGAAATGGACCTAATATTAAATGCATCAAGGAAGGTCCTTGTCAAGCCTGCCAACTTGGGAAGCAGACAAGGACCAGCCTTAAAAGCATATCTGACAAAGACTCCTTCAGATGCTTATTTCTATTACACATGGATCTGTTTGGTCCAATGTCAATTCTCAGCTTGGAAGGGAAGGCTTACACCCTGGTGATAGTTGATGACTACTCAAGGTTCATTTGGGTATTCTTCCTTAAAAGGAAGTCGGATACCTTAGACATCTTGAAGAACTTTGTCAAGCAAATTCAGAATGAGATGGACTGTAATGTGGTCAGATTCAGAAGTGACCATGGTACAAAATATCAGTCAGGAGCTATGACAGAATTCTGCCAAGAACTGGGTATCTCCCAAGAATTTTCCACTCCTAGAAATCCTCAACAAAATGGGGTTGCATAAAGGAAAAACAGAACCTTGATAGAGGAAAGTAGGACAATGCTAAGTGATTCCTCCCTTCTAGAATATTTCTGGGCAGAGGTTGTGAACACTGCTTGTCATGTGATAAACAGGGCCTTCATCACCAAAGATACCAGAAGACTCCCTATGAGCTAGTGAAAGGCAGAAAACCTACCTTATCCTACTTCAAGATCCTTGGAAGTAAATGTTATGTACTTAATAATTGAAAGGTCAAGCTAACTAAGTTTGCTGAGAAAAGTAGTGAGGGTATTTTTGTTGGTTACAGCTCTCATAGCAAGGCCTATAGAGTGTACAACATCAATACCCAAGCAATGGAAGAATTTGTACATGTGGTATTTGATGAGACTAGCCTTATACATAAGGGTTGGTCTAGTTCTCTAGTGAATGCAGGTACAGTGGAGAGAATGGAGAAGTTATCCATTGAAGACAATGCTGGTACCTCACTCAGAAATAAGAATCAGTCAGCGATAGTTGAAATCGAGGAAGAAACTGCAGAAAGTCCAGAAACAACTGAAGAAATCCAACCTGAAGAAACGCAACCTGAAGAAGTTGCTAATGCAGAAGTGCCCAAAATACTACCAATTGCCTTGAGACAAATGAGAGATCATCCCCAAGAGAAAATAATAGGAAATGTCAACCAAAGTGTGCTGACAAGGAGTAGAGATGCAAATGAAGCATTGTACCTGAGTTTTCTCTCTCAAATTGAACCCAAGAAATTTGAGGAAGCAAATCAGGATCCATTTTGGATTGCAACAATGCAGGAGGAACTGAACCAATTTAAGAGATGCAAAGTTTGGAAACTGGTTCCAAGACTCCAAGGATAGAACATCATAGGAACTAAATGGGTTTACATAAACAAATTGGATGAAAATGGAATCATCACCAAGAATAAAGCAAGGCTAGTTGCAAAGGGCTACAAACAAGAGAAAGGGATTGATTTTGATCAAACCTTTGCTCCGGTGGTCAGACTCGAAGCCATCCTACTCTTCATAGCTTATGCTGCCTATCAAGGATTCAAGGTCTATCAGATGGATGTGAAGTCAGTCTTTCTAAATGGTAATCTCAAAGAAGAAGTCTATGTAGATCAGCCTTCGGGTTTTGTTGATTCAACACATCCTGATCATGTATATTTTCTTAAGAAAGCTCTATACGACTTAAAACAGGCACCTAGAGCCTGGTATGAGACTCTGTCAAGCTTTCTCATTGAGAATAAATTCTCTAGGGGAAATATTGATAATACATTGTTCCTAAGGGAAGTTAAGGGAAAGATTTTGCTAGTGCAGATCTATGTAGATGACATTATCTTTGGCTCTACAGATAACAATCTCTGCAAAAAGTTTGCTAGCTTGATGCAGGGAAAGTTTGAGATGAGCATCATGGGTGAGCTCAAATACTTCCTAGGTCTCCAAGTGAAACATTCTGAAGATGGCATATTCATCTCTCAGACCAAGTTCACTAGAGCGCTAGTAAAGAAGTTTGGATTGGAGAGTGCTTCCTCTATGAAAACTCCAATGGGAACCAATGTGTCTCTGGACAAGGATGAGAAGGGAATACCCTTTGATGAAACCAAGTACAGATGCATGATTGGATCCTTGCTATACCTGACTGCAGGTAGGCCCGAGATAATGTTTGCCACATGTGTCTGTGCTAGATATCAGGTGAACCCTAAGGAATCTCATCATGTCTCTGTAAAGAGAATCCTAAGATACCTAAAGGGTACATCAAATCTTGGCCTATGGTACCCTAGGAACAATGGGTGTGAATTAACATGCTACTCAGATGGAGATTATGCAGGGTGTAAAGAAGATAGGAAGAGTACCTCAGGAACATGCCAATTCCTTGGAGGAAGGCTGATCTCTTGGAGCAGCAAGAAGCAGACAAGTGTAGCAATCTCCACAGCAGAATCAGAATACATCTCTACTGGGAGCTGCTGTGCTCAACTGCTATGGATCCAGCATCAACTTGAAGACTACATTTAAAGATGACCAAAACACCCATGTTTTGTGACTCCTCCAGTGCAATCTCAATTACTAAAAATCCTGTCTCACATAGTAGGACTAAGCACATTGAGATCATGTAGCATGTGGAGAATGAAGATATCATCCTTGAGTTTGTTCCCACAGACAAACAAGTGGCTGATATATTCACAAAGCCCCTAGATGAAGCTAAGTTTAACATCTTCAAATTCCAATTGGGAATGTTAAATTTAGAGTAAACATTAACTTACTGCTTACTAATCCCCCTGCATATAATAGTAAGAAGAACTTGCAGGGCAAAGACTGAGACAATCTGGTCATAAAAGGCCTATAATGAAAAAGTTAGAAATGGGGAGAAAAGAATAACCTGGGTAGAGAAGACACATCATGTGATGTATCACATCAAAGGGGAGTAAAGATCAAGGGGGAGTAAAGATCAAGGGGGAGTAAAGATCAAGGAGGAATAAAGTAAAGATGTACACATCACATCAAGGGGGAGCTACCAGCTCAAGAAGATGCAAAAGCTAGGGAAATGGTAACTATGTTAACATCCAATGCATAAACTCACATCTTATTGGTCAGTGCAAGTAATCTTGAATTGGGATTCTTACTTCTTCAAATAGGGGGAGATTGTTGAGAATCTTTCCCTCATGATTCCTGATTTTGAGAAGTCACCAATTCAAGAGAACTTCACTATGTATTTGATTATCCTCTTAGCTTTATCATTTCAGTAAAAGATAAGAAGAGATGTCCAGTACTTCAATAACCTGCCTAAGTATAATATCGTCGAAAAAGGTTGGACATATCGTCGACAAGTATAGGCACATCCTTGAAATGATGGGCAAAGCAAAGAAGGATGACTGTGTCTGTGTCATCGAAAAGGATCAAACATATCGTCGACAACTGCAGGCATATCGTCAACAACACGCATATTAAGGCAGAATGGTGATATCGTTGTGACATCTACACGATGATATCAGAAAGTCGAAGATGAAGAAGAAGACTCAAAGATGTGGTCGTCAAGAAGCCTTGACGTCGATAAGGCTAAGTCAGAATGAATGTCGTTGAAAAGGCAAAGGGAAGATCAGTGTCGAAGATATCGTTGACAAGAAACTGTATCGTCGATAAGACTGAACAATACAGGTATCGTCGTGAAGAAGGCTTGTCGCTGAAGAGGCTAAGTAAGATTGATGACAACTACATCGTCGTAAAGAAGGCGTGACGTCGAGAAGACTGAAGAAGGTCAGGTGAAGACAAGCAGTTGCTAAAGTATAGTCTGTCGACATGATATTGCTTATGTCGTCGACAAGATAAAGTTGTTACAACGACATCGAGCAGACAAGAAAATCGCGACGACATCAGTTAGATAACTTCATGTCGTCTTAAGTACAAAAGCAGAAGTGATGTCCCGTATCGTCGAAATATCACTATCTGATGAAGAATTGAAGAAGTTACCCGCTCAAGACATCGACAAACCTTGTCGTCGAGATATTGTCCATGTCGTTGTAACAATGGAAATATTGTCAGACAGATTCAAAAGTAGCCGGACGCACTATCAACAATTAATGTCGCCGCCTGATTGTGCAATCAGCGCATGCCCTTGAGGGATGTGCGTCTATCAGAGAAGGACATTATAGGAGACCGTTAAGCGGCCATTCTCTCATATAAAAGGGAACAGTGTATGCCCTAAGAACTCACTTTTGAATCTTGGAACTTAAGAAAATCCCGCTAAGTATTTTTATAGAACAGTATCGGCAGCGATAAGCAATACCAAGAACTGAGAACGAATTATTCTCCATCAGAGTTTTCAGTCAAGCTTCATCGACTGAGAAGACCGTTCTAGAGAAAAGAAAACTTGAAGAAGATTTGTGCTCTCAAGAGTCAGAATCAGAGGCATCTTCTTCAAGAAAAGAAGCCAATCCTCACCAGGCAGAATAACTCATTGTAATATATTTATTGTAAAGGCTTGCGGGCCAAAAATGGTAGATCTATTCTTAGATCTGTGTGTCGAGCTTGAGGGCTTGAGATCTGCGAGGCTTGAGAGCTAGGGCAGAGGGACTTGCGGGTCCATACTTGTCGAGCTTGCAGGCTCGGGGGAATTGAAGGGGCTTGAGGGCCTAGGCTGATGGAACTTGAGGGTTCAAGGCACAGGACTTGCGGGTCTATGTTGTGTAGGGCTTGAGGGCCTGAGTGTCGAGCTTGCGGGCTTGGGTGCAGTGATGGGGCTTGAGGGCCTAGGCTGCAAGGACTTGCGGGTCAGTCCGTGTTGTAGGGCTTGAGGGCCTGAGTGTCATGCTTGCGGGCTCAGGTGCAGTGAAGGGGCTTGAGGGCCGAGGCTGCAAGGACTTGCGGGTTCGTGCTGTAAGGCTTGCGGGACAGAAACTTTGGCGGAGTTTGCCGAGCCTAGCAAACTACTAGGTAGGCGCAGGGGGGAAGAGGACTACTAAAGACACCCGGTCTTGAGGAACCTCTATACATCTGTTGTTATGTGTTGTGTTTTCCTTCGTTCTCTTTGCACTGGGATTTCACTAAAGTAAACTTTCACAAAAGATTTTACAAGAGTAGAAAAAGAACAAGAATCACCTAACCCCCCCCCCCCCCCCTTTGTGATTGTTCTATAACCAACATAAGTCTCTCCCACGGCTCTCCTCGATCTAGAACACATAGGCGCAACAGATCTTCCAAAGTACTGATAGTCCCTCTGACTGGCCATCCGTCTGAGGGTGGAAGGCCGTGCTAAAAGTCAAGAGAGTGCCCAAATAAGCTTGCACTGCTTTCCACTCCATGGAGGTGAAACGACCATCACGGTCTGAAACAATAGTCTTGGGCACTCCATGATATTGAACGAACTTCTCGACAAAGAGTCTCACCAATACATCGATGTGTGTGTCCTTCCTCATCGGTATGAACCTTGCAACCTTCGTCACATGATCCACAATCACCCATATAGAGTCAATCCCGGAGCAGGAGTGAGGCAGACCGTGAATAAAATCCATGGATATATCTTCAAACTTCCACTCGGGGATGGGCAATGGCTGCAACAAACCACTGGGGATTTTACACTCTGCCTTCATTTTCTGGCATGACTTATAATGTATGACGAAATGAGTGACATCCCTCTTCATTCCCGGACAAAACATCATCCTCCGCAGATCAGTTGACATCTTAATGATCCCGAGATGCACCAAATACTTGGCGCAATGAGCCTCTCTCAGTATATCTTCCCGGATTCCTCCTCCTGCGGGTATATATACTCTGTCATGGAAATGAACAAGGTCCTCTTGTTGTGTGTACTCCTCTGTAGAACCAGTCTCTACCGCTTAAAATATAGGGTCCAGGGAAGCATCCTTACTTTGCTCGGCTCGGATGTGATCACGTATATCACAAATTATGCTCATTGTGTCCACGTACTCAGCGTACGCATCTGGATCGGACCTAGATACAAGCGTAATCTGCATCGCCTTGAGCATCTTGGCCAACTTCATGGCCATCAATCGGGACTCCGAGCTGGATGTGGGTGTTCTTCGTTTTAACGCATCTTCCACCAAGTTTGCCTTCCCTGGGTGATAGTTCAGCATATACTCATAATCGCACAAAAACTCAATACACCGCCGTTGCCTCAGATTTTGATCCTTCTGTGTGTATATATTTGAGGTTCTTATGATCTGAAAATATCTCGCAGTGGATTCTATATAAATAATTCCTCCAAATATTCAAGGCGAAGACCACTGCTCCCAGCTCCAGGTCATGCACATGGTAGTTCACTTCATGCTTCTTTAGCTTCCTAAAAGCATAAAAAATTACATGCCCGTGTTGCATCAATACCGCACCCACCCCCTAGTATGAGGCATCTGTATAAATCTGGAATCCTTCCTTCCTAGATGGATGGGTAAGGATCGGGGCTGAGGTGAGGCGATCCTTTAGCTCATGGAATGCGGACTCACACTTGGGTGTCCATACAAAAAGGTACATCCGTCTTAGTCAGGGTGGAGAGGGGAAGAGAGGTCTTCAAGAATCCCTCGACAAACTTGCGGTAGTAACCACCAAGCCCTAAGAAACTGCGCACATTCACTTGCCGACTTCAAAGGAGGCCATTCCCTTACTGCTCGTACATTGGAAGGGTTCAATGATAGACCTACTACACTGATAACATGGCCCAGGAAAGCAACCTCCCGGTGCCAGAACATACACTTACTAAACTTGGCGAATAGCTGGTTCTCCCTCAACTTTGCTAACACCAAAGCCAAATGCTTCGCATGTTCCTCCTCCGACTTCGAATAAACCAAGATGTCATCAATGAACACAATCACAAATTTATCAAGGTAAGGCTCGAACACCCTGTTCATCAGGCTCATGAACGCAGAGGGGCATTTGTGAGCCCAAACGTCATGACCGTAAACTCATGTAGACCATACCTTGAGTTAAAAGCGGTCTTCCCGATATCCTCCTCCTGGATCCGCAGCTGATAATAACCCGAGTGCAAATCATGTTTCGAGAACCAGTGCGCTCCTTCAAGCTGATCAAAGAGCTCATCAATCCTGGGCAATGGGTAGGTGTTCTGAACCGTCAACCGGTTGAGCTCTCTATAATCTATGCATAGTCAGAGCGAACCGTCCTTCTTCTTCATGAATAAAACTAGGGCTCCCCAAGGTGATGAACTGGGGCGGATGAAACCCAAATTTACTAGCTCTTGAAGCTGCGCCTGAAACTTCGCAATCTCCTTCGATGCCATCCTATATGGGGCCCGAGAAATGGGTCTAGCACACGGTATCAGTTGGATCCAGAAATCCACCTGTCAATATGGGGGTAGTCCAGGGAGCTTGTCCGGAAAGACATCGGAAAAGTCCCGAACCACCGGTACTTCAGCAATGCTGATCTCTATCTCTTTCATCTTAAAGCAGACTATATAAACCTCGTCTCCCAGCTCATGGGCTTTGACAGCCTAAATTGATGATAATAATAGATGTGAGGTGGGGATAATACCTTCGATCACTACCTCGGAATCTTCATGCCTCAGTACAATTTTCTTTGCCGGGCAGTCTATCTTAGCATGGTTCCAATGCAGCCAATTCATGCCCAGGATCAGGTCAAACTCTGTCATCTTCAAAAGTGGCGCCGATGTTTCGAACATCTTTCCTGCGATCTCCACATTCATGCTGTACTTGGCACACAACACTATCTCTGACCCGTCTGCAAGTTGCACCTTCCTTTGGATGCCTTCGAAATACTACACATGATCCAGGTCGTCTACGAACTTCTCTGAGATGAACGAGTGTGAGGCACCTGTATCGAACAAAGTGTATGCGGGTTTTTCCACAGACAAGTACTATACCTGGGTGATTATTTCTTGTTTGTTTCATAAGTTAAACAAAAGCTGGGGTTTTTGCAAGGTACTAGGTAATCATAAGTAAAACACAGAAGTACCTGTGATGACCTCCTCAGGGTTCCGGGGCTCTGCGATATCCAATGCATACATCTGCTCTGGTCCTTTGCCTCTACCATGAGGTCCTCGTCCCCGACCTCATCCTCGGCCTCATCCTTGATGTGCTGCTGGAGGAGCCCTGGGATGATTCAGAGAATTTCCTTGTAGCTGCGGGAAGTCGATCTGAATATGGCCCGGCTGGTGACAGTGATAGCAAACACTTTGAAAGGGCTCTCTTGGCTGCTAAGGTGCCTAACCCTGAGCCTGATGAGGCGGGGCAATGGTAACGGTCATGCTGCCTGCTCCATCCTGAAGTTTGGACAAAAACGTCCACCACCTTCTCCCCTGCTAGGCGGTCTCCTTCTACCGGTCCCTGCTTCTAATATATCTTCTTCATGCCTCTTTCCTCCACTCTGGACCCCGAGATGGTCCGCTTCAAGCTTCTTGGCCATCATAATGATCCGAGTAAGACTACAAAAAGAAGGGCATGCCTAAGAGGGTCTCGCAAATCCCTGTAAAACCTCTTGGCGTACCCCTGATCATCCAAAGCATATGTGCCCGCAAACCTAGCCAGATGCGAGAACTTTCGCTGATATTCCAATACTGACTTAGATCCCTGCTTCAACTACAAGAACCTCTCCTCAAGATCATCCAGCGTCGTGGGAGGAACAAAAAGCTCCAAAAAAGCATCCGAGAACTCATCCCAACTGATGTCAGTACAGGTGCATCCCTCGAAAGCAAAGCCCATGAGGGACTTCCACTATCTTTTGGCATGCGATTCTAAAGAAGAGACTGCCAAGGCAACTGCCATATTGGCAGGGCATCTGATTCTGTCCAGTAGCTCCTGTACTGTGTCTAACCATTCCTCTGTCTGGACCACTAACTTTGTCCCATGATAGGTGGGAGGAGAGAGAACTCGGAAGGTGCTTAACCAATTTGAGTTCGGGGCCTGCTGCTGCACTAGGGTTTGTTGAGACCTGAAGGCATCCAAGATTGCCGTCAATGTCTGACCTATCTCAGACTGCTTTAACGAAGTAGGTCCTGGAGGTACGGAGGTGCCAGCTGTCGGCTTCGAACATATTGGAATCTACACGTAAGGTAGATTTTTTTGGGTTAGGTTGGCTTCTTAAAGAAAGGTAATGGACACCTTAATATAAATCACACATGGGCACACCACTGCTTCCGCTCATTTAATTTGTCCTCAAACTAAAGAGGTGAGAGGGGTGGCACCATGAGGAAATGGACTTCATTATCTCAGGATCATTGCAAGTTGATACCATTTATAAGACCCCGCCTCTCCCAGAACACAAGACACGACCGAAGGGAGTCCTTTGCCCAGGATAGCCGCCTTGCGGAAGCGCCAACACACGAGCTATCCTCTTATACAAGATGCCTATCCTGCTGGCCAAACCAATATCATCGAGCCAACTCCTCAATAGTATAAAAGACAGAAGCATAAATTCACATATAAGTAAAGGTGTCACAATTATACAAAAGATAGGTAGCTCCGAGAGCTCCTGCAAATATCAGAGTATCAAGAGAAATGCCCCAAGGGATACATCTCAAAACTGTCGCTCACATCTGTCACTGACGGTATCGTAGTCTTCGGACCTGTCGTCCTGACCTGGCTATCTGCCTTCAGCGTCTTGCACTACTGCTCGTTGGTGCGCTCCTAAAAAGAGGGGTGCAAAAATTGTTAGTCATAAAGATTAAGTGTCTTCACATCCACTCCCCCGGCGACTCCAAGGCACCGGGCAGAAGGGAATGATGATAAGCTGCAATATAGCAGTAGTAGAAAAAGCTGTTGTCAATGAAAGATGTAATCACAGTTGTATATCAATTGTACAAAATGTACATCTAACAAGTAGTATGGTCAGCGACAGAGTATAAGCAAGCAGAGTATATAGATAACTGAATTAAACTTAACTTATAAGGATGCCTATACAAGCTTATAATTTAAGGATCCGAACATAAAGTAACCCGTCATATAAAGGTTCCCATACAAGTTTATATGATGAGGATTCAATGCAGTGCAATGTTATGATCATGAAAGGATGAATGTAATGCAATGATTATGATATGATGACTCACCCATGCATATTTGCTATGTCGACATAGACCTGTACTTCCCACTTTTCATGGGTAGCTAACCACTCAGGCACCTCACATCGTGGCCAGACGGAGACAGTGGAACGTGCTCCTCCATTACTAGGTGGGTATGTACACTACTAGACTTAGGCCTTACGTACGCCTCAACGCTAAGAACACAACATCGGAGCCCCTGCGTACTCTTGCTCGCCAAACTAGCCAAATCTTATGATGCGGAAGGGGTCTTTGGGAAGTGAGCACCAAGAGCCCAACCCATCCATTCTAGAGTCTAACTGCCAGCTTTTGACAGTGTCACGACTAGCAAGTCCGTAGACCTGCCACAAGTAATCCTCCAACCAGTATCATTACACCACTATGTGTAAACTATGCACATTCATGTAATTCCCATGCACAACCCATGCTATCAAGCACCCAAGGACTCACGAACGGAGCCTTATTACATTTCTCCTCATACAATAAATGTCGATGCTAATTAGCATCCAAGGCCCCCAACCACTGGGTACTTAACATTGCACCATAAGATATGACCATATCTTATAACCCGCATCAAGCCATCAATGCTACCCAAACCGAGTTGTTATAACTCCCGTTTAGTGGCATGCGTATAACACGAAAATTACTCTATGATGCCCTGCAGGACTACTTGTGCGTATAGAGACATATTCATATTTTACTAAATAAGTAAGCCCAACTTATCATCAATATTCAATTCACGTGCTCAATTCATGGTGTGTTTCAACACCCTTGAAGCAATCACCCATATTGAGAGGTTATCACAAATCTAATCATCTGATAGATTATCGAACGATGTGAGCATTTATGTAAACACGTCCTCTATATTCTTCATTCAATTATGCATCGCAATGTCCCATTTCATAATCATAACATTCATCTACACCTCACTCAATTGACATGGGAATCCAGGAACTCCTACCACCCAAAGTGGGAGAAACCTAAAGTTCTCTGTTTGCTAACGCCGGCGGTAGCCCTACCACCGGGTGCTAGTGATCTAGATGACACACCATCCCATCGACATTGGGTGTCGACGGGATGTTATCCCTTCCCATCGACAAGTCGACACGCTAACGTCGGGTGCTATTATTTCTACCAGCACTCCTTTCCATCGACACTAAGTGTCGACGGGAAGTTATCACTTCCCATCAATAAGTCGACAAGCTAGCGCCGGCGATAGCGCTACCATCGGGCGCTAGTGACTCTATCAGCACTCCTTCCCGTCGACATTAAATGTCAACGTGAAGTTATCCCTTCCTGTCGGCCAGTCGACACGCTAACGCCGGCAGTAGCGCTACCACCAGGCGCTAGCTAACAAGAACAAATCCTTTGTTAAACAAATCCATTATTCTTCCCGTGAAATCTCAGCTCCAATTAAGATCAATTCTTTCTTCCCTTAGTTGTTGAACTTTCACCTCTATTCATGTGCTCCCTTATTAGCCACGTGCAATATTGTAATTAAAACTCTCTTTAACAAGGGACTATTCATCATCTTCCCCAAACAAGAATTAGGTCATTTCACCTTCTCTCCTCCAATACTCCCTCATTAGGCCACCGATCTTCACAAAATCAACTCCTTTAACTTCGTATTGAAGAGAGGAGTTGATCGAAGACATACACGCAGCGAACGACTCCCTAGAACATACCCTCTAGCGTGGCCACTTCCTATGAAACTCCATTAATCTCGCTAAATCAAGCTCTTTTGAGCTCAATGTCTCTCCTAATTAGATCTAAAGATCTAGCACCAAGTGAGAGTGGTCGGAAGTCACTTGATTTCCAATCGATGATAGCGGTTGTCTCCTCGGAGGCATGGCGGCAGTCGATTGAGCTCAAGTCATTCTCCAAGCTTGCTCCTTCAAGAACCCTAAGTTAAAACCTTGAGGTGAGAGGAAGAAGATGAAGAAAAGAAGAAGAAGATGATGAATAGGGACCTCTGATGAGGAGAGTTCAGCCCATTTAAGTTAGGAGAGAAGGAAGAGAGAGAGAGAGAGAGATTTGCATTAATGAGCATTAAATGCAACCCAACATTCCAAGCCTTATGTTGAAACTCCACAACTAGGTGTCAGCTGCTTATTGGCATTTAATTTCCACCATTAAGTTAGATTTAGGCAATTTAGGCCACCCACCAAGGGAGAAATCACCTGCACTGATTTATCCGCTATCGTCGGACGCTAGCAGAAGCTAATGTCGGGCGCTAGCAGAAGCTAATGATGAGTCTCAATTGTATACACATTCTCGGACTCATCTGGGCTTGTTTTCACGCACTTGCACTTCACTTCTAGTTCATTATTGCTTATATTTAACTTAATCACATTTCTTCACGAAGTGCACTTGTTGTCCCGTTGTGGTGTGCAATTGAGCGCTTTATTGTTGGGGGCAAGCACAATGTGCTCCCCATTCTTTTTATGCTTTTATACTTGTGCTGGAGGTGTGTTCCCAGCATTTGGATGTGTTGTACTGGTGGGCAGATCGTCCATATTGCCCAGAATTCATCCTGTATGAATCGCACGGTCGTGCGTTTTCTTGACGCATGGTCGGCTGTGATCGTGCGCTATGATCGGCTGGTCAATATGGTGATCTGCTCTGCTCGTGCGTTTTCGTCACGCACGTTTGGACTCAACCGTGCGCGAACAAAACGCACGACATCCTGTTCTTTGCCGGATTTTGAGCTTTCCGAATTTACCCGTGCGTTCTTATGCACGATCAGCTTCGACCGTGCGTGAGTAAAGTGCACGGGCGCTCTGGGTCGCCTTCCTGGCATTGTTTCTTAATTAATATCGCATGGTTCAGGCACGGTCGTGCGTTTGACCGTGTGTTACCAAATTTCTGATTATTTTGTATAAAAGCTGCAGCTCTTGCCCTATCCGACGGGATCAATTCCAGCGCCATTTTTCCGCCTAGCTCCGCCATTTCCGCAGGGTCTCCGCCCCCTTTGGTCTCCTCCATCATCCTCGAGCTCCAAGGAGAGGGATCTGGCCCTACATCCACCAATATCGAAGGAGAAGGAAGCTAGGTCATGCAGTCGGATCGTGACACGAAGAAGACGGGCCATTGGAAGGTAGTGACAACCTTCTCTACCCCGGACGCAGTTGAAGACCGAGCTTGGACGCGGATTGACAACCCAGCGATTCCAACCGTGAATCTTTGACAAGGCTTCAGATTGGGTCGATTCCTGACTTTCTCTTTCTTTGTATTGGTAGTTGTAAATGCTAGATTTCTCTATACCTTGATGATGGCACCATGAACTATGATTTATAATGTTTATTTCATTTATATGAGATTATTTTGTTCATATGTGTGTATGAGGTGCGCCCCCATCCATTTTCCATCCACATCCGTCATCACCCTCCACTCCATTACGCTAGCCTACTCTTCCATTCCGTAAGACAACTCTTCCATCCGCCAAGCTAAGCGGTGCTAACGTCCCGTGTAATCCACCTCGACCCCACCAGTGCAAACCATTCCATCCGCAAGCCTTCTCGTCCATTAGCCTAGGGAAGCGTGGCATAACGGCCCATGTAATCCATACGCCTCACGAAGCAGTGCGCTCAAGGCCAGCACAGTTCGATTCGGCACTTACCACGCCATCCGCTTGCCTACTCGTCCATCCGCCCTTGCGAAGTAGTGTGTTCAAGTCCTACCTAGTTTCCATCCCGCCTAGCGAAGCAGTGCGCTCAAGGCCTGCATATGAGTAGTTGAGTATTTGTTTTCTTTTATTTTCCACAAGCCAAATCACCCCCTTTCGCATCCATTCGACCTAAAGGACTTCGATCTCAAGTCCTTCCTCGATAGATAACTCCACCTTATTGTGTTCCTTCGAGATCGATACTTGGGGATTTACTCCCACATTTTATATTACTTGAACGATCGGTACACTGCCGTTTCGTGCCGCAGTCTTGCTACCGCCTATAGCGGTGTGCTAAGATTTGCGCATCAAGTTATTGGCACCGTTGCCGGGGAACACTGATGTGTGAGTTGTTGTAGAGGGAGACAAGAGATAGTAGTTCTTCCAGTGTGTATTGCCGCCTTATTATTTTTGTTGAATTTTTGAAGTGGAGTGGAGGAGACCGGGCGGTCTGGTTTGGGAGACCGCGCGGCTTGTGTATGATTATCTGCCGGTCTGTCTCTGCCAGTTTTTTCTGGCGGTCTTCTGGTTGGCCGGGTTGTTCTTGTTCGCTGCGGTCTGTTCCCGTGTTGTTCTGTTTGGTTGGCCTATCTTCTTTGTTGGAAGACCGGGCGGTTTGTGCTGATGTAACCGTCTGTCCGGGCGACCTGTTCTGGCGATCTGGCGACTTGTTCTAAGTCGGCCAGATGGTTCCTGGTTTGCTCATGGTGGTCTAAGGAAGTAGTACCTTTGTGACCGCGCGACTTGTGCGCGGTCTTATGTCCGCGTGACCTGTGCGCGATCTTGCTTGCTGATCTGCGTCTTGGTCGGATGATCGTCCAAGTGGTCTGATCGCGCGGACTGCCTTATGAGATCGTTGGCGCTCTGACAGGTGGTGATTGTATCTCTCCTGTGCGGTGACGACATCCGTCTACCCGCCCATAAATAGAGGTGAAGGGCCCGTCATTCAAAATGAGAACTGTAAGAATTGAGCCTGGGTTAATTCGTGCGGTCTCACTTTGAGGTCGGGCGGTCTCGGAAGCGAGCTGACTGTTTGTTGTGTTCGCAGGTTTGCGATCAGCAGGTTGCGGTCTTCTTACTTGGTGATTCCCAGCGGCTAGAATAAACAGTTCGACAGCGGTCTGTCTGCGAACTGGTTTATGTTCGTTCTTGTGCTGTTCACAGTGAGCTCAGCGATCAGGCGACCTTCAGCAGTTAGGCGATCTGGGTTGCGGTCTGGCGACAGCTTCAGTTCTTCGTTCAATAAAGCTTCAGTTTGTGCAGTCTGAGGTGGCGGTCTTGCAGTGCAGGCGGTTTGTCTGATTTCTGTTCGCGCGGTTTCAGGTCAAGCTGGGCGAATTCTAGAGTGGTGCGGCTTGTGCGGTCTCAGCTTGTCTAACCGTCAGCTTTGTTTTTTGGTGTGTTTTGTTCTTCTCGCCTCCGTGATTCTTATGAATCATGTCTCGCCATGTATACCTCGCACTGTAATTGAAGATTGTGATTTAATAAAGTTGCTTGTGTTTCTGTGTGGCATTGTGGTTGTTTGGCTATAACTCAGTTGATACAACTCCTGCTTACTCCTAAATGATTCAAATCAAAAAATTTAACAATTTTTGTTTGCTTTTTAATTATATATTGTTTGTTATTAGTTCTTCCTCTCCTGTTTTAAAGTTTTAGGCAAGTTTAATCCAAGGAGTTTTATTAGTTTGTGTAAATTTCCTTGCAAGGAATTTCAGCTTTATTATATCTGCTTTAATTGTCCAAAATGTCGTCATCGGATATTTCTCCTAGCACATACGACAAGATGGTTTATTATATAGACCAAATGAAGGAGTAAAATGGTAGGCAGTGTAGGAACCTTGTTTGCTTGTTGTGTCGAGGAGAGGGTCATTAATTGAGGGACTGTCCTAGTCTTTTCAATCCTGACCACTGCTCCATCACTCATGACAACATTGTCCCTATAACTCATTCTTTACCCATGGAGGCAATCGTGCCCACTACACCCGAGCTTATCTCATGCATGGACTCCTCACTCCCTGTCTATGGCTTCACTCCTAGTGATGACGATCACTCATCTGTTGGCCAACAAGGAGAGGAATGGGAGCTCCTAGATGCACCTGAATGTGATGAGGAAAGTATTCTTTCCATCGGAGAGGCATCAGCACATCTTTTTGCGGAGGAACCAAATCTTTTTTTTCCTCCAATTTCTTTGCAAGATTTTTCTACACACATTTTTTATGATCATGTCGAAGTAATTGAGTAGGGTGATGATTCTGAGCCCGAGGCTACTCCAAGGTGGGATGATGAGGATACTTTTTCTGATGAGGAGGTTTGCACTTCTTCATGGGACGAGGAGGTCCAACTCACCACCGAGGCCCTTGAGTTCACGGGCCCCCCTTGCTATGATACTTACGATGATGACAGTGATCTATCCTTGGATCTTGCTGGGAGTGAGACCGGGACCACTCCCCCGATTTTTGATTATTTAAGTCATTCCTCTCTTTTATTTCTTGAACCCCCTTCTTCATCTGAGCTTGTGCAGGTTGAATCTTCACAAGTACTTCAGGAGGACATGGAGCATTTTGCTCAAGTCAATGAGGAGCGTAACCTCATATGTGAGGAGGTTGACCCCTCCTCCATAGTGGAAACCCCACTCATTACCTTTTCCTCCTGCCACATCCATGAAGACGACACCTTGCTAGGCAAGGATAGTTTTGGTGAGTTGAGTGAGGATTCCTCCTCTTCTTACTTTTTATTCTCTCTACCTGTGACGAGCAGGTATTATTTATATTCGGGTAGAGGCGTGACTGTTTTATCGCTGTATCGGTACCCGCTACCGACACGAATATTAGAATAGTTACCTGTGCATTTCCTTTTTCATAGACCCATTAGCTAGAATTGTTTTAAATTTAAATAAGTCAAGCTGGGACGACAATAACCCCAGTAGTTATCTTACCTTTTCCTGCATTTTTATTTTCATCTAGTTTAGTTTAGTTAATTGTATTTCATTTTGCTTTGTACATTTTCTTTTGTTTTTGCGGAGCTCACCCCTTGATAAAGTAGTTTTTATATAAGTTTTTAATAGAAAATTTTGTAATTATTTAATTTGAATTTTCCTTTTTATGTCAATTTTAGGTTATAAGTAGTTCTTTTTGTAATTTTGATTCTAACTTAGCCTAATTTTAATATTTGCAGATTTCTGGGACAAATCGGGAAAAATCACATGTCACGCCCTCGGTCACGCCCGTGACCAAGGGCGTGTAACCTGAAGATCAGTCCAGAGTCGCAGCCGTGCTGTTGAGCTAGTCCACACCCAGTCACGCCCCAGGTCACGCCCGTGACCCAAAGTCACGCCCGTGACCGGGGGCGTGTAATTTCAGCATCTGCCACGTGGAGCCGCCGTCGAGACGAGAAGCTGCCGTTGAGAAGTCAACTTGAGTCACGCCCGTGACCCAAAGTCACGCCCGTGACCTTCCCGCGTGATCCAAGCACGCCGCCGCGGCGTCTGGCTAGCCCATGCCGCATTAAATGAAGCCTTCCTGAGTCACGCCCGTGACCCAATTGTCACGCCCGTGACATGTGCGATTTTCTCCCGCCGTCACGCCAAGCCCACGCCGCGACCGGATCCGATGCTGCAGAGATTACACGCCCTAGGTCACGCCCGTGACCGAGGGCGTGTAACATGAAATTTTTGCCTATAAATTCAGAGGCTCTCCTTGAGTTCAAGGTTCAGAATTTTGGAGTGGGGAAGGTGCTGCTGGAGCCAATCTTGAGTAGTTTTCCTTTTTCATGTTCATGTTCATGTCTCTTTATTTTCATGCTCTCTTCCTTTTCTAATGCAATGTATTAGCTTTCCTTTAGTGCAATAGTCTAGTTTAAGCTTGTAATCTTGTTTTTCCTAGCTTGCAATTTCCTTTCTTAAGTCTTGTAATAGTTTTTCATTTAAATAAAAAATAGTTTGTTCTCTTTATTTTGTCTCCTCCTTAGCTAAAGTTTCTTAATATGCATTTTTATTTTTTTTCCTCTTCCCCCTCCACCATGATTAACTAATCCTCATTAGTACTCGATCAAAATGATCCGAGGATGAGTTAGACAAGTTATGATTTTCTAAAGTTTTCTTTTTCCGTTTTTATAAACACTTGAATTATCCTTGATTTTTAATTAGTGAGGCCATACTTTCGATATATGGTTTTCGCTTAAGTTTTCATATTTAGTTAGCCGAGAGGCTCAAAGTATGAATCGATCACTCAAGGGTAAAGAGAGTTGCACGCACCCCTCGAGAGAGGATGACGTAAATCTCCCGGATTGGAGTCAAATCCAATAGTGGGGTTCACCTCGTAAAGCAAGTTTTAGGTAATCGATTATAGGACGAGAGTCCGGTTGATTTTTCCTAATCTTAGTTGGGCATTAACCTCGAGAGAGGCATGTTCGAGCTTCGGGAACCTCCACGGTCAAGTAGTTCAATTTAAACGGAATTAGATTTAATTTCTTTTTACTTGTCTTTTCTCACTCCAAGGTGACTTTTGATTGAGTACTAGCCTCTTTTATCATCATCTAAACCCTTAATTTAGCTTGCAATTTCTCTTTTTTAGCTAAGAACCAAAACCCCAAAATATCATTAGATAAGATAATAGTGACTTTCCTCAAAGTAGAAGTATTCAACGCGCCCCGTGGAATACGACCTTGGTATTTCTTAATATCCTATACTATAGACGATAAGGTACACTTGCCTTTATCAGATATAGTTTTGGAGAAAATCTCAACCCTTCACTAAAATTTCAAAACCAAAAAAATCTATATCAAGTTTTTGGCGCCGTTGCCGGGGAATTTTGCGTAGATATTTTGAAACAAGGATAGCTATTAATTTTATCATGTTGTTTTTATTTTAGTTTTTCTATTTTTGAAAATCTTTAGGGTGAAATTAAAATTCTTGGAAAGGACGCTTTGGGCTTGAATTCCCATCACAGCCTCTAGTACCTTGCAAACCCTTCACCGGGTAGATCTTGGGAAGTCCAAGACTAACTTAATCCGCCTAAAAAAGAACAAAAAAATATTCTCTCTTTTTTTTTCTTCTTCTTTCCTTCTCTTTTTAGTGTATGACCCGTGGTAGCACTTCGATTCTTCCTTTTGATCCGGAAATCGAGCGAACCCTTTTGAGGCACCGCCGTTCTCGTGATCAAGGAAATCAAGTAGAATCTGAAGAGTCAATCGGGGACACTAACGCAGCAAATATGGATCATAATCTTAATCCTCCTAATCTTAACGAGCCAAACCCTAATGAGGACGCGCAACAGACCATGTCCTATTATGCGCGGCCGAATTTGGAAGGCACACAATCGAGTATTGTTCGCCCCGCGGTGGCGAACAATAATTTTGAGATCAAGTCCAGCATCATACAAATGGTGCAACAATCGGTGACCTTTGATGGTCAACCGGACGAGGATCCAAATTCACATATCTCTTACTTTCTTGAAATTTGCGACACTTTTAAGATCAATGGCGTCACCGATGATGCCATTCGATTACGTCTTTTTCCTTTCTCTCTGCGGTCTAAGGCCAAGCAGTGGCTGGGCTCCCTACCAAGGGGATCCATCACTACATGGGCCGAAATGGCGGAAAAATTTCTTAATAAATATTTCCCGCCTTCAAAGACCGCTAAATTACGCACGGATATTGCATCGTTCATGCAAATCGACTCGGAGACTCTCTATGATACATGGGAGCGCTTCAAGGAGCTTTTGCGTCGATGCCCTCACCACGCACTTGCCACTTGGCAACAAGTGCAAATATTTTATAATGGCTTAAATCTCCAAACGAGGCAAATGATT
Source organism: Dactylorhiza incarnata (assembly GCA_033032865.1). Classification (NCBI taxonomy): domain Eukaryota; kingdom Viridiplantae; phylum Streptophyta; class Magnoliopsida; order Asparagales; family Orchidaceae; genus Dactylorhiza; species Dactylorhiza incarnata. The sequence goes on from JAWHQI010000005.1 coordinate 18,336,793, forward strand.
GATGCGGCCGCCGGGGGGACATTAAATAACAAAACCCCGATCGCCGCTCAAGAGCTTTTCGAAGAGATGGCCACAAATGCGTATCAATGGAACATGCCCCGAGCGCGGCCTAATAAGCCGGCCGGAATTTTTGAAATAGACGCTAACGCAAATTTGGCTTTACAAGTTGAGCGCTTAACAAAGCAAGTGGCGGAGATGTCTGCTTCCTCCGCCACTCCTCCTTGGGCTAATAATATTTTACTTGAAGAGCAAGTTGATTACATGGGAAATCCACCTCGGCCTTCCTATAACCCGAACACCGCTCCGTATAATAACACCTACAACGCGGGTTATAGGAATCATCCGAACTTCTCATGGAGCAATCAAGGAAATGCTCAGCGTCCCTTAAATTTAAATCAACCTCCAAATCAACTTCTCAATTTAACTCCCCCTCAAAATTTTAATCCACCCGGTTTTCCACCGCAACAGCAAAAACCCTCTCCGCTTGAAGAGGTTTTTGCAAAATATGTTGCTACAACTGAAGCAAACATCCGGAACCTCACCGGATCGATCAAAAATTTAGAGAACCAAGTGGGCCAGCTAGCAAAGATAATCTCCGAGCGACCGCAAGGAGCCCTTCCGGGAAACACGGAGCCCAACCCAAGGGAGAGCGCAAACGCGATTACACTCCGAAGCGGGAAGGAGGTGGCTTCTAAGCAGGACGAACCCATGGTAACTTCCTCTCCTCCTCTTCCTCCTATTTTATCTTCAATTTTACCTACTACGTTAGCTCCGCGCGCTTCTACTTCTAATGTTCCGTATCCATCTAAGTTTAAAAACGAGAGCGCCGAAAAGAATTATAAAAAGTTTTTAGATATTTTAAAGCAAATCCACATTAATGTACCCTTCTGCGAGGCTATCTCTCAAATGCCTAAATATGCGAAATATCTTAAGGAGTTGCTCTCCAATAAGAAAAAATTAGAAGATATTTCGCATATTTCTTTGAACGCAGAATGCTCCGCGGTTGTACTCAACAAATTGCCTACAAAAGTGAATGACCCGGGACGGTTTTCCATCCCGTGTTTATTTGGCAATTCGTTAGTAAAACACGCTTTAGCGGATCTGGGAGCAAGTATCAATCTCATGCCTTTTTCATTATTTAAGAAACTAGGTCTAGGAAATCCAAGCCCCACTCGAATGAGTATTCAATTAGCGGATCGCTCTTTAAAATATCCGGTAGGAATAGTGGAGGACGTGCTCGTCAAGGTCGACAAGTTCATCTTCCCGGTGGACTTTGTCATTCTTGACATCGAAGAGGATGCCGAAGTACCCCTCATACTCGGCCGCCCCTTCCTTGCCACCTCCCGCGCCATTATTGACGTAAGTAACGGAAAGCTCCTCCTTCGGGTTGGAGATGATGAAGTTTCTTTCGGCATAAATTCCTCGATGCGGAACACATTAGAAAACGACGATTCATGTTTTTACCTGGAAGAGTGTTGGGAATTCGATTCCCCTCCCGAGTTAGTCTCCACCTCGAGTCACGAGTCCGAGTTCGCCGAGCTCTTTTGTCTGGAAGAAGAAGAAGTCACTCGTTTCACACCACCCGAACCACTATTTTTAGAAAAATTAAAAATCAAAACATCTTATGAAGAGCCACCCGTTTTGGAACTAAAGCAACTTCCCCCTCACCTTAAGTATTTATTTTTAGAAAAAGAGTCGAAGCTACCCGTCATCGTTTCATCCGAACTTAGCAACTCAGAAATTTCCGAGTTGGCTATTGTCTTAAGAAAGCACCGCCACGCAATTGCGTGGCAAATTTCGGATATAAAGGGTATAAACCCTTCCTTCTGCACTCATAAAATCTTCCTCGAAGATAATTCCCGAAATTCGGTCCAGCCTCAACGACGGCTAAACCCTAACATGAAAGAAGTCGTTAAGGCCGAAGTGATCAAACTATTGGACGCGGGAATTATCTACCCGATATCGGATAGTACTTGGGTTAGCCCAGTACAAGTCGTACCAAAGAAAGGTGGCATTACGGTAGTAGCTAATGAGAATAATGAGTTGATCCCAACCCGTACTGTTACGGGTTGGCGGATGTGCATCGATTACCGAAAACTAAATGATGCCACCCGTAAGGATCACTTCCCCCTACCATTCATCGATCAAATTTTAGAGCGCCTTTCAGGTCACTCCTACTACTGTTTTCTCGATGGTTTGTCGGGATATTTTCAAATACCGATTTCGCCCGAGGACCAAGAGAAAACCACTTTCACTTGTCCCTTTGGCACCTTCGCTTATCGAAGGATGCCATTTGGTCTTTGTAATGCGCCAGCTACATTCCAAAGATGTATGCTGGCAATATTTGACGAGTTAGTAGAGGAGGTGATGGAAGTGTTTATGGACGACTTTTCCGTGTTCGGAAATTCATTTAAAAATTGTTTAAAAAATCTTGAGCGCGTGTTGCAGCGATGCGAGGAAATGAATTTAGCACTTAATTGGGAGAAATGCCATTTTATGGTCAAGGAAGGGCTAGTCCTTGGTCATAAAATTTCGGGCATGGGGATCGAGGTCGATAAGGCCAAGATCGAAGTGATTGAAAAACTTCCCCCTCCAACAAACGTAAAAGCTATTCGTAGTTTCCTAGGCCACGCGGGGTTTTATCGGCGCTTTATACAGAATTTTTCAAAAATCACAAAGCCGTTAACCCACCTTCTTGAAAAAGAATCCTCGTTTATTTTTAGCGATGAATGCCATTTGGCTTTTAAACTCATCAAAGAGAAACTTATAAACTCCCCGATTCTAGTCGCGCCGGATTGGTCGCTTCCTTTTGAAATCATGTGCGACGCGAGTGACATTGCGGTTGGTGCCGTTTTAGGCCAACGGGTGAGTAAGTATTTCCACCCTATTTATTATGCGAGCAAAACACTCACGTCGGCACAAGCGAATTAGACCACAACCGAAAAGGAGCTTCTAGCGATCGTTTTTGCCTTCGATAAGTTTAGGTCATATATCACCCTCTCAAAAGTTATTGTCTTCACGGATCACTCCGCACTTAGGTATCTTTTAAGCAAATCGGACGCCAAGCCTCGTCTTTTGCGATGGATCCTCCTCTTGCAGGAGTTTGACTTAGAGATCCGGGACAAAAGAGGAGCCGAAAACTTGGCGGCCGATCATCTCTCCCGTTTAGAAAACCCCGCCTCGGAAGTTTTGATAGAATCTGACATCGATGATAAATTTCCCGAAGAGCGCCTCCTCGCTCTCGAAGATATTAATACGTCGTCTACCCCCTGGTTTGCAGATCTGGCTAACTATTTAGTAGCCCGGGTCTTGCCAAAAGAATTCTCGAGTCAGAAAAAGAAGAAATTCTTTTCTGATTTAAAGAATTACTTTTGGGAGGATCCCTTTTTATTCCGTGTATGCGTAGACCAAGTGGTGAGACGATGCGTCTCGAGTAAGGAGGGTCTTAAAATTTTACGACATTGTCACGAGGGACCATCCGGTGGTCATTATCATTCGAACCGAACCGCGAGGAAGGCGCTGGAGGCAGGCTTTTATTGGCCCACGCTCTTCAAAGATGCTCACACCCTTGTGAGTACTTGCGACAGCTGCTAGCGGTCGGGCAACATCTCTCGCCGGGATGAGATGCCCCAAAATATTTTCTTAGAATGCGAGATTTTCGATCTTTGGGGCATTGATTTCGTTGGTCCTCTCCCTCCTTCATTTTCAAATAAGTATATTCTAGTGGCGGTCGACTACGTGTCAAGGTGGGCGGAAGCGCAAGCTCTCCCCACCAACGATGCGCGAGTCGTCGTTAACTTTTTAAAAAAATTATTTTCTCGATTTGGCACTCCGCGCGCTATTGTGAGTGATCGGGGCACCCATTTTTGCAATACTCAATTCACAAAAACTTTAGCAAAATATGGTGTCACGCACAAACTATCCACTGCATATCACCCACAAACGAGCGGCCAAGTCGAAGTGGTTAATCGAGAATTAAAGCGAATTTTAGAGAAAACGGTTTCTATTAATCGGAAGGATTGGGCAATAAAGCTCGATGACGCGCTTTGGGCCTATCGTACGGCGTACAAGACCGCTATCGGTTGTACACCATATCGAATGGTCTATGGCAAGGCTTGCCACCTTCCGGTCGAATTAGAACACCGCGCATTTTGGGCGCTTAAATTTTTAAATCTCGATTCCACTTTAGCGGGTGAACAAAGGAAGTTTCAAATAAACGAGTTAGATGAATGGCGAGCGAATGCGTATGAGAGCAATAAATTATATAAGGAGCGAACAAAGTTTTATCACGATAAACATATAAAATTTCCGAAAACTTTTTCGCCGGGCGATCTCGTCCTCCTTTATAATTCTCGCCTTCGCCTTTTTCCGGGAAAATTAAAATCCCGATGGTCCGGACCCTTTATTGTTAAAGAGGTTTGGTCCTATGGGACAATCCTAATTTCCCACCCGGAAAAAGGCTCCTTCAAAGTTAACGGGCACCGCCTTAAATTGTATCTTCCGGGAGACGTACCTAATGACAAGAGTGATGCGATTTTTCTTCATCATATAACATAATCGGCAAGTGGGTCAAGCTACGCGACCTTAAACAAAGCGCTTTTGGGAGGCACCCCAAAGTTATCTTTTGTTATTTTCTCTTGTCTCTTCTTTTCTGCTTTAACAACTTTTGCAGGTAATCGCGGCTTCCCCACAAAAGCTTCAAAAAAATCAGGGAAGCCCTTTTTCCTTCTCTTCTTTCGTTTTTGCATTTTTTTTATTATCTTTTCCTACTTCATACTTATTTTTAAACATTGGGGACAATGTTTAACTTTAAGTATGGGGGTGTGAATAGCCCTTTGTAAATTCTTGTAAATAGTTGTTAAATTAGAAAATTTTCAAAAAAAAAAAAATATATATATATTTTTTCTTATGTTTTTCTTCTATTTTAGCACTTGTAAAACCCAAAACTCAAAAAAAAAAAAAAAATAGAAAACAGAAAAATTTAAATCTTGGAAAGGGACGTTTGGGATTTTATCCCATCACACCTCCTAGTACCTTGCGAACCCTTCACCGGGTAGCCCTTGGGAAGTCCAAGACTTGCAAAAAAATTTGTTAAGTTTTAAATCTAGTTTCCTTTCTTTGTAAATAGTTTTTAATGAGAAAAATTCAAAAAAAAGATAATATCAAAAATTCAAAAAATTCTTATTTCCCTCCTTGTTGTTTTTGTGATTTCTTAGAAATCTAGTTGAGAATGTTTATAAGCATGTTTAAGTTTTTAATTGGCTAAAATTTTGCTTATCATAGTTTGTTAATTTTAAATTTGAGGTAATCTTGATTTAAGAATCATCTTATGATTTTAAATTGATTAGAGAATTTTGTTAGCATGACTTCTCTTTTTATTTTTAAATGGCTTCATTTTGTAGTAAATTTCCTAAACCTCTTTAGATTTCAATTATACTTTCTTCTAACTTCTTAGATCTTAGGAATTTTAATTTTACTAGAATTTGCTCTCAATATGATTTAAAACTAGCTAGATTTATTTTTCCCCTACCCTACCCCCTTTGATGGCATAAAAAAAAATGTGTATTAAAAGATCATATGTCATGGGAATAAGAGGATAAAATTCATTATTCCCTAAAACATATGCACCCAAAATATTTGAAAAGATTATATGGCATGGAGTAAGAGGATAAAATTCATTACTCCTAAACCATATACATTTTGGGTTTTTATTAGAAGAGAAAAAAAAGAGAAAAGAAAAAAAAAAGGGAAATTTCATGATAAATTCCATTTCCTCCATTCAAAAATTTCTCTTCTTATGCCAAATTCTATGAAATCACCCTTAGCCAATTATCATTGTTCTAGTTTTAGTTGAAAATTATGGAGAGAGCAATATTTAGTAATTTACTTTTCCTTAAGATTCTTTTAAGATAGAGTTCTTATAATTTTAATTTAATTTAGTTTTATAATTTCTACAATTTTGTCAAACTACTTAATTTTCTTGAGAAGTTATTGCCTAAACATTTTTTCCTCTTTTCAAATCATCATCATAATTTAGGACTTAACTCCCCCTTGAATTTACTCTTAACTTAACTTTTGGTTAAATGAAATTTTAGTTTTAAATTAAAATTTTTTTTAAGGATGTCTTATAAATTATGTCTCACACTTTTGCTCTGGAATAGCAAAACCTCAAGTATGGGGGTATTTGATAAAGTAGTTTTTATATAAGTTTTTAATAGAAAATTTTGTAATTATTTAATTTGAATTTTCCTTTTTATGTCAATTTTAGGTTATAAGTAGTTCTTTTTGTAATTTTGATTCTAACTTAGCCTAATTTTAATATTTGCAGATTTCTGGGACAAATCGGGAAAAATCATATGTCACGCCCTCGGTCACGCCCGTGACCAAGGGCGTGTAACCTGAAGATCAGTCCAGAGTCGCAGCCGTGCTGTTGAGCTAGTCCACACCCAGTCACGCCCCAGGTCACGCCCGTGACCCAAAGTCACGCCCGTGACCGGGGGCGTGTAATTTCAGCATCTGCCACGTGGAGCCGCCGTCGAGACGAGAAGCTGCCGTTGAGAAGTCAACTTGAGTCACGCCCGTGACCCAAAGTCACGCCCGTGACCTTCCCGCGTGATCCAAGCACGCCGCCGCGGCGTCTGGCTAGCCCATGCCGCATTAAATGAAGCCTTCCTGAGTCACGCCCGTGACCCAATTGTCACGCCCGTGACATGTGCGATTTTCTCCCGCCGTCACGCCAAGCCCACGCCGCGACCGGATCCGATGCTGCAGAGATTACACGCCCTAGGTCACGCCCGTGACCGAGGGCGTGTAACATGAAATTTTTGCCTATAAATTCAGAGGCTCTTCTTGAGTTCAAGGTTCAGAATTTTGGAGTGGGGAAGGTGCTGCTGGAGCCAATCTTGAGTAGTTTTCCTTTTTCATGTTCATGTTCATGTCTCTTTATTTTCATGCTCTCTTCCTTTTCTAATGCAATGTATTAGCTTTCCTTTAGTGCAATAGTCTAGTTTAAGCTTGTAATCTTGTTTTTCCTAGCTTGCAATTTCCTTTCTTAAGTCTTGTAATAGTTTTTCATTTAAATAAAAAATAGTTTGTTCTCTTTATTTTGTCTCCTCCTTAGCTAAAGTTTCTTAATATGCATTTTTATTTTTTTTCCTCTTCCCCCTCCACCATGATTAACTAATCCTCATTAGTACTCGATCAAAATGATCCGAGGATGAGTTAGACAAGTTATGATTTTCTAAAGTTTTCTTTTTCCGTTTTTATAAACACTTGAATTATCCTTGATTTTTAATTAGTGAGGCCATACTTTCGATATATGGTTTTCGCTTAAGTTTTCATATTTAGTTAGCCGAGAGGCTCAAAGTATGAATCGATCACTCAAGGGTAAAGAGAGTTGCACGCACCCCTCGAGAGAGGATGACGTAAATCTCCCGGATTGGAGTCAAATCCAATAGTGGGGTTCACCTCGTAAAGCAAGTTTTAGGTAATCGATTATAGGACGAGAGTCCGGTTGATTTTTCCTAATCTTAGTTGGGCATTAACCTCGAGAGAGGCATGTTCGAGCTTCGGGAACCTCCACGGTCAAGTAGTTCAATTTAAACGGAATTAGATTTAATTTCTTTTTACTTGTCTTTTCTCACTCCAAGGTGACTTTTGATTGAGTACTAGCCTCTTTTATCATCATCTAAACCCTTAATTTAGCTTGCAATTTCTCTTTTTTAGCTAAGAACCAAAACCCCAAAATATCATTAGATAAGATAATAGTGACTTTCCTCAAAGTAGAAGTATTCAACGCGCCCCGTGGAATACGACCTTGGTATTTCTTAATATCCTATACTATAGACGATAAGGTACACTTGCCTTTATCAGATATAGTTTTGGAGAAAATCTCAACCCTTCACTAAAATTTCAAAACCAAAAAAATACATATCACCCCTGCAGGTCCTTTTCTAGATGGCAGATGCTGCAACTTTTTCTTGGTTTACACGGCAATCTTCTGGTATGCTCACTACTGAGCATTGGGTACTCTCTTTCCCTAGACTTCATTTTGAATTTCATGGTTATATCTTGTGTTGGATTGTTTAGAGTAATTCTGGGGGAGAGCGGCTTCTCGTTACCCACTGTGCACGCACATGTTGCATTGCATACTAGAAGTAACTTTATCTCATTTATTTAGTATTGCTCATCATTACCGCACACCACAGCACCCACTTGAGTGTGCACTCATCTGTATGCATGCTCTGAGTTGAATTTAATTCTTCTGCATATTTGGGAAAGTCTAGGTGATGGCTTAGGACTATGTAGCGGAGTAAAATGTTGACTCCAGTAGTGCTCCTAGTCGAGTGCTCGGTTGCATAGAAATTTGTGTAGATTTAGACTTCTTTTTATACTTATGATTTTATATTTTTCTATTAGTGTAAATGTTGTTTACTCTACTCAAATGGTGAACTCGGTGTGAATTAAACGGTAGCATAGGGATGTGTGTAAATGATCGCTAGACTCGTATTGCGTGAGTCGGGAGAAAGGAGAATCTTTCTCGGTGGCTAGAACTTGCCCCAAGCGATTCTTGAAACATTGGCATAGGATAGTTCTAGTGCGTGAGAATGACGTAGGCCGTATTTTGGCCAGGTTGAGCCTTTGTGTCATTCCTGATATCATCTACCCTTGCTAGCCCCTTTGTGCCTACCCCATTCTTTTGGTTCAGCTCCACTATTGTTCACCAAAGCCTAAACTTCAATCCTAGTCGCACACCCAGATGCAAGCACTTTGTCTAAATTTTAAATTGGTGGTGTTGATTATGGAAATACAATGTGAAAGCATGGATGTGCATCTTTGAAAATTTGCTGAAATCATTAAAGAAAGAAAAAGAAAAAAATGAGAAAAAGAAAAAGAAGTGAAAAGAAAAGAAAAAAAGAGATAAGCTTAATTGAAAAATCTTTGTATAAATTTATGATTGATAGTAGGTGGTGCACACACCCATGTTGTTAAGTTCAAGTCTGTGGGTGTGGTGTACCCGCGTGTTTGTGTGGTGCTTGAGGATAGTTTTCATATTAGCTCATTTGGGTTAGGTGCATAAAGCCCCTTGTTTATCGTTGTATACCTTACCTGAACCCAAGCCCTAGTTAAAACCTAAAGCCCTACCGACTCACGCTATGAACCAATCTAGTGTCATGGAGAGAATGTGACCAAGTGAGCTTATGGTCACCGACACCGATGGATTTTAGTGGAGTTTGTCCTGTACCCCAATTTTGAGCAATGCTCATCTCAGCGCTTAGTTTATTTTCTCCGTATGCATGATCGGATGATTCACCGTAGTTCACCATTTTGAGTAGTTGTATTATGCTTTTATTCTTTTAAAAATCTATAAACTGCTTGTATAATAAGAAATCTTCTCTATTATTTTTCTTATGCACATGAGCATGCGACTTCGCATGGTACTCTGTATTCTAATTTTGAGCCATCTACTTTTCTTTCCCCATTTGCTTAGAATTTGTTTGCTCGGGACACGCAAATAGGTAAGTCTGGGGGGTGTGATGAGTCCCAATTTTATACACATTTTTAGACTCATCTAGGCTTGTTTTCACGCACTTGCACTTCACTTATAGTTCATTATTGCTTATATTTCACTTAATCACATTTCTTCACGAAGTGCATTTGTTGGCCCGTTGTGGTGTGTAATTGCGCGCTTTATTGTTGGGTGAAAGCACAACGTGCTCCCCATTCTCTTTATGCTTTTATACTTGTGCTGGAGGTGTGTTCCCAGCGTTTGGATGTGTTGTGCAGGTGGGCAGATCGTCCATATTGCCCAAAATTCAACCTGTATGAATCGCACGGTCGCGCGTTGATAGTTTATATAGGTGTAGTCAATAATACCTAGAGGGGGTGGGGGTGAATAGGTTCTACTTATTTTCTTTGTTTAAACATAAGGTTTCTAGCTGCAGAAAACACAAGCACAGAAAGCACACAAGGATGTATAGAGGTTCCTCAAGACAGGGTATCTTGAGTAGTCCTCTTTCCCCCTTCACCTTTCTAACAGTGTGTTAGACAAGGCCACAAACTCCAAACTCGGCTCCTTGAGCTTACACCACAAGTTCCTCAGAACTTCTCAGATCAAGAGTGATCCTACCTCAGGCACATCAGCCCTACACTCAGGCTTAGCAGCCCTACACCTCAGGCTCAGCAGCCCTACACCTCAGGCTCAACAGCCCTACACCTCAGGCTCAACAGCCCTACAGCTCAGTGTTATGAACTCCTACCACTCAGAAATCCCACAGATTTCCTACCTCAGACCTATCAAGAAGTCCTACCACTCAAGCTGTCAACACAACTTTACACACAGGCTCAACAGCCTTTCACTCAGGCAACAATGCCTTACTAAGATATAATAAAGTTTGAGTTGAACACAGAGGACAAAAGATTTACTCTTAGGTCTTCTGAATCCTTTCTTCAGATCTGAAAACAATTGCTTCAGATTTGTATCCCCTTGATCTTCTCCTTCAGCAAAGTAGAAGATCAACTTGCCCTTCTTGAGTTTGTACAGGAAGAGCTAACTAATCTCCCTTAGATGATTAACTTCAGTTGCACAGAATGACTTCAACTGGCTGAATCGCGAATGCTCGATTGCGGCGTGTAGCAAAAGCTTCTCAATAGAACAATGCCGTTTGTTGTGCCCTAGCTTATTCTTTTATACCTCCAGAAGGCTTCAACGGCTATATCCATCCTCCTAACACAGTATGGGGCCAAAAGCAGATCCCGTCAGCACATTTGGATCTGTCTCAGCGGTTGGGCTGAGACGGCATCCAGTCTCAGCGGTTAAGCTGAGACAGCTTCCAGTCTCAGCGGCAGCTCCAGTCCCCTTCTCAGCGGTTGCTCCAGTCTCCTTCTCAGTGGATCCGCTGAGACGGCTCCTCGTCTCAGCAGTTCTGACCCATCGTCTCAGCGGTTATGCTGAGACAGATCTTCATCTCCTTGTAGACGATTTCTTCTTATCTAAGGCCATGTTTGGCCCTTCCTTTTGAGTCACCTATGCCTGTATATCCTACACAAGTATAGCTTTGTTAAATACAATATGTCCTCAGCATTGAGAATGATGCCTCTTCAAATTAAGGTAATATAGAGGACAATATACCCAACAATCTCCCCCTATTTGAAGAAGGCAGAACATCCCCAATGCTAAGGTCCATTGATAATAAAAATCTTATTACTGGCCTAACAACAGCTTAGAAGATTAACTGGCCTAACAACAGCTTAGAAGATTAACTGGCCTAACAATAAAAATGTTATCACTGGCCCTTTCTCCCCCTTTCTCCAGCCTCCAGCATTGGTACTGGCCCTATCAGCATTGGTACTGGCCCTATCTCCCCCTTTCTGGCTTTTTCAACCTTAACTTGCTATGGATAGAGGGACAATAGTTGTAGATCCCTTTGGATCAATGTATAGGCTAACATATACAGTCCGAGCATTTGTCAACTCCCCCTCAATCTGAGCAGGGAATTTACTCCCCCTCATTTGGAGAGCTATTTTCTGTAATAGCTGATCCATATCAATTTGAACATCCCATTTAAGGTAGTGAATACTAAAGAGAATAAATACATAGTACATATATCAATTGTCACAAACACCATATTATGATCAGAACATGAAATATTATTTCACTTGAGAAGTTCAGTACAGATATAAAAGAAAATTCAACTTATAGTTGTGCATTCAATCCAAAAAAAATGTCAATGCTAGTTCTTCTAAGATGGACCCTGGGAAGAACTTTCTCCATCTGTAGACTTTCTTTTCCTAGCTTCAGCAACAGCTATGATCTTCTCCTTTACCTTGAAGTACAGAAGTGGCTTGGGAAGATATCTTGGGGGAATCCTTAAAGGAGTTTCCCTTCTTACCATATTTTCTTTTAGAATCCTTTCCCTTAAAGATTCCCTTTCAAGGTGTTTGATCCACTCAACAGCTGGATAGACATGGTCAATGTCCTTCATTGGATTTCCATGGCTCACCCAGGTATTGACAACAATTGTGTCCAGCTCCAGATTGTCATCTTCATGGAGTGGATCCTCTAATCTTTCCATTCTCTTTTGTGCCATGTATTCTTCAGCAGTTTGAATACCCTCTACCCTTCTTCTCTTTGTTGCTCTCTCATCAGCAATCAGATTTGATTGACTTTGGAAGTCAAAGTCTTCATTTCTGCTAGGGTTTAAGATTGGCAGATTCAAAGCAATTCTTGTTCCTTGCAGCACCTTTAAGCTTGAGTCCCATTGATTATCAGTGACCTTTCTGGCCATGGTGAGGATATTTTCTTGAATAGCACTAGAAGCATTGTTGACCACTTCCACCATTTGCTTGCTGGCTTCTTCTCGATTGGAGAGTATCAGTTTGTGAGAGGACTCAATGTTGCTATACAGCTGTATGTGAGCTCCTTTCAGCTTAGCATGTAGATTGAGTATCTTCTCCTCTCCTTCTTTGCTATGTTCCACTATCTTTTTCTCAATTCCAGAATGTTGATCCAATATGGATTGAGAGAGAGTTTGTAAGGAGCTGTCCACATCATCCAAAAATATTCCTTTGCCTTATCAATGTGGGACTTGACTTGGCTGCTAGAAGTGTTGACCACTTATTCCATCCTTGTAACTGCATTCTCCCAGACATTTTGGTTTTTGTAAAGATGATTCTTTACATATGTGATGTCCTTTGTGGAATCCCCTTGATTGTCTGCAATATTCTTCAGAACTGTGTGCTGGGCAGCAACAGTATTTTTGGCCATTTCAAACCATCTTGTCATCTGCAGAAGGATATGATCTGATTCAGTTTTGACATCATTAACTTGGGCATTCAGTTCAGTTCTCACTTCAGCCACTCTTGACTCCATTCTTTGCTCACTGGCCTGAATCTCCTGAGTCAATGCAGCTCTTGTTGTATGCAATTCATTCCTTATCTGGGTAGATACATCATGAACCTTTTCAGCAACAAACTCTTTCATAGACAACATCTGACCCTCAATCAATGTTTGTATTGAGTTTATCAGGTCAGATGTGTCCAGAACTGCAACTGGCCTTTCTTGGGTAATTCCTTTTCAACCATCATTTCAGCTCCACTTTGAGCATTAGCCCTCTCATTATCAGGGATCTGCTCCCCCTCAGATGGGGCATTAGGTGTACCTTGTAGATTTGGAGGGATTGATTCCTATTCATGTTCCCCCCCCCTCCCCCCCCCCCCCCCCCACTAGCATACCCACTTTCTCCTGCATAGGCTGGGCTATGCTCCCCCTCAGTTGGGGCATCCTTAGGAGGAGAATTTTGTCTAAGGTCACCTGAAAAATGAGTGATGAATTAGACACCTAGACTATTCTATTGATAGAGAAAAGAGACCTAACTAAAGTCCTAATTTACCATGGATAGGTGAGTTGGGAAATTCATCTTCAGCTTGATGAACAGCTGGATCAGCATTCATCAGGGTTGGCTCAGGATTGGACACAACACTTCCTTGGGGCTCCTCATTTGTCCTGAGGACCTCTTCATTATCAATGTTCATTGGGTTACTGCCAGATCCATGATCAGACCCATGACTATCTTCATTTTCAGACCCATTTGACTTTGAGGTTGAGTCTGACTTGTGCTGAGATGAATCTTTATTCTTTTCTTTTGCCATGGATGGCTGGCTCATAGGGAGCACTCAGGAGAATCTATCAAGAGTCTTAATGTCCATTCTTTTCAGATAATGGAGATTTGACCCCTTGGAGTTTGCAAAGGTCTCTGAATAACTATTCTGTAGATACAGAGATAGTATTCTTCCCATATTGGGGGCTTGTAGAGATTCCTTTATCCTTTGAAAAATGACTTCTCCCCATGAGGCTCTCTTTGACAGAATTATCCTTGTCATTAATTCAAACATGAACTGTGAGACAGTGTTATGTGAACCAGGCTTGCATAGGATAGCTTTGCCCACAATATCAGACAACATCTTCCCCTGTTGATTGAAGAACTTCCTCCTTAGACAGCTGGTCTTAGTATCACTGTATCCTGTCCACTTTAGGGCAGTCCTCTTATCCTTTCCAGATATTTCCTCCTCTTCAGATTTACTGCAGGGAGTTAATTTCAGCCCCTTCTCCAACCTTTTAGCAGTAATCTTTATCTTCTCACTTCCTATCTTGGACATCAGGATGGTTTTGGAAGGAGATAGTTTGACATGGTTGAACCATTCCAAAACTTCAGTTCTGAGAATGCAGTAGGGTTCAGACAGCATATGCTCTAGACCTTGAGCTTCCATTAGATGAATCACGTGTCGTATTTCTTCTGAGGCATGAGAAAATCCTTCTCTTACTATTTCATAGCCCTCTAGGAGATCTTTCGAGCTTTTTGGAGCCATGGAAGCAGAGAATCGATGCGCTGAGATGGGAGAGAAGATGAATCGTCTCGGCGGCTAAGGGTTTGGCTTTGTGGTTTGTTGTAGGTTACAGTGTATCTATTTATAGAATTTTAGTTTCGTTTTTATTAACCCTAGGCCCTTAGACATAATTACCTTATTGTGTTAAGGAGTTTTGGGGTTAATTATCTGATTTTATATAGAACATATCCCGTCTCAGCGGTTCAGCTGAGACGGAGACCTAGGCCGCTGGGATAGTAAAGTGTCAACCGCTGGGACAGTTTGCTCATCTCAGCGGTTCAGCTGGGATTTTTCTCAGCTGATTCAGCTGAACATACTCCTGCATTTTAGCTGATCATAGGGGTTAGACCTAATGTAGATGTTTTGGCTTAAGATGGGTCCTAGAAATGTCATTAAGTTTTAGTGTACAATAATGTAGAGTTTGATAATTCACCATGTATAATCATCAACAGTGACAGCTATTACTCATACATTTACAACTATTCTACACTAAGCATGCCAAGATCAACTTTGAAAGCATTGAATTTGGATTCATCCAGTGGCTTTGTAAAGATATCAGCTACTTGTTTGTCAGTTGGGACAAATTCAAGAGAGATGTCTTTACACTCTACATGTTCCCTAATAAAATGATATCTAATCTCTATGTGATTAGTCCTGCTATGAGAGACAGGATTTTTAGCAATAGATATTGCACTGAATGAATCATAATATAAAGGAGATTCCCTTACCTTGAGGTTGTAATCCTCCAATTGATGCTGTGTCCAAAGGAGTTGTACACAACAGCTACCTGCAGCAATGTATTCAGACTCAGCTGTGGATATTGCCACACTAGTTTGTTTCTTGCTGCTCCAAGATATCAATCTTCTCCCTAGGAACTGACAAGTACCACTTGTACTCTTCCTGTCTTCTTTGCAACCTGCAAAATCTGCATCTGAAAAGCCTGTTAGTTCAAAGTCATTGTTCTTAGGGTACCAAAGGCCAAGATGCAACTGCCCTTAAGGTATATCAATATCCTCTTCACAGAGGTGTAGTGAGATTCCTTAGGACATGCTTGATACCTAGCACAAACACATGTAGCATACATAATGTCTGGCCTACTTGCAGTCAAGTACAATAGGGATCCATTGATACATCTGTACATGGACTCATCAAAGGCCTTTCGCTTTTCATCCTCGTCTAATGATACATTAGACCCTATGGGTGTTCTCATGGTGGAGGCTGATTCCATCCCAAATTTCTTGATGAGCTCCTTAGTGTACTTGGTCTGGGAGATGAAAATTCCATCATCAGACTGTTTCACTTGGAGCCCAAGGAAATATTTGAGCTCACCCATGCTGCTCATTTCAAACTCCCCCTGCATTAGATTGGCAAATCTCCTGCAGAGGTTGTCATCAGTAGACCCAAAGATTATGTCATCAACATAGATTTGGACTAAGAGACACTTGCCCCTTGTTTCCCTAAGAAACAATGTGCTATCAATCTTTCCCCACATGAACTTGTTCTTGAGGAGAAAGTTGGATAAAGTCTCATACCAAGCTCTTGGAGCTTGCTTGAAACCATATAGTGATTTCCTAAGAAGATAAACATGAGAAGTTAGGGTTGGATGCACAAAACCTGAAGGTTGTTCAACATATACCTCTTCCTTCAAATCTCCATTGAGAAAGGCTGATTTGACATCCATCTGGTAGACTTTGAACCCTTTGTGAGCAGCATAGGCAAGGAATAGCCTAATTGCTTCCAACCTTGCAACTGGTGCAAAGGTTTGATCAAAGTCTATACCTTCCTCTTGCCTGTATCCTTTGGCTACTAATCTGGCCTTGTTCTTGATGATTGCACCATTCTCATCAAGCTTGTTCCTGTATACCCATTTAGTGCCAATCACATAGTGTCCCTGAGGTCTTGGCACCAGCTTCCATACTTTGCATCTCTTGAATTGTAGGAGCTCTTCTTGCATTGCTTCAATCCAGAAGGTGTCTTGATTGGCCTCTTCAAACTTCTTGGGCTCCATTTGAGAAAGGAAGCTCAAGAATAGAGCTTCATTATGAGCTCTGCTTCTTGTCAATATGCCTTGGGTATGATCCCCAATTATTAGCTCTCTTGGATGATATCTCAGGTGCCTTGCAGCAGCAGGAAGAGGGTCCTCTGGTGGCTGTGTTTGTTCCACTAGTTCATCTTGTACCTCTTCTTCTTCAGGAACTGCAGCAGCTGTTTGTGTGTTGCTGCTGCTGGGCTTGTCTTGGACAGTCAGCTCATGCATCCCTTCTTCATTTCCTGTCACAGTAGAAGAGCTAGACCATTCTTTGTAGAGAAGGCTGGTCTCATCAAATACAACATGCATAGATTCTTCTACAACATGGGTTTTCTTGTTATAAACTCTATAAGCTCTACTATGTGAGTTATATACAACAAGAACCCCCCACATTGCATTTTTCTGCAAACTTTGTTAATTGAGATTTTCCATTATTAAGAATGTAGCATTTGCAACCAAAGATTCTAAAGTAGGAAATTGTAGGTTGTTTGCCTTTCAGAATCTCATAAGGGGTTTTTCCAAGGACCTTATTGATGGAGGCTCTATTGAGAACATAACAGACTGTATTGACTGCCTCAGCCCAGAAGTATTCTGGGAGTGAGGAGTCACTAAGCAATGATCTCCCAGCTTCTATCAAGGTCCTATTCCTCCTCTCAGCCCCACCATTTTGCTGTGGAGTCCTTGGGGAGGAGAACTCTTGGGTGATACCAAATTCTTGACAAAATTTTGTCATAGCTTCAGATTGAAATTCTGTGCCATGGTCAGTTCTTGTCCTGACCACAGTACATTGTAGATCATTCTGAATAGCCTTGACATAATTTATAAAGACATGTAAGGTATCTGACTTCTTCTTAAGGAAGAATACCCATGTATACTTTGAATGATCATCTACAATTACCAAAGTATATAACTTCCCACCTAGGCTCTGAATTGGCAAAGGACCAAACAAGTCCATGTGCAATAGGTATAAACACCTTTCAGTATCCTTGGAGCCAATACTTTTAAAGGTGGTCCTAGTATGCTTACCCATTTGGCAAGCATGACAGGGACCACTTTTAACACATTTTAGATTAGGACTATTTCTAACAAGGTTTTTAGAAAATAATCTATACATTGTCTTATAGTTAATGTGGGCAAGTCTCTTGTGCCATTGGACACAGAGAGACTCAATTTCATTAGCTACAAGACACACAGAGGAGATAGAATAATTGCAAATGAAGTCTAAGCAATAAACATTCCCACTCCTAGTGCCTGAGAGAATGGTCTCCAAGTCTTTAGACTTTTTGATCAAGCACTTGTCATTGTGGAATTCAATGACATAGCCTAAGTCACATAGTTGGCTTATGCTTATAAGGTTGTGTTGTAACCCTTCAACATAAGCTACCCTTGTAATTGAGACTATGCCATGTGAAATCATACCATATCCTTTGGTGACTCCTTTTTCAGATCCACAAAAGATAACTTTGGGTCCATTCTTCACTGGATGGTAATCCTTTAGAAGATTCTTAGTTCCTGTCATGTGCCTTGAGCACCCACTGTCCAAGTACCATATTTGGTTGAGACTGGTACTTGAACTAACCTGCAACACAAAATTTAATGTACCTTAGGACCCCAACTGACTTTGGGTCCTAGGTTCATGTTAACACCATAGGGAATATTCCTAGAGAGGGCTGGTTTGGCTTGAGGTTCAGCCCTTGCCTTTGGCATATTGGGGTTGTGCCAACAATCAATTGCAAAGTGTCCCACCTTGCCACAACACCAACAATCATGAATATTGTATCTCCTTTTCTGAACAGTTTTTTGAATTGGTACAGCACTTTGTACATGTTCAGCAGAAGGGATATCAACCTTCTTCCTATTTCTTTCAGCAATAATCTGACTGAAGAATAATCTATGGACAGTCTTGCTGCTCTTTGTTCTGATGGCCTTAGTTTGCATTGACTTGGCAGTCATACAAGATGTGATGGAATCAGACACTGGGCAGCAGGTCTTGTCAACAGATTTGACAGCAGTCTTGCTTTTTGCTGAAGCATATTTGGAAGAGCTTGCTTCCATGTTCTTGACTGAATGTGCTGAGACACCAAACACAAATGGTCCAGGTTGGACCATTTGTATTTCCTCATGTGGAGCTTTCATTGCACTCAATCCCATGCCCTTTCTATTTCCATAACTGTGAGCATTCTTGCTCAAGTTATAGAAACTTCCATTTAGTAAGTGACCATGAATACTTTCTTGGTCATACTTGTTTGAGGGCATCAAGACCTTCACAAAGGAGGTCTTAGATTCTTTTGAGTCCTTGACCTTTCCCTTAGTGTTGCTAGTAGCTGCCTCTTTGTTGAAACCAACACCTCTCATGTCATGGGAGTTGAAGGCTTCAATAATAGGCAGCACTGTCTTGGGCTTGGAGAACTTAGCCACCAGCATCCTCTCCTTGAGAAGCTTTTCTTCAAGATCCTTAATGATCTTGTTCTTGTGGCTTATGGTGCCCACATGGATGATTGACATTCCCCTTAGCTTGCCAATCTCCTTGCTCATTAGAGCTAGCTGGGTAGCATGCTCAATGCACTCAGATTTTGATTGCTTTAGGGAAGCAATTTCTTGGGCTTGCCTCTTGGCTAGCTTTTTGCTCTTTTTCAGAGCTTCCAGGAGTGCACCATATTCATCAATCAATTGATTGACATCCTCCTCAGAATATGATTCACCTCCAACTTTAAATGAAGGAGATTCAGATTCTGGACCTGTTTCATAATCAGAAGAAGAAGAAATGCAGTGTATCAATACCTGCTCATGTTCTGAATTATTGTGGCTGTCCTCATCTTCAGTTATAGCCATCAGCCCATGGTCATCAAGAGTGACCTCATCCTCCTCTTCATCACTATCTGAATGTAATAGAGGGGCCCTTATCCTTATCCTGGTAGCAGGATAGTCTTCTTCCTCCTGATCAGCAAACAGCCCCAAGTAAGCTTCCTCCTCACCATCTGAATCTGAAGATGAAGATTCAGACTCACTCCAGCTCTTGCTTTTCTTAGCTAGGAAGGATTTTTCTCCCTTCCTTTCCTTCTGGTGATGAGGCTTCTTGTCACCTCTTTACTTTCTCTTGACTGGACAGTCAGCAATGACATGTCCAGGCTTACTACAGCAATAAGAAATTATGTTAGTTGAAACATGTTTACTAGTTTTAGAGTCATACCTGTCCCCTTTGGGATGTTGCCTCTCAGATCTGTAATGATCCTTCTTGGGATGAGAAGAGAAGGAAGGTTTGTTCTTCCATTGTTTCCTCTTGATCATCTTCTTGAACTGCCTTGTGAAGGCAGCAAACTCCTCATCAGAAGAGGAGCTGTCTGATTTGCTGCTCTCAGATTTCTCAGATTCACCAACCTTTCTTGGAGGTGACTGCACTCTAACCTTGTTCCTCTTAGAGCTTTCAGCTTTGAGAGCAACAAATCTCTCCTTTGTGTGAGCCCTGGAGGAAGAGTCCTCCTCCTTTCTTGTAGAAAGCTGCATCTCATATGAGAGCAGTTTTCCAAACAGTGTATGGGTGGGGGTTTCTCCAAGTCTTGCCCCTTCCCTGATTGCACAGATTTTAGTGTCCCAATCTCTAGTTAGAGATCTAAGGAACTTGTCATTAAGTTCATAATCTGTGAACACCCTTCCATAGGTTCTTAGTTCATTTACAATCCTAAAGAACCTTTCATAGCACATGGAGATATTCTCCTGGCTCAGCTGTCTGAAGGCTTCATACTCCTGATTGAGGAGTGACTTTCTATCATCCCTTACTTCAGCAGTTCCCTCCATATAGACAACCAATGTGTCCCACATTTCCTTGGCAGTTTGGCAGTGTACCAAGTTCTGAAATGTAGTGTCATCAATGGCATTTACTATTATGTTTTGGGCTCTCTTGTCCATAGTGTACAGTGTTATCTCATCATTGGTCAGTTCAGAAAAAACCTTAAGTACTTTTCTAGTCGGGTCAATAGTGGAGACTTTCTCAAAGGTATAAGGACCATTTTTGACAGTCAAAAAGATCCTTGGGTCTGATGTTTCCATGAATAGCCTTACCCTTTGCTTCCATATCCCAAAGTTTTCTTTGGAGCATATGGGCAACTTCATTGACCCCAACTCCTTCTTCATTCCACTGTTGGCCATTTGATTTCAGATTTGACTACTCCTTTATAGGATCTGATCAGACTGTTAAGTCTTTTTGATCAACCTCCCTCTGATACCACTTGATAGTTTATATAGGTGTAGTCAATAATACCTAGAGGGGGGGGGGGGTGAATAGGTTCTACTTATTTTCTTTGTTTAAACATAAGGTTTCTAGCTGCAGAAAACACAAGCACAGAAAGCACACAAGGATGTATAGAGGTTCCTCAAGACAGGGTGTCTTGAGTAGTCCTCTTTCCCCCTTCACCTTTCTAACAGTGTGTTAGACAAGGCCACAAACTCCAAACTCGGCTCCTTGAGCTTACACCACAAGTTCCTCAGAACTTCTCAGATCAAGAGTGATCCTACCTCAGGCACAGCATCACTACACTCAGGCTCAGCAGCCCTACACCTCAGGCTCAGCAGCCCTACACCTCAGGCTCAACAACCCTACACTTCAGGCTCAACAGCCCTACAGCTCAGAGTTATGAACTCCTACCACTCAGAAATCCCACAGATTTCCTACCTCAGACCTATCAAGAAGTCCTACCACTCAAGCTATCAACACAGCTTTACACACAGGCTCAACAGCCTTTCACTCAGGCAACAATGCCTTAATAAGATATAATAGAAATTTCATCCCAATTGGGACTGATTTGGTTGGGTAATTAGTTAACCCAAGTTTGGTCAAACTAGGTCAAATTAGGTTAAAAGTGCACATGATGGAATTGAGGGGTCAACCCTCATCCAAAAGTGATGGGACTTTGGTCACTAGTTTATAATCACATAAAGCACCATCATGAGTGGTTTGGGGTGGTTTAGGGAGGATATGCCCTAAGACCATAGTTCTAAACCTAGGGTTGAACTTTGAGCCTTGTGAAGGACATAGGGGCATATGTCCTTGAATGGTCATGGAAATTGGTAGATAAGTTCATAGGGTGTAAATATGCCCTAAGAAATTTTATGAGAATTTTAGGAACACTTATCCCCTCTAATTTAGGTTATAACCTTTTTAGGGAACCTTTTTATAAGAGAAATTTACATGCTCAAATTATCTTGGATGTTGATGAAAGTTTGGTAGATTACACAAAATCATGATATAAACCTCTGGTAAATTTTGTGTAATTTTTAAATTTATTTAATTAGTACTTCATTCATAAGTCATCTATTTTGTCGTAGGGTTATGGTAAATAAATGAGGGCCAAATATTCTCAAGAAAATTGTGAAACTTGGTTGTAGGACATTTTAGGGCAATAGAAAACTCTGTGAAGTTTTGTATAATTTTTTGAATTATTTATCAGTAGGATACTTCACAATGTTCCCTAGTTTGAATTTACTTGAAATATTTTTTTATGTGACCTGATGGTTTTTTTAAATTATGAACCTCTGTCAGTAAATTTTTCTAATCATTATAGAGGTTTTGTAATTTTCCCATAATTTGTGTACACGTATTTTTGGTGGTTCCTTCTTTAACTCCCAATTTTGGATAATTACTTAATATTATAATTGGAGGCCAATAACTTACTATAAAATTGTGATATTACGTATTTGCTGTTATTTTGACACCATAGATTTTCCATAATTTTGTGGAGGACAAATCATAAAAGGATGTTATACTTCATGTTTAATTTCATACTGGGACAATGTTGGGAAAATTATAATAAATGCCAATTAAATCAGGAAAAATATGATTCTCTAGATTTAGTCTTATAACATCATGATAGTCTTCTTGTAATAATCTTGAGTTATGTTGATGAATAATTGGAGTACCTCCCCTTATGTAACTAATGTAGTTAATTTTGGTCTGCGTATAGCAGAAACTGTAGAGTTAGCTTAACTAGTAGTCCACTAGGTGGGAATGGAAGGTAGATGATGTACCTTGTCTTGTTGAGGAGACTGGAGGTCACCAATGGAAGTTGGTGTGTTAAATGTGCCCGGAGATGGGCAAGGTAGTGCTAGGGATTGACGATAAATCTCCTTTCCCTTAGGAAGTCATAAAATGTTTAGGGTTAATCCAAGTGTAACGATAAGAAGGGTATACTTATGGCTAGTTACCAATAACATTAAATATCTTGGAAAGGGAGCTTTGGGGTGTCATCCCATTATAACTCCTAGTCCCATTGCGAGCCCCTCACAGGGTAGTCCTCGGAAAGTCCATGGTTAACCCTAAAGTGAAGGAATAAATGGCGGTGCAAGATTAACTTAATAATGCACACACCCACACTCCATGGTTACGGGAGGTTAGTTAGGTTTGGACTTACGAGCGGTAGGCTCGGTGGTTGTTGGCACGGACAGGTTAGTACGGCGAGCCGGAGGCTCGGAGGTTATTATGTCGGATAGGTTAGTCCGGGGAGCTTATGGCTCGGGATATAGTAGGACTCATAATTGTATGTGCATAAGGTGGTGTGTCTTTTGTGTTGACGGTCGTCACACCGACGTCGATACTTTGGCTCGGTAAGTGTGGATAACACTTTAGCAAGAAAAGTCTGGTGGACTGGCCAGCAAGACTACGCTGGAGCTCCGCTGTTCTGTTCTTAGCGATGAGGCGTACGATAGGTCTAGTTTAGGTAGTGTAGATACCAACTTAGAGGTGGGCGAGGCCCAACCCACCTCTTCTGTTTGCCACTACGAGATTATCCTGGGAGTTTTGCTAGCTCCAAAAAGGGGGAACTAAAGGTCTGTGCGCATAGAGTCATAGTGTGTGAGTTGCACTTGTATGAACATAGCATAAACTGCATAACCTTGCATGATATTGCATAAACATTGCATTTCAACCCCTACCCCTATCGTATAAATTGGTTATGGGACTTTTTATACGATAAGCCCTGCTAAACGACCCCTTAGTCTATAGGTTTGTATGGGCATTCCTATAAATCAAGGTTACTTGTTCTTATTACTATTTTCCTTATTGCCCTTCTTTACTATTGCTTACATGTTACTGCTTTACCTGTTACTGCTTTACCTGTTACTGCTGCACTCATTGTACTATATGATGCTTAGCGGTAGAACTTTCCGTAGTTAGATTCACTGTCACTTGCTTTTGATTATACCTTTTATTGTCCTCCACTTTATCCTTCCCGCTCGGTGCCTAAGAGTCACCGGTGTTGAAACAAATCCTACTTGTATTTGATCTTATTTTGCCACTGTGTTTTTAGCATGTAGGTTTGAACAGATATGACACCAGGTTGCTGCACTATTGGTCTGGTACTATCGACAAGCAGAAAGATTGAAAGATGTCTAACGCCAGGCATTAGAACTTAATGTTGAGCGTTAGTGACTGACGGGATGGTCTGCCGATTGACGGGATGGGTTGCCGATCGACGGGATGGTTTGCTGACTGAATAAAAAGGAGAAAAAAGCTCAACGCCAGGCGTTAGGACTTAACGCGGGCGTTAACGATCAATGATTATGGCAAGGAGGAAGCAGTCGTGATTGCAGGGGGAACATTAGGAATGATTTGCCTCAACGTCTGCGGTATCCTTAACGCCAGCGTTAGGATTGCCTAAAATAAACAATTCCTAAAGTGCAGAATCTCCTTCCTCTTCTGTAGATCC
This sequence comes from Dactylorhiza incarnata, assembly GCA_033032865.1. Lineage (NCBI taxonomy): Eukaryota > Viridiplantae > Streptophyta > Magnoliopsida > Asparagales > Orchidaceae > Dactylorhiza > Dactylorhiza incarnata. The sequence goes on from JAWHQI010000005.1 coordinate 18,360,904, forward strand.
GAGCCATCAAAACATTACTATACAAGGTCAACGACCGACGTTAGGACTTAACGCCGGCGTTAGCTCAAGTTCTATAAATTGGATGATTTTGTCTTCTCCGAATACTGATTGATTTGAGCCTTACTCCATCACTCCAGAAACTCAATCAGGGCCGTATTTTCCAGAACTTCATCTCTCGCACATATTTGAGCAAGGAATTCAAGGAGAACCGGATCAACGCTTTCTCAACGCAAAGAACATGCGCTTCGACTTCAAGAACTTTCAGCGGGCTTCTCCATCTCCAAAATTCTTCATAGGGAGTTTTAGTTTTTGTGTTCAAATATTTATTTTTAACCTTTTATTATTTGCTTGGAAGTAAATTCGCCTCGTGTTGGCGACTAGGTCTGGGTAGAACATAGGGGGCAATTTGCCTCGTGTTGGCGACTAGGTCTAGGAAGTAGATCTAGGGGGTGCTCGAGGCCTTTTTTGGGTATAGGAAGGCTAGAGCGGTTTGAGGCCTGGTCTGGGAAAGATCGGCTAAAGCCAACCGGTTCTTGGTGAGAAGAGTCGGTATATAAAACAAAAAGAAAATTTCATATTTCGCATTCGATTTCTAGCGTTATAGAAATAACATATTTATAATCCTAAATCATAATGAAAATCATGTTCTTTCTAGTTTGTGTTAAATTGATTCACTCCTCTTTAGTTTTGATTTAATTTGATTTAAAGAAAAACGACAAAAGCTTTACATTAAATAATCAAGTTTTAAAAATCCTTATTCACCCCCCCCCCCCCCTCTAAGGGCGCCTCATGATCCAACAAGTGGTATCAGAGATAAGTTATTCCAAAATGGTCTAACAACCGGGAATAATGGCATCTCGTGATCTCGCTTTTCATGAAGGGCAAGGAATAAGAAGACCTCCACTTTTCACCAGAACTGAGTACAATTATTGGAGAACATGTATCCGTTATTTTCTAATTAACTTAAATCTAGATGTCAGGGCTAGTGTTGAAACACCGTATACAACTCCTACTTATATTGTTGGAGAAGTAACCATGGAAAAGCCTAAAGATAGGTGGGATGATGAAGGTAAAAATAAATGTAAAAATAATGCTAAAGTCATGAATGCTTTATTTTGCGCATTAGATAGGACTGAATTTAATAGAGATTGTGCTTGTAAAACTGCTTATGACATTTGGAATTTGCTTGAAATAACTCATGAAGGTACCTCGCAGGCTCCGACTGGAGTCAGAGTTTAAAAGGTTCAGGATGGATCCAAATGAGGACGTCGACTCAATGTATACTTGCTGTTGGGATCCTTGCCCACAATGTCCTAGATTTGGAGAAGTCCATCCCTAAATCAAAGATATACCTCACAATGTATTTGATATATTATCTAGAATCATTGTGCAGGAGATCAGGTCAAGCTAAATGAGTTCATTCAAGTCGACAAGAGTCGTGCCACTACACATCGCTCGGCGCCTGTGACCCATAAGCGTCGACCTATGTTTACTGTCTCAACGCCAAGGTCACTGACTGATGATTTGAGATTAAGGCAAGAAAGCGTCGAACCAAGGAACATCACTCGACGCCGTGAAATAAGAAGTCGTCGATCCAAGGAACATCACTCAACGCCATGGAATAAGAAAGTGGCGAACCATGGAATATCACTCGACGTCGTGGAATAAAAAGCGTCGACTAAGTTACACACTGATCAACGTTCTATTCCTAAATTGCTCTAAGTAAGGGATTGTGCTACAGTACATCTATAACAAGCAAATCCACGTCGAGACGATGACTATGTCTCGACGCCTTGTCAAATACTAAAGCCGCTGAAGACCGTTGAGAATCTGACGTCATGCTGACATGGAGGAGCATCTCAGATGGCACAGATTGCTGGTTATAAATAGAAGGCATGATATGTAATTGATACACAGTTCTAGCAATTATCTTCTCCATCTTTCAAAGGCGTAATTTGAGGAAGTGTCCAAGGAAGAATATCCAGGAAATTCATCAAGATCTGCAGCTGGCATTCATTTCCTATTCTAGAGATATTGTCGTTGCAATCAAGGATACAAAAGAAAGGTTTCCATTGAAGAGAAGAACCGTTTTTCATCCTGCAAATCAAAGGCTCTCGCAAGGAGAATCAGAAGAAATCTTCTCTTCCATCAGAATCATTTTGTTTTGAAGAAATCAATTCAGCAATCTGCTGCTGATATTTTATGAAGAGAGAAGGTCAAGGAGGAAGAACTTATCTTCCTCAAGAACAACAGTCATCAAAGCCGGTGCGATTCAAGAAGACGATTTTTGCAATTGCTGATCTGTTGAAGAACTCTGTCTGATCATTCAGATAGAATAAAAGGCTCTATACATTGAAGAACTTTAGCCTGGTGATATTACAATCCATTCTCAATTTTTGTAGGATCTTTTGAAGATCTGAGTGTAGGATCCTATGTGATCTGAGTTGTAGGATCCAAAGGTGGATCTGAGTGTAGGCCTATTGTAACACCCTCCCTATTACATAGCATATAACAGTAGGTCCGGCCGAGACCCCACGCCATATGAAATGAACAGAAGAGCGCGTTACTAAAATTAGTGTCTAAACAGTTACAAATATAACTATCTCAGCATCAGAGTCACAACGGAAGCATAATTAGAATTTCATTTAAAACCAGTTTATAACAAGTCCACAGTACTACTAGGAATGAAATACAACAAAAGTTATTTACATGAGTTTGTTTACATGATCTAAGTGGCTTCTAAACATCGGCACGCAGGCCGGCCACACATGAACAAAAGTAAACAAAAGCTTTGGCCTTCAAGGGCCAGCACAGCACAGCAGCAGGGGCTTTAGCCCGCTATCTCCCGCTAGTCTCACCAGGACCTGTATAAGCAAATCCACCAATTGGTGGGATAACAAGCAACCGGTCAGCTTTAGCTGACCAAGATTTATAACGATCCCGCCCACACTCGGGGCGGCGGTGCTCCTTCCCTGCAAGTAAGAGTCAGCAGTATATATATCCGTAAACAACGCCAACGGAGGAAAACCAAGCCACCCGCTTCGTGCTCTCAAGGCACACTTTGGCATACTCCCTGAGTTACGCCCTTACGCTAAGTCCTATTTCAACTTAGACAAGCAAATTGAGCTAGCCCGTAAATGAAGTTACGGCACTCTTCCATAGCCCGGTGCAACGAGGGGCGACCTCTACATCACCACTATAGGGGGTTTGGTTCAGCTAGGCCCGTGCTCAATCATCGCGATATATGCGATACGAGTAAACTTCACCCAATACCCATTTCATAAAGTTGGGGTTTGCAAGTTCCACAGCTTTGCCTGCTACACATCCAATTTCTAGGACTTTAGGTAGCACGGAAGAACACACATTGTGTTGGGCGCTATCGCCGGCGCTAACGCTAGCGCCCGGTGCTAGAAACAGAACTTAGTTCTGCCCGGCACTGGTAACAGAAATATGTACTGCCACCTCTGGGAAACCACCTCCAGATAACAACACTGGTAGCTCACCTGGAGCTACCACCGGCGCTAACGCTAGCGCCTGACGCTAGTGACAGAACTCAGTTCTGCCACCAAATTTCGTGTACAACCTGGGAAACACCTCCAGGTCCTATTTTCTGTACAACAACAGTCACATGACCCGAATCACAGCACGTACACAGAATTGTTTCCGGCACTTTACACGCACTAATCATCACCAATACGGCTCGACCTGTTCGGATGGGCTTCACACAACATGCCTATGTCCGTAATACCGTTTCGGACTCTATATGCAATTTGTGGGGAAATCACTTCAACCCACCGGAATAGCCGATCTACTAATTAGTAGAAGTATTCCAAAACGCATGCAAATCAAAGGACGTACATGTCCAAGGATTAGGGAGGAGAATAGTTACCCTTGTAGGCCGTTTTGGTGCCATAGAATTGAGAGGGAGATGGCTGGAATCCGCGGTGGCACACGCACGCAGACGCTTCTTCACTAACCTCCCTACTGTCACGATGAAAGCTCGAATCCAACGGCTCTCCTTCCTTTCTCCCAGCTCTCTGCCCTCAGGACTTTAAAGGATTTCAGAGAAAAATGGCTGAAAAGTCGGGATTGAGGTTATTTAAGATTTAGCGCTACCGCCGGCGCTAGTGGCTAGCGCCTGGCGCTAGCCCTAAGTCGGTACCGCTAAGAGCTGCTACCACCGGCGCTATCGCTAGCGCCTGGCGCTATCAACAGCTCGACGTCTCGACGCCTCGATGCCTCGACGTCTCAATGGGTGCGCTATCGTCGGCGCTAGCACTAGCGCCTGGCGCTAGCGCCCTTAATTCAGCTCATGTTCATTTTTGGTATTTTGGGTGCACATGCTATTTGGGGTCTTACAATCCTTCCCCCCTTAAAAAAGAATTTCGTCCCGAAATTCTAACAGTGCAAATAATCACAAAAATACGAAATATGATTTGTACCTCAACGGAAAAGCTCGGGAAACTCCTCACGCATGGTTTGCTCGCGCTCCCATGTAAGCTCCTCACGACCGCAGTTGTTCCAGCAGACTTTGACCATCTTGATCAATTTATTCCGCAGCTGTTTGACCTCAGTGTCTTCGATGCTAATAGGTATGACCTTTGTCTTTAAGCCATCATCGACCGGCACCTGAGTATAGTCCTGAACAAAAAAACCGGGCCTGACGGGCCGGCCCGAGCCCGGCCCGGTCAAGGCCCGGTCAAGCCCGGCCCGGTTCAGGCCCGAACCGGGCCGAGCTCTTACCCGGGGCCCTAAAAGGGCCCCGGTTTGGCCGCACTACCCGGCCCGGTACCCGGCCCGGACCGGGCCGGGTAGAGCCCGACTATCGGGCTAGCCCGAGACCGGGCCGGGCAAAGCCCGATCCGGTCTCGGGCAAGCCCGATAGAGCCTAACGGCTCTTATAATAAGAGCCGTTAGGCTCTTGCCAGCATGGCTGCCACGTGGCAGCCATGCTGGCTAATTGGGCAGCCAACGGCTCTAAGAAGAGCCGTTGGCTGCCCTTTTATATAATATATATTATTATATTATATATATATAATAAATAATATATTATTTTATTATTATTATTATTATTATTTTAATTAAAAAAAAAAACTAAAAAATCCTATAAATACCCCCCCTCCCCTCTCTCTTTTCTCACACCTCTCTCTCTCTCTCTCTCTCTCTCTCTCTCTCTCTTAGCTCTTCCAATGGCGTCGTCCTCCACAACTCCAGCTTCGTCTTCCCAAAGTACGGCTTCGGTGGTGGAGCACAATCGTAGAGCGGGTATTTGGGAGCATTTCGACATGGTCCAAGTCGGCACCGAAAGAAAAGCGCGCTGCAAGATGTGCTCGAAGTTGCTATCCATCAGCGGCAACTCGACGCTCGTTAGACACCAAAAATCTTGCGAGTCGAAACAAGCTCCTCCCGAGTCAAGTCAAGCTCAAATTTCTGGAGCAGGACAGATTTGGACGTACGATCAAATGCGACAGCGAGAGATGCAGGCGAAGTTCGTCATCAAACGTGGGCTGCCATTCAGCGTATTCGACAATGACGACGGCACAGAGTACATACATGGGGGGCTTCAGCCCAAATACCAAAAGGTTAGTAGAATTACTTTAAGGCGCGACATGATTAGGTTATATTTAGAAGCAAAACAAGAATTAATTACTTATTTTGAAAATTTCGAAGGACGTGTGAGTCTAACGAGCGACGTTTGGACGAGTAATTTAAATTTAGGATTAGCTTATCTTTGCATCACTTGTCATTGGATTGATCCCATTTCGTGGGAGCTAAATAAACGCGTAATATGTTTTACGGGTTTTGAATTTCCGCACACGGCTATAGCTTTATATAAGGTTATTATGAAATGTGCGCGGGAATTTAAAATTAACGATAAAATACTTAGTTTTTCTCTTGATAACGCCTCCAATAATGGCGCCGCAATTGAATTGTTAAAACGAGATTTAAAACCATTTCTCAACGGCGCGTTTTTTCATACTAGATGTGTTTGTCACATCCTAAATTTAGTGGTACAGGATAGTTTAAAGGCAATGTCATCATATATTAATAAAATTCGCGACATGTTAAAAGCTATTTATTGTACTAAACAACGAGCTCAAGATTTTAGAAAATTTTGTAAAGCACAAAATCAGAAATATTTGAAACCACAATTAGATATGCCTATTAGATGGAACTCAACGTATAAAATGTTAAAAAGAGCCCTTCTACAAAAAGATCTTCTAATGGAATATTATAGTTTACTTAATATTGAACACGGTTTAGGTGAAACTGATTGGACCATAATAGAATATTATGTAGATTTACTAAAGTGTTTTTATAGGGCCACCGTTGCTTTATCTGGAGTGTATTATCCAACGAGCGTATTAGTGATTGGACATTTCGTACATATCACAGAAAGATTTAGTTATTATTGAAAACACGAAGGATGGGCTCCTTTAATTAAAGTAATGGAAGAAAATTTTTTAAAATATTATAGAGAAATACCGCCTATGTTTTCGTGCGCCGCCGCATTAAATCCGCTACTTAACGTAGAAGGCGTAGAAAATTTGATCGACGAAATCAATACTAATCTAACCTTAAATATAAATTATGATGAGGATGACCCCGTTAGTAGTACAAGTTTTACTAATTTTTTTACGCAAAGTTATAATTATTACAATAACTTATACGGGTCACGACCCCGCGAAGAAATAACGCAACCCAAAACGAAGGATAGTCTTAAAAATAAAATTTTAGATTTAGCTTCTAGGAAAAAAGCGCGCACATCTGGTAGTTTAGATGAATTAGGATTATACACAAAAACTCAATTTAGCGATTTTATGAGTTCGGACGAGATCGAAAACTTCGATATCTTAAATTGGTGGAAAGGTAAAGCTAATACCTATCCTGTTTTGGCCTGTATGGCCCGTGATTTATTAACTGTCCAAGCTAGTACAGTAGCTTCGGAGTCCGCTTTTTCTCTTAGTGGCAGGGTTTTGAACGAGCGGAGGAGCCGGCTTAACGAAGATTCGCTGGAGGTTTGCATATGCTACAAGGACTACTTGGACAGCGTAAAGAGAAAGCAACACATAACAGCTTTGGAGGATAGCTCGGAGGAGATAGAAGACGAAATGGACGCGTTGAACTTGAATCTACAGGATGATTAAATCCGCAGTCCAATCTAAATGTAATTTTTTTAAAATATGTAAATTTTTTAATTAAATTTTATAAGAATCATAGCTTTGTATTTTTAATTTTGTATTTTGTATAAATGTACAACTTAAATTTTGTAATTTTTTTGTTCCAAATTTTCAATATTAATAAAATTTTTTGTTCATATTGTTCCAAATTTTTGGTGTAAGCTTAAATTTTTTCAATTTTTTAAAATTTGTGTTAAATATTTCATTATGTAATTATTTATAAAAATAAATTTAATAAAAAAAAAATTATTTTAAAAACTAATAAAACCGGGCCGGCCCGGATCGGGCCCGAGACCGGCCCGGTCCTGCCCGGCCCAGCCTGAAGGGCCGGAGCAGGCAGCACTTATGTGCTGCCTGCCCGGCCCGGGCCGGCCCGATTCCAGGGGAGGACCGGGCCGGCCCGGCCCGATACAGTAAAAAGCCCGATCGGGCCCGGTCCAGGCCGGCCCGATCGGGCTTTATGTACAGGACTACCTGAGTAGCCACAAGCACTTGGCTAGGCTCTGGTGCAGCTTTCCTCAATACTGATATGTGGAACACATCGTGCAGACTACTCAACTCTGTCGAAAGAGCTAGTCGATAGGCAGCTTCGCCAACACGTTCTAGTATCTCAAACGGTCCAAGGTACCTTGGACTCAGCTTTTTCAAGCGCCGAATCCGGGACACTCCCTTGAAAGGTTAGATTTTGAGATAAACCCAGTCGCCCACGACGAACTCGACGTTTCTGTGCTTGGCATTGTAGTATTTCGCCTGCCTATCTTGCGCAATTAACAATCTCTCACGGATTGTTTGAATAGCAGAATTTGCCTCTGCAACTTCCTTTCGCTTAAACAGCTTCGTTTCACCTGTCTCCGCCCAAGATAAGGGAGTGCGACAAGCTCTACCATAGAGGGCTCGAAGGGTGCCATCTTTATACTTTCCTGATAGATGTTATTGTAAGCGAATTCGATCATGAAAAGATGATCTTCCCACTTTTTACCGAAGTCTAGGACGCACATTCGGAGCATATCCTCCAGAGTTCTGTTCGTACGTTCAGTCTGTCCATCCGTCTAAGGGTGGAAGGCAGTGCTAAACTTCAGCTTTGTACCTAACAACTGGTGGATTAGCCTCCAATCTTTCGAAGTGAAGCGCCCATCTCGGTCACTGACGATGCTACGGGGCACACCGTGCAATCGTACAATGCTATCAACATAAAGTTTTGCTAACTTTTCAACTGAATCGTCCTTCCGGTTTGGAATAAAGTGGGCTACCTTTGTCAAGCGATCCACGATCACCCATACGGCATCATTCCCACTCTGTGATCTCGGCAAACCGTGCACGAAATCCATCGAAATGTCATCAAATTTCCATTCCAGTATAGGCAGCGACTTCAGGAAACCTCCAGGTTTCTGACATTCCGCCTTTACCAGTGCGCAAGTTTTGCATTTTGCCACGTACAAGGCGATGTCTTTCTTTAATCCTGGCCACCAAAACAGCTTTTTCATGTCCTGGTACATTTTTGTGCTCCCTGGGTGAATTGTGTATTTGGTAAAATGCGCTTCGCACATCAATTCCTCCCGCAACTTACCCACATTTTGGATGCACAACCGACCGTCTTTCCACATCAGACCGTCGTCCATCACAAACTCTGCAGCAGTCCCACCCCCAGACTCTGCCAAATAGCGTTGCATGCTCAAATCAAGCTCCATGGCCTGTCGTATTCTGTCCGCGAGGTCATACTGCACCTCCGTCCAGTTTAAGCACGCATTCGCACTAGAACTCCTCTCTACACAGGAGATCTCCAAGGCTTCCAAGTCCCTGATCAGACGTGGATCATACATCTGAATCCAGTTGGCCTGGGAAAAAGCCCTCCTGCTCAATGCATTTGCGACGACATTCCCCTTTTCGGGAGTATAATGTATATCAAACGTGTAGTCCCCCAGGAACTCCATCCACCTTCGTTGTCGCATATTGAGATCTTTCTGCGTTAACAGATACTTAAGGCTCTTATGGTCTGTAAAGATGTCAACCTTCACACCATATAAGTAGTGCCGCCACAGCTTTAGAGCGAAAATCACGGCCGCCAATTCCAAGTCGTGGACCGGATAATTCCGCTCATGCACTTTCAACTAACGAGAGCCATAAGCTATTACTTGACCATGCTGAAGAAGTACGCAGCCTAAGCCGCTCCCTGATGCATCACTGTAAATGTACAACCCCGATATTCGCCAGGAAGAAATCAGCAGCTCGCGCTCGAGGAGGCGAGCCAGGAGGGGCGAACCCTGAACTCCGGCGAGGCAGGCCAAGGAAGAGCAAGACTGCGCAGGCGAGCGAGCCCGGAACCTTGGGGTACAGTTAGCCGTTTTGGAGTACAGTTAGCCATTTTGGGGTGCAGATAGCCATCCTGGGGTTCGCCGACCCAGAGACTCGCGAGCTCCACTCGCGAGGGAGGTCGACTTGGCCGGGTCGCTATCGGCGAGCCCAACCATTCGAGGAAGGAGTTCGCTAGGCGAGCCCGCCTAGCGGGAGAGCCGATAGTCATCCGGGGACTCGCCGAGGTAGTGCGGGCGAGCGAGCCATGTAATGTGCCGATAATACCCCTGGGGTTCGCCGACCCAGAGGCTCGCGAGCTCCACTCACGAGGGAGGTCGCGAAGCGGGCTGGCTCGCCCCGTAAAAGTCCAGGAAGGGATTTTTTTACCAAGAGGCCCCTGGTGGTCTGCGTTCAGCCTCTCCAAACAGCGGAGTTTGGCTGTTTGCAGACCAATCCAGTGTGCGGATAGTGAGAATGGACAGCGGGATTTGGTTATTGACAGACCACAAAACTAAAATCTATAAATAGACCTCAAAGGGAACCTTGGTAGAGGGCGGTTCATTATCTTTGAGCTCTTCTCTCCCTAGGTCGCTTTGGTTTGGGCCCTCTAGCTCTCCAAGGTGCCCGAGTCTTAGCTTTGGCTTGGGAGGGGAAGCGCTCAACGATCTTCTGGGTTAGTGGAGGGACCTCCTCGCTGAGACTAGGGTCTTTGTTCTTTGCTCGAATCGTCGGCCTTACCTCTCCCGAGGGACCGGTAAGGGCTAGCTGCCTCTCATTTCGGTGAGGGCCCCGAGCTCCACAAGAGATCGAGAAATCGGTTTCAACATTTTGGTGCGGTGAGCGTGGAGCGCGGATGGTTCAAGAAAGTCCCAGAGAAGAGTTATGGCTGGGGATGAAGAGCAGGGCGAGGAGTTCGGCGAGACCCCTTAGGAAGCAATGGCTAGGATGTTCGCGGATTTCAGGAAGGAGGTGCTTGACACCTTGGGGTTCACGGTCACGGCTCTGCGAAGTGAGTTTGCGACCCCGGCACCTCAGGCGACCACTCCCCCAACAGCAGTCGGCGAGAGGGCACCAGGAGGAAGGGCTGGAAAAGAAGTTGCCGTTGAACCAGGACATGACAGGGAAGGGCGAGTGCTGTTCGCCAGTCCGGCGAGCCCGGTGTTAGCGAGCTCCGCGCCGGCGAGTTCGGTGCCGACAAGCTCTGCCCCAGCGAGCGCGGCGTAGGCGAGCGCGCGCCAGGAAGATGCGGCGACAGTCGGGGTGGTTCAGGCGAGCGTCGCCCTCGCGAGTGCGATCCCAAGCTTAGCGAGCGAGCTAGGTCCGCGAGCCGAGCGAGAGAAGATGATAGGAGGGGGAAGCCCCTTCTGCGAATTAGTGTTGTCTGCACCCGTTCCAGCGGGATTCGGGGAATGGGATAGAGTGTACTACAATGGCAGAGATGACCCAGTTCAGCATCTGCAGTCTTTCGAGGACTCGGTCTCCATCAGGCCGATGTCCGATGCCTTCAAGTGTCGGCTCTTCGCCGTCACTCTCAAGGAGAAGGCCAGGGACTGGTTCCATTCACTTCCGGCAGGCTCTATCTACGCGTTCGAGGACCTGCACCGAAGTTTTTTGTTGAAATTTTCAACTTCAAAAAGGAGAAAGAAGGACGCTGATTCCCTCTTCGCGGTGAAACAGGAGTCCAGGGAGACATTGGCTCAGTATACGGATCGGTTCCAGGAGGAAGTGCAGCTCACTCAGGAGGTGCCCGGGTTTGCACTTCAACTCGCCTTCACGGTCGGGTTGAAGGAAAGTTTCTTCAAGATGGCGTTGAAAAGGAAGGCCCCCGTCTCCTATGAGGAGCTGATGGAAAGGGTGGCGGAGGAAGTAGCAAGCGAAGAAGCCAACCCAGAGCTCACCAAGAGGCTAGCAAAGCTCAGTGAGCCGGAGATGAGGCAGCAAGAGGTCAGAAGAAGGGAAGAGCCCCGGGCCCCGGAGGGGGAATGGAGGCCGCAAGGTGGAGGAATGCAGGGGCAGGGAAGGGGTTACGGCCCAGGAAGGGGTAACCGCTTCGAAGGTCAATGGAGACCCCCCCAGTTGGGGTGGAGGCAGGGCCCGATGCAGTTACCTCCCCCACCTCAACAGGCCATGGCAATTGGCCAGGGAAGAGGAAGGGGAAGGGGAGGAGAAGCGGAGACAGCGGCCGCTAGGAGAAGAAGGAACAGGATAGCAGAGACCGGGGCAAGGGAAGTGGCGGTGCCATATTGCATCTTCCACGATGTGGAAGGCCACTCAACGGACACCTGTCCGGAGTTCCTGGAGGTGAAGAGGGGCAGAGCGCCCACGCGACCACAGCAGCAGCCATTAAGGATCGTGGAGGTGGAACCTCGAGAGGAAGAGGAGGAAAGATGTGAGGATAGAGCAGATCTGGGGAATAGAGGAGGGATCGGAGTGATCCATGGGGGGGGGGGGGGGGGGGGGGGGGGGGTAGGGGTGGAGGCAACCCGCAAGGCAAGTCTCCATACCATCTACCGCCGGGGCATAGCATCAGCATCCACCGCTCCACCCCCGGCCGAAAAAATTATTTTCACCCAGAAGGACATGCCGAGCTACGAGGACCCGTTCTGCGACCCGCTGGTCATCCAGACGGCGATCGAGAACTTCACCGTCTCCCGAATCCTAGTAGACAATGGGAGTTCGGTCAATGTCATCTTCAAGAAGGCATTCGACAAGATGGAGGTGGAACCCAGAAGGGTGTTGGCCTCGGATGGCCCTCTGTTCGGATTTTCGGGGGAGAGAAAGGAAGTAGAAGGAGGAGTGGGGCTCCATGTGACCCTGGGTGGGCAGTCTCGGAACTGTCGCTTTGTCATAGTGGACGCCCCGAGCAGTTACAGCGCTATCTTCGGACGGCCCCTCATCAGCGCGTTCCGCTGCGTCCCTTCCACTTTTCATCAGTGCCTCAAGTTCAACGACGGAGGGGTCCAGTTGCGGATCAGGGGGGATCCCAAGGTGGCAAGACAGTGCTACGTGACGGCTGTCAACACCATCTCCTGGATGGGAGAAGCTGAGGAGTGGGATAAGGCGATGGAGGTGGCAGCCGAAGTCGGAGGTTTGGAGGTAGCCGAAGAGAAGGAGGGAGTTGAAGTTCATACCCAGGAAGGGGTAGCTGAAGTACCCCGGGCAGGGAGAAAGGAAGAAGAGGAGAAGGCCCAGGAGGGAAGGGCGGAAGAGCTTATGGTGGTAGAGGGAAAAGTCGAGGAAGAGACCCAGGCTCCCGCTTGTGCCGAAGAGGAAAGGGCTTGGGGAGAGCAGTCCCGTTGGAGGCTGTGGACGAGGTCGTGGAGCTCGAGGTCACCACTCGGCTGGGGGTGGTAGAAAAAGTCCGGGTCAGCGGAGAACTCAGCCCAGGAGATCAAGCGGAGATTCTGGCTTGCGTACAGAAGAACGTGGACGTCTTCGCTTGGAGCGCCGCGGAAATGCCCGGGATCGACGCGGATGTGGCGTGCCATCGCCTCAACCTCGAGCCCGGTGCCCGCCCCATCCGTCAGAAGAGGAGGGCTATCGCGGACAAGCTAGAAGGGCCCATCCGCGAGGAGGTGGGCAAACTCCTGCAGGCCGGATTTGTATCGGAGATCCAGTATCCAGGCTGGGTCTCCAACGTCGTTATGGTAAAGAAGGGAGGAGGTAAGTGGCGTATGTGTATCGACTTCTCACTTCTTAATAAATCATGCCCGAAAGATTGCTACCCCCTGCCCAGAATCGACGCGCTGGTTGACTCAGTCGTCGGTTTTTCTGTAATGTCTTTCTTAGATGCTTTTTCAGGTTACCATCAAATCCGCATACATCCCCCGGACATCAAAGATGTTTCCTTCATCACGGGGGATGGATGTTATTGCTATAAGATGATGCCCTTTGGGCTCAAGAACGCAGGGGCTATGTACCAAAGGATGATGGATAGGGTCTTCCGCGAGCAGAAAGGAAGAAATTTAGAAGTCTATGTCGACGACCTCATGGTTAAGAGCCGAGACCTCGAGACTCACCTCCGCGACCTCGAAGAGACATTTGGGACCCTGCGGCGGTACAAGATGAAGCTCAATCCCTTGAAGTGTGTCTTTGGGGCGAGCCGAGGGAAGTTCCTGGGCCATTTGCTCACCCCCACGGGAGTGGAGCCCAATCCAGACAAAGTTAAAGCGGTGATGGAGTTGGAGTCGCCGAGAAATCCGAAGGAGGTTCAGAGCCTTACGGGGAAATTGGCTGGGCTCAGCAGATTCCTCTCCAAGGCGGGAGAAAAATGTGCACTTTTTTTCAAAGTACTGCGGGGAAACAAGAAGTTTGAATGGACCCCGGAATGCGAGAAGGCCTTCCAGGCTCTGAAAGAACAGCTCACTCAAACCCCTCTGCTCCAGGGACCGAAGCCAGGGGAGGGCCTGTCCCTATACCTAGGGGTAGGATCCGAAGCAGTAAGTTCCGTGCTGATCCGGGAGGAGGGGAAGAAACAGTTCCCAATCTACTACGTCAGTCGAGTGCTGAAGAAGGCGGAACTCCGGTACCCGATCCTAGAAAAGTTAGCCTTCGCATTGGTGGTGTCGGCCCGGAGGCTCCGGCCTTACTTTCAAGCCCACTCAATCAAAGTAGTGACGGACCATCTGCTCCGCAAAATCATGGAAGGGGTGGAGCATTCAGGAAGGTTGGCGAAGTGGTCCGTGGAGTTAAGCGAATTCAACATCACGTTCGTACCCAGGACATCCATCAGGGCTCAAGCAGTGGCAGACTTCATGGCTGACTACGCGGCCGAAGTGGGGGAGCACGAGCCACCTCTCCCAGAAACATGGAAAATGTTAGTGGACGGAGCGTCGGGAAAACACTCCTATGGAGGGGGAATAGTCCTGGTGAGTCCTCAAGGGACTCGGATTGAGCAAGCCTTAAACATCCAATTCCCAATCACCAACAACCAGGCCGAGTACGAAGCAGTGATAGCGGGCCTTTGGCTAGCCCGAGAACTAGGTGTGCAGGACGTGGAGGTCTCCACGGACTCCATGGTGGTGGCATGCCAGATCAAAGGAGAGTTTGAAGCAAAGGACCCAACCCTCCTGCTATACCTAGAAAAAGTCAAAGGAGTCATCGGGCAGTTTCGCACCTTCTCCATCAGGCACGTGCCAAGGGAAGAGAACACCCAGGCGGACCTCCTAGCCAAGTTCGGTCCCCGAGCGGGGGGGACGACTTCGGAACTCTTCCGGCCCTCCATCGAGGAAGGAGAATTGATGGAGGTAGATCAACAAGCCTCATGGATGGATCCGCTCATCACCTTCTTATCTTCTGGGCAGTTCCCTGGAGATGATGTGGATAAAAGACGCTTCAGGTATAAGTCCGCCTATTACTCTTTGCATGCAGGGGGGCTATATAGAAAGACTCTCTCGGGACTCCTGGCCCGTTGTGTCTCCGAGGAGGAGGTCCCGAGAGTACTAGAAGAAATCCACTCCGGGGAGTGCGGCAGTCACTCCGGGAGTCGGACCCTGGAAGGAAGAGTATTGAGGCAAGGCTACTTCTGGCCCACTCTCAGCAAAGACGCGACCGAGTTCGCGAGGAAATGTCCCAAATGCCAGCTCTATGCTCCACTCCAGCTCCTCCCAGCCCAAAGACTCCGGACCATCACGGCTCCCTGGCCCTTCGCCATATGGGGGCTGGATCTGGTCGGTCCCTTCCCCCAAGCCAGCGGCCAGAGGAAGTTCCTGCTGGTCATGATCGACTACTTCTCTAAGTGGGTAGAAGTAAAAGCACTCGCTAAGGTAACCTCTCAGGTGGTGAGGAATTTTGTGTGGGGAGAAATAATTTGCAGGCATGGACTCCCTCTAGCTATAGTGACGGACAATGGGCCACAGTTTGCGAGTGAAGAGTTTGTCGGCTTTTGCACTCAGCTCGGCATCGACCTCAGGTTCGCTTCGGTCCACCACCCGAGGAGCAATGGGCAGGTGGAGGCGGCAAACAAAATAATCGTCAACCTACTAAAAAAGAAAGTGGAGAACCTTCGAGGAAGTAGGGTGGAACAACTACCCTCCGTTCTCTGGGCCATGCGTACTACTCCGAATACCGCCACCGGGGAGACTCCATTCAAGCTCTCTCACGGGTCCGAGGCCATTCTCCCCATAGAGTTTGAGGTGAAGACCCCCCGGGTGATCGCCGCAAGCAAGGGGGATGAAGAGTGGTTAGAAGGTAACAATGCAGAGCAGAAGCTGTCCTTGGACTTGGTGGAAGAACTTCGAGACTTGGCTACCATCAGACAGGAAGAGGTCAAACGGCGGATGGCTCGATATTTTGACAAACACATCCGGATCAAGCACTTCCAGAAAGGGGACCTGGTCCTAAAGAAGGTTAATGCGGCTGGCAGAGGGGCCGCGGTGGGTAAGCTTAACCCCAACTGGGAGGGCCCATATATCGTAAGCGAGATGCTCAAGTCGGGGGGGTATCACCTCCAGGATGTGGAAGGGGTGCCTCTCGACCGAGCTCGGAGTGGAGATGATTTGAAACGATTCTACCCTTGAAAGTTTTATTATGTTGTTTAAATCAATGTCTCACTTTCATTTGTTATGCTTTTAACTGCTGCTGTGTCGAGGTAACAAGCATTGGTGCTGGAATGCCCCAGATCGATTCCGCTCCCGGGCTCTCACTAGACGGGGGGTTCAGGTTGATCTCTGGAGAGGCTGGCAAAATGATAAGTATTGATGCTGGAATGCCCTAGATCGATTCCGCTCCCGGGCTCCCACTAGACGGGGGGTTCAGGTTGATCTCTGGAGAGGCTGGCAGGGTTGGATAAGTATTGGTGCTGGAATGCCCCAGATCGATTCCGCTCCCGGGCTCTCACTAGACGGGGGGTTCAGGTTGATCTCTGGAGAGGCTGGCAGGGTTGGATAAGTATTGATGCTGGAATGCCCCAGATCGATTCCGCTCCCGGGCTCTCACTAGACGGGGGGTTCAGGTTGATCTCTGGAGAGGCTGGCAGGGTTGGATAAGTATTGATGCTGGAATGCCCCAGATCGATTCCGCTCCCGGGCTCTCACTAGACGGGGGGTTAAGGTTGATCTCTGGAGAGGCTGGCAGGGTTGGATAAGTATTGGTGCTGGAATGCCCCAGATCGATTCCACTCCCGGGCTCTCACTAGACGGGGGGTTCAGGTTGATCTCTGGAGAGGCTGGCAGGGTTGGATAAGTATTGATGCTGGAATGCCCCAGATCGATTCCGCTCCCGGGCTCCCACTAGACGGGGGGTTCAGGTTGATCTCTGGAGAGGCTGGCAGGGTTGGATAAGTATTGGTGCTGGAATGCCCCAGATCGATTCCGCTCCCGGGCTCTCACTAGACGGGGGGTTCAGGTTGATCTCTGGAGAGGCTGGCAGGGTTGGGTAAGTGTTGGTGCTGGAATGCCCCAGATCGATTCCGCTCTCGGGCTCTCACTAGACGGGGGGTTCAGGTTGATCTCTGGAGAGGCTGGCAAGGTGATAAGTATTGATGCTGGAATGCCCCAGATCGATTCCGCTCCCGGGCTCCCACTAGACGGGGGGTTCAGGTTGATCTCTGGAGAGGCTGGCAAGGTGATAAGTATTGATGCTGGAATGCCCCAGATCGATTCCGCTCCCAGGCTCCCACTAGACGGGGGGGGGGGGGGGGGGTTCAGGTTGATCACTGGAGAGGCTGGCAGGGTTGGATAAGTATTGATGCTGGAATGCCCCAGATCGATTCCGCTCCCGGGCTCTCACTAGACGGGGGGTTCAGGTTGATCTCTGGAGAGGCTGGCAGGGTTGGACAAGTATTGGTGCTGGAATGCCCCGGATCGATTCCGCTCCCGGGCTCTCACTAGACGGGTGGTTCAGGACAGTCTCTGGAGAAAATGATAGGGTGATAAGTCTTATGCTGGTAAACTCCTTCTCGCTCGCCGGGCGTGCTCGCTCGGCTAAGAGAGGTCGCGTGCGACAATATGCAAGTAACAAGGATTAATCTCATACGATCCCCAATATCTAGTCCTCGGCAGAAAGGTTGCCTGTACTAAGTAAGAAGCTAGCTCTCGCCAAGAGGAAAAATACCCTACGAAACCTAAAGAAAATACGCGTAGCTAAAGGCGCAACGAGCCCAAGGCAGACGGCGAGAGACCCGAGCAGCCGGAGCGTCCCGCGCGCACCTATCCAATAACGAGCGGCGCGAGAATGACCTCCGCGAAAACGAATCACGAGATGAGCAAGGGCGAGACGGTCGGAAAATGAAAATAACAACGAGAAAAGGAGAGCACAGTGAAAACAAAATCTGCATTCGATGTTTAATAATTCAGTTACAATCCTTGGCAATCTCGCCGATCAAAAATTACAACACGTTACAACACAAAAGGGGGAAGGGCGGCGAGCTTCAGGAATCGCCCGCAGACCCTTCTTCATCATCGCTGTCCACCGGCGGGAGAGGAAGGAAGAGCTCTGGAACAATATCCTCCAGAGTCATGTCAGCCGCATTATCCGCCAAAAGGCCGATCGCCTTCGCCACCGAGAAAATGTAGCGAGCCGACTCTATCGACCCCACACGAATCTCTTCGTCTCGCGCCCGCCGGTCTTCTTTTAAACGACGAGGCGAAGGGGGAACCACGACGCGATTAAGGTCGCTATTTAGGGCCTTCAGCCCGGCCACCTCGCTCTCCAAGTCCTTGATGCGAGTGTTGGCCCTCCCGGCGACCTCGGCATCCTGCGAGCATTTCAGGTTAGGGAGATGAAGAGGTTGGGGAAAATACGAAGTTGGAAGTCTAGATGACTCACCACCCTTGCCTCCACGACGAGCAACTTCTCTTTCAGCTGCGTGCTCTCAGCGAGAACTCCCTGGTAGGCCCTCGCGAGCTCCACATTCTGAAGCTCCAGCTGTAAGCAACGCCTCCCAGTCATATGGGCGAGCTCGGCAGAACGCAGCTGGGACCTCGCGCTCTCATAAGCGAGGGTCCTCGCGGACTCATCCTTGTAAGACCCTGCATCTTCGCGGCCATAAAGCGCGAACGAAAAGTTGAAGGCATGACCACTGACAGTCTCCTTCTCCACCCAGGAGGGGAGGATAGAAGAGATGTCCACCCTGTTTGTCTCTGGCTTCCAGGTGACAAGGGGCTCGCCAGTCTCGTCCCGACGCCTCTGGCCGAGCCCAAATTTATAATGGTTCACCGGGATGGGGAGGACCGAGGACCTGACCGCCTCCTGGCCAGGATCTTCGTCCTCGCCCGCCGAAAGGCCGGTAAGGTCAAACTCGTCGAAGGCAGCCTCGCGAGTTTCCTTACCTTTCGACGAAGCGAGCGAGGCCGCGCTTTTCTTGCTTTTCTTTTTTGGCAGAGACTTCGGGACGGCACCATGACTGCCGGAGGCCCCCGATCTCTTGTGGGAGGAGGGCTCGGCCGGGGTGACGTCTCCTCGGCAGGCTTCCGCCCCCATGGTAGCGAGAGCCATTGTGGCATCGGTCTTCCGGTTGCTCGCGTAAGGTGGATGGAGGGGCAGATCTCGCTCGCCTAGAAACAGAATCATAGGGATGAGTACGATAGGCTTGCGAATTGAGACGAATAGGTTAGACAGAGATCTTTACCTTCTCCGGCGAGGACCGGAAGCAGCGAGTCTATGTTGCGGCGGAGGTAAACGACCTCGAAGTTCTTCTTACAGAAGAACTGATGGAGGAGGGCGTCATGGCCGCCGAGGGCGGTGGGCCGATAGGTGGTCTCGCTATGTTGAATCGGCGAGAAGGGAATGTTGCCGAAGTTCCCCTTGACGACGACAAACTTTTGGGCCCAGAAGTGGGCCTTGTTGACGGTCTCAACCACTTTCGGGCCTGTGCCCACGAAATAAGCTGTCCCATCTTCGTAGGCGCGGAAGGAGAACAACTTCCGGAAGACAGGAAGGCTGAACTCTATCCGCTCCTCGCGGAGGTAGCAGGCGAAGGCGATGACCACCGCCATGGCATTGGGTGTGAGCTGGCCGGGAACCACGCCATAATGCTTAAGCACCTAACAGGTAGCGAGAACAAGATCAATCCACGCAGCGAGCGAGGCTCGAGTGGCAAAATAAACAACGAACAAGAACGATTGTTACCTGGCGAACTTCGGGCCACAAAGGAAGGCGCAGACCGACCGCGAAGTGGGCGATCGGGATGGCCAACTCGTCGACCAATGGGTCATTGATCACGTCGTCCTCGCTAGGGCGGCGTGCCTCGAACGGGGGAAGAACGAAATCAGCGATCGCGCTAAAGTATTCTTCGTCGGTCAGATTGCAAGAGAAGAAGCTGTGTTCGGCAAAGGCCTTTGCGACCCTCCGCCGACCCTCTGACTCCGCGTCGCCGCCCATCTGGAAGATCTGCGAGAAGGGGAAGAACACGAGAACGAGAAAGAGCGAGAGCTCTGCAGCAGAAGGAGAAGAAGATCGAGAATAAATGCGGTGGTTGGCTCAATAAAGACCGCCTATTTATAGCCAAAACAAAAAGGCGGGAAGAAGCCCAAGCGTCAGCGAGCACGAGTATCAATGAAAACATCACGTCATGTCCGCGGGCGAGAAAAAGAAACCTGCGAGGTTAGTACGAACGACACTTTCGAGAGATAAATTTGGCGAGAACAGAGGGTCCGCCCAAGCACAACATAATATGAAAATGAAAGACTCGCTAGCACCAAGCGAGAAACAATAAAAAGCTAATAATAATTGTCAGAAGAAATAAAGCTAACATATAAGTGGCAAAGATGCGAGTTGCGAGCCATGGCGAGATTGTCTAAAACAGCAATACCCATTAATGATAAAAAGAGCACAACAAAGCAGTTAGCGAGAATCGTGGGGGAGCCATTTCCACCGGCCACCACCCCGCGACCCTGATCTCGGCGGTGCCCTAGAATTATAATATTCCTCCGCCAGGCGACCCTCCCGATCCGTGAGGAAGGCGTAGTCCCTCATCCTCGCTATGTGTACCTCCGGCGTCGTGGCGACCTCATCCTGATCGCGGTGTCTCGCTTGCCGGAGCCTCGCACACTCCTCCATCAGGACCGCGTGCCTATCCTCCGCGGCTTCCCTATCCCGCCTCGCTTGCATATTGAGGTCCATCAGCATTCGCCCATGCTTCCTCAAGAGTTCCGCGGCTCGCTGTTTCATCGTCTCGGGATCTCGCGGATCACCTAAAAATTCCTCCACCTGATCAGGGAGGGGGGACATCTCGTCGTCGCCTAGTTCAGAATCGGTGTGCGGATTCTCGGCATTATCTGCAAGATCTCACATCAGATAATGAGCACGAGGTCACGCAGGAGGTCGGCGAGGCCATAACGCTTACCAAGAGGGGGGCGAGAACCCGAAGGACGGCCCTAGAACACGTTTCCATAATGGGGGTAAAGAGACTTGCCCAGGCCGGCAGGATAAGCCGTGCTATTGGTCGGGAGAATCTTCAGAGGGGCGGAGCCACCGGTCTCCTCGCTCGTCAGAAGCTGGAACCCGGGCTTGTCAGTGATCCTACCTGGAGGGGCCGGAGATGGAGGCCGCGACGACGGGCAGATCGGGGATTTCAGGGGCGAGACTGTAAGAAAGGGGTAGGAGATCATATAGGGTTGACAAGTATTACGGCAGGCGAGATCCAGATCGTACCGGTGGTGTCTTTCCCAGCGAGGTTCGTGTCCACCTGCTGGCTTTTCTGAGACCCCTCAGCACGTTCCTCAACGATATCTCTCGGCAAAGTATCCTGCGAGGGGAAAAGAATGAAGAGCAACTTATCAGCGTGAATTCGAATAACTCATACCTTCTCGGGGCGGCGATCGTCCGGAGAGGAGTCCAGCACCACGGAGTCGTCCCCAGAGAGGCGAACCGCTTTCGCCTTCTTGACTTTTGGCGACTGGGCAGGGGGCGGCCGGCTCATCCAGGCGGGTACCTTGGTCGTGGAAGGTAGCCCGCCGGCTCTCAAAGCCCTCATGCGAGCCTCTGCTTCTTCGGAAATCGGCATCTCCCGGCAGCTAAGACAGGGAAGGAAGGAAAAGAAGCGACGCGCACCGGTGGGGGCTCGGGACGGTATTTATAACCTGCATGGTGGGTCCCACCAAAGATTCCTGACAGGTCATCTGGGGGCGGTCGAATATCCGTGGTTGGACGATTCTTCGCGAGGACATTAGTCTTCGCGAAGAGCGGGGATTGTGTACAACCCCGATATTCGCCAGGAAGAAATCAGCAGCTCGCGCTCGAGGAGGCGAGCCAGGAGGGGCGAACCCTGAACTCCGGCGAGGCAGGCCAAGGAAGAGCAAGACTGCGCAGGCGAGCGAGCCCGGAACCTTGGGGTACAGTTAGCCGTTTTGGGGTACAGTTAGCCATTTTGGGGTGCGGATAGCCATCCTGGGGTTCGCCGACCCAGAGGCTCGCGAGCTCCACTCGCGAGGGAGGTCGGCTTGGCCGGGTCGCTATCAGCGAGCCCAACCATTCGAGGAAGGAGTTCGCTAGGCGAGCCCGCCTAGCGGGAGAGCCGATAGTCATCCGGGGACTCGCCGAGGTAGTGCGGGCGAGCGAGCCATGTAATGTGCCGATAATACCCCTGGGGTTCGCCGACCCAGAGGCTCGCGAGCTCCACTCGCGAGGGAGGTCGCGAAGCGGGCTGGCTCGCCCCGTAAAAGTCCAGGAAGGGATTTTTTACCAAGAGGCCCCTGGTGGTCTGCGTTCAACCTCTCCAAACAGCGGAGTTTGGCTGTTTGCAGACCAATCCGGTGTGCGGATAGTGAGAATGGACAGCGGGATTTGGTTATTGACAGACCACAAAACTAAAATCTATAAATAGACCTCAAAGGGCACCTTGGTAGAGGGCGGTTCATTATCTTTGAGCTCTTCTCTCCCTAGGTCGCTTTGGTTTGGGCCCTCTAGCTCTCCAAGGTGCCCGAGTCTTAGCTTTGGCTTGGGAGGGGAAGCGCTCAACGATCTTCCGGGTTAGTGGAGGGACCTCCTGGCTGAGACTAGGGTCTTTGTTCTTTGCTCGAATCGTCGGCCTTACCTCTCCCGAGGGACCGGTAAGGGCTAGCTGCCTCTCATTTCGGTGAGGGCCCCGAGCTCCACAAGAGATCGAGAAATCGGTTTCAACAGTAAATTTCATAACCCTCTGCACCAGATGACAAACACAAAATTGGTGTTGTGGTCAGACGCCTCTTTAATTCCTCAAAAGCCCGTGCACACTCCGGTGACCAAACGAACTTCTGATCCTTCCTCGTCAAGGTGGTGAGAGGTAGAGCGATCCGCGAAAAGTTCTCCACGAAGCGCTGATAATAGCCGGCAAGTCCAAGGAAGCTCCTGACTTCCGCTACTGTCGCCAAAATGGGCCACTTCTGGATTGCATCAATCTTTGCCGGATCTACTGCGATACCCTCGCCACTAACAGCATGACCAAGGAACGCCACTGAGGCTAGCCAGAACTCGCACTTAGAGAATTTGGCATAAAGTTGACTACGTCGCAGGATTTCCAAAACTTCACGCAAATGAATCGCGTGTTCTTCTTCAGACTGAGAGTACACCAAGATATCGTCAATGAAGACAATGACAAACCGGTCAAGGCACTCTCGAAAGGTCCTATTCATCAGATCCATAAATACTGACGGTGCATTCATCAATCCAAACGGCATCACTGTAAACTCGTAGTGTCCGTAGCGAGTACTGAATGCTGTCTTAGGGATATCACAATCCCGAATTCGTAACTGGTAATAGCCGGACTTGAGATCCAACTTTGAATATACCGTTGACCCAACTAGCTGATCGAATAAGTCATTGATTCGAGGAATCAGATACTTGTTCTTCTCGGTCAGCTTGTTCAATTCTCGGTAGTCAATGCATAGACGCAGGCTTCCGTCCTTCTT
Source organism: Dactylorhiza incarnata (assembly GCA_033032865.1). Taxonomy (NCBI): domain Eukaryota; kingdom Viridiplantae; phylum Streptophyta; class Magnoliopsida; order Asparagales; family Orchidaceae; genus Dactylorhiza; species Dactylorhiza incarnata. The sequence continues at coordinate 18,384,203 of JAWHQI010000005.1, forward strand.
CTTCACAAAAAGGACCGGAGCACCCCAAGGGGAGGTACTTGGACGTATATAACCCTGATCTAGCAACTCCTATAATTGAACTTTCAATTCCGCCATCTCCTTTGGCGCAATTCGGTACGGAGAGCGTGAAACAGGTTTGGCACCTGACACCAGCTCTATAGTGAAGTCAATCTCTCGTTGAGGTGGTGCCCCAGGAAGATCTTTCAGAAACACATCTGGATACTCTGAAATCACAGGAACATCACTCAAACTGGGTTGAGGCTTTGCAGCCCCCACTAGCACAACATAAAACTCTGCGCCTTGCCGAACCGCCTTGACCACTTGGACAACAGACATCAGTGTCTTGCTCGATCCATGCAAACCAGCAAACATAGTCGCACGTTCGGTATTTCGCCCCAGTGTGACCTCCTTAGAAGTGCAATCAATATAGGCCTGCTGCGCTGACAGCCAGTCCATACCAAAGATTACATCGAATTCTGAAAGCGGGAGTATCAGTGCTTCCAAATCAAAGTCTTGACTCCCTATTCGTACCTTTACTACACAACCTCGATCCGCGCGCAATGAACACCCATTGGGTAGCATAACATCTAATCGTTCCTATCTAAACGACAAAGTCACTCCAAGTTGTTGTATGAAGGCCTCCGATATAAAGGAATGTGAAGCACCCGTGTCAAATAGTGCTCTTGCCGGATAGTTAAAGATCAGGACAAATCCTAGGACATCAATGGTTACCAAGCAATGTATAAGGTATGAAGTATAAAAAGCAACAAAAGCTATATACTATCGCATACCTGTCACCACATCGTTCTGTTTGATGGCCTCCTGTTGGCCAAGGTTGTAAAATCTAGGCTGGGCTGGAGCAGCGTGGGATGCGGTTGACTCTGCCGCCTTCCCTTTCTCTACCGCATAGGCCGCAACTAGCTTCTTCCCTCTACGACAGTCACGTGCTATATGTTCCGGCTTGCCGCAGTTGTAACAGATGATTGGGCCTCGCCCAGTCACTCCCGATGCTGAAGATTGAGCTGACCCAGACGGTCGCGCTCCTTTCTTCCATTTGCCTTGCCCCGACTTTGCCGAGCTCGATACTTTGAACTCTGTTTTGACTACTGCTAGCTCCTTTCTACTGTGGGACCGTTTCATGTCTTTCTCTAAAGAACGAGCTGAGTTGACCAGAGTCATAAACCCTTGCGTCATTGGCCCCATCAGAAGAAACCGCAACTCCTCTCGCAAGCCTTCGTAAAACCGATTTGTCTTACGCGCTTCATCCGCAAATGTCACGCCTGCATAACGACCCAACCGTGTAAACTCATGCAAATAATCATAGATAGTATGATCACCCTGAGTCAAACGGTTGAACTGATTTTTCATTTCTATCTGTTGGGCTTGTGGAAGATATCGCTCCAAGAACAGTTTGGAAAACTCATCAAAAGAGATATCTGTCAGCTGCCTTCCCGCTAGCTGATGTATCTCCAACTCATCCCACCACAGCTGCGCCTCCCCATCTAGTAGGAAGGTTGCCAAAGTCACTTTTTGTCCTTCCTCCGTGTCCGTGGCCTTCAAGGTTTTGTGCACCTTTGACAGCCAATCTTCTACTTGTGTCGGGGTTCCTGCCCCCGTGAACGTGGGAGGGTGGAAACTCAAAAAGTATTGCAGCTGTTGGTCTGGAGCTCTTCGTGCCCTTAACGGCACTGGCCTTTCCACCGAAGGTTCAGCTGCTGGAGCCTGCACTGGAGGTTCAGCTGCTGGAGCCTGCACTGGAGCCACTCCAGGGGTAGGAGGCTGTCCAAGGACATGCCCTCCTGGCTGCGCAGTGAACATTGCAAATACTGCCTCAGCAATCATCCTTACTGTTTCAGCTGAAGGAAGAGTCGGCACCGGAGTTGGTGCACTGCTTGCAGTCGAATGAGGGGGTCGAGAAGGCCCCGCTCCACTCCCAGTCGCCTATATATGTACCCAAAACATAATTAGCGACTACGAGATAGCATAACACAATAAAGGGACACAGAAGTTCCATCTGAATGTTACACATATACATGTAATTCATTCCTAAAGTGGACAAAACTGGTTATTTATATGAGTTAAAGGCGACGCACACACGTGCTCACCACCCCTTAAAAGAATTTGACCACGAATTCAGACGGAAAGGGAACGAGACCCGTAGCTGATACCAATTTGTAACACCCTCCCTATTACATAGCGTATAACAGTAGGTCCGGCCGGGATCCCACGCCATATGAAATGAACAGAAGAGCGCGTTACTAAAATTAGTGTCTAAACAGTTACAAATATAACTATCTCAGCATTAGAGTCACAATGGAAGCATAATTAGAATTTCATTTAAAACCAGTTTATAACAAGTCCACATTACTACTAGGAATGAAATACAACAAGAGTTATTTACATGAGTTCGTTTACATGATCTAAGTGGCTTCCAAACATCGGCACGCAGGCCGGCCACACATGAACAAAAGTAAACAAAAGCTTTGGCCTTCAAGGGCCAGCACAGCACAGTAGCAGGGGCTTCAGCCCGCTATCTCCCACTAGTCTCACCGGGACCTGTATAAGCAAATCCACCAATTGGTGGGAAAACAAGCAACCGGTCAGCTTTAGCTGACCAAGATTTATAACGACCCCGCCTCACACTCGGGGCGGCGGTGCTCCTTCCCTGCAAGTAAGAGTCAGCAGCATATATATATCCGCAAACAACACCAACAGAGGCAAACCAAGCCACCCGCTTCGTGCTCTCAAGGCACACTTTGACATACTCCCTGAGTTACGCCCTTACGCTAAGTCCTATTTCAACTTAGACAAGCAAATTGAGCTAGCCCGTAAACGAAGTTACGGCACTCTTCCATAGCCCGGTGCAACGAGGGGCGACCTCTACACCACCACTATAGGGGGTTTGGTTCAGCTAGGCCCGTGCTCAATCATCGCGATATATGCGATACGAGTAAGCTTCACCCAATACCCATTTCTTAAAGATGGGGTTTGCAAGTTCCACAGCTTTGCCTGCTACACATCCAATTTCTAGGACTTTAGGTAGCACGGAAGCACACACATTGTGCTGGGCGCTAGCGCCCGACACTAGCAACAGAACTTAGTTCTGCCCGGCACTGGTAACAGAAATCTGTACTGCCACCTCTGGGAAACCACCTCCAGATAACAACACTGGTAGCTCACCTGGAGCTACCGCCGGCGCTAACGCTAGCGCCCGACGCTAGTGACAAAACTCAGTTCTGCCACCAAATTTCGGGTACAGCCTGGGAAACACCTCCAGGTCCTATTTTCTGTACAACAACAGTCACATGACCCGAATCACAACACGTACACGGAATTGTTTCCGGCACTTTACATGCACTAATCATCACCAATCCGGCTCGACCTGTCCGGATGGGCTTCACACAGCATGCCTATGTTCGTAATACCGTTTCGGACTCTATATGAAATTTGTGGGGAAATCACTTCAACCCACCGGAATAGCCGATCTACTAATTAGTAGAAGTATTCCAAAACGCATGCAAATCAAAGGATGTAGATGTCCAAGGATTAGGGGGGAGAATTGTTACCCTTGTAGGCCATTTTGGTGCCATAGAATTGAGAGGGAGATAGCTGTAATCCGCGGTGGCACACGCACGCAGACGCTTCTTCACTAACCTCCCTCCTGGCACGATGAAAGCTCGAATCCAACGGCTCTCCTTCCTTTCTCCCAGCTCTCTGCCCTCAGGACTTCAAAGGATTTCAGAGAAAAATGGCTGAAAAGTCGGGATTGAGGTTATTTAAGATTTAGCGCTACCGCCGGCGCTAGTGGCTAGCGCCTGGCGCTAGCCCTGAGTCGGTACCGCTAAGAGCTGCTACCGCCGGCGCTATCGCTAGCGCCTGGCACTATAGACAGCTCGACGTCTCGACGCCTCGACGTCTCAACGGGTGCGCTACCGCCGGCGCTAGCACTAGCGCCTGGCGCTAGCGCCCTTAATTCAGCTCATGTTCATTTTTGGTATTTTGGGTGCACATGCTATTTTGGGTCTTACACCTGTTGTTATAAAGGCTGAGGTAGGATCTGTTGAGATCTGATGTAGGATCTGTTGAGATCTGAGATAGTAGGATCTGTTAAGATCTGAGACTGTAGGATCTGTTGAGATCTGAGACTGTAAGATTTGTTGAGATCTGAGCCGTAAGACCTTTTTGTGGTCTGATATCTGGAGGAGATATAAGCCATATCTGGCACACTGCTAGAGGGGAGAAGGGGGAAAGTGGATTGCCCTAGATAGGGGAACCACTATAAAATTCTGTGTGTTTGTGTTTGTTTCTTGAAAGCTCTGATTATAATTCACATACACTTAGGATTTGATCAAGAACTTAAATAGAATTTAAAATAACCTATTCACCCCCCTCTAGGTGATTAGATACCCTTAAATAAAGACTTTTAAGTGGTATCAAAGCTAGGTTGTTCAAGAAAAGGTTTAACAGCCTGAACAAGACCTCCTAAGGGTAGATCTGTTAAGTCTTCATGGCAAACAGTGAAGGGAACAAGGAATTCACATCCATGAAGTTACCAATCTGTAGAAAGGAGATTATTGGGATTTGGAAGGAATGAGTTAGATTATTCATGGAATCCTCTGACCTATGATATACATCACAGTACTAGAAGGACCTTTTGGTCCTATGAAGGTCTCATTCACAGATGGAAACATCAAGACTCCCAAAACATATTCTGAGATGACTGAAAATGAAGTAACTCTGGCCACCATGGATAAGAGAGCTCAGAACATCATTGTGAGTGCAATTGAGGATTCAACCTTCCAGAATCTAGTGCACTGCAAAACTGCCAAGGAAATGTGGGATTCACTCATTGTCTACATGGAAGGGACTGAGGAGGTCAGAGATGACAGGAAGTCTCTTATGAATCAGCAATATGAAGCTTTCAGACAAGACAAGAAGGACTCAATAGTAATATGTTATGAGAAATTTTTCAAAATTGTCAATGGTCTGAAAACCTATGGTAGAACATTTACAGACTATGAGGAGAATGATAAATTCTTGAGATCCCTTAACAAAGAATGGGACATCAATATCTGTGCTATCAGGGAAATGGGAAATCTGGGAAACTTTCAACCCCAGGACCTATATGGGAAACTTCTATCCCATGAACTTCACCTGAACACCAGAAAAGCTGAAGAAGGACACAACAAGGAGAATCCCAATGCTCTGAAGGCAGAAAGTTCCAAGAGAAACAAGGAGAGGATGTCATCACCCCCCAGGATACCATCTGAATCTGAAGAATCAGTAACCAGCAATTCTGACTCTGAAATATCAGATGGTGAACTGGCACTCTTCACCAAACATCTGAAAAGGATGCTCAGAAGAAAACAATACTGGAAAACTAAGCCTTCTCAGTCATGCAGATCCAAGAAGCACTCCAACTATTCAGAAGGATCCAGACTAGATTCCAAGAAGGACAGGTATAATTCTAAGCATAATAAATTTAATTCAGAAGAAACTGTGTGCTTTGGATGCAGAAAACCTGGGCACATGATTGTTGATTGCCCATCAAAGAGAAAAAACAACAAGAAGTCTGATGAGAGGAGGCACAAGTCTGACAAGAAACATGAGAGGAGCCTGATAGCCAAGAAAGGCAAAGTCACTCTCAGTGACAGTGAGTCTCAACCATCTGATTCAGACAGTGAAGAGGCACTCATAACACTGATGGCTGTCCACGAAAGTGAAGACATTCTGAACCATGGACCTATGATAAGAGCACCACTATCAAGGTCTGATAGTGAAGAGGATGAAGAAGAAAATATAGGACTCATGGCCCTTAGGGATGAAGAGGATCAGGAGACAATCTCCACTGTGAAGGTACTTGATAGAACTCCTTTTATCTAATCTTGAATCTGAACATAACACCATTTCAAAACCTGAGGCAAATTCATTATCTTCTGATGAGAGTGACACAAAATCTAACTTTCATGTAGATGAAATGGTTGAGAAGTATGAGTCACTTCTTAAAGCACTCAAAAAGAGTAAAAGGCATAACAAGAAGCTACATAAAGAAATAACTGAACTAAAGGAGACTAACTCCCAATACACTGAGGCAGCTGAGAGGCTGAATCAGGTAAGCAAGGAGCTTAGCAAATTGAGAGTTGAGTCCATCATTCATATTGAGACTATATGCTCAAGAGAGAAATTAATAAAAGAACTTGAGACAAAGTTCCTAGCTGAAAGGAAGCTTGTGGCAAAATTTTCAAAACCATAAACTGTCCTTCCCATAATAGACACATTCTCTGCACTACACTGATGTGGTATAGGATACAAAGGGAAGGCAGAAATTAAATCTAAAGATAATGACAAGGCACCCATGCACCCCATAAAATTCAACAAAGCCATGCTTACCACAAGTGAGTATGACTTAGAGGGTGTGCATGGACATTGGAAGAATGAGTGTTCCACTAGCAAAGCTCACTCAATTCAACCAAGTATTAGTGCTGTCAAATCTCTACACAAAGAAAAAGAATTATTTCATCATGGCCCCTTTGTATTTGGAACAAACACCAAATCCAAAGGAGAGAAACTGAGACCAGCAGTGATGACTACTGCTGTCGAGAAATCTAAATATGCAAAATTCACTGAAAATTTTTACAAGAAATCACCTCAGAAAACTCCATTGATAAGGGTAACTAGACAAAATGTGAGTCAACCCAAAGAGGTGAAAAGACCTCAAAGGAGATATAACAAATATGAATGTTGGTGATGTGGAAAGGTTGGCCATTTTGCTCTTGATTGCTGGTTTAACCCAACTGTCCCAAGAAATAATTCTGGAAAACCAGTACTCAGACCAATGGAAACACACACAGCACAAAGGATCAAACAACAAGTAAATAAACCAGTTTATGCTAACAAAGTTCTAGGACCCAACTTTGTGTGGGTTCCTAAGAAAAAGTAATTTTCTTACTACAGGTATATCCAAAGACCAATCAAACTCCCATCTGGTATTTGGACAGTGGGTATTACATGCACATGACTGGAACAAGATCACTGAATGACTATACTTCTGTGAAGGATGGACCAAAGGTCATCTTTGGAGGATCTGGCAAAGGTAAGAATAAAGGATATGGTAAAATCACAAATGGAATTGTCACCATCACCAAAATTGGTTATGTTGATGGATTGCAACACAATCTCATCATCATAAGTCAATTATGTGATCTTGTCTATGACATTTCATTCCACAAGGATGAGTGCCGAATTATGAAAGAGAATGAGATAATTCTCTCAGGCACTAGGAGTGGCAACATTTACTGTTTAAATTTTATATGTTCTGAACAAGAAAATCCCATATGCTTAGTAGCTGGAAATAATGTCTCTAGTAGTGTGCAATGGAACAAAAGGATAGCTCATATAAACTATAAGACTATAAATAAGCTCATTTTAGGAGAACTAGTGAGAGCAGGGCCAAAGTGGAAGTGTGTGCAAGAGGGTCCCTGCCATGCTTGTCAAATGGGTAAGCAAACCAAGTCATCCATCAAACCAATTAGTGAGAAGGATTCCACAAGATGTCTATACCTTCTACACATGGACCTGTTTGGCCCAATGCCAATTCACAGCTTAGGATGAAAGGCTTACACTCTTGTTATTGTTGATGATTACACTAGATTCACATTGGTGTTCTTCCTAAGACACAAGTCAGGTACTCTAGAAGTATTCACTAGCTTTGTTAGGCAAATCCAAAATGAAATAGGAAAAACATTGGTCAAAATTAGAAGTGACCCTGGAACTGAATCTCAGTCAGGTGCCATGACCAAGTTTTGTGAAAATCTGGGCATCTCTCAAGAGTTTTCATCTCCCAGAACTCCCCAACAAAATGGGGTTACTGAGAGAAGAAATAGAACACTCATTGAAGCCAGTAGGAGTATGCTGAGTGACTCCTCACTTCCTGAGCACTCTGGGATGAAGCTGTAAACACAGCATGTCATGTGCAGAATAGAGCACTTATCAATAAGAAACTGAATAAGACCCCTTATGAATTGATGATGGGTAGAAAACCCACCCTAGCCTACTTCAAAATATTTGGAAGTAAGTAATTTGTGTTAAATAATGGAAAGCACCACCTCACTAAGTTTGCTGAAAAAGCCTATGAGGGAATCTTTGTTGGCTATAGCTCTCAAAGTAGAGCCTATAGAATTTACAAAAAAAACTCTAATAAGATAGAAGAATCTACACATGTTGTATTTGATGAAACCAGCCTTATTTATAAGGATCTGGGAAGTATCTCTAGTAATGCAGGTCCAGCATAGAAATTGAAGGAGCTGAATATCAATAAACAGCACATTGAAGACAATGATGAATCTAATGGGAGTGTGACTGTGACTAGAGAGGATGAGTCTCAAGAAGAAGACACACATAAAGAACAAATTGCTGTTGAAGAACCACAACATCCAGAACCTTAAGAACAGCCAACTCAAACAGCTGCACCGGGATCACAAAGGGAGAATGAGAGTTGGAGGAATGCAACCAAACACCTGAAGGATCACCCCAAAGAATAGATTATAGGAAATCCAAATGAAGGTGTGCAAACAAGAAGAAGGAGCTCAATAAATGAGGTATTGCATCATAGCTTCCTATCCAAAATAGAACCTAAGAAATTTGAAGAAGCCAATAGGGACCCATCATGGACATTGGCTATGTAAGAAGAGCTAAATCAATTTGAAAGATGCAAGGTCTGGATATTGGTACCAAGACCAAAGAAACAAAAAGTCATAGGGACCAAGTGGGTATTCAGGAATAAATTGGATGAAAATGGAGTGATTATCAAGAACAAGGCAAGGTTGGTTACCCAAGGATACAGACAGGAGGAAGGCATAGACTTTGATCAAGTATTTGCTCCTGTGGCAAGACTGGAGGCAATCAGACTATTCCTGGCCTTTCCAGCACATCTTGGATTCATAGTGTATCAAATGGATGTGAAGTCAGCATTCCTTAATGGAATAATACTGGAGGAAGTATATGTAGAACAACCCCCAGGTTTTATTGACTCTACTCATCCAAACTATGTTTATCTATTACTAAAAGCTTTGTATGGTCTAAAACAGGCACCTAGAGCCTGGTATGAGACATTGTCTAGGTTTCTCATTGAGAACAAATTCTCAAGGGGAAAGATAGACAAGACATTATTTCTTAGGGTAATTAAAGGTCATATACTACTAGTACAAATATATGTAGATGACATAATTTTTGGCTCAACTGATAATAACCTTTGCAAAAGGTTTACAAGCCTTATGCAAGGGAAATTTGAAATGAGCAGCATGGGAGAGCTCAAATACTTCTTGAGACTCCAAGTAAAACAGTCTGAGGAAGGAATTTTCATTTCTCAGACCAAGTATACCAAGGAGATCATCAAGAAGTTTGGAATGGAAAATTCCACTGTCATGAAAACCCCAATGGCAGCCAACATGTCACTGGACAAGGATGACAAGGGGAAACCTATTGATGAAACCTTGTACAGAGGCATCATTGGCTCATTGCTCTAACTAACTGCTAGTAGGACAGACATTGTGTTTTCAACATGTGTGTGTGTGCTAGGTACCAAGTGAACCCCAAAGAATCTCACTACACTGCTGTCAAAAGAATTCTTAGATATCTGAAGGGTACTCTCAATCTTGGCCTATGGTACCCTAGGAGTAATGATTTTGAACTGACTGGATTTTCAGATGCTGATTTTGCAGGATGCAAGGAGGACAGGAAAAGTACATCAAGCACCTGTCAATTCCTTGGCAAAAGGCTGATATCTTGGAGTAGCAGGAAGCAGACTAGTGTAGCTATCTCTACAGCAGAATCTGAGTACATCTCAGCTGGAAACTGCTGTGCTCAGCTACTATGGATTCAACATCAACTCCAAGACTATAAATTCAAGCTAAATAAATCCCCTTTATATTGGGATTCAACTAGTGCCATTGCTATTGCTAATAACCCTGTATCACATAGTAGAACAAAGCACATAGAAATTAGATATCACTTCATTAGAGAACATGTAGAAAATGGGGATATCACAATTGAATATGTCCCCACAGACAAATAAGTGGCTGATATATTCTCTAAACCCTTGGATGAAACAAAATTCAATAACTTCAAAATTGAATTAGGAATGCTAAATAGGGAATGAAGTTGAAATATACAATAATCCAAAGAAAAAGCTAGAATAAATAAAAATTTTCAAATAGAATAGAAAATATAATAAATAAATAAAGAAAAAAATAATAAAATAAAAAATAAAAAATATATAATTGAATTAAGTCCAAAAAGGTCAGTAAAAGGATAGCCGGCGTCGAGCGAGGATAACTTGCGTCGAGCGAGGAGAACTTCTGTCAAGCGAGGATTACTTACGTCAAGTGGTCTCAACACTTTTACGGAAATAGCAAGGCCGTCTCGAAATAGGGTGATCTGTACCATTTGATCAATCTTATCAAACAAGTCTTATGCGCGGCGTTTCAAATATCACGAACCAGAAACTCTATATATAGGGAAGATACTTCGGCAGTACCTATGCTTTCTTAAACCTAGAATTCCCAATTCAAAATTCTCTGCCCTAGAAAATCTCTTCCTCAAGACCTTCAATCAAAAACCTACAACAACAATTCCTCCCAAGAACAGTGATTATCTCTACGAAGGAGGAGAGCTAGTTCGAAATGGATTCAAAGCCGCACCAATCGAAATCAAGAACACTATCGAGTTAATTCATAAATCAGGGTTAGAATACCTCTTATCAGAATCGACATTAATCTGGAAACGAGAAGTCTTAGAGTTATTCTCAAATGCAGTAGTAGACACCGCCAATTCCAAGCTCAAGTCTACCATAAATGGAATGAAGATTAAGATCACACCTAAAAGACTGGCTAAAGCACTACAACTGCCAAAGCACAAGAGTAATGAAGAAGAAGAAGAGGTAAGTTCTGAACAAATCCGGTTAGCTCAAGTTTGGTGTGGGATTGAAAATTCACACAAAATATCTGGAAGCGTGTTGAGTAAAGGAATGAACTCAGTGAGGAAAGCTATTATCAGACATAATTGGAAAGGGACTGTTATGTAAGACAGGCTCCCATGACAAAATCTCCAGGAAAATGTTTATTCTTTTGACTAGAATAATCTATACTCTTAAAACTGATTGGGGACAGGTTGTTTTTGATAGAGTGATAGAATGTATCCAAGCACCCAACATGGGTAGGATACTGTCCCTTTACCTAGTAAAGGTGATCCCAGAAACATTGAACCATAGATTTGGCTCAAAAATAAATCATATGAAGAAAATGGACATAAAAATGCTGGAACGGTGGGAAAGGATTTTGTCAAATCAACAACCAGCAGAAACATCCTCCAAGCCCAAGAAAGTTCAAAAGAAAAAGAAGAAGCATGTCTCTTCTAGTTCTTCAAGCTCATCCTCCTCCAGAAGGAACTCAAAATCCACCCCAATCCACAATCCTGATCTCACAACATCTGAAGAAGAAGTGAAAACACCTAGGGATAGTATTCCTGACACACAAATAGGTACTGCTCCAACATTGGAAGTGGCTGCTAAGATCAACAAGGAACAATCCACGAAAGAGCAAGAAGAAGAAGAGAGAGAAGTTCCATCTGGATCCCCTACTATAGCTGAGGGGGAGCGTCTAATTTAGGGGGAGGCTCATGATGAGATCCCTGCTCTAGCTAATACTAAGTTAGACAATGCAGTAGTTGAAGGGGAGTCTCAGCATGAGATCCCTGCTCCAGAAAACCTTGCTCTAGAGAATCTTGTTCCAGACAATGCAGAAGTTGAGGGGGTGTCTCAGCATGAGATCCCTGCTCTAGAGAATCATGATATTGATACTATGGATGTGGGAGGAGAATCTCCAACCCAAAAGAAACAGACTGAGAAATTTATCAAAATAGAATCATCCTCCAGTTCACATATGAGTTATAGAAAAGATTCTTTGTTCAAAGAAGGCAGCAGTAGCAGTGCTAGTGAAGCAAGAGCAATTAATGTGGACCTAAGTTCTATACTACCTCAGCTGGAGGATTTGCTAAACAGTCAAAGAAGATCGTTGGAGTAGTATATTGAGGAAAATAACACTAAAATGCAAAATGTAGTAAATTTTCAAATGAGATAAATAAGGTTTGAAGTCAACCATCAGATGAATGAAATGAGAGATGTAATGGTCAAGTTTTTCAAAAGAGTTGCTGCTTCTGTAGATCACACAACTGACCAATTAAATGACATCAAAGAGACTTCAAAGACCATTAAAGCAAAACAAGAAAGTATTGTAAAGACCGTAGATGATGTTCAAAGCAATAAGGGCATTTTGAGCAACAATATGCAAGTTTTATATAAAGAACAAGTTGCACAAATTTTAACAGGATCTGCCAAAATAGAAGCAAAGTTGCAACAACAAAATACTGATATGCTAGCCAAGATTGATGAGAGCTCCTCTACATTAAGAAATCAAGTACAAATGACTACAGATACCATTGATGACTGTTGGATCTTACAGCGCCCTTAGAGGGGGGTGAATAAGGGAATAAATTTTTTTTTTTATAATTTTAAGATAATTACTAAATTGTTTTATAATATGTGGAGGTAAAATAACAATTTAGCTAAATGAATAGAAATTTATGATTTGCAATTTTAGAAACAAGTACTAAATTGTTTTATGGTGAAAGAGATTGAAATAAACAATTTAGATTTAGAATTGAAAACATAGAACACAATATAATAGAGATTACGCCAAATGAGAAATCAAGTAAACACAACTAGAGACATGATTATATTATATGAAAATGTGTTTACAAAAATTGATTCAAATATCGCTTGAAATCGGAGGCGACAAATATGTAAATAATTTTTCCTTTTCTATACCGACTCGTATCCCCACGAACCGGTTGACTTTAGCCTATCCTTCCCCGGATAAGGCCTCAAGCCGCTCTAGCCAATCCTTCCCCGGATATGGCCTCGAGCCCCCCTAGATCTAATCACCTAGAACTAGATGCCAACACAAGGCGAATTTCCCCCTAAGTCCTACCCAGACCTAGTCGCCAACACAAGGCGAATTCTCTAAACGGTTACAAAAAGTATGGAATGGAAATAATGAAAACAATAATAAAACTCCCTATATGAGATCTTCTGAAGTCGGAGATGAAGGATCGCTGTAGTATAAGCGAGGTCGAAGCAATCGTCCTTCGGATGTAGCGTAATGTAGTCCTCCTCCAGAATTCTCCTTAAGCTTTTTGTGGGAGATCCATCTTCGGCAGCATAACAACACTGGAATTATGGCAAAAGCAACCTCTCTGGGATGGATATGCCAAAATGATCGAAGTTGGCTCATTTTATAGAACTTGGAGATAGCGCCTGCGGTAGCTCCTAGAGCCTGCGGTAGCGTTCGTGTGGAGCGGTTGCGAAACCGTCGGCTGCGTGGCTCTATGCACGAACTTGAGATAGCGCTGGCGGTAACGCTAGCGCTGGCGGTAGCGCTAGCGCTGGCGGTAACGGTTGTGTTGAGCGGTTGCGGAACCGTCGGAGGCGTGGCGCTATGCACGAACTTGAGATAGCGCCAGGCAGTAGCGCTAGTGCTGGCGGTAGCGCTAAGGAACCGCTGAGATGAGGCTAACCGCTGAGACGGAAGCTGAGATGAAACCGCTGAGACGGAACCAACTGAGCTAGCACCTGGCGTTAGCGATAGTGCTGGCAGTAGCGCTAAGGAACCGCTCCTTTCAAAAATTGTTTCCATACAGCCTTCTACCTGTGGAGTATTGCACCTATAGTTCCTGCACACTATAAACACACTACAAATAATATCAAATACAATATGGGATTTGTTATTCTCAAACAAAAGGATGTGACACACATGTCCAACAATCTCCCCCTTTTGATAATAACAAATCCACATAGCAAGAAATCAACAATAGTGTTTATAGTATAAGATAAGCAAGATGATAATGCAACTATAGTATATGATAAGCATGATAATGTGCATACTCCCCCTATCTTAATGCCCCCCCTACATAAATGCAATTTATGTGTTACTCCCCCTAAATGATAGATTTTCCCCTTAATCTTCTATATTTCTCCTATATAGATTTCTTCAATTAATCTCCCCCTTTTGGTATTATCAAAAGAAGGTGGGGTGAGGGTAGAAAGGAGGCATTTCTTATAAATGATAAAGCATGATCGAGCTTTTGTAATATAGATAATGATAAAGAGTTTAAGAATAGTATATATAAGAGATTTCAAATATAAAGATAAGAGTTGTAAGCAAGCGGAAGATTATAAGAAACATCTTTTTGTAAGCATAAAAAGCATAAATAAAAATGTGAGTTTTAGTTCAAAATTGAAAGATGTTTTAACCTTTTTGAAATCTCAAAGTTTTTCATAAAGATACCAAGCATGAAATGAACATATCAAAGAGAGATTATACTACAATGTTACTTAATTTTAAGTTCAAGAGATACCAAAACATTGTAGAGATCGTGCTAGGTTATCTAGTGCATTTTTTTTATATAAAGAGTAGTATAGATAAAGCATTAGAATCCAATACTCATGAGAAGAAGTGTTATGAAAGATAATGATGTGCACATAAGTGTATTTTGGGTATTGTTAACAATTGATTTAAATCAGCAAAATACAAGACATATGTAATGTAAAATGCACAATAAAACACAAGTAAATTACTTTCACACACTTTTAATGCACATAGTTTTTAATAAGGTGGTGTAATAACCAAGGTTTGCACAAGACACTTTACTATTCTTTCCAAGGTGCTCAACCTCACAATGCTTATGAAGACTTATCAGAAGGTTCAAGTAGTGCTTGGTGGAGTTATATTTGTCTACATATATAATTTTTGTTCACATTTGTGAGACAATCATTCTCCGAATACACTTGTTTTGCAAACCCATTTTTTTTAACTTTAACCACTTTTCTAAATTTCACAAGTTCAATTCAAATATAGTGTAGGCAATAAACTTATGCAAGTTTTAATTCATTGTACAAATACAATACACAAACAAGCATTTTTAGATTTAAACACACATGTTGATTACCAAAAATAAGTGAGTGAAAGGTATCATTATCAATCATAATACATTTACTCATACTTAGAGGCATGCTAAGCTTGGTTCTACACATATTTTTCAATATTTGATGCACTTTAAATAGATATATCAAAACATGATAAGCAAAACAATGTTCATAGTAATTTGAAGGAATAAGTTTTAACATTGTAAATAATTCTAAATAATAGAATTCATACATGCTTGATATTGGCAATAAAGATCATACAAATTTTTTTGTTTTATCATTTTTAAATCAAACAGAAAATCACAAAAAAAATATTTTTGTAATCTTTGAATTTTGATTTTTTGTAGTAGATTTTTCATAATATGAATAAAACA
The DNA here is from genome assembly GCA_033032865.1 of Dactylorhiza incarnata. Lineage (NCBI taxonomy): Eukaryota > Viridiplantae > Streptophyta > Magnoliopsida > Asparagales > Orchidaceae > Dactylorhiza > Dactylorhiza incarnata. Next base: position 18,399,614 of record JAWHQI010000005.1, read on the forward strand.
CAAATAACAAAAAACATATTTTTGTATTTTTGAATTTTGAACTTTTGTAGTAGATTTTTCATAATATGAATAAAACACAAATTACAAAAACATATTTTTGTATTTTTGAATTTTGAACTTTTGTAGTTGATTTTTCATAATATAAATAAAATGAAAATAATAAATGTCAGAAATTAAAAAAAAAATTAGTACATATAAACTAACATATTTTTAAGGATACTTAGAAATTTTAAAAATCAGAAAATTCACAAACCCACGCTGGCGTCGGCGCTAGAAACAGTATGTGATTTTTTGAGAATTTTAAATTTTTTATTTTTGATTTTGATTAAGTGTCCTTAGAGTAGTTCTATGCTGAAATTTCAGAATTTTTGGAGATCTCTAGGTGGATCAAATTGGCATGAAACTTTAGCTTTTTCAAATACATATGTTTTACAAAAAAACATTTAAGCTCAAAAAGATAAATAATGCAAACACAAGAGGACATTTTTTATTAAACAACCCAAAATATGAATGATTTAAGTGATAAGTAAATAAAATGATCATGCAACGAGTAATATAAGTATGTCCTAAGATTAAAAACTATCCCGACTAAATGTCTACACCCTAGCCCCGTACTAAGTGACGGATGGGCATGAGGAGCTGCACACATGCCGTAGGTTGGGGTGTTAATCCCATATGCACACACTAGAGAACGCTCAACCTAGCACTCTTTCCCCCCAGTGCCTCGCAAGGCCCCACTGGAACCCTCCCCGGTTAAGGACAAGACATGACTTAGAGGTTAGGTATCTAATGTATACAACTCTACGCCCCCACTATTGTGAGATATGAAGTCATAGGTGAAATAATCTTTTGGACAACCTATGCTTTTAAATCTAAGGGTTGGTATATAAACTATGGGTTTTGTTTAATGTGATGAGTTATAAAGCCGCATAGTTTTTCTACTTTTATGAGATGACGATATGTGATAACTAGCACAATTACTAATATTCAATAAGTGACAATGCTAGTATGATGAGTTTTGGGTTTAATGTCATGTCATAAGATTTATATTGAAATTGCATGTATTCCAAAAATGAATTTCAAATTATAGATCTAGAATAGAGTGATGATTAAGTTTGATGTATATCTTCATTACAAAGTTGATTCTAGAGTCTACAAATATGAGAGATACATGCAATCAATAGCAAAGCATATCAATACACCAAATAATGGAAAGAAAACATTATTTAAATTTTTATCATAAGATTCATAATTCTTATTATTGATTTGAGATATTTCTTGATAGAACATGAATTATGATTTATGATTATAGAGAATTTTGCATAGAATATATGTTAGATCATAATGAAGTATGTAAATTCTAATTCTTCTAGACTTATGACAATATGATTTGGAGATTTTCTTTTGAATGAGCATGTTTGAATTGTAAGTCTAGAAAATGATGATCATGCTATCATATCAAAGACAAAGATCATAAATATATAGTTTTGAAATAGAATGCCATTCAATAATTGAGTTTATTGATCTTTGGTTTTGCATGATAATATATGATTCATGAAACAATATTCATAAATATTCTAATGATTAATCCATAAACTATGTGTTTGTTGGAATTTTAGTATTCTATTATAATTTCAAATCACATAGTTATCATCAAATTTAAATAACATTGTACATGTTATACCTAGCATAAATATATAATCATAGACCAAGAAGTGATGCTAGAATGATGAGTTTGAATGCAATGTTATTACATAAGATTAATGGAGATAATGTTGCATGTAATATGAGAAGTTTTCAAATTAATTTTCTTTAGACCTAGAATGAAATGATTAATCTTTTGATTTGATCTTAATGATACAAGATGATTCTAGGGTCTAAATTACATGCAAACATTGGTGACACACATCACACACATAATATCTAAATTAATATATGAAATAATTATACTACGGATAATATGTGATGAAAAATCTATAAACACAGAAATTTCCAAATCAAGCAAACTAAGATCGTTTTTTTTAAAACAGAGTTGAAATTGGGCAAATTGACAGCACCAAACGAACTCTAATGGGCAATCCTAGTTCGCCGGTGGATGGAGATTTCTGTGCTCTTTCCGAAAATATATTAAACGCGAAAATCAGACGAGCGGATCAAAAGATGTGGCTGTTTGAAGTTTTGATTGTAAACTCGCATTTTTTAAAGATTAAACATGCATTTAGATGAATTTATGTTTTCAATTTTAGTTGATAATATTCTTCCTTATAAGGGGTTATCATATGCAGCAAACAAGATAGAAAATAATCAAAAACGTTACGCATTTTAATTTTTAGTTTAAGCCCTTTAATAAACCATTTAAATCCAATCTTTAAAATAGTTTCAATAGTCTTGATAATAATTTCAATACTCAATTTCTAATGATAATTCAAGACAATTAAGGGTAAAGGATTTAAGAGGATAAAGAACAATCAAAGATGAGAGATAGATCACTTTGAAAAAATATATGACCTAATGTTCAATTTTAATTCAAATTTGATTTGATAGACATTAGGCTTAATATATGAAAGTCATATTACATGATATATATAAAGTGATCATAGCATGTTTGTTCAAAAAATAAAAAATAAACAAAAGTAAAAAAAGACAATAAGCATATCATGAAGTAGAGTAATGATATTTCATTTTCATAATGGTTTCTACTTCATGCATTTGAAAGATACTAAATGAAAAGAGATTTAGGTATCCAAAGTTGAACATGTGGGATGGTTCCTTTGGGTACCCAAATACATTGTGGTGGCTTTTAGGAAGATAATGATGAATGGGCATTTTCAATTAAAGATGATACATCATTTTTCTTTATGGGTCTCCATTCATATATTGGTTGTTTATCATTTAAATTCATATTATGATTGTGTGACGTCTTTATATGATTATATTTGTTTGAAAAATAATTCATTTGAGATTTATGTTTCTTCAAATTATTTTTCAAAATAGATTGATGTTGATAATCATAATGGTTTTTATTATATGGATTCTTTTAAATTTTATAAGAGTGATTGTCTTTCTTTAGAAGTGATTGTTGAAAGAATGGGTTACAATATGTTGTAAATAATTGATTCTTATTTTGATAATTTTAATTTCCACTCTTTCTTATAGGCATACTCTTATAATATGAAGGATAATATTTTATAGTTTGATTTTTATGAAAAAGAGTTCTTAAATTTGAGTCATCATTGAAAATATATTGAGACTTATAATAATGACTCTTAAGAATTTTGTGAGGATCATAATTCTTTTTGAAACTAAACTCCTTTTGATTTAATGTGTGAAAATGGTCCTTTTTAGAAATGATTTGGTAAGTTAATTTATCCTTGTTATTCAAAATCTTATGATGAAATTCATTATATGACATTTGAAATTTTTCAACAAAAGATTTTAATTGTATTAACTTACAAGTTAAAGCATCATTTTCAACTATCAATTTTTCATTATGTTCTTTAGAAACTAAGAGCCCTTTTTCAATATCCTTGAATTTTTCTTTTAATACATTGCAATCTAAACAAGGAATAGGAATTTTACCTAAAGAGCAAGAAAGAGAATTTAACACATCAATATTTGATTCTACGTTATCGTTTGCTTTTAAAGATTTATTTTCTAAACGTAATTTGGAATTAGCAATTTTTAACTTTAAAATTTTACGTTTAGCAATTTTAAGCATACGAGATGTAGAAATAGAATTTGTTACAAAAAAGGAAGTTTTTTATTTTCTTACATTGCTATGGGATGTGTTGCCAACAAATGAGTCCAATATTGTGACGTTGTATTCTTCTTCCTCCAAGCATAAGTCCTCATCGATTTCTTCTCTTGGATCCATAAGGAATTCCTCGTCGATTTCTCTCTTAGATTTATCATCCTACAAGAATGAGTCCTTGTCGATTTCTTCGCTTGGATCAATAAGGAATTCCTCTTGTTCATCATCTGCAGAAGAAAGATTATAAGTATTCTCAAGAAATTTCCAAACTTCATAAGCAGTAGGAAGTGTATAAATAAGTTTGAAAATATTTTGATCAAATGCACAATATAGACTATTCATAGATTTGGCATTTAAAAACATTTCATTTTTATTTAAAATACTTGGGGGTATTTTAATAGTAATATTCCATACTTCCATATCCAAAGACTTAAGAGATTTTTCCATAAGAGTTTTCCACCCATTATAATTTTTGCCTTCAAATAAAGGTGGTGCTAAAGATTTTTCATTTATAAGAAAATTTCCCCTACTAGTAGAAGCGAGATCATGAGACGCCATTATTCCCGATTGTTAAACCAATTTGGAATAACCTAGCTCTGATACCACTTGTTGGATCTTACGACGCCCTTAGAGGGGGGGGGGGTGGTGAATAAGGGAATAAAAAATTCTTTTTATAATTTTAAGATAATTACTAAATTGTTTTATAATATGTGAAGGTAAAATAACAATTTAGCTAAATGAATAGAAAAATTATGATTTGCAATTTTAGAAACAATTACTAAATTGTTTTATGATGAAAGAGATTGAAATAAACAATTTAGATTTAGAATTGAAAACTTAGAACACAATATAATAGAGATTACGCCAAATGAGAGAAATCAAGTAATCACAACTAGAGACATGATTATATTATATGAAAAGGTGTTTACAAAAATTGATTTCAATATCGCTTGAAATCGGAGGCGACAAATATGTAAATAATTTTTCCTTTTCTATACCGACTCGTATCCCCACGAACCGGTTGGCTTTAGCCTATCCTTCCCCGGATAAGGCCTCAAGCCGCTCTAGCCAATCCTTCCCCGGATATGGCCTCGAGCCCCCCTAGATCTAATCACCTAGAACTAGTCGCCAACACAAGGCGAATTTCCCCCTAAGTCCTACCCAGACCTAGTCGCCAACACAAGGCGAATTCTCTAAACGGTTACAAAAAGTATGGAATGGAAATAATGAAAACAATAATAAAACTCCCTATATGAGATCTTCTGAAGCCGGAGATGAAGGATCGCTGTAGTATAAGCGAGATCGAAGCGATAGTCCTTCGGATGTAGCGTGATGTAGTCCTCCTCCAGAATTCTCATTAAGCTTTTTGTGGGAGATCCATCTTCGGCAGCATAACAGCACTGGAATTGTGGCACAAGCAACCTCTCTGGGATGGATATGCCAAAACAATCGAAGTTGGCTCATTTTATAGAACTTGGAGATAGCGCCTGCGGTAGCTCCTAGCGCCTGCGGTAGCATTCGTGTGGAGCAGTTGCGAAACCGTCGGCTGCGTGGCTCTGTGCATGAACTTGAGATACCGCCAGCGCTGGCGATAGCGGTTGTGTTGAGCGGTTGTGGAACCGTCGGAGGCATGGCGCTGTGCACAAACTTGAGATAGCGCCATCTGGTAGTGCTAGCGCTGGCGGTAGCGCTAAGGAACCACTAAGACGAGGCTAACCGCTGAGACGAAAGCTGAGATGAAACCGCTGAGACGGAACCAACTGAGCTAGCGCCTGGCGTTAGCGATAGCGCTGGCGGTAGCGCTAAGGAACCGCTCCTTTCAAAAAATGTTTCCATGCTGCCTTCTACCCGTGGAGTATTGCACCTATAGTTCCTGCACACTATAAACACACTACAAACAAAATCAAATATAATATGGGATTTGTTATTCTCAAACAAAAGGATATGACACACATGTCCAACAATGACCACCTTCTCAAGGTCAAGAAAACTATTGAAGGAGGTGTCAATCATCTGGAGGGTCAGGTTAGATTTCATAAGAATGTACTCAGAGATCATATGGTAGAATAAGTCATAAAGGGGGAGAGGTCAATAATTAAAGCCAGCAATGATCATGCTATTTGGACCTCCAATTGCATCAGAGAAACCTTAGGCCATCCTCCCATAAACTCTGATGATCAAGTTTCTGAATCCAAGCCTGCATCTCCTACCCAAATTCAAAAGGACATTGCTAAGATGTATAGTCCTGAAGATAAGAACAAAAGAAAGAATATTATTTATGAACAAGTAGAATCCAGCAAGAGGAAATTCATAGAAGAAATTGAATCAAGGGATGATTATGAACACTAGTCTCCCTCTTCAAGGGACATAATTATGGCAGCATGGAGAGCAGTTAAGACTAATCCAGGAGAAAGAGAGAAGTGGTACTCTGAAGTTGAGCGGAGAAAATACAGGGATCAGGAGGAGCTGATTATAAAGTTCAAAGCTGACAAGCTGGCTTGGAGAGTTCAGGCAAATGCTAAGGAGCCAATCAGATACTTCCCAAAACCATTTGACTACTTCCAGAGATGGCAAAGAGTTGCTGAAGCTCAAACCAAGAAAGCCAGGAGAGGACCAGAAATCAAGGAACCAGAACATCAATCGGACTTGAAATTAAAAAAAATTTATCTCAGACAATATGTTGTGTAAATTGGACAATCTTAATGAGCTCCAAGAGCAAACTGATTCTTCCTTGATTATCATCATATATATATGCCTGTGATGTGATCTTTTCACTTATCTACATGATTAATTATGAACTGCTTGTGATGTAGATCATGTAATTTGTGATTCTGTGCTTATGTTATAACTCATGCCTGAGATGTTTTCTTATATTAGATTGATATGGTAATCTGATTTTGTGAAAAGTGTTATATTAACCATATTATGATTGCCTGTGTAGAAAATATTGGTTATCTCTGTAACAAGAGGTATATCATTGAATAAGGTTATGACTTCTTCAAATAGGGGGAGATTGTTGGGATCATTGCCCACAATGTCCTAGATTTGGATAAGTCCATCCCTAAATCAAAGATATACCTCACAATGTATTTGATAGATTATCTAGAATCATTGTGCAGGAGCTCAGGTCAAGCTAAATGAGTTCATTCAATTCCACAAGCGTCGAGCCACTACACATAGCTCGATGCCTGTGACCCAAAAGCGTCGACCTATGTTTGCTGTCTCAACGGCAAGGTCACTGACAGAAAATTTGAGATTAAGGCAAGAAAGCGTCAAACCAAGGAACATCACTCAACGCCGTGAAATAAGAAAACGTCGAACCAAGGAACATCACTCGACGTCGTGGAATAAGAAAGTGGCGAACCAAGGAATATCACTCGACGTCATGGAATATAAAGCATCGACTGAGTTACACACTGATCAACGTTCTATTCTTGAATTGCTCTAAGTAAGGGATTGTGCTACAGTACATCTACAGCAAGCAAAGCCACGTCGAGACGATGACCACGTCTCGACGCCTTGTCAAATACTAAAGCCACTAAAGACCATTGAGAATCTGACGTCATGCTGACATGGAGGAGCATCTCAGATGGCACGGATTGCGGGTTATAAATAGAAGGCATGATATGTAATTGATACACAGTTCTAGCAATTATCTTCTCCATCTTTCAAAGACATAATTTGAGGAAGTGTCCAAGGAAGAATATCTAGGAAATTCATCAAGATCTGCAGCTGGCATTCATTTCCTATTCTAGAGATATTGTCATTGCAATCAAGGATACAAAAGAAAGGGTTCCATTGAAGAGAAGAACTGTTTTTCTTCCTGCAAATCAAAGGCTCTCGCAAGGAGAATCAGAAGAAATATTCTCTTCCTTCGGAATCGTTTTGTTTTGAAGAAATCAATTCAGCAATCTGCTGCTGATATTTTCTGAAGAGAGAGGGTCAAGGAGGAAGAACTTATCTTCCTCAAGAACAACAGTCATCACAGCCGGGGCAATTCAAGAAGGCGATTTTTGCTGTTGCTGATCTGTTGAAGAACTCTGTCTGAACATTCAGATAGAATAAAAGGCTTTATACATTGAAGAACTTTAGCCTGGTGATATTACAATCCATTCTCAATTTTTGTAGGATCTTTTGAAGATCTGATTGTAGGATCCTTTGTGATCTGAGTTGTAGGATCCAAGGGTGGATATGAGTGTTGGCCTGTTGTTATAAAGGCTAAGGTAGGATCTGTTGAGATCTGAGGTAGGATCTGTAGAGATCTGAGATTGTAGGATTTGTTAAGATCTGAGACTGTAGGATCTGTTGAGATCTGAGACTGTAAGATCTGTTGAGATCTGAGCCGTAAGACCTCTTTGTGGTCTGAGATCTGGAGGAGATATAAGCCCTATCTGGCACACTGCTAGAGGGGAGAAGGGGGAAAGTGGATTACCCTAGATAGGGGAACCACTATGAAATTCTGTGTGTTTGTGTTTGTTTCTTGAAAGCTCTGATTATAACTCACATACAGTTAGGATTTGATCAAGAACTTAAATAGAATTTAAAATAACCTATTCACCCCCCCCCCCCCCCTCTAGGTGATTAGCTACCCTTAAATAAAGACTTTTACTCGCTTCACCATGATTGTCAGCGCCTCAAAGATTGTTGGAAAAACATTCTCAAATGGTGACTTGGTGAGAAAGATCCTTCGGTCTCTTCCTCCAATGTTCAATCCAAAGATGACTGCAATCTCCGAATCGCATGATCTAAGGCGGCTCTAGATTGAGAGCCTCATTGGGAATCTCAAAACCCATGAGGTCGAACTCAACATTCAAGATGAAGAATACAATAAGGAGCCAAAGAAGAAAGCCTTGGCACTAAAGTCAAGAAAAGAGGATGACGATGAGGAAGACGAGGAGGAGAGTCTCTTTATGAAAAACTTCACAAAGTTTATGAAGAATCCAAAGAGAAGGAATACTTTGCGTAAGTACTTTCGAAAAGGATCATCTTCCAAAAAGGAGAAAAAGGAAAAATCAAGCGACGAAGATGAAGAGCGACCTCCTCCTGAGTGCTTCCACTGCAGAAAGACCGGGGATATAAGAAGCCAATGCCCAAAATACCTGAAGGAACAAAAAGAAAAGCGGCATAAAGTAAAGGAGAAGAAGAAGGTCTTGAAGGTGACAACATGGGATGATTCTTCATCGGATGCTCAAGTGAACCAAGTTCAAGTGAGGATGATGAGGCAAACTTGTGTCTCATGGGGAAGAACCAAGAATCAACTGATGATGAGTGCAGTGTTCAAAGCGACACTGAGGTAATCCCCTCTACTTATGATGATCTTTATGTTGAATACTTAAAAACATGCAAATCGTTTGGTAGAAATTTAAAAGATCTTGATCTTCTTAAAACTGAGAATAAAATCCTTTTAAAACAAAATAAAAAATTTAATTAAGAAATAATGTCATGCCAAAAGAAGGACAATCATTTGACAAAGGCAAAGGAACTTGAAAGCGATCTTTCTAAGGCTCTCTCCAACATTGAATCGCTCATGAAAGAAAAGGGAGACTTAGAAAGAAGGTTAAAAATATCTCTTTCCCAAATTGAAAATGAAAAGAAAAATTTTGCAAAGAGATGTGGAAATGTAGTAAGTTAAAACTTCGCCTTAAAAGCACAAATAAATGATCTTAATGTGGCAATAAACAAATTTGGGGTTGGCCAAAAATCACTGGATATGATTTTGGGCAGCCAGTGCCATGGATCTGCTAAGTTTGGACTGGGATATGTTTCTGAAACCTACCGCATGAATAGATTCTTCAACCTTTTTAGATTTTTTTTATTTTATATCCTATATGCCTTGCTAGTTGACGAGTACCCAAGAAAGACTCCTTCATCACATTTTTCATCAAATTTAGCAAATGCATCTTTGGTATTTAAGATAAAACATTTACATCCAAAAATATGAAAGTATGATACATTAGGTTTCATTTGGTAATATAATTCGTATGGAGTTAATTTCAAAATAGGGCGAAGCATGATACGATTTATAACATAACACTGTGTATTTACTGCTTCAGCCCAAAAAGATCTAGGCAACCCATACTCGGATAACATAGTGCGTGTGAGTTCCTGATGGGTTCTATTTTTCCGGTCCACCACACCATTTTGTTGGGGGGGTCTGTGGAGCAGAAAATTCATGCTTAATACATAGATTATTGCAGAAAGTGGTGAAACTATCATTTTCAAATTCCCCTCCATAATCCGACCTTGTGCATTTAATTTTTTTAAGTCTAATTCATTTTGAATGCGATTGCAAAGTTTTGAAAATTCAGAAAACTCATCAGATTTGGAGGTAAGAAATAAAGTCCACGTGAATCTTGAAAAATCATCAATCAATACAAAAGTATACCACCAATGAGTGCATCACTAAAATTAGGAAAAGATGAAGCCGATATTTCTATTGTTCAAACATTATATAAAGGAATGATAGACTCATTGCTTTATTTAAGTGCATCTAATGAGTCCCAATTATATACATATTTATGGACTCATTTAGGCCGTATTTCTAGTCGATGCACTACACTTTAGGCATGTTTTCGATCGTATTTGTTATTCCTTGCTAGGTGCACTCTTAGGACCGTTTCAGTGTGCATTTGCGCTCCTTGTTATTGGGGGTAAGCACATGGTGCTCCCCAATCCTTTTTCTGTGTTTATTTGGTGCTGGAGGTGTTTTCCCAGCTGTTTTGTCTTGTGTGCAGGCGGTCGAATCATCCAGTTTTCCCCTAGAATTCATGATTGTGTACAATGCACGGTCGTGCGCTTCCTTGACGCACGGATGGTTGCGGTCGTGCGTTCTCATCTGGGTAGAAAACGGGCGATCTGAGTTTAGACGTGCATTTTTACGCACGAGCGGATTTACTCGTGCGTGAGTAAAACGCACGGTGGCCTGTTTCTTCTTGTTTTAGCCTTTCTGAATTTACCCGTGCATTTTACGCACAGGCGGGTTAGCCTGTGCGTGAGTAAATCACATGGGCGGCGCAGCTTCATCTTCAAGTCTGTTTTATCATTAAATAACGCACGGGCAGCGCACGATCGTGCGTTCGCCCGTGCGTGACCAAAACTCTGCATGTTTAGTATTTAAAGCAGGAAAAGCTGCAGTCAACGAGGTCCCCCATTCCCCTCGTAGGAAAAGCTAGGAATCCTTCCATTTTCATCCCTTCCACTGGAGGAGACGAGAGGAGACCATTTCCGACGATCTCCTTCACCATTCTTCCATCCGGGAGCATTTGCAAGTATTCTCCGCCACTTGTTCAAGCATTCTTCGACATGGAGGCCATCGAAATGTTGTAGATCGTTGGAGCGGTGACAGCCTCCTTCGAGTCCGCACACCATCTGAGGGACGAGCCTGGAGAGAGCCCGACAACCTCTCATTCCGGCCGAGAACCCAAGATGCGGTGACATCCTCTTTTTGGTCCTTTTTAAACTTTGATGCTTGTGCTTTCTCTTTGTGTTGTTGTAATGAACGCTCGTTAGATTAATGTTATAGATCCTTGCTTGTTGTTCATGTGCAATGATGTTGTGGTGGTGAGAATAGCTTTCCTTGTTGTTGTGAAATTCGAAGTTGTTTGTGTGTGAAACCATCTAGCAATAGCTAGTGGTGATGTTGGCGAAGAGGTGAATACGACCCTCACAAAACCTCGCTCTGTGGCCATTCCACCCGCTAACCGAAGAGCAGCATCGCAGCCGCTGCACTCACCCACACCTTGCGAAGCGGTGCTTTTCGACCCGCATTTCTCTCATTTCCGCAATAGCTTAGGACACCAATCACAACGCCCCTGTTTTATTTTATTCGCTCGTGTAACAATCGACTCACCACACATTTCGTTCACCAGAACCTGCATTCCTCAAGAGATCGACATTCGGGGAAGCTATTCCCAAATTTATTACTTGACAACGACCGGTGCACTTGCCGAACGCGCATCAACATCTAGACCCGATATTATGTTTTCCGGTTGTTTATGTGCTAGATTTCAAGCTAACACAAAAGAATCCTATTTGAAAATAGTTAAATGTATTTTTAGATATCTAATCGGAACATCTAGATTAGGTTTATGTGCTAGATTTCATAATGATTAATTTATTTTACACGGTTTTTCTGATTTTTACTATGCGGGATGTTTATTAGATCGTATGAGCACTAGTGGCACGTGTCATTTTATAGACCCTTCACTCATATCATGGTCAAGTAGGAAATAGAATTATGTTGCCCTCTCCACCACCAAGGCCGAATATATCGCACTAGGTAGTTATTGTGCATAAGCCTTGTGGATGACCCAAACGTTAGAAGACTTTGGTGTTCATCTAAATAACATAGAATTAAAGGGTGACAAGAAGAGTGTTATAGATCTCACAAACAATCCCGTACATCACTCTAGATCGAAACATATAGATGTTCGACATCATTTTATTAGAGATCATATTAAGAAGGAACATGTTAAAATTAGCTTTATAGGGACTGAATCACAACTTGCCGATATTTTTACCAAAGCTCTACCCGATGCATGTTTTCACATTCTTAGGTTAGAACTAGGTGTCTTAGAAATGTCTCCTTAAACCCTAAAAAATCTATCAAAATTGTCTTATATTTTAGTTTGCATTTTAAAAAAATGTGAAAGCACTTTCAAAACCACCAAAAACATGCTAAAAGAGCCTTCAAATCAACTCCATAATCTCTTTCTCATACAAAGGAATCATGAAAAAGATATTTCAAAAAGTCAAAATTTAGTGTTCTGTCTCGGCGTTAAGAAGCTAACGCATGGCGTTAGCTCCTTTGCTCCAAATTTTTTTTGTTTTGAATAATTTCTAGTATTATTTTAATGTTTTGTGTGTGTTTTATTTCTCTGTTTGTAAAAAGTTTTCTATCTTTTTATTTCCTTTAAAACAAAATTTTATTTATTTTAAAAAAAATATGTATTTTCTCATGCATTATTTTGCGTGTATCTCTCTGGCATAGAATATCATTTACTGAAAGGGCTATTAAAGACTTCTATGTTTCCCAGAGAATATATATAAAAAAATACAAAATTACAATACAATTTCAAAGAATAAAAATATTTTTTGTGTGTGTTTATTGTTATGTACATATATCAACAATCAAAAATTTTAAAGAAAAATGATTGTTATTCATTACCATTATCAAGGATCGATGATTAATTATATCAATTAATGATTAAATACCATGTTTAATTTAACTTTCATGTTTCATAAAAACATTGCCTTGTATTTGTCATGCCTTGAATAATATCTTAATAATGTGCAAAGAATTTGGTTATAGATTATATATGTAGAAATGTTTCTGCATGCCTCTAAGTATTAGTAAAGTTTTTATCTTTGATAATGATTTTCTCAATTACACTTTTTGTTAATCTACATATGTTTTAAATCTTATTGCATGATTATGTAGTATAAGAACTTCCTTTGAATCTCATAAATAGTTTACCTACACAACATTGAATTCTTTATCAAATTCTTTGTTCTTCATGCACTTGTGATTAGAAAAATGTGGATTAAAATGCTATGTTTGCAAATCAAGTGAATTCGGAGTCCTTAGTCACTAAACTAAAAAGCAAATAATAAATGACAAGGAAAACTCCACCAAGCACTACTCACCCTCTTGATAAGTTTTAATGAGCATTGTGAGGTTGGGCACCTTGGTTAAGGAATTGTAAAGTGTCTTGTAGCAAACAAATTATACACCACTTCTCTTAGTACACCGGATCACAAAAAATGAAAATAAAGCTAAAAGTATAAAAGTGATCCCCAAGCACTACTTTGCACCCTGATAAGTCTTAATAAGCATTGTGTGTGCAAAGTACCTTGGTAGTTGTACTCTTTATTTATGTGCATTGAAATTTGTGGAAGTAAAGTTATTAATGTTCACTTCAAGTTATGCTCTTACATAACATATTTTCTTGTGATTTGATTTATACACTTGTATACTTTATCAAAACACCCCTATTGAACACATCATTATCATTTATAAGACTTCCACTCATGAGAATTAGATCTAAAGCTTATCTACACTATTCTCTACAATCATGAGTAAATGAACTAGATAGCAACGCATGATTTTTTTTCAATGTTTATGTTTACTTGAAATGCAAATTAACTTCCATTGTCAAGATATCTTTACTTGATATTATATAATCTTGCTTGCTAATTTTAAATTCGAATTTCAAATGAACTTGCAACTTTTGTAATTCAAGCATCTACTTATTTGATTCAAACGCTTATTATACACTTGTATTTCATTTTTTTTTAAAAGATGCTTCAAAATTACTTTCGCTGTGTTCACTATTTTTTTTCTACAAAGTTGTTAGTATATTTGCATAATGCATATATTTTATATTGCTACTACTCTAACCCACCTCCTTTTGATTATAACAAAAGGGGGAGAATAAATTGAAGATATAAGAAATCTATTATTTAGGGGGAGTAAAATAGAAAATGCGTTCATGTAGGGGAGTATCCACATAGGGGGAGTATGCATGATTATCATGCCTAACATATACTTTAAACACTACTATAATTATGTTTTATTTCTTATTAGTGGATTTGTTATTATCAAAAGGGGGAGATTGTTGTAGCTTGTGTTCCACCTCTCTTAGTTTGAGAATAACAAATCACACTATGTATTTGATCTTGCTTGTGTTTATAGTTTGCAGGTACTATAGGTAAATAACGCATTGAACAGGTGTTGTTAATGGAACGTTCACCTAGAGGGGAGGGGGTGTTAGGTGATCTTGCTTCTTTTCAAAATATTAGCGCGATTTATGATTACTCAAAGAAAGCACACAAGTATTGTACAAAAAAATCACACCAGACGACACAAGATCTATAGAGGTTCCTCAAGACCGGGTGTCTTGAGTAGTCCTTTGATTTTCTGCGCCTACCTAGCAGTGTGCTAGGCTTGGCAAACTCCGCCAAAACTTCACGCCCGAAAGCCTTACACCACGGACCCACAAGTCCTACAGCCTAAACCCGCAATCCCCTACTGCACCCGAGCCCGCAAGCTCGACACTTAGGCCCTCAAGCCCTACCTAGCTCGGACCCGCAAGTCTAGCCTCTGCCCTGGCCCGCAAGCCTCACAGGTCTCAAGCCCTAAAGCTTGAAAATCAGGCCCTCAAGCCCTACCTAGCTCAGACCCGCAAGTCTAGCCTCTGCCCTGGCTCGCAAGCCTCACAGGTCTAAATCCCTCAAGCTTGACAATGTTAGACCCGCAAGTCCACTGCCTTGGCCCTCAAGCCTCACAGCTCTCCAACCCTCAAGTTAGACACAGGCCCGCAAGCCTTACAAATGAAATTACAGTAATGACAACTGCTTCTTCTGCCTGATGGAGATCGGCTTCTTATCGGTCGATGGAGATGACTGATTCTCTGAGAATGCTTGAATCTTGTTCTCTACTTCTTCTTCTTCTACGCAGAATGTACTGTTGTATTGAAAAGCAACGACGGGATTCTTTTTCGTTTTTCTTTTCTCACTATCAAAGATTGATTTCTAGGGCCTCCTCTTATCTCTTTTATAAGAGTGCGAGGCCCCCAACGGTCTTCTGAAAAAGTTCCTTAAGTATCAGACGCCCCATTCCTTAAGAGCACGCGCTGATTGGACAATCAGGCGGTGGCATTAAATGCTGACAGCGCTTCCGCAACATTTGAATCTGTCTCGACGATATTTCCACTATTACAAGGGCATAGATAATATCTCGACGACAGGACTTTGTCGATGCCTTAAGCCTTGGTGGATCTTCAAGTCTTCTAGCTTCTGCCTCTCACACTGATGTCTCGACGATACGAGATATCCTGGCATTTCTGCATATACAATGATATGTTATCTCTGACTGTGTCGTCGTGATCTTCTTTCTTGTAGTCTGTTGTCGTAATCACTTTGTTCTTTCGACGACATGAGCGATATTATGTCGATAGACTATGCTTTAATAACTGCTTGTCTTCAGCTGTCCTTCTTTAGTCTTCTCGATGTTACGCCTTCTTTACGACGATGTCTATTCTTCTCGGCGATAAGGTTACTCTGGATGTCGACGATACTGCATCATCTCGACGACATTCCTTCCTTTGATATCTTCATATCTTCATTCTGCGTTCGACGATCTTCATTCTGCGTTCGACGAACAACATTCTGCGTTCGACGAACTTCATTCTTCTGTCCCGTCTCTGTGTTCGACAAACTTCATTCTTCGTTCAACAAACTTCATTCTTCTATCCCATCTCTGCGTTCGATGAACTTTATTCTTCTTTCGATGAGCACCCCAAGTCTTGGCGTTCACTTCTGTCCTGTCTCTTCGTTCAATGAACTTCATTCTACGTTCGACGAACTGCATCCTGTGTTCGATGAATTTCATTCTTCGTTCGACGAACTCCTTTAACTTCCTGAGATTATGAGCTAGAGAAGTGATCAAATACAAAGTGAAGTTTTCTTGACTTGGTGACTTCTTCAAATCAGGAATCATGTGGGAAAGATTCCCAACAATCTCCCCCTATTTGAAGAAGTCATAATCTCAATTCAAGACTACTTTCACTTGACAATAAATGTTATAATCTTAAATGGAAGACATGAGCATTTAAGAATTTACTTATCTTTTTGCTGACTTATGAGTACATCAAGCATGTAGCTCCCCCTTGATTTGATGTCTCTTCTTTTGTGGCTCCCCCTACTTCTTTGCTCCCCCTATCTTTGAGGTCTTCTTGAGCATCTTGTCTTGAACATATTGATGTCATTTCTCCCCTTTTCTGACTTCTTTCCTGTAGCACTCCTTTAGGTAGACAATAGTCCAAGCTCCCCCTTGCTCAGTCATAGTTCATCCAAATCCTGAGAGATTTTCTAACCAATCATCTAGAAAGGGATTAGTGAAGAATAAGGTAAGGATTATTCTAAGTTTAACATCCCCAATTGGAATATGAAGAAGTTAAACATAGCTTCATCTAGGGGCTTTGTAAAAATGTCAGCCACTTTTTGTCTGTTGGGACAAACTCAAGGGTGATATCTTCATTTTCCACATGCTCCCTGAAGAAGTGATACCTGATCTCAATATGCTTTGTCCTGTTGTGGGAGACAGGGTTCTTAGCAATTGAGATTGCACTTGAAGAGTCATAAAATAGGGGTGTTTTGGTCATCTTTAGATTGTAGTCTTCAAGTTTATGATGAATCCATAGTAGTTGGGCACAGCAGCTCCCAGCAGAGATATATTTTGATTCTGTTGTTGAGATTGCAACACTGGTCTGCTTCTTACTGCTCCAAGAGATCAGTTTTCCACCAAGGAATTGACATGTCCCTGAGGTACTCTTCATATCTTCCTTGCACCCTGCATTATCTGCATTTGAGTAGCCAGTCAGTTCACATTCATTGTTCCTAGGGTACCATAGGCCAAGATTTGATGTACCCTTTAGGTATCTTAAGATTCTCTTGACAGAGACATGATGAGATTCCTTAGGATTCACCTGATATCTAGCACAGACACATGTAGCAAACATTATGTCAGGCCTACTTGCAGTTAGATAGAGCAAAGATCCAATCATGCATCAGTACTTGGTTTCATCAAAGGGTATGCCCTTCTCATCCATATCCAGAGACACATTGGTTCCCATTGGAGTCTTCATAGAAGAAGCACTCTCCAATCCAAATTTCTTGACTAGCTCCCTAGAGAATTTGGTCTGGGAGATGAAAATACCATCTTCAGATTGTTTCACTTGGAGACCTAGGAAGTATTTGAGCTCACCCATACTGCTCATCTCAAACTTTCCATGCATCAAGTTGGCAAACATTTTGTAGAGATTGTTATCTGCAGAGCCAAAGATGATGTCGTCCACATAGATCTGCACTAGCAAGATCTTGCCCTTTACTCCCCTTAGGAACAATGTATTATCAATCTTTTCCCTTGAGAATTTGTTCTCAATTAGAAAGCTTGACAGAGTTTCATACCAGGCCCTAGGTGCCTGTTTTAAGCCATAAAGTGCTTTTCTTAGAAAGTAAACATAATCAGGGTGAGTAGGATCTACAAAACCTGAGGGCTGCTCTACATACACCTCCTCTTTGAGGTCACCATTTAGGAAGGCTGACTTCACATCCATCTGGTAGACCTTGAAACCTTGGTAGGCTGCATAGGCCAGAAATAGTCGTATTGCTTCTAGTCTGGCTACTGGAGCAAATGTCTGATCAAAATCTATCCCTTCCTCTTGTCTGTAGCCTTTTGCCACTAGCCTTGCTTTATTCTTGGTGATCATTCCATTTTCATCCAATTTGTTTCTGTAGACCCATTTAGTTCTTATGATGTTCTGTCCTTGGGGTCTTGGAACCAGTTTCCAAAATTTGCATCTCTTAAATTGGTTCAGTTCTTCCTGCATTCCTGCAATCCAAAATGGATCCTGATTTGCTTCATCAAATTTCTTGGGTTCAATATGAGAGAGAAAACTCAGGTACAATGCTTCATTTGCAGCTCTACTCCTTGTCAGCACACCATGGTTGACAGCTCCTATTATCTGCTCTTGGGTATGATCTCTTGCTTGTCGCAAGGCAATTGGTAGTATTCTGGGCACTTCTACATTAGCAACATCTTTAGGTTGCATTTCTTCAGGTTGGATTTCTTCAGTTGTTTCTGGACTTTCTGCAGTTTCTTCCTCGATTTCAACTATCACTAAATGATTCTTATTTCTGAGTGAGGTACCAGCATTATCTTCAATGGATAACTTCTCTATTCTCTCCATTGTACCTACATTCACTAGAGAACTAGACCAGCCCTTATGTATAAGGCTAGTCTCATCAAATACCCGATGTACAGATTCTTCCACTGCTTGGGTATTGATGTTGTACACTCTATAAGCCTTGTTATGAGAGCTATAACCACCAAAAATACCCTCACTGCTTTTCTCAGCAAACTTGGTTATTTGGGATTTCCCAATATTAAGAATGTGGCATTTGCTACCAAAGATCCTAAAGTAGGATAGGGTTGGTTTTCTGCCCTTCATTAACTCATAGGGACTTTTCTTGTGGGCTTTGATGATTGAAGCCCTGTCTATCACATGACAAGCAGTGTTGACAGCCTCTGCCCAAAAGTATTCTGTTAGAGTGGAGTCACTTAGCATTGTCCTACTTACCTCTATCAAGGTTCTGTTCTTCCTTTCGGCAACCCCATTCTGTTGAGGGGTTCTGGGTGAGGAAAATTCTTGGGAGATACCTAGTTCTTGGCAGAATTCTGTCATGGCCCCTGACTGAAATTCTGTCCCATGGTCACTTCTGAGATTGACCACAGTGTAGTCCATCTCATTCTAGATCTGCCTGACAAAATTTCTCAAGATATCTAGGGTATCTGACTTTTTTTTGAGGAAGAATACCCAAGTGAACCTTGAGTAATCATCAACAACTACAAGGTTGTAGGCCTTCCCTCCTAAGCTATGAACTGACATAGGACCAAACAAATCCAGATGCAGTAAGAATAAGCACCCAGAGGACTCTTTATTATATATTCTTTTAAAGTTGGTCATAGTCTGCTTTCCAAGTTGACAGGCTTGACAAGGACCATCTTTGATGCACTTAATATTAGGTCCATTCCTAACTAGGTCTTTTGAGAGAAGCTTGCCTTATATTATCTTATAGTTGATGTGTGCAAGTCTCTTGTGCCATTGTACACATTGAGCCTCATTACCATCAGCTACAAGACATATGGGCATGGAAGAATTTGTATTGAGAAAGTTTAAGCAATAAATATTGCCACTCCGAGTGCCAGTTAAGGTAGCCTCAGAATCTAAGGACTTCTTAATTAGGCACTTATCCTTGTGGAAAGTAATAACAAAGCCTAAATCACAAAGTTGACTTATTCTTATGAGATTGTGTTTCAACCCCTCCACATAATCTACCTTTGTGATGGTAACTAACCCATTTGAGATGTTGCCATAGCCCCTAGTCACCCGCTTTTCTGAACCTCCAAAGATCACGACTGGTCCATTCTCCACAGGGATGAACTCTCTTAAGTACTTTCTGAATCCAGTCATGTGCCTGGAGCAGCCACTGTCCAAATACCAAATTGGAGATTGGTTGGCATTTGGACATACCTGCAAAACAAATCACTTCCCCTTAGGTACCCAATATGGATTGGATCCTTGGTTTCTGTTAGGGTGGTATAATGGAACAACAAACCTCTGAGGGTTCTGCACTCTCTTTGCATTGAGCCCTGTTGGGTTGAACCAACAGTCCAAAGCAAAGTGGCCTACTTTCCCACAGCACCAACATTCATATCTGTTATATCTTCTCTTCTGCTTCATCATCTGAATGGGGTGGCAGTGCGGATGAGCAGGAGAGAAGGCTTATTGCCTAACAGATCTTGGGTGAACCTCATATGTGTGAGTCTAGGGAGGAATTGGTCTCACCACATTGTGGTTCACCTTCTTGGGAACAGGCTTTGTAGGAACAGCCTTTCCCCTACCCTTGACTGTTGTTGCTGCAGGTTTGTGGGCTGAAGTACTTGACACCAACACCTTCTTATAGGATGGTCTAGCTTCAGAATCTTTGCCCGTAACTGTCTCCTTATTGAAACCGATACCAGCTCTGAACTGTCCAGAGAAGGTGTCAATGATGGGCAGGATGGTTTTGGGCATAGAGAAGCTGGATGCAAGTTTCTTCCCAGCCAACAACATTTCCTCAAGGTACTTGATGACCTTGTTCTTCTGTCCTAATTCAGCATTCTTAAGCCTTATGGATTCCTTGAATTTGTCCACTTCTTTGCTCATAGTAGCCAGCTTCTCAGCTATCTCCTGGAGCTTAGATTGAACAGGCTTCAAGGAATCTAACTCCTTGGTCTGGACTTTGAGGAGTTTCTTACTGCTTTTGAAGGCTTTCCACAAGGCTTTATTTTGCCTTATCAGTTCAGATTCAACATCATATTGGGATCTTGAGGTTGTGCAGTTGGCAGCAGACACACCCTCATCATCATGCAAGGAATCTGCTGCTGATTTAGAATCAGAGACAGATAGAGAAGTTTTGTTAGTTACCTTCCCAGGAGAGATGTCGTCCTGGTTGTCTTCACCGATGGACATCAAGCCAATGAGTGCATCTTCCTCAGTACCAGAGGAGCTTGAGTCGGAGTCACTCAGTGTTCTGACCTTCTTGGCCACGAATCCTTTTTCAAATTTCCTCTTGCTCCTAGAGCTTCTTCTTTCTTCATGGTTCCTCGACTCCTTTTTCTAAGAGGGGCAGTCAGCAGCCATGTGACCTGTCTTACTGCAGGAATATCAAACAGTATTATTTAAATCATGTTTACCAGCGTTAGATCTGTACCTTTCCTCCCTAGGGGCTCTAGATCTGTCATGATAATCAGATCTTCTGGATCTTGAGGAGGAGCTTCTGTGATTGTCCCTCCTCCTTCTGTGAATCAGCTTCCTGAACTGTTTTGAGAGAAGGGCCACCTCTCTGTCAGAATCATCAGAATCTGATGAGTTGGCTTCTGATTCTTCACTGCTCTCAGATCTATTCTGAGTTGCAGAGGTCTTGCCCTTGGATCTTCTCGTGCTCTCAGCTTTTAGAGCCACAGTTCTGTCTCTTGAGCTCCCCTTTGAGCTTTCTTCTTCAGCCTTCCTGGTGTTGAGCTGAAGTTCATGGGACAACAACTTCCCATACAAATTCTTGGGCTCTATGATGCCCAGCTGACCCATCTCTCTGATGGCACAGATTTTGATATCCCATTCCTTTGTGAGGGATCTAAGAAACTTGTCATAAGATCAGAGTTGGTGAACTCTCTTTCATAGTTTCTTAGTCCATTCACTATCTTGAAGAATCTCTCATAACTGTTAGAGATTATTTCATTCTTGTCTTGTTTGAAGGCCTCGTACTACTGGTTGAGAAGGGATTTCCTATCATCCCTTACCTCATCAGTACCCTCCATGTACACGATCAGGGAGTCCCACATCTCCTTGGCCGTTTTGTAGTGAATCAGATTGTTGAGGGTAGAGTCATCTATGTCACTCACAATGACATTTTGGGCCCTCTTATCTAGGCCTGCCAAGGCTAGCTCGTCCTTGGTCATGTCCTCATATTTCTTTATCACCTTTCTTATTAGATCAATGGTGGAGGGAGTTGTAGGGATAAAGGGACCCTGTTGGATTGTTAAATAAATTCTTGGATCAGCCGCCTCCATGAAGAGCCTTACCCTTTCCTTCTAGATGGGAAAGTTCTCCTTTGTGCAGATTCTGATCTCCACCAGCCATGGTGAGTCGTTCCACGATCTAGATCAGACGGTTAAGTCTTCTTTTGATTAACCTACCTCTGATACCACTTGTTCTTAATGGAACGTTCACCTAGAGGGGGGGGGGGGTGTTAGGTGATCTTGCTTCTTTTCAAAATATTAACGCGATTTATGATTACTCAAAGAAAGCACACAAGTATTGCACAAGAAAATCACACCAGACGACACAAGATCTATATAGGTTCCTCAAGACCGGGTGTCTTGAGTAGTCCTCTGTCCCTCTGTGCCTACCAAACATTATGCTGGGCTCGGAAAACTCTGCCAAAACTTCAGGCCCGCAAGCCTTAGACCACGGACCCACAAGTCCTACAGCCTAAGCCCGCAAGCCCCTACTGCACCCAGCCCGCAAGCTCGACACTCAGTACCTCAAGCCCTACCTATCTCAGACCCATAAGTCTATCCTCTGCCCTGGCCCACAAACCTCACAGGTCTCAAGCCCTCAAGCTTGACAATCAGGCCCTCAAGCCCTAGCTAGCTCAGACCCGCAAGTCTAGCCTCTGCCCTAGCCCGCAAGCCTCACAGGTCTCAAGCCCTCAAGCTTGATGATGTCAGACCCACAAGTCCACTTCCCTGGCCCTCATGCCTCACAGCTCTCCAGCCCTCAAGTTAGACACTCAGGACCGCAAGCCTTACAAATGAAATTACATTAATGACAACTGCTTCTTCTGCCTGATGAAGATCGGCTTCTTATCAGTCGATGGAGATGACTGATTCTATGAGAACGCTTGAATCTTGTTCACTACATCTTCTTCTTCTTCACAGAATGTACTGTTGTATTGAAAAGCAACGGCGGGATTCTTTCTCGTTTTTCTTTTCTCACCATCGAAGATTGATTTCTAGGGCATCCTCTTATCTCTTTTATAAGAGTGCGAGGCCCCCAACGGTCTTCTAAAAAAGTTCCTTAAGTGTCAGACGCCCCATTCCTTAAGAGCACGCGCTGATTGGACAATCAGGCGGCGGCATTAAATGCTGACAGCGCGTCCGCAACATTTGAATATGTCTCGATGATATTTCCACGGTTACGACGACATGGATAATATCTCAACGACAGGACTTTGTCGATGCCTTAGGCCATGGTGGATCTTCAAGTCTTCTAGCTTCTGCCTCTGACGCTGATGTCTCGACGATACGAGATATCCTGGCATTTTTGCATATACAACGATATGTTATCTCTGACTGTGTCATCGTGATCTTCTTTCTTGTAGTCTGTCGTCGTAATCACTTTGTTCTTTCGACGACATGAGTGATATTATGTCGATAGACTATGCTTTAGTAACTGCTTGTCTTCAGCTGTCCTTCTTCAGTCTTCTCGACGTTACGCCTTCTTTACGACGATGTCTGTTCTTCTCGACGACAAGGCTACTCTGTTGATGTCGACGATACTACATCTTCTCTGTACCATCTCTGCGTTCAACGAACTTTATTATTCATTTGATGAACTCCCCAAGTCTCGGCATTCACTTATGTCCAGTCTCATCATTCTACAAACTTCATTCTGCGTTCAACGAACTGCTTCCTGCGTTCGACGAATTTCATTCTTTGTTCGACGAACTCCTTTAACTTCCTGAGATTATGAGCTAGAGAAGTGATCAAATACAAAGTGAAGTTTTCTTGACTTGGTGACTTCTTCAAATCAGGAATCATGTGGGCAAGATTCCCAACAATCTCTCCCTATTTGAAGAAGTCAGAATCTCAATTCAAGACAACTTTCACTTGACAATAAATGTTATAATCTTAAATCAAAGGCATGAGCATTTAAGATTTTACTTATCTTTTTGCTGAACTTATGAGTACATCAAGCTTGTAGCTCCCCCTTGATTTGATGTCTCTTCTTTTGTGGATCCCCTTACTTCTCTGCTCCCCCTATCTTTGAGGTCTTCTTGAGCATCTTGTCTTGAACATATTGATGACATTTATCCCCCTTTCTGACTTCTTTCCTGTAGCTCTCCTTTAGGTAGACAATAGTCCAAGCTCCTCCTTGCTCAGACATAGTTCATCCAAATCCTGAGAGATTTTCTAACCAATCATCTAGAAAGGGATTAGTGAAGAATAAGGTAAGGATTACTCTAAGTTTAACATCCCCAATTGGAATTTGAAGAAGTTAAACATAGGCCAAGATTTGATGTACCCTTTAGGTATCTTAAGACTCTCTTGACAGAGACATGATGAGATTCCTTAGGATTCACCTGATATCTAGCACAGACACATGTAGCAAACATTATGTCAGGCCTACTTACAGTTAGATAGAGCAAAGATCCAGTCACGCATCTGTACTTGGTTTCATCAAAGGGTATGCCCTTCTCATCCTTATCCAGAGACACATTGGTTCCATTGGAGTCTTCATAGAAGAAGCACTCTCCAATACAAATTTCTTGACTAGCTCCCTAGTGAATTTGGTCTGGGAGATGAAAATACTATCATCAGATTGTTTCACTTGGAGACCTAGGAAATATTTAAGCTCACTCATACTGCTCATCTCAAACTTTCCCTACATCAAGTTGGCAAACTTTTTGCAAAGATTGTTATCTGTAGAGCCAAAGATGATGTCATCCACATAGATCTGCTCTAGCAAGATCTTGCCCTTTACTTCCCTTAGGAATGTATTATCAAATTTTCCCCTTGATAATTTGTTCTCAATTAGAAAGCTTGAAAGAGTTTCATACCAGGCCCTAGGTGCCTGTTTTAAGCCATAAAGTGCTTTTCTAAGAAAGTAAACATAATCAGTGTGAGTAGGATCTACAAAACCCGAGGGCTGCTCTACATACACCTCCTCTTTGAGGACACCATTTAGGAAGGCTAACTTCACATCCATCTGGTAGACCTTGAAACCTTGGTAGGCTGCATAAGCCAGAAATAGTCGTATTGCTTCCAGTCTGGCTACTGGAGCAAATGTCTGATCAAAATTTATCCCTTCCACATGTCTTTTGCCTTTTGCCACTATCCTTGCTTTATTCTTGGTGATGATTCCATTTTCATCCAATTTGTTTCTGTAGACCCATTTAGTTCCTATGATGTTCTGTCCTTGGGGTCTTGAAACCAGTTTCAAAACTTTGCATCTTTAAATTGGTTCAGTTCTTCCTGCATTGCTGCAATCCAAAATGGATCCTAATTTGCTTCCTAAAATTTCTTGGGTTCAATTTGAGAAAGAAAACTCAGGTACAATGCTTCATGTACATCTCTACTCCTTGTCAGCACACCTTGGTTGACAGCTCCTATTATCTGATCTTGGGGATGATCTCTTGCTTGTCGCAAGGCAATTGATAGTATTCTGGGCACTTCTGCATTAGCAACTTCTTCAGGTTGCATTTCTTCAGGTTGGATTTCTTCAGCTGTTTCTGGACTTTCTGCAGTTTCTTCCTCGATTTCTATTATCACTGACTGATTCTTATTTCTGAGTGAGGTACCAGCATTGTCTTCAATGAATAACTTCTCTATTCTCTCCACTGTACCTGCATTCACTAGAGAACTAGACCAGCCCATATGTATAAGGCTAGTCTCATCAAATACCACATGTACAGATTCTTCCACTACTTCTTTATTGATGTTGTACATTCTATAGGCCTTGCTATGAGAACTGTAGCCAATAAAAATACCCTCACTGCTTTTCTCAGCAAACTTGGTTAGTTTGGATTTCCCATTATTAAGAACATAGCATTTGCTACCAAAGATTCTAAAGAAGGATAGGGTTGGTTTTTTGCCCTTCATTAACTCATAGGCAGTTTTCTTGGGTCTTTGATGATTGAAGCCCTATTTATCACAAGACAAGCAGTATTGACAGCCTCTGCCCAGAAGTATTCTGGTAGAGAGCAGTCACTTAGCATTGTCCTACTTGCCTCTATCAAGGTTCTGTTCTTCCTTTCAGCAACCCCATTCTGTTGAGGGGTTCTGGTGAGGAAAATTCTTGGGAGATTCCTAGTTCTTGACAGAATTCTATCATGGCCCCTGACTGAAATTTTATCCCATGGTCAATTCTAAGTTTGACCACAATACAGTCCATCTCATTCTGGATCTGCCTGACAAAATTTCTCAAGATATCTAGGATATCTGACTTCTTTTTGAGGAAGAATACCCAAGTGAACCTTGAGTAATCATCAACAACTACAAGGGTATAGGCCTTCCCTCCTAAGCTATGAACTGACATAGGACCAAACAAATCCAGATGCAGTAAGAATAAGCACCTAGAGGACTCTTTGTTATATATTCTTTTAAAGCTGGTCCTAGTCTGCTTTCCAAGTTGGCAGGCATGACAAGGACCATCTTTGATGCACTTAATATTAGGTCCATTCCTAACTAGGTCTTGTGAGAGAAGCTTGCCTATTGTCTTATAGTTGATGTGTGCATGTCTCTTGTTCCATTGTACACATAGAGCCTCTTTACCATCAGCTACAAGACATATGGGCATGGAAGAATTTGTATTGAGAAAGTTTAAGCAATAAATATTGCAACTCCGAGTGCCAGTTAAGGTATCCCCAGAATCTAAGGACTTTTTAATTAGGCACTTATCCTTGTGGAAAGTAATAACAAAGCCTAAATCACAAAGTTGACTTATGCTTATGAGATTGTGTTTCAACCCCTCCACATAAGCTACCTTTGTGATGGTAACTAACCCATTTGAGATGTTGCCATAGCCCCTGGTCACCCCCTTTTCTGAACCTCCAAAGATCACGGTTGGTCCATTCTCCAAAGGGATGAACTCTCTTAAGTACTTTTTGACTCCAGTCATGTGCTTGGAGAAGCCACTGTCCAAATACCAAATTGGAGATTGGTTGGCATTTAGACATACCTGCAAAACAAATCACTTCCCCTTAGGTACCTAATATGGATTGGGTCCTTGGTTTCTGTTAGGGTGGTATAATGGAACAACAAACCTCTGAGGGTACAACACTCTCTTTACATTGAGCCCTGTTGGGTTGAACCAACAGTCCAAAGCAAAGTAGCCTACTTTCCCACAACACCAACTTTCATATCTGTTATATCTTCTCTTCTGCTTCATCATCTGAATGGGGTAGCAGTGCTGATGAGCAGGAGAGAAGGCTTCTTTCCTAACAGATCTTGGGTGAACCTCATATGTGTGAGTCTGGGGAGGAATTGGTCTCACAACATTTTGGTTCACCTTTTTGGGAACAGGCTTTGTAGGAACAACCATTCCCCTTCCCTTGACTGTTGTTGCTGTAGGTTTGTGGGCTGAAGTACTTGACACCAGCACCTTCTTTTAGGAAGGTCTAGCTTCAGAATCTTTTCCCATAACTATCTCCTTATTGAAACCGATACCAGCTCTGAACTGTCCAGAGAAGGTGTCAATGATGGGCAGGATAGTTTTGGGCATAGAGAAGCTGGATGCAAGTTTCTTCTCAGCCAACATCATTTCCTCAAGGTACTTGATGACCTTGTTCTTCTGTCCTAATTCAGCATTCTTAAGCCTTATGGCTTCCTTGAATTTGTCCACTTCTTTGCTCATAGTAGCTAGCTTCTCAGCTGTATCCTGGAGCTTAGATTGAACAGGCTTCAAGGAATCTAACTCCTTGGTCTAGACTTTGAGGAGTTTCTTACTACTTTTGAAGGCTTTCCACAAGGATTTATATTGCTTTATCAGTTCAGATTCAACACCATATTGGGATCTTGAGATTGTGCAGTTGGTAGCAGACACACCCTCATCAGTATGCAAGGAATATGCTGCTGATTTAGAATCAGAGAAAGATAGAGAAGTTTTGTTAGTTACCTTCCCAGGAGAGATGCAATCCTGGTTGTCTTCACCGATGGCCATCAAGCCAATGAGTGCATCTTCCTCAGTACCAGAGGAGCTTGAGTCAGAGTCACTCAGTTTTCTGACCTTCTTGGCCACGAATCCTTTTTCAGATTTCCTATTGCTCCTTGAGATTCTTCTTTCTTCATGGTTCCTCGACTCCTTCTTCTTAGAGGGGCAGTCAGCAGCCAGGTGACCTGTCTTGCTGCAGAAATAATAAACAGTATTATTTAAATCATGTTTACCAGGGTTAGATCTGTACCTTTCCTCCCTGTGGGATCTGGATCTGTCATGATAATCAGATCTTCTGGAGCTTGAGGAGGAGCTTCTGTGATTGTCCCTCCTCCTTCTGTGAATCAGCTTCCTGAACTGTTTTGAGAGAAGGGCCACCTCTCTGTCAGTATCATTAGAATCTGAAGAGCTGTCTTCTGATTCTTCACTGCTCTTAGATCTATTCTGAGTTGCAGAGGTCTTGCCCTTGGATCTTATCGTGTTCTCAGCTATTAGAGCCATAGTTCTGTCTCTTGAGCTCCCCTTTGAGCTTTCTTCTTCAACCTTCCTGGTGTTGAGCTGAAGTTCATGGGACAGCAACTTCCCATACAGATTCTTGGGCTCTATGATGCTCAGCTGACCCATCTCTCTGATGGCACAGATTTTGATGTCCCATTCCTTTGTGAGGGATCTAAGAAACTTGTCATTAAGATCATAGTTGGTGAACTCTCTTTCATAGATTCTTAGTCCATTCACTATCTTGAAGAATCTCTCATAACAGTTAGAGATTGTTTCATACTTGTCTTGTTTGAAGGCCTCGTACTCCTGGTTGAGAAGGGATTTCCTATCATCCCTTACCTCATCAGTACCCTCCATGTACACGATCAGGGAGTCCCACATCTCCTTGGCCGTTTTGGAGTGAATCAGATTCTGGAGGGTAGAGTCATCTATGGCACTCACAATGACATTTTGGGCCCTCTTATCTAGGCCTGCCAAGGCTAGCTCGTCCTTGGTCATGTCCTCATATTTCTTTATCACCTTTCTTGTTGGATCAATGGTGGAGGGAGTTGTAGGGATAAAGGGACCCTGTTGGATTGTTAAATAAATTCTTGGATCTGTCGCCTCCATGAAAAGCCTTACCCTTTCCTTCCAGATGGGAAAGTTCTCCTTTGTGCAGATAGGGAGTTTCATGGCTCTCATTTCCCGATTCTGATCTCCACCAGCCATGGTGAGTCGTTCCACGATCTAGATCAGACGGTTAAGTCTTCTTTTGATCAACCTACCTCTGATACCACTTTTTATTAATGGAAAGTTCACCTAGAGGGGGGGGGGGTGTTAGGTGATCTTGCTTCTTTTCATAATATTAGCGCGATTTATGATTACTCAAAGAAAGCACACAAGTATTGCACAAGAAAATCACACCAGATGACACAAGATCTATAGAGGTTCCTCAAGACCGGGTGTCCTTAGTAGTCCTCTGTCCCTCTGCGCCTACCTAGCAGTGTGCTAGGCTCGGCAAACTCTGCCAAAACTTCAGGCCCGCAAGCCTTACACCACAGACCCGCAAGTCCTACAGCCTAAGCCCGCAAGCCCCTATTGCACCCGAGCCCGCAAGCTCGACACTCAGGCTCTCAAGCCCTACCTAGCTCAGACCCACAAGTCTAGCCTCTGCCCTGGCCCGCAAGCCTCACAGGCCACAATCCCTCAAGCTTGACAATCAGGCCCTCAAGCCCTACCTATCTCAGACCCGCAAGTCAAGCCTCTGCCCTGGCCTGCAAGCCTCACGGGTCTCAAGCCCTCAATCTTGACGATGTCACACCCGCAAGTCCACTGCCTTGGCCCTCAAGCCTCACAACTTTCCAGCCCTCAAGCTTGACACTCAGGCCTGCAAGCCTTACAAATGAAATTACAGTAATGACAACTGCTTCTTCGGCCTGATGGATATCGGCTTCTTATCAGTCGATGGAGATGACTGATTCTCTGAGAACGCTTGAATCTTGTTCTCTACTTCTACTTCTTCTTCTTCTTCTTCTTCTCCGCAGAATGTACTGTTATATTGAAATGCAACGACGGGATTCTTTTTCGTTTTTCTTTTCAAACTATCGAAGATTGATTTCTAGGGCACCCCTTATCTATTTTATAAGAGTGCGAGGCCCCCAACGGTCTTCTGAAAAAGTTCCTTAAGTGTCAGACGCCCCATTCCTTAAGAGCACGCGCTGATTGGACAATCAGGCAGCAGCATTAAATGCTGACAGCGCGTCCGCAACATTTGAATCTGTCTCGATGATATTTCCACTGTTACGACGACATGGATAATATCTCAACGACAAGACTTTGTCGATGCCTTAGGCCATGGTGGATCTTCAAGTCTTCTAGCTTCTGCCTCTAACGCTGATGTCTCGACGATATGAGATATCCTTGCATTTCTGCATATACAACGATATGCTATCTCTGATTGTGTCATCGTGATCTTCTTTCTTGTAGTCTGTCGTCGTAATCACTTTGTTCTTTCGACGACATGAGTGATATTATGTCGATAGACTATGCTTTAGTAACTGCTTGTCTTCAACTGTTTTTCTTCAGTCTTCTCGACGTTACGCCTTCTTTACGACGATGTCTGTTCTTCTCGATGACAAGGCTACTCTGTTGATGTCGACGATACTGCATCTTCTCGACGACATTCCTTCCTTTGATATCTTCATGTCTTCTCTGCGTTCGACGATCTTCATTCTGTGTTCGACGAACAGCATTCTGCATTCGACGAACTTCATTCTTCTGTCCCGTCTCTGTGTTCGACGAACTTCATTCTTCGTTCGACGAACTTCATTCTTCTGTCCCGTCTCTGCGTTCGATGAAATTTATTCTTCGTTCGATGAACTCCCCAAGTCTCGGCGTTCACTTTTGTCCTGTCTCTTCGTTCGACGAACTTCATTCTGCATTCGACAAACTGCACCCTACGTTCGACGAGTTTCATTCTTTGTTCGACGAACTCCTTTAACTTTCTGAGATTATGAGCTAGAGAAGTGATCAAATACAAAGTGAAGTTTTCTTGACTTGGTGACTTCTTCAAATCAGGAATCATGTGGGCAAGATTCCCAACAACAGGTTACTGAGTGATGAAGATTCTATGAAAAGTGAGCTAACGCCGCGCGTTAGAGTTAACGCCCTGCGTTAACTTCTCGTCGATAATGGATGTCGTCGAGAAGGGGATGTCGTCAAGAAGCAGTACCGTCGAGTACCAAGATACAACGCCAGCGTTGACTCTTAACGCCCGCGTTGAGTTCATGAATCTACGACGATCCCGACGGTTGCACAATCTCAGCCACGACAGTGCACGTTCACTAACACTGGCGTTAACTCTTAACGACGTGCAGTAGCTTCCATGCTTATTTAAAGAATTGATTTCATTTGATCAAGATTGATGTATTCCAAGCCTTGATTCTTTACTTCAGAGAGATCATTTCATCCTGAATTCAGAGAGCACTCCCAACACCAACATTGAGGAACAAGAGGGGGAAGGAGATTTCCAACGTCAAATTTGAAGAAGGACGCTCGCTTCAACTCCGACGTGGTCATGGCGTATCTTCAACATCTCCTTCAGCGCTCTTCAATCTAGGGTGTCTTTTATTCTAATTTTTAGTTTATCTTTTCATTTTTCCTTATAACGGTAGTGAATTCGCCGCCTTGCATGTGGCGACTAGGCCGGGTTCGGTTTAGGGGGAAATTCGACGCCTTGTGCGTGGCGACTAGGTCTAGGGTAGATCTAGGGGGTTGCTAGAGTCCTTATCTGGGGAAGATAGGCTATAGCCAACCGGTTCTTGGGAGAAGGACCGGTGAAGGAACAAAAAGTAATTTTTAAGTTGTCGCCTCTAATTTCAATCGTTATTGAAATTTTATCTTTGTAATCATTTTTGTGAAATATAAAATTCTTTTTTATTATATCTAATTTTTCTGGAATTATATTTCATAAAGAAAATCATTTTGAATATTTCTGTAAAAATATTTTCTGGAGAGATAACGCCCGACGTTAACTATCTAACGCCAGGCGTTAGTGACAGAACCAAAAAGTTTTTTGTTATTTCAAAATCTGTCAGTTTAAATCAAAAATAGTAAACCTCTTATTCACCCCCCCTCCCTCTAAGGGCGCCATCATATCCAACAATAAGGACCGCATGAAGTTGATTCC
This sequence comes from Dactylorhiza incarnata, assembly GCA_033032865.1. Classification (NCBI taxonomy): domain Eukaryota; kingdom Viridiplantae; phylum Streptophyta; class Magnoliopsida; order Asparagales; family Orchidaceae; genus Dactylorhiza; species Dactylorhiza incarnata. Next base: position 18,431,565 of record JAWHQI010000005.1, read on the forward strand.
ATATGCTTCGGCAGTTGGATCAATCATGTATGTGATGTTATGTACTCGACACGATGTGTCATATGCTTTGAGCATGACAAGCAGATATCAGTCTGATCCCGATGATAGTTACTGGACAGCCGCAAGAATATCCAAAAGTACTTGAGAAGGACAATAGATGTATTCTTAGTGTACGGTGGAGAGGAAGTTCTTGTTGTAAAGGGTTACAAGGATGCTAGCTTCCAAACTGATAGGGATGATTCAAAGTTTTAGTCAAATTTTCTTTTATTAAATGGAGGAGCTATGATCTAGAAGAGTTCCAAGCAAGAGATAGTTGCTGATACTACGACAGAGGCTGAGTATATCGCTGATGCAAATGTGACGAAGGAGGCTGCATGGATTAGGAAATTCATCGGCGAGCTTGATATAGTTCCAAGCATTGTGGTTCCCATAGTTATCTACTGTGACAACAACGGTGCTATTGAACAAGCTTAGGAACCTAGATCTCATCAGCGCTCCAAGAACATAGTTCGGCAATTCCATCGTATTCGAGAGATTGTCGATCGAAGAGATGTGAGCTTATCCAGGGTACCGACTGAATATAATATTACGGATTCACTAACGAATCCTCTTGCATTGAGAAAGCATTACGGTCATACTAGATCAATGGGTATTAGATGCCTGAATGATCATCTCTCGTGAGAGACTTGTGGACTAAGATATATATATATATAGATAGATATATATATATACATATATATACATATATATCTTTGTCGGTTATTGTTTATTCATGTGATGAATAAAGTACTTTCTATTTTATTTTACTTTTATGGCAAGTTCTTATTATTATATCAAATGTTTCTATTTGATAGGTAAATTAACATAATAGATGCCCTTAGAATGTTTGCTTCCAAAGGAATTCAAGTGCGTGACTTGAATATAAGGGACTATGTTTAATTAGAAGCTTCATTCTTAAATGGTCCCTGGTCAGATTATCATCTTAGAAGTTAAGGGTGATGATGGTACGTTAAGACTAGCTTGTGCATTGACTGATGACCGGTTCTCAGAGGTCATGATATTGTGATATCAAGTCATTGTTGGATTTTGTGGCGTCCTTAGAGGGGGGGGGGGGGGGGGTGAATAAGGGCCTTTTTAAATTATGATTTTTTACTTAAGAATTTTTAAAACAAATTTTGCTTTTATAAAAATCACTTATAAAAATTTTAAAACTATGAAAATTTTAAATTAATTCAAACACAAATTTCTAAGTTAAAGATTAAGCAACCAAATTTGCAATTAAAGAAAAAGTCATAATAATTTTTTTAATAATGAAATTCACATACAATAAAAATGATCTTAACAATGCTTAAGATCAAGGCACAAATATGATAATAAAATTTTAACAATTTGTGTTTACCAATCCTTCTCCCAAGGATCGGAAAGCTATCACTTGTCTCTCCCTAGACCAAGCCCAAGCCTTTCCTCTAGATCTTCCCAAGATCTAGACGTAGCACACAAGGCCACGATTTCCTACCAAGCCACGCAAGGACTTGGACGCTCCGCACAAGGAAGCGATTTTCCCTTAAGCCATGCAAGGACTTAGACGTCACGCACAAGGAGACAATTTCCCTACCAATACAAAGTGAAATGTATATAAATGAAAATACAAAATGAAATGAAGAACTCCCTAGAAATTCAGATCTCTAAAAGGAAGGTTGAAGCCTCGAGATGATCATTGATGTAGAAGCGCGTCCGATCTCATCTTCAATCTCAAACCTTCTAAGCATAAATGGGAGTTAATGAGGTTCTAGAGCTCTCTGGTTCGTATGCACTCAGGAAGGGACTTAGAATCTTCAAAGCTTGAAATGCACGAACAAAAACGAACCAATTTATAAAAGATAGATAACGCCATCTGTTAGCTACCTATCGCCAAAATCAGATAGCTCCATAGGTGCCACGTGTCCCACGTATTCGGCATTTTTGCGGAGAGTGTTGATCGCGATTGAGTCGTTGTTGAGACGTGGGCTGTCGGATATCCGATAGCACTATCGGATATCCGTCAGCTTGCGTAACTTCTGCACGTCGTAGAGGTACGGGAAGATCGTGCACTGTCGGAAATTCATTAGATAGTTGTCGGAAATCCGATTGCTCTAAACCATTGAGTAGAGATCGGAGAACGAAAGAAATCATGCGCTGTCGAAAATCCGGTACTGCTGTCGGAAATCCGATAGCTCCAATTTCTGGAAAATCGGAATTTTGCTCCAATTACAAACATGTTATTCTTGCACCTGTTATCTGTACACCATTAATCAAAAATAGGATCAAATACATTCGGGATTTGTTATTCTCAAATCGGACGAGTGCGGAACGCATGCTCCAACAATATCCCCCTTTTGATAATAACAAATCCTTATAAAAAGAAATCAAATAAATCCTATAGAGATATTGAGAAGTATATCATGTGTCTACAAGTGTGAACATATGATCTCCATGATCTCCCCCTTAATATGATCTCCCCCTTAATATTAGCTCCTTCTAAAAATATTCTCCCCCGACATATTAAGTCCCCCTACATGTATGCTCTGTGTATTAATTAAGTATTTTAAGTGATTTCTTATTATCTTCTCCCCCTTTGATATTATCAAAAGTAATTAATAGAAACGAGGAAAATTGGAGTATCATAGAGATATGGAAGAAAAATAAGAAAGAATATAGGGAAAGTTGGAGTACACTAGCGGAAGCTTTGTTAGTGATATGATATCGAGATAGGAAACCTTAGAGATGAGGCCAAGCATTCTAGTTATCTGTTATCAATATACATAAAGCAAATATACTTAACCATTATGAGATTCAAGTTCAATTATCAGAGAAAGACACATTAGCAGAGTGAATATTGAATCGTTTCGGTCCAATTCTCATAAGAAGAAATTTTATAAATAACAATGAAGTGTAGTAGTGATACTTTGAGAAAGAATACATATGAATATATTTAAAATATACATGATCATGGAATTGTTAAACATAACATAAATAGACATAAAGCCAAACTTATGAACTTAGAGAAACTTTGCAAGTATACATAAAAGGACCATTTTGGTTTTGTAGAACAAGACACTTTACAATTCTTTCCAAGGTGCTTAACCTCACAATGCTCATTAAGACTTATCAGGAGGCTAAGTAGTGCTTGGTAGAGGATCCTTTTCAATTTTTTTAATTTATTTCTTTCAAAATTTTTTGCAAAATATATGTTTTGCATTTGATTTTTTTTGAATATTTTTGTATGTTAAGGATCTCTGAATTCACTTGCATGCAAAAAATGGTATAATTTGAATAAGTGCAAAGTAGCAAAGTTGAAGGTAGCATTTATGAAATGTATTTTGTTATGTTCGATCAATCATGATGTATGTATAAAATAAATTATATTAACATGTATTTGCAAAGTAAGTGTTTGTGATTGCTCATTGTCTTAATAAAAGATTTCTTATACTTAGAGGCATGCGAAAACAATTCTTAATTTCTATATGAAAGCGTCATTATAATGATAACTTAATATTGTACATCATATTCATGTGTTAAGCTATTTGTACGAAAGATAACACATGAAGAATCATTAATGCAAGATTATAAAATTCTTCATATGAACATTTAGAGAAACAGAGATTGAAAAATAGCTAGAGAAGAATAGAAGTCAATTTTTGGGAGCTGTCGGATTTCCGACAGCTAGATGTCGCCATCCGACACCTCTAAAAAGATAAAAGGAATCGTTTCGTCTTTCCACCGACGCCTCACTTCACTCTTTAGGAATTTTTCGAGATCTAGAGCTCCAGGTCGCCGAAAAACTTAGATCTAAGGTGAGGAACTTTGATTTTTCAAGTTTTGTTAAAAAGTTTTCAAATTTTTTGTGATTTTGATATTCCTCTTGGTTTTCATTGAGTGTTTGTGCAGAGAAAAAAAAATGTAGATCTAGACATCTTAGATCTTGGTTTTCATGGAGTTTTTGTGGAGAAAAAAAAATGTAGATCTTAATTTTGATATTCCTCTTTGTTTTCATTGAGTTTTTGTGAAGAATCGTTTTATGAGATCTAGACATTTTAGATCTTGGTGTTCAAAAGAGGGTTTAGATCTTGTGATGGTGATATAGAGAATATAAAATTAGAACTTTGAATTTTGTTTTTATTGGAAGAAGATGATGAATAGTGTTTTACACCAAAGTTTTGATTTATCAAAATTATATAGATGTTGAGAAAATGTTGTCTGTTTATTGAAAACAAAAATGTGTGAATTTGTGATAGTAAGAATGTTTGTGAGATTAATTTTAGGAAGTATGATTTTGAGCTATCGGATATCCGACAGAAGCGTATCGGATATCCGACAGTTCCAGTTTCTTAAAAAAAAATTATTTGTTATACAGATATGGCATCCAGTTGGAGATCCCGAAGGAGTGATTCTGGAGATGCTCATTCTTCCTATCAGAGTTATCCGGGCATAGAGAAAGCCCAAATTGGAATTTCGAAATTTGTGGAATTTGATCTCCCACGTCATGAACGTGTGTATTTTATGCTTGCCGAGGCAGGTATAATTTCTGTCATTATCCAAGACTTGTTCTCCTCATATTTAGTACGAGAGTTTTATAATCATCTTGAGGACCCTACGTACACTGATTTGAATGGAGGAGTTAGATCGAAAATCCAAGGCCAATATGTGGAGATCACTCCCTTTGATTTAAGGAGTGAATTTGGAATAGAGGAAAGTAGTAATGTTTTGGACATAGTTGAGAACTATAGACTAGAGAGAGATTGGACCTTAGTGAACATGTCTTTGCATGGAAATTCTACAAAGAACCTTATAACCACTATAACGACATTGTCAGACGATGCTCGTCTTGTTCAAGACATACTAAGGCACAAGATTATGTTGAAATCCGGTGATACTCATAGTATTACGACTCAACTTAGTCTTGTGACTTATTTTATAGTAGAGAAAAAATTATTTGATGTGGCCGATCTTCTTTTGTCTATGATTCGCTATACATTCCGCCTCAAAAATCCTGAGTTGCAAAAGGCACATTCCCTCCCTTTGGGTGCGATTATCCAGCGTATTCTATTCAAGAAATACGCATGGATAGATCAAGACTTTTATGTTGGAGATTGTGTCCCGGATATATATCAAACGACGGGTATAAAGAGTAAGAAAAATCAACGGAAGCCGCCTACTACGGAGATGAGAGAGCCTCCTATTTCACGTGGAGGGTCTATGCGGGAAGCACTCGACTCTTTTCAAACAAAGTTGGATAGACACATTGATGATTTTCAAGAGCATAGAAAGTCTTTTGAGGAACACAAAGTGGAGGTGAAGAAGGACCAGACACGGATGCAGAAGTTCATGAAGTTCCTTGTTAAGGGACTAAAATTAAAACATGCGCCTGCTGAAGCCGCTGAATGGGAAGTGCCTACGGAGGAGGAGTCGCATCGCCAATCAGTTAGTCGGGCTCGACGTAAGAAGGCAGTGGTAAGGAGACCAGTTTATGATCTTCCAGAAAGCAGTGGAGCAGGCAGTCGAAATGAGGAGGATTCAGATTGAAAATGTCTTCTGGGAGCTAACGCCATCCGATATCCTACTGTCGCCATCTGATAGCTTCCCAGCCCAGATCTCTTCTTAATTTTGTGAACTTCTTTTATGAGACATTTTAAGTACTCTTTTGTTAAAGTTCTGTAATAATTTTAATTTTTGGACATGATTTATGTTTGTGAATGTCTATATCTTGATCGTTTAAGATTTAATTTTTCCTTTTTTTAAAATGTATAGCTATTGTGATGTTTTATAGGTTATAAGTAGTGATATAATCATTGTGAAATGTCTAGGATTCCTAATTCTAGCCTAAGCATAGAAAAACTGGAATCCGGTAACGGTTTAGTGAATATATCCGCTAGTTGATTATCCGTGCCTATAAATGAAATTTTAATGTGGTTATTTTTAATATGATCTCTAATAAAATTATGTCTCACATCAATGTGTTTAGACCTTGAATGATGGACCGGGTTGTATGTTAAGTCAATTGCACTTTTATTATGACACCATAATTTAATAGTTTGTTGTTTAATATTAAAATCTTCTAATGTTTGTTTCATCCAAAGAGCTTGTGCACAACAACTACCAAGTGCGATATATTCGGCCTCGGTGGTTGAGAGGGCAACATAATTTTGTTTCCTACTCAACCAAGAGATAAGTGAATGGCCTAAAAAATGACAAGTGCCACTAGTGCTTTTCCTATCTAGTGAACAACCGGCATAATTGGAATCAGAATAACCAAATAAAGTAAAATAATAGCTATGAGGATACCACAAACCAAGTTTAGATGTGCCAATTAAATATCTAAAAATTCTTTTTACCGCTTTTAAATGTGATTCTTTGGGATCGGCTTGAAATCTAGCACATAAACAAACTGAAAACATAATATCCGGTCTAGAAGCAGTCAAATATAAAAGTTAACCTATCATGCCTCTATATAAAGTTTGATCTATAGATATTCCATTTTCATCTTTTCCAAATTTTAAAGATACACTCATAGGAGTATTTGCTTGTTTGAGATTTTCAAATCCAAATCGTTTTAAAACATCATGAATATATTTTGATTGGTTAATAAAAACTCCATCATGTTTTTGAACAATTTGAAATCCTAATAAATATTTTAATTCTCCTACCATACTCATCTCAAATTCACTTTCCATCATTTTTACAACATAATTACACAACTCTTCATTAGTGGCTCCAAAAATAATATCATCAACATAAATTTGTAAAACAATTAAATCATCAATTTGCTTAATGAAGAGTGTACATTCAACACCACCCATTTTAAAACCATTTTGTAATATATATATAGTCAATCTATCATACCATGCTCGTGGTGCTTGTTTTAAACCATACAAAGCTTTTAGCAATCTATATACGTGATTAGGAAATTTTTCATTTATAAATCCTGGGGGTTGTTCAACATAAACTTCTTCTTTAATCAACCCGTTTAAAAATGCAGTTTTAATATCCATTTGCAACAATTTGAATTTTTTATGACTAACAAATGCAACAAACTTTCTAACTGCTTCCAATCGTGCTACGGGTGCAAATGTTTCATCAAAATCTACCCCTTCAATTTGATTATATCCTTTCGCTACAAGCCTAGCTTTGTTTCTAGTGACCCTAGAGTCACTATCTAATTTATTTTTGAAAACTCATTTGACTCCTACCACAGGATGATCACTAGGTCTATCTACAAGAATCCAAACTTTATTTAAAGCGGTGACAACATCTTTTGGTTCTATATTTGACACAAAACATAAATTTGAAAAACTTTCATGTAAACTAGAACGTGTACGTATCCCACTTAATGGTTCTCCAATAACAAATTCTTGTGGATGATCTTTTGAGAACCTTAGCTCGGTTGGAGGTACATATCCTTGTTCTTCTTCTTCTTCTTCACCATCTTTTTTGTCTTCTTTCTCTTCTTTTTCTTCATCATCATCATCATTTTTCCTCAGATTTTGTTCCATATCTTCTTCATTTTTCTCATTACCTGCAACTTTAGTATTTTCTACACAAGAAATGTTTTCATCAAATTTTACATGAATAGATTCTTCAACTACTTTAGTACGTTTATTATAAACTCTATAGGCCTTGCTAGTTGAAGAATAACCAATGAAAATTCCTTCATCTCATTTTTCATCAAATTTACCTAAGTTATCTTTTGTATTCAAAATAAAGCATTTACAACCAAAAATTTTAAAGTAAGATACATTTGGTTTTCTTTGAAAATAAATTTCATAAGGACTTAATTGTAATGTAGGATGAATCATGACACGATTAATAATATAGCATGCAGTACTAACGGCTTCGGCCCAAAAATATTTTGGCAATTTAAATTCACAAAGCATAGTACGTCCTAATTCTTGATGTGTTCTATTTTTCCTCTCCACTACACCATTTTGCTGTGGTGTGCGAGGAGCGGAAAATTCGTGTTTTATCCCAAATTCATTACAATATGAAATAAATTTTTCATTATCAAACTCTCCTCCATGATCTGATCTAATGCATTTTACTTTTAAATCAAGTTCATTTTGAATACGTGAAATTAGTTTTACAAATTCATCAAAAGCATCAGATTTTGAATTCAAAAACAGTGTCCAACAAAATCTAGAATAATCATCAATAATAACAAACGTGTATTTTCTACCTCCTAGACTTTGCGTAGTAATTGGACCAAATAAGTCCATATGTAATAATTGTAGAGGTCTAGTAGTAGAAATAACATTTTTGCTTTTAAAAAATGATTTTGTACACTTTTCTTTTTGGCATGGTGAACATAATGAAGAAAGCTTTCCATTCAAATTTGGTAAACCTTTTATTATTTTATTTTTAGATGGCTTTATTATGCGTTTAGCACTAGAATGTCCTAGTCTCCTATGCCATAATTCAAGTTCATCATTCTTTGAAATAAAACATTTAAGTGTAGAATGAGATAAATCATGAAAAGTGATTGTATAGACATTGTTTATTCTTGGTGCAGTAAGTACGATTTCGTTTGTTTTAGAATCAATAATTTTGCAAAGGTTTGAGCTAGAGTCAAATAAAACATTTAGATTTTTATCACATAGCTGACTAATAGAAATTAAATTATGTTTCAAACCTTTAACATATAAAACATTTGAAATTTTAAATTCTTCGTTACCTACTACTCCAATGCCTTTGACTTTACCCTTGCCATTATCTCCAAATGTCACTGTTCCACCTTTCTTCATCTCCAGGCTAAGGAACTTTGATTTATCGCCCGTCATATGTTTTGAACATCCAGAGTCCAAATACCACACGTCTTCCTTGTTCCTACCCTCAACGCACACCTAAAAAGATGATGAGAGTAAAGATCTGGTTACCCAAGTGGTCGATCCCATGGTATAGTGGACGCCTTAGGTACCCAAATTTATTTAACATTAACTTTTCCTTTCTTCCAGCATGAGTCTGAGATGTGACCAAATCGATGACATTTGGCACATGCAATGAATGGTGAGGAACCATTTTTCAATGGTTTCTCTGGACTCTTGCTGGAGGAAACATCTTTATGTGTGGACTTAGAAAAATTTTCATTTTAAAAAATAGGTTTTCTGAACCTGGAGCTGTCGCTGGTTCCGACATCAGCTGTCGGAAATTTCCGACAACTTCCAGAGCGTCCAGAAATGTATCCTAGCCCAAATTTTGCTGTCCCATGGCATTGGTTGGCTAAAATCATATCCATAGATTTTCTTCCAACAGCAAATTTTCCAATTGCCATGTTCAACTCATTTACTTTGAACTTTAAAATTGAATTTTCTTTTACTATCATGCCACATCTATTTGCAACATTTTTCTTATAATTCTCTAATTGAGAATGAGAAGTTTTGACCACTTTTTCTAAGTCCTTTTTCTCTTTTAGAAGTTGATCAATTTTTTGATCGGACTTAGAAATAGTGTTTTCAAGTTCTTTTATCCTTGTTGAAGAGTGATCACACTCTTGACAAATTACCTTCTCTTTCCCAATAGTTTTCAATTCATTTGATAATTTTTTATTCACTTTTAAAAGACCTTTATTTTCAGACTTTAAAAAATCAATTTCCTTTAGGCTTTTATCCAAAAATTTGCAAGTTTTCATAAATTCAGAATATAAATCTTCATAAGATGGAGGTGTTACCTCAGTGTCGCTTTGGACACTGCTATCGTCGTCAGATGTCATGTTGCCTTTTGCCATTAAGCATACATTAGCCTCCTCTTCCTCCTGTGTTGAGGAATCACTTTCTTCACCAGACGAAGAATCATCCCAAGTCTCTACCTTTAACACTTTCTTCTTGTAACTTTTATCGTGCCTCTTTGCTTTTTGCTCTTTCAGATACTTTGGGCACTTGCTTCTGATATGACCAATCTTCTTGCAATGGTAGCACTCCGGTAGCGGACGCTCCACTTCATTCTCCATTTTTCCTTTGCCTTTTTGGTAGACAAAAATGTTCTTTTTGAAAAATCTTTTAAATGAATTTCTCCTCTACGGATTTCTCATAAACTTTTTAAAGTTCCTCACAAACAGTCCTTCCTCATCTTCCTCACTTTCTTCAGATTCAGTCTCAACTTCTCTTCTTGATTTCAACGCCAAGCTCTTCTTTTTGGGCTCCAAATTGTACTCTTGGCTTTGAATCTTCAACTCCACTTCATGGGTTTTTAGATTCCCAATGAGGCTCTCCAATTGTAAGGTCTTAAGATCATGTGACTCAGAAATTGCAGTCACTTTAGGATTGAACTTCGGGGGAAGTGATCTTAAGATTTTCCTTACTAAATCTCCATTGGAGAAAACCTTACCCAACACCTTTGAATCATTCATGATTTTAGTGAATCGTTTGTACATTGTATCAATTTCTTCATCCACCTCCATTTTGAATCTTTCGAACTCTGACTCCAGTTGAAATAGCTTTGAATCCTTTACCTGCGAAGTACCTTCATGAGTAATTTCTAAAAGATTCCAAATTTCATATGCAGTATCGCAAGCACAAACTCTATTAAAATCAGTGCGATCTAGTGCGCAAAATAAAGCATTCATGGCTTTTGCATTGTTCTTACATTTTAACTTATCATTGTCATCCCACTTGTCTTTGGGTTTGACCATAGTTACATCACCTACAATAAATGTTGGGGAAGTATAACTCGTCTCGACCATATTCCAAATTTCCATGTCGAGAGCTATTAGAAAACACTGCATTCGGGTTTTCCAATAGTTATAGTCTGTACCCGTAAAAAGTGGTGGCCTACTAATTCCTTGCCCCTCAACGAACGCGTGATCGTTGTGCACCATTACGCCCGGTGGTAAAACCGTTTTGGAGGAACCTGCCTCTGATACCACGTGTTGGATCTTGTGGCGCCCTTAGAGGGGGGGGGGGGGGGGTGAATAAGGGCCTTTTTAAATTATGATTTCTTACTTAAGAATTTTTAAAACAAATTTTGCTTTTCTAAAAATCACTTATAAAAATTTTAAAACTATGAAATTTTTAAATTAATTCAAACACAAATTTCTAAGTTAAATATTAAGCAACCAAATTTGCAATTAAAGAAAAAGTCATAATAATTTTTTAAATCATGAAATTCACAAACAATAAAAATGATCTTAACAATGCTTAAGATCAAGGCACAAATATGATAATAAAATTTTAACAATTTGTGTTTACCAATCCTTCTCCTAAGGATCGAAAGGCTATCACTTGTCTCTCCCTAGACCAAGCCCAAGTCTATCCTCTAGATCTTCCCAAGATCTAGACGTAGCACACAAGGCCATGATTTCCTACCAAGCCACGCAAGGACTTGGACGCTCCACACAAGGAAGCAATTTTCCCTTAAGCCACGCAAGGACTTAAACGTCACGCACAAGGAGACGATTTCCCTACCAATACAAAGTGAAATGTATATAAATGAAAATACAAAATGAAATGAAGAACTCCCTAGAAATTCTGATCTCTGAAAGGAAGGTTGAAGCCTCGAGATGATCATTGATGTAGAAGCGTGTCCGATCTCGTCTTCAATCTCAAACCTTTTAAGCACAAATGAGAGTTCATGAAGTTCTGGAGCTCTCTGGTTCTTATGCACTCAGGAAGGGACTTAGAATCTTCAAAGCTTGAAATGCACGAACAAAAATGAACCAATTTATAAAAGATAGATAATGCCATCCGTTAGCTACCTATCGCCAAAATCTGATAGCTCCAGAGGTGCCACATGTCCCATGTATTCGACATTTTTGCGAAGAGTGGCGATCGTGATTGAGTCGTTGTTGAGACGTGGGCTGTCGGATATCAGATAGCACTATCGGATATCCGTCAGCTTGCGTAACTGCTGCACGTTGTAGAGGTACGGGAAGATCGTGCACTGTCGGAAATCCGTTAGATAGTTGTCGGAAATCCGATAGCTCTAAACCGTTGAGTAGAGATCGGAGAACGGAAGAAATCGTGCGCTGTCAGAAATCCGGTACTGTTGTCGGAAATCCGATAGCTCCAATTTCTGGAAAATCGGTATTTTGCTCCAATTGCAAACATGTTATTCTTGCACCTGTTATCTGCACACCATTAATCAAAAATAGGATCAAATACATTCGGGATTCGTTATTCTCAAATCGGACGAATGCGGAATGCATGCTCCAACAGTCATCACATGGGTACTTATTAGTGAACAAGTTGTACTGGACAAACCCACCGTGAGACTACTTTGTGGAGTATTATATGAACGTAACACAAGTAGGTCTCACATGGGAATGGTGTTTGTGGTTCTTTGACCTGAAGTCACATCATTCATCAAGTGAGGAAGAGCGTACTTTGATGCCATCAAAGCTATTCCTTGAAGAAGGTTGATGATAACGGTGTTTATTGGGTATGTTATGATTCATTTGGGTGTTTATGAGTGGACAGATATGGGATTTGTACTCCTATATGACAGGAGTTGCATCCATGGGCCCCTTGATGGAATGAGGTTGAGAAATGCATGGCCATGCTTGGTTGAGTCAATATATGATATTGAGCTCACCAATTTCTGGCAGTCAATTCTAGACCAAGAAACTAGGATTGAACAATTATGAGGGTGACATGGTCCAAGCCTCTAGTTCAATCCGGATGTAAAGGACAAAGGGACATGACAACACTGAAATATTAGCTAGAATAGGCTTATTAAGTTATGAACTTTTATTGCTTGGGTAGCAATGATGTATTGCTAGATGTCGCTCATTGTTTGGGATACTTTTTGTTTGATACGTTCAAGATCAAGTGGGAGACTGTTGGTATTTCTATGGTGATATGGAAGTGATCAAACATTTAGTTTCACTGCCAACGCGATATGAGCCTACGGGGTCACACATAAAAGTGTTTGGAGAAGTTGGAGGAAGGATTGTGTTTGCCTTACTCATATAGGATATGAGTGAAGGACCAATCCTACAACTTATTGGAGTTGTATCGAGTCGACTGAATGCTCCACAGGAATTGTGAATATTGTATGAAGCATGTTGTCAAATTTTCATGACGAGTCATCAAGAATGTCTCGATGAAATTTACCTTAGTTCGTCAAAAGGATTCGTCGAATGAAACAGTTCATCGAATGGTCTTGACGAAATATATCAATTCATCGAAATGTCTATACGAATTGGATATCTTCGTCGAATCAATTTGTCGAATGGTCTCGAAGAATCAAATCTTCTCAACGAATCTCTTCACCGAAACATCTCGGCGAATTGGATATCTTCGTCGAATCAATTTTTCAAATGGTCTCGATGATCAGGTATACTCGATGAATCTCTTCACTGTATTCTCTCAATGAATTTTATTTGTTTTGACAAATTCTGTGTTTACTCCAATACTAGTCTCGGGTCTGCGGATATCTTCTTTTATGCCTGGGGTATAAATAAGATACGATTTTATGCCCTATGTGTGCTCTCTCTTTCCGCAACTTTTATCAGAGCAACATAAGTGTTCTGCAAACCGATGGAAGTGTTCCACCCAGCCACGATATTCTGCAACCTGTCATCACTGTCGCCTCCTTTCCCCTTGACGGATCTAGCTGTCCGTGGGAATGTAGAGGGATTTTCTTCTCCGACCTAGTTCTAGTTCGAAAAGAAGCTAGGGTTCTTCTTCACTCGTGTGGACTTCTATAAAGGCGCAGATCCTTTTTCTATGCTCAAAAGTTTATGTTTGTTCTTGGGACTTCGTTTTGGAGCACCTTGATTGAGTATTGACTCAATCCCTTTCAGGTATAATGCAAAGTGTTTCTTCTCCTATTTCTAGTTTCATGAAATCACAAGGTCCTTTAACTGTTTAGGGTTGTTCTTGTTTGTATATTCTGCTGTGCAGATGCGGTGTGCATTCCACTATGGTGAGTAGAAAACCCAACACCTCTGTCATATGAGGAATTGATCGAGAGAGCGGTCCGAGAGATCGAGGGAGACTCAACCAACAATGCTTTCATGGCAAAGTTGGCCAAGTGGCCCAAAGGAGAAGAGAGGGGTGGAGGAGGATTCCAACAACAGGAGGTGAGAAGAAGTGAGGAGTCGAGGAGGCAGGGGTTTTAAGTACCCCCCCGGGGGGTAGGAACCATGGAGAAGGTACCAACCACCCATCAATCGGCTAGTGTGGAGGCCACCAGGAGGGTATCCTCAGCGTCACGGAAGAGGATTTGCCAAGGGCGGGAACCCTTCCAAGGAGGAGGGCAGTTTCAGGGAGGGTAGGGATGGTTCAACCCTCCGGTGTGGCGACCGGGTCTGAGACCCTTCCAACCCCCACACCATCATGTCATGGTGATTGGCCGAGGAGGAAGAATAGGAAAAAAGAATCACCCAGGAGGGGAAAATGTTTAGGGTGGCGTTGCCATACTGTGACTTCCATCAGGAGGAGGGTCACACAATGGCTACCTGCCCGGAGTTCTAAGAAATAAAAGGAGGGAGGAGAGCCCCGAGGGGCAGCAGCAACTTCAGGATGTCAGAAGAGCATGAGAAGGAGCAAAGGTAGAGTACTGGTGCAAGGACCAGGTCGACGTGGGAACCCGAGGAGGGATCGGGGTGATCCAAGGGGGAGTTGGAATCAAGGCCACCCGAAAGGGTAGTCTCCATGCCATCTACCATCAGAGTGTCGCTTCGACCTCTAGGACACCCCCCCCCCCCCCTCCCCACCCCCGAGGAGAATATCACCTTCACCACCAAGGATATGCATGAGCATGAAGATCCATTCTGTGATGCGCTGGTAATCCAAACCGTGATCGAGAACTTCACAGATTCTAGAATCCCCGTGGACAATGGGAGTTCTGTTAACGTGATCTTCAAGAAGGCTTTCGATGAAATGAAGGTGGAGGCGTGATACATAAAATTTAGGATATAATTTTCTCCAAATTCTATGAACTATAGGCAAGATTACCTATCTATCATAGTATATGATATTTTTAAAATAAAATACCAAGTGTCGTATTATATGGGGTTGTTGAGTAATTCTACTCACGCAAATTAATATAATTTTATCGGTAATCAAAATTTATTTTTGAGAATAAAATAATTAAAAAAACACCTTTGACCAAGAATCATTCTTAAGGAAAATAATTAGTAAATCTATATTTCATAAGCGATGATTGAAAATAGCTCGACCGTGGAGGTTCTTAAATCTTGAAAGCATCTCTCTCGAGGAAAACTATCAACTAATCTTAGGTTGGTCGATTAAGACCCCGCAGGTAGTCGAAACTCATAAGCTTGCATTATGAGGTGAACCCACTATTGGATTTGACTCCAATCTGGAAGATTTATGTCATTCTCTCTTGAGGGGTGCACGCAACTCCTTTCACCCTTGAGTAATCTTCTCGTATTCACAGATCTCTTGATCAACCAGAATACGGATCTAGAATTGAAAATCATATGTTGACAATATGAAATAATATGATTATATTCAAAGGCAAATCGAGTTGTCTAAATCAAAAGCTATGCAAAAATAAATAAATAATTATTTTGCTAAAGAAATCATCCGATCTAATATAAGAAAATTAGCTAGACATAATTAGAGAAAAGATAATTTATAACTAAGAAAAGAAATTACAATGACAAGTAAAATTAATTCCAAGCTAAAATTTGAAAATACAAGACTTAAAGAAAATTGCATTGAAGAAAAAATAGAATAATAAAAGTGCACAAAAGTAAAAGAAAATGATCCAAATTGAAGCATGGACTGGATGGAGAATTCTTTGGCAGCAACTGGTTTTTATAGCTGAAAAATTTGGGAAGTCATGCCCTTGGTCACGCTCGTGTCCTATGGCATGTATGGGAAAGTTGCCTTCTTAAAAACCTCGAGAATGTTGGGAGAAAAAATGGCAAAACCTATCAAAATTCATTGTTCACGCCCTAGGTCACGCCCATGTTTTAGGGTGTGTCTAGTGCGAGAAGAAACTGGCAAAACTGGTTGTTTTCTGCGGTTTCTAGACTGGTCACGCCCTTGGTCACACTGGTAACCTATGTCTACTAAAAAACTTTCAAACTATTCCCAAATATAGGTGACGACGTTTTTATCCCGAAATGGGGTGGCACATCCCGTAACTCTTCCTAGATTGAAAGTTACGGCAAATTGAAATTCTACAGTCAAAATTTCATCATAAAAGTGTGTTACATGCCTTATGGTCACGCCCGTGTTCCATGGAGTCTTCTTGAGAGACTTTTTCAGACTATATATGACGTCGTTCTCATCCTAAAATGGGGTGGCACATCTCGTAACTCTTCCTGGTTTGAAAGTTTTGGACATTTGAAAATTCAGCAATCAACACGATTTTTTTGTTATTTCTGTAGTGTGCACGCCCTTAGGTCACGACCGTGACTTTGTTAAATGCCCCTTGGTAACGGGCGTAACCTAGGGTGTGAAATTAAAAATAAAAAAAAACTACTATTCGTAGACCAAAATTCTATTTTTTACTATCCGCAGACCAAAATGCCAAAACCTCTCTAATACCTCTCCAAAGCCCTAAAAACACAAAACAAAGTAAATTAGACTTAGAATTAAATAAAAATACTTATTATTTACTAAAAAGAAAACCTAAACTATGATAAATAAATATATAAAATATGTATTATCAAGACGAATAGGATACTCGCCTCTAATGATCCTCTCTTCAGATTCTCTGGAGAGAGGAAGGAAGTGGAGGGAGGAGTTAGGATCCTCATTAATCTGGGGATACATCAAAGAACTGTCGGTTGATCATCGTGGATGCTCCGAGTAGCTACAACGCCATCTTCAGATAGCCCTCATCAGCACCTTCTGGTGTGTACCCTCCTCCTAACACCAATTCTTAAAGTATAGCATCAGAGGAGTCCAGATCCGAGTTATGGGAGAACCTAAGGTGGCTAGGTATTGTTATGTCACAACTGTCAACACCATCACTTGGAAAGAGGAGGTAGAGGAGTTTTACAAAGCATTAGAGGGTCAGGCCAGGGTGGAAGTAGTAGAAGAGATCAGGATGAAGAAATTCCTCACAGTTGGAACATGGTCTTCCGCATATCCTAGGTTTGAGAATAACAAATCCTATGTGTATTTGATCTTGTGTGTTTAAGTGTGGAGGAAACAATATGACTCAAGGATAACATAAGAAGGTTGCCACCAAGTTTGAAGCCAAAATTCCAGCATGCCCACTAGCGTCGGCGGTAGCCATTAGCGCAGGTGCTAGCCCTGATTAGTAAATTTTGGGAGGCAAGTATAGAAGGCGCTAGAGGCTAGCGCATGCGCTATCTCGACGCACATGAGGAATGTCGGCATGGTTTCCTTAGAATGAAGATACGAACGTAAAGAATGTTTCCTAAATCGGGATAGCGTCGGCGATAGCGATAGCGCAGGCGCTAGCTCCAAGGCTATAAAAAGGACCCCTTAGCTCCGTATTCTTCATCCTCTCACACCCCTAAATTCTAGAGCTTCGTGTCACATCATATAGAGGAAGTTTTAGAGAGATGCTCCCACAAATCCATGAAGGATTAAGGAGATCCGTGGAGAAGATTTCAACACGCTTCATCATCGCGACGAAAGACCACATCGATTATGATCATACTCTGTGGTTCTTCGTCTACTTCTTCAAGAGATCCACATCGGTAGTTTTTACATTGTTGTTGTTTCTTTTATTTACTCTTTATAATCATGTAGTAAATTTGCCTCGTGTTGGCGACTATGTTTGGGTAGGACTTAGGGAGGAATTCGCCTCGTGTTGGCGACTAGATCTAGGTTTTGTCTAGGGGGTGCTCGAGGTCGTATCCGGGGGAGGATTGGCTAGAGCAGCTTGAGTCCATATTCGGGGGAGGATAGGCTAAGGCCATCGGTTCGTGGGGATACGAGTTGGGATAGAAAATGAAAAGATATTTTACTAGTCGCCTCTGATTTCTAGCGTCATAAGAAATCAAGTTTTGTAATCTTATATTTCAAATTAATAAAATCATGTCTCTATTTTATTTCACTTGATTTTTTTAGTTTTTTCCAATTTGATCTCTTAGTTATTCAAGTCTTATAAAATATAACAAAAGTTTATAAAACCCTTATTCCACCCCCCCCCCCCCCCCCCCCCTCTAAGGGCGCCTACAGATCCAACAAGTGGTATCAGAGCTAGGTTTATTCCGAATGATCTAACAACCAAGAAGAAATCACCGTGCTAGTAGACCACCTCTTTTTACTGGGTCAGATTTCAACTACTGGAAATCTAGGATGATGTGTTTTCTTATTACCATGGATATAGAAGTATGGGACATGGTGGAAGTTCGGTACTCTCCTCCTACAATTATAGTGGGAGAGGCTACCTTAGAAAAACCTAAGGATAGATGGGATAATAACGATAAACTCAAGTGCAAAAATAAAGCTAAGGCAATGAATGATTTATATTGTGCCTTAAATAAAACTGAATTTAATAGAATTTCTACATGTGTAACTGCTTATGATATTTGGAACCAATTAGAAGTTACTCATGAAGGTACATCGCAGGTGAAAGATGCAAAGCTATTCCAACTGGAGTCGGAATATAAAAAGTGTAGGTTGGATGCTGAAGAAGATGTTGGAACATGGTTTTCCCCATCCCTTTGATTTGAGAATAACAAATCCTACTTGTATTTGATCTTGTTTGCCATTGTGTTTTTAGCATGCAGGTTTGGACAGATATGACACCAGGTGCTGCAACAATGGTCTTGCACTAACCACAAGCTGAAGGTTGAAATCTGTCTAACGTCAGGTGTTAAGCTTAACGTTGGGCATTAGCGCTTGACAAAATGAAATGGTGTTCGACGAACTGAGAAGCCATTCGACGAAATCAGATGTCGTTCGATGAACTGCGTTCGACGAAATGATGTTCAACGAAATGTGATATCGTTCGACGAAATCCGTTCGACGAAATGGCGAGGAAGGAACTCAACGCCAGGCATTAGGTCTTAATGTCGGGAACTATCCGGTCGTCGAATTTGGCAAGGAGAAAACAGTCGTGATTGCAGGAGGAACTTTAGGAATGATTTGCCCAACGCCCAGCGTTATCCTTAACGCCGACGTTAGTATTACCTAAAATAAAACATTTCCTAAAGTGCAGAATCTCCTTCCTCTTCTGAAGATCTGAGCCATCAATATGTTGCTATACATGGTCAACGCCCGGCGTTAGCACTTAACGCAGGCGTTAGCTCAAATTCTATAAATTGGATGATTTCGATGTCTCTGACTACTGATTGCCAAGAGCCCTATTCCAGCGCTTCAGAAACTTTGTGAGGGTCGTATTTCCAGACCAACACACCTCCCACTCAAATTTCTAAAGGAGGAATCAAAGGAGGCTTGGTTCAACACGCTAACACAACGCGAAGAACGCACGCTTGGACTTCAACGATCTTCAGCGATTCTTTGATGTCTCCTTCAGATTACCTCATAGGGAGTTTCATATTAATATTTTGTATTTGTCTTTTATTTTATGGCTGTAATCGTTTTGTGAATTCGCCTCGTGTTGGCGACTGGGTCTAGGGAGTAGATCTAGGGGGTGCTCAAGGCCTCTCTGGTGATAGATTGGATAGAGCGGCTTGAGGCCGTATCTGGGGAGAGATCGGCTAAAGTCAACCGGTTTGTGGGGATACGAGTCGGTATAGAAAACAAAAAGGGTTTTCATATTATTCGCTTTGATTTCTAGCATCATAGAAATCAAATTTTGTAATCAAGTTTATTAATGATAATCATGTCTTTTTCTATTTAATAAAATTGATTTACTACTCTTTATTTTATATTCACTCTTATTCAAATAAAATATCAAAAGTTCTCTATTAAAGTTTAAAGTTTTTAAAACCCTTATTCCCCCCCCCCCCCCCCCCCTCTAAGGCGCCTCAAGATCCAACAAGTGGTATCAGAGCTAGGTTATTCCAAATCGTCTTAACAATCGGGAATAATGGCATCTCTTGATCATGATCTCGCTTCTACTAGTGGGGAAAATTTTAATATAAATGAAAAAGTATTATCACCACCTTTATTTATGATCAAAAATTATAAAGGGTGGAAAACATTAATGAAAATTTTTCTTAAGGCCTTAGATGAAAAAGTTTGGAATATTACTATTGAAAAGCCACCTAGCGTACTAACTAGAGACGAAATTGTTTTAAATGCAAAATCTATGAATAGTTTATTTTATGCGTTAGATCAAAATATTTTCAAAATTATTTATACTTTACCTACCGCTTATGAGATTTGGAATTTTCTTGAAAGAACTTATGATTCTCCTTCCACAGGTATGAAACAATCACAAGAACCGGAGAATATGCAAGCTTGCACAAGTCTTCAAGAATGCTCCTCTCATGACGGATCCATGAAGTACACATCAAATGAAAGAGAAGAAGAAATACTATCTTCGGAAGAGGAGTGTCAAAAAGATGTCAAAGAAACTATATGTTCAAATCGTGCCTCTCCCAAAAGCAATGTAAGGAAATCAAATTCCATTTTTTGTACTTCTATCTCTACATTACATTTGCTTCAAACTACAAAGCGCAAAATTAAGAAATTAAAAAAATGCTAATAAACATTTGCGCTTAGAAAATAAAAATTTAAAGACAAAAATTAATGAAGAATCAAATTCTAATTTATCTAGTTTTACCCATGGCTCCTTAGTTAAAAACATTACACCATGTATAGAATTTGATGATTTAAAAGAAAAATGTAAGGAACTTGAAAAGGAACTTCTTTTTATTAAAGAACAAAATGAAAGATTATGTTTAGAAAATTCATCTTTGAAAAATGATTGTGCTAAGTGTAAAGACTATAAAATTGAAATTAAAGAGATGTATGAAACATTTGATGAATATATAAATAACTATCAAAATAATATTGATTCAATTGTTTCCACTCTTAAAAATAACACAGTTGCTTATAATAAAGCTAGACATAATTTAAAGATCAAGAATGATGAATTAAAATCAAAAATCAACTTGCTTATGAAAATTGTAAATACAAATTCACAATATCAAACTATATCTAAAAACAAGTTGAATATGAATATGAACATCTTAACTAAGTTTAATAATGGGAGTAAGGAACATAAAGGATTTGTCAATCAAAATCAAAATCACCAATATTTACTTAATCATGTTTCTCCCAACCTAAAATTAAATGCAAACAAATTTCCTTTAAATTATAAATTCAAAAATCATTTTGATCCAAATATTCAAGTAAATGATTATGGAAATTTGAAAACTAAAAATAATGTTTGTCCAAGGTTTGAGTGGAGGCCCAAAGTTAAAGATGAAACACTAACTCCACTCAAAAGGGCTCATTCATCACTATCTCCCCAAAAGCAAACACGATGTATTTGGGTACCTAAAGGAACCATCCCACTTGGTCCTCTTTGGATACCTAAATCTCAAATTCATTAAGAATCATCAAATGCATGAAGTAGAACATTTGTTAATATGCAAATATCTACTTCATGATATACATTAAGTTTCTTGTTTAATATTTGAAAGTTGAACCTTTTTTATTTTTACAAATTAAATCAAATTAAAAGTCAAGTTTCTATCTCTTAAATGAGCAATCTATTATCACATGAGACATGAGTATCCTATAATATAAATTGATTATTCAAAACTCAAAAATTAATTAGGAGTGTTGTTGAAACCCTAATACAAAATCATAAGATAAATATTAGAACACACTGCAAAAACAGTTCACGGAATAGATAAAAACAAGAATAAAAAGAAAAGCATGATAACAGCTAACGTTGGGCGCAAGCAGTAATGCCAGGCAATAGATAATATTTTCCAAATAATAAACACTATTATTACAGAACTGAAAACCACCTTAAAATTGTCTACTTTCACTAAGTGAGTCTGATTCTCCAGTAGTTGAACTGCCTCATTCCCTTATCCTTCGAGTACCGCGAGCCGAGCGACGTGGCGGATCCTCCTCAGGAACCTCCCAATCCCTTTCTTCTGTTGGTGTCGGTTTCAACTTCAGGGCCCTGATCATGTATTGCATCATTTTCTCGATCCGTGACATTCTTCATGTCGCATTCTCTTTGAATTCTTCAAACGACTCCTGATGTTCCCGATTTGTCTCTCAGAGTGAAACACCTCGTCGTAGGGGTGGCCGTGAAGATGATGGTATATCTCGTGGTCGAGGGAATCGAAGGGTTGAAGTAGAATAAAGCTCAGGAACAAGATCATTAACGTAGTTACTCTTGATTATATACTCATACTTCCCCATCACCACCCATTGTATAAGTCCTCCTAAGGGAAGAGTGTTGAGTCGAGACCGTCTTGGATCCTTAAACATAAAAGTATAACGAATCTGAGAAAGGATAAGATCTGCCACATCAAAAAGTACTTCCTGCATAATATGATATGTCACTATGCTCAATTGTGCAGTGATCTTCTTTGTGTCTCCAGACTTCAACATAATTGTATGTCGTAAAATATCCAAAATTAAAAATGCTTCCTCCCTAACTGAAGAAACATCCGTAATTTGATCTTTTGTCCCGTTTCCGTGCAATACCATATTTACTGGTGTCCAATCCTGCTCAGCTCTATACTTTTCTACCACATCTAAATGATAATCATTCTCTATTAACCCAAACTCATTCCAAAAATCTTCATGCGTGATTTGAATAACTTCAAACTGGAGCATTGACATCACTCCTACATGAAGCTCCATTTCTGACGGATCATACAAATTGTTATAAAATTCCCGAACAAAATCTGTAGAAAAGCAATCGTCAGAAATCACTAACAACACTCCTGATGCTGCTAGGAGATTTTGAATATGAGCATGACGTGGGAGTTCTATGTGCAACACCATGCCTACACCAACAGTCGCCTTTTCAATCCCCACATATTATTGATAAGACTCTTGTGGTGGACGGGATGATGACCTTCTAGCACGAACTCCATGACCACTGGTAGAAGCCATAAACCTGCACACAACAAAACTTCAACAAAATTTCTCTTCTCAACGCCAGGCGATATCGTCAATGCCTGGAGCATGCTCTGTAATTTCCTATTACTACCAGTACACAATGACAGCCCTCAAAAACACTTATAAATCAAAAATTTCGTAAAATGATAGGGATAATTGGAAAATTAACAACACAACTCAAAAACAACCAAAAGAGGTAATGAAGAGACTCTTTTTCTTTTAGAAACTCAAAAACCCTTTCTTCAACTCAAAACCTGAAAACCCTAGATCTCACTACCATAGATCTATCATATACACCATATCAAAACACTTCAATTCTTTAAAGGATTTCATTTTATGGAAAGAGAAACGCTTTAATCACAAAATAAAAGAAGAAAAGTAAGAACATTACCTAGATCTGAGAAGTGCAGTCGGCGAAACCTGAAGAGAAATAGGTTAAAATAATGGGAAAACAGAAAGAACTCGATTTAGGGCCTTTTTATATAAAGTAAACTTAACGATGGCGTTGTCTCATTTTCTACACATTTGGAAAATTTCCTTGCTGCATATCTATCTATGAACATTATATATAGAGTTACACCCTATTTACCCCCACATTATTAAAAAAAATCAAAAATTCAAATATAAAAGATAAAATTATTATAAAACCACCAAAATATGCTTAAATAAGCCTCCTACTCATTTCCATTTTTTCTGAAAATTCCTACACTATGAAGGCATATATACATGTTATTTATTCCAACAAGATTTTTTCCAAAAACCTTAAAAAAAATAGTGTCCTGTAATGAATCAATTAGAATCATCACTTTATTCTATGTCTAAAATTTGAATCTCTATTGTTGAATACATGCAACATTATATCAATTAACCTAATGGCATAACACTGCATTCTAACTCATCATATCTAGCATTATCAACTAATAAATATTATCATCCATGCTAGATATATTTTTATTGCCATAATGAATCAATCTTAAAGAAGAACAATTGAAAGTTAAAACTCATAATAACTATGTCGCTTTAAAATAAAATATAATAAGAAATTAATCGCGCATAAAAGCCATAGTTTTGATTCCATAGAACAAAATGCTTAGGATGTCCACGATCATTCATCCACATTATGTGTCTCACAATAGCGAGGGCGTAGGATTGTATGCATTAGAAGACCTAACCTTTCAGTGGGGCCTTGCAAGGCACTGGGGGGAAAGAGTGCTAGGTTGAGCGTTCTCTATTGTGTGCATATGGGACTAACACCCCAACCTACGGCATGTGTGCAACTCCTCATGCCCATCTGTCACTTAGTACGGGGCTACTGTGTAGACATATAGTTAGGATATTATAATCTAGGACATACCTATATCATATGTTGTGCATACACTCTTTAATATTATTCATGCATTCTTGGTTTGATCGAACATGCTTATTTTGTGTTTTGCATATTTTATCATTTTTGAGCTCTAATGATCTTGTAAAACAAAAATATATGAAAACCAAATAAAAATATAAAAACCATTTTTTGAACAAATAAAACATGCTTAAATAGCTTTCTAACCATTTCCAACTTCTCTGAAATTTCTACCCTAAGAAGGTCTATATATATACTATCTATGCCGAAAGAAAAATTTTCAAAAAATCTCAAAAATCGAGTACTGTTTCGGCGTTAACTACTTAACGCCAGGCGTTAGCCTTTTTCTCCAGAGGAAAATTTTTCTTTCACTAGTATCTTTCTGGTATTTTTCTAATGATTTTTCTCAGTTTATTGTGTCTGATTTCAAATTATTTTGTTATTAATTTTGTAGTTTTCCTCCAAAATACAAAAAATTCCAATAATTTAAAATGATCAAAAATATGTTTTTGTTATTTGTTTTTGCTTTAACTCCTTACAAAATTATGGGTTGACTATAAAACTTCACAAGAGCAAACATCTTAGTTATTTTTGTTTCAAAAGGTCAAAATTGTTTTTGGCATACACTTAAAGTTAGCCTTCAATGTCTAATTTAAATTTAAAATTTCCTAAACATTGTTTTATCTTCATGCCTTGACCTTAATCTGATTATGTGCAATGAAATAGTCTATAGGTAATTGTGGATGATTGCCTAGCATGCCTCTAAGTATGAGTAATGTTTTATGTTAATCAATGAATTATACACTCACTATTTTGGTAATCTATATGTGCTCATAATCTTAGTCTTGCATGATTGTGTAGTGTAATAGTTTTAACACATTAAGTTGTATGTTTAAATTACCTACATCGTCTTTCAAAAATAAATTTCATGCACAATATAGAAGTGTTATTTCAATAATATAAATGTTTGCAACAACAAGTGAATTCGGAGACCTTTGGCCCAAAATAAAAATTTGAAATAAAATGCCAAAGATAACTCCACCAAGCACTACTCACCCTCCTGATAAGTATTAATGAGCATTGTGAGGTTGAGCACCTTGGAAAGAATTGTAAAGTGCCATGTGCAAACACATTCATCTTTTATCACTTCTATTTGTACACCGGATCACTAAAAATAAAAAACAATAAAAAGAATTATGTGATTCCCCAAGCAATACTCCGCTCCCTGATAAGTCTTAATGAGCATTGTGTGGGCGAAGCACCTTGGTAGTTCTACGCATGTTATGTGCTTTGAAATTTTATTCTAGATGTGATGTGTGAAAGTAATTATATGATTACAATCTTAATGTTGTTGTTACTATATCACTACCTATGTCATGTGTTTTGATTATTTCACTTGTATACTTTTATCAAAACACCTAATGCACACATCATTGATTTTCATAAAGCTTCTACTCATGGGAATTGGATCCTAATGCAAAATTACATAATTCTCTAAAACATTAAGTAAAAGCACTAGATTGAAATGCATGATTTCTACGATGTTTTCTTTATTTAAAATATGAATTGGGTACATTGTAGTTCTAATCTTTTTGAATATGTTGATTCATGCTTGCCTATTTGTTATTAAAATTTTCAAAATTAAATGCTCAAATGTGAAGAGTCTAAACATATTGTTGGAATGGTCAAACTATAACAAAAATACTACTCTTAATTATTTTGTTTTTCCGCATTTCTCTATTTAATAATGTATCCTTATATCATGTGTTCTCATGCTTATTTCTAAGGATTTGTCTTTCACTTGTACTTGTCAAACAATATTGCATCTCTTTTTACAAGTGGTACAAACAAGTAATATTCTTCTTAAAAATTAATTTGAAAAATAAGTGGTAGAATTCATTTGGTAAAATCATGGAATGTTGTTCTTTCACGCTTATCATATATTGTTTCCGTTGTGCTACTCTCTCCCTTAGCTCGATCATGACTTACTTTATGTTTACACAAAACTCTTATTCCTCTCTTAGTTATGTCCCAACTTTTGTCGTCGTTATTCTAGTTTTGTTGCACTCCACCCTCTTTTGCTAATAACAAAGGGGGAGAATAAAATGCTAAATTATATTGATTAACAGAGTAGGATTCACTAGATTAAGGGGGAGCATGTATCAAGTTTATGGGAGTATACACTAAGGGGGAGCATCTTTGTAGGGGGAGCACAATGTTCAATGAACTATAATTCCTATCATTATCTTATAATTGCTGAGTGTCATATATCTTTATAAAAACACAAATTCTTTATCTTTGAATCTGATTTATCACTAATTGGATTTGTTATTATCAAAAGGGGGAGATTGTTGGAACATGGTTTTTCGCATCCCTTTGATTTGAGAATAACAAATCCCACTTGTATATGATCTTGTTTGTGATTGTGTTTTTAGCATGCAGGTTTGGACAGATATGACACCAGGTGCTGCAACAATGGTCTTGCACTAACCACAAGCTGAAGGATTGAAATCTATCTAATGCCATGCGTTAAGTTTAACACTAGGCGTTAGCGCTCGACGAAATGAAATGGCGTTCGACAAAATGAGAAACCGTTCGATGAAATCAGATGTCGTTCGACGAACTGCGTTCGACGAAATGATGTTCAACAAAATGTGATACCGTTCGACGAAATCCATTCGACAAAATGGAGAGGAAGGAACTCAATGCCAGGCGTTAGGTCTTAATGCTGGGCGCTATCCGGTCGATGAATTTGGCAAGGAGAAAGCAGCCGTGATTGCAGGAGGAACTTTAGGAATGATTTGCCCAACGCCCCGCGTTAGCCTTAACGCCGACGTTAGTATTACCTAAAATAAAACATTTCCAAAAGTGCAGAATCTCCTTCCTCTTCTGAAGATCCGAGCCATCAATATGTTGTTATACATGGTCAACGCCTGGCGTTAGCACTTACGCCGACGTTAGCTCAAATTCTATAAATTGGATGATTTCGATGTCTCCGACTACTGATTGCCAAGAGCCCTATTCCAGCACTTCAGAAACTTTGTGAGGGCCGTATTTCCAGACCAACACATCTCCCACTCATATTTCTAAAGGAGGAATCAAAGGAGGCTTGGATCAACACGCTAACACAATGCGATGAACGCACGCTTGGACTTCAACGATCTTCAGCGATTCTTCGGCGTCTCCTTCAGATTACCTCATAGGGAGTTTCATATTTATATTTTGTATTTGTCTTTTATTTTATGGTTGTAATCGTTTTGTGAATTCGCCTCTTGTTGGCGACTAGGTCTAGGTAGGACTTAGGGAGTAATTCGCCTCGTGTTGGCGACTGGGTCTAGGGAGTAGATCTAGGGGGTGCTCGAGGCCTTTCTGGTGATAGATTGGCTAGAGCGGCTTGAGGCCTTATCTGGAGAGAGATCGGCTAAAGCCAACCACTTTGTGGGGATACGAGTCGGTATAGAAAACAAAAAGGGTTTTCATATTAGTCGCTTTGATTTCTAGCGTCATAGAAATCAAATTTTGTAATCAACTTTATTAATGATAATCATGTCTTTTTCTATTTAATAAAATTGATTTACTACTCTTTGTTTTATATTCACTCTTATTCAAATAAAATATCAAAAGTTCTCTATTAAAGTTTAAAGTTTTTAAAACCCTTTTTTACCCCCCCCCCCCCCTTCTAAGGGCGCCTCAAGATCCAATAAAAGACATCAAATCCATGTATACACGATTCACCAAGATCGTCAACGCTTCAAAATCACTTGGAAAGACCTACTACGATGGCGACTTAGTCAAAAAGATTCTTCGCTCTCTACCTCTGAGGTTCAATCTAAAGATGATGGCCATCTCGGAGTCACACAACCTAAGAACGTTGCAGATCAAGAACCTCATTGGGAATCTCAAAACCCATGAGGTAGAACTCCAGATTCAACACGATGAATACAACAAGGAGCCAAAGAAAATGGCGATGACACTGAAATCAAAGAAGGAGAGAAACGAAGATGATGATGAAGATGAAGAAGGTCTCCTGGTAAAGAATTTCAGAAAATTCATTGGAGATCTGGAAAAAATGAACACCTTCCGGAAATACTTCTAGAAGGATGCTCGATGAAAAGGGTCTTCCTCTTCTTCAAAGAACGAAAAAGAAAGTGAAGACGAAGAAGAAAGACCACCACCAAAATGCTTCAACTGCAGGAAGATCGGACACGTCCGAAGTGGGTGTCCAAAAATTCTATAGAATGAGAAGGAGAAGAGACACAAAAAGAAGGACAAGAAGAAAAAGTATACGTCTTCTGAGGAGTCAAGCGCAACAACTTCAAGCGATGATGAGGAGGCAAACATGTGCCTCATGGGAAAAAGCCATTAACCAATGAACGACGATTGAAGTGTCCAAAGCGACACTGAGGTACTTCCTCCCTCGTATGATGAGTTATTTTCTGAATATATGAAGTTGTGCAAACACTCTAAGAAAAATCTGAATAGATTTGAAATGCTTAAATCAGAAAATAAGGCGTTGTTAAAAGAAAATAAAACATTAGGGAAAGAGAATGGTTCTTTCCAAGAGTGCACTCACTCCATGGTAAATATTAAGAAATTTGAAGAAACACTTTCCAAGGCTCATTCCGATGTCAAAACTCTAACTATCAAAAAGGGAGCCTTAGAAAGAAAATTAATAACCTCACATGAGAAAACGTTAGAAAAATGGTGTGTTATGCTAAAAGATGAAAACACTCATTTAAAAGCCCGAATCCAAGAATTAAACTTGGTTATAGAAAAATTCAGTGTTGGCCAGAAGACCCTTGCCATGATTTTGGCCAACTAAAGGCATGTAAGTGCTAAATATGGGCTATGATATGGCTATGGAAGTTACCGCCCAGTAGTAACTGTTACCGCCCAGTAGTAACTGTTACCGCTGGCGGCAGTAACAAAATAAATAACTCATGTTCTATTAAATCTACACCCTTCTCTACAACTCTCCTACCCTCTAGCAATTGTCCAAAGAAAAATCTGAAAAAGGTCTCAACTCCTTTTGTGTCTTGTGCCAAGTGTTCTCACCTTGGACACACCATGGACTCCTGTAGGAAGAATGGTAGATGCGATATTAAGCAAATCTGCATACCTAAGATTTCCACCTATTCTATGGGAGGATCCACTTGGGTATCTGGATCTTGTCATCCTACATCATTTTAGGCATATTGAGTGGCTAAGGACAAATGATGGCATGCAATCCTTGGACTCAAATTTCTTAACTGACATGTTAGGAAACAAAGATAAAGTCCTTAGTTGTGTAACAAAAAAATATATACATTTAAAATCACATATCCTTATATAACAAAAATAAAGTCATAGTCTATAAAATGGTATTTAGGTCTAAACGCTTAGAATGTCCATGATCATTCACCCACATTATGTGTCTCACAATAGCGGGGGCGTAGGATTGCGTGCATTAGAGACCTAACCTCTAATTCATGTCTTGTCCTTAACTAGGGATGGATCCAATGGAGCCTTGTGAGGCACTGGGGGAAAGAGTGCTAGGTTGAGCATTCTCTAGTGTGTGCATATGGGATTAGCACCCCAACCTATGGCATGTGTGCAACTCCTCATGCCCATCTGTCACTTAGTACGGAACTAGTGCGAGGGCATATGGTTAGAGTATTATAATCTAGGAATTACTTATATCATATTTTGTATGCGCTTTTTATGATTATATTATTCATGCAGTCTAGGGTTGATTGAACATGCTTATCTTGTGTTTTTTATATTTTATTATTTTTAATGACCTTGTAAAACACAAGTATTTGAAAACCAAAAAAGACATAAAAACCATTTTTAATAAACATAAAACATGCTTAAATAGCCATCTAAACATCTCCAACTTCTCTGAAATTTCTACACTAAGAAGGTCTATATACATAAACTATAATCCAAAGAAAAAAAAATTCAAAAAACCAGAAAACAATGTTCTGTTTGGGCGTTAAGAAGTAAAGCCAGGCGTCATCTCCTTTGGACGACTGTTCATTCTATGTTTTCTAAAATATTTCTGGTATTTTTCTCATGCATTTTCTCTGATTATTTTCTCATATTTGAATTGTTTCTTATTTGTCATTGTTCAAAAATAAAAATAAAAATTACAAAAGCCAAATTACAAAAAAAATTATTCTCTTCCTTTCCTTGTTTATTTGTTTGATTTCTATCTCTATATGCAAAAAACTCAAATGCAAAATTATAAAACAAAAAACATACCAAAATTTTATTTTTGAACTTAACATTTTCTATTTACATGTATCATTCGAAAGGGAGGTTTGGGATGTCACCCCATCACATCTCTTAGTACCGGTGCGAACCCCTCACAGGGTAGACCTCAGGAAGTCTATGATCAATTATAAGAGTTCAAAATTTTATTCACAAAATTCTTTTTAAAAATATCAAAAAAACTGTATGGATTTTATTGTTAATATCAAGCATGGTTTAATATATCATTTAGACCTTCTACAATCTTGCAATTCATCTTTTCAAACTACTTTGAACATTGTTTTTATCATGCTTTGATATATCTAATCACATGTGCATCAATTGTATTGAAAAAATTATGTAGAATCAAGCATAGCATGCCTCTATGTATGAGTAAATATTTTATGGTTGAAAATGATATTTATTCACTCACTTATTTTGGCAAACTCTACATGTGTTTTTAATCTAAGAATGCTTGCTTGTGTATTGTAATTGTACAATGAATTAAATTGCACAAGTATCTTACCTACACTACTTTTATTTGCACTCTTAATATTAAGAAAAGTGGTTGTGCTTTCAAAATTACTTTGGTTTGCAAAATAAGTGTATTCGGAGATCTTTGTACAAAACAAAAAAATTTGTGAAATAAATTAACAAAGATACCTCCACCAAGAACTACTTGAACCTCCTAATAAGTCTTAATATGCGTTGTGAGGTTGAGCACCTTGGAAAGAATAGTAAAATGTCTTGTGCAAACCTTCATTTTTGTTACACCACTTACTCTTTTGTACACCGGATCACAAAAAAATATATATTGAAAAATAAAGTGTGTGATCCCCCCAAGCACTACTTTGCACCCTGATAAGTCTTAATGAGCATTGTGTGTAGTTGTACATTTTTTCTATGTGCATTGAAGTGTGTGGAAGTAAAATTATTTGTGTTTTATTGTGCACTTTACTCTACATATGTATTGTATTTTTGATTAAATCATTTGTTTACTCTCTTCAAAATACACTTATGTGCACATCATTATCTTCTATAACACTTCTTCTCATGAGTATTGGATCCTAATGCTAAATTCTATACTACTCTTTATATATAAATGCACTAGATAACCTAGCATGCTCTCTACAATGTTTGGAATGTCTTGAATTTATGAATTAAAAAAACATTGTAGTAATCATTTTTTGATATCTTTCTTTCATGCTTGGTTACTTTATTGTAAAACTTAAAAGAAACATGATTTACCAAAACATCTTCTCTTTTTGGAATTTAACTCATATTTCTTCTTATGAATAGTCTTGATTATAAGAAGATGTTTCTTGTATTTCTATAAGTCTTCCGCAACAATACCATATAATTGTTTACCTTGCGCTTTCATGCTTATTTAAAGTCTTTTCTTTTGTGTGTATCATCACTTGAATCTCAAAATTACTCCCCTTCAACAAGTGGTAGACTTGCTTAGTAAAATCTATATTGGTTGTTCTAACACGCATATCATTTTTAAGCGAAAAACTCTGATTTATTTCTATGAAAATTTTATGCTAAAAACTCATTATCATTTCATTTCCTCTAAATGCTCGATCATGCCTTATCTTTTATCAAAAAACCTATTTCTATGTCTCTTGCTACCATAACCTAGTTTTGTTAATAACAAAAGGGGGAGAACTAACATGATAAATAAAAAAGCTATCAAATGGGAAAACTAACATGGTTAATGATTAAGAAAATAGCCTACATATAAGGGTAGCATTCACATAGGAGGAGCATGCACTTAGGAGGGGCAATTCTAACTACCAAAATTGACAATTATCCTAAGTCATCACTCACACACACACAAGTAGGATTCATCATGCTCTATGTATTAATTCTCTTATTTATCATTAATAGATTTGTTATTGAAAGAATATAGGTATGCTAACTAATTCACCTAGAGGGGGGAATAGGTCTTTTGAGTTTTACTTGATTATTATGGCCTGTTAAAATGTTCTAATCAAATAATCAAGCAACACAGAAAAACACACAAGTGTTTATAGTGGCAAGACAGGGTGTCTATGGGTAGTCCACTTTTCCCCTTCACCCTTCTAACAGTGTGTTAAACAGGGCCAACTCCTCCAATTCTCAGCTCCAAGATCTTACAACACAAGTTCCTCATAACTTTTCAGATCAAAGATGATCCTACCTTAGGACAAAGGTCCCTACAACTCAGAGCTAACACCAGCTCCTACCTCAGGCACTGATGCCTTACAAACCCAGAGGAAAACACCTCCTACAGCTCAGACCACCTCCTGGTCCTACCTCAGGCAACAAGCCTTGCAACTCAGAGCTATCACCAGCTCCTACAAACTTAGGCAAACCAGCCCTACAAGCTCAGGCAAACCAGCCCTACAAACTCAGGCAAAAAGCCTTACAGAAAAAGATATAATAGAACTTTTCTACAGCATAAATACTCTCCTGTAGATCTTGTACAGCCTGTGCTTTCCTGTAGTTGAAGATGTTGATAACAGCTACCTCTTGAACTTCCTCTTCAATAGAATGATGGAAGATCACCTTGCCCCTTCTGGTGGAGGAGCTATCTTCTTCTCTCTGTTTCTTCTTCTCTTTCAGTGAGCAGGGAGAAAGACGAGAGCAGCAGCCGTCAATGGCTAATCGAGATTTTGCACGCAACTGGCCGGGGGTAAGAAAATACCCTAACTCTTTCGTTTATACTTATTTTATCTTCAACGGCTCTAATTTGATCTCCCAAGAAGTATGGGAGACATTAGTGGTCCCCTGTAGCTTTTCTGCAAGTTTCCCTAGCCGTAGGTCCGGTCGCCCTACTTATCTGTAAAGAAGGTCTGCGTTCGACGAATGCGCTACACTCTGTGTTCGACGAACCCGACGTCAGATCCTCAACGACTTTAGTATTTGACAAGGCGTCGAGACATGGTCATCGTCTCGATGTGGCTTAGCTTGTTGTAGATGTATCAACGGTATTGAGTGATGTTCCTTGGTCGACGCTTTCTTATTCCACGGCGTCGAGTGATGTTCCTTGGTTCGAAGCTTTCTTGACTTAATCTCACATCGTCAGTCAGTGACCTTGCTGTTGAGACAGAAACCATAGGTCGACGCTTTTTGATCATAGGCGTCAAGCGATGTGTAGTGGCTCGACGCTTGTGGACTTGGATGAACTCATCTCCCCCTTATTAACTCAGATTGAGTAGCATATCATGATAACTAACTTAGAGGGCTAACACTACTTTGGTCTTAGCATCTAGCATTCCATCTCCTATTTGCATCTAGCAAGACCAAATTCAATCTTAGCATTGGCCATCTCCCCCTTTCTGGGTTCTTCAACCTCTTTCCCATTAGGTAATAGGATTCTTCAACCTCTATATTTATCTGGAGACTTCTAACAAATCCTAAGATAGATTAGAAGGAATTTTCCAAATCCTCTTTTAGGACATCCTACATCCTTTCTGACCTACTGAGCATTAGCTATCTCCCCCTCAACTAATAGCCAACTCCCCCTCAATTTGAGCAGGAGCTTACTCCCCCTTAATTGGAGCACCTGTATTTACCCAGACAATTCCCTGTTGATTAACAGAAAATGGAATTTTAGCTGATCCAGATGTTTCTGATCCAGCTGATCACTTTAATCTATTCTACTATTTACAACTTAGGGAGATTGTCTATCCTATCAGTGGATTATGCCTATTGAGGGAAGATCAATTCTGATATTAATATATCATAACATTACATTTTATGATAAATTGAACAAATAACATCATAAGCAGTTTAACACAGAATATATATTCAGAAATGTACTCATTCTAAATTCAACATGCCTAAGTCAATTTTAAAAGAATTAAACTTGGCCTTATCTAGTGGCTTAGTGAAGATATCTGCTACTTGATTGTTTGTAGAGACATATTCAAGTTTGATATCTTCACACTCTACATGTTCTCTAATAAAATGATACCTAATTTCTATGTGCTTGGTCCTACTATGGGAAACAGGATTTTTAGCAATAGAAATTGCACTGGATGAGTCACACAGCAGAGGAGATTGTCTTACCTTTATGTTGTAATATTCCAGCTGATGTTGGATCCACAGAATTTGAGCACAACAGCTACCTGCTGCAATGTATTCTGACTCAGCAGTGGACATTGCCACACTGGTTTGCTTATTGCTGCTCCATGAGACCAGCCTCCTCCCTAGGAATTGACAGGAGCCACTTGTGCTTTTCCTGTCCTCTTTGCATCCTGCAAAATCTGCATCTGATGTAACATCCCGATTTGTGCTAAGCCCCTTGTGCGCATTTTTGAGTCAAGGGAGTTGACTCGGGCTCGGGGTGTACTGAGGGCCAAGCTTGCACCTGAGCCGGGGAAGTGCACTCGACGAATGCAGCGATTACCATTTCTATTCTTTGTCCTGATGTTTGATGTATCAGTATCCGATCCGTCCGGAGAGCATAATTTGAGCAATAAAAACTCGAAGGAAGCGTGCCGCCTGGAAGGAATTATAGTGCGTATGTTAGCTCAAATGACATGGTTTTCAAATAGCGTAATTATCTAAAAGGTGAAATCGAGTAAACGGTCTCGGAATTCACCTCAGTCAGTTTTGTTAGACTCTTGAAGCCCATACGAGGACAACGAAACTGTCCGCGCTCGATTCCAATAAGTATCGAAGAATTTGTCATTCGGGCATGGTCTGCGAATAATGTATTTATCCACGATGGTGAAATTGACCAAACGACCTCGCATTTGACCCCAATCAGTCTTGTTAGACTCGTAACAATAGTATGAGTTCAGCGGATTTATTTGTTTGTGATTCCGGCGTCGTTTGAAGGGTTTTTGACATATAAATAAATTTGGCCGTTAACGCTGCGGTGAGCGCAAAATGAGCAAATAGATTCGAAATTGATCTCTGATCATTTCGTTGGATGCGTGTCAACGAGACGGTCGTAACGAGCCCTTCCAGGATAAATTCCGAGATTCCTAGAGAAATCTACACAGGTTTGATTGAAATCCAATCAATCTCTTTAAATGAAATAATAATAATAATAATAATAAGTATTATATATATAGATATTGCTTAGGTTAGAAACTTGCCCGATACCTCCCAGCATATGCAGCGCCGTCATCTTCCCCAAAGCTTGCGACAGCTCTTCTTCCTCCGACGAGCTCTCCTTCCAACTCCAGCGAATCTCCTGGACATAACCTATCTCCGGCGAGATCTCTCCATGGCCTGCAATCTCTCCAAGTTTTGGCGAGCCTCCATGGACGAAGATCTTCCTCCAAGCTCTGACGATGGCAAACTCCAGATCTAGACGAGATCTCCCATAGCTCCTCCTAACTAAGCTCCAAATGCGCTCCAACCTCTCAAACCGAGCAGCCCCTTTCTCTCCTAGCTCCGGTGACATTTTCTTAGGCGAATGTTCCACCTACAGCTACTCAAACTCCAACCACCACCTCCAAGATTCAAGATCCAGCCGCTCTGACTTCAAGAGAACAAACATCATCCTCACCAAATCCGGTCTCTGACTTCAAGATCCAATTATGGTCGGGAACGACACGCAAATGCCGCATTCACGGCTATTGGGTAGCATGCATGGACACTCGGTGAGCTTCCTCCCCTCTCTTTGGTGCTAGCGTCTTAGATCACAATAGGAGAGATGAAGGCTCAGGATAGCTTCTCGTGCGAGCTTTAATGGAGTTTCCTTAGGAAGACCAAGTCGGAACCTCAAGTTTAGGGCACCGTTCGCCGCGAGGTTCTTGGATTCATTTCTTCTCTTCAAGAGGAAGAGATGGGATTTGATTTGGGGCAAACCCACGGTCGTTGAGGGAGAGTGAGGGGAGTGATATTTAAAGATTTTAAAGGTGAATGCTGGAGGAAGAAGACAACCAAACACCGTCGGATTTACCTTAGGATCCGTATAATTTTATAGATACAAAAATCGGTTTTCTCCGCATAGCTGAGTTCAAGTCCAGTTTTGGACATGTTCCAGCAGGATTCATGCTTCGGGCTCAACATGGAAGTTGTAGCTCTCAGAAAATACTTCTGGTTGAGTGGCTGGAAGTTTTCTGGGGAGCCATGTAGCTCCCTAGGTGGCCCTCGAAAAGGGGCTGTGTTGTTGGCTCATGACTTTAGGTTAGTTAGTTGCTGTCCTGTTTCATACAGCTAGCTTTATGGCCGTAATTGAAGAGGATACAATTGGATTTGGACCTCGGGCTCAACATAAAAGTTGTAGCCCTTGGTGTTACCTTTCCCGAATGGGGTGGCACGTAATTTGGGGTTGAATAGAACTCCCAGAATTTTAGTTTTGATAATCAGCGTCATTGTAGTTTGAATTGCAAAAATTCTGGGATATCTTTTATAATACTTGTCTGATGCTCTTAAAAAAATTGGTAGAAATCAAATTGATGATATTGTGCTGACCCCTGTTGGATTTCATGAGTTTTGGGAGGATACTTATTGTGATTTTGCCAATCATAGTTCATTCTCCCATTGCACCGTAAATAATAATTGGGAATGCCGGTGGGGTTAATATTTGGTGAGAATGGCCATAACAAGCTAGCGGAACTACGGTAGAAGTTTCAGCAAGGCTCGATTTGATATGGGTTCTTAATTAGATATATTGTCGTAAAATATTATGCTGATTGTTAGAATGGCCATAACAAGCTAGCGGAACTACGGTAGAAGTTTCAGCAAGGCTCGATTTGATATGGGTTCTTAATTAAATATATTGTCGTAAAATATTATGCTGATTGTGAAACACTAGGATGCTAGTGAAGAAAGAAATATGGAGTCATACTTTATGGTAAAAGTCCTGTGCACTTTTGGCAGAGGTATTCATGTGATAATTATGTCTTGATGTCGCAAGTTCGATGTTCGGTTTTGGTAATGTTATTCCACTAGTATATTTGCTACAAATAGATGCGCTGACCTAGATGCGACAATGATATTAATAACAGAAGGTTGCATACTTGGAATCATACTTATATTGTAGTGCATTAATGTTATTGAAAGAATACAATTGAATAAAAATGCATCCCTGAACTTGTGGTGAAATTAGCCCGAGGATGAGAAAGGTCAGGAAACGTATTGGGTAACGTTTCTAGAGATCTGATACGCCACAAGGTACACAAGTAGTCCTTAGGATCACATAGAGTGTAATCCCATGACTTATACCTTCCATTGCATTTGAGTTGTGACAACTCTGTATGTGAAGCAGTGATGGTGGGTGAGGCTTCTAGGGTATGTTTATATCCTGAGAGGTGAAGGACCCGGTTGGTAGGTCCTTGGATGCTAATTAGCATCGGCAGCGGTTGTATGAGGGGAAATGGAATAAGGCTCCTTATGCGAGTCCTTGGGTATTTGATAGCACTGGTGGTGCATGGGAATTTCATGAATGTGCATGGTTTACACATGGTGGTGTGATGATACTTGTTGGAGGATTACTTGTGGTGGGTCTATGGGCTTGCTGGTCGTGACACCGACAGAAGCCGACTATTAGACTCTAGACCGGTTGGGTTGGACTCTTGGTGCTCACCTACCCAAGTCCCCTTCTGTGTCCTTGAAGGCTCAGCATGATGCGATCAGTACGCAGGGTCTCCGCTGTGTGTTCTTAGCGTCGAGGCGTACAGAGGCCTAGGACTGGAAGTGTTCATACCCTTCTAGTAGTGGAGGATCTTGTTCCACTGTCTCCGTCTGGCCACGACGGGAGATGCCTGAGTGGTTAGCTACCTCTCGAAAAGCGAGAACTAAAGGTCTATGTCAACATAGCAAATATGCACGGGTGAGTCATCATATCATAATCATTGCATTGCATTCGTCATTCATAATCATAACATTGCACCGCATCGGGTCCATCATATAAATTAGTATGGGCTCTTTTATATGATGGGTTCCAGATTGGAAACCTTAACATATAAGTTTGTATGAGCATTCATATAAGTTAAGGTATGTTTTGATACTGCTTACTCCTGTTTATATATACTGCTTACTTCTATACTGATACACTGCTAGTATAGATGTGCTTTATATATAGGTGGATACCTCTTGTTGTTAGCTGCCTTCTTGTTGTACTGTTGATATGCTAATTGCTAGATTAAGAACTTCATCATATCACCTGCTTTTTATATTACTGTTTATATTACAGCTCCTCTTCGTTCCCTTCCACCCGGTGCCTTGGAGTCGTCGGGGGAGAGGATGTGAAGCCACTTAGTCTTTATGACTAACGATTGTTGCACCCCTCTTTTTAGGAGTGCACCCTGGGCAGCAGCGCACGGTGCTAGAGGAGGATAGTCAGGTCAGGACGACAGGGTCGGTGACTGCGATACCTTCGCTACCGTCGGTGACAGATGTGAGCACAATTTGAGATGTAGCCCTTGGGGCATTTAGCTTGATACTCTGATACTTTTGCAGGAGCTCTCGGAGCTTCTTGTCTTTTGTACTTATTTGGACTCTTACTTATGTGAATATCTTTATATGGCTTCTATTGTTTATATACATTATTGATGGGTTGGCGCTGTTCAGTTGGTTTGGCCGGCAGGATAGGCGTCTTGTGGGGGAGGCTATCTCGTGTGCTGGCGCTCCCGCAAGGCGGCTGTCCTGTGCATAGGACTCCCCTCGGTCGTGTCTTGTGTTCCGGGAGGGGGTCTTACAACTGGTATCAGCTTGCAATGATCCTGAGATAAAGAAGGTCATTAAACCACTAGGACACCTTGTAAGCTAAATAAGTTTGAGGACAAACTGATGCAGCGGAAGCGGTGGTGTGCCCATGTGTGATTCACATTAAGTATGTCCATGTTTTCCTATAGGAAGTGCCAACCTAAGCCAAACTCGTACCCTTATGTATAGATGCTGGCTCATTCCGAGACAGTAATTGGTATTCCCATTCCAACAATTAGAGTTGGTTTGACATAGGCTTATGCCAACCTAACTAGGATGCCACTTTGGTCGACTTAGCAGGATATGTCGTGACATACCCTTACCTTATACCGATCTCAGGGATGATGTGGCCAAGCAATAAGTGACCGCAAATGACTAAGGGAAGAGTTTAGTGTGATTGTAAATGCTAGAAACTCACACCCTGAGATTTCTATCTCAGATATGGAGTGATATTATCACCTTACCCAAAATATTAGGGCAATCTCAATGAGATTGGTGCATGTAGTCTATTATCAGCTTAGTAAGAGACCACTAAGCATGCCTTCTATACTCTATGTAGATACCTCTCACTTCAATTTATGTAGAAGGTTTCATATGAAGAAGATATGATAAGAATTTGGATCCAGAGAAGGCCCATTTTTGGACGAATGTGTTATATTGGTGGTAGAAGAAACTCAGTCGAAGAGATACGGGGGCTTATCTCTTCGTTTATTGGGCTAGTTATGTACCGACTTGGGTTCCTTGAGGATTTAAAATTGTTGTAATTTTTGACATGGGAAGTGGGGACCCTTGAAGGGTTAATTCACCTTAAGCAAGGCGGGCTGCTAAGGCCATGTTTGGGTTGATAAGAATTTTAATGGCGTAACCCAACTGAACATTGTTTATGTTCTCAATTGGCGAGGCTCATTAAATAAAGTTATCTAGGTCACAAGAGAAAACTGACGAGAATTCTGAATTTGGTGATATTTGAAGTAGGATCTAGATTAGATAAGTAGTACTTGACTCAGGTCCTCATGTTCTTAGAAGATAATGATGTGATTATAACCCTTGCGAGGCATGGAGTCAAGATTCACCTCCTATTTGATCCTTAGACAATGGTTCGTAATATCATCAGGTCAGATTGTTAAACATCACAGGTCGAACAAATATTGATTTTTGGAATCATTGAAAATATAAAATTTACTAAGCTTAAATCTTTAAGGCAATAACATCATGTTTGAGAATTTGTGGATTGAAATGAGATAATGTCATGAAAAAATGAGGTGGTGTGAATGCGAACTCGATTGTTTTATGAATTAAAAGATAAATCGTGAAAATTCTTGATGTTTAAACACATGAATATTTCGCCATGACATGACATTAATTGGAAGTATCCTTACCCCCAAAAGTTAAAAGTTAGCCAATCGCTTGCTTAATTTGGAAGATGTATACTATATGTATGAATCCTTTTTACTATAAATATGATGATATAGAGAGTCAGAACACATAAATCGAAAATATCATGATCGCCTTTAGAAAGATTCATGATTTTGGGAAATAAATTTTAATTATCAACAGTAGATATAGTGAAATCACATGATAAATGCTAAGACCCCACTTATAGTGAGAGCAACTCGTGACTAGTATCGCGGTTAGAAGTAGTGCTTATTATCTACTGTTGGGGCAGTAAGAGAGTTCTATGTTTGATGTTCGTACCCACAATGTGATGCTCCTCACTGTAGTTTACATCCAATAAAACTGTGAGTCTAGAAAATGACCATTTTGTAGACAGGAACATGTCGACCCCAAAAAGGGTTGTTGAAAATGGTAGCCTTTAGGGCCTAGAACACTTTAATTGGTCCTAGGAGTTGTTATTCAAGTGCCTTGTGGAAAGTGGTTATAGGGTAGAACTCCTAATCGAGGACGACATGCCCAAAGGGCCGGTGTGCATACAGGGGGTGAATGTACCATACTGGTGGTCGAAGAAACATAACTCAGGTGTATGGGGGCTAACCCTATTTTTTCATTTATTGGCCTAGCTAATGGACCAACTGAGGTTTCACCGAGAGTTAAAAATCTTTGTAGACTGCTTCACTTAGCCTCGCTATAATGAGGTTTTCTCATCTAAATCGTTACAAGTCGACGATATTAGAATTAGGTACTCCTTGATGAAGGAGTCATTTTAAGCAAGGTGGATGGTTTAACACCAAGTTTTGGATTACGTTGAGTCCCCTACCAGAATAACAGAGGTGAGTACTTAAAGGATGGTTATGTCTTCGCTCTAATCGAAGGTTATGCAGAGAAGTAGACCAAGGAGAAATGGTGATCTAAAACCTTTTGGGATATACACCGTGGTTGTCAAGTTTTCATACATGAACTCCTGGATAAATCATATAGCTGGGTAATTGAGGATATAAATACATCCTGTTGTGTACCAATTAGGTCCTTTGTGGGTAACGTTGAGTAAAATTTTGCATGGTTTTAGATGGATGTCAATACTATATGAAGGATGCGATGATATCCTGATGTGATGGTAAGGACTTGAGTTGGCAGTCCTTGAGTGTTGCTATGCACTAGTCGGATCCTGGCAAGTGCTTGGATGACATAAGGACTTGGTGGTAGTTCTTGGGTTCTGATAGCATGAGTTCCATCATTAGAATCTCATGGGTGTAGTTAAGTGAAAACTTGAATCCTCTTGATAGTGTTGTAGTGCCTCTCAGTGATCAATGGTTGGTCAGACGACCACGTGACAAATTTTGGGGGACGCCTTGAAATTTGTTAAGTTGGAGTTGTATTTGACTGTTGATTAAAGAGGTGTGTTTAAAGGTGACATATTTAGGATAATTGGTTTAAATCGTAGCGCTCATAGTGCTAAGGTTTTGCAACATGGTTGTTAAGTTAATAAATTTACAACAGTGGTGTCTATGCACTGGTTTGCGTACATAATGTGATGATATTGTAAATTAAATAAAATTACCGAGGATGTGTGTTGGAGGCTCATGGCAGGAAGGTATGATATTGATGAAAGACGACTGTTGATGACACATGCTATAGAGATAGTGTTTTGAGATCCAATCCTGCAAGGTGCAAACGAGCCGGTGACTCAGCATGCTTGTTGGTTCATAGAACCTGTACAATGATATAGAAATTGGCAGTGGTAGCCTGTTGCATCGTGGTTTTATAAATGAGTAGCCTGCTTGACGTCATTCACACTAATTCCTTGCTAAATGCTCTCTTTTATGTTGTGGGCTTGAGATTTAATCACAACATAATCAGATAGACTGATGTAGTGATTATTGAAATAGTGTGTCATTATTAATTCGTATGAGATCACAAGGCAAGAGTGCGCATGCAATCTAGTTTCTATGTATAAACCACAACAATTGAGAATGCATATATAAGCTTGAAATTATTATGGATGAGGTGCCCATGAATGAATATGATGAGTATATTTTACTCTCATCCAGAAAATCCTCATAGCCTCAACCTAATATTTTGGGGACGAAATTGTTTCTTCGTTTATTGGATTTGTAACATCCCGATTTGTGCTAGACCCCTTGTGCGTGTTGTTGAGTCAAGCGAGTTGACTCGGGCTCGGGGTGTATTGAGGGCCAAGCTTGCACTTGAGATGGGGAAGTGCACTCGACGAATGCGGCGAGTACCATTTCTATTCTTTGTCCCGATGTTTGCTCTATCGGGATCCGAGCTGTCCGGAGAGCATAATTTAAGCAATAAAAACTCGAAGGAAGCGTGCCGCCTGGAAGGAATTATAGTGCATACGTTAGCTCAAATGACATGGTTTTCAAATAGCGTAATTATCTAAAAGGTGTAATTGAGTAAACGGTCTCGGAATTCACCTCAGTCAGTTTTGTTAGACTCTTGAAGCCCATACGAGGCCAACGAAACTGTCCGCGCTCGATTCCAATAAGTATCGAAGAATTTGTCATTCGGGCATGGTCTGCGAATAATGTATTTATCCACGATGGTGAAA
Organism: Dactylorhiza incarnata; assembly: GCA_033032865.1. NCBI lineage: Eukaryota > Viridiplantae > Streptophyta > Magnoliopsida > Asparagales > Orchidaceae > Dactylorhiza > Dactylorhiza incarnata. The sequence continues at coordinate 18,474,697 of JAWHQI010000005.1, forward strand.
TTGACCAAACGACTTCGCATTTGACTCCAATCAGTCTTGTTAGACTCGTAACAATAGTATGAGTTCAGCGGATTTATTTGTTTGTGATTCCGGCGTCGTTTGAAGGGGTTTTGACATATAAGTAAATTTGGTCGTTAACGCTCCGGAGAGCACAAAATGAGCAAATGGATTCGGAATTGACCTCTGATCATTTCGTTGGATGCGTGTCAACGAGACGGTCGTAAAGAGCCCTTCCAGAATAAATTCCGAGATTCCTAGATAAATCTACACAGGTTTGATTGAAATCCAATCAATTCTCTTTAAATGAAATAATAATAATAATAATAAGTATTATATATATATAGATATTGCTTAGGTTAGAAACTTGCCCGATACCTCCCAGCATATGCAGCGCCGTCATCTTCCCCAAAGCTTGCGACATCTCTTCTTCCTCCGACGAGCTCTCCTTCCAACTCCGGCGAATCTCCTGTACAGAACCTATCTCCAGCGAGATCTCTACATGGCCTGCAATCTCTCCAAGTTTTGGCGAGCCTCCATGGATGAAGCTCTTCCTCCAAGCTCTGACGACGACAAAATCCAGATCTGGACGAGATCTCCCACAGCTCCTCCTACCTGAGCTCCAAATGCCCTCCAACCTCTCAAACCGAGCAGCCCCTTTCTCTCCTAGCTCTGGTGACATTTTCTTCGGCGAATGTTCCACCTACAGCTACTGGAACTCCAACCACCACCTCCAAGATTCAAGATCCATCCGCTCCGACTTCAAGAGATTGAACATCGTCCTCACCAAATCCGGCCTCTGACTTCAAGATCCGATTATGGTCGGGAACGACACGCAAATGCCGCATTCGCGGCTATTGTGTAGCATGCATGGACACTCGGTGAGCTTCCTCCCCTCTCCTTTGGTGCTAGCATCTTAGATCACAATAGGAGAGATGAAGGCTCAAGAGAGCTTCTCGTGTGAGCTTTAATGGAGTTTCCTTAGGAAGACCAAGTCGGAACCTCAAGTTTAGGGCACCGTTCGCCGCGAGGTTCTTGGAATCATTTCTTCTCTTCAAGAGGAAGAGATGGGATTTGATTTAGGGCAAACCCACGGTCGTTGAGGGAGAGTGAGGGGAGTGATATTTAAGGATTTTAAAGGTGAATGCTGGAGGAAGAAGACAAGCAGCCACTGTCGGATTTACCTTAGGATCCGTATAATTTTATAGATACAGAAATCAGTTTTCTGCGCGTAGCTGAGTTCAAGTCCAGTTTTAGACATGTTCCAGCAAGATTCATGCTTCGGGCTCAACACGGAAGTTGTAGCTCTCGGAAAATACTTTTGGATGAGTCGATGGAAGTTTTCTGGGGATCCATGTAGATCCCTAGGTGGCCCTCGAAAAGGGGTTGTGTTGTTGGCTCATGACTTTAGGTTAGTTAGTTGTTGTCCTATTTCATACAACTAGCTTTATGGCCGTAATTGAAAAGGATAGACTTGGATTTGGACCTCGGGCTCAACATAAAATGTGTAGCCCTTGTTGTTACCTTTCCCAAATAGGGTGGCACGTAATTTGGGGTGGAATAGAACTCCCAGAATTTCAGTTTTGATAATCAGCGTCATTGTAGTTTGAATTGCGAAAATTCTGGGATATCTTTTATAATACTTGTCTGATGCTCTTAAAAAAATTGGTAGAAATCAAATTGATGATATTGTGCTGACCCCTGTTGGATTTCATGAGTTTTGGGAGGATACTTGTTGTGATTTTGCTAATCATAGTTCATTCTCGCATTGCACCGTAAATAATAATTGGGAATGCCGATGGGGCTAATATTTGGTGAGAATGGCCATAACAAGCTAGCGGAACTACGGTAGAAGTTTCAGCAAGGCTCGATTTGATATGGGTTCATAATTAAATATATTGTCGTAAAATATTATGCTGATTGTGAGAATGGCCATAACAAGCTAGCGGAACTACGGTAGAAGATTCAGCAAGGCTTGATTTGATATGGGTTCTTAATTAAATATATTGTCGTAAAATATTATGCTGATTGTGAAACACTAGGAAGCTAGTGAAGAAATAAATATGGAGTCATACTTTATGGTAAAATTCCTGTGCACTTTTGGTAGAGGTATTCATGTGATAATTATGTCTTGATGTAGCAAGTTCGATGTTCGGTTTTGGTAATGTTATTCCACTAGTATATTTGCTACAAATAGATGTGCTGACCTAGACACGACAATGATATTAATAACAGAAGGTTGCATACTTGGAATCATACTTAAGTTGTAGTGTATTACTGTTATTGAAAGAATACAATTGAATAAAAATGCATCCCTAAACTTGTGGTGAAATTAGCCCGAGGATGAGAAAGGTCAGGAAACATATTGGGTAACCCTTCTAGAGATCTGATACGCCACAAGGTACATAAGTAGTCCTTAGGATCACATAGAGTGTATTCCCGTGACTTATACCTTCCACTGCATTAGAGTTGTGACAACTCTGTATGTGAAGCAGTGATGGTGGGTGAGGCTTCTAGGGTATGGCTATATCCTGAGAGGTGAAGGACACGGTTGGTAGGTCCTAGGATGCTAATTAGCATCGGCAACGGTTAAGGCTCCTTACGCGAGTCCTTGGGTACTTGATAGCACGGGTTGTGCATGGGAATTTCATGAATGTGCATGGTTTACACATGGTGGTGTGATGATCCTAGTTGGAGGATTACTTGTGGCGGGTCTACGGGCTTGTTGGTCGTGACACCGACAGAAGCCGACTGTTAGACTCTAGACCGGTTGGGTTGGACTCTTGGTGCTCACCTACCCAAGTCCCCTTCTGTGTCCTTGAAGGCTCAGCATGATGCGAGCAGTACGCAAACCATAACCATCGAATTCTAATCACGTCATATAAAGGTTGCGCAAACCATAACCAAATTAAAAAGAAGTAACAAAATCCCAAATTTTAATCATCAATATTTGACAAAGATAACTCCACCAAGCACTACTCACCTTCTTGATAAGTCTTAATGTGCATTATGAGGTTGAGCACCTTGGAGAGAATCGTAAATTGTCTTGTGCAAACTCTCTTATACACTACTTCTTGTACACCTGATCACAAATAAATAAAAGAAAAGTTATAATATATGTGATCCCCCAAGCACTACTTTACACCCCTAATAAGTCTTAATGAACATTGTGTGTGTAAAGCACCATGGGAGTTGGACTATTTCTATGAGCATTGAAATCAAATATAGCTTTGTGGGTGGAAGTAACTCTAAAAATGCATTTCAATAATGTTGTGCTTATTCCTATATACATGTCATGTGTTTTGATTAATCATTTGTATACTCTCATCAAACACACTACTTGCACACATCATTATCTCTTATAAACCTTTTACTCAAGAGTATTGGACTTTAATGCATATTTACATATCTTATCTACAATTTTTAGTAGATGCACTAGATATATTTGCATGATCTCTACAATGTTTAAGTCTACCTACATTATGAATTTATAAGTTTGTATTTTTCTAACTTGTCTTGATAAATCAAATCATACTTGAAATACGTTTGTTTACCAAAAGCATAGCCTGGATTTCAATTCAAAACATCTAATTTCAAAAACTAACACTCTTATTCATTTTCTATGCTTGAAATTTTTAAAAAGGATGTTTCTTTTATGAATGCTTATTATATTTGAACTTATCTTCCGTTACACCTTGTATACTCACTCTTGCTTATTTACTATCTAAACAAGTGCTATTATATATTTTGATACAAATGATATTGTGATCTTAGCCTTCAACTTGATAAAACATCTATTTTCTTCTAAAACAAAACTCTTACTCATTTATTATGCTTCAAACTCTTATAAAGATGTTTATTTATCTTAAAACATGCTTTCCACTATCAAAATTCTCTTCTTTGGCGCCTTACTCAGGTAACGATGCAATCATTACGGCTGATAATTCTGTTCATGCAGTAGAACAAGAAGGTGTTGTCTCCCTGAGCAGTGATAAGGGTCCACTCACATTGAGGAGTGTTTATCACGTGCCTGGTATGAAGAAGAATCTCTTCTCTGTGACAAATGCGGTCGATGCCGGTTATCACGTTCTGAAAGTGTCTAGTTGCGGCCTAAATCACCTAGAGGGGGGTGAATAGGTGGATTCTATGGCTTTACGCGGAATTAAAATATAACACAGAATTGAACACAATAAAGCACAACATAGAGACACAAGATTTATAGAGGTTCCCCAAGGGTGGGTACTCCTCTCTCCCGCTCCGCCTATCTAGCACTTCGGACTAGCGTCGGCAACTTCACCAAAACTCGGATTTATCAACAAATCCTACACTCGGAGACAACGACTCCTACAAGCTCGGAGACAACACTCCTACAACTCGGAAGATAAACTTCCTACAACTCGGAAGATAAACTTCCTACAACTCGGAGTAAACAACTCCTACAAAATAACTCGGAGTAAACAACTCCTACAGAAATAACTCGGAGTAAACAACTCCTACAGAAATTAAATAAAGTTTAAAATGAAACTTCTCTTGAATCTCAATAGAGATTAACTTCAGATCTGGAGAGACTGAATCTTCTTCTTCCTTTAGAGTGGAAGCTTGGATCTTCAAGGATTAGGAAGAATGAAAAATCGGCAAACCTGATCTGAGTAGGCCCTTTGATAAAATCGAAAAGATCTTCAATATTGAGAGCAGCAACTTGATCAAAGGCCTTCTTATCTGAGAAATCTTTAGCACCACTGAAGAATGAAACTTGAGAGGCGCAGAAGTTAGATCTCAGAAAACTTCTCCAGCACGCGAGGAAGAAGACGGCTGGCTTCTTCTTTTTCTTTTAACAATCGAGAGATATCTTGTATTTGCCCTAAAATAGAAGACTATTTATAGGGAAATCTCCAATGGCTCGGGCGACAGATAAGGAGGGGTCGCTACGTGTACTGTACATGTCGGCCAACCCTAATTTTGGAAAACGAAACTGAAATTTGAAATCCGTCTGTCCGTCATTCGTCGAGACTTCACGTGAACATTCGATGAATTGACTTAGCCATAGAAAAACACTGAACAACCCGTGAAAAACACCTTCTGTTTTCATTCGTCGGGATTCGTCGGGAGTTCACGAGAACATTCGACGAATGGACTTAGCTGCAGATTTTTCTTCACAAGACTGTCTTTTTGACTTCTGTCTGGATTCGTCGAGATTCGTCGGGAGTTCACGTGACATCTCGACGAATTGACTTAGCCACAGAAATTTCTTCTTCAGACTGGAAATTTGGCTTCTGTCTGGATTCGTCGAGATTCGTTGGGAGTTCACGTGACATCTCGACGAATTGACTTAGCCACAGAAATTTCTTCTTCAGACTGGAAATTTGGCTTCTGTCTGGATTCGTCGAGATTCGTCGGGAGTTTACGTGACATCTCGACGAATTGACTCAGCAAAAAATTCTTTTCTTTTCCTGAAAACCTGCTCCACTCCTCAAGCTTGAAAACCTTCAGTTATGAGTATATGAAGTACACCCCAAAAGAGAGATTACACATGGACCAATACTTTGTTCTGCACAATGAGGGATTACACTGTTTAGAACTATGTTTGGTGATCCATTGCAACCTGACTTTGGTGTGCACTTAGCATTAAGACCTGCAAACACATAACTAGAGAACAACATCAAATACATCTCAATTCAACTTAGTTCACAGGAACACTTCTTCAAATCAAGGTAATTGTAGCTACAATACCCAACAATCTCCCCCTATTTGTAGAAGTCAGAACCTATGTACTGAGTTGAATTGCACATAAAAAATATATATCAAATAGATAAGGAGAGTTATAAACTTAACTTTTTCAAGTTTCTCTCCCTTTCAACTTTCTCTTTCAACTTTGCCAATTCTAACTTTGCCAATTCTAACTTTGCCAATTCCTCCCAACTTCAAATTCTCTTGCAAATTCAACTTCTCTCCCCCTTTCTGACTACTTCAGATATGGAAGAAAAAGCATGAGAGCTCAAAGCTCCCCCTCAGCAACTGCATAGGAGTAGTATATGTAGAATCAGCTCCCCCTCAATCTTTTCTCCCCCTTAGTCTTATCTCCCCCTTAGAGTTTCAGTGCCTGGACTGATTTCCTAAGCTTTTCAGCAACCATACTATATTTCTTCTATGTTCTGGTCATGTACCATGAACATCCACTTGTCCAAATGCCTGATTAGAGTTTTGGTTGGCCTTTGGACATACCTGCAAACACAGATTAATTTCCCTTAGGAACCCAAACCGATTTGGGTCCTAGGTTCCGGTTAGCATAACAATAAATATTTCTACTAACTGCAATTCCAGTAGAAAAGCTCTTCTTTACAGTAGACACACAAGGGTTGTGCCAACAGTCGATGGCAAAGTGTCCCACTTTACCACAGCACCAACATTCATGGATGTTGTACCTTCTCTTCCGAGCCTCCCTTTTTGATTTGCAAGTGGCATCAGAATGCTTGATTTCAGTTGAGAAGGCAGGAGCATTCTTTCTATTTTTCATAGCAAGGGGCTGATTGGTTACAAGAGCATATCCATTTTCACTTGGTTTTATCTGTTTGACAGCAACAGATGAAAGCTTGGAAGCTCTTATGGTGTTGATGGCATCAGATATATTCGAGTGAGGGTTGGCTATGGTGTTGCACCCAGTTTGCTTCCTTGCTGGAAAAGATTTGGAGGATGATTCTTCCTTACCCTTGAATGTAGGGGCTGGTGCATTGAACACAAATGGTCCAGGTTGGGCCATTTGGATTTCTTTATGGGGAGCATTCTGAGTACTCACCACCATCCCCTTTCTTTTACTATAGTTAGGAGTATTTTCCCTGCCATAACAACTTCCAGTCTTCCAGTGATCACAGATGTTGTCCTGATCATACCTGTTAGAGGGAGTTCGCACCTTTTGAAAGGTGGTGTGAGGCCTAGCTTTAGCTGTGCTCTTTCCTCTAGTCTCAGAATCAATTGATCCAGGTTTAGAGAATTTAGCCACTGGCTTTCTTTCCATATAAAGCTTCTTCTATAAAGATCTGATGGTTCTTTCTTGAGCCTCAGATTTCATTCGAAGTAAAATGAGTTCATTGAATAAGATAATTACCTCTTTGGTCGTTTCATTTACCTGAGATTCGAAAGGCTTAAGGATTCTGATTTCCTCAGCCTGAAACTCAATCAATTTCTTGCTCTTTTCAAGATCTACTAGGAGAGCATTATACTGATTTTCTAGATTAGGTGTGTCATCATTTTCTGATGAGCTTATCTCAGCTTCAGAGTCTGTAACAGAAAGAGGTGCCCTTATGCAGACTTGTTCGGGATAGGTTTCATCTTTGATTTCCTCTTCTGACTCAGATATCGCAGTCAGAGCAAGAAGTGTTTCTTCTTCTAATTCTGAACAGCTTGAATCACTGTCACTTAAGGTCCTGACCTTTTTCTCATTTATGGTGTCTTGGTCTTCCTTTGATCCTTCCATAAGAGCTATTAGGTCTATGTTTTCCTTCCCTTCATGAGGCGAGTCATAGTTATTCGAATCTGAATTTGCTGTAAGCCCAAAATAAGCTTCATCATCCGAGCTTGACTTAACTGAGTCACTGTCGCTAAGAGTCTTGGTCTTCTTTGTTAAGAAGCTCTTTTCTTCTTTCCTTTTTCCCTTGAAGGATTTCTTCTCTTTGTATGGACATTCCGTACTTATATGTCCTGGCTTATTACAACAATAACAGACAATATCAGTCGAAACATGTTTATTCGGTTTGGTTGTATACCTGTCGTTGCTGTGTTCTTTCTTGTGATGTTCATCATCACGCCTTGACCTTCTTTGGCTCCTTTTTCTGGGCAATTTCTTGAATTTCTTGGCGAGTGAAGAGAACTCTCCATCGGACATGTCTGAGCTTGATGAACAATCCATAGACTCATCGTCTTCATCTGACGACTGTGTCTTTTCAAATGAACTAGCTTTACCTCTTCTTGACTCTTTGGCCTTCAGTGCCACAGAGTTCTCCCTTCCAGAAGTGGAGCATCCTTCTTCTTCAGCTTTTCTAATACTCAGCTTTAGTTCATGTGAGAGAAGCTTGCCAAACTATATTTGTGGCTCCATCGTAGCCAACTTTCTGAATTCCCGGATAGCAATAGCCTTGGTATCCCATTCTTTCGTTAGGGATCTCAAGAACTTGTCATTTAGTTCTCCAACGGTGAATTCCCGATCATAGGTCTTAAGACCGTTGACGATCTTAAAGAACTTCTTATAAGTATCAGAAATGGAGTCTCTTGGGTCTTGCTTGAATGCTTCGTATTCTTGGTTCAGCAACGATCTTCGGTCATCCCTCACTTCTTCAGTACCTTCCATAAGAACAACTATGGAGTCCCACATTTCCTTGGCAGACTTGCAGTGTATAAGATTTTGTAGCATTGAATCGTCCACTGCACCAGCAATAATGTTCTTTGCCTTCTTGTCCAAGATGACGAGGGCAATCTCATCTTTGTCTAGCTCCAACATTTTCTTGGGAATCATAATAGCTGAATTTATTGACGATGGCTTCATATGAACATGAGGACCTTCCTCTACTATCTGAAAAATTCTTGGGTCGGTGGCTTCCATGTAGAACTTCATTCTTTCCTTCCACATAGGGAAATTCTCCTTAGAACAGACGAGCATCTTAGCAGAATCCTTGGATTTTTCCATATCAGACAAACTTGCTCTTGCAACTAGATTTAAGGATCTTGTTCAAGGTGTTAACGTTTTAACGAACAACCTCGCTTTGATACCAATTGAAAGTGTCTAGTTGCGGCCTAAATCACCTAGAGGGGGGTGAATAGGTGGATTCTATGTCTTTACGCGGAATTAAAATATAACACAGAATTGAACACAATAAAGCACAACATAGAGACACAAGATTTATAGAGGTTCCCCAAGGGTGGGTTCTCCTCTCTCCCGCTCCGCCTATCTAGCACTTCGGACTAGCGTCGGCAACTTCACCAAAACTCGGATTTATCAACAAATCCTACACTCGGAGACAACGGCTCCTACAAGCTCGGAGACAACACTCCTACAACTCGGAAGATAAACTTCCTACAACTCGGAGTAAACAACTCCTACAACTCGGAGTAAACAACTCCTACAAAATAACTCGGAGTAAACAACTCCTACAAAATAACTCGGAGTAAACAACTCCTACAGAAATAACTCGGAGTAAACAACTCCTACAGAAATTAAATAAAGTTTAAAATGAAACTTCTCTTGAATCTCAATAGAGATTAACTTCAGATCTGGAGAGACTGAATCTTCTTCTTCCTTTAGAGTGGAAGCTTGGATCTTCAAGGATTAGGAAGAATGAAAAATCGGCAAACCTGATCTGAGTAGGCCCTTTGATAAAATCGAAAAGATCTTCAATATTGAGAGCAGCAACTTGATCAAAGGCCTTCTTATCTGAGAAATCTTTAGCACCACTGAAGAATGAAACTTGAGAGGCGCAGAAGTTAGATCTCAGAAAACTTCTCCAGCACGCGAGGAAGAAGACGGCTGGCTTCTTCTTTTTCTTTTAACAATCGAGAGATATCTTGTATTTGCCCTAAAATAGAAGACTATTTATAGGGAAATCTCCAACGGCTCGGGCGACAGATAAGGAGGGGTCGCCACGTGTACTGTACATGTCGGCCAACCCTAATTTTGGAAAACGAAACTGAAATTTGAAATTCGTCTGTCCGTCATTCGTCGAGACTTCACGTGAACATTCGATGAATTGACTTAGCCACAGAAAAACACTGAACAACCCGTGAAAAACACCTTCTGTTTTCATTCGTCGGGATTCGTCGGGAGTTCACGAGAACATTCGACGAATGGACTTAGCTGCAGATTTTTCTTCACAAGACTGTCTTTTTGACTTCTGTCTGGATTCAGCGAGATTCGTCGGGAGTTCACGTGACATCTCGACGAATTGACTTAGCCATAGAAATTTCTTCTTCAGACTGGAAATTTGGCTTCTGTCTGGATTCGTCGAGATTCGTCGGGAGTTCACGTGACATCTCGATGAATTGACTTAGCCACAGAAATTTCTTCTTCAGACTAGAAATTTGGCTTCTGTCTGGATTCGTCGAGATTCGTCGGGAGTTCACGTGACATCTCGACGAATTGACTCAGCAAAAATTTCTTTTCTTTTCCTGAAAACCTGCTCCACTCCTCAAGCTTGAAAACCTTCAGTTATGAGTATATGAAGTACACCCCAAAAGAGAGATTACACATGGACCAACACTTTGTTCTGCACAATGAGGGATTACACTGTTTAGAACTGTGTTTGGTGATCCATTGCAACCTGACTTTGGTGTGCACTTAGCATTAAGACCTGCAAACACATAACTAGAGAACAACATCAAATACATCTCAATTCAACTTAGTTCACAGGAACACTTCTTCAAATCAAGGTAATTGTAGCTACAATACCCAACACGTTCTGTTTGGGCCAACAGAAGTGAAGTTTCTTAAAACTCAACCGGAGATAAAGGGAGATGTTATCCATGTTGGAAAGCGGGTTAAGGACTTGTTCGTTTTATCGACAAGTACCTATGTTGATAAGATGAAGACCAACGATAGCGCGGCTATCTGGCATGAAAGGTTTGGGCTTGTTGGCATGGACAAATTAAAGGCTATGGCGGTAAGGAGCCTTGTCAAGGGTTTGCCTAGCTTGTCCTCTTATGGAGACGGTCATGTTTGTGCGGGATGTCAGTTTGGTAAGTCTCATCGACTTCCATTTGATAAATCGCAAACAAGATGCAAAGCGCCGTTGGAGTGTATTCACGGTGATTTGATGGGACTGACTGCCACCCCAAGCCTTGGAGGTAACAGATATATGTTGGTATTGATTGACGATTACACCAGATATGTCTGGGTGTATGTTTTGAAAGAGAAGTCGGAAGCCTTTGCGAAGTTCGTGGAGTTCAAGGAGCTGGTGGAAGATCGGTTAGGCCCGCGGGTGAAAAAATTGAGAACTGACAATGGTGGTGAGTTCTCAAGTTTTTGCAGGAAGCACGGCATCCGGAGAGAGCTCACTTGTGCCCATACTCCACAGCAAAATGGCGTTTCGGAGAGGAAGATCCATCATCTGACGGAAACATGTAAATGCTGGCTTCATGCCAAGAGTATCCCAAAGTCCTTTTGGGCGGAGGGAATGTCTTGTGTGGCTTACGTCATCAACAGGATGCCTCTAAGTCCTATCAACATGAAGACCCCTCACGAACTGATGTTTAAGGAGAAGCCTAGTGTTGCACACCTTCGGGTGTTCGGGTCAACCTGTTATGTGCATATTCCTGATGCTCTTCGGACAAAGCTAGATGCGAAAGTAAGGAAGCTAGTCTTTGATGGGTATGATGAGCGGAAGAAGGGATGGAGATGCATGGATCCTGAGATACGGAGATCAGTGGTATCTCGGGATGTGGTGTTCGATGAGGTAACTTCCTACAAGGGGAGTTCCGGAGTTGAATTACCGGAGAGCAGGGTTGATGAAGAAGGGAATACTGCGGGAAGTCTTCATGTGGAGTTACCTGTTTCACCAGGAGCTCCAGCTGTGTCAAGCTCTGTGATGGAGGCTTCAGGTTCTATAAGCAGGGGGAGCGATGCTCCAAGTTCATCTGGAAGAGGAGCTAGCACAGAAGAAGCAGCTGAGGAGGTGGTTAGTCAGGAGCAACCTCTTAGGAGGTCGAAGAGGACAATCAAGCCACCGGATCGATACACAGGAGGAAACATGGTGAGCTTTGTCTCATGTTTCTTCGCTGGTCCCTTGGATGAGAGGGAGCCATCGAGCTTTGAGAAAGCCAAAGGTGTGAAGCAGTGGGACATTGCTATGCAAGAGGAGATGGATGCTCTCAAAAAGAATGAGACTTGGTCTCTAGTGCCCAGGCCCAAGGGCATTACCCCTGTGACATGCAAATGGGTTTATAAGCTCAAGAAGAAAGCTGACGGCACGATCGAGCGATACAAGGCTCTCCTTGTGGCTCGCGGGTTCTCACAGCAGTATGGAGAAGATTATGATGAGACGTTTAGTCCAGTGGCAAAGATGACCTCAGTTCGATTTGTTATTGCCTTGGCGGCATCTAGTGGATGGGAGATTTGGCAGCTCGATGTGAAGAATGCTTTCAACTCGGAGGATTGTCCGGACTACGTCTGCAAACTAAAGAAGGCCATGTATGGGTTGAAGCAAGCGCCTCGGGCGTGGTATGGGAAGATCGCAGAGTATCTTCTATTCTGCGGGTTCTTTGCTTCAGACTCAAATTCCAGCTTGTTCGTCAAGAAGGAGGAGGCGCTTCGGGTTATTGTTCTGCTGTATGTGGATGACATGATTGTCACCGGGAACTCAAAGGAGGCAGTAGCAAGGCTGAGAGACGAGCTTGCTATCAGGTTTGAGATGAAGGATTTGGGTGAGCTTCTCCATTTCCTTGGACTCGGGGTCCAGAGGCGGGAGAGCGGAGTGCTCGTTTCTCAGGCTGGATATGCGGAGCGGATCGATCAACGATTCAGCATGGAGGAAGGGAAGAGCAGCTCTATACCTCTGGAACAGCATCACAAACTTCGGAAGGATGAGGGGAGAGTTCTATCTGATCCGTTGGTGTTCCGAGCTCTAGTTGGGAGCTTGATCTACTTGACGATCACAAGGCCTGATATTGCTTATGCAGTTGGCAAAGTGAGTCGGTACATGGCGGAGCCACGGAAGCCTCATCTTCTAGCGGCGAAAGGAATTTTGAAGTATGTGAAGTCGACCTCTGATTTGGGTCTCCTATATAGGAGAGGGTCAAGCTTGGAGTTGCATGAATACATGGATGCTGATTACAGGGGAGACGTGGATGATCGGAGATCAACGTCTGGTTTTGTCTTTATGACGGGCCCCACAGCTATTTCTTGGTGCAGCAAAAAGCAAGACTCGGTGTCCGTATCTACCACAGAAGCGGAATACAAGGCTTCGGCATTGGCAGCTCAGGAAGACGTTTGGCTCAGGAGGTTGGTGGAGGACGTTCATTAGGAGGTTCGAGGTCCCACTATGCTACGCGGGGAAAATGACAGTGCTCTCAAGCTGGTTAATAATCAAGTCTGTCACGCAAGGACCAAGCATATTGAGATTGAACACCATTTCAATCGTGAAAAGGTGTTGGGAGGATCTCTTATGGTCGAGCATGTTCGGAGTGCGGACAATGTTGCAGACATCTTCACAAAGACGCTGGCAAAAGGACCGTTTACTTGGTTGCGGAGTTTACTCGGGCTAGGTTCCACTTCTCACTTCAAGGGGGAGTGTTGAAATTGTTGAAGTGAAGTGGAGGTGACCGGGCGGTCTGCTTTTGGGTGACCGCAGAGACCGCGCGGTCTGTGTTAGTGATCTACCAGTCTGCTGGTTGGTCGGTCTGTTCTTGATTGATGCGGTCTGTTCCCGAGTTGTTCTGCTTGGGTGGCCTGTCTTCTCTGTTGGAAGACCGGGCAGTCTGTTCTTATGTAACCGCCTGTCTGGGCAGCTTGTGCTGGCGATCTGGCGACTTGTCTTAAGTCGGATGGATGGTTCTTGGTTTGCTCCTGGTTGTCTAAGGAAGGAGCGTTCTTGTGTCCGCATGGCATGTGCGCAGTCTCGTGTTCGCGTGACTTGTGCGCGATCTGCCTGCTGATCTGCGGTCTTGGACAGAAGGTTGTCCAAGTGGTGTGATCGCGTGGTCTGCCTTGTGAGACCGCTGGCGATCTGATGGGTGGTAATTGTATCTCTCTTGTGCGGTGACGACATCCATCTACCCGCCTATAAATAGGGGTGCATGGCTGAAAGGGAGGTGTCTAGTTCTTATTCATCTTATTAAAAGATCTTGTTTAAGTTTTTCTTTAAAGTAATGATATATATATATATGTATGCTGGGTGAGGAATAGAATCAAGCACTAACAGTGCATAAGAAAAATCACAGCACAGCAGAAATAAAAGTAAAGTAAAAAACAAATAGAACCAGATGACACAAGATGTATAGTAGTTCCCCTCAACTGGGTACATCTACTCTTCTACCCACTGGTAGGAATCCACTATGAGGTTGTTGATAAGGTGCTCTCACACTAGGTGAGCTGTTGATAAGGTGCTCTAACCAAACTGCAGGGTTTTGCTACGGTGCCCTGTCACCGGGAGTTAACTTTTGAAGGGAGTTATAACCCTGTACAGGATGGGGTAAAGGAAGTAAGAATAAAAGAAGAAATTATATTGTTCTTCTCTGTATAAGAAGACTCTTGTAGATCCTGGTTTGAAGTTGAATGGATCTTGATGAAGATGTTTGAAGAGCTCCCCCTGTCTGATGAGAGTTGATGACAGTTTTGGAGTCCTCTTCTCTTGATTGTACAAACACTTCTTTCTTCCTAAGCAGAGATGATCCTGAGCAAATGGTTGTGATTGTTGTCTCAAGATATATGTGATCTGCAAGAAGATGTTAGCAAAAGAAAAAATGATATACAAGAATAGATCTTCCTTTCTTTGTATATGTGTGTGCTACTCTACATGTGTTCTCATTTTTTCTGTACTCTTCAGCAAGTTTACTTTATAATCTGAGGACCCTTGCTCTTAATTTGAATTCTCTTCTCGGGAAGAAGAGAAGAGATAAAGTCTCTATCATTGATTTGACTCTTCGAGAAGATAACCTGTCGTTACTCTTCATTAAAGCTGATCTGCAACGGCTATAATATGTATTGATCTGCAACGGCTAAGTTAAATATCATAAAGAAAGAGAGCAGAATAAAATAATATTTGTCGAGCTTCTGGCTAGAATTTGTCGAGCGCTGAACGGCATTTGTCGAGCGCCTTTCTGAAGGTTTGTCGAGCTCTTCACATTTCGTGATTCGTCGAGCGCCTTTCTGAGGCTTTGTCGAGCTCTTCCACTTTTTGTCGAGCGGCGTTCAGAGAATAATTTGTTGACCGCTGAGACTGGCTGTCTGGTGAGTGGTTAATGAAATGACAGATTCGTCTAACATCGTTCGACAAATGTCGAGCTCCGTTCGCCGAAAGCGGAGAATAAATATTTTTGTTTATTTAATTTTCTCCGATTCGATCGCATCATCTTTAATTTATGTTCACTTAGATTGATCTAAATTATTAGATGACTTATTAACAAAAGGATGGATCCTAACTCAAATCAAAAGCTATGGTTCCAACAATGGCCCGTCATTCATAACGAGAACTGTAAGAACTAGGGCCTGGGTTAATTCGTGCGGTCTCAACTTTGAGGTTGGGCGGTCTCAGAAGCGAGTTTACTGTTTGTTGTGTTCGCAGGTTTGCGGTCAGCAGGTTGCGGTCTTCTTCCTTGGTGATTCCCAGCGGCTTGAATTAACAGTTCGGCAGCGGTCTGTCTGTGAACTGGTTTATGGTGTTCTTGTGTTGTTCGCATCGAGCTCAGCGATTAGGCGACTTTCAGCGGTTAGGCGATCTGAGTTGCGGTCTGGCGATAGCTTCTGTTCTTCGTTCAATTCAATAAGCTCCAGTTCGTGCGGTCTAAGGTGGCGGTCTTGTAGTGCAGGCAGTCTGTCTATTTTCTGTTCGTGCGGTCTCAGGTCAAGCCGGGCGATCTCTGGAGTTGCGCGGTCTGTGTGGTCTCTGCTTATCAAGCCGTTAGTTTTGCTTTTTGGTGTTTTGTTCTTCTCTCCTTCGTGATTCTTATGAATCATGTCTCGCCATGTATACCTCGCACTGTAAATGAAGTTTGTGATTCAATAAAGTCTTTTGTGTTCCTGTGTGGCATTGTGGTTGTTTGGCTATAACTCAGTTGATGCAACTCCTGCTTACTCCTAAACGATTCAAATCAAAAATTTTAACATATACAACTTCCCACCTAGGTTCTGAATTGGCAAAGGACCAAACAAGTCCATATGCAAAAGATAAAGACATCTTTCAGTGTCTTTGGAGCCAATACTTTTAAAGGTAGCCCTAGTTTGCTTACCCATTTGGCATGCATGACAGAGACCATCTTTAATACATTTTAACTTTGGACTATTCCTAATAAGATTTTTAGAGAAAAGTCTATACATTGTCTTGTAGTTAATATGAGCAAGTCTCTTGTGCCATTAAACACAAAGAGACTCATTCTCATTAGCTAGAAGACAAACAGAAGTAAAGGAATTACTGCAAATGAAATCTAAGAAATAAACATTTCCACTCCTAGTGCCTGAGAGAATAGTCTCTAAGTCATTTGACTTTTTGATCAAGCACTTGTCATTGTGGAATTCAATGACATAACCTAAGTCACATAGTTGACTTATGCTTACTAGGTTGTGTTGCAACCCTTCAACATAAGCTAACCTTGTGATTGTAACTATGCCATTGGAGATCGTACCATAGCCTTTGGTGACTCCTGTTTCACCTCCCCCCAAATATAACTTTGGGTCCTTTCTTCACAGGCTTGTAATCTTGTAGAAGACTCCTAGTTCCTGTCATGTGCCTTGAGCACGCACTGTCCAAGTACCATATTTGGTTGGGACTGGTACTTGAACTACCCTGCAAAGAAGAAAGATTTAGTTATCCTTAGGATCCCAAAAAGCTTTGGGTCCTAGGTGCCTGTTAATTTGATGAGATGCTCTCACACTAGCTACACTCCTAATAGGAAAGCTCTTCTTTTCATTAGGTACATTGGGATTGTACCAACAATCTATGGCAAAGTGTCCCACCTTGCCACAGCACCAACAATCTTGAATATTGTATCTCCTTTTCTGAACATTTTTCTGAATTGGTACAGCACTGTGCACATGTTCAGCAGAAGAGACTGCAGCATTCTTCCTATTTCTTTCAGCAATAATCTGATTGAATGATAATATGTGGATAGTCTTGCTTCTCTTTGTCCTGATGGCCTCAGCTTGCTTTGGCTTGGCATCCATACAAGATCTGATGGAATCAGACACTGGGCAGCAGGCCTTCAACAGATTTGACAGCAGGCTTGCTTTTTGTTGAAGCTGATTTGGAAGTGCTTGCTTCCTTGTTCTTCACTGGAGGTGCTGAGACACCAAACACAAATGGTATAGATTGGGCCATTTGTATTTCCTCATGGGGAGCTTTCATTGCACTCAATCCCATGCCCTTTCTTTCACTATAGGAAGGAGTATTTTCCATCCTACAGGACCTCCCATTCTTCCAGTGACCATAAATGCTTTCATGGTCATACCTGTTGGAAGGAAGTAGCACCTTTTGAAAGGTGGTTTGAGGCTTATCCTTCTCCTTGCTCTTTACTCCACTCCCTTCTCCTACTTCCATCTTATTGAATCCAAGTCCTCTCCTATTGGTTTGAGAGGAGAAGGTGTCAATAAGGGGAAGCACAGATTTGGGCTTGGAGAATTGAGCCACCAGGCTCTTCTCTTTCACCAGCTTTTCCTCAAGGTCCTTAATGACATTGTTCTTCAGGGAAATAGTGCTCAATTGAGCACTTGTCATACCCTTTAAATGACTTATTTGTCTACTCATATGGGCCACCAGGGAGGTAGGTCCAGTGTAGTCACCTTCAGTCTTCTTAAGGGAGGCAATTTCCTGGGCTTGCCTCTTGGTAAGCTTCTTGCTCTCTTTCAGAGCAATAACCAAGGCATCATATTTGTCAATCAATTGATTGACATCTATCTCAACTTCTGAAACACTTTCATCATGTGATGGTTGTGCTTCAGATTCTTGACATATATCATGATCAGAAATAGAAGTGGAATGGATTGATACCTGATCATTGTCAGACATATTCTGACTGCCTTCCTCATCAGTGAGGGCCATAAGGCCTATCAGAACACATTCTTCTTCATCCTCCTCTTCATCACTATCTGAGTGTGATAGAGGGGCCCTGATTCCTATCCTAACAGCAGGATAGTCTTCATCCTCCTGAGCAGCAAACAGCCCAATGTAGGCTTTCTCTTCTTCATCTGAATCTGAAGATGAAGATTCAGATTCACTCCAGCTCTAGCTTTTCTTGGCTAGAAGGGATTTTTCTCCCTTCCTCTCCTTCTTCTGATGAGGCTTCTTTTCACCTCTTTCTTTCCTTTTGACTGGGCAGTCAGCAATGACATGCCCAGGCTTGCTGCAGCAATAGCAAACAATGTTATCTGAAGCATGTTTACTAGTTTTGGAATCATACCTGTCCCCTTTGGGGTGCTGCCTTTCAGATCTAAAGTGATCCTTCTTGGAGTGTGATGAGGAGGAAGGCTTGCTCTTCCATTGATTCCTCCTCATCATCTTCTTGAACTGCCTAGAGAAGGCAGCAAACTCTTCATCAAAAGAAGATCAGTCTGGAGAGCAGCTCTCAGACTTCTCAGATTCAGCCTTCCTTCTTGGGGGTGACTGCAACCTGCTCTTGCTCTTCTTTGGGCTATCAGCTTTGAGAGCAATAGTTCTCTCCTTTGTGTGAGCCTTGGAGGAAGTATCCTCCTCCTTTCTTGAAGTCAGTTGCATCTCACATGAGAGCAGTTTTCCAAACAGTGTATGGGTTTCTCCAAGCCTTGCCCCTTCCCTGATTGCACAGATTTTTGGGTCCCAATCCCTAGTTAGAGATCTAAGGAACTTGTCATTCAGCTCATAATCAGAGAACACCCTCTCATAGGTTCTTAGTTCATTAACTATCCTAAAGAACCTTTCATAGCACATGGAGATGTTCTCCTGGCTCTGCTGTCAAAAGGCTTCATACTCCTGATTGAGGAGTGACTTTCTATCATCCCTCACTTCAGTTGTTCCTTCCATATATACAACCAATGTGTACCATATTTCCTTGGCAGTTGTGCAGTGTACCAAGTTTTGAAATGTAGTGTCATCAATTGCATTAACAATTATGTTCTGGGCCCTTTTGTCCATTGTGTACAGTGCAATTTCATCTTTGGTCAGCTCAGAAAATACCTTGAGTACTTTTGTAGTAGGGTCAATAGTGGAGGCCTTATCAAAGGTATAAGGACCATTTTTTACTATTACATAGATCCTTGGGTTCCATGAACAGCCTCACCCTTTGCTTCCATATGCCAAAGTTTTCTTTGGAGCATATGGGCAACTTCATTGACCCCAACTCATTCTTCATTCCACTGGAGGCCATTTGATTTTGAATCAGCAATACCTAATTAGGAACTGGTCAGACTGTTAAGTCCTTGACCAAACTCCCTCTGATACTGATGCGTGCTCGGCAAGTGCACCGGTCGCACAAGTAATAAAGTTGGGAGTACGTCCCCGAATATCGTCTCTCATGGAATGCAGGTTCTGGTGAACAAAAAGTGTGGTGAATCGATTGTTATACGAGCGAACAAAGGAAAAATAAGGGCATTGATTTTGGATTTCATAAGCTAGTGCAGAAAAGAAAGATGCGGGTCAAAACTCCGCTTCGCAAGGCGAGGTGGGTGCAACGACCGCGATGTCGTGCTTCGGGAGGCGCGTGGACGGAAAGTAACTATGACGGGTGAGGGTCGCACACACCTCTTCTCCAAGCATCACCTCTAGCAATTGCTAGGGCTTCACACACAACGAATCACAGAAAATCACAGCAAAGAAAGTGCTATTCTCGCACTACCGCATCATTGCACAAGAACATCATAAAAGATTCATAACATAAAGCTAAATGATAGTTCATTACAACAACACAAGATAAAGCACCAACATAAAGTTAGAGAAGACCAATAGGAAGAAATAACCGCGTCTTGGGTTCTCTGCCGGAATGAGAGGTTGTCAGGCTCTCTCCGGGCTCGGCCCTTAGATGGTATGCTGATTCGATGGAGGTTGTCACCGCTCCAACAACCTACAACTCTTCTATGGCTTCCAACGACAAGGAATGCTTGAGCACTTGGCGGAGGATGCTTGCTACCACTCCCGAATGGAAGGATGGTGGTGGAGAACGCCGGAAAATGGCCTCTTTGGTGGTGGAGGTGAAGGAGAAGCCCTCAGACCTCAAGAACGGCGGGGAAGACCTAGTTTCCCGCTCCTTTCCCCCGATCTCCCTTCTGCCTGCGATGTAACCTGCATTTTATACTAAACAGGCAAAAAAATGGTCACGCACGGTCGAACGCACGACCGTGCGTGGACCGTGCATTATTAAATGATAAAACTAGACTTGAGGAAGACGCTAGACCGCCCGTGCGATTTACTCACGCACGGGCAAATCCGTCTGTGCGTCAAAACGCACAGACAAATTCAGAAATGACAAAAACTCAGAGAACACAGGCCAACTGTGTGTTTTACACATGCACGGGCAAATCTTCCCGTGCGTCAAAACGCACGAGCAAATTCAGATTGCTCGTTCTCTGCCCAGAAGGTATCGCACGACCGCAGTAGACCGTGTGTCAAGGAAAATGCACGACCGTGCATTTCACACAGTTATAAAATCTGGGAGAAGACTGGATACAAGACAATCCGGCCACCTGCATACAAGAAAAACAAGCTGGGGATAGACCTCCAGCACCAGATAAACATAGAGAAATGGAAGGGGAGCACCATGTGCTTACCCCCAATAACAAAGAACGCGATTGCACACCGAAACGGTCCTAATAGTGCACCTAGTAGGGAATAGTGAATATGAATGAAAACGTGCCTAAAGTGTGGTGCAAAGACTAGATAATCGGCCCAGATGAGTCCATAAATATATATATAAATTGGACTCATCACACCCCCAGACTTAACCATTTGCACGTCTCGGGCAAACTACTCAGCCCTCCTGTCGGAACAATTGGATGTTAGCGTGAGTGTGAGCGGTAGAGACCAATGCGAAGTCGCATGCGCATGTGCATAGAAATACATTAGAACAGAATTAAACTCAAGATTATATCTAACTATTTCTAGAACAGTGGTTTGAAATTTATTTTACTTGGATGCTGAATCCTGGTGAATCTTTCGGTCGCGCAAAAGGGAAAATAGCGTGACTAATGAGTAGAGTATTACTCGAATCGAAGCTCGGGACAAACTGCTAAGAAATCCATCAAAGTCAGTGTCCATAGGCTTGCACGTTCGCACTCTCTCTACTGCATGAGACGACTCGTATCTAAAATCAATAGGACTTATGGGTTAGAATTGGGCTTAGGTTGAGTATAGGCTAGGTAAGTAGAAGGACGATGGGAATCGCATTCAACACAACCTGAGCACTCAAGAGAATTACAATCACCAATACAAAATTTTCAAGAATTACACAACACCCCCAGACTTCAACTGAACACTAGGTGCGTGCTAAGCCAACCATACATTTTGCCTATGTCGAGAGAATGTAATTGAAAGTTCTTTTTGAACAAAATTTTTTTTTCTTTTTCTATTTTTCTTTTTCGACAGAATTTCTTTTGTAGGCATAAACAAAAAAAACTTCTCCTTCAGCATTTTCAAAGCTATCATACAACACGGAGATGACACCAAACATGATAGATATATAAATTTCTTTCAGCTCACTGGTTGGCGTGAAAATAGGTTCGGCCGTGTGGCTTTGGTTAAATTTTAGTGGAGCTAAACAAGGAGGAAGGGTAGGCTCAAGTGGGCTTGCAACGGTGATTATGTAGGTAAGGATTTCAAAAGCACAACCAGATCAAGAAATGGCCTATATCACATTTTATGACGAGTACATCATGCAATCGTTTCGAGAGTCGCCTAGTGCAAGTTCTAGCCACCGAGAAAGGTTGTCCTTCCTTCCGACCCTAGTAATAAGCTACTACTAGTCTTGCTACACTTGACCTTATGCTACCGTTGGATTCACTGGATTCACCACTAAAGTAACATAAATTACAGCTACTATAATAGAAATACTTAAATTATAATATTGAATTTTATTCTGCCCTAATTGAATTTCTAGGCATGATGGGAGCACTTGACTAGGGCACTACTCGAGTCAACATTTTTCTCTACTCCTCACTCATACGCTAACAATTCAATTTTTACGAGCAGGGAATCTCGCAGCGATACCCAATAAGTACACGTGATCAAGTGCGCGTGAACTAGGTGCAAGTGTATGCAATATGTGCAACAAAATACAAATCCTAACTCATCACATTCTAACATGTCATGCAAAGTGTGTGTACGTGCACCGATCACTCTCTCCCCCAGACTTGATCAAAACTAACTAAAATAACCGATTCAGAAATAAGTAAGAGATGGGTAGAGTTGACCTATGCTCATAAATGAGCATGCCAGAAGTGCGGTAGTTCCAACATTAATATTTTTCATACTTTCCTCATCCTCCACAAGAGAGCATCCGCCTACAATGTTAGCAAAACAGAAATAGTAGTGCATAAAAGGAATTAAAAAGTAGACGGAACCGGGTGGTTCCCATGGGTTGTCTCCCAAGAAGCCCTTTTGTTTAATGTCCTTCAAGGTGGACCAAATACCTATATTAAAGTTCGATAGCAGCAGTTAAAGAGATTGTTCCAAACTAAAATAAGAACGACCAACACAGCAAAGAGACAAAATAGAGCACAAAATCAGACCGAAGAAATAGCACAAACACAACCCCGAGACCCCATCGCGCATCAGCTGTATGCTGATTTGTGGTGGTTCTCCCCAGCTGCGCGAGATGGGAGAGAGTTGAAGGCTTTAGGGCCCAAGGAGGATGTCTCCCCCTTGCCCCTAACCTCTTCCTTCTCGCGCCGGAGGGCAAAAGAGCGTGCTTCACGCAGCAGTTTTTCTTGCCTCAGCTTCTCCACAGTTGGAGAGCGCCAACGTTGATAACTGGCAGAATTTCCCACCTTGGTGGTGGGTGGCTTCACTTCCGTTGCCGCCATGGCAACCGGATTAGCCCAATGGACCTGCTTACAATGTTTACATTTGTTACTTTGACTTGGGCAAATTTTCATAAGGCGCTGCATTCCGCCTTCTCCCTCGTCATTCAATATTCTGGTCGCAGTGCTGTCTCTTGCCTTCTTCCTTTCTTCCGTCACAACTTGCAACTTCTCTTCTTTCTTTGCTCCTTCTAGAGATTCTGTTCTTTTCTCGGCTTCTGCATCACTAGATGGTTCCTTAGTAAAAATAAGGGGAGAGTGAATTACTGCTTCGGATACAATCTTGGGGCAAGTGGAGGGCGTCACCTTACAGGGTAAGACAACACACCCCTTAGAAAAGTCTAAGGTGGCACCGCTCTCTTTTAAGAACGGTACTCCCAAGATGGGAATGGATTGATTCAGACTTGGTCACAAGACTTGGAAGTCGGCGACTACCACCGTCCCTTCAAGTGTAACTTCCACATTCATGACCTCTCCCTCAGCCTTAACTATGGTACCATTAGCAAGCACTAGTGACTTCCGTTCATCCGTATCCATTTTAAGTTGCAGTTTAGCAACATCCTGCAAAGCGAGGATGTTGCGAGATGAACCAGAGTCACATAGGGTTGCAGTTTCAGTATTATTAATGGAGCATGAGACTACCAATTCACTTAGTTCACCTACTCCCGCGTCGGAGAGTCTCTTCCCTTGGTTAATTGGATTTTTTTCGGTATTACTGGGAAAGGTCCCTTGCGCACGATCGGTTAGCACTTGAGCTAGTTAGCCCACTTGCATCTCCAAGTTACGCATGGACGCGGTTTGGTTCACCATATTAGTGTTGGCGACTTCCATAAACTTTTCCATCAACTCTTCCAGATTACTTTTCTTAGGGACTGGGGCACCTTGATTATAACCCGGCTGAGGCGGGCTTGGTTGACTTCCGGACGCTTGAGCATCGTATTGATGCTGGCCCGGTTGCCATCGTTGTCCTGTAGCGTTTTGGTTTCATGAAAAATTGGGGTGATTTCTCACACCCGGATTATAAACATTTCCGTAGGGTGCCCCCTTAGCTTTATTTCCAAAGAAATTCACAGATTCATTTAAACTTAGCTGAGATAATTCACCTGATAGCCCGCTACCTGGGCACTCATATGAGTGGTGACCACCGCCTCCACATCCTTCACATGTAATGTTAGATGCGGGCGCAGCAGCGGGAGGTAGTGAATCCACCACGAATAGTCCCCGGGCGCTTCTAGGCGCATTTCTCCCCGCAGTCCAGAATATGTTGTGGGACGCGGTGTCCTGCAGAATTTTGAGAGCTTCCTCGGGCGTGTGATTCATCAGGGTTCCTCCTGCAGCAGCGCCAATCATCGCCCGATGGTTGGGCTCGATGGCGAAGTAGAAGGTCTCCACGATGTTCCACGGCTGGAGCTCGTGATTTGGGCATTTGCGCAGGAGGTCACCAAGACGCTCCCAAGCTTTTGCGAGGGTTTCCTGCTCAGCTTGCCGGAAGGTTGCGATCTCGCGCCGAAGGCTCACAATCTTGTCCACCGGGTGGAATTTGGCGAGAAATTTGGACGCGAGCGCATCCCAAGTGGCAGCAGTTCCTGGAGGGATTGAATGAAGCCACACCTTGGCTTTGTCCCGCAATGAGAATGGAAACAGTCTCAACTTGACTGTTTCGTCAGTGATTCCTGCATACCTGAAGGTACCGCAAATGTCGGCGAACTCTGCCAAGTGCAGATGTGGGTCTTCACTGGGCATCCCAGAGAACTGCGCGTTGTTACGGATGATGTTCAGGATGGCGGGCTTGATTTCAAACTGATTGTTCATGATGTTAGGCCCAAATCCTGGATACACACTCCCAGCTGTAGGAGTGGTGTAGTCTCTCATGGTCCTAGGTCTCGGCCTGACCACCTCCTGCTCGTCCCTTATATGATTTTGCCCCACATGGGGTACTCCAGGATTTACCTCATCTCTATCAACGGGTGCTCTCGGCACAACTCCAGGTTCCGTATTATCTCCCATAGCCGCTTGCACGACTGCAGCATGCCTCAGTGCGTGCGCAGTGCGTTCAATCTCAGGATCGAAGGGTACTACTTCCCTTCCGGCTTGTCTCTGCATACACAAAAGAAAACACAAAGAAAAATAAAAATAAAAAACAACTGCTCCTATAACAAGGATTCACAACACAAAGCGTTACACGCCTCGATTCCACGGCAACGGCGCCAAAAACTTGATGCGTGCTCGGCAAGTGCACCGGTCGCACAAGTAATAAAGTTGGGAGTACGTCCCCGAATATCATCTCTCAAGGAATGCAGGTTCTGGTGAACGAAAAGTGTGGTGAATCGATAGTTATACGAGCGAACAAAGGAAAAACAAG
Organism: Dactylorhiza incarnata; assembly: GCA_033032865.1. Taxonomy (NCBI): domain Eukaryota; kingdom Viridiplantae; phylum Streptophyta; class Magnoliopsida; order Asparagales; family Orchidaceae; genus Dactylorhiza; species Dactylorhiza incarnata. Next base: position 18,499,728 of record JAWHQI010000005.1, read on the forward strand.
GGCATTGATTTTGGGTTTCCTAAGCTAGTGCAGAAAAGAAAGATGCGGGTCAAAACTCCGCTTCGCAAGGCGAGGTGGGTGCAACGGCCGCGATGTCGTGCTTCGGGAGGCGCGTGGACGGAAAGTAACTATGACGGGTGAGGGTCGCACACACCTCTTCTCCAAGCTTCACCTCTAGCAATTGCTAGGGCTTCACACACAATGAATCTCAGAAAATCACAGCAAAGAAAGTGCCATTCTCGTACTACCGCATCATTGCACAAGAACATCATAAAAGATTCATAACATAAAGCTAAATGATAGTTCATTACAACAACACAAGATAAAGCACCAACATAAAGTTAGAGAAGACCAATAAGAAGAATTCACCGTGTCTTGGGTTCTCGGCCGGAATGAGAGGTTGTCAGGCTCTCTCCGGGCTCGGCCCTCAGATGGTATGCTGATTCGATGGAGGTTGTCACCGCTCCAACAACCTACAGCTCTTCTATGGCTTCCCACGAAAAGGAATGCTTGAGCACATGGCGGAGGATGCTTGCTACTACTCCCGAATGGAAGGATGGTGGTGGAGAACGTCGGAAAATGGCCTCCTTGGTGGTGGAGGTGAAGGAGAATCCCTCAGACCTCAAGAACGGCGGGGAAGACCTAGTTTCCCGCTCCTCTCCCCTGATCTCCCTTCTGCCTGCGATGTAACCTGCATTTTATACTAAACAGGCAGAAAAATGGTCATGCACGGTCGAAGGCACGACCGTGCGTGGACCGTGCGTTATTAAATGATAAAACTAGACTTGAGGAAGACGCTAGACCGCCCATGCGATTTACTCACACACGGGAAAATCCGTCTGTGCGTTAAAATGCACGGACAAATTCAGAAATGGCAAAAACTCGGAGAACACAGGCCAACCGTGCGTTTTACACACGCATGGGCAAATCTTCTCGTGCGTCAAAACGCACGAGCAAATTCAGATCGCTCGTTCTCTGCCCAGAAGGTATCGCACGACCGCAGCAGACCGTGCGTCAAGGAAAACGCACGACCGTGCGTTTCACATAGTTATGAAATCTGGGAGAAGACTGGATACATGACAATCCGGCCACCTGCATACAAGAAAAACAAGCTGGGGATACACCTCCAGCACCAGATAAACATAGAGAAATAGAAGGGGAGCACCATGTGCTTACCCCCAATAACAAAGAATGCGATTGCACACCGAAACAGGCCTAATAGTGCACCTAGCAGGGAATAGTGAATATGAATGAAAACGTGCCTAAAGTGTGGTGCAAAGACTAGATAATCGGCCCAGATGAGTCCATAAATATATATATATTGGACTCATAAGATACCACTTGTAGGGACACAGCGCTACCAACTCTCCTAAAAGCCCGGACTATTGGGGAATACCGCTCCTTTATAGAGCTGGTTATCCCAAGGCAGGACCCACGGGGCGGCCAGTTAGTCCCACGGGAGACATGCCCTTCTGCTTCGACTAGTGTCGCAACACCGGGGGCATTGCTGGACCATAGCCCGCAAGCCCTCAATCCCAACAATCCCCCACAGCAACGACCCCGGGGTTTCGAACCCGTGACCTCCTCTGATACCACTTGAAAGAATATAGGTATGCTAACTAATTCACCTAGAGTGGGGAATAGGTCTTTTGAGTTTTACTTGATTATTATGGCATGTTAAAATGTTCTAATCAGAGAATCAAGTAACGCAGAAAAACACGCAAGTTCTTATAGTGGTTCCCCAAGACGAGGTGTCTATGGGTAGTCCACTTTTCCCCTTCACCCTTCTAACAGTGTGTTAGACAGGGCCAACTCCTCCAATTCTCAGCTCCAATAGCTTACAACACAAGTTCCTCAGAACTTCTCAGATCGAAGATGATCCTACCTCAGGACAAAGGTCCCTACAACTCAGAGCTAACACCAGCTCCTACCTCAGGCACTGCTGCCCTACAAACTCAGAGGAAAACACCTCCTATAGCTCAGACAACCTCCTGGTCCTACCTCAGGCAACAAGCCTTACAACTCAGAGCTATCACCAGCTCCTACAAACTCAGGTAAACCAGCCCTACAAGCTCAAGCAAACCAGCCCTACAAACTCAGGCAAAAATCCTTACAGAAAAAGATATAATAAAACTTTTCTACAGCAGAAATACTCTCCTGTAGATCCTGCACAGTCTGTGCTTTCCTGTAGCTGAAGATGTTGATAACAGCTACCACTTGATCTTCCTCTTCAATAGAATGATGGAAGATAACCTTGCCCCTTCAGGTGGAGGAGCTATCTTCTTCTCTCTGTTTCTTCTTCTCTCTGTTACTTCTTTTATCTTCAACAGCTCTGATTTGATCTCCCAAGAAGTATGTGAGACATTGGTGGTCCCCTGTAGCTTTTCTTCAACTTGCCCTAGCCGCAGGTCCCGCCGCCCTACTTATCTTTAGAGATGGTCTGCGTTCGACGAACGCGCTACACTCTGCGTTCGACGAACCCGCTGCATCCAGCGATCGACGAACTTGCCAAACTCTGCGTTTGACGATCTGCCTTGTCTCTACGTTCGACTATCTGCCTTGTCTCTGCGTTCGACAAACGGCACTCTGTGTTCGATGAACACGTCATGCTCTGCGTTCAACGATCTGTATTGTCTCTGTGTTCGATGAACGGCACTCTGCGTTTGACGAACACGCCAATTATCAAGTGTTTCTTCTATCTCATCTCAACGGTCGACGAACTGTATTCTATGTTCGACGAACACGCTCTTTGCCTTCTCAGCGGCTCCTTGTATGGTCTCGACTCAGCAGTTGACGAACTGAGTTCTGCGTTCGATGAACGGCACTCTGCGTTCTACGAATGGCACTCTGCGTTCGATGAACGACACTCTGCGTTCGATGAATTTTATCAACTGAGACAATTTCTTCTATCTACTTAGGAGAAGATTTCTCCTAGCCTTAGGTCTTGATTAACCCTTTCTCTTGAGTCACCTAAGCCTGTTTAACTTACAAAAACAAAGCTTTATCAAATACAATATGTACTTAGAATTGGAAGCGATGCCTCTTCAAATCAAGGAAACATTGAGGGCAATATTCCCAACAGTTATTATCAAAAGGGGGAGTTTGTTGGAACGTGGTCTTCCGCATCTCCTAGGTTTGAGAATAACAAATCTTATGTGTATTTGATCTTGTGTGTTTAAGTGTGCAGGAAATAATGTCATATGACTCAAGGATAATATAAGAAGGTTGCCCCCAAGTTTGAAGCCAAAATTCCAGCATGCCCACTAGCACCGGCGGTAGCCACTAGCGCAGGCGCTAGCCCTGATTAGGCAATTTCGGGAGGCAAGTATAGAAGGCGCTACCGGCTAGCGTAGGTGCTATCTCGACGCACATGAGGAATGTCGGCAGAGTTTCTTTGGAATGAAGATATGCACGCGGAGAATGTTTCCTAAACCGGGATAGCGCCAACGGTAGCGATAGCGGAGGCGCTATCTCCAAGTCAATAAAAAGGACCTCTTGGCTCCGTATTCTTCATCCTCTCACACCCCTAAATTACAGAGCTTTGTGCCACATCATATAGAGGAAGTTTTAGAGAGATACTCCCACAAATCCTTGAAGTCTTAAGGAGATCCGTGGAGAAGATTTCAACACGCTTCATCATCGTGATGAAAGACCGCATCGACTACGATCATAATATGTGGTTCTTCGTCTCCTTCTTCAGGAGATCCACATAGTGAGATTTTACATTGTTGTTGTTTCTTTTATTTACAGTTTTACAGGTTTGGGTAGGTGTCACAACCCGCATTTTCTCTGAATTTAGGAATCTCAGAGTATGGGAAAATACGTGTCATGATGCCATGTCATGCAGGAGACAACTGCAGATGCTCAGGCGGGAACCTAGTACTTAATTAATCAAAACATATTTACATGATAGATCATCATTTGAAATCATTTATTAGGTTTTGGGGTAAGAACTATGTCTCTCAGTTCGTGGATCAACTAGTCCACCGAGAAAATATATGTGATTGCATCGGAAAATACTTGATTTAGTTCACTTAAGGACCTACATGCACGTGATGACAGGACATAAAATAAATGATATGCACATATCTAGGCGTAGTATATGTATAGAAAATATCTTTAGGCGACTTTAAAGATAAGGATTTCTGTTAAAAAGAATGCAATGAGGATGAAAGAAAAACCATTTTATAACTATAATGCACCTAGACATAAGTCATTCCCAGAGATCAAGATACACAAAATCTAAAAAGTAGTGCATTTAACTGACAAGTAAACTATAATTTATCAAAAGGGCACAACAGGCGTCAACAACCTGACACTAACCCGTTGGCTCCTAACTAGCATGTCTGAACACAAGAATTAAACTAACCACAACTACCTCGCAGCAGCGGGGTAAAATAGCAACTAAAACTCCCGGAAAATCCGGGCTACACCACTAGCAGCTAAGGCTCTGAACCTGAGGCATTCAATAAAACAAAGAACGCCTCAGCAAGGGAATTACAAGTGGCAGAAAACAAGCAGAAAAAATAAATAAGGCATAAGGGCTACCAACCCAAGCCATATTTACCGAAAGAGAAGCTCCAAACAAAGAACTAAGCAAAGCACCAAGTGCACCAAATACCATAAAGAGGAATAAGCAAAGTTCATTTATCTTCTTAAATTTATTTAAAGAGACTGATCAGCTCAAATTAAACGGGGGCGGTCCTTTATCCACTGCCACCCAATGCCAAAAATGGGTGGGGGTTTCTATCCCCAACCACCCAAACACGGCTAATGGGACCATAGGCCAAGCCTGTGGTTCACCACTAAAATGGCCACCATGCAAGGCTACAACACTCCCCACTGCCCCTCTAAAACATGACCCACAGTGCAAGGATAAAGGCAATGGTCTGATTAATTAATTCCTTTAATTATGGCATGGGACGAAGCCTGAGAAAAACACTCACTAGGATACCCTAAGGATAGGGTCACAAATGGAGTAAACACTGCATAAGACGATGCAGAAGAGAAGACATAAATTATCTAACCGCAACGAGTACGATGTTTCAAAGAGGAGAAGTAATCATGATAAAGGGCACAAAACAAACACGGATAATACCCCTGCACACTTTAGAAGATTTAAAGTTCCAAGAGAGGGAAGAGGACTGAGACATAGCTCACAAACTTAGGAGTGGACAGGCATTTCTCGAGAAGGAGAAGGCATTTCTCGAGGAATGAAGGGTTGAAACCTGAACATGTCTCAGGAAATAGAAGGGTAGATTAGGCATTTCTCGAGAGCTAAGGGGCAAACACGTTGGGTTTCTCGAGAACTAAAGGGGGTCTACACATGATTTCTCGGGAGATTAGAAGGACAACTCATGGATTTCTCGGGAGATTAGAGCAAGCAGCACTGAAATTTCTCGAGAAGTAAGATGCATTTCTCGAGAAATTGGGAGGGTTTGAACAAGCATTTCTCGAGAAGTATAGAGGACTAAACAAGCATTTCTCGAGAAATTTCAAATAGCAGGACAAATTTCTAGGAAATTACAGGTTCTCCAGGGAAAACTCCAGACATTCCGGGGGAAATCAAGGTTAATAAAATATCATACCAACCCTCAAAGACAGCAGCCGTTCAGCACGACAAGGATTCAAAATGAGAGAAAAAGAAGGATTCAAGAAACAAGAGAAAGGAAGGGGAAGCCACTTGCCTTAAACCTTGCAAACTCGAAGATCTCCGCTCCAAAAGGTATGGATCGGCCAAGAACTCACTCGAGCACGAAATCCTAAAACCTTTCGGGTCAAAAAGAGGAATTAGGTCACAACCATAACTCCAAAAATTCAACGAAATGTGAAAAGCTTTCCACTCGAACGAAGATCCCGCCGAGAGCTTTCCAAATCTACTCTCCAAATGCGATTCCGACTACAACAGCCCTCGAATCGCCGACCGGAAGCTCCACGACACGCCGCTCTCGCTCTCTAGCCCGATATAACTCTAGGTCGACCGAAAGGGGAAGGAGATGAAAAGATAAAACCTAAGCTTAAAGTATATATATTAAGCCTCCAGGAGTTCGTCGAACTCAGCCAGCCAGCAGTTCGTCGAACGCAGCCCCTCTGTCGTTCGTGAACGCAAACCCACTGTCGATCGTCGAACGCAGCTCCTCTGTCGTTCGTCGAACGCAGCCCCTCTATCATTCGTCGAACGCAGCCTCTCTGCCATTCGTCGAACGCAGATCCACTGCCATTCATCGAACGCAGCTCCTCAATCGTTCGTCGAACGCAGCCTCTTTGTCGTTCGTCGAACGCAGAGCCACTGCCGTTCGTCGAACGCATCTCCTCTGCCATTTGTCGAACGCAGAGCCACTGTCGTTCATCGAACGCAGCTCCTACGATGCTCGTCGAACGCAGCCCCTCTGTCATTCGTCGAACGCAGCTCCTCTTCAGATCGCCGAACACAGAGCCAGGGAATTATAATGAATGCAATAATTACATAAATAATTTCCCATAACTCAAAACGACGCGAAATCTCACACGCTCGATCCAAATTAAACACTTTAACTAGGCTACGGCCCAAAACTAAACCTGACGAGCTGACGTAACGCCCAAACGCCAAAATTACATCACAGCGGCCACGTAAATAATTAACGAAAAATCAGGGGCGTTACAGTCACTCCACCTAAAAAGAAGTTTCGTCCCGAAACTTGAAATCCAAAGATCAAGAAAGATACAGAATCAAATCCAAAGGTTACCTGACAAAAGATTTACCCGAAATCTAAGCGAAGAGGCTAGGATGAGTCTCTCTCATGGCAGACTCCAGCTCCCATGTTGCGCTTTCGACACCCTGATTCTTCCAAAGAACCTTAACCATCAGGATCGTCTTCCTTCACAACACACGCTCCTGAGTCTCCAAGATTCGGACAAGCTCTTCAACATACAAAAGATTGGGCTACAAAACGGGCACTGAATCAAGAACAAGCCAATCACTACGCAGGCACTTCCTCAGCTGGCCCACATGAAACACATCGTGAACATTTGGGAAGGAAGCAGGCAAATCCAATCTATAAGCTGACGCTCCGATGCGCTCAACAATCTGGAAAGGTCCCACATACCGGGGTCCAACTTGTGGTTCCTTCCAAATCTCCTAATGCCCGGCATCGGAGAAAATTTCAAGAACACTAAGTCTCCAACGGCAAACTCAAGATTCAACCTTCTCCGATTGGCATACTTCTCATACCGCTCCTGAGCGATATGAAGCTTCTCGCGGATATGAGTCACGGTAACGCTCATCTCTTCCAAAGCTTCTGGGCCTAACAACGGACTCTCACCAACCTCGGCCCAAAACAAGGGAGTTCGGCAACGCCTCCCATACAGATCCTCAAAGGGGGCCATTTGCAAACTCTCCTGATAACTATTATTGCAGGCAAATTCCATCAATCCAAGACGCTTATCCCAAGCTCCACCATGATCTAGAATATAGCACCTTATCATATCCTCCAAAATTTGATTCACTCTCTCTGTCTGACCATTGGTCTGAGGATGGTAAGCGGTAGAGTATCTAAGGTCAGTGCCCAAAGCTCCCTGCAAACTCCACCAGAAATGAGACATATACCTTGAATCTCGGTCCGACACAATGCTCACGGGCACACCATGCAATCTAATAACTTCATCCAAATAGAGCTCTACTATTTTCTCCGTAGAATAGCTGGTTTTAAAAGGCACAAAGTGAGCACACTTTGTCAATCTGTCAACTATAACCCACATAGAATCATGTCCTCCGGGAGACCTCGGCAAACTGGAAATGAAGTCCATTGAAATACTCTCCCACTTCCAGCTTGGAACATCCAACAGGTTCAACTTACCTCCAGGCCTCTTATGATCCGCCTTCACGCGTTGACAAGTTAAACATTCAGAAACATATCTGGCTATATCATTCTTCATACCTGACCACCAAACAATCTGCTTCAAGTCCTTATACATCTTTGTGGAACCAGGATGATAGGAAACACTAGAGTCGTGCGCTTCACTACAAATCTTTGCCCGAATATCATTCAGCGCGGGGATACAATACCTACCTCGGTAGCTCAAAGTATTTTTATCATCGATCAAAAAATCTGGTAATTCTCCTCTCTCGGTTCTACTCCAGAGATGCTGCAAGTCAGGATCTTCCTTCTGGTGCAATCTCGTAAGGGTAATCCAAGAAGGCTCTTCAGCCTCTAAGCTCGAAGGCGCGGTACAACAACCGACTGAAATATCCATCAACATAAAATCTTCTACTAAGAACTGCATGGAAAGATTGAAGACATGCGCGGTCTTTCTACTCAGGGCATCGGCCACCACAATAGCCTTACCCGGGTGATACAGGATATCAACCTCATAATCTGCAACATACTCCAACCATCTACGCTGGCGAAAATTCAGCTCTTTCTGGGTAAAGACATACTTCTGACTCTTGTGGTCCGTATAAATCTTGCATTACACTCCATATAATAGATGTCTCCAAAGCTTTAAAACATAAATCACTGCAGCAAATTCTAAGTCATGCGTAGGGTAATTCTTTTCATGAACTTTTAATTGTCTAGACCCATGGGCAATCACCTTTCCTTCTTGCATCAAAACACACCCTAGTACAATGTGAGATGGGTCTACATAAATAGCATACTCTATTCCTTCGATCGGCAAGGCCAACACAGGAGCACTGCACAAACGCCTCTTTAATTCCTGAAAGGCTTCTTCGCATTTATCACTCCAAACAAAAGAGGTATTCTTCTGGGTAAGCTTAGTTACAGGTGCCAACAGCACTGAGAACCCTTGAACAAAACTCATGTAGTACCCAGCCAACCCTAAGAAACTCCTTATCTCCTTAGGTGCTGAAGGCGTCTTCCAATCCAACACAGCAGAAATCTTAGCGGGGTCTACAGTAATTCCATCCTTGTTCACCACATGACCCAGAAAAGATACCTGAGGAAGCCAGAACTCACACTTACTCAGCTTCGCATACAACTTGTGCTCTCTAAGAGTAGACAATACTAAGCACAAATAAGTAGCATGCTCCTCAGCACTCCTAGAATATACCGACACATCATCGATGAATACCACAACAAAATGATCCAGAAAATCCTTGAACATGTGGTTCATCATTTCGATAAACGCAGAGGGTGCATTCGTCAAACCAAAAGACATAACCAGAAACTCAAAATGACCATAACGGGAATGAAAGGCAGTCTGGGGAACGTCCGACTCACGTATCCTCAACTGATGGTAGCCTGATCGAAGGTCAATCTTCAAAAACACCTTGCTACCATGCAACTGATCAAACAGATCATCTATCCTCAGCAACGGATACCTGTTCTTGATGGTCACTTTGTTTAATTCACAATAATCTAGGCACAACCTCATAGAACCGTCCTTTTTTACAAACAACACTGGAGCACCCCTGGGCGAAGAACTTGGCCTAATAAAACCACACTGCAACAGCTCATCTAACTGAGTTCGCAACTCTTCTAACTCGCGCGGAGCCATATGGTACAGGGCCTTAGCGATAGGACGAGTACCAGGCTCAAGATCAATAACGAACTCCACATCTCTATCAGGCGGAAGGCCAGGAAGACTGACGGGAAAGACATCAGGGAACTCTTGCACCACCGGAACACCCTCAATACACGGCGATCCAGTAACAGTTTCTGCTACAGAAATAGGGTAAGCCAAACAACCGGAAATTAATAGTTTTCGAACACATACCGCAGAAATTATCGCGGAACACTGGTACGGAGAACCAAAAATGCTTATGGGATGACCGTTGTCCATCACAAAGTCCAGGCGCTTTTCCTTGCATCGAATGACAGCATCATAACTGGACAACCAGTCCATACCCAAAATCACGTCAAAGTCTTCTAGGTCCAACACCTTGAGATCAACAATACCCAAGAAATCTCCTAAGAGAACGAGGCAACTTCAGACGCACTGGTTCGAGGATACCAAATCACAAGAAGGGAACTTAACGAGGAATGAATCGTTGCCCAGCTCAGGGGTCAAACGGTGACGCTCGACGAAAGCCCTTGCTACTAACGAATGGGTAGCACCCTAATCGAACAGAACACGCGCCCAACGATTCTTTACCTTAAATCTCCCTATAGGCGCAAAAAAGAAACTAGTCTAATACAGCAAAACTAAAAAGAATCAAGACTAAACAGCTGGCTTAAGGTCTAGCCTGCGATCACTTGGGTCGAAGACTGTGCTTTCTCCTGGGTTAACACGTTCAGCTTTCCTCTTCCTTTATCCTGATGCTGCGGCGGCGGCAAGGCTCAAAGCGGAACTGGCTGCAACGGGGGTTGAACTAGCGGGCATTGAAACTTCAAGTGCCCCTTTTGTCCGCACTGGAAGCAGACTTTAACTTTGGTCCAACACTGGGCCACATCATGTCCCTTCCGCTTGCACAACAGGCAAAGCACCTATCTCTTCAGAGCACCCTGAATTGCCAGCACTCGCTGCTGCTTTTGAACTCCTTTCCTCTTGAAACACCTTTCAAACGGATAGCCAGAGCAGCCACAGAAACTGCAGACCTCACCACCTCCTTTCTTCAAGACCAAGGCAGGCGCACCAGAATTTCCTTCTTCTCCAGCCTTTCTCTTTCCCTTCTTCATCATTGATCCTCGATTCTTGGCGTTATCAATTGCCTCAACCTTCAGCGCTACCTCTTCTATCTCGGCGTACTTCTCTGACCTGTACGCACTGGCCAGCTGCTGGATATCACTGCGGAGACCACCCAGAAATCTCTTTACTCTTCCTTCTTCCGAGTCTACAAGGGTCGGAGCAAACCTGCTCAACTTGCAAATTTCAATCTCATACTCGCTCACCGAGAGCTGTCTCTGCTTCAGATGCAGGAAATTATTCATCAACCGGTCTTGCGCTACCGACGGCAGAAACTTTCTTAACAACATTCCTTTGAAGGTTTCCCACGAACATCCTTCGGAAAGGTCTTCCTTCTCCCTCAACCACCAACTCTTTGCGAGACCCTTAAGCTGGTACGCGAAAACCATCACCTTCTGATCCACGGTGAATCCTGAATATGAGAACATCTCTTCAATGGCTATAAGCCAATCGTCCAAGGCCACGAAATCAGCTCGTCCGTCATACGATGGAGGACCCAACCTTTGAAAGTGCAAAATGAAATTCATTTCCGGAGGTATCGCTACTAGGGGTACCAAGGGAGTAGGAGGAGTAGGTACTGTCTGTCCTACTACGGGGGCCTGCACTACGGGTTGCTGCCTAGCACCGGCAGACAACAACGCCTTAACTTGCGATTGCATCACAACCATCTGCCTAGTCAGAGCCTCGTTGCTCTGGCACAGACTCTCGATCAAAGCTTCACTCTGCGCTCCGGATGACTCGCCCTCCGATTGGGGAGTCGACCTAGTAGCGACTCTTTTGCACGCCATCTCTGCTAATACACATAAACCTATAATTAAAACTTAACCTTACACTAAAACTACACTACTTGGTTTAGAACATACATGTACAGATACTTGCCATTTTCACTACCTTTCTCTGGGATATTTTCATGATGATATGCTAAATTCGGGAACGATACAACATCGTCCCTCTTGACTCATGTGCAAGGGTCATGAATGCATGAATTTTCTGTTCATTTTGAAATCATGAGTGTACGTGTGTCATCATATAAGTCTTTAACTCCGCACGTGTGCTTATGCAATGTTATGTAATGTATGTTGTGCTATGCATTCTAATAAAGGCCTTAATGCATGTTATGAGTGGCGTACACATGAAATATTATGCATCTCATACTACATAATATTGCATGTAACGAAAAAGAAAACGTGCTAATGGGCATCCATGTGGTGATGGTTATGCATCCCATACTACATAATCGTCACATGTTGCCACCTATCGTGGATCCATATACAGACACATATTATGCATCTCATACTACATAATATGCCTCGTATACTTCTTATCATGCTATGAGTGTAGTGTTCATGCTTCGGCCAAGACGTACTGATGACACATCGGTGTGTGTATGCAATGAAACCAAAATAACTACTATATCAGAATTTGTTGCCCGACCGACTTGTCGAACAACCTAGCTCTGATACCAACTGTCACAACCCGCATTTTCTCCGAATTTAGGAATATCAGAGTAAGGGAAAAAATGCGTCATGATGCCACGTCATGCAGGAGACAACTGCAGACGCTCAGGAGGGAACCTAGTACTTAATTAATCAAAACATGTTTACATGATAGATCATCATTTGAAATCATTTATTAAGTTTTGGGGTAAGAACTGTGTCTCTCATTTCGTGGATCAACTAGTCCACCGAGAAAATATATGTGATTGCAGCGGAAAATACTTGATTTAGTTCACTTAAGGTCCTACATGCACGTGATGACAGGACATAAAGTAAATGATATGCACATATCTAGGCATAGTATATGTATAGAAAGTATCTTTAGGCGACTTTAAAGATAAGGATTTCTGTTAAAAAGAATGCAATGAGGATGAAAGAAAAACCATTTTATAACTATAATGCACCTAGACATAAAAATCATTCCCAGAGAGCAAGATACATAAGATCTAAAAAGTAGTGGCATTTAACTAGCAAGTAAACTATAAAGTATCAAAAGGGCACAACGGGCGTCAACAACCTGACACTAACCTGTTGGCTTCAAACTAGCATGTCTGAACACAAGAAGAAAACTAACCACAACTACCTCACAACAGTGGGGTAAAAAAGCAACTAAGACTCCCGGAGACTCTGGGCTACACCACTAGCAGCTAAGGCTCTGAACCTGAGGCATTCAATAAAATAAAGAACGCCTCAGCAAGGGAACTACAAGTGGCGGAAAACAAGAAGATAAAATAAATAAGGCATAAGGGGTACCAACCCAATCCATATTTACCGAAAGAGAAGCTCCAAAAAAAGAACTAAGCAAAGCACCAAGTGCACCAAATACCATAAATAGGAATAAGCTAAGTTCATTTATCTTGTTAAATTTATTTAAAGAGACTGATCAGCTCAAATTAAACGGGGGCGTTCCTTTATCCACTGCCACCCAAAGCCAAAAACGGGTGGGGGTTTCTATTCCCAACCACCCAAACACGGCCCACGGGACCATAGGCCAAGCCTGCAGTTCACCACTAAAATGGCCACGGTGCAAGGCTACAACACTCCCCACTGCCCCTCCAAAACACGACCCACCGTGCAAGGACAAAGGCAATGGTCTTATTAATTAATTCCTTTAATTATGGCATGGGACGAAGCCTGAGAAAAATACTCACCAGGATACCCTAATGATAGGGTCACAAATGGAGTAAACACTGCATAAGACGATGCATAAGAGAAGACATAAATTATCTAACCGCAATGGCTACGGTATTTCAAAGAGGAGAAGTAATCATGATAAAGGGCACAAAACAAACACGGATAATACCCCTGCACACTTTAGAAGATTTAAAGTTCCAAGAGAGGGAAAAGAACTGAGACATAGCTCACAGACTTAGGATTGGACAGGCATTTCTCGAGAAGGAGAAGGCATTTCTCGATGAATGAAGGGTAGCAACCTGAACATGTCTCAGGAAATAGAAGGGTAGATTAGGCATTTCTCGGGAGCTAAGGGGCAAACACATAAGGTTTCTCGAGAACTAAAGGGGGTCTACACATGATTTCTCAGGAGATTAGAAGGACAGCTCATGGATTTCTCGGGAGATTAGAGCAAGCAACACTGACATTTCTCGAGAAGTAAGATGCATTTCTCGAGAAATTGGGAGGGTTTCAATAAGCATTTCCTGAGAAGTGTAGTGGACTAAACAAGCATTTCTCGAGAAATTTCAAATAGCAGGACAAATTTCTAGACAACTACAGGTTCTCCAGGGAAAACTACAGACATTTCGGGGGAAATCAAGGTTAATAAAATATCATACCAACCCTCAAAGACACGAGCCGTTCAGCACGACAAGGATTCAAAATGAGAGAAAAACAAGGATTCAAGAAATAAGAGAGAGCAAGGGGAAGCCACTTGCCTTAAACCTTGCAAACTCGAAGATCTCTGCTCCAAAAGTTATGTATCGGCCAAGAACTCACTCGAGCACGAAATCCTGAAACCTTTCGGGTCGAAAAGAGGAATTAGGTCACAACCATAACTCCAAAAATTCCACGAAATGGGAAAAGCTTACCACTAGAATGAAGATCCCGCCGAGAGCTTTCCAAATCTACTCTCCAAACACGATTCTGACTACAACAGCCCTCGAAGCGCCGGCCGGATGCTCCATAACACGCCGCTCTCGCTCTCTCGCCCGACAGAACTCTAGGTTGGCCGAAAGGGGAAGGAGATGAAAAGATAAAACATAAGCTTAAAGTATATATATTAAGCCTCCAGGAGTTCGTCGAACTCAGCCAGCCTGCAGTTCGTCGAACACAGCCCCTCTGTCATTCGTCGAACGCAGAGCCATTGCCGTTCGTCGAATGCAGCTCCTCTGCCGTTCGTCAAACGCAGCCCCTTTGCCGTTCGTCGAACGCAGTCTCTCTGTCGTTTGTCGAACGCAAAGCCACTGCCGTTCGTCGAATGCAGCTCCTCTATCATTCGTCAAACGCAGCCTCTCTGTCGTTCGTCGAACGCAGAGCTACTGCCGTTTGTCGAACGCAGCTTCTTTGTTGTTTGTCGAACGCAGAGCCACTGCCGTTCGTCGAACGCAGCTCCTCTACCGTTCGTCGAACGCAGCCCCTCTGTCGTTCATCGAATGTAGCTCCTCTTCAGATCGCCGAACACAGAGCCAGGGAATTATAATGAATGCAATAATTACATAAATAATTTCCCATAACTCGAAACGACGCAAAATCTCACATGCTCGATCCAAATTACACATTTTAACTAGGCTATGGCCCAAAACTAAACCTGACGAGCTGACGTAATGCCCAAACGCCAAAATTACGTCACAGCGGCCACGTAAATAATTAACGAAAAATCAGGGGCGTTACAGTAGGACTTAGGGAGGAATTCGCCTCGTGTTGGTGATTAGATATAGGTTTGGTCTAGGGGTGCTCGAGGCCATATCCGGGGAACGATTGGCTAGAACATCTTGAGGTCGTATCCTGGGAGGATAGGCTAAAGCCACCAGTTCGTGGGGATACAAGTTAGGATAGAAAATGAAAAGACATTTTACTACTCGCCACCGATTTCTAGCGTCATAAGAAATCAAGTTTTGTAATCTTATATTTCAATTTAATAAAATCATGTCTCTATTTTATTTAACTTGATTTGTTTAGTTTTTCTCCAATTTGATTTCTTTGTTTTTCAAGTCTTATAAAATATAACAAAAGTTTTTAAAACCCTTATTCACACCCCTCTAAGGGCGCCTACAAATCCAACACTCATCTAGAGTGGGAGGCCGAAGAAGGTGCAGGTCAGCAGGAGGGTGAGCGAGGAGGACCAGGAGAAGGTTTAAGAATGCATCACGCAAAACATTGTTGTCTTCGCATGGAGCGATGCGGACATGCCAGGGATCGATGCGGAAGTGGCGTGCCATCGCCTCAACCTCGACCTGAGCATCCTCCCCAACCACTAGAAGAAATGAGAAGTGGCAACTACTCTGGCCGAGCCCATCCTAGAAGAAATAGGAAAATTGCTGAAGCCAGGTTTTGTATCAGAGATCTAGTACCCAGGTTGGGTCTCCAATGTTGTAATGGTGAAGAAAGGTGATGGGAGGTGAAGAATGTGTATTTACTTCTCTTTATTAAATAAAGCATGCCTCAAGGATTGTTATCCTCTGCCTCGAATCGAAGCGCTGGTAAACACACCCATTGGTTTCCCTGTGATAAGTTTTTAGATGCTTTTTCATGATATCATCAGATCTGAATGCACCCACCAGAAGTCAAGGAAGTTTTCTTCATCACAGACGATGGGTGCTATTATTATAAGATGATGCCATTCAATTTGAGAAACGCAGTGGCCACGTACCAAAGAATGATGGATCGAGTGTTCAGGTAGTAGAAGGGGAGAAATTTGGAGGTCTATGTAGATGACCTGATGGTGAATAGTAGGGATGTTAGGTCTCACCTCTAAGACCTAACAGAGACCTTTGCCACCCTGCGAAAATTCAAGATGAGACTTAACCCTCTTAAGTGCTTCTTTGGGGCAGGAAGGGGGAAGTTTCTAGGTCATCTCCTCACCCCGATGGGGGTAGAGCCCAACCCCGATAAAGTAAGGGCGGTCTTAGAATTGGAGTCTCTTAGGAATTACAAAGAGGTCAAATGACTGACAGGGAAGCTGGCATGGTTGAGTAGGTTCCTATTCTGGGCGGGGGAGAATTGCTCGCCCTTCTTCAAAGTGTTACGAGGAAGTCAAAAGTTTGAATGGACTCCAGAGTGTGAAGGGGCCTTTGAATAGTAGAAGAGACATCTCACCCAGGCCCCTTCTACTCCAAGGGCCAAGGGAGTGAGAAGACCTAGATCTATACCTAGGACTAGGAGCTGAGGCGATAAGCTCAGTCCTAGTTCGGGAAGATGGAAGGAGGCAGTTATCCATCTATTACGTAGTAGGTTTTGAAGAAGGTAGAACTCAAATACCCCATCCTTGAAAAGCTAGTGTTTGCTCTGATCATCTCGGTGAGGAAGCTTTGGCCATATTTTCAGGCACACTCGATCAAGGTAGTGACTGACCATCCCCTTTGCAACATCATGGAAAAGTTGGAACATTCAGGAAGATTGACAAAATGTTCGGTGGAGCTGAGCAAGTTTGAGATCTCCTTCGTACCCCGACTGTCAATGAATGCGCAGGCAGTGGCTGACTTCTTGGCAGAGTATATGGTTGAGGTAGAAGAATCCTAGTCCCCCAAGAATGTAGCCTAAGAGATGCTGGTGGATTGGGCATAGGAAGGTACTCCCTAGGTGGAGGAGTGTTCTTGGTAAGTCCACTGGGGACAAAGATCGATCAAGCAATTGACATATGTTTCCCTCTCACCAATAATCAAGCCGACTACGAGGCAGTGATAACAAGGCTCCTCTTGGCAAGAGAGTTGTGGGTCCAGGACGTGAAGGTCTCCACGGAATCGATGGTGGTGGCGTCCCAAATCAAAGGAGATTCGAGACCAGAGAGACGACACTCCAGCGATACCTGATGAAGATCAAGGGACTCAAAGCGCTATTTCGAACCTTTTCCATTCATCATGTGCCGAGGGAGGAAAAAACTCAGGCAGACTATGTGGCGAAACACGGCGCTCGAGCAGGTGGAACGATGATGGAACTGTTCTGAACGTCTATTAAAGAAGGAGAGTTGATGGAGATCGATCGGCGACCCACGTGGATGAACCCTTTCATTGCCTTCCTGACCTCGGGCAAGTTCCCAAAGGAAGTGCTGGATAAACGGCGATTCAGGTACAAATCAATCTTCTATGTGCTTCGGGAAGGATCCCTATATCGAAAGACCCTGTCCGGGCTCCTCGCAAGGTGTTTCTCCGACAAGGAAGTCCCGAGGGTTCCAGAGGAGATCCACACTGGAGAGTGTGGAAGCCACTTCGGGAGTCGGACCTTGGAAAAGAGATTGTTGAGGCAAGGTTATTTTTGGCTCACGATCAGCAAGGACGCGGCAGAGTATGCAAAGAAGTGTTAAAAGTGTCAGCTCTTTGCACCGCTGCAGCTTCTGCCAGCGCAAAGGCTCAGGACCATCACGATGTTGTGGCCCTTTGTAATTTGGGGAATGAACCTGGTAGGCCCTTTTAGTCAGGCCAGTGGGCAAAGGAAGTTCTTCCTGGTCATGATCAATTATTTCTCGAAGTGGCTAGAGGTCTAAGCGCTGGCAAGAACAACCTCGCAGGTAATTAGAAACTTCAATTGTGGAGAGATAATCTATCGGCATGGGCTGCCCCTATCTATCATCACAAATAATGGGTCGCAGATCACTAATAATGAGCTCACCAGCTTCTACAGTCAGTTGGGCATCGACCTTCGCTTCGCGTCCGTCCATCATCCTTGGAGCAATAGACAAGTGGAGACAACGAACAAAACAATTATAAAATTTTTAAAGAAGAAGGTAAAAAACTTGAAGGGTAACTGGTTAGAGCAGCTGCCCTTAGTACTTTGGGTTTAAGAACCACTCCCAGCACGGTTATGGGGGAAACTCCTTTTAATCTCTCCCACGGCTTCATGGATGAGTTGGCAGTGGTGTTTGAGGTAAGATCCCCTCGAGTTATAACCGCGGGGGGAGGAGACGAAGAATGGAGGTTGGAGAATGAAGAAGAGCAGCGACTCTCGCTTGACCTAATAGAGGAACTTCGAGACCTGGCAACCATTCACCAGCAGGAGATCAAACATAGGATGGCAAGGTACTTCGATAGACACATTAGAATCAAGCATTTTACAAAGGGGGCCTTTTTCTCAAAAAGGTCGACGTAGAGGGAAGCTCAGCGACAGTCGGAAAACTCCACCCCAATTGGGAGGGTCCCTATATAATTTTGGAAGTGTTAAAGTTAGGAGAGTATCACCTCCAAAATGTTGAGGGAGTCCCTCTTAGCAACACATGGAGTGGCTACGACCTAATGCATTATTATTCCTAGTTGATAATGAAATTCATAGCCTTGTTAATTCATTTTGTAAGGCGTGGACTTCTGCCCTGCCAGGGCAGGTGCCAGGAACCACAAGATTTATGTTATTTAGAAGTTAAAATTTCTTGTGTTGGAAGAGCCCTTGAGATGGTTCCACTGATCGAGCTCTCAGAAGCCGTCAGGGCAGGTTGACCACTCATGTAGCAGCTTAGAAAGTTACGCTAAAAGAGATCCTGAGATGGTTCCGCTGACCGGGCTCTCACAAGTCTGCAGAGCAGGTTGACCACTCAGGTGGCAGGATAAAAAGTTATGTTGGAAGAGCCTCTGAAATGGTTCCACTGATTGGTCTCTCACAAGCCGGCAGGGTGACACGTTGATTCTGCACTGCTAAAAGAGAGAGCAAAATGCGGTCGAACAGCAGTGTCCCGGTCGTTGTCAAGTAATAAATTTGGGAATATGATCCCCGAGTATCGTTCTCTCAAGGAATGCAGAGTGGGTGAAGTGATCATGTCGTAGAAAGATTGCTACAACGAGCAAAAGTAAATATTGGGCTTGGTTTTTGGTTTTCTAATCTACTAACAAGGAAAGTAAAATGCGGGTCGAGAACACCGCTTTGCTTGGCGAGATGACTAGTGCAGGCTGCAATGTCGTGCTTCGGTAAGTGGATGGATGGAAGGAAAATGGATGGAGTGATCTCAAGTACGAATTATGAGGGTTGCATGCACCTCTTCGGAGTCTCACCTCTAGCTTTTGCTAGAGTGAATTAACGAGTGCGTGTATGGGTGGAGGTGAGCGGAGGCGATGCGTATTCACAACAATCAAACTTCAAGGGAGAAAATAATAATGGAAGCTTTCATTCATATATAAATAATAGCAATCCAAGTTCATTATGGCATTTAGATGTACATTTCATAAATTAGAGAAGGGTAGAGTAAACCAATTGAAGTGAAGTCTCGCCGTGGATCGTGGTCGGAATGGTGAGTTATCAAGCCGTCTTCGTGCTCAGTCCTTGGTTGCTTCCGGGATCTCGAGGTTGTCACCACCTCTGACCTTTGTCCATCTTCTTCTCTTGCAGCGGTATCTTCTTCTTCTCCAAGTAGAAATGCCCAAATACCTTGAGATGCTAGATGTGGATGGCCTGGAAGTCTTCCGAAACCTTGGATATAGCTTGGATTCACCGGAGGAGGCTTCCCAATTGAAGGAGGGTGGATGGAGATGAAAAACGGGGGAATGGCGCGGGAGAAACTGGCGGCCAATGGTGTCTGATTGCCCTAAAATCGTGGATTTGCATTTAAATACGGAGCAAAATAAACAGAGTGCATGATCTGTGGCGCGCGACCAGTGGTCGTGCGCGAAGAAATGCTACTGATCGTGCGAGAACACCCTGTAGAAAAATCCATCATGCCAAAATAGTGCACGGGCAGTGGTGCACAACTAGTGGTCGTGGGAGAAGGAATCCAATGGTCATGCGAGAAGGAATCCAGTGATCGTGCGTGCAGCTCGGGTGAAAATGAGGGAATGCGCACGACCAGTGGTCGTGCGCCTGATCGTGCGTGAACAAAAACGCACGACCAGTGGCCTTTTAGGCTAAAAATGGCCCATCACACTCCGAGTGTCCACACAATCCCTGTACCTGCAGAAAAATAGTCCAGGCCACTAGCCGAGGCATTCCACAAGATCAACAGAAACAGTATAGCATCATATAAAAGATGAAACGTAAGAAATCACACCGGACCGGGCTGAAAACGTGCACTAAGAGTGAAATAGGCAATGTAATTGAATAGAAGCAATAATGGGCCTAAAGTGTAGTGCAACGACATGGAAAATGGCCAAGATGAATCCGGAAATCACTATATAAACAGGGCTCGTCGCTGGGCAGGTTGACCACTTAGGTGGCAGGTTAAAAAGTTGTGTTGAAAGTACCCTTGTGATGGTTCCACTGACCCAGCGCTTACAATCCGGTAGGGCAGGTTGACCACTCAGGTGGCAGTTTAAAAATTTATGTTCAAAGAGCACCTGAGATGGTTCCGCTGAGCGGGTTATCAAAAGCATGCAGGGCAGGTTGATCACTCAGGGAGAGGTTAAGAAGTTATGTTAGAAGTGCCCCTAAGATGGTTCCACTGACTGGGCTCTTGCAAGACGGCAGGACAGGTTGACCACTCAGGTGGCAGGTTAAACAGTTATGTTGAAATAGCCCCTGAGAAGGTTCCGCTGACTGGGCTCTTGTAAGACGACATAGTAGGTTGACCACTCAGGTGGCAGGTAAAAAAGTTATTGAAAAAGCCCCTAAGATGGTTCTGGTGACTGTGCTCTCGCAAGCCATCAGGGCAGGTTGACCACTCAGGTGGCAGGTTTAAAAGGAATGTTGAAGAGACCCTGAGATGGTTCCGTTAATCGGGCTATCAGAAGCTAGCAGGATAGGTTGACCACTCAGGTGGCAGATGGAAAAGTCATGTAGGCAGGGACTGTAGAGATGATTCTGCTGACCAGGCTCTCACAAGTCGGCAGGGTAGGTTGATCATCTAGGTGACAAGATAGATGGGATGAGAGGGAAATTCAACCCAGACAAGGGAAGGAGGCGAGCCTAGATGATCTCGCCCTGGCCATCCACGTCAACCACTCGCTGACTTATTGGTGACTGATGCGCAAATCTCGCACACCGCTATAGGCGGTAGCTCGACTGTGGCATGAAACGGCAGTGTACCGATCGTTTAAGTAATATAAAACGAGGAGTAAATCCCCGAGTATCGATCTCGGAAGGAACACAGTAAGGTGGAGTTGACTATTGAGGAGGACTTGAGATTGAAGTCCTTAAGGTCGGATGGATTGCGGGAGGCTTAGATTGGATTGCGGAAAACAAAATAAAAATAGCTACGACTACTCCTATGCAGGCCTTGAGCGCACTGCTTCGCCAGGCGGGATGGAAGACTACACGGGCCGCAATGCACCGAATCGCTAGGCGGATGGACGAGCAGGCTAGCGGATGGAGTGGAGAGAGAGGCGGAATGAGGGTCGCAAGCACCTCTTCGCAAAGCACACCACTAACAATTGTTAGGGAGGCACAACACAACAAACAATCCACACCACAAGGCACACCTCAAATGAAAATATAACAAGATTACTCAATCACATAGACATGATTTCATACTAATGTTAACAAATAAAAGTATACTTCATCAAACATATAAGAAATCCAACTAAACTATCAATTACAAGAGGAGATGAGTGTGCGAAATCGACCGACTCCGAAGTCTTTTTGAGGATTCACGGAAGGAATCTCCGGGTTGTCAATCCGCGTCCAAGCTCGGTCCTCAACTGCGTCCGGGGTAGAGAAGGTTGTCACTACCTTCCAATGGACCCGTCTTCTTCGTGTCACGAACCGGAGGAATGATCGCAAGCTGCTCCAATCTTGAAAGAGAAGGCTAGGTTGACTCCCTTATTGAAGCCCAAGGATGAAGGAGGAGGCCAAGAGGAAGCTCCGACGACGATTTGGCGTTGAAAGCTTGCCCGGAGGTCCTCCCTAAGGTGGGCGGCGCTGGAGGAGTCGGAACCCCCCGAAATAGGCGGAAAACGGCAGACTGGAAGTGATCTCTCCGACCTAAAATCACATCTTTCTATATATAGATGGAGCAGAAATACACAACACGCATGGTCAATGGCGCACGACCAATGGTCGTGCGCGAAGAAATGCCTCTGATCGTGCGCGAAGAACCTGTAGCATAGCCAGATCTGCACAGAATCGCACGGTCAGTGGCGCACGACCAGTGGTCGTGCGCGAAGAAGGCCAATGATCGTGTGCCGTCGCTCGATCTGGGGAGGGAATTAACGCACGACCAGTGGTCATGCGCCTGGTCGTGCGCGAAGGAAAACGCACGACCAGTGGCTTTTTCGACCGAAAATCCCCCAGAACCCATCCCGAGTGACGCACAACCCTTGGACCTGCATGAAAATATACTAGACCACAGGAATACATGAAATCACACCACAATGGGCATAAATGTGCACTAAGCAATGAAATGGGCAACGTGATCAAATAGAATTGAATATAGGCCTAAAGTGAAGTGCGAGTGCATGAAAACTAGCCCAGATGAGTCCGGAAATCACTATATAAACTGGACTCATCACACCCCAGACTTACCTGTTTGCACGTCCCGAGCAAACACATCCTAAGTAGGCGGGGAAAAATAAATAGCTAGCTTAAAATTACACCGAGGAGTACCATGCGAAGTCGCATACCCAAGTGCATAGAGAAATAGTGGATAAGGTTTCTAATTATACACATAGTTTATATGCTTCTAATAGAGTAAATAAATATTACTACTACTCATAAATGTGAATCACGGTGAATCAATCGGTCACGCATACAGGGAAAGTAAAATACACGCTGAGATGAGCATTGCCCAGGCTAGGGTTTGGGACAAACTCCACCGAAATCCATCGGTGTCGGAGACCATAAGCTCGCCTGGTCACATTCTCTCCACAGCACTAGATTAGTTCATAGCGTGAGTCGGTAGGGCTTAAGGTTTTTCATGAGGCTTGGGTTACGGTGAGGTAAACAATGATAAACAGGACGGCTTAAAGCACCCAACCCAAATGAGCTTAAACAATAACTCTATCCCCGCAGCTACAGAAACACGCGGATGCACCACACCCCCAGACTTGGACCTGAACGTATGGGTATGTGCACCGCCTACTCCAAAATACATATCTCAAATAGATTTTCAATTAAACTCATTCTCATTTTTCTTTTCTTTTCTTCTCATTTCATTTCTTTTTCTAATTATATATTTTTTCAAATTCAACAAATGTTCAAGGGAGTACAACCACATCTCCAAATTTAACATCACCACATCAACATTCCAAAATACAAATTTGAAAACAGCTAAAGCTCAGCTTTGGGTATGTGACTAGGATCGGTTTTTTGGTTTTGGTGGAATAAAATGTGGGGTTGAATCAAAGGGATGGGGTAGGCACAAATGGGCTACCGAGGATAAGATATCAGGATTGGCACAAAGGCTCAACCGGGCCAAAATGATGGCCTACGTCATTCTTTCGCAACAGAATTATCCTATGCCTATGTTTCAAGAATCGCTTGGGGCGAGTTCTTAGTCACCGAGAAAGGTTATCCTTCCTCCCGGCACAAGTAATACACGTCTAGCGATAATTTACACACACCCATATGCTACCTTTTGATTCCAACCGGATTCACCATCTGAGTAGAGCAAACATTATTTACACTAATAGAAATGTATAAGACTAATAGTATAAAAAGGAATCTAATCTACACAAATCTCCATGCTCACAAAAGCATTAGACTAGGAACACCGGAGTCAACACTTTACTCCACTACATAATTTAAAAGCCAGCACAATGATTTTCCCAATCATACAAAAGAATGAATCTAACTCAAGGCGCGCCAACACGTAAGTACACGCTCGAGTGGGTGTTGTGGTGTGCAAGGAAAATAAATGAAACAATTTAAATAAAAGCTTCTAGCATGCTATACAATAGTGCATGTGAGCGGGTAAACACAACTACTCTCCCCCAGACTTAAACTATGCATTAAGATATTCTAAAACAAAGTTAGGGGAAGAGGGTACCTAATGCTCAGCAAGTGAGCATACCAGAAGACGCGTGTAGAACATGACGAAGCCGCACCTCCGCCATACGAAGAATCGCGACCACCGCCTTCCATAGGAATGACCTGCAGGGGTGAGCTCCGCAAAAACAAAAAGAAATAGACAAACTAGAATAAAATACAACTAACTAAAAAGGATTAGATAAAAATGCAAGAAAAGTAAGATAACTACTAGGGTTAATGTCATCCCAGCACGACTTATTTGGCATTTGTACAGTTCTAGCTTATAGGCCTATGAAAAGAAAAGTGAACAGGCAGCTGTTCTAATATGCGTGTCGGTAGCGGGTACCGATACGATGATAAAACAGTTATTCCCCTACCCAAATAAAGATATCTGCTGAACACATGTAGCGGGAATAGGAAGTAAGAAGAGGAGGAGGCCTGGTCCTCACTCATCTCACCACAAAATAAATCCTTGCCTAGCAAGGTATCATCCACAGCAGGTCCGCAGGAGGAGAAGGCAATGGATGAGGCTTCCTCTATGGAGGGGGAGTCAACCTCCTCACATGAAAGGATACACCCATAATTGACTTGAGCAAAAAGCTCCAAGTCCTCCTGAAGTACCTGTGGAGATTCAACCTGCACATGCTCAGATGAAGAAAGGGGGTCAAGGAATAAAAGAGAAGAAGAACATAAATAATCAAAAATTGGGGGAGCGGTCCCGGACTCACTCCCATTAGATTGGGAAAGTAAAATAATGTTTGCATTGTCATCAATGCTACAAGTTTCGGCGGGATCAACAAGGGCCATGCCTAGGATTTGGACTTCCTCCACCGGTGCTGAGGAAAGCTCCTCTTCACCTAGAAGGTTGTCCTCCTCCATAGGAGTAAGCACAATACATAGATCGCCAGCTTCATCTTGCGACACATCATCAACAATGTTGTCGAAGACGAGCGTAGTAGTATGCACAAAAGGGGGAGGAGCAGTGCTTGGATAATAGTCAAGCACCGATTCCTCACAAAGAATCGAATCTACGCACGGTGATATATGCACAGGGGAGATAGGCTCGGCCATGTCAGAGCCTAGATCAGCCACGCATCTGGTGACTGTGTCCACATCATCCCCTTCAAAGCATGAAGGTGACACGGACACAGAACCAGATGTTGAAGGCGTGCCGTCAGGAGCAGGAATCGGGACGATCCGGATATCCGGCTCATCATCCTCATCCAATTGGAGAAGATACTCGGCACAATCCTTCAGGGCGTGATCCATGCTTTGACAGAACAAGCACCGTTTTATATTACTCCTTGGTCCTTGAGGGGCCGGGGAGGAATATAAAAATGGTGTATGCGGCGAGGACGAGTGGCCATAAGACTTGGGCACAGGGCATGAAGAACCATAGGAAAATGGTGCTTCGTACACCGGGCCACGAGAATTATGCCCACCATCTTCCGTAGGGCATCTATCACTAGCATGAGAAGTATCTCCACACAAACGGCAACGAATATTAAATGCAGCCCACATTGTATGGAGATAGCAAGATTCAAAATGAAAACACTATTGTGCAAACTATTACACCTAACAGTAATTTACTAAACAACCTAATTAAAAACAGGAAAATAGAATAAAAAGAACTGAAATAAAATATAAACGACGCAATTTACAAATGGAAGGGCTTCTCTCTCAGATTCTCCCTCTCCAAAAAACTCACACGTCTGTGTTCCCCGGCAACGGCGCCAAAAACTTGATGCCCAAATCTCGCACACCGCTATAGGCGGTAGCTCGACTGCGGCACGAAACGGCAGTGTACTGATCGTTCAAGTAATATAAAACGAGGAGTAAATCCCCGAGTATCGATCTCGGAAGGAACATAGTAAGGTGGAGTTGACTATTGAGGAGGACTTGAGATTGAAGTCCTTAAGGTCGGATGGATTGCGGGAGGCTTGGTTTGGATTGCGGAAAACAAAATAAAAATAGCTACGACTACTCCTATGCAGGCCTTGAGCGCACTGCTTCGCCAGGCGGGATGGAAGACTACACGGGCCGTAATGCACCGAATCGCTAGGCGGATGGACGAGCAGGCGAGCGGATGGAGTGGAGAGAGAGGCGGAATGAGGGTCGCAAGCACCTCTTCGCAAAGAACACCACTAACAATTGTTAGGGCGGCACAACACAACAAACAATCTACACCACAAGGCACACCTCAAATGAAAATATAACAAGATTACTCAATCACATAGACATGATTTCAAACTAATGTTAACAAATAAAAGTATACTTCATCAAACATATAAGAAATCCAACTAAACTATCAACTACAAGAGGAGATGAGTGTGCGAAATCAACCGACTCCGAAGTCTTGTTGAGGATTCACGGAAGGAATCTCCGGGTTGTCAATCCGCGCCCAAGCTCGGTCTTCAACTACGTCCGGGGTAGAGAAGGTTATCACTACCTTCCAATGGACCTGTCTTCTTCGTGTCACGAACCGGAGGAATGATCGCAAGCTGCTCCAATCTTGAAAGAGAAGGCTAGGTTGACTCCCTTCTTGAAGCCCAAGGATGAAGGAGGAGGCCAAGAGGAAGCTCCGGCGACGATTTGGCGTTGAAAGCTTGCCCGGAGGTCCTCCCTAAGGTGGGCGGCGCTGGAGGAGTCGGAACCCCCCGAAATAGGCGGAAAACGGCGGACTGGAAGTGATCTCTCCGACCTAAAATCGCATCTTTCTATTTATAGATGGAGCAGAAATACACAACACGCACGGTCAATGGCGCACGACCAATGGTCGTGCGCGAAGAAATGCCTCTGATCGTGCGCGAAGAACCTGTAGCATAGCCATATCTGCACAGAATCACACGGTCAGTGGCGCACGACCAGTGGTCGTGCGCGAAGAAGGCCAATGATCGTGTGTCGTCGCTCGATCTGGGGAGGGAATTAACGCACGACCAGTGGTCGTGCGCCTAGTCGTGCGCGAAGGAAAATGCACGACCAGTGACTAGGGCAGAGGCTCAGCGCTCTCGCGGAATCTCGGGTAGAGAACTACCCCAGATTTTTGTTAAAAGGGTGCGAGCACATAGGGACCACAAAGCCTAGATCTCGCAAGTCTCCAGGTCTCGCAAATCTCTAGGTCTCTGAAGTATTATTGGGAGAAATCAACACTATTTGGTCCCTAAGGCAGGCAATCGGCGAGTCTAAAAGACTAAGGCGAGTCACCATTAGTGTACATATAAAAAAATAAAGGAAAGAATCAATAATTACTTGAAAAATGTTCATATCATTCTTAGATTTTCAAAAGTCTAGGGGTAGCCCCTTACATATATAAAAAAAGAGGCAAAAAGAAGCCTGGATGTGCTGAAGATGGCATTCACTCTCCATTGTCTTTATCGACCGGCGAGTAATCAGCTGAGTTTGAGGATGAGCCCGCTGGGAGGTCGCGGAGGAAGAGCACGAGGACCAACTCTTCTGCGGTAATGTTCTCCCACCCCAACCCAAAGGAGTTGACGTCACGTTGCATGTCAAGCGTGGTCTCAGTGGCTTTGATCACCATGAGTCTCTGAGTTGCCTCGATCTCTCTAGGGGGGAACTATAATAACTCACATTTAGAGGACGATCAGCCATGCCCTGCTGCCAGCGATTCTGTAGGGGGCCGGGTGAGCTGCGCCTTGAGGGCCTCTAATTCAGCCTACAGCTCGCTGACTCAAACCACCATATGAATTGTGGCCTCGACATCCTGCATTGGAGTCACATAAGGTAATAGATAAAAAGGGAAGCGGAAAGAAGAATTCTTCTTGGGTGAGCCTTAACTCCTTCTTCCGAGCCTGTCCAAGAAGCCTCTCGTCAACTCCAAGCTGCATTTCGAGATCCTCAGCCTGCTCCTACGGGAGCTCTCGGGTGGCATCTACTTTGTAGAACCTCCTCATGAAGGAGAGGCCGCGACGCGACGCCATATGTGAAAGTCCCATGGCGTTCATTTGAGCCTGCAAGATCTCCTAGGTGATTTCCCATAGGGTGGACCCCTCGTAGGTGGCAACTTCTTCTCTCCTATACAGCCCATAAGCAAGTGCATAGGCATGCTCACTGGCCCAAACGCGCTCAATCCAAGAGGGGAGGGGAGTTGAAAAGGTGACCTTCTCTGCCGCCCCCTCCCAAATGAGCAAGGGCTCACCCGCATTGTCCCGGGGTTTCTCCCCCAAGCAAAACTAGGGTGCAGATCTGGCACATCCTCCCCACTCATTCTTATATCATCCTAGGTCGCGGGTATAAGTTTACTTGGTAGTAGTCTAACTCACATAGAGTGGGGTGAATAGGTTCCATTAAAATTTTCTACTTACAGTTAGTAGTTATTAAGTGATTGAATAAAGTAATAGTAAACACACAAAAACCACATTGCTGTTTATATTGGTTCCCCGAGACAGTGTTTCTAGAGGTAGTCCACTTTCCCTATACACCTTTCTAACAGTGGGTTAGACAAGGTAAACTCCTCCAAATCTCAGCTCCAAGAGCTTACAACTCAGATCCCTCAGGATCTCTCAGGTTTCCGCCAAAACCCTACCTCAGGCCAACAGACCTACCACTCAGAGTACTCCAACTTCTACAACTCTGAAACCCTCCTGGTTTCCTACCTCAGGCCTATCAAGAAGCCCTACCTCAGATCTCCTCTGAAATCCTACACTCATGCTGGGAGTACAGCCTTACAAACTCAGGCACAAAGCCCTACACACTCAGAACAAATATGTTCTTATAGATTTATTGTTTTACTATTACAACAGAAGTCAATATAGATTAAACCTTCAGCTTAGATCTTTTGTTGTTGAAGCACAGTAGCTACTGTCTTGAAATAGGGGTGAACAGCAGCAGCTTCAGACCTGTCTCTTCTTATCTTCTTCTTCAGTAGAGGAAAGAAGATCCACTTGTTCTTCTGGATAGAATGAGCAAGAACAATCTTATCTCTTTGAAAGTAATCTGCTAGCAGCTTGAGAAATGCCTTTCAGGAAGCAGACAGAGATATCTAGTAGAAGCAGGAAGTATCTTCAATAATATAGTAGCAGCTATTTCAGTTCTTGTCCACCCCTTCCACCAATGACCTAACATCTTCTTGTATACCTCCTCTAATCTTCAATGTCTCTGAGGAGTGCCCTGTCACAGCATGGACATAAATAGAAAATATTATCTTTGCTTTCTAGCCACTTGCGCCAAAAGCAGATCCCGCCTAGCAATATTCAAATATGAATTTGTCTCAGCGGATGGGTTGAGACAGCTCCTGTCTCAGCGGCAGAATAGACTTCATCTCAGCGGATCCGCTGAGAGAAAATGTCTTCTCAGCGGTTTTCCTCTATATCCAGCTCAACTGAGATAGACTCCTTCTCAGCGGCTAAACAACTCTGTCTCAGCGGTTCGTCTGAGACCAGGCTGTTGTCTCAACGATTTTGACAGTAAAACCCAGGGAACTATTCCAATGTTTGAAATGACCTAACCGTGCACAAACATGATACAATAGAGGGCTTACCAAATACAATATGTACTTAGCATTGAGTGTGATGACTCTTCAAATCTAGGGAACAATTAGGGGCAATATTCCCAACAATCTTGCCCTATTTGAAGAAGGCAGAACATACACCAATGCTAAGATACATAACTACAATAACCATATCATGACATATAATGAAATAGCAGAATTAGAAGTCATGACAACATAACAATATCATTGTTAACAACATATAGGCAACTGAACAGATATTAGGCATTAATACACAACAATTATTAAGTGTGACTTTAATTAGCCTATTAATACAAGATATCATAAATCAGCATAAGAACCAATTGCATTAGTGATAAAATGTCAATACATAATGTTTACAAATTTCAGTGCACCTTTGTCTCTAATGAAAATTTAAACACGTAAGTTCATGATTTTCTCATCTTGGAAGCACTTGAGCTTTCAGCACCTTCATCAGCAACCTCCTTTCCTGCAGCAGCAACATTCATCTTAGCAACCTTCTTCTTGTTTTCCTACCTTTTGAAGTATAGGAATGGTTTTGGGATATATCAGGAAGGCATTCTCTTAGGGTTGCATTTCCTTACTAAGTTTTCTTTGAATACTCTTTCCCTTAGGGAATTCCTTTCAAGATACTTGATCCATTCCTCTGCTGGATACATCCTATCTATGTTTTTGCATAATTGACCATGGTTTACCCAAGCATTCAGAATTATGCTCTTGGAATCATCACTCCAATACTCAAAGTCAGGATCTTTCACTTGATCATTCCTGTTCTTAGCCATGAACTCCTCAATAAGCATGACTTCTTTTCTTTCTCTTTTGGCAGCTAGCTTTGCATGCTGTGTAGTCTTTTCTCTAGCAGAGAAGTCAAAATCCTCTGCTCTAAATATGTCCAGGAGAGGCAGATTTAGAGCAATCCTTATTCCTTACAGAACTTTGAGTGCAAGCTTTGAATTTTTTTTCAGCATTGGTCTCCTCCCCCTTTTTGGCTTCTTCAAATATTTTTTATTCAATACTTTAGGAAGCAGCTGCTACAGAACCTGATAGGGTTTGAAATGCATTTTCCAGGTCAGTCTTCAGTTCATCCTTCATTTTCTCATCTTCTCCTATCATAGTGGTTGTTGTGGACCACACATAATCTTCATTATGATTTGAGGCCATATCTATCACCTCATCAGTTTTACTGACATAATTCTTGACATAGCTCATGTCTTTCTCTAAAAGTTGAAGACTTTTTTCTATGGATCTTAAAATAGTGCTCTAAGATACCAATAATTTTTATCCTAGATCAAACCATCTAGTCATCCGGCTATTTAGGTAGGATGTTTCTTCCTTTATGACTTGGATTTGAGACAACGCCTCAGTCTTCACTACAGAAACTAACTTATCTATATATTCCATAATTGAGCCATATGACCATCAATTAGTGTCTTGATAGAACTTATGATAAGTTCATTGGAATTTATGGAGGTGGAGGGTTGCACTTCAACAATTATGGCTTGTTTGAGCTTTTCTGGCATACTTGGAGGGTGTTCAGTTACCACAGGGGGTAAATTGTTCTCTTGAAAATCTTGATTGTCACACTCAACCAGAGTGGATGGCTCCTCTGCAGGGGTGGATGAAACTGTATCATCCTGAGTAGGGATATGCTCCACCTCAGCCTTATCACAAGTCTTGTTAGCAAAATCTGCAAAATGATCAGTGTTGTTGGAACAACCCTATTACTAATTTGGGCTAGGATCACTATAAGTTGATTAGGATTTGTTTTGACCCCAATGTATTGTCTTAGGGTCAAGTTTTAGGCTGATTAGATTGGCAGAACTTGGAAAATTCAAGATCAACACATGGCAAGTTGTGTTCGACAAATGACCAGATTCGTTCGACAAATTGCTTCCAACAGACTGAAGAAATTCACAGTTCCAGTGGTCGACGAATTCTTTGCCAGTGCTCGACAAATGACTAGCAGTGGTCGACGAATTCTGTGCCAGCGCTCGACAAATGACTAGCAGTGGTCGACAAATTCTGTGCCAGCGCTCGACAAATGACTAGCAGTGGTCGACGAATTCTGTGCCAGCGCTCGACAAATGACTAGCAGTGGTAGACGAATTCTAGCCAGCGCTCGACAAATTGCCTTCTGTCGTTCAAAGTTATATTCTAAGTGGATGTCAGTTCTCTGAACTCAAATCAGCAACATAACGAATATATTTATTTCTCCTTGGACGTATTCAAACAGCCAAGTAAGGATATCTTTCTCATTTATTATATCCTTATATTCCTTCTATTCCAAGAAGAAGTATAGTCGTTGACATTTAATGCCAAAGGCATCTTTCTCGACAAAAGGAATTAAAAGGACCTGCCAAAATCGTTTTGGGTGGTTGTCTGGTTCCAAGAAGGATTTAAGTCAGAAAAAGACATTCCTTAAAGATACAAAAAGATTTGAATTTGAAAAGATATATACATACAGTTATTAGAAGAAAAAGGAAAATAGAGAACAGCACAAAGAACTGAGATGGTCGTCTTCCGTGAAAAACATAAGGAAAAACTTGACTATCACTTTCTTCAATCTCTGATCATATAGCAAGTAGGATAGAAGAAGTCTTTCAGAAGAAGAAGAAGAAGCAAATACGCTATTCTTTCTCAGTTTTCTTCTTCATCAAGATCATCTACTACAAAGACTTCTATTAGAGAGAGCTCTGTCCAAAAATCTGTCATTAACTCTCATCAGACAGGGGGAGCTTTCTGCTTCAACATCTTTTGCCTTCTCTCAGATCATTGACAGAGAAGAACACTCTATACCTTTTATCTCATTCTGTACAGGGTTAATACTCCCTTCAAAAGTTTACCCAGTGGTGGCAAGACACCTTATCAAAAAATCCTAGTGTGGTTTTTAAGCACCTTATCAAAAGTTTATTGGTGTGTGGACACCTTATCAAAAATCCCTTGGTGCCTGGGCACCTTATGAACCGTCCTAGTTGATTCCTACCAAAGGTGGTAGAAGAGTAGACATACCCAGATTTATTGGGGAACTACTATAGATCCTTATGTCTTCTGTTCTTGATTATTTCTGTGTGCTTGTGCTTGTGCTGTGTGTCCTTTTTATTAATTCTGTAGCTCTCTATAACTCACACTAAATACACATATACCTAAACAGTAGTTTAATTTCTGCTATAAAACATATTAAAAATTTTAATACTCTATTCACCCGCCCTCTAGAGTAATTTAAGATCTGACCTCCACTTTCAATTGGTATCAGAGGGGTGTTGATTCTTTACAGGCTAACACCTGAATCACAAAGATCAACCAGATCATAATTTTTGTAAGAGTTTCCTTCTCTAAAATCTTATCTTATTTAAAACTCATGGCACAAAACAAGGAGTATTCCAGCACAAGACCTCCTATGTGCAATCTCAATAAGTTTGCACTATGGAAAGCAAGGATTAGGCTTTATATGAACTCCATTGATGAGGAGATTTTTAATGTCATCCTTACAGGACCTCCAGCACCTACAGCATCAGCTAGTATTGCTGCAACAACAGACAACACTGTTGTTCCACCTCCTGAGTGGACTGAGGCTCAGAAGAAGCAGAGAAATGCAGATGCAAAGGCCATGAACATTCTGGCCCTAACAATGTCTGATGACATATTCCAGAAAGTAGTTGAGTGCACCTCAGCAAAAGAAATCAGGGAATCTCTCAACAACATGGTAGCAGGCTCAACAGATGAAAGAAAAGATAGAAGATCTCACCTGATCTCTCAATATGAGAATTTCAAGAAGGGAGAATCAGAAAATGTAGCTGACATGTACAACAGGCTCAGCCTCATAATAAATGAGCTGATGTCTCTGGACAAAGTGATCTCACTCATAGAGATCAATGACAAAATCCTTATGTGCTTTCCCAGCACATGGGACTCCAGAATCTGGCCAATCAAAGAAGACAGAAGTCTAAATGAGATCACCACTGAAGCCCTGTTGGGCAAGCTCAAATCTTATGAGCAGCTCATCAAAACCAGGGAAACTGAAGAATCCACTTCATCCCCAACACCCAAGAAGGAAAGAAGCTTAGCCTTCAAGGCTGCAGAAGATAATGGAAAAGCTCCTGACAAAGAGGAGTTTATGAGTCTGATTACCAAAAGATTCTATAAGATGGCCAAGAAAGACTTCAGAAAACAACTATCCAGAAGTCATGACAAGCCAAGGTATGACAAAAAACATTCTAATGAAATCATATGCTTTGGCTGCAGGAAACCAGGACACATTGCTCCTGAATGTCCAGAGATTCAACACAAAAAGGACAAGAAGGAAAGAAGGAAAGAAAAGGAAGAAAAGAAGGGCTCCAGCAAATCTTCCTCCCATTCTCACAAGAAGAAGGGGAGAGGATTTGTAGCAACATCCTGGAGTGAAACAGAATCTGAATCAGATTCTTCATCTTCCTCCTCTGATGAAGAAGAAACAAAAGAAGATAGCCAATGCTTAATGGCTATTTATGACTCAGACAATGAGTCACAATCAACATCATCATCCAGCTCCAGTGATGATGAAGAAGAAAAAAGTTTTTGCATGATGGCAATCAATGCCTCAACTAACAATTCTGATGAAGAGAAATCAGAATCAGAAGCAGAAGATGACATTGATCAGGTATTATCTGACTTTGATTTTACCTCTATTGAATTCAAAGATGATTTCAAAACTCTTTGCCAAGACTTAATAAAATCTGAGAAAGAAATAATCTCTCTCAGAACTAAGTTAGTTGAAATGAACAATATAAGTGAAGAGAATGAAAATCTTAAGAAAGATTTGGCTGCCTCCAGAGAACACATTACTACTCTTGAGAGTAAGTTATCTGAAGCCAAAAAGCTTGAAGAATCCCTCAATGGGAGAAGTATCAGGATGATGGACATCACAAGCACTGTCAATGCTAGATTTAATAATAGCAAACTGGGCTTGGGTGCCTCATCAAGAGAGCCATCTCTGATTAAGAAAAACATCCTCTCCACACCCATAAAATTCATTTCTGCTAAAAGCAAAAAACTGCAGAAAGAAATAAAGACATTTCAAAGAAGTTTGTTAAGGATAAAAGAATTCAGAAGAATTAGTCGAACGACATTCGACAAAAGGATTCAAATTTGTCGAACGAGGCTCGACGAAAACTGAAAATAGACTTTCAGTATAGTTATAAAATGAATAATGATCGACGAATTTATTTAAATTCTTCGAACAAGCACTATACAGAAAACTCTAAGAATTCTAATCCTAAATATACCAATAATCCTTTTACTGAGTGGACTATACCTCCAAGGAGATATAATCCACAAGGCTACAAGGATCAGCCTGAAATGACATTTATTTCTGAATTTTGTGGTAACATAAAAGGACCCAAGGTAGTCTGGGTCAAAAATAACAAGTTTATGTTTTTGTCTTTGCAGGTACACAGCCATCCAAAACTAAATCAAAAATGGTACTTGGACAGTGGATGCTCAAAGCATATGATAGGGAACAAGGCCAACCTGAACAACTACAAGGCAAAACTTGGACCCAAGGTGATCTTTGGAGATTCCAACTGTGGACAAACCAAAGGTTATGGTCAAATTAAAATTGGAAAAGTGACATTCAAGGAAGTAACCTATGTCAAGGGTTTAAAACACAACCTCATCAGCATAAGTCAGTTATGTGATGAAGGTTATCAGGTAACATTTAATAAATCAGAATGCATCATTAAATCATCTGATAATGTTACTGTTCTATCAGGAATTAGACAAGAAAATATATATTTAGTAAACTTCAACTCATCTAAATCAGAAATCTGTTTATCTAATGAGTTAAGAAAATCTAGTGAATTATGGCATAAAAGATTAGGACATGTAAACCTTAGGACCATTGCTAAACTAGCTAAAGATAATCTTGTTAGAGGCTTACCATCAGGATCATATAAGAAAGAAGGTCTGTGTAGGGCATGTCAATTAGGTAAGCAAACCAAAAACAGTTTTAAATCAATATCTAAAAGTGATTCACCTAGAATCTTATACTTGCTACATATGGACCTTTTTGGACCTATTGCAATAAAGAGCTTAGGGGGAAAGTCTTACACTCTAGTTATTGTGGATGACTTCTCTAGATTCACTTGGGTGTTCTTTTTGAGAGAAAAGTCAGACTTTCTTAAGAGCATACAGATTGAGTACTCTACTATAGTTGCATACAGATAGATGTTTTGTTCATAACAATGATAAGAAATATCTTAAGAAATTTGAACCAAAATCTGAAGAAGGAATCTTCTTAGGATATTCAATAGTTAGTAAAGCATATAGGGTATTTAATAAATCCTCTCTTAAAATAGAAGAGTCTATGCATGTTTCCTTTGATGAAACTAACATGTTTTACAAGGAGAAGAACTCTTCTACCAAGAACACTTTGTAGGTACCAACTCTATGTGAAGAGCTTAAAGGGCTAAATCTACAGACAGAAGATTCACTGCATCCATTACCTCAAACTCTTGAAGATAGTGAAGAAGAAGATCATCCAGATCTTGTTGATTACCTGAATCAAGCAACATCAGAACATCCTCCACAGGATGCAATAGCTGAACATATTCCCAATGAAGACACTACTGCTGAACCAACTCCAACTGCTGACCACATCACAGTCAGAGATCATCCAATTTCACAAGTGATTGGTGATATCACAGTAGGTGTTCAAACAAGGCATCAACTACACCAAAATCAGATGCATACTTGCTTTCTATCACAAGTTGAACCTCTAACCATAAAAGATGCAGAACAAGATCCAAATTGGATTCTTGCAATGCAAGAGGAAATCAACCAGTTTGAAAGAAACAAAGTTTGGGATTTGGTTCCAAGACCAAGAGGCCATCCAGTAATTGGCACCAAGTGGGTCTTCAGGAACAAGCTTGATGAACAAGGAAATATTGTGAGAAATAAAGCAAGATTGGTAGCTCAAGGATATTCACAGGAAGAAGGCATAGATTATGATCAGACATTTGCCCCTGTTGCAAGGCTTGAAGCTATAAGGATTTTCTTGGCTGCATTCAAGAAGTTTAAGGTATATCAAATGGATGTGAAAAGTGCTTTTCTCAATGGAGACATCAAAGAAGAAGTCTATGTGGAACAACCACCAGGTTTCATCTCTCCAACTCATTCCTCCTATGTATTCAAACTTATAAAGCTCTCTATGGTCTCAAACAAGCTCCCAGAGCATGGTATGAGACCTTAGCTAACTTTCTCTTGGAAAACAATTTCTGTAGAGGCATGGTAGACAAAACATTATTTTATAAAGTACATAAAAATCAAACTCTACTAGTTCAAATATATGTAGATGACATTATCTTTGGATCTACTGATTCAAATTTGTGCAAAAGATTTTCCAATCTAATGCAATCAAGATTTTAAATGAGTAGTATGGGTGAATTATCCTACTTTCTTGGTCTTCAAGTGAAGCAAACCCAATCAGGAATCTTCATCTCTCAATCTAAGTATGCTAAGGAATTAGTGAAAAGATTTGGGATGTCTGACTCCTCTACTATGAAAACACTCATGGCCTCTAATGCTGTTATTAATACTGATGAATCAGGGAAACATGTTGATCAGAAACTGTACAGGGCAATTATTGGCTCTCTACTCTATTTAACAGCCAGTAGGCCAGACATAATGTTTGCTACATGCATTTGTGCTAGGTTTCAAGTTGATCCTAAAGAATCTCATCTTACTTTTGTAAAAAGGATTTTAAGATATATAGAGGGTTGCCCTAATCTGGGACTTTGGTATCCAACAACATCTGAATTTGAATTAACTGGATTCTTAGACTCAGATTATGTTGGATGCAGAGTAGATAGGAAAAGCACATCAGGAACTTGTCAGTTTCTTGGTGATAGACTTGTATCTTGGTTTTGTAAGAAACAAACATCTGTGTCTACATCAACAGCTGAAGCTGAATACTTAGCTGCTGGCAGCTGCTGCTCACAGATTTTGTGGATACAAAATCAGCTCCTAGACTATGGTGTCAACTTAAATAATTCAGTTATATTTTGTGACAACACTAGTGCAATATCTATAGCACAAAATCCAGTTCTCCATAGTAGGACTAAACACATAGAAATTAGGCACCACTTCCTCAGGGACAATGTGGATAAAAACAAAAATTGCCTACAGTTCATTTCTACTGATCTGCAAAGAGCTGACATTTTCACCAAGCCCTTGAATGAAAAGAAGCACATCTTCTTCATAAATCAACTAGGAATGATAGATGGAGATTCAATCTGCTAAAAATTAAGTATTTCTATTTTTTTTTTTATTTGTCGAACGAAGAACGACAAATTTGAATCATTTGTCGAACGGTGGCCTCTGAAACCTCTTAAAGGCAAAGTAAGTTAAGGCAATATCTTTTGTCGAACGACGGTCGACGAAAAAGATGCTCTCGTCGAACGCTTTCTGAAAAAGAAATAAAGCCTTTTCGACTTCAAATTTTATTAGGTTTTGTCGAACAGTGGTTTACGAATGCACCCTCATTCTTCGACCCTTCTATATAAGCTTTATTTTATCTTATTCTAAGCTTTACGCCTACAGAAATCGTCTTTCCCTCCAGTTCCCCTCTGCACTTGATCGTCAACTTTCTTTGCAGGAACAATGGCGACTCCTCAGGCCTCTCTGCACCAAATGAAGTTTGACGCGGGTTTCGACATTGACATGGACTCGTTTGCACAGTCAGACCAAATCTTCAAGGACATTCTTCAAACGCTGGATGAACAACATCTAAGGAAGCTTCTAAGTACCAGGCAGAAGATAACTGTTGTAGAGATAAAGGAATGGGTCTACACCGCAAAACCAGTCGATGAAAGCTTGTCGGGAACAATCTCAGGTCATCATGTCCCTCTCTCTCCCACCATCCTCTCTGAAATCTTTGGCTTTGAAAATGGTGAAGATAAATTAGACATAAGCTTAAATGAATTTGATGAAGCTTTAGTCAAAATGGGGCATCTGACTGGAAACCCTAGCCACCTTCTGAAAACGAATTTGT
The DNA here is from genome assembly GCA_033032865.1 of Dactylorhiza incarnata. Lineage (NCBI taxonomy): Eukaryota > Viridiplantae > Streptophyta > Magnoliopsida > Asparagales > Orchidaceae > Dactylorhiza > Dactylorhiza incarnata. Next base: position 18,538,348 of record JAWHQI010000005.1, read on the forward strand.
CTTAGGACTACAAGTTCTTAGCAGATATTATTGGAAAAGTCTTGCTGAGCAAGACTTCTGGGCATGACTATATCAGTAGGCACCAATTTCTGTTAATGGTGGCCTTAATGGAGAAGAAGAAAGTCAACTGGGGATCAATTCTTTTTGAATTGATTAAGAAGAAAAACTCTAAAGACAATGTATGCTTTGGAAGAATCTTAGGGATTTTTCTGCAGGAAAGGCATCCAGAGCTTCTGGTGTCACCAAAAGTAACAATAAATGCCAGCAAGAAGCTGACCTCAGCTCTCTTTGCTAAATGGGATAGAGTAATTCCCAAGAAGAATACAGGAGCTGAGGCATCAAGAAAAAGGAAAGCTTCTGAGGATCCAAGGACTGATCAAGTCACTCCCTCTACCCTTCTAGAAGATCCTTCCTCAGTTCCTCCTTCCTCTCATATTCTATCTCCACCTGCTCAACCCTCTCCTACACATTCTCATTCTTCATCCCCTCCTTCATCTGAAATGACACTCATCAATGATATCCCCCTCTCAACTGCCCATATCAGTGATGCTACACCTCCTCCTCTATCTTCAGAACCACTACCAACCACACCTCCCTCTCCAATACACAATGAATATCATTCACCTATTCATTCTCCTAGTCCAATCCATCTAGAAATTCCAACACATACCTCTATCATCAGTAATATCATTCCTCCAATATCATTTCCATCCACTTCACAACCATCCTCTAGTAATCCACCAGATTATCCGTCCCTCAACCTCTCTTCTATTGCTGATCAAGTTTTTGATCTTATCCTTCCTAAAATAAGCCAGCTCCTGGATGCAAAACTTGCTCCAGTTCTTCAGGCTCTTTCTACTTTATCTGCTAAAATAACTTCTCCTTCATTCTCCATTGCTGTCCCTTCTTCAAGGGGCCTAGATTCAGGCTGCCCTGAAGCTAGGCAGGGGGAGATGTCCTATGAAGAAGTTCCAGGAACAGAAGAACCTCCAGAAGAAGATGCAGAAGTTACAATTTTTGATACAGATATAGTTAGTTCAGCTACACAAGTTATAGAAGAAATAAATAATATATGCATTCATCCATCCTGTGATCTATACAGCTTATTATCAAAATTTGATGTCACATATACTTCAAGGGTATCACCAAAGGTATACATAGAGGACCTATCAAAGGCTCTAATATGCCTTCCTCAGAAGACTCATTCTGATGTCATACAAAATTTCATCTCTTCCATTCCTTCATTCACTGATCAAGACATTCAAATAAAGGATCACTCTGCAGAATATGAAGATGATCTTGTAGAATTTCTTGATGATACAACAGCCTCACAATTTACTTCTTCACCTCCAAATCCTGTATGGAATGAAGAACCAATGCCAAGCTTTGATGAAATTTGGAAAGAAGCAGATGCTGAGTTTGACAAAGCTGAAGAAGAAAGATTAAAGGCTCGTGAAGCAATCAAGAGAATTGATGACTTATACAATAAGCCAATCTCATCTTCTGACTCTGTTGATAATGATGACAACAGTGATTCTGATGATATACTTTCAAAGAAAAGAAAGAAAAGAACAGCTAAGTCAAAAGCTGCTCCCAAGCACCCAAATCCAAATAATGACATTCCTCTGTACATTTTATATAATGTTCCTCTTGATGAGAAAACTCCTCACTGGATGAAGCTCTCCAGAAATGAGAACAATATGAGGATGAAATTCAAAAAGACTGGCTACATCCCTGACAAACCAGTCAAGCACAATCATCCTCCTCCTCCTCCTCCAGCAGCTGGTGCAACAGGATTTCAGATGTTTCATCTCTATCTCAGAAGCCAAGCTCTCAACACTCTAGGAGATCTGGTAGTTCTAGTGGTTCTCAAGCCTCTGGATCAGCCAGTGCTCCTTTCTCTAAGAGATCAACACCTATCCATCAAGAAAGTCAAATCTTTTCCTCTCCTAAAATATCTTCAGAATACAAACTTCACATATCTGATGGATCTCTTCACAGAGATAGAGTACCTCAAAAGGTCACTCAAGACAAAAATGATTCAGAAGATACCTATTACTGTCCAGATCCAGAAGAAGAGAAAATCTGTCAGATGGCAAGGCTGAAAGAAATAATTGCATATGCACAGATTAAAAAGACTAAAGCAGAAGGCAAAGATTTCTCGGGGTTCTCAACCATGTCAGAATACAGAAGAAAAGAACTTGAAAAATACAAATCTGTTAAATCATTCAATGCTGAGGAATACAGTGATATGCACCCAGAAGCATTTATCCCTCATGTCAAAGAGCAGAAAATCATTGGAGCTCAAGATTTATATATCAACAAAAAGAAATCAGAAGACCCCAACAGGAAAATCATATTCAAGCCACCTTCTCAGAACAAAAAGTCTTAAATAAATTGCTTGATTATGAATGTAAAGTTTCTAAACTCAGAGCATTTATTTTCTATCTTATCTATTTTTTTTCATTGTTGCTCTGTGGTTTATACTTTCTGTTGTACTTATTTGATTATTTGTCAATTAGTATCCTAACCCAAATAGGGGAGATTGTTGTAACAACCCTATTACTAATTTGGGCTAGGATCACTATAAGTTGATTAGGATTTGTTTTGACCCCAATGTATAGTCTTAGGGTTAAGTTTTAGGCTGATTAGATTGGCAGAACTTGGAAAATTCAAGATCAACACATGGCAAGTTGTGTTCGACAAATGACCAGATTCGTTCGACAAATTGCTTCCAGCAGACTGAAAAAATTCACAGTTATAATGGCCGACGAATTCTTTGCCAGCGCTCGACAAATGACTAGCAGTGGTCGACAAATTCTGTGCCAGCGCTCGACAAATGACTAGCAGTGGTCGACGAATTCTGTGCCAGCGCTCGACAAATGACTAGCAGTGGTCGAAGAATTCTGTGCCAGCGCTCGACAAATGACTAGCAGTGGTAGACGAATTCTAGCCAGCGCTCGACAAATTGCCTTCTGTCGTTCAAATTTATATTTTAAGTGGATGTCAGTTCTCTGAACTCAAATCAGCAACATAACGGATATATTTATTTCTCTTTGGACGTATTCAAACAGCCAAGTAAGGATATCTTTCTCATTTATTATATCCTTATATTCCTTCTATTCCAAGAAGAAGTATAGCCGTTGACATTTAATGCCAAAGGCATCTTTCTCGACAAAAGGAATTAAAAGGACCTGCCAAAATTGTTTTGGGTGGCTGCCTGGTTCCAAGAAGGATTTAAGTCAGAAAAAGACATTCCTTAAAGATACAAAAAAAATTGAATTTGAAAAGATATATACATACAGTTATTATAAGAAAAAGGAAAATAGAGAACAGCACAAAGAACTGAGATGGTCGTCTTCCGTGAAAAACATAAGGAAAAACTTGACTATCACTTTCTTCAATCTCTGATCATATAGCAAGGAGGATAGAAGAAGCCTTTCAGAAGAAGAAGAAGAAGCAAATACACTATTCTTTCTCAGCTTTCTTCTTCATCAAGATCATCTACTACAAAGACTTCTATTTGAGAGAGCTCTGTCCAAAAATCTGTCATTAACTCTCATCAGACAGGGGGAGCTTTCTGATTCAACATCTTTTGCCTTCTCTCAGATCATTGACAGAGAAGAACACTCTATACCTTTTATCTCATTCTGTACAGGGTTAATACTCCCTTCAAAAGTTTACCAAGTGGTGGCAAGACACCTTATTAAAAAATCCTAGTGTGGTTTTTAAGCACCTTATCAAAAGCTTATTGGTGTGTGGACACCTTATCAAAAATCCCTTGGTGCCTGGGCACCTTATGAACCGTCCTAGTTGATTCCTACCAAAGGTGGTAGAAGAGTAGACGTACCCAGATTTATTGGGGAACTACTATAGATCCTTGTGTCTTCTGTGCTTGATTATTTCTGTGTGCTTGTGCTTGTGCTGTGTGTCCTTTTTATTAATTCTGTAGCTCTCTATAACTCACACTAAATACACATATACCTAAATAGTAGTTTAATTTCCGCTATAAAACGTATTAAAAATTTTAATACTCTATTCACCCCCCCCCCTCTAGAGTAATTTAAGATCTGACCTCCACTTTCAAGTGTGATCAACATGAACCCCATCATCATCCTCATTATTGTAATCATTCTCATCATCTTCATCATTATATAAGTTCTTCTTCTACTCCCCCTCAGATAGGGCATCCATCCTTTCTTGATCAGTGGAATCCAAGAAATCTGAGGAGTTATCAGGAATTAGACTTATCCTTCTTTCAAGATTAAAGATAACTTGATCAATCTTACATTGTAAATCACCAGGAGAATCTAATTGCTCCTCATCATTCCTTACTGAATCAGCAGGCACGGTGTGTGCATTACTATCAAATCCTACTTCTAGAGGATTAGGAGCACCAGTTTGATCTTTAGTACGATCTCCTTCATTTCCATCAGGCTTCTCCTTTGCAGCAGTAATATCCTCATTCTTCTCATTTTCATGATCTTCATGAATCTCTTTATCTTTACTGCTTTCAGATCCTTGATTATCATCAACTGGAACATTCTCAACAGGGTCTGAGTCTGAATCAGAATAGATCATTCGAACCTTCTTGTGTCCTTTTATTAACTTTCTTTTCTTATCCTTTACTTCATATGGCTGATTCATGTGGAGCACCCTTGAGAACCTGTCCAGAGTTCTTATATTCATTCTCTTAAGATAATGAAGATTTGATCCTTTTGAGCTATCAAATTGTTCAGGGTATGAATTCAAAAGGTGGAGAGATAGAATTCTGCCAAAGTTAGGAGCCTACAGACATTCTTTAATACTTTAGTAGACCACGACATCCCATGCGGTCTTTTTCTTCATGACCACCCTTGTCATCAGCTCAAACATGTACTTTGATATGGTGTCATGAGACCCAGGTTTACACAGAATTGCTTTGCCTACTATGTCAGATAACAGCTTCCCTCTTTGGTTGAAATGCTTCCTCTTTAGTGATCCTATGCCATTCTTGGATAAAAATGAGTCACTGAGACTGGTGGGGGAAGGAAGGGTTGTCTCAACGGCTAAGTCGGGTTTTGGGTGTGTAAGTTATTTAATCAGCATTGCTCTATTTATATGTGTATTATTTAAGTTTTCCTTAAAGAGAGATGTTGATTTGACTTAATAATTAGTTGATTTAATTAACCTACCCCGTCTCAGAGGATCCGCTGGGACAAGGTAATGTTAACCGCTGAGACGACTTAGCTGTCTCAGCGGTTCAGCTGAGACTTTCTCATCTTAACTCACTGTCTAGTAGTGAACCCTTTTAAATACAATTGTTTGTCTCCCTAATTATGTCACTAAGTGTTTTGAAGTATTATCATCTTCTAGCAAAGCTTAAGATACAAAATAACATGCATGTTAGACAATATGAAATGTTGATGCCTATTCAATATTCAACATTCCTAGCTCAATCTTGAATAAATTAAACTTAGTCTCATCCAATGGATTTGTAAATATATCAGCAACTTGATTGTCAGTGGAGACATGTTCAAAGAAGATATCTTTACATTCTACAAGTTCTCTAATAAAATGATACATGATTTCTATATGCATAGTCCTGCTATAAGAGACAGGATTCTTATCAATAGAAATTGCACTATATGAGTCACAGAACAGTGGAGAGTGACTTACCTTAAGGTTGTAGTCCTCTAGCTGGTGAAGTATCCACAGACTTTTTGCACAACAGCTCCCTACAACAATGTACTTAGACTCAGCTGTGGATATTACCATACTAGTCTGTTTCTTGCTACTCCAAGAGATCAACCTCCTGCCTAGGAATTGACAAGTTCCACTGGTACTTTTCCCATCTTCTTTTCATCCTGCAAATTCAGCATCTGAAAAGCCAATTAGTTCAAATTCATTGTTCTTAGGGTACCAAAGGCCAGGATGTTGGCTGCTTTTAAGGTATCTCAAAATCCTCTTTGCAGCTGAGTAGTGAGATTCCTTAGGGCACGCTTGATACCTGGCACAAACACATGTTGCATACATAATATTTGGTCTACTAGCAATCAGATACAACAGGGATCCAATTATACACATATATATGGATTCATCAAAGGGCTTACCCTTCTCATCCTTGTCTACGGAAATATTGGACCCCATGGGAGTTTTCATGGTGGAAGCAGATTCCATCCCAAACTTCTTGATAAGCTCCCTAGTGTACTTGGTCTGAGAGATAAATATCCCTTCATCAGACTGTTTCACTTGGAGGCCAAAAAAGTACTTGAGCTCTCCCATGCTCCTCATCTCAAACTCCCCCTGTATAAGGTTGGCAAACCTTTTGCAAAGGTTGTCATCAGTAGACCCAAAAATTAGGTCATCAACAAAATTTTGTACTACGAGACACTTGTCCTTTATTTCCCTAAGAAACAATGTACTATCTATTTTTCCCCTCAAGAACTTGATGAGAAAGCTAAATAAGGTCTCATACCAGGCCCTAGGGTCTTGCTTTAGACCATATAAAGCTTTCCTAAGTAAATAAACATGGGAGGTAAGAGTTGGATGATTAAAACATGATGGTTGATCCACATATACCTCTTCATTCAAATCTCCATTTAGAAAGGCTAACTTGACATCCATCTGGTATACCTTGAAACCCTTGTGGGCAGCATAGGAAAGGAATAATCTAATTGCCTCTAACCTTGCAACTGGGGCAAAGGTTTGGTCAAAGTCTATACCTTCTTCTTGCTTGTATCCCTTGGCTACTAGTCTAGCTTTATTCTTGATGATGATACCATTCTCATCTAGTTTGTTTCTGTAGATCCATTTGGTGTCAATTATGTTGTGTCCTTGTGGTTTTTGCACCAACTTCCATAATTTGCACCTCTTGAATTGTTGTAGCTCCTCTTGCATAGCTTGATTCCAGAAGAAATCTTGATTAGCTTCCTCAAACTTCTTGGGCTCAATCTGAGATAGGACGCTCAGGAATAGAGCTTCATTATGCGGCCTGCTTTTGGTGATCACACCTTGGTTCTCATCTCCAATAATCAAGTTCCTTGGATGATCCCTCAGATGTCTGGTTGTTGCAGGCAATCTATCAGCATTCTGTTGCACTTCCTCTAGAGCATCAGGTTCTTCAGCAGCCTGTTGATCTTCATCTTGAAGTGCTTCAACCTCTGAATTGATTTTGCTGGTGCTGGGTATGTCTTGTATAGACAGCTCTTGCATCTTCTTATCATTTCTTGTCAAAACAAGAGAACTGGACCAGCCCTTATAAAGTAGGTTAGTCTTATCAAAGACAACATGCATAGATTCCTCAACAACATGAGTCTTCTTATTGAATACTCTATAGGCTCTACTATGTGAGCTATATCCAACAAGAACACCAACATTGCATTTTTCAGCAAAACTTTGTTAGTTGGAATTTGACATTATTTAAAATGTAATAATTGCAAACAAAGATTCTAAAATATGAAATTATTGGTTGTTTGCCTTTCAGAATCTCATAGGAGTTTTTTCCAAGGGCCTTATTGATGGAAGCTCTATTCAGAACTTAACAAGCAGTATTGACTGCCTCGGCCCAAAAATATTCTGGGAGTGAGGAGTCACTAAGTAATGTTCTACCAGCTTCTATCAAGGTCCTATTCCTCCTCTCAGCCACACCATTTTGTTGTGGAGTCCTTGGGGAGGAAAACTCTTGGGTGATACCAAATTCTTGACAAAACTTTGTCATGGCCCCAGATTGAAATTCTGTACCATGGTCAATTCTAGTTTTGACCACAGTACACTGTAATTCATTCTGAATTGCTTTGACATAGTTTATAAAGATATCTAAAGTATCAGATTTCTTCTTAAGGAAGAATACTCATGTATATTTTGAGTGATCATCAACAATCACTAAAGTATACAACATCCACCTAAGCTCTGAATGGGCAAAGGACCAAACAAGTCCATATGCAACAGATATAGACATCTTTCAATGTCTTTGGAGCCAATGCTTTTAAAGGTGACCTTAGTTTGCTTACCCATTTAGCATGCATGACAATGACTACTTTTAACACATTTCAAATTTGGACTATTCCTAACAAGGTTTTTAGAAAACAATATATACATTGTCTTGTAGTTAATGTGGGCAAGTTGATGCATGATGCGCTCCCCGACACGATCGCTACGAATAAATACAAGTTCCCTCTCAATGTTCTAATTTATACATTCGCACAAAAATTAATCGCAGCATACATAGAACGCAATATTTATCAATCCAACGTTTATGACGGGTAGCCACACCGCGATAGATCGAATAAGGGCTATAGGCCAAATTCTTTCAGGGTAAAAGGACCCTCCCGATCCGATCAAGATAGTGTTGTACCAAAAGAAATCCACCGAAAACCAAACGATTTCGGAAAAATGGTAGATCTCTCCCAACAAAAAGAAAGTGAGGTTCGCCAATCCTCTCGAAGTTAAGTCGATTACGAAGAACGCAAAAATCAGTCGAAGAAAACCATGAGTATTTAAGTGATTCGAAGATCACGCCAAAATTACCAACACAAGAAATTAACAAGAGAGAAATCTCACGAGTAGAAATTTCGTTACCCCGCTAGAGATCGGATTATACTCAAGCATGCACTCACCCGATCGCTCTTCAACGGATCCACCGGAGTTGCATCGTTTGGAGAGAAACTCGTCCGCCTTCGTCGCTTCACGCCGAATTCGGTTCCGCGGGAGTCCAACCTTTGCACCTTGGCCGGTCACTTGTAGGAAGAGAGGAAAGGTGGTGGAGTTGTTGTAGCCGAGTAGAGAGGGGGGGGGGGAGAGGGGGGAGGTGGCCGAATCCCTTGGTGGGGAAAAGGGTGGTCGGCGACTATGGAGAGGAGCAAGTTAGGAGGCGGCGACTGTGTTGTGGTCGAACTTCCAAGAGGGAGTGAAAAGAGAGGTGGCGGTTAGGAGAAGGGAGAGATTAAGAGGAGGCAAGATTAGGGTTTCAGTTTTTCTTAATCATTCAATAATAATAATTTCTACTACATGTGGCCTGTTATAGACTTACAACAAACTTGGCTATACGCAGCCCTGTTTAAAACAAAATTATGAAATAAAACAAAGTCTAAATATTAAGATAATAATAAAGAAACGACATGATAAAATTTAAATAATAGTTATAATAAAATAATTATAATTATTAATCTTGTGCCTCGGGCGGAGGTTGTAACGGCGATGACGTTCATCAAAACTATTGTCGCGACGGTGACGACGTAGGTCTTTGGTTGGAGAGGCGCCATCATCCGTAAGCACATCGGTACCATCCGTAAGCGCGTCGTTATCAACATCTTCATGTTGAGGGTCGTCATCGCCATCAATCCTCCCCCGCTCAAAAGTACTTATCACCGATGAGTTGTCTTGAATGTAGCGGCGGAGAAGAGTATCATCCGAAAGAGCCACCTCTGATTCTGGAAGCCACGAGTCATCGGAGGCCGGACGATCACGCCAACGAATCAAGTAGCGGCGATTGTCGCCGCTAAGAGAGGAGAGCACATCATCTTTGAGGATCATGTCAGGCACATAAGTGGTTCGGGGAATTTTGGAAAAGCATTAGGCAAATAAGGAGAAAAAGTTTCGTCATCAACAGTCGACGTACCTCCAGTGGGGACCGATGAAGAGAGCGATCCAGGCACAAGCTCACCCCCCAACCCATTAGAAAATTTAGTGGAACCAAATGGACGGACGAATAATTCAAGTGGCGGAGAAATATATGGGGTTAAATCCGAAACATTGAAAATAGGGGAGATTCCCCAATCAGTGGGTAACTCCAAAAGATATGCGTTTTCTCCTAATCTATTTAAGATTTGAAATGAGCCCGCTCGCCGATTCGCCAACTTTTTTATGGTGCCCGAAGGCAACCGTTTAGGGATGAGACACACCATAACCAAATCGCCAACCTTCAAGTGAGACGCTCACTTATGTATGTTAGCATGAGATTGATAAGATGCGTATTGTGTAGTTAGCGCGTCCTGTGAGGACTCGACGCAACCAACTCGACCAAAAGCCCAGACTGTTGGTGAAGGCGCAATCTATCCTTTATAGAGCTGGTAACCCGAGCAGGATCCATGGGACAGCCAGTTAGGCCCACGGGGGACACGCCCTTCTGCTTCAAATAGCACCACAGCGTCGGGGCGATTGCTGACCGCAGCCCAACAATCCCCCCCAGCAACGACCCGGGGTTTCGAATCCACGACCCCCTCTGATACCACTTGTGGGGACTCGATGCAACCAACTCGACCAAAAGCCCGGAATATTGGTGAAGGCGCAATTTATCCTTTTTAGAGCTGGTCACCTAAGCAGGATCCACGGGGCAGCCAGTTAGGCCGACGGGGGACACGCCCTTCCGCTTCGAATAGCACCGCAGCGCCGGGGCGATTGCTGACTGCAGCCCAACACGTCCTTAATGTGCGTATACAAATTATGGACATGAGAGGCAAAGTCTTGTGAAAATTGACTTTACTTATATGATGGAGGTAACGGAATCAAGTCAAGTGGCACCGACGCCTTATATCCGTGCACAATTTCATTCGGAGATAACCCTGTGGACCTACTTTTTGAAATATTGTATGCTAACTGAGCATGGGAAAGGATGAGGTCTCATGTACCCTTGTGGTCACCTACAAGACAACGGAGTAAACTACCCAAACTTTGATTGACCACTTCTGTTTGCCCATCCGTCTGTGGATGGTAGGCCGAAGAAAACAAAAGTTTGGTGACCATAATTTTCCAAAGGGTCTTCCAAAAATAACTAGTAAACTTTACATCCCTATCAGTCACTATAGTCTTAGGGACGCCCCGATGCCCAACGACCACTTTAAACTATAATTTTGTGACATGTGACGCATCATTTGTATTATTACACACAATAAAATAGGCCATTTTAGAAAACTGGTCCACCACTACCAAGATGGAATCGTGACATCTAAAGGTGAGTGGGAGACATAACAGCAAATCCATACTAATGTCTTCCCATGGGTTAGACGGAATCAGGAGCGGGGTATAAAGACCCGCGTTCGTCTTGTTACCCTCAGCCAGCTGGCACACGCGACAACTCCCCACAATTTTATGCGCTGTGTACTTAAGGCCCGGCCAATAAAACTGATCCTCCACTAACGAGATGGTCTTGTCATGCCCAAAATGACCACCTAATTCGCCGCTATGCAATTCCCAAACGATGAAATGGCAAAGGGACGAGCGAGGGATACATAACTTGGCGTGCTTAAATAAGTAACCGTCAAGGATATAATACGCGGAAATGGTAGTGGGTGCGTCGCCTTGAGCGGATAGATAGAAATCCTTGAAATCTGGGCAATGGACAAATTCATCCTTAATGCGTTCAATCCCAATGACCTTCACTTCTAACGTGGATAATAATAAAGAGACGCGACTAAGGGCGTCCACCACATGATTAAGACTTCCCTTAAGATGTTTGATTATGAAGGTGCACTCTTGAAGATAGGAGACCCATTTAGAATGTCGGGGGCTGACCTTACTTGGGGAGTTGACAAATCTCAACGCCTCGTGATCGGATTGGATAACAAACTCCTTAGGGAGTAAATAATGTCGTCAATGTTGGAGGCAGCGAATAACGGCATAAAACTCGCGATCATAATTTGAATAGTTTAACTTCGGGCCTGCCAGCTTCTCACTAAAGTACCCATCAGGATGACCCTCCTGACTCAACATGCCTCCAATACCGATCCCAAATGCATCACCTGACAATTTAAAAACTTTACCAAAATCCGGCAACCGCAAAATGGGAGCTTCTGAGATCCGAGCCATAATCGTTTGGAACGCTTTAGTGGCTGCTTTCGTCCAAGTGAAATCACCCTTTTTCATGCACTCCGTGATCGGTGCCATGATACTACTAAAGTCACGAATAAATCGGCGATAAAACATAGCTAAACCGTGGAAGCTCCTAACATCACGAATGTTGGTGGGTTCCAGCTAATCCTTGATGGCTTGGATCTTCTTAGGATCCACATGTATGTCTTCTGAACTCACAATATAGCCAAGGAATTCTACGGAAGCCACATAGAAAGTACATTTTTTGACATTGACAGATAATTTTTCCGCTCTCAACGTCGCTAGGATAGTCCTCAAGTGAGACTCATGATCGGTAGTAGACGTACTAAAAATGAGAATGTCATCAAAATATACCACGATAAATTTTCCCATGTAGGGTTGGAAGACATGTGTCATCATCCTAGAAAAAAGTACTTGGGGCATTGGAAAGCCCAAACGGTATCACTAACCATTCGTAAATCCCTTACTTAAAGGTTGTCTTCCACTTATCACCCTCCCAAATTCGAATCTGGTGGTAGCCACTCCTAAGATACAATTTTGAAAAGATCTTGGTTCTGGCCGGCTAGCATACCCAACAAGTCATCCAAGCGAGGGATGGGAAATCGATATTTAATCGTAATTTTATTTATGGCCCGACTATCCACACACATCCTCCATGAGCCATCTTTCTTAGGAGCTAGCAATGCCGAAATGGCACACAGACTCTTACTATGACGGATGAACCCCTTTTGTAACAAATCTGAAATTTGCATTTGTAACTCCAAGTGCGCGGAAGGGCTTAACTGATAGTGAGATAGGTTGGGTAACGAGGAACCCATAATGAAATCTATTGCATGTTGGATGTCTTGGCAGGGGGGTAACGTAGACAGTAACTCATCTGGATACACACCCTTAAATTCCTCTAAACTCTCAAACGTAGACTCGTCTTCCTTGACTTGAAAGAAAACTAACGCATATAGGACACCATCCAAAAATATATGGCGCGCAAATTCCTTCTAACCTATTAGGCTTAAGGTTTTCTTCTCTACAGGCACAATTGTGTCTTTAGAGGCGACCGAAGGATCCTTAGGTGGAGTGGGTTTCAAGATAATGGTCTTGCCATTAAACTTGAACTCATAAATGTTGGCTCGCCCGAAATGAGTGACATCATGGTCATAATGCCATGGGCGTCCTAATAACACATGACAGACATCCATGGGGATGACGTCACACCAAACCTTTTCAGAATAAGCCTTGATGGTAGGGGGTACCAAACAACGCCTCGCTATCGGAATGGATGTCTTATTAACCCAAGCAACCTTATAGGGGTGTGGGTGCGGTTCAGTGTCTAACAACATCTGGGTCACCGCATTTTCCGAGATCACATTCATATAACTACCGCTGTCGATAATCAATTTACACCACTTCTCTCCGCTCTTAAAATTTAACGAGAAAATATTCGTCCTATTCCAATCATCTGAAGCATGTGGTGTCGCTAAAATACAACTCATCACCATCATATGGTTATCATCCTCTATATCGCTAGGCTCTCCTTCTGATTCAGATTCCTCACCGGCCTCATACATGAGCTCGGTGGATTCAGTCGAGGTATCTAACAGGGCTAGCTATGGGATTGGGCTTAGTGGGACATTCACCAGCGTAATGTCCTTGAATCCCACAAGTAAAACACGTTGCATTTATTTTGTTAATCCTACCCACCAGCACTCTCTCACCAGTCGGGTTTCGTATATTCCTAATCGTGATGACAACAGAGTTCGAGTCAGCGGACCGGAACTTACCCTTATCCTTCAGGGATAATAGGGAGGAGGTCTTAAGAGGGACTTTCCCTTCGAAAATGTACGCGTCTTGGATTTATGAGCAAGGTGCTTCTCAATATCCAATGCGGCATTACTGGTGGTGCTTAAATTTGTGTCCATAACGAAGGAGTTTACCTTGAATGTCGGGATTAAGTCCTTTACGAAACCGTGAAAAGGTGACCTCAGAAATCTCCCTAACATCGCACCTAACCATCATGTCCTTCAGGAGGCCCATGTACTCCGCGACCAATCGATTCCCTTGTCTAAGGGAAGCTAACTCATCAAACATTTGCGTTCGATGGTATGTATGAACGTATTGATCATTCAACACGGCTATCAATCCTGCCCAACTGATGGGGGGACACCATCCACCGCACCCAGACGTCGTTCCTCATTCAACCAGACGTCTTAGCCCTACCCAACAATTTCATATGGACTACGCACACCTTGTCCACGTCAGTCAGATTCTGCCACTGAAAGTAGCACTCTATCTCCATAACCCAATCCAAGAAAACTTGGGGGTCACCCAACCCATCATATGATGGTGGTTTGATCTATACGACCCTAATGATATCAAAATTGTACGGTGCTCGCGGGACATGTTCGGATTATTATTATGATTAATATTCCCTTCATCATGTTGGAGGACTGCAGGATTTGGTGGGGGTGGTTCCTGAATGTTATTATTGTTAACATTCCCTTCTACACGTTGGCGGGCTGCATGATTTTGAGGTGCCATTTGGACTAACCTCATTTCGTGAAGTATCTCCCAAATGTCCATCAACTGATCGTTAAACTCCTGACGGAGTTCATCAATAGTTGTTGGACCAAGACCCGTGTGCCGCTCATCCGTCATCTGGGAAGAGGACGTGGGATACTCTGTGCCTAGTCTCGTACGCATACAAATTTAGAACAACAAATGATTCAGACCAGAAATTTTTATAAAATATTAATTTGTTCCCTCCAAATAACTAGGGTAAGTAATATTTTTTTTGATTTTCTTGTAGAAAATAGTACGAAGTTGTGCAAAAAAAATTTATTTTTTGCTGGAAAATAAAAATTTTAGTCCGCTATTCGCAGACCACCAATTAAGAATTTTGATATTTTAAACACGAAATCGTGTGAAGATTGTGTATGACGGCATTCTAAGAAAATTTTAGGAATGTGTGAATTAAGAAATTGACACAAACCTCCCTCTGATACAAAATTGATGCAGGCTGCGCTCCCCGACATGATCGCAACGAACAAACACGCTTCCCTCTCAACGTTCTAATTTATACGTTCGCACAAAAATTAATCGCAGCATACACACAACGCAATATTTATCAATCCAACATTTGCGACGGGTAGCCACACTGCGATAGATCGAATAAGGGCTATAGGCCAATATTCTTTCAGGCTAAAAGGACCTCCGGATCCGATCGAGCTAGTGTTGTACCAAAAGAGATCCACCGAAAACAAAACGATTTCGGAAAAATAGTAGATCTCTCCCAACAAAAAGAAAGAGAGGTTCGCCAATCCACTCAAAGTTAAGTCGATTACGAAGATCGCAAAAAAACCATCGAAGAAAACCACGAGTATTCAAGTGATTCGAAGATCACGCAAAAATTACCACCACAAGAAATTATCAAGAGGGAAATTTCACAAGTAAAAATTTCAATACCCCGCTTGAGATCGGATTATCCTCAAGCATGCACTCACCCGATCGCTCTTCAATGGATCCACCGGAGTTGCATCGTTTGGAGAGAAACTCGTCCGCCTTCGTCGCTTCACGCCGAATTCAGTTCCGCGGGAGTCCAACCTTTGCACCTTGTCCAGTCACTTTTAGGACGAGAGAGGAAAGGTGGTGGAGTTGTTGTAGCCGAGTAGAGAGGGGGAGAGAGAGGGGGGAGGTGGCCGAATCCATTGGTGGGGAAGAGGGTGGTCGGCTACTATGGAGAGGAGCAAGCAAGGAGGAGGCAGCTGTGTTGTGGTCGAACTTCCAAGAGGGAGGGAAAAGAGAGGGGGCGGCTGGGAGAAGGGATAGATTAGGAGGAGGCAAGATTAGAGTTTCAGTTTTTCTTAATCATTCAATAATAATAATTTCTACTACATGTGGCCTTTTATAGGCTTACAACAAACATGGCTATACGCAGCCCTGTTTAAAACAAATTTATGAAATAAAACAAAGTCCAAATATTAAGACAATAATAAATAAACAACATAATAAAATTTAATTAACAATTATAATAAAATAATTATAATTATTAATTATTAATCTTGCGCCTCAGGCGGAGGTTGTAACGGTGATGACGTTCATCATAACTATTGTCCCGGCGGTGACGACGTAGGTCTTTGGTGGGAGAGGCGTCATCATCCGTAAGCGCGCCGGTACCATCCGTAAGCGCATCATTACCAACATCTTCATGTTGAGGACCGTCTTCATCATCATAAGTCTCGTGTGCCATTGAACACAAAGAGACTCACTCTCATTAGCTACAAGACATAAAGGAGATAAAGAACTATTGCAAATAAAGTCTAAGCAATTAACATTCCCACTCCTAGTGCCTGAGAGAATGACCTCTAAGTCAATTGACTTTTTGATCAAGCACTTGTCATTGTGGAATTCAATGACATAGCCCAAGTCACATAGTTGACTTATGCTTACAAGGTTGTGATGCAACCCTTCAACATAAGCTACCCTTGTTATTGAAACTATGTCATTGGTAATCATTACATATCCTTTGGTGACTCCTCTATCAGAACCTCCAAAGATTACTTTAGGTCCATTCTTCATAGGAGTGTAATCCTGTAGAAGAATCCTAGTTCCTTTTATGTGCCTTGAGCACCCACTGTCCAAGTTCCATATTTCCCTTAGACTAGTACTTGAACTATCCTGCAAAATATAATTCATTTTCCCTTAGGATCCCAATTGATTTTGGGTCCTGGGTTCTTGTTACCATAAAAAGACACACTTCCACCCACTGCTGCTTTTGTAGGAAAGCTCCTTTTTGCAATAGGCACATTAGTGTTGTGCCAACAATCAATGGCAAAGTGTCCCACTTTTCCACAGCACTAACATTCGTGGATGTTGTACCTTCTTTTCTGAACACTTCTTGAGGCAAAAGAAGCATCAGGATGCTTATGTTCAGTGAAGAAGGTAGCAACATTCTTCCTCTTCCAGTTAGCAATCACTTGGCTTGTTGACTGTCTATAACTTGTCTTAGCAGACTTTATCTGAATGATATCAGTTGGTCTTAGTTTTGCAGCTAAGCATGAGTTGATGGCATCAGATACTGTACAGTTAGACTTGATTATAGGCCTGAGAGCAACCATGGGTTTTGCTGAATGAGATTTAGAAGAGGTAGCTTCCTTACCCTTGAATGTGGGGGTTGATGTACCAAATACAAAAGGTCCATGATGGTCCATTTAAATTTCTTCATGGGGTGCTTTCAAAGCACTCATCCCCATTCCCTTTCTCCTACCATTGTTAGGAGTATTCCCCTTATTATAGGAGCTTCCATTCTTCCAGTGACCATACATGTTGTCCTGGTCATACTTGATAGAGGGAAGCAACACCTTTTGAAAGGTTGTATGAGGCTTAACATTAGCCTGGTCCTTTCCTCCATTCCCAGCACTTACTGCCACTTTATTGAAACCCAGTCCTCTCCTATTTCTTTGGGAGGAGAATGTGTCAATGATGGGCAGTATTGATTTGGGTTTGGAGAATTGAGCCACTGAGCTTTTCTCCTTGAGAATCTTCTCTTCAAGTTCCTTAATGACCTTGTTCTTATGGTGCTTAGCTGGAATATTGTTATTCCCTTCAGCTGACTAATTTCTCTACTTATTTGAGCCATTTAGGTAGCTGACTCGGGGCATTCAGGCTTTACTTGCTGAAGGGGAGCAATTTCTAGAGCTTGCCTTTTGGCTAGCTCCTTGCTCTTTTTCAGAGCTTCCAAGAGGGCACCATACTTGTCAATCAATTGATTGACATCCACCTAAGATTCTAAACTGCTTTTATCATTAGATGAAACTATTTCAGATTCTGTAATTGACTCATAATCAGAAGAAGGAATGAAAAGAGTTGATACCTGATCATGATGATCCTGATTGTCTTCACCATCAGATAAAGCCATTAAGCCATAACATTCTTTGACATCTTCATACACATCAATGTCACTATCTAAATATGACAGAGGGTCCCTGATGCCTATCTTAGCAGCTGGATAATCTTCATCCTCAGCAGTTACAAACAGCCCTATATAGGCTTCCTCTTCTTCATTTGAATTTGAAGATGAAGATTCAGATTCACTCCAGCTCCTTTACTTCTTTGCTAGGAAGGATTTTACACCTTTCCTTTCCTTGTGGTGATGTGGCTTCTTATCACCTCTTTCTTTTCTCTTGATTGGACTATCAGCTATGACATGTCCAGGCTTGCTACAACAATAACAGATAACATTATTTTAAACATGTTAAATAGGTTTAGTTTCATACATGTCACCCTTGGGGTGCAGCCTCCCTAATTTGTTGTGTTCCTTCTTGGGATGTGAAGAGGAGGAAGGTATGTTCTTCCACTGCTTCCTACTCATCAACTTCTTGATGTGCCTGGAGAATGCAACAAATTCCTCATCTGTTGAATTACTGTCAATTGTGTTGTGCTCTGAGTTTTCTGAGTCAGCAGCCCTTCTTGGTGGTGAGGGTATTCTCTCCTTGCTCTTCTTAGAGCTCTCAGCTTTGAGAGCTACAGATCTCTCCTTTGCATGAGTCCTGGTAGTGGTTTTCTCCTCCTTTTTTGCAGATAGTTACATCTCAAATGAGAGCAGCTTCCCAAACAGTGTGGGGGGAGGAGTCTCACCCAGCTTTCCCCTTCCCTGATGGCACAGATTTTTGTATCCCGGTCTCTAGTTAGAGATCTTAGGAATTTATCATTCAGCTCATAATGGCTAAAGACCCTCCCATAGGTCCTCAGCTCATTGACCACCCTGAAGAATCTTTCATAGTAATCAGCTATGCATTCCAGGCTGTGTTGCCTGAAGGCTTCATATTCCTGGTTAAGGAGTGATTTCCTATCATCCCTCACTTCATAATTACCTTCCATATACACTATATGTGTATCCCACATATCCTTGGTTGTCTCACAGTGCACCAAATTCTGAAGGAGAAATCATCAATTGCTTTTACTATAATGTTTTGTTCTCTCTTATCTATAGTAGCAAGTGCAATTTCATCCTTTGTCATTTCAGCATAGGTCTTAGGCACTTGCCTAGTTGGATCTATAGTGGAGGCCTTTAGGAAGACAAAAGGACCTTCCATTACTGTGATGTATATCCTAGGGTCAGAGGCTTCCATAAATAGTCTTACACTTTGCTTCCATATGCCAAAGGTCTCCTTTTTGCATATGGGCAGTTTCATGTGTTAAAATTTTTTGATTGAACCGTTTAGGAGTAAGCAGGAGTTGTATCAACAAGAGTTATAGCCAAACAACCACAATGCCAAAATAGCAACACAAGAAATCTTTATTGAAATAGAACTGCTTTACAATGCGAGGATACATGGCGAGACATGATTCATAAGAATCACGGAGATGAGAAGAACAAACACACCAAAAAACAGAAACCAGCGGTCTGCCAGAAAGAGACTGCTCGGACTGCAACAAAGGCTCAGGTCGCCCGGCTTGTTCTGCTGTACTCCCAGACCGCTTGCACAGTCAGACCGCAGAGACACCTTGGGACCGCGCGAACAGAAGCAGACAAACTGCACTGCCAGACCGCAATCCCAGACCGCACGAACTGAAGCTTATTGGAACAAAGAACTGAAGCTGTTGCCAGACCGCAACTCAAACCGCCTAACCGCTGAAGGTCGCCTGATCACTGAGTCCGCTGCAAACAGCACAAGAACACAATAACCCAGTTCGCTGACAGACCGCAGACGAACTGTTTATTCAAGCCACCGGAAATCACCAAGGAAGGAGACCGCACCCTGCTGACCGCAAACCTGCGAACACAATAAAGGTTAACTCGCATCCAAGTCGCGCGAACTCGAACTTGAGACCGCAAGAGACAATCCGGGCTCTGGTTCTTACAGTTCTTGTTAGGAATGACGGGCCATGCACCCCTATTTATAGGCGGGTGGACGGATGTCGTCACCGCACAAACCGGGATACAGTCACCACCCATCAGATCGCGAACGGTCTCAAAAGAGAGACCGTGCGAACACTGCACTTGAACAAAATTCAGTCCAAGACCGAAGACAGCAGCAAGCCGCGCACAAGCCGTGCGAACACAGCGATCACCCTTCCTGAGATCGCCAACACAGAGAAGCAACTGGCCGACTTGAACCAAGTCGCTAGAACAACACAACCAGGTCGCCCGGTCACAGCAGTTAGCCAGGAACAGACCGACTAGAACAAGACCGGAAACAACCCGCAACAGGTCGCCAGAACCAGTGACCAAACCCAAGAAGCAAGCTGGCCGATCACACCAGATCGCCAGAACCAAACCGCCAGAGCACCAACGCAGATCGCGCGGTCTCTGCGTTCTCCAGCCTTCAGACCGGCCGGACTCCTTTCCACTCCACTTCAACAAATTTCAACACTCCCCCTTGAAGTGGGAAGTGGAAACTAGCCCGAGCAACTCCCTTAACCGAGTAAACTGTCCCTTCGCCAGCGGCTTTGTGAAGATGTCTGCGACATTGTCCGCACTCCGAACATGCTCGACCATAAGAGATCCTCCCAACACCTTTTCACGAATGAAATGGTGCTCAATCTCTATATGTTTGGTCCTCGCGTGACAGACTGGATTGTTAACCAGCTTGAGAGCACTCTCATTGTCTCCGCGTAGCATAGTGGGACCTCGAACCTCCTGATAAACGTCCTCTACCAACCTCCTGAGCCAAATAGCTTCCTGAGCTGCTAAGGCCGAAGCCTTGTACTCCGCTTCTGTGGTAGATACAGACACCGAGTCTTGCTTCTTGCTGCACCAAGAAATAGCTGTGGGACCTGTCATAAAGACAAAACCAGACGTTGATCTCCGATCATCCACGTCTCCCCCATAATCAGCATCCATGAAACCATGCAACTCCAAGCTTGACCCTCTCCTATATAGGAGACCCAAATCAGAGGTCGACTTCACATACTTCAAGATGCCTTTGGCCGCTAGAAGATGAGGTTTCCGTGGTTCCGCCATGTACCGACTCACCTTGCCAACTGCATAAGCAATATCCGGTCTTGTGATCGTCAAGTAGATCAAGCTCCCAACCAGAGCTCGGAACACCAACGGATCAGATAAGACTCTCCCCTCATCCTTTCGAAGCTTATGATGTTGCTCCAAAGGTATAGAGCTGCTCTTTCCTTCCTCCATGCCAAATCATTTCACGATTCGCTCCGCATATCCTTCCTGAGAAATGAGCACTCCGCTCTCCCGCCTCTGGACCTCGAGTCCAAGGAAATGGTGAAGCTCCCCCAGATCCTTCATCTCGAATCTGATAGCAAGCTCAACCCTGAGTCTTGCAACAGCTTCCTTCGAATTCCCGGTGACAATCATGTCATCCACGTACAGCAGCACAATCACCCGATGCACCCCCTCCTTCTTGATGAACAAGCTTGAATCAGAGTCTGAAGCAACGAATCCGCGGAATAAGAGATATTCTGCAATCTTCCCGTACCACGCCCGAGGCGCTTGCTTCAACCCGTACAGGGCCTTCTTCAATTTACAAACATAGTCCGGATACTCCTTCGAGATGAAACCTTGCGGTTGAGTCATGAAGATATCTTTGTCAATCTCGCCGTATAAGAAGGCATTCTTCACGTCGAGTTGCCAAATCTCCCAACTACTCGAAGCCGCCAAGGCAATAACAAATCGAACCGAAGTCATCTTTGCCACTAGACTAAACGTTTCATCATAATCTTCTCCGTACTGCTGTGAGAACCCGCGAGCTACAAGGCGAGCCTTGTAACGCTCGATACTATCGTCATCTTTCTTCTTCAGCTTGAAGACCCACTTACAAGTGACAGGAGTAGTGCCCTTGGGCTTGGGCACATGAGACCAGGTCTCATTCTTCTCGAGAGCTGTCATCTCTTCTTGCATAGCAATGTCCCACTCCTTCACACATCTGGCCTTTTCAAAGCTCGACGGCTCCCTTTCATCTAAGGGACCAGCAAAGAAACATGAAACGAAGTTCACCATATTTCCTCCTGTGTATCGATCTGGTGGTTGAATAGTCCTCTTCGACCTCCTAAGAGGTTGCACCTGACTAACCACCTCCTCAGCCGCTTCTTCTGTGCAAGCTTCTTTTCCAGATGAACTTGGAGCATCGCTCCCCCTGCTACCAGAACCTGAAGCCCCCATCTCAGAGCTTGACACAACTGGAGCTCCTGGTGAAACAGGCAGCTCCACTTGAAGACTTCCCGCAGCTTTTCCTCCTTCATCAATCCTGCTCTCTGGTAGTTCAACTCCTGAACTCCCCTTGTAGGAAGTCACTTCATCGAACACCACATCCCGAGAAACAATTGACCTCCGTGTCTCAGGATCCATGCATCTCCATCCCTTCTTCCGCTCATCATACCCAACAAAGACTAGCTTCCTTGCTTTCGCATCTAGCTTTGTTCGAAGAGCATCAGGAATATGCACATAGCAGGTTGACCCGAACACCCGAAGGTGAGCAACACTCGGCTTCTCCTTGAATATTAGTTTGTGAGGGGTCTTCATGTTGATAGGACTTAAAGGCAATCTGTTGATGACATAAGCTGCACAAGACATTCCCTCCGCCCAGAAGGACTTTGGGATATTCTTGGCATGAAGCCAGCATTTGCAAGTTTCCGTCAGATGACGGATCTTCCTTTCGGCAACGCCATTCTGCTGTGGAGTATGGGAACAAGTGAGCTCTCTCCGAACGCCGTGTTTCCTGCAAAAACTTGAGAACTCAACAGAAGTGAACTCCCCACCATTGTCAGTTCTCAATTTTTTCACCCGTAGGCCTAAACGACCTTCCACCAGCTCCTTGAACTCCACAAACCTTGCAAAGGCTTCTGACTTTTCTTTCAATAAAAACACCCAGACATATCTGGTGTAATCGTCAATCAACACCAACATATATCTATTGCCTCCAAGGCTTGGGGTGGCAGTTGGTCCCATCAAATCACCGTGGATGCATTCCAACGGTGCTTTGCACCTTGTTTGCGATTTGTCGAATGGAAGTCGATGAGACTTACCAAACTGACATCCTTCGTAGACATGACCGTCTCCATAGGAGGACAAGCTAGGCAAGCCATTGACAAGGCCCCTTACCGCCATAGCCTTCAATTTGTCCATGCCTACATGCCCCAACCTTTCATGCCAGATGGCAGCACTATCATTTGTCCTCATCTTATCAACATAGGTACTTGTCGATAAAACGAACAAGTCCTTCACCCGCTTGCCGACATGAATAACTTCTCCCTTTATTTCCGGTTGAGTTTTGAGAAGCTTCACTTCTGTTGGGCCAAACAGAACGTGATAACCGGCATCGACTGCATTGGTCACAGAGAAGAGATTCTTCTTCATACCAGGCACGTGATAAACACTCCTCAACGTGAGTGGACCCTTATCACT
The DNA here is from genome assembly GCA_033032865.1 of Dactylorhiza incarnata. Classification (NCBI taxonomy): domain Eukaryota; kingdom Viridiplantae; phylum Streptophyta; class Magnoliopsida; order Asparagales; family Orchidaceae; genus Dactylorhiza; species Dactylorhiza incarnata. The sequence goes on from JAWHQI010000005.1 coordinate 18,561,518, forward strand.
ACTCAGAGAGACGACTCCTTCGTGTTCTACTGGATGAATAGAATTATCAGCCGTTATGATAGCATTGTTACCTGAGTAAGGTGCCAAAGAAGAGAACTTTGATCCATCCCCGGTGAGATGATGTCCACACCCTGAATCAACAATCCAGTCTTCTTCATAGTTGATGGAAGCCAAGGCCTTAACGGGCATCGCCGTTATATTAGACACAAAGGCTCCTCCCCATCCAACTTCATCAGACTTTGGCATCTCCTTCTCCACTGCATGTCCTGGCATAAGATTCACCCGGCAATCTTTCTTGAAATGCCCGGTCTTGTTGCATCTAAAGCACCTCGGTCCCTCTCCTTTCTTCTTCCCATCAGATTTAGGAGCATAGCCCCTATCTTGCTGACCTGAAGTAGAGGGTCCATCATGACCCGGCTTCTTCTTTTCCCACTTCTTTTTCCTCTTCCCAGAGAACATCACATCACTCTCTCCCCCGGAAATAGAAACCCCCGCCATCTGTCTTGCTAAACTTTCTTGCGAAGCAAGAAGGTTCTCCAGCTCCAACAGCGACGGCTGATTTTCCCAACCCTGAACTGAAGTTACAAAAGCAAGATACTCCTTCCGCAATCCGCGGATGATATGCCTCTTCAGCTTTGCCTCAGAGATTGGCTCATCAGGGTCTAAAGCAGAAATCTCTGTCGTGAGGTTCTTCATCTTAAGGAAGAAGGTAGAAATAGAAAGATCGCCTTGAGAGGCTCTCGCCAACTCATTTTCAAGAAATTGTAGCCTCGCTACATTCTTCTTATTGAACAATCCATCCAAGGATGTCCAAATCTCAGCAGCAGACTTACATCCGATAATATGATCAAACAGCTCCGGTGAGATAGCCCTTTTGAGAGTGAACTCTGCCTTAGCATTCAACCTCCTCCAAAGTCTCACCTCTGCCATATTATCTCCTACTAGAAACACCTCTTGTGTGTCTTCTCCGCCAACTACCTCCCATAGATCCTCGCCAAGCAAGTAACTCTCCATACATGACTTCCACTTTTTAAAGTTTGTCGATGTGAGGAGTTCAATACCAAGACCTCTTGCGAATCCGCCTTCCATGGCAACCAATGTGGTCTCTTCTTCGCAAAGACGATGGCAACTCTAGTTGATCACTGCTTATCCACTCCAGCAACCTGGCTTTGATACCATGTTAAAATTTTTTGATTGAACCGTTTAGGAGTAAGCAGGAGTTGTATCAATAAGAGTTATAGCCAAACAACCACAATGCCAAAACAGCAACATAAGAAATCTTTATTGAAATAGAACTGCTTTACAATGCGAGGCATACATGGCGAGACATGATTCATAAGAATCACGGAGATGAGAAGAACAAACACACCAAAAAACAGAAACCAGCGGTCTGCCAGAAAGAGACCGCTCGGACTGCAACAAAGGCTCAGGTCGCCAGAGCACCAGCGCAGATCGCGCGGTCTCTGCGGTCTCCAACCTTCAGACCGGCCGGACTCCTTTCCACTCCACTTCAACAAATTTCAACATCATGGACCCATCTCCTTCTGACCTCCAGTGGCAGCCATTGGATTCAAAATAGACTACTCATAGTAGGATCCGGTCAGACTGTTAAGTCTTATTTGAACAACCTCCCTGTGATACCACTTGATAGTTTACTTGGTATTACTCTAACTCACCTAGAGGGGGAGAGGGTGAATAGGTTCCATTGAAATTTTCTACTTACAGCTAATAGTTATTAAGTGATTGAATAAAGTAATAACAAACACATAGAAAGCACACTGCTATTTATAGTGGTTCCTGATGACTGGTATTTTAGTCATCGTTTTAGGCTAAGATCTTATTAGATATTTAAATAAATTATCGCATTTTGTTCGTTGTTTTAATAAGTTTTCGTAAAAATAATATTGTACGTTATAACTAATATATTTTCTATATTTTTGTAGGGATTCGGCAGGCCTGAGTGGAATTTATGTGTGAAGCCCCGCTGTCGCGTCCAAGACTCGCAAGCTGTCATACATCTCTACATATATATATACATATGTATATGTTTATATATATATATATATATGTTTATATATATATTTACGTTTGTATATATATATACGTTTTTACGTTTATATATATATATATATATATATATACGTTTATATATATATATATTCAGTAATCATCGCCGGTCCTCCACCATGCTGTCCGGCCACCTCTATGCCTCCAGCTCCCCCGCGCCTCCATGAAGCACCACCATGCAAGCAGCTCTTCCATGCGAGCCTCCACCATGAAGCTTCTCCATGTCAGCTGCTCCACCCGAACTCAGCCAAAACGCCACCATCCATGCATGCATCCCTGGCCAACTCAACACCTCAAGTTGCTGGCCGCCACCATCAATATAGTTGCTGCTCTGACCAAACACCACCTCCAGTTCCTCCACATCATCTATCCATGCCACAGATACCGCCTCCACCGCTGCTGACGTGGCCTAGGAGATCCCGTCGATGACTTCTTCCGTTTTGCGTTCCACCGGAAGAATAAATCAACATTAATGGTGGAATTAATTTCATTTGGCCAAGTACTGCAGCATGAACAGTAACTGCAGAGTGAAATTAATTCCAGCCGTTCCGGTAATCTAGTTTATAAATACAGCATTTGGAGAGAGGAGGAGGAGAGAATTTTTGGGAAAAGAAAGTCTTAGTCGAGAAGCCTCGTTGAGAGTTTGTTCCGAGAGAAAAAAGGAGGATTTAGCGTTTGTTCATTTTTCATCGCCTGTAACCTCGTGTTGTTATTTGTTTTTTGTTTTTTGTATTTGTATGCTTTTATTTTTTGTAACCTCTCTTTCTACATGCAATAAAATATTATTTTGATTATTTCTATTTCAATTTTTGTCATAATCTGTCAATTGTCACTTTCTTCCAATTTCATCATGTCGTATAATAATGATTCCCCCCATCTACATGAGTAGCTAATTTATATAGTGCTCAATCGAGATGAACCAAGGATGAGTTAATATTGTTATAACTTATGAAATTGCTTTTCCCTAATTGTTGAACGCTTACGATTTACCTTTGATCTAAAAAATTATTATAAGGCTATGTCATCAATATATAGTCCTCATATTGTTTTCGTCCTTTAGTTAATCGAGAGGCTTGTATGACGAATCGATCGCTCATTGGTAAAAGGAGTAGAACACAACCCTCGAGAGAGAACGACGTAACTCTTCCGGATTGAAGTAAAATTCAATAGCGAGGTTCACAACTTAAGGCAAGTCTTAGGCGATGCTATTTGAGAATGGAAGTTCGGTCGATACACCTAAGCTTAGTTGAACCAAAACCTCGAAAGAGGGGTGTTCTTGCTTTGGGAACCTCCACGTCAAAGCCTCTTCAACAAGAGAATTGCATTCTATTCTCATTTCAATATTCTCTATTTCCGAGGTGATTCAAAGATCGGGTGCTAGCTTTTAAATCATCAAATTAATTCTGGTAGTCTTTCTAGTTTTTACTATTCGTAACCCAACTCCAAATTTCTATTTGATAAGATAATAACGATTTTTCAAAGTAGAATTACTCGACCTCCCCGAGTCTAATACGACCTTAGTTTTTATAAACCTATACCACTTTCGACGCGGTACACTTGTCGTTGTCTTTTGCGGATATAGTTTTGCATATCAGTTCCCCAAGACAGTGTCTCTATGGGTAGTCCACTTTCCCTCTACACCTTTCTAACAGTGGGTTAGACAAGGCAAACTCCTCCAAATCCCAGCTCCAAGAGCTTACAACTCAGATCTCTCAGGATCTCTCAGGTTTCCTCCAAAACCCTACCTCAAGCCAACAACCTTACCACTCAGAGTACTCCAACTCCTATAACTCAGAAACCCTCTTGGTTTCCTACCTCAGGCCTATCAAGAAGCCCTACCTCAGATCTCCTCTGAAATCCTACACTCGGGCTTAGTACAGCCATAGAAACTCAGGCACAAAGCCCTACACACACAGAACAAAGATGTTCTTACAGAATTTATAGTTTTACTATTACAACAAAAGACAGTATAGATTAAACCTTCAGCTTAGATCTTCTGTTGTTGAAGCACAACAGATGATTTCTTGAAACAAGGTTGAACAGCAGCAGCTTCAGACTTATCTCTTCTGATCTTCTTCTTCAGTAGAGGAAAGACGGTCCACTTGTTCTTCTGGATCGAATGAGCAAGAACAATCTTATTTCTTTGGAAGTAATCTGCTTGTAGCTTGAGAAATGCCATTCAGGAAGCAAATAGAGATATCTAGTAGAAGCAGGAAGTATCTTCAATAAAACAGTAGCAGTTATTTCAGTTTTTGTCCACCCCTTCCTCCAATTACCTAACATCTTCTTGTATACCTCCTCTAATCTGCAATGGCTCTAAGGAGTGCCCTCTCACGGCATGGATATAAATAAAAAATATTATCTTTGCTTTCTAGCCACTTGCGCCAAAAGCAGATCGCGCCAGGCAATATTTAAATATGAATCTGTCTCAGCGGATGGGCTGAGATAGGCTCCAGTCTCAGCGGTAGAACAGACTTCGTCTCAGCGGATCTGCTGAGACAGATAGTCTTCTCAGCAGTTTTCCACTATATTCAGCTCAACTGAGACAGACTCCTTCTCAGTGGCTAAACAGCTGCATCTCGGCGGTTCGTCTAAGACCAGGTTGCTGTCTCAGCGGTTTTGACAGTAAAACCCAGAGAACTTTTCCAATGTTTGGAATGACCTAACCCTGCACAAATATGATACAAATGAGGGCTTATCAAATACAATATGTACTTAACATTGAGTGTGATGCCTCTTCAAATCTAGGGAACATTGAGGTGCAATATTTCCATCAGCGGGCTCCAAGCTGCTCATCGTGGTGGTCTTTCTCTTGGAGGCCACAATTTTCTTGAGTTTCTTCCACTAGCCGGAAGGGGAGGGGTTAAAGATCCACCACTGCCCTCTTACGTTTGTCGCTACTGGACTTGGGCTTGCCCGGGTCGCCGGCGCAGGCCTCCGTAGCAGCCCTCGTGATGTCAAGCGACAAGGCTAGCTTCACGCCACTCGCATGAGGTGGGTTCGCAGGAATCAGATGCTCCCCTGCAATGTAGAAAAAAGATAAATAGGGCGTTCAAGCAAAGAAAAGGCGGTATGAATAATGTGAGTAGAAGCATACCTTCCCCTCATGGCAGCGGGGGAGTGAGTCGAGGCACCATCGCAGGTAGGCGACCTCGAAGTTCTTATCAAGGAAGAACTTATAGAGTTCCACAATATTTCCATGCACATGAGGATCGTGATATACATACCCACTCTGCTGGACATACACATATGGAATGTTGCTGAAGTTCCCCTTGATGAAGAGGAACCTGTAATTTTAGTGGTGGACCTTGTTGAGGGTTTCGCTGACCTTGATCTGCAAGACGGTCAGAAAGGCGACTCCATCTGAGGTTGATCTGTAGATGAACAACTTGCGGAAGGCCGTCAGGTTGAACTCAATCCTCTCCTCGTGCATGTAGCAGGTGAGTATCATGAGCATGGCAATCACGCCCGTGTTGATCTGCGCTGGCATCGTCCCAAAGTACTTGAGGAACTGCTTCATCTCAGGCCACAAAGGGAGGCGAAGTCCAACTTCAAAATGGGTGAGGTGGAAGGCGAGCTCATCCTCATAGAGTATGTTAATGGCCTAGCGCTCCTTTGGGCAGCGAGCTGAGTACCCTTCCAGCAGAAAGGCGACCTCGAAGGCAAGGCAGACCTCCTCCGACACATTCCCCTCAGGGAAGAGGTGGTCTACAAAGTTTGTAGCGCAATTCCCTTTCCCATCAGAGGGGTCAGAAGGCTTGTCCATCTTCAAAGAGATTGGTGAGTGGAACGAGTGAGTCAAAGTAAGAAGAAGAGCAAGAAGGTAATAAATGTGGTAGGTGAGTACGGATAGAAGGGGGTATTTATAGAAAATGGGGGTCATAGAGGTCTCGTGTTTGATGACGTGACCCGTTCACCCCATACCCACTCGCCCATACCCACGGGCGAAGGCCGCTTAGTTCTATCTCGACGAGCAAGCGCGAGCACTCTTATCCTGCAAACCCTAACATCGGATAACAATAAAAAGTAACACAAAGTGCGAGCCATGCCAAATGAAGAGAAGCATAAATCCCCGCAAGGCGGGGTTAATCACGAAAGGAAATAATAAATGTTCACACAACCAAAATAAATGATGAGTAATTTTTATGCATATCTTTTAGTATAGTTTTAAAACAATATTAATATAAAGTTAGGAAATTTATATGGCTTCTCCTAAATAAATTGTTTCTTTTATTTTTATATACCAACTTAAGCACATTTTCAGTTTTCCAGGTTTTCTAGACATTATGAGTAGAAATTATAAGTACACACCCTAGGTCACAGGCATGACCAAGGGCATGCCAACCGAAAACTTTGTTCCAGACCTGTTGCCACCATCATGGGATCAAGTCGTGAAGAATCTACAATACACACCCTAGGTCACGAGCGTGACCGAGGGCATGTCAACTTAATACACAATTCCAGCTCAGTCGGCCGTGTCTGAAAGCCATGACGAGAACTTCCCCAAGTACACGCCCGTGTCCGACCGTGCTTCACACGTCTAGCCCAGATCACGCCTGCTATCATGCCTCGAGGATTTGTCGCACTTGTCACACCTATGTAAATAAGAAGTCACGTGTGTATACCTCCCTACTAGTTGATCACACGCCGTTCCGCCAAATGCATATTCAAAGATTACACACCCTAGGTAACGAGCGTGACCAAGGGTGTGACGCGCCATGTAACGTCTGCAAATACTCCAGATCTTGCCTCTCCCGCATCCGTTTTAGACACGTCAACTACACGCCCTAGGTCACGTGCATGACCGAGGGCATTTAACTTTAATTTTTTGCCTATTTAAAGCCAGCTCCTCAAGAACTCAAGGGACGAATTTTGGGAGTTTTCTTCTGCATTTCTTATACTGTTAAACTACTTCTAGTTTTATTGTACCCTCCTTTCTTCTAGTACTTGTAAGCTTTTATTTAGTGACTTGTAATTTTCTTTTGAAAAATCAATAAAATTAGTTCTTTCTTCTCTTTACTCTCTTCTAATTTCATCATGATTTTTTTTACTTTTGATGATTCCACCATCTTAATGAGTAGGTAAATTCTTATTAGTACTCGATCAAGATGTTTCAAGGAATGATGTAAGTCATGATTTAATTTAGATTTTCTCTTTCTCTTTTTTAAGATTTATCCTTGATTTTAATGAAATGAGATTATATCATCGATATATAATTCTCATTCTTGTTTTCATACATTAGTTAGCCGAGAGGCTCGTAATGTGAATCGATCATTCAAAGGTAAAGAGAGTTGAATGCAACCCTCGAGAGAGGATGGCATAAATCTCTCGGATTGGAGTTAAATCCAATAGAGGGGTTCACCATGATAATGAAAGTTTTAGGGGTTTAAGATATAGAACGAGTATTCGGTTGATCAACCTAAACTCAGTTGAACGTATCCTCGAAAGAGGCGCGCTCAGGATTTGAGAACCTCCATGGTCAATGCGTTTTCTTTAAAGAGAATTAGAATCTTATTTCTTCTTGTTATTTTCATTCCAAAGTGATTCAAAGATCGAGCGTTATTCTTCTAACATAGTTTTAATCATCGATTTAATTTGTGTTTCTTTTCTTCTAACCAACCCAAAGTTCAATTTGATAAAATAATAGCACCCAGAAAAATATGACCTTGATTTTTTACTATCATATACTATATTCGATAAGGTACAGTTGCCTTTATCAATTTAGGATTGGAGAACATCTTCTTCTTGATTAGACATCTCTATCTAATTCTCCAATCAATCAATAATTTCCTATCAATAAATAATAATGAGACAATTTCAGAAAAAAGACGAACGCGAGCGGGTCGGAGGCACGACTGGTTTCACTTTAGGGGACCCCAACCACTCATCCACATCCTTGGACCCCGCCTCACAAGGGCATACTCACGAGCTGCGGAAATCTCCTGTTGAAGGGCGAGCGCGCACTTATCGATCCACCTAACGTGGTCCTCTAACGACGTTGAGGTGCCTCCTGCGAGCCGTTGCACCTCTTCTGCAAGCAGAGTGCAGTCTCCCTCGAGGGCCTACATTCTTTGTTCCAGAGCGAGGATGCAGGGGAAGGGGTTGTTGTCCACCGAATCCCTCTCCTCCTGGATCTCGCAAAGCATATATTTGAGCTTCCGCAGGATGCCCACTAGTTGACCCTTCATCTCAGCAGTGTTGGAAGGGTCACCTAGGTACTCTTCGATCATGTCGGGAGAAGGCGGTGCTGAGTAGTGTTGGGTTTTTCTTAAAATAACACATCACATGTGCGCAGCGGAAAGAAAATAAGAACATCCCAAAAGAGTCACGGATCTTGCGACTTCATGAATCAAGAAATAAAAGAAGAAGCAACACATTGCAATAAACAGGAAAGGGATTGAGTAAACACTCAACCAAGATGCTCCAAGATCTGATCCCAAGACCAAACTCTGAGTTCCAAGTACTGAAATGGATCAGCACCTCTATAGGATTGTACACAGTGAAGGAGAACCCCACGTCTCTTGTCCAACAAGATCTGGGATGGAGGAAGAATACCCTCTGTGTCTCCCACGAACTACTAGATCCGACGATAGGGAGAGGCGGTGGCAGCGATCTCGCGGAATGTCGAGACTTATGCGGAACTATTCCGCTTTGGCTCTGATAGCCTTTTGAAAAAGATTATTGTCAGGAAACCTAATCGCTTACTGTTTTATACTCAAGGCATAAAATATATTATACGCAGACTAGAGACTTAATTGGAGTTAAACATGTATTGTCGAAACAATTCGACACAACGTCGAGTACAAGAATTGCGTTGAGACAATCTCGATGCAACATCGGGTATACTGCGTAGAGACATTCTCGACACAGCGTCGAACATAACCTGTCTGTCGAGACAATTTGACGTAACATAAAGTCCAAGACTTGCGTCGAGACAATCTCGACGCAACATCGAGTGCAACACGTCGAGACAATCTCGACGCAACATCGAGTGCAAGACTTGCGTCGAGATAATCTCGACGCAACATCGAGTATAATTCGACGCAACTCTAGTCAGTTACAGGATTGGTCCTCCACTCATATCCAATATGAGTAAGACCAACACAATCCTTCATCCAACTTCTCCAACACTCTTATGTGCGACCCTATAGGCTCATATTGCGTTGGCAGTAAGACTAACTGGTTGATTGCTTTGAGATCACCTTGGGAATACCAACATTCTCCCACTGATCACAAAGTATCAACCAAAGCCTCATAAACATTGAGCGGCATCTAGCAATACATCATAGCTACCCAAGCAATAAGAGTTCACAACTCAATAAGCATGTTCTGACTAATGTTTTAGTGTTGTCACGTCCCTTTGTCCATTACATCCGGATAGAATTAGAGGCATGGACCGTGTCACCCTCATAATTATTCAATCCTTGTTTCCTGATCTAGAATAGACTGTCTGAAATTGGTGAGCTCAATATCCCATATTGACTCAACCAAGCATGGTCATGCATTTCTCAGTCTCATTCCATCAAGGGGCCCTTGGATGTAACTCCTGTCATATTGGAGGACAAATTCCATATCTGTCCACACACAAACATCCAAATGAATCATAGAATACCAAATAACCACCATTATCATCAACCTTCTTCAAGGAAGACTTTTCATGGCATCAAAGTACGCTCTTCCTCACTTGATGAATGTTGTGACATCATGTCAAAGAACCACAAACACTATTGCCAAATAAGACCTACTTGTGACACATTCATATAACAATCCACAAAGTAGTCTCATGGTGGGTCTGTCAAGTACAACTTGTTCACTAACAAGTACCCGTGTGATGACTTGATATCAAAATATCATGACCTATGAGAACTAGTCATCAGTCAACACACATGCTACTATAAATACACCATCATTGCCCTTAGCTTCTAAGATGGTAAACCGACCAGGGACAATTTAAGAATGAAGCTTCTTATAGGCATAGGCCCTCACATTCAAGTCACGTACTTGAATTCCTATGGAAGCAAACATTCTAAGGGCATTTATTATGCTAATTAATCTATCATATAGAAACAGTTGACATAATAAAAGAACTTGCCATAAATGTAAAAGGAAATATAAAGTACTCTATTCATCACATGAAAGACAACCGACACAAAATACAATCCACAAGTCTCCCACTAGAGATGGTCATTTAGGTATCTAATACCCATTGATCTAGTATGACCATCATGCTTTCTCTGTGCTAGAGGCTTCGTTAGTGGATCCAAAATATTCTCTTCAGTCGATACTCTGCATATGCTCACATATCCTCGATCGATAATCTCTCGAATGTGATGGAACCGCCAAAGTATGTGCTTGGAGCGCTAATGAGATCTAGGTTCATTAGCGTGGGCAATTGCTCCATTATTGTCACAGTAGAGAACTACGGGATCAACAATGCTAGGAACTACATCTAGCTCGCCGATGAATTCCTAATCCATACATCCTCCTTCGCCGCATTTGCTGTAGTGATATATTCGACTTTTGTCATAGAATCGACAACTGTCTCTTGCTTGGAACTCTTCCAGCTTGCATCTCCTCCATTAAGGAAAAATACAAAACCTGATTGAGACTTTGAGTCATCCCTATTAGTCTGGAAGCTAGCATCTGTGTAACTCTTTACGATGAGCTCTTTCTCTCCACCAAACACCAAGAATATATCCTTCGTGCTTCTCAAGTACTTTAGGATATTCTTGACGGCTGCCTAGTGACTATCACCGGGATCAGACTGATACCTGCTTGTCATGCTCAAAGCATAGGAGACATCGGGTCGAGTACATAACATTGCATATATGATTAATCCAATTGCCGAGGCATATGGAATCAACTTCATGCGGTCCTTATCTTCTAAAGATTTAGGACACTGATCCTTAGAGAGACTCACACCATGAGACATGGGTAAGTATCCCTTCTTGGACTCAAGCATGCTGAACCATTTCAGCACCTTATCAATGTATATACTTTGGGTCAAACCCAGCAACTTCTTCGATCTATCTCATTCGATCTTAAGACCAAGTATATAAGTCGCTTCACCCAAGTCTTTCATAGAAAAGTAGTTCCCTATGTTGTTCTTATTAACTTGAAGGGTTGGAATATCTTTCCCGATCAACAGTATGTCATCTACATACAGTATCAGGAAGACAACTACGCTCCCACTAATTCTCTTGTAAACACAAGGCTCATCTTCATTTTTGATGAAACCAAACTCTTTGATTTTCTCATCAAAATGGAGATTCCAACTTCGAGAAGCTTGTTTCAATCCATAAATGGATCGATTCAACTTGCATATTTTAGTGGCATCATTTGGAGATTCAAAACCCCTGGGTTGTGTCATATACACTTCCTCAAGGAGGTTTCCATTTAGGAAAGCTGTTTTGACATCCTTTTGCCAGATCTCGTAGTCATAATACGCAGCAATAGCAAACAGAATTCTAATGGACTTAACCATAGCGGCGGGGGAAAAGGTCTCATCATAGTCAACACCATGAATTTGCTTGAAACCTTTAGCCACAAATCGCCCTTTGAATGTTTATACATTCCCATCCATGTCGGTCTTCTTCTTGAAGACCACTTATACCCTATGGTTCGTATCTCTTAAGGTGGTTCCACAAAGGTCCAAACTTGGTTTGCATACATGGAGTCCATTTCAGATTTCATGGCGTCTAGCCACTTCTTGGAGTCCGGTCCATTCATAGCCTCTTGGTAGGTTGCAGGTTCATCATCATGATCCATAAGCAACACATTACCTATTTGAGACACGAGAAATCCATATCTCTTAGGCTCAAATCTTGGTCTACCAGATCTACATAGGACTTGTATTTCTTGAGCAGACTCTCTGATGATTAATTTTGGAGAACTTCTTTTGGTTTGCGCAACCTTTATATGACGAGATTAAAATTAGGCGGGTGTTTTCGAAGAGTTTCGCAAGTACTCCTACTTTGAGAAACTAACCATTATCCTATCGAAAGATAGAAGTAACAGTCTTTTTCTTCTTTTGAAGTATTGACAATTACGCCCCGACTACGACGCCGAATTCTATTGATTTTTTAAAATAGCAAATGAAAATTTTGCAAGTTTTGGATTTGAAAAGCTTTTGTTTAATTTTAATCCAATCTAATCATTTGATAAAGGCAAGTATACCTTATCTCGTGTAATATAGGATATTTTGTTTTAGAAAATATCGAGGTCGTATATTTCCGCGGATCTTGTTGATTACTTCTACTTTTAAGGAATAAACTATTATTTTATCGGAGTAATATATTGAGTTGATTTATAAAGAATGATAATAAGCGTATAACTAGAGTTCTAAACGATGATGAAGATAGCGTCCGATGTCGAATTACCTTGAGACGAAAATAGTCTTTTTTAGAAGTAAAAGATATGACTTTTCAAAACATTAAAATGGCTTGGTCGTGGAGGTTCCATAAGTATGAATGCACCTCTCTCGAGGGTACGCCCACCTGAGATTATGAATATTCGACCGAACTCTCGTTCTTTAATCAAATTTCCTTAATACTCGCTTTATGTTGTGAACCCCGCTATTGGGTTTTTATTTCTAATTCGAGAAACTTACCTCATCCTCTCTCGAGGGTTGAGAGCACTTCTCTTTACCCATGAGCTATCAGTCTGTACGCACGAGCCTCTCGGCTAACTAGTGTACGAAAACGGAAATGAAAACCACATATCGATTATATGGTTCCACTCAACGTTTTTCTCGGGTAAACCTTAAGCTCGTTAATAATTTTAGAAAAAGATGTTTTATCATTTAAAAAATCATTTCTTTGTCCCAATTCTCTTCGACATCGTGCGCTAAAGGAAATTATCCACTCATCGGAATGGAGACGACATTAATAATTAGAAATTACATGTTAATAATTTCAGCAAATATAAGCGTGAAAGAAAGATTAAAAGACTTATATAAAAACAGAAATAGTATCCGTCTCAATCGTTTTAATCAAGCGCTAAAGAAAATTAGCCTCTCATCCGAGACGGGGGTGGTATAGAAATAAAATACTTAAAAGAGTGCAAAAATAATATCCGTCCCAACAATCTTAATCAAGCGCTAAAGCAAATTAGCATCTCATTCGGGATGAGGGTGGTAATAAAACATTTATATAATAATTTAAAGACTGAAAATTAAAACTGAAAAGAGTGTTACACACTCAGAACCCAAAATTGGGTTTGTAAAACATCACTCAAAGACTACTTCTAAACATTAAAACACAAAGTTGTGATAAGAAAACAAACTATTTTATTACGAAAATGAAGATTACAACTAGACTAGGAAAGAGAAAGTAGCTAACTAGAAATGCAGGAAATAACTCACATACGAGTCCTAAACAACTCCAGAAAACTAGCCAACACACAAAATTTTGGATGAGAAATGCTTCAGCCGACCCCTCCTATTTATAGGAAAAAATTTATTCTTACACGCCCTCGATCACAGGCGTGACCGAGGGCGTGACTTCTGTGCGTGCTGTAGAGGTCGCTTCAGCCATCTTCTGGAAGGATCCAATGTCAAATATGGCTGCACACGAGCGTGACTTGTAGTGTCATGGCCGTGACTTGAAATGTCACGGGCGTGACCTTGGGCGGCAGATGTCAGCAACCTGGGTCGTGACTTCGGGCGTGTCACGCTGGCTGATTGGCGGAACACTGGCGTGACCTTTTTTGACATGGGCGTGACTGTATTTGTCGAGAAATCAGGCCGATTCGGCTTGATCACGCGGCCTATTCGTCTTGACCAGGAGTACATGGGCGTGATCCGAAATGTCACGGGCATGACCAGGAGTGTCACGGGCGTGACTTGATCAATTTGTCGGGATTTGTTCTGAATTTGGCCGGGACCGTCGAGATTGCTCTTTAAATTTACACGCCCTTGGTCACGGGTGTGTCCGAGGGCGTGACCTGAGAAAATTTGTCAAAATCTGCAAAAACAAAAATAAAATAAGTTAGTAAGGAAATAATAAAAACAAGCAATTTATTTATTAATTTACATACAATATTTACAATATTACTTAAAATTATATAATATTACATAAAATTATACCAAATACTATACTAAAAATATGTATATTTTACTACTTATCAAATACCCCCATACTTAAGCTTTTGCTATTCCAGAGCAAAAGTAAGAGAGATCTATATGGGATTAACATAAGTTCTAATTTTTGGCTATCGTTTTATTTAATCATAAGAGACTGAAAAATAAAAATACGGAGTAATAAAAGTTAAGTCCTAAATTATGCAAATGATTTAAGTAGAAAGAAATGTCTTAGCCAAAAGACTTCTTAATTAACCAAATGGCAAGCAAAATTGCAATCATTAGTAAACGATATTAGATCGAAATTATAAGAACCTTTGTTTAAAGAAACGTGAAGGAAAAATACAAGTTTCTAATTATGCACTCAAATGATTTCTTAAATTAAAACTAGAAACAATAAATTGGCTAAGGGAAAAGGGGTAAAAAGCTTTGGCAAAAAGAAGAGTTTTTGACTTAGGGGTGATGATTTTTATCCTTCCACCCCTTCTTTTTAGTTTTCGTTGGTGCCCCCGTGGTTTATTAGGGAAAACTAATTTTTTGTTTTTATTAACCCAATGTTTATGTTTACGGAACGAAATCTTATTCCCATTGACATAAGATCATTTAAAGTTTTTATTGGGTGCCTATGTTTACGGAATGAATTCTTATTCCCATTGACATAAGATCTTTTTCTTCTTTTATTTTTTTATGTCATGCTAAATTGGTGTAAGGGGTTTTTAAGAGAAATTCTAGAATAATAAAAAAAGGATTGAGAGCAACCTTAGTAATTTGAATATTCCTAGATTCCTAAAGACATAAAGTAGGGATAATTACAGTCTAAAGTTGTTTTGCTAACATAATACACATGCCTCTATTTTAGCTAGTAGAAGTAGTGCTTGAAAACAAAGCTTCTATTTAATTTAAAATTACAAGATATTCTTTAAAACTTAACCCCGAACCTTTAAATCTATCAATATTAGATAAACAAATAGTAAAACTAGCGATTATGAAAGCCACAAATAAATATTCTCAAAACTAAATGCTCTTAAAAATAAGTAAAAGTAAAGTAGGGTTTTATTATTTTGTTTTGTTTTGTTTTTTTAACTATTAAATATACTATATAGATATATATTGTTTTTTTTTTTGAAAAGTTTTGGGGTTTTGCAATATTTATATTTACATTAAATAAGCAAGAAAAAATGCATAAGTAAATAAGATGAAATTTTTTTTGGATGTTTTGTGAAGTTTTTTTTTTGTGTTTGTTGTTTTAATATAGATATTTGTACTACGAAAAAAAAGATGTTTTTGGAAATTTTTGGTGTATTTAAATTTTTTTGTAGTTTTGTTCAAGTTTATATTTACAAAAGTAAGCAAGATGAAATGCAGAATAAAATAGGGAAAATATATTTTTTGTTTGTTTAAATGAAAATGGCAAAACACCCCGATACTTAAACCCAACATTGTCCCCAATGTTGTAATGTAAGTATTAAGAAAATAAAATAAAAATGCAGTATGTACAAAAGGAAAGAGGGAGCAAAAAGGCTTCCCTGAATTAAAGCTAGCGAGGTCGTAAGAAACCCTGCAAAAACATGTAAAAAGGACAAAACATAATAAAATATTACATAAATATGGGGTGCCTCCCACAAGCGCTTTGTTTACCGTCACGTAGCTTGACGAATGTGGCGTGGTGAGATTACAATTTGGGGAAGGTTAAGGATTCGATAGTATCGCCCACTAGATCGCCCGCAATGTAAAGTTTTAAACGATGCTGATTGACTTTAAATTCGCCTTTTTCGGGGTGGGAGATAAGAACGGTCCCATACGGCCAAACCTCTTTGACTTTAAAGGGGCCGGACCATCAGGATTTTAGCTTACCCGGAAAAAGATGAAGGCGAGAATTATAAAGAAGGACAAGATCGCCCGGCATAAATGTTTTGGGAAATTTTATTTTGCGATCATGGTAGAACTTAGAATGCTCCTAATAAAATTTATTACTCTCATAAGCGTTCGCACGCCATTCATCGAGTTTATTTAGTTAGGATTTCTTATTCTCGGGGGCTAAGTTCAAATTGAGATTCAAAAATTTTAAGGCCCAAAAAGCGCGGTGCTCTAACTCTACCAATAAATGGCACGCTTTGCCGTAGACTAATCGATAGGGCATACATCTGATAGCAGTCTTGTATGTCGTATGATACGCCCACAATGCGTCCTCGAGTTTGATGGACCAATTTTTACTATTCAAAGAAACAGTTTTCTCCAAAAGCGTTTAATCTGCTGATTTACTACCTCTACTTGGCCGCTTGTTCGGGGGTGATAGACAGTGGCGAGCTTGTGCGTGATGCCATAATTAGATAAAAATTCTATAAATTCGGCGTTGTAGAAGTGCGTACCCCAATCACTTACTATTGTGAGGGGCGTGCCGAAGTAAGAAAATATTTTTTTTAGAAAATGGATGATGACTCGCGCATCGTTGGTGGGCAGAGCTTGCGCATCCGCCCACCAGATACGTAGTCGACCGCCACTAAAATATAGCGATTATTAAAAGATGAAGGTATGGGGCCTACAAAATCGATGCCCCACAAATCGAAGATTTCACACTCGAGAAAAAAGTTTTGGGGCATCTCATCACGCCGAGAGATGTTACCCAATCGCTGGCAGCTATCACATTTACTCAAAAATTGTGAGCATATTTTAAGAGAGTGGGCCAATAAAATACCACCTCTAACGCCTTCCGCGCGGTCCAGTTGGCTTGATAATGCCCCCCAGCCAGCCCCTTATGGCAGTGTCGCAAAATTTGCGCACCCTCCTTATTAGAAACACATCTCCGCACTACTTGGTCCGCATAAACGCGAAACAGAAAGGGGTCCTCCCAAAAGTAGTTTTTTAAATCAGAAAAGAATTTCTTCTTTTATTGAGTCGAAAAATCTTTTGGAAGGACCTGCGCGACTAGATAGTTCGCATAATCTGCGAAACAAGGGGTGGAAGAAGTTTTTATGTTATTTACAGTTAAGAGGCTCTCCTAAGGAAATCTATCGTCTATTTCAGGTTCGACGAGTGCTTCTGTGATGGGGTGTTCTAAACGTGAGAGGTGGTCGGCTGCCAAATTTTCAGCTCCTTTCTTATCCCGGATCTCTAAATCAAATTCCTATAAAAGGAGGATCCATCGAAGTAGGCGGGGCTTGGCATCTTCTTTAGCCAAAAGATATTTTAGGGCGGAGTGGTCAGTAAAAACGATTACTTTTGAAAGTGTTACGTAGGGCCTGAACTTATCAAAGGCAAATACGACGACAAGAAGTTCCTTTTCTATCGTTGTGTAGTTAGCCTGTGTGGCTGTGAGCGTGTGAGAAGCGTAATAGATTAGATGAAAATATTTATTAATGTGTTGGCCTAGTACGGCTTCTATCGCAATATCGCTTGCGTCGCACATTATCTCGAACGGAAGGGACCAATCTGGCGCCACCAGAATTGGAGAATTGATAAGTTGTTCTTTTATAAAATTAAAGGTCTCTACGCAGGCGGTATCAAAAATAAATGGGGAATCCTTCTCTAGGAGGTGGGTTAGTGGTTTCGTTATTTTAGAAAAATCTTGAATAAACCGCCAGTAAGAACCTGCATGGCCTAGAAAACTTCGAATAGATTTTACGTTCGAAGGTACGGGAAGTTGTTCAATTATGGAAACTTTGGCCTTATCGACCTCCATCCCCTTGGAAGAAATATTATGGCCGAGGACTAAACCTTCTCGGACCATGAAGTTGCATTTCTCCCAGTTTAAAACTAAGTTCGTCTCTTCACACTGCTGGAGAACTCTATCTAAACTTTTCAAGCAATTTTGAAAAGAGTTCCCAAAAACGAAGAAGTCATCCATGAAGACTTCCATTATATCTTCTACGAGCTCGCTGAATATTGCCAGCATACATCTTTGGAATGTAGCTGGATCGTTGTAGAGTTGAAATGGCATCCTTCGATATGCGAAGGTGCCGAAAGGGCAAGCAAAAGTTGTTTTTTCTTGGTCTTTGGGGGAAATAGGGATTTGGAAAAATCCTGAGAGACCATCAAGAAAGCAGTAAAATGGATGACCTGAAAGACGCTCCAAGATTTGATCATTAAATGGTAATGAGAAGTGGTCTTTTCTGGTGGCATCATTTAATTTTCTGTAGTCGATGAACACCCTCCAATCCGTAATAGTATGATTTGGGATTAATTTGTTGTTCTCGTTTGTCACAACTGTTATACCGCCCTTTTGGGGGTGACTTGTATGGGACATACCCACGTACTGTCGAATATCAGATAGATAATCCACGCGTCAAGGAGTTTTATAATCTCAGCCTTAACGACATCCCGCATGTTCGGGTTAAGGCGTCGTTGAGGCTGAATAGTTCTGCGGGGGTGTTTGACCGGAAAGCCCACGATCTAGTCTTTACAATGCAAAAAGGCGGTCTCAGCGGTCTTCGGAATCAGTGATCGCCTAGATCGCCAACTTTCAGTCTGACCCAGTTTTCTATGTTCCAAGCAGCCGAAGCCACTCGAGATCGCCAAGTCCGAGCGGTCTGGGCTCTTTTCAGTTTTTTACTATTTGTACCCCATTTCACTGCCCCGGCTCTCCTGTACCCCGGGCAGCCCGTAGTTTTTCATTTCTGCCCGTTTGGGCAGCCCCCTCGCCTATAAATAGAGGGGTAGGGGTACCTGAGAAGGGGACTTTTAGCTCCGAGGCTCCAGCTTACAACCTGTGTAAGCGGTCTCATTTTTTCGTGATCGCATTTTGGTGGTCATTTTCCTTTCGTTCTAGCATCTTCTGTCTTAGTAACCTACACTTTGCAGTTTTCTCCCATCCCTTTTTAGTGTGAATTTTGGAGGTACCATTTTTGGCACCAACAGAACGAACACGCGACCTTCAGATTCGAAGTGTTAGGTGAAGTCCAGACTTTCAAGATGGCTGATCGCCGTAGAGGTCGTCCCTTGCGGTCTCCCAGTGTTCCCCCTTCCGATCACAATCCGTTAGAGGCGATGGAGCGCCGCTTCGAGCTTCGCGTAGAGCAGGCTCTTCGCGAGGCCGCCCGAGCTAGGCAGGACGCTGCCGCTGTTCAGCAAGAGATCGCGCGGTCTCAGCAGGAGGCCGCTCGAGATCGACAGGAAGTTGTCCGGACTCAGCAGGAGTCCGCGAAGCAGATTAGGCCATGAACCAGGTTCTGGCCGCGATCTCCCAGAAGATCCTTCCTCAATCCTCTCAGGTCGCTACCCCTGACCGCATGGTAAGCGGTCACCCGAGCGATCATCCCGTTTTCCAACCCGCAGCTCCTCAGCGATCTCAGCATGAGGAGTTCGCCGCCCGTCATAATTCTTTCTGAGCCGCAGCCCAGGGGCCTCCGGCTCAGACCTTGGATTTTGAAGAAGGGTTTGCTTACCCTCAAGATCCTCCTGCTCCTTTTCTTCCTCCGGGACCTTCTGTTTTTGGGGAGCCTTCCCCCTTTACTGATGAGATTCGCCGGGATCCAATTCCTCATAGGTTCAGAGAACCCCGCCTTCCTATGTATACGGGAGAAACCGACCCCATGTGTCATCTTCAAGCCTTCGAGTCTGCTGTAGCTCTCAGGAACATTTCAGATGGAGTGAGGTGCAAGCTGATGGTCACCTCCTTCGACGGGTCAGCCATGGAATGGTTCTATAAGCTGCCTTGTCAATCTATCCCAAGCTTTGCCGCCCTGAGGCAAGAGCTCCTCCTGAGGTTCGCCACCGCAAAGAAAAGGAAGAGTGCTCCTGCGACCCTCTTCAAGATTAGGCAAGGAGACAACGAAACTGCAGCGCATTTCGTTGATCGTTTTCAGAAAGAAATCTTAGGGGTCAGAGACATGGATCCGGAGCTCTATATGGTAGCTTTGACCAGTGGCCTGCAGGAGGGCCCTCTGAAGTTCAAAGTCACAACCAAGGAGCCTGGCTCCTATCAGGAGCTGATCAGCATTGCCAATCGCTACATAGAAGGGGAGATCAACAACCCTACCTATGTTAGCAATCTGACCAACAGAGCCACTCAGAAAGGCTCTGCAGGATTCTATCCTGCTGCATCTTCCTCGAAACCTCGGCAAGAACTTCAACCTCCAGCTCCGAGAGGTAAGAGTTACCGCAACAACCGCTTCAACCGAGGTAATCAATCTTTCCCACCTCAAAATTCATTTCTTCAAACTCCCGCTACTCCTGCTCCGCAAGTCACCCCCATCCACCAGATCCAGTATGCTCAACCCCCTCTTCTACCCATTCCTTCACTTTACAATGAATCCCAAGAGTCCTTCACAGACTTTGGCATTTCTATGAGTGAAGTGCTTCAAGTCCTTCAGAAACAGCCCTTTTTTAAGAGGCCAGCTCCGCTGAATTCTGACCCAAAAACCAGAAACCCTATTCTCTACTGTGAGTACCACAGAGATAGGGGTCATTTGACAGAGGATTGTAGAGCTCCCCGCCTATTTTTAGAGAAACTATTAAAGGAGGGAAAGCTCCGCGATCTCATTCAAAAGAATGACTCTGCCAAAGCTTCAACCTCCAAGGCCAAGGAGGTAGCAGAAGTTCACTGGGAATGCGAAGAAGTAGATGATGTTGGCCATCTGGGCAACATCGGTTTTCCCAGCGAATGCGTGGACGCTAATGATGAGGGTGCCTTGGGAAACCTTTTCTGCATCCATGGGGGTGCAGGACCGGAGTCCTCGAGAAAGGCAAGTCTGAAGAGAGTTTACCAGTCAGAGGTTGCTGCTACCTCTTCGGCTCCGGTTCGAGGGACGGTCACTTTTGGAGATGAAGATCTTCCTCAGACCGCGAATCCCTTTGATGATGCAGTCGTCATCAAAGCTGTAATCGAAAATTATACGGTGGAAAAAATTCTAATAGATACGGGGAGCTCAGTCAATGTGCTTTTCAAGCCTGCCTTTGAGGCATTAAAGACAGGTAAAACCCTCCAATCAACTGAAGGACCCCTTTATGGTTTTTCAGGAGAAAAGAAAGAAGTTGAAGGACTCGTCACCCTCTCTGTGATTCTTGGAGGAATAGTGAGGCTGGTCAAATTTATATTCGTTGATGCTCCCAGTAGCTACAACGCAATTTTCGGGAGACCCTTTCTGAACGGGTATCAAGCCATTGTCTCCACTTATCATCAAGCGGTGAAGTTCTCCTTGAATGGCAAACAACATCGAATCAGGAGCGACCCCAGGAAAGCTAGAGAATGCTATGTAAAGACGGTCAACATGATCGTGTCTTCTCCACCTCAGGAAGTTATGATGACTGAATCCATTGAAATTCCTGAACAAGTTCAAGTCGCAGAAGAAGTAGAGGATGTGAGAGATGGAGTTCGCTTGGAGCCTGCCCAAGCAACTCAAGCTATTCAGATCAGCGAGGGAGATGAGAGCAAGAGCCTCTCCATCAACGCTGAATTATCTGAGGCCGACAAGAGTCAGCTCATCTCTTGTCTTCTGCAAAATTTAGATATCTTCGTTTGGTCGGCAGACGACATGCCTGGAGTGGATCCAGATGTTGCTTGCCATCACCTCAACATCAGCCCAGACGTCATCCCAATTCAGCAGAAGAAGAGGACTGTTGCAACCACTCTGGCTCAGCCTATCCGTGAGGAAGTTGAGAAGCTCCTGAGGGCGAAGTTCATCCAACCGATCCAATATCCTGAGTGGGTGTCAAACGTTGTAATGGTGACAAAGCCAGGTGGAAAATGGAGGATGTGTGTCGATTTTACCAAACTCAATAAGGCTTGCCCCAAGGATTGCTATCCCTTGCCTCAAATAGATTCCTTAGTGGATTCTGCGGTAGGTTATTCTTTTATGAGTTTTTTAGATGCTTTTTCAGGTTATCATCAAATCAAGATGCATAAACCAGATATACCACATACTTCGTTTATCACGAATGATGGTTGTTTTTGTTATCTCGTGATGCCCTTTGGACTGAAAAATGCCGGAGCAACTTATCAAAAAATGATGGATACAGTTTTCAAGAGTCAAAAGGCGAGAAACCTTGAGGTATATGTCGATGACCTCTTGGTAAAGAGCAAATCCTTCTCCTCTCATCTTAAAGATCTCTCGGAAACTTTTGCAACCCTACGAACCTTCAATATGAGGTTGAATCCGTTGAAGTGTGTTTTCGGAGCAAACAAAGGTAAATTTTTGTGTCATCTCCTCACTCCAGAAGGGTTAGAACCCAATCCAGACAAGGTGAAAGCTATTTTGGAAATGCCTCCTCCCAAGACCCCCAAAGAGGTTCAACAGTTGGGAGGGAGAATGGCAGGCTTGAGTCGATTCATCTCCCGGTCAGGGGATAAAAGTGCACCGTTCTTTAAGACCCTCCGGGGAGGGGCCAGGTTTGAATGGACTCAAGAGTGTGATGATGCTTTCAATCAACTTAAAAAGCAGTTGAATTCAATTCCTCTACTCCAAAGCCCGCGAGGAGGGGAAGATCTTTTTCTATATTTAGGAGTTGGCGCCAATGCTATAAGCTCTGTTTTGGTCCGAGAAGAGAAAAAGAAACAATTTCCAGTTTACTATGTAAGTCGAATTCTGAAGAATGCGGAGACTCACTATCCGATCCTAGAGAAGCTAGCTTTGATGCTCGTAATTTCAGCAAGAAGATTAAGACCGTACTTTCAAGCTCATTCGATTTTAGTCGTCACTGACCTCCCATTAAAAAATGTCTTGGAAAAGCCAGAGCATTCAGGGAGGCTGGCAAAGTGGGCAATAGAGCTTAGTGAATTTGATATATCCTATGTTCCAAGGATGGCAATCAAAGCTCAAGTTTTAGCAGACTTCATGGTGGATGCCAAAGAAGCTGAGTCTCAGAAGGAGGTCGGAGTCCCCCTTGCCTGGAAAATCTTCGTTGATGGAGCCTCAGGAAGAAATTCTTCCGGAGCAGGAATTGTCTTAATCAACCCAAACGGAGTAAGATTGGATCAGGCCCTGAAGTTCTACTTTCAAGTAACAAATAATCAGGCGGAATATGAGGCTTTGCTAGCCGGTCTTAAGTTTGCTAGAGAGCTGGGAATTGATGATATCAAAGTCTTCACAGATTCTTTGGTGATGGCTTCTCAAGTAAATGGAACTTTCGAAACAAGAGATAGTATTTTAAAGCGGTATCTAACTCTGGTAAAAATCGAGGTAGGAAAATTCAAAAGTTTTGCTATTGAACATATTCCCAGAGGTGAGAATATGGAAGCAGACGAGTTGGCAAAGTTTGGACTCCCCTCGGGAGGAACAACTTCGGAATTGTTTCGCCCAGCAATTGAAGAAGGAGAGGTTATGGAGATTGATCAGTGTCCATCTTGGATAGATCCATTTGTCCAATATCTTTCGTCCGGAGAATTCCATTCAACAATAAAAGATAGAAAAAGGTTTAAGAGGAAAGCGGCTAACTATTATCTTGTTGCAGGAGTGCTTTATAGAAGAACTTTTCTATCGCCATTAGCACGCTGTGTGTCGGAAGAAGAGATTCCGGCGATCCTCCAGGAAGTCCATTCTGGAGAATGTGGAAGTCACTCTGGAGCTAGAACTTTGGAGAAAAGAATTTTGAGGCAAGGCTATTTTTGGCCCCAGATGAGGAAGGATGCGGAGAAATTTGCTAAGAAATGTGTAAAGTGCCAGAAGTTTGCTCCTCTCCAAAATCAGCCGGCTCAACTGCTAAAGTCAATAGCAACTCCATGGTCGTTTGCAGTTTGGGGAATAGATCTGATTGGGCCTTTCCCTATGGCGAGTGGGCAGCGGCGATATATTATAGTCATGATTGACTATTTTAGCAAATGGATAGAGGCAAAAGCATTGGCC
The DNA here is from genome assembly GCA_033032865.1 of Dactylorhiza incarnata. Classification (NCBI taxonomy): domain Eukaryota; kingdom Viridiplantae; phylum Streptophyta; class Magnoliopsida; order Asparagales; family Orchidaceae; genus Dactylorhiza; species Dactylorhiza incarnata. The sequence goes on from JAWHQI010000005.1 coordinate 18,585,440, forward strand.
AAAATTACCACTCAAGCCGTGAAAAACTTTATTTGTGGAGAGATAGTATGTCGACACGGGATTCCAATGGCAATCATCACGGATAATGGTTCTCAGTTCAACAATTTAACTCTTATTAGTTTCTGCAAGCAAATTGGCATTGAGCTACGCTTCGCTTCCGTACATCACCCTAGAAGTAATGGGCAGGTAGAGGCCGCCAACAAACTCATCATAAATCTTTTGAAAAAGAAGGTAGAAAACGTCAGAGGCAACTGGGCAGAACAACTACCTTCCGTCTTATGGGCCTTGAGGACAACTCCGAGTTCTGCTACTGGGGAAACTCCGTTCAAATTATCACACGGTTCCGAAGCTCTTATTCCGGTGGAATTTGAAGTAAAAAGCCCAAGAGTATTATTGGCACAACAAAATCAAATTGATTGGATGGAAGGAAATGATGAAGAGTTAAAATGCAGCCTTGATTTAATTGAGGAATTGAGAGATACTGCAATCATCAGACAGGAAGAGGTGAAAAGAAGAATGGCGAGGCTGTTCAATAAAAATATAAGAACCAAAGAATTCGTTGTTGGAGATCTAGTCTTGAAGAAGGTAGATGCAGCAGCAAGAGCTGGTTCAGTTGGAAAGCTTAATCCAAATTGGGCAGAGCCGTTCGTGGTAAAGAATGTGCTTAAAAATGGTGCTTATCATCTCCAAACTTATGAAGGAGAAGAGTTGCCTCATTCATGGAGTGGAGATGATCTCAAGCTTTTCTTCTCTTAAAATGTTCGTATCTGATTCACTCATTCTTGTTCCTTACTTTCTCTTTTCTTAAACATCACGCAGGTATTATCAAAGCATTCGCAATACAAGTGATGGATGATGAGTCTTGAAAATAAGTTGATTTTTGAAAAACCAAAAACCTGTCAAGAGAGATATCGACGGATCCTACTATCTTCCCCCTCGACTTGTTAGCTCGACGTGTAATTCTGCCAGGACCACAGATGTCGGGGAGATTTCGAATCTGTGTAGCAGTAACTCACCAAGCTTGAGCGGTGGAAGTTTAGGATACCGGGTCCTTGCTGACATCTGGCACACCTCAGCGTTTCGAGGAGGTCTAGGTGGCTGGCTCAGCTCTGTCATGCATTGAAAAGGACATTGTTACAATCTTAATGATCTTTCAGGGAAAGCAATGTCGGTGTAGCCTCCGCGGCATGACCACACCTGCCCTACCGATCATTTTGGTTTGTGACTCTCGAATACTCGTTGAAGCGTGGTTAGGTAAGGGGCGGCCAAGAACATCCATAACCGTCACCTGAACCTTAGATTGGCAAATTTGCAGCAAACTCAATAATCCTTTAGAGGAAAACAATTTTGGTATAGCCTCATTGGCATGACCACACCGACCCTGCGAACTATTTTGAAATTCTCCTCCCTTTTTCTACAATCTCATTCACTTCATAATATTGAGATCGGGCGGTCAGATCTTACGAGACCGCATGCTTTTCTCTCTTCAAAGGGTGATCAACATTATTCATGGTTAATGACTTGATCTTCTCCAGGATCTGAATAAAGGTGATCGCCTGTATCAGTTTTTCATGATCGCTAGGCGAGATTTTCTAAAGAGGCTTGGTTTTTAGAAATGGTATGAAGAGATCTTGGTTATTTACGGTCGCTAGCTCGATTTTCTCTAAGACTTGGAAGTAATTACCGGCCTTGGTTTTCAAAGATTGTTGGAAGAAGTCTTAAATTGCTTATGATCATCAGCCTCATTTTCTCCAGGATTGGGCAGAAGTGATCGACAGGCAAGGCTTTTTTAAAAAAGAAGATTGGAATCGTTATTCAGAAATCTCTTAAATTGTCCTGATAGTGATCGATCTGATCATACTAAGATCGCGATCTAATTTGTTCTTATTCAAAGATTACATGAAAATGCTCATGATCCTTCGATCCCTATCACTTGATGGTTGGGTCCTTTCCTCGAAAGGGCGGTCTGAGTATTGTTTAGATCGCCGCAATGATATTCATAAAGATTCGTTATCAAGTTCCAATCTCCTTATAGGTGGTCCGATTATTCGAGATCGCAGAATTATCCTTTTTACAGTTGTGGATTTGTCGAATTTCTAAATCTTCATAAACTAGAAAGCGCCGAAACCTAAAGCATTGAGATCGAATGCTAAATCTATTGCGCTGTGATCGCATATGATAGGAGTCGTGATCGATTTGCATGAATAATATAGTGAACAAATGCAGAGAAAAAAAAATCATTCACGAACAAAATAACTTTTCATTCATTTTAAAAAAAATTACAATATCAGGCGCGGTCATTGACCGGCAATTACATCATTTGTTGGGAAATGGTAAGTCTAGTTCTTTTGCTTCTTTTTTCGCGGAGACCGCTCCTCTGAAGAAGAAGTTGAACTCTCCGAGGACTCACTTTCACTATCAGTCTCCCTCGATCCAGAATCTGAGGCCGCTGCTGAGCTCGTTTCCTCGCCAAGAAAAACACTTCCACTAGGGGAAGCATGATCGTCTTCACTTCCAACGATCTCGACAGATTCATCTTCAGTGATCTCAGCAGTCTTCGTTTCCTTAGCTTTTGTCTTTTCTGCCTCCTCGATCATTTCTGCGATCTCAGGAAAGAGATCGGCAAAAGTCGTATCCCGTAAATCAGCAGTAAGACCATCTTTTTCACGAAGAATAGCAATTGTTTTGTTCGATGCATCCCTGACATGAGTATATAGGGATCTGAGATAGTCGGGGTTATGGATATCATATGCGGTCTTCTTGAAATTCTGTAAAGAAAATGTCAGATCGAAGCGGTCAAGGTAAGATAATATTTAAAGATCGCATTTTCTTTGAATGCTTACATCAAAACGATCTTGCAGACGCTCCGCATGCTGCAAAGATGTGCGAAGAGATCGCCCCATATGATGGTTCAAAACCGTGCTTCGGGCGGTCACCTGAGCGCATACATCAGGAAGATCGTCGGTCCTGATCCTCAGTGCTTCATTAGCATTCTTTTTTCCATAAAGGGCAGAGGTGACCGCGAAAGCATGATTCGAAAATCTCCCTCCCCAAAAAGGAAGATCGGTTGACACCTTCAGAGACTTTCCGGTCTCACCCCATCTCAGTAGAGATTTTCCTTTGATATCCTTTACTCTCTTTCCAAAACCCAATAAGGGAAATGGTCCCTCCTCCAGATCGCCCTCCTCGGCGATCTCCTTCGCTTTCCTCTGGCGATCTTGCTTCAGACGCTTTTCACGCTGGGTAAGGACTTCACCACTCGGCGTCACTGGGTCGACTTTTGGGATCGCGAATCCGGCTGTAAACAGAAAACAGGTAAGTTTCCAATTTCTATTAGAGAGACCGCTGAGAATCATAAGAAATTATAGCTTACTTTCTTCCGGTAAGACCGCGGCAACATCGGGCCAGATCGCCAGGTAATGATTCAGATCGAATCGTTTCCCCGCCAGCCATTTCAAGACTGCAAGTTCTTCCTCTGAAATAAATTTTTCTTTTCTAAATATCTTCTCTGCTCGCGGAGAGGGACGGCTGGCGAGGCCGCCGAGATCGCCTTCAAAGATCAAGTACCTCTCAGTCCAGAGAGAAATTTTATTCGGAAGACTTAGAACCTTTATTCCATTACAGCTGAGATACAACAAACCTTTGAACTCTTCCTTATTCTGACCCTCCTTTAAAACCTTTACAGAAAATATACCTCGGAAGATCGACATTGTGAATTTTAGCTTCACCGATCGCAAATAATTGATAAAGACACTCATCAGACCGATCGAGTTTGGCGGGATCTGAGCAAGAACGAGACCGTAATAATTCATCACTTCTAACATTTCCCAAGGAATAGGAATTTGAAGACCATAAGCGAAGTGGTCAATCGGGATGACGTATTTATCCTCATCTCCAGAATTCAAGTCTTCATCTTCGAATGGAATTCTGATCGCGATCTCGTCATCGATCTCATATCTTTCAATGAATGAAGAGTATTCCGTCTCCGAGATTTGACCATATTTGTGATCGGAGTTCAAAAAGACCTCAGCAGCTTTGGAGCGCGCGGACACCATTTTATGAGATCGCAGGGGTCAGTAAATTAAAAAAAAAACTCGAGAAGAATAAAATAATGATCCGGAGGAGCAGCTATTTATAGAGGGAAGAAGATGATTAAGCAATGATTGTACTTCTTGAGATCGCCCTGCAGATAGATCAGACTGCTAAAAGCTATATAGGCTCAAAAAATAACAAACGCGCATAAAATTTCTCCTCAGATAGATCACATAATTAATAGTTTTGTAGGAGTCGCCAAACAGCTCGCATACAGATCGCAATAGACAATCCACAATACACACTATTTAATGAAATTGAATTCATAAAAGCCAGACCGTAAAATGAGTATCATAACGTTAAAGATAATACCACAGCAAAATTAGATATATCTTACAGACCAGAAATCAACTAAGCAGTGTTTTTTAAAGAGATCGCTAAATGAAAGAAAAAAGGGGGCTGCGGTCTCATCGCCTCTGATCCTTTCTCCTTCCAACGAATGCCGCCACATCCTGCATCTCGTTGACCGCAGTCCATGTAGAAGCTAGGCTGTGATTGGCAACCATGGCAGCCCTATGGATTTTAGACATTTCGCGGTCTACTTGCTCCATAGGGATTACCACGATTTCCGCCGATCTCTTTTCCGTGAGACCGCTGGAAGTGCCCGCCTTCATCGACATTTGAGGTCCCCCCCCGGAGATTGGCGATCTCAGCAGCAAGTGCCGCGGCCTTCCCTCTATAATAATCAGCATCCTTTTCAGCTTTCCGAAGTTTTTCTTCGAACTCGCCTCGGGCCTGCTTTTCTTTGGTTTCAAAGCTTGAAAGAATTTGCTTCTCCTTAGCTTCAAAATTCGCGGTCTGGATTCGGAGGCGGTCTTCTAGCATCCTCTCGCGATCTCGCATGACCCTCATGTCGTCAAGCATCGGCTTAAGGAGATCGGCGAACTCTGGAGGAATTAAAACTTTTCTTGGTATCTCACCTTCTTCAGAAGCTGAGCTCACGATTTCATCTACAATCAGGAGAGAGAACGGTCAAAAGTAATCAGCATTTATTATCAAGAAGAAAGTAAGGATTTCATGTGAAATACTTGACAGTGTAGAAAGACCGCATTCAAATAAGTTCTTTTCAGCATCTTTTGAGACCGCAGCATTGGCGGTAAACAAAAGACGGTCAGATCCCCTTAGGCATTCTAAATTGATTTTTTCTAATTGTCTTTTTCGCGACCGCTCGCCTTCTTTTCTTCTTCTTTTTAATTCAGCATTACTAACAAGAATGTCATCAGTTTCGATAATGACAATCTCAGGTCGCTTTCCAGGAGACGTAGGGCGGAAAGCAAGTTTGGGAAGTGAACCAATCGGTCTCGCGACCATCTTCGCCTTACCAGCCTTAATAAAGTCTAACGCAGCTGCGCGATCTGCCGCCTCCGCATCCAGCTCTTTTCCCGCTTCTAACAAAGCATCGCCGTGATCGTTAGACGCAGCGGTCTCATTTTTCTCCTTTCCTTTTTTGACCGAGACCACCTCTCCAGCGATCTTCTTTTTCTTTTCTTTCTTCCTCTTCTTTTTCTCCTTATCCTTCTTCTCAGCAGCTAGAACTTCCTCCTTTCCTTTCCTTTCCTTTCTTTCTCCGCGGCCATAGAAATCTTTTCTTTTTCTTTTCTCTCCCTCTCTGCTTTGGCGATCTCCTCCTGCTTTCTTTTCTCTTCTTCTCTCTTCTTTAAATTCTCAGTGATCGCCGCAAGCCTGGCAATCTCATCCTCTTTTACTTTTCTTTCCTCCTCCTTTCTCTTCTCTTCTTCCTCTTCCTTCTTCTTTCTTTCTTCTTCCTTTCTCCTCTCTTCTTCCTCTTCTCTCTTCTTTCTCTCTTCCTCTTTTCTTTTTTCTTCAACAGCTTCTTCCTCGGCGGTCACTCTAAGTCGTTCAACCTCAAAAGGATCAATTGACTGAAATAATCAAGGAAAAAATTAATAGAAGTCAATTTTGAAGTAGGAATAAAATTTGAAGTATGATTGCTTACGCTTGAAAGATTCTCAACAGGGTTATCTTCAGAAAGATAAGTCTGAAGATCGATGTCGCCGGAGGTCATAGTTTGTCCAATTTTCACCCTCTTAGCGGTCCGATCAGGAGAACTAGCTTCTTTTCTTTTTAAGTCTCTAGCGGTTTTTTCTTTATCAGCGATCTGGCTTCTAAGATTCTCAGCTGAAGCCTTCACCTGCAGCATAGCAGCACTGATAGACTCCACAGAAGCGGTCTCTCCAGAACAATCGGCAGGTTGATTGACCACTTCCGAAGTCATCTTAGCAGCAGCTTCTGCGATCGTTAAATCAACAAGAGCCTTGGAAGCAGGATCATCTTTTTTCTTTAAACTCTTGATCGATTTTTCCTTGCTAGAATTGACGGTCTTCTTCAAAATAATTTTCTTTGTTTTCGACGCAGATCCTGGCGATTTTCGAGATTGCGCTGATATTTTCATCAAGTCCAAAGCATCCATCTCAAAGGAAAAATTCTTTCACGATCTCAGTAAACAGCGACCGCTCAAGGATCAGGATCTCACAATGGTGTGGAATCTAAAAGTCTGGGGTGGTATTTATAGCTCAAGCCGCATTTATGACAGTCGCGGTCTCGGCGGTCAAAGTTTACATTTTCGAAGTTCCAGCGTAACTTAAAAATATGCGGGGATTATGTTTGCCCGGAAAGCCCGCGATCTAGTCTTTACAATGCAAAAAGGCGGTCTCAGCGGTCTTCAGAATCAGTGATCGCCCAGATCGCCAACTTTCAGTCTGACCCGGTTTTCTATGTTCCAAGCAGCCGAAGCCACTCGAGATCGCCAAGTCCGAGCGGTCTGGGCTCTTTTCTGTTTTTTACTATTTGTACCCCATTTCACTGCCCCGTGTCACGGACTAGTCCCCCTGACTATGTCGCGCACGGCCTTAGCTCCTCTTGCCACCCCTCACGGCTAGCTAAGTCAGCCTCGCTCTAAGAAAACTGTGGTGGAAATGGGAACGAGAACAAGAACACAAGAGCACAAGTGCACAAGAGCACAAGTGCACAAGAGAAGAAGTAAGCAAGAGAACTCAAATGCTTGTTCCAAACTTGGATGAATCCAAATGAGGGGGGGTCTTCCCCTTTTATAGGCCCCAAAGAGGTTTCCCTCCAAACCAAAGAATATTCTAGACCCCTACTATTCTAGAGTATTCTATACAATTCCGGTATATACAAGAGTCATGAATTCTCTAGATTGTTCTACCGCCTTCCTATGTACAAGACTCCAGATTTCTCTAGAATCTTCCCATCAATTAACCCCAAAAGAGGAGGAGATCGTAACATTCTCCCCCACCTATCCTGGCGTCGTCCTCGTCGCCTCATACTGCTGAATGAAGTCCTTGAACTGCCACAAGTCTTCTAATGTCTCCCAAGTAGCATCAGATTCTGGCAATCCCTTCCATCTGATTAAGTACTGAGTACTTGGCGGGACTCCGCGTCGCCGTACCACCCTCTGGGATAGCACCCGATCAATCTCCTTCTCGAATGATTTGGTTATGATCGGAGGAGCTCTATGTGATTCTCCTCGCCTTGGGTCTTCCTGGTCTTCATGATAAGGCTTCAACATGCTTACGTGGAAGACCGGATGAATCTTCAACGAGTTAGGTAGATCAAGGCGATATGACACCTTTCCTACCTTGCCGATCACCTCGAACGGTCCTTCATACCTCCTTATCAACCCCTTATGCATGCTCCGCATTAATTTGAACTGTTGGGGTAGGAGTTTTACCATCACTTTGTCTCCTAGGCCAAACTCATGCGGCCTTCTCTTCACGTCCGCCCATTTCTTCATGCGCTTCCTTGCTTTCTCTAGGCAGACTTTGGACAAGTCATTCTGCTCCTCCCAAGACTTAGCCATTTAAAATGCTCCTGGGCTTTTTCCTTCTCCTGGATTGATGGCCAATGCGTGCGGTGTGAGTGGTTGACGCCCGGTCGCCAGCTCGAAGGGACTCCTTCCCGTAGACTCGCTCCTCTGCAAGTTGTAGGAAAATTGAGCAACATCCAAGATCTTTGCCCAATCCCGCTGGTTAGCACTCACAAAGTGCCGCAAGTAACACTCCAATAAGCCATTTACCCTCTCGTTCTGCCCGTCGGACTGCGGGTGGAAACTTGTGGAGAAGTTTAGTTGTGATCCCAACATGAACAACTCCGTCCAAAGTTTCCCCGTGAAGCGAGGATCCCGATCGCTCACAATATTTTGTGGAAGCCCCCAATGCTTTACCACTTGCTTGAAGAATGCTTGGGCCGCTTCCTCCGCTGTGCAGTCCTTTGCGCATGGGATGAATGTCCCATACTTCGAGAATCTATCTACGACCACCATGATCGATCCAAATCCCTCTGATTTGGGGAGAGCGCTAATGAAGTCCAACGTCACGGTGTGCCATGGATGATCTGGAACTGGAAGAGGCTCAAGCAATCCTGCTGGTTGCCGATTCTCCACTTTGTCTTGTTGGCACACAAGACATGTCCTCACATACAAATCCACGCTTTCCTTCATCTTCGGCCAGTAGTACAAGATCTCCACTAGCGTCATGGTCCTCTTTTGGCCAGGATGACCTGCCCATCGAGTGTCATGACACTCCTTGATCAACTCCCTCCGTAGGTTGTCCCCCTTTGGGATGTACAGTCTCTTCCCCTTTGTGTAGAGGAGTTCATCCTCTACCCAAAAGTGTTTGGTCTTCCCTTCCCTTGCCGCCTTCATTAGCTCGATTGCCAACGGATCTTGTTGCAACCCCTCCTTGATCCTGGTCAGCAACTCCCCTTTCACCGTGGACATTACGGCAAGTTCGGCCTTGCGGCTTAAGGCATCTGCAACAACATTCGCCTTCCCGGGCTTGTACTCCATGGAATAGTCGAACTCCGCTAGGAAGTCCTGCCATCTCGCTTGTTTGGAAGACAACTTCTTTTGCGTCTGGAAGTAACTTGTGGCCACATTGTCCGTCTTGACCACAAACTTCGCCCCGAGCAAGTAGTGCCTCCATACCGGTAAGCAATGTATAATAGCAGACATTTCCTTCTCTTGGACGGTGTATCGCCGCTCCGTCTCGTTCAGCTTTCGGCTTTCATATGCGATGGGATGCCCATCCTGCATCAAGACTCCACCAATGGCAAAGTCGGAAGCATCCGTCTGGACCTCGAACTCCTTTCCAAAGTCTGGCAATGATAACACGGGCTCGGTGCTCACTGCTTGCTTTAGATCTTCGAAGGCTTGTTGGCATCCCTTATCCCAAGCCCACGATCTCTCCTTCTTTAGTAAATCCGTCAATGGGGCTGCTCTCCTCGAATAGCCCTTTGTAGGTGGCTCCCAATCTATGATCGCTTGGATCTTGGCTCCATCCATCTTCAGTTGGCCATGTCCAATTACATGTCCAAGGAATGAGACCTCCTCCGTGCCGAACGTACATTTTGACTTCTTCACATATAACTCGTTCTCCCGCAAGACTCGAAAGATAGTGCGGAGATGTTCCGCATGCTCCTTCATAGAATTGCTGTAGATCACGATGTCATCGAGATAAACCACCACAAATTGGTCCAAGTAGGGATGGAATATCCTGTTCATCAAAGTGCAGAACGTGGTCGGAGCATTAGTCAAGCCAAATGGCATGACCAACCACTCGTAGGACCCGTAACGAGTGATGCACGTTGTCTTCGGCTCGTCTCCTTCAGCAATTCGGACTTGATAATAGCCCTTCTGCAAGTCCATCTTGGTGTAGACCTTGGCTTTCCCCATCCTATCAAACAAGTCAGCGATCAAAGGAATAGGATACTTATTCTTGACCGTTACCTTGTTGAGTGCCCGATAGTCTACACACATCCGCAAAGATCCGTCTTTCTTCTTTTGAAAGAGCACCGGTGCGCCATATGGTGCCTTCGATGGACGAATCTTCCCCGTGTCAAGTAGCTCCTTTAGCTGCTTGCGAAGTTCTTCCAATTCGGGCGGAGCCATGCGATATGCCGCCATCGCAGGTGGTTTCGCCCCTTGTTCCAGCTCAATCTCATGGTCCACCTCCCTCCGAGGCGGTAGCTTGTTCGGAAGCTCGGTTGGCATAATGTCTTGATTCTCCTCCAAGACTTGCACAATGAAAGGATGTACCTCCTCATCCTTTGCCGCAACTTCCTCCTTCAAGGTGGCTAAGTAAGTCGCCTCTCCTTTCTTGATGCCTTTGGCTATTTGCATAGCCGATAGCTGCTTTCCCTTCGTTGGTGGCCCTTCCACCGCTGGGATCATGCATGGAGACCCTTTCTCCATAATGCACATGGATCTACAAAAAGGCATAGTGATAGCTCGTACCTTCTCAAAGAAATCCATGCCAAGTACAACTTGAAAGTCATCCATCGGCGCAATAGAGAAGTCCACTTGGCCCTTCCAAGTTCCCAACTGCAGCTCCACTCCGCGTGAAACTCCTTGCAGCGGTCTCGCCTTCCCATTCACCGTCTTCAACCAGCCTTCACCTTTAGAGATATTCAGGCCAAGTCTCTTAGCCTCCTGTTCGGTCATGAAGTTGTGCGTTACCCCCGTATCGAGCAAGGCCTTGGTGGCCTTCCCGTTTGTCTTTGCCTCCACAAACATCAATCCTTTTGCTGATGGGGCTGGAGTAGGTCTAACATTCAAAGCATTAAGTAACTGTATGAACCCATTTGAGTAGAAGTATCTTCTCCAGAATTTCCCACATCGTTGCCTTCCATGATTGCAGAAAGCGATCCCATCTTTGGACAACTGATCATTGCATGCGGTCCCTTGCATAAGAAACATCCTCCTTTCGGAATGAAGGCCTTCTTCTTCTCTTCATATTCCTTCCGAGTATCATGTCGTTGGAAGGTGGGCTTCTTGCCATTCCGCTTCTCTCCCCCACCTTTCCCGTAATCACCCTTGTCTTTCTTTGCCTTTGCTGCATCTGGGTGTCGTTGGTACTCAATAAGGGACTCCGCTGTGGCAATAGCTTCATCCAACGTCTTGACATCTCGCCTTTGTAATTCCTGCTTAGCCCAGTGTTGAATACCATCCACGAAGAAGAATAGCAAGTCTTCATCCGACATGTTAGGAATTTGCAGCATCAAGGTGGTAAATTCTTTGACATACTCCGCAATGCTTCCCTTGTGCTTCAACTCCCTAAGCTTCTTTTTAGCCTCATAAACAACATTCTCTGGATAGAAATGTCGTTTGAGTTCACGCCGGAACTCCTCCCATGAATCAATACGATACAAGCCTTTCTCAATGTCGGTTTGCTTTCTTCGCCACCAAAGAGAAGCTACATCCGATAAATAATAAGATGCTTGTCGTACCTTAGCAGCTTCATCGACGAGGTTACACCCCTCGAAGAATTGCTCCATCTGCCAAATGAAGTTCTCTACTTCCTTTGCATCTCGCTTGCCCGCAAATGGCTTGGGCTTAGGAACCTCCATCCTTGGATTGCCCGTTGCCATGTTGCCTCCACCATTAGCCACGGCTCGACGACATAAGGTGAGTTCCTCCTTCATATCCTCGAAGCCAATCCGCATCGCTTGGCATCTTCCATCCTAGCAAGGCGTTCCTCCAACACCGGGTGAGCATCAAGACAAGTCTGGGTAGACTCCTTGATGGACTCGAATTCTCCAAGAACATGGGCCTCCAGAGTTTCGAAGTTACCTTCCACCTTCTCCACTCGGTCGGCCAGCATCATGATGGCCTGATCCAAATGAGCTACTTCACGCGTCTTGCTATGATCCCTCTTCTTCCTGCCTTGTTGATCTACGGCCTCCCTGCTGCGCTCGTCAACAACGCTTGAGTTGATTGCCTCATTCGCCATAGCAACACCACACGAACTTGAGTGAACCTGGGTCAACGAACCTCGCTTTGATACCAACTGTCACGGACTAGTCCCCCTGACTATGTCGCGCACGGCCTTAGCTCCTCTTGCCACCCCTCGCGGCTAGCTAAGTCAGCCTCGCTCTAAGAAAACTGTGGTGGAAATGGGAACGAGAACAAGAACACAAGAGCACAAGTGCACAAGAGAAGAAGTAAGCAAGAGAACTCAAATGCTTGTTCCAAACTTGGATGAATCCAAATGAGGGGGGGTCTTCCCCTTTTATAGGCCCCAAAGAGGTTTCCCTCCAAACCAAAGAATATTCTAGACCCCTACTATTCTAGAGTATTCTATACAATTCCGGTATATACAAGAGTCATGAATTCTCTAGATTGTTCTACCGCCTTCCTATGTACAAGACTCCAGATTTCTCTAGAATCTTCCCATCAATTAACCCCAAAAAAGGAGGAGATCGTAACACCCGGCTCTCCTGTACCCCGGGCAGCCCGTAGTTTTTCATTTCTTCCCGTTTGGGCAGCCCCCTCGCCTATAAATAGAGGGGTAGGGGTACCTGAGAAGGGGGCTTTTAGCTCCGAGGCTCCAGCTTACAACCTGTGTAAGCGGTCTCATTTTTTCGTGATCGCATTTTGGTGGTCGTTTTCCTTTCGTTCTAGCATCTTCTGTCTTAGTAACCTACACTTCGCAGTTTTCTCCCATCCCTTTTTAGTGTGAATTTTGGAGGTACCATTTTTGGCACCAACAGGGGGTTATCTTCAAGAAAAATTTCATGGGTACAGAAGGAGGGGTTGATTCCCCTGATATCTGAAATCTGCCTTGCAATTGCACGGCAGTGCTTGTTTAAAACTTCGACTAATTCAGAGGTCTCCGAATCACTTAAAGTGGAAGAGATAATAACTGAAAGTTTTAAGTCTTTTTCGAGGAAAACATATTTCAAATTATCACGGAGTTGTTTCAGTTTGAGGACTGGCGGTTCTTCATATGATGGTTTAATTTTTAACGCTTCTGAATCGAAGGGTTCGAATGGCGAATCTGTCAGCATGTCGATGAGACAAGATAAATTCGCCAAATCTGAATTATCTAGTGCTAAAGAGAGAAATTCAGTAAGCGAAGAACATTCCTCTTCAAACGCGGGTTCCAGGTTATAACTGGAATCATCGTTCGAGAGGGAGTTCCACATCAAGGGATTAATATGTAAAGTAACTTCGTCATCTCCGACCCGAAGGAGGAGGCGACCATTACTAACATCGATTAACGTGTGGGAAGTTGCGAGGAAGGGGCGAACGAGTATAATAGGTACCTCAGTGTCCTCTTCTATGTCCAGGATGATGAAGTCAACCGGAAAGATAAACTTGTCGACCTTGACCAGAATATCCTCCACTACCCCTATCGGGTACTTTACCGAGCGATCTGCGAGTTTGATGCTCATCTTTGTCGAGCTTGGGATGCTCAAATCAAGTTTTTTTTAAAAAGGGAGAAAGGCATCAAATTAATGCTAGCTCCTAAGTCTTCTTGAGCGTACTTTATTAACATATTGCCGAAAAGGCACGGGATGGAGAATCGTCCCGGGTCGTTCAATTTTGGCTGCAATTTGTTAAGGAGGACAACTGAGCATTCCGCGTTAAGGGAAACACGCGAAATATCTTCGAGTCGCTTTTTATTAGAAAGCAACTCTTTAAGACATTTCACGTATTTTGACATTTGGGAGAGTGCCTCGCAAAAAGGAACGTTTATATGAATTTGTTCTAAATTTTATGAGAATGTTTTATAATGCTCGTCCTTCCGCTCGTTGTTTATTTTTGAGGAATATGGAAGGGACGGGCTAAAAACGTTCAGTACACTCGGAATATTCGTTGAATTATCTAACAAAGAAGAGGGTGTAGGGGTCGGGGTCGAAATAGGTACCTTAGTCTCAACCCATTTTGGGGAGGTTACCTCCTTACCACTGCGAAGGTGTATGGCATTGGCATTTTCTCTGGGGTTCGGCTCTGTGTTCCCTGGTAGAGCTCCATATGGCCGCTCAGAGACCATCTTTGCAAGCTGTCCAACCTGATTTTCCAAGTTTTTAATCGATCCGGTAATATTCTGGATATTTGACTCGGTGGACGCGACATATATATCAAAAATATCTTCGAGCGGAGAAGGTTTTGGAGGTGGAGGCTGGAATCCATTCGGAAATCCTTGCAGAAATCCTTGCGGATTCATATTTGGGGGCCTCTGAGCATTGTTAGGATTGCTCCAGGAAAATTTTGGGTGGTTCCTCCAACCCTGATTTTAATTATTACTATACGGATTATTATTAGGGTTGAAGGGTGGCCGAACAGAGTTGCCTAAGTAATCTACAGTGTTGGGTCCAGCGTTCCTTAACTTGACCCATAGCGCCTTTCCTACTTCCTTAAAGAAAAGGTAGCGCCCTTCCCATCAATCCGGGCTTTTGGGAGGGTTGGTTGCACTTAATCCTACAAGTGGTATCAAAGCAGGTTGCGGGTTCGAGGCCGGGGGCACTGATTAAATCCTAAAATTTCTCTACCTGTGTGGGTCCCAGCGGGTCAGGAGATCGCGGCCATGTGAAAAGCCACCTCTGAGCCATGTGGTGCGCCACCTCTGAGCCATGTGGAGCACCTCTGAGCTTGCGGGTCATGCTGGACGCTGGGGGGGGGGGGGGGGGGGGGGGGGGGGGGGATTGTTGGGTCCATTGATAATGCTAAATCTAGTTAGTTTAATTAGGTTATTTTTAGGTTATTTACTCTTACTTTTTGCTTATTGTTGTTTACCTAAATGTAATTTTGGTTCATTTTCCTATTTTTAGTGCTAACTTAAGTTTTCTGAATTTTTAGGTCAAAAATGCAAAATTTCCTAAGTCACGCCCTAGGTCACGCCCGTGACCTAGGGCGTGTAAGTTGTTGTTTCCAGTTAAGCTGCTACCACCTAATTCAGAAGATCTGGTCAGACATGCCCAAAGTACACGGCCGTGACACACAAGTCACGCCCGTGACACGCAAGTCACGCCCGTGACCAACCCGTGAACAGCTCAGATTCGACCAGCTGACCACCAAATTGGCCATGCCACTGTTACACGGGCGTGCTTCCAGTCACGCCCATGACTGCCACGTCAGCCAGCTGCCAGCGCCCATGATCGCCGCCAGTGCCCATGACCGGACTAACCACCGAAATGGTCACGCCCTCAGTCACGGGCGTGACCTAGGGCGTGACCAATCAAATCGCGTCAGAATCGTGCGCCGAACCTGATCCAAGCCACAGAATTGATTAAACAATGTCACGCCCCTAGTCACGGGCGTGACTGAGGGTGTGACCGAAGCAGAAAAATTTCTATAAATTGAAATGACCTCCAAGCTTTCCCCATTCAGTTTTTGGCAGAGAGAACTGGTGCTAATACTCTATTTTCAGTGATTTTCATGTTATTTTATTCTCTTTCTCTCTCTCTCTTATTTCAATGCATTTCCTTTTCTAGTTTTCATATGAATGTTGTAATGCCTTTGTAATTTCCTTTCATAGTGTATTACTAATGCTTAGTAGGCTTCAAATGCAATCTCAGTTGAACTTTTGTTTAATAAAAATTGCATGTTTTTGTTCTCTTAAAATCTTCATCATTTCTCTCTCCTACCCCTCCACCATGAGTAACTAAATCCTCATAGTACTCGATCTTGATGATCTGAGGATGAGTTGATCAAGTTATGATCCTTTAGTCTTCTTTCACTTTCTAAAGTTTTGGGCCTTAGATTTACTCTTAATTAAAATTAAGTGGAGTTATATTATCGATGTATAGTCCACACCTTTGCTTTCATTCTTGGCTAGCCGAGAGGCCGATAGTCTGAAGTGAGCACTTAAGAGTAAAGAGAGTTACACACATTTCTCGAGAGAGAATGATGTAAATCTCCTGGATTGGAGTCAAACCCAATAGCGGGGTTCACCACTTAAAGCGAGTTTTAGGTATTCGAATACGGGACGAGAGTTCGGTCGGATTTTCCTAAACTCAGTTGGGCATATCTTCGAGAGAAGCATGTTCAAACTATAGGAACCCCCACGGTCAAGCTACCCTTACTTTATTAAGTTTTAAGTTTGCTTTTGAATTTTGATCAACTTAAGCCGAAGTAAGTCAAGATCGAGTGCTATTTCTTAATCATCGTTTAGCCGTACTTTTATCCAGCTTTTATTTCAACTTAGCAGACAAAACCTTCCAAAAAATTATTAAGATAAAATAATAGTAATTCGTTTGAGTATAAGTAATCAACGGTTCTCGGATTTTAATACGACACTTGTGTTCCTATACTACAGTTCGATAGGTATACTTGCCTTCTCGGATTGCTAGTTCGGATTTTATTTCGTGCAAGCGGAATTTTAATCACCAAGTTTTTGGCGCCGTTGCTAGGGACTCGCATTTTGTTGATATTTTGAAAGAACGAATCTATTACTTTTATCACCTCTTTTTCTCTCCTCTTTCTTGAAAAACAAAATTAATTCAAAAAAAAAAGAGACCTTTTCTTTTTCGAATTTCTCAATCTTATTTTCCCTTCTCTCTTTCTAGTTTATGACCCGAGTGAATCCGTCGGAACTTGTAGATTTGGACCAAGAACTTGAGCGTACTCTTCGGAGAAAATCGCAAGTTCAAGATCCTACATTCCAAGAACTGGCTGAGGATTCGGAGTCGGTTGTTAATATGGGTGAACCTAACCAAAATGAAGTCCCCAACATGGTTGCGACCCCTGAATGGACTATGTCCCATTATGCAAGGCCTAATCTGGAAGGGACGAAAACTAGTATAGTCCGCCCTGCCATAAATAATAATAATTTCGAACTAAAGCCCAGCATAATTCACATGGTGCAGCAATACGTGCAGTTCGACGGATTACAAGATGAAGATCCGAACGCACATATTGCTAGCTTCCTTGAAATCTGTGACACCTTCAAAATAAATGGTGTTACGGATGATGCAATTAGGCTAAGACTCTTCCCATTTTCTTTATGAACAAAGGCTAAGCAGTGGTTGTCGACTCTACCTAGAGGTTCTATCACCACTTGGGCCCAGTTAACTGAAAAATTTCTAACTAAGTATTTTCCACCTGCGAAAACTGCTAAGCTTAGAAATGATATTTCTTCTTTTTGCCAAATAGATTCTGAAATGCTATATGATACCTGGGAAAGGTATAAAGAATTCTTAAGACGTTGCCCTCATCACGCTCTGCCTGTATGGTTACAAGTGCAGACATTTTATAACGGGCTAAATCAACATACTAAGCAAATGATAGACGCCGCTTCCGGTGGTACCTTAAATAACAAAACCCCGGAAGCCGCTCTTGAACTATTTGAGGATATGGCCATGAACACCTATCAGTGGAATGTGCCAAGATCCCGCCCAAACAAACCTGCAGGTATGTACAAAGTGGATAACGTCTCCCAGCTGGCACTACAAGTGGAAATGCTTAGCAAAAAGATATCTGAAATGAATGCTCCTTCCACACCTCAGGTTTGGGAATTCGCAAAAGCCACCTCCGAACAAGCTGATTACGTAGGCAATAGAAATGCTTATAATAATTATTCTGCTTCTAATTTTCATGCACCTGGTTTTCAATTACCGAATAATTATAATCCTGCGCTGCGTAATCACCCGAACTTTTCTTGGAGTAATCCTGCAAAGACAACTTGCCCGCCTCTACAAAATGAATTTACACCACCTCCACCCCCTGTTAACTTTCAAAAACCTCCATCTTTGGAGGAGATGTTTTCAAAATATATAAGTACGAACGAAGCAACCGTCCGGAACTTAGCAGGATCCGATAAAAATCTAGAAAACCAAATCGGGCAGCTCGCCAAAATAATATCCGAGCGACCGCCCGGACTCTTCCCGCTAACACCGAGCCCAACCCGAGAGAGCAAACGAAAGCTGTAACTCTTCGGAGTGGGAAGCAAGTATCCGGTCCGGTTAGCGAAGAGCCCGAGGCAAGATCCGCCCCTATTTTAAAAACACCACTCACTCAAACAGATTTTATCACTCCACCTCATATTTTCAAAAACAACCCCGCCCCGCCTTATCCTTCTCAACTCAACAAGGAAAAATTAGATGATCAATATCATCGCTTCCTGGAAATGTTTAAGCAAATACACATCAATTTGCCCTTCCATGAAGCGATATCACAAATGCCCAAGTGCGCTAAGTACTTGAAGGATCTTCTAACTAATAAGAAAAAGCTAGAAAATCTATCGCACGTAACTTTAAATGCTGAGTGTTCCGCCGTCCTAACAAATAAATTACCGAAAAAGGCTAATGATCCGGGTAGTTTTTCTATCCCGTGCCTCTTTGGTGATCTATTTGTAAAGAACGTGTTGGCCGACTTAGGAGCAAGCATCAACTTAATGCCATTCTCCTTGTTTAAGAAGTTAGGAGTGGGCACCCTTAGCCCCACACGTATGAGTATACAACTAGCAGATAGGACGATAAAATATCCGCTGGGAATTGTGGAGGACGTGCTCGTAAAGGTAGACAAATTCATCTTCCCGGTGGATTTTGTCATTTTGGACATTGAAGAGGATGTCGAGGTTCCCCTAATCCTTGGCCGCCCCTTCCTTGCCACCTCCCGTGCTATCATTGATGTGAGTAATGGTAAGCTATTCCTCCGAGTTGGAGATGATGAAGTAACCTTCTCCATAACACCCTCTATGAAAAATACCCTAGAAAACGACGATTCGTGTTTTTTCTTAGATGTGTTAAGTGAAGACCCTTCTTTTTGTATTTCTGAAAATGGTTTTTCTTCTTTTTGTTCATCTTCAAACACCTCCACTGAAATATTACAAGAAATGAAAATGGCCATTGCTCCCGCCCCCTCAAATTTTCAACTTAAATCAAAAATTTTTGAAGAAATTACTTTTGAAAAAGAAAAGTCTTTCAAATCTTCATACGAGGAACCTCCCACATTAGAACTTAAAGAACTACCCAATCATTTAAAATATGAATTTTTAGAAAAAGACTCTAAGTTACCAGTAATAGTGTCGGCCCATTTAAGTGGATCTGAAAATGCCAAATTGCTAAAAGTTTTACAAAAGCACCGCCAAGCAATTGCTTGGCAGATTTCTGATATTAAGGGCATAAGTCCATCTTTCTGCATGCACAAAATTCTAATGGAAGATAATTCACATAATTCTATTCAACCTCAACGCCGATTAAACCCAAACATGAAAGAAGTAGTAAAGGGTGAGGTCGTGAAATTATTAGACGCAGGAATTATCTATCCAATTTCAGATAGCAAATGGGTAAGCCCCGTTCAAGTAGTTCCTAAAAAGGGAGGGATCACGGTAGTGTTAAATGACAATAATGACTTAATCCCAACACGGACGGTGACTGGGTGGCGTATGTGTATTGATTATCGCAAATTGAACGACGCCACCCGTAAGGACCAT
The DNA here is from genome assembly GCA_033032865.1 of Dactylorhiza incarnata. Classification (NCBI taxonomy): domain Eukaryota; kingdom Viridiplantae; phylum Streptophyta; class Magnoliopsida; order Asparagales; family Orchidaceae; genus Dactylorhiza; species Dactylorhiza incarnata. The sequence goes on from JAWHQI010000005.1 coordinate 18,604,729, forward strand.
TTCCCCTTGCCATTCATCGATCAAATCTTAGAACGATTATCCGGCCATAGCTTTTATTGTTTTCTTGATGGTCTCTCGGGCTACTTCCAAATTCCCATCTCGCCCAAGGACCAGGAGAAAACGACGTTTACTTGTCCTTTCGGCACCTTCGCCTATCGAAGAATGTTGTTTGGCTTATGTAATGCGCCGACAACATTTCAACGGTGTATGTTGGCCATTTTCGACAAGTACGTAGAAAGTATTATGGAGGTATTTATGGACGACTTTTCCGTGTTTGGTGATTCCTTCGATTTTTGTTTAGAAAATTTAGAAAAAGTGTTAGAACGGTGTGAGGAGACCAATCTCACCCTGAACTGGGAAAAATGCCATTTCATGGTACGGGAGGGATTGGTTTTAGGTCATAAGATATCAGCAAGAGGAATTGAGGTCGATGAAGCAAAAGTAGAAGTGATCGAAAAATTGCCACCGCCAACCAACGTTAAGGCCATAAGAAGCTTTCTAGGACATGCCGGTTTTTACCGGCGATTTATAAAAGATTTTTCGAAAATTACCAAACCCCTCACTCATCTTTTAGAAAAAAACACTTCATTTATTTTTGATGATACCTGCTTATCTGCTTTTCAATTAATCAAAAATAAGCTAATAAATGCGCCAATTATGATAGCTCCAATCTGGGACCTTCCATTCGAAATCATGTGCGATGCAAGTAGCTTTGCGGTGGGAGCCATTTTAGGACAACGTATATCTAAAAACTTCCACCCTATTTTCTACGCAAGTAAAACACTTACATCCGCGCAAGAGAACTATACCACAACGGAGAAAGAATTATTAGCAGTTATTTTTGCATTCGACAAATTTCGACCTTATATTACGCTTTCAAAAATTATTGTTTTTACGGACCACTCGGCCCTCAAATATTTACTTTCTAAACCGGATGCAAAACCACGCTTACTTCGCTGGGTCTTACTCCTCCAGGAGTTCGACTTGGAAATCCGAGATAAAAAGGGGGCTGAGAATTTGGCCGCGGACCATCTTTCACGATTAGATAACCCGTTTATTGAAGATTTAAATGAACAAACTTTTAATGATTATTTTCCTGACGAGAAGTTATTATCAATCAACACTACTCCTTCTCCTTGGTTTGCAAACTTCGCCAACTACTTAGTAGCTCGAGTCCTCCCAAAAGAATTTTCCTATCAGCAAAAAAAGAAATTCTTTTCTGACCTGAAGAATTATTTTTGGGAGGACCCGTATCTGTTTCGAGTTTGTGCAGACCAAGTAGTAAGGAGATGTGTTTCTTTCGAAGAAGGACAAAATATTTTCAAACACTTACACGAAGGACCGACTGGTGGGCACTATTAAGCCAATCAGACCGCTCACAAAGTGCTAAGTGCAGGCTTTTATTGGCCCATCCTTTTCAAAGATGCCCAATCTTTTGTGGGACGGTGCGATAGCTGCCAACGGGCTGGAAATATCTCAAATAAAAATGAAATGTTGCAAAATTATTTCCTCGAGTGCGAAGTTTTCGACCTTTGGGGAATTGATTTTGTAGGTCCTCTTCCTTCTAGCCATGGTAATAAATACATTTTAGTTGCGGTAGACTACGTGTCTCGATGGGCAGAGGCCCAAGCTCTTCCTACCAATGACTCCCGAGTTGTTATTATTTTCTTAAAAAAATTATTTTCTCAATTCGGTACTCCTAGGGCCATCGTTAGCGATAGGGGTTCGCACTTTTGTAACGCACAATTTGCAAAAACACTTTTAAAATATGGCGTTACACATAAGCATTCAACTGCTTACCACCCCCAAACTAACGGCCAGGTCGAGGTAGTGAATAGAGAAATCAAATGTATTTTAGAAAAAACTGTTTCCACCTCACGTAAGGACTGGTTACATAAATTAGACGATGCTCTATGGGCTTACCGAACAGCGTACAAGACCGCCATCGGTTGTACACCGTATCGGTTAGTATATGGGAAATCGCGCCATTTACCAGTCGAATTAGAACATCGTGCTTTCTGGGCCCTTAAATTTTTAAATTTTGATCCCCACTCCACCGCCGATCTTCAAAAATTCCAACTCAACGAACTCGATGAGTGGCGCTCCAATGCGTATGAAAATAATAAATTATATAAGGAACGAACGAAATGCTTTCACGATAAAAATTTAAGGCACCCGAAAACATTTAAACCAGGCGACCAAGTATTACTTTATAATTCTCGTCTACGTTTATTTCCTGGAAAGTTAAAATCTAGATGGTCAGGTCCTTTTAATGTAAAGGAAGCTTATCCGTATGGAACTGTTTTGATATCACACCCAGATAAGGGTGATTTCAAGGTTAATGGGCAGTGTCTAAAACTTTATTTTTCTGGTGACAATGTTGACATGGACAGTGAAAAACTTCTTTTGTCTGGACTGTAATAATTTGGATTAACTTTTGAACTATATTCTTTTAGTCGAGCTCAAACGACATTAAACAGAGGGCGCTCTTGGGAGGCAACCCAAGGTTGTTAAAATTTGTTGTTTTAATTTTTCTTTGGCCCTGGGCGGCTCCGATACTCTCAACTTCGGCGATCGCCTGCTTCAACATTGCTGGTTTCAAGAAAAATTCAAGATGATATTTCATAAAGATTCAAAGCGCCAACAAGGGGGAGCGGCATCACACATCCTTTCAAGCCCATAAATCCAGGGAAGTGCCTGTTTCAGTTTTTCAGTTTTAATTTTTTTTCTTAGTTACCCCTTCCTTCACTCTCCTTTTCCATTGAGGACAATGTCTATCGTAAGCTTGGGGGAGAATGTCTTCTTTTCTTTTCTTTTGTTTTAGTAGTCTAAATTAGATTTTGGTAAAATCAATAGTACCCCTTGCTTTATGTTTTGTTTTTCCCAAAATATTTTATATAGCCTTAGTTAATTTCAAAATTTCTAATCCTACTTTTTAATTATGTTTCACAAGTAAATTGTTGACTCATGTAGTGTTCTAATTCTAGGTAGCATGTTAATGTGAAAAGTTTTTTCTAAAATCTTGTACTTTCCTTATCGTTTTCTCTTTTATCTTCTTTACTTTCGTATAAATTCTTCATCCACTATTTTCCTCTTCATTTTTAGATATATTTTGCAAGGTTAACTTTTGATTTGTGTAGTAAATGTGAATAATCCTAGACGCTTATTATTCTTATTTTCAGGATAAGTTCATTAGTCTTTATTTAATATCTAGGGCTTACTTTTTGAAATCCTTCAAAACTCATGCTTTAAATAAATTTAGAGAGCAATGAAAATGATTTAGGCCATTTTTTTTTAAGTTTGAGCCTTCATGCCAACCCTTAAAAAGAAACCCTTTGTTAGCCTCTTTTGAGCCTTTTCCCATGTTTTATTGTCACCTCCACTTATCAAATTTTTCACCAAAGCCAAAATTTCCAAACCTATTTGAATCACACTAACACTTTGAGTTTTATTTAAATTTCTAAAAGAGTGTGATTGGTTTATTGCATGGAGAGCTTCAAAGAAAAGAATTTGCTCAAAAAGAAGATATTTTAAGCATATTTGTATTAGTTATCTTTGCCAAAATTTCAAAATAAATAAAAAATGGCTATGAAAGAGAAAGAAAGAAAATATGATATATGCTTATAATGAAGGATTGCCTCTTATCATTCATATCGAAAATTTTATAAAACTCATGTTTATGGTTTAGTGTGATTATAGCAATCACTTTTATCTTCGATTTCCATTCCAAATCATATGCCTAAACCAAACATTTCGGTCCTAATAAAGTCCTCTTGATTCATGCTCCTAAATTTGCTTTAGCTAAGTAAAGAAGAAAAGTAGAATAGTTAAGTCTTGGGTATGAATTTAGATCCCTGTTCTTAGAATGATATAATTATAATTTTTCTCTTAGGGTTTAGTAACAATTCAATGCACTATCTCACTTGTTACTTTGCTCAATTTTATTTTAAAACTTTTTAGTTAAAATTTTGGATGATTAATTTTTGTTAGTAAAGGGTATAAAAATTAAGCTTAAATAAAGTACTTATTTTAGGTTTCCTTTTCACTATTCTCCCTACTTGGAATTTCGCAAGGTACTCGTGTTTAGCATAATTAAATCTTTTTAATAGGCATTTTGTTTTATTAGCTAAGCATATTTCTTTGCTTTGGGACAAGCAAAGTGTAAGCTTGGCGGAATTTGATAATGCTAAATCTAGTTAGTTTAATTAGGTTATTTTTAGGTTATTTACTCTTACTTTTTGCTTATTGTTGTTTACCTAAATGCAATTTTGGCTCATTTTCCTATTTTTAGTGCTAACTTAAGTTTTCTGAATTTTCAGGTCAAAAATGCAAAATTTCCTAAGTCACGCCCTAGGTCACGCCCGTGACCTAGGGCGTGTAAGTTGATGTTTCCAGTTAAGCTGCTGCCACCATAATTCAGAAGATCTGGTCAGACACGCCCAAAGTACACGGCCATGACACACAAGTCACGCCCGTGACATGCAAGTCACGCCCGTGACCAGCCCGTGAATAGCTCAGATTCGACCAGCTGACCACCGAATTGGTCACGCCACTGTTACACGGGCGTGCTTCCAGTCATGCCCGTGACTTCCACGTCAGCCAGCCTCCAGCGCCCATGATCGCCGCCAGCTCCCATGACCGGACTAACCACTGAAATGACCCATCAAATCGCGTCTGAATCGTGCGCCGAACCTGATCCAAGCCGCAGAATTGATTAAACAATGTCACGCCCCTAGTCACGGGTGTGACTGAGGGCGTGACCGAGGCAGAAAAATTTCTATAAATTGAAATGACCTCCAAGCTTTCCCCATTCAGTTTTTGGCAGAGAGAACTGGTGCTACTACTCTATTTTCAGTGATTTTCATGTTATTTTATTCTCTTTCTCTCTCTCTCTCTCTCTTATTTCAATGCATTTCCTTTTCTAGTTTTCATATGAATGTTGTAATGCCTTTGTAATTTCCTTTCATAATGTATTACTAATGCTTAGTAGGCTTTCCATGCAAATGCAATCTCAGTTGAACTTTTGTTTAATAAAAATTGCATGTTTTTGTTCTCTTAAAATCTTCATGATTTCTCTCTCCTACCCCTCCACCATGAGTAACTAAATCCTCATAGTACTCGATCTTGATGATCTGAGGATGGGTTGATCAAGTTATGATCCTTTAGTCTTCTTTCACTTTCTAAAGTTTTGGGCCTTAGATTTACTCTTAATTAAAATTAAGTGGAGCTATATTATCGATGTATAGTCCACACCTTTGCTTTCATTCTTGGCTAGCCGAGAGGCCGATAGTCTGAAGTGAGCACTTAAGAGTAAAGAGAGTTACACACATTTCTCGAGAGAGAATGATGTAAATCTCCTGGATTGGAGTCAAACCCAATAGCGGGGTTCACCACTTAGGTATTCGAATACGGGACGAGAGTTCGGTCGGATTTTCCTAAACTCAGTTGGGCATATCTTCGAGAGAAGCATGTTCAAACTATAGGAACCCCCACGGTCAAGCTACCCTTACTTTATTAAGTTTTAAGTTTGCTTTTGAATTTTGATCAACTTAAGCCGAAGTTAGTCAAGATCGAGTGCTATTTCTTAATCATCGTTTAGCCGTACTTTTATCCAGCTTTTATTTCAACTTAGCAGACAAAACCTTCCAAAAAATTATTAAGATAAAATAATTGTAATTCGTTTGAGTATAAGTAATCAACGGTTCTCGGATTTTAATACGACACTTGTGTTCCTATACTACAGTTCGATAGGTATACTTGCCTTCTCGGATTGCTAGTTCGGATTTTATTTCGTGCAAGCGGAATTTTAATCATCATCCATCGTTCCTTCACTTGACCCATAGCGCCTTTCCTACATCCTTAAAGAAAAAGTAGCGCCCTTCCCATCAGTCCGGGCTTTTGGGAGAGTTGGTTGCGCTTGATCCTACATACAGTTTCTTCGACATAATTATTATTATCTGGAGGCCAAGTGGGAGCGGAGGAGGAAGCAGTCATCTCTGCCACTTTCTTACTTAACTTTTCGACTTGAGAGGCTAAGTGAGAATTCGCATCCACTTCATATCTCCCAGTTGGTTTAGTAGGGCGCGATCTAGGCGCAATCCATTGATAGGCGTTCATGGCAATTTCTTTAAACAGAGCTTGAGCGGCCTCCAGGGTTTTGTTGTTTAACGCTCCCCTGGCAGCTGCATCGATCATCTATCATGTCGAGAAATTTAAACCATTATAGAACGTCTGGACCTGCAGCCAGGACGGTAGCGCGTGATGATGACACCTACGCAAGAACTCTTTAAAATGCTCACAAGTCTCGTAGAGAGACTCAGAATCGTATTGAATGAAAGAGGCGATATCTGTGCGTAGTTTAGCGGTTTTAGATGGGGGAAAATACTTTGTTAGAAATTTCTCCGTCAATTGGGCCCATGTAGTTATGGATCCTATGGGGAGAGAACTTAACCACACTTTGGCCTTTGTCCGCAGCGAAAATGGAAATAAGCGTAGATGAATAGCGTCATCAGTAACGCCATTAATCTTAAAAGTATCAAAAATTTCCAAAAAACTAGAAAGATGTAAATTCGGATCCTCATCCGGCAAACCATCAAATTGGACTAACTGTTGTACCATTTGTATGATGCTAAATTTTATTTCAAAATTATTATTAGCCACTGTTGGGCGTGTAATACTTGATCCAGTATCTTCCAAATTCGGCCTGGCATAATATGACATGGTCCGTGGTGGGGCCGCATCTGGAATTGGATCGGTCATAGATTCAGTATAAGTATCTCCGACAGTCTCTTCGGGAAACTCGAGTATGTTTTGATCACGAAATCGGAGGCGCTCACGAAGGGTGTGCTCGATTTCAGGGTCAAAAGGGATATTCGAATTGTCCGAGGAGTTTCCTCGGGTCATATACTAATAATAAAAATTATTATTTTATTTTGGTCTTGGCTTTTTCTTTTTTTTGTTTATTTTTATTTGTAAATATATATATTTTTAATATATATATATATAGAATACTTTTAATATTAATTCTTTTTTTTTCAAAATAACGACAATGCCTCCCCGGCAACGGCGCCAAAAACTTGATTAATTTTGGAGAACTTCTTTTGGTTTGCGCAACCTTTTTATGATGGGATTAAAATTAGGCGGGTTTTTTCGAAGAGTTTCGCAAGTACTCCTACTTTGAGAAACTAACCGTTATCCTATCGAAAGATAGAAGTAACAGTCCTTTTCTTCTTTCGAAGTATTGACAATTACACCCCGATTACGACTCCGAATTCTATTGATATTTTAAAATAGCAAATGAGAGTTTTGCAAGTTTTGGATTTGAAAAGCTTTTGTTTAATTATAATCCAAACTAATCATTTGATAAAGGCAAGTATACCTTATCGCGTGTAATACAGGATATTTTGTTTTAGAAAATATCGAGGTCGTATATTTCGCGAATCTTGTTGATTACTTTTACTTTTAAGGAATAAACTATTATTTTATCGGAGTAATATTTTAAGTTGATTTATAAAGAATGATAATAAGCGTATAACTAGAGTTCTAAACGATGATGAAGATAGCGTCCGATGTCGAACTACCTTGAGATGAAAATAGTCTTTTTAGAAGTAAAAGATATGACTTTTCAAAACATTAAAATGTCTTGGTCGTGGAGGTTCCATAAGTATGAACGCACCTCTCTCGAGGGTACGCCCACCTGAGATTACGAATATTCGACCGAACTCTCGTTCTTTAATCGAATCTCCTTAATACTCGCTTTATGTTATGAACCCTGTTATTGGGTTTCTATTTCTAATTCGGGAGACATACCTCATCCTCTCTCGAGGGTAGAGCGCACTTCTCTTTACCCGTGAGCGATCAGTCTGTATGCAAGAGCCTCTCGGATAACTAGTGTACGGAAACGGAAATGAAAACCACATATCGATTATATGGTTTCACTCAACGTTTTTCTCGGGTAAACCTTAAGCTCGTTAATAATTTTAGAAAGAGATGTTTTATCTTTTAAAAAATCATGTATTTGTCCCAATGCTCTTCGACATCGTGCGTTAAAGGAAATTAGACACTCATCGAAATGGAGATGCCATTAATAATTAGAAAATAAATGTTTGAAAGTGCACAGTTTACCTCACTAGAATTCTCTAGAGGGGGGGGGGGGGGGGGGTGAATAGAGATTAAAAATTATTTTGTGCAAAGTTAATATATATATGTGTATGATCACAGATTAGAGCTTCCCACACACCAACAAGAATTAAACAAATGAAGAGAATAAAAACAAGTAAAGAAATCACAGCACAACACAAGAAAATATAGTGGTTCCCCAAACTTTGGGTAGTCCACTCTTCTACCCCCTTGGTAGGAATTCACTATCTTGCACTGAGTCTTTTGATAAGGAGACTCTTAGAACCACCCTGAGTCTTTTGACAAGGAGACTCTTAGAACCAACTGAGTCTTTTGACAAGGAGACTCTTAGAACCAGTACACTGAATTTTTTGAAGAGAGATTCTAAAAACTCTTTTACAATGTTATAAGTAAGAAAGAAAGAAAGAAAGAAATAAGAACAAGAATGAATCTTCTTCCTAGCAAGAAGATTGGAAGCACAAGAAGTAGTGAATGAAATCTCTCTTCTATAGTGAGAAGGAGATTGTAAAAACTTTTCTCTCTTTTGTGAGAGCTTTCAGAGTTTGCAGTAGAATGGCTTCTGAAGAAGAAGGAGAAGATGAAGGCTTTTTCTCTGCAGCACACTATCTCTTTTCTCAGCTTTTCTCTCTATTCTCTTGGGAGCTTTTCCTCTATTTCAAATGTATGTGGTGGATCACTCAACTCCATTTTCTGTCGACCTCCTCTTTATTTATAGCTTTGTTAATTCAAAATAATACTATAGGAGGATAATCAATTAGCAATCAGAGAAATAGAAAGATGAAAATGTTTCCATAATATTTATTTCTGTAGAAGGAAAGAACCAATTCTGATTTCAAATAATGTCCAAATAAGTTTAATCAAATTAGCCAAGAATCAGATATAAGGAAAGAATGATTCAGAACGGCTATAAAATATTGACATTTATTCCATAAAAATCAGATCTACTGAAAGAAGGAAAGAGATCTGGCGCATATATAAATCTGTCATATAAATCGACGTGCGTCGTTTCCTATTCGACGTAAGCGTCGAATTCATCCTGGCTGGATGTCGAGAGGAGAATAAGGAAGGTGCGTCGACTAAGGTGCGTCGACTTCTCCATATGCGTCGACTAGAAATCAGAGTAGCGTCGACAACACATACGTCGAAATCTTCCTAAAGTTACTTCGACTCAACCTGAAGGAAATGTCGACTACATTTCGACGTTGCGTCGAATACCATTCGACGCATATTTACTTAGTCTTGTTTTTCATTGTTAAAACTCTTTCTTTAACTCATTTCTATGGGTTAAGAGAACTCATTTTCCCAACAATCTCCCCCTATTTGTCTTAACCCTACTTAGAGAGAAATTATACTAGCATATAATTAACCCAGCACAGCATTTGTAAGGGTAAGAAATATATTAAATAATCAGAAGAGAAAGTGGAATAAGAAAGCATATGATAAGTATTTGTCTTTCAGAAATTTAAACTAGAAACTTCTTTTTGTACATGAAGTTAACAAAAGCAGAGTAAAGTTTCCTGGATAAGTTTTCAATAGCATCAAGAATGTAGCCCCTGACTCTATCAGGTCGTTCCTGGCCATTCCTGATGATTGTATGCAGTTTTTCCAATAGTTTATCACCATCAGGGATTGTGTCATTTATGGAGTAGCCTTTGCTGATGATGATTGCTGCTTTTTCATCAATCATCTCAATTGTAATGTTTTGAATTTTCTTTTCAGTAGGCTTGATCTCAGGTGGTCCCTTGTTATCAACCTTGGGCCTATATATTGTTTTCTTTTTTGATTGCTGCTTCTCTGGAATGTCAGCCATTTTCCCTTTCCCTTTCCAGGGTGAGGCATGCCACTTGTCTAATTTTATAGGTCTGTTGGGCTTCTTGTAGGGAATGTAAGTATCTTCTGTACACCCTACACCCTTCTTCTCTTTTTGACCTTTATCTAGGATGATCCCTTCCTGAGGGTTTTTCTTTTGATAAGCCTCAATATCAAATAATTTCTTTGGAATTCTGATAGAAGATTCAGCAAGAATTTGTTCTTTGGTCATTCCCTTGTTGATCTTTTCCATCAAGGCAATCCTTTTATCTTCCACTTCTTTCCTGGATATTTCATATTCATACAGTTCTCTTTCTCTTATCTCTTCATGCCTCTTTTCCATGTCAGGGTCATGGTACTCCTTCACAGGGCTGTTAGGAGTGATAATAGGCATCCTTTCAAATCTTTTTATTTCCTCACATGCTTTTCTATACTTCTTTTCTTTTGCATACTCTTTCCTTTCTTCTTTGGAGAAGTTTTGCCAGTAGGGAATGGCTTCTCTTTTCCTTTTCATCTGTCCTTCTGGACTTTGCCTAGGTAGGATCTGTTTAGTGAATTTTGCTATTGGAGGAGGTGGAGGTAGCAGTGGATGTAGAGAAGAATATTGAGGTGGAGGTAGAGGTAGAGATGAAGGTAGAGAAGGAAGTTGAAGTGGAGGTAGAGGTAGAGGTGGAGATGGAGATTTGTCTCTTCCAGGCTCTTCTGAAGGGATGTCCTCAAGTAGAGGTGTCTTCAGTTTGATGTAACTGGCAGAGAAGCCAGGAGAGTGATGCTGAAGCTCTTCTTCACATAGGGGTGCATCAATCCACATCTGTCCCTTCCAGTCATCAGAGGTGGCTGCTTCTTCCTCCCCCTGAACTCCTGAGTTCTTTACCACTGGAAGCTCCCCCTGAGTATATGGGGCATCAATTCTAAATGCTGAATTCACAGCATGATCTCCTTCAGTGTGATAAGAGGAGGTCTCTCCAAAGTATTTGTTGAATGTGTAGTCAGAGTGATTTGAGAGGATTGGAGCCTATTATAAGAGAAGAGGTTGGTGTAATCTTTTAGAGATAATGTGTAGAATTGAAAAAGAAATTAATCCTGAGCTTTTAAGAGAGATAGATAACCTGACAAGGGGGTTTCTGGAGCAACTCTCCCCTGGTTTATATCCTGCACAAGGCATTTAAACCTTTCTGGCGACAGAGGCCGTTCTTGAATGAGAGCATTTAGCTCAGGAAGAGAACAAGAGAGGGTTGCCAGTTTGGCTGCACAGTTGTTGATCATGGCAGCGCATTCGTTGGCGAAATGATTTAGGCGATTCTGGAAATCATTTACTAGGTGTTCGAGAGCATCATTCATCATTTTGATGAGGGCCGATTGATCAGGAGTTGGTGCCATTGTTGCAGAGAGAGAGAGAGAGAAAAAGAGAGAGAGGTAGAAGAAGAAGTTTTGGCGGGTTTTAGGAGAGTATATGTTATGAAATAAGAAGTATTATTTAAAGGAGGTTAAACGTCGAGAAAGGAAGCAGAAATCAAGGTAATCCAATCGTTAAAAGAGGAAGTAAGGATTTAATTCTAATTTTAACTTGGAGTCGTCATTGCGCCGAATGGATGTCGACGTTTGCGAGGAGATTGGCTAGCCTGGTGTTTTATCGATGTGATCATAGTCTTGCATCGATATGAATTCGACGGTACGTCGATAAAGGATCGACGTAGCATTGTCTGATGGAAATTGATGTCAGCGTCGAGTTTGTCTCGACGGAGCGTCGATATTTATTCGACGTATCTTCAAGAAATTTTCTTATATTGTCTGATTTCATTAGAGTTCCCTAACAATGGTGTTTACAAGCTTCCATCAAGCATTCCTAAGGTGTTTATGAAATAGTTATGCTTAGTTTCATCTAATGGTTTTGTGAAGATGTCTGCTCTTTGACTGTCCGTGGGAATATATTCTAAGGTTATTTTACCCTTCTCAACATTGTCTCTAAGAAAGTGATGTCTTATCTCTATATGTTTGGTCCTACTATGAAGGACTGGGTTGGATGCTATGGATATAGCACTAGAGCTATCACAATAGATCTTAGAGTTATGTATTTCCAATTTGTAGTCAAGAAGTTGATTTTGCATCCACAGGATTTGTGAACAACAGCTCCCAGCAGCTATATATTCAGCTTCAGCTGTTGAGGTTGAGACTGAGGTTTGTTTCTTACTAAACCATGAGATCAATCTGTCACCTAGGAATTGGCAGGTACCAGATGTGCTTTTTCTATCAACCCTACATCCAGCATAATCTGCATCTGAGAAACATATTAATTCAAAGTTGGTTTCTGCAGAGTACCATAGCCCTAGGTCAGGGGTTCCCTTTAGGTATCTAAGAATCCTTTTTACAGAGGTGAGATGGGATTCCTTTGGATCAACCTGAAATCTAGCACATATGCAAGTGGCAAACATGATATCAGGTCTGCTAGCTGTAAGATATAGAAGGGATCCTATGATGGCCCTATAAGTCTTTTGATCTACTGATTTTCCTTTATCATCTTTCTCTATAATGACATTGGTTGCCATGGGTGTTTTCATGGTAGATGCTGATTCCATACCAAACTTTTTGATTAGCTCTTTAGTATATTTTGATTGTGAGATAAAGATTCCTTCACTACTTTGTTTTACTTGTAATCCTAGGAAGTAGGAGAGTTCACCCATACTACTCATCTCAAATTTAGATTGCATAAGATTAGCAAATCTTTTACATAGTTTATGATGGGTTGAGCTAAAGATAATGTCATCTACATATATTTGAACAAGGAGGAGTTGGTTTTTATGGGTTCTAGTAAAGAGTGTCTTGTCTACTTTTCCTCTTTCAAAGGAATTTTCTAGAAGAAAATTTGAGAGAGTTTCATACCAAGCTCTAGGTGCTTGCTTAAGACCATATAATGCTTTGTTAAGTTTATAAACAAAGTTAGGAGAAGAGGGATTAATAAAACCTGGTGGTTGCTCCACATATACCTCTTCTTGCAGATCTCCATTTAGAAAAGCACTCTTGACATCCATTTGGTAGACTTTCATCTTCATGAAGGCTGCATAGGCAAGAAAGAGCCTGATTGCCTCTAATCTGGCTACTGGAGCAAAGGTCTGGTTGTAGTCTATCCCTTCTTCTTGTCTATATCCTTGTGCTACAAGTCTTGCCTTGTTCCTCACAATTACCCCAGTGGAATCTAGTTTGTTCCTGTATACCCATTTTGTACCAATTACAGGGTAGTTTCTTGGTCTTTCAACTAGGTTCCATACTTTGTTTCTCTCAAATTGGCCTAGTTCTTCTTGCATGGCCATAATCCAGTGAGGATCACAATTTGCTTCCTCAAACTTCTTTGGTTCAACTTGTGATAGGAAGCATTGGAGCACCATCCCAGTGGAGACCTGGTGTCTTGTTCTTACTCCTGTATTGAGGTCTCCAATTACTTGAGTTTGTGGATGATCCTTCAAATTGATCCATGTTTTGCTTGAACTTGTCAGTTGTTCTTCTTCTTCATTCTCAATGAGATCATTGTTCAATTGTTCTTCCTGAACCATGTCCTCTTGTGGAAATAGGTCTGGAATGCTCTTTTCTGAGGTTTCTTGTTCAGACTCCTCACTTGGTTCCTCTAACTGATTTTCCTTTCCATTTTCTGTGTTCTCTAGAGCTAGTTGCTCAAGCTGGGTTTCTATGCTGTTGTTTTCCTGTGGAAAGGAACTCGTGGGAGTCTCCTCCCCCTTAAGTAGCATGTTAGTTTCATCAAATACAATGTGCATGGATTCTTCAATTTTAAGAGTTCTTCTATTGTAGCACCTATAGGCTTTACTAGATGATGAGTATCCCAGAAATATTCCATCATTAGACTTCTTGTCAAATTTGGCAAGATGATGTTTCCCATTGTTTAGAATAAAGCAAGCACATCCAAAAATTTTAAAATATTTAAAAGTGGGTGTTTTATTTTTCAGGAGCTCATATGGAGTCTTTGATTTAGTTTTGTGTATGAGGCTTCTATTTAGAACATAATTTGCAGTGTTGACTGCTTCAGCCCAAAAGGTTTTTGGTAATCCTGATTCTGTAAGCAGGGTCCTACCTGATTCTATTAAGGTTCTATTCTTCCTCTCAGCAACTCCATTTTGTTGAGGAGTTCTAGGTGCTGAGAAGCTTTGTTTAATACCTTTTTCCTCACAGAAACTACAAATCATCTGATTTTCAAATTCAGTCCCATGATCACTTCTTATAATTGAAACATTGGAGTTGAACTCAGATTGAATTTGTTTTATGAATTTTGAGAGAATTTTATGGGTTTCAGATTTAACCCTTAGAAAGAATACCCAGCTAAACCTAGAATAATCATCAACAATAACCAAGGTATAGGATTTACCACCTAAGCTCTGAGTGGATATGGGACCAAAGAGATCCATGTGTAGTAAGTATAGGGCCCTGCGAGAGTCATCCTTACCAATGGGTTTGAAAGATGATTTGGTCTGTTTTCCCAGTTGGCAAGGTCTGCATGGAGAATCCTTAGAGTACCTACCCTTTGGTAAACCTCTGACTAGGTTATTCTTTGCTAGTTTACTAATGGTTTTGTAGTTTAGATGACCTAGTCTCCTATGCCATAGTTCATTTTTATCTATGATATTGTAGAATAGGCAAACTTCTGTGGGTGAAGAGCTAAAGTCCACTATATATACTTTTCCTTTTCTAGTTCCATTTAGTACTGTAGCACCAGTCTTGATATCAATAATATGGCAGAATAGTGTGGTGAATTTCACATCATACCTACCATTTTCACATATTTGACTTATACTTATCAGATTGTGCTTTAGTCCTTTGACTACTGCCACATTCTTGAAGGTGACTTTCCCTTCTTTGAAATCTCCAAAGCCCTTGGTTTGGCCACAGCTAGAATCTCCAAAGGTTACTGATGGTCCAAGTCTATCCTCAAAGTTAATTAATAGGTTTTTGCATCCTGTCATGTGCATGGAGCATCCACTGTCCAAGTACCACACCAGCCTGGAGATGTGATACACCTGCACATAGAATTTTAAACATTAGTTTGAACCCTGCTGAGTTGGGGTCCCTTTCTCCCATCAGTGTGAAATTTAATAAAAGAGTAAGTGGGTTTTTCTGAATATCCTTCCTCCTTTAGGGGCATTGGTTTATCATACCAATCATCTTGGATGATATCGCAGAAATAATGTTCATAATAGAAGGACATGGATTGAGAGATCTGTTTGGAAACAGAAAATTTTCTATCTGATTCATTGCGTCGATAGGGATTCGACGTAGACTTATGGTTGCGTCGATATAAATTCGACGTAGGTTTCTGGTTGCGTCGATACGAAGTCGACGCTTTCTTCATTCTGAGTCTATTCTCAGTCGAAGTATGAGAGAGGTTTCGTTGAGTAGAAGTCGACGCATTTTGGTGTAAGCGTCGATTAGAACTCGACGTACGTCGAATAGTATTCGACGCATGTTCAAATTCTTTGTGAGGATACTTTCCTAAGATTCCTTTATCTGTAATGGGATTAGGTTTATTAAATACAGTGGTTATTTCTGGACTTACTTGTGATCTTACTCCTGTTAGATGATTCTCCCTAGTGAAGTGAATGGGATGTTTCCAGACAGGTTTGCTGGATGATTGAGATTTAGATGCTTCATTAGTATTCAGTTTTAGTTGTCTAAATCTATCAGTGAGATTTTCAGAAATATTCTTGAGCTTCTGACCTCTTCCATTTAGAGAGTCCTCAAAGGTTTTAGCCTTTGCTAGCTCCTTTCTTAGTGTTAGATTTTCTGAATAGATTTTGTCTAATTCTTCTTCTGAGAGTTCTAGATCGAGCTTATAATTTTTATGATGTGTATTTTCCTGTTTGAGATTTTTTAATTCAATTCTTAATTCTTTTACTTCTTTTTCAGATTTGATTAGATCTAAACAAAATTCTTTGAAACTTTGTTTGAAATTAGTAGAAGAGAAATCTATATTATCAAGTATATTTACCATAGATGTATCATCAGGCTTCTCAGTGGCCATCAGACAGGTTTCCTCTTGCTTGACCTCTTGCTGATCAACATCTGATGAGGTACTTTCTTCAGATTCTGAATCACTCCAAGATTGAGCAATGGATCCTCTTTCTTTCTTCTTCTTCTTCTTTAGATCTATTCTTTTCAGATCTTTCTTACTGCTGTTCTCCTTAGGACATTCAGGTGCAATGTGTCCAGGTTTCCTGCAAGAGTAACAGATAATCTCTTTAGTAGGTGTTTTATTATACCTGGTTTTTGAATCTCTTCCTCTGGATCCTTCTGTTTTGATCCACCTCTTGAACTTCCTAGCCAGGAAGCTGATTAGTTCCTCATCACTAGTAGATGGTTCACCTTCAACAGCTTTCAATGCAATACTCTTTTCTTTTGAGAGTGGAGATGCATTTTCTTTCTCAGCTCTGGTTTTCAACAGTTGTTCATAGGATTTTAATTTACCCAATAGAACATCTGTTGATATTTCTTTTTGACTTCTGGAGTCTTTGATTGGCCAGATTCTTGAATCCCAAGAGCTAGGAAAGCAAGTCAGCAATTTATCATTTATCTCAGTGAGAGATATGTCCTTCTCAAGTGTTCTTAATTCATTGACTATGAGGCTGAATCTTGAATACATGTCAGCAATACTTTCACTTTCTTTCTTTTGGAAGTTTTCATATTGGGAGATCAGTAGTGCCTTTCTATCCTTTTTCTCATCAGCACTTCCCTCTACCATTTTGGTGAGAGCTTCCCATACTTCCTTAGCTGACTCACAATCAGCAATCTTTTGGAAAATTTCATCTGAGAGGGTTGAGACTAGGATATTCATAGCCTTGGCATCATGTCCTTGGGCTTTCTTCTCATCCTCTGTCCATTCTGCTCTTGGAGCAAGTGTTTCAGTCATTTTCCACTTGAGTCCTTCCTGAATGGCTTGGGGGGACCTGTCAAGATAACATTAAACAATTCATCATCAATAGAGTTTAAATAAATTCTAATTCTTGTTTTCCAAAGTGCAAACTTTTCCTGGTTGCAAATTGGTGGTCTGGTGGAAGCATAATCTTTGATTTGTGCCATGAAAATAATTTTGTAGAAAAATATATATATATATATATGAGAGGTAGGATCTTTTTGATCAAGGAGTTATCCTTTTTAGATCAACCTCGCTTTGATACCAATTGAAAGTGCACAGTTTACCTCACTAGAATTCTCTAGAGGGGGGGGGGGTGAATAGAGATTAAAAATTATTTTGTGCAAAGTTAATATATATATGTGTATGATCACAGATTAGAGCTTCCCACACACCAACAAGAATTAAACAAATGAAGAAAATAAAAACAAGTAAAGAAATCGCAGCACAACACAAGAAAATATAGTGGTTCCCCAAACTTTGGGTAGTCCACTCTTCTACCGCCTTGGTAGGAATTTAATATCTTGCACTGAGTCTTTTGATAAGGAGACTCTTAGAACCACCCTGAGTCTTTTGACAAGGAGACTCTTAGATACAACTGAGTCTTTTGACAAGGAGACTCTTAGAACCAGTACACTGAATTTTTTGAAGAGAGATTCTAAAAACTCTTTTACAATGTTATAAGTAAGAAAGAAAGAAAGAAATAAGAACAAGAATGAATCTTCTTCCTAGCAAGAAGATTGGAAGCACAAGAAGTAGTGAATGAAATCTCTCTTCTATAGTGAGAAGGAGATTGTAAAAACTTTTCTCTCTTTTGTGAGAGCTTTCAGAGTTTGCAGTAGAATGGCTTCTGAAGAAGAAGGAGAAGATGAAGGCTTTTTCTCTGCAGCACACTATCTCTTTTCTCAGCTTTTCTCTCTATTCTCTTGGGAGCTTTTCCTCTATTTCAAATGTATGTGGTGGATCACTCAACTCCATTTTTTGCCGACCTCCTCTTTATTTATAGCTCTGTTAATTCAAAATAATACTATAGGAGGATAATCAATTAGCAATCAGAGAAATAGAAAGATGAAAATGTTTCCATAATATTTATTTCTGTAGAAGGAAAGAACCAATTCTGATTTCAAATAATGTCCAAATAAGTTTAATCAAATTAGCCAAGAATCAGATATAAGGAAAGAATGATTCAGAACGACTATAAAATATTTACATTTATTACATACAAATCAGATCTACTGAAAGAAGGAAAGAGATCTGGCGCATATATAAATCTGTCACATAAATCGACGTGCGTCGATTCCTATTCGACGTAAGCGTCGAATTCATCCTGGTTGGACGTCGAGAGGAGAATAAGGAAGGTGCATCGACTAAGGTGTGTCGACTTCTCTATATGCGTCGATTAGAAATCAGAGTAGCGTCGACAACACATACGTCGAAATCTTCCTAAAGTTACTTCGACTCAACCTGAAGGAAACGTCGACTACATTTTGACGTTGCGTCGAATACCATTCGACGCATATTTACTTAGTCTTGTTTTTCATTGTTAAAACTCTTTCTTTAACTCATTTCTAGGGGTTAAGAGAAATCATTTTCCCAACAATGTTAATAATTTAAGCGAATATAAGCGTGAAAGAAAGATTAAAAGACTTATAAAAAAATAGAAATAGTATCCGTCCCAACCGTCTTAATCAAGCGCTAAAGAAAATTAGCCTCTCATCCGGGACGGGGGTGGTATAGAAATGAAATGCTTATAAGAGTGCAGAAATAATATCTGTCCCGACCATCTTAATCAAGCGCTAAAGAAAATTAGCCTCTCATCCGGGATGAGGGTGGTAATAGAACATTTATATAATAATTTATAGACTGAAAATTAAAACTGAAAAGAGTGTTACACACTCAGAACCCAAACTAGGGTTTGGAGAACATCACTCAAAGACTACTTCTAAACATTTAAAGACAAAGATGAGATAAGGAAACAAACAATTTTATTACCAAAATGAAGATTACAACTAGACTAGGAAAGAGGAAGTAGCTAACTAAAAATGCAGGAAATAACTCACATACAAGTGCTAAACTACTCCAGGAAACTAGCTAACACACAAAATTCTGGATGAGAAATGCTTCAGCCGACCCCTCCTATTTTTAGGAAAAATTTAAATTTTACCTGCCCTCGGTCACGGGCGTGACCGAGGGCGTGACTTCTGCTCGTGCTGTAGAGGTCGCTTAAGCTGTCTTCTGGAAGGATCCAACGTCAAATATGGCTGCACACTTGCGTGACTTGTAGTGTCACGGCTGTGACATGAAATGTCACGGGCATGACCTTGGGCGGCAGACATCAGCAGCATGGGTCGTGACTTTGGGCGTGTCACGCTGGCTGGTTGGCGGAACACGGGCGTGGCCAATTTTTTACACGGGCGTGACTTGATTTGTCGAAAAATTAGGCCGATTCAACTTGATCGCGCGGCCTATTTGTCTTGAACAGGAGTACACGGGCGTGACCAAAAATGTCACGGGCATGACCAGGAGTGTCACATGCGTGACTTGATCAATTTGTCGGGATTTGTTCTGAATTTGGCCGGGGCCGTCGAAATTGCTCTTTAAATTTACACGCCCTTGGTCACGGGCGTGTCCAAGGGTGTGACCTGAGAAAATTTGTTAAAATCTGCAAAAACAAAAATAAAACTAAGTTAGTAAAGAAATATTTAAAACAAGCAATTTATTTAATAATTTCCATACATTATTTACAATATTACTTAAAATTATACTAAAAACTATACAAAAAATACATATATTTTACTACTTATCACTCTCCCGCTACAACTGCTTGTAGTCCTTGCTCAGATTCCAATTCAGGTTTGTTTTTCAGTTTGTGGTTCTTGAACTTCTTCAAGTTCTACGTTTGCAGTCTTTCTGGATAAGAACTCTTTCTCCAAAAAGAGGCCAGTCCTTGCGACATACATTGCCCTCAGATGGCAGGTTGAAGTAATATCCTTTGGTCTCCCTAGGTGATGGCGACGATGGCCCTCAACATGAAGATGTTAGTAACGGCGTGCTTACAGATGATGGCGCCTCTCCAACCAAAGATCCACGTCATCATGAACGCCATCGTCGTTACAACCTCCGCCCGCGGCACAAGATTAATAATTAATAATTATAATTATTTTATTATAATTATTAATTAAATTTTATCATGCTGTCTTTTATTTGGGACTTTGTTTATTTTCATGTTTTATTTTAATTTGGACTGCGTATAGCCATGTTTGTTGGCAAGCCATGTTTTATTTTAATTTGGACTGCGTATAGCCATGTTTGTTGGCAAGCCTATAAAAGGCCATCATGTAATAGAATTTAGTAGCTTTTGGAATGATAAAATCTGAACCCTAATTCTTCTATTAGAATTCCCCCTCCTCCTAGCCGCCCCCTCTCTCTCTCTCATTCTTTCATAGGAATTTTGGCCTTCCCCCTTCTTAGACTCCCCTCTCCCTTGTCTCCTTTCTATTGGACACCGGCCACCACCTCTCCTCCCCCCTATTTTCTTTCTCCCTTAAGCTTCATCCCTCTCCATAGCCGCCCCCATAATTCTTCCTCCTCTTGGGAAGTTTTCGACCAAGGTGAAGAAAGATGAATAAAGGGTCGTGGTTCCGTGGAATCAAATCCAGCGTGAAGCGACGAAGACGAATGAGTTTCTCTCCATTCGACGCGGTTCCGGTGGATCCATTGAAGAACGATTTGGGCGAGTGCATGCTTGAGGATAATCCCATCTCAAGCGGGGTAACAAAATTTCTACTGGTGAGATTTCCCTCTTGTTAATTTCTTGTGGTGGTAATTTTGGCGTGATCTTCGAATCACTTGAACAATCATGGTTTCTTCGATCGATTTTGCATTCATCTTAATTTCTTTTAATTTTCGAAGAGGTTTGGCGAACCTCGACTTTTTGTTGGGCGAGATCTACCCTTTTCCGAATCGTAAATTTTGGTGGATCACTTTTGGTACAACTCTAACTCAACCGGACCGGGTGGGTGTTGGACATGTGTGTCACATTCCTTTGTTTGAGAATAACAAATCACATATTGTATTTGATATTGCTTGTAGTGTGTTTATAGTGTGCAGGAACTATAGGTGCAATACTCCACAGGTAGAAGGCAGCATCGAAACAATTTTTGAAAGGAGCGGTTCCTTAGCGCTACCGCCAGCGCTATCGCTAACGCCAGGCGCTAGCTCAGTTGGTTCCATCTCAGCGGTTTCATCTCAGCTTCTGTCTCAGTGGTTAGCCTCGTCTCAGCGGTTCCTTAGCGCTACCGCAAGCACTAGCGCTACCGCCTGGCACTATCTCAAGATCGTGCACAGCGCCACGCCTCTGATGGTTCCACAACCACTCAACACAACCTCTACCGCCAGCGCTAGCACTACCGCCAGCGCTATCTCAAGTTCGTGTACATAGCCACGCAGCCGACGGTTCCGCAACCGCTCAACACGACCACTACCGCAGGCGCTATCTGCTACCGCAGGCGCTAGCTCCAAGTTCTATAAATTGATGGGCTCTTTCTCGTTTTGGAAATCCATCCCAGATAGGTTGCTTGTGCCACAATTCCAGTGTTGTTGTGCTACTGAAGATGGATAACCCACAAAATGCTTAAGGAGAATTCTGGAGGAGGACTACGTCATGCTACATCCGAAGGACGATCGCTTCGACCTCGCTTATACTACAGTGATCCTTCATCTACGACTTCAGAAGATCTCATATAGGGAGTTTTATTATTGTTTTCATTATTTCCATTCCATACCTTTTATAACTGTTTAGAGAATTCGCCTTGAGTAGGCGACTAGGTCTGGGTAGGACTTAGGGGGAAATTCGCCTTGTGTTGGCGACTAGTTCTAGGTGATTAGATTTAGGGGGGCTCGAGGTCATATCCTTATGGATCCAAGAGAAGAAATCGATGAGGACTTATGCTTAGAGGAAGAAGAATACAACGTCACAATATTGGACTCATTTGTTGGCAACACATCCCATAGCAATGTAAGAAAATCAAAAACTTCCTTTTTTGTAACAAATTCTATTTCTACATCTCGTATGCTTAAAATTGCTAAACGTAAAATTTTAAAGTTAAAAATTGCTAATTCCAAATTACGTTTAGAAAATAAATCTTTAAAAGCAAACGATAACGTAGAATCAAATATTGATGTGTTAAATTCTCTTTCATGCTCTTTAGGTAAAATTCTTATTCCTTGTTTAGATTGCAATCTATTAAAAGAAAAATTCAAGGATATTGAAAAAGGGCTCTTAGTTTCTAAAGAACATAATGAAAAATTGATAGTTGAAAATGATGCTTTAACTTGTAAGTTAATACAATTAAAATCTTTTGTTGAAAAATTTCAAATGTCATGTAATGAATTTCATCATAAGATTTTGAATAACAAGGATAAATTAACTTACCAAATCATTTCTAGAAAGGACCATTTTCACACATTAAATCAAAAGGAGTTTAGTTTCAAAAAGAATTATGATCCTCACAAAATTCTTAAGAGTCATTATTATAAGTCTCAATATATTTTCAATCATGACTCAAATTTAAAAACTCCTTTTCATGAAAATCAAACTATAAAATATTATCCTTCATATTATAAGAGTATGTCTATAAGAAAGAGTGGAAATGAAAATTATCAAAATAAGAATCAATTATTTACAACATACTGTAACCCATTCTTTCAACAATCACTTCTAAAAAAAGACAATCACTCTTATAAAATTTCAAAGAATCCATATAATAAAAACCATTATGATTATCAACATCAATCTATTTTGAAAAATAATTTGAATAAACATAAATGTCAAATGAATTATTTTTCAAACAAATATAATCATATAAAAATGTCACACAATCATAATATGAATTTAAATGATAAACAACCAATATATGAATGGAGACCCATAAAGAAAAATGATGTATCATCTTTAATTGAAAATGCCCATTCATCATTATCTTCCCAAAAGCCACCACAATGTATTTGGGTACCCAAAGGAACCATCCCACATGGTCAACTTTGGATACCTAAATCTCTTTTAATTTAGTTTCTTTCAAATGCATGAAGTAGAAACCATTATGAAAATGAAATATCATTACTCTACTTCATGATATGCTTATTGTCTTTTTTTTTAATTTTTTTTATTTTTTATTTTTTTAACAAACATGCTATGATCACTTTATATATATCATGTAATATGACTTTCATATATTAAGCCTAATGTCTATCAAATCAAATTTGAATTAAAATTGAACATTAAGTCATATATTTTTTTCAAAGTGATCTATCTCTCATCTTTGATTGTTCTTTATCCTTTTAAATCATTTACCCTTAATTGTCTTGAATTATCATTAGAAATTGAGTATTGAAATTATTATCAAGACTATTGAAACTATTTTAAAGATTGGATTTAAATGGTTTATTAAAGGGCTTAAACTAAAAATTAAAATGCGCAACGTTTTTGATTATTTTCTATCTTGTTTGCTGCATATGATAACCCCTTATAATTAAGAATATCATCAAATAAAATTGAAAACATAAATTCATCTAAACGCATGTTTAATCTTTCAAAAATGCGAGTTTACAATCAAAACTTCAAACAGCCACATCTTTTGATCCGCTCGTTTGATTTTCGCATTTAATATATTTTCGGAAAGAGCACAGAAATCTCCATCCACCGGCGAACTAGGCTTGCCCATTAGAGTTCAGTTGGTGCTGTCAATTTGCCCAATTTCAACTACGTTTTAAAACAAAACGATCTTAGTTTGCTTGATTTGGAAATTTCTGTGTATAGATTTTTCATCACATGCTATCCTTAGTATAATTATTTCATATATTAATTTAGATATTATGTGTGTGATGTGTGTCACCAATGTTTGCATGTAATTTAGACCCTAGAATCATCTTGTATCATTAAGATCAAATCATTGTTATTAGGTGGGAATAAATAAATATTTTATAAAATTTTCTGGTCAAAATCATTGTTATTCTAAAATTGTATGCGTATGAGGCTAGGCACGGAGTATCCCACGTCCTCTTCCCAGATGATGGACGAGTGGGACACGGGTCACGGTCCAACAACTGTTGATTAACTCCTTCAGGAGTTTAATGACCAGTTGATGGACATCTGGGAAATGCATCACGAGATAAGGTTAGCCCAAAGGGCACCTGTAAATCATGCCGCCCGCCAACATGTATAAGGGAATGTTAACAATATTAACATTCATGAGCCAGCCCCACCAAATCCTGCAGCCTGCCAACATGACGAAGGGAATATTAATCATAATAATAATCCCGAACATGCCCCGCGAGCACCATACGAATTTGATATCACTCGGGTAGTACAGATCAAACCACCCTCATATGATGGGATGGGTGACCACCAAGTTTTCTTGGATTGTGTTATGGAGATAGAGTGCTACTTTCAGTGGCAGAATCAGACTGATGTGGACAAGGTGCGCGTAGCACGTATGAAATTATTGGGTAGGGCTAGGACATTCTGGTTGAATGAGGAATGACGTCTAGGTGTGGTGGAAGGTCTGCCTCCCATCGGTTGGGCAGACATGAAAGCCATGTTGACTGATCAATTCGTTCCTACATACCATCGAACGCAAATGTTTGATGAGTTAGCTTCCCTAAGACAATGGAATCGATCAGTCGCGGAGTACATGGGCCTCCTGAAGGACATGTTGGTTAGGTGCGATGTTAGGGAGATGCCTGAGGTCACCCTTTCACAGTTTCGTAAGGGACTTAATCCTGACATTCAATGAAAAAGCCTTCTTTATGGGCACACAGATTTGAGTACCACCTATATTGCTGCATTGGATATTTAGAAGCACCTGGCTCATAAATCCAAGACACGTTCATTTCCGAAGGGAAAGTCCCTCTTAGGACCTCCCCCCACCCCCCCCCCCCCCATTATCCCATAAGGATAAGGGTAAGTTCCGGTCTGCTGACTCAAACTCTGTTGTCATCACGACTAGGAATATGCAAAACCCATCTGGTGAGAGAGTGTCGATGGGTAGGATTAACAAAACAAATGCTACGTATTTTACTTGTGGTATTCAAGGACATTACGCTAGTGAATGTCCCACTAAGCCCAAGCCCCTAGCCCTGTTAGATACCTCGACTGAACCCATCGAGCTCATGTATGAGGCCGGTGAATACTTTGATTCGGAAGTCATGTCGAGCGACTTGGACGATGACATCAATATGATGGTGATGAGATGTATTTTTGCTACTCCGCGTGCTTCGGATGATTGGAATAGGACGAATATATTTTCATTAAATTTTATGAGTGTAGATAAGTGGTGCAAATTGATTATCGATAGTGTAACTTGTATAAATATGATTTTGGAGAATGCGGTGACCCGGATGATTGTTAGCCACTGAACCGCACCTTCACCCATATGAGGTTGCTTGGGTTAACAAGATATCCCTTCCGGTAGTGAGGTGTTGTTTGGTACCCCTTACCATCATGGCTTATTCTGAAAAGGTTTGGTGTGACGTCATCCCCATGGATGCCTGTCATGTCTTATTAGGACTCCCATGGATTTATGACCATGATGTTACTCATTTCGGGCGAGCCAACACTTATGAGTTCAAGTTTAATGGCAAGACCATTATCTTGAAACCCACTCCACCGAAGGATCCTTCGGTCGCCTCTAAAGACACAATTGTGCCTGTAGAGAAGAAAACCTTAAGCTTGATAGGTAAGAAGGAGTTCGTGCGCCATACATTTTTGGATGGTGTCCTATATGCTTTAGTTTGCTTACAAGTCAAGGAGGACGTGTCTACGTTTGAGAGCTTACCGCCAGCGCTGCAGAACATTTTAGAGGAATTTAGGGATGTGTATCTGGATGAGTTACCATCTACATTACCCCCCTTGCGAGACATCTAGCATGCGATAGATTTCATTCTGGGTTCCTTGTTACCCAACCTACCTCACTATCGGTTAAACCCTTCCGCGCACTTGTAGTTACAAACGCAAATTTCAGATTTATTATAAAAGGGGTTCATCCGTCATAGTAAGATTCTGTGTGTCGTTCCGGCATTGCTAGCTCCTAAGAAAGACGGCTCTTGGAGGATGTGTGTGGATAGTCGGGCCAAAAATAAAATTACGATTAAATATTGATTCCTCATCCCTCGCTTGGATGACTTGTCGGAAATGATAGTCGGAGCCACGATCTTTTCTAAAATGGATCTTAGGAGTGGCTACCACCAAGTTCGAATAAGGGAGGGTGACGAGTGGAAGACAGCCTTTAAGTCTAAGGAAGGGCTTTACGAATGGTTAGTGATGCCATTTGGCCTTTCCAATGCCCCAAGTACTTTTTCTAGGATGATGACACATGTCTTCCAACCCTATATGGGAAAATTTATTGTGGTTTATTTTGATGATAATCTCATTTTTAGTACGTCTACTACCGATCATGAGTCTCATTTGAGGACTATCCTAATGACGTTGCGAGCGGAAAAATTATTTGTCAATATAAAAAATGTACTTTCTATGTGACGTCCGTAGAATTTCTTGGCTATATTGTGAGTTCGGGGGCATACATGTAGACCCCAAGAAGGTCCAAGCCATCAAGGATTGGCCGGAACCCACCAGCATTCGAGATGTTAGGTGTTTCCACGGGCTAGCTACGTTCTATCGTCGAATTATTCGTGACTTTAGTAGTATCATGGCACCGATCACGGAGTGTATGAAAAAGGTGATTTTACTTGGACAAAATCTGCCACTAAAGCATTCCAAACGATTAAGGATCAGATGTCGGAATCTCACCTTTTGCGGTTGTCGGATTTTAGTAAGGTTTTTGAATTGTCATGTGATGCATCTGGGATAGGTATTGGCGGTGTTTTGAGTCAGGAGGGGCATCCAATTTGGTATTTTAGTGAGAAGCTCGCGGGTCCGAAACTCAACTATTCTAATTACGACCGCGATTTTTACGCCGTTATTCGATGCCTACAACATTGGCGGCATTATCTACTCCCTAAGGAGTTCATTATCCAATCTGATCACGAGGCGTTAAGATTTGTCAACTCTCAAAGTAAGGTCAGCCCCCGACATGCTAAATTGGTCTCCTATCTTCAGGAGTACACCTTTATCATAAAACATCTTAAGGGGAATCTAAGCCGTGTAGAGGATGCCCTTAGTCGCATTTCTTTATTATTATCCACGCTAGAATTGAAGTTCATTGGGTTTGAACGCATTAAGGATGAATATGTCCATTTCCCAGAGTTCAAGGATATATATCTATCCGCTCAAGGCGACGCACCCACTACCATTTCCGCATTATATATCTTTGACGGTTACTTATTTAAGCATGACAAGCTATGTATCCCTCGCTCGTCCCTTCGACATTTCATCGTTTGGGAAATGCATAGAGGCGGACTAGGTGGTCACTTTGGGCGTGACAAGACCATCTCGTTAGTGGAGCATAAATTTTATTGGTCGGGCCTTAAGTCCACGGTGCATAAAATTGTGGGGAGTTGTCGCGTGTGCCAGCTAGCTAAGGGTAACAAAATAAATGCGGGACTTTATACCCCGCTCCCAATTCCGTCTATCCCATGGGAAGACGTTAGTATGGATTTTGTGTTGGGCCTCCCACTCACCTTTAGGCGTCGCAATTCCATCTTGGTAGTGGTGGACCGGTTTTCTAAAATGGCCTACATTATTGCGTGTAACAATACAAATGATGCATCACATGTTGTACAATTATATTTTAAAGAGGTCGTTGGGCATCGGGGCATCCCTAAGACTATAGTGACTGATAGGGATGTAAAGTTTACTAGTTATTTTTGGAAGACCCTTTGGAAACTTATGGTCACCAAACTTTTGTTTTATTCGACATACCATCGGCATACGGATGGGAAAACGGAAGTGGTCAATCAAAGTTTGGGTAGTTTACTCCGTTGTCTTGTAGGTGACCACAAGGGTACCTGGGACCTCATCCTTATTGGAACATGGTCTTCCGCATCTCCTAGGTTTGAGAATAACAAATCCTATGTGTATTTGATCTTGTGTGTATAAGTGTGCAGAAAAACAAGTCCACATGACTCAAGGATAACATATGAAAGAAGCGCCCGAGTTTGGAACCAAAACTCAAAACTGGCCGCTAGAGCGGGCGGTAGCATCGACGGTAGCTCTGGCGGTAGCTGCTAGAGCAGGTGGTAGCTGCTAGAGCAGGCGGTAGCTGCTAGCGCCGTCGGTAGCGCCTGAAATCGCAAAAGTGAACTTCAAGCTAGCGGGATGGATATATAGAAGGCAGATAGCGCCGACGGTAGCGGCTAGCACCGACGGTAGCTCAAAGAAAGAGAGGAAGGCAGATGGCTTGCCTAACATGAAGGGTTCTCACGCGGAGAATATTTCCTAAACCGGGATAGCGCCGATGGTAGCGATTGCACATGCGCTAGCTCCAATGCTATAAAAAGGACCCCTTGGATCCGTCTTCTTCATCCTCTCCCACTCCCAAATTCCAGAGCTTCGTTCCACTTCATATAGAGGAAGGTTTAGAGAGATACTCTCTCAAATCCATGAAGGCTTAAGGAGATCCGTGTAGAAGATTTTAACACGCGTCTTCATCTTGACAAAAAATTGCATCGACAATGATCATGCTCTACGGGTCTTCGTCTACTTCAAGAGATCCAAATAGAGGGAGTTTTTAATATTATTGTTCTTTTCATTCTTGTAATCTCTTAGTAAATTCGCCTCATGTTGGCGACTAGGTCTGGGTAGGACTTAGGGCAGAAATTCGCCTCGTGTTGGCTCAAGTCCATATCAGGGGAAGGATTGGCTAGAGCGGCTTGAGGTCCTATCCGTGGAGGATCAGCTAAAGCCAACCAGTTCGTGGGTATACGAGTCGGTATAGAAAACAAAAAGGGTCTTTCATATTTCGCTTTGATTTCTAGCGTCATTGAAATCGAATTTTGTAATCAATTTTATTAATAATAATCATGTCTCTCTTTGTGTAATAAAATTGATTTGATCTTCATTTCTCTAAATTGTTTATTATCCTCTTTTTAATTATAAAACAATTTAGATCTTTATTCAAAATCACTATTTTGATCTCTTATTATTTTAAGTATTTCAAAATATAAGAAAAAGTTTTAAAACCCTTATTCACCACCTCCCCTAAGGGCGCCTACCGATCCAACAAGTGGTATTAGAGGGGTTTTATTCCAGACGTCTTAACAACTGGGAATAATGGCGTCTCATGATCTCGCTTCTACTAGTGGGGTAAATTTTTATGAAGAAGAAAAATCTCTTAAACCACCTTTATTTGAAGGAAGAAATTATAAAGGATGGAAAAGAGTAATGGAAAATTTTCTTAAATCTTTAGATGAAGAAGTTTGGAATATTATTATTAAAAAGGCACCTAGCATATTAAATAAAAACGAAATGGTTTTAAAAGCAAAATCTATGAATACTCTATTTTGTGTGTTAGATCAAAATATTTCCAAACTCATTCATACTTTTCCTACTGCATACGAGATGTGGAATTTTCTTGAGATAACTTATGATTCTCCATCTACAGGTATAAAACAAATGCAAGAATTGGAGAACATAAAAGCATGCAAAGATGTTCAAGAAAACTCCTCTCATGATGAATCAATGGAGAGCACATCAAGTGGAAAAGAAGAAATCGAGTCTTTGGAAGACGAATGCCAAAAAGATAAAGATAACAAAGGAACTCTGTACTCAAATCTCATCGCGTCCAAAAGCGATGTAAGGAAATCAAATTCCATCTTTTGCAATTCTATTTCTGCGTTACAATTACTACAAACTTCTAAACGTAAACTTAAGAAATAAAAAATTAAAAATTAAAAATTACGTTTAGAAAATAAAAACTTAAAAGCTAAAATTAATGTAGAAACAAAGATTGATGCGTTTGATTATTCTCCACCTTGCACTTTAATTAAAAATATAAAACCGTGTTTTGATTGTTATAATATTAAAGAAAAATTCAAGGATTTTGAAAAAGAATTATTAATTGTAAAAGAACAAAATGAAAATTTATCTTTAGAAAATTCATCTTTGAAAAGTGATTGTGCTACATGCAAAAGTTATAAAATTGAAATCAAAGAGATGGATGAAACATTTGAGGAATTTAGAAATGACTATCAAAATCATATTGACTCTATTGTTTCTACTCTTAAAAATAGCACAATAGCTTATAATAAAGCTAGGCATAATCTAAAGATCAAGAATGATGAATTAAAATCAAAAATCAACTTGTTTATGAAAATTATAAATACAAATTCACAATATCAAACTATATCTAAAAACAAGTTGAATATGAATATGAACATCTTATCTAAGGTTAATAATGGGAGTAAGGAATACAAAGGATTTGTGAATCAAAATCACCATTATTTACAAAATCATGTTTCTCCCAACTTAAAAATAAAACTACACAAATTTCTTATGAACGATACTTTCAATTATAATTTTCAAAATAAAGATAATCACAATAGAAATTTGATGCATAATAATAACAATAAACCAAGATTTGAATGGAGGCCCAAAATTAAAACCAAAACATTAACTTCACATGAAAGGACCCATTCATCAATATCTACCCACAAACCTACACGTTATATTTGGGTACCCAAAGGAACCACCACACTTGGTCCCCTTTGGATACCTAAATCTCTTATTCATTAGGTATCACCAAATGCATGAAGTAGAATATTTTCAAAAATGAAATATACAAAATTTTCTACTTCATGATATGCTTTAATGTCTTTTTATTTTTATTTTTGTTTTCTTATTTTTTATGCTATCATGTTATGGCCATCTTATATACTATAGTAAATATGATCTTATCTCTTAAAACTTAATGACTTTAAAAATCAAATTGATCAAAATTCAAAATCATATTTTATTTTGATGACCTATCTATTTTTCTTATATTCATTGCCTACAAATATCTTATATTATCCATATGAATCAAACTCTAAATTTGTTATGAGATATTTATCTAAATTAATAAAATCATGAACTTCACTTTTCTCTCTTTCAAAATTTTTTCGAGAGATGTCCATAGTTCATAAATCATTCTTAAACTTATTTTTATGCATGAACATCACTTTACATTAAAATCATTTAAATCATGCTTATTTGTTTTTTTAACATGATATCATGTGCTTATATTTCCTATCATTTTCAACATACATTATATTGATAAATATAAGCATTAAAAATGAAGATATAAGAAAATATATATCATGGCATGGTCATCTAATATAATATTTAAAATTTGACTTTGTCCCCCAAAGCCTAAATGAAGTTTGCAAATCAAAAGTAAAAGTCAGGTTTTTATTTATAAATGACCAATCTATTATCACTAAAATCATGCATATCTGTATTGTTCAATCATGTCTTCATTGTTTGCATATCCTATAATATTAAGCTTAAATGGTTGTGCAAAACTCAAGAATTAAGTTTTAATGAATATGGAGCTTTAATGAATATGGAACTCATGTTCTAAAATTTTAACTTCCGCAACTTTTTGCGATTTCTTCTCGTCTCTTCACATCATTAGACAGGTCTTACATTGCACAAACATAATTAAGCAAAATCAGAAGTAAAATCGAAGAAAATTTGGGCCAAATACTCACAATAAGCACTCTTTGTGAGCTAACGCAGGCACTAAGACCTACCGCCAGCGCTAGCTCGAGTGTCCGATTTTCTGTAATTTTAAAATTCTGAAAAATCACTAAAAATATATTATTTTATATGTACTACTCATTTTTGCATCTATGCCTATAATTGTTTTTGAAAAATTAAAATACAAAGTTACAAAAGCCAAATTACAAAAAATATTTTCTTACTTCCTTTCTTTGGTTATTTGTTTGATTTCTATTTCTATATGCAAAAGTCAAATACAAAAATATAAAACAAAAAACAAGTATCAAAAATTATTTTTGAACTTAACTTTTCTATTTACATGTATCTTGCGAAAGGGAGATTTGGGCTATCATCCATCACATCTCCTAGTACCGGGCGAACCCCTCACATGGTAGACCTCGGGAAGTCCAAGATCAATTTTAAGAGTTCAAACTTTAAATCATATTTTTTAAAAAAATATCAAAAATACTGTATGGACTTTATTGTGAAAATCAAGCATGATTTAATCTATTATTTAGAACTTCTATAATGTTGCAATTCATCGGTTCAAACTACTTTGAACATTGTTTTTATCATGCTTTGATATATCTACTCATATATGCACCAATTATAATAAAAAGGTTGTGTAGAACCAAGCTTAGCATGCCTCTAAGTATGAGTAAATGTTTTATGATTGATAATGATATTTATTCACTCACTTATTTTGGCAAAAGCCTACATGTGTTTTTAATCCAAGAATGCTTGCTTGTGTATTGTAATTGTACAACGAATTAAATTTGCACAAGTATCTTACCTACACTACATTTATTTGCACACTTAAAAATTAAGAAAAGTGGTTGTGCTTTCAAAATTACATTGGTTTGCAAAATAAGTGTATTAGGAGAACTTTGTATAAAAAATTATCATGAAATAAATTGACAAAGATAACTCCACCAAGCACTACTTGAACCTCCTGATAATTCTTAATAAGCGTTGTGAGGTTGAGAACCTTGGATAGAATAGTAAAGTGTCTTGTGCAAACCTTTATTTTTACACCACTTATTCTTAAGTACACCGGATCACAAAAATCAATATTGAAAAATAAAGTATGCCCCCAAGCACTACTTTGCACCCTGATAAGTCTTAATGAGCATTATGTGTGCAAAGCACCTTGGTAGTTGTACATTTTTTTCTATGTGCATTGAAGTGTGTGGAAGTAAAATTATTTGTGTTTTATTCTGCACTTTACTCTACATATGTCTTGTATTTATTATTAAATCATTCGTTTACTCTATTCAAAATACACTTATGTGCACATCATTATATTCCATGACACTTCTTCTCATGAGTATTGGATCCTAATGCTAAGTTCCATATTACTCTTTATATATATAAATGCACTAGATAACCTAGCATGCTCTCTACAATGTTTTGTATGTTTTGAATTTGTGAATTAATATAACGTCGTAGTAATCTCTTTTTGAAATCATTATTTCATGCTTGGTTACTTTATTACTTAAAGATTTTAAAATGAAAAATGATTTACAAAAACATCTTCCTTTTTTCAAATTTAACTCATATATCTTCATATGAATAGACATGAATACAAAAAGATGTTTCTTGTATTTCAATAAGTCTTCCGCTTCATCACCATATATTTTCTACCTTGCGCTTTCATGCTTATATCAAAGTCTTAAATCTCAAAATTCCTTTTTTTCAATAAGTAGTAGACTTGCTTGGTAGAATTTATATTGGTTATTCTAAACACGCATATCATTTTTATGCTAAAAACTCTGATTTAATAATGGATTTCAAAATAGCTATGTGTTCTTTTTAAATATTTAAATTAAAATATAAACACATAGGCTATAAATTGTCATTAGATTTAGATGCTTAATGTTTCCAATGATTATTATCCCATGATTACATTTCTCACCATAGCGAGGGAGTAGGGTCGTAGACATTAGATAACCTGACCTCTAAGTCATGTCTTGTCCTTAACCGGGGAGGGTTCCAGTGGGGCCTTGCGAGGCACTGTGGGAAAGAGTGCTAGGTTGAGTTTTTCTAGTGTTTGCATATGGGACTAACACCCCAACCTACGGCATGTATGCAGCTCCTCATGACCATCCATCACTTAGTACGGGGCTAGGGTGTAGACATATTGTCTGGGTAGATTGGTTACTTGGAAATCATTACCTTTTTATGCTTAAAACTCTTATATAAAGGGGGAGAACTAACATGATACTATTGATTACTTGGCAAATGTTATATTGTTCATATTTATGCTAAAAACTCTGATTTAGTTCTATAAAAATTGTTTTTATGCTTAAAACTTCTTATCATTTCATTTCCTCTAAAAAGCTCGATCATGCCTTATCTTATTATCAAAAATACTTGTTTTATGTGTTTTGCTTCCTTACCCACTTTTGTTAATAACAAAAGGGGGAGAACTAACATGATAAATACAATCCGCTATCAAAATGGAAAACTAACATGATTAATTAAGATGATAGCTTACATATT
The DNA here is from genome assembly GCA_033032865.1 of Dactylorhiza incarnata. NCBI lineage: Eukaryota > Viridiplantae > Streptophyta > Magnoliopsida > Asparagales > Orchidaceae > Dactylorhiza > Dactylorhiza incarnata. The sequence goes on from JAWHQI010000005.1 coordinate 18,638,742, forward strand.
AGGGGAGCATTCACTTAGGGGGAGCAATTCTAAATACTAAAATCAATAATTATCCTAAGTCATCACTCACACACACACACAAGTAGGTTTCATCATGCTTATTTAATTAATGCTCTGATTTATCATTAATGGATTTGTTATTATCAAAAGGGAGAGTTTGTTGGAACATGGTCTTCTGCATCTCCTAAGTTTGAGAATAACAAATCCTATGTGTATTTGATCTTGTGTGTATAAGTGTGCAGGAAAACAAGTCCACATGACTCAAGGATAACATATTAAAGATGCGCCTGAGTTTGGAGCCAAAACTCAAAACTGGCCGCTACAGCGGGCGGTAGCTCCGGCGGAAGCTGCTAGAGCAGGTAGTAGCTGCTAGCGCCAGCGATAGCGCCTGAAAGAGCAAAAGTGAAATTCAAGCTGGCGGGATAGATATATAGAAGGCAGATATTGTCGGCGGTAGCGGCTAGCATCGGCGGTAGCTCAAAGCAATAGAGGAAGGCGGCCGGTTTGCCTAAAATGAAGGATTCTTACGCGGAGAATATTTCCTAAATTGGGATAGCGTCGGCGGTAGAGATAGCGCAAGCGCTAGCTCCAAGGAAACAAAAAGGACCCCTTGGATCCGTCTTCTTCATCCTCTCCCACTCCCAAATTCCAGAGCTTTGTGCCACTTCATATAGAGGAAGGTTTAGAGAGATACTCCCATAAATCCATGAAGTCTTAAGGAGATCCGTGGAGAAGATTTCAACACGCGTCATCATCGTAACGAAAGACCGCATCGACTACGATCATACTCTGCGGGTCTTCGTCTACTTCTCCAAGAGATCCACATAGAGGGAGTTTTTAATATTATTGTTCTTTTCATTCTTGTAATCGCTTAGTAAATTCGCCTCGTGTTGGCGACTAGGTCTGGGTAGAACTTAGGGCATAAATTCGCCTCGTGTTGGCGACTAGGACTAGGGTGTAGATCTAGGGGGTGCTTGAGGCCATATCTGGGAAGGATTGGCTAGAGCGGCTTGAGGCTATATCCGGGGAAGGATCGGCTAAAGCCAACCAGTTCGTGGGGATACGAGTCGGTATAGAAAACAAAAAGGGTCTTTCATATTTCGCCTTGATTTCTACCGTCATTGAAATCGAATTTTGTAATCAATTTTATTAATAATAATCATGTCTCTCTTTGTGTAATAAAATTGATTTGATCTTCATTTCTCTAAATTGTTTATTATCCTCTCTTTCATTATAAAACAATTTAGATCTTTATTCAAAATCACTATTTTGATCTCTTATTATTTCAAGTATTTCAAAATATAAGAAAAAGTTTTAAAACCCTTATTCACCCCCCCCCCCCCCCTCTCTAAGGGTGCCTACCGATCCAACAATCCTCCTCCATGCTCAGTTAGCGTACCATAATTTCAAAAATTGGTCCATTGGGTTATCTCCGAATGAAAGCGTGCACGGATATAAGGCGCCGGTGCCATTTGACTTGATTCTGTTACCTCCATCATATAAGTCAAGTCAATTTGCACAAGACTTTGCCTCTCACGTTCATAATTTACATAAGCACATTAAGGATGCGTTAACTACACAATACACATCTTATCAATTTCATGTTAACGTACATAAGAGAGCGTCTCACTTAAAGGTTAGCGATTTGGTTATGGTGCGTCTCATCCCTAAACAGTTGCCTTCAGGCACCATAAAAAAGTTAGCTAATTGGCGAGCAGGTCCATTTCGAATCTTAATGCGATTAGGATAAAATGCTTATCTTTTGGAGTTACCCACTGATTGGGGAATCTCCCCTATTTTCAATGTTTCGGATTTAACGCCATATATTTCTCCACCACTTGAATTAACTGACTATCCATTTGATTCCACTAAATTTTCTAATGGGTTGGGGGTGAGCTTGTGCCTGGATCAATCTCTTCATCGGTTTCCTCGGGAGGTACGTCGAATGTTGACGACGAAACTTTTTTCCTTATTTGCCTAATGCTTTTCCAAGGTTCCACAGAACTACGTATGTGCCTGATAGGATCCTCAAAGATGAAGTTCTCTCCTCTCCTAGGGGTGATGCGCAGCTACTTGATTCATTGGCGTGATCGTCCAACCTCTGATGACTCGTGGCTTCCAGAATCGGAGGTGGCTCTGTTGGATGATGCTCTCCTCCACCACTACATTAAAGACAACTCATCGGTGATGAGTATTTTTGAGCGAGGGAGGATTGATGGCGACGACGGCCCTCAACATGAAGATGTTAGTAACATCGCACTTACGGATGATGACATCTCTCCAACCAAAGATCTACGTCATCATGAACGCCATCGCCTTTACAACCTCCGCCCGCGGCGCAAGATTAATAATTAATAGTTATTATTATTTTATTATAATTATTAATTAAATTTTATCATGCTTTGTCTTTTATTTGGGACTTTGTTTATTTTCATGTTATATTTTAATTTGGACTGTGTATAGCCATGTTTGTTGGCAAGCCATGTTTTATTTTTATTTGGACTGCGTATAGCCATGTTTGTTGGCAAGCCTATAAAAGGCCATCATGTAATAGAATTTAGTAGCTTTTGGAATGATAAAATCTGAACCCTAATTCTTCTATTGGAATTCCCCCTCCTCCTTGCCGCCCCCCTCTCTCTCTCTTTCCATCATAGGAATTTCGGCCTTCCACCTTCTTGGCCGACCCTCTCTCTTGTCTCCTTCCTCTTGGTCGCCGGCCACCACCTCTCCCACCCCCCCCCCCCCCTATATTCTTTCTCCCTTAAGCTTCAGCCCTCTCTATAGCCGCCCCCATCATTCTTTCTCCTCTTGGGAAGTTTTTGGCCAAGGTGAAAAAAGAAGAAGAAAGGGTCGTGGCTCTGTGGAATCAAATCTGGCATGAAGCGACGAAGGCTAATGAGTTTCTCTCCATTCGACGCGGTTCCGGTGGATCCATTGAAGAACAATTTGGGCGAGTGCATGCTTGGGGATAATCCCATCTCAAGCGGGGTAACGAAATTTCTACTCGTGAGATTTCCATCTTGTTAATTTCTTGTGGTTGTAATTTTGGCGTGATCTTTAAATCACTTGAACAATCATGGTTTCTTAGATTGATTTTGCGTTCATCTTAATTTCTTTTAATTTTCGTAGAGGATTGGCGAACCTCGACTTTTTGTTGGGAGAGATCTACCCTTTTCCTAATCGTAAATTTTGGTGGATCTTTTTTGGTACAACTCTAGCTCGACCGGACTGGGTGGGTCCTTTTATTCTGGGAGAATTTTGGCCTATAGCCATTTATTCAACCTTGAGCGGTGTGGCTACCCATTCGTTAGCATCTAATTGATAAATATTGTGTTGTGTGTACGCTGCGATTAATTTTTGTGCGAACATAAAAATTGGAACGTTGAGAGGGAACATGTGTTTGCTCATAGCGATCGTGTCGGAGGGTGTAGCCTGCATCACTAGGATACCCCACTAGATAACATTTATCTGATTTGGGTTCCAGCTTGTCAGACATTTGACGTCATACGTATGCCTCACAGCCCCAAATTTTAATGAAAGACATACTAGGACGCTTCCCAGTCCATTTCTCATATTGTGTCTTTAGAACCATTTTTGTTGGAGCACGATTTAAGGTGAAAGCAGCAGTCTCTAGAGCAAATCCCCAAAAGGAAACGAGCAGATCTGCATGACTCATCATCGATCACAATATGTCTAACAAGGTACAATTCCCCCTCTTAGAAAAACCATTATGTTGTTGTGTTCTAGGTGGAGTGAGTTGTGATACTATACCACACTCTCTTAGATGATCACGAATCTCGTGACTCAGGTATTCTCCACCTCGATCAGATCAGAGTGCTTAATCCTTTTCCCCAGTTGGTTCTCTACTTCATTCTTAAGCTCTTTGAACTTTTCAAAGGTTTCAGATTTACACTTCATAAGATATATGTTCGTATCTACTGAAATCATCAGTAAATGTAACAAAGTAGTAGTACCCACCTCTAGTCATGCAACTCATGGGTCCGCATACATCACTATGTATTATACCTAAGAGATCATCAACCCTCTCACTATAACTAGTGAAAGGGGCTTTTGTCATCTTGCCTAATAAACATGACTCGCATCTCTCAAATGATTCATAATAAAATGAGTCCAATAATCCATCATTATGGAGCTTGGATATGCGTTTCTCATTTATATGGCCAAGACGACAGTGCCAGAGATATGTAGGATTAGAGTCATTAGTTTTTAATCGTTTGGTATTTTCTATGTTATAGATTGGATGATTTATGTTCAAAACATACAAACCGTTAAACATTTGAGCAACGCCATAACAAACATCATTCTTATAGATAGAACAACAATTGTTCTTAATTATAAAAGAAAAACCAATCATGTCCAAACATGAAATTGAAATGATGTTTCTAGTTATAGCAGGAACAAAATAACAATTATCAAGTTCTAAATAAGCTCATGGGCAAGGAAAGATGGTACACTCCTACAGCAATGGCAGCAACTTTTGCTCAATTTCCAACGCGCTGGTCCACCTCTCCTTTACCCAACAATCTTCTCATTATCAGTTCCTGCACATTCGTACAAATGTGAGAACCACATCCGGTATCAAATACCCAAGATGAAGGAGCAGACATGTTAATTTCTATAACAAAAATACCTGAAGTGGAAGTCACACTTCCCTTCTTCTTCAGATCCTCGATGTAGAGGGTGTTGGAGCCTATGTTCCGCATCTCTTGGTTTGAGAATAACAAATACCGTGTTGTATTTGATCTTGTACTTTTTGTGTTTATAGTATGCAGGTTGTACAGGAACTATAGTTACACATCCCTATGAGTAGTATACTGAATGGAGACGACTATCTGGAAAGAGAGCTAACGCCTGCGTTAGTTGTTAACGCCCCACGTTAACTTCCGTTGAGAAGGAATCCGTCAAGAAGAAATGTCATCGAGAACGAATCCGTTGAGAACCAGAGACAACGCCAGGCGTTAGGTCTTAACGCTGGGCGCTAGCCGTTCGACGAAATGCGAGGCCGGTCGACAAAATTGCGTTCGACGAACTGAGATTTTGTTTGACGAAATTTGCGTTCGACGAAATTGCGTTTGACGAAATTTGATGATGTTCGACGAAATTGCGTTCGACGAAATTGCATTCGACGAACTTTGATGACGTTCGACGAAATTTGATGACGTTCGACGAAATTGAGTTCGACAAAATTTGATGGCGTTCGACGAAATGAGATTCCGTTCGACGAAATTGCGGTTGAGGAAACTGCGTTCGACGAAATGAGATTCCGTTCGACGAAATGTGATTCTGTTCGACAAAATAGCGGTCGACAAAATTGTGTTCGACGAAATTGCGCTCAATGAAATTGCGCTCGGCGAAATGGCGTTCGATGAAATTCCACAAACTGCCATGATCTTGACGGTTGCACGATTTCAGCCACGATAGTGCACGTTCACTAACATCGGCGTTAACTCTTAACGCCACGTGTTAGCTCCCGTGGCTATTTAAAGTACAACTCCTCTCATTCTAGGGGTGATGATTCCAGAATTCCAATAATATTAAGAGAGGCTCGTGTACAACATTTGAGAGATCTCCCTTGGGCTAACATGAAGATCTAAAGAGGATTTTGAAGGAGAAGGTCTACAACACATATCCCATACGAAGGACGATCATTTCAAGAACGCCAACATCTACATCACCTTCATCTTCACCTTCAGAATTTCTTGGGGAGTTTCTCTTTACTTTATCTTATAATCTTTTATTTTATTCTCTTTGTATTTTAGTGTGGAGAAATCGTTCGGGGAGAACGTCGGATTCTGGGAAGGATCCCGTGGGTAAATTCGTCGCGGTTGTTGGCGACTAGGTCTTTGTGCAGCTTAGGGTGTATTTCACAGTCTTGTGCGTGGCGACTAGGTTGAGGGTAGATCTAGGGGGTGGATAGAGACCTTATCTGGGGTAAGATAGGTTATAGCCAACCAGTCCTTAGGAGAAGGACCGGTGAAACAACAAAAAGTGTTTTTACATATTCTCGCCTTGATTTCTAGCGTTATAGAAATCAAACATTTGTGTATTCAATTTATTATATTCAATTGATTTTATTTCCTCTTCAAGAATGTTTTAATTTATATTTTCATTAAAGTATTAAAATTAACGTTTGTGTAATTACCTTTGAAATACAATAATCGTTTTTATTATCTCTGATTTTCTGGAATTGTATTTCATTTAAGATTTCATAAGTAAAATCACTGCGGCAATCTTTTTTTGCTAAGGAATATTTTCTGGTGAGCTAACGCCTAGGGTTAACACTTAACGTCACGCGTTAGCAATAGTTAACAAAAAGTTGTGTTTCTCTTGTTTAAAAAGGAATCTTCAATACAATCTTTTCTGAGACATCAAAATATATTTTCATATAAATTATTCCTAAACTTTGATAAATATAATTAAGATTCAAAATTCCATAAAACCCTTATTGACCCCCCCCCCCCCCCCCTCTAAGGGCGCCGTAAGATCCAACACGTGGTATCAAAGCGTGGTTATTCCAATACGGCTTCACAACCGAGAATAATGGCGCTTCATGATCTCGCATCTTCTAGAGGGGATAATTTTTATGAAAATAAAAAATCATTATGTCCACCATTATTTATGGGTGAAAATTATAATGGGTGGAAAACACTTATGGAAAAATTTCTTAAAACTTTGGATATTGAAGTTTGGAATATTACAATTAAAATGCCCCCAATTATTCTAAATAAAAATGAAATGTTTTTAAATGCCAAATCCATGAATAGTCTATATTGTGCTCTAGATCAAAATATTTTCAAACTTATTTATAAACTTCCTACTGCTTTTGAAGTTTGGAAATTTCTTGAGAATACTTATAGTCTTCCTTCCACAGATGATGAACAAGAGGAATTCCTTATGGATCCAAGAGAAGAAATCGACGAGGACTCATGCTTGGAGGAAGATCTATCTAAGAAGAAACAATATTGAACTCAATTAATGGCAAAACATCAAGCAAAAGAGAAGACGGAAACTATAGCAAGGTAAGAAAATCTAAATCTTCTCTTTTTGTAACAAATTCTATTTCTACATTTCGTGTGCATAAATTTGCTAAACGTAAAATTTCAAAATTGAAACATGCTAATTCCAAATTACATTTAGAAAATAAAACTGTAAAAGCAAACGCTAAAGTAGAATCTTATATTGATGTTTCAAATTCTCATTCATGCTCTTTAATTAAAAATGTTAATGATGCAGGACGACCCGACCCGGACTGGTCGGCGGATAAACACCGGCTCTCGGAACACGTTCAAGCACGCCCGCTCCCTAGGTTTGCAGCCCTAGCACCCCAACCCGTCTCCGCGCCTGTTCTCAGCGCGGCGGGTTGTTGAGGCTGGGGATCGAACCCCAGACCTCCTTGATAAGAACCTCTCCTAACAGGCCGTATCAACAGCCTCAACAACCCGCCGCGCTGAGAACAGGCGCGGAGACAGGTTGGGGTGCTAGGGTTGCAGACCTAGGGAGCGGGCGTGCTTGAACGTGTTTCGAGAGCTGGTGTTTATCCGCCGACTGGGCCGAGTCGGGTCGTCCTGCATCAGTTAAACCTTGTTTTGATTTTAATACTATTAAAGAAGAACTCTAAGGTTTTGGAAAAAGGTCTTTTAACTTCAAAATAACATTGAAATTTTGATAAAAGAAAATGATAATTTAAAGGATAAACTAGAATCATTAAAAATGTTTATTCAAAATTGTTCAAATAATAAAAAATCTTTTATTTCTAGTTTATCAAATTATCAAAAGCCTAAAAGCTTAACTTCATATTATAAGAGTATGTCTATAAGAAAGAGTGAAAATGAAAATCATCAAAATAAGAACCAATCATTTAAAACATATTGTAACCCACTCTTTCAACATTCAATTCATAAGAAAGACCATCACTCTTATAAACTCGCAAAGAATCAATATAATAAAATTCATTATGATTATCAACATCAATGTATTTTGAAAAGTAATTTGAATACACATAAATCCCAAATGAATTATTTTTCAAACAACTATCATCACAAAAAGATGTCAAATAATCATAATATGAATTTACAAGATAAACAACTAAAGTATGAATGGAGGCCCAAAATTAAAAATGAAACAGTAACTCCACTTGTAAAGGCCCATTCATCACTATCTCCCCAAAAGCCAACACGATGTATTTGGGTACCCAAAGGAACCATCACACTTGGTCCCCTTTGGATACCTAAATCTCTCATTCAATAGGAATCATTGTATTGCATGAAGTGGAAATAAATTAAAAATGAAATATCATTACTCTACTTCATGATATGCTTAATTGTTTTTTCTTTTGTTTATTTTTTATTTTTGAGCCAACACACTATGATCACTTTATATATCATGAGATATGGCTTTCATTTTAAGCCTAATGTTTAACAAATCAAATTGAATTAAATTAAACATAAAGCCATAATTTTTAAGTGATCTATCTTTTCTTTTTCTATGTTTTATTCCTGTTAAATCCATTGCCTATAAATGTCTTATATTGTCATTATAAATTGAATGCTAAATTTGCTAAATGATATTATAAAGACTAATTAAATTACTTTCAAAATTGGATTTAAATGGACTTTTAGGGGTCTTAGGCTAAAATATTAAATGCACAACTTATTGCATATTTGTCTATTTTTCGTTGCTGCATAAAATAGCCCCTATATTGAAAATCATAATCGAGAAAAATCGGAATCAAATAATTTCAAAAACAATGTGTTTTAAATCAAATATTGTAACTCTGTTGCTAACGCCACGCATTATCATTAACGCCGTCGGTAGCCTATTTTCTAAAAATTATGACTTCTCTAATTATTATTTTCTGACAAATTATTTTACTATGTTAAGTATCATTATCTTCTACTTTCAGATACCTTGTATTTGTTTTGTCTAATTTCTACAAATTAAAATAAAAAAGAAAAGTTACAAAACATTTCAAAATAACCAAAACAAGTTTTTGTTCCTTTAGCTTTGCACCTTGTTGTCGTAATTCATCATACTAGCATCATCACTTACCATTGGTAGAAATCAATGTCCATGCTAGTTATATATCTTGCAATGTTAAAGTAAATTATATTACTAAAATATAAAAATCATAATTTCCTTTGTAGTTATTTGCATGAATAAAAATTTTCTAAATGGATTTAAAATCAACAATCTTCGATATAAGTGTAAATCCAAAACTAATAATGCAATTATACCATAGTTAATATATTTAAGGCTTACATGCTTAGTATGTCCATAATCATTAAACCTATGACATGTGTCTCATAATAGCGAGGGCGTAGGATTGTGTGCATTAGAGACCTAACCTCTAAGTCATGTCTTGTCCTTAACCGGGGAGGGTTCCAGTATGGCCTTGCGAGGCACTAGGGAAAGAGTGCTAGGTTGAGCATTATCTTTTGTAAGCATATAGGATTAACACCCCAACCTACGGCATGTGTGCAGCTCCTCATGACCATCCGTCACTTAATACGGGGCTAGAGTGTAGTCATGTAGTTAAGGTATCTTGATCTTAGATATACTTATATTATATTTATTGCATGAATATTATCTCACTCTTTATACTTAAATCATGGATATTTATTTTTTTGTTCTAACATTGCATCTTGTGTTTGCGTATTTTATTATTTTGAGCTTTAATGTTTTTACAAAACACAAGTATTTGAAAAATCGCCAAAAACATGCTAAAAGAGCCTTCAAATCTAATCAATGTACTCTGAAATTTCAACTAAAGGAAGGTCTCTTTATACAAATGAATTATGAAAAATGTTTTTCAAAACATCAAAATTTGCAGTTCTGTCTCGGCGTTAAGAAGCTAACGCCTGGCGTTAGCTCCTTTGCTCCAAAAAATTTTTTGTTTTGAATAATTTCTGGTAGTATTTTAATATTTTGTGTGTGCTTTATTTATTTGTTTTTAAAAAGTTTTCTATCTTTTTATTTCCTTTAAAACAAAATTTTATTTCTTTTCAAAAAATATGTATTTTCTCATGCATTATTTAGGGTGTATCTCTCTGGCATAGAATATCATTTACTGAAAGGGCTATTAACAACTTCTATGTTTTCCAGTGAATATATATATATAACAAATGCAAAATTACAAAACAATTTCAAAGAACAAAAATATTTTTTCTCTTTATGTGTGTTTATTGTTTTGGTCTTATATACAAAAATTATTAAAAAATTTATTAAAAAATTTGATTGTTATTCATTGTCATTGTCAAGGATGATTAATTATATCAATTAAAGATTAAATACAATGTTTAATTTAACTTTCAAGTTTTAAAAAAAAACATTGTTTTGTATTTGTCATGCCTTAAAAATTATCTTGTTATGTGCAATGAAATTGATTGTAGATAAACACGTGTAGAAACACTTAGCATGCCTCTAAGTATGAGTAATGTATTATGTTTGATAATGATTCATTCACTCACTTATTTTTGATAATCTACATGTCTTTACCATCCTATACTTGCATGATTGTGTAGTGTAATAATATAAATAATTAAAATGCATAAATAGATTACCTACACAACATTGAATTGGTTATTACAATTCTTTGTCTTTCAAGCACTTATTCGTTAGAGAAATGTGGTTTCAAATGCTATGTTTGCAAATCAAGTGAATTCAGAGTCCTTAGTCACTAAACAAAAAAACAAATAATCAATGACAAGGAAAACTCCACCAAACACTATTCATCCTCCTGATAAGTTTTAATGAGCATTATGAGGTTGAGCACCTTGGCTAAAGAATTGTAAAGTGTCTTGTAGCAAACAATTTATACATCACTTCTCTTAGTACACCGGATCACAAAAAAATTGAAAATAAAGCTAAAAAGTATAAAAGTGATCCCCAAGCACTACTTTGCACCTTGATAAGTCTTAATAAGCATTGTGTGTGCAGAGCACCTTGGTAGTTGTACTCTTTATTTATGTGCATTGAAATATTATGGAAGTAATATTATTTGTGTATTTTAATGTTGTGTTATTTCATTATATATGTCATGTGTTTTTGATTGATTCACTTGTATAATTTATCAAAACACTACTTTGTACACATCATTATCTTTCATAAAACTTCTACTCATGAGAATTGGATCCTAATTCTCATCTAATAAATTCTCTACAAACTTAAGTAAATGCACTAGATAATAAAGCATGATCGCTACCATGTTTATGTTTACTTGAAATGCAAATTTGATTACATTGTAGTTGATGCGCCATTTCAGCACTGCTAATTAGCAAGCACGAAATGCGATACGACGGTAGGGCACCGGTCGCTCAAGTAATAAAATAGGGAGGAACTCCCCGAATATTATTCTCAAAGGACCGCAAGTTGGGTAGTATGATTTGCTCAAACCGGAAATTAGTTAAAAGGATAACTAAGTAACAACCGGGGTTGTGATTTGGGTTCCTATGCTATTGCAAAATGAAGAGAAATGCGGGTTAAAAAGCACCACTTCGCAAGGTATGGGTGAGTGCAGCGGCCGCGATGCCGTGCTTCGGTAAGCGGGTGGAGTGGCCATAGTGCGAGGTTTTGTGAGGGTCGTATTCACCTCTTCGCTAACATCACCACTAGCAATCGCTAGGTGGCTTCACGCACAAACAACCTAGGCTATCACAACAACAAAAAGGGCTATTCTTGCCACCACATCATCATTGCACATGAACACAAGCAAAAATACATAATATTAACCTAACATGTGTTCATATAACAACACAAAGAAAGTACAAGCATCAAGGGTTAGAGAGGACCACAAAGAAGATGTCACCGCGTCTTGGGTTCTCGGCCGGAATGAGAGGTTGTCGGGCTCTCTCCGGGCTCGGCCCTCAGATGGTGTGCTAACTCGAAGGAGGCTGTCACCGCTCCAACGATCTTCAGCACTTCTATGGTCTCCTCGGCGAGGAATGCTTGAGCTAGTGGCGGAGAAAGCTTGCAAATGCTCCCGGATGGAGGAATGATGATGGAGATCGTCGGAGAAGGTCTCCTCTTGTCTCCTACGGTGGAAGGGGTGAAAATGGCGGGATTCCCGGCTTTTCCCGTGAGGGGGATCGAGCTCTCCGTCTCTCCTTTGATGGCAGCAGCAATTCCTGCTTTAAATACTAAACAGGCAGAATTTTGGTCACGCACGGTCGAACGCACGACCGTGCATTGCCCGTGCGTTAATTAAAGATAAAAGTTGGCGTGAAGACGAAGTTGCACTGCCCGTGCGATTTACTCACGCACGGGCAAATCCGCCAGTGCGTCAAAACGCACGGGTAAATTCAGAAATAGCTAAAAACAGAAGAAACGGGAGGCTGTGCGTTTTACTCACGCACGGGCGAATCCGCTCGTGCGTCAAAACGCACGAGTAAATTCAGATCGATCATTTTCTGCCCAGATCAGAGCGCACGACCGCAACAGCCCGTGCATCAAGGAAAACGCACGATCATGCGTTTTACACATTCATGAATTCTGGGAGAAAACTGGATACAAGATAATCCAGCCACCTGCATACAAGATAAAATAGCTGGGAATACACCTCCAGCACCAGATAAACATAGAGAAATGGAAGGGGAGCACCATGTGCTTACCCCCAATAACAAGGAGCGCAAATGCACATCGAAACGAGCCTAAGAGTGCACCTAGCAAGGAATAACAAATATGAATGAAAACATGCCAAATTTGTAGTGCATAGACTAGATAATCGTCCCAGATGAGTCCATAAATGTGTATATAAATGGGACTCATAACACCCCCAGACTTAACCATTTGCACGTCTCAGGCAAACTACTCAGCTCTTCGTCGGAACAATTGGATGTTAGCGTGAGTTTGAACGGTAGAGACCTATGCAAAGTCGCGTGCGCGCGTGCATAGAAATACATTAGAATAGAATTAAACTCAAGATTATATCTAACTATTTCTAGAACCGTAGTTCGAAATTTACTTTACTTGGATGGTGAATCCCGGTAAATCTTTCAGTCGCGCAAAAGGGAAAATAGCGTGACTAATGAGTAGAGTATTACTCGAATCGAAGCTCGGGACAAACTCCTAAGAAATCCATCAAAGTCGGTGTCCATAGGCTTGCACGTTCACACTCTCTCTACTGCATGAGACGACTCGTATCTAAAATCAATAGGACTTAAGGGTTAGGATTGGGCTTAGGTTGAGTTTAGGCTAGGTAACTAGAAGGACGATGGGAATCGCATTCAACACAACCTGAGCACTCAAGAAAATTTCAATCACCAATACAATATTTTAAAGAATTACACAACACCCCAAGACTTCAACTGAACACTAGGTGCGTGCTAAGCCAAATATAAATTGAATTTGTCGAGAGAATATTATTTTTGCACAAATTTTTTTCCTTTTCTTTTCTATACATTCTTTTCTTTTCTCTTTTCGACAAAATAACTTTTATATGCTCAATAAAACGGCTCCTTTAGCTAATTCAAATCTGCCATGCTCAACGAAGATGACACCAAATGCGATCGAAAAAGAAATTTCTTTCAGCTCAAAGGTTGGTGCGAAAAAAGGTTCGGCCGTATGGCTTTGGTGAAATTTTAGTGGAGCTAAACAAGGAGGAAAGGTAGGCTCAAGTGGGCTTGCAACGGTGATTACGTCGGTACGGATTTCAAAAGCACAAACGGATCAAGAAATGGCCTATATCACATTTTATAACGGGCACTTTTAACGCAATCGTTTCAAGAGTCGCCTAGTGCAAGTTCTAGCCACCGAGAAAGGTTGTCCTTCCTTCCAACCCTAGTAATAAGCTACTACTAGTCTAGCTACACTCGACCTTATGCAACCGTTGGATTCACCGGATTCACCACTAAAGTAAAATAAATTGCAGCTACTATAATAGAAATAATTAAATTATAACTCTGAATTTTATTCTACTCTAATTGAATTTCTAGGCGTGACGGGGGCACTTGACTAGAGCACTACTCGAGTCAACATTTTTCTCTACTCCTCACTCATACGCTAACAATCCAATTCTTACGAGCGGGGAACCTCGCAGCGATACCCAAAAAGCACGCGTGATCAAGTGCGCGTGAACTAGGTGCAAGTGTATGCAATGTGTGCAACAAAATACAAATCCTAACTCAGCACATCCTAACATGTCATGCAAAGTGTGTGCACGTGCACCGATCACTCTCTCTGCCAGACTTGATCAACACCAACTAGAATAAACAATTCAAAAATAAGTAGGAAAGGGGTAGAGTTGACCTATGCTCATAGAAGAGCATGCCAGAAGTGCGGTAGTTCCAACATTAAATTTTTCACTTTCCTCATCCTCCACGCGAGAGCTTCCACCTATGATGTTAGAAAAAAGGAAATAACAGTACATAAAAAGAAATTAAAAGGCAAACGGAACCGGGTGGTTCCCATGGGTTGTCTGCCAAGAAGCCCTTTTGTTTAACGTCCTTAAAGGTGGACCAAATACCTGTATTAAGCATTGTTCAAAGACAAATAGTTTGGAGAAAAGTTTCACAACCACATATCACAGCATAAGCAAAAGAACATCAGCTATACGTGCTTTTGTAATGCAAGTCCCCAGTGGCTTGTAGGCTGGAGGTGAAAGCTTTAGGGCCAAAATTGGTGTCACCCAATTTTTCCCTAGCCTCTGCCGTCTTGCCACTAAAAGCAGTGGAGCGTGCACCACGCAATTTTCTTTCTTGTTTCAGTTCTCCACGGTAGGAGAGCGCCAGCGTTGGTAATCGTCAGATTTTCCCACCTTGGTGGTGGGTGGCCTCACTCCGGTTACCGTAGTGGCAACTGGGTCAGCCCAAGAGACCGACTATTTAAGAAGTTTATCACAAGGTTTCTTGTTAAATAAAAATGGGGCATTGTCCCGAGTTAAGTTCTGCTTAGCGGGTTCAGAAACGAGGCTCTCCTTCTTCTCCGGGTCACATTCCTTTCACAAATCTACTTCTTCTTCTTTTTTCATGATTGCTTCTCATCCTTTTCTTCTTCCGACGATGATATTTCAACCCTGATTCCTGCATCACTAAGAGATTTATCAGAAACGAGACACTGTTTCGGTCATAATCTTGGGGAAAGTAGGAATGACAACTCTCCCAGCAGAGAAATCCAAAGTGGCACCACTCTCTTTCAAGAATGGCACTCCCAAGATGGGGATAGATTTATTTTCCTAGGGTCCCAATACTTTAAAGTCAGAGACCACCACCGTGCCCTCAACCATGACTTCAACATACTTCACTTCTCCCTCCGACTGAATAATGGTCCCATTAGCAAGCACAAAAGACTTCCGATCGTCCGTGTTCATTTAGAGTTGCAATTTAGCAACGTCTTGCAATGCAAGGACGTTGCGGGATGAACCGGAGTCACATAGGGCAGCAGTTTGGAAATTATTAATAGGACAAGTGATTACTAATTCACTTGGGTTAACCAATTCTGTGTCGGTAAGACTCTTCCCTTGATTGATAGGATTTTTTTCCGTATTGCTGGGAAGGGCCCCTTGCGAACGCTCGGTTAACAATTGAGCCAATTGGCCCAATTGCGTCTCCAAGCTTCGCATGGACGCGGTTTGGTTAACCATATTCGAGTTCGCGACATGCATAAACCTTTCCATCATTTCCTCAAGGTTGCTCTTCTTAGGAGTTGGAGCACCTTGATTATAACTCGGTTGAGGCGGCCGCGGTTGGCTACCGGAAGCTTGAGCATCGAATTGATGCGAACCCCCTTGCCATCGTTGGCCTGGAACATTTTGTTTCCATGAGAAGTTCAGATGACTTCTCACGCCCGAGTTATAGGTATTATTAAACGGTGCTCCATGATTTTGATCATTAATGTAATTTACTTTTTCGTCAAAAGAGACTTCGGTAGGTTGCTCACCTGTGGGGCACTCATATGCATGATGCCCTAGGTTTCCGCAACCTTGACATGAGATCATCATTACTGAGGCCGAAGGGAAGGTAGGCCTCATTAGTAGCATGGTACTTTCAGCAGGTGCACCAGACGTGTTCACCTCAAAGAGTCCCCGAGCGTTCCTTGGAGCGTTTCTTCCAGCAGTCCAAAAGGAGCTATGAATGGCAGTGTCTTGGACGATTCGTAATGCCTCTTCGGGGGTGTGGTTCATCAAAGTTCCACCTGTAGCAGCATCAATCATGGCCCTGTAGTTAGGCTCAATAGCAAAATAAAAATTTTCTACTATGGTTCATGGTTGCAGCTCATGTTGGGGACATTTCCTGAGAAGGTTCATGAACCTCTCCCAAGCTTCTGAGAGAGCCTCCTGATCAAGCTGTTAGAAGGTTGCAATTTCCCTCCGCAAGTTTACATCTTTATCGACGGGATGGAACTTCGCCATAAATTTTTCTTGCAAAGCGTCCCAAGTGGTAGCTGTGCCATGTGGTATCGTGTGGAGCCACGCTTTGCTTTGTCACGTAGAGAGAAAGGGAACAGCCTGATCTTCACCGTCTCGTCAGCCAGCCCTGCGTACCGAAATGTCCCGCAGATTTCTGTGAATTCAACCAAGTGAAGATGGGGGTCTTCACTGGCTAACCCAGAGAATTGGGCCTGGTTGCGGATCATGTTCAGGATGGCCGGCTTTATCTCAAAGTTGTTCTTGGTGATAGCCGGCCCAAATCTAGGGTACACACTCCCAACGGTGGGTGTAGTGTAATCTCTTATAGTCCTGGGTCGTGTCCTAGCCACTCCATTCTCGTCAGCTACCTGACCCACGACCGGTACATTTCCCACTCCAGGTTCAGCCTGATTTCCATTAACATCCATGGTGGCAGCAGCACGGAGACGCGCCCGGAGGGTACGCTCTATTTCAGGGTCAAATGTTGCGCACTCAACGGGATCTCTTCTATGCATACACCCTCTTCAACACAAAAGAAGATAATAAAAAACAAAAAAAACCTTAAAATGAATTTCCAAAGAAAAACAAATCATACACGCTTGCAGTCCCCGGCAACGGCGCCAAAAACTTGATGCGCCGTTTCAGCACTGCTAATTAGCAAGCACGAAATGCGATACGACGGCAGTGCACCGGTCGCTCTAGTAATAAAATAGGGAGGAACTCCCCGAATATCGTTCTCAAAGGACCGCAAGTTGGGTAGTATGATTTGCTCAAACCGGAAATTAGTTAAAAGGATAACTAAGTAACAACGGGGGGTTGATTTGGGTTCCTATGCTATTGCAAAATGAAGAGAAATGCGGGTCGAAAAGCACTGCTTCGCAAGGTGTGGGTGAGTGCAGCGGCCGCGATGTCGTGCTTCGGTAAGCGGGTGGAGTGGCCACAGTGCGAGGTTTTGTGAGGGTCGTATTCACCTCTTCGCTAACATCACCACTAGCAATCGCTAGGTGGCTTCACGCACAAACAACCTAGGCTATCACAACAACAAAAAGGGCTATTCTTGCCACCACATCATCATTGCACATGAACACAAGCAAAAATACATAATATTAACCTAACATGTGTTCATACAACAACACAAAGAAAGTACAAGCATCAAGGGTTAGAGAGGACCACAATGAGGATGTCACCGCGTCTTGGGTTCTCGGCCGGAATGAGAGGTTGTCGGGCTCTCTCTGGGCTCGGCCCTCAGATGGTGTACTAACTCGAAGGAGGCTGTCACCGCTCCAACGATCTTCAGCGCTTCTATGGTCTCCTCGGCAAGGAATGCTTGAGCTAGTGGCGGAGAAAGCTTGCAAATGCTCCCGGATGGAGGAATGATGATGGAGATCGCCGAAGAAGGTCTCCTCTTGTCTCCTACGGTGGAAGGGGTGAAAATGGCGGGATTCCCAGCTTTTCCCGCGAGGGGGATCGAGCTCTCCGTCTCTCCTTTGATGGCAGCAGCAATTCATGCTTTAAATACTAAACAGGCAGAATTTTGATCACACACGGTCGAACGCACGACCGTGCGTTGCCCGTGCGTTAATTAGAGATAAAAGTTGGCGTGAAGACGAAGCTGCGCCGCCCATGCGATTTATTCACGCACGGGCAAATCCGCCCGTGGGTCAAAATGCACGGGTAAATTCAGAAATAGCTAAAAATAGAAGAAACAGGAGGCCGTGCATTTTACTCACGCACGGGCGAATCCGCCCGTGCGTCAAAATGCAAGAGTAAATTTAGATCGATCATTTTCTGCCCAGATCAGAGCGCACGACCGCAACAGCCCGTGCGTCAAGGAAAATGCACGACCGTGCATTTTACACAGTCATGAATTCTGGGAGAATACTGGATACAAGATAATCCGGCCACCTGCATATAAGATAAAATAGCTGGGAATACACCTCCAGCACCAGATAAACATAGAGAAATGGAAGGGGAGCACCATGTGATTACCCCCAATAACAAGGAGCGCAAATGCACACCGAAATGGGCCTAAGAGTGCACCTAGCAAGGAATAACAAATATGAATGAAAACATGCCTAAAGTGTAGTGCATAGACTAGATAATCGGCCCAGATGAGTCCATAAATGTGTATATAAATGGTACTCATCAGTAGTCTTTGTATCTTTTCTTGATATCTTCAAATCATGATTGCAATTTTATCTTAATGAAATAGCATCTCTTGAATCTATAACTCAAACATCAACTTTTCAAATTTAAAACTCATTATCCTTTGTATGATTTTACCTTCTTAAAAGATGTTTATGTTTAAGAGTGCTTGTTATATTCTTCTGCTAATTTTACCACTAATGCTCATTCATGTCTATTATTTTTAACGTCGTGGTTTTCTTTTCAACAAATGGTATCTTAAAATAGAATGCTTACTTTATCATGTCAGCTATGTTGCATACTACTATATGTTCCACCATGCTTATATTTTTCTCAAGTAGTATTTAACAAGCTTTTGATTGCATCCTATTTTTCTTCTCGACATAGAACATATTACTTCTTTTTGCACACTCTCACCTAAACCATCTTTTGATACTACCAAAAGGGGAGAATAAATTACATAAATCTAATATTTAGGGGGAGTACATTATAATGATTTCAAACTCAAAGAAAGTATTTATGTAGGGGGAGTAATCATAAAGGAGGTGCATACAATATCATATGCTCGATCATGACAATCCTTCAATAAGTGGTTCCTAATCAATCTTAATAGATATACACTCATCCCTACCCACTTTTGCTAATAACAAAAGGGCGAGAAGATATTGAGAAATTTAGTCAAATAGATATTTAGGGGGAGTAAATTATAAGAGAACACTTATATAGGGAAGGACTTCATATAGAAAGAGTATGCATTATCGCTATCAAATCTATCATTCTTTTAACCTGTTATTCATGCATATATTATTACCTCACTTATCTATAAACACAAATGGTCTTAATCTCACGAATTTCTCATACAAGTATTTGTTATTATCAAAAGGGGGAGATTGTTGGAGCCTATGTTCTGCATCTCTTGGTTTGAGAATAACAAATACCGTGTTGTATTTGATCTTGTATTTTTTGTGTTTAGAGTATGCAGGTTGTACAGGAACTATAGCTACACATCCCTATGAGTACTATACCGAATGGAGATGACTCTCTGCAAAGAGAGCTAACGATCGCGTTAGTTGTTAACGCCCCGCGTTAACTTCCATTGAGAAGGAATCCGTCGAGAAAAAAGGTCGTCGAGAACGAATCCGTCGAGAAGCCAGAGATAATGCCAGGCGTTAGGTCTTAACACTGGGTGCTAGCTGATGAGTCCGATTTTTATAGGGTTTTTCGTACTCATCTGGGCTTGTTTTCACGCATTTGCACTTCACTTTCTGCACATTATTGATTATAATGCATTGATACTCCGGATTACACGAAGTGCACCTTTTAGGCATGTTGTGGTATGCAATTGCATGCGTTTTTGTTGGGGGCAAGCACAATGTGCTCCCCATTCTTTTTATGCATTTATGCTTGAGCTGGAGGGGTATTCCCAGCTGGGTTGTGGCTGCTGCAGGTGGATGGTTCTTCCATTTTGTACCCAGAATTCATGTCTACGTATATTGCACGGTCGTGCATTTTCCTTGACGCACGGGAGAATGCGTTTGTGCGTTCTCTTCTGGGGTGGAATGCGATGTTCTGTCGTTGATCGTGCGTCTCTACGCACGGGCAGTGCCCGTGCGTGAAGGAATCGCACGATCGACCTGTTTAGCCTTGCTTTTTGGCTTTTCTGAATTTACCCGTGCGTTTTTGTGCATGGACGGCTTCGACCGTGCGTGAGTAAAATGCACGGGCGCTCTGGGTCGTCTTCCTAGCATTTCTTTTCGATTAATTTTGCACGGTTCATGCATGGTCTTTCGTTCGACCGTGCGTGACCAAATTTCTGAATTTTTTGTATAAAAGCTGCAGTTCTTGCCCTAGTCCGGATCGACCTTCTTTCTCGCACCCAGAGCTCTAGTTCCGCGCCATTTTCTCAGCTCCATCACCGCCACCTTCGGGAGGAGCTCCGGCTGCCATTCTATTGCAAATCTCAAGCCGGAGCGTCCTTTAGGCCTCCTCCATTGTTCGTGCACCACCAAAGCTCCATTTTGAGGGATTTTCTACTGCATATATGAAGTTCTCCGGTGAGATCGTGGCCAAAAAAGATTGACGGAGAAGACGGGTATAATAGAAGAAGGTGACAACTCTTCCGGATCCCGGACGGCAGTTGGAGCCCGAGCTCGGACAAGGATTGACAGCCCTAGATTCCGGCCGTGAACCTCTGATGAGTCTCCGTCCTTTGGTTGTAATCTAAACCTCCTTTACATTATAGTGTGTTATTCCTTAATTATTTGGGTGTATGAACAATGTTTGCTAAACTTTATTTTGTCATTTAATATTTCATGTCTATGTGAAATTATTATGTGTGGTTTATGCAAGTGAGGAGCGCCCCATTCCATCCTCCATCCCGTCGTAATGTTCGTGTGCCGCACTAGCAATTGCTAGTGGAATGCTTGTCGACAAGGTGCTTGCGACCCTCATTCCGCTGGTGTGACCCACTCCATCCTCAAGCCTACTCCTCCATCCGCCTAGTGAAGCATGGCATAGCGGCCCGTGTAATCCATTCGCCTAACAAAGCAGCGGGCTCAAGGCCTGCACAGTTCGATTCCACTTGCCTACTCGTCCATCCACCCTTGCGAAGTAGTGTGTTCAAGGCCTACGTAGTTTTCCATCCCGTCTGGCGAAGCATAACATAGCGGCATTGCATAGGAGTAGTTGTAGTCATTTTCTTTTATTTTCCAAAAGCCAAATCAACTCTCCCGCATTCCATCCGACTTAAGGACTTCAATCTCAAGTCCATCCTCAATAGTTAACTCCACCTTATTGTGTTCCTTCGAGATTCGATATTCAGGGATTTGCTCCTCGTTTTATATTACTTGAACGATCGGTACACTGTCGTTTCGTGTCGTAGTCTTGCTACCGCCTATAGCGGTGTGTTAAATTTGCGCATCAAGTTTTTGGCGCCGTTGTCGGGGAACATAGACGTGTGAGTTTGCTGTAGAGGGAGACAAGAGATAGTAGTTCCTCCAGTGTGTATAGCCGCTTTATTATTTTTGTTTGCTTTTTAATTATGTATTGTTTGTTATTATTTCTTTCTCTCCTGTTTTAAAGTTTTAGGCAAGTTTAATCCAAGGAGATTTATTAGTTTGTGTAAATTTCCTTGCATAGAATTTCAGTTTCGTTATATCTGCTTTAATTATTGAAAATGTCGTCATGGGATATTTCTCCTAGCACTTACGACAAGATGGTTTATTATATAGACCAAATGAAGGAGTTAAATGCTAGGCAGTGTAGGAACGTTGTTTGCTTGTTGTGTCGAGGAGAGGGTCATGAATTGAGGGATTGTCCTACTCTCGTCAATCCTGACCGTTGCTCCTTCACTCATGACAACATTGTCCCTATCACTCATTCTTTACCCATGGAGGAAATCGTTCCCTCTACCCCCGATCTTGTTTCGTGCATGGACTCCTCACTCCCTGTGTATGGCTTCACTCCTAGTGATGACGATCCCTCATCTGTTAGCCAGCAAGGTGAGGAATGGGAGATCCTTGATGCACTTGAGTGTGATGAGGAAAGTATTCTTTCCATTGGGGAGGTGTTAGCGGATCGTTTTGCGGAGGAACCAAATCTTTTTGTTCCTCCAGTTTCTTTGCAAGATTTTTCTACACACATTTTTTATGATCCTGTCGAAGTAATTGAGCAGGGTGATGATTCTGAGCCTGAGGCTGCTCCAAGATGGGATGCTGAGGATACTCTTTCTGATGAGGAGGTTTGCACTTCTTCATGGAACGAGGAGGTCCAACTCACCACCGAGGCCCTTGAATTTACGGGCCCCCCTTGCTATGATACTTACGATGATGACAATGATCTATCCTTGGATCTTGCTGGGAGTGAGACTGGGACCACTCCCCCGATTTTTGATTATTTAATTCATTCCTCTCTTTTATTTCTTGAACCCCCTTCTTCATCTGAGCTTGTGCAAGTTGAATCTTCACAGGTACTTCAGGAGGACTTGGAGCATTTTTCTCAAGTCAATGAGGAGCGTAACCTCATATGTGAGGAGGTTGACCCCTCCTCCATAGTGAAAACCCCACTCATTACCTTTTCCTCCTGCCACCTCCATGAAGACGACACCTTGTTGGGCAAGGATTTATTTTGTTGTGAGATGAGTGAGGACCAGCTCTCCTCCTCTTCTTACTTCCTATTCCCGCTACCTATGTTCAGCAGGTATTTTTATTTAGGTAGGGGAGTAACTGTTTTATCACCGTATCGGTACCCGCTACCGACACGCATATTAGAACGGTTACCTGTTCATTTCCTTTTTCATACGCCCATTAGCTAGAACTGTTTTGTTTTTAAATAAGTCATGCTGGGATGACAATAACCCCAGTAGTTATCTTACTTTTCTTGCAATTTCAGTTTATCTAGTTTGTTTAGTTAGTTTTACTTTGTTTTTAGTTTGTATATTTTCTTTTGTTTTTGCAGAGCTCACCCCTGCAGGTCATTTTCTGGATGACGGATGCTGCAGCTTTGTCTTGGTTTACACGCCAATCTTCTGGTATGCTCACTTGCTGAGCATTGGCTACTTTCTTCCCCTAGCCCTCATTTAAATTTTATGTTGATATTCTATGCTGGTTTGTTTTGTTTAAGTCTGGGGGAGAGATATTTATTGTACCCACTGCACGTGCACATCTCAGTGCATGCTAGAAGTATTTTATTTTAGTTATTTTACTTGTTCATCTTCATCGCACACCACTACACCCACTTGAGCGTGCACTCACTTGTGTGTGTGTTTCCGTTCACGCTTATTTTGGTTGGAATGTGAAATAGGATCTTAGCTTAGGAATTGCAAATCAGAGTGCGATGTTGACTCTTGTAGTGCTCTAGTCGCATCCGCATGCTCTAGTAGGAATTTGAGTAAAATTAAATTATTTCTATGCATTTAATTTATGATTAGTGTTTTTGCGTAGTTTTAAATTTATTATACTCAATTGGTGAATGTGAATGAAATTGGTGGTAGCACGGTGTTGTGTGTAGGCAAGCGCTAGTTGTGTGTTGCTCGAGTCAGAAGGAAGGTTTACCTTTCTCATGGGCTAAGAACTTGCCCCAAGCGACTCTTGAAGCATGGGCGAGAGCAACTTATATTGTTAAACGTGATGTAGGCCATTTTTTGGCTAGTTTGAGCCTTGTTTTCCATGACCTATGCGTTTACCTTTGCAAGCCAAGTTTGTGCCTACCCTTCCTTTGATTCAGCTCTTCTTTCAATCGCTAAAGCCTGAAACTTATCCTATTATCGCAACCAAGTAGCGAGTTAACTGAAATCTTATTTTTTGATTTGGTGTAATGTTTGGAACCTTTGTGATGTGAAAGAAAAAGTGTATTGTGTGCTGAACACATTATTGTAAGCCAACCTGGGGATAAAAGAAAAAGAAAAAAAATGAAGTTAAAAGAAAGATCTGAAAAGAATTGGAATGAAAAGAAATCCCTTTGAGCATTATAGAAAATTCAGTTGGTATTTGTTGGAGTAGGCTGTGTGCACACCCAGTTTTCAAGTTAAGTCTGGGGGTGTGTCACACTAGCATCGTTCTTGGTCTTGTTTTGGTACAGCGATATCTTTTGACTCAATTGGGTTGCGTAGCTGTCTCGTTTATCATTGAATATCTTACTGTAACCTAAGCCCCATTATAACCTGAAAGCCCTATTGATTTAACTTTTGAGTTTGCTTGCGTCGTGGAGAGAGTGTAACCGGGCAAGCTTATGGCTCTCGTCGTTGATGGATTTCAGCGGAGTTATCCCTGAATTCCGGTCTTTTGCAACACCCTCCTGAGTGGCTTGTTTTCTTTCACATCGGGCACGACCGCACAAATTCTTCATGATTCACCATCTGAGTATAACTAAATCTTTATTTACGCTTTAACACTTTTGTAAATTAGTTAGCATAGTTAGAATCTCCTTTTACTGAATTTCTATTTGCATGTGCGCGATACTTCGCACCGTACTCCAATTTTGCAATTCCCTTCACTAACTACCATTTTCATACTCCGCCGGATTTGTTTGCTCGAGACGTGCAAACAGGTAAGTCTGGGGGTGTAATGAGTCCGATTTATATAGGGTTTTTCGGACTCATCTGGGCTTGTTTTCACGCATTTGCACTTCACTTTCTGCACATTATTGCTTATATTGCATTGATACTCCGGATTACACGAAGTGCACCTTTTAGGCCTGTTGTGGTATGCAATTGCATGCGTTGTTGTTGGGGGCAAGCACAATGTGCTCCCCATTCTTTTTATGCTTGAGCTGGAGGGGTATTCCCAGCTGGGTTGTGGCTGATGCAGGTGGACGGTTCATCCATTTTGTACCCAGAATTCATGTCTACATATACCGCACGGTCGTGTGTTTTCCTTGACGCACGGGCGAATGCGATCGTGCGTTCTCTTCTGGGGTGGAATGATATGTTCTGTCGTTGATCGTGCGTCTCTACACACGGGCAGTGCCCTTGCGTGAAGGAATCGCACGATCGACCTGTTTAGCCTTGTTTTTTGGCTTTTCTGAATTTACCCGTGCGTTTTTGCGCCCGGACGGCTTCGACCGTGCGCGAGTAAAACGATGGGCGCTCTGGGTCGTCTTCCTGGCATTTCTTTTCGATTAATTTTGCACGGTTCACGCATGGTCGTGCGTTCGACCGTGCGTGACCAAATTTCTGAACTTTTTGTATAAAAGCTGCAGTTCTTGCCCTATTCCGGATCGACCTTCTTTCTTGCGCCCAGAGCTCTAGTTCCGCGCCATTTTTGCCGCTCCATCACCGCCACCTTCGGGAGGAGCTCCGGACGCCATTCTCTTGCAAATCTCAAGCCGGAGCATCCTCTAGGCCTCCTCCATTGTTCGTGCACCTCCAAAGCTCCATTTTGAGGGATTTTCTGCTGCATATATGAAGTTCTCCAGTGACATCATGGCCAAAGAAGATTGACGGAGAAGAGGAGTATAATAGAAGAAGGTGACAGCTCTTCCGGACCCCGGACGGCAGTTGGAGCCCGAGCTTGGACAAGGATTAACAACCCTAGAATCCGGACATGAACCTCCGATGAGTCTCCGTGCTTTGGTTGTAATCTAAACCTCCTTTACATTGTAGTGTGTTATTCCTTAATTATTTGGGTGTATGAACAATGTTTCCTAAACCTTGTTTTGTCATTTAATATTTCATGTCTATGTGAAATTATTATGTGTGGTTTATGCAAGTGAGGAGCGCCCCATTCCATCCTCCATCCCGCCGTCATGTTCGTGTGCCGCACTAGCAATTGCTAGTGGCGTGCTTGTCGACGAGGTGCTTGCGACCCTCATTCCGCTGGTGTGACCCACTCCATCTGCAAGCCTACTCCTCCATCCGCCTAGTGAAGCGTGGCATAACGGCCCGTGTAATCCATTCGCCTAATGAAGCAGCGCGCTCAAGGCCTGCACAGTTCGATTCCGCTTGCCTACTCGTCCATCCGCCCTTGCGAAGTAGTGCGTCCAAGGCCTACGTAGTTTTCCATCCCGCCTGGCGAAGCATTGCATAGCGGCATTGCATAGGAGTAGTTGTAGTCATTTTCTTTTATTTTCCAAAAGCCAAATCAACTCTCCCGCATTCCATCCGACTTAAGGACTTCAATCTCAAGTCCGTCCTCAATTGTTAACTCCACCTTATTGTGTTCCTTCGTGATTCGATGCTCGGGGATTTTCTCCTCGTATTATATTACTTGAACGATCGGTACACTACCATTTCGTGCCGCAGTCTTGCTACCGCCTATAGCGGTGTGCTAGATTTGCGCATCAAGTTTTTGGCGCCGTTGTCGGGGAACACAGACGTGTGAGTTTGTTGTAGAGGGAGACAAGAGATAGTAGTTCCTCCAGTGTGTATAGCTGCTTTATTATTTTTGTTTACTTGAGCGCGTACTCATCTGTATGCGTGCTCTGAGTTGAATTTAATTCTTCTGCTTATTTGGGAAAGTCTAGGTGATGGCTTAGGACTATGTAGCGGAGTAAAATGTCGACTCCAGTAGTGCTCCTAGTCTAGTGCTCGGTTGCAAAGAAATTTGTGTAGATTAGACTTCTTTTATATACTTATGGTTTTATATTTTTCTATTAGTGTAAATGTTGTTTACTCTACTTAAATGGTGAACCCGGTGTGAATCAAACGGTAGCATAGGGATGTGTGTAAACGATCGCTAGACTCGTATTGCTTGAGTCGGGAGAAAGGAGAATCTTTCTCGGTGGCTAGAACTTGCCCCCAAGTGATTCTTGAAACATTGGCATAGGATAGTTCTAGTGCGTGAGAATGATGTAGGCCGTATTTTGGCCCGGTTGAGCCTTTGTGCCATTCCTGATATCGTCTACCCTTGCTAGCCCCTTTGTGCCTACCCTATTCTTTTGGTTCAGCTCCATTATTGTTCACCAAAGCCTAAACTCCAATCCTAGTCGCACACCCAGATGCAAGCACTTTATCTAAATTTTAAATTGGTGGTGTTGATTTAGGAAATACAATGTGAAAGTATGGATGTGCATCTTTGAAAATTTGCTGAAATCACTAAAGAAAGAAAAAGAAAAAAATGAGAAAAAGAAAAAGAAGTGAAAAGAGAAGAAAAAAATCTTTGTATAAATTTATGATTGGGAGTAGGTGGTGCACTCACCCATGTTGTTAAGTTCAAGTTTGGGGGTGTGGTGTACCCGCGTGTTTGTGTGATGCTTGAGGATAGTTTTCATATTAGCTCATTTGGGTTAGGTGTGCTTAGCCTCCATGTTTATCTTTGTTTACCTCACCGTAACCCAAGCCCCGTCTCTAACCTAAAGTCCTACTGACTCGCGCCTTGAACCAATCTTGTGTCGTGGAGAGAATGTGACCGGGAGAGCCTATGGTCACCGACACCGATGGATTTTGGTGGAGTTTGTCCTGCACCCCAATCTTAAGCAATGCTCATCTCAGCGCTTAGTTTACTTTCTCCGTATGCATGGCCGGATGATCACCGTAGTTCACCATTTTGAGTAGTTGTAATATGCTTTTACTCTTTTAAAAATCTATAAACTGTTTGTATAATAAGAAATCTTCTCTATCATTTTTCTTATGCACATGAGCATGCGACTTCGCATGGTACTCTGTATTATAATTTTGAGCCATCTACTTTCCTTTCCCCATTTGCTTAGAATTTGTTTGCTCGGGATGCGCAAATAGGTAAGTCTGGGGGTGTGATGAGTCCCATTATATACACATATTTGGACTCATCTGGGCTTATTTTCATGCATATGCACTTCAATTTTAGTCCTTTAGTGCTTATATTTCACTTGAACACATTTCTTCACAAAGTGCACTCTTTGATCATGTTTTGGTGTGCAATTGCGCGCTATGTTTGTTGGGGGTAAGCACATGGTGCTCCCCAACCCTTTTTCTCTATTTGGATTGAGCTGGAAGGGTATTCCCAGCTGTGTGATTGCTATTTTGTGCTGTGCAAGTGGGTACAACATACATTTTGCCCAGATTTCATGTCTGCATGAATCGCACGGTCGTGCATTTTTTGACGCACGGTCAGATGCGATCGTGCGCTCTCATCTATGGCCCAGAGTAGCATTCTAAATTTGGTCGTGCGTTTTTACGCACGGTCTGTTTTGATCGTGCGTGAGGAAAATCGCACGATCTCCTTTTTTGTCTAAAAAATTATGTTTTATTTTGTTCACGCACGGTCGTGCGTTTCTAAAATGCACGGTCATGCATGAACAAAATTCTGCACACTTTCTATTTAAGATGCGATTTTTAGGTTTTCAGGTGATCCAAACAACTCCGCGATTTCTTCCACCGGAAGGGGCCGACTGCTCCGTTTTTCTTCTTCCAAGGGAGGGTATCACTCCATAGTGTTTCCCCATCATCCTAAGCTCTCAAGAAGGTGATCTCCACTCCATATTAGCCGGATTGCAAGGAAGAATGAGGGGATTGACGTGGACAATGTAGACACTCGAGAAGATGGGCTAGAGGTGGTGAGAGCTTCAGAGATCCCGGACGCAACTGATGAATAGTAGGACATGGATTGACAACCCAGTGCATCCTCCCATTTCTACGGCATAGTCTCGATCATTGTTTGTATTTCTACCCTTATTTCCCTCTTTTAAGGTTGTATGGTATGAAATCACCTATACTTTGATGATGAACCTTGCTTAAACCTATTTTAATTGTTATTTGCTTTCATTATGCTCTTATGAAAGTTCATTGTGTTTATGCTTGGTGTGTGGAATCATTATAGAGTGGTATGCCTGTGATCTTGGTTGAGCTTTGTTAGATGTGAATGCAGCCCTCCTTTCCGCAAAGTGTTTTCACTCCATCCACTTGACTACTCGTCCATCCACATTGCGAAGCGGTGCTAACGGCCCGTGTAATCCATCCGCCTCGCCAAGAGGTGCTAACAGCCCTCAAACCTTTCCGCCAGTACGAACCACTCCATCCGCTTGCCTTCTCGTCCAGCCGCCCTTGCGAAGTAGTGCGTTCAAGGCCTACCTAGTTTCCATCCCGCCTAGCGAAGCAGTGCGCTCATGGCCTGCATAGTAGTAGTTAAGTAGTTGTTTTCTTTTGCTTTCCATTATCCAATCCACCCCGTTCACGTTTCATCCGACCTAAAGGACTTCGATCTCAAGTCCTTCCTTGAAAGTAAACTCCACCTTACTGTGTTCCTTTCAGATCGATACTCGGGGATTTGCTCCTCGTTTCATATTACTTGAACGATCGGTACACTGTCGTTTCATGTCGCAGTCTTGCTACCGCCTATAGCGGTGTGCTAGATTTGCGCATCACTAGTCGTTCGACGAAATGAGATGTCGGTCGACGAAAATGCGTTCGACGAACTGAGATTCCGTTCGACAAAATTTGCGTTTAACGAAATTACGTTCGACAAAATTTGATGACGTTCGACGAAATTGCGTTCGACGAAATTGCGTTCGACGAACTTTGATGACGTTCGACGAAATTTGATGACGTTCGACGAAATTGAGTTTGACGAAATTTAATGGCGTTCGACGAAATTACGGTCGACGAAATTGCGTTCGACGAAATGAGATTCCGTTCGACGAAATGAGATTTCGTTTGACAAAATTGCGGTCGATGAAATTGTGTTCGACGAAATGAGATTCTGTTCGACGAAATTGCGGTCGACGAAATTGCGCTCGACGAAATGGCGTTCGACGAAATTCCACAAACTGCCACGATCTTGACGGTTGCGCGATTTCAGCCACGACAGTGCACATTCACTAACGCCGACGTTAACTCTTAACACCGCGCGTTAGCTCACGTGGTTATTTAAAGTACAACTCCTCTCATTCTAGGGGCGATGATTCCAAAATTCCAATAATTTTAAGAGAGGCTCGTGTACAACATTTGAGAGATCTCCCTTGGGATAACATGAAGATCTAAAGAGGATTTTGAAGGAGAAGGTCTACAACGCATATACTATACGAAGGACGATCGTTTCAAGAACGCCAACATCTACATCGCCTTCATCTTCACCTTCAGAATTTCTTGGGGAGTTTCTCTTTACTTATCTTGTAATATTTTATTTTATTCTCTTTGTGTTGGAACCTTAGTTTTGATTTGAGTTAGGATTCATCTTTAATGTTTAAGTTTCTATCATAACACATCTTATAACTTAGATCAAATCCCATTAAGATAGAAGGCTGAAAATGTATATAATTAATAGGCTGAGAAAATAAGAGAAAGATAAAAAATTATACATGTTCTCTGGGTTCGACGAACGGCTATCTGCGTTCGACGAACGGCGCTCTGCGGTCGACGAAATTATTCATTCTGCGCTCGACGAAGAACAACTATCTTCATGGTCGACGAAATCCAGCAATCTCAACTGTCGACGATCCCGTCTCAGCTGTCGACGAAATCCAGCTATCACAGCGGTAGACGAAAAGCTATGTTCGACGATCTCAAGTCTGCGTTCGACGAATATTCAGCAGAAGCTCAGAACGACAAATTAAATGCTTAGATCGACGAACTTGAAGCTGAGCTCGACGAAATTATCATCAGAAATTATATTTCTCCTTTCTCAGTTCGACTAACATTATTATATCTGATTAAGCAATACTTTGATTAAATTATATATTGTTGCCCTTCTGTATCAATTAATAATATAGTCGTTGCAGACATTTAAGTATTATTGTCATTGGCAGAAGCATTAAATATTATAGCTGTTGCAGAAAAGCTAAAGACGGCAGTTTGTCTGCTCGAGGAAATAAAAGAGATATTATCTCCTTCCTCTCTTGTCGGCAAGAATTCAAATGAGCCGAACAGCTCTCCAGATTATATATTCAGAGAGAAGAACAAAAGAGATAATAAGACAAGAGAAGAGAAATGCAAAGCAGTACAGGAAAGCAGAGGAAGAAGAAGATATACAGAGTTCTTAATAAGAACAATATACTTTATATCTTGTTTTGGCTAAACTCTTCTCTGCAGATCATATTCATCATGAGACACCTATCAAGATCATTTGCTCAGGATCTTAACTGCAGAAGAAGAATAAGAGTTACAACATTCAAGAGAAGAAGCTTCACCACCTGAACATCAACTCTAATCAAATCAGGGGGAGCTCTTCAACATCTTCATCAAAGATCCATTCTCAACAACCCATCAAGATCTCTAGTGTCTTCTCAGAAAAGAGAAGAACAATATATATTTTTTCTTTCTTTATTCCCCTCTTGTACAGGGTTATAACTCCCTTCAAAAGTTAACTCTCGGTGATAGGGCACCTTAGCAAAAACCTGTGATTTGGTTTTTGAGCTACCTGATCAAAAGCTCATGTGTTGATCAGGGCACTTGATCAAAAACCTGTAGTGGATTCTTACTAGTGGGTAGAAGAGTAGATGTACCCAAGTTTAGTGGGGAACTACTATATTTCTTGTGTCTTCTGGTTGTTTGGTTTATGCTTTTATTTCTTGTTGTTGTGCTGTGTTGCTGTGCTTCTTTATTTGTATTTAGTTTTCATAACTCAGCACTACACACATATTTATATATATCATTATTTTGAAATAACCTAAAAAGAGTTTTTAATATTAAGCTAAACTCACTTTCAATTGGTATCAGAGCAGGTTGATTATTTATATAGGCTAACACCTGAATCATACAGATCACTTAGTTCTTAAATTTTTTTTTTAGGTTTTTCTAAAATCTAATGGCACAAGTAGAATTTTCAAATCCACCAATCTGTAATTTGGATAGATTTTCTTTATGGCAAGTTAGAATTAAATTATATATGAATGTCATAGATGAAGATATTTACAATTCTATTTTGACAGGACCTCCATCTTCAACTTCAACAACAGATGATCAAGAGAAGTTGATAAGTGATGATGCAAAGGCCATGGACATATTGGCTCAATCAATGTCAAAAGACATTCTTCAAAGAGTGGTTGATTGCACTTCAGCAAGGGGCATCTGGAACTCCCTCTCAAGGATGGTAAATGAATCTTCTTCCACTTCCTCCACTAACTGTATTTATGATGCAGAACCATTTTCAAGATCAAGTGAAGAAGAAGAAGAACAACTGTTTGCCCAGAAAGCCCGCGACCTCCTCTTATTGTTCAGTTTTCCCGGTCTCAGCGGTCTCAATTTAAGTGATCGCCCAGATCGCCAGATGTTTCCTCAACCGAGATTTTCTAAGTACCCAGCGGTCAAGACAGTGCGAGATCGCCAGCTTAAGCGGTCTGGTCGTTTTCCTTATTTTTGTTATTTGTACCCCATTTCTCTGCCCCGACTCTCCTGTACCCCGGGCAGCCCGTAGTTTTCAGTTCTGCCCGTTTGGGCAGCCCCCTCGTCTATAAATAGAGGGGTAGGGGTACCAGAAAAGGACCTTTTTTGCTCCGAGGCTCCAGCTTACAACCTGTGTAAGCGGTCTCATTTCTTCGTGATCGCCATTTCGTGATCGTTTTCCCTTTGCTCCAGCATCTTCTGTCTTAGTAACCGGCACTTCGCAGTTTTCTCCCATCCCCTTTAGTGTGAATTTTGGAGGTACCATTTTTGGTACCAACAGAATGAACACGCGACCTTCAGATCCGAAGTGCCAGGTGAAATTCATAGACTTTCAAGATGGCTGATCGTCGTAGAGGTCGTCCCCTGCGATCTCCCAGCGTTCCCCCTTCCGATCACAACCCGTTAGAAGCGCTTGAGTGCCGCTTCGAGCTTCGTGTTGAACAAGCTCTCTGTGAGGCCGCCCGAGCTAGGCAGGACGCCACCTCTGTTTAGCAGGAGATCGCGCGGTCTCAGCAAGAGGCCGCTCGAGATCGGCAAGAAGTCATCCGGGCTCAGCAGGAGTCTGCGAAGCAGATTGAGGCTATGAACCAGGTACTAGCCGCGATCTCCCAGAAGATCCTTCCTCAAACCTCTCAGGTCGCTACTCCTGACCGCATGGCAGGCGGTCACCCGAGCGATCACCCCATCTTCCAGCCCGCAGCTCCTCAGCGATCTCAGCATGAGGAGTTCGCCGCCCGCCGAAATTCTTTCCGAGCTGCAGCCCAGGGGCCTCCGGCTCAAACCCTGAATTTTGAAGAAGGGTTTGCTTACCCTCAAGATCCTCCTGCCCCTTTTCTTCCTCCTCCAGGACCTTCTATTTTTGGGGAGCCTTCCCCCTTTACCGATGAGATTCGTTGGGATCCAATTCCTCATGGATTCAGAGAACCTCGCCTTCCAGTGTATACAGGAGAAACCGACCCAATGTGCCATCTTCAAGCCTTTGAGTCTGTCGTTGCCCTCAGGACCATTTCAGATGGGGTAAGGTGCAAGCTGATGGTCACCTCCTTTGATGGGTCGGCCATGGAATGGTTCTATAAGCTGCCTTGTCAGTCTATCTCGAGCTTTGCTGCCCTGAGGCAAGAGCTGCTTCTAAGATTTACCACTACAAAGAAAAGGAAGAGTGGTCCTGCGACCCTCTTCAAGATTAAGCAAGGCGACAGCGAAACTGCGGCGCATTTCGTTGACCGTTTTCAAAAAGAGATCTTGGGAGTTAGGGATATGGATCCAGAGATCTATATGGTGGCTTTGATTAGTGGCCTGCAGGAGGGTCCTCTGAAGTTCAAAGTCACAACCAAGGAGCCTAGCTCCTATCAGGAGTTGATCAGCATTGCCAATCGCTACATAGAAGGGGAGATCAACAACCCCACCTATGTAAGCAATTTGATAAACAAGGCCACTCAGAAAGGCTCTGCGGGATTCTATCCGGCTCCGTCTTCCTCTAAGCCCCGACAAGAGCTCCCACCTCCGGCTCCGAGAGGTAAGAATTATCGCAACAGCCGCTTCAATCGAGGTAACCATTCTTTCCCACCTCAAGGTTCATTTCTTCAAACCCCTGCTACCCCTGCTCCGCAAGTCACCCCGGTCCATCAGATCCAGTACGCCCAACCTCCTCTTCTGCCCATTCCTTCGCTCTACAATGAATCCCAAGAGTCTTTTACAGACTTTGGTATTTCTATGAGTGAAGTGCTCCAAATCCTTCAAAAGCAACCCTTTTTCAAGAAGCCAGCTCCACTAAACTCGGATCCAAAGACCAGAAATCCTACTCTCTACTGTGAGTACCATAGAGATAGGGGACATTTGACAGAGGATTGTAGATCTCTCCGCCTGTTCTTAGAGAAGCTTCTGAAGGAGGGTAAGCTTCGAGATCTCATTCAGAGGAATGATTCTGCCAAAGCCTCAACCTCCAAGGCTAAGGAGGTAGCGGAAGTCCATTGGGCATGTGAAGAAGTGGACGATATTGGCCATCTTGGCAATATCGGCTTTCCCAATGAATGTGTGGATGCTGATGACGAAGGCGCCTTGGGCAATCTCTTCCACGGAGGTGCAGGTCCGGAATCTTCAAGGAAGGCAAGTCTGAAAAGGGTTTATCAATCAGAGGTTGCTGCCACCTCTTCAGCCCCGGTCCGGGGAACGGTCACTTTTGGTGATGAAGACCTTCCTCAGACCGCAAATCCCTTTGACGACGCGGTTGTCATCAAAGCTGTAATTGAAAATTATACAGTAGAGAAGATTCTGATAGACACGGGAAGCTCAGTCAAAGTGCACTTCAAACCTGTCTTCGAGGCGTTGAAGACAGGTAAAACCCTCCTTTCAACTGAAGTCCCCCTCTATGGTTTTTCAGGAGAGAAGAAAGAAGTAGAAGGGCTCGTCACCCTTTCTGTGATTCTGGGAGGGATAGTGAAGCTGGTCAAATTTATAGTCGTTGATGCTCCCAGTAGCTACAACGCCATCTTTGGAAGACCCTTCTTAAATGCATATCAAGCCATTGTCTCCACCTATCATCAAGCGGTGAAGTTCGCCTTGAACGGCAAACAACACCGAATCAGGAGCGACCCAAGGAAAGCTAGGGAATGCTACGTAAAGACGGTCAACATGATCGTATCCTCTCCTCCCCAAGAATTCATGATGGCTGAATCAATCGAAGCTTCTGAACAAGTCCAACCTGCAGAGGAAATTGAGGAGGAAGCAAGAGATGGAGTTCGCTTGGAACCTGCCCAAGCAACTCAAGATGTTCAGATCAGCGAGGAAGATGAGAGCAGAAGCCTCTCCATCAATGCTGAATTATCTGAAGCTGACAAGGGGCAACTCATCTCTTGCCTTCTGCAAAATTTAGATATCTTCGCTTGGTCGGCAGATGACATGCCTGGAGTGGACCCGGATGTTGCTTGCCACCATCTCAATCTTGACCCAAACTTCATCCCGATCCAGCAGAAGAAGAGGTCTGTTGCAACTACTCTAGCACAGCCTATCCGTGAAGAGGTAGAGAAGCTCCTGAAGGCAAAGTTCGTCCAACCAATCCAATACCCAGAATGGGTGTCAAACGTTGTAATGGTAAAGAAGTCGGGTGGAAAGTGGAGGATGTGTGTCGACTTTACTAAACTCAATAAAGCTTGCCCCAAGGATTGCTACCCCTTGCCTCGGATAGATTCTTTAGTAGATTCTGCGGTAGGTTATTCCTTTATGAGTTTTTTAGATGCTTTTTCAGGTAACCATCAAATCAGAATGCATAAACCAGATATACCACATACTTCATTTATCACAAATGATGGTTGCTTTTGTTATCTCGTAATGCCTTTCGGGCTAAAGAATGCTGGAGCAACCTATCAGAAAATGATGGATACGGTTTTCAGGAGTCAAAAAGGAAGAAACCTTGAGGTATACGTTGATGACCTCTTGGTAAAAAGTAAATTATTCTTTTCTCATCTTAGAGACCTCTCGGAAACTTTCGCAACCCTTCGAACTTTTAATATGAGGTTGAATCCGTTGAAGTGTGTTTTCGGGGCAAGTAAAGGAAAATTCCTGGGTCACCTTCTTACTCCAGAAGGGATGGAACACAATCCTGACAAAGTAAGATCTATACTGGAATGCCACCTCCCAAGTCCCCAAAGGAAATTCAGCAGTTGGGAGGAAGGATGGCAGGCTTAAGTCGCTTTATCTCTCGTTCAGGAGATAAGAGTGCTCCTTTATTTAAAACCCTCCAGGGAGGGAGTAGGTTCGAGTGGACGAAGGAATGTGATGATGCTTTCACTCAGCTCAAGAAGCAATTGACATCAACCCCTTAGCTCCAAAGCCCGCGAGAGGGAGAAAATCTATTTCTGTATATGGGAGTCGGAGCCGATGTCATAAGCTCTGTTTTGGTCCGAGAGGAGAAAAAGAAGCAATTCCCAGTCTATTACGTGAGTCGAATTATGAAGAATGCAGAGACTCGTTACCCTATTCTTGAAAAGTTGGCCTTAATGCTTATAACTTCAGCAAGAAGATTAAGACCATATTTTCAAGCTCATTCGATTCTAGTCGTTACTGATCATCCATTGAAGAATGTCTTGGAGAAGCCAGAGCATTCAGGCAGGTTGGCAAAGTGGGCAATAGAGCTCAGTGAGTTTGATATATCCTATGTCCCAAGGGTGGCGATCAAAGCTCAAGTCTTAGCAGACTTCATGGTGGATGCCAAAGAGGTTGAGTCGCAGAAGGGGGTCGGAGTACCCCTTGCCTGGAAAATCTTCGTGGATGGAGCCTCAGGAAAAAATTCTTCCGAGGCGGGAATCGTCTTAATCAACCCAAATGGAGTAAGGCTGGATCAAGCGCTATAGTTCTATTTTCAAGTAACAAACAATCAGGCGGAATATGAGGCTTTGCTAGCTGGTCTGAAGTTTGCTAGAGAGCTGGGGATTGATGATGTCAAAGTCTTCACAGATTCTTTGGTGATGGCTTCTCAAGTAAATGGAACTTTCGAAACTAGAGATAGTATTTTAAAGCGGTATCTAACTCTGGTAAAAATCGAGGTAGGGAAGTTCAAAAGCTTTACCATCGACCATATTCCAAGAGGTGAGAATGTGGAAGCAGATGAGTTGGCAAAATTTGGACTTCTCTCAGGAGGAACGACTTCGGAATTGTTTCGCCCGGCAATTGAAGAAGGAGAAGTCATGGAGATTGATCAGCATCCGTCTTGGATGGACCCATTTGTTCTATATCTTTCGACTGGAGAGCTCCATTCATCAATAAAAGATAGAAAAAGGTTTAAACGAAAAGCGGCTAACTATTATCTTGTTGCAGGAGTGCTTTATAGAAGAACTTTCCTTTCGCCATTGGCACGGTGTGTTTCGGAGGAGGAAATTCCAACGGTCATTCAGGAGGTCCATTCTGGAGAATGTGGAAGTCACTCTGGGGCTAGAACTTTGGAGAAAAGAATTCTGAGGCAAGGCTATTTTTGGCCTCAAATGAGGAAAGATGCGGAAAAATTTGCTAAGAAATGTGTAAAGTGCCAGAAGTTTGCTCCTCTCCAAAATCAGCCGGCTCAACAACTCAAGTCGATAGCAACTCCATGGTCATTTGCAGTTTGGGGAATGGATTTGATTGGGCCTTTCCCTATGGCGAGTGGGCAACGTCGATATATTATAGTCATGATTGACTATTTCAGCAAATGGATAGAGGCAAAAGCATTGGCCAAAATTACGACTCAAGCCGTAAAAAATTTTATTTGGGGAGAGATAGTATGTCGGCACGGAATTTCCATGGCAATCATCACGGATAACGGTTCTCAATTCAACAATTCAATTCTTATTAATTTCTGTAAGCAAATTGGCGTTGAGTTACGTTTCGCTTCTGTGCATCATCCAAGAAGCAATGGGCAGGTAGAGGCCGCCAACAAACTCATCATAAATCTCTTAAAAAAGAAGGTAGAAAATGTCATGGGCAATTGGGCAGAACAACTACCTTCCGTCTTATGGGCCTTGAGGACAACTCCAAGTTCTGCTACCGGGGAGACTCCATTCAAACTATCACACGGTTCCGAAGCCCTTATTCCGGTGGAATTTGAAGTAAAAATCCCAAGAGTTTTATTGGCGCAACATAATCAAATTGACTGGATGGAAGGAAATGATGAGGAGCTAAAATGCAGCCTTGATTTAATTGAAGAGTTGAGAGATACGGCAATCATCAGGCAAGAAGAGGTGAAAAGAAGAATGGCAAGACTATTCAATAAAAATGTAAGAACCAAAGAGTTCGCTGTTAGGGATCTAGTCCTGAAGAAAATAGATACAGCAGCAAGAGCTGGTTCAGTCCGAAAGCTTAACCCAAACTGGGCGGGGCCGTTTGTGGTAAAGGGCGTGCTTAAAAATGGTGCTTACCATCTCCAAACTTATGAAGGAAAAGAATTGTCTCATTCATGGAGCGGAGATGATCTCAAACTCTTCTTTTCTTAAATGTCCGTATCCGATTCACTCATTCTTTTCCTCACTTTTCTTCTCTCAAACATCACGCAGGTATTATCAAAGCATTCGCAATACGAGTGATGGGTGACAAGTTTTAAGAATAAGTTATTCTTGAAAAGCCAAAAACCTGTCAAGTGAGACATCGACGGATCCTACTATCTTCCCCCTCGACTTGTTAGCTCGACGTGTAATTCTGCCGGGACCACAGATGTCGGGGAGATTTCGAATCTGTGTAGCAGTAGCTCGCCAAGCTTGAGCGGTGGAAGTTTAGGATACCGGGTCCTTGCTGACATCTGGCACACCTCAGCATTTCAAGGGGGTCTAGGTGGCTGGCTCAGCTCTGTCATGCATTAGGAAGGACATTGTTACGATCTTAATGATCTTTCAGGGAAAGCAATGTCGGTATAGCCTCCGCGGCATGACCGCACCTGCCCTACCAATCATTTTGGTCCGTAACTCTCGAATACTCGTTGAAGCGTGGTTAGGTAAGGGGCGGTCAGAAACATCCATGACCGTCGCCTGAACCTTAGATTGGCATGTTTTGCAGTAAACTCGGTAATCCTTTTAAAAAAAGGCAATGTCGGTATAGCCTCCGCGGCATGACCACACCATCCTTTTGGATCATTTTTGAGATCCCTTTTTCCCATTTTCTTACTACAAAAAGAAAATCTTATTCATCCCTTTGTACTGGGATCGGGCGGTCAGCAATTTATGAGACCGCATGTTCTTCTTTCCTACTTTCTCCAAAGAGCGATTTGAGTCATTTACGATCGCCGGATATAACTTTTTCAGGATAATTGAGGTCGCTATTCAGAAATCTCTTATGCCAGCTTGATAGAGATCGGCCCGATCCCCGAAAACTTGAGATTCCAACACTTTCTGCTATTCAAAGCTATATGGAATGATCATGATACTCTGTTCCTCATCAAGTGAAAGTTGGATTTTTCTTCAAAAGGGGCGGTCTGAATATAATGTGATCGCTGAACTGGAGATCCATGAAGAGCTATCATTTTCCTTTTCAAATAATATTGGTCATAAAGGGGTCATCAAACGAGTTTCCTGAAAGTCATTTGGGAGCCGATCACCCAGAGTGTAATGAGTTCAAATCATCTTCAAGTTATAGTTTCCTTATATTGCGACCTGTGTAATATGAGACCGCATGACTATTATGGATAAGTTGGCTATTTTCTGATCACAGTTAAGTTGCTGAATTTCTTTGTGACCTGATTATCTCAAGATCGCAGAATAGTCTTGTGTATATAAAGTATCGGTTTTTACTTCAAGGTCTTTAGCGTTTTTCCAAGAGATCGCCACCTGAAGTTTTTTAATGTTGAAATAAAAATTGTGATAAACCTAGGGCATTGAGATTGAATGGCGATTCTAACTCAGAACAAATAAATATATACATCAAGAACAAATTCACTCAGAATCTAACAAAAATCCAATTTTCTATATATTTTCTGAAATATCTATTACAACGAGACCGCTCGGTCTCCAAAAAAGAAAAATGAAAATCATTACAATTCACTCTCTCCTTGACCTTTTAGAAGACCGCTCACTCGAGGGGGAAGAACCGGTCTCAGCAGAGGATTCTTCTAAACTATTCCCGGAAATTCTAGATCCAGAGCTTGAGCTCGAACTGGAATCTAGGCCAAGGGTATAGCGGCTTCCACATTCTTCATCCTCGATCACCACATTCTCCTCTTGGACTGCGGTCTCATCAGCAGCATCAGCAGACTCATCAGCAGCATCCGCGGTCTCTTCAGCGGTCACAAATTGTTCTTCAATTCTTTGCGCCGCATCAGGGAAGAGATCGGCGAACGAAACATCTTTGAATTCTTCAGTGAATCCACCACGGTTACGGACCTCATCCAGCACCTGGTCGGCGATCTCTTTTATATGGTGCATCAAAGCCCTCTGGAAAGCTGGATTCTCAGGGTCATAAGCTGCTTTTTCAAATTGCTGCAAAAGAGATATATGTTAGACCGCGCGATCATAGGTAACACGTTCATAAAATATAAGCAAAATTCTCACTTTTCTTTCTTCTTGCAAGGCAGTTATTTCTTCCAGAGC
This sequence comes from Dactylorhiza incarnata, assembly GCA_033032865.1. NCBI lineage: Eukaryota > Viridiplantae > Streptophyta > Magnoliopsida > Asparagales > Orchidaceae > Dactylorhiza > Dactylorhiza incarnata. Next base: position 18,679,021 of record JAWHQI010000005.1, read on the forward strand.
GCTGCGAAGAAACCGCCCCATATGATGATTTAAGATTGTACTTCTGGCGGTCACCTGGGCACAGAGGTCGGGGAGCGCATCGGTCTTGATATTTAATATTTCATTTGTATTTTTTTCTCCCATACAAAGCCGAAGTGACCGCGTATGCGTGACGGGTCACCTTCCCGCTCCACAGGGGCGGATCAGTGGACACCTTCACAGACTTCCCTTTGGCCGCCCATTTGAGGAGAGGTTTTCCTTTGATGTCCTTCATTTTTCTTTTAAAACCCACCAAGGGAAAAACTCGCTCGGCGGTCTCAGAAGTAATGCCGAACACGTCGGCCTCACGCTTCAGCCTCCTCTCCCTCTGAGTAAGAACCTCTGCAGCTGGGGAGATAGGATCTTGAACAGGGACCGCAAAGGTCGCTAAAAGGCGGGAAAAAGTTAGGAAAGCATACAGAAGACATGAAAGGAAATTATTCGAGACCGCAAGAAAAGCTTACTTTCAGCCGGAGTAATCTCGGCGATCTCAGGCCAGATCGCTAGATAATGAATAAGATCGATCCTCTTGCCCGCAAAGAAAGCCAAGATTTTCAGCTCCTCTTCTGGGACCGCTTTTATCTTCTTAAAGATACTGTCAGGTCGCTGAGAAGGCGACTTTTTGAGACCGCCAAGTTCACCTTCGAAGACAAGAAACCTCTCTGTCCAGAAAGAGATTTTCTTTGGAAGATTCAGGATTTTTATTCCATCTGCCGAAAAGTACATCAACCCTTTGAACTCTTCCTTCTTTCTGCCTTCCTTCAAGATCTTCGCGGTGAAGGTTGCGCGGAACAGATTCATCGTAAATTTCACTCTTTCCGATCTCAAGTAATTGATGAAGACATTAATTAGACCGATGGAGTTCGGGGCCAACTGGGCGAGCACGAAGCCGTAATATTCCAGGATCTCTAGCCATTCCCATGGGAGGGGAATCCTCAACCCATTATCAAAGTGATCGATGGGAATAATAAACTTTTTCTCCTCCACAAAGTTCAACCTTTCTTGTTCAGTTGGCGGTCTCACAACTACCTGAGTTTGGATCATATATTTCTTTATAAACTCAATATATTCATCCTTTGATAGGCGACCTTGTTTGTGATCGGCATTCAGGAAGATGGTGGTAGAAGAAGCACGAGCGGACACCATTTTTAGCGATCGATGAGATCGGTGTTTAGAGCGCATTCAAGAAAGCGTAAAATAAAGGTCATGAAGACGGCTATTTATAGAAGACGAAGGGTCATTTCGTAATCATTACATCTTGAAGACCGCCCAGCAAAAAATGTTCAGACCGCTCGACCTGTGCAAAATTATGTAAAAGCATACTATGGTTGGCGATCTCAATCAATAACAACACAGCAGCAATACAAGCAACCCAGGCATAAAGAGATCGAAACTTCGCAAATCAAGGCCGCACAAAACATTTAAATTAAAACAGCCACACAAATATATGGAAAAATAATAGTAAGATTTTACAAAATATATTGTTTAAATCCAGAGACCGCTCGGTCTCAAATTAAAATGTTCATCTCCTAGGAGGCCTGTTTCTCCCTATATGAGCTGCGACATCTTGCATATCGTTCACTGCGGCCATAACCGACACCAAGCTATGATTGGCCAACATTGCAGATCGGTGAATTTTCGACATCTCCTTGTCCACCTGCTCCATAGGGATCAATACAATTTTAGGTTGCGGTCTCTCCGCTGGATAATCGCTGGAGGTACCCGGTCGCATCAGCATCTTTCCATGACCGCTCCTCAGCCTCTCATTCTCCGCGGACAGCGCCGCAGCCTTCCCCTTGTAGTACTCAGCTTCCTTTTCAGCCTTCTTAAGAGCTCGCGCGATCTCTGCAACCCTCAGATCGCATTCTTCTCGAATCCTCTTCTCATTGGTGCGCAATTTTCCTTCGAGATCGCGAATCTGATCATTCTGAGTTCGCTCCCTCATCAGCATAGAGCGAACATCCTCGAACATTGGGTTAAGGATGTTGGTTAGCTGAGTGGAGATCTTGATGTGCTGAGGAAGTTCTCCCTCCTCGATCTCAGCCTCATGGTCATCTGTGGTCACAAGAGATGGGTTATTTCAATCACGAGCATAAGATCAGATAAGCTTTTTTAAATAAACAGAAAGAGTACTTGGAAAGAAATTGAGACCGCAGTCACGTAAAGCTCTCCTGGTATCTTTAGTGACCGCGGGATCTGCGGTCAGTGAAAGGCGATCTGATCCCCTTAAATGCTCCAGATCCATTCTTTCCAAATCTCTTTTCTGCGACTTTTCTCCCTCTTTTCTTCTTCTTTTCAATTCTTCATTGCTCAAGAGGATATCGTCGGTCTCAATAAAGACGATCTCATGCTTTCTTTCAGGAGAAACAGAACGAACTGTAGGTAATGGAAGGAACTCAATTGACTGGAGAATCATTTTATTCTTACCAGCTCGCGAAATCGAGACCGCCGCCGCACGATCTGCTGCAGCCTTGTTCGAACGATCTCCCTGAAGAGAATCGTCCAGGAGACCGCTAGAAAGTGCAGTTTTCTCCTTAGCGATCTGCAGCTTCTCCGCGATCTCCTCCTCAGCATTTTTGTCCTCCGAAGTCTGCAAGGCCTCATCTTTTTTCCCCTCTTCAGCGATCAGGGCCGCCTTTTCCTCAGCGACCCTGACCGCTTCTTTCTTCCTCTCCTCAGCGATTATAGCAGCCTTCTCCTCGGTGGCCTTGACCGCCTCTCTCTTCCTTTTCTCCTCGGCGATCAGAGCCGCTCTCTCCTCAACAACTCTGACCGCCTCCTTCTTCTTCTCTTCCTCGACGGTCTTAGCCACCTCTCTCCTCTTCTCCTCTTCCTCTCTTTCTTTTTTCTCTTTCTTCTCCTTGTCTTTCTTCTTCTCCTCGTCCTCTCTCTTTTTCTTCTCCTTCTTCTCCCTCTTTTCTTTCTTATCTTTTTCTTCTTTCTCCTTTTCTCTCTCTTTTTCCCTCTGTTCCTCTACCTCTTTCTCTTTCTTCCTCTTCACCATCTCTTCCATTTCCATCTTTTTCCTTTCTTCCTCCCTTGCCTTGATCGCTGCGTCAGCGATCTCCTTCTCCCTGTCCGCGATCTCCTCATCAACGGCGGCATTTCTGAGAGCTGAAGCCTCTAAGGGATCCAACACCTGCAATGATGAAAAAGATGAATTATTAGAAGAAACCTCATCAAGGTAGGCGATTAATCCAGAATCATCCTCTCTTGGTAAGGTTGAGACCGCGGGAAGGAAGGGGAGATCGCCCTTAGCATTCACCTTCTGAAACTCAGCGGAGTCTTCCAGGTCGATGGATTCAGAAAATACGGTCGCCTCCATGGCGGTCACATCTTTCCCTTCCTCATTTCTTCTGCTCCTCTTATAAGTCAAACTAGATGGACTTGAATTTTTTCTCTTCTTGCCCTTTGCAGCGATCTCCTGGTCAGCAATCTTCTGCCTCAAGGATTCGGCCTCGGCTTTCTTCTGACGCAGCCCAGCCAGAATGACCTCGGTAGAGGCGGTCTCAGGAAGTTTGGAAGATGTTTGATCCAGTGCCTCCAGGGATTTCTGATAATTAAAAGAAATAGAAAAGTCAGGCAATTTCCATACAGGATCTGAAGAAGTATTAGACGGATCAGAAGCGACAGAGACCGGCACGATCGAGCCCTCAGGAAGCTCAGTTTTCTTTAACGGAGATCGGGCGGTCTCCTTTGAAGTGCTCACTTTAGTTAATATTTTTGGCACTTTCTTTCCTCTCTTCGAGCTAACACTCTCCTTCTTCCCAGGAGAGTTCGATTACGATGGAAGAGTCTTTAAGAGATCGAGCATAGTCATCTTTGCAAGAAGATCGAACCTGCCCAATTATCAAAGACCGCTCAAAAATTGGAATATATCAATGCCTTGCAGAATGGAGTTTTCAGCCGGTATTTATAGACCAAGCCGCATTAATGATGGTCGCGGTCTCAGCGGTCAACGCTTACATTTTCGAAATTCCAGGTGCAACTTAAAAATGTGCGGGGATTATGTTTGCCCAGAAAGCCCGCGACCTCCTCTTATTGTTCAGTTTTCCCGGTCTCAGTGGTCTCAATTTAAGTGATCGCCCAGATCGCCAGATGTTTCCTCAACCGAGATTTTCTAAGTACCCAGCGGTCAAGACAGTGCGAGATCGCCAGCTTAAGCGGTCTGGTCGTTTTCCTTATTTTTGTTATTTGTACCCCATTTCCCTGCCTCGGCTCTCCTGTACCCCGGGCAGCCCGTAGTTTTCAGTTCTGCCCGTTTGGGCAGCCCCCTCGTCTATAAATAGAGGGGTAGGGGTACCAGAAAAAGGACATTTTTTTGCTCCGAGGCTCCAGCTTACAACCTGTGTAAGCGGTCTCATTTCTTCGTGATCGTCATTTCGTGATCGTTTTCCCTTTGCTCCAGCATCTTCTGTCTTAGTAACCTGCACTTCGCAGTTTTCTCCCATCCCCTTTAGTGTGAATTTTGGAGGTACCATTTTTGGCACCAACAACAACAACAACAACAAAAAGCTAGAGCTTTCTGCATGTTGGTCATATATGGCTCAAACCACATCTAAGATGCAGAAAAGGTAAATGAGGTAACTTCAAATCCCAACTCTACCTCTGAAAATTACAAATCAGATTTTCAAATTCTATATACAGATATAATAAAATCTGAGAAGGAAATTATAAAAGAGTTAATAGAACTAAATATTTTAATTCCTGAAAATAATAAACTTAAACAAAATTTAAAAAACTCAGAAGAACAAATTATTTCTTTGAAAAATAAGTCAATTAAGGCTAAAGAAAAAGAAATATTTTATGTTCAACAAAATCAAAAAAAATGTTTTCAATTTTATATTTTAATGAGATAAAAAGGCCAATATATCTAATTATAAGGCATTTGTTTTTATCTATTTTAAAACCTTTATAATTAAACAGCAATTATAAGATTCATTTAAATTTTTCTATCTTAAAAACAAAGTCAGATAACTTCACATTCTTACAGATTTTCTCCGAAATCATGTTGAGCATTCTACTCAGATTGCATAGATCAGAAATGATCAGAGCACTGAGTGTGAGTCTCTTCTGATTAAGGGGATTCTATAGAAAGAAGGTATCAGGCAATGTTTTTCTGATTTTAAAAATTCCTTTGAATCCAATAACAAACTTTATATTATTCTCAGAAATAATCTATGACCCTTAAGCCTTAAGTTATTCAAGACTTTTTATGCTTAGGTATCCTAAACCAAATAGGGGGAGATTGTTAGAACCTAGTCTTAATTTGGATTAGGATCTCAACTCAAATAGGGGGAGATTTTTGGAACCTTAGTTTTGATTTGAGTTAGGATCCATCTTTAATGTCTAAGTTTTTATCATAACACATCTTATAACTTAGATCAAATCCCATTAAGATAGAAGGTTGAAATTGTATATAATTAATAGGCTGAGAAAATAAGAGAAAGATAAAAAATTATTCATGTTCTCTGGGTTCGACGAACGGCTATCTGCATTTGACGAACGATGCTCTGCGGTCGACGAAATTATTCATTCTGTGCTCGATGAAGAACAGCTATCTCAGCGGTCGACGAAATCCAGCTATCTCAGCGCTCAACGATCCCGTCTCAGCGGTCGACGAAATCCAGCTATCACAGCGGTCGACAAAAAGTTGCGTTCGACGATCTCAAGTCTGCGTTCTATGAATATTCAGCAGAAGCTCAGAATGACGAATTAAATGTTTAGATCGACGAACTTGAAGCTGAGCTCGACGAAATTATCATCAGAAATTATATTTCTCCTTTCTCAGTTCGACTAACATTATTATATCTGATTAAGCAATTCTTTGATTAAATTATATATTGTTGCCCTTCTGTATCAATTAATAATATAGCTGTTGCAGACATTAAAGTATTATAGCCGTTGGCAGAAGCATTAAATATTATAGCTGTTGCAGAAAAGCTAAAGACTGTAATTTGTCTACTCGAGGAAATAAAATAGATATTATCTCCTTCCTCTCTTGTCGGCAAGAATTCAAATGAGCCGAACAGCTCTCCAGATTATATATTCAGAGAGAAGAACAGAAGAGAGAATAAGACAAGAGAAGAGAAATACAAAGTAGTACAGGAAAGCAGAGGAAGAAGAAGATATACAGAGTTCTTAATAAGAACAATATACTTTATATCTTGTTTTGGCTAAACTCTTCTCTGCAGATCATATTCATCCTGAGACACCTATCAAGATCATTTGCTCAGGATCTTAACTGCAGAAGAAGAATAAGAGTTACAACATTCAAGAGAAGAAGCTTCACCACCTGAACACCAACTCTAATCAAATCAGGGGGAGCTCTTCAACATCTTCATCAAAGATCCATTCTCAACAACCCATCAGGATCTCTAGTGTCTTCTCAGAAAAGAGAAGAACAATATATATATATTTTTGCTTTCTTTATTCCCCTCTTGTACATGGTTATAACTCCCTTCAAAAGTTAACTCTCGGTGACAGGGCACCTTAGCAAAAACATGTGATTTGGTTTTTGAGCTACCTGATCAAAAGCTCATGTGGTGATCAGGGCACCTGATCAAAAACCTGTAGTGGATTCCTACCAGTGGGTAGAAGAGTAGATGTACCCAAGTTTAGTGGGGAACTACTATATTTCTTGTGTCTTCTGGTTGCTTGGTTTATGCGTTTATTTCTTGTTGACGTGCTATGTTGCTGTGCTTCATTATTTGTATTTAGTTTTCATACTTCAGCACTACACACATATTTATATATATCATTATTTTGAAATAACCTAAAAAGAGTTTTTAATATTAAGAACTAAACTCACTTTCACTTTGTATTTTGGTGTGGAGAAATCATTCGGGGAGAACGTCGAATTTCGGGAAGGATTCCGTGGGTAAAATCGTCGCGGTTGTTGGCGACTAGGTCCTTGTGCGGCTTAGGGGTAATTCGCCGCCGTGTGCGTGGCAACTAGGTCGAGGGTAGATCTAGGGGGTGGCTAGAGGCCTTATCTGGGGTAAGATAGGTTATAGCCAACCGGTCCTTGGGAGAAGGACCGGTGAAACAACAAAAAGTGTTTTTACATATTCTCGCCTTGATTTCTAGCATTATAGAAATCAAACGTACATTTGTGTATTCAATTTTTTAATGTTCTATTCAATTGATTTTATTTCCTCTTCAAGAATGTTTTAATTTATATTTTCATTAAAGTATTAAAATTAACATTTGTGTAATTATCTTTGAAATACAATGATCGTTTTTATTATCTCTGATTTTCTGGAATTGTATTTCATTTAAGATTTCATAAGTAAAATCACTGCGACAATCTTTTTGTGCTAAGGAATATTTTCTGGTGAGCTAACGCCCAACGTTAACACTTAACGGCAGACATTAGCAACAGTTAACAAAAAGTTGTGTTTCTCTTGTTTAAAAAGGAATCTTCAATACAATCTTTTCTGAGATATGAAAATATATTTTCTTATAAAATATTCCTAAACTTTGATAAATATAATTAAGATTCAAAATTCCATAAAACCCTTATTCACCCCCCCCCCCCTCTAAGGGCGCCGTAAGATCCAACAGATGGGACAGTTCCTCCTCCAATGCCCTGCCTTACCGCAGTGGTGGCAATTTCCTTCTTTAGCTAATCCCTTCTTTTTTAGTGTAGAAGTCTTGGGATCAAGGCAAGACTTAGGTCCCACCTTAGTCTTCCTGAATCCCTTGGCCTTGCCCTTACTTTTATGCACCATCAATATGGGGCTAGAAGGCTTGGTCTTCTTAGAGTTGTTCTCGGTAGTTCTTAACATGCATAGGAGCTCAGACAGTGTCTTATTTATCTCATTCATGTTGTAATTCAAGACAAACTGCTCGTAACTGCCCGACAACAATTGCAGGATCAGATCAGTAGCCAACTCTTGGCTTAAAGGAAACCCCAGTGTTGGGAAAATGATTTCTCTTAACCCCTAGAAATGAGTAAAATATAAATTCTAAAGATAAAAAATTAGGATAAGTAAATATGCGTCGAATAGTATTCGACGCAACGTCGAAATAAAGTCGACGTTTCTATCAGAATGAGTCGAAGTAGCTCCAAGCAGAATTCGACGTATCCCATGTCGACGTAGCTCTGACTTCTAGTCGACGTATCTTGAGAAGTCGACGCACCTTAGTCGACGCACCTTCCTTATTCTCCTCTCGATGTTCTGCCAGGACGAATTCGACGCTTACGTCGAATAGTAATCGACGCACGTCGATTTCTATGTTTAATTCAAAAATCGCCAGATCTCTTTCCTTCTTTCATAGATCTAATTTATATGGAATCAAATACTTCTTTATAGCCATTCTGAATTATTCTTTTCCTCTAATGAATTCTTGGCTAATTTGATTAAATCCATTATGGACACTATTTGAAATCAGAATGAATACTTTCCTTCTATGGATATAATTGTTATGGAAATTTCTCCTTCTTTCTAATACTCTGCCTGCTAATTGATTACTCTCCTATAGTGTTATTTTAATGAACAGAGCTATAAATAACAAGGTGGTCGGCAGAAAGCAAGTAACAAGTGATCCACCATTTTTACATTTGAAAAAGAGGAAGAGCTCCCAAGTGAAAAGAGAAAATTGAGAGATAGTGCTGCAGCAAAGATCAAGCTTCCATCTTCTCCTGCTTCTGAAGCCACTCTGTTTCATACTCTGATAGCTCTCACAAAAGAGAGAAAAGGGCTACAATCTCCTTCTCACTATAGAAGAGAGATTTTATTCACTACTTCTTGTGCTTCCAATCTTCTTGCTAGGAAGAAGATTCTTTCTTGTCTTTTTATTATCTCTCTTTCTTCTTTATCTTATTTTCACTTTCAAATATTGTAAAAGAGTTTTTAGAATCTCTCTTCAAAAAATTCAGTTGTACTGGTTCTAAGAGTCTCCTTTTCAAAAGACTCAGTTGGTTCTAAGAGTCTCCTTATCAAAAGACTCAGGGTGGTTCTAAGAGTCTCCTTATCAAAAGACTCAGTGCAAGATAGTGAATTTCCTACCAAGGGGGTAGAAGAGTGGACTACCCAAAGTTTGGGGAACCACTATATTTCTTTGTGTTGTGTTGTGATTTTTCCTCTTGCATTTATTTTCTTTACTTGTTTAATTCTTGTTGGTGTGTGGGAAGCTCTAATCTGTGATCACTGCACCCATATATATATAATTATTAACTTTGCACAAAAATATTTTAAATCTCTATTCACCCCCCCCCCCCCCCCCCTCTAGAGAATTCTAGTGAGGTTAACTGTGCACTTTCAATTGGTATCAGAGGGAGGTTGATCTAAAAAGGTTAACTCCTTGATCAAAAAAGATCCTACCTCTTATTTATATATATATATTTTTCTAACAATTATTTTTCACATGGCACAAATCAAAGATTATGCTTCCACCAGACCACCAATGTGGAATCTTGAAAAGTTTGCAGTTTGGAAAACAAGAATTAGGATTTATATGAATTCTATTGATGAAGATTTATTTAATGTTATCTTGACAGGTCCTCCCAAGCCTTATAGAAAAGACTCAAGTGGTGAAGTGACTCAAACACTTGTCCCAAAGGCTGAGTGGACAGTTGAAGAGAAAAAGGCAGGAACATGTGATGCAAAAGCTGTAAATATTCTGGTCTCAACCCTCTCTGATGAAATCTTTCAAAGGGTTGTTGATTGTGAATCAGCCAAAGAAATTTGGGAGGCTCTCATAAAGATGGTAGAAAGAAGTGCTAATGAAAGAAAAGATAGGAAGGCTCTATTGATCTCTCAATATGAGAACTTCCAAAAGAAGAATGAAGAAAGCATCTCTGAGATGTATGACAGATTTAGTCTGATCATCAATCAACTAAGGGACTTGGATAGAGAAATCTCTCTTACAGAAATCAATGACAAATTGCTGATGAGTCTCCCAAGCTCATGGGATTCAAGGATATGGGCAATAAGAGACACAAGAGGACAAAGGGAAATTTCAACAGATGCTCTCTTAGGAAAACTCAGATCCTATGAGCAACTGCTGAAAACCAGAGAAGAGAAGAAGAGAAGAGAAAACACGCCAACTTCTTCAAAAGACAGGAACATTGCATTAAAAGCAACAGAAGAAGGAAGCTCTATCACTGAAGAAGAACTATTCAGTTTCCTGGCCAGAAAATTCAAGAAATGGGTCAGGACAGATGGATCAAGAAGGAGAGAGTCAAAACCAAGGTATGACAAAACTCCTACTAAAGAAATTATTTGTTATTCTTGCAGGAAACCTGGACATATTGCCCCAGAATGTCTAGAAAATGCTGAGACAAAGAAAGATCTGAAAAAGAAAGATCTCAAGAAAAAGGGGAAGAAGAAAGAAAGAGGCTTTATAGCAGAAGCCTGGAGTGATACAGACTCTGAGGACAGCTCCTCTTCTAAGAGTGACAATGAAGAACCTAAGCAAGAAGACCTATGCTTAATGGCATTTTAAGGCTCAAAGAAAGATGATGGTACCAACTCATGGAGTGAGACAGGATCAGAAGAAAGCATATCTTCTGAAGATGAAAGAGAAAATAGCCTCATTCTCATAGAGGAATCTGAGGATGAGGATGAGGTAAACATTTTTGATGAAATAGATTTTCAAAGTGATAATTTCAGAAATGATTTTATGGGAATGTGTCTAGATCAACTAAAAGCTACACAAGAAATTAATGATCTAAAATATCAAATTAATATGGCTAAACACCAAAGAAATAGAGAGGTTAAATGCTCCAAAAATTATGAAGAAAGGGATAACATCATAGAAAAGGAAGTAGAAAGGGCTAGAATAGAAAACCAGCTCCTTAAGGATAAGGTATCCCAGGCAAAAGCCTTTGAAGAATCAATAAACATGAGAAGCCAAACTCTCAAGGAAATCACTGAACAACAAACAATGAGACATAAAAATCTTGGTCTAGGGGCTGATCCCTCAACCAGCCAAATTCCATCCAACAAACCTGCTTGGATGATCCCTGTAAAATTCACCAAACCCATCAAATCAAACCAAGAGAAAGATTCACTAAATAAGGAAGAAGACTTCCTCAAGGAAACAAAATAATTTGATGAAACATTATATTATTCAGCTGATGACTCTCAAACTTAATCTGAAGAAGCAACTAAGCCAAAAGAAACAATACATAAAAGAGCAAAATCAGAAAAAGGGAAAAAGAAAATTTGTGAAGATACAGTTGCGTCGACTTCATATCGACGTATGAATGATAGTGCGTCGACTTTCACTCAACGCAACCTCTCGGATGCCTCGACCTCTACTCAACGCTTGAATAAAAGTACGTCGACTTCCAATCGACGCAACTTTTTCCATGCGTCGATATCAGATCAACGCTATCGGGAGAAAGCGCCGAATATAAATCGAAGCAACTATCAACATGCGTCGAATAGAGATCGACGCACAAAAATTCAGAGCAACTTAAATGTCTATCCTCCAAAAATCTTCTATAATTCCCATTCAGAATCCATTCATCCCAACCATGATTTCCATCATAATCAACCCCTCTATCCTAACCAAAATTCCTACCCTAAACCTGGTAACCAAAATTCCCATCCTAATCAAACTTTCTATCCTAATCAATCCTTTTATCCTTCTCTAAACTCAAATTGTCATAAGAATAAGATAATCAAGTGCCATATATGTAACAAAACTGGCCACCTTGCCAAACAATGTTGGCACAACCAATCAAACTATCTGTAAAAATTAGTCCAAGACTGACTTAAAACTAGGAAGAGATAAAAAGAAATAAACACCTAAAAGTCCTCAGGAAAATCAAGTCACGTCGACTTCTAATCGACGCACCGTCGATGACTCAACTCAATAAGTGTATCAACGCATACGTCGATTACAATCGACGCATACGTCGATACGAAACCCTAGCATCTTAACGCAGGCTGTATCGACGCTTACGTCGAATTCCACTCGATGTAACGTCGACTTCATAAAAACGAGCGGCAATGCTAAAATATTTTCGGTCACATCCACTGAAGTACCGAATAAGCCTTGAATTGAGTCCCGTTTCGACGCTTCACCTGACTTAAAAAGACTCTTCAGTTAGAAACCTTCTCTACTCTGCATCCTTTATCCTTCTTGCTCCTTAGTCCAGCCATTTCCTCCTCTCTTTCACTGACCTAAAATGTCTCCCAAGATAAACTCTGGTTTCGACATTGACCTCGACTCCTTCCAAGCTGCTGCAGAAAATTATAAGAACATCATAGCTCTCCTCACTGAAGCTGGATTGGACAAACTCATCTCCACAAGATGCAAGCTCCTGGAAACAGAGCTCACAGAGCTGATGACTCATGTTTAGATATCTGAACAAGGAGAAATCCAGGGAACAATCTATGAGACATCAGTCTCAACTCTGCAGAACATATTAAGACCACCTTTGACCTTCCATCAGGTATATCCTAATATTATCTTTGTTCAAATAAAATAGGGAAAGGAAATCAATTTCTAAAGAGTAACCTCATAAGTCTTCATCATTCCCTTATTAGGTGATGAATCTATTGACCTCACACCTGATGAAATCAAGCATCTGCTAACCACCATGAAGTTTTCAAAAGATAGACCAATCCATCTAAAGAAAACAGACTTTTTTGAGGAGTATAGACTACTAGCAGATATAGTAGGAAAGATACTACTATGCAAAATTTCAGCCCATGATGCAGTACCCAAGCAACAACTGAACATCATGGGGGCCCTTGTGCTGAAGAAGAAGGTGGACTGGGCCACATGCTTGCTCAAGATGATAGGCTCCAAATACTCACACAAAGAAAATGCATATATAAGGATTATGAGTCAAGTACTCTTCCACTCCTTCCCTGACCTCTGTAGGTCAAAAGGAGTCCCCATTCCTCCAGGGAAAAGAATGTCAATAGCTCTATTCTCCAAGTGGACCAGGCAAATCCCTAAGCCTGGTTCCATTCCTGAAAGGACTCCCTCTCCTCCTAACTCTCCTGTTCTTCCATCTCCTCCTCCTCCTCCTCAAAGAGACAATCCTTCTCTACCACCTTCATCCACTCCAATAGTCTCTACCACCCTCACAACTCCTACTCTACCTACCTCTTCTCAAACACCTGCTCCTCAAACAGCAGTTTCTCCATCTCCTCCTCCTCATACTTTCTCATCCTCTTCACCTCCATTATCACCAATACCTCATACATCAACTAACCTTTCTCCACCCTCATCACCACCTCCACCACACTCTCCTCATCACCAACCACAACATGAACCATATGCATCCACTGAAGCCCTCCTTACTCAGTGCATTGCATCAGCAGCTCAAACATTCTAAGCAATGCTGGATGAGCACTGCTCTCAGATTCATTCCTCCATCCTTCACATGCACACCCAAATAGATGGGGTCAGTGCCTCTGTAAAAAATCTGAAGACCTCTCTCTCTTCCTCTAGAGTGATCAGGTCTTTCTTAACCTCCCTGGCCAGGAAGGTCAAGAAGGGGGAGAATCTAGATGAAGAGCAGCCCTCCAATCCTAAATCTCTCTCTCACAAGTCCCCTCCTTCCTCAAAAGATAATAGTCTTGCACTTCTCAAGACAATTGGAAATGAAGTTGTACCTGAGCTACACTCTGAAGAACAAACAATAGAGGTACTTAATATAGCAAGAGAGGCTGCAAATCAAGTAGTACTATTACAAGGGGAGGCAAGCAGAGCAGACAATGAAGCTGAAAAGGAAAATGTGACAGATTGTAAGAAAAATAAAGAAACTGAAACTCAGGGGGAGCTGGATACTATTATGAATGAAGCTGAAAATGAAAAAGGACAGCCAGCTGCTGTGTTGGCTGAAGTAGGAGCTAAGGAGCCAGATACAGCTGGAGCTGAAGATGATAAAGAAATTGAAGAAGTAGAAGGATCAAAGGAAGTTCCATCCCAGGGGGAGCAATCTGCTCAGGGGGAGCTAGGTGAACTTCCTGCAACTAAGAAGGAGAAACCCCCATCTCCTAAAACAGTAGTATTCAAGAGAAAGAGAAAGACTCCTCCTGCCCCTCCTGAGTAATGTTTGAAAATACTATTGATATACTTTACCCTATAGTTAAATACTAATTGGTTTGAACATGAAGTCTGTTTATATAAGTCTGGAAAATTTGGTTATATGATCTCTCTTTCCAATTTCTCTTCTGATTGTTTAATATATTTCTTTTCTTTACAAATGATGTGATACTAGTACAATTTCCCTCTAAATAGGGTTAAGACAAATAGGGGGAGATTGTTGGGAAAATGATTTCTCTTAACCCCTAGAAATGAGTAAAATATAAATTCTAAAGATAAAAAATTAGGATAAGTAAATATGCGTCGAATAGTATTCGACGCAACGTCGAAATAAAGTCGACGTTTCTATCAGAATGAGTCGAAGTAGCTCCAAGCAGAATTCGACGTATCCCATGTCGACGTAGCTCTGACTTCTAGTCGACGTATCTTGAGAAGTCAACGCACCTTAGTCGACGCACCTTCCTTATTCTCCTCTCGACGTTCTGTCAGGATGAATTCGACGCTTACGTCGAATAGTAATCGACGCACGTCGATTTCTATGTTTAATTCAAAAATCGTCAGATCTCTTTCCTTCTTTCATAGATCTGATTTATATGGAATCAAATTATTCTTTATAGCCATTCTGAATTATTCTTTTCCTCTAATGAATTCTTGGCTAATTTGATTAAATCCATTATGGACACTATTTGAAATCAGAATGAATACTTTCCTTCTATGGATATAATTGTTATGGAAATTTCTCCTTCTTTCTAATACTCTGCCTGCTAATTGATTACTCTCCTATAGTGTTATTTTAATGAACAGAGCTATAAATAAAAAGGTGGTCGGCAGAAAGCAAGTAACAACTGATCCACCATTTTTACATTTGAAAAAGAGGAAGAGCTCCCAAGTGAAAAGAGAAAATTGAGAGATAGTGCTGCAGCAAAGATCAAGCTTCCATCTTCTCCTGCTTCTGAAGCCACTCTGCTGCATACTCTGATAGCTCTCACAAAAGAGAGAAAAGGGCTACAATCTCCTTCTCACTATAGAAGAGAGATTTTATTCACTACTTCTTGTGCTTCCAATCTTCTTGCTAGGAAGAAGATTCTTTCTTGTCTTTTTATTATCTCTCTTTCTTCTTTATCTTATTTTCACTTTCAAATATTGTAAAAGAGTTTTTAGAATATCTCTTCAAAAAATTCAGTTGTACTGGTTCTAAGAGTCTCCTTTTCAAAAGACTCAGTTGGTTCTAAGAGTCTCCTTATCAAAAGACTCAGGGTGGTTCTAAGAGTCTCCTTATCAAAAGACTCAGTGCAAGATAGTGAATTTCCTACCAAGGGGGTAGAAGAGTGGACTACCCAAAGTTTGGGGAACCACTATATTTCTTTGTGTTGTGCTGTGATTTTTCCTCTTGCATTTATTTTCTTTACTTGTTTAATTCTTGTTGGTGTGTGGGAAGCTCTAATCTGTGATCACTGCACCCATATATATATATATAATTATTAACTTTGCACAAAAATATTTTAAATCTCTATTCACCCCCCTCTAGAGAATTCTAGTGAGGTTAACTGTGCACTTTCACCCAGACTCTGAAGGTTCTCAATGTACCCAATCATTTTGAATACATGAGTTCCCATTTTACACTGAAATAAAGCCTTGGTGATGTCGAACCTCTCTTGTCGAGCCTGCCCTTGGAACATTTTCTTCAGGTGCTCGATAATCTCAAAGCCACACATGGTCTCATGTTGCTTCTGAAGTTCAGAGTTCATGAAGAAGAACCCCACGTCTCTTGTCCAATAAGATCTGGGATGGAGAAAGAATGCCTTCTGCGTCTCCCAAAAACTGCTAGATTCGACGACAGGGAGAGGCTGTGGCAGCGATCTCGCGGAATGTCGAGACTTATGCAGAACTATTCCGCTTTGGCTCTGATAGCTTTTAGAAAAAGATTATTGCCAGGAAACCTAATCGCTTCCTGTTTTATACTCAAGGCATAAAACATATTATCCGCAGACCAGAGACTTAATTGGAGTTAAACATGTATTGTCGAAACAATTCGGCGCAATGTCGAGTACAAGAATTGCGTCAAGACAATCTCGACGCAACGTCGAGTATACTGCGTCGAGACATTCTCGATTCAGCGTCGAACATAACCTGTCTGTCGAGACAATTCGACGCAACATAAAGTTCAAGACTTGCGTCGAGACAATCTCGATGCAACATCGAGTGCAACACGTCGAGACAATCTCGACGCAGCGCCGAGTCCAAGACTTGCGTCGAGACAATCTTGATGCAACGTCGAGTACAATTCGACGCAACTCCAATCAGTTATAGGATTTGTCCTCCACTCATATCCAATATGAGTAAGACCAACACAATCCTTCATCCAACTTCTCCAACACTCTTATGTGCAACCTTATAAGCTCATATTGCGTTAGCAGTAAGACTAACTGGTAGATTGCTTTGAGATCACCTTGGGAATACCAACAAGTAGAGCACTAGATCATCGGACTCCTTGGTTTTTTGAGTGTCATCTGGAGAAAGGCGAAAGTTAGCGTCAAGTAGAAAAATGAGGAGGACTTAAGTGAAATCCCTTACCGAGCGAGTCCTCAACTGCTTTCCCCTCTCGATTCGAGGTGGGCTCGCGATCCTGATGGGTAAGGAAGCGCGGTCGCCCACCAAAGGGGCACGAGGTAGGAAGCATCGGGGACTTCCCCGAACCCTGTCGTAGGGGAGCCTTGTTAGGACCCCACGCTTCAGGGATTGCGGCAATGCCAGCAGCAGTGCGCGCATGGGTTAGAGTTATTTTGGCGATCTCCTGGGCCAGGTCTCGAGTGGGCGACTTCGGTCGCGGAGAGGACGGTGTAAGGTCGATATATTTGGGTACTGTGAGGATAAATACAGTTAGTTATGCATATGAGAAGCAAGTCGAATGCAATGAGGAATAATGTTTCCCTTACTAGGAACAAGACGAGTGTCAGGGTCAGCCTGATTGCTCACTCCCTCCTGCTCGCCGATTAGCTGATTGCTCGCACCGCCCTCTGTGGTGGTATTGATCTATGAAACCTACAATTCAAGATTGGCGTTACCTAGCGAAAGTTGTTATAGGTGAGTAAATTAAGGAAAAGGTTCGCACCTGTTCTGAGACCCCGAGTCCTATGCTGAACCAGGGTTGTGATAGAAGCCTGGCCAGAGTCATTCCTTCCCCCACGGACTCTCGCCTCGCCTTCTTGGCGGCGCGCTTTTCTACTCTCATTGGCGTAGCTTACGAAGAGTTTTTGGTGATGGGTACTAGTAAATCGGCAGAAGTTGCTTCACTCTTTTTCTTAGCAGTGACGAGCTGAGCAAGGAGTTCCTGGGATGGCGGCATGTCGGTCAATCAAGGATCAATGAAAGAAGAGGAGTGGGTTCGGGGGGTGGGGGTCCCTCCTAGTATTTATAACCCCCGATGGGACCCACTAAAACATTCTCTCCAAAATCGAGGCACTCTCCAAACACTCGGGGCTGAACTATCTTTTTGAGCTTGAGGCAAACTCGCAAAGAGCCGAGATTGTGTACAAACATGTGATTGTCGAGTGGACTCATCAAGCCGTCAGACGATCGGGAGCGAGACTAGAATTTGGTGAGTCTGTCGGGCAAGTGGCGGGTCCTAGCTCACACTCACCCTTAGGCTGCACTCGCCCCCCGGCTCAATGCGAGTGGCGAGTCCCATCCCTACTGTGTACTCACCACCCTTGCGAGCAGGTTTAGAATGGCTTGGACTTGCCTATCTGATTGGTGAACAATTTTTTCCAGAGAGTCAAATTTTGGCATGTAGTTAGCCATTCCAAATAGTGGGATTCTGTTATTGGCAGAAAATTTGGGCTGCTTTTAGTAAAACTAAGAGGCGGGATTCAGCTATCCGCGGACCATTTTGAGAAAACTATAAATAGACCCCCAAGGGCACATTTGGAGAGGATCTCTCACTTGTTTCTCTCTCATATTGCTAGATTTGGTCAGTTAGAGAGTTCTGGCTTGCTGCTCATCGTGGTTTCCGGGTGTTTGGTCAGGGACTCTCTAGCATTCTCCAAGGTGCCCAGCTCAGCATTTGGCTTTAGAGGAGAAACTCTCTAAGATCTTCTAGGTTAGTTGCGAGACCTCCTCACTGCAGCTTGAGCATCTATTCAAGTTTTCTATCATCAAGAGTGAGGTTCCTTGTCCTGATAATTGATGTGCGTTTGGCAAGTGCACCGGTCGCTGTCAAGTAATAAAATTGGGAATAGCTTCCCCGAATATCGTCTCTCAAGGAATGCAGGTTCTGGTGAATGAAACGTGTGGTGAATCGACCGTTATACAAGCGAATAAAGGAAAAACAAGGGCATTGATTTTGGGTTTCCTGAACTAGTGCAGAAAAGAGAGATGCGGGTCAAAACTCTGCTTCGTAGGGCGAGGTGGATGCAATGGCCACGATGCCGTGCTTCGGGAGGCTCGTGGACAGAAAGTAACTATGACGGGTGAGGGTCGCACACACCTCTTCTCCAAGCAACACCACTAGCAATTGTTATGGCTTCACACACAACAAATCTCAGAAAATCACAGCAAAGAAAGTGCTATTCTCGCACCACCGCATCATTGCACATGAACATCACAAAAGATTTATAACATAAAGCTAAATGATAGTTCATTACAACAACACCAGGAAAACACAAACATAAAGTTTAGAGGAGACCAATAGGAAGAAATCACCGCGTCTTGGGTTCTCGGCAGGAATGAGAGGTTGTCGGGCTCTCTCCGGGCTCGGCCCTCAGATGGTGTGCTGATTCGATGGAGCCTGTCACCGCTCCAACAACCTACAACTCTTCTATGGCTTCCCATGATGAGGAATGTTTGAGCACTTGGCGGAGGATGCTTGCTAACACTCCGGAATGGAAGGATGGTGGTGGAAAACGCCGGAAAATGGCCTCTTTGGTGGTGGAGGTGAAGGAGAAGCCTTCAGACCTCAAGAACGGCGGGAAGGACCCAATTTCCCACTCCCCGACTCGTTCTCTGATCTCCCCCGGTTCTGCAGCGAATCCTGCTTTTTATACTAAAATAGGAAGAAAAATGGTCACGCACGGTCGAACGCACGACCGTGCGCAGATCGTGCGTTGTTAATTGATAAAAATTGGCTTGGGGAAGACGCTGCGCCGCCCGTGCATTTTACTCACACGCGGGCAAATCCTGCTGTGCGTCAAAACGCAAGGGTAAATTCAGAAATGACAAAAACAAGGAGAACACAGGTCAACCGTGCGTTTTACTCATGCATGGGCAAATCCGCCAATGCGTCAAAACGCACGAGTAAATTCAGATCGCTCGTTTTCTGCCCAGATGATATCGCACGACTGCAATCGTCAGTGCATTAAGGAAAACGCACGACCGTGCATTTCACACAGTCATGAATTCTGGGAGAAAACAGGATACCAGATAATTCGGCCACCCGCATACAAGATAAAATAGCTGGGAATACACCTCCAGCACCAGATAAACATAGAGAAAGGGAACGGGAGCACCATGTGCTTACCCCCAATAACAAGGGGCGCAAATGCACACCGAAACGGGCCTAATAGTGCACCTAGCGAGGAATAACAAATATGAATGAAAATATGCCTAAAGTGTAGTGCATAGACTAGATAATCGGCCCAGATGAGTCCATAAATGTGTATATAAATGGGACTCATCAATAATCTGGCCTAGAGACTCAACTCAGGACAATTAAGTGCAAGCTACACCTTTGGTCCGAACTCCTCGTTGAACCATGGTTTCCGGGTTCAACAACGCTCAGAACGCCTCCATTTGCACAGTGCGCCGAACATCTCTGTGTTCGCAACGAGCGCATCAGTTAGCTTTCATAAAATCCCCGTTTGCAGGTTTCGTTCGGTGTTATCATCGTCGTCAATGAAGCTGCCCGAACGGCCCAAACTGCTCAGAGGGTAAGACAGTCATATCTGAAAAGTGGCGATTTGTGTGCTCCAAATCGACGAATGTGATTCACCCATAAGTTATTACGGTGGTTACGACGGCAATATTACCAGACTACCCATGTCCAAAGCTATAAAAGGAGCCCACAGCCCTCATTTTAGGGCACCTTGCCTTCAGCGTTCGATAGAGCTCCATCGAAGATCCTTCAGAGTTCCCCTTCAGTGTTTGAAGAATCCTCTGAAGATCTCCTTCCGCTTTTGAAGATCTCCTTCCGCTTTTGAAGATCTCCTTCTCCTTCAAAGATCTCATTCAAAGGCGACTTGAAGATCTTCCTTAGGCTTTAGATGATCTCCTTGCTTCTTAGAATTTTCCTCTTTCTCAACCTTCTCTGCACCCCCTTGAATGAGTGGTGGTCTGACACCCTCTTGCATTCTGCAACTTGTAACACCTAAATATATAGTGGAATTTGGTCGGCACTGATCCGACCCCGTAGTTTTTCACTTTTTATGGGTTTTCTAGGTAAAAAGTTTTCTTGCCAGCTGTCTCACTTTACTTTGACTGATTGTGCACTAAGCTCACTGTAGAGAAGAGATGTGTTGAGGCCTGGAAAATCCCGGCTCCAAAATTCGGATCAATGCAGCCAGAGGCTACTTGCCCAGCGGTTCAACGAGAAGATTTGGTTAGCCACGATGAGCGAAAAGGAGAGATAAAGAACACAACCCCAGGTGCTGCGGCACGGAGGTCCCACCACATACACAGAAGCTCAAAAGAGTCTTCTCCTCCAAAACCACGAATGGCCGAGCTTGGTACTAGGAAGGCACTGGCTAGGGAGGATTCTCGGCTGTAAGGGGGGTGCAGATTTTTGACAAGTGCCATTCCTGGTGCCCCTGGGTCTATTTATTGGCAAATCCTAAGGGTGGGGGAAGCAGACGACTATTCACGACCCCTTGGAGTTGGTTTTTTAGCAAAGAAATAGGCAGGCGAGTAGGTAAGGACCTCAGCCTAAACTGGCGAGTTGGTTGGTGTAAGTCGCCCATAGGCGAGAATGTCCATGCCTGCGCCCTTCTCGCTCGGCCAGGTTCCTTCTCGCTTCCCCCGGTTCCTTCTCGCTTGGCTTGGTTCCTTCTCGCTGGCCTGGTCCCTTCTCGCTTGCCTGGTTCCTTCTCGCACGACGGAGGTTGTGTTTGATGAACTCTGGAGGGCTGCGTTCGGCGAACCCTTAGTAGGCTGTGTTCGACAAACTCTTGGTAGGCTGCGTCCGACGAACTCTTGAAAGGCTGCATTCGACGAACTCTTGGTAGGCTGCGTCCGACGAACTCTTAAAAGGCTGCGTTCGATGAACTCTTGGTAGGCTGCGTTCGACGAACGCTTGGTAGCCTGCGTTCGACAAACTCTTGGTATCTCAGACTGTTGACCTCTGCCTTGACCTTTTGACCTTTACTTCTGCCTACGTGGTATTGAGTGAGTCCTACCCTCGGAGAATATGGGTTGTACACAATCCCCGCTCTTTGCGAGCAACATAATTGGTCGGAAAGAATCATCCAACCCGTATTCGACGAGTTGCTCCTGGCGGGAAACTAGCTTACTCGGCAAGCATGGGATCCCCTGAAATCTATAAATAGAGGGGGATGGTACTTCCCTGGCACGCCACTTTTTCACATTCGACGAAATGTTGTCTACCGGGGAGGTAATTGCGAAGGCCGAGCTGCTGATGAAATTGATGAAGAAAACAAAAGGCTCTGATACTCGGAAGAGGAAGAGGGGGTCCTCCGATCGTCGTCCTGACCCGCCGGGCAAGGAGATGCCTCCGGTCAATCCGGCGACCTCTGCGCCCGAGCCCTCCCTCGTGCCGCCGACCGATGAGAGATTGGGGGACGAGATTCCTCGGTCAACCACCGAGGATGAACCGTTGAACGTCCACCTGGACCCTCTCCGAGAAGGTAATCGTCTTCTCAGGATAGTGTGACTATTGTGCTAACTTTTCGTTGATGCCGACGTTCTTTTGTAGATGGACCTCCCGCAGAGGTGAATACGCAGACGTCGCCGGTGGTAGAGCGCGTAGGTTCTGAGCACCTACCGCCTCCACTGGTCCTTCCCGCAGGGGTCGTCCCCGAGCGGGAACCTCTTCGCCCGTCATCCCCCACTCCTGAGCGCGTGATAGACGGGAACCGGATACTGCTAAAGAACTCCAGGGTTACCCTTTCTGGAGGAAGGGGAGGGGGAGGGTCTTACTCGGCCGTGCCTACAGCTCGTCTTCCTCGGCGCCCTGATGTTGTGCCCTCATCTCATAATGAACGGGTGGTCGCTCAGGGGGCCGACATACTCCTCTGCGCTCACCTTCCCCTCGCAGATCTCCTCGGCGGAGGCTCAGTCCTCTGCGAACTCCGTCTCCTCGTCGGGTTATCTCTCCTCCTCGTCGGGTTATCTCTCCTCCTCGTCGGGACGTTCCTCGGCGATCACCTTCCCCTCCTCGTCAACCGAGGGCGGCGCCTGTGCGGGCAGGTATGATCATTGCATCGCGCTGTCTTTATGTGGTTCTTTGTACTAACTCGCTATCTTCCATCTCGTGCCACGTCTCCGGGGTCAGCTTTTATCGAGGCGCTCGGTCTTCCTACTCACGAGTATAGGACAAAGATGGCTTCGTCCTATCTCGATCTGGAGATAAAGGTAGAAAGGTTGCTGGCCTACGAGGTTCATCGGCGAATAACTTCGCTTGAAGGGCGCGTCTCGAACATTGAAGGATTCGAGCATCGACTTGAGCTGGCCGAAGGAAAACATTATCTTATCACCGAGCTGGAGTGACGGATGGCGGGCATAGAACAGCGCTACGAGTCACTGAGGATGGACATGCGCGGCCTACGGGCGAGTATTGGGTCCTTCGGGACGTTGAATCGCATGGAGGAGCATATTCGGCTCAGCGAGGAACATTTGGCGAGAGCGAACGAGCAGATGGCCTTCGCGCGTCAACTGGGTTTCAACGGGCGGTTTGGTGCTACCTCGGATAGGCGCGGCGATCCTCCGGTTAATTAGCATCGCTTGCTAACTTGTACATTTAAGAACATTATTCTGCGAGTATTTGTAATAATCTCGAATTGCTTGCTGTAATTTCGAACTGTGTTGCTTGATTGCAATTGTGTTGCTTGTATCTTCTGCTGCGCTTCCTCGTGTTTTTGTAATTCGTCGCCTATACGCGAAAAGGGTGGTTAACACATCGCATATACTATATTAGGTTCAACTTCAGTATAGGCGAGTAGGTAGACACCTCGCATGCGCTCACGTCGCGACCCCCCCCCCCCCACACGATTTCTATTAGTAGGGGGGTAGGGGTCCAAAATCGGCGCGCTTTCTCGAAGTTCTTTAATTGCATTACTAGCTCGCTTTCTTCTTCCTACTCGTTGCAATGACGCCTTCGTTAGATGCTGAAGCTCGCCGCTTGGCTTATGCCGAAAACTTCGTCGCGCATAAGTTCAAGAAATCTGTCACTCGCGCAGACGACCTGGAGAGGTTTGTCCATCAGTATTTCGCGCCAGGATTCCGCGTTTGCCTTCCCGCTTCCGGCGAGCGGATCAACACCTTCTCAGAGGGAAAGCTCGTCTTTTCCCTCTCGCACTTCGAGGTCGGCCTGCGCCTTCCTCTCTGGGCAGAATTCTGCCAGATCCTGAGGTACTATGGCTGGGTCCCCGCCCAAATTAACACGAATGGGGTAGCGATCATCATCGACTACCTATGCTTCCTTCAGAGCGAAAAGATCGCCTTTGACCTGGACGTCTTCCGGAAGATCTTCTACATGGGAGAGACCAAGGACGGGGTGATCTTCTTCGGCAGCCATCACTGCAAGGTGGTAGGGACGTCGAACAAGGTCCATCGGTGGAGCGAGAAGTTCATCTTCGTCACCGGTGACTTCTCCCATATACCAAATCGCACTCAGCAAAGACCACCCGCGGCGCTCTCCACACCCAGGCTTCGAGGCCATCGCGAGGAACTCTTCCTCGCCTTGAAGAACAAAAAACTTGACATCGAGCTCTGGTGAAAGAACGTCGACCATCTCGCCTATGTACAGCCTGGCGAGGGTAACATTTTTAGTCGCTTAAGTTGGTTGCATCTTTGCTTCCTTGTCAAACGCATTTCTTCTAGGCTGCCGGCATCTACCTTCCGCGCCTCTTCCTGTGGGCGGTCAGACCCCGCCTCCTCTGATGTAGGCCACCGGAATGAGGCGATCTCACGCGACTACGAACAACAACTACCAAACGCTCTGCTCTTCCAACACAACTTAAAACGCAGCCCACGACTAAATTTATTAATTAATTATCATACGCGTACGGCAAGCAACTCCGTGATAAGATCGAATCGTCGGCGATAAGCCGGGATCCGTCAAGCTAAAGGGACGAATGTTTGCGTCCGGGCAAGCGATGGTGTTGTACCAAAGAAAATCCACCAAAACAAAATCGATTCGGAAAAGGTGGATGTTTCCCCAACAAGAACAAATGAGGATCGCTACTCCTCGTCGAATAAACGATCAATCCTAGAGCGTCCACTATTCCAAATGAAAATTAACGCGAGCAAATAGCGGCGAGAAAATCCGTCACAACTCTATTCCACCACAATTAACTAGAGAGAAATCTCACACGGAGTAGGAAGCGTTACCCTTCCGGAATCGTAGATCCGGATGTAGAAATTCCTAGGCCGTTCACGGTGGTGGTCGCCGGAGGAGAATCCTTGACGTAGAGCACCGTCGCCTTCAAGTCCGGCCGCCATGAGCAAGTCCAAAAACCGGGGCTGCTTTGTGGAGGATGATCTGTGAATGGTGGAGTAAGGAAGGGGGCTGTTGGTGGTGGTCGGTTTGGCGAGCAGGAGTTTTGAGGGAGGAGAGGGAAGAAGAGGGCCGGCGACCAAGGTGGAAGAGGAAGGAGGAGGAGGGGTGGTCGGCCAAGAGAGAGGAAGGAGAGGGAGGGAGAAAGGGCGGCGGCCAAGGTGGAAGAGGAAGGAGGAGGAGGAGGGGGTGGTCGGCCAAGAGAGAGAAAGGAGAGGGAGGGAGAAAGTTGGCCTGACCGAACTTGGATAGGAGAGAGGAGGGAGTTGGGCGGCTGGAAGAGAGAAAACGAGAGAGAGAGAGAGGGGAAATATTAGGGTTTTCTTTTTTTTAATCTTCAATAATAATTCTAATACAAAGAGGCCATATATATAGGCCAAACAATGAGAAAATGAGCTACATGCAGCCCACCAAAAAGGTTACTAGCACACCAACATTAAAAAGTTCAAAAATATAAAATACAAGCATAAAATAATACCCAATACTAATTATAATAAAGAGAATAATACTAATATATTATTTCATGTGCCGCGGGCGGAAGATGTTGCGGCGATGGCGCTCGTCATGGTTGGAGTTGCGCCGTCATCCGCCATCGTCATGAACCACGAATGCTCCAACTTGAACCGTGCCGGCTTCAACATAAGCGATCAAGCCGGCTCCAATAATCTCGCGGCATCTTCCATCGTAGTCTTCAAATTTGGCGCCGCGATCAAAGTAATGTGTCGACGTGGAATCACAAGCACGATCACAACCATCTGGCGGGTCCTTGCCTCCATCAATCCTCCCCCACTCAAAAACACTCATCATCGATGAGTGGGAGTGAAGGAACTGGTGTAGCCGAGCAGCAACCTGTAGAAGTACGTTCGAGGGAGCGGGCCGTGAGGGTGGCCCATCCGGCCAGGGCGGCAGTAAGTAGAAAGGGGCCCAGCTTGGCCCCAAGGAAATGTCCACCTGTGTCAACCTGTCAAGCAAAAAGTAGAGCCCAAAGGCCTCGATCATAGCATAGGAAAAAGAAGGGGAAAGCGCTAAAACATCAATAGACATCATACCTCCAGAGATCACCATGAGCGTGAACGACATGCTACCCAGCTCACCTCTCAACCCAACAGAATTTTTAGTGGAGGGAAACGAGAAGAAAGCTAAATGTAGTGGCTCTAGAAAAAGTGAAAGACATCTCGAAACACTAAAAATGGGGTTGGGGCCCCGCTCAGCAAAAATTTTCGATGGTAAAGTGAAAGTTTCTAGCATTCCAAATATTCGACGCAAAGTACCGAAACTACTAACATCGCTCTCTAAATTGTCAAGAGGCAACCGTCTAGGGGAAAGATCCACTAAAATCGAATCGAGCATAAAGCGGAATGCTCCATTGGGTGCGGTGAAAATAGAGTAATTGGACCCAAGTGGGTCGGCTAGCAATGTAACATCAAGTCCAGGTGAGTGAAGACATCGTGGAACATATGATAAGTCATAATATAAACTTAAATCAATGATCGTCCTAAGGTGTGGTGAGTCCGTGGGTGGAAAAGGGCTCGAAAATTTCGTGACTTCGTTCCCCAAATTTAATACAGGTATGCTAGCACTCCTAACGTGAATGGTGTCATGAACACAAAGCCTAGGGTGATCATGCATAGCAGAGGCAGCTAACATAGGAAAATAAACCCAATAAAACCACTCAACACGCCCAGCGGGGGTAACGGGTTCCATGCCGTATTTCAAGAATGGGACTGACGAAGGGGGAACCCAGGTAACCACAAAGGGGTGAGGGATCAGCGGGGGGGCTAACACTAGTCTAGAGTCCAGTGCAGAAAATGTGCTGACACGAGTACTAATGACAGAAATTGGATTGGACCGTCTGTCCTCTCCCCTGAACGACACTAAAATATCACGAGCACTCATCCCAAGATCAATAGTGCGAGGAGTAGATAAGGCTAACCCTACCTCCTCAACTATCTCAACATCAGTACCTGAATCATTCAACCCACTAACAAAAGTATCCTCAACCTCCAGAATGACATCGGGATGGCCAACAGACGGCTCCCTAAGGCTGTCAGAATCATGTGGAGGTTGGCTAATCAGACTAACCTCAGACTCAAATATTAGCTCACCCGTGGGTAACTCAGCAGGGGCTATAATGTCCCCGGCCTGGCTAAGACTAATAGGGTCGGGTCCTAAGGTTTAGCTCGGTGTGCTTGCCCCAGATGGGCTAACACATACAAGGGGCTGATTTTGACTAAGGGTGTCAAAATCCCCATGAGTGTCTAACCTAGGTGGTGTCGCCTCGGTCGAGCTACAAGTGTCTCCAGATGAGACCGTGGGCTTCTTAGGTGGAGTGGACCTAAGAGATATAAGCCGACCTTGATGCATGAAGTCTAAGGTGTCATCGCGATCATCGTATATAATATCATGGCTAGCAAGCCAAGGGTGTCCTAGCAGTACATGAAAGTCCTTCATGGGAAGGACATCGCACCAGACGTGCTCAGAATAGGCTTTGATGGTGAGGGGCACCAAACATCGTCGGGACACTAACACAACGCTCTCATCAGGGCATATGAGCCGATATGGGTGAGGATGTGGTTCAGTGGTCACCAACATCCTAGACACCGCGTTCTCCGTGATAACATTTGTGTGGCAGACGCTATCGACAACAAGCCTGCACCACTTCTCACCGTGTTTAAAAGTTAATTTAAATTGGTGCATCGGGTCACGGCTGAACCTAATTATCTTCATAGAGCAGGCCTGTGGTGTAGTTATACGTGAAAGGGGCGGGGGATACCCCGGATTCAGCCTAGTAGTCATTACTAGTGAAAAAATTAGGTATTGTCCAGTATAAAAATTACGAGCGTTTAATTTTTGTAGCCACCTAAACCTTAATGAAACTGAAATATTTTTTTATTTTAATTCTTATATCTTGACTAAGAACCTACAGGAATTTTGTTTGTTGATTCCGACGAAATTTTGAAAATCGCTATTTGCACACCAATGCTAAAAAAATTCAGATTTTGGCAAAACGGTGCACACCCAAGTGAGAGCGAATGGCCTACGGAAAAAAAATAAGGATGGTGTCGATTGAGAAATCAACACAACCTCCCTCTGATACCAATTTGATGTAGGCCACCGGAATGAGGCGATCTCACGCGACTACGAACAACAACTACCAAACGCTCTGCTCTTCCAACACAACTTAAAACGCAGCCCACGATTAAATTTATTAATTAATTATCATACGCGTACGGCAAGCAACTCCGTGATAAGATCGAATCGTCGGCGATAAGCCGGGATCCGTCAAGCTAAAGGGACGAATGTTTGCGTCCGGGCAAGCGATGGTGTTGTACCAAAGAAAATCCACCAAAACAAAATCGATTCGGAAAAGGTGGATGTTTCCCCAACAAGAACAAATGAGGATCGCTACTCCTCGTCGAATAAACGATCAATCCTAGAGCGTCCACTATTCCAAATGAAAATTAACGCGAGCAAATAGCGGCGAGAAAATCCGTCACAACTCTATTCCACCACAATTAACTAGAGAGAAATCTCACACGGAGTAGGAAGCGTTACCCTTCCGGAATCGTAGATCCGGATGTAGAAATTCCTAGGCCGTTCACGGTGGTGGTCGCCGGAGGAGAATCCTTGACGTAGAGCACCGTCGCCTTCAAGTCCGGCCGCCACGAGCAAGTCCAAAAACCGGGGCTGCTTTGTGGAGGATGATCTGTGAATGGTGGAGTAAGGAAGGGGGCTGTTGGTGGTGGTCGGTTTGGCGAGCAGGAGTTTTGAGGGAGGAGAGGGAAGAAGAGGGCCGGCGACCAAGGTGGAAGAGGAAGGAGGAGGAGGAGGGGTGGTCGGCCAAGAGAGAGGAAGGAGAGGGAGGGAGAAAGGGCGGCGGCCAAGGTGGAAGAGGAAGGAGGAGGAGGAGGGGGTGGTCGGCCAAGAGAGAGAAAGGAGAGGGAGGGAGAAAGTTGGCCTGACCGAACTTGGATAGGAGAGAGGAGGGAGTTGGGCGGCTGGAAGAGAGAAAACGAGAGAGAGAGAGAGAGGGGAAATATTAGGGTTTTCTTTTTTTTAATCTTCAATAATAATTATAATACAAAGAGGCCATATATATAGGCCAAACAATGAGAAAATGAGCTACATGCAGCCCACCAAAAAGGTTACTAGCACACCAACATTAAAAAGTTCAAAAATATAAAATACAAGCATAAAATAATACCCAATACTAATTATAATAAAGAGAATAATACTAATATATTATTTCATGTGCCGCGGGCGGAAGATGTTGCGGCGATGGCGCTCGTCATGGTTGGAGTTGCGCCGTCATCCGCCATCGTCATGAACCACGAATGCTCCAACTTGAACCGTGCCGGCTTCAACATAAGCGATCAAGCCGGCTCCAATAATCTCGCGGCATCTTCCATCGTAGTCTTCAAATTTGGCGCCGCGATCAAAGTAATGTGTCGACGTGGAATCACAAACACGATCACAACCATCTGGCGGGTCCTTGCCTCCATCATCCTCTATCTCCCATAGTCAATTCGGCGATGATTCAGCAAGGCGAGGAGGAAGAAAGCGAGCAGGATTCTCCTCTATCTGGAATCCCTCTTGGGGTTGGCGACACGACCGAGATCCTTTGTGCTTCGGGATGGCCGGCCGAAGGCGAACCACCGGCGACCAAGAAGAGGAAGAGAAAGGAGGTCGCCCGGCGTGTGGCGGCGGAGCGGGCACGCGAAGAGGAAGATAGCGTTCCCGAGAACCACCCGAATTTTGGGCAGGGTTCGCTGAATAGGGGCTTGGATGGCGAGCCGCTGATCTACTGGAGCAGGGAGCGTAGTGAGGTCTCCCTGAGTACTCTCCTGCCTTCGTGGAGCGAGGATGAGGTCCCGAACGACGATGCTTTCAACGTCTTGTTCGGACTCTACGGGCGCGATGATGCGAAGGTGCTGCAGGAGGCTTCCCCTCGTTTTCTTGCCGACCAAGGATCGCGAGCTATGTTGCGCACCTCAGAGCTGTTCCATCAGACCGCACAGAACCTTCTCGGCGCCGAAGAGGAAATCACACTTCATCGAAACCTTACAATGGATGCCGAGAAGCGTGAGGAGGAGGTCTTAAAGCGTGCCAAGGCTGCTGAGGACAAGGTCAAATCCAGCCGAGGTTTCGAGATGATCTTGGTATTTTACGCGAGAACTAGGCTTAAGACTCATTCTTTTCTTCTAAACCTTATAACCCATCCTTCTCGCGCCTGCAGGAAGAACTGTTGATCGCGGCTGAGACGATCTCTAAGCTCGAGTGCGATCTGCGGGCGAGCCAGGTCTTGCTGGAGGCGACGCAGATTCGTAATGCCGAGTTGGAATCAAGGATGGCCTCCTATACCTCCTTGGAATCAAGGATGGCCGCCAGTGACTTGGTCTTCGCGAAGCTTTCGATAGCTGACTTGCTGGTTCCGGGAGCGGAGAACTTGACGGCGGAGGGGCTTTTGTCCGATATCCTGAATGCGAGCGAGGAGGAGGACGACGAGGAAGAGAATGAGTCGGATTCAGCCGACTATGTTCCATCATCTAAGTGAAGTTTTGTTTTGAACAATTTTGATGCCTCTCGCGGCTCTGCGAGTATATATATTTTTTGGTAGATAACATTCTTTTTGATAGTGATATTTACTTCCTTTGTGGATTTTTCTTGTACCGTTGTGATGTCGCTAGGCTCATAGGCTCGCTCGTGCATGTTTACTTGTCTTTCTCGTCTGGGCGACTTAGGATGAGATCGGGGTCTGCCGACTATCTCACCTTACTCGCTTCTTCGACCTGTTTGTCCATATCCTGGATCCTCGCCCATAGGATTACTCGCACTTAACCATGCGAGTTAGTTTCCTGCACGCACCCTGACTGCTGAAACGAAGTTATATAGGGAAGGACGATCGGGGGTTCTAAGGGGACATACAATCCCGATAGTCTCAATTCTAGTGCGATGTTGGTGCTATTGAAGAGAACGACTCAGTAGGGAATGACTGTCGGGGAGGTTCCAAAGAAACACCTTCCAAGGGAACACAACATCCCAAGGTCTCCATCCTGCTGTTGAAGGGGTCGACACAGTAGTGAATGACTGTCGGGGAGGTTCCAAAGGAGCACCTTCCAAGGGAACACAACATCCCAAGGTCTCCATCCTGCTGCTCTTGTTGATGTTGTTGAAGAGGTCGACATAGTAGGGAATGACTGTCGGGGAGGTTCCAAAGGAGCTCCTTCCAAGGGAACACAACATCCCAAGGTATCCATCATGTTGCTCTTGCTGATCCTGTTGAAGAGGTCGACATAGTAGGGAATGACTGTCGGGGAGGTTCCAAAGGAGCACCTTCCAAGGGAACGCAACATACCAAGGTCTCCATCCTACTTGGATGTTGGATGCTGACTCAACCTGTTTCCTGCTTTATTCAAGGATCTCCTTATCGGTTAAGTGGGTTATCCTTTCATCGAATTGGGAGGTAGGTGTCCAGACTTCTTCCTGGTAATCTTACCAGTCGGATAAGAGGTGCGATCGGGGGGTTCCTGCAGCCAACGTGCAAGGGGGGAGCTTATCTCGATCGTCAGTGCAGAGGCTTGGTCTTATGAGAACTCACCACCGAGGCACCGTCCTATCACCCGTTCTGGGTTTTATCAGGATTAAGTAGGAGGCCAGTTTCCCAACCTTCCGTTGAGATAGACTTCACCCATTTTTAGACAATTGCTCTTTAAGAAAAAAGGGAGCTCTCGCAGCTCATCCTCCGGGGGCGAGGAATTTATATTCATCGTGGGGAGTTACAAAAGAGGAGAATACATCTTCCCTGCTCATGGATAAAACCTTTTCAGGTCGTCGCCGCTCCAGGTATTCCCCAGTAGCTCTCCTTCTTGGTTCTGTAGGCGATATCCTCCTGTTGTAAGTGACTCGTGGATGATGAAA
Source organism: Dactylorhiza incarnata (assembly GCA_033032865.1). NCBI lineage: Eukaryota > Viridiplantae > Streptophyta > Magnoliopsida > Asparagales > Orchidaceae > Dactylorhiza > Dactylorhiza incarnata. The sequence goes on from JAWHQI010000005.1 coordinate 18,710,699, forward strand.
GGTCCCTCCCAATTAGGGTTGAGCTTTCCAACGGTGGCCGATCTCCCGGCCGCGTCCACCTTTTTCAAGACTAGATCACCTGCTTGGAAGTGCTTGAGGCGAACGTGTTTGTCGAAGTGTCTCGCCATGCGGCGCTTGATCTCCTCTTGCTGAGCTGAGGCTAGATCTCGGAGCTCTTCGATGTAGTCGAGGGACAACTTCTGAGCTACCTCATTCTCCAGTCGACATTCTTCGTCTCCGTCGTCTGCTGCAATCACCCTAGGACTTCTGACCTCGAACTCTACTGGAATGAGAGCTTCGGACCCGTGAGAGAGTTTGAACGGGGTTTCCCCTGTGGCTGAGCTAGGAGTGGTTCTCAAAACCCACAACACCGAGGGGAGCTGCTTTGCCCAATTACCTCTTAGGTTCTCGACTTTCTTTTTCAGTAGGTTGATGATTAACTTGTTGGCGGCCTCCACCAGTCCATTACTCTGGGATGATGTACTGATGCGAACCAGAGATCAGTTCCGAGCTGTCTGCAAAAATCTTCTAGCTCCAAGTTGGCGAATTGGGGACCATTGTCGGTGATGATGGCGAGGGGGATTCCGAATCTGCAGAAGATCTCTCCCCAGATGAAGTTCTTCACGACTTGAGAGATGGTCTTGGCCAGAGCTTTGGCCTCGATCCACTTGGAGAAGTAGTCGATCATGACGAGAATGAACTTCCTCTGACCACTAGTTTGGGGAAAGGACCTATCAAATCCATTCCCCAGATAGCAAATGGCCATGGGGCGGTGATCGAATGAAGTTGCTGGGCCGGCCGTAATTGAAGGGGGGCGAACAACTGACACTTTTGGCACTTTTTTGAGAAGACCTCTGCATCTTTGCGGTTAGTGGGCCAGAAATAGCCATGCCTCAAGATCCTTTGCTCCAAAGTGCGAGTCTCAGAATGGCTTCCGCACTCTCCCGAGTAGATCTCTTCCAACACTCGAGGTACTTCATCTTCAGAGACACATCTAGCCAGAGGGTCTGAGATGGTCTTGCGATACAGCTCCCCGTCTTGCAATAAGTAGTACGCCGCCTTGTACCGAAACTTTCTTTTGTCTCCCTCCTCCGTCGGAAGCTGCCCGGTGTTCAGTAATGTTATGAACGGATCCCTCCACGAGGGGCGCTGATCGATCTCCATTATTTCCCCTTCTTCGATGGATGGTCGAAATAGCTCTGTGATGGTCCCTCCTGCTCTTGGCCCGTATTTAGCCAGGCGATCTGCTGCCGAGTTCTCCTCTCTCGGTACATGCTCGACGAAGAAGGATTGGAAGCCACCAATCAACCCTTTTACCTTTACAAGGTACTTTTGAAGGATGATGTCGCGTACTTTAAATTCTCGCCGAATTTGAGACGCGACCACCATCGAATCAGTGAAAGCCATGAAATCTTTGATTCCTAGCTCCTTTGCTAGGCGCAAGCCCGCTACGATGGCCTCGTATTCTGCCTGATTGTTTGTGACGGGGAAGAGGATCTTGAACGCTTGCTCGATCCTAGTTCCCTGTGGGCTGACAAGAACGATGCCCACCCCAACAGAGCTCTTGCCACGAACACATTCCAAGGGATGGGAGTAGAAGCCTCCTCTCCCGGCTCCGCCTCTACCGAGAAGTCAGCTAAGAAATCCGCTACCGCATGTGCTTTGATCGCCACCCGGGGTGAGAAGGAGATATTAAACTCGCTGAGTTCTACCGACCACTTTGCCAGCCTTCCTGAATGCTCCACCCCTTCTAAGATATTTCGGAGAGGATGGTCAGTCACGAATTGGATGGAGTGGGCTTGAAAATAAGGTCGGAGCTTCCGCGTCGATACCACCAAGGCGAAGGCGAGCTTTTCCAAGATTGGATACTTCAACTCCGCCTTCTTGAGCACCTGGCTGACATAGTAAATGGGGAGCTGCTTCCTTCCTTCTTCCCGGACCAGTACGGAACTTACCGCTTCCACCCCTACTCCCAGGTAGATGAGTAGGTCTTCGCTTTCTTTCGGGCTCTGAAGGAGAGGTGTCCGAGTCAACTGCTCCTTCAGCCTACCAAAAGCCTTCTCGCATTCGTCGGTCCATGCGAAGCCTTCGCTCTTTCGGAGCGTCTTGAAGAAGGGAGAGCACTTCTCTCCTGCCTTTGATAGGAAGCGGATAAGACCCGTCAGCCTCCCTGTCAGCCTTTGAACTTCTTTCATTGTCTTTGGCGAGGTCATCTCCAGGATTGCCTTAAGCTTGTCAGGGTTCGGCTCTACTCCCCCTGGGGTGATGAGATGGCCTAGGAACTTTCCCCTTCCAGCTCTGAACACGCACTTTGCTGGATTGAGCCTCATTTTGAACTTCCTGAGCGTCGCGAAGGTTTCCACCAGATCAGCCACATGCACTTGGACGCTTTTACTTTTTACCAGGAGTTCGTCGACATATATCTCCAGATTCCTCCCCTTTTGCCCCTTAAACACGTGGTCCATCATCCGCTGGTAGGTGGCTCCGGCGTTCTTCAAGCCAAAAGGCATCATCTTATAGCTGTAGCAGCCATCACCCATGATGAAGGACACATCGCGGAAATCAGGGGGATGCATCCGGATCTGGTGGTATCCTGAAAATGCATCGAGGAAGCTCATTACAGAAAAACCGACGGCTAAATCAACCAGCGCGTCGATCCGAGGCAAGGGATAACAATCCTTCGGGCAGCTTTTATTCATTAACGAAAAATTCACACACATTCTCCAGCCCCCCGCATTCTTCTTAACCATTACAACGTTTGAGACCCAGCCTGGATACTGGATCTCAGACACAAAACCTGCATCCAGCAGTTTCTTCACTTCCTCTCGGATAGGTCCAGCCAACATGGTGGCACTAGATCTCTTCTTCTGACGGGCGGGCTTAGCTGCCGGGTCCAGGTTAGATAATGCCAGGCAACCTTTGGATCGATCCCAGGCATCTTAGCAGCACTCTAGGCGAAGATGTCGACGTTCTCCTGTAGGCACGTCACCATCTCCACCTTCTCGCTGACCTTCAGCGATCCTCCGATCTTCAGCAACCCAGATACTCCCACTGCGGAGAGTACCTCGATTTCTTCTGCCTCCCCGGACGCCTCCAGCCTGGTCGTGCTCCCCAGCATCCTCTCGAACTCCTCCGCGTCGGCCATCCAGCTGATAGTGCTGACGGCACTGAGGTAACACTCACGGGCGGCTCTTGGATCGCTCTTGATCCTCACCTGAACGTCCCCCTGGCAGTACTTCAAGCACTGATGGTAGGAGGATGGAACGGCTTTGAAGGTGTTGAGGAGCGCCTTCCAAAGATGGCCTTGTAACAGCTCGGGGCATCTACGATGACGAAGCGGCAGGTAAGGGGAGTGCCGCCGAGCGTTACAAGGAGATCTACTCCTCCCTCCACCTCCTTCTTCTCCCCGGAGAAGCCAAAGAGGGGACCATCCGGCGCACAGACTCTTCCTGCGCCGACGCCCAGCCCGTCAAACGTCTCCTTGAAGATGACGTTCACGGAACTACCGTTATCGATGAGGATTCGATCCACGGTGAAGTCCTCCATTGCTGCTTGGATCACGATGGCATCATGGCTCATTCCCCAGCATGTCCTCTTCAGAGAAGGTGATCTCTTCCGATGGGGGCGGTGCTTGTGAGGTCGAGGCGACACTTCTCCAATAGATCTGATGGAGACTTCCCATGCGGGAAGCTCCTAGCCCTGCACCTCCGTGGATCACCCCCACTCCTCTGCCTCCTTGGGCCACATCTCCTCGACCTCCTTGGCCGACTCGATCCTCGTTCCTCCTTCGACTGACGGCTTGAACTGTCGGCGGCTCGACAGGGGCTTCAATCCTCTGAAGCTCCCCTCCTGCTTTCCCCGCTGTCAGCCTTCTCCTGGCTTCCCAAAAGTCAGGGCAAGCCATCGTTCCGTGACCTGCCACTTGATGCAGGTCACAAAAGAGGGGGATCTCCTCTTCCTGCCGCGTCTTCCGCCGATTCTTCTTTCCCTGCCGGTTGCCACGCCTGGCAACCGTCATCGCTTCTTCCCTCCTTTCCTGACGCCTTTCTGGTTGATCATAGCGCCTTCTTTCCAGGGATCTCCTTCGCCTTTCCTGACGATGGGGTCCCCCTGCCGGCCTCCAAGGTGGCCGATTAGCGGAGACTTCGTATCGTCTTTTCTCTTCCCGACGCTCTAGGGCCTCGATGAGTCTCCTGTCATCGTTCCTTCTTGGCTCCTCCTTCTTCCTTTCCTCCCTGCCTCTTCCTTCCGGCTTCCGCTTCTCTGCATTCCTGGGCTCCTCCTTCCTCTTCTCGAGGGTCCTTTCCTCTTCCTCCTCCTCATCTTCCTTGGTCACTCGGGTGAGCCTAGCTAGGAATCCACAGTTGGAAGCCTCACCCTGGACGAATTGATTGGCCCTTTCGTTGAGATTGTCGTAGGAGTATGGAGGGATCCTACCGATCTCCAACTTAAAGAGGCCTTCACGAAGGCCGAAGGTCAGGGCCAGCTGCAATGTGCGACCATCCACCTCCTGGATGTGCAACACCTCCTCCTGGAAGCGGTCGATGTAGTCCTCCAACGTCTCCTTGGCCCCTTGCGTCAGGTGGAAGAGGGTCGTTGCCTCCTTTTTTAGCTTCTTGGCCGTGGCGAACCCCATGTTCAGCCCCTGGCGCAAGTCCTCGAAGCAGTAGATGGAACCTTCCGGCAACTGGTGGAACCAGTCCCTTGCCTTCCCTCGGAGGGAAATCGCGAACAGCCTACATTTGAAGGCGTCAAACATGGTCCGGATGGAGGCGACATCCTCGAACCACTGGATGTAACGGATAGGGTCCTCCCTCCCCGAGTAGTAATTCATCGCGGGATCTCTGAACCCCTCCGACACTGGTGCGGCAACGATCTCCTCGCAAAAGGGGCTCCTCCCCCCAATCTGGCGACAACCTTCATTTTGGCGAGTATCTCCTCCATACTCGCTAGCCTGCGAGTATTGTAGTATCTCGCGTGCTTGTCATCCTCGCGGAACCGAGTTCCGCCAGCTCCTTACGACGCCTGCAGACCAAACTGCGACCTCCTTGGTCGCTCGAACTCCTCGACATGCTCCTTCCCTGCTCGCTGAGTGCGAGCACCTTCCTCGGACGGACCCGGGCGATGAGGCGAGGTCGTCGTTCCTTCCATGCGAGGTAGAAGAGCTGCTCGCATGGAGCCTTCTATCCTCCACGCGAATTCCTCGAAAACAGCCAAGGATACGAACTCGCCACCTCGGGCCGGGTTTCCCGCCACATCTTCGTGGTCGCTAACTGTAACCATATCGCCTTCTCAACCAGACTTTCTTCCTCTGACTACGATCCACGCTCACCGCACCAAAGTGTTGAGGCCTGGAAAATCCCGGCTCCAAAATTTGGATCAATGCAGCCGGAGACTACTTGCCCAGCGGTTCAACGAGAAGATTTGGTTAGCCACGACGAGCGAAAAGGAGAGATAGAGAACAAAACCCCAGGTGTTGCGGCAGGGAGGTCCCACCACGTACCCAGAAGCTCAAAAGAGTCTTCTCCTCCAAAACCACGAATGACCGAGCTTGGTACTAGGAAGGCACTGGCTAGGGAGGTTTCTCGCCTGTAAGGGGGGTGCAGCTCTGATTTTTGACAAGTGTCATTCCTGATACCCCTGAGGGTCTATTTATAGGCAAATCCTAGGGGGGGAAGCAGGCGACTATTCCTGACCCCTTGGAGTTTGGTTTTTAGCAAAGAAATAGGCAGGCGAGTAGGTAAGGACCTCGGCCTAAACTGGCGAGTTGGTTGGTGTAAGTCGCCCATAGGCGAGAATGTCCATGCCCGCGCCCTTCTCGCTCGGCCAGGTTCCTTCTCGCTTGGCTCGGTTCCTTCTCGCTTGGCCTGGTTCCTTCTCGCTGGCCTGGTTCCTTCTCCCTTGCCTGGTTCTTTCTCGCACGACCGAGGATACGTTTGACGAACTCTGGAGGGCTGCGTCCGACGAACTCTTGGTAGGCTGCGTCCGACGAACTCTTGGTATCTCAGACTGTTGACCTCTGCCTTGACCTTTTGACCTTGACTTCTGCCTACGTGGCTTTGAGTGGGTCCTACCCTCGGAGAATATGGGTTGTACAAGACGGTTCAATTTTACCAGTCTAACGAGAGCGTCGAGCGACCCACAACAATATATATATATATATATATATATATTTATAAATATATATCTTTTACTATTATGGAAATATGCATATCTTGCCAAGCACACCATGAATTCAATCTAAGCCGTTGAATAGGAACCACATAGTTAATCTCAGCAGTTCGATCACAAGATCAAATCAGGGCCATCCGTTATATTTTCATAGGTCTCCTAAACCTAGGACTACTAGGGAGTTCTAAACCTATGAAATTACAATTTTACCCATATAGGGGTGAAAATTTTGGAGGCAGGCCAGGGGCGACGGGCTTACGCGGGTCCGGCTTAGGCAGACGGGCTCACACGGGATCCGGCGGGGGCGGGTGGCCTAACGCGGGCTAGCACGGGCCGAGCCAGCCCGCTTTGCCCCGCCAGCTATTTAGTTCGAACTAACAGCGGGTTTCCGCTATATAAACAGCGGAAACCCGCTGTAGGAATGGATCAAGAAACATAAGCTCTTATACATATTGTACATATTTTATTCAAATAATTCCAGTTTATATATTATTAAGCAATTAATAAGACTTGCTAATAAAAGGTTCTTCATAATGTGAAATGTAATTAACGGTTTGAAAACCACATAGAGCATGTGTTAATGGCCATAAAGTATGATGAACTGAAAATTTTAGCACCTCATTTGCATTTATTTACAACCAAGTGTTTCGATGAAGCGCAAAGATGCTTCGGGGCATCATCGTCGAGGTTAGGCATCAGCTTCAAAGTCGGAGTTAAGCATCATCGTCGATTGCAGGCTTCTTCGTTGGCGGTATATTTCAGCATCATCGTTAGTGACATTGAAGCGTTGCTTTGGTTGCGGGTAGGGGAGCAGGTGGAGAGCCAACTCTTCCGAAAGAAAAGAGAGAATTTTTTGGGATCGGGGAGAGACGCGTGAGTTATCGAGACCTTGCCCTAGAGAATAAAGTCGGGGAGAAGAGAAACAGGATTTTGAGCAGAATCAACGATCTAGATTTTTGGGAGGAAAAATCCTAGGGCTCTTATTAAAAGTATGGTAAGAGCAAGAAAATTAGTATATTGTTTTAAATTATTTCGCCTCTATAACAAGAGTTCCTAAATCAATATGTTCACTTCAATTTGAGACATCTATTTATATGTTCCTGCTTTTAATTGTAAGTTGTTGGGTTCCAATTGTTTTGTGTTCAATTTTTAGTATGTTCCAATTATTGGTGTCTTAGTTATGTGTACTACTCTACTAATGCAATGTTCAAACAATCCTTTAGAACAAAGGCCATGGATTAGGGTTCAGGTAAAGCTATGGATTCTGAAGATGTTCTTACTTCAGATGCTTCTCCATGACTGTAGAAATCGCTAGAACATATATATACATGTACTTTCTTTCCTTACGTTTTTCGGCATTTAATAGGCTGGTTATAAACGATTATACTATATGCTATCAATATTATGGTTCTCTAACTACTTAATTCGAATGACCCCGCCCCCGCCGAATGCCCCGCCCACGACGAATGTGTTAGAGACTAATCCCCACAGTTATCTGGCAATCACAAAAAGGAAAGTCACCGGCCTGCCTGCAAGTTGCATCAAAGAGGAAAGAGAAGGCAAGATGAGACCTGCAGCAAAAACGGAAATGTGATCAGGATCTTATCTTGGGATATGGCTCGGGGCTCTATGTTTTGCCGTTTTTTGTTTTTTTTTGTCTTGTCGTATGTGTGCTGCCTTCTATTTATTTTTCCAGGCCCCTGCTGTGTAATGGTAAGAACTTAAGTACTTATGTTTATGTTTTTTTTCTGCTAATGTGTGTGAAGTTGGTATGTGCTGTAAGCTGAAGAAACATCAAGTAAGATCTGTGCTTTTTGTGTGTTCTATCTTTTGATCTTTCATTTTTGTGGAGGTGAATCAAGTTGTTGCATGTTTAATCAAAAGTCTAACATGGTATCAAAGCGAGGTTGTGTTTGTGGAGTGATTTCCATCAGTTTTTCCTTGTGATCACTGCACTACACCAGGTGGCTGTTGCTTTGCGGCTCACCATCTGTTCTTTATCTGTTCTTGGTGTGTGCTCTCACAGTGCTTCCTCATATGGCTTCTAGTTCTACCCCTACCCAGAACTTATTGTATTCACCCAGTGGTGTGCCTATTTTTGAAGGGGATGCTTATGATTTCTGGCACATTCAGATGCGCACTCTATTTGTATCCCAAGGGCTATGGGACTTAATCAAGGATGGTTATGATCAGCCTACAGAACTTGATCCTGCTACAGAGTGGGATGCCGATAAGCTTAAAGAGTACTCAGAAAACCAAAAAAGGGATGCAAAAGCTCTCCTATATATCCAACAAGGAATAGGAAGGAGCATGTTCCCTAGGATTATGGGAGCTCAGACAGCTAAGGAGGCCTGGAACATCCTCAAAACAGACTTTCAAGGATCAACCAAGGTAGTATCTTTCAAACTCCAAAACCTGTGGCAGGAGTTTGACAGTTTATGCATGAGGGAGGATGACAATGCTATGTCTTATTGCTCACGGATCACATCCCTTGCAAATCAAATAAAGAGCTATGGTGATGCTGTGGAAGAAAAGAAAATGGTGTTAAAAATCTTAAAAACTGTAACGCAGAAGTATGCTTATGTTATCACGGCCATAGAAGAGGCCAAAGATATAAGTACATTAACTATGATAGATCTCATGGGCTCATTACAGGCACATGAAGAGAGAATGAAGAGATTTGAGCAACAAACCTTTGAGCAAGCTTTTCAAAGTAAATTAATGATATCCCCTCAACAAAAATCATTCCCACATACCAAAGAAGCAGCTCTTGGAAAAGTCGTGCGCAGGAATGGCCAGTTTTGCAACCTGTGTAAGAGGAACAACCATGATACTGTTGACTGTTCTTATAAGTGTAGAAAATGCCAAAAACCAACCCATTTCAACAAAGATTGCCCTTTCCAAGTACCTGTGCAGCCACAAGTTGAAGAGGCTAATTACGGTGAACAAGAAGAAGAGGAGGATTATGTGTTTCACATGTGATGAAAATGGAAAGAAGAGTGAGGAGGTTTGGTATCTTGATAGTGGATGCTCAAATCATATGACCAACAACAAAGAAGCCTTTATTTTCTTAGATGAACTGATCACCTCCCAAGTAATTTTGGGTGATGGAACATCCAAAAAAATAAAAGGTAAAGGCACCATTGCAGTTCTAGCTAGAAATGGTAAAGTAAAAAAAATTACTGATGTTCAATTTGTGCCAGAGCTTGCACATAGCCTTTTGAGTGTGGGCCAACTCATGGAAAAAGGATATGTTCTCACGTTTGATGGAACTAGTTGCATCATTACAGAAAAACACACATCACAAATCATAGCCAAAGTGAAGATGTCTCAAAATAAAATGTTTCCTTTGAACCTTCATCTGGGAGAAAAGAGCTTGATAACAACCATTGAAACTGAATCCTCTAAGTGGCACCATAGGTATGGGCACTTGAATTATAAAGACTTAAAGAAACTACAAGGGAAACAAATGGTGTATGGCTTACCAAAGATTCAAGAAAATTGCAAAGTATGTCCTGAATGTGCCATGAACAAGATACACAAGTTGCCCCATCCACAGAAATCCTCAAGGAAGACTGCATGGCCCTTGGAGCTAATTCATGCTGACATTTGGGGTCCCTCAAGGACTGCCACTCTTGCAGGTAAGCACTATTTTTTGCTCTTTGTAGATGATAACACTAGAATGATGTGGATTTATATGCTTGATAACAAATCTGAAGCCTTAATCAAGTTCAAGCACTTTAAGGCTCAGGTTGAAACTCAAACTTGTTAAAATTGTTGAAGTGGAAGTTTGGAGGCTTTTGGATCTGGGCGGTCTGGGTGAGGTCGGGCGGTCTGGCGAGTTCGCGCGAACTAACGGTCTGATTCTGCGGTCAGGCAAGTTTGCCGACTTGGCGGTCTGGATCGGCGGTTTGGCATGATCTGTGCCTAGTCGCGGTCTCCCGGGTTGACTGTTGGTCTGGTCCAAAGTCTGCTGAAGGAGGAGCCGCGCGGTCTGTGCGTGATCGCGTGGCAGGCTGTCCTCTTCAAGGCTGTGGCGGTCTGGTGTGACCGCACAGCTTGATCAAGGTTCTCTTCAGGATGCGGTCTGATAGCTGACCGGGCCTTCTGGGAGAGTTCGCGGACTAAGGGTCTTAGTCGCGCGGTCTCAGCTCGCGGTCTCAGGAGGAGGCTGGCTTGCGAGCTGGTTGCTGTTCGCGGTCTCAGGAGGAGATCGGCATGCGGACAGGAGTTCGCGGTCTGATGGCGAACTGACTTTGTTCGCGGTCTCGTGCGAACACAGGTGGTGAACAGCTTCGGGCGGTCTGGCGATCTTCGTTGAAGTCGCGATCTGCCGTGAGAGCAGCGGTCTCTCATGGCTGATGTGTGAAGCTGGCGGGTTCACCAAAATGAAGCAGGAGTTCGGCTGCTGATCGCGGGTTGACCGGTTTGGTCACGCGGTCTGAGGGGTGGTGATCCTATCTCATAGGGTGGTGACTGGATCAGGTCGCATGCCTATAAATAGGAGGCCACTGTAGCAGCAAACAGAACACACCAAGTGTAAGCTGAGTTCGCGTCTTTCTTGCGGTCTGTGTTTTCTGACCGGGCGGTCTCTGATCGAATTCTTCTTGTGCAGCTTCTGCGGATAGTGCGGGCAGCAGCGATCACCTCTTCCTCTGAAAGTGTTCGGGCGGTCTGCGGCTTGGAGTTGTGTTGCTGGAGTTTGGGAAGATCAGGAGGTCGAAAGAAGGGAGCGGTCTGTGCAGCGGTTTGGTGGTGGTCTGAGGTCGGCAGGGTGTTGCGGTCTAGCAACAGGAGGAGATCGCAAGGGAGATCGCGCGGTCTGTGCAAGAGAGGTCGCGCGGGTTGTGCGGTCTGAAGTCTTTCAGTATTCTTCTCTGTATTGGTTCTGGAGTGTTGTGCTGACGAAATCATGTCTCGTCAAGCATGTCTTGCCCTGTAACTGAAGTTAGAAAATCAATAAAGATCAATTGTTTGCCCCAAATTGTTTCTGGTTGTTTTGGCTTGTAACTCTAGTTGTTATTCCTGCTTGCTCTCACAAGGTCCGGGAAAAATTTCACAAAACTAACCTGAAACTAAAGTCTCTAAGGACAGACAGAGGAGGTGAATTCACCAGCAAGGAGTTTACCACCTTCTGTCTAGAGCAGGGAATTACACAGGAGTTAACTGTGGCTGGGACACCCCAACAGAATGGGGTGTTTGAAAGAAGAAATAGAACAATAATCGAAATGGCAAAGTGTATGATGAATAACAAACAAGTCCCAAAACAATACTGGGGAGAGGCTGTCAATACCGCTACTTATATTTTAAATAGATCTCCCTGTCATGCCTTAAACAATGCCACACCTATTGAAGCATGGACTGGTACCAAGCCAGACATATCTCAGCTCAAAATTTTTGGAAGCTTAGCCTATAGTCTAAACCACTCCAAAAACAGAGATAAACTTGATGAAAAAGGAGTAAAAGGCATATTTGTAGGATATAGCCAAAACTCTAAAGCCTATAGAGTTTATAATCCAACACTAAAGCAAATGTTAATTACAAGAAATGTTATCATAGATGAGGCAAGCAGTTGGGATTGGGAGGTGGCTCAGGATCAGGTAATTTTGCCGATGGTTGCTGAAGCTCAGGCTGAAGATGCCATTTGTCAGCCATCCTTGCCGGCAACTGAAGAAGAGGGGGATTTGTCCTATGATTCATCATCTCCATCACCGCCACCAAGGCTCAGATTAGTCTCAGACATTTATGATCAATGTAGTATTGCTATGTTTGTTCAGGAGCCATCATGTTATCTGGAAGCAGCCCAAGATGAAAGATGGATTAAAGCCATGGACAGTGAATTGCACATGATTGGAAAAAATCAAACCTGGAGTATCTCTGATTTGCCACCAGGAAAATCTGCAATTGGACTAAAGTGGGTATACAAAGTAAAGTATAATGAAGAAGGAAAAATTCAAAAATATAAAGCCAGGCTTGTTGCAAGAGGATTTGCCCAGAGAGAAGGGATAGATTTTTTTGAAACCTTCTCACCAGTGGTAAGATTTGAGTCAATAAGGACTCTGTTGGCCATTGCTACTCAAAACAACTATCCTATTTATCAAGTGGACGTTATGTCGGCATTTTTGAATGGAGAAATTCAGGAGGAGATATATGTAAAGCAGCCGCCAGGATATGAGATACCAGGAAAGGAGAACAAAGTGCTACGGCTAAGCAAAGCCCTATATGGATTAAAGCAGTCCCCCAGAGCTTGGAATAATAAACTGGATGAACAATTGCTGCAGATTGGTTTTAACAAAACCATCAGTGATCCGGGTATATATGTAAGAAGAGATAAAGAAGGTGTATTAATCGTGTGTGTGTATGTGGATTATTTGCTCATCAGTGGATCTAGCACCAGTGCTATCAATGGCTTTCGTGAATATATAAAGACCAAGTTTGAAATGACTGATCTCGGGCTCACTAAGTTCTTCTTGGGGCTACAGGTATCTCAATCCCCAAATAGAATTCACTTGTCTCAAAGCAGATATGCTGAGGAGATCTTGCGCAAATTTAGCATGGAGAATTCCAATCCCTCATCCACTCCCATGGTGGTAGGTGAAAAGTTGAGCAGAGAAGATGGTGAAGAGAAGGTTAATGCAGAGAGCTTCAGAAGCTTAATTGGATCTTTGATCTATCTGACCATAACCAGGCCAGACATTGAGCTAGCAGTGAGTACTGTTGCCAGATTTATGCAGTCACCAAGTACTAAGCATCTCATAGCAGCAAAGCGCATACTAAGGTATATAAATGGAACCCGTGATTTGGGGTTGAGGTATGAGAAAGAGGAGAAAAGTCAGTTAAGAGGATACTCTGACAGTGATTGGGCTGGGTGCCCGGATGATAGAAGAAGTACTGCGGGATACATAATGTTCCTTGGCTCAAATCCCGTCTCCTGGGGTTCTATGAAACAAAAAACCATAGCCCTTTCATCGACTGAAGCAGAATACACAGCTTTGAGTAATGCCGCTAGAGAGGTGAAATGGTTACGAAATTTAATTTCTGAATTAAGTGGTGAAGAAGCCGAGCCGACAGAGATCCAGGTCGATAATACTTCGGCCATCGCTCTAGCAAAATACCTTGTGTTTCACAAAAGAACTAAGCACCTAGAAATCAAACTACATCATACCAGAGAAATGGTGAACAATCAGGAAATTGAGTTGAAGTACTGCTCCTCTGAAGATCAAATCGCAGATATTTTCACAAAACCCTTACCAGCACCAGCGTTTGTTGAGCTTAGAAAGAGGATTAAGATGAAGAACAGTGGGGATTATGAGGGGGTGTTAGAGACTAATCCCCACAGTTATTTGGCAATCACAAAAAGGAAAGTCACCGGCCTGCCTGCAAGTTGCATCAAAGAGGAAAGAGAAGGCAAGATGAGACCTGCAGCAAAAAAGGAAATGTGATCAGGATCTTATCTTGGGATATGGCTCGGGGCTCTATGTTTTGCCGTGTTTTTTTTTTGTCTTGTAGTATGTGTGCTGCCTTCTATTTATGTTTCCAGGCCCCTGTTGTGTAATGGTAAGAACTTAAGTACTTATGTTTATGTTTTTTTTTTCTGCTAATGTGTGTGAAGTTGGTATGTGCTGTAAGCTGAAGAAACATCAAGTAAGATCTGTGCTTTTTGTGTGTTCTATCTTTTGATCTTTCATTTTTGTGGAGGTGAATCAAGTTGTTGCATGTTTAATCAAAAGTCTAACAGAATGCCACCTTCCACGACGAATGCCCGCCCATGACCAATGCCCCCTCCCACAACCAATGTTGCCTCTCCCACCGAAAATCAATGCATGTTGTATGTCGAGGGCCGAATTTAGCAACCCGCCGTATGTAGAGAGCCGAATTTAGCAGCCCGCCGAATATAGCCGAATGTCGAATGATGTCACCCCCCTTGAATGATGCCGCCCATAGAATGATGCCTCCCGCAGAATGATGCCTACCACCGAATGATGTCGAAATCTGAGTATTGATGCCCATTGAATGTTGACCCCCACCTCGCTGAATGTCGCCCCCACACTGAATGTTGCCCTCCACGCCGAATGTCGCCCTCCCGGGCCGAATGTCGCCCTCCCGGGCCGAATGTCGCCCTCCCGGGCCGAATGTCGCCCTCCCGGGCCGAATGTCGCCCTCCCGGGCCGAATGTCGCCCTCCCGGGCCGAATGTCGCCCTCCCGGGCCATAGGCCCGTGCCTTTCAGTCGTATGTATATATATATACAACATATAAATATATATATATATATATATATATATATATATATACAGGGGAGGACCCACCCATAGACCCACCCGGGCATGTGCCCGGGTGTTAAAATCGTGAAAGCCGTGCAGTTCACGCGTTCTCCTCCTCGTGCAAAAGTCGAAACCCTGGATATTTTTCGTCGTTGGCGCTGCGCAGCTTGATCTCCGCCGACCGCCGCTGCTATATTTCGTCATCGATTCGCTGCCTGCTCTGGTTACACTTTCACGCGGACGGGCGGAGACGGGAGAGCGGCTTATGGGCGGAGAGCGGCGGACGGGCGTCGGGCGGAGAGCTAATCTCTTCCAGTTCCGCCGCTGAGATTCTGGTATCGATTCTTCATCAACCTAGCAGCTAATCTCTTCCAGTTCCTTGACTTGTTAATTGTTATAGAGATGATATCTAGGCTCTAGCAGCTTCCGAGTTTAGGGATTTGTTATCGATTTCAGAATTTTTAAGAAGCTTTCTCTTCTCTCCGTCAAGGGATTCTACGTATTTAGGGATGATTTCAGACATTTTTTATAGATTTGCATTTGCAGATTTGCTAATGGTCACTGTCACTCCCTCATTTTTTAGATTTGTTCTCGAAATTTTCTGAGTAATGTTTTAATTTTTTTAGCAGTGTTTCTGAGTAAACTCTGCCTTCTGGTATCAATTTGTTTACTTAATCAGAATTTAACAATTTCTTAAATTAGCCAAACTCTGCCTCCACTTGTTGTGTTCCACATTTCACATTCTGATATTAAATCAATTACTTAATTACTTGTTATGATTTTTATTTTCAGAAAAGGGCAAAAAGGCTATTGTATTCCCCGGTGAATCGATGATAAAGCAAGAGAGATTTCACAAACATGGTAAATAATATTGCTTATTTATGAATGTTCCTTCTCTTATTTAGAAGAAATAGTATTTTGAGTTTTAATTTATATGAATGAATTTAATTATTTTTTGAACACTATCATTTTGAATTTTCATTATGTAATGTTTAATTATATTATAGTATCTATTTTGACCTGTTTCAAATTTCTCAGCCATGTAATGTTCTAATTTTTGAACAATGTTGTTTCAATTGCAACATTTTCTCTTCATCTTGAATAAAAATTTATAATAAATACATATTATTTATATGGTGCCCGGGTCGAATTAAAATCCTAGTTCCGCTGCTATATATATATATATATATATATAGACTATAAGCCTTTGATTAAAGATTAACTTTGCCAAAAATACCCTCTACAATATGATTACTGACGCCTACAAATCAGCAAAATTTCAAAAAATAGGGTCATTTATGTCTTAACGGACTCCTCGCCACTCGTTCAGCCCCAAGCTAAATCAAACCCGCACGCACTCCTCTAGAACACTCCCCCATCCAGCGCTGAATCTTTGTTCGTCCGACATACGCCTTCGTTCTTACCCACGCGGACTTCCACGGAAAGGGCTTCTTCCCTCCTCCTCCTACCAGGGTTAGCAATTCATCCTCCCATTTAGCAGATCTACTCACATCGACCGTTCTCCAGCAGGTATCTTCTTCTTTCAGCCAAGCTTCCTTCTGGCATTCATAGCGCGGTGTGCTCCGTGCATCGGTCACGAGGGATTCATGCTCGACACCTTTTCTTCTCCTTCGCGAATGGAGTCTACGCCTACTCTCCACGTCGTGAGGGGGAGGAGAGTGAAGCGGTAGAGGCATCTGCCGCCATCATCAGTTCCGACAACATCGTCATCTTCCTCTGGGTAAATAAAGATCTGTCGGTGTCCTTTCCAAGGAGAAGGGAGAATGAAGTTGTTGGACTTGAGGATGGCGTGGAGGCTTGACTCCAAGCAACCCGAGCAACTGTTAGATCTTTGACTCCTTTTCTCTAGGCAGAGACCCGATCTCACTTCTCATTCTTCTGGTAATTTCTAACATAGCTTTCATTCTTCGTCAAGAGTCTGATTTCTTGTGTAAGATTTAGATTTCTATCAAACATGCCAAAATAATATCTGGATAAGGATTAACGGTATAATAATTGTTAGAAATTACCACACATTCTCTCATTCATGACTAATTGGGAAACATTTGGCTTGATCAGTTAGACATTATTAATTGCAAATGGTAATGGATTTGTTTTGTAAAACTTATCTATAATATTTTCTTTTTAATTAGTACTTAGTGTTAATTTGTTTAGAAATATTGGGAGGAGAATTGGGTTGTAAACCAGTTTCTTCTTTATGAATTATAGAATCCAGAGTTGAATACTTAACAACTTAATATTTTAATTTCGGTTAAAAGATTAGAACCCAATGCTTGTCCTACATTTAGACTTGTACTGATCTGAGTAGTATGAATTTTTTTCATTTTTACGACTAATGAATGAAATTGGTGTTTTTGTTTTGGTGCAGGGTTCCTTCATTTGGAATTTCATACAAGTTTTTTGGCTTATGTTTAGAGAGCACGACATGCTATCCATCTACTTTTCGATTTTCTGCGACTTGAAAGTTGGAATGGTGAGAGAAGGTGGGAGTAGTGTTCTTGGAAGTTTTTCACCGTTCCTAGCAATTGGAATGAACCCACACCCATTTTTCTTACCAGTTGGACAGAATAAGATCCATAGATCAGCAGATGATAATGCATGAAGTTAGGTAGCTTGGATAAGTTAATTTGAAAAAGTCCTTTTTTCCTTGACCACTAATTCTTGAAGGATTGAGATGACCTTCATCCTAGAATTTATAAGCTCCAAAATCCTACCGAGTTTCTGATTTAGTTACAAGTGGTTGGAAAATTATTAAGCAGTGTACACAAATTCTTTGCATATTTGATTGATCAGTTTAGTGGCATTTGGGGCATTACATTAGGATATTTTAAAGTTGTTTGGTCCCTTCGTGTGGGTCAAGTAGTAATAGATACCTTAACTTTTCTATCTTTTCTTCTTTCTGGTTCCAGAAGTCTGATTATCCTTCTTCTTCGGTCAATATTGGGGAACAGAAAGAAAATAATCCCGAATCGAATCATGGGGGGGCTTCCTGGGAGAATTTGATTTCTCTATAATTTCCTTATAGGTTAGAGTTATTGAAACTGTTGATTTCTCTATAATTTCTTTACAGGTTATTATTGTTTCATTATGCGAGTAAGTAAAAGGTGTGAAGCTCATATTATTTTAAATTTACTTGTTGAGTTGATGGTGCGACCTTATGAACAAGCTGGTTTATGACCTAAGAGACCGTGAGGCTTGCTAAGCTGAGCCAAGGATTATGCTTGCAATTTCTGATGGGCAGGTTTTCAAATTGATTTGCTGGAGATTCCAGCGATAAACAATATCATTGTGCTCTTGGGTTCTGGATGAAGTTAGGAACAAGAACATGACTGTTTACAATAGGATGAAGGCTCTATGTACCGATGCTATGAAGAATTTCTATCTCTTCTCCAATTAGCATCACCGGTGAGTGTATTTTCATTGTTACTAAAATGACATTGGTGTTGGATCTTAAGGCGCCCTTATAGGGGGGGGGGGGGGTGAATAAAGGTTTTAGAAATCTTTATAATTTTAATAAAAAACTTTTGATATTTTCTAAGAAAGAGATTAGATTAAAAGTAAGTTGCTATAATAGAAAACCAAATCAATTTTATTGGACAAATATAGACATGATTATTATTGATAAAATTGATTACAAAACAAGATTTCTACAACATTAGAAATCGAGGCATGAATAAGAAAAACTATTTTTGTTTTCTATACCGACTCTTCTCCTTAAGAACCGGTTGGCTTTAGCCGATCTATTCCTAGATATGGCCTCATGTCGCTCTAGCCTCTCCATCCCCAGAAAGGCCTCAAGCACCCCCTAGATCTAAGCCCTAGACCAAGTCACCAACACACGTGGTGAATTCCACCTAAGCCACACACGGACCTAGTCGCCAACAATCGCGGCAAATTCTCCACTAAACGATCACAAAGATAAAAAGGTATTATAAAATATGAAATTCAAAGTGAAAACTCTCTATAAAAAATCTGAAGGAGATGACGAAGAACCGTTGAAGATCATTGAAGTCGTAGCGTGCATTCTTCATGTTGAGTTTGCGATGATCCAACCCTCCTTTGATTTCTTCTCTTGAATTTGAAAGGGAGATCTTAGGTGGCCTGGAAATACAGCCCTCGCAATGATTTCAGAGTAGTGGATTAGGGCTCCTTGAGTTATTATAAAATTGAAGAGAACGAAAGTCACCTTGTATAAGTGAGGAAGCTAACGCTGGCGTGAGACCTAACACCAGTCGTTGTCTCAGTTTAGTAATGATTGATGACACGTATCCTCATTCCAGGAAAGAGATTTTGCATGTTTTGAAAGCTCTTATTTAGGCAAGCCTAACGTTGGAGTTAAGGCTAACGCCTGACGTTAGACCAAGTCATTCCAAAACTGCTCCCACAATCATGGCAGCTTCCCTCCATAACATTTTCACACTGGCGGGATCAAGGGGCAACACTGGCGTTGGCTCTAACGCCTAGTGTTAGACCACATTCTTTTCTTTTAGCACATTGAGCTAGTCCAGACCAAAATATAGCATCCTAGTGTCATCCTTGTTCAATCCTGCATACTAAAAACTCAATGACAAACTTGATTGAATACAAACACGATTTGTTATTATCAAACCAAATGGATGCAGAAAATCATGTTCCAACAATTGGAGCTTCTGGTGATGTTGTTTATTCGGTAGAACTCCTATGATTGAAATATGTATTAACCTTTTTATTTTCTTGATCTACAATTACAATTGTCAATAAATGTATGAAATTAAGCTAAATTCTGTTTTTGGTTTAATTTATGGATATTTATGTTTTCTTATCATCTAGATATGCACTGAAAATCGCATAGATGGAATGCAAATGCTATGTACTTCGCAATTTCTTTTTAGCTAAATTGTGCTAATGTAAATAATAGATTAATAAGTAATTGGAATTACCATAAATAGATATACAAATGCATCTTTTGGGAGACAATTTCCAACTCAAAAGTACTGAAATAAGAAGAAGTTTTTATCCAATTTTTGTTGCTTGCATTCCATGTTAAATCTTACATGTTTTTAGATTAAACTATTTGGATCTGTGTTAATGTGCGGTTCCGGTAGACAATCTGATTGAAGGATTGGTTATTAGTTTCGTCGACCACCACCATGGGATGTGATAATGCCCATGACAAATGTCGCCTCCCACGACCGATGTTGCCGCCCACGATCAATGTCCATTCCCACGACTAATGTCCCTGCTCACGATAAATATCACCCCCATGACAAATGTCTCCCCCCACGACAAATGTCTCCCCCATGAAAAATGTCGCCCCCACGACAAATTTCGCCCTCATAATAAATGTCGCCTTCAATAGGGGCGGAGCCCCGTGCCTGTCACACACACACAGATCGCCCGTTCTCGATGCGTCGCCGCGGGCTTCGCCCGTAACCAAGCGGGCTTTGCCCGCTTGGCAACCAAGCGGGCTTCGCCCCGCCCCCCTGGAGAGCTTCTCCTGTGCTCGATACACTCGGGCGGCCTTCGACCGCAACCAGGCGGGCTTCGCCCGCCCCCGACAGAAATTTAAAATTTTGAAATTTAAAAGTATTCTAAAATTTATTTATTAATTTTTTAATAAATTTATTAATTATTAAACAAATATAATTAATTTAATGAAAAAATAGAAAAAACAAATATAATTAAAATATAACTAATTATTAAAATAGAAAAAAAAATTCAATCCCGTGAACAACCCTAACCCCCCAAATCTCCGCTTCCGCATGGCTTCGCTCCCTCCCTCTGCTGTCGCCGGCGGAGCCGCCGGCGGCCTGCCCGGCGCCCCCGGGGGGTTCAACGGCCTCCAGCGAACCCGCCGGGGGTTGTCCGGCGGCGAGCGGGCAGGGCCACCGTCGGCGGTGGCCCTACCCGTGAGACCCCGATTTCCTCCGCTTCCGCCTGCCTCCCTTCCCGGCCATTCCGCCGTCGGCGTAGGCGCCGGCGGCCTGACTGGCTCCCACCGGCGGGTTCGCCGGACTCCGGCGAACTCGCGGGTGGTTGTCCGGCGGCTCACGGGCAGGGACACCGCCGGCTGTGGCCCTGCCCGTGAGCCCTAAAACTGGAGCTCACGGGCAGGGCCACCGTCGGCGGTGGCCCTGCACGCTCGCCGCCGGAAAACCTCCGGCGGGTTTGCCGGAGGCCTGCGAACTCACCGGTGGGCGCCGGGCAGGCCGCCGGGGCTCCACCGCCGACGGCGTCGGGAAATGGTGAGGCGGAAGCGGAGGCACAGCTGGGTATCGGGATTTTCATGGGAATGAACAGTAACTGTACAGGAGAAAAAGCTATAGGCAGGCCTCCCCCCTTGCATCCGACGGCCAGATTTTGATCCTGCTTGATCGGACAGTCCAGATGCGATTCATGGTGTGCTCCAAGATATGTATATTGGTTTATAATATATATATATATATACATATATATTTATAGGGTTCCCTAAAAAGTATCCGGTCGTACCCGTAAATTTCCTCTGCAGCATCGACCGGCTCGACGATAAGATTCCAACGGGCACATCCTCGCATGGAGAGACTGACGCAGAACCACCGTCCAGTAATGGTAGCAAAACCGTCGCGCAAAAACCACCGCGCGACGGCTGCCACATCAATTGGGTCGCACCACCACGTTGCGGCCAAACCCACAAGGGTGCGGCCAAGGCTGCTCCCCTCCCCTTTTGGGGTGTGGCCAAGGCCGCATCCCCCATATGGGGTACGACCAAGGCCGCACACCCCCCCAGTGTCGCGACCATAACCCCTTGGGATACGGCGAGGACGCATCTCCCTAGTGTCGCTAGGCTACGCCCCCACGCTCACCACGTGCTCAGAACACCTCCGCGCTCACTGCACGCCCAGAATGCTTTCGCACTCACCGCGCATCCAGAACGCCTTCGCGCTCATTGCGTGCTCAAAATTCCTCTAGGCTCACTACGCTCAGAATGCCTCTGGGCTCACGACGCGCGCAAAATTCCTCCGCACTCACCGCGTGCTCAAAACACTGATGCGCTCATCTCGCGCCGAGAATGCCTTCGCGCTCACCGCGTGCCCAGAATACCTCCGCACTCACTGCTCACTTTGAACTCCTCCAGGAACACTGTGCGCTTAGAACGCCTCTAGGCTCACAATGCACGCAGAACTCCTCACTCATCGCAAGCTCAAAACACCTTCGGGCTCACTGCGCTTAAAATGCCTCTGGGTTCACGATGTGTGCAGAACGCATCCATGCTTACCGTGCGCTCAGAACACCTCCGCACTCACCGTGCGCCAATAACTCCTCCGCTCTCAACGAGCGCCTAGAACGCCTTTGCTCACTGCGTACCCAGAACGCCTCCGCTCTCACTGCATGCCCAGAACGCCTCCGTGCTCACTACGCGCTCAGAACGACTCCATGCTCATGACGCACGAAGAGCGCCTCCGCACTCACAACGCGCTCAAAATGCCTCCGGTCTCACGACACGCGCAGAATGCCTCCAAGTTCACGACACACGTGTTGGATCTTGAGGCGCCCTTAGATGGGGGTGAATAAGGGTTTTTGAAAACTTTAATATTTAATATAAATTTTTGATATTTTATTTGAATCAAAAGTAAAGAGTAGTAAATTAATTAAAACAAATAAGAAAAGACATGATTATCATATATAATGTTTGATTACAAAATGTGATTTCTATGACGCTAAAAATCGAAGGCGAAATATGAAATATTCTTTTTTGTTTTCTATACCAACTCTTCTCACCAAGAACCGGTTGGTTTTACCCGATCTATCTCAGTTACGCCCTCAAGCCGCTCTAGCCCTTCTATCCCCAGAAAGGTCTCGAGCACCCCCTAGATCTACTCCCTAGACCAAGTCGCCAACACGAGGCGAATTCCTTCCTAAGTCCTACTCATACCTAGTCGCAAACACGAGACAAATTTACTCTACGATTATAATGAAAGAGTTACAAAATAAAATACAAATAAAAACTCCCTATGAAGAATTCTGGAGATGGCGAATGCTCGCTGAATATTCTCGAAGTCGAAGTGCGCGTTCTTCGCGTTGAGTAAGCGTTGATCTAATCCTCCTTGAATTCTTCTCTCGAATTTGTGCGGGAGATGATGGTCTGGAAAATATGGTCCTCTCAGAGTTTCTGAAGTGCTGGAATAGGGCTCTCTCTTAATCAGTAGTTGGAGAAGACGAAATCCACCTATTTATAGGACTGGAAGCTAACGCCGACGTTATGGCTAACACCTAGCGTTGACCCAGTATAGAAATGTTTTGATGTCTCGGATCTTCAAAACAGGAGGGAGATTTTGCACTTTAGGAAACATTCATTTTAGGCAACCCTAACGCTGACGTTGAGGCTAACGCTGGCGTTATGTGAGATCATTCCTAAAGAGCTCATTCAATCACGACTGCTTTCCTCCTTGCCATAATCATCATGATGGGAACGAGAGTCAATGCCTAGCGTTAAGTCCTAACGCCTGACGTTAGACGACATCCCTCTTTTCAGTTTGTGAGCAGGTCCAGACCAATAATGCAGCATACTAGTGTCATATCTGTTAAAACCTGCATGCTAAAAACGCAATGACAAACAAGATCAAATATAAGTAGGATTTGTTATTCTCAAATCAAAGGGATGCAGAAAACCATGTTCCAACAACGCGCAGAACCCCTGCCCAAGGCTATAAAAGGAGCTCAGAGCCTTCATTTCATGACATCTTGCCTTCAGCGCCCGAGAGAGCTCATTCGAAGATCCTTCAGATTTACTCTTTGGCGTTCGAAGAATCCTTCGAAGATCTCCTTCGGCCTTCGAAGATCTCCTTCCCCTTCGAAGGCGATTGGAAGATCTCCCTCTGGCTATTGGAGATCTCTTCATCCTTAGAGATTTCTCTCTCTCTTTCTTCTCTGCACCCCCTACAACGAGTGGTGGTCTGTCATCCTCTTGCATTCTACAACTTGTAACACCAAAAGAGATAGTGAATTTGGTCAGCACCAATCTGACCTTGTGGTTTTTCACCATTTCCGATTTTCCACGTAAAAAGTCATCTTGTCTGCTGTCTCACTTTTCTTTAACTGATTGCGTGCTCGACTCACTCTAGAGCTGAGACGGTTCAATTTGACCGGTCTAACGAGAGCGTGGAGCGACCTGCAATAGTTTAGCGCCGTCTGTGGGAAAGGTGTTTCAAAAACTATGCGAAGATTCTTTGAAGGCAGTATTTTCCTCAATGCAGTACTCACAAACGACATCAATTACAAGATGAAGTGCTCGTACTACTGAAGGATCAGTCCCAGGGGGATGCGTTGACCCAACTCCCTCTCACTCGCTCATCAACGCACCTCTCGCAGAAGAGGCAATGCTCGCCTCCATCACTGCATTGGAAGGATGCATACGACAGATGGAGGAGAATGTAACACCTCATTTTCCAAATTGTGTAATGTCCATGTTTATGGGCTTACAGAGGAAGTGCACTGCATTTGCATAGCTTCAAGCTATGTGTCGTCGAGTGGTCTCAATGTTACAGGCTGGATTGGAGTGTCATTGAGAGCACTCAATGACATAGGCTCTGTGTCGTCGAGTGGACTCAGCAACACAGACCAATATAGAATGTCGTCGAGACCACTCGATGACACAACCTTAAGCATTTGTCGTCGAGAGGACTCGACGACACAGAAAAATCTGTGTCGTTGAGTGACTCGATGACACAGATAGAGATGGTGTTTTGTTTGTTTCATTTTGACGGACCGCAACCATCTATCTTCACGGGGGCTTTAAACTTAATGTTGGGGTCTTGGTCCTTTCTATATAAAGACACTTGGAGAAAAGGTTTAGGACACTTTTAAGCCAACTCTCTCTCTCTCTAAGCTCGAGAAAGAAGAAAATTGTGGAAGACGAGAAGGAATCTTTCGGCCATTACTGAAGCTTCAGAGCTCCAAATTGAGAACCATTTCCAAATCCACGGAGAGTTGCCCGATGTGGTTCTTTCTATCCGAATGAAATCTTGGATTCCATGGCGCTAAAGAGACATGCAAAGATAACGATCATTCCTCCTAGTCTTAGGACATGTTTTGGTTCTTTCATCCATTTTCTATGCTTGAATAGGGTTGTCTCTTTCTCTAATTAGTGATGTGTATGACTCCCTTCTGTTCTTCAGAACTTTGAGTCGATTGTGTCCATCCCCGACATTTATTGCATGTAGAAATCCGGTAGACGTACGAATTTAGGCATTTTGTGTGAAGCCTACCTGTGGCCGTTAGCCCGGATCGGTGATGCTTGATTTGTGACATGCTTATAGGTTAAGCCTAAAATGCATGCTGGAGAATGACTCCGTGAGATATGTCATTTATATGTTGAACTTGAGTTGTAGGTGTCTTTTGGAGCGCCTAACGGAAGCCCCATGCTTGGGTTGTGGTTGAATGCAGACCTTCACCACACATTTTTGAAGTGAAGTTGTCTTGGACCTCCTTCATTGGTTGTATTTGTGAAGCATATGTCCTCTTGTAAGGAATAAGTGCGTAGCTTAACTTTCAAGTAGCACTTACATGTGTAAAACCTTTACGGGCCAAGGCGAATCTGTACCTGCATCGCGCTGATGGATCATGACGACTAGAGCACGAGCAAAGCTAAACCGAACCCATTTCCATGCAGATCAGTGAGAGGTCATGGAAGGTGTTCACCTAGACCGGCTAAAAACTCTTTTCCCACCTAAGGTTGTATTGCTTAGGGTGGGTTGGTGCTCATGAAAGATTACATTGTAAGCATGTCTTGGGTGCATGAAATGTGTGGTCGTGAGTACCTACATGTGTGATGCGATGAATTGTTTCTATGTTAGCCTCATATGGTTTCTTAGGCAGCTGCAGGGATCCTCCGGGTGAACCCAATCAACATCATGTACACACTAGGTTACCCTTTCTTTGATGCTCAATCTAGAAGATTGATTGTGCTTGAAACCTCACCCTCTGTAGAGTAGTGATTAGTAGTAAATTATACATATTTTCAGTTTAGTCTTTAGTATAGTTTTTATTAAAATTGTAAATATTTTATGTAAATTAATGAATGAATTATTTGTTTTATTATTTTATGTACTAACTTAGCTCTATTTCTGTTTTACAGTTTTTTTTGTTTTTTTTGTTAGGTCACGCCCCTATGTCATGCCCGTGACATGGGGCGTGTAAAAATAAAATGCCAAGAACTCAGCTTTTAGCCACGTTTAGAGCAAAGTCAGAAAAATGATCAAGTCACACCCTCAGCCACGCCCGTGACCGAGGCTGTGTAGCATGTCATGCCCATGCCTCGACGATCCCGACCTCATCTAGACGAAATGTTGCTCATCTCAGCAATTTGATCAAGTCACGCCCGTGACATATTGGTAACTCCAATGTTCAGCCACCTTTCCCGTCAACTCTTCCAAAGCCATCCAGAAGGCCGACCATTCTGACTTCTCGGACACACTGTAGGTCATGCCCCAGGACACGCCCCAAGACATGCCCATGACTTGGGGTGTGTACATCCAATTGTTTGTCTATAAATACAGAGGTTCTCCTGAGTCCAAGGGTTGAGATTTTTGGTGTGTTTTGAGTGTTTGTGAGCTGCTATTTGAGTGTTTTCCTTGTCTTTTTCTTTATGTTTTTTTAGTAAATGAAATTTTCTCTTTCCTAGTTATTATTCTTAAGGAATGACACGAATCACACTGTTGGTACCAAAAAATATACCTCTAAAACTCACACAAAAAGAAGGATGGAGGGCAATTGCGGAGTGTAGGTTACTTAAGACGAGAGATGCTAAAAAGGAAAACAGGAAGAGAAAAGCTACTCGGATTGATCTCAAAAAGGGAGTACAGAGGAATCTAGAAGCACGGCAGGATTCGAGGTAGAAAAGAGACAGATTTCGAGACCGCTTACACAGGTTGTAAGTTGGAGGCTCGAAGCAAAAGTCCCTTTCCAGGTACCCCTACCCCTCTATTTATAGACGCGGAGGCTGCCCAAACGGGCAGATCCAAAAATTATGGGCTACCCGGGTTACAGGAGAGTCGGGGAAAAGAAAGGAGGTGCTAATAGCAAAAAAGGAGAAAAAAGACCAGACCGCGTGGTCTGGCAATCTGGCTGGAGCTTGACCGCCGATCACTTGGAAGACATCCCTGGACCGGAGAGAGGCGGTCTGGGCGGTCTCACAAATCTGAGACCGCTGGAAAGGATCACCCTGACTGAGAAGAGAGGTCGCGGATTTTCGGGCAAACATAATCCCCGCACATTTTTAAGTTGTGCTGGAACTTCGAAAATGTAAACTTTGACCGTCGAGACCGCGACCGTCATTAATGCGCCGATGGTCTATAAATACGGCTTCCACGGCTTTAGAATTTACAATTTTCTGAAAAGCAGGCGAGCTTGATCTTCGAGCGGTCACCGAAAGTCAGACGGAAACAATCTCTACAATGGTAACCGTGTTATCCCTCCTAAGTAATAAACCTCCAGGAGCGGATTCACCTGAGAAAAAGGAGACCGCCAACTCGAAGAAGGTGGTGAAGGCCATCAAAACTTTGACTAAGGAGAGCACGTCAAAGGAGACCGTGCGAACTTCTCCGAAGAAACAATTTGACCTACCAGAAAATACAGTCTCGCCAACCTATTCTGCTGCTGTCTTATCAAATAGCTCTTCAGGGCCCATATTGAATCTTCCTGACTTTACCATTTCTTTAAGTATCAGAAAACTCTGGAAGCATTCAGTCAGACCGCTGCTCAGCATGGCGAGATTGTATCAACTGAAACTATCCTGGCTGGAATGCAGGAGAAGAAATTTGAAGCCGAGAAGATCTGGCAAAGGATTGCCGATTCCCAGGATTCTGCGAAGACGAGAAAAAGAATGAATTCAAATCCTTCTACTCAAAGCACTGAGAGGAAAAAAATGAAGGAACTAAGGGTGTGATCGCTCCAAAGGCGGTCACACTCCCTGAAGGCGCCGGTCTTAAGCATCCCGTGGATGCTTCTGCGAAGGTAAGTGGCGCGGTCGGCCTCTTTTTCCCTTCTTCGATCTCAGTTTTTTCAAGAGAAGCGGACTCCGTATTGATCGCTTATCTTGATGAAGTTTCTTCTAATGATTCTTCTTTTTCGACAATTCAGGTGGTTGATCCTTCGAGGCCGCAAATCTCCAGACGGCTGCTGCTGAAAAAGAGGTCGCTGATAGGGAGAAGGAGACCGCTGAAGCAGCGGTCAGGCTGAAAGAGGAGATGGAGAGGAAGGAGAAAGAAGAAAATGAGAAGAAAGAAAGAGAGGAGAAAGAGAGGAGAGAAAAAGAAGAAAAAGAGCTGAAAGAAAAAGAAGGGAAAGAGAGAAAAGAAAGAGAAGAGAAAGAGAAGAAAGAAAAAGAAGAGAAAGAGAGGAAGGAAAGAGAAGAGAGAGAGAAGAAAGAAGAAGAAAAATAGAGGAAGGAAAAAGAAGAGAAAGCTGCTCTGATCGCTGCAGAGGAAGAAAAGGAAAAAAAATCGCTCTGCTCACTGCAGAGGAGAAAGAAAAAGAGAAGAAAAAGGCGGTCTTACTGGCTGCAAATAAGAAGAAGAAAAAGATGAAGATTTCCAGGGAGAAAGCAGAGGAAAAAAGCCGGCAGATCGCCAAGGAAAAAGCCGCGCTCTCTAGCGGTCTACCGAACCCTTCTGCTGCTCAAGGAGAGCAACTAGACCAGGCTGCAGCGGACCGCGCAGCAGCGGTCTCTACCCTGCGAACTGGTAAGGCGAAAATGGTTACCAGATTGCTAGAATTTCTTCCTTTGCCCGCTGTTCGACTTGCATCTCCGAAAAGAAAACGTGAGGTCGTCATCATCGAGACTAACGACATCCTTGTTAGCAATGAAGAGTTAAAAAGGAGGAGAAAAGAGGGAGAAAGGTCGCAGAAGAGAGAATTGGAAAGAATGGACCTTGAGCGCTTAAGGGGGTCAGACCGCCACTTATTGACCGCAGAACCTGCGGTCACAAAGGATATAAAAAATGCTTTACGTGACTGCGGTCTCAATTTCTTTCCATGCACTCTTTCTGCGCGAACTCTTTTATTTTTGAACTGCTGATAGTTGAGCTAATCATCAAATTCTTCTGACCGCAGATGATAACGTCGTTGAGATCGAAAAAGGAGAACTCCCCCCTCAAGGGATCGCGATCCCTCCTCAGCTCGCTAATATCCTTACTCCAATGTTTGAGGATATTCGCTCCATGCTGATTCGGGAGCGGATTCACAATGATCAACTCCGCGATCTCGAAGAAAAACTGCGCGTCAGTGAAAAGTAAGTTCATGAGGAGTATGACCTGAAGATTGCCGAGCTCGCTCGAGCGCTTCGAAAAGCGAAAAAGTATACTGAATACTATAAAGGGAAGGTCGTTGCTTTATCTGCTGAGGTCACGATGTTGAGGAGTGGACCTGCAAAAATGACGATGAGGCCGGGAACTTCTGGCGATCATCCAGAAGAGAGACCGCCCTCAGAGATCATAGGGATCCCCATGGAGCAGGTGGATAGGGAGATGTTCAAGATTCATCGAGCTGCGATGTCAGCTAATCAGAATCTGGCGTCTGTCCTGACCGCAGTCAATGAGATGCAAGACATCGCAACCTATGTAGGAAGGAAGCGGTCTTACAAGAAATAAACTTTGGATTTTAATTTCATGCGATCTTGTAATATTTTATTCCTGGACAATCTTGGTTTTGTAATATGTATAATTTTCATTGTTTGCAATCTCTGTGATGCTGTGGTGATTTTATGATTGTGTTGCTCATTTTATCATATTGCTCGAGATGCTGCGGTCTCATATTGAGATCGATTATTTCTGTGTTACCTTTCAATTCTTATGCAGGTTCGGCGATCTAGGTAATTTTACTAGGCGGTCTGTGAAAGAGTAATCATTACGAAAATATCATTCGATTTCTATAAATAGCTTGCCTTAGAATCTTCATTCTACGTTTTCTGAATGGCCCCTAAGTACCGGTCTCAGCGAACTCCAATAACGGTGTCCGCGCGATCTTCCTCTGCTGAGGTCTTTTTGAAAGCCGATCACAAACCGTGCCACCTTTCCAAGGACGAATATATGAACTTCTTGGAGAAGTACATGGTTCAAAATCAGATTGTTGTGAGACCGCCAAGGGACAATGAAGGATTAAATTCTGGAGAGGAGAACAAATTTATTATCCCCATCGATCACTTTGATCTTGGGTTGAAAATCCCTATCCCTTGGGAAATCCTGGAGGTGATGGATTACTATGGATTGGTGTTCGCCCAGCTGCCACCGAACTCGATCGGTCTCTTTAATGTCTTCATCAACTACTTGAGCTCGGAAAGGATCAGATTCACCACGACGCTCTTCCGCGCGACTTTTACTGCAAAAATCTTAAAAGAGGGTCAAAAGAAAGAAGAGTTTAACGGACTGATATATTTTTCTGCTGAAGGAATCAAGATTTTGAATCTTCCTAACAAGGTTTCTTCCTGGACGAAGAGGTTCCTTGTTTTTGAGGGTGATCTCAGCGGTCTCCAGAGCTGACCTTCTCCGCGACCTGAGAGTGTCTTTAGAAAAAATAAAACGTTCTCAGAGGAGGAGTTGAAAATCTTAGCTTTCCTGGCGGCCAAGCGGCTGGACCTCATTCACTACCTAGCGATCTGGCCCGTGATCACTGAAATTTCTCCAGAAGAGAGTGAGTATGCTTCCAGCGGTCTCCCACGATCTCTTCACCATTTCTTATTTTACTAACTTTCTTTTTTCTTCAGCGGCCTTCACGATCCCAGCGAGAGCCCCCGTGTCGCCAACGGAAGAGGTGCTTACTCAAAGGGAGAAGAGATTAAGGAGAGAAGGAGATCGCGAGACCGCTGGGCTCAACACCACACCTGAGACCGCTAGCGAACCATTTCATTTGCTTGGCTTCATGAAAAAACAGAAAGTTATAAAAGGCAAACCCCTTCTCAAATGGGGCGCTAAGGGAAAGACCGTGAGGGTCTCCACCGATCTCCCTCTTTGGAGTGGAAAACTGACCCGCCACGCCTCTGCGGTCACTTCTGCTTTATATGGAAAAAACAATACAGCGGAAGCATACAGTTTCGAGACCGAAATGCTCCCTGACATTTGCGCTCAGGTGACCGCTAGAAGCACGGTTTAAAATCACCACATGGGGCGATCTCTCTGAGGTGCCTTAAAAGAGATTGAGATCCTGCATGAAGAACGAAGAGGAAGATAATTTTTCCTGATATATTCAAACTCTTTATCATGATCGCGCGGTCTAATTATTTTCTTTCTGCAGCAAGCAAGAGAAGCAGCTTATGATCCAGAAAATCCCGAGTTTCAGAAGGCTCTAATACAACATATAAAAGAGACCGCTGATCAAGTGATTTCTGAGACCCGTGACCGCGGCGGCTTTACTGAAGAATTCAAGGATTTTAAATTTGCCGATCTCTTCCCTGAAGCGGCAAGAAAAATTGATGAACAATCAACGACCGTAGAGGAGACCGCTGATGAGGAAGAGGGGGATGTTGAGATTGTCGATGAAGATAGAGCCAACGAGAGCCAATATGTGGCGGGCCAGGATATGAGCTCTGGAGCGGACTCGAGCTATGGATCCAGAATTCCAGGAGGAAGCTTAGAAGAAACATCCGAAGAGACCTCCTCCTCCTCCTCCTCCTCAGATGAGCGGTCCCCCAAAAGATCGAAGAATGAATATATATAAAGTTGTAATTTTTCTTTTTCGAGACCGTGAATTTTGTGACCGGGCGGTCTGATGTACCTGAATATTTGAATAGAAATTTAAATAGAAATTTGTCTTACCTTTCTTCTCTGTGAATGAATATTTTTCTGGTGCTCTTCCTTTTATATGCTGATTGTATTGTTTGTGATCTTGTTATAACGAGATTGAATCCCATTCGATCTCAATGCCTTAGATATTTGTTGACGAATAGGTTTATATTTTAATAGGGTCGATCTTATATTTTTTAGACCGCATTATTGGGAGGCGAAGCCGACTTTGGTTTAGTAAGAACTGAATAGAGGATTTCCCACAACTGACGATCTCTCGTTTTACCACAAGACCATATGAGGCCGCTTATTGCATTTGCGATTTCTGGTGTTAAAAATTGGTCAGTGCAAAAGATGTTAATCTGCTGAAATTGATTCCTGAGGAATTTCAAGTTCGAGCATAATATGCGATCTCTCACTACTGAGACCGCTTCTTCCTTGAAAGAACTTGCCCGAGTAATAAAAACTTGTGTAACAGATAATCAGTGATTCCACATATCTCAGGTCATTCTATCTCTGGAGAGACCATAACCGGCGGCCGTCATTGCTTCAGACCGCTACGAGCCCAGAGATTTTCGCAAATTATTCTCATTAATCTCAGAACTCTTATATTTGAAATTTTTTTAAGCTTTTCATTAGTCTGATATCGTGCGATCTTGATTTTTTCAAACCGCTATTTAGCAAAAATAGAGAACCTATGAACATCTCTGCATATTTTGGAGAAATAAGTGTAATCACTTAGCTTGCGGTCTCAATTCATTCAGACCGCTCATTATAAGAATATTTAGGAGATATTTTTAGATAATGATTCCAAATGCCTTGAGCTCTGTTCAAAAAACTTTTCTGGAAAACCAACCAGTGATTTCTAACGTCCAAGTCCTGCAGGATATCCAGCCGACGGTCTTGAATATTTCAGATCGCTGAAAACCTCTTCTTAAATAAACTCCTGGAGAACCTACCAGCGATCTCTAACTTCCAAGTCCTGGAGGAGATCCAGCCGGCGGTCTTGAATATTTCAGATCGCTGAAAACCTCTTAAATAAACTTCTGGAGAACCTACCAGCGATCTCTAACATCCAAGTCCTGGAGGAGATCCAGGCGACGGTCTTGAATATTTTAGACCGGTGAAAACCCAGAAAAAGACCAAAACAGACAGTCTCCCATTATTCAGACCGCCCCTCAGGTCTCAGGCGACGGTCATATATGATACAGTCCGACTTACCAGAGAAAACCCACAACTGGCGATCACTGATATTTCATTCCAAATTCATTGAAGAAATAATATAGTCTTTCCTTTGCTGGCCTCAATTGCGAGATCAACCTGCCCCACCTTACTAATGAAAGCCTGGCAGCGGGATCTCCCTGGGTAATCCAGCATAACTGTAGGAAGAGAGAAGAAGAGAGACCAGTTACCAACTCAGAATGATCAAAAAAGGGGCATGTGTGGTTATGCCGCGGAGGCTATACCGACATTGCTTTCCCCAAGAAACTTCTTAAGGTTATATCATACAACCATTTTTCTTTGGCTATACTCACACCAATGAGCATTCGATGGTCACAAAACAAGATGATCCATAGGGCAGGTGTGGTCATACCGTGGAGGTTACACCGACATTGCTTTCCCCAGAGAGATCATCAAGACTGTAATGATGTCCTCCTTCAATGCATGACAGAGCTGAACATTCACCTAAAACCTCCTTTAACGTAAAGGTGTGTCAGATGTCAGCTAGGACCCGGCATCCTAAAGTTCCTCCCTATGAGCTTGGCGTGGCACTGCTACGCATATGCGAAATCTCCCCGCTACATGTGGTCCTGACAGATTTTACCACTCAAGCTTCAAGTCGAGGGGGAATGAAGTTGGATCCGTCGATTCCTCCCTTGGTAGGACCTTAGCCTTTGATGACTATTCATTTTTGATACCTTCTTTTTATCATATATATCACAAAAGATTACAAATACATCATCAAAAAAGTTCGAGAGGAGAAGAGCAAGAAAAAGAATGAAAAACTAGATACAAGTATTTAAGAGAAGAAACGCTTGAGGTCGTCCCCACTCCAAGCGTGAGGCAGTTCCTCTCCTTCATTAGTCTGGAGATGATAAGCGCCATTCTTAAGCACTTCTTTTACTATGAACGACCCCGCCTAATTCGGGTTGAGCTTTCCAACTGAGCCAGATCTTGCTGCCGCGTCTACCTTTTTCACGACTAGATCACCAGCAGTGAACTCCTTAATTCTAACATTTTTATCAAAAAATTTTGCCATCCTTCTCTTCACCTCTTCTTGCCTAATTATTGTTGTATCTCTTAATTCTTCGATAAGATCAAGACTACACTTTAGTTCTTCATCGTTCTCTTCCATCCAGTCGCCCTGATTTTGTTAAGATAATAACACCCTCGGGCTTTTTACCTCAAATTCAACGGGAATAAGAGCCTCTGAACCATGAGACAATTTAAAAGGGTTTTTCCTAGTAGCTGAGGTTGGAGTCTTCCTCATGGCCCATAATACTGAAGGTAACTGCTCCGCCCAATTGCCCCTGAGATTTTCTAATTTCTTCTTCAAAAGGTTGATTATGAGTTTATTAGCAGCTTCTACCCAACCGTTACTTCTAGGATGATGCATAGAAGCAAAACGCAACTCGGTGCCAATCTGATCACAAAAATTTATAAGTTGAGCTGTTGAATTGAGAACCATTATCCGTGATAATTGCCATTGGAATTCCATGCCTGCATACTATCTCTCCCCAGATAAAATTTCTCACAACTTGAGTGGTAATTTTGGCCAACGCTTTTGCCTCGATCCATTTGCTAAAATAGTCAATCATTACTATAATGTACCTGCGTTGCCCACTAGCCAAAGAAAAGGCCCAATTAATCCATTCCCCAAACTGCAAACGGCCATGGGGTTGCTATTGATTTAAGTTGCTGAGCCGGTTGATTCTGAAGAGGAGCAAACTTTTGGCATTTGACACACTTCTTCACGAACTTCTCTGCATCCTTCCTCATTTGAGGCCAAAAATATCCCTTCCTTAGAATTCTCTTCTCCAAGGTTCTAGCTCCCTGTCTTAATTTGAACATCCTCAATTCCCAATTCTCTTGCAAATCTGAGGCCGGCCAACAAGGCCTCATACTCTGCTTGGTTATTTGTTGTTGAGAAATATAACTTCAATGCTTGATCTAATCTGACTCCATTTGGATTGATCAAGACAACTCCTGCCCCAGACGAATTCCTCCCTA
Source organism: Dactylorhiza incarnata (assembly GCA_033032865.1). Taxonomy (NCBI): domain Eukaryota; kingdom Viridiplantae; phylum Streptophyta; class Magnoliopsida; order Asparagales; family Orchidaceae; genus Dactylorhiza; species Dactylorhiza incarnata. The sequence continues at coordinate 18,745,115 of JAWHQI010000005.1, forward strand.
AAGCTCCATCGACAAAGATTGTCCACGCAAGAGGCGTCCCACCCTCTTTTTTCGATATAGCTTCACTCGCATCAATTATGAAGTCCGCTAGAACTTGTGCTTTGATCGCTACCCTTGGAATATAAAAGATGTCAAATTCACTAAGTTCTATTGCCCATTTAGCTAATCTCTCTGAATGTTTTGGCATTTCTAAGACATTCTTTAATGGAAGATCAGTGACAACTTGAATCGAATGAGCTTGGAAATAGGGCCTTAACCTCCGTGCTGAAGTCACGAGCATTAAGGCCAACTTTTCGAGAAGTGGATAACGAGTCTCCGCATCTTTCAAAATCTTACTCACATAGTATACTGGAAACTGCTTTCTCTTCTCTTCTCGGACCAACAATGAACTTATTGCATCAGAGCCTACTCCTAGATACAGAAAGAGATCTTCTCCCTCCCTTGGGCTTTGGAGTAGAGGAGTTGATGTCAACTGCCTTTTGAGCTGATTGAAGGCATCATTACACTCCTTCGTCCACTCAAACTTAGCCCCTCCCCGGAGGGTCTTAAAGAAAGGAGCGATTTTATCTCCTGGCCGAGAGATAAAATGACTCAAACCTGCCATTCTCCCTCCTAATTGCTGAACTTCTTTAGGGGACTTAGGAGGTGACATTTCCAAGATGGCCTTTACCTTATCTGGATTAGGATCTAACCCCTCCGGAGTGAGGAGATGACCAAGAAATTTTTGTTTGCTTGCTCCAAAAACACATTTCAGCGAGTTCAGCCTCATATTAAAAGCTCTAAGAGTTGCAAATGTCTCCATTAGATCGCTAAGGTGAGATGAAAACGATTTGCTTTTTATTAGGAGGTCATCAACATAGACCTCTAGATTTCTTCCTTTTTGGCCTTTAAAAACAGTATCCATCATTTTTTGATAAGTTGCTCCAGCATTTTTTAGCCCAAAGGGCATCACGAGATAACAAAAACAACCGTCATTTGTGATAAACGAGGTGTGAGGGATATCGCGCCTATGCATTCTAATTTGGTGATAGCCTGAGAATGCATCTAAAAAGCTCATGCAGGAATACCCAACCGCAGAATCCACTAAAGAATCTATCCGAGGCAAGGGGTAACAATCTTTCGGACAAGCTTTATTTAGGCTTCGTTTGGTTCGGCTTATTTGCTCCGGTGAGTTTGGACAAAAACGTCATTGCCATACCAAACATTTTATGCTTATAACTAGTTTCTTTTCTTGATAATGATAATAACATTTGTCATACCAAACATACATTCTATGACAATGACAATTTTGTCCAAACTCACCGGAGCAAATAAGCCGAACCAAACGAACCCTTAGTTTTGTAAAATCTACACACATTCTCCACTTTCCACCAGGTTTTTTTAACCATTACGACATTCGACACCCATTCCGGGTACTGGATTTCTTGAATGAACTTGGCCTTCATCAACTTCTCCACCTCCTCTCGAATCAGCTGAGCAAGGGTCATCGCTACGGACTTCTTCTTTTGCTTGATAGGAATAGAATTGGTGTCGATGTTGAGGTGGTGGCATGCGATATCTTAATTAACTCCTGGCATGTCATCAGCTGACCAGGCGGAGACATCCAGATTCTTCAAGAGACAAGAGATGAGCCGACTCTTGTCAGCTTCAGGTAGTTCAGCATTGATGGAGAGCTTCTTGCTCTCATCTCCCTCGCTGATGGGCACACCTTGAGTCGCTTGGGCAAGTTTCAAGCGAACTCCATCTCTTTCATCTTCTTCTTCAGCTTCTTCCGCAACTTTGACCTGGTCAGGAGTTTGAGGTGCTGAAGACATCTCAGCTACCTGGGGATAAGAAGATACGATCACGTTGACCGTTTTGACATAACATTCTCTGGTCTTCTTCGGATCACTCCTGATCCGGTGTTGCTTGCCATTCAAGGCGAATTTCACGGCTTGATGGTAGGTTGACACTACCGCTTGATATCCATTCAGAACGGGCCTTCCGAAAATTGCGTTATAGCTGCTCGGAGCTTCAACGACTATGAACTTTACAAGCTTCACGATGCCTCCCAAAATCACCGAGAGGGTGACGACTCCTTCCACTTCCTTCTTTTCTCCCGAGAAACCATAGGGAGGTCCCTCCGTGGAGAGAGGAGTCTTCCCCGTATTCAAAGCTTCGAAAGCAGGCTTGAAAAGCACGTTCACTGAGCTCTCAGTATTGATTAAGATCTTCTCTATGGTATAATTCTCGATAACTGCTTTAATAACGACCGCATCGTCGAAGGGATTGGAGGTTGGAGAAAGGTTCTCTTGCCCGAAGGTGACCGTTCCTCGGACTGGAGCTGAGGAAGTGACAACAACTTCTGATTGAAAGACCCTTTTGAGACTAGCCTTCCTAGAGGATTCTGGTCCTGCCCCTTCGTGGATGCAGAAAAGATGGTCCAAATCACCTTCATCATCCGCATCCACACACTAATTGGGAAAACCGATGTTACCGAGGTGGCCAACATCATCTACTTCTTCACATTCCCAATGGGTTTCCACCACCTCCTTTCTCTTGGAGGTCGAGGCCTTGGAGGGGTCACTTTTCTGGAAAAGATCCTGGAGCTTTCCCTCTTTCAGAAGTCTCTCTACTAGCAAGCAAAGAGCTCTACAAGCCTCGGTCAAATGACCTCTCTCCCTGTGGTACTCACAGTAGAGAGCCAGATTCCTTGACTTTGGATCTGAATTGAGCGGACTGGGCTTCTTGTAGAAGGGTTGCTTCTGAAGAATCTGGACCACCTCACTCATAGAAACACCAAGTTCTGTAAAGGACTCTTGGAAGTCATTATAGAATGGTTGAACAGTCAGAAGGGGCGACTGAATATACTGAATTTGATGAACCGGAGTGACTTGCGAAGCTGGGGCAGCAGGGGTTGGCAACAGAGGTCCCTTAGGCTAGAACTGCTGATTTCCCTGATTGGAGCGGTGATTGCGGAAGTTTCTTCCTCTTGGAGCGGGAGGTGGGAACTCTTAGTACGGCTTTGACGATGATGGAGCTGGATAAAATCCTGCGGAACCTTTCTGAACGACCTTGCTGGTCAGGTTAGAGACATAGGCGGGGTTGTTGATTTCCCCTTCTATGTGACGATTGACGATGCTGATCAATTCTTGATAAGAGCTGTGCTCTCTTGTGGTGATCTCAAACTTGAGGGGACCCTCCTGCAAGCCATTAATCAGAGCCGGCATATAGAGAGCGGGCTCTACATCCCTGATTCCCAGAATTTCTTTTTGAAAGCGGTCGATGAAACGAGCCAAAGTCTCGTTTTCTCCTTGCTTAATCTTGAAGAGGGCCGCATGACCACTCTTCCTCTTCTTAGAGGTCGCAAACCTCAGAAGAAGTTCATGCCTCAGGACGGCAAAGCTCGGGATGGATCAGGAAGGCAGCTTGTTGAACCATTCCCTAGCAGATCCATCAAAACAGGTGATCAACAATTTACACCTCACAGCATCTGAGATAGTCCTGAGAGTGACGACGGATTCAAAGGCCTGTAGCTGAGAAACTGGGTTGCTATCCCCGGAGAACATAGGGAGTCGAGGCTCTCTGAAGCCATTGGGAATGGGCTCCCAACGTACTTTGTCAGAAAAAGGAGAGGGCTCCTCCATCTCAACAATGTCAGAAGAAGCAGGAAAAAGAGCAGGAGGGGCCGGAGGATAGACATAATCCTCTTGGAAATTCAGGGTATGGGCTGGAGGCCCCTGAGATGCTTCTCTAAAGGAGTCACGACGGGCTGCGAACTCCCCTTGCTGAGATCGCAGAGGAGCTGCAGGCTGAGGGCTCGCACGGTCACGAGGGTGATCGCTAGACAAGCGGTCAGGGGTGGCGATCTGACCTGGATGGGGAAGGATTCTCTGGAGATCGCTACCAGAACCTGGCTCATGGCTTCGATCTGCTTAGCCGAATCTTGCTGAGCCCGGACGACCTCCTGGCGATCTCGGGCGATCTCCTACTGAGATCGCACAATTTCCTGCTAAGATCGCGTGATCTCCTGCTGAGCTTGGGCAGTTTCTTGCCGAGCTCGAGCAGCCTCCCGGAGTGCTTGCTCGACGCGCAGCTCGAAACGACGCTCAAGGGCTCCTAAGGGATTCGAGTCGAGGGGAGGACGACTTCTGGAAGACCGGCGAGCTCGCATCCTGCGATCGGTGTCTACTCGATTCACCTAAACACTCCTGATCTGAAGGTCGCGTGTTCGTTCTGTTGGTACAAAAAATGTATCTCCAAAACTCACACTAAAAGAAGGATGAGGGGCAACTGCGGAGTGTAGGTTACTTAAGACGAGAGATGATAAAAAGGAAAACAGGAAGAGAAAAGCTACTCGGATTGATCTCAAAAAGGGAGTACAGAGGAATCTAGAAGCAGGGTAGGATTCGAGGTAGGAAAGAGACAAATTTCGAGACCGCTTACACAAGTTGTAAGCTGGAGGCTCAAAGCAAAAGTCCCTTTCCAGGTACCCCTACCCCTCTATTTATAGACGCGGAGGCTACCCAAACAGGTAGATCCAAAAATTATAGGCTGCCCGGGATACAGGAGAGTCGGGGCAGAGAAAAGAGGTGCTAATAGCAAAAAAGGAGAAAAAAGACCAGACCGCGCGGTCTGACAATCTGACTGGAGCTTGACCGCCGATCACTTGGAAGGCATCCCTGGACCGGTGAGAGGCGGCCTCACAAATCTGAGACCACTGGAAAGGATCACCCTGACTGAGAAGAGAGGTCGCGGATTTTTGGGCAAACACACACCTAGAGGGGGGTGGGGGTGAATAGTGTGATGGGTGATTTATGATATCTTTTTCAAATTAAAAACACAAAGCAAGCAATCACAGAAGACACGTTGATTTATAGTGGTTCCCTAAGAGTTGGGTAATCCACTTTCCCCCTTCACCTATCTAGCAATGTGCTAGCCTAGGCAATCTCCTCCCAAACTCAGAACTCAAACAGAGTCCCTACCTCACTCTTTATAATATCAGACTTACACTCATATCTCTACAAATAGATCCTACACTCCGATCACTCAGATCACCAGGATCCAACCTCAAATTCTCACAAGAATCCTACACTCAGATTCCACAGGAATCCTACACTCAGATCACCAAGATCCTACCTCAGATTCTCACAAGAATCCTACACTCAGATTCCATAGGAATCCTACACTCAGATCACAATGATCTTACACACTGTTTATAAATGTAAAGTGGTTTACAATAATAGACTCGGTAGAAAATAAGATTTAGATCTTGAGTCTTCAGTAGAGGTCTAGCAGTAGACTTCTTCTCCCTTGATAGATAATAGAATGAAACTTGTTAATAGAGATCTATAACAAGAGAATTAACAGCAGCATAAATCCCTCTTCTTATATTCAACAAATATTTTCTTCAGGACTCTTGAGAACTTAGAAGGATCTTTCTCTTGATAGCAGAGAGAATTAAAATTCCTTTCTGTCGATTCTTATGTATGCTGTATATCATTAGTCTCAATAGTTCAAATCTTCTCCTTTTATAATGGTGCTTTAGAGATGTATTTGGGAAGATATAATTTTCTCTGAATTTGAATCTTCAAATTTAATCAGAAAAGGGAATATTTCAAATTTGACTTAAATAGGAATATTCCACATATGGTAAGTATGGACCAGAATGGAATTGATAACTCTGTCTGATATTCCTGTCATAATAATTGATTATACTATTCCATAAATAATTCTTCAACGAATTTATTCCATTAAGATCTTCCATAGATGTACCGTTTAAATGCTCCTTGATTGGCGTGAAGGAGGTCGGAGAATTAATGTTGTTACGTGCTATTCAAGCACTCATAATAGTTCTGAATGAATTGAAGTCTGTCCCATCGATGTTGAGATCATCCCGCTGATCGACATTGATCCAGTCGATCCTTTCTTCAGTCGATTATCAGAATAGATAGTCTGTCCCGTCGATCGATTCTGTCGACTCATCTTTCGTTGATGTTTTGAGTTTAATCGACATACCGTCCCGTCGATTTATTTCTTGAACTAATTTCTAACTTTCACAGCCTTCTGAATTCAGTAGTTTCTTTGAACTTTTCAGGTAGAGTCTGTCTCAAGCATTATCAGAGTTTTATCAAGCATAATAAGTTTATTATTATGTAAATGTTCTTCTTCAAATCTGGAATCGTGGGTATCAAATTCCCAACAATCTCCCCCTATTTGAAGAAGTCGGAACCTCATATAATAATAAGTTTTCAGATTTAATCACTTTCACCATTGGCCTTCCTCTTCTGCCTTGAAAATCCTGGGCTTTGGGATATATCTTGGAGGCACTGGTCCATCAGTCTTGTTCTACCAATGGAGTTTCCTTTTAGTGTCTTGATCATCATGCTTTTTTCAACTCAGCTGAGTTATAGAATCTTTCCTTGTGCAGTCATTTTGTAAGACCCCATTTCAGGTAGGTAAATTTCTGGAGTTCTTAGCGCTGTCGCCCAGGCGACAGTGGCTGTCGCCCGGCGATAGCGTTGTCGGGTGGCAGCTAACGCTGGCGACAAGGTGACTGGGGTCATGTAGCAGTGTGGCTGACTGGTCAAAGTCGGTTCTTAACGCTGTCGCCTAGGCGACAGTGGCTGTCGCCCGGCGACAGCTCAAAGTTGGACTTTGTGGCCGAAATCAAGGGCATTGATTGCACTTTGACTTTGGGGGCTGGTTTTGGCTTGGGGGGCTCAGTGGCAGCATAGAAGGCCGAAATCTCCCTTCTTTCTCATTATTTCCTTAAGTGTTTAAGGAGGAGAGAGAAAGAGAGAGAGAGAGGGAGAGCTTGGAGAAGAAGAAGGAATAGTGAACCCTAGCTTGGAGCTTGGGTTTGGAGGAGCTACACTCATCCAATCCCTTCATCGTTGGTGGCTACGCGTAGAGGAGGGCAAGACGCTCCTTTCCATCCGTGCCAAAAGTCGAGTCATGGGCTCAAAGCGGCGTTTAAGGGTAACGAACTCTTCTAACCCCTTTTGGACATGTTCTAGTCCTTTCCCATGCATCGTTGAGGCACCTACCCAAAAGGGAGAGGTCGTGGCCTCCGACCGGTCGATTTGTGCTATCCCCGTCAAAGCTTGCATACATATAGAGTCCGTGCATAATACGGACGTAGGCGCGCTGTGTGAAGCCCATCCGAGACGGTTCGTCCGGATTGGTGATGCCTTGTGGTATTGTGCGTGCTCAGGGAAAACCCCGTGTTGTTATCCTGCTTCATAGGACTAGAGAGTGCTACTGCATCCGCATCAACGCCTGGGGGTGTGCGCCGGGAAGCACCCGAAGTTGGATGCAGAAAATGAGTTCTGCTCACTGTCGCCAGGCGACAGTGACTGTCGCCCCGGCGACAGCTCCCGGAATTGGTTCTGGTGACTGTTTGGTGTTCTGAGGCAGTGGAAGTGCTACTGCATGCGCAGCAACGCCTGGGGGTGTGCCCCGGGAAGCACCCACAGCTGGAAACTAAAAGTGGAATGTTGTCCACTGTCGCTAAGCGACAGTGACTGTCGCCCAGGCGACAGCTCCCAGACATGGGTCTGGTGATGTTTGTTGTGCCCACCTGTTGAGGGGACCTGTGGTCGGCATGCCCGACCCGTAAGGGTGTCCTGGTGGATGACTTAGCGGCCCGTGGAGCCAGCTAATTGAGGATACCTGGGCTGAGGGGACGCCATACCTGCATTTCGTGTCGTACAACGAGTGTGTGAACAACGGGCATTTGGCGTACCAGCACCCGAACCATTGCAGCATCTGATTAGTAAGGCTCGAATAGCATGTCGGGAGGCGATGGGGAAGAGTCTTCAGACTGCGTAAGTTCACAATTAAAGCACGGGGGAGCCCTGGTATTCGGGCCGCCGACTTTAGCCTCGAAGGGCAAAACCATCAAGAGTGGATGGTGGTGGAAGGCGTAGTACACCAAAGAGTGCCTGAGTGCACGAGACGTGGAGGCCATTCCCACGTTTGTGTTGTTGCATATGTATGAAATGTTGTGGGCTCGTCTAGTCGCACTCTTAGATATGCATATGCTGTTGAGACTGTTTTGCAGGGACGGTTAGCACTGCCACCCCCTCGAAGGGGTGGCGTTGTTATAAATTGGTCAGCTTTAGCTGACCGTTGCCCTGTTTTGCCACCATTTTTGGTGGGCTTGTTGTATAGGTGCTGGACCGAGCGGGAACTTGGCGGGCTGAAGCCCCTGCGCTGCTGCGGCCTTTGAAGGCCTTTGATGTTCCTTCTGTTTTTCATATATGGCCGGCCTGCGCGCCGATGTTGGTAAACTGTAAGGCCGTCGTGCCTCTTTTGTGTTGTAAAACATTTTATTCCAAGTTAATAGAAGTGGACATACCCGAGTTCGGGTCTTGTGGTTTACAATTCTGTCTCTCTCTCTTTTACTTCCGCATAGAATGCTCTGAGTTAGGCTTCGTGGTATAGTGTCGTTGTTATTCCATTAAGTGACGTTCCCATTTGTTTTATAGTATATGGCGTGGGGCCCCGGCCGGACCTTCTGCTATATGCTTTCGAACGGATGGGGGATGTTACAAATTGGTATCAGCTACTAGGGTTCCGTATCCTTCTAAGGAATTCGTGGACGAATTCTTTTAAGGGGTGGTGAGCACGTGTGTGCGCTACCGTTGAGACGTAAAATAAACCCAAAAATGTCCACTTAGGAATAAAATGCAACAACAAACCAACAATAATTGCATGATTTTGGAACCTGAGTGTTCCTTTTGTTGTTAGTTGCGACTGTGCTGTCGCCTAACTGTGTGTTGCACTTGTGTAGGGCACTCGAAGTGCAGCGGGACCGTCGCGTCCCCGTGATGTGCATGAGAGTAGTGGGTCTGCTGAGGCCCCTACAGCTCCGTCTGCTGAGTTGGTTCGGCTAGTTACTGAAGCCGTTTTAGCTGCGTTGAATGGCCAGCCTGAAAGGCAAGGCCAACCGCCAGTGCAAGAGGTGGCCCCTGAGCCACTAAGAGTGGAGAAAGTCCCAGTGAGGCGTGCTCCTAAGCAGCAGCTGAAGCATTTTCTGGGATTTCGACCTCCTCCATTTACCGGGGTTGAATCCCCAGCTGAGGCTGAAGACTGGTTGTCGCATGTGAAGCGAATTCTGACAGCGACACAGTCGGAGGAAGCGCAGAAGGTGACCTTTGCTTCTTTCTTGCTAGAAAAGGAAGCTAGGCGGTGGTGGGATGAGGTCGAGAGGCGCCAGTTCGCGGGAAGGCGACTGGTTGATGTGACGATGGAAGAGTTCTCGAGAATCTTCCTCGCAAGGTATGTGCCTCAGTCGCAGCAGATCACGATGGAGAACCAGTTCTTCGCCCTAACACAGGGTGGTAGACTGGTTGATGACTACTTGCATGAGTTCACCCGCCTCGGGCGCTATGCTGGAACTTCTTTCGATGATGAGGAGAGAAGGGTGAACATGTTTTATGGAGGTTTGCGTACTGAGTTGCGGCATCTTCTGACAGGGCCGTTGACGTAGAGTTTGTTGGAACGACCCTTTCTATTTTGGGCTAGGATCACTTTGTACTGATTAGGATCAGTTGACCCCATTGTATAGTTTAAGGGTCAAGTCTTTAGGCTGATAAACTAGCTAGAAATTAAGATTAATCAAAGGCTTTCAGCGTTCGACGAATGACCAGCAGCGCTCGACATATGGCACGTGGGGTTCGACAAATGTCTAGTATCGTTCGACAAACAGTTCTAAGCAGACTGAAGTACTACTGCCAGTTACAGCACTCGATATTCACTGATCAACGTTCGACGAATGACTAGCAGCGCTCGACAGTTTCTTTTTCTTCTTTGGCCAGTGTTCGACATATTCTGGACAGCGCTCGACAGATGGCTCCCAGCGTTCGACAGATCATTTATTGAATTCCAGATTTATTATCAGTCACATTCTATTCTGTCCTAACAGCAAAACGACGACTATAACGGATCTATTCAATATCTTTGGATATATTCTGACAGATAAGGAAGGACATTTAAAACTCAATTAATATATTCCTTTCCTTTCTTTTTCCCAGACAGGAATAGCCGTTGACATTTAATGAAATGGAATCTTTTCACGACCAAGGAACAAAAGGACCTGGCAGAGTCATTTGAGCCTTGTTGTTATTTCCAAGAACGTCAACAGAATTCAAAAAAAGGGATATATATATATAGAAATAAAAAGAAAAGAAGATACACAAAAAGACATATATACAGACATATATACAGAGATACACAGAGATATATGCAAGTAGTGATCTTCTTCCTCTTGTTCTTTATTTTTCGACAAGTAGCACACAAAAACCTCAGAGAACATCATCAAGAGGATCTTTACTCAGAATCTGCTGCAAAGATAGATCTTCTAAAAAGAGCAACAAACAATCTGAAGAACCCATTCTTCCAGATTAATCTGCTACAGGAGATTTTCGTTTTTCAAGAGAAAGCTTCTCCATCTTCTGTCAAATAATTCTATCAGACAGGGGGAGCCTTACGACTACATCTACTAGAATCTTCTCTCAGCATCTTGACAGAGAAGAACACTACAAACTCTTTCTTACCTCTCTTGTACAGGGTTATAACTCCCTTCAAAAGTTAATCTTGGTGACAGGGCACCTTTACAAAAACCTGCACCTTGGTTAGAGCACCTTATCAACAGCTCACCTGGTGTGTGGACACCTTATCAAAATCACCTGGTTTGAGGGCACCTTATCAACCACCTCCTAGTGGATTCCTACCAAGGGTGGTAGAAGAGTAGACGTACCCAGTTTTTGGGAACTACTATAGCTCTTTGTGTCTTCTGTGGTTAATTATTCTTTGTGCTTGTGCTGTTTGATTTCTTTCATTTACCTTCTCTGTTTATTTAATTCTCACACTAATTATACTCATAGATATATATAACACTATTTTAATTCCGCTTTAAAACTAAGGAAAAATTTTTAATACTCTATTCACCCCCCCCCCCCTCTAGAGTAATTTAAGATTTGACCTCCACTTTCAATTGGTATCAGAGGAAGGTTGATTCTTTACAGACTAACATCTGAATCACAAAGATCAACCAGATCTTAATTTGTCTAGAGCTCCTTTAACCAAGAACTTTATAACATTCAAAACTCATGGCACAAAACAAGGAGTATTCTAGCACAAGAGCTCCCATGTGCAATCTCAATAAGTTTGCACTATGGAAAGCAAGGATTAGGCTTTATATGAACTCTATTGATGAGGAGATTTTTAATGTTATTCTTACAGGACCTCCAGCACCTACAGCAACAACCAACACTACTGCAGCAACAGACAACACTGCTGTTCCACCTCCTGAGTGGACTGAGGCTCAGAAGAAGCAAAGAAATGCAGATGCAAAAGCCATGAACATTCTAGCCTTAACTATGTCAGATGACATATTCCAAAAAGTTGTTGAGTGCACCTCAGCAAAAGAAATCTGGGAATCACTCAACAACATGGTGGCAGGTTCAGCAGATGAGAGGAAAGATAGAAGATCCCACCTGATCTCTCAATATGAGAACTTCAAGAAGGGAGAATCAGAAAATGTTGCTGATATGTACAATAGGCTCAGTCTCATAATAAATGAGCTGAAGTCTCTGGACAAAGTGATCTCACTCACAGAGATCAATGACAAAATTCTCATGTGCTTTCCCAGCACATGGGACTCCAGAATCTGGCCAATCAAAGAAGCCAGAAGCCTAAATGAGATCACCACTGAAGCCTTGTTGGGCAAGCTCAAATCTTATGAGCAGCTTGTCAAGAGTAGGGAAGTTGAAGAATCTACCTCATCCCCAGCACTCAAGAAGGAGAAAAGCATAGCCTTCAAAGCTGCAGAAGAAGAAGGATCAACTCCTAACAAAGAGGAGTTGATGAGCTTCATAGCCAAAAGATTCTATAATATGGCTAAGAAAGATTTCAAGAAGAAGTCATCCAGAAGCCATGACAAGCCAAGGTATGACAAAAATCATTCTAATGAAATTATATGTTTTGGTTGTAGGAAGCCAGGACATATTGCTCCTGAATGTCCAGAAAATCAAAACAAAAAGGACAGAAAGGAGAGAAAAAGAGAAAAGGAAGAAAAGAAAAGATCCAGCAAATCTTCCTCCCATTCACACAAAAAGAAGGGAAGAGGATTTGTAGCAACATCCTGGAGTGAAACAGAATCTGAATCAGAATCCTCATCTAGTTCTTCTGATGAAGAAGAAACAAAAGAAAACAGCCAATGTCTAATGGCAATTTATGACTCAGACTGTGAGTCACAATCTGAATCTTCATCAAGCTCCAATGATGATGAAGAAGAAAAGAGCTTCTGCATGATGGCAATCAATGCCTCAGCCAGCAAATCTGATGAAGAAAATTCAGAATCAGAAGAAGAAAATGATGCAGATCAGGTAATGTCTGGTTTTGATTTTACCTCAGAAGAATTCAAAGCTGAATTCAAAGTCCTTTGCTCAGATCTACTCAACTCTGAGAAAGAAATAATCTCACTCAGATGTAAGTTAGCTGAAACAAAAGAGATGGGTGAAGAAAATGCAAATCTTAAGAGAGAATTGGCTGCCTCCAGAGAACACATTATTCTCATTGAGAATAAACTTTCTGAGGCCAAGAAATTTGAAGAATCCCTAAATGGGAGAAGTATCAAACTGATGGACATCACAAGCACAGTCAATGCTAGACTCAATAATAGCAAGCTGGGCTTGGGTGCCTCATCAAGTGAACCATCTCTGATTAAGAGAAATATCCTTTCCTCACCTATAAAATTTGTTTCTGCTCAAGGCAAAGAAGTTGTAAAAAGAGATAAAGATATTTCAAGCAAGTTTGTTAAGGATAAAAGAATTCAAAAGAATTCGTCGAACGGAGATCGACAAAAAGGTTCAAATTTGTCGAACGGAGCTCGACGAAATCTGAAAACAGATTTTCAGTATAGTTATCAGATGAACAATAGTCGACCAATTTATCCAAACTTGTCGAACAGATACTATACAGAAAATACTAGAAATCTTACTTCCAAACAAACTAAAAATCCTTTCACTGAATGGATAATACCTCCAAGGAGATATCATCCACAAGCCTATAAGAGCCAGCCTGAAATGTCATTTATCTCTGAATTTTGTGGTAACACAAAAGGACCCAAGGTAGTCTGGGTCAAAAACAACTAGTTTATGTTTTTGTCCTTGCAGGTACTCGGCCATCCAAGACTAAATCAAAAATGGTACTTGGATAGTGGCTGCTCCAAGCACATGACAGGAAACAAGGCCAATCTAAAAAATTACAAGGCACAGCTTGGACCCAAAGTGATCTTTGGAGACTCCAACTATGGTCAAACTAAAGGCTTTGGTCAAATCAAGGTTGGAGCAGTAACATTCAAAGAAGTCACCTATGTGAAGGGTCTGAAGCATAACCTCATCAGCATAAGTCAGTTATGTGATGAAGGTTATCAGGTAACCTTTAATAAATCAGAATGCATTATCAAGTCATTTGACAATGTCATTGTTTTATCAGGTATTAGACAGGGTAATATATATTTAATAAATTTCAATTCCTCTAAATCAGAAATTTGCCTGTTTAATGAGCTAAGCAAACCTAGTGAATTATGGCATAAAAGATTAGGACATGTAAATCTCAGAACAATTGCCAAGCTATCTAAAAATAATCTAGTTAGAGGCTTACCATCAGGAACATATAAAAAGGAAGGTTTGTGTAGAGCATGCCAGCTAGGAAAACAAACCAAAAACAGTTTTAAATCTTTATCTAAAAGTGATTCACCTAGAATCTTATTCTTACTACATATGGACCTTTTTGGACCTATAACAATAAAGAGTTTAGGAGGGAAGTCTTACACTCTAGTTATTGTAGATGACTTCTCTAGATTCACTTGGGTATTCTTTTTGAGAGAAAAGTCAGATAACTTTAAAGTTCTTACAGACTTTCTTAAGAGCATACAGATTGAATACTCTACTGTAGTTGCATTGATCAGAAGTGATCATGTCACTGAGTTTGAGTCTCTTCTTATGCAAGAATTCTGTGAGAAGGAAGGTATCAGGCATTGCTTCTCAGCTCCTAGAACTCCTCAACAAAATGGGGTAGTTGAAAGGAAAAATAGAACCCTAATTGAATCAGCAAGAACATTGCTTGCAGATGCTAATTTGCCACTATCTTTTTGGGCAGAAGCTGTTAGCACAGCAAACTATGTTCTGAATAGAAGTTTGATACACAAACTTAAGGGTAAAACTCCCTATGAATTACTTAAAGGGAAGAAACCTAAAGTTGACTATTTCAGAACTTTTGGTTGCAGGTGTTTTGTTCATAACAATGATAAGAAATACCTTAGAAAATTTGAACCAAAATCTGAAGAAGGAATTTTCTTAGGATATTCAATAATTAGCAAAGCATATAGGGTATTTAACAAGTCCTCTCTTAAGATAGAAGAGTCCATGCATGTTTCCTTTGATGAAACTAACATGTTTTACAAGGAGAAGAACTCTTCTACCAAGAATGCTTTACAGGTACCAACTCTATGTGAAGAGCTTGATGGGCTAAATCTACAGTCAGGAGATCCAATGCAACCATTAGCTCAAAGTCTTGAAGATAGTGAAGAAGAAGATCATTCAGATCTTATTGATTATCAGAATCATGCAACAACAGAACATCCTCCACAGGATACAGTTACTGAGCAAAATTCCCAAATAAATATCACTGCAGAATTAACTCCAACTGTTGACCACATCACAGTTAGAGATCACCCAATTTCACAAGTGATTGGTGATATTTCTACAGGTGTTCAGACAAGACATCAACTGTATCAAAATCAGATGCATACTTGCTTTCTATCACAAGTTGAACCTCAAACCATAAAAGATGCAGAACAAGATCCAAATTGGATTCTTACAATGCAAGAGGAACTTAACCAATTTGAAAGAAACAAAGTTTGGGATTTGGTTCCAAGACCAAGAGGCCATCCAGTCATTGGTACCAAGTGGGTCTTCAGGAACAAACTTGATGATCAAGGAAATATTGTGAGAAATAAAGCAAGACTTGTAGCTCAAGGATACTCACAGGAAGAAGGCATAGACTATGATCAAACATTTGCACCTGTGGCAAGACTTGAAACCATCAGAATATTTTTAGCATTTGCTGCATACAAACAATTTAAGGTATATCAAATGGATGTAAAAAGTGCATTCCTAAATGGAGACATCAAAGAAGAAGTTTATGTGGAACAACCACCAGGTTTTATCTCTCCAACTCACTCTTCTTATGTATTCAAGCTTAATAAAGCTCTCTATGGTCTCAAACAAGCTCCCAAGGCATGGTATGAGACCTTAGCAAATTTTCTATTAGAAAACAATTTCTGTAGAGGCCTAGTAGATAAAACCTTATTTTTCAGAATACATAAAAAACAAACACTGCTAGTTCAAATATATGTAGATGATATTATTTTTGGATCTACTGATTCAAATTTATGCAAAAAGTTCTCTAAACTTATGCAATCTAAATTTGAAATGAGTAGCATGGGTGAATTATCATACTTCCTTGGTCTTCAAGTGAAGCAAACCACATCAGGAATTTTCATTTCCCAATCCAAGTATGCTAAGGAATTAGTAAAAAGGTTTGGAATGTCTGATTCCTCTCCCATGAAAACACCCATGGCCTCTAATGCTGTCATCAATGCTGATGAATCAGGGAAACCTGTTGATCAGAAAATGTATAGAGCAATTGTTGGATCATTACTATATTTGACAGCTAGTAGGCCTGATATAATGTTTGCTACCTGTATTTGTGCTAGGTTTCAAGTTAATCCTAAGGAATCTCATCTATCTTTATTAAAAAGAATTTTAAGATATATAAAGGGTTATCCTAATCTAGGTCTCTGGTATCCAACAACATCTGAATTTGAATTAACTGGATTCTCAGACTTAGATTATGCTGGATGCAGAGTAGACAGAAAAAGCACATCAGGAACTTGTCAGTTTCTTGGTGATAGGCTTGTGTCTTGGTTTTGTAAGAAGCAAACAACTGTGTCCACGTCAACAGCTGAGGCAGAATATATTGCTGCAGGCAGTTGCTGCTCACAAATTCTGTGGATACAAAATCAACTTCTAGACTATGGAATCAACTTAAATCAATCAATCATATTTTGTGACAATACTAGTGCAATAGCTATAGCACAAAATCCAGTTCTCCATAGTAGGACTAAACACATAGAAATGAGGCACCACTTTATCAGAGATAATGTGGATAAAAATAAAATTTGCCTACAATTCATCTCCACTGATTTACAAAGAGCAGATATTTTCACCAAACCTCTGGATGAAAAGAAACACATCTTCTTTATGAATCAACTGGGAATGATAGATGGAGACTCAATCTGCTGAAGATTATTTGTTCTAACCCAATTTTCGTCGAATGAAGAACGACAATATTTTTTTTGTCGAACGATGGTCGACGAAAACCTACATCTTAAGAGTCAGTGAAGAAAATCCCATTTGTCGAACGGCGCTCGACGAAAAAGACCTTTTAATCCTTAAAGTCGGTTCAACTTCAGAATTAATTAGGTTTTGCCGAACAGCGCTCCTCGAACTCTCCTCCCTATTTCCTCGACTATATAACACCTATTTTACTTCATTCTAAGTTCGCGCCTACAGAAATCGTTTTCCTTCAGTTCCCTATTGCACTTGATCTTTCTCTTCTCTTGTAGGAACAATGGCGATTCCTCAGGCCTCTCTGCACCCAATGAAGTTTGACGCAGGTTTTGACATTGACATGGACTCATTTGCACAGTCAGACCAAATCTTCAAGGATATTCTTCAAATGCTGTATGAACAACATCTAAGGAAATTTCTAAGCACCAGGCAGAAGATAGCTGTTGCAGAGATAAAAGAATGGGTTTTCACTGCAAAACCAGTCGATGAAAGCTTGTCGGGAACAATCGCAGGTCATCATGTCTCTCTCTCTCCCACCATCCTTACTGAAATCTTTGGTCTTGCAAACGGTGAAGATGAATTAGACATAAGCTCAAATGAATTTGATGAAGCTTTAGTCAAAATGGGCCATTTGACTGGAAACCCTAGCCACATTCTGAAAAAGAACATGTCTCAGAACTACAAGTTCTTAGCAGATATTGTTGGGAAAGTCCTGCTGGGCAAGACTTCTGGACATGACTATATCAGTAGGCACCAATTTCTATTAATGGTGGCCTTAATGGAGAAGAAGAAAGTCAACTGGGGATCAATCCTTTTTGACCTAATTAAAAAGAAGAATTCTACAGAGAATGTATGCTTTGGAAGAATCTTAGGAATCTTCTTGCAGGAAAGGCATCCAGAACTTTTGGTGTCACCAAAAGTAACAATAAATGCCAGCAAGAGGCTGACCTCAGCACTCTTTGCTAAATGGGACAGAATAATTCCCAAGAAGAATACAGGAGCTGAGGCCTCCAGAAAAAGGAAAGCTTCTGAGAACACAAGGACTGATCAAGTCACTCCCTCTACACCTCTAGAAGATCCTTCCTCAGTTCCTCCTCACTCTCATATCCTCTCTTCTCCTACTCATTCATTATCCCCTCCCTCAACTGCAATATCACTCATCAATGATATTCAAATCTTAACCGACCACATCAGTGATGCTCCACCTCCACCACTATCTTCAGAACCACTACCTACCACACCTTCCTCTCCAATACAAGATGAATATCACTCACCTATCCATTCTCCTAGTCCAATCCATCCAGACATTCTTCCACATACCACCAACATCAGTAATGTCATTCATTCAATATCCTCTCCATCCACATCACAACCTTTCACTTGTCATCCACCCGATTATTCATCCCTCAACCTCTCCTCTATTGCTGATCAAGTTTTTGATCTTATCCTTCCTAAAATAAGCCAGCTCCTGGATGTAAAACTTGCTCCAGTTATTCAGGCTCTGTCTTCTTTATCTTCTAGGATAGCCTCTCTTCCCTCCTCCACTGCTGTCCCTTCTACTAGGGGCCTAGATTCAGGCTGTCCTGAAGCTAGGCAGGGGGAGATGTTCTATGAAGGAGCTCCCGCAACATGGCATCAAGCTCCAGCAACAGAAGAAATTCCAGAAGATGTTACAATTTTTGATACAGATTCACAAGTTATAGAAGTAATAAATACTATATGCATTCATCCATCCTATGATCTATATAGCCTATTATCAAAATTTGATGTCACATATACTTCAAGAGTATCACCAAAGGTATACATAGAGGATCTTTCAAAGGCTCTGATTTGCCTTCCTCAGAAAACTCATTCTGACATCATACAAAATTATATATCCTCTATTCCTTCATCCACTATTCAAGACAGTCCAATACAGGATCATTCTGTAGAATTTGAAGATGATCTTGCAGAATTCCTTGATGACTCACCAGCCCCACAAATTACTTCTTCACCTCCAATTCCTGTATGGAATGAAGAACCAATGCCAAGCTTTGATGAAATCTGGAGAGAAGCAGATGCAGAGTTTGACAAAGCTGAAGAAGAAAGATTAAAGGCTCGTGAAGCAATCAAGAGAATTGATGACCTATACAATAAGCCAATCTCATCTTCTGACTCTGAAGATGATGATGACACCAGTAATTCTGATGATACACTCTCAAAGAAAAGAAAGAAAAGAACAGCTAAGTCAAAGGCTGCTCCCAAGCCCCCAAATCCAAACAATGACATTCCTTTGTACATTTTGTATAATGTTCCTTTTGTTGAGAAAACTCCTCACTGGATGAAGTACTCCAGAAATGAGAACAATAGGAGGAAGAAATTCAAGAAGACTGGCTACTTTTCTGACAAACCAGTCAAGTACAATCATCCTCCTCCTCCTCCAGCAGCTGGTGCAGCAGGATCAGCAGGTGTATCATCCTCCTCTCAGAAGCCAAGCTCTCAATATTCAAGGAGACCTGGTAGTTCTAGTGGGTCTCAAATCTCTAAATCAACCAGTGCTCCTTCCTCTAAGAAATCAGCTTCAATCTTTCAAGGAAGTCAAACCTTCTCTTCCTCTCAAATATCTTCAGAATACAAATTTCACATTTCTGATGGATCTTTTCACAGAGATAGAGTACCTCAAAAGGTCACTCAAGACAAAAATGATTCAGAAGATATTTATTACTTTCCAGATCCAGAAGAAGAGAAAATGTGTCAGATGGCAAGACTGAAAGAAACAGTTGCATTTGCACAGATTAAAAAGGCTAAAGCAGAAGGCAAAGACTTCTCAAGTTTCTCAACCATGTCAGATTACAGAAGAAAAGAACTTGAAAAATACAAAACAGTTACAGCATTCAATACTGAGAAATATATTGATATGCACCCAGAAGCATTTATCCCTCATGTCAAAGAACAGAAAATCATTGGTGCTCAAGAATTGTTTATCAGCAAAAAGAAATCAGAAGACCCCAACAGGAAAATCATATTCAAGCCAGCTTCTCAGGACAAAAAGCCTTAAATAAATTGCTTGGTTATGAATGTAAAGTTTCTGAACTCAGAGCACTTGTTTTTATCTGATGATTTTTTTTCAACATTGCTCTGTTTTGCTGCATTTATTTGATCTCTTGTTAAAAAATATCCTAACCCAAATAGGGGGAGATTGTTGGAACGACCCTTTCTGTTTTGGGCTAGGATCACTTTGTACTGATTAGGATCAGTTGACCCCATTGTATAGTTTAAGGGTCAAGTCTTTAGGCTGATAAACTAGCTAGAAATTAAGATTAATGAAAGGCTTTCAGCGTTCGACGAATGACCAGCAGCGCTCGACATATGGCACGTGGGGTTCGACAAATGTCTAGTATCGTTCGACAAACAGTTCTAAGCAGACTGAAGTACTACTGCCAGTTACAGCACTCGACATTCACTGATCAGCGTTCGACGAATGACTAGCAGCGCTCGACAGTTTCATTTTCTTCTTTGGCCAGTGTTCGACATATTCTGGACAGCGCTCGACAGATGGCTCCCAGCGTTCGACAGATCATTTATTGAATTCCAGATTTATTATCAGTCACATTCTATTCTGTCCTAACAGCAAAACGACGACTATAACGGATCTATTCAATATCTTTGGATATATTCTGACAGATAAGGAAGGACATTTAAAACTCAATTAATATATTCCTTTCCTTTCTTTTTCCCAGACAGGAATAGCCGTTGACATTTAATGAAATGGAATCTTTTCACGACCAAGGAACAAAAGGACCTGGCAGAGTCGTTTGAGCCTTGTTGTTATTTCCAAGAACGTCAACAGAATTCAAAAAAAAAGGGATATATATATATATAGAAATAAAAAGAAAAGAAGATACACAAAAAGACATATATACAGACATATATACAGAGATACACAGAGATATATACAAGTAGTGATCTTCTTCCTCTTGTTCTTTATTTTTCGACAAGTAGCACACAAAAACCTTAGAGAACATCATCAAGAGGATCTTTACTCAGAATCTGCTGCAAAGATAGATCTTCTAAAAAGAGCAACAAACAATCTGAAGAACCCATTCTTCCAGATTAATCTGCTACAGGAGATTTTCATTTTTCAAGAGAAAGCTTCTCCATCTTCTGTCAAATAATTCTATCAGACAGGGGGAGCCTTACAACTACATCTACTAGAATCTTCTCTCAGTATCTTGACAGAGAAGAACACTACAAACTCTTTCTTACCTCTCTTGTACAGGGTTATAACTCTCTTCAAAAGTTAATCTTGGTGACAGGGCACCTTTACAAAAACCTGCACCTTGGTTAGAGCACCTTATCAACAGCTCACCTGGTGTGTGGACAGCTTATCAAAATCACCTGGTGTGAGGGCACCTTATCAACCACCTCCTAGTGGATTCCTACCAAGGGTGGTAGAAGAGTAGACGTACCCAGTTTTGGGGAACTACTATAGCTCTTTGTGTCTTCTGTGGTTAATTATTCTTTGTGCTTGTGCTGTTTGATTTCTTTCATTTACCTTCTCTGTTTATTTAATTCTCACACTAATTATACTCATAGATATATATAACACTATTTTAATTCCGCTATAAAACTAAAGAAAAATTTTTAATACTCTATTCACCCCCCCCTCTAGAGTAATTTAAGATCTGACCTCCACTTTCAGAGTTTCACGACCCTCGTTGGTTCAGCCCGAGCCCTTGAGTAGGACATGCTCAGGGAAAAGGGCAAGGCGGTTGTGGTTGAGGCATTGCCGGAGGGCAAAGCGCCGAGTGCGGCGTAGTTGCGGAGGTTGAGTCGCTGGAAGAAGGCTCGAGTATCTGGGCCAGCTCCCTCTGCTTCGGGCGCGTCATCTGGACGTGGCCCTCTTATTTGTTTCACTTGTGGCAAGCCTGGCCATTTCTCGCGGGATTGCCACAGTGGGCTTCCAAGGCCAGAGAAGAAGGCGGGGCCAGCTTATTCTGAGAAGGGGAAGGCAGCTGAGTCCACTGCTTCCCGTATGGCTCCCCCGCAGCCCAAAGTTTTTAGTCTCGATCAGCAGGAGGCTATCAAAGCCAAGGACGTCGTGACAGGCTATGTAAATGTTTTAGGCGTCCCTGCGAGAGCGCTTTTCGATACTGGGGCTTCGCACTCCTTCTTATCGTCGGACTTCGTCCAACGTATTGGTGCGCCGTCGATTGCTTCTGCAGATGGACTGGAGGTCCTACTGCCGAATTGATATTCGATGCGTGTGGAGAGGAGTTGCTGCGTAAAGGTTCTAGTTGGTAGTCGGGAGTATGACCTGAAGGCATCGTTACTCCCCCTGGCTGAGTTCGATGTTATCTTCGGTATGGACTGGCTGTCGGAACAGCGTGCATGTATCGATTGCACCACCAAGGAGGTGAGGTTTGGGCAGAGTGCCGATCGGGAGACGGTCTTTGCGGGCATGCGTGGATCGAGCAAGACGCTGATGTCTGCTCTCCAGGTGTCCAAGGCAGTGCGACAGGGAGCAGAGTTATTCTTTGCTCTTGTGGAGGCTTCAACGCCGAGGCCCAGCCTAGAGGATGTTCCGGTCGTAGCAGAGTTCCCCGATGTGTTCCCGAGCGAGCTCCCCGGTGCTCCACCGCAGCGGGAGATAGATTTCACGATTGAGTTGGTGCCAGACGCTAAGCATGTGGCCCGCTCGCCGTATCGTATGGCTCCGAAAGAGTTGGCGGAGTTGAAGCTGCAGTTGCAGGAGCTGCATGAGCAGGGCTACGTGCGTCCGAGTTCCTCACCTTGGAGTGCACCGGTCCTCTTTGTCAAAAAGAAGGACGGTAGCCTGCGGCTTTGCATCGACTATCGGGAGCTGAACAAGCTGACGGAGAAGAACAAGTATCCTCTTCCGAGGATAGATGATTTGTTCGACCAGCTCGTTGGTTCGACAGTATACTCGAAGCTGGACTTGAAGTCCGGCTATTATCAGGTGCGGATCAGGGAGTGCGATATCCCGAAGACTGCCTTTAGTATGAGGTACGGGCAGTATGAGTTCACCGTGATGCCGTTTGGGCTGTCTAATGCGCCTTCAGTGTTTATGGACTTGATGCACCGGACTTTCCGAGAGTACCTCGACCGGTTTGTGGTCGTCTTCCTGGATGACATACTAGTCTACTCTCAGTCCGAGGAGGAGCACGATGATCACCTGCGAGTAGTTTTGGACGTTCTGAGGAGGACCAGTTGTATGCCAAGTTCTTGAAGTGCGAGTTCTGGCTTCCTTCTGTGGCGTTCTTGGGCCATGTGGTTAGTGGTTCGGGTGTGGCGGTAGATCCGGTGAAGGTTTCGGCCATTAGGGAGTGGCCTGTTCTTTCTACTGTAGCGGAGGTCCGTAGCTTTCTCGGGCTGGCCGGCTATTACAGGCGCTTCGTGGAGAACTTCTCGCGGATCGCGCTGCCTCTTACGACACTGACACAGAAGATGCAGGAGTTCATTTGGACGCCCGCGTATGCGCAGGCTTTCGAGGAGTTGAAGCGGAGGCTTACGACGGCTCCGATCTTATGTTTGCCTTGCGGCACGGAGGGCTACGAGATCTACACCGACGCTTCTGGAAGAGGCCTTGGCTGCGTTCTGCAGCAGCATGGCAAGGTTATAGCGTATGGCTCTCGCCAGCTGAAGGTGCACGAGCGGAACTATCCGGTCCACGACTTGGAGTTGGCGGCCGTGATATTTGCCCTGAAGCTATGGCGGCATTATGTGTATGGCTTGAAGATCAACATCTTCACGGACCATAAGAGCCTGAAGTACCTTCTGACGCAGAAAGGGCTTAATATGCGGCAACAGAGGTGGATGGAGTTCCTGGGGGACTTCACCTTCGAGATCCACTACACTCCCGGGAAGGGGAATGTTGTTGCGGATGCACTCAGTCGCAGGGCTCCAGCGCAGGCCAACTGGATTCTGATGCATGATGAGCACCTGATACGTGACCTGGAGGCCTTGGATATTTCTTGCGTAGAGAAGAGGTGCAGTGCCGGTGCCTATTTGAGTTGGTTTGAGGTGCAGTACGACCTCGCAGAGAGAGTCCGCCAGGCTTTTGAACTCGATCTAAGTTTGAAGCGCTACGCGGAGGATGCTGGTGGTGGGCCAGATGCCCAGTTTCAGGTTCGAGACGGATTGCTGTGGAGAGGCGACCGTTTGTGCGTCCTCAAGGTGGGTGAGCTGCGCTATGAGTTGATGTACGAGGCGCATCGTACCAGGTATTCAGTTCATCCGGGGAGCACGAAGATGTACAAGGACATGAAGGTCCTTTTCTGGTGGCCAGGTATGAAGAGGGACATCGCTCACTACGTGGCCAAGTGCCACACTTGTGCGCTAGTGAAGGCGGAATGTCAGAAGCCCGGTGGCTTTTTGCAGTCATTGCCTGTTCCGGAGTGGAAGTTTGATGACATTTCCATGGATTTCGTGCATGGGCTGCCGAGATCGCAGCGCGGGAACGATGCCATCTGGGTAGTTGTAGACCGGCTGACGAAGGTGGCGCACTTTATCCCCAACCGGAGGGATGACTCGGTGGAGAAATTGGCAAAGTTGTATGTTGATACTATAGTGCGACTACACGGTGTGCCCCGTAGCATCGTCAGTGATCGTGATGGACGCTTTACTTCAAGCGACTGGAGGCTAGTCAACCGTCTTTTGGGTACGAAGCTGCAGTTTAGCACGGCCTTTCATCCTCAGACAGATGGCCAAACTGAGCGTACCAATAGGACGATGGAAGACATGCTCCAGATGTGCGTCCTGGATTTTGGCAAGGGGTGGGAAGATCACCTCTTTCTTGTTGAGTTCGCGTACAACAACAGCTATTAGGCGAGTATTCAGATGGCGCCTTTCGAGGCCCTCTATGGCAGGAAGTGCCGCACTCCCTTAGCTTGGGCGGAAACGGGCGAGACGAAGCTCTTCAAGAGGAAAGACGTCGAAGAGGCGACTTCGACGGTACGGTTGATCCGGGAGAGGCTTTTGGTTGCGCAGGATAGGCAGGCGAAGTACTATAATGCAAAGCACCGCGACGTCCAGTTCGCCATTGGCGATTGGGTTTACTTGAAGATCAGTCCGTTCAAGGGTGTATCCAGGATTCGACGCTTGAAAAAGCTGAGTCCGAGATACCTTGGACCGTTTGAGATCATCGAGCGCGTCGGTGAGGCGGCTTATAGGCTTGCACTATCGGCGGAACTGAGCGGGCTACACGATGTATTCCACATCTCTGTGTTGCGGAAGGCAGTGCAAGAGCCTACGCAGGTGGTAGCGGCGGATCAGGTGCCCGTGGATAGCGGGCTTGCGACGGCAGTCAGGCATGTTAGCATCGAGGATGCTGAGGTGCGTCAGCTGCGGAACAGGGCGATCCGTATGGTAATGTTCCGTTGGGACAACTACGGTCGCGAGGAGCTCTCATGGGAGCGTGAGCAGACCATGTTGGAGGAGTTCCCCGAGCTGTTTCGGTGACGCTTATCTCTTCTTTTCCCCCTGTATGTAAAGACTTTTTGGGTATTGTATATATGCCTGTTTTTTTGCAAATTTCGGGACAAAATTTATATAAGGAGGGGAGGGTTGTAAGACCCCATTTTAGGTAGGTAAATTTCTGGAGTTCTTAACGCTGTCGCCCAGGCGACAGTGGCTGTCGCCCGGCGATAGCGTTGTCGTGTGGCGGCTAACGCTGGCGACAAGGTGACTGGGGTCATGCAGCAGTGTGGCTGACTGGTCAAAGTCGGTTCTTAACGCTGTCGCCTAAGCGACAGTGGCTGTCGCCCGGCGACAGCTCAAAGTTGGACTTTTTGGCCGAAATCAAGGGCATTGATTGCACTTTGACTTTGGGGGCTGGTTTTGGCTTGGGGGGCTCAGTGGCAGCATAGAAGGCCGAAATCCCCCTTCTTTCTCATTATTTCCTTAAGTGTTTAAGGAGGAGAGAGAAAGAGAGAGAGGGAGAGCTTGGAGAAGAAGAAGGAATAGTGAACCCTAGCTTGGAGCTTGGGTTTGGAGGAGCTACACTCATACAATCCCTTCATCGTTGGTGGCTATGCGTAGAGGAGGGCAAGGCGCTCCTTTCCATCCGTGCCAAAAGTCGAGCCATGGGCTCAAAGCGGCGTTTAAGGGTAATGAACTCTTCTAACCCCTTTTGGACATGTTCTAGTCCTTTCCCATGCATCGTTGCGGCACCTACCCAAAAGGGAGAGGTCGTGGCCTCCGACGGGTCGATTTGTGTTATCCCCGTCAAAGCTTGCATACATATAGAGTCCGTGCGTAATACGGACGTAGGCGCGCTGTGTGAAGGCCATCCGAGACGGTTCGTCCGGATTGGTGATGCCTTGTGGTATTGTGCGTGCTCGGGGAAACCCCGTGTTGTTATCCTGCTTTGTAGGACTAGAGAGTGCTACTGCATGCGCAGCAACGCCTGGGGGTGTGCCCCGGGAAGCACCCGAAGTTGGATGCAGAAAATGAGTTCTGCTCACTGTCGCCAGGCGACAGTGACTGTCGCCCCGGCGAAAGCTCCCGGAATTGGTTCTGGTGACTATTTGGTGTTCTGAGGCAGTGGAAGTGCTACTGCATGTGCAGCAACGCCTGGGGGTGTGCCCCGGGAAGCACCCACAGTTGGAAACTAAAAGTGGAATGTTGTCCACTGTCGCTAAGCGACAGTGACTGTCGCCCAGGCGACAGCTCCCAGACATGGGTCTGGTGATGTTTGTTGTGCCCACCTGTTGAGGGGACCTGTGGTCGGCATGCCCGACCCGTAAGGGTGTCCTGGTGGATGACTTAGCGGCCCGTGGAGCCAGCTAATTGAGGATACCTGGGCTGAGGGGACGCCATACCCACATTTCGTGTCGTACAACGAGTGTGTGAACAACGGGCATTTGGCGTACCAGCACCCGAACCATTGCAGCACCTGATTAGTAAGGCTCGAATAGCATGTTGGGAGGCGATGGGGAAGAGTCTTCGGACTGCGTAAGTTCACAATTAAAGCACGGGGGAGCCCTGGTATTCGGGCCGCCGACTTTAGCCTCGAAGGGCAAAACCATCAAGAGTGGATGGTGGTGGAAGGCGTAGTACACCAAAGAGTGCCTGAGTGCACGAGACGTGGAGGCCATTCCCACGTTTGTGTTGTTGCATATGTATGAAATGTTGTGGGCTCGTCTAGTCGCACTCTTAGATATGTATATGCTGTTGAGACTGTTTTGCAGGGACGGTTAGCACTGCCACCCCCTCGAAGGGGTGGCGTCGTTATAAATTGGTCAGCTTTAGCTGACCGTTGCCCTGTTTTGCCACCGTTTTTGGTGGGCTTGTTGTACAGGTGCTGGACCGAGCGGGAACTTGGCGGGCTGAAGCCCCTGCGCTGCTGCGGCCCTTGAAGGCCTTTGATGTTCCTTCTATTTTTCATGTATGGCCGGCCTGCGCGCCGATGTTGGTAAACTGTAAGGCCTTCGTGCCTCTTTTGTGTTGTAAAACATTTTATTCCAAGTTAATAGAAGTGGACATACCCAAGTTCGGGTCTTGTGGTTTATAATTCCGTCTCTCTCTCTTTTACTTCCGCATAGAATGCTCTGAGTTAGGCTTCGTGGTATAGTGTCGTTGTTATTCCATTAAGTGACGTTCCCATTTGTTTTATAGTATATGGCGTGGGGCCCCGGCCGGACCTTCTGCTATATGCTTTCGAACGGATGGGGGTGTTACACATTTACTTCCAAAATCTCTCCATGTTGAGAGAATGATTTTTTTTGAGATGGCTCCACTCTTCATAGCTAGGCATCTGTTTGATTTCTTCTCTCCTTCTTTGCATGTACTGCCAATAGTCATCTTCATTGCTGGGAGCCTTTCTTTTGTGAGATGGACCTGCTTCCATCCTTGGGGGGCTTGTATAATATTGTTCAGGTGGAACATAGTTTTCTTCATCATCAGCATATTGAATCTCATAATTTAATCTTGGTAGATTCATTGTATCTCTTGCCTCATTTGCTATCCAGACAACTTGATCTGCCCCTGATTTTCTCAGATTCTCCTCCCCCTTTCTAACTTCTTCAGATAGGGTATTGCAGATTTCTGTTGTGCTGGCAGTTATTTGTCTTTGTAGGTAGTTGATTCCAGCTATGATGTGATTTTGTCTATTTTAAGATATCTCTCAAGATCATCTTCAATGGGATAGGGGATTGTCATAGTTTGCTCAATGGATTCACCTATTAATTCAGTAACTTCCTGAGCATGTGTAGTTGGAAGTGGGACTGTTGTAGAGAATAGTGGTGTTGTGGACTCCCCCTCAGGAGAATGGGGGGCTATGGACTCCCCCTCAGGAGATTGGGGGACTGAGAGAGGCTTTTCCTTTCTTCTTCTTGGTAGGTGTTGTTTCTTTGCTTCTTCCTGGATGATGGACATGTTGATCCCATCTTCTTAGTGTGTTGAGATCATTTTTTTCTAGATAATTTATAGGAATCCCCAGGCTGGGATCCATTTGAGATGGTAAGCATATAAAGAGATATATGACAGAGATTCTGATGGCTGCACTTCCTATGCTGCTTGATGCTGATTTGACGTTATTGCCTAATTTAAAAGAGCCAATATTTGGACTTTTGAATAGTAGTTAAGGAAAGAAGTCCTTTTTGAGATAATTGATTTCAATAGGCACCCAATCCAGTCGATTTAGACTTTGTTTTCGTCGAGTATTTCTTTAAAGATAGGTTTTGATCCTTCATACTTAAATTAAATATTAAATCATCAAGTCTGAATGCCAAAAGTTTGACCTCCACATTATAATTGAAATTAATCTAACTTTAACATTTCTAGTTCAATTTTTAATTGAGTAAATTTTATTTCATTAAGGGGCTTTGTGAAAATGTCTGCCACTTTTCTATCAGTTGGAACAAATTCTAGACAAATGTCTTCCTTTTCCACATGCTCCATGATGAAATGGTACCTGAACTCAATGTGTTTTGTTCTGCTGTGAGAGACTGGATTCTTTGCTATAGATATGACACTTGAAGAGTCACAATAGTGATGTGTTTTCTTATTGTGAATATCATAGTCTTTCAATTAATGTTGAATCCATAATAGTTGTGCACAACAATTTTCAGCTAAGATGTATTCTGATTCTGCAGTGGAATATCAACACTTGTTTGCTTCTTACTACTCCATGAGATTATCCTTTTGCCTAGAAATTGACATGTTCCAGATGTGCTTTTTCTATCCTCTTTGCAACCTGGAAAATCTGCATCTGAAAATCCTGTTAGCTCAAAATCACTACTTCTAGGGTACCATTGACCAAGATTAGGTGTACCCTTTGGATATTTCAAAATTCTTTTGGCAGAGGTGTAATGAGATTCTTTGGGGTTCACTTGATATCTGGCACAAACACATGTAGGAAACATGATGTCTGGTCTACTGACAGTAAAATAGAGTAGGGAGCCAATAATATATCTATACAATGTCTCATCAAAAGGTTTCTCTTTCCCATCCTTGTCTAGAGATACATTTGTTCCCATTGGAGTCCTCATTGAGGTTGCACTCTCCATGCCAAATTTCTTAATAAGTTCTTTGGTAAACTTGGTATGAGAAATGATGATTCCTTCCTCAGATTGCTTAACCTGGAGACCCAAAAAGAATTTTAGCTCTCCCATGCTACTCATTTCAAATTTCCCTTGCATAAGGTTAGCAAAACCTTTTACAGAGGTTGTCATCTGTATATCCAAAGAAGATGTCATCAACATAGATTTGTACCAGCAGGATCTTGTCTTTGATTTCCCTAAGAAACAATGTTTTATCTATCTTTCCTCTTGAAAATCTATTTTCAAGGAGAAAGGAGGATAATGTCTCATACCAAGCTCTAGGTGCTTGCCTTAGACCATAAAGTGTTTTCTTAAGAAAATAAACATGATCAGGATGAGTTGAGTTGATAAATCCTGGAGGTTGTTGTACATAAACCTCTTCCTTTAAATCTCCATTAAGAAATGCTAATTTCACATCCATCTGGTAGACTTTAAAGCCTTTGTAGGTTGCATAGGCAAAGAAGAGTATAATTGCCTCTAGCCCTGCCATAGGTGCAAAGATTTGATCAAAATCAATTCCTTCTTCCTATCTATATCCTTTAGCAACTAATCTGGCTTTGTTCTTGATAATGACTCCTTGCTCATCCAGTTTGTTTCTGAACACCCATTTGGTTCCAATTATATTGTGACCATGAGATTTTGGAACTAGTTTCCAGACCTTGCATCTTGTGAATTGGTTCAGTTCCTCTTGCATAGTCAAAATCCAGAATGGATCTTTATACATCTTCAAACTTCTTTGGTTCTTCTTGTGAGAGGAAGTTTAGAAATAGTGCTTCATTTATTGAGCTGCTTCTTGTTTGTACTCCTTGATTGATGTCCCCAATGATCAGATCAGGTGGGTGAATTCTTTGAAACTTGATGGCATTGGTCAGATTTCTGTTTTCTACTTGGATCTCTTCAATTAGGGGTGCTGCTTCTTGTATTTCAGCTTGTTGATTGTCTTCATCTGTTGAATTATCAACTTGGTCTTCTACTCCCCCTACATTTATTCCCATTGTATGAGAGGAAGATAGTTCTTTTTCTTCTTCTGAGATTGATGTCTTTAGTTCCTTGAGCTTGGAACTTGAGCCTGTCATAGAAATTCTAGAGGGCTCCTCAAGTATCATGCTCGATTCATCAAATACTATATTAATAGATTCTTCAATAATTTTGGAATGTATTATATATATCCTATAAGCTCTTCTGTGATGATTGTATCCAATAAAGATGTCTTCAGAGCATTTTTCAGCAAACTTTGTCAAGTGAAGCCTCCCATTGTTTAGGACATAACACTTGCTTCCAAAAATCTTGAAGTAGTCCAAGGTTGGCTTCCTGTCTTTCAAGAGTTCATAGGGAGTCTTATTGTGAATTTTATTGATTAGTGCTCTATTTTGCACATGACAAGCTGTATTGACTGCCTCAGCCCAGAAGTATTCTGGTAGAGAGGAGTCACACAACATAGATCTGCTTGCCTCAATGAGTGTTCTATTCTTCCTCTCAGCTACTCCATTTTGTTATGGAGTTCTTGGAGAGGAAAACTCATGTGAGATACCAAGACTTTCAAAAAACTTGGTCATTTCCCCAGATTGAAATTCTGTTCCATGATCACTTCTGATTTTGACCACTGAACAATTTAGTTCATTCTGAATTTGTTTGACAAATGTAGTGAAAATTTATAGGGTATCTGACTTGTGTTTGAGAAAGAACACCCATGCAAACCTAGAGTAGTCATCTACAATCACAAATGTGTAAGATTTGCCCCCCTAAACTTTGAATTGACATTGGGCCAAACAAGTCCATGTGTAACATGTATAAACATCTAGTAGAATTTTTTAATCCAATTGATTTGAAGGAGGCCTTTGTTTGCTTCCCCATTTGGCAAGCATGACAAGGGCCTTCTTGTGCACAATTCCACTTGGGACCATCTCTGACTAAGTTCTCTGATAGGAGCTTATTGATGGACTTATAATTTATATGAGCTAGTCTCTTGTGCCATTGGATGCAAAGAGATGCCCTACTAGTAGCCATTAAACAGATGGGAGCATCTGAATCAGAGCAAGGGAAATTGAAAAAAAAATATACATTTCCACTCCTAGTGCCTGTAAGAATAACTTTAGAGTTTTCAGTTTTCTTAATGAGGCAATTATCCTTGTGGAAAACTACCACATAGTCAAGATCACAATGTTGACTTATGCTTATCAGATTGTGTTGCAATCCTTCCACATAAGCTACTCTTGATATAATAACTATGTCATTAGTAACTTTACCATAACTTTTAATTTTTCCTCTGCCAGATCCCCCAAATATCACTTTAGGGTAGTGAATTCTTTCAAAAGGCTTCTTGTTCCAGTCATGTGCCTGAAACATCCACTGTCCAAATACCAGATTGGAGTTTGATTGGTTTTTGGACATACCTGCAAAAATAAACTATTTCTTCTTAGGTACCCAAGACTGGTTGGGCCCTAGATTTCTGTTAGTCATAAAATACATGCTGGATCTCACTGCTCCACGATGTGCAGAGTGTATCTTAACAAGATTGCTTGTTAGCTTGGCATTGGTTACCCTTGGGACTATTTGATTAAACCAACCGTCAATTGCAAAGTGGCCAATCTTGTCACAACACCAACATTCAAACTTGTTAATATCTCCTTTTCTTGCTATCAGAAGGAGCATGATTCCTTTGTGTGAAAGATGTGATAGAATTGCACTGCTTAAGATTGTGGTGTTGGCTATTCCCACTCACAGCTTTGCCTCTGAAGTCAATCTTCTTAAAAGATGTCTTCCTCTTCCTAGACACATGAGATTCATGTTTCCTCATGATGATCCCTTCATGAGGTTCCTTTGAAGCATTAAGCACATCCTTGAATCCACTTGTGGAGCACTCATTCTTGAGGTGTCCATAAATAGTTTCCTAATCGTACTTGTTGGATGGTGATTTTACCTTCCTAAAGTTGACCATTTTCTCGATAGATTTAGCTGATTTACCTTCCTTAAGGTATCCTAGGCCTCTTCCATGAGTGGAGCAAAAGCCATCAATCAAGGGAAGAATGGTCTTAGGTTTGGAGAAACTTGCTACAAGCTTTCTTTCAATAAGAAGTTTGTGCTCCAGATCTTTCATTTTCTTATCCTTAGATTTCAGGATACCATATTGATCCTACCCTTCTTTAGAAGTATAACTTCTTTGGATAGGGCTTGGCATAGCTCCTTGCTGTCTATTTATGCTTTTAGATTCTTTACAAACTTGATGATTAGACCAAGATTGTAGCTTGCATTGTAGTCCTTTTTGAGTTAGTAGAATTCCGCATTCTCCAGAGTTAGCCTTTCAGTTTTTTCTGAGAGATCAGAGTTTCTTGCTTGAAGAGATATGATCTCTCCAGCTTGCTCTTTGCAGAGCTTCTTTCTTCTCTTAAGTGCATCAAACAATTCTCCATATTGATCTAATAAGTCCCCTTCAGATTCATCTTCTGAGGAAAGGATTGCCTCATAATCAGTATCTGGCATAAATGAGGAAACTTTGATCGGTACCTGTGCAGAGAAAAAAATTTTCTTGCTCTTCTTCTTCACTAATGGCCATGACAACCATATATTATTTTTCTTCTGATGAGGAGGAGGAGATGCTCTCATCATCACTCAGGGTTTTGCATTTTTTGGCCAGAAAGCCCTTTTCTCTGTTCTTTTCCTTGAAGGCTTTCTTATCTTCAGGTTTTCTGCTGCTCTTCGTTTGGAAGGACATTCAGCTATCATGTGTCCAGATTTCCTACATCCATAGCAAATAGTTTCAGTAGAAGAGTGTTTGCTATGTTTGGATTCATACATGTCCCCTTTTTCTTTGTGGGGATTGCATTTTCTTCTTGAGTTTGAGGAAGATGAGTGTTTTCCTTTTTCTTTCCTCCTTTTTCTGAGAATCTTCATGAAGTTCTTGGAGAATAGAGTGAGTTCCCCATCAGATAGTCATGTGTTGGTGGAGCTTGCTTCAGATTCATCAACTTCAGATCCATTATTCTTTTTAGAGCTATCAGCCTTGAGGGCTACTAATTTTTCCTTATGATTTGGTCTGCAGTTATCTTCTTCAGCTTTCCTGGTATTCAATTGTAGCTCATAAGATAGAAGTTTCCCAAACAGGTTTTGGTGTTCCATATTGCTCAGATTTCCTACTTCTCTTATGACATAGATTTTAGTATTCCATTCTTTATGAAGGGATCTTAGGAATTTGTCATTAAGATCATAATTAGAGAACACCCTTCCATAAGCTCTTAGACCATTCATAATTCTGAAAAAAATTCATAGCACTGGGAGATGGAATCCCTCTTGTCTTGTTTGAATGCACCATATTCTTGCTTCAGAAGGGATTTCCTATCATCCCTTACTTCAGTTGTTCCTTTCATGTAGACTACAAGAGAGTCCCACACTTCTTTGGAGGGTTTTGCAATGTACTAAATTTTGGAATGTAGAATCATCAATAACACTTCCCAAAATATTTTTGGCCCTCTTGTGATGCAGCATGCCCAGGGCCAACCCACCCTGGCTCGGCCAGAAGGAACACATTCCAGTCGCACTGCCGGGCTGCAGCCCAAGCACCCCAACCCATCTCCGGCCCCACCACAGAGCCGATAGGTTGTTGAGGCCAGGGCTCGATCCTCCGACCTCCTTGATAAAGAGTCTTCAGGCAGACTCTCATCACCAACTGAGTTGGTGATGAGAGTCTGCCTGAAGACTCTTTATCAAGGAGGTCGGGGGATCGAGCCCTGGCCTCAACAACCTATCGGCTCTGTGGTGGGGCCGGAGATGGGTTGGGTGCTTGGGCTGCAGCCCGACAGTGCGACTAGAACATGTTCCTTCTGGCCGAGCCAGGGTGGGTCGGCCCTGGGCGTGCTGCATCATCTTGTCCATGGTGGCAAACACTATCTCATCTTTACTCATTTCAGCATATTTCTTGGGAACTGCATCTTCACTGTTGGAGGATGAGGTGTTCATTGGAATGAATGAACCATCTTCAATGGTCATAAAAATCCTTGGATCAGATGCCTCAATGTAAAACTTCACCCTTTCCTTCCATACGACAAAGTTCTCCTTTCTGCATATGGGTAATTTCATGGAACTGAGTTCTTTGTAATTTTCTCCAGCCATGGTGTGAGTATAGATTAATCCTTAGTAGATCTTGTTCCTTAGCTGTAAAGCTATTTAGAACAGAACCTAGCTCTGATACCAATTGTTATTCTTAAGGAATGACAAGAATCACACCTAGAGGGGGGTGAATAGTGTGATGGGTGATTTATGATATCCTTTTCAAATTAAAAACACACAGCAAGCAATCACAGAACACACAAGGATTTATAATGGTTCCCCAAGAGTTGGGTAATCCACATCCCCCCTTCACATATCTAGCAATGTGCTAGCCTAGGCAATCTCCTCCAAAACTCAAAACTCAAACAGAGTCCCTACCTCATTCTATATAATATCAGATTTACACTCAGATCTCTACAAATAGATCCTACACTCAGATCACTCAAATCTTACACTCAGATCATCAGTAAACTACCTTAGATTCTCACAAGAATCCTACACTCAGATTCCACAGGAATCCTACACTCAGATTCCACAGGAATCCTACAATCAGATCACCAAGATCCTACCTCAGATTCTCATAAAAATTCTACACTCAGATTCCACAGGAATCCTACACTCAGATCACAATGATCTTACACACTGTTTATAGATTTACATTGGTTTACAATAATAGACTTAGTAGAAAATAAGATTTAGATCTTGAGTCTTCAGTAGAGGTCTAGCAGTAGACTTCTTCTCCCTTGATAAATAATAGAATGAAACTTGTAAATAAAGATTTATATCATGAGAATTAACAACAGTAGAAATCCCTCTTCTTATATTCAACAAATTCATTCTTCTGGACTCTTGAGAACTTAGAAGGATCTTGCTCTTGATAGCTGAGAGAATTAAAATTCCTTTCTGTCGAATCTAATGTATGTTGTATATCATTAGTATGAATAGGTCCAGATCTTCTCCTTTTTATAATGGTGATTTAGAGATGTATTTGGGAAGATATAATTTTCTCTGAATTTGAATCTTCAAATTTAATCAGAAAATGGAATATTTCAAATTTAACTTAAATAGGAATATTCCACATATTGTAAGTATGGATCAGAATGGAATTGATAACTCTGTCTGATATTCCTGTCATAATAATTGATTATACTATTCCATAAATAATTCTTCAACGAATTTATTCCATTAAGATCTTCCATAGATGTACCATTGAAATGCTCCTTGATTGGCGTGAAGGTCGGAGAATTAATGTTGTCACGTGTTATTCAAGCACTCAGAATAGTTCTGAATGAATTGAAGTCTGTCCCGTCGATCGACATTGATCCAGTCGATTCTTTGTCCAGTCGATTATCAGAATAGATAGTTTGTCCTGTCGATTGATTCTGTCGACTTATCTTTCCGTCGATGTTTTGAGTTCAATCGACAGACCGTCCCGTCGATTTTTTACTTAGAACTAATTTCTGACTTTCACAGCCTTCTGAATTCAGTAGTATTCTTTGAACTTTTTAGGTAGAGTCTGTCTCAAGCATTATCAGAGTTTTTTATCAAGCATAATAAGTTTATTATTATGTAAATGTTCTTCAAATCAGGAATCTTATGTATCAAATTCCCAACACTAGTATAGTTGTAATCTTCATTTTAGAAATAAAATAGATTGATTCCTTACTCTGTTCTTGTCTTTGAACTTACTTTTTATTTGTTTAGTTGAGTTGGTGAGTGTATGAGTTAGTTTTCTTTTCTTTTAACTTAGTTTTCATTATTGTTGAGAAAGGGTGTGTGTTAGTACTAGTATTTATTTTCTTCTAATTTACTTTTTATTTACTTAGTAGAGTGGTTGAGTGTATCAGTTAGTTTCCTTTTCTTTTAACTTAGTTTTCATTATTGTTGAGAAAGGGTGTGTGTGTTATAATTAGTAGTTTTATTACGTTTACTTTCTCGTTACTCTAGTTCTTATACTAACTGCGCTCATAAATCTCGCAAGCATAATCACCCGCGTCTTTATTTCTAACGTCGTCCCATTCCGATGAGTGGCTAGTCTCTCTTAGCACTCGATGTAGAAGAGCATTGGGAAAAATTAATTGTTTTTCTAAATTTATAAAGCTCTTTTTTAATAAATCTATTAGCGAGCTTAAGGTTTACCCGAGAAAAACGTTGAGTGAAACAATATAATCGATTTATGGTTTTCATTTCTGTTTCTGTGCACTAGTTAGCCGAGAAGCTCTTGCGTATGGATCGATCTCTCGCGGGTAAAGAGAACTAGCCGCTACCCTCGAGAGAGGATGATGTAAATCTCCAAAATTTGAACCAAACTAATAAAGGGGTTCAAAACATAAAGCGAGTATTAGGGAGCTTCGATTAAAGAATGAGAGTTCAGTCGAATATTCTTAATCTCAGGTTTGCGTATTCCTCGAGAGAGGTATGTTCTTACTTGTGGAACCTCCATGACCAAGCTATTTGATGCGCGAATCTAGCACACCGATATAAGTGGTAGCAAGGATGTGACACGAAACGGTAGTGTACAGATCGTTCAAGTAATATAAAATGAGCGAATTTCTCCAAGTATCGATCTCGAAGGAACACAGTAAAGTGGAGTTACTTTTGAGGTAGGACTTGAGATTGAAGTCCTTTCAAGTGGATGGAATGCAGAGGATTTGGATTGGTTTGCGGAAAAAAACAAAATTAAGTAAACTAAATTAACACTACTATGCAGGCCGTTATGCACTGCTTCGTCAGGCGGATGGAAACTATGTAGACCGCTATGCACTGCTTCGCAAGGCAGATGGACGAATAGGCAAGCAGATGAGGTGAGATTAACTGCGGAAAGGAGTGAGGGTCGTTAGCACCCATTGGCTAGGCGGATGGAAGAGTAGGCAAGCGTAAGGGACGAGTAGTCAAGCGGAATGGAAGAGTAGGCTTGCGTAATGGAATGGAGGGTTGCAGAGTGGAATGGAGTGGGTGCGGAATCGGCGCACTTCAAGTGACTAATAAACATACAACAACATTTCATAAATATGAATTATCATGAAGAACAAATATGTTTATAGCACAACATCATCAATAAAATGAAGATTACATTCATATACATCCACACAAGTTAGAGAAAAAGGCAAGAGATACGACCGAATTCAGAGGCTTGTTGTAGATTCTTGATAGGAATCATCGAGTTGTCAATCCGCGTCCTAGCTCGGTCCCAACTATCGTCTGGGGTAGAGGAGGGATGTCACTTCCTCCCAATGGACCCGTCTTCTCCGATAAATTACAATCCGACCACGTCCGATGCGAAGAACTCTTTGCTTGGCGATGAAGATGAAGGTGGAATCCTCTCCTTGAAGCACTTGGATGATGGAAGCGGCCTAGGGAAAAGCCCTCATGGAAGGTGGAAGAAAAATGGAGCTGGAGCTCCTCCTGCGTCGGAAATGGCGGAAGAAGATGATCGATCCCGTTTAGGACGAGATTTGCAGCTTTTATAGAAAATAGTCAGAATTTGGTCACGCACGGCGAACGCACGACCGTGCATGGACCGTGCGATATTAAACTTACAAGAAGCCCAGGAAGATGACCCAGAAGCGCCCATGCGATTTTACTCACACACGATCAAAACAGACCGTGCGTAAAAATGCACGGGCAAATCCAGAGGGCTCGAAAAATAGGCTATCAACAGAAGATCGTGCGTTTCCTTCGCGCATGGTTGAATCCAACCGTGCATAAAGCAAACGTACAGGCAATAAGAAACATATAAATTTGGACAACAAGAGAGCTCGTGCAATTTTACTCATGCGTAGACGAATTGCCCGTGCGAGAACAAATCGCACGAGCAGGGACAGAACACCATATTGGACAGCCGATCATCGTGCACGGTCGTAGCCGACTGTGCGTGAAGAAAACGCACGACCGTGCGATTCATGCAGACATGAATTCTGGGCAATATGAATAATCTGCTCACCAGCACAACACATCCAAACGCTGGGAACACACATCCAGCACAAGCATAAAAACATAAAAAGAATGGGGATCATAATGTGTTTACCCCCAACAATAAAGCGTGCAATTGCACACCACCGCGGGCCTAAGCAGTGCACTTCATGAAGAAATGTGTTCAAGTGAAATATAAGCAATAATGAGCTAAAAGTGTAGTGTACAAGAGTGAAAACTAGCCCGGATGAATCCATAAAACATTATAAATATTGGACTCATCACACCCCCAGACTTTCTCGATTGCTTGTCCCGAGCAAACAAATTTTCCAAAAATACTAGAAAAATCACGTGCTGGCTAAGAAATTGAATATGCGAAGTACAATTCAAAGTTGCATGCACGCACACGTATGGATTTTAGTAGAAGAAATTTTTATGCATACGAATTAATTTAGAATTTTCTAAATGCGTTTCTACAAATTATGCCTACTTGTAACTAGAATCGCGCTGAATCCCGAAGTCATGCGTAAGGAGCAAGCAGCTCAATCACTAAGAGGAATATTGCCAAAGATTGGGGATTGAGACAGCCTCCAAAGAAATCCATCAATGTCGATAGACATAAGCTTGCCCATTCACACTCTCTCCACGACACTAGTTACGTTCAATGTGCGAATCAATAGAACTTTCGGTTAAGATTTAGGCTTGGGTTTAGGTGGGGTAAACAATGATAAACACGGGGGCTAAGCACACCAATCCCAAATGAGCTCGCAATATTAAAAACCATCCACGCACAAATAAAAAATATGTACACCACTCCCCCATACTTGAACATGAAACTATGGAGTGTGCACACTGCCTACTCACAAATACCATTTTACATTCTTTTCTCAATTTTTCACTTCCGTTTTTTTTATACTTCTTTCTTTTTCATTCCCAAATTTTTTCTTTTTAACATCAAATTTTCAGCAAGATTTTTCAATAGAGCTCTTCCAAGCATTCACAACTCGCACACCACATCAACACGCCAAAACTAATAATGTATAAACCCTTAGCTCAATGCTTTGGTGTGCGATTAGGATAGACTATTTGGCTTTGGTGAAATGACGGTGGAGCAGAATCAAAAGGAAGGGATATGCACAAAGGGGCTAAGCGAGGATTGAGCATTAGGAACGGAGCGAAGGCTCAACCGGGCCAAAAAGATGGCCCATATCACGCTCGCACTATTGAACTAACCTATACCCATGCTTCAAGAGTTGCTAGGTGCTTGTTCTTAGCCACCGAGAAAGAATATCCTTCCTCCCGACTCGAACAATATGATTCTAGCGATCTTCTACACACGTTTACGCTACCGTCAGATTTTACCGGATTCACAAGTTATGAGTAGAATAAGCAATGTCCACGCAATCAGAAAATTACAAAACTAAAAGCACGTGAAAAAGTTAATTCTACACAAACTCTACACGTGACACGAGCACTCAACTAGGAACACTACAAGAGTCAACATGTTACTTCATGACTCAATCCTATGCCAACACAATAACTTTCCAATCGATCATGAAACATCGTGTTTGACCCAAGACGATCAAAACAAGTGAGTGCACGCTCAAGTGGGTGTAGTAGTGTACATGGAAAAAATGCCGAAAATTATTAAATTTTGAAAAACATAAAATGAAACTTGCTTTTGGTATGCACATGAAGTGGTGCACGTGCGTGTGGGTAACAAAGCTCGCTACACTCTCCCCCAGACTCATGACATGCTACGCGTGGAAATAATATAAACATTACAATCTAAAATAAAGTGAGAGGATGAAGTTACCCAATGCTCAGTAAATGAGCATACCAGAAGACGCTTGAAATCCAAGACAAAGCCGCAACATCCATGATCCAAAATAGGCACCTGCATGGATATGCTCCGACAAAAACATCTTAGAAAAATAAAAACTGAATTAAATAAATGCATATATAAAAATAAGATAACTACTGGGGTTATTGTCCTCCCAGCATGACTTATGCAAAACTTTAGGAGTTATAGTTGATGGGAGTATGGAAGGAGAAGTGAACAGACAACTGTTCTAATACGCATGTCGGTAGCGGGTACCGATATGGCGACAAAATAGTTACTCCTCTACCTAAATATAAATAATACCTGCTCGTCACAGTTAGGGGGAATAAAAAGTAAGAAGAGTAGGAGGAGTACTCCTCATAAATCTCACCAAAAACATCCTTGCCCATCATGGTGTCGTCTTCAGGGAGGTGGCAGGAGGAGAAGGCAACAAATGAGACTTCCTCTATGGAGGAGGGATCAACCTCCTCACAAGAGAGGATACACTCATCATTGACTTGAGCAAAATGCTCCAAGTCCTCCTGAAGTACCTGTGAAGACTCAACCTGCACATGCTCAGATGAAGAAGGGAGGTTAGGAAATAAAAGAGAAGAATGACATAAATAATCAAAAATCGGGTGAGTGGTCCCAGTCTCACTCACAGCAGGATCCAAGCATAGATCACTATCAGTATCATATGAGTCATAGTGAGCGGAATTCGAGAGCTCGAGGTCCTCATTGTTGAGTTGGACCTCCTCATCTGATAAGGAAGTGCAAACCTCCTCATCAGAAAGGGTTTCCTCCTCATCCCACCTCAGTGCCTCATCGTGTTCCAAGGAGTCACACTCCCCATAAGAGAGAATAACATCCTCGTCCCTCTTTGGCGCGGCCTCAGGCTTCGAATCAACTTCTTGCCTTACATCATCAACCAACTCACCAAAAATAGGTGTAGAGAGTTCTTGTAGAGAAAACAGAGGTAATAACATTATCAGGGAAAATGTGCACAAGTTCCTCTGGGGGTGAATCTAAAAGGAGTGACGAATGCGCCGAGAGAGAAGTCTCCACCATGTCGTCACACCGATCAACAAAAAGTCTGATGGGGATATCCGCAGCAGTCCCCCATAGACAAGGTGGTACTGCGAATATATCATCAGAATCAGAATGAGCGCCAAAATGAGAGGTGGATGGAACGATAAGAACATCAGCCTCATCCTCCTCCATCTAGCACTGATATTCTGCACAATATTTCATTGCGTGCTCGGTGCTATGACAACACAAACACCATTTTCCATTACTCCTCGGTCCAGACGGGGTCGAATAGGAATATGAAAAACGGTAAATGGGGTGAAGAAGAGTGACCATAAGACTTGGGTACGGTGTATGAAGTACCGTAAGAGGACGGTGCTTCATACAGTGGGCCTCGAGAATTATGCCCACTATCTCTAGCGGGGCATTTATCACTAGAATGATTATAATCTCCACAACATCTACAACGAATATTAAAAGAAGAAAACATGGTGTAGCGGGGGAGAATTCACCAACAGATAAAATTTCTTTGCAAGAATTAACTACACATAAGAAATAATAATAAAAATGAATGTCTGCTTTAGATAAATCACAAAATAGATAAGGAATAAAGAAATTTAAAACAACAAATTCTAAGAACTAAACCAAAGAAGAAAATGGTATAAACAAATGGAAAAGAACTTTATCTCTCAGCTCTCTCTCTCTCTCTCAAGAAACTCACATGACTGTGTTCCCCGACAACGGAGCCAAAAACTTGTTGCGCAAATCTTACACACCGCTATAGGCGGGAGTGAGATTGCGGCACAACACGACAGTGTACCGACCGTTCAAGTAATAACAACTGTGAGTTATCCCCAAATATCGATCTCGAAGGAACACAGTAAGGTGAAGTTTACTTTTGAGGAAGGACTTGAGATTGAAGTCCTTTAGGTCTAATGGTTGCGGAAGGGTCGAAGTGGTTTGTGTAAAACAAAATAAAGAAAATACTAAATTAACACTACTATGCAGACCGCTATGCACTGCTTCGCTGGACGGATGGAAACTATGCAGGTCGCTGTGCACTGCTTCGCAAGGCGGATGAACGAGTAGGCAAGCAGATGAGGTGAGAGTAATTGCGGAAAGGAGTGAGGGTCGTTAGCACCTCTTGGCTAGGTGGATGGATTATACGGGGCGTTAGCACCGCTTCGTTTCGCGAGTGGAAGAGTAGGCTAGTAGAATGGAGTGAAAACGCTTTGCGGAAAGGAGGGTTGCATTCACCTCTAACAAAGCTCAACCAAGATCACAGACGTATCATCCTATAGTGATTCCACACACCAAGCATAAACGCAATGAACTTTCATAAAAGTATAATGAAAGCAAATTACAATTGAAGTAGGTTTAAGCAAGGTTCATCATCAAGGTATGGGTGATTTCTTACCATACAACCATAAAAGAGGAAAATAAGGGTAGAGATACAAACAACGATCGAGACTATGCCGTAGAAATGGGAGGATGCACTGGGTTGTCAATCCATGTCCTACAATCCATTCATCGGCTGCGTCCGGGATCTCTGAAGCTCTCACCACCTCTAGCCCGTCTTCTCGAGTGTCTACATTCTCAACGTCAATCCTCTTGTTCTTCCTTGCAATCCGGCTAATATGGAGTGGAGATCACCTTCTTGAGAGCTTAGGATGATGGGGAAACACTATGGAGTGATACCCTCCCTTGGAAGGAGAAAAACGGAGCAGTCGTCCCCCTCTGGCGGAAGAAATCGCGGAACAGTTCCCCCTTGAAAGCCTAAAAATCGCAGCATAAATAGAAAAAGTTGCAGAATTTTGTTCAAGTACGACCGTGCATTTTTGAAACGCACGACCGTGCGTGAACAAAATAAAACATAATTTTTTCAGACGAAAGAGGAGCTCGTGCGATTTTACTCACGCACGGGCAAACCAACCGTGTGAACAAAACGCATGACCAAATCCAGAACCCTATTCTGGGCCATAGATGAACGCGCACGGTCGGAGCGATCGTGTGTCAAGGAAACACACGACCGTGCAATTCATGCAGAAATGAAATCTGGGCATAATGGATGATCTACCCACATGCACAGCACCAAACAACAATCACACAGCTGGGAATACCCTTCCAGTTCAATCCAAATACAAAAAAAATGGTTGGGGAGCACCATGTGCT
Organism: Dactylorhiza incarnata; assembly: GCA_033032865.1. Classification (NCBI taxonomy): domain Eukaryota; kingdom Viridiplantae; phylum Streptophyta; class Magnoliopsida; order Asparagales; family Orchidaceae; genus Dactylorhiza; species Dactylorhiza incarnata. Next base: position 18,788,038 of record JAWHQI010000005.1, read on the forward strand.
TACCCCCAACAACAAGGAGCGCAAATGCACACCAAAACAGGCCCAAAGAGTGCACTTTGTGAAGAAAGGTGTTCAAGTTAAATATAAGCAGTAATGAACTAAAAGTGAAGTGCATGTTCATGAAAACTAGCCCAGATGAGTACATAAAACACTATAAATATTGGACTCATCACAATTTTAATGAATTGAAAAATTAGAATTTTTACTTCTTAAAAAATTATTTTCGTCTCAAGGTAATTCGATATTGGGCGCTATTGATGCACAAACCTTGCACACATATAGGCGGGAGCGAGACTGCGACACAAAATGACAAGTGCACCGATCATTCAAGTAGTATAAAACGAGGAGTTAATCCCAGAGTATCGATCTCTCAAGGAACACAACAAGGTGGAGTTATCTATTGAGAAAAGACTTGAGATTGAAGTCCTTTAGGTCCGGGTGAAATGCAGAAGGTTTGATTTGGATGGTGAATGTGATGGAAACTAAACTAAATCTAAATTAACTATGCGGGTTGTTGGCACTGCTTCGCAAGGTGATGGGGGATCACACTGGCCGTTAGCACCGCTTCGCTTGGCGAATGGAAGAGTAGGCACACAGAATGGAAAAGTAGGCTCGTGAAATAGGCGTACCTCTAGCAACTAATAAACATTCAAAAAGATTTCATAAACATGAAATACAAGAGTAGCACAGGAATGTTTATAGATCATACATTATCTATAATATAGAGAAAATAATCAATAACATCAAAATAAGTGGAGAAAGAGGCATAAGATACAACCGAACCCAAAGGCTTGATGTAGACCAAAAGTGGAAGCCACCGGGTTGTCAATCTGTTTCATGTCCTTGATTATCAACTACATCTGGGGTCCAAGAGGGCTCTCACCACCTCCTAATGTTCCTGACTTCTCTTGTCATAATATCTAGACTCAAATGCGAGGATCTACTTGCTTGGTGATGATCTTGAGCTAGCTTCTCCTTCCTTGAAGCTTAGGATGATGGGAGGTGGCCTAGGGCAAATCCATAGCTGCAGGAGAAGTAGAACTAGAGCTGGAGCTGAACCCCTTAGGGTTTTCTCTGGTGAAAATCAGGATCTCCCAAAATACGCAGAAAAATAACTCGGTCCTGCGTTTCGATCGTTTGTGAAAGATAATATTTAAATAAGTCTGGCGCCGAAATTCAGTGCATTAGGCACTTTACCGAAAAGCTGCCCATGCCCGTGTGTTTTGTTCACGCATGGTCGGAAATGCCCGTGCGTGATGGAAACACACGGCCCTGGACAGGACAACAAATTTTCAGAAAAAGCACGCGCACGGTCTAAATTTCCCATGCACGAAGAAAACTACACGATCATGTGATTTGTCTAATCTACAGACCACCCATATGATTATCTTGACGCACGATAGAACCGATCGTGCGAGAAGAAAACACATGAGCGCACACAGGACACTAATTTTAGGCCAAAAGCTGTGTTGTCAAGAAGGTTACTCGAGCATGATCGAAAGGTCGTGCGAGAACTAAAATGCACGACCATGCGTGAGCAACAACGTTCACCAAAACAAAACAACCCGTACTTCGGTCGTGAAAATGGACCGAGGCAATTAGCCGCCGGCATGTGCGGAATTGCCAAGTGCACAAAAGTGAAGAAAATGGGGAATGCGATACACTCTCCTTGAGAATGATTAAGCGTACAATTGCACTCCACAATGGGCTAAAAGTGCACTTCAAGTTAAAACTAAGATTAAGTGAAATTTGAGTGATACCAAAAACAAAAGTGAAATGCTTGAATGTGAAAAACAAGCCCAGATGAGTCTGAAAAAACTTATATAAATCGAACTCATCACTCCCCCAGACTTACTCGTTTAGCATCGTACTAGTATAGTGGTGAGTATTCCCGCCTATCACGTGGGTGACCCGGGTTCGATCCCCGACAATGGTGCCAAAAACTTGATGCGCAAATCTTGACCTCTATAGGCGGGAGCGAGACTGCGACACGAAATGGCAAGTGCACCGATCGTTGAAGTAGTATAAAATGAGGAGTGAATCCCCAAGTATCGATCTCATAAGGAACACAGAAAGGTAAAGTTATCTCTTGAGAAAGGACTTGAGATTGAAGTACTTTAGGTCGGGTGAAATGCGGATGTTTTGATTTGGATGATGAATGTGATGGAAACTAAACTAAATCTAAATTAACTATGCGGGTCACCGACACTGCTTCGCAAGGTGATGGGGGATCACACAGGCCATTAACACCACTTCGCTTGGTGAATGGAAGAGTAGGCACGCGGAATGGAAGAGTATGCTCGCGGAATGGGGGCACCTCTAGCAACTAATAAACATTCAAAAAGATTTCATAAACATGAAATACAAGAGTAGCACATGAATGTTTTTAGAGCATACATCATCCATAATATGGTGAAAATAATCAATAACATTACAACAAGTGGAGAAAGAGGCATAAGATACGACCGAATCCAAAGGCTTGCTGTAGATCGAAGGTGGAAGCCACCGGTTTGTCAATCCGTGTCTTGTCCTTGATCATTGATGAATAGTTTATATACTCATCTTTTAGTATATTTTTAATATAGTTCAAATATAAATTCATATAAGTTATATGAATTATCTCTTTTAAATTGTTTCTTTTATTCCTATGAACTAACTTAAGCTTATTTTATGTTTTTCAGGTTTTTCTGTACTTTTGAGCAAAAGTTGAAAGTACAAGCCGAAGGTCACGACCGTGACCAAGGGCGTGACAACCTAAGATATATTCCTAACCTGCTGGCGCCATCCTGGGCTCATTCTGAGAAGAATCACAAAGTACACGCCCTAGGTCATGGGCGTGTCAACATAAACCATGCCTCCAGCTCAGCAGAACATGGTCCACGACTATGACGTGCATTTTGCCAAGTACACGCCTCTGACTTTCAAATTCAAGCCCGTGTTTGATCGACACCGCGCACGCCCAACCCAGATCACACCCCAGATCACACGGCCAGAGGATGATTCGCTAATGTCACGCCTGTGTACTTCCAATGTCACTGGCGTGTAGCTCCTTGCCGCCAGAATGACGTGCCAGCCCGCCAGAGATTTCCCGCCAGATACGTTTTATAGATTACACGCCCTTGGTCACGGGTGTGACCTAGGGCGTGATGCGCACGTAACTCTTGCAATGAATCTAGAAGGCGTCTCTCCCGCACCAGCTTCGAACACGCCCCTTACACGCCCTTGGTCATGGGCGTGACCGAGGGCGTGTAACCTCAACTTTTCGCCAATTAAAGGCAGCTTCTCCAGAACTTCAGGGATGAATTTTGGGAGTTCAATTCTTAATTTCTTGTATTGTTTTCCTATTTTACGCATTCTTGTACTTCTCTTTCTCCTTACAATTGTAACTTCCAATTCAATAGATTTTCTTTTTGCAATTGTAACTTTCAATTCAATAGCTTGCATTGTGCTTTTGCTCGAAGTAATATATATAGTTCTTCTTGTTCGCTCATTCCCTTCTTCTTTCATCATGTACTCTTTTATTTTTGTTGATTCCTTAATCTCAATGAGTAACTAAACTTTTATTGGTACTCGATCGAGATGATCCAAGACATAATAATCGTCAAGAATTAATTTAGATCTTCCTTTTCTCTTGTTTAAAATGCTTAAGATTTATCCTTGATTTTATTGAATTGAGATTATCTTTTTGATATATATTTCTCATTCTTGTTTTCGTAATCTAGTAACCGAGAGGCTCACAATTTGAATCGATCACTCAAGGATAAAGAGAGTTGCATGCATCTCTTGAGAGAGGATGACATAAATCTCCCGGATTGGAGTCAAATCTAATAGAGGGGTTCACCACGATAAAACGAGTTTTAGGGGTTTCAATTGTAGAACGAGAGTTCGGTCGATCAACCTAAACTCAGTTGAACGTATCCTCGAGAGAGGTGCGTTTAGAATTTGGGAACCTCCATGGTCAAAACAATTTTCTTAAGATAATTAGATTTCTTATTTCTTCTATTTTATTTCCATTCTGAGGTGATTCAAGATCGAGTGCTAGCCTTCTAATCATTATTTTATTCATCTTTTCAATCCACCTTGTTTTTCTGATAACAAAACAACCCAAAGTTCTATTTATAGGATAATATAGATTTTCTCGAAGTAAAAGTATTCAACTCGCCCAAATTTTCATACGCCCTTAGTTTTTATAAATCTATACTACTTCCGACACAGTACACTTGCCGTTGTCGTTTGCAGGCATAGCAGTTTTGCTCTCATCAAGTTTTACCGACGTTGCCGGGGAATTGAGTTGATATTTTGAAAAAAGAAATATCTATTAATTCTATCATTTTTTTTATTTTTCATTTTAATTTTAATCTTTCTTAAGGTGTAATAATATTCTTGGAAAGGGAGGTTTTAGATGTCACCCCAACATATCTCCTAATACCAGTGCGAGCCCTTCACCGGGTAGACCTTAGGAAGTCCAATAATAATTTTAAATCACCTAATAAAATTAAAAAAAATATTTAACTATAATATTATAATAACACTATAATAATTTTAATTTTTTTTCTTTCATCATCTTTTATTCTCTTCGCCTCTTCTTATCTCTTCTTTTCTTTTAGTTTATGACCCGAGGAAACTCTTCATCTAATTTTGATTTTTTTATCTGGAAATCGAACGCACCTTGCGTTGACGTCTCCGATTTAGTGATCTACCAATAATTCGCGAAGAGTTAATCAGAGAAACTAACGAGGGAATAATGGAAGATCCCGACCATAATGTGGCCCCACTACGAACCATGTCCTATTATGCGAGGCCAAATTGTGTGGGAATACAATCTAGTATTATTCACCCGGCAGTGGCGAATAATAATTTTGAAATTAAAACGAGTATCATTCAGATAGTATAACAAACAGTTATATTCGATGTCTTACCGGATGAAGATCCAAATTGACATTTGTTAATTTTTTTTGGAAATTTGCGACACGTTTAAAATAAATGGCGTCACCGATGACGCCATCCGTTTGCGTTCATTTCCTTTTTCCTTGCTGTCTAAGGCCAAACAATGGTTGAGTTCTCTTCCTAGAAGTTCCATCACTACGTGGGTCGAGATGACGGAGAAATTTTTAACAAAATCTTTTCCTCCGGCAAAGTCCGCTAAATTACGTATGTACATTCTCTCGTTTGCGCAAATAGACCCGAAGTCTCTTTACGACACATGAGAGCGCTTCAAGAAACTTTTGTTGAGATTTCCTCATCATGCCATCCCAGTGTGGCAACAAGTTCAATCATTCTACAATGGTTTGAATCTCCAAACGAGGCAAATGATTGATGTGGCAGCAGGAGGAACTCTTAAGAACAAAACCCATGAAGCCGCTGAAGAGCTTTTTGAGGAGATGACCATGAAGGCTTATCAGCGGAATGCACCACGGCCGCGCCCTAACAAGCCGACCAGACTCTTTGAAGTCGAGGCCACCCCTAATATATCAAATTAAGTAGAATGACTTACTAAGCAAGTGGCAGAGATGTATGTTTCCTCCGCCACCAATTGGGCTAATAATAATGACAATAATAATTTTGTTTAAGAGCACATAGATTATATGAGGAACTCTTATCATCCTCCTTATAACCCGAATAATAACATTCCTTTTAATTATTCTTATAATCTGGGTTTAAGGAACTATCTAAATTTTTCATGGAGCATCCCCAATAATGCTCAACGACCGCCACAAGTGATTCCTCCTAGATTCGCTCCACCACCCTCGAAGCCCTATTCAATTGAAGGGGTCCTCTCTAAATATGTTGTCTCCAATGAGTCCAACATCCGGAACCTCTCCAGATCTATCATAAGCTTGAAAAATCAAATCGGACAGCTTGCTAAGATGTTCTCTGAATGCCAGCAAGGAGCTCTACCGGGCAATACTGAGCCCAATCCACGGGAGAGCGCCAACGCAATTACCCTCCGTAGCGGAAAAAAGGTAAAATCTCAAAAATTTGCTGAGCCCGAGGTAAACATTTAAATCCCAACTTCGTATTCAATTTCGTCTAATTTTGCTTCGCGCAATATTCAAGCTCTTATTTCCTATCCTTCTAAAATTCAAAATGAGCGCAATGAGGAGAAATATAAAATATTCATTGAAATTTTAAAACAAATCTGAATAAATGTGCCATTCTGCGAGGCGATAGCTCAAATGCCTAAGTACGCTAAATATCTAAAGGATTTACTTTCAAATAAAAAGAAACTTGAAAATTTTTCACTTATATCTCTAAATGCAGAATGCTCGACAGTTTTGTTAAATAAATTACTGCAAAAATTAAACGACCCGGGATGGTTCTCCATCCCATGCTTGTTCAAGAATTTATTAATAAAACACGCCTTGGCAGATTTGGGCGCTAGTATTAATTAGAAGCCGTTTTCTTTATTTAAAAAGCTTGGTTTAGGACTTCCAAGTCCAACAAAAATCTGCATCCAACTAGTAGACCGATTGATAAAGTACCCAATAGGGGTCATTGAGGATGTGCTTGTTAAAGTTGACAAATTTATGTTCCCGGTAGACTTTGTCATCCTGGACATTGAGGAAGACGTTGAAGTGCCCATTATACTCGGACGTCCTTTTCTTACCACCTCTCGAGCAATTATTGACGTTAGTAATGCAAACATCTCATATGAGTTGGGGATGAAGAAGTTATTTTCAGTATAAACAACTCTATGAAAATTTTATTTTCTAACGACGACTCCTGTTTTACTTTAGAAACTAATTTTGAAGAGGAATCGTCGACTTTTTTTGAAATAATTTTGCCAATTTTTGATGATCTGAAATTTTGCTACTGCTTTTTGTCTTAAGGAAATAACTCAACCTTTCAAATTTGAAAAATAAATTCGAATAATCTTAAAATTAAAACATCTTATGATGAACTGCCAAACCTTGAGTTAAAACAACTCTCGAATCATTTAAAATATATATTTTTAGAAAAAGATTCAAAATTGCCGGTAATCATATCTTACGCGCTTAACGATTTGGAAATTTTCAAATTATTTAAAACTTTAAATAAACATCGCCATGCAATTGTATAGCAAATTTCGGATATCAAGGGGATTAACCCCTCATTTTGCACACATATAATAAATCTAGAAAAGAATTCTCGCGGCATAATTCAGCCTCAACGACTAGTCAAGCTACGCGACGGTAAACAAAGCGCTTTTGGGAGGCACCCCAATGCCATCCTTTTCCCTTTTCTTTTGTTTTGTTTATTTTTGCAGGTTTTCTTTACGGCAACCCCGACTACCAACCAGGGACGCACTCTCCTCCTCCCCTCCTATCCTCCCTATTTTTACCTTTCTTTTACTTTTAACTTCAATTCAATTTCTGCATTTTTATTTAATCTTGTTGGTACTGCATACTTACTTTTTAACATTGAGGACAATGTTTTATTTTAAGTACCGGGGGGGGGGGGGGGGGGGGGGGGGGGGAGGGTATAACTATTGCAAAATAGCCAAAATGGTCCCTTAATTATATGTGTATTTTCAAATAGGTCCCATAACTATCCTTTTGTTCAAAACAGTCCTCTAACTTTCACCTCATTTCAAATAAGTCCTGCTTTTTTCCTTTCCGTTAATATTTCACGGTAAATTCCGCTGCTTCCTCTCCCTGTCATTTCCCGCTGCCTCCTCTCCCCGTCCCAATGCCCTAATACATCAACTCTCGCCATCGCCGGTGTCGCCCCCCCTCCTACCATCGTCGGCTGCTCAATTTCAGAGATCGATGGGTATATTATATGTACTATTTAAATCTGGATCTACACCTTTTTGTGCCGAATAGTTTGAAGAAATCAGTTTATAGGCAATGTTACATGCATAGGATCATGCCAACTAATGGACCAAAATTTTGGCCAAAATTAGCGCACACAGAGACATGGATGCAAACGATGAAGGAAGTCAAACAAAGATAGGTCGTAAGCATGGAGTAGTTAAATGGTCAAAATATGGTATCTCGGGACATAACAAGAGAAGTTGTCATTAAGTACAATGCCGAATTTAACATTCCTCTTCTGAAACTTGTGATCAAATTGTTTTTTTTGCTATTTTGCTCAAATTTTTTGAACAGATTATACAAATGTGGTAATTACAGATGTTTTGAATGACAAAATGAGCATTTATTATTGAGTAAATTGAAATAAACTTAACGTTGTTAATTTTAGGATGGATTTGAAGTTAAATGCAAAGTTAAAGGACTCATTTGAACCAAATGAAAGATATAGGACCAATTTGAAACGACACCAATAGTTAAGGGACCATTTTGGCTATTTTGCCCATAACTATTTAAGTATTTTTGTTTGAATATATATATATTATTATTTATTATTACAAAAAAATCTAACTTCTTAGAAAGGGAGGTTTGTGATGTCACCACATCATATCTCCTAATATCGGTGAGAGCCCTTCATAGGGAATACTTCGGGAATCTAAGAATTAACAAAAAAATTATAATGACATAAATACCCTTTATGTGTTGCTTTTATTATTTTCTAGAATTCTAGTTTGAGGATTGATTATAAGCATTTTTACTTTTCTTTAATTTAGCTAATATTTTATTTTATCAGAATTTGTTAGACTTAAATTTGAAGTAATTTAGTTTTAAGAAACATTTTATATTTTTAATTAAATTAGGGAATTTATTTAGTACTACTTCTCTTTTTAATTTTAAATGACTTTCTTTTGTGGTAAATTGCCTAAACATTTTTTTGTTTTTATTATATTCTCTACTAACTTTCAGATCTTAGGAAATTTTGCTCCACTAAAAATTTGCTCTCAAAATAATTTAATTTAAAAACTAGAATTCCTTCATCACCCACCCTTTGTTGACAAATAAAAAAAAGAGTATAAAAGATCATATGTCATGGGAATACGAGGATAAAATTCATTATCCCTTAAACATATGCACCCAAAATCATTTAAAAGACTATATGTCATCATATTAGAGGATAAAATTCATTACCCTTAAACATATATATTTTTGGTTTGTTTGAAGATGGTTTTCTTAAAAGATTATATGACATGGAAAATGAGAGGATAAAATTCATTATTTTCCTAAACATATAAAAATATGAAATTATGAGTGATGTTTCACCACCTCCAATTCAAGAACTCTTCATTTTGCCATTTTGTTGCAAATTCCTCCTTAGCCAATTTTATTGATTTTAGTCCTAAATAAAATTATTAAGAGAACAATATTTTGGTAGGTGTCTTTTCCTTAAGCTTCTTTTATGTTAGAGGTTCTAGAATTTCAATCTAATTTTGTATATCAATTTCTACAATTTCATTTGCTAAATAGTCATATTGAGAAGTCTTTAGCTAAGCATGTTTCTCTTTTTAAATTAATTTCATAACTTATGACCTAATTCTTGAATTCTTAGAATTTGTTTTTAACTTACTCTTGGTTTAATAAGATTTTAGTTAATTAAAAAAAATATCAATGTCTTGTAAATTGTCACTCACTCTTTTGCTTTGGAATATCAAAAGCTCAAGTATGAAGGTGTTTGATGAGTAATTTATATACTCATCTTTTAGTATATTTTAATATAGTTTTAATATAAATTCATATAATTTATATGAATTATCTCTTTTAAATTGTTTCTTTCATTTCTATGAAGTAACTTAAGCTTATTTTATGTTTTTTAGGTTTTTCTGGAATTTTGAGCAAAAGTTGAAAGTACACGCCCAAGGTTACGGCCGTGACGTGACAGCCTAAGATATATTCCAGACCTGCTGCCTCCATCCTGGGCTCATTTCGAGAAGAATCGCAAAGTACACGCCCTAGGTCATGGGCGTGTCCAAGGGCTGTTAACATAAACCATGCTCCAGCTCAGCAGAATGTGTTCCACGACCATGACGTGCATTTCACCAAGTACACGCCCGTGACTTTCAAAGTCACGCTCGTGTTCGATCGACACCACGCACGCCCAGCCCAGATCAAGCCTCATATCACACCCAGAGGATGATTCTCCAATGTCATGCCTGTGTACTTCCAATGTCACGGGGGTGTAGCTCCTTGCCGCCAGAATGACGTGCCAGCCCACCAGAGATTTTCCGCCAGATACATTTTAAAGATTACACGCCCTTGGTCACAGTCGAGACCTAGGGCGTGACGTACACGTAACGCCTGCAATGAATCCAGAAAGCGTCTCTCCCGCACCATCTTCGAACACGCCCCTTACACGCCCTTGGTCACGGGCGTGACCGAGGGCGTGTAACCTCAAATTTTCTCCTATTTAAAGGCAGCTACTCCAGAACTTCAAGAGCGAATTTTGGGAGTTCAATTCTTCATTTCTTGTATTGTTTTCCTGTTTTAAGCATTCTTGTACTTCTCATTCTCCTTACAATTGTAACTTTCAATTCAATAGATTTTCTTTTTGCAATTGTAACTTTAAATTAAATAGCTTGTACTGTGCTTTTGCTCGAAGTAATAAAGATAGTTCTTCTTGTTCTCTCATTCCCTTCTTCTTTCATCATGTACTCTTTTATTTTTGTTGATTCCTTAATCTCAATGAGTAGCTAAACTTCTATTGGTACTCGATCGAGATGATCCAAGGAATACAAATTGTCAAGAATTAATTTTGATCTTCATTTTCTCTTCTGTAAAATGCTTAAGATTTATCTTTGATTTTATTGAATTGAAATTATGTTTTCGATATATAATTCTCATTCTTGTTTTCGTAATCTAGTAGGCGAGAGGCTCACAATTCGAATCGATCACTCAAGGATAAAGAGAGTTGCATGCATCCCTCGATAGAGGATGACATAAATCTCTCGGATAGGAGTAAAATCCAACAGAGGGGTTCACCATGATAAAGCAAGTTTTAGGGGTTTCGATTGTAGAATGAGAGTTCGGTCGATCAACCTAAACTCAGTTGAACGTATTCTCGACAAAAGTGCATTTAGTTGTGAACCTCCACAGTTAAAGCAATTTTCTTAAGAGAATTAGATTTCTTATTTCTTCTATTTTATTTTCATTCCGAAGTGATTCAAGATCGAGCGCTAGTCTTCTAATCATTGTTTTATTCTTCTTTTTAATCCACCTTGTTTTTCTTATAACAAAACAACCCAAAGTTCTATTGATAGGATAATAGAGATTTTCTTGAAGTCAAAGTATTCAACTCGCCCGAATTTTTATACGACCTTGGTTTTTATAAACCTATACTACTTCCGACATGGTACACTTGTCGTTGTCATTTACAGGCATAGCAGATTTGCTCTCATCAATCATCAACTACATCGGGGGTCCAGAGGGCTGTCACCACCTCCTAATCTACCCGTCTTCTCTGGCCATAGTATTCGGCCATAACAAATGTGAGGATCTCTTTGCTTGGTGATGATCTTGAGCTAGCTTCTCCTTCCTTGAAGCTTAGGATGATGGGAGGTAGCCTAGGGAAAAGCCCTAGCTGCTGGAGAAGAAGAACTGGAGCTGGAGCTGAACCACTTAGGGTTTCCTCGGATGAAAATCGGGATCTCCCAAAATCTGCAGAAAAATATCTTAAATAGCAATCGAGCAGAGCGCTCACGGTCGGATGCACAGTCGTGCATTTTGATCATGCATGAAGGATAATATCTAAATAAGTCCAGCGCCAAAATTCAGCGCATCAGTTACTTCACCGAAAAGCTGCCCATGCCCGTGCATTTTGTTCACGCACAGTCGGAAACGCCCATGCGTGATGGAAACACACGACCCTAGATATGCCAGCAATTTTCTAGGGAAAGCAGACACACAGTCTAAATTTCTCGTGCGCGAAGAAAACCGCACGATCGTGTGATTTGCCTAATCTACAGACCACCCGTGTGATTATCTTGATGCGTGATCGAATGAATCATGCGAGAAGAAAACGCACGAGCGCACACAGGGCTCTAATTTTAGGACAAAAGCTGTGTTGTCAAGAAGGTTGCTCGTGCACGATTGGCTGGTCGTGCGAGAAGTAAAATGCATAACCGTGCGTAAGCAACAACATTTCACCAAAACAACACAACTCGTACTTGGGTCGTGAAAACGGACTGAGGCGAATAGGTGCTGGCATGTGCAAAATTGCCAAGTGCACAAAAGTGAAGAAAATGGGGGAAAACAATGCACTCTCCTTGAGAATGATTAAGCTCGCAATTGTACACCACAACGGGCTAAAAGTGCACTTCAAATTAAAACTAAGATTAAGTGAAATATGAGTGATAACAAACAAAAAGTGAAGTGCTTGATTGTGAAAAACATGCCCAGATGAGTCCAAAAAACCCTATATAAATCGGACTTATCAGTTATCCTTATCATCGTTTTCAAACTCTAAATATTTTATCACTATCACTCTCTAAAATTTATAAACCAAATCAACATCTTTTTCCGATAAAATAATAGCTCATTCCTTATAAGTAAAAATAATCAACGAGATCCGTGGAAAACTACGACCTTGATATTCTCTAAAAATATCCTAAACTATACGCGATAAGGTATACTTTCCCTCATCGAATATACGTTCGGATAAATTTCCCAAAAGCTTTCCAAAAGCATAAAATTAATCATCAAGTAGATGCACTTTTTTATATTATTACAAATTCCATGTACGGCTTGCTTGTAGGTTAGCGGTACCCTGCCCCTGAGCCGGCTAGAATGGCTGAGGGTGTTGGATCATTACGCGGTTTGTGGTCAGCTCATAGTTGACCCTCATTTACCTCTTATTTGTGGATGGTGTTGGTGCTGGTAAGCCAAGCGGAAAATATCGGGTTGAAGCCCACTGCTGAGTTGGCCCTTGAACGCCAGCCTATTTTACAGCTTTACTTATATTGTCGGCCTGCATGTCGATGTATGTTCGAGTTTTGTTACATTGTATGAATGTAAAGCCTTAAGGTCAAAACTCTATATTTTGACATTCCTGTATGGGTGGACATTCTGAATTTAATGTTAGTGTAAAAGCTTCAACCTACGCTTTATTTATACTCTCATGTAGTTCTTTTCTATTTATCATCGTATTAATGTTTAGCTAGTGTGTTCAATATGGTGTGGCATCCCGGCCAGACCTATTGTTATATTGTTTGTACTGGCAGGGTGTTACAATTTGGTATCAGACTTTATGAGTCGTTTTGTAGCTTAGAGAATTCGAGGCCAAATTCCTTTTAAGGGGTGGAGTGCACGTGATGTGCGTCCACCTAAAGCGATAAAAATTGATAAGAATGTTCACTTAGGAATGACAAATATGCTTGTTTGCGGAACCTGAGCATTCCATGATAGTTGTTTGCTATGTTTTCAGTCACTAAATTAAGTGTTACACAATTATTGGTGATTAGGAGTGGTGTGGGGCAGTCTCAACCCATAACACTATCGAAAGTAGTGCGTCCGCTGAGGTGCTAGCGACCACTCCTTCTGCTGAAATGATTAGATTAGTCTTCGAAGTGGTCTTCACAATGATCAATACTCGGTCTGGAAGGCTTGCACAACCTACTAATCCTACTCCGGATGTGTCCTCCGTTCCTGATGTTGTAGTGGAACGCACAATGAAGCCTAGGGTGGAACAAAGAGTTGAGCCTGTAGCAGTGGGACGAGCTCGTGAATAACAACCGAAGCAGTTTCTGAGCTTCCATCCTCCAACCTTCTCAGGGACTAAATCCCCAATAGAGGCAGAGGATTGGCTGTCAAGAATATGGAGAACTTTAAAGGCGACAACAACGGAAGAAGCTATGATGGTCACCTTAGCCGCCTTCCATCTGGACAGAGAGGTAGTGCTTTGGTGGGAGGAACTAGAAGCACACGTTTGCTGGTAGAGAAATTGTTGATGTCTTAATGGCAGAATTCTCAAAACTGTTCCTCTAGAGGTTTATCCCCTCTACATAGCGCATTTCATTGCAAAGCCAGTTTCAACGTTTAAATCAGGGTGATCGCTCTATAGAGGATTACTTGCAAGAGTTCACCAGGCTGGGTCGCTTTGCAGGATCTTTGGTAGAAGGTGAGGCGACAAAGACTAATAAGTTCTATTAAGAACTTCGTGATGAGTTGAGACTGCTTCTGGCCGGCCCAATGACATCTGGCTATTATGTTCTGCTACAAACTACCAGATCTCTGAAAATGGATATGCAGAGGGTGCATCGCACGAAAAGCCTCAATGCAAAGAAGTTAGAGTTTAATGCGTCGACCTCTCAGTAAAGCCTGAGTTTAGAAAGAATAAGAGGAAGTCTAGGTTCGCGGAACTAGTTCCCTCTAATGTATCAGGAGCAACTACTGCATAGGGTCCCTTAACGTGTTTCACTTGTGGAAAGGTGAGACACAAGGCCCGAGCATGTCGAAGTGGTCCCTCAAAGGCAGAAAACCGAGAAGTGGACTATGCTCATGCGGCGGGTTCAATTTATGTGGAGAAAGGCAAAGCTGCGGAGTCTTCTGCTTCCCAGCATCCTTCGACCCCGTCGAGAGTGTACTCGCTTGGCTAATAGGAAGCCATCCGACAAAATGATGTTGCCACAGGTATGAATTATAATTTATCTTCTACATCTTGATGTGATTTATATCTCATGTGCGACTATAAGTTTATTTGTTTGTGCAATTAGGCTTTGTCCTAATTTCAACTATCCAGTGAGAGCTCTTTTTGATACTGGAGCATTGCACTCCTTTCTATCTAAGGACTTCATGGTGTGAATCAGAGTGTCGTCTACCTTGGTAAAGAATATATTGGAGGTAGTGCTTACCAATGGGTCTCGAATGAGCGCGGATAGGAGGAGCCGTGTAAAGGTGTCGATTGGGAATCAAGATTTCAACTTGGAAGCGTCATTTCTACCGCTTGTTGAATTTAACGTAATCTTTGGCATGGACTGGATCTCAAAGCAGAGAGCATGCATAGATTACAATCTGAAGGAAATTTCACTAGGAAAGAACACTGGAGATGAGACCATATTTGTTGGAATGCGAGGAGCGAGCAAGACGTTGATGTCTGATCTCCAAGTGGTTTAGGCGGTGAGGAAAGATGTAGAGTTTTTCTTCACTTTATTGGAGGCTTCAGAGCCTAAACCCAGTGCAAGTGATGTCCTGGTAGTAGGGGAATGTGGTGACGTGTTTCCAAACGAACTCCCTGGTGCTCCGCCTTAGCGAGAGATTGATTTCTGTATTGAGTTGGTGCCAGGTGCCAAGCTGGCGTCACGCTCACCGTACCGAATAACGCTAAAGTAATTGGCAGAACTAAAAGTTTACTTGCAAGAACTGCAAGTGCAAGGCTATATACGTCCAAGTTCATCCCCTTGGAGTGCACCCGTCCTCTTTGTGAAAAAGAAGGATAGGAGCTTGCGACTATGCATTGATTATCGAGAACTGAATAAGCTGACAGAGAAGTACCGTTATCCAATTCTAAGAATCGATGACTTATTAAACCAACTAGTTGGGTCGATGATGTATTCTAAACTAGACTTAAGGCCCGGTTATTACTAGCTGAGAATAGGGGAATGTGATATTCCAAAAATGGCGTTTAGTACCAATTTCAGGCACTACAGGTTCACAGTTATGCCGTTCGATCTCTCTAATGCACCGTCGATATTTATGTACTTTATGAATAGAACGTTTCGAGAGTACTTGGACCAGTTTGTGATCATCTTCATCGACGACATATTTGTATACTCTAAGTCCGAAGAGGAACATGCAGAGCATCTGTATGCAGTTTTGAGCACATTAAGGAGTCAGATATACACAAAGTTCTCCAAATGCGAGTTTTGGCTACAGTCAGTGGCTTTCCTTGGTCATGTTGTTAGTGGTAAGGGAATCACAGTCGATCCATCGAAGATAGTGGCAATCCGAGAGTGGCTTGTGTTGAAAAACGTGGCAGAATTCTGAAGTTTCTTAGGACTTGCCGGCTACTATAGGCGCTTCATGGAAAACTTTTTGAGGATTGCAATACCTCTCACTATGTTGACTAGGAAAGATCAAAAGTTCGTTTGGTCGCCTGAGTGTGCACAAGCTTTTGAGGAGTTGAAGAGCAGTTTGACCACGGTGGCCATCTTATGCTCTCCAAGTGGTACAGAAGGCTACGAGATATATAGCGACGCCACGGGGAGTGGCTTGGGTTGCGTCCTAGTACAATTCGGAAGTGTGATTTTATATGGCTCCTGTTATTTGAAGGTACATAAGAGGAACTACTCGGTTCATGACTTGGAGTTAGCGGTTGTGGTATTAGTTCTTAAGCTATGGCGGCATTACTTATTTGGCGTAAAGGTCGACATCTTTACAGACCATAAGAGCCAAAAATATCTGTTAAATCAGAAGGAGTTGAGTATGTGGTAGAGGAGGTGGATGGAGTTCCTTGGAGACTACACCTTCGATATTCATTACACTCCCAGGAAGGGAAATGTTGTTGTAGACGCGTTGAGTTGGTGGGCTCTCGCGCAAGAAAATTGGATTTTGATGCATGATGAGCGTCTGATCTGTGATCTAGAGTCCTTGTAGATCTCTTGTGTTGATAGGAGAGTGTCTACCTCAGCATGCTTAAATTGTACCGAGGTTCAATATGACCTTGGGACCGAGTTCGACAAGCTTTGGAGTTCGATGAAAGCTTGAAGTGCTATTAAGCGGAGACTGTTGATGGGTCTACCTCTGAATTTTACTTCAAAGATGGTCTCTTATGGAAGAATACTAGACTGTGAGACTCAAATGATGCCAAATTACGGGAAGAATTGATGAACGAGACTCACTTTACCAAGTACTCGATCCACCTGGGGAGCACAAAGATGTACATGGACATGAAGAAACTTTTTTGGTGGCTGTATATAAAGAAAGGCATTGCTCTCTACGTGGCCAAGTGTCATATTTGTGCATTGGTGAAGGCTTAATTTCAATGACCTAGTTGGTTTCTAAAGTCTTTGCCAATTTCGAAATGGAAGTTCGACGATATTTCAATGGATTTCATGCACGGATTGCTGAGGCTGCGACATGGGAAATATGCCAGTTGGGTGATCGTAGATCGTTTGATGAAAGTATCGCACTTCATTTTTAACTGGAAGAATGATTTCATGGAAAAGTTAGCCAAGTTATACGTTGATAATATCGTATGATTGCACGAGGTTCCCCGTAGCATCGTAAGTGAATGAGATGGGCGTTTCACATCAAATGACTGGAAGCTAATTCACCATCTATTGATAACTAAGCTAAAACATTGCACGACCTTCCACCCGCAAATTGATGGGCAGACCAGTAGGACCAATAGGACCAATAGGACAATGGATGACATGCTCCGGCTGTGCGCCTTAAAATCTGGAAAGAGATGGGAGGACCACTGAAAGTGCACAGTTTACCTCACTAGAATTCTCTAGAGGGGGGGTGAATAGAGAATAAAAATTATTTTGTGCAAAGTTAATATATATATATATATATATATATGTGTATGATCACAGATTAGAGCTTCCACACACCAACAAGAATTAAACAAGTAAAGAAAGTAAATGCAAGAAAAGAAATCACAGCACAACACAAGAAAATATAGTGGTTCCCCAAACTTTGGGTAGTCCACTCTTCTACCCCCTTGGTAGGAATTCACTATCTTGCATTGAGTCTTTTGATAAGGAGACTCTTAGAACCACCCTGAGTCTTTTGACAAGGATACTCTTAGAACCACCCTGAGTCTTTTGACAAGGAGACTCTTAGAACCAGTACACTGAATTTTTTGAAGAGAGATTCTAAAAACTCTTTTACAATATTTAAGTAAGAATAAGAAAGAAGAAAAAAATAAGAATAAGAATGAATCTTCTTCCTAGCAAGAAGATTGGAAGCACAAGAAGTGAATTAAATCTTTCTTCTATAGAGAGAAGAAGATTTGTAGCTTTTCTCTCTTTGTGAGAGCTATCGGAACTTGCAGCAGAATGACTTCAGAAGCAGGAGAAGAAGAAGTGCTTGAATATTGCTGCAGAACAATTTCTCAATTTTCTCTCTATACTTGGGAGCTCTTCCTCTTTTTCAAATGTAAAATGGTGAATCACTTCTTCTGCTTTTTCTGCCGACCTCCTCTTTATTTATAGCTCTGTTAATTCAAAATAATACTATAGGAGGATAATCAATTAGCAGTCAGAGAAATAGAAAGATGAAAATGTTTCCATAATATTTATTTCTGTAGAAGGAAAGAACTAATTCTGATTTCAAATAATGTCCAAATAAGTTTATTCAAATTAGCCAAGAATCAGATATAAGGAAAGGATGATTCAGAACGGCTATAAAATATTGACATTTATTCCATACAAATCAGATCTACTGAAAGAAGGAAAGAGATCTGGCGCATACATAAATCTGTCACATAAATCGACATGCGTCGATTACCATTCGACGTAAGCATCGAATTCATCCTGGCTGGACGTCGAGAGGAAAATAAGGAAGGTGCGTCGACTTCTCCATATGCGTCGACTAGAAATCAGAGTAGCGTCGACAACACATACGTCGAAATCTTCCTAAAGTTACTTCGACTCAATCTGACGGAAACGTCGACTATATTTCGACGTTGCGTCGAATACTATTCGACGCATATTTACTTAACCTTGTTTTTCTTCCTTAGAATTCATATTCAACTTATTTCTAGGGGTTAAGAGAAATCATTTCCCCAACAATCTCCCCCTATTTGTCTTAACCCTATTTAGGGAAATTGCACTAGCATATAATTAACCCAGCACAGCATTTGTAAGCATAAGAAATATATTAAATAATCAGAAGAGAAAGTGGAATAAGAAAGCATATGACAAGTATTTGTCTTTCACAAAAATTTAAACTAGAAACTTCTTTTTGTACATGAAGTTAACAAAAGCAGAGTAAAGTTTCCTAGATAAGTTTTCAATAGCATCAAGAATGTAGCCCCTGACTCTATCAGGTCGTTCCTGGACATTCCTGATGATTGTATGCAGTTTTTCCAATAGTTTATCACCATTGGGGATTGTGTCATTTATGGAGTAGCCTTTGCTGATGATGATTGCTGCTTTTTCATCAATCATCTCAATTGTAATGTTTTGAACTTTCTTTTCAGTAGGCTTGATCTCAGGTGGTCCCTTGTTATCAACCTTGGGCCTATATATTGTTTTCTTTTCTGATTGTTGCTTCTCTAGAATGTCAACCATTTTCCCTTTCCCTTTCCAGGGTGAGGCATGCCACTTGTCTAATTTTATAGGTCTGTTGGGCTTCTTGTAGGGAATGTAAGTATCTTCTGTACACCCTACACCCTTCTTGTCTTTTTGACCTTTATCTAAGATGATCCCTGCCTGAGGATTTTTCTTTTGATAAGCTTCAATATCAAACAATTTCTTTGGAATTCTGATAGAAGATTCAGCAAGAATTTGTTCTTTAGTCATTCCCTTGTTGATCTTTTCCATCCAGGCAATCCTTTTATCTTCCACTTCTTTCCTGGCTGCTTCATATTCATTCAGTTCTCTTTCTCTTATCTCTTCATGCCTCTTTTCCATGTCAGGGTCATGGTACTCCTTCACAGGGGTGTTAGGAGTGATAATAGGCATCTTTTCAAATCTTTTTATTTGCTCACATGCTTTTCTATACTTCTTTTCTTTTGCATACTCCTTCCTTTCTTCTTTAGAGAAGTTTTGCCAGTAGGGAATTGCTTCCCTTTTCTTTTTATCTTTCCTTCTGGACTTTGCCTAGGTATGATCTGTTTAGGAAGTCTTGTTGCTTGTGGAGGTAGAGGTAGCAGAGGAGGTAGAGAAGAAGGTTGAAGTGGAGGTGGAGGTAGAGATGAAGGAGAATGAGTTTTCTCTTTGAGTGGAGAGTGAACTATATCAGGAAGAGAAGTCTGTTCTGCAATAGAAGGCAGAATGACTTCAGGTAGAATGTTCTCTGCAGAGGGATGATTGTCTCCTCCAGGTTCTTTTGCAGGGATGTCCTCAAGTAGAGGTGTCTTCAACTTGATGTAACTGGCAGAGAAGCCAGAGGAGTGATGTTGAAGTTCTTCCTCACATAAGGGTGCCTCAATCCATATCTGTCCATTCTAATCATCAGAGGTGACTGCTTCTTCCTTCCCCTGGATTTCTGAGCTCTTTACTACAGGAATCTTCCCCTGGTTGTATGGATTATCAATTCTGAATTTTGAATCCACAGCATGCTCCCCTTCAGTGTTGTAAGAGGAGGATTCACCAAAATGTTTGATGAAGGTGTAGTCAGAGTGATTTGAGAGGAGTGGAGCCTATAATGGAATTGGAGTAATAATTAGAGAGAATACTTAGAGTTTGGAGAGAGAGGAGTAAAACCTGAGCTTTTAGTGAGATCAAAGACCTGGCAAGAGGGGTTTCTGGAGCAACTCTCCCCCTGGTTTATATCTTTCAGGAAGGATGTAAACCTTTATGGCGACAGAGGTTCTTCTCGAAGAAGAGTATGAAGCTCAGGAATAGAGGAAGATAGGGTGGCCAATTTGGCTTCACAGGTGGTGATCATATTGGCACATTCATTTGAGAAGTTGGTTAGACATGTCTGGAAGTCGGTGAGAAGATTTTCCAGAGCATCGTTCATCACTTTGATAAGGGCAGTTTGAACAGGAGTAGGCGCCATTGATGTAGAAGGAGAGAGAGGTAGAAGACAAAGTTTTGGCGGGTTCAGAAAGGTATATGTTATGAAATAAGAAGCATTATTTAAAGAAGGTGAAACGTCGAGAAAGGAAGCAGAAATCAAGGTAATCCAATCGTCAAAAGAGGAAGTAAGGATTTGATTCTAATTTTAACTGGAAGTCGACGTTGCGTCGAATGGATGTCGACGTTTGCGTGGAGATTGGCTGGCCTGGTGTTTTATCGACGTGATCATAGTCTTGCGTCGATATGAATTCGACGGTACGTCGATAAAGGATCGACGTAGCATTGTCTGATGGAAATCGATGTCAGCGTCGAGTTTGTCTCGACGGAGCGTCGACATGTATTCGACGTATCTTCAAGAAATTTTCTTAGATTGTCTGATTTCATTAGAGTTCCCTAACAATGGGGTTTACAAGCTTCCATCAAGCATTCCTAAGGTGTTTATGAAATAGTTATGCTTAGTTTCATCTAAAGGTTTTGTGAAGATGTCTGCTCTTTGATTGTCTGTGGGAATATATTCTAAGGTTATTTTACCCTTCTCAACATTGTCTCTAAGGAAGTGATGTCTGATCTCTATATGTTTGGTCCTACTATGAAGGACTGGGTTGGATGCTATGGATATAGCACTAGAGCTATCACAATAGATCTTAGAGTTATGTATTTCCAATTTGTAGTCAAGAAGTTGATTTTGCATCCACATGATTTGTGAACAACAGCTCCCAGCAGCTATGTATTCAGCTTCAGCTGTTGAGGTTGAGACTGAGGTTTGTTTCTTACTAAACCATGAGATCAATCTGTCACCTAGGAATTGGCAGGTACCTGATGTGCTTTTTCTATCAACCCTACATCCAGCATAATCTGCATCTGAGAAACCTATTAATTCAAAGTTGGTTTCTGCTGAGTACCATAGCCCTAGTTCAGGGGTTCCCTTTAGGTATCTAAGAATCCTTTTTACAGAGGTGAGATGGGATTCCTTTGGGTCAACCTGAAATCTAGCACATATGCAAGTGGCAAACATGATGTCAGGTCTGCTAGCTGTAAGATATAGAAGGGATCCTATGATGGCCCTATAAGTCTTTTGATCTACTGATTTTCCTTTATCATATTTTTCTATAATGGCATTGGTTGCCATGGGTGTTTTCATGGTAGATGCTGATTCCATACCAAATTTTTTGATTAGCTCTTTAGTATATTTTGATTGTGAGATAAAGATTCCTTCACTACTTTGTTTTACTTGTAGCCCTAGGAAGTATGAGAGTTCTCCCATACTACTCATTTCAAATTTAGATTGCAGTAGGTTAGCAAATCGCTTACACAGTTTAGGATGAGTTGAGCTAAAGATAATGTCATCTACATATATTTGAACAAGAAGGAGTTGGTTTTTATGGGTTCTAGTAAAGAGTGTATTGTCTACTTTTCCTCTTTCAAAGGAATTTTCTAGAAGAAAATTTGAGAGAGTTTCATACCAAGCTCTAGGTGCTTGCTTAAGACCATATAGAGCTTTGTTAAGTCTATAAACAAAGTTAGGAGAAGAGGGATTAACAAAATCTGGTGGTTGCTCCACATATACTTCTTCTTGAAGATCACCATTTAGAAAAGCACTCTTAGCATCCATTTGGTAGACTTTCATCTTCATGAAGGCTGCATAGGCAAGAAAGAGCCTGATTGCCTCTAATCTAGCTACTGGAGCAAAGGTCTGGTTGTAGTCTATCCCTTCTTCTTTTCTATATCCTTGTGCTACAAGTCTTGCTTTGTTCCTCACAATTACTCCAGTGGAATCTAGTTTGTTCCTGTATACCCATTTTGTGCCAATCACTAGGTAGTTTCTTGGTCTTTCCACTAAATTCCATACTTTGTTTCTTTCAAATTGGCCTATGTCTTCTTGCATAGCCATAATCCAGTGAGGATCACAATTTGCTTCCTCAAACTTCTTTGGTTCAACTTGTGATAGGAAGCATTGAAGCACCATCCCAGTGGAGACCTGGTGTCTTGTTCTTACTCCTGTATTGGGGTCTCCAATTACTTGAGTTTGTGGATGATCCTTCAAATTGATCCCTGTTCTGCTTGAACTTGTCAGTTGTTCTTCTTCTTCATTCTCAATGAGATCATTGTTCTATAGTTCTTCTTGAACCATGTTCTCTTGTGGAAATGGGTCTGAAATGCTCTTTTCTGAGGTTTCTTGTTCATACTCCTCACTTGGTTCCTCTAACTGATTTTCCTTTCCATTTTCTGTGTTCTCTAGAGCTAGTTGCTCAAGCTGGGTTTCTATGCTGTTGTTTTCCTGTGGAAAGGAACTGGTGGGAGTCTCCTCCCCCTTAAGTAGCATGTTAGTTTCATCAAATACAATGTGCATAGATTCTTCAATTTTAAGAGTTCTTCTATTGTAGCACCTATAGGTTTTACTAGATGATGAGTATCCCAGAAATATTCCATCATCAGACTTCTTGTCAAATTTGGCAAGATGATCTTTCCCATTGTTTAGAATAAAGCAAGCACATCCAAAAATTTTAAAATATTTAACAGTGGGTGTTTTATTTTTCAGGAGCTCATATGGAGTCTTTGATTTAGTTTTGTGTATGAGGCTTCTATTTAGAACATAGTTTGCAGTGTTGACTGCTTCAGCCCAAAAGGTTTTTGGTAATCCTGATTCTGCAAGCAGGGTCCTTCCTGATTCTATTAAGGTTCTATTCTTCCTCTCAGCAACTCCATTTTGTTGAGGAGTTCTAGGTGCTGAGAAGATTTGTTTAATACCTTTTTCCTCACAGAAACTACAAATCATCTGATTCTCAAATTCAGTCCCATGATCACTTCTTATAATTGAAACATTGGAGTTGAACTCAGATTGAATTTGTTTTATGAATTTTGAGAGAATTTTATGGGTTTCAGATTTAACCCTTAGAAAGAATACCCAGCTAAACCTAGAATAATCATCAACAATAACCAAGGTATAGGATTTTCCACCTAAGCTCTGAGTGGATATGGGACCAAAGAGATCCATGTGTAGTAAGTATAGGGCCCTGGGAGTCATCCTTACCAATGGGTTTGAAAGAGGATTTGGTCTGTTTTCCCAGTTGGCAAGGTCTGCATGGAGAATCCTTAGAGTACCTACCCTTTGGTAAACCTCTGACTAGGTTATTCTTTGCTAGTTTACTAATGGTTTTGTAGTTTAGATGACCTAGTCTCCTATGCCATAGTTCATTTGTATCTATGATATTGTTGAATAAGCAAACTTCTGTGGGTGAAGAGCTAAAGTCCACTACATATACTTTTCCTTTTCTAGTTCCATTTAGTACTATAGCACCAGTCTTGATATCAATAATATGGCAGAATAGTGTGGTGAATTTTACCTCATACCTACCATTTTCACATATCTGACTTATACTTATCAGATTGTGCTTTAGTCCTTTGACTACTGCCACATTCTTGAAGGTGACTTTCCCTTCTTTGAAATCTCCAAAGCCCTTGGTTTGGCCACAGCTAGAATCTCCAAAGGTTACTGATGGTCCAAGTCTATCCTCAAAGTTGATTAATAGGTTTTTGCTTCCTGTCATGTGCATGGAGCATCCACTGTCAAAGTACCACACCATCCTGGAGATGTGATACATCTGCATATAGAATTTTAAACATTAGTTTGGACCCTGCTGAGCTGGGGTCCCTTCCTCTCATTAGTAAAAGATTTAATAAAAGAATAAGTGGGTTTTTCAGGATATCCTTCCTTCTTATGGGGTACTGGCTTATCATACCAATCTTCTTGGATGATATCACAGAAATAATGTTTATAATAGAAGGACATGGATTGAGAGACCTGTTTGGAAACAGAAAATTTTCTGTCTGAATTATTGCGTCGATAGGGATTCGACGTAGACTTATGGTTGCGTCGATATGAATTCGACGTAGGTTTCTGGTTGCGTCGATATGGAGTCGACGCTTTCTTCATTCTGAGTCTACTTTCAGTCGAAGCATGAGAGAGGTTGCGTTGAGTAGAAGTCGACGCATTTTGGTATAAGCGTCGATTAGTATTCGACGCACGTTGGTAAGAATTCGATGCATGTTCAAATTTTTTCTGAGGATATTTTCCTAAGATTCCTGTATCTGTAATGGGATTAGGTTTATTAAAAACAGTTGTTATTTCAGGACTTTCTTGTAATCTTTCTCCTATTAGATAATTCTCCCTAGTGAAGTGAATTGGATGTTTCCAGACAGATTTGCTGGAAGTTTGAGGTTTAGATGCTTCATTAGTATTCTGATTTAGCTGTCTAAATCTATTAGTGAGATTCTCAAAAATGTTTTTGAGCTTCTGACCTTTCCCATTTAGAGATTCTTCAAAGACTTTAGCCTTTGCAAGCTCCTTTCTTAGTGTTAGATTTCTGAATAGATTTTGTCTAATTCCTCTTCTGAGAGTTCTAGATTGAGCTTATAATTTTTATGATGTGTATTTTCCTGTTTGAGATTTTTTAATTCAATTCTTAATTCTTTTAATTCTTTTTCAGATTTGATTAGATCTAAACAGAATTCTTTGAAACTTTGTTTGAAATCAGTAGAAGAGAAATCTATATTATCAAGTATATTTATCATAGATGTATCATCAGGCTTCTTAGTGGCCATCAGATAGGTTTCCTCTTGCTTGATCTCTTGCTGATCATCACCTGATGAGGTACTTTCTTCAGATTCTGAATCACTCCAAGATTGAGCAATGAATCCTTTTTCTTTCTTCTTCTTCTTCTTTAGATCTATTCTTTTTAGATCCTTCTTATTGTTGATCTCTTTAGGACAATCAGGTGCAATGTTTCCAGGTTTCTTGCAAGAGTAGCATATAATTTCTTTGGTAGGTGTTTTATTATACCTGGTTTTTGAATCTCTTCCTCTGGATCCTTCTGTTTTGATCCACTTCTTGAACCTTCTGGCCAGTAGACTGATCAGCTCCTCATCACTTGTAGAGGGTACTCCTTCAACAACCTTCAAAGCAATACTCTTTTCTTTTGAGAGTGGAGAAGCCTTTTCTTTTTCTTCTTTCTCAGCCCTTGTTTTCAACAGTTGTTCATAGGATTTTAATTTACCCAATAGGACATCTGTTGAGATTTCTTTTTGGCTTCTGGAGTCTTTGATTGGCCAGATTCTTGAATCCCAAGAGCTAGGGAAGCAAGTCAGCAATTTGTCATTTATCTCAGTAAGAGATATGTCCTTCTCAAGTGTTCTCAATTCATTGACTATGAGGCTGAATCTTGAATACATGTCAGCAACACTTTCACTCTCTTTCTTTTGGAAGTTTTCATATTGGGAGATGAGTAGTGCCTTTCTATCCTTTTTCTCATCAGCACTTCCCTCAACCATTTTGGTGAGAGCTTCCCATACTTCCTTAGCTGACTCACACTCAACAATCTTTTGGAAGATTTCATCTGAGAGAGTTAAAACTAGGATATTCATAGCCTTGGCATCATATGCTTGGGCTTTCTTTTCCTCTTCTGTCCATTCAGCCTTTGGAGCAGGTGTTTCAGTTGCTTTTCCACTTGAATCCTTTTTGAATGGCTTGGGGGGACCTGTCATGACAACATTAAATAATTCATCATCAATAGAGTTTAAATAAATTCTAATTCTTGTTTTCCAAAGTGCAAACTTTTCAAGGTTGCAAATTGGTGGTCTGGTGGAAGCATAATCTTTGATTTGTGCCATGAAAATAATTTTGTAGAAATATATATATATACAAGAGGTAGGATCTTTTTGATCAAGGAGTTAACCTTTTTAGATCAACCTCGCTCTGATACCAATTGAAAGTGCACAGTTAACCTCACTAGAATTCTCTAGAGGGGGGGGGGGGGGGGGGGTGAATAGAGAATAAAAATTATTTTGTGCAAAGTTAATATATATATATGTGTATGATCACAGATTAGAGCTTCCACACACCAACAAGAATTAAACAAGTAAAGAAAGTAAATGCAAGAAAAGAAATCACAGCACAACACAAGAAGATATAGTGGTTCCCCAAACTTTGGGTAGTCCACTCTTCTACCCCCTTGGTAGGAATTCACTATCTTGCACTGAGTCTTTTGATAAGGAGACTCTTAGAACCACCCTGAGTCTTTTGACAAGGAGACTCTTAGAACCACCCTGAGTCTTTTGACAAGGAGACTCTTAGAACCAGAACACTGAAATTTTTGAAGAGAGATTCTAAAAACTCTTTTACAATATTTAAGTAAGAATAAGAAAGAAGAAAGAAATAAGAACAAGAATGAATCTTCTTCCTAGCAAGAAGATTGGAAGCACAAGAAGTGAATTAAATCTTTCTTCTATAGAGAGAAGAAGATTTGTAGCTTTTCTCTCTTTGTGAGAGCTATCAAAACTTGCAGCAGAATGACTTCAGAAGCAGGAGAAGAAGAAGTGCTTGAATATTGCTGCAGAACAATTTCTCAATTTTCTCTCTATACTTGGGAGCTCTTCCTCTTTTTCAAATGTAAAATGGTGAATCACTTCTTCTACTTTTTCTGCCGACCTCCTCTTTATTTATAGCTCTGTTAATTCAAAATAATACTATAGGAGGATAATCAATTAGCAGTCAGAGAAATAGAAAGATGAAAATGTTTCCATAATATTTATTTCTGTAGAAGGAAAGAACTAATTCTGATTTCAAATAATGTCCAAATAAGTTTATTCAAATTAGCCAAGAATCAGATATAAGGAAAGGATGATTCAGAACGGCTATAAAATATTGACATTTATTCCATACAAATCAGATCTATTGAAAGAAGGAAAGAGATCTGGCGCATACATAAATCAGTCACATAAATCGACGTGCGTCGATTACCATTCGACGTAAGCGTCGAATTCATCCTAGCTGGACGTCGAGAGGAAAATAAGGAAGGTGCGTCGACTAAGGTGCGTCGACTTCTCCATATGCGTCGACTAGAAATCAGAGTAGTATCGACAACACATACGTCGAAATCTTCCTAAAGTTACTTCGACTCAATCTGACGGAAACGTCGACTATATTTCGACGTTGCGTCGAATACAATTCGACGCATATTTACTTAACCTTGTTTTTCTTCCTTAGAATTCATATTCAACTTATTTCTAGGGGTTAAGAGAAATCATTTCCCCAACAACCACCTCTATATGAATGAATTTTCCAATAACAACTACCAGACGAGTATTAAAATGACACCCTTCGAGGCCCTTTATGGTAGAATGTGTCATATGCCTTTGGCTTGGGCGGAAATGGGCGACAAGAGGTTGTTGAAGTGTAATGATATGGATGAAACAAAAACATCAATCCGGGCATTACGAGAGTGGTTGATAATTTCCCAGGATAAGCAGGCAAAGTATTACAATGCAAATCATAGAAACATCGAGTTCATCATTGGCGACTGGGTTTACTTAAAGTTTAAACCGTTCAAAGGAGTATCAAGGATACGACCCTTGAAAAAGCTAAGCCCAAGGTACGTAGGACCGTTTGAGGTCTTGGAGAGCATCGGTAAAGCTTCTTACCAACTTGCTCGATCTACATAGCTAAGCAGTCTGCATGATGTGTTTCATATTTCAGTGTTGAGAAATGTTGTGAAAGAGCCTACTCATATTGTTGCGGTCGACGAAGTGCCGGTAGAAGGTGGGCTAGCGACGAAAGTCAAGCTTATTTGTATCGAAGACATCGAAAGTCTCTCATGCTCATGCGGAAGTCTCAAAAGCATATCACATCTACCGTGGCTTCTGCTGGTACGGGCTGCTCCATCCTGTCACGCTCTCTTGTCCTGGTCCCCTGTATAGGGTCCTGCTGTTCCTGCATAACGAGTCCTAAAATGATATGGTCCCCTGACTGTTAGTCAAAAGACTAAGACAAATTCCCTATCCCCTCCCCCGGTGACTCCTAGGCACCGGGCGGGAGGAAGAAGCGGAGGGAAATAAGGGGTAACATATATCAAGCAGATGATAGTGAATCTAGCTAGCAGTTCTACCATGTATAAAAGAATTGCTACTATGGAACCGAGCAGTATAAAGTAAACTAGAGGAAGTAAAGAAACAATTAAAGCAGCTATGAAAGTAACCTTAACTTATGTGCATACACACACAAATACATAAGCTAAGGGATTTGGCAAGAAGTAAACTCATCGTATAAAAGAGCCCATACTAATTTATACGATGAGGTCTGGTTGTGCAATGATGCTATGCTATGCTATGTTGTGCAATGCAATGATGCAACTCACGCACACGACTATGTACGTACAAACCTTTTATTAGTTCCCTTTGTTCGAGCGTGTCAACTCAGGTACCTGGTTGAGGCAAACAGGGCAGGGGATCGAGCTTGTCCACTTCTAGGCTTATGTCACACATCTCCAGCCTAGACCATACGTACGGCCCTAAGAACACATAGGGTATCCGCGTACTAAGGCAAACAGGGGTAGTGGATCGAGTCCTCCACTCCTTGGCCAGTATGACACCTCCCAGCCTAGACCTTACGTACGCCCTAAGAACACACAAGGTATCCGCGTACTACTTGATACAACAATGCCTCTAAGTGAAACACCGAGTCTACCGCTCGCAGGACTAATCCATCTTTCTAATATACTAAGCCTACCGCTCGCAGGACTTAACCCGTCCTTCTAGTATATTGTGCCTACCGCTCGCAGGACTTAACCTGTCCTTCTAGTATACCGCACCCACCGCTCACAGGACTTAACCTATCCTAATACACCGAGCCTACCGCTTGCAGGACTTAACCCATCCTTCTAATATACCGAGCCTACCGCTCGCAGGACTTAACCCGTCCTTAATTATGCAATACTAATCCATCCCAAATTTGGGAAGGGGATTATCCTATCAAGTTCTCCTATTTAAAATACTCTTGTCTACATTTTAGTTATACTTACAAGTGTAGGGAGAATCCCAGACTTCCCGAGGGTTACCCGATGAAGGGCTCACATCGGTACTAGGGGATGCGATGGTGGCTGAAGTTCAAATTCCCCTTTCCAGGGTATTTACTCTTCTTTGTGGCTACCCATTCTTATATGCCCACTAGCTCTCTGATTGCTCTAAAGTCCTGAGATGGATTACTAATTTGCCTCGGGCAGACAAGTGTTAGTGTTCAATTGATCACTAAACCATGTCTTCCCTAGTGACCGGCTATTTCTTTGTGTTATCTCTCAATCACAACTTGTACCTCCTGTTGGGTCACTCCTTACCTACTTAAGGTCCTAATTCATACATCAAGCACACTTCGACTTGCTAACGGTTCAATCCTCTTATCATACCATCGTAATCCCGAATTTATGGTTTTACTAAACGCACCCCAACCCCTTTCTTCTAATAAATGTCACTAATGGTTAATCCTTTAATCAATCTATGACTTCATAATGATAAATGAGTTAATAATTCCATAGGTGATGGTCTGGAGTGGTATAAATCACATAAATATGTTTTTACTATTCACAGACCGGTGTGCCTTTAAGTGAAACCCTGTGCCCTACAAGATTGACTATATGAATACTAACTAAGCATGATGTCATTTTACTTTCAGAGATTCGTATTAATGTCAAGGGTTTAGGTACAACTTTCTATGATATTCCAGCAATAAAAATTCATGGTATTAATTTCTAGAAATTATAAGCTCAATTTCTACTTTGTGAAGGAAGTTTGTCATTTTCTCAATGATTAAATCTAATAAAATTTCTAGAGCTTCCTACTGATATAAAAGATCTATGTACAAGATTCTATAACAATCCAACAAACATAGCCCATGGTATTAATTTTTCAAGTTATAAGCTCAATTTCTACTTTGTGAAGGAAGTATGTCATTTACTCAATGATTAAACCTAACAAAATTCCCAGAGCTTCCTACTGATATGAATAGTCTATATACAAAATTCTATAACAATCCAACAACTATAATTCAAGGTATGAATTTCTCAAGTTATAAGCTCAAATTCTACTTTGTGAAAGAAGTATGTCATTTACTCAATGGTTAATTCTAACAAAATTCCAAGCGCTTCCTACTGATATGAAATGTCTATATACAAAATTCTATAACAATCCAACAACTATTATTCATGGTATGAATTTCTCAAGTTATAAGCTCAAATTCTGCTTTGTGAAGGAAGTAAGTCATTTACTCAATGATTAATTCTAATAAAATTTCCAGAGATTCCTACTGATATGAAAAGTCCATATACAAAGTTCTATAGCAATCCATCAACTATAATTCATGGTTTGAATTTCTCAAGTTATAAGCTCAAATTTTCTTTGTGAAGGAAGTATGTCATTTACTCAATGATTAATTCTAACAAAATTCCCAGAGCTTCATACTGATATGAAAAGTCAATGTACAAAATTTCATAACATTTCAGTAAGCTTTGACTCTACCATTACTCACTTGGGGTCTATGTGACCAACCATATGAAATCAACTTTCTTAGGGAAATTAACCCAAAGGTGGATGATTTTCACTATAAAGTATTGTACTATGGTCCTAAGTGCATGTTATAAATTTCATGTGAGTTTACCAAGGGAATTTTCCTCAATTCTCAAATTAAGGTTTCTTTACCCCTTTAATGAACACCTTAAAGGTGGTCATGCCAAGTTTCATGTTTGATCTTAATTTGCTTACTTGTAAGGGTCCAAATGACCTAAGATTTTAACCAGAGGCTATTGCATACATAAACAACCTCCCAAAGGAGATTTGGAGTGATTTGATTCTAAATCACCCAAACTATACACCATATATGATTTATTCAATTTTTACTAAAACCTTAGAAAAATGTGCCCAAAAATTTTGATTTTTGGGCACATAGTAGATCTAGGGTGCATACACACATGGTTAATTTTTTAGCCTCATACTATCTACTATACAAAAGTTATTCACAATTTAAGGTCTATCCTTCACTTGGACCAACCTTACTAAATCTACCCTATAGAGGGTTGTATTGCACCAAATGATGTGATTTCTCCTCCTACAGATAGTAGACACAAAGGCCTACAACAATTGTGTCTGCCTACTTTTCATTTTAAGGCCTCTAAGGGCCTCCAAATTTAAGTACAAAATGTCTATTTCACTATTGGAAAAAACAACATTTAGTGTTACCTAAATGGAGATTTTTCTATGGCTCATTAAAACATGGATCTACTCATGTGCAAGGATCCAATTGAGCCAAATTTTTTACCAGTGACTAATATACACATAACCAACCTCTCAAAAGAGATTTAGAGTGATTTGAGTCAAACTACCCTACATTATACACCATGCATGATTTATTATATTTCTACAAAAACTTTAGAAAAATGTGCCCCAAAAATTCCCAAACTTGGGCAGGGGGTGAGTTGGGGCATGACTCATGCAAGTACATAATTTCATCCTATTTGGAGTTGTAGAACTCCAAAATCCACTAAATTCAACTTGGGTGCAATATGCACACTATTTCCCATACACTACACCTACATGCATATGGTAATTCCCAAACATGCACATATCCATTTGGTCTAAAATTTTTACCAGACCCTTATTATGATAAGTCTAAGCCCTCAACCCAAATTTGAGGTGATTAGGTGTCATTAGCCACCATAATTATCACATGCAAGCTTAATTACATTCTCAAATAAACTTTAGGAAAATTAATTTCAAAAATTCTCAAATTTTTACCAGAGGTGAAAATGGGCATGACTCATGCATGCCCAAAAATTCAAACTATTTGGAGTTACAGAACTCCATAAATAAATTTCCAAAGCTTTAGAGCACCTTATGTACATTCTACACTAAAATGGATGCCCAGGAAGCAATACTACTCCAAATAACCCCAAACAAATTTCTAAATTTAATTAAGACCATAAGCTACATTTTTCATTCTGGGGACATTTTCTGTTGGGGCCTCTAAGTACCCCCAAAAAATTAATTCAAAATCTGTGTTGAAATGTGACAAATAATCTTTTATTTAAACATTTCTGGTCTGCGTTTAAAAGCCTTCCCAGATCTGATGGAAGGGGATCATATTCCTCCTTAAGCCTATGGCCCAGGTCGAACGCGAATGGGCCAGTTTCATCCTCTCTTTCCGGCCAACTGGAGCTTTCTCTGGCCAAACGGCCGACGTCACTACCTCCATCCGAGGGTTGGCCGTCGATTGCCGGAGGATTGGTGGTCGTAGGTGGCCTATGCGTGAAATGGGGGCGTGACATTATTGATCTAAAAAGCTTGATTGGAAAGATGGCACAAACGCCATTACTCAACCAATTTCAAAACGGGAAGGAGGACTTAGCACTACGGGAGGAGAAGAGGAATACATGCCTTATTGGGTGCTTGGGGTCGTGTAACTCGCCGAGAAAACATTGACATGCCCCTCCTCGATTCCAAGCTGATCTACCTCCTCTGAGCTCGAAATCTCCAATCGAATGAGGGGTTCTACTCCTTGGGAGGTCCTGAAGATGGTAATGAGCTCGGTTGGGGGTGGGGGTGGCTTAATTCAAGGTTGCCATTAAAGCCACCACCCGGCCACCCTATAGCCACCAAATTGAGCCACCACCCGGCTCCGCCTGGGAAATACTGGGAATTACTCCCTGAGTTCAGAGAGGGGCTTGGGAAGGGAAATTGAGGGCCATTTGGCACTCATGCGCCAAATCCCTCATTTTTGTCTCTTTTGATTTGGGGCTAATCCCAAATTAGCCTTAGTCACTTCTCTAACCTCCCAATTTTAGGGACCATCTAAGATTAGTCATTATGGGCTTGATCTTGGTCCCATGCATTTGGGCTAACCCAAGTTGGATTGGGCTTTGCGCTCAATTGACCTAAATTGACCAAATTGGGGCTTTTGAGTTTGGGCTTGACCCAAGCTCACCCCAACCAATGTGGCTGACCTACATTGGTGCCTTAGAACCTATGAACCTATTCCAAGGGGAATTAAGTCATGGTGGGGTCATATGGGGCTTATTTGCACATAATTACTAATATGGCAATTTGAGCATTTTGGTGATTTTGCCCTAATCCTCCAAAATTGAATGAACAACTTGGTTCATTTAGGTCTCATATACTCCCCTAAGGGTTTAGGAAGGGGTGTGCTAGGTTAATTTGGCCAATTGACGGCCAATTTAACCATATAAGGCAAAATTGTAATTTGGGGCAATTTGGTAACTTTGCCTAATTTCCCTAACTTGGTTTGTTCCAAGGGTCTAATGTGGACCCATTAGACTCTCTTAGTGATCTTGGAGTGTTAAGGGTGATCAATTTGACCACTTATGACCATTTGAATGTCAAATTGGGGGAATTAGTTCATTTTGGTCAAATTTGGGCTTTTTGGTAATTGCCCATTTCCCCCCAAATTTTGTCCACCCCAATGGGTCAATGTTGCCCCACTAGTCTCTCCTAATGGTCATAGATGGTTTGGTGTGATCAATTTGATCACATTGGGCCAATTGAAGGTCAATTGAGGGGATTAGTTTATTTGGGTCAAATTGGATTTTTGTTGGGTAATTGACCTAGTTTCCCAAAATTGATCAATTCCATTAGGTCTATTTTGTCTAATTAGACTACCCTAGTGTTTAGGATGGGTTTGGTGTGGTCAATTTCACCATACTTATGCTAATTTATGTTCAAATATAGGGTCTTAAGCCTTGGTGTCAAGTTTGGCTATTTGCACACCAAAGTGATCTTCACCTATTCACCTTGGTTTTAGGACCATTTTGGTCTCTTAGAGCAAAGTCATGCCTTTTCATGACAAAATGCATCTTAGGGGTCTAGTTGTTCTGGGGATGTTACAAATCCCAATAAACGAAGAAATAATTTCGTCCCCGAAATTTAAGTTAGGGCTACGGGGTTAGAGGTCTAATATACCTGTAAGGTATTTGTAATAAAAAAATCTAGACTCATCTTCCGAGATTATAATACGTTTATAGCTTGTGCAATATTGTTCCTCATTTTTGTTAATCTCAGGCCAAGCTCAAATATTGCTCGAGACCTATCACTGACGGATCAACTATTAATCCAGAAGTTTTGTAAGTGGTGATTTACTGGTTTCAACTCTTCATACTGTCATATTTCTGGGCCTAATTCTTATTCTTTTTATATTTATGGTGTCCACCAATTTGTGCACAAAGTATTATTTATCATGACCCAATAGGTTTAATAAAGTTTCCAGAGACTAGTTATGATCTACAATAGTGTTTAATAGA
This sequence comes from Dactylorhiza incarnata, assembly GCA_033032865.1. Classification (NCBI taxonomy): domain Eukaryota; kingdom Viridiplantae; phylum Streptophyta; class Magnoliopsida; order Asparagales; family Orchidaceae; genus Dactylorhiza; species Dactylorhiza incarnata. The sequence goes on from JAWHQI010000005.1 coordinate 18,822,700, forward strand.
AGTCCATAGTCTTTCCTCCTTAAAATAATTCCAGAAGATTAATTATATGGCTAAGGGTGCAAAACCCATTTTGTGAAGGAAGTATGAAAACTAATCAATAATTAACTAATAAAATTTTCAGAAGTTTTATGGAGATCAAAAGTCTATCTACTCATTTCTATAACATTCCTGCCTCAATATTTCAACATATCCTTTTTTTGTAATACAGCAAGTTCCACAAAGTGTCATCTGACTCCTCTAAGTGAGACCCTAAGTCTCATGACTATTCAGAGGGTTTTGACCCCGATGCGATCATTTGAGATCCTTGTTACAAAATCATATAAATCCCAACTTCCTAGGTGAATCAACCAAAAAGTTCTTGATTTTCTCTAAGGTGTATCCTCTCATAACCATATGTGTATGTTTTGAGTTTCACAAGAATTGACCAAGGGAATACCCTTCAATTCCCAAACCATTGTTGCATAAGTATCTTCAAGAACACCTTTTCAACACTTAGACCTTGACATGTGAATTTCCCTCACATGAAAGAGTCCAATTGGACTCAAACTTTAACTAGTGCATAATAATGGTCTTATTATCAAGACACCCAGAATTTGGGTCAAGATAAGTTGATTTGACCTTGAAATTTCAGGCCTACATAACAGTGCTATATGCACACCAACGCTTCTCTCTTAGCATGTATGAAAGGATTCCTTCACATGCATGAAGCCAAATAGTCTCAAATTTCTACCAGATACTTCTAGGGGCCTACCCCACCATCAACCAAAGTTCGGGGTCACTTGGTATTACCTAACCAGGTGTGACACTCATACACGCTTTATCAAATATTTATAAATTTATGGGGAAATGTTATCCAAAAATATTCATTTTTGGTCAGAGAGTGTATTTGGGTATATTATACCTATGTTTAAAATTTCAGTCATATTCATGGAGTAATTTCAAATAAATTCACAAAATACACTTACAAGTGTTCATGGCACCCTTGCACAAAAACAGGTGCACAGGGAGTTGCAGCGCACTGTCTCACATGCAACAAAATCCGATGGGTAATCAAGACCTAGGTCTGCATTTTTCATGTTGCAACCCTTCTCTAGATTGTGCTCTAAGGTACCTAAACCATTCCTTAAACCTACTGCATGGGATGCGACAATCATACACCAATCTATTGAATGCACACCAAATCTCCAAGGGATGCAAACAAGTTTCATTTGTATCCTTGTGGATTTGTTAACGACTTATACAACACCTTGAATTGTCGATGTTATCATGTATTAATGAAGACCTGATCTCCCTTATGTTGTGTGTTACGTAGTTATCTTCTTCTTTTTACCCGAAGGTTTGAGAGATTTTTAATTCCTTGTGTCGATTTCCTGATTTCAAGGTGCAACGGGTAGAACTTAGCGAATGTCCAAGTGTGTGTCAAGGAGTTGTTTCACTGATCTCCTCATTTGTTATTAATGCAGAAGAGGATATTTCTCCCTAAAAGTTTTTCTCTCCTGATCCTTAGCGATCAAACTTGATAGTAACAATCTTCATCGCTCAAAAACTGGGTGAGTTTTTCCGGCTCACGGACCTAGTATTAAGGATTTTGATGACTCGGGGGAAAAATTTTCTTTAGTACTGTCGAGGGTGTTGTGTTGCAGAGGCTCGTGTCTCTAAAATAACCCAAGTTAGCATCATACTGGCCAAATAAACGAAGAAACAAGATTATCCTCCCGTAAATCTTGTGATGAGTTTCTTATATCCAAAAATGCAGGCATTCCACGTATGCACATAATTCTCAAGGGTATACAATCCTTTAGATTTGCGGGTATGGTAAGGTTCTTTGTCCTCAAAACTATCATTTATCGCAACTTTTCCAAGGATCATGTGCTTATTAAGTGGTCTTCTCTAAGTTGGAATTCTCATTTCACATTTGACATCCTTTCTTTGTGATGGTTTTCCGAGGGTGGAAGTGTGGAGTATTAGATTCTAAGCACGAAAGTTAAACCTTACGAGTCTCATACTAATCCGAAAGTACAATCACAAGAACCAAATCCACTTAAGATTGTCCTATTTGTTGTGTGAGGGGTGTTAATATCACTTAGGAAGTGACGTGGGTATATCAGAGAGTAAGCCCCGAACACTTACCCACGCTTTCAACTCCTTCTTTTAGTCACTTTGGGGTATCCTACTACTTGGTCAAAATATACTCGAGGTCGATGTCAGACTAGGATACCTTACGAGATGTCTTGCTAAGTCAAACCAATACGGTGTACTAGTCAGGTTGGCCTAATCTCAATGTTAAGTGGACAAAATTATGTGATTTCCCGTATGGGCACACCACTGCTTCCGCTGCTAGTTTGTCCTCAAGCTAAGGTCGAGCGGAGTGGCCCAGGGTCTGTGGACTTCTTTTACTTGGATCAAAAGTCGGCTAAGCTGATACTAGTTTGTAAGACCCTCTTTTTTTCACGCTCCCGGGTCTTACCGCCCAGAACCACCGTCTTGCGGTGGCACCAACTCACGAATTGGTCGCCACCACAATACGTCGATTCTGCCAGCTAATCAACATCATCCAGGCCAACCACAATTCATAGTAACAGAAGAGTTAAAAGAAACAAGTCCACATGTCACACAAACACACACACACACACACACACACACACACACACACACACACTATATATATATATTTATGATAATACAATAGTCCACGATGAGAAAGTACTAAAATAGATAAGGGCTTATGCCAAGTACATCAATTCCTCACAACAAGTCTCTCATTCTCATGCGGAAGTCTCAAAAGCATATACACTCACATCTACTGTGGCTTCTGCTGCTACGGGCTGCTCTATCCTATCACGCTCTCTTATCATGGTCTCCTATATAGGGTCCTGCTGCTCCGGCATAACGACTCCTAAAATGATATGGTCCACTGACCGTTAGTCAAAAGACTAAGCCAAATTCCTCATCCCCTCCCCTGGTGACTCCTCGGCACCAGGCGGTAGGAAGAAGCGGAGGGAAACAAGGGGTAACATATATCAAACATATGACAGTGAATCTAGCTAGCAGTTCTACCATATATAAAAGAAGTGGTACTATGGAACCAAGCAGTATACAAACAAGCATCAAGTGAGTATACACACGCAGTTATCAGATAGTCTAAGCAGCTAGAAAGTAAACTAGAGCAGTTATAGAGTAAACTAGAGCAAGTAAAGAAACAATTAGAGCAGCTATGGAAGTAACCTTAACTTATGTGCATACACACACAAATACATACGCCGAGATATCCGACAAGAAGTAAACTCATCGTTTAAAAGAGCCCATATTAATTTATACGATGAGGTCTGGTTGTGCAATGATGCTATGCTATGCTGTGTAATACAATGATGCAACTCACACACACGACTCTGTACGTACAGACGTTTTGTTAGTTCCCTATGTTCGAGTGTGTCAACTCAAGTTCCCGGTTGAGGCAAACAAGGGAGTGGATCGGGCTTTTCCACTACTAGTCTTATGTCACACATCTCCCAGCATAGACCTTAAGTACGCTCCTAAGAACACAAAAGGTATCCGCGTACTATCTGGTAAGCACCACCTCTATCCCGCTTTTCAAGTTTCCGCTCAGGTACACCCCGTTGAGGCTAACAGGAGCTGTGAATCGGGTCCTCCACTCCTAGGCCTGTATGACTCCTCCCAGCTTAGACCTTACATACGCCCCTAAGAACACACAGGGTATCTGCGCACTACTTAATACAATAATGCCTCTAAGTGAAACACCGAGTCTACCTCTCGCAGGACTAACCCGTCCTTCTAATATATCGAGCCTACCGCTCGCATGACTTAACCCGTCCTTCTAATATACCGAGCCTACCGCTCGCAGGACTTAACCCATCCTTCTAGTATACCGAGCCCACCGGTCGCAGGACTTAACCCGTCCTTTTAATACACCGAGCCTACCGCTTGCATGACTTAACCCGTCCTTCTAATATACCAAGCCTACCGCTCGTAGGACATAACCCATCCTTACTTGAGCAATTCTTATCTGTCCCAAATTTGGGACGGGGATTATCCTATCATGTTCTCCTAGTTAAACTACTCTTGTCTACCATTTAGTTATACTTAGAAGTTTAGGGTGAATCCCGTACTTCCCGAGGGTTACCCGATGAATGGATCACAACGGTACTAGGGGATGCGATGGTGCCTGAAGTCCAAATCCCCCTTTCCAGATATTTACTCTTCTTGGTGGCTACCCATTCTTATATGCCCACTAACTCTCTAATTGCTCTAAAGTCCTGAGATGGATTACCAATTTGACTCTGGCAAACAAGTGTCGGTGTTCAATTGAGCACTGAACCCTGCCTTCCCTAGTGACCGGCTATTTCATTGTGTTATCTCTCAATCACAACTTGTACCTCCTGCTGGGTCACTCCTTACCTACTTAAGGTCCCAATTTATACATCAAGCACACTTATACTCGCTAAAGGTTCAATCCTCTTATCATACCATCGTAATCCTGAATTGATGGTTTTACTAAACACACCCCAACCCCTTTCTTCTAATAAATGTCACTATTGGTTAATCCTTTAATCAATCTATAACTCCATAATGATCAATGGGTTAATAATTCCACAGGTGATGGTCTGGAGTGGTCTAAATCATATAAATCAGTTTTTACTATCCACAAGCCAGTTAAAGGAAAGTGAAACCATGTGCCATACAAGATTGACTATATGAATACTAACTAAGCATGAAATCATTTTACTTTCAGAGATTCATATTAATGTCAAGGGTTTATGTACAATTTTCTATGATATTCCAGCAATAAAAATTCATGGTATTAATTTCTCAAGTAATAAGCTCAATTTCTACTTTGTGAAGGAAGTATGTCATTTTCTTAATGATTAAATCTAATAAAATTTCCAGAGCTTCCTACTGATGTAAAATATCTTTGTACAAGATTCTATAACAATCCAGCAAACATAGCTCATGGTATTAATTTTTCAAGTTATAAGCTCAATTTCTACTTTGTAAAGGAAGTATGTTATTTACTCAATGATTAAATTTAACAAAATTCCCAGAGCTTCCTACTGATATGAATAGTGTATATACAAAATTATATAACAATTCAGCAACTATAATTCATGGTATGAATTTCTCAAGTTATAAGCTCAAATTCTACTTTGTGAAGGAAGTATGCCATTTACTCAATGATTAACTCTAACATAATTCCCAGAGCTTCCTACTCATATGAAAAGTCTATATAAAAAATTCTATAATAATCCAACAACTATAATTCATGGTATGAATTTCTAAAGTTATAAACTCAAACTCTACTTTGTGAAGGAAGTTTGTCATTTAATCAATGATTAATTCTAACAAAATTCCCAGAGCTTCCTACTGATATGAAAAGTCTATATACAAAATTCTATAAAAAACCAGCAACTATAATTCATGGTATGAATTTCTCAAGTTATAAGCTCAAATTCTGCTTTGTGGAGGAAGTATGTCATTTACTCAATGATTAATTCTAACAAAATTCCCAGAGCTTCTTACTGATATGAAAAGCCTATGTACAAAATTTCAAAACATTTCAATAAGCTTTGGCCCTACCATTACTCACTTGGGGTCTATGTGACCAAATAATATGAAATCAACTTTCCTAGGGAAATTAACACAAAGGTTGATAGTTTTCACTATAGAGTATTGTACTATGGTCATAAGTGCATGTTTTAAATTTCATGTCAATTGACCAAGGGAATTTTCCTCAATTCTCAAATTAAGGTTTCTTTACCCCATTAATGAAAACCTTAAAGGTGGTCCTGCCAAGTTTCATGTTTGATCTAAATCTGCTTACTTGTAAGGGTCCAAATGACCTATGATTTTAACTAGAGGCTATTGCATACATAAACAACCTCCCAAAGGAGATTTGGAGTGATTTAGTCCAAATCACCCAAACTATACACCATATATGATTTATTCAATTTTTACTAAAACTTTTGAAAAATGTGCCTAAAAAATTCTGATATTTGGGCACATAGTAGATCTAGGGTGCATACACACATGTTTAATATTTTCGCCTTATGCTATCTACTATACAAAAGTTATTCACAATTTAAGGTCTATCCTTCGCTAGGACCAGCCTTACTAAATATGCCCTACAGAGGGTTGTAGGGCACCAAATGGTGTGATTTCTCCTCCTACAGATAGTAGACACAAATGCCTACAACAGTTTTCTCTACCTACTTTTCATTTTAAGGCCTCTAAGGGCCTCCAAATTTGAGTACAAAATGTCTATTTCACTATTGGCAAAAACAACATTTAGTGTGACCAAAATGGAGGTTTTTTATGGTTCATTAAAACATGGATCTACTCATGTGCAAGGATCCAATTGAGCCAAAAAATTTACCTGTGACTAATATACACATAACCAACCTCTCAAAAGAGAATTGGAGTGATTTGAGTCAAACTACCCTCCATTATACACCATGCATGATTTATTATATTTCTACAAAACATTAAAAAAATGTGCCCCAAAAATTCCCAAACTTGGGCAGGGGGTGAGTTGGGGCATGACTAATGCATGTCCAAAATTTCATCATATTTGGAGTTGTAGAACTCCAAAATTCACTAAATTCAACTTGGGTGCTATATGCACACCATTTCCCAAACACTACACCTACATTCATATGGTCATTCCCAAACACGCACATGTCCATTTGGTCTAAAATTTTTACCAGACCCTTATTATGATATGGCTAAGCCCTCATCCTAAATTTGAGTTGATTAGGAGTCATTAGCCCCCATAATTATCACATGCACATCTATTGCGCCATCGCTCTTCAACGTCATAATAAAACTGTGATGAATTAAAAATACGATAAAGGCAAGCACATCTATTGCGTATAGCATAAGATATGGAGCATATCAAGGTCGTATACAAATCTTGGGTTTGTCGAGTATTCTACTTTGAGAAAACTAACTATAAATTATCATCTTTCTAATTTATACCTTGACCGTGGAGATTCCCAAATTATGAATGCACCTCTCTCGAGGAATTCACCAACCTGAGAATAGGCTGAACGATCGAACTCTCATTTTATAATCGAAACCCCTAATACTCGCTTTACGAGGTGAATCACGTTATAGGATTTGATTCATATACAGATGATTTACAGCATCCTCTCACGAGAGTTGCATGCAACTCTTTTTATTCCTGAGCAATAAATTCAGCTTCTCGGCTAACTAAAATGCGAAAACAACTATCAAAATTCACAAACGATATACGAACTCGTTGCATTTTATTCCGGAATAAATCGAAGGAAGATAAAAACAATAATAAAGGAGAATGGATAATTTCATATCACAGCTTATGATAATCAAGAACTAAATATTTGACATGAAATAAAAGGTGCATTATTTAACAAAGATATTGCAAGAAATGAAATTACATGAATTAAAATATAATCTACGAAAAGGAAATTGCATGAAATGAAAACACAAGAAATAAAACTAAAAGTAGAAATGAAAATTACATGACATTAATTAAGAAATAAAAATAAATTATTTATTGTCATAGTAAATGGAGTATAAGAAATTAAATGTCATTGCATTAAAAGTAAATTACATGAAATGAAATCTAAGCTAAAAACTGAAAATACAAGACATTAAAAAGAAAATACCTAAAAAGAAAATGCAAAGCATGAAATCTAAACCTAAAAATACAAAAACTATACAAGAAAAGAGCCCAAATGGGCTTTGGAAGAGGGCTTAAAGAGCTGGGGGTCAGTTTCTATTTATAGGCAGAAAAAATAAAGTACACGCTCTTGGTCACGGGCGTGATCGAGGGCGTGTAATATTGGCTTGACCGGGAAGGCAAACACATTGATGAGAAGTGAGCCGAGGTGAGTTGACAGAGATATTTGTTCGAGCACGGGCATGTACTGGAGAACACGGGCATGACTTTGGTCAGCAGGCGACAACAACATCTAGGGCATAACAGTTGGCTTGTCCAGGAGGAATGTTTAGGAACACAGGCGTGACCATCTTGAACACAGACATGACTTTAGCGAATCGATAAGACATCAGCTCGATCGGCTATAAGGCATGTTGTATCAACTAGACGGGCCTACATGAGCATGCCCATCTTGACACAGGCATGACTTGGAGAATCGACTAGACATCATCTCGATCATCTTAAAAGCGCAATGTGCCGTTTGGACAAGATGTACATGGGTGTGACTTGGAGGTACACGGGCGTGACTAAGGTACACGGGTATGACTAACATGGGCTCGGTCGGCTAAAAGGTGGCATTGAGCTGAAATTTGGCTTTTTAGTAGACATGCCCTTGGTCACGGGAGGTGACCAAGGGCGTGTACTAGGAAAAATTTACCAAAATGCTCAAAAACAGGGGAAAACCTGCAAAATAAAAATAAACTAAGTTAGTGCAAAAATATATAGAAAGAAACTATTTATTTACTAAAAGAGATATAATATTTAAAAATTCATATTAATATTATTCTAAGAACTATAATAAAAAGAGGTATGAAAACTACTTATCAAATATCCACATACTTAAGCTTTTGCTATTATAGAGCAAAAGTAAGAGAGATATCCATAAGACTTTAATATAATTTCTAAATTGCTAAAATTCTATTTAATCAAAAGTAAGCTTGAAATAAACTTTGGAGATTTAACGAGGTAAGTCCTACACTATGATAATGATTTAAAAAGAGCAAAAGTTTTAGCTAAAAGTCTTCTTAAGTTAGCTAAATAGTGAGCAAAAATTTGCAATCATTAGCAACATGATTAGATTAGAATTATAAAAACATTAACTTTTTAAGGAAATTTTTAAGAATAAATAAAACCTACTGATTATGCTCTCCAAAAATTTTAATTTATATTTAGGTTTCAATTATAATGGCTAAGACGTATAAAACTTGGTAAAAGAAGAGATTCTTGATTAGAGATGATGAATTTTATCCTCTCCCCACACTCAAATTGTTTTGTATATGGTTAGGGAATGAAAATCTTATTCACATGCCATATATGTTTTTTAGAATTAAATCTTCAAATAAAATCCAAAATGTATATGTTTATGGAACAAAAATCTTATTCCCATGCCATATATTCTTTTAATAAAATTGGGTGCATATGTTTAGGGAACGAAAATCTTATTCCCAAACATATGATCTTTTAAATAAAACATTCCAAGCAAAAGGAGGATAAGGGGTAAGGGTTTAAACGAGAAATTTCTAGAGTTTATAAAAAAATTTTGAGAGCATATTTTAGTAGATAGAACATTCCTAAGTTTCACTAGTTTGAAGTAAACATAATTAAAGTCTAAGGATGTTTGCCAACAAAATACGACATGAAGCTATTTAGAACAAACGAGAAGTAGTGCTAAAAAATTGTTCTCTGATTAAATTAAAATCATAACGTGCTCTTTACAACTAAATTTCCAACAATTTAAATATACAAACTATGATAAAAATAAAAGTTTTAGCAAATAAAAAACAATAAAAATGCACATAAATAAACTCAAACTAGCCTTGAATGTAACAAAAAACTAAGTATGGGTTTTATTATATTTTTGGACATATTTCTAAGTTTTTCATCATTTTTTGGAATTTTTGTAATATGATCTTTTTTTTGGATTTAGTTATATATAACATATTAATACACAAGAAAAATAAAAAGGAAACTTAAAATATAAAAATGTTTTTGTTTGTATTTTAATTTTCTAAATTACAAGAAACGGAAAAGATTTACAAGAAATGGAAAAACACCCCGATATTTAAAATTCTACATTGTCCCCAATGTTTGAAACTAAGTATGAAATATATATATATATATATATATATATAATACAAGAGCGTGAAAAAAAAAGAAAACAAATGCAACAGAAATGAAAATTAAGAAGGGGGGAAAGGGCACGTCCCAGATTTAGAGACACGATGACTGCATGAACACTTGCAAAACACGTTTAAACAACAAAACAATAAATCTAAACAACAAAACAACACAACAGAACATTCAAAATAAAAAAGGAAAAACTATTTTTGTTCATTTTTTATATGTTTTATTAAAAAAAATAGTTTTTAAACCTTCTAAAAAGGTAATTAATTAATAATAAATTTTTTATGTTTTAATTAGTCCTGGACTTCCTGAGGTATACCTGATTAATGGTTCGCAAGGTAATAGGAGATGTGATGAGATGACACCCCAAATCTCACTTTCCAAGAATTTTATTATATCAAAATGTTGTTTTTAGTGGTGGAAAAAGAAAAAGAAAAAGATAGAAATAAAAGTAATAATGTTTTCTCTTTTCAAAATATCAACTAATATTCTTCGGCAGCGGTGCCAAATGTTGGAACATGCTTTCCACATCTCTTAGTTTGAGAATAACAAATCCTATTGTATTTGATCATACTTGTTATTTGTTTATAGTGTGCGGGAACTTCGGCTCTTAACCCCCTATGAGTATAAAAAAAAGAAAGACGACGATCCACTATCGTTACGATGCTATGTGTGTTATCGCGACACGATAATGCTACCGCTGGAGGTAGCTTCTGCACACTTGGAAACATCATCAAGAAGGAAACAACGTCGAGAAAGGAATGTCGACGAGACTCAAATATAACAAGTATTACTGCGGCGCATTAAGGCTAAACCCCGATGGTAACTTCTGGAAGCCTGACCATCTCGTTGCTGATTGAGGAGCAAAAGAGGAAGAAGATCTGACGGCTAATAAAGCTATATCTCTAATGCGATGCGATTGCTTTACAGCGGAGCGGTAGGAGGGGCTGCCAAATTCGGAGCAAGAATGTTGTGTAAGATGACTCAATCCATGTGCCAACTTATTTCCTAAAGTGGCTACCACCCGACGGTAGCACTACCGCTGGCGCTAGGATTCGAGTATATTTAAATATCAATCCTCCTCATTTAAGCAGTGCTGAGACACGAAGAATAACAAGCTACAACTCCTGAACGTTTGTTAGGGCCACCTTGCAACCAAGAGAACTCCATCAACACTCGCAAATGCTTAAAACTTGAAGACGGATTGGTCACAACTACATCATCGTTAAGTTCAATCTTTGAGGGAGTTTTTGATGTTTTAGTCTTCATTGATTGTATCTCTTATTTTCATCAGTAGAGAAATTTGCCCTGTTGGCGACTAGGGCCTTGCGAGGAATATGGAGAATTTGTTGTGTGGGTGTGGAGACTAGGTCTTGGGATTAGATCTAGGGGGTGCTCGAGGCCTTTCTCAGGATAGAGAGGTTAGAGCGGCTTGAGTCCATATCTAGGGATAGATCGGCTAAAGCCAACTGGTTCATAGGGAGAAGAGTCGGTATAGAAAACAAAAAGAGTTTTAATATTATTCGCCTTGATTTCTAGTGTGATTGAAATTTAATTTTGTAATCAATTTTATAAATGATAATAATGCTTTGCTTGTTCAATAAAATTGATTTGATTTTCAATTTCTAGCACTTTACTTTTGATTCAATTTATTTCTAATAAAATATCAAAAGTTTTCCATTAACTTTAAAAGTTTTTAAAACCCTTATTCACCCCCATTCTATGGGCACCTACAGATCCAACAAGTGGTATCAGAGATAGGTTATTCCAAAACTGCTTCACAACTGAGAATAATAGTTCGCTTCATGATCTCGATTCCACCATAGGGGATGATCCTTTATTAAATGAAAAATCGTTAGGACCACCTTTATTTATGGGAAAAATTTTAAAGGGTGGAAATATTAATGGAAAATTTTATTAAATCTTTCAAAGAAAAAGTTTGGAATATTACTATTGAAATGCCATTAAGCGTATTAAATAGAAACGAAATGATTTTAAATGTAAAATCAATAAATAGTTTATTTTGTATGTTATATCAAAATATTTTCAAACTTATTTATACTTTACTTACTTCTTATGAGATTAGGAATTTTCTTAAAAACTTATGATTCTCCTTCTATAGTTATGGAACAATTGCAAGAACTGGAGAATAGGCTAGCTTGCCTAAATATTCAAGAAAGCTCCTCTCTTGTTGGATCCATGAAATGCACATCAAGCGGAAGGGAAGATGGCAAATCATCATGGGAAAAGGAATGCCAAGAAGAAGAAGATATCAAAGGATCTTCATGTTCAAATCTTGCCTCATCCGAAAGCATCGTAAGAAAATCAAATTCCATTCTTGTTTGTAATTCTATTTGTGCATTGCAATTGCTAAAAATTGCTAAGCGCGAAATTAAGAAATTGAAAAATACTAATTGCAAATGACATTTAAAAAATAAAGGTTTAAAAGCGAAAGTTAATGTAGAATAAAATTTTTATTTATCTAGGTTTACCCATGGCTCTTTAGTTTAAAATATTACACCTTATATAGAATTTAATAAATTAAAAGAAAAATACAAGAAACCTGAAAAGTTTTTTTTTTTTTGTAAATGAACATAATGAAAAATTGTCTTTAGAAAATTTATCTTTGAAAAGTAAGTGTGCTATGTGTAAAAATTATAATATTGTAATTAAAGAGATGGATGAAATATTTGAAGAATTGGGAAATGATTCTCAAACTCATATTAGTTTTTTAACATCAATTTTCTTAAAAATAACACACTTGCTTATAATAAACTAAACTTAATCTCAAAATTAAGAATAATGAATTAGAAACAAATGTCAACTTGCTTAAGGAAAGTATAAAGAAAAATTCTCAAAATATACATTCACAATATCAAGCGAATTTCAAAAGCATGTTGAATATGAATTTTCATAATTTGACGTACCCAAACATAGGGAATGAAAAACATCAAAAACATGTAAATGAAATTCCAAAACATTCTTCATTATCATTTAAAATATCAATCTTCTCCCAACATAAAATTGAATACAAACAAATTCCTTTAAATAATTAATTCAAAAGTCATTTTTATCCAAATATTCAAGTAAATGACTATGGAAATTTGAAAAATAAAAATAATGTTCTTTCAAGGTATGAGTGGAGACCCATACTTAAGAATGATGCATTAAAAATAATCGAAAGGGTCCACTCATCCTTGTCTCCCCAAAATCCAACATGATGTATTTGGGTACCAAAAGAAACCATCCCACTTGGTCCTCTTTGGTAACCTAAATCTCTTATTCATTAGTATCCAAAATTTGCATGAAGTAGAAACAAATTAAAAATAATATACCAATACTCTACTTTATGATATGCTAAATTTATTTTTTGGTTTTGTTTGTTTTTTGTATTTTTTGAGCCAACATGCTATGGTAACTTTATATAACTTGTGATATGACTCTCACACTTTAAGATTATATTCTTTAACAAATCAAATCGAATGAAATTAAATAAAAAGTCATATCATTTTTCTAAGTGACCTATCAATACGTTTTGCTCTCATCCTTTTTAAATCCATTACTTATAAATAATTTATAACATGAATACTAAACTTGTTATGTTATATTATCAAAACTAATATTTTCCAAAAATGGTTTTAAATTGACTATTAAGGGGTCTTAGGCTAAAATTTAAAATGCGTAACTTTTTGATTATTTCCCTAATTTCTTTGCTGCATGTGATAGCCCTTCTAATGTAAAATCATAATCAAGAGAAATTGGTATTGAAAAATCTCAAAAACCATGTTTTTTGATGAAAAATCGAACCTCTGTTTGATACCGCCTGGTGCTAACTCTATCGCTGAAGGTATCTATAATTTCTGAAAATTCCCGATTTTCTCAAAATTACTTCTTTCTGAAAATTATATTACTGCTTTAAGTATCATTCTCTTCTACTTCAGAAGACATTGTATATGTATTGGTTATGTTCGCAAAAAATAAAAAACAAATAAAAATTGCAAAAATCATTCTAAATGACCAATAACATATTCACAATTAATCCTTCACTATAAATAATTTAAGTAAATTTGATTATTTTATCATATGTTGAAGTAAAAGATAATTTATTTATCTCATGTTTAAATTTTCAAATCATCATTAGAATTAATGATCATATAAAAATTCTCATAATAAATACAATTTGAATAGATTCCATTGTTTTCATAACTTGCTTTACATATGTATTATTTCTTGTGTTTGCATGTATCTCTTTCTTGTCTAGACCTTGGAATCAACCTTACACTTATTGAAAATAACTCACAATGCTTAATCACATCCCTCTAGGTCTATGAGCATTTAGATTGAAATTCCATGTTGGATACATGTAAATCAATTATATATTTTTAAACTTTACATAACATTGCACCTTGTTACCATAACTCATCATTCTAGCATCATCTCTTACTATAAGTAGAAATCAATGTCCATGCAAGTTATATCGTGTTATGCTATGTTAAAGTAAAATAGATTAATGAAATTTGAAAGTTATGAAAATTATTTTGGCTTAAATCAACTTTCCTCATTTCAAAAATTCCTAAAAATAAAGTCCTAGTCTATACATTGGTATTTAGGCTAAATGTCTAGTATGCCCATGATCATTCACCCACATTATATGTCTCACAATAGTGGGCGCGTAGGATTGTGTGTATTAGAGACCTAACCTCTAAGTCATGTCTTATCATTAATCGGGGTGGGTTTCAGTGGGGCCTTGCGAGGCACTGAGGGGAATGAGGGCTAGGTTGAGCGTCATCTTTTGTATGCATATGAGATTAACACCCCAACCAATGGCATGTGTGTAGTTCCTCATGCTCATTCGTCACTTAGTACGGGGCTAGTGTGTAGACATGTAGTTAGGGTATCTTGATCTTAGACATACTCATATTATATACATTGCATGAATATTATTTCACTATTAATGATCATTTCACTCTTGCATAAATTGTTCAAACATGTTGTCTTATGTTTTTCATGTTATATACTCTTTGGACTTTCTTGATTTTGAAAAACATAAGTATTTTCAAAGAATATTTTGACACCTTAAGCCAAAAATCTTTTATCCGCATCTTTCACACTATTATTAAAAACCATTTGCGATACATAGAGTCTCTTATCTTAAAAAATAAGAATCAAGAAAAATCAGAATGAAAAATTATCAAAAATCATGCTTTCTAAGCAAAATACCAAATCTCTGTTGCTAGCGTCACGCAATAGTACTAGCGCTCGCAGTAGCATAAAATCAATTTTTCCTTCTATTTGCATGGTTTTCTCTGGCATAGAAGATCATTATACTAATATACTATTAATATACTTCTATGTTTTTTTTTCAGAAAACTAATTATTTTAAAATATAAAAAAATCTAATACAAAATTACAAAATAATTTCAAAGAACAAAAATATACTTTTCTTATTATTTATTTGTGTGTTTATTATTTTGTATTTGTTTTAAAAAATCAAAAATTATAAAAACTGTGTTATTTATTGAAATGTTTCAAGGATGACTAGGTTTATCTTTTCAAGATTAAAATACAATGTTAAAATCTAAATTCAGGTATCTTAAGACATTGCTTTGTATTTGTCATGCCTTGAACATTATCTTGTAATGTGCAATGAAATGGATTATAGAAATCATATGTAGGATTGCTTAGCATGCCTCCAAGTATAAGTAATATTTTATATTTTATAATGGTTTACTCACATCTTTGGTAATCTACATATGACTTTAATCATACTCTTACATGATTGTGTAGTGTAACAACTTAACATTGTTAAATGTATGATTAGTTTAAATGCACCACAATAAAAAAACTCTTTCATGCACCAATATTTGAAGAACTGTGTCACTAAACTAAAATTCAAATGAATAAATGACAAAGATAACTCCACCAAGCACTACTCGCCCTCCTGATAAGTCTTAATGAGCAATGTGAGGTTGAGCACCTTGGAGAGAATTTTTAAGTGTCTTGTGCAAACTCTTGTATACACTACTACTTCTTGTACACTTGGATCACAAATAAATCAAAGAAAATATAATATATGTGATCCCCCAAGCACTACTTTGCACCATGATAAGTCTTAATGAGCATTGTGTGTGCAAAGCACCTTGATAGTTGTACCTTTTTATGTGCATTGAAATAAAATTTAGCTTTGTGTGTAGAATTTATTCTAAAAATGCATTTTCAATAATGTTGTGTTTATTCCATTATACATGTCATGTGTTTTTATTAAATCATGTGTATACTCTTATCAAAAAACATAATTTATACACATCATTATCTCTTGTAAAACTTCTACTCATGAGTAATGGACTCTAATGCATATCTACATTTTTTCTAAACTCTTTAGTAGATTCACTAGATAACATTGCATGATCACTACAATGTTTAAGTCTACATGAATTTTGAATTTAAAACATTGTATCTTTCTATCTTGCCTTTATAAAGTGAATCATGCTAACATTCTTTGTGAATCTATTTTCCGCTAAGCCTTGTATACTCAATCTTGATAAATTTACTTTCTAAACAAGTGTTATTTTGTTTTGTTACAAAGTGATATTTGATCTTGAACTTCAATTACTAAAACATCTATTTTTACTAGACTAAAACTCTTACTAAATTACTACGCTTCAAACTCTTATAATGATGTTTCTTTACAAAATCATTCAACATGTTTTCCACTATATTACAACTTGTAAGCTCAATCATGACTATTTTTTTCCAAACAAGTGGTCTTATTTCTACACTAATGGTACCTCACTCTTCCAAATAAACATTTTTACTAACCAAGTGGTATCACTAAGTGATCAATCTATGTTATGCACATTCCCATCTCTACATTAAACATCGTATTAAACCGTAATCGATAGCTTGTATCTCTGCCCTATTTTGATAATACCAAATGGGGGAGAATAACTTTGAAAGAAATTCAAACATAAGGGGAGTAAAATACATATAATGTTTTGATGTAGGGGGAGCACTCATATAGGGGGAGCTTATGCATTCTATCACGCTTATCCTTTACTATAAACACTAATCTTATATGTACATGTTTTCTTTCTAAGATGATTTATTATTATCAAACTGGGGAGTTTGTTGGAACATGCTTTCCACATATCTTGGTTTGAGAATATAAAATCCCATTTTATTTGATCACACTTGCCATGCGTTTATATTGTGCAGGAACTTCAGCTCTTAAGCCCATATGAGTACAAAAAAAGAAAGACGACGATCCTCTATTGTTATGAAGCTCTTTGTGTTATCGCGATGTGTTAACGCTACCGCTGGCGGTAGCTTCTGCACACTTGGAAACATCATCGAGAAGGAAACATCATCGAGAAAGGAAAGTCGACGGGACTCAAATAAAGCAAGTATTACCGTGGCGTGTTAAGGCTAATGCCCGACGGTAACTTATGGAAGCCCCGCCATCTTGCTGCTGATTTAGGAGCAAAAGAGGAAGGAGATCTGACGACTAGGAAAGCTATATCGCTAACGCGACGCATTAGCATTACCGCAGCGCGGTAGAAGGGGCTTCCAAATTTGGAGCAAGAATGTTGCCTAAGATGACTCAATCTGTGTGCCAGCCTATTGCCTAAAGTGGTTGCCACCCGGCGGTAGCACTACCAATGGCGCTAGGATCTGAGTCTATTTAAAGAGCGGTCCTCCTTGTTTAAGCACTGCCGAGACACGAAGAACAATAAGCTAAACTCATGTACTTTCATGAGAGCCTCCTTGCAGCCAAGAGAACTCCATCAATGCTCGTGAATGCTTAGAACTTGAAGACGGATCAGTCACGCCTATATCATCATCAAGTTCAATCTTTGAGGGAGGTTTTGATGTTTTAGTAATTAATGATTGTATCTCTTATTTTCATCGGTAGAGAAATTCGCCGGTATTGGCGACTAGGGCCTTGCGAGGACTAGAAAGAATTTGCCGCGTGGGTGTGGCGACTAGGTCTTGGGATTAGATCTGGGGTGCTCAAGGCCTTTCTAGGGATAGAGAGTCTAGAGCGGCTTGAGGCTGTATCTAGGGATAGATCGGCTAAAGCCAACTGATTCTTAGGGAGAAGAGTCGGTATGGAAAATAAAAAGAGTTTTCATATTATTCGCCTTGATTTCTAGCATGATAGAAATCTAATTTTGTAATCAATTTTATAAATGGTAAACATGTCTTTACTTGTTCAATAAAATTGATTTGGTTTTCAATTTCTAGCACTTACTTTTGATTCAATTTATTTCTAATAAAATATCAAAAGTTTTCCATTAAGCCTAAAAGTTTTTAAAACCCTTATTCACCCCCCCCCCCCCCTCTAAGGGCGCCTACAGATCCAACACCAAAAACTTGATAAATTCAAAATACGAAAAAGGCGAGCACACCTATCGCGTTTAGTATAAGATATGGAACCTGTAAAGGTCATATAAAATCCTTGGTTTGTCGAGTAATTCTACTTCGAGAAAACTAACTATTATTTTATCGGAGAAAACACAAATAAAATATAATTAAAACTAAAGTATATAATCAAAAAACATGCTTGATTAAAACGCTCTTTGAAATGAAAATAAAAGCTAAATTATCATCTTTCTAATCTCTACCGTGACCGTATAGATTCCAAAATTATGAACGCACCTCTCGAGGAATACGCCACCTGAGATTAGGCTGAACGACCGAACTCTCATTCTACAATCGAAACACCTAATGTTGGATCTGTAGGCGCCCTTAGAGGGGGTGAATAAGGGTTTTAAAACTTTTAATATATTTTGATGTACTTGAAATAATGAGATATTAAAATAGAGATTTAGAATGAAGATCTAAATTGATTTATAATGAAAGAGAAAAAATTTATCAATTTAGAGAAATGAAAAACAAATCAATTTTATTACCCAAAGAGAGACACGATTATTATACAGAACTAGATTTCTATGATGCTAGAAATCGAAGGCGAATAATAAAATCCTTTTTGTTTTCTATCACGACTCATATCCCCACGAACCGATGGCTTTAGCCAATCCTTCCCCGGATACGGCCTCAAGCTGCTCTAGCCAATCCTTCCCCAGATATGGCCTCGAGCACCCCCTAGATCTACACCCTAGACCTAGTCGCCAATACGAGGTGAATTTCTGCCCTAAGTCCTGCCCAGACCTAGTCGCCAACACGAGGCGAATTTACTACATGATTTAAAAGAGTTGAAATAAATAACAACAATATAAAAACTCCCTATATGGATCTCTTGGAGAAGTAGATGAAGACTCGCAGAGTATGATCGTAGTCGATGCGGTCTTTCGTCATAACGATGAAGCGTGTTGAAATCTTCTCCAATGATATCCTTAAGCCTTCATGGATTTGTGGGAGTCTCTCTCCGAATCTTCTTCTAAATGTTGTGGCACGAAGATCTGGAATTTTGGATAATGAGAGGTTGAAGAAGACGGATCCAAGGGGTCCTTTTTATTGCCTTGGAGCTAGCGCCTGCGCCATCGCTACTGCCGGCGCTATCCCGGTTTAGGAAATATTCTCCGCGTGAGAATCTTTCATTTTAAGCAAGCCGACCGCCTTCCTCTTGTGCTTTGTGCTACCGCCTGTGCTACCTGATACTGCCTACGCTAGATGCTGTTGGAACATGCTTTCCGCATCTCTTGGTTTGATAATAACAAATCCTATTGTATTTGATCATACTTGCATTGTGTTTATAGTGTGCAGGATCTTCAACATTCAATCCCCAAAGGAGTGTGAAAAAGAAAGACGTCAAAGCGACATCAGGATGATTCTCTGTTGATACCGCGATGCGGTAACACTACCGCTGGCGCTAGCGAATCAACGAAATGGTGTTCGACGAAAGTAGATGATGTTCGACGAACAGGCGTTCGACGAAATTGATGTCGACGAAATGAAAACAACGTTCGACGAAATGTGAGGCCGTTCGACGAAGTTGCATTCGACAAAAAGAGATGTGCTCTACCGCGGAGCGTTAGCAATACCGCTGGCGCTAGCATAAATGGAAACAATTGACGGGAAGGAAACAGTGGAGAAAAAAGAATGATTGGCGGGATGCATATTTAGCATGCTCTACCACGGCGCGACATCTCTACCGCCCTGCAGTAGCTTTTTGAATCCTCCCATCTACATGTGATTGAGGAGTAAATGTGGAAGGAGATATTGGCTGAAGGAAGGTTATCTCGCTATCGCGGAGCGTTAGCGTTACCGCGGCGCGCTAGGCAGAGCTCAAAGGTTGGCACACAAAAGTTGCCTAAACTGTAATGATCCGTGTGCTTGATCATTGCCTAATGTGGCTACCGCGGGGAGGTAGCGGCTGATTCTATTTAAAGACGCGCGCTTCCTACGTTGTTGCTTGCTGTTATAGAACGAATTGAAGCCATATATTCAGAGCACTCGTGAGAGCCTTCCCCAAGCAGCCTGAAGAACTCCGTCAACGTTCGTGAATGCAAAGAACATGAAGACCGATCCGATCGCATCTACATCGACATCAAGTTCTTCTTTTGAGGGAGTTTTTAGTTTGTGTTTTGTTTTAATTTCAAATTGTAACCTTTATATCTTTTGTTCGGTAGAGGAATTCTCCACACGACGACTAGGGCCTTGCGGGGACTAGGGGAAATTCGCCTCGAGTTGGCGATTAGGTCTAGGGTGTAGATCTAGGGAGTGCTCGAGGCCTTTCCGGTGAGGAAAGGGCTAGAGCGTCTTGAGGCCTTATCTGGGGAGAGATAGGCTAAAGCCAACCGGTCCTTGGGAAAAGGGTCGGTATAGAAAACCAAAAGAGTTTTCATTGGTCGCCTCTTTCCAAGCGTCATTGGGAAAAGTTTTTGTAATCAAAACTATTTCAATTTAATATTATTGACAATATGTTTGTTTCTTCATCTCTGATTCGTGCTCTCTGATTTTCATTGGTTTAACCTAAATGTATTTTCTCTGTCACTAACGCCGAGCGGTAACACTACCGCTGGCGGTAGCAATAGAGAATTATTTTCTTTAATAATCAGAAAAAGTTTAATCCAAAGGTCGCCTACAGATCCAACAAGTGGTATCAGAGCCAGGTTATTCCAATTCGGTCTAACTACCGAGAATAATGGCGCTCCGTGACCTCGCTTTCTATGAGGGGCAGGGAATAAGTACGTAGACCTCCACTGTTTACTGGAACTGATTATAATTACTGGAGAACGCGTATGCGTTGTTTTTTGATAACCTTAGATCTAGATGTATGGGCATGTGTTGAAACTCCATACACTTCTCCTACATATATTGTTGGAGAAGTAACCATGGAAAAACCTAGGGATAAATGGGATGATGGAGACAAGGCTAGATGTAAGAACAATGCGAAAGCGATGAATGCCTTGTTCTGTGCTCTTGATAGGACTGAATTTAATAGAGTAAGTGCATGTGAAACTGCTTATGATATTTGGAACTTATTTGAAATAACGCATGAAGGTACCTCGCAGGTCAAAGATTCAAAACAATTCCAACTGGAATCTGAATTTGAGAGGTTCAGGATGGATTCGAATGAGGACGTCGACGTCATGTACACTCGATTCACCAAGATCGTCAATGCCTCAAAAATTCTTGTAAAAACATTTTCAAACAGCGACTTGGTGAGAAAGCTTCTTCGATCACTCCAACCAAAGTTCAATCCAAAGGTGACGGCGATTTCCGAATCGCATGATCTTAGGCGGTTTCAAATTGAGAGCCTCATTGGGAACCTCAAAACCCAAGAGGTAGAACTCAAGATTCAAGAAGAAGAGTACAACAAGGAGCCAAAGAAGAAAGCCTTGGCACTGAAGTCAAGAAAAGAAGATGACGACGAGGAAGATGACGAGGAGAGTCTCTTTGTGAAGAACTTCACTAAGTTCATGAAGAATCCGGAAAGGAGGAACACCTTCCGGAAATTTTTCCGAAATGGCTCCTCATCCAAAAGAGAGAAGAAGGAGAAGTCTAGCGACGTTGACGAAGAGCGGCCACCTCCCGAGTGCTTCCACTGTAGGAAGACCGGGCATATTAGAAGTCAATGCCCAAAATTCTTGAAGGAGCAAAAAGAAAAACGGCTTAAAGGAAAGGAGAAGAAGAAGGTCTTTAAAGCTGCAACATTGAATGACTCTTCCTCTGGGTGCTCAAGTAAATCAAGCGCAAGCGATGTTGATGAGGCAAACTTGTGCCTTATGGGGAAAAGCAATGAATCAACCGACGACGAGTGCAGTGTTCAAAGCGACACTGAGGTAATCCATTCTAACTATGATGATCTTTATTCCGAATACTTAAAAACTTGTAAATCATTTGGCAAAAATATAAAAGATCTCGATCTACTTAAAACTGAAAATAAAATCCTTTTAAAACAAAATAAAAAATTAAATAAGGAAGTAATTGCCTTGGGAAAGGAGATGGAGTCTTGCCAAAAGAATGATGATCTTTTGGCAAGGACTAGCGAACTTGAAATTGATCTTTCTAACACTCTCTCCAATATCGAATCACTCTCGAAACAAAAGAGAGACTTAGAAAGAAATTTGAAACTCTCACTTTCTAATGTTGAAAATGAAAAGAAAAACTTTGCAAATAGATGCGGAAATTTAGTTAGTGAAAATTTTGCATTAAAAGCCCAAATCCATGACCTTAACTTAGCCATAGAAAAATTTGGTGCTGGCCAGAAAAGTCTTGATATGATTTTGGCCAACCAAAGGCATGGTAGTGCAAAAACTGGGCTAGGTTATGTCTCTGCTAACTACCGCCCGACGGTAATAGGTAACGCTGGTGGTAGTAACAAAACTCATAATTCATGTAATAATCATAAATCTGGAATTTTTTCTGCTGATTCCCCATCCTCCAGCAAGAGTCCACAACAAAAACTGAAAAAGGTCTCAACCCCTTTTGTGTTATGTGCCAAGTGTCATCACTTCGGGCCTACCTTGGACTCTTGCAGGATGAAGGGTCGATGTACTGTTAAGCAAATCTGGGTGCCTAAGGTTTCCACCTATTCTATGGGAGGAACCACTTGGGTATCCGGATCTTTACTTTCATCTTCTTGCTAGGTATGTTGGCAGGCTAAGGAAAAGGAAGACATGTGGTACTTGGACTCACGGTGCTCCAAACACATGACAGGCGATAAAGAAAAATTCCTTAGCCTCACTAAGAAGAAAGGAGGAATGGTGACATTTGGGGACAATGGAAAGGGAAGGATTTTAGGCATCGGTACTGTGGGTAACGATTCTTTCTCTCTTACTAATGTCTTATATGTAGAAGGTCTGAAACATAACTTGATTTCTATTAGTCAACTTTGCGATAAAGGTCTAAATGTTCTATTTGAGTCTTCTACTGATTTATGTAAAATTATAGATCCTAAAACCAATAGTATTTGTTGACGCCAGGAAAATCCTGACCTCAAGATTCGGACCGATGCAGCCGGAGGCTACTCGCCCAGCAGTCCGACGAGATGACTTGGCTGGCAACGACGACGAAGCTAGAAGAGCAACGAACAGGATCCCAGGTGCTGCGGCAGGGAGGTCCCACCACGTACCCAGAAGCTCAAGAGAGTCTTCCCCTCCGAAACCAAAGTGGCCGAGCTTGGTACAGGGAAGGAACCGACTTGGCTGAAAGCAAGGGTGACGGGCTCAAGAGTTCGGGAATCGGGGTCCTAAAGCTCAAGTCCAGGTGCCAATCCAAGTACCCCTGAGGTCCTATTTATAGGAAAACCAAAGGGTAGGGGGCCTTTTATAGGCCAGCCCCCAACCCGGCGACTATGGGTTACTCGGCGAGTATCATGCCATAGTCGCCCATCCGGCGAGTATTGGGCACTGCTCGCACACGCCGGGCCAATACTCGCTCAGGGCTTCTGCTGTCTTCTGTGCGTTGCGAGCTCTTCTGGTTGATACTCGCCTACCTGGCGAGTATTGCCTGCATACTCGCCAGGGTCTCTTCTGCTTCTGCCTTGGACTGCTGGTCTCTGTGTTGACCCTTTGACCTTGACTTATGTCTACGTGGCCTGGGGGGGGGGGGGGGGGGGGGTCCACCCTCGGAGAATGAGGGTTGTACACAATCCCCGCTCTTTGCGAGTAACGTAGTTGCTCGGAAAGAATCATCCAACCTTCAATCAACGAGCCTGCCCACTGGTGACTATTGGCCTATACTCGCCATCTCGCTGGCCGACGCTCGAGCTCTATAAATAGAGGGGCAGGGGTCTCTGATGGCACGTCTTTTCTGAACTCGCTCAAGATGGCGCGTGACTATGCTGCAGAGGCTAAGGCGGCCATGGCTGGTCTTGTTGGCCTGTTCGACGGTCCTTCGCTCCCTTCGCGCCTAGGTCCCAAGGTTGAGGGCTTCCTCGCTTCTAAGAAGAGGAAGAGGCTTGCGAAGAAGAAGAAGAAAGGGAAGAAGAAGGTCGCTGAAGAGGAGGTCGCCGCCCCTTTGGGAGACCAACACCAGCAGCTGCTGGACGAGATGGGGCTTTCTAACGAGGGCAACTCGCCGGCCGCTGATCCTCCTGCTCCAAATGTCGCCGAGGAGGCGAGCATGCCTGGGACCTCGACCCAGAATCAACCGGAGAATCCCGTTACTGCGCGATGTGGGAGCTACCTACTCGCCACCCTCTTTGATTGACCTCGACATGGTCCGAATTGCTGAATGTTTCTTCTATGCTCGCAGATTCGTCCACCATTGGTGCTCAGGAGGAGCCTCTAGTCGTGCCTCCTCTGAGATCGTCGTCCATGATCTCGCCTAGGGGTGGTGGGCGCTCGACGCGAGTTCTCCACAGCTCCTTGCTGGAGAAGAGGCCGATGAGCGAGCAACGGGCTCCTCTGGCGGGCAGCGTGCTTCTGCCACCACCGCCTCTTGATTCTTCGGGGTTGGCGAGCAGCTCGCAGCTGCCCGTGGGTGGGCTTCCGACACCTCCTCCTTTTCCTCCTCCCGTCACGACTCAGGGCGAGCAGCGCCCTTCAACTTCGACCGCTCCCTCTACTCACCAAGGCGAATCCTCGCGCCGTGGCGGGACTGAGGGCCCTTCGGGCTTCTTTCCTCCAAGGGGGGGAGGGCGACCATCCGATAGTCGTGGTCGTGGGAACGCGCCTCCTAGCCGGGATCAGACCGCTGGGTCCCATCCTGCTCGGCGAGGCGATCATCATCACAGTACGTCTCCTCAGCGAGGCAGGGGATCTCCTCGCCGTCATTCTCGCAGTCCTCGGCCAGATACTTGGTGGCCATTTGTGATAGTCGCCATTATCTTCACTCGGTTCCATTAGTCGTCAAAGCTCAGATATTTTTACCCTTTTTTGCAGCTCGCGCTCGCACTCCCATAGGAGCCTTGATTGACGCCGTCGGGCTTCCTTCTCGCGAGTATCAAGAGAAGGCCACTCGCGCGATCTTGGATCTGGAGGCGAAGCTAGAGCGCTTGGCGGTCAGCGAGCCCCTATCACCGCCTGACTGACATGGAGTCGCGGGTTGAGCGCCTGGCGAGCACTGACGCTCCTCGTCGCTTGACCGAGCTGGAGGTGCGAGTATCTCGGCTGGAAGAGTTCGATACTCGCCTGGCTGGTGCAGAATCTCGCCTTCACACCATTAGCGACCTAGAGCGCCGAGTTGCGAGGCTCGAGCATCGCCAGCAGCTGCATCATGACGAGATGGTGGGGATGCGCGCGAGCATGGGCTCGGTCAGTCGGCTGGTGAGGATTGAAGACCAGCTGCGGCAGGGCGAGGACGCGATGTCCGTAGCCTTCGAGCACTTCAAGCGAGCTCGCAGCTTGGGCTGGGTCAGGCGACATCCTCAGCCTTCGGATCCTCAGGCGAATATTCAGGCACCTCCTTAGATGTTGTCCTTCTTTATTTTCTTCTTTCCATGTTATGTCGCCTTTGGCCAGTATCCCTGTAATTCTTGAACACTTAAATTTTTCTGATGTAATATTATTTGGCGAGTATGGGAAACTCGCTCTCCATTACTTGCTTTGCTTTCTTCTTTCTGTGATGGATTTTTTGTCTTGATTTTTTCTATCTCCTTTCATTTTGGTGAGTATTGTCTGCATGTCGCCTATGTATGGCGAGCTTCTTTCATGTTTTTTCTTGCAGGTCTTCGCGCCTTGGAGGTCGACTTCTTGCTGACGCACGCTGCTGAGTTGGCGACTTCAACTTAATACTCTCCACCCCCTTATTCCTGATCGCGCCGTCGTGCTCGATAAGCCAAGCTACCCGACTACTATAAATAGGGGGGTGGGTGAGTATTTATTACGCTTTCAGCGACCTTCCAACTCATACGCGAGTATCTTCCGTCTTCCTCCCCTCTTCTTGTCTTCTTTGATACTCGCCTCTCTTCCCTTCTCTCCTCCAAGATGTCTGACGAGGCGACTGTTCGGCGTGCCAATCACGCCAAGAACTTTGCGGCGACCACCTTCAAGAAGTCTGTCACGACTGAGAAGGACTTGGAGGTCTTCAAGGCGAAGTACATCCCGCCAGGGTTTGTCGCTCGGCTTCCTCGTCAGGGCGAGCGACTAAACACCGTCTTGACCTCCGAGTGGGTATTCCCTACTCGCCACTTCGAGGTGGGCTTGCGACTACCATTGTGGACGGAGTTCTCCCAGATACTCCGTTACTTTGGGATAGTCCCTACCCAGATCAACCCCAATGGGGTGGCGATGATTGTGGGGTTCCTCTGCTACCTGCGCGACCAGGGGATCGCCTTCGACCTCTCCATCTTCAGGCGGATATTCCACTTTATGGCGACAGGCGAGGGCCTCGTCTTCTTGTGCAGC
Organism: Dactylorhiza incarnata; assembly: GCA_033032865.1. Taxonomy (NCBI): domain Eukaryota; kingdom Viridiplantae; phylum Streptophyta; class Magnoliopsida; order Asparagales; family Orchidaceae; genus Dactylorhiza; species Dactylorhiza incarnata. The sequence continues at coordinate 18,849,295 of JAWHQI010000005.1, forward strand.
CACGTCTGCACGCTGGTCGGCATAGCAAATAAGAATCATCGCTGGGGAGAGTGACTAGTCGTCATCACTGGCAACTTTCAAGCCATTCCCGACAGGTCCTTCCAGCCGCCGGAGAGCGTCTTCGGGGCTTCTCTCCTAAGCGAGGGTGGCGAGAAACTGCTCGAATCCTTCAGGAATCGCCGCCTTGATGTGGTGTTCTGGAGGAGGCGAGCAGATGAACTCGCTGAGGTTTTCCCAGGCGAAGGTAACCTACAGCGCGAGTATTCGCAATACTCGTTCTTCGTCTTCAATTTGGCGACTAACTGGAGTTATCTCTCTTCTTGTTGATGCAGTCCATGTTCTGCCACGCGAGCTTCTTCCCTTGGTGGTGAAGGCGACGGCTTCCACACAGGGAGGTGCGGGGACCTCTGCTCGCGGGGATGGGGTCTACTCGCCCATCGACTTGTCGCCAGGAGGTGATGAGCCCTTAATCATCGGCGAAGGCTCTGGGCCTTCGAAGAAGCGGAAGGAGAGGGGCGAGCCCTCCGAGCCCTCAAGGAAGAAGAAGGAGGTCGCTCACAGGGACTTTGACAAGAAGGCGGACGCTTCTGAGGCCGGCGAGCCTTACGCCCACCCGAATTTCAACCTCGACAGGTGTGGCAAGGACATCTATGGTCGCCCCTTGGTGACCTAGACGGAGAGCGCCCACGAGGTGACTCTAAGCTCCAACCTCCCCGCCTGGTCGGAGGACTGGGAGGACAAAGGCGAGGCTTACGACGTGACCTTTGCCATCTACGGTCGCGCGGACGCCGAAGTCCTGCCGGACGCTTCTGCCGAGTATCTGGCTCACCAGACCTCGCGCTCCTTACTGCGATCTGCCGAGCTGGCCCATTCTACAGCAAGGCGATTGCTCGAGTATGAAGGGGTGATCAAGACCCAAAGCAAGAAGATGATCGTCATAGGGCTCAAAGAGAAGGAGCATGAGGTACTCGCCTCACTTCTATACTTGCTCCTGGGATACTCGCCACTTTGCCGAATAGTTTGCTTTACCGTCTGTGTTTCCCCGTTTTTTGCAGGCCGCCGAGGTGGAGATGGCGAAGAAGACCTCCCAGCTGGAGAAGGAGCTGGAGGACACCCGGCTGGCCCTGGAGGCCACCCAAGTTCGCATCGCTGAGCTGGAAACTCGGCTTGCCGAGCAACAGCCAGTGGTGGCGGGCCCTTCCAGGGTCGGCAAATAGATTAGGATACTCGGCGACGATATGCCTCGCATTCGTCGGGAGATCGCGCGAGCAACGGGGACTGTCATCCTGAGCCAATTGAAGGCGGACGACCTTCTGAAGCCGGCGGCGATGGAGCTGACAATGGTGGACCTCATCCCGGCGCTGCTTGCCGAGGAGTCCACCTCTCCCTTGCGAGCATCTTCCCAGCTGTCTGGTGACTCCGAGGATGATGATTCCGAGGACGAGGATGATGATGATGGTGGCGACGAGCCAGATGCTAATATTGATGGCGAGGATGACGCCTAGTCGCCCTGGCACCCTTTTTTGCTCGCCCGGCGACCTTTTGTAAACCCTTGGAAGATTCTTTTGTAATTTATACTGGATGTATAAAGGAAAAAGGGACAAGATTTTGCTCGCCTATTTCTTCTGCCTTACTTCCTGTCTTGAATGTCGCTTAGGCTCTTAGGGTCGAGGCGAGGTTGAGTGCTTGCTAGGCTCTTAGGCTCGAGGCGAGATTGAATGCTCGCTAGGTTCCTAGGCTCGAGGCGAGGTTGAGTGCTCGCTAGGCTCTTAGGCTCGAGGCGAGATTGAATGCTCGCTAGGCTCCTAGGCTCGAGGCGAGATTGAATGCTCGCTAGGCTCTTAGGCTCGAGGCGAGGTTGAGTGCTCGCGCCTGTATACTCGCACGTGTATACTCGCACGTGTATACTCGCCTATCCGGCGAGTATTACCTTCATACTCATCTTTTCAATGGTTCCTTCTGTTTGAGTCGAGTTATGAGGGGCTCTTGGAGGGTCCCGAGGGACACATGCTCTCAAGGCCTTGCCTTGCACCTGGTGAAGGGCTCATTAGAATCATTTAATAATAATGGATTTTTTTAAGAGGAAAGAGATAGGGAATGGCAGTCAGGGAGGTCTGGAGGGACACATCTTCCCGAGGCCTACATCCTCCTTGGATACCGGATGTTTGACGATGAATGTCATCAAGTAAGTAATGACGGTCGGGGTGGTCCAACAGGACTCACCGTCCCGAGGTCTCCAGCCTACTTGGATGCCGGAATGTCTCCATTCTTCGGTCGGTCGAATCGGTCTTGCCCTTTCCCAAAGTTGGAATGCCGGCTTCCAGACTTTCCCCTAGTAATCTCTTCAGTCGGACGAGAAGTGCGGTCGGTGGGAACCGCGACCAACGTGCAAGGGGGGAGCTGATCTCGACCGTCATTGCAGAGGCTTGGACTTAAGGGAACGCACACCCGAGGCACTGTCCCATCATCCGTTCTGAGTTTTTACGAGGGTTAGGTCGGAGGCTCGTGTTTCAACTTGCGGCGGTGAATGTTGATGCAGGACGACGTCAAGCAGGGAGTGGCAGTCGGGGAGGTCCAAGGGGACACACCATCCCGAGGCCTCCATCCTACTTAGATGCTGGACGTCTGCGATGGATGAGGTCAAGTAGGTACTGACAGTCTGGGAGGTTCCAAAGGAACACACCATCCCGAGGCCTCCATCCTACTTGGATGCTGAATGCCGACCTAACCTGTTTCCTGTTGCTCAAAAATTAAACGGGGAGTTTAAGCACACTTAAGCACATTAACTCACACAATTGGAGGAAATAATCGGAAACGCATCGCTTTGTTATGGGCTTTTAGCCCTCGAGGGTGCACGACACCTTTATTCAAGGGTCCCCTGAGCTAGTTAAATCGATCATCTCTTCGCCGAATCGGGAGGTCAGCGTCCAGACTTTTCTCCTGGCAATCTCTTCAGTCGGATGAGAAATGCGGTCGGTGGGAACCGTGGCCAACGTGCAAGGGGGGAGCTGATCTCGGCCGTCATTGCAGAGGCTTTGGACTTAAGGGAACGCACACCCGAGGCACTGTCCCATCATCCGTTCTGAGTTTTTACGAGGGTTAAGTCGGAGGCATATTTCCCAACCTAGCGTGGAGATCGACTATACTGGCCTTCTTCCTTAAAAGACTTTTCTGAGATAGGAAGGACTGCCTCATCCCATATTTCAGGGAGACGTAAATTTTTATTTATAAACGAATTTACAAAAGAAGGGGGCATGTACATTCCCCTTAGGGATAAAACCTTTTCAGGTCATCGCCGCTCCAGGTGTTCCCTAGCAGCTTGCCTTCCTGGTTCTGCAAGTGGTACCCTCCGGTCGGGAGAGCTTCCTGGATGATGAAGGGTCCTTCCCAGTTCGGGTTGAGCTTCCCGACGGCTGCTGACCTGCCTTCCGCGTCCACTTTCTTTAGGACCAGGTCACCTGCTTGGAAGTGCTTGAGGCGGACATTTTTGTCAAAATGTCTTGCCATTCGGCGCTTGATCTCTTCTTGCCTAGCTGAGGCCAGGTCTCGGAGCTCTTCGATGTAGTCGAGGGACAGCTTCTAGGCTTCCTCATTTTCTAATCGCCATTCTTCGTTTCCGTCTTCCGCGGCTACTACCCTTGGGCTTCTGACTTCAAACTCTACTGGAATGAGAGCTTCCGACCCGTGAGAGAGCTTGAACGGTGTCTCCCCGGTGGCTAAGCTAGGAGTGGTCCTCAAAGCCCAAAGGACCGAGGGGAGCTGGTCCGCCCAATTACCTCTCAGGTTCTCGACTTTCTTCTTCAGCAGATTGATGATCAGCTTGTTGGCGGCCTCCACTTGACCATTGCTCCTGGGATGGTGTACGGAGGCGAATCAAAGATCAGTTCCCAGCTGCCTGCAGAAATCTTCCAATTCCAAGCTGCCAAACTGGGGACCGTTGTCGGTGACGATGGCGAGAGGGATTCCAAATCTGCAGACGATCTCTCCCCAAATGAAGTTCTTCACGACTTGAGAGGTGGTCTTGGCCAAAGCCTTGGCCTCGATCCACTTGGAGAAGTAGTCGATCATGACGAGAACGAACTTCCTCTGGCCACTTGCTTAAGGGAAAGGGCCGATCAAGTCCATCCCCCAGATGGCAAACGGCCATGGGGCGGTGATTGATCGGAGCTGCTGGGCCGGCTGTAACTGAAGAGGGGCAAAGAGCTGGCACTTCTGACACTTCTTCGAGAAGGTCTCGGCATCCTTCCGGATAGTAGGCCAGAAGTAACCTTGCCTTAGGATCCTTTGTTCCAAAGTGCGAGTCCCAGAATGGCTTCCACACTCTCCCGAGTGGATCTCTTCCAACACTCGAGGTACTTCGTCTTCAGAGACACATCTGGCCAGGGGGCCTGAGATGGTTTTGCGGTACAGCTCTCCGTTTTGCAGTAAATAGTACGCCGCCTTGTACCGGAATCTTCTTTGATCACCTTCGTCCGCCGGGAGCTGGCCGCTGACCAGGAAGGCCACAAAGGGATCCATCTACGAAGGGCGTTGCTCGATCTCCATCATCTCCCCTTCTTCAATGGATGGATGGAAGAGTTCGGTAATAGTTCCTCCAGCCCTCGGCCCATACTTGGCTAAGCGATCTGCTGCCGAGTTCTCTTTTCTCGGCACATGCTCGATGAAGAAGGACTGAAAGCCTCCAATCAGCCCTTTCACCTTTACCAAGTACTTCTGCAGGATGGTGTCGCGCACCTCGAACTCGCCTCGAATCTGCGACACGACCACCATCGAATCCGTGAAAGCCCGGACATCACGGATCCCCAACTCCTTGGCAAGGCGCAAGCCTGCCACTATGGCCTCGTACTCTGCTTGGTTGTTTGTGACGGGGAAGAGGATCTCGACGGCTTGCTCGATCCTTGTTCCCTGTGGGCTGACGAGCACGATGCCCACCCCCACAGAACTTTTGCCCGAAGCTCCGTCCACAAACATCTTCCATGGGATCGGATTGAGAGCTTCTTCTCCTGGCTCAGTTTCCACTAAGAAGTCAGCCAGGAAGTCTGCTACTGTCTGGGCCTTGATCGCCACCCGGGGTGAGAAAGAAATGTCGAACTCGCTGAGTTCTACCGACCATTTCGCTAACCTCCCAGAATGTTCCACTCCCTCTAGGACATTTCGGAGAGGATGATCAGTCACAACCTGAATGGAGTGAGCTTCAAAGTAAGGTCGGAGCTTCTGCGCCGACACCACCAGGGCGAAAGCGAGCTTCTCCAAGATCGGATATTTCAACTCCGCCTTCTTCAACACCCGACTGACATAGTAGATGGGCAGTTGCTTCCTTCCTTCCTCTCGGACCAACACGGAACTCACTGCTACTGCTCCTACTCCCAGGTAGATGAGCAGGTCTTCGCCTTCCTTTGGGCTCTGAAGGAGAGGTGTTTGAGTCAACTGCTCCTTCAGTCTTTCGAACGCCGTCTCACATCCTTCGGACCACTCGAAGCTTTCAGTTTTGCGGAGTGTCTTGAAGAATGGAGAGCACTTCTCACCGGCCTTTGAGAGGAAGCGACTAAGACCCGCCAGCCATCCTGTCAACCGTTGTACTTCCTTCATCGTCTTTGGGGACGGCATCTCCAGGATCGCCCTAACCTTGTCGGGGTTAGGATCTACTCCCTCTGGGGTAAGGAGATGTCCCAGGAACTTTCCTCTTCCAGCTCCGAAGACGCACTTCGCTGGATTGAGTCGCATCTTGAATTTCCTTAGCGTCGCGAAGGTCTCCACCAGATCGGTCACGTGTTCCTGGATGCTCTTGCTTTTGATCAAGAGGTCGTCCACGTACACTTCCAGGTTCCTCCCCTTTTGCCCCTTGAAGATGTGGTCCATCATCCGCTGGTAGGTGGCTCCCGCATTCTTCAAACCGAAGGGCATCATCTTGTAGCTGTAGCAGCCATCATCGGTGATGAAGGAGACATCGCGGCAATCGGGGGGATGCATCCGGATCTGGTGATATCCTGAAAACGCATCAAGGAAACTCATCACAGAAAAACCGACGGTTGAATCAACCAGCGCGTCGATTCGAGGCAGGGATAATAATCCTTCGGGCAGCTTTTATTCATCAAAGAAAAGTCAACACACATTCTCTAGCTACCCCCCGTTTTATTCACCATTACAACATTGGAGACCCAGCCTGGGTACTGGATCTCCGATACAAAGTCTGCATCGAGCAGTTTTTTCACCTCCTCCCGGATCGGCTTGGCAAGGATGGTGGCGGTCCTCCTCTTCTTCTGGCGGACGGGGTGGACCGCGGGATCCAGGTTGAGGCGATGGCATGCAACCTCAGGGTCGACTCCTGGCATCTCGGCGGCACTCCAAGCGAAGATGTCGACGTTCTTTTGCAGACACGCCGCCATCTCGATCTTCTCCTCCGTCTTCAGCGACCTGGCGATCTTCAGCAACCCAGGTACTCCCTCTGCGGAGAGTACCTCGATTTCTTCAACTTCTTCGGCCACCTCCAGCCTGGCCGGCCTCTCCAGCACCCTTCCGAACTCTTCTGCATCAGCCATCCAGCTGATGGTGCTGACGGCACTGAGATAGCACTCCCGAGCGGCTCTTGGATCGCACCTGATCCTCACCTGGACATCTCCCTTGCAGTACTTCAAGCACTGATGGTAGGAAGATGGGACGGCCTTGAAGGCGTTGAGAAGCGGCCTCTCGAAGATAGCCCTGTAATAGCTCGGGGCGTCGATGATGACAAATCACCAGCTAATGGAGGTGCCACCGAGCGTTACAAGGAGATCTGCTCCTCCTTCTACTTCCTTCTTCTCTCTGGAGAAGCCGAAGAGGGGACCATCAGCTGCCCGAACCCTTGTTGCTCCAACTCCCAGTCCGCCAAACGTCCCCTTAAAGATGACGTTTACAGAGCTACCGTTATCGATCAGGATTCGATCAACGGTGAAGTCCTCCAATGCGGCTTGAATCACGAGGGCATCATGGAAGGGATTCTCATTCCCCAGCATGTCCTCCTCAGAAAAGGTGATCTCCTCCATCGGGGGTGGTGCTTGCGAGGTCGAAGCGACACTCCTGCGGTAGATCTGATGGAGGCTCCCCTTGCGGGAAGCTTCCAGCCCCGCTCCCCCATGGATTAATCCGACTCTGCCTCCCTGAACCAGGTCTCCCCGACCTCCATGGTCGACCCGGTCCTCGTTCCTTCTTCGAACGATGGCAGCCTGCCCTGCCTGCGGCTCGGCAGGGGCCTCTATCCTCCGCTGCTCCCCTCCACCTTCTCCTGCTGCTAGCCTCCTCCGGGCTTCCCAAACATCTGGGCAGGCAGCCATGGCATGCCCCTCCGCCTGGTGGAAGTCACAGTAGAGGGGAACCTCTTCTGCTTGATGCCTCCTCTGCTTCTGCTTCTTCCTTCCTTGACAGAGGCCACGCCCGGCTACCGTCATCGCTTCGTCTCTCCTCCTCTCCTGACGCCTCTCCGGTTGGCGAAAAGGCCTTCTCTCTGGGGATCTCCCCCTTTGGTCCCGACGCTGGTGCCGTCTATCCGGCCTCCAAGGTGGCCGGTTGACGGGGACCAGATAGCGCCTTTCCTCCTCCTGACGCTCTGGGGACTCGACGGGCCTCCTCTCAACGCTCCTCCTGGCTTCCTTCCTCCTGGGCTCCTCCCTCTTCTTTTCTTCTCTCCTCCTTTCTTCTCGCCGCTCCGGCCTCTTCTTTTCTTCCCTCCGGGGCTCTTCTCTCTTCCTCTTCTCAGGGATCCTATCCCTCTCTTCTTCCTCGCCTCCGGTCACCTTAGCAAGCCTTGCCAAGAAGTCAGGGTTGGAAGCCTCTCCTCGGACAAACTTGTTGGCCCTCTGAATGAGGTTGTCGTAGGAATAGGGAGGATTATCACTGAGTTCCAACTTGAAGAGGCCTTGACTTATACCGAACGTCAAGGCCAGCAACAGGATGTTGCTATCCACCTCCTGGATCTGCAGAACCTCCTCCTGAAAGCGCTCGATGTAGGGTCCCAACGCCTCGTCCAGCCTTTGCACCAGATAGAACAGGGTCGTTGCCTCCTTCTTTAGCTTTCGGGCCGTGTCGAACCGGGTCGTCACTCCACGGCACAGGTCTTCAAAGCAGTAGATCAAGCCGGCGGGCAACTGGTGGAACCAGTCCCAGGCCTTTGCACGGAAGGTGATGGCAAACAGCCTGCACTTGAAGGCATCCAACATGGTTCGGATAGAGAATATATCCTCGAACCACTGGATGTGCCGGACAGGATCCTCCTTCCCTGAATAGTAATTCAAGACAGGCTCCCTGAACCCTTCTGGTACTGGCGCGACAAGAATCTCCTCGCAGTAGGGGCTCATGCCTCCTACCTGGCGATGATCCTCCACCTGGCGAGTATCACCTCCATACTCTCCATATGGGCAAGTATCCTGGTACCTCGCCTGCTCGCCCGGCTCGCGGAAGCGAATCCCTTGCGAGGTTGGCTTGTAGAACTGCGACCTCCTTGGTCGCTCGGTCTCATCCTCCACGTGCTCCTTTCCTGCTCGCCGAGGGGGACTCCCTCCCTCGGAAGGAACTGGGCTATGCGGCGAGGTCGTCGTGACCTCGGCGCGCGGCTGAAGCGCTGCTCGCATGGTTCCCTCTATGCGCTGCGCGAAGGCTTCGAAAACTGCCAACGTCACGAACTCGCCACTCGCGGACGGGTTGCCGACTACCTCCTCATGGTCGCCAACTGCGACCATCTCTCCTTCTTACTGAACTTTCTTCCAACGACTACGGTCCACGCTCACCGCACTAAAGTGTTGACGCCGGGAAAATCCTGAGCTCAAGATTCAGACCGATGCAGCCGGAGGCTACTCGCCCAACAGTCCGACGAGATGACTTGGATGGCAACGACGACGAAGCTAGAAGAGCAACGAACAGGATCCCAGGTGCTGCGGCAGGGAGGTCCCACCACGTACCCAGAAGCTCAAGAGAGTCTTCCCCTCCGAAACCAAAGTGGCCGAGCTTGGTACAGGGAAGGAACCGACTTGGCTGAAAGCAAGGGTGACGGGCTCGAGAGTTCGGGAATCGGGGTCCAAAATCTCAAGTCCAGGTGCCAATCCAAGTACCCCTGGGGTCCTATTTATAGGAAAACCAAAGGGTAGGGGGGGCCTTTTATAGGCCGGCCCCCAAACCGGCGACTATGGGTTACTCGGCAAGTATCATGCCATAGTCGCCCATCTGGCGAGTATTGGGCACTGCTCGCAAACGCCGGGGCAATACTCACCCAGGGCTTCTGCTGTCTTCTGTGCGCGGCGAGCTCTTCTGGTTGATACTCGCCTACCTGGCGAGTATTGCCTGCATACTCGCCAGGGTCTCTTCTGCTTCTGCCTTGGACTGCTGGTCTCTGTGTTGACCCTTTGACCTTGACTTCTGTCTACGTGGCCTTGGGTGGGGGGGGGGGGGGGGGGGGTCCACCCTCAGAGAATGAGGGTTGTACAGTATTGTACTCACTGCACCACGAATTCACAATGTGTATCTAATTGCCTTTCATGATCTATCACGTGCGTCACTCAAATGTCGTATATCAAAAAATGAAGAACTTGAATTATGGCATAGGCTTCTCGGTCACTCTAGCACCAAGTTAATCTTAAAACTGTCAAAGAATAAACTCATTAAAGGTTTGCCTATGCTAAATGGAAATCTATCTTCCTTATGTTCGTCATGCCAAAATGGAAAATTTTCAAAAACATCGTTTAAGAGTAAAAAAGAAATATCCACCTCAAGACCCTTATAACTAATTCACATGGATCTTTTTGGACCTATTAGCATGTGTAGTCTTGGTGGTTAAAAGTACACTTTTGTATTAATTGATGAGTTTTCTAGATTTACTTGGACCTTATTTCTTACCTCCAAATCCGATGCGTTTTCTGAATTTACAAGGCTTTGCAATCGTATTCAAAATGAATTAGATCTAAAAATCAAGTGTATACGATCAGATCATGGAGGGGAATTTGAAAACGATAGCTTCACCACTTTCTGTAATAATCTAGGTATTAAGCACGAATTTTCTGCTTCACGCACCCCCCAACAAAACGGTGCGGTGGAGAGAAAAAATAGAACTCTTCAAGAACTCGCACGCACTATGCTATCAGAGTATGGGTTGCCTAGATATTTTTGGGCCGAAGCTGTAAATACATCATGTTATGTCATAAATCGTGTCATGCTTCGCCCTATTCTGAAATTAACTCCATATGAATTGTATTTTCAAAAGAAACCTAATGTATCGTATTTTCATATTTTTGGTTGTAAATGTTTTATCCTAAACACCAAGGATGCATTAGCTAAATTTGATGAAAAATGTGATGACGGTATTTTTCTTGGTTACTCTTCCACTAGCAAAGCATATAGAATACATAATAAAAAATCTAAAAAGGTTGAAGAGTCTATTCATGTGAAGTATGATGAACTTGTGCCTTGTGTAGATTCTACTTGTGCAGGTAATGAAGATGAACCTCTTTCACCATTGGAGCTTGATGATGATGAACCACTTGGAGAAGAAAAAGAAGTAGAGACGGTGCAAGAGGTGTTCGTGCCTCCTAGTGTGCTTCGATTTATAAGAGATCATCCAAGGGAGCTTATCATTGGAGAACCATCAAGGGGGTAACGACACGTTCTTCTTTTGATGAATCCTTTTCAAACTTATGCTTTGTTTCCGAAATAGAACCGAAAAATGTTTCCACCGCTTTGAATGATGAATTTTTGTTTATTGCTATGAATGATGAATTGAATCAATTTGAACGCAATAGGGTTTGGAAACTAGTTGAAAGACCATCTAATCACCCCGTTATTGATGTCAAGATATTTAAAAATAAATTAGATGGAGAGTCTAGAATAACTAGGAACAAGTCTCGATTAGTGGCACAAAGTTACTCTCAAATCGAGGGGGTAGATTTTGATGAAACTCCCCTTGAATCGATTAGAATTTTTCTAGCTTTTGCGAGTTATAAGAAGTTTAAATTATTTCAAATGTATGATAAAAGTGCGTTCTTAAATAGGATAATTAAAGAAGAAGTCCATGTTGAACAACCCCCCGACTTTATTGATGAACAATTTCCAAATCATGTATACAGATTAGAAAAATTGCTTTATGGTCTAAAACAAGCGCCCCGTGCTTGGTATGAACGCTTAACATCTTTTTTTTATTAAAGTACGGTTATAAAATGGGTAGTGCCGATAACACGCTCTTCATTAAGCATTTTGATAATGATTTGATTATTTTACAAATATATATAAGTGTACTTGATTTCTCAATTTAGGACATTGTATTCTTCTATCTTAACTTGATATGTTGTATCATGCTTACATGTTTTTTCCGCTACGCCCTGTGTACTCTTTATTGCATACCTTTCAAAATAAGTGTATGGTTATGATGCAACTGAACTCATTTTGTGTCCTTAAATTGCTACAACATCTATTTTTGTTATATCTAAAACTCTTAATCATCTACTATGCTTCACCATTCTTATATAGATGTTCACTTCAAAAATATATTTCTTCACGCTTTCCACCTCTTTACTACTTGTACGCTCAATCATGAATACGTTTTTCCAATAAGTGGTTTCCTTATGACAATTTCTTCACATTCCCTTTTTCACTCCTATATATTGTATTTTTCCTAAGTGTTTAACTCCTTATCATGTTCATTCCCTCTCTACACATTTATTGCACACATTAACGTATGACTTTCTCTCCACCCTCTTTTGATAATACCAAAAGGGGGAGAATAAATTTGAAAGAAATTCACATGTTTGGGAAGTCAAGTTCATACGAAGTTTTGTTGTAGGGGGAGCATTCACTTAGGGGGAGCATTCATTTAGGGGGAGCATATGCACATGTCTTAAATTTCATGCTTATCCTTTTTTATAAACACAATTCCTATATTTTGAACTATTTCTTTCTAAAAGGGATTTGTTATTATCAAAAGGGGGAGTTTGTTGGAACATGCTTTCCGCATCTCTTGGTTTGACAATAATAATTCTATTGTATTTGATCATACTTGCATTCTGTTTATAGTGTGCAGGATCTTTAACATTCAATACCCAAATGAGTGTGAAAAAGAAAGACGTCGAAGCGACATCAGGATGATTCTCTGTTGATACCACGACGCGGTAACACTACTGCTGGCGCTAGCGAATCGACGAAATGGTGTTCGACGAAAGTAGATGTCGTTCGATGAACTGGCGTTTGACGAAATTGAGTCCGACGAAATGAAAACAGCGTTCGACAAAATGTGAGGCCGTTCGACGAAGATGCGTTCGATGAAAAGAGACGTGCTCTACCGCAGAGCGTTAGCACTACCGCTGGCACTAGCATAAATGGAAACAATTGACGGGAAGGAAACAATGGAGAAAAAGGAATGATTGGCGGGATGCATATTTAGCATGCTCTACCGCGGCGCGGCATCTCTACCGCCCGGTGGTAGCTTTTGGAATCCTCCCGTATGCATGTGATTGAGGAGCAAATGTGGAAGGAGATATTGGCTGAAGGAAGGTTATCTCGCTATCGCAGAGAGTTAGCGTTACCGCGACGAGCTAGGCGGAGCTCAAAGGTTGGCGCGCAAAAGTTGCCTAAACTGCCACGATCTTTGTGCTTGATCATTGCCTAATGTGGCTACCGCGGGGCGGTAGTACTACCACAGGCGGTAGCGGCTGATTCTATTTAAAGACACGCGCTTCCTCCGTTGTTGCTTGCTGTTATAGAATGAATTGAAGCCATATATTCAGAGCACTCGTGAGAGCCTTCCCCAAGCAGCCCGAAGAACTCCGTCAACGTTCGTGAATGCAAAGAACTTGAAGAACGATCCGATCGCATCTACATCGACATCAAGTTCTTCTTTTGAGGGAGTTTTTAGTTTGTGTTTTGTTTTAGTTTCAAATTGTAACCTTTATATCTTTTAGTCGGTAGAGGAATTCGCCACACGACGACTAGGGCCTTGCGGGGACTAGGGGAAATTCACCTCACGTTGGCGACTAGGTCTAGGGTCTAGATCTAGGGAGTGCTCGGGGCCTTTCTGGTGAAGGAAGGGCTAGAGCGACTTTAGGCCTTATTTGGGGAGAGATAGGCTAAAGCCAACCGGTCCTTGGGATAAGGGTCGGTATAGAAAACCAAAATAGTTTTCATTGGTCGCCTCTTTCCAAGCGTCATTGGGAAAAGTTTTTGTAATCATAACTATTTCAATTTAATATTAATGAAAATATGTTTGTTTCTTCATCTCTGATTCGTGCTCTCTGATTTTCATTGGTTTAACCTAAACGTATTTTCTCTGTCACTAACGTCGAGCGGTAACACTACCGCTGGCGGTAGCAACAGAGAATTATTTTCTTTAATAATCAGAAAAAGTTTAAAACCATTATTCACCCCCCCCCCCTTTAAGGGCGCCTACAGATCCAACAGATGCTACCGCCTGCGTTAGATGCTATCACCTGACGCTATCTCCTTCTATATTTGTCTCCCAAAATTGCTCTAATCAGAACTAGCGCCTGAGCTAGGTGCTACCACCGGCGCTAGTGGACATGTTGGAATTCTGGCTTCAAACTTGGGGGCAACCATTATTTGTTATCCTTGAGTCATATGGCTTTGTTTCCTGCACACTTAAGCACACAAGATCAAATACACATGAGATTTGTTATTCTCAAACCTAGGAGATGTGAAAGACCATGTTCCAACAAACTCTTCCTTTTGATAATAACACATCTATTAATGTTAAATCAGAGCATTATTATATAAGCATGATGAAACCTACTTGTATGTGTGTGAGAGATGACTTAGGATAATTGCTGATATTAGTATTTAGAATTGCTCCCCCTAAATACATGCTCTCCCTATGTGAATGCTCCCCTAATATGTAAGCTATCATCTTAATCATTAGTCATGTTAGTTTTCCCATTTGATAGTGATTATTATTTATCATGTTAGTTCTCCTAATTTTGTTATTAACAAAAGTGGGTAAGGAAGCAAGAGACATAAAAAGAGGATTTTTGATAAAAATATAAGACTTAATCGAGCTTTTTTAGGAAATTAAATGATAAGGAGTTTTAATCATAATAAGGTAATGATTTCCAAGTAACAAATCTACCCAGATAATATGTCTACACCCTAGCCCCGTACTAAGTGACGGATGGTCATGAGGAATGACATACATGTCGTAGGTTGGGGTGTTAGTCCCATATGCAAACACTAGAAAATACTCAACCTAGCACTCTTTTCCCCCGGTGCCTCGCAAGGCCCCACTGGAACCCTCCCCGGTTAAGGACAAGACATGACTTAGAGGTTCGGTTATCTAATGTCTACAACCCTGCGCCCCCGCTATGGTGAGATATGTAATCATGGGATAATAATCATTGGAAACATTAAGCATTTGAATCTAATGATAGGTTCATAGCCTGTGGGTTTATATTTTTATTTGAATTTTTAAAAACTCACATATCTATTTTGAAATCCATTAATGAATCAGTGTTTTTAGCATAAAAATGATATCCGTGTTAGAACAATCAATATAAATTCTACCAAGTAAGTCTACCACTTGTTGGAAAAAGGAATTTTGAGATTTAAGACTTTGATATAAGCATGAAAGCGCAAGGTAAAAAATATATGGTGATGATGCGGAAGACTTATAGAAATACAAGAAACATCTTTTTGTAATCATGTTTATTCATAAGAAGATATGTGTTAAATTCCAAAAAGGAAGATGTTTTTGTAAATCAATGTGCATTTAAAATCTTAAAGTTTCACAAAAAAGTAATCAAGCATGAAATAATGTTATCAAAAAGAGATTACTACAATATTATTTTAATTCACAAATTCAAAACATACAAAACATTGTAGAGAGCTTGCTATGTTATATAGTGCATATATATATAAAGAGTAGTATAGAATTCAGCATTAGGTTCCAATACTCATGAGAAGAAGTGTTATGGAAGATAATGATGTGCACATAAGTGTATTTTGAATAGAGTAAACAAATGATTTAATCAAAAATACAAGACATATGAAGAGTAAAGTTCACAATAAAACACAAATAATTTTACTTCCACACACTTCAATGCACAAAGAAAATATACAACTACCAAGGTGCTCTACACACACAATGCTCATTAAGACTTATCAGGGTGCAAAGTACTGTTTGGGGGATCACACACTTTATTTTTCAATATTGATTTTTTGTGATCCAGTGTACTTAAGAATAAGTGGTGAAAAAAACTTATAGTTTGCACAAGACACTTTACTATTCTTTTCAAGGTGCTCAACCTCACATTGCTCATTAAGACTTATCAGGAGGTTCAAGTAGTGCTTGGTGGAGATTATCTTTGTCAATTTATTTCATGATTTTTGTTTTGTACAAAGATCTTCGAATACACTTATTTTGCAAACCAATTTAATATTGAAAGTACAACCACTTTTCATAATTTTTAAGAGTGCAAATAAAAGTAGTGTAGGTAAGATACTTGTGTAATTTTAATTCATTGTACTGTTACAATACACACGCAAGCATCTTTAGATTAAAAGCACATGTAGACTTTGCCAAAATAAGTGAGTGATAAGATATCATTATCAATCATAAAACATTTACTCATAGTTAGAGGTATGTCAAGCTTGGTTCTACACAACTTTTACAATATAATTGACGCACTTGTTATTAGATATATCAAAGCATGATAAAGAAAACATTCAAAATAGTTTGGAAAGATGATTTGCAACATTGTAGAATGTCTAAATGATAAATGACATCATGTTTTATATTGACAATAAAGTCCGTACAATTTTTTTTGATATTTTGAAAAAATAAATTTGATTTAAGATTTGAACTCTTATAAATGATCTTGGACTTCCCGAGGTCTACCCTGCAAGGGGTTCGCACCGGTACTAGGAGATGTGATGAGGTGACATCCCAAATCTCCCTTTCGCAAGATACATGTAAATAGAAAATTTAAGTTCAAAAAATAATTTTTGATACTTGTTTTTGTTTTATATTTTAAGCACTATTCGGTCGTACCATTGTCATTGTGTTGTGATACTTGTGGAAAGTTTTGTGAAGTGTTCCGCATTTTTACTTCATCTCCGTACCTCAAGTTTTTTAACAACAACAACACCTACAATGCGAGTTATAGGAATCATCCGAGTTTCTCATGAAGCAACCAAGAAAATGCTCAGCATTCTGTAAATCTTAATCAACCTCTTAATCTAAATCCCCTCTAAATTTTAATCAACCCGGTTTTCCACCGCGGCAGCAAAAGCCCTCTTCACTTGAAGAGGTCTTTGCAAAATTTGTTGCTACAAATGAATCGAACTTCCGGAACCTCATTGGATCGATCAAAAATTTAGAGAATCAAGTGGGGTAGTTAGCAAAAATGTTCTCCGAGCGTCAGCAAGGAGCTCTGCTAGGAAATACAGAACCGAATCCAAGGGAAAGTGCGAACACGATTACCCTCCGCAGCGGAAAGGAGTTGGTTTCAAAACAGGGCGAACCCAAGGTACTTACCTCTCCTCCTATTTTATCTTCGAATTTGCCCGCTACGCTAGCTCTACACGCTTCTAGTTCAAAAATTCTGTATCCGTCTAAGCTTAGGAGCGAGTGTGCCGAGAAAAATTACAAAAAGGTTTTAGAAATTTTAAAACAAATTCATATTAATGTTCCCTTCTACGAGACTATCTCTCAAATGCCGAAATATGTGAAATATCTCAAGGAGTTGCTCTGAAATAAAAAGAAACTTGAAAATATCTCGCATATTTCCCTAAACGCAGAATGCTCAGTGGTTATACTTATCAAATTGCCCCAAAAAGAAAATGACCCGGAACCATTCTCCATCCCATGTCTATTTGGCAATTCGTTAGTAAAACACGTCTTAGCTAATCATGGAGCAAGTATAAACCTTATGTCTTTCTCGTTATTTAAAAAGTTAGGTTTAGGAAATCCTAGCCCCACCCGAATGAGTATCCAACTCACATATCGATCTTTAAAATATCCAATAGGGATAGTGGGGGATGTGCTCGTTAAGGTTGACAAGTTCATCTTCCCGGTGGACTTTGTCATTCTTGATATCGAAGAGGATGCCGAAGTACCCCTCATACTCGGCAGCCACTTCCTTGCCACCTCCCGCGCGATTATCGACGTAAGTAACGAAAAACTCCTCCTACGCGAAGAGCATCGAGCATATCGCCCGTCCGAATATGCTCGTATAAATATAAATATATATATCTACATATATAAATATAACTTAGAAACTAGTTGAGCTGAGCACAACGAGCATGTGCCGAACAAATTCATTCCCCCTACATTTTTAGTCTTTTCCTGTGCACATGCTTTACGGTGTCTCTTTCAGCAAGCCATCTTCTCATCTTTAATACGGGCCCACATATATCATTTTCCATTTCAGCTAAAATTTCTGTTTTTTTATCAACTTAACTATTTTGATATGAAAAGATATTATTAGATCTACAACTAATTATGTGGGAAAAAACGGTAAAATAGTCTGGACCACGGGCAGAGCAATGCCACGGTACACTCGAAGCCCACTTTCTGTTTGCTGTTAGCCGGCTAGATGATCATCCGTTGGTTAATCCTCCCCCACCCAATGGTGTGTGTGTGCTAGGGTTACATACGATCACCTGCGCAGCTATTTCTGTGTGTATCTATATACTATCGCTCGCACACATTAACCTCGCTTGATGACCAACGCTTGATGGTTGCGCAGTTTGCTCCATGGTCCCCCATTCCACTATCTCAACCATAACTCGCTCGATAGTCGCACTTCTCGCTACAAGATAACTTTCTCGACTATCTTAACGATCACCCGCACGACTATTTATGTGTATGTGTGTCTATATATATATACTATCGCCTGCTCAAAGCACACTCGACCACCAACCGCTTGGTGATTGCGCACTTTGATCCACGCCACCACGGTCACCCACTCAACTATCTCAACGATCACTCGCTCGACAGTCGCACATCCCCTTACAAGATAACCTGCTCGGCTATCTTAACGATCACCTACTCCATGCATCCCCCTTTACATAATCATGAGCTTTGTGGTCACCCTTCCGGCACCCCGCTACACATCGCCAACTCCATGATCCCAAGTTCTAGATCCCCGACAATATACTTAATCCTAAATAATATCACCACATCATGTTCTAGGCTTTTCTCTCTAACTACTGCTTTTAATTCCTTCGATTTTAATTAAACATTAATATTCTAGACAAACATGCGACCAAAGTTATTGAATGTAGATGCTTTTCCATCATGATTTAATGATCATGAGAGACGTACTTCTTAATAAATTTTTTAGTAGATTCATGCATTTCCTTGGTGATAATTTGAGGTTTTTCAGTTTTTCAAGACTTAATTGTAATTTCTATTTTTTTTTAATTAGGCCTCAGCAACCAATCTCGCACAATTACAAGACACATATACCCATTGGGTGAATACACTATATTATTAGAAAAGTGACTTTTAATCGCATTTGTTTTGTCACGGGTTCGAAATTGTTGCGGAACGCTTAGGGCTCTTGGTAGACCGGTTCACTTGAACCACCTTAGCTCGTGAGCGAACTAAGCGCGCAAACAGTCAATTAGAGATTCGTTGATTGCACTGAGACTTTTTAGCGTGGAAAACCCGGAAAGGGTAAAAAACCACGTGGTCGGAGCTGTGCCGACCAAATTCCACTATCTTCAGGGGGGTTACAAAGTGAGACTTAGAACTCGAGTGCGACAGGCCGCAACTCGTTACAGTAGTAGAGAGATAGAGAGATCCGAAGGCGACAGGCCGCCTCTTGGAAAAAACTAAGTCCTTTTCTCCTTCTGAGAAAGGTGGAGAACAAAAGTGAGCTGCTCCAGGGAACAAAAGTGAGCTGCTCCGGGGAACAAAAGTGAGCTGCTGTGGGGAACAAAAGTGAGCTGCTCCGGGGAACAAAAGTGAGCTGCTGCGTCGCCTTTCGGGATGAAGGAAATCTTCAAGTCCGGAAAGGAAATCTTCAAGCAACGAAGGAGAATTCCGCAAAAGTCTTCAAGGAGCTCTCCCAGGTCCAGCCGTCAAGGTCCCTTCAAATGAAGCCCTGGGGCTCATTTCATAGCTTTAGTCGGGGGCGGTCCGGTAATTTTTTCGTTGGCAGTTTCCATAAATGCTTGGTGGACGAATCATATTTTCCGATTTGGGGCACACGGATTGCCATTTTTCGTAAATGACCACCTTGCCCTTCGGGCAGTTTGGGCGGCTCGGGCAGTTCGGGCAGTTCCGTTGGAGGTGAAAAAGGCGACTGGCCGTTCCTGAAAAGTGAGACGCCTGAAAGACAAAAAGTGAGACGCCTGAAAGACAAAAAAGTGAGAAGCCTGAAAGATAAAAAGTGAGATGCCTGAAAGACAAAAAGTGAGAAGCCTGAAAGACAAAAAGTGAGAATGCTCTGAACGCGCTCAGAAGCGTTCTGAGCGCGCAACGAACAGGGAAGTGCTTTGAACGCGCTTTGAGGCGTTCTGAGTGCGCGTGAGCGCGGAGGCGTTCTGAGCGCGCTCAGAAGCGTTCTGAGCGCGCGACGAACATGGAAGTGCTTTGAACGCTCTTGGAGGCGTTCTGAGCGCGCGTGAGCGCGGAGGCGTTCTGAGCGCGCTCAGAAGCGTTCTGAGCGCGCGACGAACTTGGAAGTGCTTTGAACGCGCTTGGAGGCGTTCCGAGCGTGCGTGAGCGCGGAGGCATTCTCAGCGCGCTCAGAAGCGTTCTGGGCGCGCAATGAACATTGAAGTGTTTTGAACGCGCTTGGAGGCGTTCCGAGCGCGCGTGAGCGCGGAGGCGTTCTGAGCGCGGAGGCGCCCTGGGCAGTCGGCGGAGCGGGGAGTCATCCCCCAAGGAGGAATCGGTATCCGACGCACCTGGCGAGGGGGCGCGAATGCGGCGGGGCCCCTTGCGAGCTCCCCTGCAGAAAAAGGCGTCGGGAGGGGGCCGGGCCGCACACTATGGGCGGCGCGGCTGAGGCGCACTCCGGGGGGGTGCGGCTTGGCCGCACCCCTGGAGGGGTGCGGGCGGGCCGCACCCCCAAGGGGGGTGCGGCTTGGCCGCGGCCGGGCCACACCCCTTGAGGGGTGCAGCCGGGCGGCACCCTCCAAGGGGTGCGGCTGGGCCGCACCCCCAAGGGGGGTGCGGCTTGGCCGCACCCCCAAAGGGGGGTGCGGCTTGGCCGCACCCTCCAAGGGGTGCGGCTGGGCCGCACCCCTTGAGGGGTGCGGCTTGGCCGCACCCCTTGAGGGGTGCGTCTCCGCGCGAGCCGCACCCTGAGGGGGGTGCGGCGGGGTCGTTCTCCTGCGACGGGGGGTGCTGCCCGCGTGCTGCCGCGTGTGCGTGCGGTAGCGCACGCGCTTGCAGTCTGCTCTCCGCGTGCTCTGTTTCTGGCGATTGGCGGCGGAAATGGCGGGCTCGGTTTCTTTGATTCGAGCGATTGCGTGTTGACCGCTAACCTCATCTCTCTTCAGCGGAGCTTCCTTTAGACGCACCCCAAGGCCTTTACGGGTGGTATAACATAAGCCCCCCAAACCTTCGGAGTCCGAGTTTCGGTGTGAGGAGTTCGGAGGTTTTAATTTTTCTGTGGCGGCTTTGATCATTGCTCTTTTTGTGGGGCCTTGGGTTGGAGTTGTCGTTGGAGGTAGAGCCCCTGATAGCGGACGAGTATGAGGTCTCCTTTCAGAGAGGCATTCAGAAGACCCTCCGCATGATGGGGAGGATGTTCGGATGCGACACCGCCGGCCTTGGAGCCGGAGATCTTTCTGGAGATGGCTACTCGGATGTAGCCGAGGACTGATGCTGTCTATCTTTCTCCTTCCTGCTTTTAGTTTTGTTGCTTGTTTGCGTGTTTGTCGGATGTGACTTTATCTCTTTTATTGTATACATCATACGTGTTCATCTACACGATCTTGTCGATCTGGTTGTTAGCACCTGCATAGTTTGATTATTTTCAAAATTACAGATGAGTATGCGCGGATCTGAGCCCGCGGCTTGTATACTAGTTGAAAAATTAGTTTGCACGAGTCTGGCCCGCGGCTTTTACATAATAAAATAGGTGCACGAGTCTGGCCCGCGGCTTTCACATAATAAAATAGGTGCACGAGTCTGGCCCGCGGCTTTTACATAATAAAATAGGTGCACGAGTCTGGCCCGCGGCTTTTTTGCACGAGTCTGGCTCGCGGCTTTTTTGCACGAGTTTGGCTCGCGGCTTGGCCGGTGAATAGCGTTTATATTCAAACCGTGGGTGAAAGCAAGGGGGGCAGGCCCCTACGTCACCGGGACTCGACGGCGGAGGAGAAGGGCGAACCTTCAATCGACGGCGGTGCAAAGTCCCCGGGGCAGGGCCCCGTTAGCTAGCGCACTACCTGGAGGCAGGTGCTGTTCATTAGCGCACTGCCTTGAGGCAGGTGCTTTTCATTAGCGCACTGCCTTGAGGCAGGTGCTGTTCATTAGCGCACTCCTTGGAGGCAGGTGCTGTTGATTAGCGCACTACCTTGAGGCAGGTGCTGTTCATTAGCGCACTGCCTTGAGGCAGGTGCTGTTCATTAGCGCACTACCTGGAGGCAGGTGCTGTTGATTAGCGCACTGCCTTGAGGCAGGTGCTGTTCATTAGCGCACTGCCTTGAGGCAGGTGCTGTTCATTAGCGCACTGCCCGGAGGCAATTGCTGTTCATTAGCGCACTGCCCGGAGGCAATTGCTGTTCATTAGTGAGTGGACGTCTTTACGTAGTTTCGATGGCGCAAAATATGACATGCGTGAAATAGAACTTTAAAAACTCTTAGTCGTAGTGATAATTTACGCAATTTCTTCAGAAACAAAGTTGATAGAAACAAAGTTGACAGAATATTTCAGCGGCGCTGATAGAGCCCCGCTGATGGGCATGAAGCTTTCTCCTGGGATGAATGCCTTAAGGGGGTCTCCTGGTCCTTCCTGACAAGCCGCTAGCTGATCTCCTGCTAGCCGAATAGCCGCCTAGTCTCATAGGAATTTCCCCAGTAGGCCTTGTTTGACGAGTTGCTCGATTTCATCCTTAAGCTTGGAGCAATTTTCCGTATCATGTCCTTGTCCACGATGGAACTCACAATATTTTGTCTGGTCCCCTGAGTTTTTAGCGAGGGGTCTGGGCTTGCGGAGCGTCTGGTTGTCTTTGATTGCGTACAGTACGTTAGTCCTGGTATTGTTCAGGGGAGTGTAGTCCTGATGTTGGCGAGATCCTCGGTCTCGGCTGGAGTTGTCGTAATGCTTGCTTTTCTTATTGGGAGTTGTCTGCGGCGGCGACTCCTCTTTCTTCCTCTTCGAGCTCCCCTCGAACTGCTGGCGGTGCGCTTCAATTGCCTCATCTGCTGCTATCTGGGCCTCGACTCGCTGAACGAGGTCAGGGTAGCTTGGTACGGTCTCTCTCATTAGAGCTGAGTAAAAGCCACTTGGGCGGAGTCCTCCAAGGAAGACTCCCCGTAAGAGCTCGGGATCGACTCCTGGGATCTGTCGAGCCTCCGTAGTGAAGCGTCGGAAGAAATCTTTGAGTGTTTCACCGTCGATTTGGCGGATCCCTGAGAGATGGGAGGGATCTCGGACAATTCTGCGGTTGGCGATGAATTGGTCCACGAACTGCTGCGCCATTTCTGCGAAGTTGTTGATAGCCCCATTCGGCAGGGAGTGGAACCAAGTGCGCGCTTGCCCCTTCAAGGTTGCCGGGAACACCTGACAGAGGAGCTGATCAGGGGCGCTGTAAATCCTCATGATGGTGGTGAAGTGATGGACATGTTCCAATGGGTCGTCTGTCCTGTCGAACGTCTCGATGTTGGGAAGCTTGAAGCCATTAGGAATTGGATGGGCCAAGACTTGAGGCGATAGCGGGGAGTCATGATGCGCGGGACGGCGGGCGAGAGCGGCGCGTCGTCCTGCTTGGGCATACTCTTCCTCTATCATGTTGCGTATCTCTTCCCGCGTAGCTCTTTCCACTGCTTGCTCAGGGGCAGCTCTTCCGTGGTGGTGGCGGCGGTGATCAGCTTCTGGGCCTCCAGCTGGTGGGCCAAGGTGAGCGGTACTTGCCGCATTGGAGAATCCTTCTGAAGCTTCGTCTTCTTGGACAGCCTCCCAGTTCGGGGCATGATTCATAGCCGGGGGCGGCGGTGCGTTTAAAGCTGGCGGTTGGTTCGGAACTTGAGGAGCCCCAAGATTCCGCACGAGGGCCAACATCTCAGCTTGATGTTCTTCGGTCTGCTACATGCGCGCCTCCAAATATGCTGCAGGTGCTGGCAGCGCCTCCTCCGCGGGAGGTGCATTGATAAGTGAGTGGGAAGGAGCTGGGTCGACGCGTCCTTCCGGCATCGATCCTTCAGTAATGCGAGCACTCTTTCTTGTCATAACAGTTGGCTCTCGAAGAGTTTTTCGGGAAAGTTTCCCACAGACGGCGCCAAACTGTTGCGGAACGCTTAGGGCTCTTGGTAGACTGGTTCACTTGAACCACCTTAGCTCGTGAGCGAACTAAGCACGCAAACAGTCAATTAGAGATTAGTTGATTGCACTGGGACTTTTTAGCGTGGAAAACCCGGAAAGGGTAAAAAACCACGTGGTCGGAGCTGTGCCGACCAAATTCCACTATCTTCAGGGGGGTTACAAAGTGAGACTTAGAATTCGAGTGCGACAGGCCGCAACTCGTTATAGTAGTAGAGAGATAGAGAGATCCGAAGGCGACAGGCCGCCTCTTGGAAAAAACTAAGTCCTTTTCTCCTTCTGAGAAAGGTGGAGAACAAAAGTGAGCTGCTCCGGGGAACAAAAGTGAGCTGCTCCGGGGAACAAAAGTGAGGTGCTCCGGGGAACAAAAGTGAGCTGCTGCGTCACCTTTCAGGATGAAGGAAATCTTCAAGTCCGGAAAGGAAATCTTCAAGCACCGAAGGAGAATTCCGCAAAAGTCTGCAAGGAGCTCTCCCAGGTCCAGCCGTCAAGGTCCCTTCAAATGAAGCCCTGGGGCTCCTTTTATAGCTTTAGTCGGGGGCGGGCCGGTAATTTTTTCGTTGGCAGTTTCCATAAATGCTTGGTGGACGAATCATATTTTCCGATTTGGGGCACACAGATTGCCATTTTTCGTAAATGACCACCTTGCCCGACGGGCAGTTTGGGTGGCTCGGGCAGTTCGGGCAGTTCCGTTGGAGGTGAAAAAGGCGACTGGCCGTTCCTGAAAAATGAGACGCCTGAAAGACAAAAAGTGAGACGCCTGAAAGACAAAAAGTGAGAAGCCTGAAAGATAAAAAGTGAGATGCCTGAAAGACAAAAAGTGAGAAGCCTGAAAGACAAAAAGTGAGAATGCTCTGAACGCGCTCAGAAGCGTTCTGAGCGCGCAACGAACAGGGAAGTGCTTTGAACGCGCTTTGAGGCGTTCTGAGCGCGCGTGAGCGCGCAGGCGTTCTGAGCGCGCGACGAACATGGAAGTGCTTTGAACGCTCTTGGAGGCGTTCTGAGCGCGCGTGAGCGTGGAGGCGTTCTGAGCGCGCTCAGAAGCGTTCTGAGCGCGCTCAGAAGCGTTCTGAGCGCGCGACGAACATGGAAGTGCTTTTGAACGCGATTGGAGGCGTTCCGAGCGTGCGTGAGCGCGGAGGCATTCTAAGCGCGCTCAGAAGCGTTCTGGGCGCGCAATGAACATGGAAGTGTTTTGAACGCGCTTGGAGGCGTTCCGAGCGCGCGTGAGCGCGGAGGCGTTCTGAGCGCGGAGGCGCCCTGGGCATTCGGCGGAGCGGGGAGTCGTCCCCCAAGGAGGAATCGGGATCCGACGCACCTGGCTAGGGGGCGCGAATGCGGCGGGGCCCCTTGCGAGCTCCCCTGCAGAAAAAGGCGAGGGGATGGGGCCGGGCCGCACACTACGGGCGGCGCGGCTGAGGCGCACCCCGGGGGGGGGTGCGGCTTGGCCGCACCCCTTGAGGGGTGCGGCTGGGCCGCACCCCCAAGGGGGGTGCGGCTTGGCCGCACCCTCCAAGGGGTGCGGCCCGGCTGGGCCGCACCCCCAATTAAGGGGGGTGCGGCTTTGCCGCACCCCCAAAGGGGGGTGCGGCTTGGCCGCACCCTCCAAGGGGTGCGGCTGGGCCGCACCACCAAGGGGGGTGCGGCCCGCACCCTGAGGGGGGTGCGGTGGGGCCGTTCTCCTGCGACGGGGGGTGCTGCCCACGTGCTGCCGCGCGTGCGTGCGGTAGCGCACGCGCTTGCAGTCTGCTCTCCGCGTGCTCTGTTTCTGGCGATTGGCGGCGGAAATGGCGGGCCCGGTTTCTTTGATTCGAGCGATTGCGTGTTGACCGCTAACCTCATCTCTCTTCAGCGGAGCTTCCTTTAGACGCACCCCAAGGCCTTTACGGGTGGTATAACAGAAATCGTGGCTAATAATAAAGTGTTAATCATAAATTTTAATTCGTGGCTAATAAACAAGTACATGATGTCAAATTCGTTGCAAAAAAAAAACATTAGCCACAATTTATCAAAATCGTGGCTAATAAAACAATATTATCCAGATTTTGGGGTGTGGCAAAAAGTTAATATAAGACAGTTGACTAAAATTTAGCTATTTTTATACATGCAAGCATAAATATATTAATATTAATTTAAATATTAATTTACATACTTAATTAATTTGTGTCGTATATAATTCAATCACATCAAGTGCTATGATAATTTTAGTAATTTATATATTTACAAGTTAAGTCCCAATTAAGACACGCATATATGGATCAATCGGTAATCAAAGTGATGCTGATAAATTAAGACGATGTATTTAAATTTGTAGACTCAAGTTATTATAATAATCACATATGATGACGGCATGTTGTTCTTTGATATTTCAAAAAAATTGAGTTATATATGGAGTCATATATTAGCAACAATTTATTATTATTATTATTATTATTATTATTATTATATATATATATAGCTATGCATGGGCTCCGCTCGTGCTCGTGCTCGGTGACTCTTAGCGTGCTTCGCCCGCATTCGAGCTGGATGCGTCCGCATTTGAGCGGGCTGCGCCGACATATGAGCAGGCGGCGCCCGTGGGCCAGAAAGTACAACTTTAATAATTTTCTAAATAATTTCAATATATTTTTATAATGTAATTGTATTTTTATAAATTTTATTCAAAACATATATATACGAGTACTTAAAATGATTGTAAAAAAATATAAATCAATATTCCTATTTTTATTGTCTAAAAAATGTACATTTTTACCTAAAAAATCAATCTCTCCCTCTCTCTCCTCCCTCTTGTAACGACCCAAAATTAAAAAATCAAGATCTGGTGTGCGCTTAGTGGGTTTTGGTTTGCGTTTAGAGGGGTGGTCTGCGGATAGTAGTTTTGGCTAGGGTTTTATTTAAAACCTAAATCACCCCTCTCACTCTCCCGATCCCTCTCCCTCTCGTCCGCGTGGAGCAGTCGGCTGGAACCCGGAACCCCCCGGGATCTCCCTTTCTCTCTCCCTTGTCCCATCGGCATGGTGGAGAAACTCCCCTATCTCCCTTCCTTTCCCTCTCTCCCGTCGGCCTGAAGGAGGAGCCGAGTATCCTTCCCTATCCCTCTCTCCCGTCGCTGCCTGGAGCAAGGAAGAGCCGATCTCCTCTCTCCCTTGGAAGGAGGAGCCCGCCTCTCTCTGCTCTCTAGGGCTGCCGCAAGGGGAGACCACAAGCCGCTACGGTGTGCGCTGCTTGGAGGAAGAGGAAGCTCTGGAGTAAGCTTGGAGCGTCGATTAGTGACTCAAATACCCGAGTGGAGGTCGATTTCGTGCGTGGACAGCCGCTATGTTTGTTAGCCGTCAAATCCGAGCACGTTCATATTGTAACATCCCTCAAACAACTAGACCCCTAAGATGGTTTTGTCATGACAAGGTCATGACAAAACCCTAAGAAGCACAAAAGATCATAAGAGCTTAGGCAAGAAGAAGGAAACCACAATGGTCTGCAAATAGCAATTTCAAGTTATCAAGCCTAGGGTTGGACTTTAGGGCCTCACCTTGACCCTTTGACCCCACCATGACATCCCTAGCCCATTAAGGGGTCCCTTGGAGCACCAAGGACCCATTGGCGTCAACCAAAGTGGCCAAGTTGACCAAGGTCAACCCTAACCCTAAACTGGTCAAAGTAGTGTATTGAGGGTCAATTGCCTTCTACCTTGCCAAATTGACCTTGCCCATACCCTTATAAGGATATTGGGGACCCAATGGACCAAAAATCCCCATCATAGGGCCACCAATTTGACCAATTTGTCTTAAGTCAACTCTAGCCCTATTTTCATCAAAGTGATCTTTGGAGGGTCAATTGGCCTCCACCTTGCCAAACCTAGACCTCCCTAACCCTTATGGGAGGCCAATGGGTCACTAGCCACCCATTGGAATCAACCCAAATGGTCAAATTGACCTAAGTCAACTCCACCCTAAATTTAGGTCAAAATGACCTATTTTGACCTAATCAAACCCAATCCACTTGGGCTAGACCCAATTGAGGTGGTCCACTAGCGAATGGGGTTGGGAGTTACTAAATTGACCAAATAATTTCAGGAAATTTGGCCAGGAGAGAGAAAGCCCCAAATGGAAAGAGAGAGGGGGGGGGGGGGGGGGATTAATGGGGAGGAAGAAAAACCTTCAATCTCCCCCATTAATGGCCTCATTCATATCCTCTTGGGGAGAGGAGGATTTTCCAGCCTTCTCCCAGCAAAATTGAGGCCATATTCACCTCACTCAATCAATACCGAAATCTCCCCTTAATGGCCATTAATGGCATTTCGGGAAACCTCCCCCCTTTGCCTTAATTGACCTCTTTAACACCCTCAGATCATGCCAAGGAGGAAAACCCCCCACTCCCCTAAAGAATTCGAGCCCTCTGAGCGAAGAATCGACATGGATCCAATGTGTAATCCCCCTTCCATGGCCAACCCGAGAAACACCAGGGCTAATGCCCAATCAAAGGTTCAATCCCCTTCTCCTCTGAAAGTGCACAGTTAACCTCACTAGAATTCTCTAGAGGGGGGGGGGGGGGGGGGGGGTGAATAGAGATCTAAAAATACTTTGTGCGAAGTTAACAAATATATATATATATGTGTAATAATCACAGATTTAAGCTTCCCACACACACCAATAAGAATTAAGCAAATAAAGAAAGTAACAGCAAAAAGAAAATCACAGCACAACACAAAGAAATATAGTGGTTCCCCATACTTTGGTTAGTCCACTCTTCTACCCACTTGGTAGGAATTCACTATCTTGCACTGAGTCTTTTGATAAGGAGACTCTTAGAACCAGCCTGAGTCTTTTGATAAGGAGACTCTTAGAACCACTACAACTGAATTTTTTGAAGAGAGATTCTAAAAACTCTTTTACACAATTTGAAAATGAAATAAGAATAATAAGAAGAAGTAGAAGAGAAACAATTGAAGTAAGAAAGAATCTTCTTCCTAGCAAGAAGATTAGAAGCACAAGTATAGTGAATTTGAAATCTCTCTTCTATAGTGAGAAGGAGATTGTAAGCCTTTCTCTTTTTCAATGAGAGCTTTCAGAAATTGCAGCAGTATGATCTCAGAAGAAGGAGAAGAAGAAGGCTTGTTGTTTGCTGCAGCACACTTTCACCTTTCTCAGTTTTTCTCACTTTTCTCTTGGGAGCTTTTCCTCTATTTCAAATGTATGGAGTGGATCCCACTTCTTCTTCTCTGCCAATTTCCCTCTTGTTTATAGCTCTGTTTATTCAAAGAGAACTATAGGAGAATAATCAATTAGCAGTCAGAGAAATAGTAAGAGAGAAAAGATTCCATAATCAATATTTTTGTAGAAGGAAAGAGATCATTCTGATTTCAAATAATATCCATAATAAACTTAATCAATTTAGCCAAGAATCAATTAGAAGGAAAGACTGATTCAGAACGGCTATAAAAGAATAATATAATTCCATAAGAATCAGATCTACAGAAAGAAGGAAAGAGATCTGGCGTGTTTTGAACATAGAAATCAACGTACGTCGATTACTATTCGACGGAAGAGTCGATTTCAGACTGACTGGACGTCGAGAGGAAAATATGGAAGGTGCGTCGACTAAGGTACGTCGACTTCACTAGATGCATCGACTTGAAGTCAGAGTTACGTTGACATAGGTTACGTCGAATTCTGTTTAGAGTTACTTCGACTCATTCTGAGAGGAACGTCGACTACACTTCGACGTTGCGTCGAATACTATTCGACGCATATTTACTTAGACTAATTTTTCATTCTTAGAATTTATATTCTACTCATTTTTAGGGGTTAAGATAAATCATTTCCCCAACAATCTCCCCCTATTTGTCTTAACCCTATTCAGGGAGAAATTGTATCAGCTTTTAATCAACACAGCAAGGCATTTATATAGAAAAGAAATATGTTAAGTAATTAGAAGAAAGTAGAGAAAGAAATCATATAACATGTAAGTATCTTTCACAAGATTTAAACTAAGAACTTCTTGTTATACATGAAGTTGACAAAGGCAGAGTAAAGTTTCTTAGATAAATTTTCAATAGCTTCAAAAATGTAGGTCCTGGCTCTATCAGGATGCTCCTGAACATTTCTGATAATTGTGTGCAGCTTTGCCAGGGTCTTTTCAGCATCAGGGAGAGTGTCATTTATGGAATAGCCCTTGCTAATGATAATTGCTGTCTTTTCATCAATCATTTCAATTGTAATGCTTTGAGGTTTCTTTTGTGTAGATTTGAGCTCAGATGGTCCCTTGTTGTCAACCTTGGGCCTATATTTTCTCTTCTTCTCTGATTCTTGTTTCTGAGGGATCTCAAACACTTTTCCTTTCCCTTTCCAGGGTGAACTATGCCATTTGTCTAATCCTTCTGGTCTTTTAGGCTTCTTATAGGGAATATAGTCATCTTCTGAACACCTTACACCCCTTTTGTGCTTTTGTCCTTTGTCTAGGATAAGCCCTGCCTGAGGATTTTTCTTCTGATATGCTTCAACATCAAACAATTTCTTTGGAAGTTTGATGGAGGATTCAACAAGAATCTGTTCTTTGGTCATCCCCTTCTTGATCTTTTCCATCCAGATATTCCTCTTATCCTCTGTCTCTTTCATTGCTTCAAATTCATACAACTCTCTTTCTCTCATTTCTTCATGCCTCTTTTCCATGTCAGGGTCATGGTACTCCTTTACAGGACTGTTAGGAGTGATATTAGGCATTCTTTCAAACCTTTTTATCTCCTCAACAACTTTTCTGTATTTCGTTTCCTTTGCATAGTCTTTCCTTTCTTCTTTGGAGAATTTTTGCCAATGAGGGATGGCTTCTCTTCTTCTTTTCATTTGTCCTCTTGGTCTTTCCCTAGGTAGCATTTGTGGAGGTAAAAGTAGTAGAGGAGGTAGAGAAGGAGGTTGAAGTGGTGGTAGAGGCAGAGGTAGAGATGTAGTTTTCTCTTTAGAAGAAGAAGGTGGGGAAGGAACTTTTGTAGGAGAGGGAATTTGTTCTGTAACAGGAGGCAGAATGTCCTCTGGTAGAGTAGACTGTGCTGAGGAATGTTTTTCTCCTTCAATCTCTTCTGGAGGAATATCCTCAAGTAGGGGTTTCCTCTGTTTGATATAGCTGGCAGAGAAGCCAGGAGAGTGATGTTGATATTCTTCCACACACAGGGGTAGATCAATCCAGACTTGCCCTTTCAGGTCATCAGAAGTAGCTGCTTCTTCCTCCCCCTGGACTTCTGTATTTTGTACTACAACAATCTCCCCCTGAACATATGGGGAATCTACTCTGAATGCTGAATCCACAGCATGGTCTCCTTCTGTATGGTAGGATGAGGATTCACCAAAGTGTTTGTTGAAGGTGTAATCAAAGTGATTGGAGAAGATTTGAGCCTATGGTAAAAAAAATGAAGTTGGTTTAATACTTAGAGATAATATTTAGAGATTGGAGAAGAGTTAGCTCTGAGCTTTAAGAGAATATAGAACCTGAATAGGGGGGTTTCTGGAGCAACTCTTCCCCTGGTTTATATCCTGCAGAAAGGATGTAAACCTTTTTGGCGACAGATGTTGTTCGTGAAGAAGAACATGAAGCTCAGGAAGAGAAGCGGAGAGGACGGCCAATTTGGCTTCACAGGTGGTTATCATTGTTGGGATCATTGCCCACAATGTCTTAGATTTGGAGAAGTCCATTCCTAAGTCAAAGATATATCTCAGAATGTATTTGATATACTCTCTAGAATCAATGTGCAGGAGATCAGGTTAGGCAAAATGTTCATGGAATTCATTCAAGTTCACAAGCGTCGAGACATCATACATCGCTCGACGCCTGTGACCCAGAAGCGTTGACTCATGTCCATTGCTCAAATAGACAAGGTCGCCGCTGAAGTTCTGAGACCAAGTTTGGAAGCATCGAGCCAAGTTATATCGCTCGACGCCGTGGAAAGAGAAGTGTCGAACTAAACTTCAGTCAGCTCAGAGCAAACAAGAAGAGTCGAGATATGAAGGCATAGTTAAGAAGCGTCGAGCCCCTTTACGTTGCTCGACTTCTTCAGATAAAAAGCGTCGACTAAGTGATGATTGCTCAACGCCTAAGAAGGAGGAGTCGAGAGCTTCAGTCTAAGAAGTATGCGGCGAGTGTCTACATATCGCTCGACGCCTAATAGAAAAAGCGTCGACAGAGATGCTCAGTGCTCAACGTCTCTTCTATAAATACTCTGAACTGAGGAATATCTTCTTCAGCTAGCTGAGCCTTTATTTATTTAGAAGACATTGAAGACCGTTGAATACTTAATGTCATGCTGACGTGGAGGAGCGTAACAGACGTTGCAGATGGCGGGCTATTAATAAAAGGCATGACCTATGGGTTTTGTAGTTGAGTTAAGTTAGTTTTTCCTATCTTTCGAAAGCCATTATCGTCTCCATCAGTTTGAGGGAAAGTTTGAGAAAGAATCTGGAGAAGTCGTCTTCCCTTTCAGAACCAATCTAACTTGAAGATTTCATTCAGCAATCTGGTGCTGATACATCTTTCTGAAAGAAGAAGATCAAGAAGGAAGAATCTGTCTTCCTAAGAAGAAGAACAGTCATCACAGCCTATCGAATCAAGAAGATCATTTGCTGCTGTTGTTCTATTGAAGATTTCCGTCTGATCATTCAGGCAGATCAAGAAGACTCAACAATCTGAAATCTGAGTCTAAGTATTTGTTATTCTCTTTATAAATTCCTGTAGGATCTGAGTTGTCAGATCTAAGTGTAAGATCTGTCAAGGATCTGAGTTGTAAGATCAGGTGTGATCTGAGTTGTAGGATTCAGCGGTGAATCTGAGCTGTAGGCCTAGTTATAAAGGCTGAGGTAGGATCTGTGTGATCTGAGTTAGTAAGATCTGTGAGACGTGAGACTGTAAGATCTGTTGTGATCTGAGCTGTAAGACCTGTTTGTGGTCTGAGATCTGGAGGAGCTATAAACCCTATATAGCACACTGCTAGAAGGGGAGAAGGGGGAAAGTTGATTACCCAAGATAAGGGGAACCACTATAAAAATATGTGTGTCTTTTTCTGTGTGTGTTCTTATTTCTTGAAAGCTCTGATCAGTTTTATCTTGGTTATAATCAAGAACTGCAATAGTTTTTAAATAACCTATTCACCCCCCCTCTAGGTGATTAGCTACCCTTAATTAAAGTCTTTCAAGTGGTATCAGAGGGAGGTTGTTCAAGAAAAGGTTTAACATCCTGAACAAGATCTTCTAAGGGTAGATTTCTGAAGTCGTGATGACTAATACAGAAGGAAGCAAAGAATTCACATCTATGAAGCTTCCAATTTGCAGAAAAGAAAACTTTGGGATTTGGAAAGAAAGGGTCAGACTTTTCATGGAAGCATCTGATCTTAGGATTTACATAACTGTTCTAGAGGGACCTTTTGTTCCTATGAAAGTTTCATTTACAGATGGAAGTATAAAGGCTCCTAAAACCTATTCAGAGATGACCAAAGATGAAGTGATTCTGGCCTCCATGGATAAGAGAGCTCGGAACATCATTGTTAGTGCTATTGAAGATTCAACTTTCCAAAATTTAGTCCATTGCAAAACTGCCAAAGAAATGTGGGAATCTCTTATTGTCTATATGGAAGGGACTGAAGAAGTCAGAGATGACAGGAAGTCACTTCTAAATCAGCAATATGAAGCCTTCAGACAAGACAAGAAAGATTCAATAGCAGTCTGCTATGAAAAATTCTTCAAAATTGTAAATGGTCTAGAAACTTATGGAAGAACTTTCACAGATTATGAGCTGAATGATAAATTCTTAAGATCACTGAACAAAAAATGGGATATCAAAATCTGTGCAATCAGAGAAATGGGAAATCTGGGAAACATTCAGCCACATAATTTATATGGGAAACTCTTGTCCCATGAACTTCATCTGAATACCAGAATGAGGAAGGAAACAGCAGGGAAAATCCTATTGCTCTGAAAGCAGAAAGTTCCAAGAAAAGCAAAGAAAGAATGTCTCTATCCCCCAGGATACCTTCTGAATCAGAAGAATCAGAAACCAGTAATTCTGATTCTGAAATATCAGATGGTGAATTAGCACTCTTCACCAAACAGCTAAAAAGAATGTTGAGAAGAAAATAACACTGGAAAACTAGACCCTCTCAGTTATCCAGATCTAAGAAGCACTCAAATTCTTCAGAGGGATTCAAACAAGACTCCAAGAAGGACAGGTACAACTCTAAACACAATAAAATTAATTTAGAAGAAATTGTGTGTTTTGGTTGCAGGAAATCAGGACACATGATTGCTGATTGTCCTTCAAAGAGAAAGAACAACAAGAAATCTGATGAAAGAAAGCACAAATCTGACAAGAGATATGAGAAGAGTCTAATAGCCAAAAAGGGCAAGGTCACTCTTAGTGATAGTGAATCTCAGTCATCATACTCAGATAGTGAGGAGGCACTCATAGCTCTGATAGCTGCCAATGAAAGTGAAGACAGTCTAAATCATAGATCTATGATAAAAGCCCCACTATCAAGGTCTGATAGTGAAAAGGATGAAGAAGAAAATGCAGGACTCATGGCATTGAGTGATCAAGAAGATCAGGAGACAACTACTGATATAAAGGTACTTGATAAAACTCCTCTATCAGATTCTGATTCTGAACCTGAAATAGATTCATTCTCTTTTGATGAAAATGATTCACAATCTAAACTTCATGTAGATGAAATTATTGAAAAATATCAATTACTTCTCAAAGCACTTAAGAAGAGCAAAAAGCATAATAAAAGGTTACAAAAAGAAATATCTGAATTGAAGCAAACTGATTCTCAAAACTCTGAGATAGCTGAGAGGTTGAATCAGACTAGCAAAGAACTTAGCAAACTAAAAGTCATGTCTATTATTCACATACAGACTTTGTGCACCAAGGAAAAGCTAATAAAAGAACTTGAAGCAAAACTCCTAGCAGAAAGGAAACTTGTAGCAAAGTTGTCAAAACAACAAACTATTCTTCCTATAATAGACACATTTTCTGCACAATACAGATATGGCATAGGATATGATAGGAATGCAGATAATAACCCTAAAAGTAATGACAAGGAACCTATGCAACCTTTAAAATTTAACAAAGCCATGCCTATCACAAATAAGCATGATCAAAAAGGTGTGCATAAGTTTTATAAGGGTAAATGTTCTAATAGCACAAATGATTCAATTCAACCAAGTAACAATAATGCCAAATCACTATGCAAAGAAAAAGTATTAACTTATCATGACTCCTTTGTATTTAAAGCAAACACAAATCCAAAAGAAAGGAACTAAGACCTGAAGTAAAAACCACTGCTGTTAAGAAAACAGAACCAGTAAAAGTTACTAAAACAACTTACATAGCTCCTTTGAATAAGGCAATTAAGCAAATATAAGTCAACATAAAGAAGTAAGAAGACCTCCAAGGAGATATAATTGATATGAATGCTGGTGCTGTGGAAGGGTTGGACATTTTGCTCTTGACTGTTGGTTCAATCCAACTGTTCCAAGATTCAACTCTGGGAGACCAGTATTCAGACCTATGGCAACTCTCACAGCACCAAGGTTTATTCAACAACTAAATGTTCCAGCTCATACTAACAAGGTTTTAGGACCCAACTTGGTGTGGGCTCCTAAGAAAAGGTAATTTCTTTTTGCAGGGTTGTCCAAAGACCAATTAACTTCCAATCTGGTACTTGGACAGTGGGTGCTCTATGCACATGACAGGAACAAAAAGTCTGCTGAATGATTACACTCCTGTGAGGAATGGACCAAAGGTTATCTTTGGAGGGTCTGAAAAAGGTAAAACTAAAGGTTATGGTAATATCACAAATGGAATTGTCACCATCACCAAAGTTGCTCATGTTGATGGATTGCAACACAATCTCATCAACATAAGTCAATTATGTGATATTGGGTATGCCATTTCATTCCACAAGGATGAGTGCCTGATTAAGAAAGAGAATGAGATAATTCTCTCAGGCACTAGGAGTGGCAACATTTACTGCCTTAACTTCATATGTTCTGATCAAGTTAATTCCATATGCTTAGTAGCAGAAAATAAAGTTTTTAGTAGTGTTCAATGGCATAAAAGGTTAGCTCACATAAACTATAAGACTATAAATAAACTTATTTCAAAAGATCTAGTGAGAGCTGGGCCTAAGTGGAAGTGTGTGCAGGAGGGTTTATGCCATGCTTGTCAAATGGGTAAGCAGACTAAATCATCCTTCAAACCAATTGGTGAGAAGGATTCCATTAGATGTCTATACCTACTTCACACAGATCTATTTGGACCAATGTCAATCCATAGCTTAGGAGGAAAGTCATACTCCCTTGTAATAGTTGATGATTATTCCAGATACACTTGAGTAATCTTCCTTAAACATAAGTCAGACACTTTAGAAATATTTACCAGTTTTGTTAGGCAAATCACCAATGAAATAGGAAATTTTGTAGCCAAAATTAGAAGTGATCATGTGACTGAATTTCAGTCAGGCGAAATGACCAAATTTTGTGAGAATCTAGGCATTTCTCAAGAGTTCTCATCTTCTAGAAATCCCCAACAAAATGGGGTTGCTGAGAGAAGAAATAGAACCCTTATTGAAGCTAGTAGGTGTATGCTGAGTGATTCTTCTCTTCCTGAGTATTTCTGGGCTGAAGCTGTAAACACAGCATGCCATGTGCAGAATAGGGCTCTTATAAACAAAAGACTGGATAAACCCCATATGAGTTGTTGAAAGGTAGAAAACCCACTTTAGCCCATTTTAAAATATTTGGTAGTAAATGCTTTGTATTAAATAATGGAAAGCACCATCTCACTAAATTTGCTGAAAAAGC
Organism: Dactylorhiza incarnata; assembly: GCA_033032865.1. Classification (NCBI taxonomy): domain Eukaryota; kingdom Viridiplantae; phylum Streptophyta; class Magnoliopsida; order Asparagales; family Orchidaceae; genus Dactylorhiza; species Dactylorhiza incarnata. Next base: position 18,885,593 of record JAWHQI010000005.1, read on the forward strand.
ACATGAGACAATTTTTGTTGGGTATAGCTCTCAAAGTAGAGCCTATAGAATTTTCAACAAAAATTCTAATAGGATAGAAGAATCTATACATGTTGTATTTGATGAAACCAGCCTTATTTATAAGGATCTGGGAAGTTTATCTAGTTGTGCAGGTTCTACACAGAAATTGAAGGAGATGAATATCAATGAACAGCACAATGAGGATAATGATGAGACTATAATTGTAACTAGAGAGGATGAACCTCAAGCAGAAGACAATTATGAAGAACCTATTGCTGTTGAAGAACCACCTCATCCAGAACCTCTAGAAGAACCTATTCAAACAGATGCACCAGAATCTCAAAGGGAAAATGAAAGGTGGAGGAATGCAACCAAACATCTGAAGGATCATCCAAAAGAACAGATCATAGGAAATCCAAATGATGGTGTGCAAACCAAAAGAGGAAACTCAATACATGAGGCTTTGCATCACAGTTTTTTATCCAAAATAGAACCTAAGAAGTTTGATGAAGCCAATAAGGACACTTCATGGATATCAGCTATGCAAGAAGAGCTAAATCAATTTGAAAGGTGCAAAGTCTGGATATTGGTTCCAAGACCAAAGAAACACAAAGTCATAGGAACCAAATGGGTATTCAGGAATAAGCTGGATGAAAATGGTGTGATCATCAAAAACAAAGCTAGGTTGGTTGCCCAAGGATATAGACAGGAGGAAGGCATAGATTTTGATCAAGTGTTTGCTCATGTGGCAAGATTAGAGGCAATCAGATTATTTCTGGCATTTGCAGCACACACTGGATTCATAGTCTATCAAATGGATGTAAAGTCAGCATTCCTTAATGGAACAATATTGGAGGAAGTATATGTTGAACAACCCCCAGGTTTTATTGACTCTACTCATCCAAATCATGTCTATCTATTATTAAATGCATTGTATGGTCTGAAACAGTCACCTAGAGCCTAGTATGAGACATTATCTAGATTTTTTATTGAGAACAAATTCTCAAGAGGAAAGATAGACAAGACATTGTTTCTTAGGATAGTTAAAGGTCACATTATTCTAGTACAAATATATGTAGATGATATAATATCTGGCTTTACTGATAATAACCTTTGCAAAAGGTTTGCAAACCTTATGCAAGGGAACTTTGAAATGAGCAGCATGGGTGAGCTTAAATACTTCTTAGGTCTCCAAGTGAAACAGTCTGAGGAAGGAATTTTCATTTCTCAGACCAAGTACACAAAAGAGATTATCAGGAAGTTTGGAATGAAAAATTCCACTGTCATGAAGACACCAATGACAGCAAATATGTCACTGGACAGGGATTTAAAAGGGAAACCTATTGATGAAACCTTGTACAGAGGCATCATTGGCTCATTGATCTACCTAACTGCTAGCAGGCCAGACATTATGTTCTCAACATGCGTGTGTGCTAGATATCAAGTGAACCCTAAAGAATCTCACTACACTACTGTCAAAAGAATTCTGAGATATCTGAAGGGCACTCTTAATCTTGGCCTTTGGTATCCTAGAAGCAATGACTTTGAACTAATTGGCTTTTCAGATGCTGATTTTGAAGGATGCAAGGAGGATAGAAAAAGTACATCTGGTACATGTCAATTTCTTGGTAAAAGACTAATATCTTGGAGTAGCAGGAAGCAGACCAGTGTGGCTATTTATACAGCAGAATCTGAGTACATCTCAGCTGGAAACTGCTGTGCTCAGCTACTATGGATTCAACACCAACTCCAAGACTATAAAGTTCAGCTAAGTAAATCTCCTCTATTTTGTGATTCAACTAGTGCTATTGCTATAGCTAATAATCCTGTATCACATAGCAGAACTAAGCATATAGAAATAAGATACCATTTCATTAGAGAACATGTAGAAAATGGAGATATTTCAATGGAATATGTCCCCACTGACAAACAGAGGCATCATTGGCTCATTGATCTACCTAACTGCTAGCAGGCCAGACATTATGTTCTCAACATGCGTGTGTGCTAGATATCAAGTGAACCCTAAAGAATCTCACTACATTACTGTCAAAAGAATCCTGAGATATCTGAAGGGCACTCTTAATCTTGACCTTTGGTATCCTAGAAGCAATGACTTTGAACTAATTGGCTTTTCAGATGCTGATTTTGAAGGATGCAAGGAGGATAGAAAAAGTACATCTGGTACATGTCAATTTCTTAGTAAAAGACTAATATCTTGGAGTAGCAGGAAGCAGACCAGTGTGGCTATTTCTACAGCAGAATCTGAGTACATCTCAGCTGGAAACTGCTGTGCTCAGCTACTATGGATTCAACACCAACTCCAAGACTATAAAGTTCAGCTAAGTAAATCTCCTCTATTTTGTGATTCAACTAGTGCTATTGCTATAGCTAATAATCCTGTATCACATAGCATAACTAAGCATATAGAAATAAGATACCATTTCATTAGAGAACATGTAGAAAATGGAGATATTTCAATGGAATATGTCCCCACTGACAAACAGGTTGCTGACATATTTACTAAACCCTTGGATGAAACTAAATTCAATAACTTTAAAATTGAATTAGGTATGTTAAAGATGGATTAAAGTTGTATTGAATTAAATAAATGAAAATAATGTTTGAGTCTTAAAAGGTAAGTGGAGAAGTTATCTGGCGTCGAAAGAAGATACCTGGCGTCGAGAGAAATCACCTGGCGTCGAAAGAAGATACCTGGCGTCGAGAAGATATCTGACGTCGAGAAGATACCTGGCGTCGACTGAAGATATATGACGTCGAGCGATCTCAACGCTTGTGCGAACATAGCTAGGCCGTCTCGACAAGGTCAATTTGAACCATTAGATCAATCTTGTCAAACAAGTTCGGCGCGCGGTTATTCATCTTCTTGAATTAGAACTTCTATAAATAGGGAAGACACTTCGTTAGTGCACGTGCCCAAGTTCTCTAAGTTCGAAATTGGCTGCCCTAGAAAATTTCTCCATCAATTCTCTCTCTCTTCGATCATCATCAACAATGCCTCCCAAAAGCAGTGAGTATCTCTATGAAGGAAGTGAACTTGTTCGAAATGGATTCCAATCAGCTTCAGTGGAGATCAAATCAACAATCGAATTAATCTACAATGCAGGACTGGAATTTGTGCTATCTGAATCAACTCTCATCTGGAAACGAGAGGTATTAGAGCTTTACTCCAATATAGTAATAGACTCCGTCAATTCAAAGATTAAGACCTGTGTGAATGGTAAGAAGATTAAGATAACTTCTTCTAGACTCGCTAAGGCACTAGAACTGCCTAGGTTAAAAAGCAATGAAGAAGAAGAAGAGCTGACCTCTGAACAGATTAAATTAGCACAAATCTGGTGTGGAATTGAAACTTCGCGAGAAATCACTGGAAGTATTCTGAGAAAAGGAATGAATTCGAAAGGAAAATTGCTAACAGATGTGATAGGAAAGGGCTTGTTGTGCAAGACTGGATCACATGACAAAATTTCCAGAAAAATGTTTATTCTACTAACAAGGATTATTCATTCTCTGAGAACAGATTGGGGGAGAGTGGTATTTGACAGGATAATTGAATGTATCCAAGTACCCAACATGGGTAGGATATTATCTTTGTATTTATTAAAAGTCACTCCTGACTCTTTGAATAATAAACTTGGATCAAAGATAAACCACATGAAGAAAATGGATATTTGAATGATAGAGAGATAGGACAGAGTCTTATCAAATCCTCCTCCAGCAGATCCTTCTCCCAAGTAGAAGAAAGCCAAGAAGCAAAAGAAGAAGAAGGTTTCTTCAAGTTCATCAAGCTCATCCTCTTCTAAAAGAAAAACTAGATCTTCTCCAATTCATGATCCAAACCTTACAACATCTGAAGAAGAAGAAGGGAACAATGCAAGGGACAGTTCTCCTGATACACCAAAGGATGAAAATGAGAAAGAGTCTCAAGATGAGATTCCTGCTCAGAACAATTCTGAAATGAGCAAAGCAGCAGTTGAGGGGGAGGCTCAGGATAAGATCCCTGCTCAGGATAAAATTAATCTGATCAATGCAGAGATTGAGGGGGAGCCTCAAGATGAATTTCCAGCTGAAAATAATGCACCATTTGAGGGGGTGTCTCAGGCTGAGATCCCTGCTAAAGAGAATTCTGTAGTTGATGCTATGGAGGTAGAAGGAGAGTCTGAAGCAACAAAGAAACCTGTTGAGAAGGTTATCAAGATCGAATCCTCTAGCTCCCATATGAGCCACATAAATGATTCTTTCATGAGAGAAGAAAGCAGTAGTGGTATTGAAATGGAAAAGGAAATCCATGTGGATCTTAGTCCTATTCTACCTTAGCTGGATGTGTTGTTGAATAATCAAAGAAGATTATTAGAACATTATATTGAGGAGAATAATACAAAAATGAAAAATGAGGTAGATTTCCAATTGAAATTGGTTAGATTTGAAGTCAATCATCAGATATCTGCATTAAAAGGAGATGGTAAAGTTCTTTAAGAGAGCTGGTGCTTCTGTAGATTATACAACTGAACAACTTGATGTAATCAAAGAAACATCAAAGGTTATTAAGGAATCACAAGCTGGAATTACAAAGACAGTGGATGATGTTCAGACAAACCAATGAATAATAAGTAGCAACATGCAAGTTCTGTATAAAGAACAAGTAGCACAAGTCCTAACAGGTACAAATAAGATTGAAGCTAGACTGCAACAGCAGAATGCTGATATTTTGGCTAAAATTGATGAGAGCTCCACAGTTCTAAAAGATCAAGCAAAGTTGCATGCAGATACTATAGATGATCATCTCTTTAAAGTAAAGAAAACCATTGAAAGTGGAGTTAATCACTTGGAAGGTCAAGTCAGATTTCAGAAGAATACTATAAGAAATCATATTGTTGAAGAAGTCCTAAAGAGGGAGAGGTCAATGATTCAAGCTAGTTCTGAACATGCTGTGTGGATCTCAAACTCTATAAGAGAAATTCTTGGATATCCTCCCATTGATTATGAGAATGATCAAGTCTCTGACACAAGGACAGCTTCTCTTACTCAGGTTCAAAAGCAAATTGCTAAAATGTATAGTCCTGAAGACAAAAGCAAAAGAGAGCACTTTACTAGTGAGCAAGTTGAATCTAGTAAAAGAAAGTTCAGAGAAGAGGTTCAATCAAGAGTTGATTTTGAACATTGGTCTCCATCTTCCAGAGAATTGATTCTGTCAGCTTGGGAAGCTGTGAAAGGTAACCCAGAGGAAAGAGGAAAGTGGTATTCTGAAGCTGAATGGTTAGCATAGGGATCAAGAGGAACTGAAGATCAAATTCAAGGCTGACAAAATGGCTGGGAAGGTTCAGGCAGGAGATATGGAGCCAATCAGATACTTTCCAAAGCCATTTGGCTATTTCAAGAGAAGAAAGAAAGTTGCTGAAGCACTTTCCAAAAGAGCCAAAAGAGGAATTGAATACAAGGATCCTGAGCAGCTTTAGAAATTTAATCTTTTCTAAATATTTTCAGTAGAATGTAATTGATATATTTTTGAACAATCTTGCTGAATTCCCAGTGCTAACTATTTTTCATGATCATATATATATATGCCTGTGATGTGATCTGTTTTCTCTTCATGACATGTCTTATTCTGAATTGCTTATGTTTTTATGCTTATATGAGAAATCATGTCTGAGATAATTTCTGTGGATAAAATGTTTTGGTAATCTAATTTTATAAAGTATTATACTCTTTATTTTGATTACCTGTATAGAAATTAGAACACATTGATTATCTTTGAAAAGAGAGATATATCATTGACTGAGATTATGACTTCTTCAAATAGGGGGAGATTGTTGGGATCATTGCCCACAATATCTTAGATTTGGAGAAGTCCATTCCTAAGTCAAAGATATATCTCAGAATGTATTTGATATACTCTCTAGAATCAATGTGCAGGAGATCAGGTCAGGCAAAATATTCATGGAATTCATTCAAGTTCACAAGCGTCGAGACATCATACATCGCTCGACGCCTGTGACCCAGAAGTGTTGACTCATGTCCATTGCTCAAATAGACAAGGTCGCCGCTGAAGTTCTGAGACCAAGTTTGGAAGCGTCGAGCCAAGTTATATCGCTCGACGCCGTGGAAAGAGAAGTGTCGAACTAAACTTCAGTCAGCTCAGCGCAAACAAGAAGTGTCGAGATATGAAGGAATAGTTAGGAAGCATCGAGCCCCTGTACGTTGCTCGACTTCTTCAGATAAAAAGCGTCGACTAAGTGATGATTGCTCAACGCCTAAGAAGGAGGAGTCGAGAGCTTCAGTCTAAGAAGTATGCGTCGAGTGTCTACATATCGCTCGACGCCTAATAGAAAAAGCGTCGACAGAGATGCTCAGTGCTCAACGCCTCTTCTATAAATACTATGAACTGAGGAATATCTTCTTCAGCTAGCTGAGCCTTTATTTCTGCAGAAGACATTGAAGACCGTTGAAGACTTAATGTCATGCTGACGTGGAGGAGCATAATAGACGTTGCAGATGGCGGGCTATAAATAGAAGGCATGACCTATGGGTTATGTAGTTGAGTTAAGTTAGTTTTTCCTATCTTTCGAAAGCCATTATCGTCTCCATCAGTTTGAGGGAAAGTTTGAGAAAGAATCTGGAGAAGTCGTCTTCCCTTTCAGAACCAATCTAACTTGAAGATTTCATTCAGCAATCTGGTGCTGATACGTCTTTCTGGAAGAAGAAGATCAAGAAGGAAGAATCTGTCTTCCTAAGAAGAAGAACAGTCATCACAGCCTGTCAAATCAAGAAGATCATTTACTGCTGCTGTTCTATTGAAGATTTCTGTCTGATAATTCAGGCAGATCAAGAAGACTCAACAATCTGAAATCTCAGTCTAAGTATTTGTTATTCTCTTTATAAATTCCTGTAGCATCTGAGTTGTCAGATCTGAGTGTAGGATCTGTCAAGGATCTGAGTTGTAAGATCAAGTGTGATTTGAGTTGTAGGATTCAGGGGTGAATCTGAGCTGTAGGCCTAGTTATAAAGGCTGAGGTAGGATCTGTGTGATCTGAGTTAGTAAGATCTGTGAGATCTGAGACTGTAAGATCTGGTGTGATCTGAGCTGTAAGACCTATTTGTGGTCTGAGATCTGGAGGAGCTATAAACCCTATCTAGCACACTGCTAGAAGGGGAGAAGGGGGAAAGTGGATTACCCAAGATACCACTATAAAAATCTGTGTGTCTTTTTCTGTGTGTGTTCTTATTTCTTGAAAGCTCTGATCAGTTTTATCTTTGTTATAATCAAGAACTGCAATAGTTTTTAAATAACCTATTCACCCCCCCCCTCTAGGTGATTAGCTACCCTTAATTAAAGTCTTTCAATCATTGCAGCACATTCGTTGGAGAAATTATTCAGTCTTGTTTGAAATTCATTCAGGAGTTTCTCCAGGGCATCGTTTATCACTTTGATGATGGCAGATTGAACAGGAGTTGGCGCCATTGATGCAGAGAAAGGGTGACGACGAAGTTTTTGGCTGTTTGGGAGAGTGTGAGTTATGAAATAGGAGGTATTATTCAAAGAAGGTGAAACGTCAAAAAGGAAACAGAAATCAAGGGATATTAGGTAATCCAATTGTCAAAATATGAAGGAAATATTTGTTTCCAGTTTTATTATGAAGTCAACGCATGCGTCGATACGGAGTCGACGCTCCGTTGAATTTTTGTCATCCTAGGGACCTGTCGACGTGTTCGCAGATTTTCGTCGATATCAAGTCGACGGTACGTCGAGAAGGGATCGACGTATCTTTGTCTGTAAGAAATCAATGCCAGCGTTGAGTTCTTTTCGACGGTGCGCCGATAGGTAATCGACGTATCTTCAAGTGCTCTTTTAGTTTTTCTGACCTCTTTTAGATTTGCCCAACAATGATGTTTACAAGCTTCCATCAAGCATTCCTAAGGTGTTGATGAAGTAAGTGTGCTTAGTTTCATCCAAGGGTTTGGTGAAAATGTCTGCTCTCTGGCTATCAGTAGGAATATATTCTAAGGTTATCTTGCCTTTTTCCACATTGTCTCCAAGAAAGTGATGTCTGATTTCTATATGTTTGGTTCTACTATGAAGGACTGGGTTGGATGCTATGGATATAGCACTAGAACTATCACAATAGATTTTAGAGTTATTGACTTCCAATTTATAGTCAAGAAGCTGATTTTGCATCCATAGAATTTGTGAACAACAGCTCCCAGCAACTATATATTCAGCTTCAGTTGTTGAGGTTGAGACTGAGGTATGTTTCTTACTGAACCATGATATTAATCTGTCACCTAGGAATTGGCAAGTACTAGATATGCTTTTTCTATCAACCCTACAACCAGCATAGTCTGCATCCGAGAAACCTGTTAATTCAAAGTTGGTTTCTGCTGAGTACCATAGACCTAGTTCAGGTGTTCCCTTTAGATATCTAAGAATTCTTTTTACAGAGGAGAGATGGGATTCTTTTGGATCAACCTAAAATCTAGCACATATGCAGGTGGCAAACATAATGTCAGGTCTGCTAGCTGTTAGATAGAGAAGGGAACCTATGATTGCCCTATAGGTCTTTTGATCTACTGCTTTTCCCTTATAATCCTTTTCTATGATGGCATTAGTTGCCATAGGTGTTTTCATGGTAGATGCTGATTCCATACCAAACTTTTTGATTAACTCTTTAGTGTATTTAGATTGTGAGATAAAGATCCCCTCACTGCTTTGTTTTACTTGTAGCCCTAAGAAATACGAGAGTTCTCCTATATTACTCATTTCAAATTTAGATTGCATTAGATTAGCAAATCTTTTACAGAGTTTGGGATGAGTTGAGCCAAAGATGATGTCATCTACATAGATTTGAACAAGCAGGAGTTTATTCTTGTGGGTTCTAGTAAAAAGTGTTTTATCTACTTTACCTCTTTCAAAAGAATTTTCTATCAGGAAGTTGGAGAGAGTTTCATACCAAGCTCTAGGTGCTTGCTTAAGACCATAAAGAGCTTTGTTAAGTCTATAAACAAAGTTAGGAAAGGAGGGATTGATAAAACCTGGTGGTTGCTCTACATACACCTCTTCTTGAAGGTCACCATTTAGAAAAGCACTCTTGACATCCATCTGGTAGACTTTCATCTTCATGAAAGCTGCATAGGCAAGAAAGAGTCTGATTGCTTCCAATCTGGCTACTGGAGCAAAGTTTTGATTGTAGTCTATTCCTTCTTCTTGTCTGTATCCTTGTGCTACAAGTCTTGCCTTGTTCCTGACAATTACTCCATTGGAATCTAGTTTGTTTCTGTATACCCACTTTGTACCAATATCTGGGTAGTTTCTTGGTCTCTCAACTAAGTTCCACACTTTGTTTCTCTCAAATTGGCTTAGTTCTTCTTGCATGGCTACAATCCAGTGTGGATCACAATTTGCTTCCTCAAACTTCTTTGGTTCAACTTGTGATAAGAAGCATTGGAGCATCATCCCATTTGAGACTTGGTGTCTTGTTCTTACTCCAGTATTGGGGTCTCCAATTACTTGGGATTGTGGATGATTTTTCATATTGATCCCTGTCCTGCTTGGATTTGTCAGATGCTCTTCTTCCTCATTAACAATGTGATTATTGTCCAACTGTTCTTCCTGAAACATGTTCTCTTGTGGGAGTTGGTTTTGATTGCTCTTTTCTGAACCTTCTTCATGTTCTTGATCAGACTCCTCACTTGGTTCCTGTAGCTGGTTTTCTTTCCCAATGTCTGTGTTCTTTAGAGTCAGATGTTCAAACTGAGTCTCTATGCTGCTGTTTTCCTGTGGAAAAGGACTGGTGGAAGTTTCCTCCCCCTTAAACAACATGTTTGTTTCATCAAATATAATGTTGGGAAAATGATTTCTCTTAACCCCTGAAAAATGAGTCAAATATGAATTCCAAGAATGAAAAACAAGGCTAAGTAAATATGCGTCGAATAGTGTTCGACGCAACGTCGAAATGTAGTCGACGTATCTTTCAGATTAAGTCGAAGTAACTCTAGGAAGATTTCGACGTATGTGTTGTCGACGCTACTCTGATTTCTAGTCGACGCATATGGAGAAGTCGACGCACCTTAATCGATGCACCTTCCTTATTCTCCTCTCGACGTCCAGCCAGGATGAATTCGACGCTTACGTCGAATAGGAATCGACGCACGTCGATTTATATGACAGATTTAAATATGCGCCAGATCTTTTTCCTTCTTTCAGTAGATCTGATTTGTATGGAATAAGTATCAATATTTTATAGCCGTTCTGAATCATTCTTTCCTTATATCTGATTCTTGGCTAATTTGATTAAACTTATTTGGACATTATTTGAAATCAGAATTGGTTCTTTCCTTCTACAGAAATAAATATTATTTCATCTTTCTATTTCTCTGACAACTAATTGATTATCCTCCTATAGTATTTTTTTGAATTAACAGAGCTATAAATAATGTGGAGGTCGGCAGAAAATGTTTGAAGAGTGATCTACCACACACATTTGAAATAGAGGAAAAGCTCCCAAGAGAAAAGAGAGAAATTGAGAAAAAGCTCTGCAGCAACATTCAAGCACTTCTTCTTCTTCTTCTGCTTCTGAAGTCATACTGCTGCAAAATCTGATAGCTCTCACAAAGAGAGAAAGGCTGCAAATCTTCTTCTCTCTATAGAAGAAAGATTCAATTCACTACTTCTTGTGCTTCCAATCTTCTTGCTAGGAAGAAGATTCATTCTTGTTCTTATTTCTTCTTCTTTCTTTCTTTTTCTTACTTAAACATTGTAAAAGAGTTTTTAGAATCTCTCTTCAAAAAAAACTTCAGTGTACTGGTTCTAAGAGTCTCCTTGTCAAAAGACTCAGTTGGTTCTAAGAGTCTCCTTGTCAAAAGACTCAGGGTGGTTCTAAGAGTCTCCTTATCAAAAGACTCAGTGCAAGATAGTGAATTCCTACCAAGGGGGTAGAAGAGTGGACTACCCAAAGTTTGGGGAACCACTATATTTTCTTGTGTTGTGTTGTGATTTATTCTCTTGTATTTACTTTATTTTCTTGCTTAATTCTTGTTGATGTGTGGGAAGCTCTAATCTGTGATCATACACATATATATTAACTTTGCACAAAATATTTTTTTAATCTCTATTCACCCCCCCTCTAGAGAATTCTAGTGAGGTAAACTGTGCACTTTCAATTGGTATCAGAGCTAGGTTGATCTAAAAAGTATAACTCCTTGATCAAAAAGATCCTACCTCTCATATATATATATTTTTCAAAACTATTTTATCATATGGCACAAATCAAAGATTATGCTTCCACCAGACCACCAATTTGCAACCTGGAAAAGTTATCACTTTGGAAAACAAGAATTAGAATTTATTTAAACTCTATTGATGATGAATTATTTAATGTGATCTTGACAGGTCCCCCCAAGCCATTCAGGAAGGATTCAAGTGGAAAAGTGACTGAAACACTTGTTCCAAGAGCTGAATGGACAGAAGATGAGAAGAAAGCCCAAGGACATGATGCCAAGTCTATGAATATCTTAGTCTCAACCCTCTCACATGAAATTTTCCAAAAGATTGCTGATTGTGAGTCAGCTAAGGAAGTGTGGGAAGCTCTCACCAAAATGTTAGAGGGAAGTGCTGATGAGAAAAAGGATAGAAAGGCACTACTGATCTCCCAATATGAAAACTTCCAAAAGAAAAAAAGTGAAAATGTTGCTGACATGTATTCAAGATTCAGCCTCATAGTCAATGAATTGAGAACACTTGAGAAGGACATATCTCTCACTGAGATAAATGATAAATTGCTGACTTGCTTTCCTAGCTCTTGGGACTCAAGAATCTGGCCAATCAAAGACTACAGAAGTCAAAAAGAAATATCAACAGATGTTCTGTTGGGTAAATTAAAATCCTATGAACAACTGTTGAAAACCAGAGCTGAGAAAGAAAAGGCCTCTCCACTCTCAAAAGAAAAGAGTATTGCATTGAAAGCTGTTGAAGGTGAACCATCTACTAGTGATGAGGAACTAATCAGCTTCCTGGATAGGAAGTTCAAGAGGTGGATCAAAACAGAAGGATCCAGAGGAAGAGATTCAAAAACCAGGTATAATAAAACACCTACTAAAGAGATTATCTGTTACTCTTGCAGGAAACCTAGACATATTGCACCTGAATGTCCTAAGGAGAACAGCACTAAGAAAGATCTGAAAAGAACAGATCTAAAGAAGAAAAAGAAAGAAAGAGGATTCATTGCTCAATCTTGGAGTGATTCAGAATCTAAAGGAAGTACCTCATCAGACAATGATCAGGAAGAGGTCAAGCAAGAGGAAACCTGTCTGATGGCCACTGAGAAGCTTGATGATACATCTATGGTAAATATACTTGATGATATAGATTTCTCTTCTACTGATTTCAAACAAGATTTCAAAGAATTCTGTTTAGATCTAATCAAATCTGAAAAAGAAGTAAAAGAATTAAGAATTGAATTAAGAAATCTCAAACATGTGAATACACACTATGAAAACTATAAGCTCAATCAAGAGCTCTCAAAGAAGGAATTAGACAAAATCCATTCATAAAATCTAACACTAAGGAAAGAGCTGGCAAAGGCTAAAGCCTTTGAGGACTCTCTGAATGGAAGAGGTCAGAAGCTCAAGAACATCTCTGAGGATCTCACTGATAGATTTAGACAACTAAAGCTGAATACTGATGAAGCATCTAAATCACAAACATTCAGCAAACCTGTCTGGAAACATCCCATTCAATTCACTAGGGAGAATCATCTAGCAGGAATTAGATCACAAGTTGGTCCAGAAACAACCACTGTTTTTAATAAACCTAATCCCATTACAGATAAAGGAATCTTAGGAAAGTATCCTCACAAAAATTCTGAACATACGTCGAATTATTATCAACGTACGTCGATTTCTAATCGACGCATACACCAAATCGCGTCGACCTCCACTCAACATAATCTCTCACATGCTTCGACTAAAAGTAGACTCAGAATGAAGGAAGCGTCGACCTCATATCGACGCAACCAAAAACCTACGTCGAATTCATATCGACGCAACCATAAGTCTACATCGAATCCCTATCGACGCAATAAATCAGACAGAAAATTTTCTGTTTCCAAACAGGTCCCTCAATCCATGTCCTTCTATTATGAACACTACTTCTGTGATATCATCCAAGAAGATTGGTATGATAAACCAGTACCCCATAAGGAGGAAGGATATCCTGAAAAACTCACTTATTCTTTTATTAAATCTTTTACTAATGAGAGAAAGGGACCTCAGCTCAGCAGGGTCTAAACTAATGTTTAAACTTTTTTGTGCAGATGTATCACATCTCCAGGGTGGTGTGGTACTTGGACAGTGGATGCTCTATGCACATGACAGGTTGCAAAAACCAATTAATCAACTTTGATGATAGACTTGGACCATCAGTAACCTTTGGAGACTCTAGCTGTGGCCAAACCAAGGGATTTGGAGATTTCAAAGAAGGGAAAGTCACCTTCAAGAATGTGGCAGTAGTCAAAGGACTAAAACACAATCTGATAAGTATAAGTCAGATATGTGAGAATGGTAAGTATGAGGTAAAATTCACTATACTATCCTGCCATATTATAGATATCAAGACTGGTGCTACAGTACTAAATGGAATTAGAAAAGGGAGAGTATATGTAGTGGACTTTAGCTCTTCACCCATAGAAGTTTGCTTATTCAACAATATTATTGATAAAAATGAATTATGACATAGGAGACTAGGTCATCTAAACTACAAAACAATCAGTAAACTAGCTAAGAATAACCTAGTCAGAGGCTTACCAAAGGGTAGGCACTCTAAGGATTCTCCATGCAGACCTTGCCAACTAGGAAAGCAAACCAAATCATCCTTCAAACCCATTGGTAAGGATGACTCTCCCAAGTCTTTATACTTACTACACATGGATCTCTTTGGTCCCATATCCTCTCAAAGCTTAGGTGGAAAATCCTATACCTTGGTCATTGTTGATGATTATTCTAGGTTTAGCTGGGTATTCTTTCTAGGAGTTAAATCTGAAACCCATAAAATTCTCTCAAAATTCATAAGACAGATTCAATCTGAGTTCAATACAAATGTTTCAATTATAAGAAGTGACCATGGGATTGAATTTGAGAATCAGATGATTTGTAGTTTCTGTGAGGAAGAAGGTATTAAACAAAGCTTCTCAGCACCTAGAACTCCCCAACAAAATGGAGTTGCTGAGAGGAAGAATAGAACCTTAATAGAATCAGGTAGAACCCTGCTTGCAGAGTCAGGATTACCAAAAACCTTTTGGGCTGAAGCAGTCAACACTGCAAACTATGTTCTAAATAGAAGCCTCATACACAAAACTAAATCAAAGACTCCATATGAGCTCCTGAAAAATAAAACACCCACTGTTAAATATTTTAAAATTTTTGGATGTGCTTGCTTTATTCTAAACAATGGGAAAGATCATCTTGCCAAATTTGACAAGAAGTCTGATGATGGAATATTTCTGGGATATTCATCATCCAGCAAAGCCTATAGGTGCTATAATAGAAGAACTCTTAAGATTGAAGAATCCATGCACATTGTATTTGATGAAACTAACATGCTGCTTAAGGGGGAGGAAACTCCCACCAGTTCTGTTCCACAGGAAAACAACAGCATAGAAACCCAGCTTGAGCAACTAGCCCTAGAGAACACAGAAAATGGAAAGGAAAACCAGTTAGAGGAACCAAGTGAGGAGTCTGAACAAGAAACCTCAGAAAAGAGCACTCAAGACCCTCTTCCACAAGAGGACATGGTCCAGGAAGAACAATTGAACAATGATCCCATTGAGAATGAAGTAGAAGAACAACTGACAAATTCAGGCAGAACAGAAATCAATTTGAAAGATCATCCACAAGCTCAAGTGATTGGAGATCCCAATGCAGGAGTAAGAACAAGACACCAAGTCTCCAATGGGATAATGCTCCAATGCTTCCTATCACAAGTTGAACCAAAGAAGTTTGAGGAAGCAAATTATGATCCTCACTGGATTATGGCCATGCAAGAAGAGGTATATGTGGAGCAACCACCAGGTTTTGTTAATCCCTCTTCCCCTAACTTTGTTTATAGACTTAACAAAGCATTATATGGTCTTAAGCAAGCACCTAGAGCTTGGTATGAAACTCTCTCAAATTTTCTTTTAGAAAATTCCTTTGAAAGAGGAAAAGTAGACAAGACACTCTTTACTAGAACACATAAAAACCAACTCCTCCTTGTTCAAATATATGTAGATGACATTATCTTTAGCTCAACCCATCCTAAACTATGTAAAAGATTTGCTAATCTTATGCAATCTAAATTTGAGATGAGTAGTATGGGTGAACTCTCCTACTTCCTAGGGCTACAAGTAAAACAAAGTAGTGAAGGAATCTTTATCTCACAATCAAAATATACCAAAGAACTAATCAAAAAGTTTGGTATGGAATCAGCATCTACCATGAAAACACCCATGGCAACCAATGCCATAATAGAAAAAGATGATAAAGGAAAATCAGTAGATCAAAAGACTTATAGGGCCATCATAGGATCCCTTCTATATCTAACAGCAAGCAGACCTGATATCATGTTTGCCACTTGCATATGTGCTAGATTTCAGGTTGAACCAAAGGAATCCCATCTCACCTCAGTAAAAAGGATTCTTAGATACCTAAAGGGAACCCCTGAACTAGGACTATGGTACTCAGCAGAAACCAACTTTGAATTAATAGGTTTCTCAGATGCAGATTATGCTGGATGTAGGGTTGATAGAAAAAGCACATCTAGTACCTGCCAATTTCTAGGTGACAGATTGATCTCATGGTTTAGTAAGAAACAAACCTCAGTCTCAACTTCAACAGCTGAAGCTGAATACATAGCTGCTGGGAGCTGTTGTTCACAAATCCTGTGGATGCAAAATCAACTACTTGATTACAAATTGGAAATACACAACTCTAAGATCTATTGTGATAGCTCTAGTGCTATATCCATAGCATCCAACCCAGTCCTTCATAGTAGGACCAAACATATAGAAATCAGACATCATTTCCTTAGAGACAATGTTGAGAAGGGTAAAATAACCTTAGAATATATTCCCACAGATAATCAAAGAGCAGACATCTTCACAAAACCTTTAGATGAAACTAAGCATAACTATTTCATAAATACCTTGGGGATGCTTGATGGAAGCTTGTAAACCTCATTGTTAGGGAAATCTAAAGACATCAGAATATCTAAGAAAGTTTCCTGGAGATGCGTCGAATACATATCGACGTACCATCGAGAAGACCTCGACGCTGGTTCTGATTTCTTTTAGTTAAAGTTACGTCGATCCACTATCAACGTACCGTCGACTTCTTATCGACGCAAGTCTATGACCACGTCGACAAATCTTTATACTGACAAAACCTTCACGGAAAGCCGACTACATATCGACGCATACGTTGACATCAATTCAACGTAACGTCGACTTCTGGTTAAAATTGGAATCAAATCCTTACTTCCTTTTCTTTTACGACTGGATTACCTTGATTTCTGTTTCCTTTCTCGACGTTTCATCTTCTTTAAAAAGTACTTCTTATTTCATAACAAATACCTCTCTGGACCCGCCAAAACCGCGTCTTCTACCTCTCTGTCTTCCTGCATCAATGGCGCCTACTCCTGTTCAAACTGACCTTATCAAAGCAATGAACGATGCTCTGGAAAATCTTCTCAATGACTTCCAGACACGATTAACTAACTTCTCCAATGAATGTGCCAATATGATCACCTCCTGTGAAGCCAAATTGGCCACCCTGTCTGCCTCTCTTCTCGGGCTTCATCTTCTTCTTCAAGAGGAACCTCTGTCGCCACAAAGGTTTACATCCTTTCTGAAAGATATAAACCAGGGGGAGAGTTGCTCCAGAAACCCCTCTTGCCAGGTTTTTGATCTCAACTAAAAGCTCAGGTTTAAATCTCTTCTCTCCAACACTAAGTATTCTCTCTAACTCTCTTATAGGCTCCACTCCTCTCAAATCACTCTGACTACACTTTCATCAAACATTTTGGTGAATCCTCCTCTTACAACACTGAAGGGGAGCATGCTGTGGATTCAGCATTCAGAATTGATGATCCTTATAACCAGGGGGAGATTCCTGTAGTAAAGGACCCAGTAATCCAGGGGGAGGAAGAAGCAGCCACCTCTGATGATTGGAATGGGCATATATGGATTGATGCACCCTTATGTGAGGAAGAACTTCAACATCACTCTTCTGGCTTCTCTGCCAGTTACATCAAGCTGAAGACACCTCTACTTGAGGACATCCCTACAAAAGAGTCTGGAGGAGACATTCATCCCTCAGCAGAGATTACCCTACCAGAAATCACTCTGCCCTCTATTGCAGAACATCTAAGAACTCTTCTTGAAATAACTCCCTCTACACCCAAAGAGAAAACTCTTCCTTTCTCTCTTCCTCAACTTCCTCCTCTACCTTATACTCTACCTCCTCTGCTACCTCTACCTCCACAAGCAGCAAGACTCCCTAAACAGATCATACCTAGGCAAAGTCCAGGAGGGCAGATAAAGAGAAAAAGGGAAGTCACTCCCCACTGGCAAAATTTTTCTAAAGAAGAAAGGAAGGAGTTTGCAAAAGAAAAGAAGTATAGAAAAGCATGTGAGCAGATAAAAAGATTTGAAAAGATGCCTAGTATCTGTCCTAACAGTCCTGTCAAGGAGTACCATGATCCTGACATGGAAAAGAGGCATGAAGAGATAAGAGAAAGAGAAGTGTATGAATATGAAGCAGCTAGGAAAGAAGTGGAAGATAAAAGGAGGGCCTGGATGGAGAAGATTAACAAGGGCATGACTAAGGAACAAATTCTTGCTGAATCTTCTATCAGAATTCCAAATAAGTTGTTTGATATTGAAGCTTATCAAAAGAAAAATCCTCAGGCAGGGATTATCCTGGATAAGGGTCAAAAGGACAAGAAGGGTATAGGGTGTACAGAAGAAACCTACATTCCCTATAAAAAGCCTACAAGGCATGTAAAGCTAGACAAATGGCTTAACTCACCATGGAAAGGGAAAGGAAAAGGAAAGATGTATGAAGTTCCTGAGAAACAGGAACCAGAAAAGAAGAAACTCTATAGGCCAAAGGATGATAACAAAGGACCTCCTGAGCCCAAGCCTGCACAAAAAGAATCTCACAACATTACCATTGAGATGATTGATGAAAAGGCGGCAATCATCATCAGCAAAGGGTACTCCATAAATGACACTATTCCTGATGGTGATAAACTCTTGGAAAAACTACATACAATCATCAGGAATGTCCAGGAAAGACCTGATAGAGCCAGGGGATACATTTTTGATGCCATTAATGACTTATCTAGGAAACTTTATTATGCTTTTGTCAACTTCATGTACAAAAAGAAGTTTCTAGTTTAATTCTTGTGAAAGACAAATACTTGTCATGTGCTTTCTTTTCCTAATTCTTTCCTTCTACTCAATATATTTCTTATCTATACAAATACTATGCTGTGTTGATTATATGCTAATAAAATTTCTCTCTAAGAAGGGTTAAGACAAATAGGGGGAGATTGTTGGGAAAATGATTTCTCTTAACCCCTGAAAAATGAGTCAAATATGAATTCCAAGAATGAAAAACAAGGCTAAGTAAATATGCGTCGAATAGTGTTCGACGCAACGTCGAAATGTAGTCGACGTATCTTTCAGATTAAGTCGAAGTAACTCTAGGAAGATTTCGACGTATGTGTTGTCGACGCTACTCTGATTTCTAGTCGACGCATATGGAGAAGTCGACGCACCTTCCTTATTCTCCTCTCGACGTCCAGCCAGGATGAATTCGACGCTTACGTCGAATAGGAATCGACGCACGTCGATTTATATGACAGATTTAAATATGCGCCAGATCTTTTTCCTTCTTTCAGTAGATCTGATTTGTATGGAATAAGTATCAATATTTTATAGCCGTTCTGAATCATTCTTTCCTTATATCTGATTCTTGGCTAATTTGATTAAACTTATTTGGACATTATTTGAAATCAGAATTGGTTCTTTCCTTCTACAGAAATAAATATTATGGAAACATTTTCATCTTTCTATTTCTTTGACAACTAATTGATTATCCTACTATAGTATTATTTTGAATTAACAGAGCTATAAATAAAGTGGAGGTCGGCAGAAAATGTTTGAAGAGTGATCTACCACACACATTTGAAATAGAGGAAAAGCTCCCAAGAGAAAAGAGAGAAATTGAGAAAAAGCTCTGCAGCAACATTCAAGCACTTCTTCTTCTTCTTCTTCTGAAGTCATACTGCTGCAAAATCTGATAGCTCTCACAAAGAGAGAAAGGCTGCAAATCTTCTTCTCTCTATAGAAGAAAGATTCAATTCACTACTTCTTGTGCTTCCAATCTTCTTGCTAGGAAGAAGATTCATTCTTGTTCTTATTTCTTCTTCTTTCTTTCTTTTTCTTACTTAAACATTGTAAAAGAGTTTTTAGAATCTCTCTTCAAAAAAAAATTCAGTGTACTGGTTCTAAGAGTCTCCTTGTCAAAAGACTCAGTTGGTTCTAAGAGTATCCTTGTCAAAAGACTCAGGGTGGTTCTAAGAGTCTCCTTATCAAAAGACTCAGTGCAAGATAGTGAATTCCTACCAAGGGGGTAGAAGAGTGGACTACCCAAAGTTTGGGGAACCACTATATTTTCTTGTGTTGTGCTGTGATTTATTATCTTTCATTTACTTTATTTTCTTGCTTAATTCTTGTTGATGTGTGGGAAGCTCTAATCTGTGATCATACACATATATATATATATATTAATTTTGCACAAAATATTTTTTTAATCACTATTCACCCCCCCTCTAGAGAATTCTAGTGAGGTAAACTGTGCACTTTCATATAATGTGCATGGATTCTTCAATTCTGAGAGTTCTCCTGTTATAGCACCTATAAGCTTTACTAGATGATGAGTACCCCAGAAATATTCCATCATCAGACTTCTTGTCAAACTTGGCAAGATGATTTTTCCCATTATTTAGGATAAAGCAAGCACATCCAAAAATGTTAAAGTATTTAACAATGGGTGTTTTCCCCTTCAGGAGCTCACATGGAGTTTTTGACTTAGTTTTGTGTGTGAGGCTTCTATTTAGAACATAGTTTGCAGTGTTGACTGCTTCAGCCCAGAAGGTTTTTGGTAATCCTGATTCTGCAAGCAAGGTCCTTCCTAATTCAATTAAGGTTCTATTCTTTCTTTCAGCAACTCCATTTTGTTGAGGAGTTCTAGGTGCTGAGAAGCTTTGATTGATTCCTACATCCTCACAGAAACTACATATTAACTGATTTTTAAATTCAGTCCCATGATCACTTCTGATTATGGAAACATGAGTATTGAATTCAGATTGAATCTGTCTTATGAATCTTGAGAGAATCTTGTGGGTTTCAGACTTAGCCCTTAGAAAGAATACCCAGCTAAATCTAAAATAGTCATCCACAATGACTAGCGTATAAGACTTTCCACCTAAGCTCTGAGTGGATATGGGACCAAAGAGATCCATGTGCAGTAAGTATAGAATCCTGGGGGAGTCATCCTTACCAATTGGTTTGAAGGATGATTTGGTCTGTATTCCTAGTTGGCAAGGTCTACATAGAGAATCCTTAGAGTACTTAACCTTTGGTAGGCCTCTGACTAGGTTATTCTTTGCTAGTTTACTAATGGTTTTGTAGTTTAGATGACCCAGTCTCCTAAGCCATAATTCACTTTTATCAATAATATTGTTGAACAAACAAACTTCTGTGGGTGTGGAGCTAAAGTCTACTATATATACTTTCCCTTTTCTAATTCCATTGAGTACTATGACACCATTCTTGACATCAATAATATGGCAAAATAGTGTGGTGAATTTTACCTCATACTTACCACTGTCACATATCTGACTTATACTTATCAGATTGTGCTTCAGTCCTTTGAGTACTGCCACATTCTTGAAGGTAACTTTCCCTTCTTTGAAATCTCCAAAGCCCCTGGTTTGCCCACAGCTAGAGTCTCCAAAAGTCAATGATGGTCCATGTCTATCTTCAAAGTTGGTTAATAGATTGTTGTACCCTGTCATGTGCATGGAGCATCCACTATCCAAGTACCACACCAGCCTGAATGTGTGATACATCTGCACATAAGATGTTAAACATTAGTTTGGACCCTGCTAAGCTGGGGTCCCTTCCTCCCAACAGGAAAAGGTTCAATGAAAGAGTAAGTTGGTTTTTCAGAGTACCCTTTCTTCTTTAGGAGTGTTGTCTTATCATACCAACAGTCTTTAGTAATATTGCAGAAATAGTATTCATAATAAAAAGAAATGGATTGAGTAGACTTTTTGGAAAAGGAGATATTCATGTTAGATTGGTTGCGTCGATATGAATTCGACGTATGTTTAAGGTTGCGTCGAGTCGAAGTCGACGCTTCCTTCATTCTGTGTTCTCTTTTAGTCGAAGCATAGGAGAGATTGCGTTGATTGGGAGTCGACGTATTTTGGTGTATGCGTTGATTAGAAATCGATGTATTATTTGAGTTGCGTTGAGTAGAATTCGATGCACGTCGATACTGATTCGACGCAAGTTTGTTTCTTTTCAGAGGATATTTACCTAGGATTCCTTCATACATAGTGAAATTATTTTTATTAAAAACAGTAGTTGTTTCTGGATTTTCTTGTGATTCTTCTCCTATGAGATTATTCTTCCTATTGAAGTGGATAGGATGTCTCCAGACAAGTTTGCTGGGTGACTGAGGTCTGGGTTCTAAATCAGTATTAAACTCTAGTTGTCTAAATCTATCAGTGAGATTTTCTTGAGTTTTTGACTTCTGCCATTTAGAGCATCTTCAAAGGCTTTTGCCTTTGCTAGCTCATTTTTCAGTGTTTGATTTTCAGTATTTATTTTATCTAGTTGCTCCTCTGATCTGGAGAGTTCTTGACTGAGCTCATAGTTTTTTACATTGTGTATCCATTTGTTTGAGACTGTTCAATTCATTTCTTAGTTCTTTTATTTCCTTTTAAGATTTGACTTGATCTAAACAACATTGTTTGAAATTATTTTTGAAATCAGTAGCAGAGAAGTCTATATCATCAAATATATTTACCAGAGATTTATCTTTAGGCTTCTCAGTAGCCATCAAACAGGTTTCCTCTTGCTTAGCCTCTTCTTGATCATTTTCAGATGAGGTACTTCCTTCAGATTCTGAATCACTCCATGATTGAGCAATGAATCCTTTCTCTTTCTTCTTCTTCTTTAGATCTTTTCTTTTCAGATCTTTCTTGTTACTGATCTCTTTAGGACATTCAGGTGCAATGTATCCAGGTTTCCTGCAAGAGTAACATATAATCTCTTTAGTAGGAGTTTTATCATACCTGGTTTTTGAATCTCTCCTTCTGAAACCTTCTGTTTTGATCCACTTCTTGAACCTTCTGGCCAGTAGACTGATGAGCTCCTCATCACTTGTAGAGGGTTCACCTGCTTAGCTTTTAAAGCAATACTCTTTTCCTTTGAGAGTGAAGGAGTCTTTTCTTTCTCTTCTTTCTCAGCTCTTGTTTTCAACAATTGTTCATAGGATCTTAATTTACCCAACAAAACATCTGTTGAGATTTCATTTTGGCTTCTGGAGTCTCTAATTGGCCAAATTCTTGAGTCCCAAGAGCTAGGGAAGCAAGTTAGCAATTTGTCATTTATCTCAGTGAGAGATATGTCCTTCTTAAGTGTTCTTAACTCATTTATTATGAGGCTGAATCTGGCATACATGTCAGCAACACTTTCACTATCTTTCTTCTAGAAGTTTTCATATTGAGAGATGAGTAATGCCTTTCTATCTTTTCTCTCATCAGCACTCCCTTCTACCATTTTAGTGAGAGCTTCCCATATTTCCTTAGCTGACTCACATTCAGCAATCTTTTGGAAGGTTTCATCTGAGAGGGTTGAGACTAAGATATTCATAGCCTTGGCATCACATGCATGAGCTTTCTTTTCTTCATCTGACCATTCAGCCTTTGGAGCAAGTGTTTGTGTGACCATTCCACTTGAGTCCTTCTTGAATGGCTTGGGAGGACCTGTCATAATAACATTAAATAATTCCCCATCAATAGAGTTTAGATAAATTTTAATTCTTGTTTTCCAAAGTGCAAACTTTTCAAGGTTGCAAATTGGTGGTCTGGTGGAAGCATAATCTTTGATTTGTGCCATGTAAAAAATTAGTTTTTAGAAATATATATATATGAGGTAGGATCTTTTTGATCAAGGAGTTACCCATTTTAGATCAACCTCCCTCTGATACCAATTGAAAGTGCACAGTTAACCTCACTAGAATTCTCTAGAGGGGGGGGGGGGGGTGAATAGAGATTTAAAAATACTTTGTGCAAAGTTAACAAATATATATATATATGTGTAATAATCACAGATTTAAGCTTCCCACACATACCAACAAGAATTAAGAAAATAAAGAAAATAATAGCAAAAAGAAAATCACAGCACAACACAAAGAAATATAGTGGTTCCCCAAACTTTGGGTAGTCCACTCTTCTACCCCCTTGGTAGGAATTCACTATCTTGCACTGAGTCTTTTGATAAGGAGACTCTTAGAACCAGCCTGAGTCTTTTGATAAGGAGACTCTTAGAACCACTACAACTGAATTTATTGAAGAGAGATTCTAAAAACTCTTTTACACAATTTGAAAATGAAATAAGAATAAGAAGAAGAAGTAGAAGAGAAACAATTGAAGTAGGAAAGAATCTTCTTCCTAGCAAGAAGATTAGAAGCACAAGTATAGTGAATTTGAAATCTCTCTTCTATAGTGAGAAGGAGATTGTAAGCCTTTCTCTTTTTCAATGAGAGCTTTCAGAAATTGCAGCAGTATGATCTCAGAAGAAGGAGAAGAAGAAGGCTTGTTGTTTGCTGCAGCACACTTTCACTTTTCTCAGTTTTTCTCACTTTTCTCTTGGGAGCTTTTCCTCTATTTCAAATGTATGGAGTGGATCCCACTTCTTCTTCTCTGCCGATTTCCCACTTGTTTATAGCTATGTTTATTCAAAGAATACTATAGGAGAATAATCAATTAGCAGTCAGAGAAATAGTAAGAGAGAAAAGATTCCATAATCAATATTTCTGTAGAAGGAAAGAGATCATTCTGATTTCAAATAATATCCATAATAAACTTAATCAATTTAGCCAAGAATCAATTAGAAGGAAAGACTGATTCAGAACGGCTATAAAAGAATAATATAATTACATAAGAATCAGATCTACAGAAAGAAGGAAAGAGATCTGGCGTGTTTTGAATTTGACATAGATATCAACGTACGTCGATTACAATTCGACGGAAGCATCGATTTCAGATTAACTGGACGTCGAGACGAAAATATGGAAGGTGCGTCGACTAAGGTACGTCGACTACACTATATGCGTCGACTTGAAGTAAGAGTTACGTTGACATAGGTTACGTCGAATTCTGTTTAGAGTTACTTCGACTCATTCTGAGAGGAACGTCGACTACACTTCGACGTTGCGTCGAATAATATTCAACGCATATTTACTTAGACTAATTTTTCATTCTTAGAATTTATATTCTACTCATTTTTAGGGGTTAAGATAAATCATTTCCCCAACATCCTCCTTCAGTGCTAGATCTACATCAATTTGGGGCTTGATTTGAATCAAATCGGGTTTGAATAAGGCATCCCAAAGGGGCTTGGTTTCAATCTTCCATCCCCTCCCTAAATTCCCAATCCAGCCAACACCGACCGGCAAAAGACCTCCTATCGCCGGCCACCACCTCGACGGAGGTGGTGGTGGCACTTGCCGGACGAGGAGAGGCGAAGGTGGCCGGGAATTCATCCCGCAAAATCTCCCAGGACGGGAAGCTATAAGCTGTCCATTACTTGGGGACGATGACTGGGAACCGTTGGATCATCGTGATCTTCTATTCACAGACCAAGCTACTTAATTATTCCTGATAAATCTTTTATTTATATGATTTAGAATACAGATTTGGTTTTAAATAATATAAATACTTAGCTACTGAATTAGGAAAAGTTGTCTACAAGATAGTTGTAGGCCATGAAGTTTAGTTTACTCTAAAATTTGTTTCATCAAATTTGGACCACTGGTTTGACCTCAGAACTCAAAATGGTGCAGCATATACATAGGGTTGACCAGAGATTGACTTGAGTGCCCCCATCAATCTAACCATCCAAATACTTTCAAATTTGAAACATAGGCTACTTGTACACACACCCTCAGCATATCCAAAAAATAGAATTTTTTGAGGATATTTTTCTATGGTGTTTGCAGAAATTTAATAAATCAGGTATGATTTAATTTTAGGGTCTAGATGTTGGATCGGTAGGCGCCCATAGAGGGGGGGGGGGGGGTGAATAAGGGTTTTCAAAAAACTTATATTATATTTTAAAAAGCTTTGAAATAATGCGAGATTAAGACAATAAGAAGTCAAGTAAAATAATTGAAATAAAGTAGAGACATGTTTTATTAATATGAAATAAGGTTTTACAAAAGTTGATTTCTATAACGCTAGAAATCGATGGCAAAGAATAGTAGACTCTTTTTGTTTTCTATCCCGACTCGCATCCCCACGAACCAGTGGCCCTAGCCTATCCTTCCCGAATTCGTCCTCAAGCCGCTCTAGCCAACCCTTCCCCGGATATGGCCTCAAGCACCCCCTAGACCTAACCTAGATCTAGTCTCCAACACGAGGCGAATTTCCGCCCTAAGTCCTACCCAGACCTAGTCGCCAACATGAGGCAATTTCTCTAACCGTTTACAAGAAATGAAATGAAAATAATTAAAAACTCGCTCTTGAAGAACTTCTGAAGTTGGAGACGAAGATCCGCTGTTGAATAAGCGTTGTAGAAGCGAACTTCGTTTGGATCCGGCGTGAAGAGATTCTCCTTCAGAAATTCGCAGAGCTTTGGTAGGACATCAACTTTCGGCCAAGGTAGCCTCTAGAATTCTAGCACTCAATCTCTCTCTCTGATGTCTGTGTGAAACGAGAGAAGAGGGGTCCTATTTATAGCCTCAGCGCTAGCGCCTGCGCTAGAGGTACCGCTGGCGCTATCCCATTTTATGACATATTCTGCGCGGCAGGATCTTCAATCCGAGGAAACATTTCTCTCTTGCCTTCTATGCTCCGCGCTATCCCCTGCGCTATCGGATACCGCCAGGCGCTATGTAACATCCCCCAAATAGCTAGACCCCTAAGTTGGTTTTGTCATGACTAGGTCATGACAAAACCATAGGAAGAGCTCATTGTGAACATAGGTGAGAAGGAGAAAACCCAAGTGGTCTACAAATAGCAATTTTCAGATATCAAGCCTAGGGTTGGACTTTAGGACCCCACTTTGAACCTTGACCCCACCATAGCATCCCAAACCCATTAGGGGTCTCCTTGAAGCACCGAGGACCCATTGGAGTCAAATTAAGAGGCCAATTAGACCAAAGTCAACTTTAACCC
The DNA here is from genome assembly GCA_033032865.1 of Dactylorhiza incarnata. NCBI lineage: Eukaryota > Viridiplantae > Streptophyta > Magnoliopsida > Asparagales > Orchidaceae > Dactylorhiza > Dactylorhiza incarnata. The sequence continues at coordinate 18,912,114 of JAWHQI010000005.1, forward strand.
TGAATTGGTCAAACTAACTCAATTAAGGTCAATTGGCCCCCACCATGCCAAATTGACCCTGCCCCTACCCTTATATGGGTACTAGGAGCCTAATGGACCAAAAAGCCCCATCATGGGACTTGCAATTTGACCAATTTACCCTTGCCCTAATTTAGGTCAAAATGACCTAGTTTGCCCAAATTGGACCCAATCCATTTGTGCTAGGCCCAACTAAGCTGGTCCACCATCTGGTGGGTTTGATAACTAATGAAATTACCACTTAATTTGTGTAATTGCTGAGTAGGAGAGAGAAAAGGGAGGTTTCTCCCAAATCGGAGAGAGAGAAAGAGAGCTTTCATGGGATTAGATGCAATTGATCCTTCAAATCCCTCCCCAATTGATGTGCATTCATCTCCCCCTTCAATTACCAACGACTTTCTGGAGTTTTCCATGGCCAAGGGGGCTGTTTAAGAGAAAATTTAGAGTAACCCAAATCTGGGTTAATGGCCATTTATGGCAAATGGAGGTTACACCCTCCCTCTCCCCCAATTGAACTTTATAACTCCTTCAGAGGACTGGGAGGATGAGTTTCGCCAACCTTCCAGAGAAAATCGTGCAAAGGAGGCTCAGATCGGTAAGGAGATCAAGGAGGGAGGTCGGCCATGGCTAATCGGATAACGACAAGGAATCACCACTCCACACAGGTTTGGTTCTTCTCCTCTCTCTCTCAGTGGATAGATCTTATCGAGTTGGCTGCAAGGATTGGGGCCAATTGGCCCCCGATCTGGTAGGCCGAGAGCTCCGTTTTTGGAGCTTAAATCCCGACCTAAATCCCTGTTCCGGCCACCTCCGGCCGGCCAACCACCATTAATCGTCGGCCACCACCTCGACGAAGGTGGTGGTAGCATTGGCCGGCCGGGGCGGCGCTTAGGTGGCCGGAAAACAAGGAGGAAGGCAGCCCAGGCGCGGTTGATCCCAGTTGTTGACTGGAGGAAAAAGACGGCCTGATACCGTCCAAAGGTGCTTTAAGATCTGTGCAAGATCTTATATTAAATGTTATACTGTTTACGATATTTCATTTATTTAGTCGAACGAAATATTTTGTCGAACGAAAATTTGCTCTGCTTTCGTCGAGCGCTGATATCTGTTAGATTAGTCGAGCGCTGTTATAATAGAATTTAGTTGAGCGTTGTTTAACTCTGTATTAGTCGAGCGCTGTTATGCTCTGATTTAGTCGAGCGAATATTTCGTCGAACGCTGATGTGTTCAGCGTTTGTCGAGCGCTGTTATACGTTAACTTAGTCGAACACAGTTAGATGTCAACTTAGTCGACCGCAGGAAATAATTCGTCGAACGAATATTTCATCGAACGAGATGTGTTCAGCTTTCGTCGAGCGCTGTATTATTTTCGTCGAACGCAGAATTCAGTTACAAATTTAAATGTTTATATGATTTTCTGTCACACCTTTTTGCTGTAGTTCATTTTAATTATTAAAAATAATAGATCACCTATGATGAAAAAGTGGCCAACACCAAAGTTGTAGCCTTTGAAGTCTTCTGTATTTTAAAATTGATTTCACCCCAAAAGGAGTACTATAGCTCCCTGTAGAGCCAAACTGGTAGGACTGGTCCCTAGTGTAGGACAGTCACATTTCTTGAATATCTTTTTACTGGTAATAAATATGGCCTTGATACTTTAAACCTAGGCTAGCTAAATACACCCACACAACATACAACAAGATGGGATTTTTAGGAGAACCTTTTTCTAAGGTTTTTGAGATAATTTCATAAATCATCTAATAATTAATTAATGGGTTAAATGACCTCCAATGCCATCCAAATTTTGGTGGGAGTTCCTTAGGGTTAAGTTGTGACCATGGTAAAAATCTCAGCCCAATTGGGACTGTTTTGTTTGAGTATTTGTAAACCCAAGTTGGGTCAAATTGGGTCATAGTTAGGGCATGGTTTTTATCTTGGGGTTTTGTGGTCAAATCTCCTCACCATGAGATGGAACCTTGTCCACTGGTTTAGGATCACCTAAAGTATCCCCATGAGTGGTTTGGGGTGGTGTATAGGTGATTAAGCCCTAGAACACTAGTTTTATTCCTAGATGTGCATTTAGAACCTTGTGAAGGCCATGTGGTCAAAAGTCCCTTGATGGTTATGAAACTTGGTGGATAGGTTCACAGGGTGTAAATAGGCGCTGGGTAATTTTGTAAGAGTTTTAGGAATAATTATTCCCTTTTAATTAGGTCATAATCCCTTTTGAGAAATTTCTTATTAGAGATGATTACATGCTTAAAAAGTCTTGTATGATGATGAAACTTTGTTGGTGCCCTTATAATCATGGTTTAGACCTCTGGTAATTTTTGTGAATTTTATTAAATGATTTAATCAGTACTTCTTTCATAAGGCACCTGTTTTGATTTTGACTTAAGAAAAATATTTGAGGGTCCAAAACTCATTGTTAAATTGTGCAAATTGGTGATAGGACATTTCGGAACATTAGGAAGCTCTGTGAATGTTTATAGAATTTTTGAAGACTTAAATCAGTAGGCTACTTCACAGTTTATTTAATTTGAGGTTTTCTTTAAGTATTTATTTTAGTAAGAAAATGATTTCCTTAAATTCTGAAACTTAGTCAGTAGCCTTTTCTGATGAATACAAGAAATTGATAATTTTCCCAGAATTTTAGTGTTGAGGTGTTTGGTGGTTCCTTCATAAAACAACAATTTTGGACAGATGGTATATAATTAAATTAGAGGACAAATTCTTACTGTAAAAATATGATATGCTGTACTTGCTATTATTTTGTCATCCTAGAATTATCATAATATTTGGAGAGCCATATCATAAGAATTCCTTATACTTCATGCTCATTTTCAGACCTGGCAAATGTTTGGAGAAATTAAATTAAATACCAAATAAATAGGGAAAATTATGATTCTCTGGTTTTAGTCATATGATATCATGATAGACTCCCAGTAATAATCTTGGGTTAATTGGATGAATATTTGGAGTACCTCCTCTTATGCAACTCATATAACTCACTTGGTCTGCGTATAGTAAAACTGTGAAATTTGAGAATCAAGTGGATCCTTAGGAGGGAATGGGGGGTAGTTGGTTTACCTAGTTTACTTGAGAAGGTATAATGGTCAACAAGAAGGATTATAGATGGTAAAGGTGTGCTTGGTGAGTTAGAGGTAAGTTGCACTCAGGGTCGACGAAAGATCATCTTGGAAGGTTATAAGTCACTTAGGGTTAATCCAAGAGTAATGACAAAGAGGGTATTCTTACGGGTAGATACCAATAACACTAAGTGTCTTGAGAAAGGGAGCTTTGGGTTTCATCCCATTGTGGCTCCTAGTACCGTAGCGAGCCCCTAACATGGTAATCCTCGGGAAGTCCAAGATTAACCATAAGTCGTAGGAGTAAGAAGTTGTTATACAAGATTAACTTAATAATACACTCACCCACACCCCGTTATCATGGGAATGTTAGTTGGTTTGGTCTTACGTGCGGTAGGCTCGGTGGATGTAGCGGCAGACTAGTTAGTCTAGTGAGCTTGTGACTCAGTAATGTTGCTGGTGCGGATGGGTTGGTCCGGCGAGCGGGTGGCTCGGAAGGTTATGATGACGGGCAGGCTAGCCCGGGGATTTTATGGCTCGGGATATAGTAGAACATGTTCCATGTGCATGAAGGTGGCGGGTCTCCGGTATTGGACGGTCGTTCACACCGACGTCAATACGTTGACTCGGCAAGTGTGGAATTGCACTTAGCCTTGAAAGTCTGGTGGTCCAGCCAGTAAGAGTACGCAGATGCTCCGCGGTTTTGCGTTGAGGCATACGATAGGTCTAGGTAGGGTAGTGTGAATACCAACCTAGAGGTGGGGGAGGCCCAACCCACCGCTTCCGTTTGCCACTACGGGAGTATCCTGGGAGTCTAGCTAGCTCCAAAAAGGGGGAACTAAATGGCTGTGCGCACAGAATTGAAGTGTGTGAGTTGCACTTGTATGAACATAGCATAAACAACATACCTTGCATGTCATAGCATAAACATTGCATTTCAACCCCTACCCCTATCGTATAAGTCGGTTATGGGACTTCTTATACGATAGGCCTTGCTAAATGACCCCTTGGTCTATAGGTTTGTGCGGGCATTCCTATAAATCAATGGTTACTTTCTATTATATACATGTCTTTATTTGCTGCACTTTACTTACTCTTTACCTGCTCTTGCCATGCTTATTAACTGTTTCATTTATAGTTATATTCACTTGTGTAGTGGTAGAACTCTTCCTGTAGATTATGCCCCGTCATCTGCTTTTTGATTATACCCCTTGTTGTCCTCCGCTTCATCCCTCCCGCACGGTGCTTAGGAGCCATTGGGGGTAGGGTGGGGAACATAAGGCTTAGTCTTTTTGACTAACGGTCGGTGGACCATATCATTTTAGGGGATCGAGGAGACGCATCAACATCAGAGGCCGGTGCAGACGGAGGCGGGCTAGTCTAGTACAGGAGCTACAGTTTCAGGATCTGTGAGTGATTAGTAGTTAGCTTCCGCGAGTGATCTTGTAGTGACGATATGATGTAAAGGGCATGAGCCCTTTATTATTGTAACCCTTGTTATCTTTTATTCAGTTATATCATGTGGACATTTATATTTCATGCTGATTCTGTGGACTTGTCTTCTTTAATGCACTTTTCTTTGTGATCGATTTGGCCGGCAGGATCGGCGTTTTGTAGTGGCGACCTTTCCGAGTGAAGGTGTCACCGCAAAGCAGCGGTTCTGGGCCTAAGACCCGGTTGTTTGAAAAGAAAAAAATGGGGTCTTACACGCTATCTCCTTCTATATGTGCTCCCGGAATTGCGCTTATCAACGCTAGCGCCAGGCGCTAGGTGATACCGCCGGCGCTAGTAGGAGTGTTGGATTTGATGGCTCAAATTTGGGGGCAACCTTCTTATGTAATCCTTGAGTCATATGGACTTTGTTTTCCTGCACACTTAAACACACAAGATCAAATACACATAGGATTTGTTATTCTCAAACCTAGGAGATGCGGAAGACCATGTTCCAACAAACTCCCCCTTTTGATAATAACAAATCCATTAATGATAAATCAGAGCATTAATAAATAAGCATGATGAAACTTACTTGTGTGTGTGTGAGAGTGATGACATAGGATAATTATCGATTTTAACATTTAGAATTGCTCTGCCTAAATACATGCTCCCCCTAAGTGAATGCTCCCCTAATATGTAAGCTATCATCTTAATTAAGCATGTTAGTTTTCTATTTTGATAGCAGATTAAATTTATCATGTTAGTTCTCCCCCTTTTGTTATTAGCAAAAGTGGGTAAGGAGGCACCACACAAAAAAGTTTTGATTAGAAGATAAGGGCATGATCGAGCTTTTTAGTGAGACGGAAATGATAAGGAGTTTAAGAATACTTTAGATCAGAGTTTGAGTATTACAACATTTTCATAAATCAGAGTTTGTAGCATATAACGAATACAAGGTAAATGTAAATTGGCGGAAGACTTAGAAAAATACAATCAAACATCTTTTGTGAGACATGATGATTCATAAAAAGATGTATGAGTTAAATTTCATAAAGAAGATGTTGTTGTAAATCATTGTTCAATTAAAATTGTTAAGTTCAACAATAAAGTAACCAAGCACGAAATAATGTTAAAAAAGAGATTACTACAATGTTATTTTAATTCACAATTTCAAAACATACAAAACATTGTAGAAAGCATGCTAGGTTATCTAGTGCATATCATAATTAAAGAGTAGTATAGAATTTGCATTAGGATCCAATACTCATGAGAAGAAGTGTTATGGAAGATAATGATGTGCACATAAGTGTATTTTTGAGTAGAGTAAACAAATGTTTTAATCAAAAATACAAGAAATATGTAAAGTAAGAGCACAATAAAACACAAATAATTTCACTTCAACACACTTCAATGCACAAACAAAATTTATAACTACCAAGGTGCTTTGCACGCACACTGCTCATTAAGACTTATCAGGGTGCAAAATAGTGCTTGGGGGATCACATATTTTATTTTAATGGTGAGACGAGTGATCCGGTGTACTTAAGAGTAACTGGTTTTTATTTTTAAAGAAAGATTTGATTTGCACAAGATACTTTACTATTCTTGCCAAGGTGCTCAACCTCACAACGCTTATTAAGACTTATCAGGAGGTTCAAGTAGTGCTTGGTGGATTTATCTTTGTCACTTTATTTTATGATTTTTGTTTTGTACAAAGTTCTCCGAATACACTTGTTTTGCAAACCAATATAATTTATGAAAAACATAACCACTTTTCTTAACTTTTAAAAGTGCAAATAAAGATAGTGTAGGTAAGATACTTGTGCAATTTTAATTCATTGTGCTTATACAAAACATACACAAGCATTTTAGATTAAACACATATGTAGACAATGCCAAAATAAGTGAGTGAATAAATATCATTATCAACATAAAACATTTACTCATACATAGAGGCATGCTAAGCTTGGTTCTACACAACTCTTACAATATAATTGATGCAAATATGAATAGATATTTCAAAGTAGTTTCAAAAGATAAATTGCATCATTATAGAGGTTCTAAATAATAGATTAAATCATGCTTGATTATCACACTAAATTCCATATAGTTTTTTTGTTGGTTTTTGCATTTTATATTTTTGTATTTTATTTTTGTATTTTAGAAATAGAATTTAAACAAATGTCAAAAATAAGCAAAAACATATTTTTTGTAATTTTGGCTTTTGTATTTTTGTATTTGATTTTTCAAAAATGAAATAAAAGCAGAAGTGCAGAAATAAGTGGTACACATATATTAATATATTTTTAGGGATTTTGCAAAATTTTAAAAATACAGAAAAACAAATAAGTGCGCTAGCGCCGGCGTTAGCGCTAGCGCGGGAAACAGTACACGATTTTTGATGATTTTGAAATTTTTAATTGTTAATCTTGATTAAGTGTCCCAATAGTAGTTTCATGCAGAAATTTCAGAATTTTAGGAGATGTTTTAGATGGTTAAACATTACAAAATTGCATTTATGAATGTGTTTTAACTTGAAAGATCTAGGACACCTAACTCAAGTCGTAATAATCGAAATCTTGCATCGGGAAGAGGTTTAGTAAATATGTCAGCGAGTTGAGAGTCCGTGCCAATGAAACTTACTTTTACATTCTCTTTCTTAATGTGATCCCTAATGAAATGATGACGAACATCGATGTATTTGGATCTAGAGTGGTGTACGGGATTATATGTGAGGTCTATTGCACTTTTGTTGTCACATTTAAGATCAATGTTTTTGAGAGGAAATCCAAAATCCTCTAGAGTTTGACTCATCCATAACGCTTGTGCACAACAACTACCAAGTGCGATGTATTCGGCCTCCGTGGTGGAGAGTGCAACCGAAGATTGTTTCCTACTAAACCATGCAACTAATGAGGGTCCTAAAAAGTGACAAGTACCGCTAATGCTTTTTCGATCTAGTGAACAACCGGTGTAGTTCGAATCATAATAGCCGTAGAGTGTGAATGAATCATTGTGTGGGTACCATAATCCTAATTTAGATGATCCTAATAGATAACGAAAAATATGTTTTACCGCTTTTAAATGAGATTCTTTTGGATTGGCTTGAAAGAGAGCACATAAACATACGACAAACATTATATCTGGTCTAGATGCACTTAAGTAAAGAAGAGATCCTATCATTCCTCTATATAACGTTTGATCAATGGAAATTCCAGATTCATCTTTTCCTAGTTTTAACGAAGCACTCATAGGAGTAGAAGCTTGTTTAAGATTTTCAAATTCAAATCGTTTAAGCATATCGTGAACATATTTTGTTTGGCAAATAAAGATACCATCAGTTCGTTGTGTAATTTGAAAACCAAGAAAATATGATAGTTCTCCTACAAGACTCATTTCAAATTTATTTTTCATTACTAAGACTACTTCATTACACAACTCTTCATTAGTGGCTCCAAAAATGATATCATCAACATATATTTGTAGAAAAATTAGATCGTTATTATTATGCTTAATGAAGAGTGTGTTGTCGGTACTTCCCATAACATAACCGTGCTTTAACAAAAACGTTGTAAGTCTATCATACCATGCACGGGGCGCTTGTTTTAAACCATAAAGCGCTTTTTCTAATTTGTAAACATGATTAGGAAATTTTTCATTTATAAAACCGTGGGGTTGTTCTACATAAACTTCTTCTTTTATAAACCCGTTTAAAAAGACACTTTTAACATCCATTTGAAATAATTTTATTCTTTTAAAACTCGCAAATGCCAAAAATATTCGTATAGATTCTAAGCGAGCAACGGGTGCAAAAGTTTCTTCAAAATCTACCCCATCGATTTGAGAATAACCATGAGTCACTAAGCGTGCTTTATTTCTTATAATCCTAGATTCACCATCTAATTTATTTTTAAAGATCCATTTTACGTTGATAACTGGATGATTAGATGGTCTATCCACATTCCAAACTTTATTTATTTCAAATTGATTTAACTCTTCATTCATAGCCAAAAACCAAAATTCGTCATTTAATGCCGTGGAAACGTTTTTAGGTTTGATTTTGGAAACAAAGCAAATATTTGAAAACATTTCATGAAGAGAAGATCGAGTTCTTACCCCAGTAGATGGTTCCCCAATGACTAGCTCTTTTGGATGATTTTTTGAGAAGTTCAAAATGCTTGGAGGTGCATATTCATCTTCCTTGGACTTCTCCTCCTCTTCTTTGGAAGGTTCCTCTTTGTCGTACTCCAAAGATGGCAAAGGTTCATCATTTGTACTTGTAGGAAGCTTTTCTGCACACAGAATAAATTCATCAAATTTAACATTAATAGACTCTTCAACCTTACTCAATCTTTTGTTAAATATTCTATAGGCTTTACTGGTTGAAGAATATCCAAGAAATATTCCTTCATCACATTTTTCATCAAAATTTCCTAAAGAATCTTTTGTATTAAGAATAAAACATTTACATCCAAATACTTAAAAATTTGATACGTTAGGTTTCTTTTGATAACATAGTTCATACGGTGTGAGATTTAGTGATGGGCGAAGCATGACTCTATTCATTACATAGCATGATGTGCTTACGGCTTCAGCCCAAAAAGACTTAGGTAATTTATATTCAGATAACATGGTGCGTGCTAGTTCTTGGATTGTCCTATTTTTCCTTTCTACAACACCGTTTTGTTGAGGTGTGCGTGGAGCGGAGAACTCATGCTTTAATACCTAACATTTCACAAAAAGATTTAAAATTTTCATTTTCAAATTCACCTCCATGATCTGAGCGAATGCATTTTATTTTTAAATCTAGTTCATTTTGAATACGAGTACATAATTTTGAGAATTCGCAAGACGCATCAGATTTGGAAGAGAGAAATAAAGTACAACAATATCTTGAGAATTCATCTATTAGAACGAAAGTGTATATTCTACCACCAAGACTTGCGGTGTTAACGGGACCAAAGAGATCCATATGAATTAATTGCAATGGTTTTGAAGTAGAAATTTTGTTGTTGCTTTTAAAAGATGATTTTGTAAATTTTCCTTTTTGGCATGGAGATCATGAAGATAAATTTCCATTCAACTTAGGCAATCCTCTAATCAATTTCCTTTTTGCTAGTTTTAAAATGAGCTTTGTACTAGCGTGACCTAAACGTCTATGCCATAGTTCTAATTCATCATTTTTGTTATAAAACATTTTATAGATGATTTGGAAAGATCATGAAACGAAACTATGTAAACATTGTGAATTCTAGGTGCAGTTAGTAACACATCTTTTGTTTTAGGATTAACTATTTTGCAAAGATTAGTGGATGATTCAAATAATACGTCTAATCCTTTATCACACAGTTGACTTATAGATATTAAGTTATGTTTTAATCCTTTTACATAAAGAACATTTGAGATAAGAAAGGATTCGTTACCCACTGTACCTACTCCCATGATCCTTCCTTTACCGTTATCACCAAACGTTACGATCCCTCCTTTCTTCTTTTCTAGGCTAAGGAATTTTGCTTTGTTGCCCTTCATGTGCTTGGAGCAACCTGATTCCAAGTACCACACGTCCTTCGTTTCCTTAGCCTTCCTGCAAATCTAGAGAGAAGATCAGAGTAAAGATCCAGATACCCAAGAGGTACCACCCATAGAGTAAGTGGATTTCTTAGGTACCCAGATTTGTTTTAACGATCGTTGTTTTATATTCCTGCAAGAGCTAGACGTGTGTCCAAACTTAAGATAATTTGCACACGAAATAAAGGTGGTTGAGACCCTTTTCTGAGTTTCTACATTGCTCTTGCTGGATAATGTTTGAACTTTAGAAAAAATAGGAGATTTTTTAACTGTTGAGTTACCGCCGACGTTAGTGGCTAGCGCCGGGCGGTAGGGCTCACTTTGATATCCTACCCCAAATTTTCCAGAACCATAACATTGGTTTCCCAAAATCATATCCAGGGATTTTTGACCAATCCCGAATTTTTTTATGGCTATATTGAGGTCATGATTTTGTTTTTTAAGAAGTGTATTTTCTTGTACAATCATAACACATTTATTTTCAAATCCCTTTTTGTTATTTTCAATTTGTAAAAGAGAGGTTTTTAGTTTTCTCTCAAAGTCCCTCTTTTCTTTTGCAATAGTTTTGTTTTGTGAGAGGGCCTTAGAAAGAGAAACTTCAAGTTCTTTTGTCTTAAATAAAGAGTGCTCACACTCTTGACATGAAACCTTTCTCTTTTCAAGGGAAATCATTTTTTTGTGAGCTTATGATTTTCTTTGATAATAGATTTATTTTCACGATTTAATATAATATTATCTTTTATACTTTGATCATAGGATTTGCAAGTTAGAACAAATTAATCATAGAGTTCTTCGAAAGTAGGAGGAATTACCTCAGTGTCTCTAAGAACACTGGTGTCGTCATCGTTGCTTTTTGCCATTAAGCATAAGTTTGCTTCCTCCTCGCTACTTGACTCAGACTCGTTTGACTCTTCAGAGGAAGAATCATCCCAAGTTGCGGCTTTCAGTACTTTATTTTTCTCTTTTGCTTTGTATTGTTCTTTTTGCTCCTTTTGATACTTTGGGCACTGGCTCCAAATGTGCCCGGTCTTTCTGCAGTGGTAGCACTCTGGTGGTGGTCTTTCTTCTTCATCTTCGCTTCCTTTTTCTTTCCTTGATGAAGAGGAAGATCCCTTTCGTCGAGCATCCTTTTGAAAGTATTTTCGGAATGTGTTCCTTCTTTCCGGATTCCTGATGAACTTCCTGAAGTTCTTCACCAGGAGACCCTCTTCATCTTCATCATCATCTTCGATGCTCTCCTTCTTTGATTTTAGTGATAGCGCCTTTTTCTTTGGATCTTTCTTGTATTCATCGTGTTGAATCTGGAGTTCTACCTCAAGGGTTTTGAGATTCCCAATAAGGTTCTCGATCTGGAGTGTTCTTAAGTTGTGCGACTCCGAGATGGCTGTCACCTTTGGATTGAACCTTGGAGGTAAGGAGTGAAGAATTTTCCTCACCAAGTCCCCATCTGAGTAGATCTTTCCAAGTGCCTTTGAAGCATTGACGATCTTGGTGAAGCGAGTGTATATCGAGTTGATGTCCTCTTCGGTATCCATCCTGAATTTTTCATATTCAGATTCCAGTTGGAATAGCTTTGCATCTTTCACCTGCGATGTACCTTCATGAGTAACTTCCAATTGATTCCAAATATCATAAGCAGTTATGCATGCAGAAATTCTATTAAACTCAGTCCTATTTAAGGCACAATATAAAGCGTTCATTGCTTTAGCATTATTTTTACACCTTAGTTTATCGTTATCATCCCATTTATCTTTAGGTTTTAGTAATGTCGCCTCTCCCACTACAGTTGTAGGAGGAGAGTACCGAACTTCTACCATGTTCCATACTTCTACATCCATGGTCATAAGAAAACACATCATTCGATTTTTCCAGTAGTTAAAATCTGACCCAGTAAAGAGAGGTGGTCGACTAACCTCTTGACCCTCCGGAAAAGCGAGATCATGAGACGCCATTATTCCCGGTTGTTAAGCCGATTGGAATAAAACCCCTCTGATACCACTTGTTGGATTGGTAGGCGCCCTTAGATGGGGGGGGGTGAATAAGGGTTTTCAAAAAACTTATATTATATTTTAAAAAGCTTTGGAATAATGCGAGATTAAGACAATAAGAAGTCAAGTAAAATAATTGAAATAAAGTAGAGACATGTTTTATTAATATGAAATAAGGTTTTACAAAAGTTGATTTATATAACGCTAGAAATCGATGGCGAAGAATAGTAGACTCTTTTTGTTTTCTATCCCGACTCGCATCCCCACGAACCAGTGGCCCTAGCCTATCCTTCCCGGATTTGGCCTCAAGCCGCTCTAGCCAACCCTTCCCCGGATATGGCCTCAAGCACCCCCTTGACCTAACCTAGATCTAGTCTCCAACACGAGGCGAATTTCCGCCCTAAGTCCTACCCAGACCTAGTCGCCAACACAAGGCAATTTCTCTAACCGTTTACAAGAAATGAAATGAAAATAATTAAAAACTCCCTCTTGAAGAACTTCTGAAGTTGGAGGCGAAGATCCTCTGTTGAATAAGCATTGTAGAAGCAAACTTTGTTTGGATCCGGCGTGAAGAGATTCTCCTTCAGAAATTCGCAGAGCTTTGGTAGGACATCAACTTTCGGCCAAGGCAGCCTCTGGAATTCTAGCACTCAATCTCTCTCTCTCTCTGATGTCTGTGTGAAATGAGAGAAGAGGGGTCCTATTTATTGCCTCAGCGCTAGCGCCTGCGCTAGAGGTACCACCGGCGCTATCCCATTTTAGGACATATTCTGCGCGACAGGATCTTCAATCCGAGGAAACATTTCTCTCTTGCCTTCTGTGCTCCGCGCTATCGCCTGCGCTATCGGATACCGCCAGGCGCTATCTCCTTTTATATGTGCTCCCGGAATTGCGCTTATCAATGCTAGCGCCAGGCGCTAGGTGATAACGCCGGCGCTAGTTGGAGTGTTGGATTTGATGGCTCAAATTTGGGGGCAACCTTCTTATGTAATCCTTGAGTCATATGGACTTTGTTTTCCTGCACACTTAAACACACAAGATCAAATACACATAGGATTTGTTATTCTCAAACCTTGGAGATGCGGAAGACCATGTTCCAACACTAGAGACATCTAAACCCTTCCAAATTTTGGTGGAGAATTCTTAGGGTCATTGCATGACACTGGTAAAAATTTCATCCCATTTGGGATTGATTTGGTTGGGTAATTGAATAACCCAAAGTTGGCCAAACTAAGGGAAAATTAGGTCAAGGTGCACTAGATGGGTTGAGTGGTCAAACCTCATCCAAAAGTGATGAAACCTGGGACACTGATTTATTATCACACAAAACACCCCCAACAAGTGGTTTTGGGTGGAGGTGCCTTAGAACACTAGTTCAAACCTTAGGGTTGTATATTGAACCTATTGAAGGACATATGGTCTTATGTCATCGTATTTACTTGAAACTTGGTAGAGAGGTTCATAGGGAGGTATTATGCCCTGAATAATTTATTTGGAGTTTTTAGGGACATTTGTCCCCTTTGAATTAATTAAGAACAAATTAGGTCACTTTCTTGTATTCAGAATTTACATAATCATATAAACTTGGGTGCTTGTGAAATTTTGTCAGTAGGTTTATAATGATGATATCTTTCTCTGATAGTTTTGTTATGAATTTTTGATTGATATATATAGTACTTCATTCATAACCCCGATATTTTCCCTAGTTGTAAGAAAATTAATTAAGGATTCAATACCCACTGGAAAATCATGGAACTTGGTTAGAGAACTTTTTAGGGCAAGTATATGATCTGTTAATTTTAATATAGTTTTTGGAAGAACTTATACATGATTCTCTTCACAAAGAGCCATAGGCTCTAATTAATCAAATAAAGGATTTATATGGTCAAATGACTCTAGAAAATTATGAAACTCAATCAGTGAACTTTTCTGATTACTCTAGACACCTGGTAATTTTCCTGTAATTTTTGAATGAGTATTTTTGGTACTTCCTTTGTTAACCCTTGATTTTGATAAATTAGTCAATATTTTAATTAAAGATCAAAAACATTCTGGAAATTTATGAATTTAATATTTAGCTGTTATTTTGATGATATATAGAGGTACAAATTTTATCAAGGCCATAGCTTATCAGAAAACAATACTTGGTGTTCAAAATCATAGGTTACCTAATTTTGAGAAATTATAATAAATGACAAACAAATTACGTAAATTATGAATTTCTGGTAATAACCTTACAATATCATGACACACCCCCAATAATAATCTTGAGTCATTTGGATGAGCATTTGGAGTCTTTCTCTTTTTATCCATCATATAATTCAAGTGGTCTGCGTATAGTGCAAGGGTTGAATAAGGTAAATATGTAGGTCTTACATGGGGAGTTATGGAAGTTGGTGCACCCAAACTGATTGGGTTTAGGAGGCATCACCAAAAAAAGTAGGAGTAGGTTGTTTGGTTGACTAGGAGGCAGGAGTGTGCTTGGGATCAACGAAAGATCGACATTCCCTTGGAGTGGGGTAAAACACACTTAGTGTTAGTAAGAGTAACATTAATAAGGGTGGTCAGGACAAGGTAGAAATCAATAATAATAAGTGTCTTGGAAATGGTGGTTTGGGCTATCATCCCATCACACCTCCTAGTACCGCTGCGAGCCCCTCACAGGGTAGACCTCGGAAAGTCCAAGATTAACTCCAAACCGTAAGATTAATTTGTTATGCAAGACTAACTTAATAATACACTCACTCACATCCCATTTCCACGGGTAGTTGATGAGTCCCAATTATATACACTTTTATGGGCTCATCCGGGCTAGTTTTCATTCTCTTGTGCGTCATTATCGAGCTATTATTGCATCTATTTTTCTTATGCTCTTTCATGCGCACTTGCGTGCTTCACGTTCCATTTAGGCCCGTTGTGGTGTGTGTTGGCGCTCCACATTATTGGGGGGAAGCACATGGTGCTCCCCAATCCTTTTTCTATGCTTGATTGGTGCTGGAGGTGTATTCCCAGCTGATTTGCTGTGCTTGCAGGTGTTTGGATCATCTCCTTTTGCCCAGAATTCATGAGTGTGTATATTACATGGTCGTGCATTTTCTTGATGCACGGACGGCTGCGGTCGTGTGCCTTCATCTGTGGAGAAAACCGGTGATCTGAATTTGTTCGTGCGTTCTTACGCACGGGCGGATTCGCCCGTGCGTGAGTAAAATGCACGGGCGTTGCTGCTTCTTACTCAAGCCTGGTTTCACGTTAAATAATGCATGGGCAACGCACGGATGTGCGTTCACCCGTGCGTGACTAAAATTCTGCCCGTTTAGTTTTAAAGCAGGAAATCTGCTAGAAGAGAGGAGACCCGCGGGAAAAGCATCTAAAGCCCGCCATTTTCGCCCACTTCACCGCTCCACCACAATTTGGACCTAGGAGGAGCTCCGGAGACCTTTAGCTTGCAATTCTACCTCCAAAGCTCCCTCCTTGGCCTCCTCCATCATCCTCGAGCTCAAGAAAGCCATAAACGGAGAACTTCTACAGCATTCCAGGTGACGAACAAGAGCTACTTCAAGCTAGACCAAGAAGAAGACGGGTAATAGTAGAGGAAGGTGACAGCTCCTCCGGACCCCGGACGCAACTGAAGATCGAGACGGACGAGGCTTGACAACCCTACGATTCCGGCCGAGAATCTTCAGCATAGTCTTCGAGCTTTGGTTGACTCTTTTCCCCTATGCTTGCTTCAGAGATTTCTCTTTATATGTGTTTGTATTGTGGATGATGTTCATAAACCTTATGCTTTGATTATTATGATTTCATGTTGTTGAGATCTTTTGTGGTTTATGAGATTTGAGGAGCGTCGTAGTCCACCTTCCACTCCACCGCTCTTAGTGCTCCGCACTAGCAATTGCTAGTTGCATGTTCAGCAACGAGGTGCCTACGACCCTCATCCGCCAGCCTTCTCGTCCATTCGTTCGCCGAAGCACGACATCGCGGTCGTTGCATCCATCCCGACAAGCGAAGCGGAGCTTTAGGCCCGCATTTTCTTTCTCCGTTGATAGCATAGGAAAACCACTTTCAAACCCCCCCTTTTTTATTAAGTGTTTTAGAATCTTTAAAAGAGTTTCCCTAGTAGGCAATGTTGGATCGGTCGGCGCCCTTAGAGGGGGGGGGGGGGTGAATAAGGGTTTTCAAAAACTTTAGGTTTTATTAAGAAAAACTTTGGAATATTGCAATATAGAAACAAGAAGACAGGTAAAACAAAAAAGAGAGACAAGCTTTATTGATATTAAATAAGGTTTACAAAACTTGATCTCAATGACGCTAGAGATCGGAGGCGAATAATAAAAGCTCTTTTCGTTTTCTATCCCGACTCGCTTCCCCACGAACCGGTGGCCCTAGCCTTCTCCTTCCCGGATTCGGCCTCAAGCCGCTCTAGCCAATCCTTCCCCGGATGTGGCCTCGAGCACCCCCTAGACCTAGCCTAGATCTAGTCGCCAACACAAGGCGATTTTCAGCCCTAAGTCCTACCCCTGACCTAGTCGCCAACACGAGGCGATTTCTCTACCGTTTACAAAGAAAGATACACAGAATAATAAAAACTTCCCTTAAGATAAACTTCTGAATATGAAGGCGAAGATCCGCTGTAGAATCAGCGTGTGTCGAAGCGGACTTCATTTGGCTTCGGCGTGATGGAATCCTCCTTCAGAAGTTGGCAGAGCTTCGCCGGGACCTCAAATTTCGGCCAAGATAGGCCTCTGGAATTCTAGTACTCTCTCTGAGGTGTATGCAATTGGTGTATGAAAACAAGAGGAGAGGGGGTCCTTTTATAGCCCAAGCGCTACCGCCGGCGCTAGCGCTACCGCCGGCGCTATCCCGGATTAAGAAACAATTTGCGCGGCAGAATCTCCCATCCGCGGCAACATATTGCTCCATGCCTCTTGTGCTCCATGCTACCGCCAGCGCTAGTAGCCACCGCCGGCGCTATCCTTGATTAAGAAACTTCTTGCGCGGCAGGATCTTCAATCCGTGGCAACGAGGCTTTCATTCCTTCTGTGTTCACCGATACCGCCGGCGTTATCCGCTACCGCCAGGCATTAGCGCCTTCCATAACAGCTCCAGGAAATGCGCTCATCATCGCTAGCGCTCGGCGCTAGTTGCTACCGCCGGCGCTAGTGAGCCCATTCGAATTTTGGCCTCAATTTTGGGGGCAGTCATCATGTGTACTCCTTGAGTCTTGTGGACCTAGTAAACCTGCACACTTGAACACACAAGATCAAATGCACATAGAATTTGTTATTCTCAAACCTAGGAGATGCGGAAGACCATGTTCCAACAAACTCCCCCTTTTGATAATAACAAATCCATTAATGATAAATCAAAGCATTAATAAATAAGCATGATGAAACTCTACTTGTGTGTGTGTGTGAGAGTGATGAATTAGGATAATTATTGATTTTAGCATTTAGAATTGCTCCCCCTAAATATATGCTCCCCCCTATGTGAATGCTCCCTTAATATGTATGCTATCAACTGAATTTGTCATGTTGGGTTTATGATAGCGGGTTACATTTATCATTGTTAGTTCTCCCCCTTTTGCATTTTATCATGTTAGTTCTCCCCCTTTGTTATTAGCAAAAGTGGGTAGGGAAATAAAGCACTAAAAAATATGTAAATACAAGATAAGGCATGATCGAGCTTTTTAGGTAAATGATAAGGAGATTTAGAATTGTATTAATAGATCAGAGTTATTACAAAATTTCAGAGTTTTTTTGCATAAAAGATTTTTATGTTTGAAGTAACCAATAAAAAGTGTTCCAAGGAAATCTATCACTTAATGAAAGATAGGAATTTTTAAGAATAAGTGATGCTGCAAATAATACAAGATATGAAGTAAGCATGAAAGCGCTAGGTAAAAACAACACTTATATGGTTAAGATGCGGAAGACTTATAGTAATGATAATCCAAAAAATATGAGGTAAAGATCACAAAAAATGATGTTTTTTGAAATCATTTTGCAGTTTTTGAATTTTAGAATAACCAAGCATGAAATAATGTTTATCAAAAAGAGATGACCACAATGTTACTTTAATTCTTAATTTCAAAAACATACAGAGACATTGTAGAACACATGCTAGGTTATCTAGTGCATTTCATAAATAAAAAGTAATATAGAATTAGCATTAGGATCCAATACTCATGAGAAGAAGTGTTATGGAAGATAATGATGTGCACATAAGTGTAAATTTGAGGAGAGTAAACAAATGTTTTAATCAAAAATACAAGTAATATGTAAAGTAAGAAGCACCATTAAACACAAATAAGATTACTTCCACACACTGTAATGCACACAAAAAAAATGTACAACTACCAAGGTGCTCTGCACACACAATGCTCATCAAGACTTATCAGGGTGCAAAGTAGTGCTTGGGGGATCACATAGTTTTATTCTTCAAGATTGATTTTTATTGTGATCCGGTGTACTTAAGAATAAGTGGTTTTTATTTTGAAAGAAAGTTATGGTTTGCACAAGATACTTTATTATTCTTTCCAAGGTGCTCAACCTCACAACGCTTATTAAGAATTATTAGGAGGTTCAAGTAGTGCTTGGTGGAGTTATCTTTGTCACTTTATTTTATGATTTTGTTTTGTACAAAGTTCTCCGAATACACTTGTTTTGCAAACCAATATAATTTATGAAAAAGATAACCACTTTTCTTAACTTTTAAAAGTGCAAATAAAAGTTGTGTAGGTAAGATACTTGTGCAATTTTAATTCATTGTACTATTACAAAACATACACAAACATTCTTCGATTAAACACATAAGTAGACAATGCCAAAATAAGTGAGTGAATTGCGATCATTATCAAACATTAAACATTACTCATACTTAGAGGCATGCTACGCATAGTTCTACACAACTTTTTCAACATAAATTATGCACATTGATAGATGTATCAAAGCATGATGAAGGCAATGTTCAAAGTAGTTTGAAAAGATAAATTGCAACATTATAGAAGTTTTAAATAATGGATTAAATCATGCTTGATTTTTACAATAAAGTCCATACAGTATTTTTTGATATTTTTGAAAAATAATTTTTATTTAAAGTTTGAACTTATAAAGTTGATCTTGGACTTCCCGAGGACTACCTTGTGAGAGGTTCGCCCAGTACTAGGTGATATGATGGGATGATAGCCCAAATCACCCTTTCGCAAGATACAAGTAAAAAGTTAAGTTCAAAAATAACAATTTTTGATAATTCTTTTATATTTTTGTATTTGATTTTTGCTTTTAGAAATAGAATTTAAACAAATGAAAAAAAACACAAAGGCAAAACATATAATTAATTTTTTTGTAATTTGGCTTTTGTATTTTTGTATTTGATTTTTCAAAAAATATAATAAAAGCAAAAGTGCAGAAATGAATAGTACACATAGATTAATATATTTTTAGAGATTTTTCAAAATTTTAAAATTACAGAAAATCAAATATGGACGCTAGCGCCCGCGGTAGCGCTAGCGCGGGAGACAGTAAACGATTTTTTGTGATTTTGAGAATTTTAATTATTGTTCTTGATTAAATGTCCCAATAGTAGTTTCATGCTGAAATATCAGAATTTTAGGAGATATTTAGATAGTGCAAATTGCATGAAACGTTAGCGCTTTTCTTATATGACTAGACTACCTAACCATCGCATGAGACATATTTTCTTATATCTTTATTATGATTTTTCAAAGGCTTGTGTTTACCAAAATAATGTAAACTGAAAATAGATAGAGAACGTAAACACAAGATAGCATGTTCGAATAAGCCAAATAATATATGTCTTAATGATTAATCCATAAACTATGTGGTTGATGGAATTTTAGTATTCTATTATGATTTCAAATCACATAGTTGTCATAAAATATGAATAACATCATAAATGTTGTACCTGGCATAGATATATAAGCATAAACCAAAACGAGATGCTAGGATGATGAGTTTAGATGAAATGTTAAACATAGGATTAATCATGCATTTTGTAAACAATATTTTTCTTTATTATAAGGGCTATCATAATCAACAAAACAAAGATCAATGCATTTCGCATTTTAAGTTATAGCCCAAGCCCTTTAATAAACCATTTTAATCCATTAAAGTAATATCATTAGTCTTGATAATAATTTCAATTTTCAATTTATAATTCAAGACATTTTAAAAGGTAATGGATTTAGAAGAAAAAAAATAAAAAGGATAAGTAGATCACCTAAAAATGATATGACTTTTATTCAATTTTTTTTAATTTGATTCATCTATGAATTATGGTTTAAATTATGAAAGTCATATTACAAGATATATAAAGTGATCATATCATGATGGTTTTAAGAAAAAGAAAATAAACAAAAAGAAAGTTTAAGTATATCATGAAGTAGAGAAATGATATTTCAATTTTAATTGATCTCTACTTCATGCAAATGATGGGATACTAATGAATAAGAGATTTAGGTATCCAAAGAGGACCGGGAGTGGCGGTTCCTTTGGGTACCCAAATAAATCGTGTTTGCTTTTGGGGAGATATGATTGAATGGGCCCTTTTGATTTGAGTTTGTGTTTCATCTTTAACTTTTGGCCGCCATTCAAACATTGGTTTAATATTATTCTTATTTATCAAATTTCCATGATGATTTTTCAAAACATTCTTTATAGGAAATTTGTTTATCTTTAAGTTTATGTTGGGAGAGTGGTTATTTTGTAAATGATAATGATTTGGAATTTTATTTTCAAGCATTTGATATTTTTTATTTCCTTTGTTGGGCTTAGACATATTATGGAAACTCATATTTAACTTGCTTTTGGAATTTGTTTGAAATTGTTGATTTATGTGTTGAGAATTTTTCCTTATTATTTCCTTAAGCAAGTTGACTTTAGTTTCCAATTCATAATTCTTAACGTTAAGATTATGTCTTGCTTTGTTATAGGCTATTGTGCTATTTTTAAGAGTGGATACAATAGACTCAATATGATTTTGATAATTATTTCTATATTCATCAAATGTTTCATCCATCTCTTGAATTTCTATTTTAAAATCTTTGCACTTAGCACAATCATTTTTCAAGGAAGAATTTTCTACACAAAATCTTTCATTTTGTTCTTTTATACAAATAAGTTCCTTTTCAAGTTCTTTGCATTTTTCATTTAAATTATTACAATCAAAAAAGGATTTTGTATTTTCAAGTAAAAAACAAGATGATGAAGACACATCACAATTTGATTCTAAATTAACATTAGCTTTTAATCTCTTATTTTCTAAATGTAAATTTTTAATAGTGATTTTCAATTTCTTGATCTTACGTTTAGCAGTTTTTAGTATATTGAAACTAGAAATGGAAGTTATCACACAAGAAGAAGATTTTGACTTTCTTACAGCGCTTTTGGTGGAAGCAAAATCTTCGTTATCTTTTGGCCCTTCCTTCATCATAGATGAATTTTCATCTCCTTTTTCTCTTGGTGTGTTGTTCACCTTTTCTATTTCAATATTCTCCATGGCTTCGCTCTGAGAGAGATCTTCTTGAATGATAATGGATGCTTGTATGTTCTTTTCCTCCTGTGTTTGTTCCACACCTGCGAGAGGAAGATCATACATTTCTTCAAGAAAGCGCCATATTTTGTATGCACTAGAAAAGCAATATATGAATTTGAAAATTTCATTAGATAGTGAACAAAATAAATAGTGTTTGGCTTTGGCATTTAGCTGACGTTCTTTTTTATTCGATTCATCCGCACGTCTTATAATTGCTAAGTTCCATACTTCGATGTCTAAAGTTTTAATAAATTTTTCCATTAAAATTTTCCATCCTTTATAATTTGTTCCTTCAAACAAGTGTGGTTTAGGTGATTTTTCTTCTTCACAAAAATTTCCCCCACTAAAAGAAGCGAGATCATGAGACGCCATTATTCCCGGTTGTTAAGCCGATTGGAATAAAACCCCTCTGATACCACTTGTTGGATCGGTCGGCGCCCTTAGAGGGGGGGGGGGGGTGAATAAGGGTTTTCAAAAACTTTAGGTTTTATAAAGAAAAAACTTTGGAATATTGCAATATAGAAACAAGAAGACAGGTAAAACAAAAAAGAGAGACAAGCTTTATTGATATTAAATAAGGTTTACAAAACTAGATCTCGATGACGCTAGAGATCGGAGGCGAATAATAAAAGCTCTTTTCGTTTTCTATCCCGACTCACTTTCCCACGAACCGGTGGCCCTAGCCTTCTCCTTCACGGATTCGGCCTCAAGCCGCTCTAGCCAATCCTTCCCCGGATGTGGCCTCGAGCACCCCTAGACCTAGCCTAGATCTAGTCGCCAACACGAGGCGATTTTTAGCCCTAAGTCCTACCACAGACCTAGTCGCCAACACGAGGCGATTTCTCTAACGTTTACAAAGAAAGATAAACAGAATAATAAAAACTTCCCTTAAGATGAACTTCTGAATATGGAGGCGAAGATCCGCTGTACAATCAGCGTGTGTCGAAGCGGACTTCGTTTGGCTTCGGCGTGATGGAATCCTCCTTCAGAAGTTGGCAGAGCTTTGCCGGGACCTCAAATTTCGGCCAAGATAGGCCTCTGGAATTCTAGTACTCTCTCTCTGAGGTGTATGCAATTGGTGTACGAAAACAAGAGGAGAGGGGGTCCTTTTATTGCCCAAGCGCTACCGCCGGCGTTAGCGCTACCGCCGGCGCTATCCCGGATTAAGAAACAATTTGCGCGGCAGAATCTCCCATCCGCGACAACATATTGCTCCATGCCTCTTGTGCTCCATGCTACCGCCAATGCTAGTAGCTACCGTCGGCGCTATCCCTGATTAAGAAACTTCTTGCACGGCAGGATCTTCAATCCGCGGTAATGAGGCTTTCATTCCTTCTGTGTTCACCGATACCGCCGGCGCTATCCGCTACCGCCAGGCGTTAGCTCCTTCCATAATAGCTCCCGGAAACATGCTCATCATCGCTAGCGCTCGGCGCTAGTTGCTACCGCCGGCGCTAGTGAGCCCCTTCGAATTTTGGCCTCAATTTTAGGGGCAGTCATCATGTGTACTCCTTGAGTCATGTGGACCTAGTAAACCTGCACACTTGAACACACAAGATCAAATACACATAGGATTTGTTTTTCTCAAACCTAGGCGATGCGGAAATGTTCCAACAGGCAAATCATACTACCCAACTTGCAGTCCTTTGAGAACGATATTCAGGGAGTTTCTCCCTACTTTTATTACTTGACAACGACCGGTGCACTGTCGTTGTACCGCATTTCACGCTTGCTAATTAGCAGTGCTGAAATCGCGCGTCAAGTTTTTGGCGTCGTTGCCGGGGATTGCAAGCGTGTATGATTCACCCTTCTCGGGAATTTAGTTTAAAGATATTCTTGTTTTTAAACTTCTTCTTTTGTGTTATGGTGTGTGTATGAACAGACGAGATCTCGGTGACTTTGCAGCTTTTGACCCTGAAATAGAGCATACCCTATGGGCGCGTCTCTGTGTTGCTGTCACCATGGATGCTAATGGAAATCAGATCGATCCCGTGGTGGGAAATGTACTAGGAGGTGGTCAGGCAGCTGACGAGAATGAAGTGGCTAGGCCACGACCCAGGACCATGAGAGATTACACTACGCCCACTGTTGGGAGTGTGTAACCCGGATTCGGCCCGACCATCACAAATAACAACTTCGAGATAAAGCCGGCCATCCTGAACATGATCCGCAACCATGCCAAATTCTCTGGGTTAGTCAGTGAAGACCCCCATCTTCACTTGATTGAATTCGCAGAAATTTGCGGGACATTTCGGTACGCCGGGATTGCTGATGAGATGGTGAAACTCCGGCTGTTTCCATTCTCCCTCTGTGACAAAGCAAAAGCATGGCTCCACATCATACCACCTGCCACAGCTACCACTTGGGACGCTCTGCAAGCAAAATTTTATCTCGGGTTACGTCCCGTGTCTTAATTGAAACTTAATTTAATTATTTAGAACCTTAGTCTTAAGCCTTGTGCGGTGGGTAGTTTTTGGGTGGTAGTGGATAGAGCACCACCACCCGATTTTGGCTTTTTGGGTGGCAGTGGATAGAGTACCACCACCCGATTTTGGCTTTTTAGGTGGCAGTGGATAGAGTACCACCACCCGGTTTTGGCTTTTTGGGTGGCAGTGGATAGAGTACCACCACCCGGTTTTGGCTTTTGGGTGGCAGTGGATAGAGTACCACCACCCGGTTTTGGCTTTTCGGGTGGTAGTGGATAGAGTACCACCACCCGGTTTTGGCTTTTTGGGTTGGCAGAGGATAAAGGACCGCCACCTGTATAAATTAAGTTGATCAGTCTCAAGTTTTATAAACATATATGCTTATATGTGCATATTATGATAGTATGTGTATAACCACCACCTCTGAGCCGTATTGGCGGACATGTGGTTGACTTTGATTGCTTTGGCTATTACCTTCTGGTGCAGGCTTTTCCTCTTACCGAGTGCACTCGTTTGAGCTGGCTCGAGTTGTTGTAAGATTATTGATGTTTATCTGCTTAGTTCTCTTTTCTGCAATCTTTTATTTCTGATTGTTGCTAATCTTGGTTTTCTTGCACCCTTTGGGTTGAGGCATTCTTTTCTTATGAATGTCTCAGGTTCAGGTCTTTAGCTGCCGCAGGAGTTAGAGCGGTGTCGTTCAGTTTTCCTGTCGAGGCCCTTCCTCTCTTCTAGGTAAGGGGCAGTTCTTTAGTTGTTGCCCTCTTTTGGATGTTTTCCTTCTTTTCTATGGGCTCGTGTCAGTTGTTGACGCCCATAGCTCTGGTTTTCTTATGCTAGTTTACTTGCTAGTTGTTTTGCTGTTACTTTCAGGTTGTTTACCTACTTTCTCTCTGGGAAGATTTATGCTAGGATGCATTAGTTACTTTATTGGTATAAAAATATCCTTTTTATATATCATGATTTTTAGTAATTGTCACATACTTTGAAGATCGTAGAAAATCCTTTCTTACTATATTAAACATAGACATATGCATATCATTTCTGGGATGTGGATCTTCATGCTCATGTAGGCTAAAAAAATGAACCTATTTTCCGCTGCGTATGTATAGTTTTCTACCTGTGGACTAGATGATCCACCGGACCGAGGGACACGGTCTTAAGCTAAAATGTAAAATTCTCCTTTTAATCCAAGCACATTTATGTCTTTTATAAAATAATCATAAGGAGTGTGTGTTTGCCTGAGCGTCGGTAGTTGTCCCCTGCTTGACGTGGCATCATAGCACTTATTTTCCCTTTGCTCTGATAATAATTATTAAATTCGTGGGAAAATGCGGGTTGTGACAGGTGCTGGTGCGGAGAGGGCCCCTTCTAGCTTCAATGCAGACGTTACGTGCGCATCATGCCCTAGGCCACGCCCGTGACCTAGGGCGTGCCATCTTCAAAACAACGCCTGGCGTAAAAGTGCGCGGGACGAGTCATGCCCGTGACTGGATGTCACTCCCTCGGTCACGCCCATAATCGGGGGCGTGTAACTTTAATTGACGTGCCATTGCGCTTTTGCCGCTGGCGGTGGGTCGCGGCCGTGACATTGGGTCACACCCTTAGTCACGCCCGTGAACTGCGGCGTGTACTTGGCGAATCTTCATGGAATGAGCCTGGGGCGGCGGAATCGGGTCTGAAACACATCTAGGCTGTCACGCTCGTGACCTTGGGCGTGTACTTGACATTTTGCTCAAAGTGCCCAGAAAACGTGAAAAACACAGATAAAGCTTAAGTTAGTTTACAGAAATAAAAAGAAATGAATTTGATGGGATAATTCATGCAATTTATACAAATTCATATTAAACTATCAATAAAATTATATTAAAGGGTGAGTACAAAAAGTATTCATCATTTCTTAGAACACTATTCTGAGATCAATGGACAAAAATCTTCAACTATTTGAGCAAGACATGTCCCATGTAAAGAACTATGTGAGCAAAACAGATGAATTCATAGAAAAAGCCTCTAATCATATTGAAGATTTTATATGGAAAACAACAACTACAATTATTGGAGAGGCAGAGAAAATGAAGGATGATCTAAAGTCTGATTTGGAAAATGCCTTCCAGACACTTTCAGGTTCTGTAGTAGCTGCCTCCCAGAACATAGAAGCCAAAGTGGTTGAAGAAGCCAGAAAAGGAGAGGTGGCCAAGGCTGAGACCAATTCTGAATTGGCTCTCCAAGTGCTACAAGGAACAAGGATAAACCTAAATCTGCCCTTGCTGGATAACTACAGGAAGGAAGATTTTGATTTTTGAAGGACAGGCCAAGATAGCTCAAGATGCTCAGCTGGCTAGAAGGGGAAAGAGGGAAGGAGTATTGCTAGCTGAAGAATATATGGCTAAGCAAAGGGAAGAGCGGGGCAAAGACCCAGATTTTGAATACTGGAGTGAGGACTCCAAGAGAATAATTCTGAATGCCTGACTAAGCCATGGTCAATTCTGCAAGGATATTGATAGAATCTATCCAGTTGAGGAGTGGATTGGGCATCTAGAAAGGAACACCCAAAGAGACAGAATCTTCAAGGAAAATCTAGTGAGAAAGCACAATCCAAGAAGGATGCCCTCCAAATACATTCCAAAGACATACCTGTATTTCAAGAGGCAAGAAAAGTAGAAGAAGCTAGCTAAGATAGATGCTGATGCTAAAGGGAAGGAGGTGCTGATGACAAGGCTGAAAGTTCCAAAAGAAGAAATAATTAAATTGATGTATTTAGTTTTTTCAGTAAATCAAATTGTAATTTGAACTATGGATCAACATATTAACAGCAATGAAAATGAACTTCTGTTGAAATTGATTGGTTGTGTTATAGTCTAACCCTAGTCAAAGCTTAAATATTATTCACTATTATTGCTTTATATATTTTGTGATGCCTAGACATAACTAGTTAACAATGTTATTGTTTTGATAAACAATGTTGTTATTATGTAGTCATGTACATAATCTGTCATGAAATTATCTGTAATGTCAAAGTAATGTTAACATTTATATGCTATGATATCATGAATACTATGTAATACATTTAAATGATAAGTTTTCTTTTATTATGTATCTTAGCATTGAGGATGCTTTGCCTTCTTCAAATAGGGGGAGATTGTTGAGAATATTACCCTCAATGTTTCCTTGATTTGAAGAGGCATCAGTCACAATGCTAAGTACATATTGTATTTGATAAACCCAATTTTGCATCATGACTATGCATGGTTTAGATATTCCAAGGATTGGAATAATGTGTGTGATTCACTGGCTGAACAGCTGAGAAGAACTCTCTATCTCAGCGGAACCGCTGAGACGAGGCCAGGGGCCGCTGAAAAGTGGTCTGCCTCAGCTGAGCTACAGATAGACAAAATCCGTTGAGAAAATAATCTATCTCAGCGGATCCGCTGAGACCAAGACAGCTCAACCGCTGAGACGGAAGACTGTCTCAACCCAACCGCTGAGACAGATTCAAATCAGGAAGACGACACTGGCGGGATTTGCTTTTGGCACAAATAGCTTTAAAGGGTAGATAATGCGTTCTATCCTCTTCCAAAGTGTCTGGGTCCTTTCTAAGAGACGTTGAAGATAAATTATGTATAAAAGATTAACTTAGGGCACTTTCAGAATGGTCTGTTGTTGTGCTAAAAAGTGTGAGAGTCATTACTATTCTATTGCCGACTTTCAAGAACTCTCTCCTTCTACTTCCATAACCAGCAAGAAGAATCAAGGAGGGAAGATAAATCTTCTATTCTGAAGAGCAAGGTGATCCTCTTTCATCTAATAAAGAGAAGGATCAGTTAGGAGTAGGTCTGAAGATTACTTTTAGCCAAGCTTTAAGATTGCATCAACTGTGCATAATCAACAGAAGACTTCAAACCAATGTTGTCCACTATTGTAAGCTAAAACGTATACGCATTGTTGGAACTGTGTAGTTCTGAGCCTGTAAGGCATTATGCCTGAGTTTGTAGGGTTGCTGAACTAGAGCTGTAGGGCTGTTGAGCCTGAGATTGATAAGGCTGTTGAGCCTGAGATGTAGTGCATTTTGCCTGAGAACTAAGGCTCATTGATAAATGTGATATTTGAGCTTTAGGAGTGGGAGCACTATGAGATAGTAGGGTTGTTAGGCCTGAGGTAGGGTTGGAGCAAACCTGAGAGATCCCGAGGGATCTGAGTTGTAAGCTCTTGAAGCTGAGATTGGAGGAGTTTGCCTTGTCTAACACACTGTTAGAAAGGTGTAGAGGGAAAGTGGACTTCCCAAAGACACCCTGCCTTGGGGAACCACTATAAATAACTGTGTGCTTTCTTTATTTACTTGAGTTTTTGTTTATTATTCATTTACTGCAAGCAGCAATTAAGTAAAACTCAAAGTGTTGGGAATATTGTCCTCAATATAACCTTGATTTGAAGAGGCATCACTCCTAATGCTAAGGACATATTGTATTTAACAAAGCTATACTTGTGTAGAATATACAGGCACAGGTAACTCAAAAGGAAGGGCCAAACATGGCCTTAGACAAGAAGGAATCATCCACAAGGAGATGAAGATCTGTCTCAGCATAACCACTGAGACGATGGGTCAGAACCGCTGAGACGAGGAGCCGTCTCAGCGGGTCCACTGAGAAGAAGACTGGAAGAACCGCTGAGAAGGGAACTGGATCTGCCGCTGAGACTGGAAGCCGTCTCAGCCCAACCGCTGAGACTGGATGCTGTCTCAGCCCAACCGCTGAGACAGATCCAAATGTTTTGACGGGATCTGCTTTTGGCGCAAATGACAGCTGAGAGGGAAAAGCAAGTCCAATCAGCCCCATACTGTGTCAGGAGGATCGATATAGCCATTGAAGCCTTCTGGAGGTATAAAAGGAGATGCTAGGGCACAACAACGAGTATTGTTCTATTGAAGCTTTTACTACACACCGCAATCGAGCATTCGCGATTCAGCCAGTTGAAGTCATTCTCTACTGCTGAAGTTAATCTTCAAAGGGAGATTAGATAGCTCTTCTTGTACCAACTCAAGAAGGGCAAGTTGATCTTTTGCTTGGCTGAAGGAGAAGATCAAAGTGATACAAATCTGAAGCTGTTGTTTTCAGATCTGAAGAAAGGATTCAGAAGACCTGAGAGTAATCCTTTTGTCCTCTGTGTTCAGCTCAAACTCTATTATATCTTTGTAAGGCATTGTTGCCTGAGTAAAAGGTTGTTGAGCCTGTGTAAAGCTGTGTTGACAGCTTGAGTGGCAGGACTTCTTGATAGGTCTGAGGTAGGAAATCTGTGGGATTTCTGAGTGGTAGGAGTTCATAACTCTGAGTTGTAAGGCTGCTGTTGAGCCTGAGGTGTAGGGCTGCTGAGCCTGAGGTGTAGGGTTGCTGAGCCTGAGGTGTAGGGCTGCTGAGCCTGAGTGTAGGGCTGCTGTGCCTGAGGTAGGATCACTCTGGATCTGAGAAGTTCTGAGGAAGTTGTGGTGTATGCTCAAGGAGCCGAGTTTGGAGTTTGTGGCCTTGTCTAACACACTGTTAGAAAGGTGAAGGGGGAAAGAGGACTACTCAAGACACCCTGTCTTGAGGAACCTCTATACATCCTTGTGTGCTTTCTGTGCTTGTGTTTTCTGCAGCTAGAAACCTTAGGCTTAAATAAAGAAAATAAGTAGAACCTATTCACCCCCTCCCCTCTAGGTATTATTGACTACACCTATATAAACTATCAAGTGGTATCAGAGCTAGGTTGATCAAAAAGACTTAACAGTCTGATCAGATCCTATAAAGGAGTAGTCAAATCTGAAATCAAATGGCCAACAGTGGAATGAAGAAGGAGTTGGGGTCAATGAATTTGCCTATATGCTCCAAAGAAAACTTTGGCATATGGAAGCAAAGGGTAAGGCTATTCATGGAAGCCTCAGACCCAAGGATCTTTTTGACTATCAAAAATGGTCCTTATACCTTTGAGAAAGTCTCCACTATTGACCCTACTAGAAAAGTGCTGAAGGTATTCACAGAACTGACCAGTGATGAAATTGCCCTATACACCATGAATAAAAGGGCTCAGAACATTATTGTCAATACTGTTGATGACTCCACATTTCAGAACTTGGTACACTGTACAACTGCCAAAGAAATGTGGGACATACTGATTGTATATATGGAAGGAACTGCTGAAGTAAGGGATGATAGAAAGTCACTCCTTAATCAAGAGTATGAAGCCTTCAGGCAGCACAGTGGGGAAAGCATCTCCATATGCTATGAGAGGTTCTTCAGAACTGTCAATGAGCTGAGAACCTATGAGAGAGCATTCACAAACTATGAGCTGAATGATAAGTTCCTTAGATCTCTAACAAGGGACTGGGACACAAAAATCTGTGCAATCAGGGAAGTGGCCAGGCTTGGTGAGACCCCCACTCACACACTGTTTTAAAAGCTGCTCTCCTATGAGATGCAGCTGTCTGCTAGAAAGGAAGAGGACACCTCAACCAGGACACGGGCCAAGGAAAATTCTGTAGCTCTCAAAGCTGGCAGCTCCAAGAGAAACAAGAGCAGGATGGTATCTCCTCCAAGGAGAAGTGCTGAACCTGAAGTCAGCACCTCTGATAGCTCTTCCTCTGATGAAGAGTTTGCTGCCTTTTCAAGGCAGTTCAAGAAGATGATGAAGAGAAAGCAATGGGAGAACATGCCCTCCTCATCATCACACTACAAGAAAGATAGCAGGAAGTCTGAAAGACATCACCCAAAGGGTAACAGATATGATTCCAAACTTAGTAAACAGACTTCTAATAACCTTATTTGCTATATCTGCAGCAAACCTGGACATGTTATAGATGATTGGCCAACCAAAAGAAAAGAGAGTGGTGATAAGAAGCATCTTCACCATAAGAATAGGAAGGGAGAAAGATCCGTCCTAGCAAAGAAAGGAAGAAGCTGGAGTGAATTTGATTCCTCAACATCAGATTCAAATAATGAAGAAGAGGCCCTTATTGGGCTGTTTGCTGCTATGGAAGTTGAGGACCTTCCTGCAGCAAAGGTGGGCATCAGGGCCCCTATTTCTCACCCTGAGAGTGACAATGAGGTGGATGAAGAAGAAGAGGAAGAACTCAATGGTCTCATGGCCATATCTGAAGGATCATCAAGCAAAGCATTTGATGTTGATGAGGTACCTACTCTACATTTTGCTCTTTCAAATTCTGATTATAGTACAAGCCCAGATTGTGATGCATCCTCAAGGACTAGAACTGAGGATGGATCTGAATCTGAGATAGATGTTGATCATCCAGTTGAGAGATATGATGCTCTTCTTGATGCCCTGGGCAAAAAAAAAGCTTGTTAAAGAACAAGCTGATGAGCTCAAAGAGATAAGGTCACATAAGGCTGAGCTACAAAGTAAGATGGACATTCTTCATCAAGATGGACAAAAGTCCATAGAGCTACAGAAGGTAATTGACAACCTTCTTGATGAAAAACAAAAGATGTGGGTGTACATTAGAAAGCTTCACAGTCAACTTCTCATAGAACAAAGTATAGTAGCCCAATTCGCTAAACCCAAAACTGAGCTACCCATCATTAGGACCTTCACCTCTCAATCTAGTAAGAGTGGATTAGGTAACAATAATGTGGCAGCTAGGACTGGGAATAATAGAAAAGGGAAAGCTCTAGCCAGGATGCAAAGCACCTTCCAAAAAGTGTGGCTACCCTCAAATGGGTATGACCAGAACAACATATGTGGGCAATTGAAGATTGCCAAGGTTCCATGCAAGGAGAACACTCCAAGTAGTGGAAGAAGGAGATTTGAGTTGAGTACTCTGGAAGTCCCCCATGAGGAAATACTGATGGCTCAACCTGAACCATTTGTATTTGGAGCCTTAGCACCCTCACTCAAGGGAATTAAGGCCAGCTCTTCCAAGGCTGCACCAGCTGTGAAAAAGGCAGGCTGCTGCAATGGGGTTGACCAACATCAGAATATTTTTTAGGCCACCAACAGTATGAAAGTTGAAAGGCTGAAACCTGTCAGTAGCTTGAAGAAACATTCTCATGCAACTCAATCCCAACCAGCAGTCACACCTCCTCCAGCTGTAAATTCAAAGAAGAAGGCTGCCACCTACTTTGAACCAAGGCAGACCACTGCCCCTTTTACAAGGGCTCAGAAAAGGAGATATAATATCCATGAGTGCTGGTGTTGTGGTAAAGTGGGACACTTTGCCATAGACTGTTGACACAACTCTAATGTGTCATATGCAAAGATGAGCCTTCCTACAAGGATGGCAGTTCATGTAAGGTCATTCTATGACTCTAACAAGTACCTAGGACCCAAAGCTATTTGGGCTCCTAAGGATCACTAAAATCCCTCTTGCAAGATAGTTCAAGTACCAGCTTAAACCAAATTGGTACTTGGACAGTGGGTGCTAAAAGCACAAAACAGGAAGAAGGCTGATCTCATGGAGCAGCAAAAAGTAGACCAGTGTGGTTATCTGCACAGCTGATTCAGGATAAATAGCAGCTGGGAACTGCTGTGCACAGGTGTTGTAGATCCAACATTATCTAGTGAACTACAACATCAAGGGAGTCACTCACCTCTATTATGTGACTCATCTAGTGCTAAATATGAGTTGTGTTAACCTATGTAATTTCATGTTAACCATCTTGTGATTTCAGTTCTTCAACTCACTACATATAATAGTATGACAATTGAAAACTTAAATGGGGGTATACAAAAAAAAAAACAAAATGCACATCCTAGATGTGCTTTAACGACAAAAGTATCGTCAGAACAGCGCTTAAATATTTGAAATATTGTTAAGTTCCACAAATCAGAGGCGCTCGACACGGTAGTCATACGCAAATCAGAGGCGCTCAACACGGTAGTCATCGAATCCTCGATAAATGCAAAAGGGTGCGCGCCTCTTCACCTTCTCCCACTATAAATAGAGTGAATGCCTAGGATGGAAATTTGCCCTGTGACTTTCCGTTAACAAACCACCTCTTCGTCTCCAACCCTTCATCTCCCAGGAAAAATGTCACCTGAAAAAGGAACTGGTGAGATGCCCCCCATTGTGATGCTCACCTCCCTGTGGGAGCGAATAGAAACTCTCAAAGAAAAGGCTATAAACAAAATGAAGGATGAAGTGAAGGATGACATCTCTCAACTTACAGCTCTACATGCGCAGTCCACAACTCTCATCCTGAACAGAATCACTAACCTGGAGCAATCCCTAGACACTCATCTCCATGTAGTAAGAAATGTCACAGATGTCGGAGATCAAGAAATTCTGGAGCAAATATCTGAACTACAGGCGTCAGTAAAAGAAGTAATCCAAGACGGGGAAAGGAGATCAAGGGAAGCATAGATGCTTGCTCGCATCAAGGGAAATGGGTAAGCAATCAGGTAATGCAAGCGCTTCAAGTAACCCCCTCTGAATACAGACCCACTGAACCCTCCTCCAGCTCCGACTCTGAAATCGAATCGGATGAATCTACAACAACTAGAAAGAAAAGGAAAGCGTCCTGCGAAAAGTACAGGAAGAAAAGAGTAAATGAGGTCCAACAGGACCCAAAATGTAGCCAATGGAGTCCTCGCTCAACCGAAATAATCACTGAATCTTGGATAGCTTTTGGACACGGTCAGAAAGACCATGAGAGAGTGTACTCATCTATCGAATGGAATCGTCACGTGAAAGTTATGGAAGAAAGAACAAGACACAAGATGGCTTTTCCCCACGGTCCTCCTCCTCCACCAAAGAGAATCCCAAAGCCACTGAACTTCTATAGGCGAAAGAGGAAGAAGGAAGCAAAGGAAGCTAGCTCCAGCAAAGACAACCTGATTAACATCGATTCAAAGGAATCTATTTCTTTTTGCTGTTTTGTATTATGTTAAGGCAATTGGCCCAGTCATATGACTGATCCTAGATATAAATAATTCTAGTATAAAATTTTTTATATATTAATGCTTATAAGGCATATGCCTGTGTTATTATTGCTGCATGATATTCTTTGAATGCAATTACTGCTATATTTTGTCATTAACTACTGATAACGTGCCCTGCACCTTGTGTGCTTAGCTTGGAAAATGCAATACAATCATACATGAGGCTATGCTAAAATTCAGATGCAGGTTATGCAGGATGCAGAAAAGAAGTCAGAAAGGGGGAGCATAGCCCAACCTATGAAGACAGTAGTGGGTATGCTAATGAGGGGGAGCAATAACAGGAATCTTTCCCCCAAATATGTCAGGTGTACTTAATGCCTCTAAACAGAATTCTCCTCCTGAGGATGCCCCAAGTGAGGGGGAGCATAGCCCTGCCTATGAAGGAGGAGGTGGGTATGCTAGTGAGGGAGGACATCAACAGGAAATGGGATCACCCAATGCCCCATCTGAGGGGGAGCAGATCCCTCATAATGAGTGGGCTAATGCTCATAGTAGAGCTGAAGAGATGATGGAAGAGGAATTACCCCAGGAAAGGACAGTTGCAGCTCTGGACACATCTGACCTAATAAACTCAATACAAACAATGATTGAGGGTCAAATGTTGTCTATGAAAGAGATTGTTGCTGAGAAGATCCAAGATGTATCTACCCAGATAAGGACTGAACTGCACTCTACAAGAGCTGCATTGACTCAGGAAATTTAGGCCAGTGAGCAGAGAATGGACTGAAGAGTGGCTGAAGTGAGAACTGAACTGAATGCACAAGTTAATGATGTCAAAACTGCATCAGATCATATCCTTCTGCAGATGACAAGATGGTTTGAAATGGCCAAAAATACTGTTGCTGCCCAGTACACAGTTCTGAAGGATATTGCAGACCATCAAGGGGATTCCACAAAGGACATCACATATGTAAAGAATCACCTCTTCAAAAACCAAAATGTCTGGGAGAATGCAGTTTCAAGGATGGCACAAGTGGTCAACACATCAAGCAGCCAAGTCAAGTCCCACATTGACAAGGCAAAGGAATGCATTTTAGATGATGTGGACAGCACCTTTCAGACTCTCTCTCAATCCATATTGGATCAACATTCTGAAATTGAGAAGAAAATAGTGGAACATAGCAAAGAAGGGGAGGAGAAGATTACCAATCTACATGCTAAGATTAAAGGAGCACACATACAGTTATATAACAACATGGAGTCCTCTCACAAACTGATACTCTCCAATCAAGAAGAAGCCAGCAAGCAAATGGTGGAAGTGGTAAACAATGCTTCCACTGCTATTCAAGAAAATATCCTTACCATGGCCAAAAAGGTCACTGATAATCAATGGGAGTCAAGCTTAAAAGTGCTGCAAGGAACAAGAATTGCCTTGAATCTGCCAATTTTGAACCCTAGCAGAGATGAAGACTTTGACTTCCAAAGTCAATTAAATCTAATTGCTGATGAGAGAGCAACAAAGAGGAGAAGGGTAGAAGGTATTCAAACTGCTGAAGAATACATGGCTCGGAAGAGAATGGAAAGATTAGAGGATCCAATCCATGAAGATGACAATCTGGAGTTGGACACAATTGTTGTCAATACCTGGGTGAGCCATGGAAATCCAATGAAAGACATTGACCATGTCTATTCAGCTGCTGAGTGGATCAACATCTTGAAAGGGAATCTTTAAGGGAGAGGATTCTCAAAGAAAATATGGTAAGAAGGGAAACCCCTCTAAGAATTCCCTCCAGATATCTTCCCAAGCCATTTATGTACTTCAAAGTAAAGGAAAATATCAAGGTTGCTGCTGAAGCTCGGAAAAGAAAGTCTACAGATGGAGCAAGCTCTTCCAAGGGTCAATCTTAGAAAAACTAGCCTTGACATTTTGTTTTGGATTGAATGTACACCTCTAAGTTGAATTTTCTTTTATATATCTGTACTGAACATTTAAAGTGAAATGAAATTTCATATTCTGATCATAATATCGTGTTTGTTACTATTGATATGTATTTATTATCTCTAGTATTCAGTAGATTAAATGGAATGTTCAGATTGCAATGGCTCAGCTATTACAGGAAATAGTTCTCCAATTAAGGGGGAGTAAATTCCTTACTAAGGTTGAGAGGTAGCTAGCACATGCTAAGAGTGTACAGGTTAGATTATAGATTGATCCAAAGGGATCTATAGATGTTATCCCTCTATACATAGCAAGTTAAGGGGGAGATAGCAAGTTCAGGTTGAAAAAGCCAGAAAGCAGGAGATAGGTCCAGTACCAATGCTGAAAAAAGGGGAGAAAGGGCCAGTGCAAATGCTTATGCTTAGGGTGTTAGGTCCTATGCTTCACAGATCATATTTTCTGTGATAAGATTATTATTGTTAATGGACCTTAGCATTGGGGATGTTCTGCCTTCTTCAAATAGGGGGAGATTGTTGGGTATATTGTCCTCAATATAACCTTGATTTGAAGAGGCATCACTCCTAATGCTAAGGACATATTGTATTTAACAAAGCTATAATTGTGTAGAATATACAGGCACATGTAACTTAAAAGGAAGGGCCAAACATGGCCTTAGACAAGAAGGAATCATCCACAAGGAGATGAAGATCTGTCTCAGCATAACCGCTGAGACGATGGGTCAGAACCGCTGAGACGAGGACCCGTCTCAGCGGGTCCACTGAGAAGAAGACTGGAACAACCGCTGAGAAGGGAACTGGATCTGCCGCTGAGACTGGAAGCCGTCTCAGCCCAATCGCTGAGACTTGATGCTGTCTCAGCCCAACCGCTGAGACAGATCCAAATGTTTTGACGTGATCTGCTTTTGGCGCAAATGACATCTGAGAGGGAAAAGCAAGTCCAATCAGCCCCATACTGTGTCAGGAGGATCGATATAGCCGTTGAAGCCTTTTGGAGGTATAAAAGGAGATGCTAGGGCACAACAACGAGTACTGTTCTATTGAAGCTTTTACTACACGCCGCAATCGAGCATTCGCGATTCAGCCAGTTGAAGTCATTCTCTGCTGCTGAAGTTAATCTTTAAAGGGAGATTAGATAGCTCTTCCTGTACCAACTCAAGAAGGGCAAGTTGATCTTTTGCTTGGCTGAAGGAGAAGATCAAAGTGATACAAATCTGAAGCTGCTATTTTCAGATCTGAAGAAAGGATTCAGAAGACCTAAGAGTAATCCTTTTGTCCTCTGTGTTCAACTCAAACTCTATTATATCTCTGTAAGGCATTGTTGCCTGAGTAAAAGGCTGTTGAGCCTGTGTGTAAGGCTGTGTTGATAGCCTGAGTGGTAGGACTTCTTGATAGGTCTGAGGTAGGAAATCTGTGGGATTTCTGAGTGGTAGGAGTTCATAACTCTGAGTTGTAGGGCTGCTATTGAGCTTGAGGTGTAGGGCTGCTGAGCCTGAGGTGTAGGGCTGCTGAGCCTGAGGTGTAAGGTTGCTGAGCCTGAGTGTAGGGCTGCTGTGCCTGAGGTAGGATCACTCTGGATTTGAGAAGTTCTGAGGAACTTGTGGTGTAAGCTCAAGGAGCCGAGTTTGGAGTTTGTGGCCTTGTCTAACACACTGTTAGAAAGGTGAAGGGGAAAGAGGACTACTCAAGACACCCTGTCTTCAGGAACCTCTATACATCCTTGTGTGCTTTCTGTGCTTGTGTTTTCTGCAGCTAGAAACCTTAGGCTTAAATAAAGAAAATAAGTAGAACCTATTCACCCCCCCCTCTAGGTATTATTGACTACACCTATATAAACTATCACAAATAAACCAATTCACCCCCTCCCCCTCTAGGTGAATTAGACTACTAACCTATAAACTATCAAGAAAGTTTAATTTAAGCACCATTCAACACAAATGTTTGCACGACGACAAAATTCCTCGTGCATTTAGGGCACCTTATCGGCATACCAGATTTCCTAAGGTCCCACCTTTTTCCATCGTAGACATTCGTCGTGGAATTTAGCACCCAAACGATGAACTCCATGAGTCTCACCACCATTCTCAGTCCTAGAATGGATGGTTACACTTGAGCATTACTAGTCGGGCATATAGCCATAACTCTCCCCAATGCCAACGACAATTGCCACATAATTTATGTCTATTTAACAGAACAACATAGAGTGCGTACAGTTCAGCTCTTTCCCGTTTCTCTGATCGTCGTGCCAATTAACGACAATGATGCGGGTTAGACTCCTCTTTCCCGTACGCCACATAACTCATGTTAAGTTTTAAGGTTGGCACTTGATAATAAAAATTGGGGTTTTGAAATTTAGTGAAGGGTTGAGATTTTCTCCAAAACTATATCCGATAAAGGCAAGTGTACCTTATCGTCTATAGTATAGGATATTAAGAAATACCAAGGTCGTATTCCACGGGGCGCGTTGATTACTTCTACTTTGAGGAAAGTCGCTATTATCTTATCTAATGATATTTTGGGGTTTTGGTTACTTAGCTAGAAAAAGAGAAATTGCAAGCTAAATTAAGGGGTTAGATGATGATAAAAGAGGCTAGTACTCAATCAAAAGTCACCTTGGAGTGAGAAAAGACAAGTGAAAAGAAATTAAATCTAATTCCGTTTAAATTGAACTACTTGACCGTGGAGGTTCCCGAAGCTCGAACATGGCTCTCTCGAGGTTAATGCCCAACTAAGTTTAGGAAAAATCAACCGGACTCTCGTCCTATAATCGATTACCTAAAACTTGCTTTACGAACTGAATCCCGCTATTGGATTTGACTCCAATCCGGGAGATTTACGTCATCCTCTCTCGAGGGGTGCGTGCAACTCTCTTTACCCTTGAGTGATCAATTCATACTTTGAGCCTCTCGGCTAACTAAGTATGAAAACATAAGCGACAACCATATATCGAAAATATGGCCTCACTAATTATAAATCAAGGGTAATTCAAGTGTTTGTAAAAACGGAAAAAGAAAACTTTAGAGAATCATAACTTGTCTAACTCATCCTCGGATCATTTTGATCGAGTACTAATGAGGATTAGTTAATCATGGTGGAGGGGGAAGAGAAAGAAAAATAAAAATGCATAATAAGAAAATTTAACTAAGTAAGGAGGAGACAAAATCAAGAGAACAAACTAATTTTTATTTAAATGAAAACTATTACAAGTCTTAAGAGAAGAGATTGCAAGCTAGGAAAAACAAAGTTACAAACTTAAACTAGGCAATTGCATTGAAAGAAAGCTAGTACATTGCATGAGAAAAAGAAGAGAACATGAAAGGAAAGAAACATGAACATGAACATGAACATGAAAGTAAAAAATACTCAGGATTCGCTCCAGCAGCACCTCCCCCACTTCAAAATTCTGAACCTTGGACTCAAGGAGAACCTCTGAATTTATAGGAAAAAATTTCAGATTACACGCCCTTGGTCACGGGCGTGACCAAGGGCGTGATTGCACTATTCACATTGGATCCGACAGCGGCGTGGGCTTTCTGGACGGCGCGGCGAAAAATGACATGTCATGGGCGTGATATGTCGGGTCACGGCCGTGACTTTGGACGGCCGCATTAAAATGCAGCGTGGGCTCGAATTCGGCACGGCGGCAGAGCAGGGATCACGCTGGAAAGTCACGGCCGTGACAAGTGGGTCACGGGCGTGACTTAGGTTGACTTCTCGACAGCATCTCCACGTCTCGACGGCGGCTCCACGTGGAAGATTCTAAGTTTACACGCCCTTGGTCACGGGCGTGACTTTGGGTCACGGGCGTGACCTGGGGCGTGACTTGGTGTGGGCTAGTTCAAACAGCGTGGCATCGATTCTGGACTGATCTTCAGGTTACATGCCCTTGGTCACGGGCGTGACCGAGGGCGTGACATGCCATTTTTCCCGATTTGTCCCAAAATTCTGCAAAAATTGAAATTAAGCTAAGTTAGAATCAAAATTACAAAAAGAACTACTTATAACCTAAAATTGACATAAAAAGGAAAATTCTTATTAAATATTTACAAAATTTTCTATTAAAAAGTTATAAAAATACTACTTATCAAATACCCCCATACTTGAGGTTTTGCTATTCCAGAGCAAAAGTGTGAGACATAATTTATAAGACATCCTTAAAAATTTTTAATTTAAAACTAAAATTTCATTTAACCAAAAGTTAAGTTAAGAGTAAATTCAAGGGGGAGTTAAATCCTAAATTATGATGATGATTTGAAAAGAGGGAAAAATGTTTAGGCAAGAACTTCTCAAGAAAATTAAGTAGTTTGACAAAATTGTAGAAATTATAAAACTAAATTAAATTAAAATTATAAGAACTCTATCTTAAAAGAATCTAAAGGAAAAGTAAATTACTAAAAATTGCTCTCTCCATAATTTTCAACTAAAACTAGAACAATGATAATTGGCTAAGGGGGATTTCATAAAATTTGGCATAAGAAGAGAAATTTTTGAATGGAGGAAATGGAATTTATCATGAAATTTCCTCTTTTTTTTCTCTTCTAATAAAAACCCAAAATGTATATGGTTTAGGAGTAATGAATTTTATCCCCTTACTCCATGCCATATAATCTTTTCAAATATTTTGGGTGTATATGTTTTGGGGAATAATGAATTTTATCCTCTTATTCCCATGACATATGATCTTTTAAAGTTCATTTTTTTATATGCCACAAAGGGGGTAAGGAAGGGAAATAAATCTAGCTAGCTTTAAATTATATTGAGAGCAAATTCTAGTAACATTAAATTTCCTAAGATCTAAAAAGTTAGAAGAAAATATAATTGAAATCTAAAGAGGTTTAGGAAATTCACTACAAAATGAAGCCATTTAAAAATAAAAAGAGAAGTCATGCTAACAAAATTCTCTAATCAATTTAAAATCATAAGATGATTCTTAAATCAAGATTACCTCAAATTTAAAATTAACAAACTATGATAAGCAAAATTTTAGCCAATTAAAAACTTAAACATGCTTATAAACATTCTCAACTAGATTTCTAAGAAATCACAAAAACAACAAGGAGGGATATAAGAATTTTTGGAATTTTTGATATTATCTTTTTTTTTTGAATTTTTGATATTATCTTTTTTTTTTGAATTTTTGATATTATCTTTTTTTTTTTAATTTTTGAATTTTTCTCATTAAAAACTATTTACAAAGAAAGGAAACTAGCTTTAAAACTTAACAATTTTTGTAAGTCTTGGACTTCCCAAGGGCTACCCGGTGAAGGGTTCGCAAGGTACTAGGAGGTGTGATGGGATGAAATCCCAAACGTCCTTTTCCAAGATTTAAATTTTCGATTTTCTAATTTTTTTTGAGTTTTTGGATTTTACAAGTGCTTAAATAAAGGAAATCATAGAAACAAAATTAAAATTTTCTTTTTGTTGTTTTTTTTTTCATTTTTTTTTTGAAAATTTTCTTTTTAAAACTATTTACAAATATTTACAAAGGGCTATTTACACCTCCATACTTAAATTTAAACATTGTCCCCAATGTTTAAAAATAAGTATGAAGTAAGAAAAGGTAAAAAGAAATGCAAAAACGAAAGAAGAGAAGGAAAAAGGGCTTCCCTGATTTTTTTGAAGCTTTTGTGGGGAAGCCGCGATTACCTGCAAAAGTTGTTAAAGAAGAAAAGAAAAGACAAGAGAAAATAACAAAAGATAACTTTGGGGTGCCTCCCAACAGCGCTTTGTTTAAGGTCGCGTAGCTTGACCCACTTGCCAATCATGTTATATTATGAAGAAATATCGCATCACTCTTGTCATTAGGTAAGTCTCCTGGAAGATACAATTTAAGGAGGTGCCCGTTAACTTTGAAGGAACCTTTTTCCGGGTGGGAAATTAGAATTGTCCCATAGGACCAAACCTCTTTAACAATAAAAGGTCCGGACCATCGAGATTTCAGCTTTCCCGGAAAAAGGCGAAGACGAGAATTATAAAGGAGGACGAGGTCGCCCGGTGAAAAAGTTTTTGGAAATTTTATATGTTTTTCGTGATAAAACTTTGTTCGATCCTTATATAATTTGTTACTCTCATACGCATTCGCTCTCCACTCATCTAATTCGTTCATTTGAAATTTTCTTTGTTCGCCCGCTAAAGTAGAATCAAGATTTAAAAATTTAAGCGCCCAAAATGCGCGGTGTTCTAATTCGACCGGAAGGTGGCAAGCCTTTCCATAGACCATTCGATATGGTGTACAACCAATAGAGGTCTTGTACGCCGTTCGATAGGCCCATAGTGCGTCATCGAGCTTTATTGCCCAATCCTTCCGATTAATAGAAACTGTTTTTTCTAAAATCCGTTTTAATTCTCGATTAAAAACTTTGACTTGGCCGCTCGTTTGTGGGTGGTAGGCAGTGGATAATTTGTGTGTGACACCATATTTTGCTAAGATTTTTGTGAATTGAGTATTGCAAAAATGGGTGCCCCGATCACTCACAATAGCGCGCGGAGTGCCAAATCGAGAGAATAATTTTTTAAAAAATTAACGACGACTCGCGCATCGTTGGTGGGGAGAGCTTGCGCTTCCGCCCACCTCGACACGTAGTCGACCGCCACTAAAATATACTTATTTGAAAACGAAGGAGGGAGAGGACCAACGAAATCAATGCCCCAAAGATCGAAAATGTCGCATTCTAAGAAAATGTTTTGGGGCATCTCATCCCGGCGGGAGATGTTCCCCGACCGCTGGCAGCTGTCGCAAGTACTCACAAGGGTGTGAGCATCTTTGAAGAGCGCGGGCCAATAAAAGCCCGCCTCCAGTGCCTTCCTCGCGGTTCGGTTTGAATGATAGTGACCACCGGTGGGTCCCTCATGACAATGATGTAAAATTTTAAAGCCTTCCTCACTTGAAACACATCTTCTCACAATCTGGTCTGCGCATACTCGGAATAAAAAGGGGTTCTCCCAAAAGTAATTCTTTAAATCAGAAAAGAATTTCTTCTTTTGCTGACTCGAGAATTCTTTTGGCAGGACCCGGGCTACTAAATAGTTAGCCAAATCCGCAAACCATGGGGTAAAAGATGAATTAAAATTTTCGAGAGCTAGGAGGCACTCTTCGGGAAATTTATCGTTGATGTCGGCCTCTATTAATGCTTCCGAGGAGGGATTTTCTAAACGAGAAAGGTGATCGGCCGCCAAGTTTTCGGCTCCTCTTTTGTCCCGGATCTCTAAGTCAAACTCCTGCAAGAGGAGGATCCATCGCAAAAGACGAGGCTTGGCGTCCGATTTGCTTAAAAGATACCTAAGTGCGGAGTGATCCGTGAAGACGATAACTTTCGAGAGGGTGATTTATGACCTAAACTTATCGAAGGCAAAAATGATCGCTAGAAGCTCCTTTTCGGTAGTGGTGTAATTCGCTTGTGCCGACGTGAGTGTTTTGCTCGCATAATAAATAGGGTGGAAATACTTACTCACTCGTTGGCCTAAAACGGCACCAACCGCAATGTCACTCGCGTCGCACATGATTTCAAAAGGGAGCGACCAATCCGGCGCGACTAGAATCGGGGAGTTTATAAGTTTTTCTTTGATAAGTTTAAAGGCCAAATGGCATTCATCGCTGAAAATAAATGAGGATTCCTTTTCAAGAAGATGGGTTAACGGCTTTGTGATTTTGGAAAAATTTTGTATAAAGCGCCGATAGAACCCTACGTGCCCTAGGAAACTACGAATAGCTTTTACGTTTGTTGGAGGGGGGAGTTTTTCAATCACTTCAATCTTGGCCCTATCGACCTCGATCCCCATGCCCGAAATTTTATGACCAAGGACTAATCCTTCCTTGACCATAAAATGGCATTTCTCCCAATTAAGTGCTAAATTCGTTTCCTCGCATCGCTGCAACACGCGCTCAAGATTTTTTAAACAATTTTTAAATGAGTTTCCGAATACGGAAAAGTCGTCCATAAACACTTCCATCACCTCCTCTACTAACTCATCAAATATCGCCAGCATACATCTTTGAAATGTAGCTGGTGCGTTTCAAAGACCAAATGGCATCCTTCGATAAGCGAAGGTGCCAAAGGGACAAGTGAAAGTGGTTTTCTCTTGGTCGTCGGGCGAAATTGGGATTTGAAAATATCCCGACAAACCATCGAGAAAACAGTAGTAGGAGTGACCTGAAAGACGCTCTAAGATTT
The DNA here is from genome assembly GCA_033032865.1 of Dactylorhiza incarnata. NCBI lineage: Eukaryota > Viridiplantae > Streptophyta > Magnoliopsida > Asparagales > Orchidaceae > Dactylorhiza > Dactylorhiza incarnata. The sequence goes on from JAWHQI010000005.1 coordinate 18,956,177, forward strand.
GATCAATAAACGGTAGAGGGAAGTGATCCTTACAGGTGGCATCATTTAGTTTTCGGTAATCGATGCACATCCGCCAACCCGTAACAGTACGGGTTGGGATCAACTCGTTATTCTCGTTAGCTACTACCGTAACGCCTCCTTTCTTTGGTACGACTTGTACTGGGCTAACCCAAGTACTATCCGATATCGGGTAGATAATTCCCGCGTCTAATAGTTTGATCACTTCGGCCTTAACGACTTCTTTCATGTTAGGGTTTAGCCGCCGTTGAGGCTGGACCGAATTTCGGGAATTATCTTCGAGAAAGATTTTATGGGTGCAGAAGGAAGGGTTTATACCCTTAATATCCGAAATTTGCCACGCAATTGCGTGGCGGTGCTTTCTTAAGACAATAGCTAACTCAGAAATTTCCGAGTTGCTAAGTTCGGATGAAACGATTACGGGTAGCTTCGACTGTTTTTCTAAAAATAAATACTTAAGGTGAGGGGGGAGTTGCTTTAGTTCTAAAATGGGTGGCTCTTCATAAGAAGTTTTGATTTTCAATTTTTCTAAAAATAGTGGTTCGGGTGGTGTGAAACGAGTGACTTCTTTTTCTTCCAGACAAAAGAGCTCGGCGAGCTCGGACTCGTGACTCGAGGTGGATACTAACTCGGGAGGTGAATCGAATTCCCAACACTCTTCCAAGTAAAAACACGAATCGTCGTTTTCTAATGTGTTCTGCATCGAGGAATTTATGCCGAAAGAAACTTCATCGTCTCCAACCCGTAGGAGGAGCGTTCCGTTACTTACGTCAATAATGGCGCGGGAGGTGGCAAGGAAGGGGCGGCCGAGTATAAGGGGTACTTCGGCATCCTCTTCGATGTCAAGAATGACAAAGTCCACCGGGAAGATGAACTTGTCGACCTTGACGAGCACGTCCTCCACTATTCCTACCGGATATTTTAAAGAGCGATCCGCTAATTGAATACTCATTCGAGTGGGGCTTGGATTTCCTAGACCTAGCTTCTTAAATAGTGAAAAAGGCATGAGATTGATACTTGCTCCCAGATCCGCTAAAGCGTGTTTTACTAAAGAATTGCCAAATAAACACGGGATGGAGAACCGTCCCGGGTCATTCACTTTTCTAGGCAATTTGTTGAGTACAACCGCGGAGCATTCTGCGTTCAAAGAAATATGCGAAATATCTTCTAATTTTTTCTTATTGGAGAGCAACTCCTTAAGATATTTCACATATTTAGGCATTTGAGAGATAGCCTCGCAGAAGGGTACATTCATGTGAATTTGCTTTAAGATATCTAAAAACTTTTTATAATTCTTTTCGGCGCTTTCACTTTTAAACTTAGATGGATACAGAATATTAGAAGTAGAAGCGCGCGGAGCTAACGTAGCAGGTAAATTCGAAGATAAAATAGGAGGAGGAGGAGGGGAGGAAGTTACCATGGGTTCGTCCTGTTTTGAAACCACCTCCTTCCCGCTTCGGAGTGTAATCGCGTTTGCGCTCTCTCTTGGGTTTGGCTCCGTGTTTCCCGGAAGGGCTCCTTGCGGGCGCTCGGAGATTATCTTTGCTAGCTGGCCCACTTGGTTCTCTAAATTTTTGATCGATCCGGTGAGGTTCCGGATGTTTGCTTCATTTGTAGCAACATATTTTGCAAAAACCTCTTCAAGCGGAGAGGGCTTTTACTATTGCGGTGGAAAACCGGGTGGATTAAAATTTGGAGGGGGAGTTAAATTAAGAAGTTGATTTGGAGGCTGATTTGAATTTAAGAGATGCTGAGCATTTCCTTGATTGCTCCATGAGAAATTCGGATGATTCCTATAACCCGCATTGTAGGTGTTATTATACGGAGCGGTGTTCGGGTTATAGGAAGGCCGAGATGGATTTCCCATGTAATCAACTTGCTCTTCAATTAAAACATTATAAGCCCAAGGAGGAGTGGCGGAGGAAGTAGACATCTCCGCCACTTGCTTTGTTAAGCGCTCAACTTGTAAAGCCAAATTCGCGTTTGCGTCTATTTCAAAAATTCCGGCCGGCTTATTAGGCCGCGCTCAGGGCATGTTCCATTGGTACGCATTTGTGGCCATCTCTTCGAAAAGCTCTTGAGCGGCGACCGGGGTTTTATTATTTAATGTCCCCCCGGCGGCCGCATCAATTATTTGCCTCGTTTGGAGATTTAAGCCATTAAAAAATATTTGCACTTGTTTCCAAGTGGCAAGTGCGTGGTGAGGGCATCGACGCAAAAGCTCCTTGAAGCGCTCCCATGTATCATAGAGAGTCTCCGAGTCGATTTGCATGAATGACGCAATATCCGTGCGCAATTTAGCGGTCTTTGAAGGCGGGAAATATTTATTAAGAAATTTTTCCGCCATTTCGGCCCATGTAGTGATGGATCCCCTAGGTAGGGAGCCCAGCCACTACTTGGCCTTAGACCGCAAAGAAAAAGGAAAAAGACGTAATCGAATGGCGTCATCGGTGACGCCATTGATCTTAAAAGTGTCGCAAATTTCAAGAAACTAAGAGATATGTGAATTTGGATCCTCGTCCGGTTGACCATCAAAGGTCACCGATTGTTGCACCATTTGTATGATGCTGGACTTGATCTCAAAATTATTGTTCGCCACCGTGGGGCGAACAATACTCGATTGTGTGCCTTCCAAATTTGGCCGCGCATAATAGGACATGGTCCGTTGCGCGTCCTCATTAGGATTTGGCTCGTTAAGATTAGGAGGATTAAGATTATGATCCATATTTGCTGCGTTAGTGTCCCCGATCGATTCTTCGGATTCTATTTGATTTCCCTGATCACGAGAATGGCGGTGCCTCAAAAGGGTTCGCTCGATCTCCGGATCAAAAGGAAGAATCGAAGTGCTACCTCGGGTCATACACTAAAAAGAGAAGAAAGGAAGAAGAAAAACTAAATTTTTTTTTCTTTTTGAAATTTATAAAAAGCAAAATAAAATAAAAAGAAGCATGATAAAATTAATAGCTATCCTCTTTTCAAAATATCTTCGCAAAGTCCCCGGCAACGGCGCCAAAAACTTGATAATAAAAATTGGGGTTTTGAAATTTAGTGAAGGGTTGAGATTTTCTCCAAAACTATATCCGATAAAGGCAAGCGTACCTTATCGTCTATAGTATAGGATATTAAGAAATACCAAGGTCGTATTCCACGGGGCGTGTTGATTACTTCTACTTTGAGGAAAGTCGCTATTATCTTATCTAATGATATTTTGGGGTTTTGGTTACTTAGCTAGAAAAAGAGAAATTGCAAGCTAAATTAAGGGTTTAGATGATGATAAAAGAGGCTAGTACTCAATCAAAAGTCACCTTGGAGTGAGAAAAGACAAGTGAAAAGAAATTAAATCTAATTCCGTTTAAATTGAACTACTTGACCGTGGAGGTTCCCGAAGCTCGAACATGCCTCTCTCGAGGTTAATGCCCAACTAAGTTTAGGAAAAATCAACCGGACTCTCGTCCTATAATCAATTACCTAAAACTTGCTTTACAAAGTGAACCCCGCTATTAGATTTGACTCCAATCCGGGAGATTTACGTCATCCTCTCTCGAGGGGTGCGTGCAACTCTCTTTACCCTTGAGTGATCAATTCATACTTTGAGCCTCTCGGCTAACTAAGTATGAAAACATAAGCGACAACCATATATCGAAAATATGGCCTCACTAATTATAAATCAAGGGTAATTCAAGTGTTTGTAAAAACGGAAAAAGAAAACTTTAGAGAATCATAACTTGTCTAACTCATCCTCGGATCATTTTGATCGAGTACTAATGAGGATTAATTAATCATGGTGGAGGGGGAAGAGAAATAAAAATAAAAATGCATAATATGAAAATTTAACTAAGTAAGGAGGAGACAAAATCAAGAGAACAAACTAATTTTTATTTAAATGAAAACTATTACAAGTCTTAAGAGAAGAGATTGCAAGCTAGGAAAAACAAAGTTACAAACTTAAACTAGGCTATTGCATTGAAAGAAAGCTAGTACATTGCATGAGAAAAAGAAGAGAACATGAAAGGAAAGAAACATGAACATGAACATGAAAGTGAAAAATACTCAGGATTCGCTCCAGCAACACCTCCCCCACTCCAAAATTCTGAACCCTGGACTCAAGGAGAACCTCTGAATTTATAGGAAAAAATTTCAGATTACACGCCCTTGGTCACGGGCGTGACCAAGGGCGTGACTGCACTATTCACATCGGATCCGACAGCGGCGTGGGCTTTCTGGACGGCGCGGCGAAAAATGACATGTCACGGGCGTGACATGTCGAGTCACGGCCGTAACTTTGGACGGCCGCATTAAAATGCGGCGTGGGTAGGAATTCGGCGCGGCGGCAGAGCAAGGATCACGCTGGAAAGTCACGACCATGACAAGTGGGTCACGGGCGTGACTTAGGTTGACTTCTCGACAGCATCTCCACGTCTCGACGGCGGCTCCACGTGGAAGATTCTAAGTTTACACGCCCTTGGTCAAGGGCGTGACTTTGGGTCACGGGCGTGACCTGGGGCGTGACTTGGTGTGGGCTAGTTCAAACAGCGTGGCATCGATTCTGGACTGATCTTCAGGTTACACGCCCTTGGTCACGGGTGAAAGTGGAGGTTAGATATTAAGTTACTCTAGAGGGGGGGGGGGGGTGAATAGAGTATTGAAACTTTTCCTTAGTTTTTATAGCGGAATTAAAATAGTATTATATATAAGTGTAAGCAGTGTGAGAATTATATAAACAGAAAAATTAAGTAAATGTAATCACAAAACAAACAGCACAAGCACAGAAAATAATCAAACACAGAAGACACAAGGAGCTATAGTAGTTCCCCAATAAATCTGGGTACGTCTACTCTTCTACCACCTTTGGTAGGAATCCACTAGGAGGTTGTTGATAAGGTGCCCTCACACCAGGTGAGCTGTTGATAAGGTGCTCTAACCAAACTGCAGGTTTTTGAAAAGGTGCCCTGTCACCGAGATTAAATTTTGAAGGGAGTTATAACCCTGTACAAGATGGGAAGGAAAAAGTTTATAGTGTTCTTCTCTGTCAAGATGCTGAGACAAGACTTTAGTGGATGTTGTTGTAAAGCTCCCCCTGTCAGATTGAAGTGTTTGACAGAAAATGAAGAAGCTTTCTCTTGAAAACTAAGATCTCCTGTAGCAGATTGATCTGGAAGAACAGGTTCTTCAGATTGCTTGTTGCTCTTTTAGAAGATCTGAATTTGCAGCAGATTCTGAGTGAATGCTCTTGAGGATGATGTTCTCAGAAGTTTTTTTGTTTGCTGCTTGTAGAAGAAGATGAAGAAAATACTTTTCGAGATGTCTGTCTATATCTTCTTCTTCTTTTTATGCTGTATATATATATATCCTTTTTATTCTGTAATAGAACGACGTTTGAATTCTATCGACTCAAACGATTTTGGCAGGTCCTTTTATTTTTGACTGTGAAAAGATTCCTTTTCATTAATTGTCAACGACTATTGCTGCCTTGGAAAAAGGAAAGAAGGGAATATATTAACTGAGTTTAATATCCTTCCTTATCTGTCAGAATATGTCCAAGGATATTAAATAGATCCGTTATATTCGTCGTTTTGCTGTTAGGACAAATAGAATATAGTTGATAACAAAACTGGGCTTTAATAAATGATCTGTCGAACGCTGGCTATAATCTGTCGAGCGCCGTCCAGAAGATGTTGAACGCTGGCTGGAAAATGTTGAGCGCTGTCCAGAATATGTTGAACGCTGGCTGGAAAATGTCGAGCGCTGTCAACAAAAACTGTCGAACGCTGGGAGCCATCTGTCGAGCACTGCTAACAAAAACTGTCGAACGCTGGGAGCCATCTGTCGAGCACTGCTAGCCATTTGTCGAACACTGATCAGAGAATGTCGACTGCTGGAACTGGCTGTAATACTTCAGTCTGCTGAGAACAATTTGTCGAACGATGCTAGACATTCGTCGAACGCCACTTGCCATTTGTCGAACGCTGCTAGCCATTTGTTGAGCGCTGGGAACCTTAGATTTAATCTTAAGTTCTAGCTAATTTATCAGCCTACAGACTTGACCCTTAAACTATACAATGGGGTCAACTGATCCTAATCAGTACATAGTGATCCTAGCCCAAAATAGTAAAAGGGTTGTTCCAACAATCTCCCCCTATTTGGGTTAGGATACTATTTGACAAGAAAAATTAAATAGATACAGCAGAAAGTATATTCAACAGAGCAACAATGAAATGAAATATATCTGATAGATTTAAATAGATCATCAGATAAGATAAAAATAAATGCTCTGAGTTTAGAAACTTTACATTCATAACCGAGCAATTTATTTAAGGCTTTTTGTCCTGAGAAGGTGGCTTGAATATGATTTTCCTGTTGGGGTCTTCTGATTTCTTTTTGCTGATAAACAAATCTTGAGCACCAATGATTTTCTGTTCTTTGACATGAGTGATAAATGCTTCTGGGTGCATATCAATATATTCCTCAGTATTGAATGCTTTAACTGTTTTGTATTTTTCAAGTTCTTTTCTTCTGTATTCTGACATGGTTGAGAAACTTGAGAAGTCTTTGCCTTCTGCTTTAGCCTTTTTAATCTGTGCATATGTAATTGTTTCTTTCAGTCTTGCCATTTGACAGATTTTCTCTTCTTCTGGATCTGGAAAGTAATAAATATCTTCTGAATCGTTTTTGTCTTGAGTGACCTTTTGAGGCACTCTATCTCTGTGAAGAGATCCATCAGAAATGTGAAGTTTGTATTCTGAAGATATTTGAGAAGAAGAAAAGGTTTGACTTATTTGAAAGATAGGAGCTGATTTCTTAGAGGAAGGAGCACTGGCTGATCCAGAGTCTTGAGAACCACTAGAACTACCAGGTCTCCCTGAATGTTGAGAGCTTGGCTTCTGAGAGGAAGATGATAAACCTGCTGATCCTGTTGCACCAGCTGCTGGAGGAGGAGGAGGAGGATGATTTGCTTGACTGGTTTGTCAGGGATGTAGTCAGTCTTCTTGAATTTCTTCCTCCTATTGTTCTCATTTCTGGAGAGCTTCATCCAGTGAGGAGTTTTCTCATCAAGAGGGACATTATACAAAATGTACAGAGGAATGTCATTATTTGGATTTGGGGGCTTGGGAGCAGCCTTTGACTTAGCTATTCTTTTCTTTCTTTTCTTTGAAAGTGTATCATCAGAATCACTGTTGTCATCATCATCATCAGAGTCAGAAGATGAGATTGGCTTATTGTATAGATCATCAATTCTCTTGATTGCTTCACGAGCCTTTAATCTTTCTTCTTCAGCTTTGTCAAACTCTGCATCTGCTTCACTCCAGATTTCATCAAAGCTTGGCATTGGTTCTTCATTCCATACAGGAATTGGAGGTGAAGAAGTAATTTGTGGGGCTGTTGTATCATCAAGGAATTTTGCAAGATCATCTTCATATTCTGCAGAATGATCCTTTATTTGAATGTCTTGAACAGTGGATGAAGGAATAGAGGATATGTAATTTTGTATGATATCAGAATGAGTTTTCTGAGGAAGGCAAATCAGAGACTTTGATAGATCCTCTATGTATACCTTTGGTGATACCCTTGAAGTATATGTGACATCAAATTTTGATAATAAGCTATATAGATCACAGGATGGATGAATGCATATATTATTTATTTCTTCTATAACTTGTGTATCTGAATCAATTATATCTGTATCAAAAATTGTAACTTCTGTATCTTCTTCTGGATTTTCTTCTATTTCTGGAGCTTCTTCATAGGACATCTCCCCCTGCCTAGCTTCAGGACAGCCTGAAGCTAGGCCCCTAGTAGAAGGGACAGCAGTGGAGGAGGGAAGAGAAGCTATCTTAACAGATAAAGTAGAAAGTGCCTGAAGAACTGGAGCAAGTTTTGCATCCAGGAGCTGGCTCATTTTTGGAAGGATAAGATCAAAAACTTGATCAGCAATAGAGGAGAGGTTGAGGGATGGATAATCTGGTGGATGGCTAGTGGATGGTTGTGAAGTGGATGGAGATGATATTGGAGGAATGATATTGCTGATGTTGGTGGTATGTGTGGAAATGTCTAGATGGATTGGACTAGAAGAATGAATAGGTGAATGATATTCATTGTGTATTGGAGAGGGAGGTGTGGTAGGTAGTGGTTCTAAAGATAGGGGTGGAGGTGGAGCATCACTGATGTGGGCAGTTGAGAGTGGAATATCATTGATGGGTGATATTGCTGTTGAAGGAGGGGATGAAGAATGAGAATGTGCAGGAGATTGTTGAGCAGGTGGAGAGAGGATATGAGAGGAAGGAGGAACTGAGGAAGGATCTTCTAGAAGGGTAGAGGGAGTGACTTGATCAGTCCTTGTGTCCTCAGAAGCTTTCCTTTTTCTGGAGGCCTCAGCTCCTGTATTCTTCTTGGGAATCACTCTATCCCATTTAGCAAAGAGTGCTGAGGTCAGCATCTTGCTGGCATTTATTGTTACTTTTGGTGACAGCAGAAGCTCTGGATGCCTTTCCTGCAGAAAAATTCCTAAAATTCTTCCAAAGCATACATTCTCTGTAGAGTTTTTCTTTTTAATTAGGTCAAAAAGAATTGATCCCCAGCTGACTTTCTTCTTCTCCATTAAGGCCACCATTAACAGAAATTGGTGCCTACTGATATAGTCATGCCCAGAAGTCTTGCTCAGTAAGACTTTTCCAACAATATCTGCTAAGAACTTGTAGTCCTGAGACATTCTTTTTCAGAATGTGGCCAGGGTTTCCAGTCAAATGGCCCATTTTGACTAAAGCTTCATCAAATTCATTTGAGCTTATGCCTAACTCATCTTCACCATTTTCAAGACCAAAGATTTCAGAAAGGATGGTGGGAGAGAGAGAGACATGATGACCTGAGATTGTTCCCGACAAGCTTTCATCGACTGGTTTTGCAGTGAAAACCCATTCTTTTATCTCTGCAACAGCTATCTTCTGCCTGGTGCTTAGAAACTTCCTTAGTTGTTGTTCATCCAGCATTTGAAGAATATCCTTGAAGATTTGGTCTGACTGTGCAAACGAGTCCATGTCAATGTCAAAACCTGCATCAAACTTCATTAGGTGAAGAGAGGCCTGAGGAATCGCCATTGTTCCTACAAAGAAAGTTGAAGATCAAGTGCAGAGGGGAACTGGAGGGAAATACGATTTCTGTAGGCGCAAAGCTTAGAATAAGATAAAATAAGTGTTATATAGTCGAGAAAATAGGGAGGAGAATTCGAGGAGCGCTGTTCGGCAAAACCTAATTAAATCTGAAGTCGAACCGGCTTTAAAATTTTGTCGGACAGTGCAAAAAAAATCTTTTTCGTCGACCGCCGTTCGACAAATGAGATTTTCTTCACTGACTCTGAATATGAAGGTTTTTGTCGACCATCGTTCGACGAATAAAAATTTGTCGTTCTTCGTTCGACAAAAATTTTGGATGAGATAGAAAATATAATTTTCAACAAATTGAGTCTCCATCTATCATTCCCAATTGATTCATAAAGAAGATATGTTTCTTTTCATCCAAGGGTTTGGTGAAAATATCTGCTCTTTGTAAATCAATGGAGATGAACTGTAGGCAAATTTTATTTTTATCCACATTATCTCTGATAAAGTGGTGCCTTATTTCTATGTGTTTAGTCCTACTATGGAGAACTGGATTTTGTGCTATAGCTATTGCACTAGTATTGTCACAAAATATGATTGATTGATTTAAGTTGATTCCATAGTCTAGAAGTTGATTTTGTATCCATAGAATTTGTGAGCAGCAACTGCCTGCAACAATATATTCTGCCTCAGCTGTTGATGTGGACACAGTTGTTTGCTTCTTACAAAACCAAGACACAAGCCTATCACCAAGAAACTGACAAGTTCCTGATGTGCTTTTTCTGTCTACTCTGCATCCAGCATAATCTGAGTCTGAGAATCCAGTTAATTCAAATTCAGATGCTGTTGGATACCAGAGACCTAGATTAGGACAGCCCTTTATATATCTTAAAATTCTTTTTAATAAAGATAGATGAGATTCTTTAGGGTTAACTTGAAACCTAGCACAAATACAGGTAGCAAACATTATATCAGGCCTACTAGCTGTCAAATATAGTAATGAGCCAACAATTGCTCTATACATTTTCTGATCAACAGGTTTCCCTGATTCATCAGCATTGATGACAGCATTAGAGGCCATGGGTGTTTTCATGGGAGAGGAATCAGACATTCCAAACCTTTTTACTAATTCCTTAGCATACTTGGATTGTGAAATGAAAATTCCTGATGAGGTTTGCTTCACTTGAAGACCAAGAAAGTATGATAATTCACCCATGCTACTCATTTCAAATTTAGATTGCATAAGTTTAGAGAACTTTTTGCATAAATTTGAATCAGTAGAGCCAAAAATAATATCATCTACATATATTTGAACTAGCAATGTTTGATTTTTATGTATTCTGAAAAATAAGGTTTTGTCTACTAGGCCTCTACAGAACTTGTTTTCCAATAGAAAATTAGCTAAGGTCTCAAACCATGCCCTGGGAGCTTGTTTGAGACCATAGAGAGCTTTATTAAGCTTGAATACATAAGAAGAGTGAGTTGGAGAGATGAAACCTGGTGGTTGTTCCACATAGACTTCTTCCTTGATATCTCCATTTAGGAATGCACTTTTTACATCCATTTGATATACCTTAAATTGTTTGTATGCAGCAAATGCTAAAAATATTCTGATAGCTTAAAGTCTTGCCACAGGTGCAAATGTTTGATCATAGTCTATGCCTTCTTCCTGTGAATATCCTTGAGCTACTAGCCTTGCTTTATTTCTCACAATATTTCCTTGATCATCAAGTTTGTTCCTGAAGACCCACTTGGTGCCAATGACTGGATGGTCTCTTGGTCTTGGAACCAAATCCCAAACTTTGTTTCTTTCAAACTGGTTGAGTTCCTCTTGCATTGCAAGAATTCAATTTGGATCTGGTTCTGCATCTTTTATGGTTTCAGGTTCAACTTGTGATAGAAAGCAAGTATGCATCTGATTTTGGTGTAGTTGATGTCTTGTATGAACACCTACTGAAATATCACCAATCACTTGTGAAATTGGGTGATCTCTAACTGTGATGTGATCAACAGTTGGAGTTAATTCTGCAGTGGTATTTATTTGGGGATTTTGTTCAGTAATTGTATCCTGTGGAGGATGTTCTGCTGTTGCTTGATTCTGATAATCAACAAGATCTGGATGACCTTCTTCTTCACTATCTTCAAGGTTTTGAGCTAATGGTTGCATTGAATGTTCTGACTGTAGATTTACTTCATTAAGCTCTTCACATAGAACTGGTACCTGCAAAGCATTCTTAGTAGAAGAGTTCTTCTCCTTGTAAGACATGTTAGTTTCATCAAAGAAAACATGCATGGATTCTTCTATCTTAAGAGTGGATTTGTTAAATACCCTATATGCTTTGCTAACTATTGAATATCCTAAGAAAATTCCTTCTTCAGATTTTGGTTCAAATTTTCTAAGATATTTCTTATCATTGTTATGAACAAAACATTTACAACCAAAAATTCTGAAATAGTCAATTTTAGGTTTCTTCCCTTTAAGTAATTCATAAGGAGTTTTACCCTTAAGTTTGTGTATCAAACTTCTATTCAGAACATAGTTTGCTGTGCTAACAGCTTCTGCCCAAAAGGATAGTGGCAAATTAGCATCTGCAAGCAATGTCCTTGCTGATTCAATTAGGGTTCTATTTTTCCTTTCAACTACCCCATTCTGTTGAGGAGTTCTAGGAGCTGAGAAGCAATGCCTGATACCTTCCTTCTCACAGAATTCTTGCATAAGAAGAGACTCAAACTCAGTGCCATGATCACTTCTGATCAATGCAACTACAGTAGAGTATTCAATCTGTATGCTCTTAAGAAAGTCTGTAAGAACTTTAAAGTTATCTGACTTTTCTCTCAAAAAGAATACCCAAGTGAATCTAGAGAAGTCATCTACAATAACTAGAGTGTAAGACTTCCCTCCTAAACTCTTTATTGCTATAGGTCCAAAAAGATCCATATGTAGCAAAAATAAGATTCTAGGTGAATCACTTTTAGATAAGGATTTAAAACTGTTTTTGGTTTGCTTACCTAGCTGGCATGCCCTACATTAACCTTCTTTCTTATATGATCCTGATGGTAGACCTCTAACAAGATTATCTTTAGATAGTTTGGCAATTGTTCTAAGATTTACATGCCCTAATCTTTTATGCCATAGTTCACTAGGTTTGCTTAGCTCATTAAACAGGCAAATTTCTGATTTAGAGGAATTGAAATTTACTAAATATATATTACCCTGTCTAATACCTGATAAAACAATGACATTATCAGATGATTTGATAATGCATTCTGATTTATTAAAGGTTACCTGATAACCTTCATCACAAAACTGACTTATGCTGATGAGGTTGTGCTTCAGACCCTTCACATAGGTGACTTCCTTTAATGTTACTGCTCCAACCTTGATTTGACCAATGCCTTTGGTTTGACCATGGTTGGAGTCTCCAAAGATCACTTTGGGTCCAAGCTGTGCCTTGTAATTTTTCAGATTGGCCTTGTTTCCTGTCATGTGCTTTGAGCAGCCACTGTCCAAGTACCATTTTTGATTTAATCTTGGATGGCCGTGTACCTGCAAAGACAAAAACATAAACTAGTTGTTTTTGACCCAGACTACCTTGGGTCCTTTTGTGTTACCACAAAATTCAGAAATAAATGACATTTCAGGCTGGTCCTTATAGCCTTGTGGATGATATCTCCTTGGAGGTATTATCCATTCAGTGAAAGGATTTTTAGTTTGTTTGGAATTAAGATTTCTAGTATTTCCTGTATAGTATCTGTTCGACAAATTTGGATAAATTGGTCGACTATTGTTCATCAGATAACTATACTGAAAATCTGTTTTCAGACTTCGTCGAGCTCTGTTCGACAAATTTGAATCTTTTTGTCGATCTCTGTTCGACGAATTCTTTTGAATTCTTTTATCCTTAACAGACTTGCTTGAAATATCTTTATCTCTTTTTGCAGCTTCTTTGCCTTTAGCAGAAATAAATTTTATAGGTGAGGAGAGGATATTTCTCTTAATCAGAGATGGCTCACTTGATGAGGCACCCAGGCCCAGTTTGCTATTATTAAGTCTAGCATTGACTGTGCTTGTGATGTCCATCAGTTTGATACTTCTCCCATTTAGGGATTCTTCAAATTTCTTGGCCTCAGAAAGTTTATTCTCAATGAGAGCAATGTGTTCTCTGGAGGCAGCCAGATCTTTCTTAAGATTTGCATTTTCTTCACGCATCTTTTTCATTTCAGCTAACTTACATCTGAGTGAGATTATTTCTTTCTCAGAGTTGAGTAAGTCTGAGCAAAGGACTTTGAATTCAGCCTTGAATTCATCTGAAGTAAAATCAAAACCAGACATTACCTGATCTGCATCATTTTCTTCTTCTTCTGATTCTGAATTTTCTTCATTAGATTTGCTGGCTGAGGCATTGATTGCCATCATGCAGAAGTTCTTTTCTTCTTCATCATCACTGGAGCCTAATGAAGATTCATATTGTGACTCACTGTCTGAGTCATAAATTGCCATTAGACATTGCCTATTCTCTTTTGTTTCTTCTTCATCAGAAGAACCAGATGAAGATTCTGATTCAGATTCTGTTTCACTCCAGGATGTTGTTACAAATCCTCTTCCCTTCTTTTTGTGTGAGTGGGAGGAAGATTTGCTAGAACCTTTCCTTTCTTCCTTTTCTCTTTTTCTCTCCTTTCTGTCCTTTTTGTTTTGATTCTCTGGACATTCAGGAGCAATATGTCCTGGCTTCCTGCAACCAAAACATACAATTTCATTAGAGTGATTTTTGTCATACCTTGGCTTGTCATAGCTTCTGCATGACTTCTTCTTGAAATCTTTCTTATCCATATTATAGAATCTTTTGGCTATGAAGCTCATCAACTCCTCTTTGGTAGGAGTTGGTCCTTCTTCTTCTGCAGCCTTGAAGGCTATGCTTTTCTCCTTCTTGAGTGCTGGGGATGAGGTGGATTCTTCAGCTTCCCTACTTTTGACGAGCTGCTCATAAGATTTGAGCTTGCCCAACAAGGCTTCAGTGGTGATCTCATTTAGGCTTCTAGCTTCTTTGATTGGCCAGATTCTGGAGTCCCATGTGCTGGGAAAGCACATAAGAATTGTAACGCCCCTGATTTTCGTTAATTATTTTACGTACCCTCTGTGACGTAATTTTGGCGTAAGGGCGTTATGTCAGCTCGTCTGGTAGTGTTTCGAGTTTTAGCTTAGTTAAATCTTGTGATTTAGGTCAAGCAGGCGAGATTTCGCGTCGTTTCGAGTTAAAGTGAAGATTTTGAGTGGATATCAAGATTTTAGCTTCGGAAGGCTTTGTCCGGAGTTTGGCTCGTCGGAATTGAATTCTGACTCCGCCGTTGGATTCGTAGCACCGTTTTTCAGTTAAGGCGCGAATTTCGTAGAAACCCGAGGTGTTTTGATCGCCCTCGCAGTTTAAGTAAATTGGGGAATTTATTTATTAATTAAATAATAATTTAGGGTTATATATATAAGCCTAAAATCTCCTCCTCCTATTCATCTTCTTCCTCCCTCGATCAAATCAGCCGCCGAGCGAAAGGGCGAGTGCGGAGCTTCGAGGAGCGTTCGATCGGCGATTTCTAGGGCTGTAGTAGTCGGAATCGCGTTAGGAGAGAAGATTTGGAAAGCTCTCGGCGAGATCTTCGTTCTAGCGGTAAGCTTTTCCCGTTCTGTGGAATTTTTGGAGTTAGGGTAGTGACCTAACCCCTTCTTTCGACCCGAAAAGTTTCAGGAATCTGTGCTCGTGTGTTTTCCTAGCCGAACCATAGCTTCCGGAGCGAAGATCTTCGAGTTTGCAAGGTTAAGGCAAGTGGCTTCTTCCTCCTCCTCTTTGTTTGGTTAAATCTTGGTTTTACCTCCTGATAAATGTTTGGTGGGCTGTGGGCTCGTTTTTCGAGCGTCTTGTGTGATAGTTAGAAACCCTAAATTTTCTTCCCCGTGAAGCGTCAGGGCATTTCTCCCGAAAGACACCGTCGTTCCCTGGATTTTTAGCCGTTGATTGGTCCTTCTCGAGAAGTCTTTGAGTGTCCCGAGAAGTTGTTTTAGCCAAGTTTTCGAGAAGACCCCTCTACCTCTCGAGAAATGCTTGAGTTCTCGAGAATTCCCTTGTCCTCTCTCGAGAAATTCCTTGAGCTCTCGAGAAATCCCCTGATCTCTCTCGAGAAATTGCCTTCCTCTCGAGAAATTGCCCTCCTCTCGAGAAATCAATTTCTCATCTCTCGAGAAATCCTTGCCTTCCTCTCGAGAAATTGCCCTCCTCTCGAGAAATCAATTTCTCATCTCTCGAGAAATCCTTGCCTTCCTCTCGAGAAATTGCCCTCCTCTCGAGAAATCAATTTCTCATCTCTCGAGAAATCCTTGCCTTCCTCTCGAGAAATTGCCCTCCTCTCGAGAAATCAATTTCTCATCTCTCGAGAAATCCTTGCCTTCCTCTCGAGAAATTGCCCTCCTCTCGAGAAATCAATTTCTCATCTCTCGAGAAAGCCTTGCCCTTCTCTCGAGAAACTGCCTTCCTCTCGAGAAATGCTCCTCTCGAGAAATCCTTGAGCTCTCGAGACATTCCCCCATCTCTCGAGAAACTGCCTTCCTCTCGAGAAATGCTCCTCTCGAGAAATCCTTGAGCTCTCGAGAAGTTCCTTGTAGTTTTTCGACAAGTCCTAAATTTTGATGTGATTTTTGTGTGATTTCTGGTGGTGGGATTTCAAAATTTTGGAGACCACCGCCAGGGGCGCTGCCCCTTGGACCCCGTTAGGGGCTCTGCCCCTAAGACCCCGCCAGGGGCGCGGCCCCTTGGAACCCCGCATGGTGCGCATGTGATTTCGTTGCGATTTCCATGTTTTAATCTTTTGTCCTCTCTAGTGTACCAAGATGATTGCCAGTGTCCCTTCGGTGCTCCTGATCTTGAAACCCTCTTGGTTGTATCCTTTTACTCGTTGTGGTCTGTTAACATTTGAGTTACTCTTATGATTCATATTGATCGAGGTGTACTTTGCCTTGACCCTATTTTTTCTTAGGGCCTTCCAGTGATTATCCTTTCGGGTTGCGTCCCGTGTTTAAATAAAATTTAAGTAATAAGAACTACTGTCTTTAGCCCTTCAAAGTAGTTGTGTTTGGGGGACAGTGAGGGAAAATGTTATAGCCTTGCACGGTAGTCGTGTTTGGGTGGTTGGGTCTAGTGGTACCCCCACCTGCTTTTGGGCTTGGGGTAGCGGAGGTAGTTAACCGCTCCCGTATAATTTGAGCTGATCAGTCTCTTTAATCGATGAAACTAAATAAATGAACATGTTTGTTCCTCTTTTGGTATATAGTGCACTTGATGCTTGTTGGTTCTTTGTTTGGGGCTCTCTTTCGGTAACTTTGGCTTGGGTTGGTACCCCTTATGCCTTGCTTGTTTTTCTGCTAGATTTCTGCCACTTGTAATCCCTTGCTGAGGCGTTCTTTGTTTTATTGAATGCCTCAGGTTCAGAGCCGTAACGGCTAGTGGTGTAGCCTGAAGTTCAGAGTTTTAGTAGCTGTTCACCCCGCTGCTGCGAGGTAGTTGTTTTTAGTTACTTCTTGTGCTCAGACATACTAGTTGGTGCCAATGGGTTAGTGTCATGTTGTTGACGCCCATTGTGCCCCTTTCTATACTTTATAGATTATTTGCCAGATTATGCCACTACTTTTAGATCTTGTGTATCTTACCCTCTGGGAATGATTTATGCTAGGTGCATTATAGTTATAAAATGATTTTTCTTCATCCTCATTGCATTCTTTCTAACTGAAACCCTTAACTTTAAAGTCGACTAAAGGTATTTTCTACTCTTACAGTACGCCTAGTTATGTGCATATCATTTATTTCATGCTCCGTCGTTTGCATACATGTAGGACTTTAAGTAAACTAAATTAAGTACATTCCGCTGCAATTATATATACTTTCTCGGTGGACTAGTTGATCCACGAACTGAGAGACACAGTTCTTATCTCAAAACCCCTGATAAATGATTTCAAATGATAACTTATCATATAATCAAGTTTGTTTAGTTAAGTAATAGGTTCCCGCCTGAGCGTCTACAGTTGTCTCCTGTATGACGTGGCATCATGACGTGTATTTTCTCTTACTCTGATATTCTTAAATTCGGAGAAAATGCGGGTTGTGACAAGAATTTTGTCATTGATCTCTATGAGTGAGATCACTTTGTCCAGAGACTTCAGCTCATTTATTATGAGGCTGAGCCTATTGTACATATCAGCAACATTTTCTGATTCTCCCTTCTTGAAGTGCTCATATTGAGAGATCAGGTGAGATCTTCTATCTTTCCTTTCATCTGCTGAGCCTGCCACCATGTTGTTGAGAGATTCCCAGATTTCTTTTGCTGAGGTGCACTCAACTACTTTCTGGAATATGTCATCTGACATAGTTAGGGCTAGAATGTTCATGGCCTTTGCATCTGCATTTCTCTGCTTCTTCTGAGCCTCAGTCCACTCAGGAGGTGGAACAGCAGTGTTGTCTGTTGTTGCAGTAGTACTAGTTGTTGCTATAGGTGCTGGAGGTCCTGTAAGAATAACATTGAAAATCTCCTCATCAATAGAGTTCATATAAAGCCTAATCCTTGCTTTCCATAGTGCAAACTTACTGAGATTGCACATAGGAGGTCTTGTGCTAGAATATTCCTTGTTTTGTGCCATGAGTTTTAAATGATATAAAATTCTTAAATAAAGAAGCTCTTAGACAAATTAAGATCTGGTTGATCTTTGTGATTCAGATGTTAGTCTGTAAAGAATCAACCTACCTCTGATACCAATTGAAAGTGGAGGTTAGATCTTAAGTTACTCTAGAGGGGGTTGGGGGGTGAATAGAGTATTAAAACTTTTCCTTAGTTTTTATAGCGGAATTAAAATAGTATTATATATAAGTGTAAGCAGTGTGAGAATTATATAAACAGAAAAATTAAGTAAATGTAATCACAAAACAAACAGCACAAGCACAGAAAATAATCAAACACAGAAGACACAAGGAGCTATAGTAGTTCCCCAATAAATCTGGGTACGTCTACTCTTCTACCACCTTTGGTAGGAATCAACTAGGAGGTTGTTGATAAGGTGCCCTCACACCAGGTGAGCTGTTGATAAGGTGCTCTAACCAAACTGCAGGTTTTTGAAAAGGTGCCCTGTCACCGAGATTAACTTTTGAAGGGAGTTATAACCCTGTACAAGATGGGAAGGAAAAAGTTTATAGTGTTCTTCTCTGTCAAGATGCTGAGAGAAGACTCTAGTGGATGTTGTTGTAAAGCTCCCCCTGTCAGATTGAAGTGTTTGACAGAAAATGAAGAAGCTTTCTCTTGAAAACTAAGATCTCCTGTAGCAGATTGATCTGGAAGAACAGGTTCTTCAGATTGCTGGTTGCTCTTTTAGAAGATCTGAATTTGCAGCAGATTCTGAGTGAATGCTCTTGAGGATGATGTTCTCAGAAGTTTTTTTGTTTGCTGCTTGTAGAAGAAGATGAAGAAAATACTTTTCGAGATGTCTGTCTATATCTTCTTCTTCTTTTTATGCTGTATATATATATCCTTTTTATTCTGTAATAGAATGACGTTTGAATTCTGTCGACTCAAACGATTTTGGCAGGTCCTTTTATTTTTGACTGTGAAAAGATTCATTTTCATTAATTGCCAACGGCTATTGCTGCCTTGGAAAAAGGAAAGAAGGGAATATATTAACTGAGTTTAATATCCTTCCTTATCTGTCAGAATACGTCCAAGGATATTAAATAGATCCGTTATATTCGTCATTTTGCTGTTAGGACAAATAGAATATAGTTGATAACAAAACTGGGCTTTAATAAATGATCTGTCGAACGCTGGCTATAATCTGTCGAGCGCCGTCCAGAAGATGTTGAACGCTGGCTGGAAAATATCGAGCGCTGTCCAGAATATGTTGAACGCTGGCTGGAAAATGTCGAGCGCTGTCAACAAAAACTGTCGAACGCTGGGAGCCATCTGTCGAGCACTGCTAACAAAAACTGTCGAACGCTGGGAGCCATCTGTCGAGCACTGCTAGCCATTTGTCGAACACTGATCAGAGAATGTCGAGTGCTGGAACTGGCTGTAATACTTCAGTCTGCTGAGAACAATTTGTCGAACGATGCTAGACATTCGTCGAACGCCACTTGCCATTTGTCGAACGCTGCTAGTCATTTGTTGAGCGTTGGGTACCTTAGATTTAATCTTAAGTTCTAGCTAATTTATCAGCCTACAGACTTGACCCTTAAACTATACAATGGGGTCAACTGATCCTAATCAGTACATAGTGATCCTAGCCCAAAACAGTAAAAGGGTTGTTCCAACAACGGGCATGACCGAGGGCGTGACATGCCATTTTTCCTGATTTGTCCCAAAATTCTGCAAAAATTGAAATTAAGCTATGTTAGAATCAAAATTACAAAAAGAACTACTTATAACCTAAAATTGACATAAAAAGGAAAATTCATATTAAATATTTACAACATTTTCTATTAAAAAGTTATAAAAATACTACTTATCAGCACTCGCGGCCACCGAAGTTGGGCACTCCATACGCAGAACTCAACGTACTAGCCTAACGGTCTCCGAGAGACTGACTTCGTGCAATAACACAACAAACATGGTGTTTACTGGAGCCTACTTCCAGTACTAACTACAACACAGTGCAGACCCCCGATTTCAAAACCACACAAAATACACAGGGTTTTCTCCGGTAAGCAAAACAACACCAATCTAGACCAACCTGTCCAGGTGGGCTTCACACAGGATGCCTAAATCCGTACTCGCGCTTCCGGGCACTATATACAAATAAATAAATGGGGAAAAAACATATCAACCCATTGGAGAGCCCCTTTTCTCCACCAATCAGTGGGGGCTTCCATACAAACATGCTAATTAAGGGCTTCACCTGCCCAAGAAGAGAATCGTTACCCTTGATGCGCGTTTCGGAGCCATAGGTGTAAGACACCATTTTTTGCTACAAAACTGGTTCTTATGCACAGAACCACCGCTTTGCGGTGACATCAACACTCGGGAAGGTCTCCACTACAAAATGCCGATTCTGCCAGCCATATCGATCACTGGAGAAGAAAAATATATTTGAACATATAAAAGCTCAAGTCCCCATCACATGTTATATATAGATCATAATAATAGTCCACAAGGTAATAACTAACATAACAGAGTAATAATAAGATGGGCTCATGCCTAGTACATCATGTCCTCACTACAAGATCACTCCCAGAAGCAAATCTACTAGTTAACACTCACGGATCTTGAGGCTGGTGCTCCTGTGCTAGACTGGCCCACCTCCATCTAGACCGGCCGCTGGTGGTGCTGCATCTCCTCGGTCCCCTAAAATGATATGGTCCACTAACCGTTAGTAAAAAGACTAAGTCAATCCCCCACCTCTCCCCCAGTGACTCCTAGGCACCGTGCGGGAGGAATGAAGCGGAAGTCGCCAAGGGGTATAAAACAAAGCAGATGACATGTCTTAGCTACAAGAGTATCTATTACTACACATGTGTATAAATATAGAGCAGTAAGTAAAGCATGATAATGAGCATGTAAAGAACAGTATGTAAAGACAAGTATACAATTGAAAAGTAATCATTGGTTTATAGGAATGCCCACACAAACCTATAAGCCAATGGGTCACTTAGCAGGGCCTATCGTATAAAAAGTCCCATACCGATTTATACGATAGGGGTAGGGGTTGAAATGAAATGCTTATGCCATGACATGCAGAGTTATGTAGTTTAATGCTATGTTCACACAAGTGCAACTCACACACTTCGACTTTATGCGCACAGACCTTTAGTTCCCCCTTTTTGGAGCTAGCAAAACTCCCAGGATACTCCTGTAGTGGAAGACAGAAGCGGTGGGTTGGGCCTCGCCAACCTCCAGGTTGGTATCCGCACTACCTACATAGACCTATCGTACGCCTCAAAGCGAAAAACACAACCGCGGAGCGCCTGCGCACTCTTGCTGGCTGGTCCACCAGACTTTCTTGGCTAAGTGCAAACCACACTTGCCGAGTCAAAGCATCAACATCGGTGCGAACGACCGTCCATACTAAAGACCCACCACCTTTATGCACATGCAATTATGATTACCATCTATCTCCGAGCATAAGCTCTCTGGGCTAACCCGCCCGTCACCATAACCTTCCGAGCCACCGGCTCGCCGGACTAACCCATTCGTACCTACAACCACCATGCCTACTGCTCGTAAGACCAAACCAACTAACTACTGACGTGCGATTTCAGCACTGCTAATTAACAAGCGCGAAATGCGGTACGACGACAGTGCACCGGTCGTTGTCAAGTAATAAAAGTAGGGAGAAACTCCCCGAATATCATTCTCAAAGGACTGCAAGTTTAAGATACCCGGGAACACCCGGCGAAAGAACATATAAATATATGAGGAAACAATTCAGAATAAGCGATGAAATCGACAGAAAAACTTGCCAAAAGTTGACAGGGAAACTTAACAAATGTTGACGGGAAAAGACTTATATCAAAGTCGACGAGAAGGACTTAACAAAAGTCGACGAGAAAGACTTAACAAAAGTCGACGAGAAAGACTTAACAAAAGTCGACGAGAAAGACTTAACAAAAGTCGATAGGAAAGAATTTACCAAAGTCGACAAGAAAATCTTAATCAAAATTGACTGGAGGACTTTACGTCAAAGTCGGCGAGAAAGGTCGATAAACTCGACGGGAAAAACACAAGAAAGTTGACTACACATAAAACTTGAAAGTTCTGGACAGAGACTCTGGATGGAAAGACTAATAAGTTTAGGACAGCAATTCTAATAAATTCTGGACGAAAAGGCTGGAGAAGTCTAGACCTACACAGAGAGGACTTCTAAACATGTCCATGGTACAAACAGGAATCAACAGGCACAAGAAGAAACTTGATTTCCGAGAATACATCGAAAACGAGTTTTCGGAGGGAATCTATCAGAACACAAGGAAGACAACAGACAGAACCTCACTTGCAGAAAAGGGGGAGAAACAATCATTAAAGGGAAAGAGGAGCAAAACCAGGAAAAAGGATTAAAAGAGAAGGGAATAGGCAATAGATGACCTCAACAGCTAGGCTGCTAGTGCGAGACTATGAGTGGTTTTGTAAGTTAGCCAATGTTTAAATAATTGCCGAACTTGACAACCGTATTTTATTATACCCAGGGCCATATAACCAAAGCAATTAAATGCCATATAGCAAGAATAAACTTGAGCTATGAGTCGATTACGCAATTTGAATTATCAAGGCTTGCAACCCGGAAGCGGCCCACCGATCATATAACAACAATGGAACATAATATCAAGAATAGGATTATTATATGGCAGCCCCCATACAAAAAAAAAGGAGAACTATGGATAGCTAATAAAACTACCCATAGCATCCCCCAAAGTAAAATGTTATAAGACAGCCCCCATACTGAAAACTATAAGGCAGCCCCCATAATAAAATTTGATAGAACTAAATGAAGCAGATTGGGACCCAAGCACAACCCACATATAATTTTGTAAAGCAACCCACATAGTAAACCAACATTAACCCAACCAGATTATATAGCAGCCCCCAACTGAAACTATATGAAGCAGCCCCCAAAACCAAATAAATATATATAGCAGTCCCCAATTGAAACCCCGATTAGATTATATATATAGCAGCCCCTAAATTAAATCCCGATTAGATTATATATATAGCAACCCCTAAATAAAATCCCAACTGGATTAATGCATAGCAGCCCCAAAATTGACCCAGAATTTTGCTAGCACATATATAGATATAACCCGAAATTTATCTAATACAAGATAACATAAACCCCCAAGAAGTCTGCTAGCATAACCCCAAAGGGACTGCTAGCCTACAAGACCTAAAAAAAAGCTGCTAGCATAAACCCAAAAATATTGTTAACAGGAATTGGACAAAATTGCCAGCATAAGACCCCAAACAACAAGAATTCGGGTGCAAGAATTAAAAGTCAGGCAAAGAGAACTTCCAGCATAAGCTCCCAAACAACAGAGATCGGGAGCAGGGATTTAGAACACAAACTGCTAACAAAACCCAAACAAATCGGGTAACAGGAATCAGCCAACTGCTAGCATATCCCAAACAAAATTTACTGGCATAACCCAAAAGGAAATCAAGTAACTGCTAGCATAACCCAAACAAAATGGCCACGATCGATAAGGCAACAGAAAAGAGGTGAAGGGGGGAGGAGAAGAAGAGTTTTCTTGCCTGAATCGGGAGCCGTCGCCACTCGACGAAGCGAAAACCACGACCGGGAGACTTCACCACCACCACCGAAGCCAACTAGAATCCTCCGCAACCCCTCTCCGGCGACGGAACAAGCCCCCGGCTAACTCGAACCTCCCTTCTCCGATGGCTCCGGCGCCACGCGACACTCGCCCGACGGAGACGCACACGAAACGGGAAAGGGGAGATTGGGAACAGCTCTCTGAATTCTTAATATACATATATATATATGTATATGCAGATATATGCATATATATATATATATATTTACATATATATATATATTTACATATATATATATGTATATATATAAACCTATATTTCTTTATGAAAAAAATAGAAATTGCCTATACGCACTCACGAATAACCTAGCATCAAACTCACCGGACGGCGACGCACACGAAACGGTAACGCCCTCTCGCATTAACCCTACGCAACGATAGCTTTAATATTTAAACCATTATTATTACCATAACCCTACTCAAAATTAATTGTAAGAAAAACCTCGGGCGTTACAACCACCCCTCCTAACAAAAAGTTTCGCCCCGAAACTTTGCAACAACAATACCAAACATTTTACCTCTATCATCCCTCACATACCCGCTTAGATTAATTATAAGAGAAAACCTGGGGCGTTACAGTCACCCCACCAAGAAGGAAGTTTCGTCCCGAAACTTAGAACCGAAATTAGAAAACAACGAATGAAAAGAGCAAAGGGAGAGGAGGTAAGCCCACACTCACTAGATAGAAACACTAACCGAAGAGGGCTAGGAAAACAGATGCGGGTAAGATTACCCAAAAGGAAAAGGACATTACCAGGAACTCAAAATGTCCAAGCCGAGAACAAAAAGCAGATCGCGGAACATCTGACTCGCGGATCCCCAACTAAAGGAAGCCTAAACAAAGATCAGCCTTCGAAAACGCTGAACTACCACGCAACTGGTCAAGCACAACATCAATCTGAGGCAACGACTATCTGCTCTTGACGGTCACCTTGATCAGTTCTCGATAATCGACACCCAATCTCACCAAACTAACTTTCTTCTTTACGAACAAGACGAGAGCACTCTAGGGCCAGGAACTAGGCCAGGAAAAAGCCACACTGCAACCACTCATCTAACTGAGTGCACAACTCTCACAACACACGCGGGGCCAAAGGGTACGGTGCCTTAGCAATAGGACGGGTACCCGGTCAAGGTCATAAACGAACTCCTCAACTCTCACAGGCAGAAAAAACCAGGGGGATTAACTAGGAAGACATCAGGGAACTCCCGCGCCACAGGAAAAACCTCAATACACGGCAAACTGATAACGGCTTCTAGCATAGAAATGAGGTAAGAAAACCCACCGGGAACTAAAAGGTTACGAGCACACGCCGCGGAAAGAATCGGAGGAAAAACCTAGCGCGAAAAGCCAACGCACTCAAGGAAAGACCGATGTCCGGCTAAAGGACCAAACGCTTTACCTTGCGCACACCGGAAGACTCGCCCTCTAACTGGGGAGCCGACTCCGACGCACTACGCTCTGGATACATCGACTGCAATTACGAACAATCACCTCACTACACCTAGCTCAAGACGCAACAATTAGGAATTAGAATTTCCTAACTCGATACAGATCAGAAAAGTGTAGATACTTTCTCTTGCTGTTACCTTGCTCTGGGAATTCATGAAATGATGTTATGCTTAACTTCGGATGATATACCGTCATCCTATCAACTTATGTGCATATAATATAAATGCATGAATGCCAAATTTTATTTCAAATCATGTGTGTACGAGCGTCATCATGTATGTCTTTAACTTGACACGTGTGCTAATGTTATGTTATGATATGCATGCAGTGTTATGCAATCTAAAAAGGCCTTAATGCATGCTATGAGCGGCGTACACATGCGATCTTATGCATCCCATACTACATATTATCGCATGTAACAAAAACGAAAAACGAGCTAATGGACACGCATGCGACCTACGTTATGCATCCCATACTACATAATAGTCATATGTTGTCACCTATGAGGATCCATATACAAACACATATTATGCATCCCATACTACATAATATGTCATGTATACTTCTTATCATGCTATGAGTGTAGTGTTCATGCTTCAACCAAGGCATACTAATGACCCTTTGGTGTGTGTATGCAATGAATAACGATTCTCACCGGGGGGTTAACCGGGCCAACCAGACTATCCCAGCAACCCAGCTAACCTCCCTCTGATACCAACTGTCACAACCCGCATTTTCCCATGAATTTAATAAATATTATTAGAGCAAAGGGAAAATACTCGCTATGATGCCACATCAAGCAGGGGACAACTACCGACGCTCAGGCAAACACTCCTTACGATTATTTTATAAAAGACATAAATGTGCTTGGATTAAAAGGAGAATTTTACATTTTAGCTTAAGACCGTGTCCCTCGGTCCGGTGGATCATCTAGTCCACAAGTAGAAAACTCTACATATGCAGCGGAAAATAGGTTCATTTTTTAGCCTACATGAGCATGAAGATCCACATCCCAGAAATGATATGCACATGTCTATGTTTAGTATAGTAAAAAAGGATTTTCTACGATCTTCAAAGTATGTGACAATTAATAAAAACCATGATATGCAAAATGGACATTTTTATACCAATAAAGTAACTAATGCATCCTAGCATAAAGCTTCCCAGAGAGCAAGTAGGTAAACAACCTGAAAGTAACAGCAAAACAAATAGCAAGTAAACTAGCACAAGAAAACCAGACCTATGGGCGTCAACAACTGACACGAGCCCATAGAAAAGTATGAAAACATCCAAAAGAGGGCAACAACTAAAGAACTGCCCCTTACCTAGAAGAGAGGAAGGACCTCGACAGGAAAACTGAACGACACCGCTCTAACTCCTGCGGCAGCTAAAGACCTGAACTTGAGACATTCATAAGAAAAGAATGCCTCAGCCCAAAGGGTGCAAGAAAACCAAGATTAGCAGCAATCAGAAATAAAAGATTGCAGAAAGGAGAACTAAGCAGATAAACATCAATAATCTTACAACAACTTGAGCCAGCTCAAACGAGTGCACTCGGTAAGAGGAAAAGCCTGCACCAGAAGGTAATAACCAAAGCAATCAAAGTCAACCACATGTCCGCCAATGTGGCTCAGAGGTGGTGGTTATACACATACTATCATAATACGCATATATAAGCATATATGTTTATAAGAACTTGAGACTGATCAGCTCAATTTAAACAGGTGGCGGTCCTTTATCCTCTGCCAACCCAAAAAGTCAAAACCGGGTGGTGGTACTCTATCCACTGCCACCCGAAAAGCCAAAACCGGGTGGTGGTACTCTATCTACTGCCACCCAAAAGCCAAAACCGGGTGGTGGTACTCTATCCACTGCCACCCAAAAAGCCAAAACCGGTGGTGGTACACTATCCACTGCCACCCAAAAAGCCAAAATAGGGTGGTGGTACTCTATCCACTGCCACCCAAAAAGCCAAAATCGGGTGGTGGTACTCAATCCACTGCCACCCAAAAACTACCCACCGCACAAGGCTTAAGACAAAGGTTGTAAATAATTAAATTAAGTTTCAATTAAGACACAGGACATAACCTGAGATATCAGCACCATAACACCCTAAGAATAGGGTCACAAAGAAATAAACACTACTCATCGATTCATTTGAAAATACTTGGTGAGTCCAAACTTGACTCCCAACAAACTTCCCGTAACAGTACGACGAATAAGGCTTGAAATAATACCATAACCGGTCACCAATCAAATACAGGACAACTCAAAGAATAAAGCATAGCTTCATCTAAAAAAGTCTCAACGAAAAGACTAAAATGCTTGATAACATCGCTTAAGATACCCGGGAACACCCGGCGAAAGAACATATAAATATATGAGGAAACAATTCAGAATAAGCGATGAAATCGACAGAAAAACTTGCCAAAAGTTGACAGGGAAACTTAACAAAAGTTGACGAGAAAAGACTTATATCAAAGTCGACGAGAAGTACTTACCAAAAGTCGACGAGAAAGACTTAACAAAAGCCGACAAGAAAGACTTAACAAAAGTCGACGAGAAAGACTTAACAAAAGTCGATTGGAAAGACTTTATCAAAGTCAACAAGAAAATCTTAATCAAAATTGACTAGAGGAGTTTATGTCAAAGTCGGCGGGAAAGGTCGATAAACTCGACGGGAAAAACACAAGAAAGTCGACTACACAGAGAGGACTTCTAAACAAGTCCATGGTACAAACAGGAATCAACAGGCACAAGAAGAAACTTGATTTCTGAGAATACACCGAAAATGACTTTTCGCTGAGAATCTATCAGAATGCAAGGAAGACGACAGACAGAACTTCACTTGCATACAAGGGGGATAAACAATCATTAAAGGGGAAGAGGAGCAAAACCAGGAAAAAAGGATTAAAAGAGAAGGGAACAGGCAATAAATGGCCTCAACAGCTAGGCTGCTAGTGCGAGACTATGAGTGGTTTTGTAAGTTAGTCAATGTTTAAATAATTGCCGAACTTGACAACCGTATTTTATTATACCCAGGGCCGTATAACCAAAGCAATTAAATGCCATATAGCAAGAATAAACTTGAGCTAAGTGTCGATTACGCAATTTGAATTATCGAGGCTTGCAACCCAGAAGCGGCCCACCGATCATATAACAACAATGGAACGTAATATCAAGAATAGGATTATTATATGGCAGCCCCCATACAAAAAAATGGGAGAACTATGGATAGCTAATAGAACTACCCATAGCATCCCCCAAAGTAAAATGCTATAAGGCAACCCCCATACTGGAAACTATAAGGCAGCCCCCATAATAAAATCTGATAGAACTAAATGAAGCAGACTGGGACCCAAGCACAACCCACATATAATTTTGTAAAGCAGCCCCCATAGTAAACCAACATTAACCCAACCGGATTATATAGCAGCCCCCAACTGAAACCATATGAAGCAGCCCCCAAAACCAAATAAATATATATAGCAGTCCCCAATTGAAACCCCGATTAGATTATATATATAGCAGCCCCTAAATTAAATCCCGATTAGATTATATATATAGCAGCCCCTAAATAAAATCCCAATTGGATTAATGCATAGCAGCCCCCAAATTGACCCAGAATTTTGACAGCACATATATAGATATAACCCGAAATTTATCTAATACCAGATAACATAAACCCCCAAGAAGTCTGCTAGCATAACCCCAAAGGGACTGCTAGCCTATAGGAACTAAAAAAAAGCTGCTAGCATAAACCCAAAAATATTGTTAACAGGAATTGGACAAAACTGCCAGCATAAGCCCCCAAACAACAAGAATTCGGGTGCAAGAATTAAAGGTCAGGCAAAGAGAACTGCCAGCATAAGCTCCCAAACAACAGAGATCGGGAGCAGGGATTTAGAACACCAACTGCTAACAAAACCCAAACAAACATGGTAACAAGAATCAGCCAACTGCTAGCTTATCCCAAACAAAATTTACTAGCATAACCCAAAAGGAAATCAAGTAACTGCTAGCATAACCCAAACAAAATGGCCACGATCGATAAGGCAACAGAAAAGGGGTGAAGGGGGGAGGAGAAGATGAGTTTTCTTGCCTGAATCTGGATCCGTCGCCACTCGATGAAGCGAAAACCACGGCCGGGAGACTTCACCACCACCGCCGAAGCCAACTAGAATCCTCCGCAACCCCTCTCCAGCGATGAAACAAGCCCCCGACGAACTCAAACCTCCCTTCTCCGACGGCTATGACGCCACGCGACACTCGCCCGACGGAGACCTAACCCTCCTAAGCAGCGAAAGAAAAAATAACGGGAAAGAGGAGATTGGGAACAGCTCTCTGAATTCTTAATATACATATATATATATATGTATATGCAGATATATGTATATATATATTTACATATATATATTTACATATTTATATATATATATATGTATATATATAAACCTATATTTCTTTATGAAAAAAATAGAAATTGCCTATACGCACTCACGAATAACCTATCATCAAACTCACCGGACGGCGACGCACACGAAACGGTAACGCCCTCTCGCATTAACCCTACGCAACGATAGCTTTAATATTTAAACCATTATTATTACCATAACCCTACTCAAAATTAATTGTAAGAAAAACCTCGGGCGTTCAACACCTATCACGGCCCTTACACGCCCTTTGTCATGGGCGTGACCAAGGGCGCGTAACCCCAATTTGAAGCCTATTTATAGGCAGCTCCACTAGAAGTTCAAGGATGAATTTTTGGGAGTTTATTTCTTTGTTTCATGTACTGTTTTCATGTTTTAGTATTTCTTGTAAGTCCCCTTCTTATTTGCACTTGTAATTCTCAATTTCGTACCTTGTAATTTCCTTTGCAAAAATCATTAAAATAATTTTTGTTTTCTCTCATTCTCTTCTTCTTTCATCATGTATTCTTTTATCTTTGTTGATTCCTTAATCCCAATGAGTAGCTAAATTCCTATTAGCACTTAGTCGAGATGATCCAAGGAATAATATAGGTTATGAAGTAAATTAGAGTTTCTTTTTCTTTTCTTCGGAAATGCTTAAGAATTATCCTTGATTTATTTTGATGAGATATCTTCAATATATAATTCTCGTGCTTGTTTTTGTATTTAATTTAGCTGAGCGGTTTATAATACAAAATGATCATTCAATGATAAAGAGAGTTGCATGCAACCCTTGAGAGAGGATGACATAAATCTACCAGATTGGAGTCAAATCCAATAGAGAGGTTCACTACGATAAAGCGAGTTTTAGGTGTTTTAATTCTAGAGCGAAAGTTCGATTGATCAACCTAAACTCAGTTGAATGCATCCTCGATATAGGTGCATTTAGAATTCGGGAACCTCCACGGTCAAAGAAGTTTTCTTAAGAGAATTAGAATCTTATTTTATTCTTGTTATTTTTATTCCATGGTGATTCCAGATCGAGTGCTAATCGTCCAAATAATTGTTTTAATCTTCATTTTAATTCTTCTCTCTCTTTAGTGTAAAAACTAGTCCAAGTTTTAATTGATAAAATAATAGTGATTTTCTTGAAGTAAGAGTACTCAACCGCCCCGAGTCTAATACGACCTTGGTTTTATAAACCTATACTACTTTCGATATGGTACACTTGTCGTTATCGTTTGCAGATATAGTTTCAGTGCTCATCAAGTTTTTAGCGCCATTGCCCGGGAAATTAGGTTGATATTTCAAAAAAAAAATATCTATTAATTTTATCGCTCTCTTTCTCTTCCACCTTTCCTTAAAAATTTTAAAAAAAAAAACTTAAAAGGCGCAATTTAAATTCTCGGAAAGGGAGGTTTGGGCTATCATCCCATCATATCTCCTAGCACCGTGCGAACCCTTCACAGGGTAGACCACGAGAAGTCCGGGACTAACTTAACCCGTTTTTTGAAGAAAAAAATTATATATGTTTTTAACTATAATATTATAAAAATATTATAATAATTTTAATTCTTCCTTCTTCCCCTTTTTATTCTTTTCGCCTCTAATTCTCTTTTTCTTTTTTTTTTCTTTTCTCTTAGTTTATGACCCGAGAAAACTCTTCAATTAATCTTGAATTATGTTTTGATCCGAAAATCGAGCGCACCTTGCGGCGACGTCTTCGATTTAGTGATCTACCAATAATTCAAGAAGAGTCTATCGGAGAAACTAACGAAGGTATAATGGAAGATCCCGACCATAATGAGGCCCCGCTACAAACCATGTCCTATTATGCGAGGCTGAATTGGGAGGGAACATAATCTAGCATTATTCGCCCGGCAGTGGCGAATAATAATTTTGAAATTAAAACAAGTATCATTCAGACGGTACAGTAAACTATCGTTTTCGATGGATTATCGGATGAAGATCCAAATTTACATTTATTAAATTTTTTGGAAATTTGCGATACGCTCAAGATAAATTGCGTCACTGATGACGCCATTCATTTGCATTTATTTCCCTTCTCTTTGCGGACTAAGGCCAATCAGTGGTTGTGATCTCTTTCTAGAGGTTCCATCACTACATGGGCCGAAATGACGGAGAAATTCTTAACGAAATATTTCCCTCCGACAAAGTTCGCTAAATTACGTACGGTCATTCTCTCGTTTACGCAAATAGACTCAGAGTCTCTCTACGACACATGTGAGCGCTTCAAGGAATTATTGCGGAGATGTTCTCATCATGCTCTCCCATTGTGGCAACAAGTTCAAACATTCTACAATGGCTTGAATCTCCAAATGAGGCATATGATTGATGTGGCAGCGGAGGGAACTCTTAATAACAAAACTCCAGAGGCCGCTTAAGAGCTTTTCAAGGAGATGACCATGAATGCGTATCAGTGGAATGCACCGCGGTCGCTCCCTAAAAAGCCGACCAGACTTTTTGAAGTCGAGGCCAACCCTAACCTAACGCATCAAGTAGAATGGCTTACTAAGCAAGTGTCGGAGATGTCTGCTTTCTCCGCCACTAATTGGGCTAGCAATAATAATAATAATAATAATAATAATTTTAATAATAATAATAATTTTATTCACGAGCATGTAGACTATATGGGGAATACTTATCGTCCTCCTTATAACCCGAATAATAATATTCCGCTTAATAATAGTTATAATCCAGGTTTAAGGAACCACCCAAATTTTTCATCGAGTAACTCCAATAATGCTCAGCGCCCACCACAAGTGAATCCACCCGGATTCGCTCCATCGCCACCACACAAGCCCTCTTCACTTGAAGAGGTCTTCACCAAATACGTTGCATCCAATGTGTCCAACATCCAGAATCTATCCGGATCTATAAAAAGCTTGGAAAATCAAATTGGACAGCTCACCAAAATGTTCTCCGAACGCCAGCAAGGAGCTATATCGGGAAATACTGAGCCCAATCCACGGGAGAGCGTCAACGTTATAACCCTCCGTAGCGGAAAGGAGGTAACTTATACAAAGTTGGTCGAGCCCGAGGTAAACATTTCATCTTCTCCTCTGCAAGTTGATTCTACTTTAGCTCCGCGCATAATAATAAATCCTTCTCTTCCTTATCCTTCGAGATTAAAAGATGAGCGCAATGAGGAGCAGTACAAAAAATTCATGGATATTATAAAACAAATCCAAGTTAATATTCCATTTTGCGAGGCAATTTCTCAAATGCCTAAATACGCAAAATATTTAAAAGATTTGTTAACTAATAAAAAGAAGTTTGAAAATATTTCTTGTGTATCTCTAAATGCAGAGAGCTCGGCAGTTGGTTTAAATAAACTGTCGAAAAAATTAAACGAACCAGGGCGATTCTCGATCCCTTGTCTTTTCGGCAATAATCTAATCAAACATGCCTTAGCCGATTTACGGGCCAGTATAAATTTGATGCCATTCTGTCTATTTAAAAAGCTTCGATTGGGCACCCCAACCCCAACTAAAATAAGCATCCAACTGGCGGATGGGTAAATAAAGCACCCAATGGGAGTCATAGAGGATGTTTTAGTTAAAATTGACAAGTTTATCTTCTTGGTACACTTTATCATTCTAGACAGCGAGGAAGACGCCAAAGAACCCTTTATACTAGGTCGTCCCTTCCTTGCCACCTCTAGGACTATAATAGATGTAAGTAACGGGAAGCTTCTCCTACGAGTAGGGGACGAAGAAGTTACTTTTAATATCGACTCCACCATACAAAAATCTTTTCGTAACGACAACTCCTATTTTACCTTAGAAACAACTTATGACGAGAAAATAACGCCGTTTTCTGAAATTTCCCCTACTTTATTTGAAAACTAGTATAATAAAAATTTATGTTGTTTAAAAGAAATAACTCGACCGTTTAAATTAGACAAAATAAAATTGAATACTAACAAAGCAATAACATCTTATGACGAGCTGCCGAGTTTAGTTTTCAAACAAATTCGGGATCAATTACAATATATTTATTTAGAAAAAGATTCAAAATTACCCATGTTTATTTCATCCGCACTTATTAATTCGGGAAATTCCAAATTAATAGAAAATTTAAACAACCACCGCCATGCAATTGCATGGCAAATTTCGAATAATAAGGTGATTGATCCCTCACTTTAATTAGTCAAGCTATGAGATGGTAAATAAAGCGTTTGTGGGAGGCACCCCATCATTATCCCTTTTCTTGTTTTTGCTTTGTTTGTTTTAATTTTTTTTTCAGGTTTTTGTTCCGGCAACCCAATCTACCATCCAGGGAAGCCCTCTTCTCCCTCCTTTCATTTACTGCATTTTTTTTATCATCTTAATGATACATCATACTTAGTTTTAAACATTGGGGACTGTGTTTAACTTTAAGTATGGGCGTGTGGTGTAGTTTTCTAGACTTTCTTTTCAATTTATAAAAAGAAAAAGAAATATTTATAGAAATCATAAAAAATCTAATTTCTTGGAAAGGGAGGTTTGGGCTTGTCATCCCATCGCACCTCCTAGTACCTTGTGAACCCTTCACCGGGTAGACCTTGGGAAGTCCAAGAATAATATATATATATATATCATTTACTTATTATTTTTATTTTTCTAGAAATCTAGTTTGAGGTCTGATTATAAGTATTCTTACAATTTTAATTTAGCTAATATTTTTTTTATCAGAATTTGTTAAAGTTTAATTTGAAGTTATTTAATTTTAAGAAACACTTTATGTTTTTAATTCGATTAGAGAAACTATTTAGCACTAATTCTTATTTTAATTCTAAATAGCTTCACTTTGTGGTAAATTGGCTAAACATCTCTAGATTTTTATTATATTCTCTACTAACTTAAAGATTTTAGGAAATTTCATTCAACTAAAAAAGTTGCTCTCAAAATAGTTTAATTTATAAACTAGAAGTATTTCCTCACACTCACCCTTTGTTGGCAAATAAAAAAAACTGTAGGAAAAGATCATATGTCATGGGAATAAGAGGATAAAATTCATTATCCTCTAAACATATGCACCCAAAATTGTTTAAAAGATTATATGTCATGAAGTAAGAGGATAAAATTCATTACTTCTAAACATATACATTTTGGGTTTTTGATTGAAGAGAAATTTTTAAAAGATTATACGGCATGGAAAATAAGAGGATAAAATTCATTATTTTCCTAACCATATACAAATTCGTATTCAAATAAGGTGAAAAGATAAAATTCATCACCTCTATTTTAGTATCTCTTCATTTTGCCATTTTGTTAAAACCCTTCCCTAGCCAATTCTATTGATTCTAGTCCTAAATAAAATTATTAAGAGAGCAATATTTTAGTAGGTATCTTCTCCTTAAGCTTCTTTTATGTTAGAGTGTCCATAATTTCAATCTACTTTTATTTGAAAATTTCTATAATTTCGGTTGCTAAATAGTTATCTTGAGAAGTAGTTAACTAAACAAATTTCTCTTTTTAAATTATCACCATTACTTATGACTTAATTCTTGAATTCCTAGAATTTATTTTTAACTTACTCTTGGTTTAATGAAATTTTAGTTAATTAAAAATAATATCGATGTCTTGTAATTCTTTCCTCATTCTTTTGCTCTGGAATAGCAAAAGCTCAAGTATGGGGATGTTTGATGAGTACTTTTTGTACTCATCCTTTAATATAATTTTAATGATAGTTTAATATGAATTTGTATAAATTGCATGAATTATCCCATCAATTTCATTTCTTTTTATTTCTATAAACCACCTTAAGTTTTTTTTTGTTTTTCAGGTTTTCTGGGCACTTTGAGCAAAAATGTCAAGTACAGGCCCATGGTCATGGGCGTGATAGCCTAGATGTGTTCCAGACCCGATTCCGCCGCCCCGGGCTCATTTCGTGAAGATTCGCCTAGTACACGCCCCAGGACACGGGCGTGACCAAGGGCATGACCAAATGTCACGATCGCGACCCACCGCCAACAGCAAAAGCGCAATGCCACGTCAACTAAAGTTACACACCCCCGGTCACGGGCATGACCGATGGCGTGACATCCAGTCACATGCATGGCTTTTCCCGCCGATGACTTCCCACCAGATGCTGTTTTGAAGATTACACGCCCTAGGTCCCGGGCGTGACCTAGGGCGTGACGCGCACGTAATGCCCGCATTAAAGCCAGAAGGTGCCCTCTCCGCACCAACACCAATCAAGCCCCTTACACGCCCTTGGTCATGGGCGTGACCAAGGGCGTGTAACCCAAATTTGAAGCCTATTTAAAGCCAGCTCCACGAGAAGTTCAAGGACGAATTTTTGGGAGTTTATTTCTTTGTTTCATGTATTGTTTTCATGTTTTAGTATTTCTCGTAAGTCTCCTTCTTATTTGCACTTGTAATTCTCAATTTCGTACCTTGTAATTTCCTTTGCAAAAATCAATAAAATAATTCTTGTTTTCTCTCATTCTCTTCTTCTTTCATCATGTATTCTTTTATCTTTGTTGATTCCTTAATCCGGATGAGCAGCAAAATTTCTATTAGCACTCGGTCGAGATGATCCAAGGAATAATATAGGTTATGAAGTCAATTAGAGTTTGTTTTCTCTTCTTCGGAAATGCTTAAGATTTATCCTTGATTTATTCATAATACTAATTGATCATTCAAGGATAAAGAGAGTTGCATGCAACCCTCGAGAGAGGATGACATAAATCTCCTGGATTGGAGTCAAATCCAATAGAGGGGTTCATTACGATAAAGTGAGTTTTAGGTGTTTTGATTCTAGAGCGAATGTTCGATTGATCAACCTAAACTCAGTTGAATGCATCCTCGATAGAGGTGCGTTTAGAATTCGGTAACCTCCACGGTCAAAGCAGTTTTCTTAAGAGAATTTGAATCTTATTTTATTCTTGTTATTTTTATTCCAAGGTGATTCAAGATCGAGTGCTAATCGTCCAAATTATTGTTTTAATCTTCATTTTAATTATTTTCTCTCTTTAGTGCAAAAACCAATCCAAGTTTTAATTGATAAAATAATAGAGATTTTCTTGAAGTAAGAGTACTCAACCGCCCTGAGTCTAATACGACCTTAGTTTTATAAACCTATACTACTTTTGATACCGTACACTTGCATTTATCGTTTGCAGATATAGTTTCAGTGCTCATCAAGAAACTACTGACTTTTCTGCCAGATCAAATCATTTAGTCATTTGCTTATTAAGGAAGACAGTTTCTTCCATAATCTCTTTTACTTCAGCCATGACTTCTTCCCTTATAGACATGATTGAACTGTCAATTTAATTCTTCATAGAATTCATCTAACCTTCAATTAAAAGACTGATTGAGTTGATGAGCTTATCATGTTAGATTGTTGATGTAGAGGGTACATCAGGTACTATATCAAGCTCCCCCACAGCCTGAGTAATGATTTGCTCCCCCTCAGCTGCATTACTAGGCTGAGCAGCAACTTGATTGTCTGCAACCTTCTTCCTTGCTTCTTCAGCATTCCTTTCTTGCTCCCCCTCACTTGGAGCATCTTCATCATCATTAGTAGGATTTTTCTTCTGCTGCTCCCCCTCAGATGAGGGATCATCATTTTCCTGATTATCTTCCCAGTAGCCTTGTTGGGGAAATGATTTCTCTTAACCCCTAGAAATAAGTTGAATATGAATTCTAAGAAAGAAAAACAAGGTTAAGTAAATATGCGTCGAATACTATTCGACGCAACGTCGAAATGTAGTCGACGTTTCCTTCAGATTGAGTCGAAGTAACTTTAGGAAGATTTCGATGTATGTGTTGTCGACGCTACTTTGATTTCTAGTCGACGCATATGGAGAAGTCGACGCACCTTCCTTTTTCTCCTCTCGACGTCCAGCCAAGAAGAACTCGACGTTTACGTCGAATGGTAATCGACGCACGTCGATTTATATGACAGATTTAAATATGCGCCAGATCTCTTTCCTTCTTTCAGTAGATCTGATTTGTATGGAATAATGTTAATATTTTATAGCCATTCTGAATCATTCTTTCCTTTATTTGATTCTTGGCTAATCTGATTAACTCTACTTTGGATATTATTTGAAATCAGGATTCATACTTTCCTTCTACAGAAAATGTCATTATGGAAATATTTCTTTCTTTCTATTTTTCTGATTGCTAATTGATTTTCCTCCTATAGTATTTTTGACTGAAACAGGGCTATAAAAAGAGGAGGTCGGCAGAAAAATGATAAGAGTGATCTACCACATACATTTGAAATAGAGGAAAAGCTCCCAAAAAGAATAGAGAGATAAGCTGAGAAAAGTGATAGTGTGCTGCAGAGACAAAGCCTTCATCTTCTCTTTCTTCTTCTGAAGCCATTCTACTGCAAACTCTGAAAGCTCTCTCAAAAGAGAGAAAAGTTTTTTTCAATCTCCTTCTCACTATAGAAGAGAGATTTCATTCACTACTTCTTGTGCTTCCAATCTTCTTGCTAGGAAGAAGATTCATTCTTGTTCTTATTTCTTTCTTCCTTTTTATTCTTACTTAAAACATTGTAAAAGAGTTTTTAGAATCTCTCTTCAAAAAATTCAGTGTACTGGTTCTAAGAGTCTCCTTGTCAAAAGACTCAGTTGGTTCTAAGAGTCTCCTTGTCAAAAGACTCAGGGTGGTTCTAAGAGTCTCCTTATCAAAAGACTCAGTACAAGATAGTGAATTCCTACTAAGGGGGTAGAAGAGTGGACTACCCAAAGTTTGGGGAACCACTATATTTTCTTGTGTTGTGCTGTGATTTCTTTTCTTGCATTTACTTTCTTTACTTGTTTAATTCTTGTTGGTGTGTGGAAGCTCTAATCTGTGATCATACACATATATATATATATATTAACTTTGCACAAAATAATTTTTATTCTCTATTCACCCCCCCCCCCCCCCCCCCCCCCCCCCCTCTAGAGAATTCTAGTGAGGTAAACTGTGCACTTTCAATTGGTATCAGAGCCAGGTTGATCTAAAAAGGGTTAACTCCTTGATCAAAAAGATGCTACCTCTTGTTTATATATATATATATATATATTTTAACTACATTCATGGCACAAATCAAAGATTATGCTTCCACCAGACAACCAATGTGCAATCTTGAAAAGTTTGCAGTTTGGAAAACAAGAATCAGAATTTATATGAATTCCATTGATGCTGACTTGTTTAATATTACTATGACAGGTCCCCCAAGGCCCTATAGAAAGGATGCAAGTGGCAATGTCACACAAACACTTGTTCCAAGATCTGAGTGGACAGAAGATGAGAAGAAGGCTAGAACATATGATCTAAAGGCCATGAACATACTTGTCTCAACTCTCTCAGATGACATCTTTCAAAGGGTTGTTGACTGTGAATCATCCAAAGAAATTTGGGATGCTCTTACAAAGATGGTGGAAGGAAGTGTTGATGAAAAGAAAGATAAGAAGGCCTTATTGATCTCTCAATATGAGAACTTCCAAAAGAAGGATGAAGAAAGCATCTCTGAAATGTATGACAGATTCAGTCTGATCATCAGTCAACTAAGAGACTTGGATAGAGAAATCTCTCTCAGAGAGATCAATGACAAATTGCTGATGAGTCTCCCAAGCTCATGGGACTCAAGGATATGGGCAATAAGAGACACAGGAGGTCAAAGGGAAATTTCAACAGATGCTCTCTTAGGAAAACTCAGATCCTATGAGCAACTGCTGAAAACCAGAGAAGAAAAGAAGAGAAGAGAAAATATCCCAACCTCTTCAAGAGACAGGAATATTGCATTGAAAGCAATAGAGGAAGGAGGCTCTATCACTGAAGAAGAACTATTCAGTTTCCTGGCCAGAAGACTTAAGAAATGGGTTAAGACAGATGGATCAAAAAGGAGGGAGTCGAAACCAAGGTATGACAAAACCCCCACTAAAGAAATTATTTGCTATTCTTGCAGGAAACCTGGACATATTGCCCCAGAATGTCCAGAGAATGCTGAAACAAAGAAAGATCTGAAAAGGAAAGATCTCAAGAAAAAGGGGAAGAAGAAAGAAAGAGGCTTTATTGCAGAAGCTTGGAGTGAAACAGACTCTGAGGAAAGTTAATCCTCTAAGAGTGACAATGAAGAATCTAGGCAAGAAGACCTATGCTTGATGGCTGTTGAAGGCCCCAGGAATGATGATGGTGCTAAATCTTGGAGTGAGACAGGATCAGAAGAAAGCATATCTTCTGAAGAGGAAAAAGAAAACAGCCTTATTCTCATAGAGGAATCTGAGGATAAGGATGACGTAAGCATCTTTGATGAAATAGATTTTCAAAGTGATAAATTCAGAAATGATTTTATGGGAATGTGTCTAGATCAATTAAAAGCTAAACAAGAAATCAAGGACCTAAAAGAACAAATTCATATGGTCAAGAGCCAAAGAAATAAAAAGGATATAAGCTCAATAGATCATGTATTAAGGGATAACATAAGAGAGAAGGAAATAGAAAGGGCTAGAATAGAAAATCAGTCCCTTAAGGATAAGGTTTCTCAGGCAAAGGCCTTTGAAGAATCAATAAAAATGAGAAGCTAAACTCTTAAAGAAATCACTGAAAAATAAACAATAAGACACAAAAATCTTGGGCTAGGGGCTGATCCATCAATCAGCCTAATTCCATCCAACAAGCCTGCATGGATGAGCCCTGTAAAATTCACTAAACCCATCAAATCAGCAAATCAAGAAAAAGAATCACAACATAAGAAAGAACACTTCTTCAAGGAAATAAAGGAATTTGATGAAACATCATATTATTCAGCTGATGACTCACAAACTTCATCTGAAGAGACCACTAAACCAAAAGAAACAACATACAAAGGAGTAAAAACAATAAAAGATAAAATGAAATTTTATGAAGACATAGTTGCGTCAACTTCATATCGACGCATGAATGATAATGCGTCGACTTCTACTCGATGTATCCTCTTAGATGCCTCGACCT
Organism: Dactylorhiza incarnata; assembly: GCA_033032865.1. NCBI lineage: Eukaryota > Viridiplantae > Streptophyta > Magnoliopsida > Asparagales > Orchidaceae > Dactylorhiza > Dactylorhiza incarnata. The sequence goes on from JAWHQI010000005.1 coordinate 18,996,437, forward strand.
CTACTCGACGCTCGAATAAAGATACGTCGACATCCAATCGATGCAACTTCCTCCATGCGTCGATACCAAATCAACGCAATCTAAGGAATGCGCCGAATATAAATCGACGCAACTATCAACATGCGTCGAGTAGATATCGACGCACAAAAGTTTAGAGCAACTTAAATACCTTTCCTCCAAAAGCCTTTCATCCTAACCCACATTCAGGACCCATTCATCCCAATCATGATTTCTATCCTAATCAACACCTCTATCATGATTTCTACCCTAAACATGGTAACTAAAATTCCCATTTTAACCAAAATTTCTATCCTTACAAAAATAAAACTTTCTATCCTGATCAACCCTTTTATTCTTCTCTAAACTCAAATTATCATAATAATAAGATAATCAAGTGCCATATATGTAACAAAACTGGCCACCTTGCCAAACAATGCTGGTACAACCAATCAAACTATCTGTAAAAATTAGTCCAAGGCTGACTTAGAACTAGGTAGAGATAAACACCTAGAATTCTTCAGGAAAATTAAAAGTCACGTCGATCTCTAATCAATGCACCGTCGATAACTCAACTCAATAAGTAAAATCGATGCATGCATCGACTCCACTCGACGCATACGTCGATAAGAAACCCTATCATCCCAAATCAGACTATATCGACGCTCACGTCGAATTCCACTCGACGTAACGTCGACTTCATGAAAACGAGTAGCAATACCAAAATATTTTCGGTCACATCCACGGAAGTACCGAATAAGCCTCAACTTGAGCCCAGTTTCGACGCTTCACCTGACTTAAATAGTCTCTTCAGTTAGAAGCCTTCACTACTCTGCATCTTTCATCCTTCTTGCTCCTCAGACCAGCTGATTTCCTCCTCTCTCTTTCACTAACCTAAAATGGCTCCAAAGACCAACTCAGGCTTCGACATTGACCTTGAGTCCTTCCAAGCAGCCGCAGAAAACTTCAAGAGCATCATTGCTCTCTTTACTGAAGCAGGACTGGACAAGCTCATCTCCACTAGGTGCAAACTCCTGGAATCAGAGCTCACAGAGCTAATAACTCATGTTCAGATATCTGAACAAAGAGAAATCCAAGGAACACTATATGAGACTCTAGTCTCAATCTCATCAGAACATATTAGGGCCACCTTTGATCTACCATCAGGTATATCCTAATATCATCTTTGTTTAAATGAAATAAGGAAAGATAAATAGCCTCTAAAAAAATTACTAAACAAGTCTTAATTATTTCCCTATTTGGTGATGAATCCATTGAACTCACACTTGATGAAATCAAGCATTTGCTCACCACCATGAATTTCTCAAAAGATAGGCCAATCCATCTGAAAAAGATAGACTTTTCTGATGAGTACAGATTGCTGGCAGATGTAGTATGGAAGATACTACTATGCAAGATATCAGCCCATGATGCAGTACCCAAGCAGCAACTGAACATCATGGGGGCCCTTGTGTTGAAGAAGAAGGTGGACTGGGCCAGCTGTCTTCTCAAAATGATAGCTTCCAAATACTCTCACAAGGAAAATGCCTACATGAGAATCATGAGCCAACTACTCTTCCACTCCTTCCCTGACCTATGTAGGTCAAAAGGAATCCCCATTCCTCCAGGGAAGAGGATGTCAATTGCTCTCTTTTCTAAGTGGACCAGGCAAATCCCTAAGCCTGGTTCCATCCCTGAAAGAACTCCTTCTCCTCCTTCTCCTCCTCCTCCTCAAAGAGACAACCCTTCTCTACAACCATCATCCACTCAAACACTCTCTACTACCCTCACAACTCCTACTCTACCTACCTCTTCTCAAACACCTGCTCAAACAGCAGTTTCTCCTTCTCTACCTCCTCCAAATTTCCCATCTTCTCTACCTCCATTATCACCCATACCTCATGAATCAACTCACTTCTCTCCTCCTCTATCACCTCTTCCTCCACCATCATCTCCTCACCTTTCACACCATGAATCATCTGCATCCACTGAGGCTCTCATTACTCAGTGCATCAAATCAGCAGCTGAAAAATTCCAAGTGATGCTGGATGAGCATTGCTCCCAAATTCATTCCTCCATCCTTCACATGCACACCCAAATAGATGGGGTCAGTGCCTCTGTGCAAGGCCTAAAGACCTCTCTCTCTTCCTCTAGAGTGACAAGGTCTTTCTTAACCTCCCTGGCCAAGAAGGTCAAGAAGGGGGAGAATCTAGATGAAGAGCAACCCTCCAATCCTAAATCTCTATCTCTCACAAGTCCCCTTCTTCTTCAAAATCTGACAAAATCCTTGGGAATGAGATAGTACCTGAGCTACACAATGATGAACAAACAATGAATAGAGTATTAAGATTTTTCTTTAGTTTTATAGCGGAATTAAAATAGTGTTATATATATATAAGTGTAATTAGTGTGAGAATTGAATAAACAGAAAAGGTAAATAAAAGAAATCAAACAGCACAAGCACAAAGAATAATTAACCACAGACGACACAAGGAGCTATAGTAGTTCCCCAAAAAAAACTGGGTACGTCTACTCTTCTACCACCCTTGGTAGGAATCCACTAGGAGGTTGTTGATAAGGTGCCCTCACACCAGGTGATTTTGATAAGGTGTCCACACACCAGGTGAGCTGTTGATAAGGTGCTCTAACCAAGGTGCAGGTTTTTGCAAAGGTGCCCTGTCACCAAGATTAACTTTTGAAGGGAGTTATGACCCTGTACAAGAGAGGTAAGAAAGAGTTTGTAGTGTTCTTCTCTGTCAAGATGCTGAGAGAAGATTCTAGTGGATATTGTTGTAAAGCTCCCCCTGTCTGATTGAATTAGTTGACAGAAGATGGAGAAGCTTTCTCTTGAAAAACCAAGATCTCCAGTAGCAAATTGATCTGGAAGAATAGGTTCTTCAGATTGTTTGTTGCTCTTTTTAGAAGATCTATCTTTGCAGCAGATTCTGAGTAAAAATCCTCTTGATGATGTTCTCTGAGGTTTTTGTGCTGCTTGTCGAAGAGGAGAAGAAGAAGAAAATTACTACTTGTATATATCTATATATTTCTTCTTCTTTTTGTCTATATATATCCCTTCTCCTTTTCTTTTTTTTGAATTCTATTGACATTCTTGGAAATAACAACAAGGCTCAAACGACTCTGCCAGGTCCTTTTGTTCCTTGGTCGTGAAAAGATTCCTTTTCATTAAATGTCAACGGCTATTCCTGTCTGGGAAAAAGGAAGGAAAGGAATATATTAATTGAGTTTTAAATATCCTTCCTTATCTGTCAGAATATATCCAAAGATATTGAATAGATCCGTTATAGTCGTCGTTTTGCTGTTAGGACAGAATAGAATGTGACTGATATTAAATCTGGAATTCAATAAATGATCTGTCGAACGCTGGGAGCCATCTGTCGAGCGCTGTCCAGAATATGTCGAACACTGGCTAGAAAACTGTCGAGCGCTGGGAGCCATCTGTCGAGCGCTGTCCAGAATATGTCGAACACTGGCTAGAAAACTGTCGAGCGCTGGGAGCCATCTGTCGAGCGCTGTCCAGAATATGTCGAACACTGGCTAGAAAACTGTCGAGCGCTGGGAGCCATCTGTCGAGCGCTGTCCAGAATATGTCGAACACTGGCTAGAAAACTGTCGAGCACTGAGAGCCATCTGTCGAGCGCTGTCCAGAATATGTCGAATGCTGTAACTGGCTGTAATACTTCAGTCTGCTTAGAACAGTTTGTCGAACGATACTAGACGTTTGTCGAACGCCAAAAGCCATTTGTCGAGTGCTGCTAGTCATTCGTCTAACGCTGAAAACCTTAGATTAATCTTAAGTTCTAGCTAGTTTATCAGCCTAAAGACTTGACCCTTAAACTATACAATGGGGTCAACTGATCCTAATCAGTACAAAGTGATCCTAGCCCAAAACATTAAAAGGGTTGTTCCAACAATCTCCCCCTATTTTGGTTAGGATACTCTTTAACAAGAAATCAAATAGATGCAGCAAAACAGAGCAAAAAAAAAATAGATCATCAGATAAAAATAAGTGCTCTGAGTTCAGAAACTTTACATTCATAACCAAGCAATTTATTTAAGGCTTTTTGTCCTGAGAAGCTGGCTTGAATATGATTTTCCTGTTGGGGTCTTCTGATTTCTTTTTGCTGATAAACAATTCTTGAGCACCAATGATTTTCTGTTCTTTGACATGAGGGATAAATGCTTCTGGGTGCATATCAATATATTCCTCAGCATTGAATGTTGTAACTATTTTGTATTTTTCAAGTTCTTTTCTTCTGTATTCTGACATGGTTGAGAAACTTGAGAAGTCTTTGCCTTCTGCTTTAGCCTTTTTAATCTGTGCAAATGCAACTGTTTCTTTCAGTCTTGCCATCTGACACATTTTCTCTTCTTCTGGATCTGGAAAGTAATAAATATCTTCTGAATCATTTTTGTCTTGAGTGACCTTTTGAGGTACTCTATCTCTGTGAAAAGATCCATCAGAAATGTGAAATTTGTATTCTGAAGATATTTGAGAGGAAGAGAAGGTTTGACTTCCTTGATAGATTGAAGCTGATTTCTTGGAGGAAGGAGCATTGGTTGATCTAGAGATTTGAGAACCACTAGAACTACCAGGTCTCCTTGAATGTTGAGAGCTTGGCTTCTGAGAGGAGGATGATACACCTGTTGATCCTGTTGCACCAGCTGCTGGAGGAGGAGGAGGAGGAGGATGATTGTACTTGACCGATTTGTCAGAAATGTAGCCAGTCTTCTTGAATTTCTTCCTCCTATTGTTCTCATTTCTGGAGTACTTCATCCAGTGGGGAGTTTTCTCATCAAGAGGAACATTATACAAAATGTACAAAGGAATATCATTATTTGGATTTGGGGGCTTGGGAGCAGCCTTTGACTTAGCTGTTCTTTTCTTTCTTTTCTTTGAGAAAGTATCATCAGAATTACTGGAGTCATCATCATCTTCAGAGTCAGAAGATGAGATTGGCTTATTGTATAAGTCATCAATTCTCTTGATTGCTTCACGAGCCTTTAATCTTTCTTCTTCAACTTTGTCAAACTCTGCATCTGCTTCTCTCCAGATTTCATCAAAGCTTGGCATTGGTTCTTCATTCCATACAGGAATTGGAGGTGAAGAAGTAATTTGTGGGGCTGGTGAATCATCAAGGAATTCTGCAAGATCATCTTCAAATTCTGCAGAATGATCCTGTATTGGACTGTCTTGAATAGTGGATGAAGGAATAGAGGATATATAATTTTGTATGATGTCAGAATGAGTTTTCTGAGGAAGGCAAATCAGATCCTTTGAGAGATCCTCTATGTATACCTTTGGTGATACTCTTGAAGTATATGTGACATCAAATTTTGATAATAAGCTATATAGATCACAGGATGGATGAATGCATATAGTATTTATTACTTCTATAACTTGTGTATCTGTATCAAAAATTGTAACATCTTCTGGAATTTCTTCTGTTGCTGGAGCTTCTTCATAGAACATCTCCCCCTGCCTAGCTTCAGGGCAACCTGAATCTAGGCCTCTAGTAGAAGGGACAGCAGTGGAGGAGGGAAGAGAGGCTATCCTAGAAGATAAAGAAGAAAGTGCCTGAATAACTGGAGCAAGTTTTGCATCCAGGAGCTGGCTTATTTTATGAAGGATAAGATCAAAGACTTGATTAGCAATAGATGAGAGGTTGAGGGATGAATAATCGGGTGGATGGCAAGTGAATGGTTGTGATGTGGATGGAGAGGATATTGAAGGAATGATATTACTGATGTTGGTGGTATGTGTATGAATGTCTGGATGGATTGGACTAGGGAATGGATAGGTGAGTGATATTCATTGTATATTGGAGAGGGAGGTGTGGTAGGTAGTGGTTCTGAAGATAGTTGTGGTGGAGCATCACTGATGTGGTCGGTTAAGATTTGAATATCATTGATGAGTGGTATTGCAGTTGAAGGAGGGGATGAAGAATGAGCAGGAGATTGTTGAGCAGGAGGAGAGAGGATATGAGAGTGAGGAGGAACTGAGGAAGGATCTTCTAGAGGTGTAGAGGGAGTGACTTGATCAGTCCTTGTGTTCTCAGAAGCTTTCCTTTTTCTGGAGGCCTCAGCTCCTGTATTCTTCTTGGGAATTATTCTATCCCATTTAGCAAAGAGTGCTGAGGTCAGCCTCTTGCTGGCATTTATTGTTACTTTTGGTGACACCAAAAGTTTTGGATGCCTTTCCTGCAAGAAGATTCCTATGATTCTTCCAAAGCATACATTCTCTGTAGAATTCTTCTTTTTAATTAGGTCAAAAAGGATTGATCCCCAGTTGACTTTCTTCTTCTCCATTAAGGCCACCTTTAATAGAAATTGGTGCCTACTGATATAGTCATGTCCAGAAGTCTTGCCCAATAAGACTTTCCCAACAATATCTGCTAAGAACTTGTAGTTCTGAGACATGTTCTTTTTCAGAATGTGGCTAGGGTTTCCAGTCAAATGGCCCATTTTGACTAAAGCTTCATCAAATTCATTTGAGCTTATGTCTAATTCATCTTCACCGTTTGCAAGACCAAAGATTTCAGTAAGGATGGTGGGAGAGAGAGAGACATGATGACCTGCGATTGTTCCCGACAAGCTTTCATCGACTGGTTTTGCAGTGAAAACCCATTCTTTTATCTCTGCAACAGCTATCTTCTGCCTGGTGCTTAGAAATTTCCTTAGTTGTTGTTCATCCAGCATTTGAAGAATATCCTTGAAGATTTGGTCTGACTGTGCAAACGAGTCCATGTCAATGTCAAAACCTGCGTCAAACTTCATTGGGTGCAGAGAGGCCTGAGGAATCGCCATTGTTCCTGCAAGAGAAGAGAAAGATCAAGTGCAATAGGGAACTGAAGGAAAACGATTTCTGTAGGCGCGAACTTAGAATGAAGTAAAATAGGTGTTATATAGTCGAGGAAATAGGGAGGAGAATTCGAGGAGCGCTGTTCGGCAAAACCTAATTAATTCTGAAGTCAAACCGACTTTAAAGTTTTTTTTAAAAAAATCTTTTTCGTTGAACGCCGTTCGACAAATGGGATTTTCTTCACTGACTCTTAAGATGTAGGTTTTCGTCGACCATCGTTCGACAAAAAAAAATATTGTCGTTCTTCGTTCGACGAAAATTGGGTTAGATAGAACATATAATTTTCAGCAGATTGAGTCTCCATCTATCATTCCCAGTTGATTCATAAAGAAGATGTGTTTCTTTTCATCCAGAGGTTTGGTGAAAATATCTGCTCTTTGTAAATCAGTGGAGATGAATTGTAGGCAAATTTTATTTTTATCCACATTATCTCTGATAAAGTGGTGCCTTATTTCTATGTGTTTAGTCCTACTATGGAGAACTGGATTTTGTGCTATAGCTATTGCACTAGTATTGTCACAAAATATGATTGATTGATTTAAGTTGATTCCATAGTCTAGAAGTTGATTTTGTATCCATAGAATTTGTGAGCAGCAACTGCCTGCAACAATATATTCTGCCTCAGCTGTTGATGTGGACACAGTTGTTTGCTTCTTACAAAACCAAGACACAAGCCTATCACCAAGAAACTGACAAGTTCCTGATGTGCTTTTTCTGTCTACTCTGCATCCAGCATAATCTGAGTCTGAGAATCCAGTTAATTCAAATTCAGATGCTGTTGGATACCAGAGACCTAGATTAGGACAACCCTTTATATATCTTAAAATTCTTTTTAATAAAGATAGATGAGATTCTTTAGGGTTAACTTGAAACCTAGCACAAATACAGGTAGCAAACATTATATCAGGCCTACTAGCTGTCAAATATAGTAATGAGCCAACAATTGCTCTATACATTTTCTGATCAACAGGTTTCCCTGATTCATCAGCATTGATGACAGCATTAGAGGCCATGGGTGTTTTCATGGGAGAGGAATCAGACATTCCAAACCTTTTTACTAATTCCTTAGCATACTTGGATTGGGAAATGAAAATTCCTGATGTGGTTTGCTTCATTTGAAGACCAAGAAAGTATGATAATTCACCCATGCTACTCATTTCAAATTTAGATTGCATAAGTTTAGAGAACTTTTTGCATAAATTTGAATCAGTAGATCCAAAAATAATATCATCTACATATATTTGAACTAGCAGTGTTTGATTTTTATGTATTTTGAAAAATAAGGTTTTATCTACTAAGCCTCTACAGAACTTGTTTTCCAATATAAAATTTGCTAAGGTCTCATACCATGCCCTGGGAGCTTGTTTGAGACCATAGAGAGCTTTATTAAGCTTGAATACATAAGAAGAGTGAGTTGGAGAGATAAAACCTGGTGGTTGTTCCACATAAACTTCTTCTTTGATATCTCCATTTAGGAATGCACTTTTTACATCCATTTGATATACCCTAAATTGTTTGTATGCAGCAAATGCTAAAAATATTCTGATAGCTTCAAGTCTTGCTACAGGTGCAAATGTTTGATCATAGTCTATGCCTTCTTCCTGTGAGTATCCTTGAGCTACAAGTCTTGCTTTATTTCTCACAATATTTCCTTGATCATCAAGTTTGTTCCTGAAGACCCACTTGGTGCCAATGACTGGATGACCACTTGGTCTTGGAACCAAATCCCAAACTTTGTTTCTTTCAAATTGGTTAAGTTCCTCTTGCATTGCAAGAATCCAATTTGGATCTTGTTCTGCATCTTTTATGGTTTGAGGTTCAACTTGTGATAGAAAGCAAGTATGCATCTGATTTTGATACAGTTGATGTCTTGTCTGAACACCTGCAGAAATATCACCAATCACTTATCAAATTGGGTGATCTCTAACTGTGATGTGGTCAACAGTTGGAGTTAATTCTGCAGTGATATTTATTTGGGAATTTTGCTCAGTAACTGTATCCTATGGAGGATGTTCTGTTGTTGCACAATTCTGATAATCAATAAGATCTGAATGATCTTCTTCTTCACTATCTTCAAGACTTTGAGCTAATGGTTGCATTGAATCTCCTGACTGTAGATTTAGCCCATCAAGCTCTTCACATATAGTTGGTACCTGCAAAGCATTCTTGGTAGAAGAGTTCTTCTCCTTGTAAAACATGTTAGTTTCATCAAAGGAAACATGCATGGACTCTTCTATCTTAAGAGAGGACTTGTTAAATACCCTATATGCTTTGCTAACTATTGAATATCCTAAGAAAATTCCTTCTTCAGATTTTGGTTCAAATTTTCTAACATATTTCTTATCATTGTTATGAACAAAACACCTGCAACCAAAAGTTTTGAAATAGTCAACTTTAGGCTTCTTCCCTTTAAGTAATTCATAGGGAGTTTTACCCTTAAGTTTGTGTATCAAACTTCTATTCAGAACATAGTTTTCTGTGCTAACAGCTTCTGCCCAAAAAGATAGTGGCAAATTAGCATCTGCAAGTAATGTTCTTGTTGATTCAATTAGGGTTCTATTTTTCCTTTCAACTACCCCATTCTGTTGAGGAGTTCTAGGAGCTGAGAAGCAATGTCTGATACCTTCCTTCTCACAAAATTCTTGCATAAGAAGAGACTCAAACTCAGTGCAGGGCATGCCATAGTTCACTAGGTTTGCTTAGTGATGCGCGTCGGCAAGTGCACCGGTCGCTGTCAAGTAATAATTGTGGAGAATAAATTCCCCGGATGTCGGTCTCTTGAGGAATGCAGGATGGGTGAACGAATCGCGCAGTGATTATTGTTACACAAGCGTTTCACAAACACAAAGAGGGGTTTTTGGTTGGTTTTCCTAATTTTAACAACAACAACAGAGATGCGGGTCGAGAACACCGCTTCGCAAAGTGAGGTGGATGCAACGGCTGCGATGCCGTGCTTCGTGAGGCGGATGAAGTGAACTCAAGTGCGAAAGGGTGAGGGTCGCAAACACCTCTTCACAACCGTCGTTAGCTCTTGCTAACACGGAGCAAACACCTTCCGTGCGTGTGCGAGTGAGTGAGTGAGAACGGAATGAATCATGAGCAAACCATGGAGAAAAACAAAGAAATATTCATTTTCATCAAAGTAAATATTACAATATTCATCTAGTACATGGTTCAAAGAGTGCAATGAAGGGAAAGAAGACAGAAATAACCGGCGGTGAAGACTAGCGGCCATTCACGGCCGGAATGGTAGGTTGTCGGGCTACATCCGGACTCGGACGGGCAATGCTTCCGGCGTAGAGAGCTGTCACAATCTCCCTACGTGCTCCGTCGTCTTCGACTCAAGGTCTCTTCTTCTTCTCACCGGGCGGAAAGCGAAAATGGTTGCTTGGAGGCTTGCGGACGATGGAGAACACTCACGGACGATGGAGGAAGGCTTGGAATGGATGGAGGAGGCTTCCCCTTGGGTTGAAGATGAAGTAGGGGCGTTCCAGGGCGGTGGTCGGCGGCGTACGGAACAGGAACCTCGCTCCCGGAATGATCGATCCGCCCTAAAATCGCAACAGGCGTTTAAATAGGCGCTGGATTGAATACTGCGCACGATCATTGGCGCACGACCAGTGGTCGTGCGCACTGGAATTCTGCGATCGTGCGCACTGCCTGGACAGAACCTGCAAGAGACGAAATTATAAAATACAATGTTCGCACGACCAGTGGCGCACGACCGGTGGTCGTGCGCACTGGAGTTGATGGTCGTGCGCACTACAGCAAACAGAACTCAGAAATTTAATGGTCAATGCGCACGAGCAGTGGCGCACGACTGATGGTCGTGCGCACTGGAGTCGATGGTCGTGCGCACTGCACCAGACAGAACTCGTGAAAAAGGGTTAAGTGCGCACGATTAGTGGCGCACGACCGGTGGTCGTGCGCACTAGAACAAGTGATCGTGCGCAGTGTTCCTGTGCAGAATTGCACCGGAAACACTTGCACGCCTCCTATTCCAGCACAAACACAGATCTAGCCACTGAAAGTGGCACTTAACAACATATGAATACTACTAAAGATAATACACACGAAAACACACCAAAGTGGGCCTAAATGTGCACCTAACATGGGTTATCAAATATAGACTATAATAAGGCTAAAGTGCGGTGAATTTACTGAATAATGGCCCGGATGAGTCCATAAATGTGTATATGATCAGGACTCATCACACCCCCAGACTTAACTGTTTGCGCGTCCCGAGCAAACGAATCCGGTGGAATGTGAAAACGATAGCTAACATAGAGAATTGCACAAGGGAGTACGGTGCGAAGTCACGTACGCATGCGAGTAGAAATTCTAGTAGAAGAAGATTCTAACTATGCTAACTAATTTACGTAAGTATTAAAGCGTAAGTAGAGATTTAATTATACTCAGTTGGTGAATTATGACGAATTTGGCGATCATGCCCGGTATGAAAGCGACGAGACACTGAGGCGGGTGTTGCACAAGATCGGGGCTTAGGAATAACTCCGCTGAAATCCATCAACGTCGTGAACCATACGCTTGCCCGGTCACACTCTCACCACGGCGCTAGCAAACTCACAAATCAAATCAGTAGGACTTATAGGATTAAAACGGGGCTTAGGTTACGGTATGATATTCAAAGTTAAACACGATGGCTACGCAACCCAAGTGAGCTAACGGAACGCTGCACCCCACAAAACCACAAACTACGCTCGTGTGACACACCCCCAGACTTATCATGAAAACCAGGTGTGCACACGGCCTACTTCACAAACACCAAAAGATTTTCTGTTTTTAGCTCGGGAGGACTTTTTTTTTTTTTAAATATTCTTTTTTTTTTCTTTTACATATTTCACTTCTTTTGTGTAACCCCCGGTTGGTTCAAAATCAGCGGATGGACATTATTTTCCCATCATAACACAACGATTCCACACTCCACACAAGTTTAGAATTATGAGCGCAGTTAAAACATTTTTGGTTGCGGGTGTAGGATAGGCTCCAGGCTTTGGTGGATGAAGAGGAGCTGAAAATAGGAATGGTAGGCACAACATGGGCTTGCAAAGGTGAATGAAATGGACATGGTATAACAAAGCTCAAACTAGCCAAAGGGTGGCCTACATCATGTTTGACTCAACGAGTAGCTCTCACCCATGCTTCGAGAGTCGCTTGGGGCAAGTTCTTAGCCCACGAGAAAGATAAACCTTCCTCCCGACTCGAGCAACACACGACTAGCAATCGTACACACACAATACCGGGTTATCGTCAATTTCATACAAATTCACCATTTGAGTATACTAAATCTAAATTTACGCAGAAATACTAAATATAAATTAGATGCATAAAGAAAATCTAGTTCTACTCAAATTCTACCATAACATGCGACGTGACTAGTGCACTACATGAGTCGACATCGCGCTCCAAATAATAATTCTTATGTTAACAAACTATTTCACATTCCAACCAAACTAATTTAAACGGAACAACACAAAAAGACAAGCACGCACTCAAGTGGGTGAAGTGGTGTGTAAGGAATGCAACAATGATAATGATAATGAAAAATAAAAAGCAACCTTCTAGTATGCAATGCAGCTCGTGCACAGTGGATAATAACAACCGCTCCCCCAGACTTAAGCTAAACACGATATCTAGAAATTTGAAGCTGAAAGAGGGGAGGAAGTGTTACCCAATGCTCAGAAATGAGCATACCAGACGATTGGCGTTTACGATCAAGAATAGTCCGCAGCATCCGCCATCGAACACGAAACCTGCAAGCACAAACTCAAGGCAACAAAAGCAAATACAAAAGCTGAACTAAAAAAAAATACGAAAACGGAAATCTGGGTTGTCTCCCAGTAGCGCTTTCATTTAACGTCCTTAAGCTGGACCAAATACCTGTATTAACAGTGTTTATAAAGAGTGCAGGAATTAAAAAGGAAATGCTCAAAAATAGTTCATCACAGCAAATAAAACACACATCAACTAAAAGCGCTCTTATGGTGCGCTTCTCCCGTAGCACGTAGGCGGGAGGTGAAGGCTTTAGGGCCAGCACTGGTATTACCCAATGCTCCCCTAACCTCTGCCACCTTGCCACGGAGAGCAGCAGCACGAGCGTCACGCAGAAGTTTTTCCTTTTTAAGTTTGGTGACAGTTGGAGACTGCCACCGCTGAGAGTTCTCAGATTTTTCTGCCTTAGAATCAGGTGGCGTCACTTCCGGCATCGTGGTGACTACCGGATCGGCCCACGAGATGGAGCGCTTACATAGTTTATTACATGATTCATCACACGGAGATAAATAAATATCATCCCTAACTATATTCAAGTCAACGTTTCCCGAACTGTCGTCTTCCTCCATCTCGGAGTCGAACTCTTTCCGGAAGTCGACCTCTTCTTCCTCATCCGATTGGAACTCTTCCATTCCTCCTTCACCTGTTTCTTGAACATGTATCTTTCCTGCACCGCTTAGAAATTCATCAGAAATAACGAGAGGGGGCGGAGTGAATATTTCAGTTGTGGCTTCAGGGCAAGTAGGTTGCTGCACCACATTGGTTAGGGAAATGCACCCCGTAGCAAAATCAAGGGTAGCACCGCTCTCTTTCAAGAACGGCACCCCCAAGATAGGAATGGACTGGTTTTCTTGCGGGCCTAGAACCTGAAAATCAGCTACTACAGTTGTCCCCTCAACCGTTACCTCCACATTCGTTACTTCCCCCTTAGATTGGATAATCGTGCCATTAGCGAGAATCAGCGATTTCCTTTCCTCCGTGTTCATCTCCAGCTGTAACTTCGCAACATCTTGCAGTGCAATAACGTTGCGGGAGGAACCGGAATCGCATAAAGCCTTGGTTTCAACCTTATTGATGGAGCACGAGATTACCAGCTCACTCGGTTTGGCATCTACCGCATCTCCCAGACTTTTCCCTTGATCAATAGGGTTCTTTTCCGTGTTGCTGGGAAGGGTTCCCTACGAACGCTCGGTTAGCGCTTGAGCCAATTGGCCCAATTGCGTCTCCAAGTTTCGCATAGATGCAGTTTGATTTACCATGTTTGAATTAGCTGCAAGCAGGAATTTCTCCATCATCTCTTCTAAATTACTTTTCTTTTGGGTGGGGGGGTGCTTGGTTATAATCCGGGTGCGGCGGCCTCGGTTGGCTCCCGGAGGCGTAAGCATTATTTTGATGCTGCCCCGGTGACCATCGTTGGCCGGGCGTGTTGGGATTCCAAGAGAAGTTTGGATGACTTCTCGCTCCCGGATTATAGGCGTTATTGTAAGGCGCCCCCTTGGGTTGATTTCCTACATAGTTCACAGATTCATTTAAGGTCAAGTGTGCGAAATCACCTGCCATGTGGTTCCCCGAACATTCATAAGCATGATGGCCTCCGCCTCCACATCCTTCACAAGTAATGATAGCAGCAGGCGCAGATGGAGTGGGGAGTGAGTCGACCATGAAAAGACCTCGGCCGCTTCTCGGGGCATTTCTCCCTGCAGTCCAGAACGTACTGTGGGAGGCAGTGTCACGCAAAATCCGAAGGGCTTCGTCCGGAGTGTGGTTCATCAGGGTACCACCCGCTGCGGCATCGATCATTGCCCTGTAGTGGGGCTTGATTGCAAAGTAGAATAACTCGACCACATTCCATGGCTGGAGCTCGTGGCCAGGACAACGGCGAAGGAGCTCGTTAAGGCGCTCCCATGCTTCAGCAAGGGTCTCTTGGTCCAGTTGACGAAATGTGGCGATCTCCCGCCGCAAGCTCACGATCTTGTCCACAGGATGGAATTTAGCGAGGAACTTGGATGCAAGGGCATCCCAAGTTGCAGCAGTCCCGGGCGGAATGGAGTGAAGCCACACTTTTGCCTTGTCCCGGAGAGAGAAGGGGAACAGTCTCAGCTTGACTGTGTCATCAGCAATCCCGGCATAGCGGAAGGTTCCGCAGATATCAGAAAATTCTGCCAGATGCAGATGCGGGTCTTCGCTAGCCAGCCCTGAAAACTGAGCATTGTTGCCGATAATGTTTAAGATCGCTGGCTTGATCTCAAACTGATTATTCATGATGTTGGGCCCAAACCCCGGGTACACACTCCCAGCAGTGGGGGTGGTGTAGTCTCTCATCGTGCGGGGTCGAGGCCTCGCCGCCTCCTGCTCGTCGCCAGGCAGATGTTGCCCCTCGTTGGGCACTCTCGCATCATCATCGTTCGGGTTTACTTGATCACCCATGGCCGCTTGTACGGCTGCAGCGCGCCTTCGCGCGCGAGCAGTCCGTTCGATTTCTGGGTCAAAGGGTGCGAGTTCACCGGCGGTCTGTCTCTGCATACACTGTCAGAAACAGAAGAAAACAAGGAAGTTCAAAGAAAACAGCTCGTATAACGAAAATCACTACACAAGACGATACACGTCTGCAGTCCCCGGCAACGGCGCCAAAAACTTGATGCGCGTCGGCAAGTGCACCGGTCGCTGTCAAGTAATAATTGTGGAGAATAAATTCCCCGGATGTCGGTCTCTTGAGGAATGCAGGATGGGTGAACGAATCGCGCAGTGATTATTGTTACACAAGCGTTTCACAAACACAAAGAGGGGTTTTTGGTTGGTTTTCCTAATTTTAACAACAACAACAGAGATGCGGGTCGAGAACACCGCTTCGCAAAGTGAGGTGGATGCAACGGCTGCGATGCCGTGCTTCGTGAGGCGGATGAAGTGAACTCAAGTGCGAAAGGGTGAGGGTCGCAAACACCTCTTCACAACCGTCGTTAGCTCTTGCTAACACGGAGCAAACACCTTCCGTGCGTGTGCGAGTGAGTGAGTGAGAATGGAATGAATCATGAGCAAACCATGGAGAAAAACAAAGAAATATTCATTTTCATCAAAGTAAATATTACAATATTCATCTAGTACATGGTTCAAAGAGTGCAATGAAGGGAAAGAAGACAGAAATAACCGGCGGTGAAGACTAGCGGCCGTTCACGGCCGGAATGGTAGGTTGTCGGGCTACCTCCGGACTCGGACGGGCAATGCTTCCGGCGTAGAGAGCTGTCACAATCTCCCTACGTGCTCCGTCGTCTTCGACTCAAGGTCTCTTCTTCTTCTCACCGGGCGGAAAGCGAAAATGGTTGCTTGGAGGCTTGCGGACGATGGAGAACACTCACGGACGATGGAGGAAGGCTTGGAATGGATGGAGGAGGCTTCCCCTTGGGTTGAAGATGAAGTAGGGGCGTTCCAGGGCGGTGGTCGGCGGCGTACGGAACAGGAACCTCGCTCCCGGAATGATCGATCCGCCCTAAAATCGCAACAGGCGTTTAAATAGGCGCTGGATTGAATACTGCGCACGATCATTGGCGCACGACCAGTGGTCGTGCGCAATGGAATTCTGCGATCGTGCGCACTGCCTGGACAGAACCTGCAAGAGACGAAATTATAAAATACAATGTTCGCACGACCAATGGCGCACGACCGGTGGTCGTGCGCACTGGAGTTGATGGTTGTGCGCACTACAGCAAACAGAACTCAGAAATTTAATGGTCAATGCGCACGAGCAGTGGCGCACGACCGATGGTCGTGCGCACTGGAGTCGATGGTCGTGCGCACTGCACCAGACAGAACTCGTGAAAAAGGGTTAAGTGCGCACGATTAGTGGCGCACGACCGGTGGTCGTGCGCACTAGAACAAGTGATCGTGCGCAGTGTTCCTGTGCAGAATTGCACCGGAAACACTTGCACGCCTCCTATTCCAGCACAAACACAGATCTAGCCACTGAAAGTGGCACTTAACAACATATGAATACTACTAAAGATAATACACACGAAAACACACCAAAGTGGGCCTAAATGTGCACCTAACATGGGTTATCAAATATAGACTATAATAAGGCTAAAGTGCGGTGAATTTACTGAATAATGGCCCGGATGAGTCCATAAATGTGTATATGATCAGGACTCATCACTTAGCTCATTAAACAGGCAAATTTCTGATTTAGAGGAATTGAAATTTACTAAATATATATTACCCTGTCTAATACCTGATAAGACAATGACATTATCAAATGACTTGATAATGCATTCTGATTTATTAAAGGTTACCTGATAACCTTCATCACATAACTGACTTATGCTGATGAGGTTATGCTTCAGACCCTTCACATAGGTGACTTCTTTGAATGTTACTGCTCCAACCTTGATTTGACCAAAGCCTTTGGTTTGACCATAGTTGGAGTCTCCAAAGATCGCTTTGGGTCCAAGCTGTGCCTTGTAATTTTTTATATTGGCCTTGTTTCCTGTCATGTGCTTTGAGCAGCCACTATAGATTTAATCTTGGATGGCCAAGTACCTGCAAAGACAAAAACATAAACTAGTTGTTTTTGACCCAGACTACCTTGGGTCCTTTTGTGTTACCACAAAATTCAGAGTTAAATGACATTTTAGGCTGGCTCTTATAGCCTTGTGGATGATATCTCCTTGGAGGTATTATCCATTCAGTGAAAGGATTTTTAGTTTGTTTGGAAGTGAGATTTCTAGTATTTTCTGTATAGTATCTGTTCGACAAATTTGGATAAATTGGTCGACTATTGTTCATCTGATAACTATACTGAAAATCTGTTTTCAGATTTCATCGAGCTCCGTTCGACAAATTTAAACCTTTTTGTCGATCTCCGTTCGACGAATTCTTTTGAATTCTTTTATCCTTAACAGACTTGCTTGAAATATCTTTATCTCTTTTTACATCTTCTTTGCCTTGAGCAGAAATAAATTTTATAGGTGAGGAAAGGATATTTCTCTTAATCAGAGATAGTTCACTTGATGAAGCACCCAAGCCCAGCTTGCTATTATTAAGTCTAGCATTGACTGTGCTTGTGATGTCCATCAGTTTGATACTTCTCCCATTTAGGGATTCTTCAAATTTCTTGGCCTCAGAAAGTTTATTCTCAATGAGAATAATGTGTTCTCTGGAGGCAGCCAATTCTTTCTTAAGATTTGCATTTTCTTCACCCATCTTTTTCATTTCAGCTAACTTACATCTGAGTGAGATTATTTCTTTCTCAGAGTTGAGTAGATCTGAGCAAAGGACTTTGAATTCAGCTTTGAATTCATCTGAAGTAAAATCAAAATCAGACATTACATGATCTGCATCATTTTCTTCTTCTGATTCTGAATTTTCTTCATCAGATTTGCTGGCTAAGGCATTGATTGCCATCATGCAGAAGTTCTTTTCTTCTTCATCATCATTGGAGCTTGATGAAGATTCAGATTGTGACTCACAGTCTGAGTCATAAGTTGCCATTAGACATTGGCTATTTTCTTTTGTTTCTTCTTCATCAGAAGAACCAGATGAGGATTCTGATTCAGATTCTGTTTCACTCCAGGATGTTGCTACAAATCCTCTTCCCTTCTTTTTGTGTGAATGGGAGGAAGATTTGCTGGATCTTTTCTTTTCTTCCTTTTCTCTTTTTCTCTCCTTTCTGTCCTTTTTGTTTTAATTTTCTGGACATTCAGGAGCAATATGTCCTGGCTTCCTGCAACCAAAACATATAATTTCATTAGAATGATTTTTGTCATACCTTGGCTTGTCATGGCTTCTGGATGACTTCTTCTTGAAATCTTTCTTAGCCATATTATAGAATCTTTTGGATATGAAGCTCATCAACTCCTCTTTGTTAGGAGTTGGTCCTTCTTCTTCTGCAGCTTTGAAGGCTATGCTTTTCTCCTTCTTGAGTGCTGGGGATGAGGTAGATTCTTCAACTTCCCTACTCTTGACAAGCTGCTCATAAGATTTGAGCTTGCCCAACAAGGCTTCAGTGGTGATCTCATTTAGGCTTCTGGCTTCTTTGATTGGCCAGATTCTGGAGTCCCATGTGCTGGGAAAGCACATGAGAATTTTGTCATTGATCTCTGTGAGTGAGATCACTTTGTCCAGAGACTTCAGCTCATTTATTATGAGGCTGAGCCTATTGTACATATCAGCAACATTTTCTGATTCTCCCTTCTTGAAGTTCTCATATTGAGAGATCAGGTGGGATCTTCTATCTTTCCTTTCATCTGCTGAACCTGCCACCATGTTGTTGAGTGATTCCCAGATTTCTTTTGTTGAGGTGCACTCAACAACTTTCTGGAATATGTCATCTGACATTGTTAAGGCTAGAATGTTCATGGCTTTTGCATATGCATTTCTTTGCTTCTTCTGAGCCTCAGTCCACTCAGGAGGTGGAACAGCAGTGTTGTCTGTTGCTGCAGTAGTGCTGGTTGTTGCTGTAGGTGCTGGAGGTCCTGTAAGAATAACATTGAAAATCTCCTCATCAATAGAGTTCATATAAAGCCTAATCCTTGCTTTCCATAGTGCAAACTTATTGAGATTGCACATGGGAGGTCTTGTGCTAGAATATTCCTTGTTTTGTGCCATGAGTTTTGAATGTTATAAAATTCTTGGTTAAAGGAGCTCTAGACAAATTAAGATCTGGTTGATCTTTGTGATTCAGATGTTAGTCTGTAAAGAATCAACCTACCTCTGATACCAATTGAAAGTGGAGGTCAGATCTTAAATGACTCTAGAGGGGGGGGGGGGGGGGGGTGAATAGAGTATTAAGATTTTTCTTTAGTTTTATAGCGGAATTAAAATAGTGTTATATATATATAAGTGTAATTAGTGTGAGAATTGAATAAACAGAAAAGGTAAATAAAAGAAATCAAACAGCACAAGCACAAAGAATAATTAACCACAGACGACACAAGGAGCTATAGTAGTTCCCCAAAAAAAACTGGGTACGTCTACTCTTCTACCACCCTTGGTAGGAATCCACTAGGAGGTTGTTGATAAGGTGCCCTCACACCAGGTGATTTTGATAAGGTGTCCACACACCAGGTGAGCAGTTGATAAGGTGCTCTAACCAAGGTGCAGGTTTTTGCAAAGGTGCCCTATCACCAAGATTAACTTTTGAAGGGAGTTATGACCCTGTACAAGAGAGGTAAGAAAGAGTTTGTAGTGTTCTTCTCTGTTAAGATGCTGAGAGAAGATTCTAGTGGATGTTGTTGTAAAGCTCCACCTGTCTGATTGAATTAGTTGACAGAAGATGGAGAAGCTTTCTCTTGAAAAACCAAGATCTCCAGTAGCAGATTGATCTGGAAGAATAGGTTCTTCAGATTGTTTGTGGCTCTTTTTAGAAGATCTATCTTTGCAGCAGATTCTGAGTAAAAATCCTCTTGATGATGTTCTCTGAGGTTTTTGTGCTGCTTGTCGAAGAGGAGAAGAAGAAGAAAATTACTACTTGTATATATCTATATATTTCTTCTTCTTTTTGTCTATATATATATCCCTTCTCCTTTTCTTTTTTTTGAATTCTGTTGACATTCTTGGAAATAACAACAAGGCTCAAACGACTCTGCCAGGTCCTTTTGTTCCTTGGTCGTGAAAAGATTCCTTTTCATTAAATGTCAACGGCTATTCCTGTCTGGGAAAAAGGAAGGAAAGGAATATATTAATTGAGTTTTAAATATCCTTCCTTATCTGTCAGAATATATCCAAAGATATTGAATAGATCCGTTATAGTCGTCGTTTTGCTGTTAGGACAGAATAGAATGTGACTGATATTAAATCTGGAATTCAATAAATGATCTGTCGAACGCTGGGAGCCATCTGTCGAGCGCTGTCCAGAATATGTCGAACACTGGCTAGAAAACTGTCGAGCGCTGGGAGCCATCTGTCGAGCGCTGTCCAGAATATGTCGAACACTGGCTTGAAAACTGTCGAGCGCTGGGAGCCATCTGTCGAGCGCTGTCCAGAATATGTCGAACACTGGCTAGAAAACTGTCGAGCGCTGGGAGCCATCTGTCGAGCGCTGTCCAGAATATGTCGAACACTGGCTTGAAAACTGTCGAGCGTTGGGAGCCATCTGTCGAGCGCTGTCCAGAATATGTCGAATGCTGTAACTGGCTGTAATACTCCAGTCTGCTTAGAACAGTTTGTCGAACGATACTAGACGTTTGTCGAACGCCAAAAGCCATTTGTCGAGTGATGCTAGTCATTCGTCGAACGCTGAAAACCTTAGATTAATCTTAAGCTGGAGAAAGATTAAAGGAAGTTCCATCCCAGGGGGAGGAATCTGCTCAGGGGGAGCTAGGTGAACTTCCTACAAATGAGAAAGAGAAACCCTCCTCTCCTAAAACAGTAGTATTCAAGAGAAAGAGAAAGACCCCTCCTACCCCTCCTGAGTACTATTTGAAAACAATGCTGATATATCTTACCCTATAGTTGAATACTACTTGGTATGAACATGAAAATCTGTTTATATGATTCTGAAACTTTGTTTATATGATCTTTTCTTCTAAATTTCACTTTTGATTGAGTGACATATTTCTTTTCTATACAAATGCTATGTTGGGTTGATTTTATGATTTCTCTCTAAGTAGGGTTAAGACAAATAGGGAGAGATTGTTGGGGAAATGATTTCTCTTAACCCCTAGAAATAAGTTGAATATGAATTCTAAGAAAGAAAAACAAGGTTAAGTAAATATGCGTCGAATACTATTCGACGCAACGTCGAAATGTAGTCGACGTTTCCTTCAGATTGAGTCGAAATAACTTTAGGAAGATTTCGACGTATGTGTTGTCGACGCCACTCTGATTTCTAGTCGACGCATATGGAGAAGTCGACGCACCTTAGTCGACGCACCTTTCTTATTCTCCTCTCGACGTCCAGCCGAGAAGAACTCGACGTTTACATGGAATGGTAATCGACGCACGTCGATTTATATGACAGATTTAAATATGCGCCAGATCTCTTTCCTTCTTTCAGTAGATCTGATTTGTATGGAATAATGTTAATATTTTATAGCCGTTCTGAATCATTCTTTCCTTCTATTTGATTCTTGGCTAATCTGATTAACTCTACTTTGGATATTATTTGAAATCAGGATTCATACGTTCCTTCTACAGAAAATGTCATTATGGAAATATTTCTTTCTTTCTATTTTTCTGATTGCTAATTGATTTTCCTCCTATAGTATTATTTGACTGAAACAGAACTATAAAAAGAGGAGGTCGGCAGAAAAATGATAAGAGTGATCTACCACATACATTTGAAATAGAGGAAAAGCTCCCAAAAAGAATAGAGAGATAAGCTGAGAAAAGTGATAGTGTGCTGCAGAGACAAAGCCTTCATCTTCTCTTTCTTCTTCTGAAACCATTCTACTGCAAACTCTGAAAGCTCTCTCAAAAGAGAGAAAAGTCTTTTTTCAATCTCCTTCTCACTATAGAAGAGAGATTTCATTCACTACTTCTTGTGCTTCCAATCTTCTTGCTAGGAAGAAGATTCATTCTTGTTCTTATTTCTTTCTTCCTTTTTATTCTTACTTAAAACATTGTAAAAGAGTTTTTAGAATCTCTCTTCAAAAAATCCAGTGTACTGGTTCTAAGAGTCTCTTTGTCAAAAGACTCAGTTGGTTCTAAGAGTCTCCTTGTCAAAAGACTCAGGGTGGTTCTAAGAGTCTCCTTATCAAAAGACTCAGTACAAGATAGTGAATTCCTACCAAGGGGTAGAAGAGTGGACTACCCAAAGTTTGGGGAACCACTATATTTTCTTGTGTTGTGCTGTGATTTCTTTTCTTGCATTTACTTTCTTTACTTGTTTAATTCTTGTTGGTGTGTGGAAGCTCTAATCTGTGATCATACACATATATATATTAACTTTGCACAAAATAATTTTTATTCTCTATTCACACCCCCCCCCCCCTCTAGAGAATTCTAGTGAGGTAAACTGTGCACTTTCAAGCCTGCTGGTTCAGGAGGGATTAGCTTAATTCTTTGCTTCAAATTGAATAGAAGTAAATCAACCTTACCCTCAAGATCAGCGGTAGCGTTGTTTTCTTCATCCTCATGATCTTCTGAGGAGGATTGAATGATCTGAACACTCTTGTCAGCAACAACAGGATTGGATGCATCAAAAGTAGAGTGATCTTCATCATGTCCTTATGACATGTCCTTAGCAGCATCAACATCTTCGTTCTTCTCTTCTTAATGCTCTTTCTCAGGAGCATGGTCTTCATGACCTACATTGTCATAACCGCCATCTTGATCATTCTTTGGTGGGCTGCTTGTTGGTCCTTGATTGTCCATAGCTGGGACATTACCTTTTGCCTCTGACTCAGATTCAGAGCAAACAATATTGGCTTTCCTCAGCCCTTTGATCAAAATCTTCTTCTTCTCCTTGGGTTCAGATGGTTGGCTCATGGGGAGGACCCTTGAGAATCTGCCCAGGGTCTTGATATTCATTCTCTTCAAATAATGGAGGTTTGTTCCTTTGGTCTTGTCAAATTCCTATGGGTAGGAGTTTAAGAGGTAGAGAGAGAATTCTACCTAGGTTGGGGGCCTGCAACCATTCTCTTATTCTTTGAAAGAGCACAGCAGCCCAGGATGTCTGATGGCGACGACGGCCCTCAACATGAAGATGTTGCTATCGGCGCGCTTATGGATGATGGCGCCTCTCCAACCAAAGACCTACATCATGACGAACGCCATCGCCGTTACAACCTTCGTCCGCGGCGCAAGATTAATAATTAATAATTATAATTATTTTTATTATAATTATTAATTAAAATTTTATCAAGCTTTGTCTTTTATTTTGGACTTTGTTTATGCCCATGTTTTATTTCAATTTTGGACTGCGTTTAGCCATGCTCATGTTTTATTTTAATTTCGGACTGCGTTTAGCCGTGTTTGTTGGCTTGCCTATAAAAGGCCATCTTGTATTAGATTTATTCATTATTGAATGATAAGAAAATTTCAACCCTAAACTCCTCTTGGTTTTCCCTCTCTCCTAGCCGCCCCCTCTCTCTATTTCCTTCTAGGAATTTCGGCCCACCTCTTGGCTGCCCCCTCTCTCTTGTCTCCTTCATCTTGGTCGCCGGAAACTACCTCTCCTTCCCCCTATTCTCTTCCTCCCTTAAATTCAGCCCTCTTTCATAGCCGCCCCTTCATACTTCCTCCTCTTGGAAGTTTCGGCCAAAGGTGAAGAAAGAAGAAGAACGGCCCGTGGTTCCGGGAAATCAAGATCCGGCGTGAAGCAATCAAGGCGAACGAGTTTCTCTCCATTCGACGCGGTTCTGATGGGTCCGTAGAAGAATGATTTGGGCGAGTGCATGCTTGAGTATAATCCCAACTCAAGCGGGGTAACAAAATTTCTACTCGTGAGATTTTCCCTCTTGTTAATTTCTTGTGGTGGTAAATTTTGGCGTGATCTTCGAATCACTTGGGTAATCGTGGTTTTCTTCGATTGATTTGTGCGATCTTCTATTTCTTTTAATTTTCGAAGAGGATTGACGAACCTCGACCTTTTGTTGGGAGAGATCTACCCTTTTTGAATCGTAAATTTTGGTAGATCTCTTTTGGTACAACTCAAGCTCGTTCGGACCGGGTGGGTCCTTTTAGTCGGGAAAAATATTGGCATATAGCCATCTATTCAACCTCTAGCGGCGTGACTACCCGTACGTTAGCATCTAATTGATAATCATTGCGATGCGTGTACGTTGCGAGTATTTTTGTGCGACCGTAAAATTTGGCAGCGTTGAGAGGGAACGCGTATTTATTCGTATTGATCGTGTCGGAGACTGTAGCCTGCATCAATTTGGTATCAAAGCGAGGTTCGTGCAATTTCTTAATTGACGCATTCGTATAGTTTTCTTAGATCGTCGGCACACACAATCTTCACACAATTTCGTGATCAAAATATCAAAACTTTTAATTGGTGGTCTGCGAATAGCGGCCTAAAATTTATTTTTTCTGCGAAAATGAAAACAATAAAATTCTAGGAATTCTCCATATTTTTCTCAGTAAGAAAATCAAAAAAAATAATTTAATTACCCTAGTTATTAAGTGGGAATAAAATTATCTTTCATAAAATTTTGACCTGTTTAAAATTTCTAGTTTGTGAATAGCGGCCTAAAATTTTTATTTTTTTCTGCAAAAATAACAAAAAAAAATTTTAATTCTGGAAAGTCAAATTCAAAATTCAATTCAAATTTTTGATTTTCACGTTCAAAATTAAAATTTTTAAATTTTAAATTCAAAATTTTGAAATTTAAAATTCAAATTTTTGAAATTCAAATATTTCTGGAAATTCAAATTTTTTTGGAATTTCAAAAATTTTCTGCTTATAAAATTCTCTTTTATAAATTTGTTTAGTTCAAATTCAAAAATTTTCTATCATTGCATGTTCACTAGTTCTGATCCCGAGTACACACCTACTCTTCGGGTATGGCTCATGACGTTTATGTTTCCCGTTTAGATTACTTGTATGCCAAAGTTATGGCTAATCGCACCCTAACTTTGCCTCGTGACGTGCGACAACCAAATCAAAACCACTCGCCGGTTGATGATTTTTGACGTGAGATGAATCAACAACTGGGGGGGATTCCGGAAATGGTGGTCCAACTTTCGGCCAACCGAACCCCTCCTCTGTCTTCATACCATCGAACGCAAATGTTTGATGAGTTATCTTCCCTTAGACAAGGGAATCGATCGGTTGCGGAGTACATGGGCCTCCTGAAGGACATGATGGCTAGGTGCGGTGTTAAGGATATGTCTGAGGTCACCCTTTCACGGTTTCGTAAGGGGCTTAACCCTGACATTCAAGGTAAACTCCTTCGTTATGAACACACAGATTTAAGCATCGCCTATAATGTCGCGTTGGATATTGAGAAGCATCTTGCTCACAAGTCCAAGGCTCGTTATTTTCAGAAGGGCAAGTCCATCTTAGGACCCCCCCCCCCCTCCGTTATCCCTGAAAGAAAAGGGTAAGTTCTGGTCCACTGACTCAAACTCTGTTGTCATTACGGCTAGGTATGCTATGAGACCGCGCGGTGAGAGTATTCCGATTAGTGAAGTTCCTCCCATAATTTCTACACACAATACGTCGAGAATATCTCCTCCTGAACTTCCTGATATAGTTTTTGAACCTTCTGACAATACTGAGTATGTGCCCTTGACTGAGCCTACCGCTGAGGGCGATGTAGTTATTAAGGAAGAACTTAGCAATGATGAGGAGATTGGTTACACTAGTGATATGAAAGAGGACCTCCCCTCTGATCCGGTTTTAGATTTGTCTGATGATTCTGATTTGGAGGACGTACCTAGTGCATTGGAAGATTTACCTTGTGAGGAAAGGTTAACTTTGGGTGACTTTGACGTTGAGAACCCGAAAGATATTTCTTTGATTTTGCCTAAAGCTCATTGTGAATTAGAAATTTTGTCATGTTCGATTTTGTCGGTCCTCCATCCTGACTCGTGGACTCGACCTGTGAAACTTTTAGGACATGAAATTCTTATGCCTCGTCCTAGCCAGTTTGTTTTGCCTATGCTACTAGCCCCTCTGTTGGTCATGTCCCGTCGGACATGTTTGTTGATTTATTAGATTTTGTGTTTGGTCTTTTCACCACCATTCGTAGATCTGACTACGCGTCACCTTTGATAGACAATTTTTTTGAGTGCCTGTCTACGTATTTGTTGGCGATCGCGAGCGATTATGATTTTATGGCGACTGTACCCCTGGACTTAGTTTCTTCACGACATACTTACTCATCCGGTCCAGTTGCGCATATTTTTCCTCCAGTTGCTTACCACATTCACCTACATGTGTCTATGATTTTAGCTGACCACAAGGGTACTTGGGATTTACTTTTTCCTCATGCTCAGTTAGTGAATAATAATTCTAAAAATAGATCAACGAATTTTTTGCTGAATGAAATCATGCACAGATATAGGGCACCGGTGCCACTTGATTTGATTCATTTACCTCCATCATATAAGTCAAGTCAATTTGCACAAGACTTTCCTCTCACGTTCATAATTTACATAAGCACATTAAGGATGCGTTAACTACACAATACACATCTTATCAATTTCATGCTAGCGTACATAAGAGAGCATCTCACTTGAAAGTTGGCGATTTGGTTATGGTGTGTCTCATCCCTGAACGGTTGCCTTCGGACACCATAAAAAAGTTGGCAAATCGGCGAGCGGGTCCATTTCAAATTTTAAAAAAATTAAGAGAAAACGCTTTTCTTTTGGAGTTACCCACTGATTGGGGAATCTCCCCAATCTTCAATGTTTCAGATTTAACGCCATATATTTCTCCAACACTTGAATTAACCGAGTGTCCGTTTGGATCCACTACATTTTCTAATGGGTTGGGGGGTTAGCTTGTGCCCGGTTCGCTCTCTTCTTCTGTTCCTACTGGAGGTACGTTGAATGTTGATGGCGGAACTTGTTTCCCTTATTTGCCTAATGCTTTTCCAAGGTTCCCCCAAACCACTTTTGTGCCTGACAGGATCCTCAGAGATGAATTACTCTCCTCTCCTAGTGGTGACAGTCGCCGCTACTTGATTCGTTGGCGTGATCGTCCGGCCTCCGATGACTCGTGGATTCCAAAATCGGAGGTGTCTCTTTTGGATGGTGCTCTTCTCCGCCGCTTCCTTCAGGACAACTCATCGGTGGTGAGTACTTTTGAGCGGGGGAGGGTTGATGGTGACGACGACTCTCAACACGAAGATGTTGGTATCGACGCACTTACGGATGATGGCGCCTCTCCAACCAAAGACCTACGTCATGATGAACGCCATCGCTGTTACAACCTTCGTCCGCGGCGCAAGATTAATAATTAATAATTATAATTATTTTTATTATAATTATTAATTAAAATTTTATCAAGCTTTGTCTTTTATCTTGGACTTTGTTTATGTCCACGTTTTATTTCAATTGTGGACTGCGTTTAGCTATGCTCATATTTTATTTTAATTTCGGACTTCGTTTAGCCATATTTGTTGGCTTGCCTATAAAAGGCCATCTTGTATTAGATTTATTCATTATTGAATGATAAGAAAATTTCAACCCTAAACTCCTCTTGGTTTTCCCTCTCTCCTAGCCGCCCCCTCTCTCTATTTCCTTCTAGGAATTTTGGCCCCCCTCTTGGCCGCCCCCTCTCTCTTGTCTCCTTCATCTTGTCCGCCGGCCACCACCTCTCCTTCCCCCTATTCTCTTCATCCCTTAAACTTCAGCCCTCTTTCATAGTCGCCCCCTTCATATTTCCTCCTATTGGAAATTTCGGCCAAAGGTGAAGAAAGAAGAAGAACGGCCCGTGGTTCCGGGAAATCAAGATCCGGCATGAAGCAATCAAGGCGAACGAGTTTCTCTCCATTCGACGCGGTTCCGATGGATCCGTAGAAGAACGATTCGGGCGAGTGCATGCTTGAGGATAATCCCATCTCAAGCGGGGTAACGAAATTTCTACTCGTGAGATTTTCCCTTTTGTTAATTTCTTGTGGTGGTAAATTTTGGCGTGATCTTTGAATCACTTGGATAATCGTCGATTTCTTCGATTGATTTGTGCGATCTTCTATTTCTTTTAATTTTCGAAGAGGATTGGCGAACCTCGACTTTTTGTTGGGAGAGATATACCCTTTTTGAATCGTAAATTTTGGTAGATCTCTTTTGGTACAATTCAAGCTCGTTCGGACCGGGTGGGTCCTTTTAGTCGGGAAGAATATTAGCCTATAGCCATCTATTCAACCTCTAGCGGCGTGACTACCTGTACATTTGCATCTAATTGATAATCATTGCGTTGTGTGTACGTTGCGAGTATTTTTGTGCGAACGTAAAATTTGGGAGCGTTGAGAGGGAACGCGTGTTTATTCGTAGCGATCGTGTTGAAGACCGTATCCTGCATCAATGTATTCTTCTTCAGGATAACCCCTGACATCAATTCAAACAATTGTTTGGATATGGTGTCATGTGATCCTTGCTTACATAATATGGCTTTTCCAAATATATCAGAGAGCAGTTTGCCACTATGGTTAAAGAACTTCCTTTTAGTGAGCCAATTTTTGCATCACTATACTCACACCAGAGCAGTGCTTGGTCTTTAACTTTTTCAGATATTTCATCTTCCTCTTCTTTACTGCAGAAGGTCAGCTGAAGGCCTTCTCCATTTTCCTAAGAGAGATTTTTATCTTTACACTCCCTATCTTGCCCTTGATGGAGGAACTAGAGGAAGACATCTTTGCACTACTGAAAAATTCCAGAACTTCAGTTCTGAGAATTGTGGAGGGCTCAAATATAGTATATTCCAGTTCTTGGTCTGTTAGAAATTGAATCACTTCTCTTATTTCTGCAGGAGCATACAGGAATCCATTTTGAACTATCTCATAGCCTTCAAGGAGATCTTTTGCCATCTTTGACGCCATTTCTTCTGAAGGATAGGTCGCTGAGACGGGAGGGAGAGGGTTCGTCTCGTCGGCTAGGTTAATGAAAGTGTAATTAATTAATCAACATTTTGATATTTATAGGGGCTTGACTTAGGTTAAGATTTGCCATAAGTGTATAGGTTGATTAGACTAATCAATTTGACAGATTTTACATTACTGATGTGTTAATTAGGGCATATTTTACTTTAGGCAACCCGTCTCAGTGGAACCGCTGAGACGGAGTTATTATCCGCTGGGACAATGTATTGTCAACCGCTGAGACGGTCCTAGTTGTCTCAGCCGATTAGCTGAGACCATCTCAGCTGTCTCAGCGGTTCAGATGAAACCTTCTCAGCTGTTTCAGCTGATCACTTCCTATCCGTGAACTGTATAATTAGGCATGTCTCAATGCCTAAACTTACTACCTATCTTGTATATTACAACTAATCCTATCAAAGCTTATTGAACATGTTCACATGTTTTTCTAAAGCTAAGAAATAACATACTGAGCAAGTTGACAATATTAAATCTATTATAGGTTTAACATATCAAGCTCAATTTTAAAAGCAATAAATTTTGACTCATCCAATGACTTTATGAAGATATCAGCTACTTGTTTGTCAGTGGGGACAAATTCATGGCATATATCTTCACTTTCAACATGCTCCCTAATAAAGTGATACCTTATCTCTATATGCTTAGTCCTGCTATGTGAGACATGATTTTTAGATATAGAGATAGCACTGGATGAGTCACAATACATGGGAGAATTACTTACCTTGAGGTTATAATCCTCTAGCTGATGTTGTATCCACAATATTTGTACACTACAACTTCCTGCAGCAATGTACTCAGATTCAGCTGTGAATATTACCGCACTGGTCTGCTTCTTGCTGCTCCATGAAATCAGCCTTATTCCTAGGAATTGACAAGTTCCACTTATGCTTTTCCTATCTTCTTTGTAACCTGCAAAATCTGTATCTGCAAAGCCAATTAGCTCAAAATCATTGTTCCTAGGGTACCAAAAGCCAAGATGTTGGCTCCCCTTAAGTTATCTCAAAATCCTCTTTGCAGTTGAGTAATGTGATTCCTTAGGGCATGCTTGGTACCTAGCATAAACACATGTATCATACATAATATCTCGTCTACTAGCAGTCAGATACAACAGGGTCCCAATAATGCACCTGTACATGGACTCATCAAAGGGCTTACCATTTTCATCCTTGTCCAGGGAAATGTTTGACCCCATGGGAGTTTTCATAGTGGAAGCTAATTCCATCCCAAACTTCTAAATAAGCTCCCTAGTTTACTTGGTCTGAGAGATGAAAATCCCCTCATCAGACTTTTTCACTTAGAGGCCTAAGAAGTACTTGAGCTCTCCCATACTGCTCATCTAAAACTCCCACTGCATAGGGTTGGCAATCCTTATGCAAAGGTTGTCATCTGTAGACCCAAATATTATGTCATCAACATAGATTTGGAATAGGATACATTTGCGCTTTGTTTCCCTAAGAAACAATGTACTATCTATCTTTCCCACAAGAATTTGTTCTTGATGAGAAAGCTAGACAAGGTCTCATACCAAGCCCTAGGGGCTTGCTTTAGAACATATAGAGCATTCCTAAGTAAATAAACATGAGAGGAGAGGGTTGGATGAACAAAACCTGAGGGCTGCTCCACATATACCTCTTCCCTTAGATTGCCATTTAGAAATGTTGATTTGACATCCATCTCGCACACTTTGAACCCCTTGTGGGCAGCATAGGCAAGGAACAACCTTATTGTTTTTAACCTTGTAACTGGGGCAAAGGTTTGATCAAAGTCAATACCTTCTTCTTGCATGTACCCCTTGGCCACCAGTCTGGCTTTGTTCTTGATGATGGGGCCATTCTCATCAAGCTTATTTATGCATTGCTTGAATCTAGAATGTGTCTTCATTAGCTTCTTCAAATTTCTTGGGCTCCATCTGTGATAGAAAGCTCAAGAATAGAGCTTCATTGTGAGCTCTACTTCTGGTAACCACTCCTTGGTTTACATCTCCAATTATTTGGTTTCTTGGATGATCCCTTAGGTGCCTATTTGCAGCAGGCAACCTGTCAGCTATCTGCAGCTCTTCTTCTTGAGCATCAGCATCTTCAACAACTTGTTGATCTTCAACTTCAGGAATTGCTACCTCTGAATTGATCGTGCTTGTGTTGGGTATGTCTTGGAGAGACATATCTTGCATTTGTTGTTCATTACCTGTCCAAATAGGAGAACTGGACCAGACCTTATAAAGCAGGCTGGTCTCATCAAAAACTACATGCATAGACTCTTCAACAACATGAGTTTTCTTGTTGTATACTCTATAGACCTTGCTATGTGAGCTATATCCAACAAGAACCCATATAGTGCATTTTTCAGCAAACTTAGATAATTGAGATTTTCCATTATTTAAAATGTAGCATTTGCAACCAAAGATTCTAAAGTATGAAATAGTTGGTTGGTTGCCTTTCAGAATCTCATAGGGGGTTATGCCTAGGGCTTTATTGGTAGATGCTCTATTGAGAACCTAACATGCAGTATTGACTGCCTCCGCCCAGAAATATTCTTGAAGTGAGGTGTCACTAAGAAATGTTCTCCCAGCTTCAATCAAGGTCCTATTCCTCCGCTCTGCCACACCATTTTGCTGTGGAGTCCTTGGGGAGGAAAATTCTTGGGTGATACCAAATTCTTGACAAAACCTTGTCATTTCCCCAGATTGAAATTCGGTACCATGGTAAGTTCTAGTCTTGACCATAGTACATTGTAGATCATTCTGGATTGCCTTAATATGGTTTATAATGACATCTAAAGTATCAGATTTCTTCTTAAGGAAGAATACCAAGGTATACTTTGAATGATCATCAACAATCACCAAGGTATACAACTTCCCACCTATGCTTTGAATTGGCAAAGGACCAAACAAGTCCATGTACAATAGATAAAGACATCTCTCAGTGTCTTTGGAGCCAATGCTTTAATGGTGACCCTAGTTTGCTTGTCCATTTGGCATGCATGACATGGACCACTTTTAATACATTTCAAATTTGGAATATTTCTAACTAGTTTTTGGAAAATAGCCGCTACATTGTCTTGTAGTTAATGTGAGCAAGTCTCTTGTGTCATTGAACACAAAGAGACTCACTTTCATTAGCCACAAGACACACAGGAGATAAAGAAGAATTTCATATAAAATCTATGCGATAAACATTCCCACTCCTAGTGCCTGAGAGAATGATCTCTAAGTCATGTGACTTTTTGATCAAGCACTTATCATTGTGGAATTCAATGACATAGCCTAAGTCACATAGTTGACTTATGCTTACAAGGTTGTGTTGCAACCCTTCAACATAAGCCACCCTTGTGATGGAGACTATGCCATTAGAAATCATACCAAATCCTCTGGTGATGTCTTTTTCTGATCCACCAAAGATGACCTTAGGTCCATTCTTCACAGCTTTGTATTCCAGTAGATGATTCTTGGTACCTGTCATGTGCCTTGAGCACCCACTGTCCATGAATCGTAAATTTTGGTAGATCTCTTTTGGTACAACTCAAGCTCGTTCGGACCGGGTGGGTCCTTTTAGTCGGGAAAAATATTGGCATATAGCCATCTATTCAACCTATAGCGGCGTGACTACCCATACGTTAGCATCTAATTGATAATCATTGCGATGCGTGTACGTTGCGAGTATTTTTGTGCGACCGTAAAATTTGGCAGCGTTGAGAGGGAACGTGTATTTATTCGTAGTGATCGTGTCGGAGACTGTATCCTGCATCAATTTGGTATCAAAGCGAGGTTCGTGTCAATTTCTTAATTGACGCATTCGTATAGTTTTCTTAGATCGCCGGCACACACAATCTTCACACAATTTCGTGATCAAAATATCAAAACTTTTAATTGGTGGTCTGCGAATAGCGGCCTAAAATTTATTTTTTCTGCCAAAATGAAAACAATAAAATTCTGGGAATTCTCCATATTTTTCTCAGTAAGAAAATCAAAAAAAAATATTTTAATTATCCTAGTTATTAAGTGGGAATAAAATTATCTTTCATAAAATTTTGACCTGTTTAAAATTTCTGGTTTGCAAATAGCGGCCTAAAATTTTTATTTTTTTCTGCAAAAATAATAAAAAAAAATTTAATTCTGGAAAGTCAAATTCAAAATTCGAAATTTTGAAATTCAAATTTTTGATTTTCACATTCAAAATTAAAATTTTTAAATTTCAAATTCAAAATTTTTAAATTTAAAATTCAAATTTTTGAAATTCAAATATTTCTGGAAATTCAAATTTTTCTGGAATTTCAAAAATTTTCTGCTTAT
Organism: Dactylorhiza incarnata; assembly: GCA_033032865.1. Lineage (NCBI taxonomy): Eukaryota > Viridiplantae > Streptophyta > Magnoliopsida > Asparagales > Orchidaceae > Dactylorhiza > Dactylorhiza incarnata. The sequence continues at coordinate 19,029,876 of JAWHQI010000005.1, forward strand.
AAAATTCTCTTTTATAAATTTGTCTAGTTTAAATTCAAAAATTTTCTATCATTGCATGTTCACTAGTTCTGATCCCGAGTACACACCTACTCTTCGGGTATGGCTCATGACGTTTATGTTTCCCGTTTAGATTACTTGTATGACAAAGTTATGGCTAATCGCACCCTAACTTTGCCTCGTGACGTGCGACAACCAAATCAAAACCACTCGCCGGTTGATGATTTTTGACGTGAGATGAATCAACAACCACTACACCATATCATGCATATGGTAGCGCTCAAAAACCGCTACTGTAAGTGAAAAAACCGCTACTGTAGGTCTACGGTAGCGGTTGCGCGCGTGCTACATCCACCGCCGACGTCGTAGGGTATGGTAGCGGTTACCCAATGTATTGTGACGTTTTTATAGCTGCTACTATAGGTACATCTATTGTAGCGTTTATGATATCCAATGGTAGAGATTATTTCATTTTACAGCAACGTTTACGATGCTCTATTTAGCATTTATGCTTATATTTGACAACATTTAAGATACTTTATGGTAGCATTTATGGTTATATTTGACAACATTTAAGATACTCTATGGTAGTGTTTATGCTTACATTTGGCAACATATATGATTTTCTATGGCAGCATTTATGCTTGTATTTGGCCACATTTATGATCTTCTATGCATGATATCGTTTATGCTTGTATTTGATCACAAAATAAATTTTAATAAACTTATTTATTTGCCATTAAATTGAATAAAGAATATAGACAATAATAGATATAAAATCTATTTTGTGAAAAAAATATTTTTATTAATAATAAAAAGGTGGGAGATAGCCCAAACCCCTCAATACAAATCAATGGTGCACTTATCTATATTAAACTCAATATATACATGAAAAAAATTTCATAATAAACAATTTGTTCATGAAAATTAATCTCTTTCTTCTTCACGGGATCGTCCTTGTATTCTTCCTTCTTCGGCGTGACTCCTTTAATGCCTCCTTCTTTTGCAGCAACTTGCACCTCTCCAGCTTTTTTGAACTCAACCCTACATCCATAATGATTTTTATTAATCATGCAAGTATATAGTGAATGGGAAAAAAGGTAAAAAGAAAGATTGGGTAATGTGTGAAAATTGGTGGTAGTGTAACAACTGAACAATTACAATTTACATCTAACAATTACTAACAACTGAACCCTAAACAACTCATCCAACTTTGCGCAAGCAAACTGCAGCCAGCAGTTTGCGCAAGCCAACTGCAGCCGCAATTTGTGCAAGCAAACAGCAGCCGCAGTTTGCGCAAGCCAACTGCAGCCGCAGTTTGCGCAAGCAAACTGCAGCCGCAGTTTGCGCAAGCAAACTGCAGCCGCAGTATGCGCAAGCAAACTGCAGCAGCAGTTTGCGCAAGCAAACTGCAGCCGCAGTTTGTGCAAAAAAACTGCAGCCGCAGTTTGCGCAAGCAAACAACAGCCGCAGTTTGCGCAAGCCAACTGCAGCCGCAGTTTGCGCAAAAAAAACTACAGCCGTAGTTTGCGCAAGCAAACTGCAGCCGCAGTTTGCGCAAGCAAACTGCACCAGCAGTTTGCGCTTGCGCAAGCAAATTGTAGCAGCAGTTTGCGCTTGCGCAAGCAAACTGCAGCAGCAGTTTGCGCGCTTGCCCAAGCAAACTGCAGCAGCAGTTTGCGCAGGATTATGGGACTGCATAAAACGTTGCATGCATGTCAATGATTAAACGTTCATCAAAAGTTTCATATTACCCACTTCTGCATGCATCACCTGAATTATGGCAGGATCATTGTGAATAGGTGCAGTTTGAACAGGTGGTGAGGCCTTAACCTGTAAATCCTGGAAATATGCCATAAAAATAATTCAGGACGCGAAAACATGCCATTATTCAGCATATATAGGAAACTAACATTATAACTGCTACAATTAAAGCGATGAAACCAAATCTACATAACAATCAGACGAGGAGCATACAAGTTAGGGACAAATGTAATAGCAATTTAATACTATCAAATGTAGGGTTAGCAAAATGGTGAAATTAATTAAATCTATGAAACCAAATCTACATAGCAATCAGATTAGGAGTAAATAGCTAGGTTACAGAGAACAAAATCAACAGAATTTTCAGAAATCAACTGACCGTGGTTGCGGGCAAGGAGTGGCACCGGGGAAATCAATTAAAGCGAGGTAATCTGTAGTGCTGGAAGAAGGGGAATCCATTAACTGCAGGAGCACTGGTAAGATCCACGAATGTAAGCGGAGAGATGGGGAGGCTCAGATTTACATTTGTATATGGAGAGCGAAACCAGCTGAAGCTCTTTTTTGTTCAGCCCTCGAGTGATCCCCAACCAAATCAACCTTTGCTCGAACAGAACCCAAGCAGAACTTGGTTCAGGAAATCCACCAAATACGTGGGATGCACCAACTATATGTCTCTTTGAATAATCAATCCAACCCCATCCTATACCCATGCCCTTATAGACAGCCATGACACATTCTAATTTTCTAGATAAAGCACAGAAACATGAATAAAATAGCTCACAACCATAGTCCAAACAGAACATCAACTAGTGCACAACAAATCATATGAATGCAAATCAACATGGAATGAAAATTAACAAACAACCCATTAAACATGAAGAGTGAAATTAGTAGCATAAATTATCATAGGAAACATGGTCGCATTTATGGTGCAAAATATATAATCCTGCAAACAAGACATTACTCAAAATCAACATAAGATGAGCTGTTTGCATTCCTTGTCCCATGTCCGCTAACGGCATCTCCTGGAGATTGGATCCCTGTCATCAATCCAGCAAGAATAGAATCTGAATCAAGATTAGGAATGACACGTTGTAGGTTGATTAAGACTGTTGAAAGAATCTCCTGCGTCAATTCAGCCTTAACCCTTGATGTGATAGACTTCACAAGGTCTACCGGAACTTTTACGTTGATGCCATCAACCAATGTTGCACCATTACTTGATGATGATGCCTTCAAATCTGATTTAGTCACACCCTTTCCCATTAGACTGACACGACCCGGACGATCTTTCTGCATAACAACATTGAACGGATCATTTGTGCTACAATTCTCTTCCTGTTGTGCTTGCAATTGCTCCATTTCAGCCTGTATTACAACCTATATATTTTAGTAATTAAAAATATAAACACCAAAAACTTGAGCAAGATAACATGCATAATTACAATTTTTCTTTGGGTATATTCAAAAGATTTCTTGTACTCTCGGGTAAGAACTCTTTTGCGGGTCTCGGTAAACATTTGCACTGCTGTGGGAGGTTCTTTGTTTGCATTAGCCTTTTGCTATAAATGACAATAGAATCAATATTAAGCTACAAATAGGAAGCTCTGAATTCCTGAATCACAAAATCACATACCAACTCATTTCTTAAGCATGCAAAACTTGTTCGGCCTGTTGTGTGCATATTTTTTTGCTTTTTCCGGCATCGCTTATTTCTTCTTGCTAATTTCTGCACATTATCAAAATGTATCGTCTTCCAAATAGAAGGAAAAAAGGAAAGGTCAAACCAAAATAATTATAAAAATAAACATAACATACCTTATATTGCTTGGACCCTAATATCTCGATAAATCCCTTGAATTGTTCTTCAGGAATACCTTTGGGTCGATTCAAGAGTCTCTCCTTGTCATTGTCATATGGCTTATAAAACTTATGTTTGATTATGTTCTTATATCTTCGCCAACTGCTATTAATTGTTGCAAGAGTCCACTTCTTTCCTTCATCTGGAATAATCCACTTTTTCTACCCAAAAATAATTATTTTTTTGGAAATTAATTTATAAACAGAAATTAACCGATAAAAAAAATGTTAGCAACTTACTTGCACATAACTCCACATCTTTTCTTTAATGTTCAGCAACCTCCAATCTGTACAATCTATATGACAAAGACTTGGAATTCGAGCCAATGTACCCAAAAAGCTTGCAAATTGGTTCACTACTGTTCTATCAGGGCCTATTGGCTGGTTGTGCTCATTTAAAATAATGACAACACGATGCTCAAACTTTCTACTGTGTATCTCTTTCATCATGGTTCGTCCCCTACACTTTTGTGCTTCAGGTGCTGCAAATATCAAAGAATATCATAATTAGATGTTGATTAAAAGATAACAACGTTAACAAATTAAGAAAACACTCCACACACACATACCTTTCTCTGTCTCTGGATTTGTCTCTTTCCCTATCTCTTCACCAGGCATACTTTCTTCATGTAGGTCCACGTCAAGATTATTTAGTTCCTCCTCTGGAACTAAATCTTCGCAAATATCCGGCTCTAAATTTAAATCCTCCTCCTCAAAAACATAAGGTAGATCTACATCATCATCCTCAATATTATTAAGTTCATCAACGACAAATTCTGGATCTTGACGCTGCTCTTCAAGATGAGGTGCATCTATTTGTAACAAATCTTCATTCGTTGTTTGGAATGCTCCTTTCCTTGATCTCGTTCTCATTCATAAATAATGGACCATCGAGCCCGGTTTACAATATTTAACAGGTTGTTTGGACTGCTTCATTGCTTGAGTTATCCAAAATATTTAACAACTGTTTCAGGAAATAAACTATGCATTAAAGTATTTGTGAAACCAAAATTATTATAATATAGAGAAAGTCAAAAAATACAAGTTTCTGCAGACAACACCTTCTGCACATACACACACCTGTCGACTACACCTGCTGCACATACACACACACACACCTTGCTGCACACATGCACATTCGTGCACATACAAATACACAATGATGTACACATACACAGCTTGCTGCACATACACACCTGCTGCACATACACACACACACACACACACACACACCTTGCTGCACACATGCACACATTGTTGTACACACACACACCTGCTGTACATACACACACTTTCCTGCACATACACATACACACCTGCTGCACAAACACACACATTCTTGCACATGCACACACTTTCCTGCACACACACACACACCTGCTGCACATACACACACTTTCCTGCACATACACACACACACACACACCTGCTGCACATACACACACTTTCCTGCACATACACATACACACACCTGCTGCACATACACACACTTTCCTGCACATACACACACCTGCTGCACATACACACACACCTGCTGCACATACACACACATTCCTGCACATACACACACATTCCTGCACATACACACACACACATTCCTGCACATACACACACACACACATTCCTGCACACACCTGCTGCACATACACAGTACACACCTGCTGCACATACACACACTTTCCTGCACACACACACACACCTGCTGCACATATACACACTTTCCTGCACATACACATACACACACCTGCTGTACATACACACACTTTCCTGCACATACACACACCTGCTGCACATACACACACACATTCCTGCACATACACACACACATTCCTGCACACACCTGCTGCACATACACATCACACACCTGCTACACATACACACACTTTCCTGCACACACACACACACCTGCTGCACATACACACACTTTCCTGCACATACACATACACACACCTGCTGCACATACACACACTTTCCTGCACATACACACACCTGCTGCACATACACACACACACACCTGCTGCACATACACACACATTCCTGCACATACACACACATTCCTGCACATACACACACATTCCTGCACATACACACACACATTCCTGCACACACCTGCTGCACATACACAGCACACACCTGCTGCACATACACACACTTTCCTACACATACACACACCTGCTGCACATACACACACTTTCCTACACATACACACACCTGCTGCACATACACACACACCTGCTACACATACACACACTTTCCTGCACATACACACACCTGCTGCACATACACACACATTCACAATTCATATCATGTCTGAATGCACAATACACACACATAATGTTGCACATACACACCTGCTGCAACATGTTTGGTAAATCTTAATTGATAAATAGAAATTGATAAACAGAAATTGAGTGTTGTTGTTAAACAACAAAAATTCATCAAAATAAATACAAAAATTGATAAACAGAAATTGATTAATAAAAATTGATGAACAAAATTTCAACAAAATTAGAACCATTCTGAATCATCTTGAATTTCTTGTCTATCAAGATCATCAGCACTAAAAGGCATTTCAAGAGCCACATCACGTTCACACCAAGTATCATCATTGTCATCTCCAATAGTTGGACTCACATCAACCCCAACATTACGTGCATCTGCCCAATATGATTCATCACTAGCTACTAGAGATTGGTCAAGATCTAACAAATCTCTAGGAATGTTTTGTAGAACATAGTGATGTTCTTCTTCTAAAGGATCTTGTACATAAAAAACTTGATGTACTTGAGAAGCCAACACAAAAGGATCATCCATGTAGCAGAGCTTCATGAAGTTAACATATGTAAGCCCGAATTCATCTTTCTGAACATCAAACCAAACACATTTAAATAGCACAACACTAAATGTTCCCCAATAATCTATTTCAATTATGTCATCTATTGCCCCATAATATTCCACATTACCGACAATAGGATTTCGGTCCCTTGAGCTAGCAAAACTTGGAGTTGTTGCCGTAAGAGTAACTCCACTGTTTTGAGTCTTGCATTTCCCATCTCGTTCCCTGCTATAAAATTTATAACCATAGATACAATAGCCTTTGTATCTCCTTGCCACTGAATTTGGAAATTTGGAAAGCCAGTTTATGTAATCAGGAACTTGGTCATTAGTTACTCTAGCTTCAAACCAATGCACAAATTCTTGACTATGCATCTTTTATTTAGCCCATTTACTCAATCCACGTCTATTATCAATCAAATTTTTATGCTCTCTGCATTTACATGAAATAAAGTTAGGTTGAATAATAGGAAAAAGAGCCAAAGTAATTATAGTCTTACGTAATGTACTTCTCAACTTCTTCGTCTCCACAGTTGAAGATAGCATATCGATGAGCTAGTGTTAAGGTAAGATCATCTAGCATAATAGCCTCACCCTTCTGCTTTTTCTTCCCTTTTCCTCTTTTCTTCTTACCTCCTAGCGGATAACCTATTTGTACAAAGGGATAAATGGAACGTGTTTCACCAGAGTTTTGACCCCCAGAATACCTGGTCAGTCTTGTTTTCACCCCATCATGCATATACCTTGAACAAAATGCTAAACATTCATCAGCCAAGTATGCTTCTGCAATAGACCATTCTGGACGACTCCGATTACGAACATATGATTTCAATCTACAAAGATATCTTTCCATCCAATACATCCATTGAAAATGCACCGGTCCACCCAGTTTAATTTGATGAATTAGATGTATAGGCAAGTGTACCATTACGTCAAAAAAACTTGGAGGAAAAATCTTTTCAAGTTGACAGAGTATTTCAACAATTTTGCTCTGCAATTGATAAAGGTCGTGAACTTTGATAACTTTACTGCATATGGACTTGAAAAAAGCTCCTAGTCTCATTAAAGTAAGTGCAACATGTTTCGGCAATGCCTTCCTAACAGCAACTTGAAGTAAATACTGCATTAAAATATGTGCATCATGACTCTTATACCCTCCTGAAAGCTTTTTGTCTTGCACAAAGCGAGATATATTGGATGAGCAAGCATATGGCAACTTAGCATTCTTTAAGACACTACAAAATGTTCTCTTTTCATCATCTGTCATAGAGAAAGTTGCTGCCCTGAAAATGATTTTTTTACGTTTCTTACAAAAAAAAGGTTGAAGTTCCTTTATAATACCCATCTCTTTAAGGTCATAGCGAGCCTTTGCATGATCTTTTGTCTTTCCTGGAATGTCTAGCAAAGTTCCAAGTACACTCTCACATATATTCTTTTCAATGTGCATAACGTCAAGGCAATGACGACAAGGATTATGCTCCCAATAGGGTAACTGGAAAAATATTGATCTTTTCTTCCATGGGGTGTCACTGTCTGACTTCTTCTTCAGTTTTTTTCCATACACTGTTTTAAAATTCGTCAACTCCAGCACTTCTTATCCTATAAGGGGGTAGGAATGGTCCTTAATTCCACTTTCCCATTGAATGATCTTGTGTCAAATCTCCAAGGGTGGTCCTCTTCTAAGAACAATCGAGAGGACATATAACAAAACTTCCTACTATGCTTTAGGTATTGAGAAGTTGTTTCATAATTGCAAGAAGGGCATGCAAATTTTCCTTTGGTGCTCCACCCTGATAACATGGCATATGCTGGGAAGTCACTGATTGTCCACAATAAAGCTGCACGCATTTGAAATGTTTGATTCTTTGAAGCATCATATACTTCCAATCCGAACTCCCACAACTCCTTTAATTCCTCAACCAATGGTTGCAGATAAACATCAATATTATTTCCAGGAGATTGGGGTCCTTGAATTAGAAGAGACAATATCAGAAACTCTGGCTTTATGCTTAGCCATGGTGGTAAATTATAATTGATCAAAACCACGGGCCAAGTGCTGTAGTCACTATTCATTGTACGAAATGGATTGAATCCATCACTAGATAGGCCGAACCTTACATTCCTAGGATCCATAGCAAAATCATGATCTAAGGCATCAAGAGTCCTCCAAGCTTCACCATCAGCTAGATGCCTTAAGTTTCCATCCTTTGGCAATTTATTAGCATGCCAAGTCATCAAATCAGTTGTTTTTGAGCACATGAACAGCCTTTGAAGCCTAGGCTTCAATGGGAAATACCACAGAACTTTCGCTGGAATTTGACGAGCCTTCTTAGCTAATGAATCAGCTTCTTTTTCTTTATTATCTCCTTCAGAGTTCCACCTAGAAGATCCACAAATATGACAAGATGAAGCATCATTGTGCTCCTTCCAGTACAGCATACAATCATTTTGGAATGCATGTATCTTTTGATAATAAAGACCTAAATCCTTCACCGTCTTTTTTGCATCGTTGAAAGAATTAGGAAGTTTTGCATTTGGGAAGGCTTCTCTTAGCAGACTCAAAAGATCATCAAAAGCTTCATTGCTAATTCCATGTACACACTTGTTGATATACAGACGAATAGTAAATGATAACTTTGAAAAACTAGTACACCCTGGATAAAGCTGTTCTTGGCCTTCCTCCACTAACTTATAGAATTTTTTGGCATCTTCATTTGACCCTTCTCTTGCTTTTCCCCTATCTTCTTGAGGCGTAGGAGAATCTTGTTCAACGTTTCTATACATGTCATGCAACATACCATCAATGTCATCATGGATGAACCCACCATCATCATTTCGATTGTCAATATTCATCTCATCATTTTCCCTTGAAAAACCCATTCATCGTAACCATCAATAAAGCCATCAAAAATCAAGTGATCTCTCACGATATCCTTGGTATGATAATAACGAAATACACACTTGATGCATGGACAACAAATTTCTTCCCCTTGAGTTTCTTGGACAAATGCTGTTTGAAGGAAATGATCTACCCCTTCAATGTAATCATGATGAATTCTAGGAAGGGTCATCCAACTCTTATCTCTATCCATTAGCAATAATATCACTGGAATGAACATGTAATAAACATCAAATCTGTTCATTTCAGTTTTCGATGTAGATTTCAAATTAATCTATTTTGTGGAACTTTCTAATTAAAAGCATGTAATGAACATCAAAGTTGTAATGAACATCAAATCTGTAATGAACATAATCAGCATGAAGGAAACAACAGAATGATCATTGAAAATACAGCTATGTTCAACTTCAACATGAAATAGGAAGACAAAATATACTGTTCTTGATATGCTCAATATACTGTCTGTTTTCTTTTTTCATTTGGGGCTGCAACTCCAACATGAAATAGGAAGAAAAAACTAAAGATAAGTTTGGAGCCATTATGAAGACACACACATACAATCAAAACACACACACACAAAACACACACACACACACACACACACTCTCAACACACACAATCAAGAAATCCACACACTCACTCACATATTCACCAAAAAATCAACACACATCACATAAATGCATACACACACACTCATCAGTCACATATTCACCATAAAATGAACACACACACACATCATACACACACACACACACACACGCGCGCGCGTGCGCGCGCGCACTCGCGACAATCAAAGATTCATAATTTTGATCGGATGAATCAAATCACGAAACGCAAAGAAGCAAACAATAATCTATTAGAATAACAATTACATATAACAATTACTAACAACTGAACCCTAAACAATAATCTCAATTACTAGCAACTAACAATTAACATCTAACAATTACTAACAACTTATCCCTAAATAATTACAATTTACAAACAACTAACACTCAGCATAACAGTTTCAAACTAAGAGGAACAATTAACAGGAACTATTAATAATTAGCAATTTAGCATAACAATTAACATCTAACAATTACTAACAACTGAACCCTAAACAATTACAATTTACAAACAACTAACACTTAGCATGACAGTTTCAAACTAAGAGGAACAATTAACAGAAACTATCAATAATTAGCAATTTAGCATAACAATTAACATCTAACAATTACTAACAATTGAACCTTAAACAATTACAATTTACAAACAACTAACACTTAGCATAACAGTTTCAAACTAAGAGGAACAATTAACAGGAACTATTAACAATTAGCATAACAATTAAGAAGTGAAGAACTGAATATTTACATAACAATTCCAACTTCCAAACTAACAACTAGCTGGATGAAGGAAGAACTAAGAAGTGAAGAACGACTTAACAAGGGGGAAAAATTAGGGCAACTGGGAAGGGGGCAAAATTAGGGGTGGGCGGCCACCAGCGGCATGGAATCAAGACTCAAGAGAGGAGAGGAAATGAGGACTCTAACAAACTTACCGGAACAGTCGATGGAACCTGGCTTGGACTATGTCTCTGCCTCTCTGGATAGTGGAGGAAACACCGGAACAGTGGAACAGAACAGGGAAGGTGAAAGCCTGCGAGCTGCGTCTGCGCCTGCGAGCCTGGAGAAGGCAAGGAAGTTAAGGCAAGCCGGTGGATGGCGAGGCGCCGAGGCTGCGACTGCGAGAGATGAGCGAAATCGCAATCTTACCTGGATCGGGATTATTTCGACCCGGGCACGCCACTCGCTGGCGACGAAGGAAGAAACGACGGGATCATCGAGCGGTGCCCTAGCGCTTCCTCTGCGCTTTTCGTCCCGCGCGGAAAACTTACCCGTGCAAATGAGCGGCGCGTATGAAAAATATAAGGAGAAAACACAATTGTTATGTTAATTAAGTTAATAAATATGTAAAACATATTAACTTAGTGTCAAAATCCACAATTGTTATGTTAATTAAAGTATCAAAATAAAGTTATAAATATGTCAAAACATCCTATTGAAATATTGAAAGATGCTTAGTGTCAAAATCCCCTTCTCCCTGCACCCCTGACCTCACATAAGTAACTTCATCCATCTTTATGTTCAGACTTTGTTTTTTTTCTTGACAACGGACCGGCGATCATAACCAATATGATCATGTCGAACATTTTCATGACTGGTGTTCTTTGTCCAAACTCATCAGAGCAAAAACACAGTGCCAACTGCGGGAGTAGAAAATTCACAAAACATTTGAAGATTTTGGGTCCACTTAATTTGAAATTTCACAAAAATACAGTGTCAGATGTGCTTTAAAAACGCCGCTAAAAAACACCGCTCTATCTTTATTTTGTTTGGGGATAATTAGGGTATGGTGGCGTTTATAATATATAGTAGCTGTTGTAAACGCGACCTTACAGTTCCTATGGTAGCGTTCTCCTGACCGCGACAAAATAACTGACACTGTAGGTATGTTATTCTATAGTAGCATTTATTTATCTATAGTTGCGATTCTAAACGCTGCCATAAATTTCTTTTGGTAACGTTTACTAAACCGCTACAAAAAAAGAGTTACCATAGGCATGATATGATGTAGTGAACTTGGGGGGATTCGGGAAATGGTGGTCCAACTTTCGGCCAACCGAACCCCTCCTATGTCTTCATACCATCGAACGCAAATGTTTGATGAGTTATCTTCCCTTAGACAAGGGAATCGATCGGTTGCGGAGTACATGGGCCTCCTGAAGGACATGATGGCTAGGTGTGGTGTTAAGGATATGTCTGAGGTCACCCTTTCACGGTTTCGTAAGGGGCTTAACCCTGACATTCAAGGTAAACTCCTTCGTTATGAACACACAGATTTAAGCACCGCCTATAATGCCGCGTTGGATATTGAGAAGCATCTTGCTCACAAGTCCAAGGCTCGTTATTTTCAGAAGGGCAAGTCCATCTTAGGACCTCCCCCTCCATTATCCCTGAAAGATAAGGGTAAGTTCTGGTCCACTGACTCAAACTCTGTTGTCATTACGGCTAGGTATGCTATGAGACCGCGCGGTGAGAGTATTACGATTAGTGAGGTTCCTCCCATAATTTCTACACACAATGCATCGAGAATATCTCCTCCTGAACTTCCTGATATAGTTTTTGAACCTTCTGACAATACTAAGTATGTGCCCTTGACTGAGCCTACCGCTGAGGGCGATGTAGTTATTAAGGAAGAACTTAGCAATGATGAGGAGATTGGTTACACTAGTGATATGAAAGAGGACCTCCTCTCTGATCCGGTTTTAGATTTGTCTGATGATTCTGATTTGAAGGACATACCTAGTGCATTGGAAGATTTACCTTGCGAGGAAAGGTTAACTTTGGGTGACTTTGACGTTGAGAACCCGAAAGATATTTCTTTGATTTTGCCTAAAGCTCATTGTGAATTAGAAATTTTGTCATGTTCGATTTTGTCGGTCCTCCATCCTGACTCGTTGATCGACCTGTGAAACTTTTAGGACATGAAATTCTTATGCCTCGTCCTAGCCAGTTTGTTTTGCCTATGCTACTAGCCCCTCCATTGGTCATGTCCCATCGGACATGTTTGTTGATTTGTTAGATTTTGTGTTTGGTCTTTTCACCACCCTTCGTAGATCTGACTACGCGTCACCTTTGATAGACAATTTTTTTGAGTGCCTGTCTACGTATTTGTTGGCGATCGTGAGCGATTATGATTTTATGGTGACTGTACCCCTGGACTTAGTTTCTTCACGACATACTTACCCATCCGGTCCAGTTGCGCATATTTTTCCTCCAGTTGCTTACCACATTCACCTACATGTGTCTATGATTTTAGCAGACCACAAGGGTACTTGGGATTTACTTTTCCTCATGCTCAGTTAGTGAATAATAATTCTAAAAATAGATCAACGGATTTTTCGCTGAATGAAATCATGCACAGATATAGGGCACCGGTGCCACTTGATTTGATTCATTTACCTCCATCATATAAGTCAAGTCAATTTGCACAAGACTTTGCCTCTCACGTTCATAATTTACATAAGCACATTAAGGATGCGTTAACTACACAATACACATCTTATCAATTTCATACTAGCGTACATAAGAGAGCATCTCACTTGAAAGTTGGCGATTTGGTTATGGTGTGTCTCATCCCTGAACGGTTGCCTTCGGACACCATAAAAAAGTTGGCAAATCGGCGAGCGGGTCCATTTCAAATTTTAAAAAAATTAAGAGAAAACGCTTTTCTTTTGGAGTTACCCACTGATTGGGGAATCTCCCCAATCTTCAATGTTTCAGATTTAACGCCATATATTTCTCCAACACTTGAATTAACCGAGTGTCCGTTTGGCTCCACTACATTTTCTAATGGGTTGGGGGGTTATCTTGTGCCCGGTTCGCTCTCTTCTTCGGTTCCTACTGGAGGTACGTTGAATGTTGATGGCGGAACTTGTTTCCCTTATTTGCCTAATGCTTTTCCAAGGTTCCCCCGAACCACTTTTGTGCTTGACAGGATCCTCGGAGATGAAGTGCTCTCCTCTCCTAGTGGTGACAGTCGCCGCTACTTGATTCGTTGGCGTGATCGTCCGGCCTCCGATGACTCGTGGATTCCAGAATCGGAGGTGTCTCTTTTGGATGGTGCTCTTCTCCGCCGCTTCCTTCAGGACAACTCATCGGTGGTGAGTACTTTTGAGCGGGGGAGGGTTGATGGTGACGACGGCCCTCAACATGAAGATGTTGGTATCGGCGCGCTTACGGATGATGGCGCCTCTCCAACCAAAGACCTACGTCATGACGAACGCCATCGCTGTTACAACCTTCGTCCGTGGCGCAAGATTAATAATTAATAATTATAATTATTTTTATTATAATTATTAATTTAAATTTTATCAAGCTTTGTCTTTTATCTTGGACTTTGTTTATGTCCATGTTTTATTTCAATTGTGGACTGCGTTTAGCCATGCTCATATTTTATTTTAATTTCGGACTGCGTTTAGCCATATTTGTTGGCTTGCCTATAAAAGGCCATCTTGTATTAGATTTATTCATTATTGAATGATAAGAAAATTTCAACCCTAAACTCCTCTTGGTTTTCCCTCTCTCCTAGCCGCCCCCTCTCTCTATTTCCTTCTAGGAATTTTGGCCCCCCTCTTGGCCGCCCCCTCTCTCTTGTCTCCTTCATCTTGTCCACCGGCCACCACCTCTCCTTCCCCCTATTCTCTTCCTCCCTTAAACTTCAGCCCTCTTTCATTGCCGCCCCCTTCATACTTCCTCCTATTGGAAGTTTCGGCCAAAGGTGAAGAAAGAAGAAGAACGGCCCGTGGTTCCGGGAAATCAAGATCTGGCATGAAGCAATCAAGGCGAACGAGTTTCTCTCCATTCGACGCGGTTCCAATGGATCCGTAGAAGAACGATTCGGGCGAGTGCATGCTTGAGGATAATCCCATCTCAAGCGGGGTAACGAAATTTCTACTCGTAAGATTTTCCCTTTTGTTAATTTCTTGTGGTTGTAAATTTTGGCGTGATCTTTGAATCACTTGGATAATTGTGGATTTCTTCGATTGATTTGTGCGATCTTCTATTTCTTTTAATTTTCGAAGAGGATTGGCGAACCTCGACTTTTTGTTGGGAGAGATATACCCTTTTTGAATCGTAAATTTTGGTAGATCTCTTTTGGTATAATTCAAGCTCGTTCGGACCGGGTGGGTCCTTTTAGTCGGGAAGAATATTGGCCTATAGTCATCTATTCAACCTCTAGCGGCGTGACTACCTGTACGTTTGCATCTAATTGATAATCATTGTGTTGCGTGTACATTGCGAGTATTTTTGTGCGAACGTAAAATTTGGGAGCGTTGAGAGGGAACGCGTGTTTATTCGTAGTGATCGTGTCGAAGACCGTATCCTGCATCAATGTATTCTTCTTCAGGATAACCCTTGACATCAATTCAAACATTTGTTTGGATATGGTGTCATGTGATCCTTGCTTACATAATATGGCTTTTCCAAATATATCAGAGAGCAGTTTGCCACTATGGTTAAAGAACTTCCTTTTAGTGAGCCAATTTTTGCATCACTATACTCACACCAGAGCAGTGCTTGGTCTTTAACTTTTCCAGATATTTCATCTTCCTCTTCTTTACTGCAGAAGGTCAGCTGAAGGCCTTCCCCATTTTCCTAAGAGAGATTTTTATCTTTACACTCCCTATCTTGCCCTTGATGGAGGAACTAGAGGAAGACATCTTTGCACTACTGAAAAATTCCAGAACTTCAGTTCTGAGAATTGTGGAGGGCTCAAATATAGTATATTCCAGTTCTTGGTCTGTTAGAAATTGAATCACTTCTCTTATTTCTGCAGGAGCATACAGGAATCCATTTCGAACTATCTCATAGCCTTCAAGGAGATCTTTTGCCATCTTTGACGCCATTTCTTCTGAAGGATAGGTCGCTGAGACGGGAGGGAGAGGGTTCATCTCGTCGGCTAGGTTAATGAAAGTGTAATTAATTAATCAACATTTTGATATTTATAGGGGCTTGATTTAGGTTTAGATTTGCCATAAGTTTATAGGTTGATTAGACTAATCAATTTGACAGATTTTACATTACTGATGTGTTAATTATGGCATATTTTACTTTAGGCAACCCGTCTCAGCGGAACCGCTGAGACAGAGTTATTATCCGATGGGACAATGTATTGTCAACCGCTGAGACAGTCCTAGTTGTCTCAGCGGATTAGCTGAGACCATCTCAGCTGTCTCAGCGGTTCAGATGAAACCTTCTCAGCTGTTTCAGCTGATCACTTCCTATCCGTGAACTGTATAATTAGGCATGTCTCAATGCCTAAACTTGCTACCTATCTTGTATATAACAATTAATCCTATCAAAGCTTATTGAACATGTTCACATGTTTTTCTAAAGCTAAGAAATAACATACTGAGCAAGTTGACAATATTAAATCTATTATAGGTTTAACATATCAAGCTCAATTTTAAGAGCATTAAATTTTGACTCATCCAATGACTTTGTGAAGATATCAGCTACTTTTTTGTCAGTGGGGACAAATTCATGGCATATATCTTCACTTTCAACATGCTCCCTAATAAAGTGATACCTTATCTCTATATGTTTAGTCCTGCTATGTGAGACATGATTTTTAGATATAGAGATAGCACTGGATGAGTCACAATACATGGGAGAATTACTTACCTTGAGGTTATAATCCTCTAGCTGATGTTGTATCCACAATATTTGTACACTACAGCTTCCTACAGCAATGTACTCAGATTCAGCTGTGAATATTGCCGCACTGTCCTGCTTCTTGCTGCTCCATGAAATCAGCCTTATTCCTAGGAATTGACAAGTTCCACTTATGCTTTTCCTATCTTCTTTGTAACCTGCAAAATCTGTATCTGCAAAGCCAATTAGCTCAAAATCATTGTTCCTATGGTACCAAAGGCTAAGATGTTGGCTCCCCTTAAGTTATCTCAAAATCCTCTTTGCAGTTGGGTAATGTGATTCCTTAGGGCATGCTTGGTACCTAGCATAAACACATGTATCATACATAATATCTGGTCTACTAGCAGTCAGATACAACAGGGTCCCAATAATGCACCTGTACATGGGCTCATCAAAGGGCTTACCATTTTCATCCTTGTCTAGGGAAATGTTGGACCCCATGGGAGTTTTCATAGTGGAAGCTAATTCCATCCCAAACTTCTAAATAAGCTCCCTAGTTTACTTGGTCTGAGAGATGAAAATCCCCTCATCAGACTGTTTCACTTAGAGGCCTAAGAAGTACTTGAGCTCTCCCATACTGCTCATCTAAAACTCCCATTGCATAGGGTTGGCAATCCTTATGCAAAGGGTGTCATCTGTAGACCCAAATATTATGTCATCAACATAGATTTGGAATAGGATACATTTGCGCTTTGTTTCCCTAAGAAACAATGTACTATCTATCTTTTCCCACAAGAATTTGTTCTTGATGAGAAAGCTAGACAAGGTCTCATACCAAGCCCTAGGGGCTTGCTTCAGAACATATAGAGCATTCCTAAGTAAATAAACATGAGAGGAGAGGGTTGGATGAACAAAACCTGAGGGCTGCTCCACATATACCTCTTCCCTTAGATTGCCATTTAGAAATGTTGATTTGACATCCATCTCGCACACTTTGAACCCCTTGTGGGCAACATAGGCAAGGAACAACCTTATTGTTTTTAACCTTGCAACTGGGGCAAAGGTTTGATCAAAGTCAATACCTTCTTCTTGCATGTACCCCTTGGCCACCAGTCTGGCTTTGTTCTTGATGATGGGGCCATTCTCATCAAGCTTATTTATGTAGATCCACTTTGTGCCAAAGATATTGTGTCCTTGTTGTTTTGGCAACAACTTCCAAACCGTGCACCTCTTGAATTGAAGCAGCTCCTCTTGCATTTCTTGAATCTAGAATGTGTCTTCATTAGCTTCTTCAAATTTCTTGGGCTCCATCTATGATAGAAAGCTCAAGAATAGAGCTTCATTGTGAGCTCTACTTCTGGTAACCACTCCTTGGTTTACATCTCCAATTATTTGGTTTCTTGGATGATCCCTTAGGTGCCTATTTGCAGCAGGCAACCTGTCAGCTATCTGCAGCTCTTCTTCTTGAGCAGCAGCATCTTCAGCAACTTGCTGATCTTCAACTTCAGGAATTGCTACCTCTGAATTGATCGTGCTTGTGTTGGGTATATCTTGGAGAGACATATCTTGCATTTGTTGTTCATTACCTGTCCAAATAGGAGAACTGGACCAGACCTTATAGAGCAGGCTGGTCTCATCAAAAACTACATGCATAGACTCTACAACAACATGAGTTTTCTTGTTGTATACTCTATAGGACTTGCTATGTGAGCTATATCCAACAAGAACCCATATAATGCATTTTTCAGCAAACTTAGATAATTGAGATTTTCCATTATTTAAAATGTAGCATTTGCAACAAAAGATTCTAAAGTATGAAATAGTTGGTTGGTTGCCTTTAAGAATCTCATAGGGGGTTATGCCTAGGGCTTTATTGGTAGATGCTCTATTGAGAACCTAACATGCAGTATTGACTACCTCCGCCCAGAAATATTCTTGAAGTGAGGTGTCACTAAGCAATGTTCTCCCAGCTTCTATCAAGGTCCTCCCAGCTTCTATCAAGGTCCTATTCCTCCGCTCTGCCACACCATTTTGCTGTGGAGTCCTTGGGGAGGAAAATTCTTGGGTGATACCAAATTCTTGACAAAACCTTGTCATTTCCCCAGATTGAAATTCGGTACCATGGTAAGTTCTAGTCTTGACCATAGTACATTGTAGATCATTCAGGATTGCCTTAATATGGTTTATAATGACATCTAAAGTATCAGATTTCTTCTTAAGGAAGAATACCAAGGTATACTTTGAATGATCATCAACAATCACCAAGGTATACAACTTCCCACCTAGGCTTTGAATTGGCAAAGGACCAAACAAGTCCATGTACAATAGATAAAGACATCTCTCAGTGTCTTTGGAGCCAATGCTTTTAATGGTGACCCTAGTTTGCTTGTCCATTTGGCATGCATGACATGGACCACTTTTAATACATTTCAAATTTGGAATATTTCTAACTAGTTTTTGGAAAATAGCCGCTACATTGACTTGTAGTTAATGTGAGCAAGTCTCTTGTGCCATTGAACACAAAGAGACTCACTTTCATTAGCCACAAGACACATAGGAGATAAAGAAGAATTTCATATAAAATATATGCGATAAGCATTCCCACTCCTAGTGCCTGAGAGAATGATCTCTAAGTCATGTGACTTTTTGATCAAGCACTTATCATTGTGGAATTCAATGACATAGCCAAAGTCACATAGTTGACTTATGCTTACAAGGTTGTGTTGCAACCCTTCAACATAAGCCACCCTTGTGATGGAGACTATGCCATTAGAAATCATACCAAATCCTCTGGTGATGTCTTTTTCTGATCCACCAAAGATGACCTTAGGTCCATTCTTCACAGCTTTGTATTCCAGTAGATGATTCTTGGTACCTGTCATGTGCCTTGAGCACCCATTGTCCAAGTACCATATTTTTCCTAGGCTGATACATGATCTAACCTGCAAGAAGGAATTTATTTACCCTTAGGAACCCAATTAATTTTGGTTCCTAGGCTTTTGTTAGCATGATAAGATTACTTCACACTTGTTGCAGCCTTTGCAGGAAAGCTTTTCTTTGCACTTGGCACATTGGGATTGTGCCAACAATCTATGGCAAAGTGTCCCACCTTACCAAAACACCAACACTCATGAATATTATATCTTCTCTTCTGAACATTCATTGAAGAAGTAGCATCAATATGCTTGAGTTCAGGATCTAGGGAGGACAGCAACATTCTTCCTATTCCTCTCAGCAATGATTTGGCTGAAAGCCAATCTATGGTCAGTCTTGACAGTCTTTGTCTAAATGACATCAACTTGTCATGGCTTGGTAGATAGGCAAGATTTGATGGCATCAGACACTGAGTTGTTAGACATGATGACTACTTGTCAGCAGCCAAGGGCTTAGATGGTATGGACTTGGAATAGCTAGCATTCATATTCTTGATTGATGGGGCTGAAGCACCAAAAAACAAATGGTCCATAATGGGCCATTTGAATTTCTTCATGGGGAGCTTTCATAACACTCATCCCCATGCCCTTTCTTCTACTATAATAAGGAGTATTTTCCTTTCTATAGGAACTCCCATTCTTCCAGTGACTATATATACTGTCATGGTCATACCTGTTAGAGGGAAGTAACACTTTTTGAAAGGTGGTATGAGGCTTAGCCTTGCTCTTTTATCCACTCCCATCACTCACTGCCAAATTTTTGGAACCTAGTCCTCTCATGTTAGTTTTGGAGGAAAATGTGTCAATGATTGGTAGTACAGATTTGGGTTCGAGAATTGAGCCACTAGGCTCTTCTCTTTGAAAACCTTCTCCTCAAGGTCCTTGATGACCATGTTCTTTTGGGAAATGGTGATCAATTGGACTATTGTTATCCCCTTGAGTTGGCTTATCTCTCTACTCATCTGAGCCACCAGGGTAGGTGACTCAGTGCAATCTTGCTTAGCCAACTGAAGGGAGGCAATCTCCTGAGCTTGCCTCTAGCCTAGCTTCTTGCTCTTCTTCAGAGTATCCAATAAAGCATCATACTTGCCAATCAATTGATCGACAACCACTTCAGAATATGAGCCACTCTCATTATTAGATAAGCATGCTTCAGATTCGGGTACAGATTCATAATCAGAATAAGGGTTGATAGGAATTGATACCTTGTCAGGATTGTCCTGACTATCTTCATCATCATGAGTTATGGCCATCAAACAATGATATTCTCTATCTTCTTCATCCTCCTCTATGTCACTGTCTGAGTGTGATAGAGGGGCCCTGATTCCCACTTTTGCACCAGGATAGTCCTCATTCTCTTCAGCTGCAAACAACCCAATGTAGGCTTCTTCTTCTTCATATGAATCTGAGGATGATGACTCAGATTCACTCCATCTCTTCTCCTTCTTGGCTAGGATGAAATTTTCACCCTTCCTTCCCTTCTGTATTGGTGTTTCCAAGGTGATCTGGAAGTGATCAAGCATTTAGTCTCACTGTCAATGCGATATGAGCCTATGGGGTCACACACAAGAGTGTTTGGAGAAGTTGGAGAAAGAATTGTGTTGGCCTTACTCATATTGGATATGAGTGAAGGACCAATCCTATGACTTATTGGAGTTGGGTCGAGTCAACTGAATGTTCCACAGGTATTGTGAATATTGTATGGAGCGTGTTGACAAGTTTTGAGTCGAGTCATCGAGAGTGTCTCGACGACTACTTCAGTTCGTCGAATGATCGAAATCATAATGACTCGACGAATTTATGATTACTCGACGGACTCGATAAATTCATGACTCGACGAATTTCTTCAAGTGAAAGGTTCACTCGACGAATTATTTGTTACTTGACTAATTTCTCAATGAAAGGTTCACGCGACGAATTCTGTTTTACTTGACGAATTCAATTTGTTACTCGACGAATTTCATCAGTGAAAGGTTCACTCGACGAATTCTGTTTGCTCCAATATAAGTCGTGGGTGTGCGGATAGCATCTCTCTCGCCTGGGTATAAATAGAATGCGATTCTACGACCTAAACGTGCGATCTCTTTTTGCAAAAGAACGAGAGAGACAGAAGGGTTCCGATCGGCTGTTCCCGCACCCCGACGCCGTCGTCGCTTCTCCCTGTCGTCGGACCTAGCAGTTCATGGGGGACCTAGAGGGCTCTTCTTCGCCGACCTAGTTCTTGTGCGACAAGAAGCTTGGGTTCTTCATCGCTCGTGCGGACTCCCGTGGAGGCGCCGATCCATTTCAGCGCTTGGGACTCAACGATCATTCTTCGGAATCTCATTTGTGGAGCACCTTGGTTGAGTGTTGACTCAATCCCCTTCAGGTATTGCAATGTGTTGCTTCCCCTATTTCTTGATTCATGAAATTGCAAGTTCCTTGAACCGTTAGGGTTGTTCTTGTTCATTATTTCCACTACGCATATGTGATATGCATTCTACATTTGATGTATAGAAAACCCAACATTCTACTGATGAGCTTTCTTATCACCCTTCTCCTTCCTCTTGATTAGATAGTCAGCAATGATATGTCCAGGCTTGCTGCAGCAGTAACAAATCACATTATTTGAAACATGTTTAACATGTTTAGAGTCATACCTATCTCCCTTGAGGTGCTGATTTTCAGATCTGCTATGATCCTTCCTGGGATGTGAGGAGGAGGAAGGTTTGTTCTTCCACTTCTTCCTCCTCATCAGCTTCTTGAAATGTCTTGAGAAGGCAGTAAACTCCCCATCAGAAGAGCTGCTATCAGATGAGCTGGGCTCAGAATTTTCTGAGCCAGCAACACTCCTTGGAGGTGAAGGCATCCTTGCCTTGCTCTTCTTGGAGCTCTCAGCCTTGCGGGCCACAGTTCTCTCCCTTGTATGAGGCCTGAAGGATGTGTCCTCCTTCCTTACAGATAGCTGCATCTCATAAGAGAGCAGCTTTCCAAACAGAGTATGGGGAGGAGTCTCACCCAACTTTGCCACCTCCCTGATGTCATAGATCTTGGTATCCTAGTCTCTAGTTAGCGATCTAAGGAATTTGTCATTCAGCTCATAATGATTGAAGGTCCTTTCATAGGTCCTAAGCTCATTTACTATCCTGAAAAATCTTTCATAGCAACCACCTATGCACTACAGGCTTTGTCGCCTAAAGGCTTCATACTCCTGATTAAGGAGGGATTTCCTATCATCCCTCACTTCTTCAGTCCCTTCCATATACACTGTTAGTGTATCCCACATCTCCTTGGCTGTCTCACAATGTACCATGTTTTGGAAGGTGGAATCATCAATTTCATTGACTATAATATTTTGAACTCTTTTATCTCATAGTGTACCACCGCCAGGGGCGCTACCCCTTGGACCCGGTTAGCAGCTCTGCTCCTAAGACCCCGCCAGGGGTGCGGCCCCTTGGAACCCCGCCAGGAACGCATGTGATTGCGTTGTGATTTCATTGTTTCAGAAATAATTTCTCCTTTGCAGTAACTGTCCCTCAAAATGATTTGTGAAATCAAGTGTCTTAGATTTTTAATCTGACATTGAGAGATCAGCTTGTCTACTGCATTAGTTGAGTTGTTTTGCCTGTGTTCAATGCATGTAAATCTGGAGGTTTAGAAGTGTTCTAAGTGTTCAGATTTAGCCCATCTTATCAAAAGTGTTGATAATTTTATTTTTGTGCACATTGGGGATGCATTTGGTTTTTGAATGTTGTATTTCGATTGTGTGAATGTGCACAGTGATTAAATGTTAATCACGATGAAATGTTCATCGATTGAATAATAAAACCCTTAATCCAATATTAAGTATATTGATGCCTTCTGATGGATGGCACTCTTCCTGCCTCGATCGATGAAGTGTGGGCTTGCCAAAGCAAGGTGCATTAATCTATCTTGGTAAGGGTGTGAGCGAATAATTTGGATTTCCCACTGTCAACATCGGGTCCAACTTAACAAGGTGACCTCAAAGGTTGAGTGCCTAGAGGCATAGGGTTGGCATGCACCATATGATGGATGTGAATAACGAGTTATTGACCAACCATACAAGAGTTGCACGATGATGCAATTGGCAAGTGTTGTCTACCTAAATAACCTCATTATGAGAGAAATGCCAAAGCGGACTCGTTGTGTTGGTGAAATACGGATCATGTCTACTAAGAGAGAAGCTCACATAAACTCTCCGAATTTATATTAAAGGTTATTAATTTATTAAAATTGTGGGTGCTCTTTTAATAAAAGTCCATATTAAAATAAAAATGTATTTTAAAATATAGTACTAAAATTTTACTTTATAAAATTCCTTGTAGAATATCCATGGCAAGTGGTTCTCACTCCACCTTGTCCCTGAGGACGATCCTTGAGAAGGACATGCTCAATGGGACTAACTTCCTTGACTGGTTCAGGAACCTAAGAATTATTCTCAGGCAAGAGCGTAAGCTCTATGTCTTGGAAGAGGATCCCCTCGCGGAGCAAGCCACTACTGCACCTCGTGCAAATAAAGATGCTTATAAGAAGTATGGAGATGACTCCTTGGATGTTGAATGTCTTATGCTCGTGACCATGAACTCTGAGCTTCAAAAGCAACATGAGAACATGACTTGTTACGAGATGGTCGAGCACCTAAAGAAAATGTTTCAAGGGCAAGCTCGCCAAGAGAGGTTTGACATATCCAGGGCGTTATTTCAGTGTAAAATGGGAGCTCGAGACCCACTAGAGACTCACGTACTCAAGATGATTGGGTATATAAAGAACCTAGAAAGACTGGGGTTTCCTTTGAGCCAAGAGTTAGCCACTAATCAGATCCTGCAATCGTTGCCGGACAGTTACGAGTAGTTTGTCTTGAATTACAATATGAATGAAATTGACAAGACACTGCCCGAGCTCCTAGGCATGTTAAGAACTACTGAAATTAATATGAAGAAGGTCAAGTCTGCTAGCCCCATATTGATGGTACATAAAGGCAAGGGCAAGATCAAGGGATCAAAGAAGACTAAGTTGGGACCTAAGTCATATCTTGATCCCAAGTCTTCAACACTGAAGATCAAAGGCTTGGAGAAGGAAGGGAAGTGCCACCATTGTGGTAAGACAGGGCATTGGAGGAGGAACTATTCCCTCTATCTTGAAGATCTACAAAAGAAGAAAGGAAGTGTGACTTCCACTTCAGGTATATTTGTTATAGAAATAAACCTTTCTGCTCCTTCATCTTGGGTATTGCATACCGGATGCGGTTCTCACATTTGTACTAATGTGCAGGAACAGGGAAGGAGAAGACTGTTGGGTAAAGGAGAGGTAGACCTGCGCGTTGGAACTGGAGCAAGAGTTGCTGCCGTTATCGTAGGAGTATATCGCCTTTCTTTGCCCACAGGGCTTGTAATTGAATTAGATAATTGTTATTTTGTTCCAGCCATAACTCAAAACATTATATATGTGTCATGTTTAGACATGAGAGGATTTTCTTTCATTATTAAGAACAATAGTTGTTCTATATTTATGAATGATGTTTGTTATGGTGTAGCCAAACTGTTTAATGGCTTATACGTTTTGAACTTAGACCAGCCAATCTATAACATAGAAAATACTAAAAGACTAAAAACTAATGACTCGAATCCTTCGTATCTTTGGCATTGTCGTTTAGGCCATATAAATGAGAAACAAAAATCCAAGCTCCATAAAGATGGAATGATTGACTCATTCGAATATGAATCTTTTGAGAGATGTGAGTCATGTTTATTAGGCAAGATGACAAAAGCCCCTTTCACTAGTTATAATGAGAGGGCTGATGATCTCTTGGGTGTGATACATAGTGATGTATGTGGACCCATGAGTTCTATGGCCAAAGGTGGGTTCTACTACTTGGTTACATTCACTGATGATTTCAGTAGATACGGATACCTGTTTCTTATGAAGAACAAATCCGAAACCTTTGAAAAGTTCAAAGAGTTTAGGAATGAGATAGAGAACCAACTGGGAAAGAGGATAAAAGCACTCCGATCTGATCGAGGTGGCAAATATGTAAGTCATGAGTTTCGTGATCATCTGAGAGAATGTGGTATTGTATCACAGCTCACTCCGCCCGGAACACCTCAACATAATGGTGTGTCTGAGTGGAGGAATCGTACTTTGTTGGACATGGTACGTCAATAATGAGTCATGCAGATTTGCCCATTTCCTTTTGGGAATTTGCTCTAGAGACTATTGCTTTCACTTTAAATCGTGCTCCAACAAAAATGGTTCAAAAGACACCATATGAGATATGGACTGGGAAGCCTCCTAGTATGTCTTGAATTAAGATTTGGGGCTGTGAGGCATTCGTGCGACGTCAAATGCCTGACAAGATGGAACCCAAATCGGATAAATGTTGTATAGTGGGGCATCCTAGGGAGACCAAAGGGTACTACTTCTACCTGCCGTCGGAGGGCAAAGTGTTTGTTGCAAGGACAGACATCTTTTTGGAGAAAGAGTTCTTATCCAGAAAGACTGCAAAGGTAGAACTTGAAGAAGTTCATGAACCACAAACTGAAGATGAACCTAGATTGGAACCTGAGCAAGGACTACAAGTAGTTGTAGCTAGAGAACCTGCTCAAGAAACACAAGTCCTACGTAGATCTGGTAGACCAAGATTTGAGCCTGAGAGATATGGATTTCTCATGTCTCAAATAGGTAATGTGTTGCTTTTGGATCATGATGATGAGCCTGCAACCTACCAAGATGATATGAATGGACCAGACTCCGAGAAGTGGCTTGAGGCCATGAAATCTGAAATGGACTCCATGTATACAAACCAAGTTTGGACCTTGGTGGAACCACCTGAAGGGGTAAGACACATAGGGTGCAAGTGGGTCTTCAAGAAGAAGACCGACAAGGATGGGAATGTATAGGCATTCAAAGGCCGGCTGGTGGCTAAAGGTTTCAGGAAAATTCATGGTTTTTACTATGATGAGACATTTTCCCCTGTAGTCATGGTCAAGTCCATCAGAATTATACTTGATATTGATGCGTATTATGACTGCGAGATCTAGAAAATGGATGTCAAAACGGCTTTCCTTAATGGAGACCTCCTTGAGGAAGTGTATATGACACAACTCGAGGGTTTTGTATCTCCAAATGAAGCCACTAAAATATGCAAGTTGAATCAATCCATTTATGGATTGAAACAAGCTTCTCGAAATTGAAATCTTCGTTTTGATGAGAAAATCAAAGAGTTTGGTTTAATCAAGAACGAGGATGAGCCTTGTTTTTACAATAGGATTAGTGGGAGCATGGTCATTTTCCTGATATTGTATATGGATGACATACTGCTGATCGGGAATGACATTCCGACCCTGTAAGCTGTTAAGAACAGGCTAGGGGACTGCTTTTCTATGAAGGACTTGGGTGAAGCGACTTATATACTTGGTATTAAGATCTATAGAGATAGATCAAAGAAGTTGATGGGTTTGACCCAGAGTACATACATTGAGAAGGTGTTGAAATGGTTCAACATGCTTGAGCCCAAGAAGGGATTCTTACCCATGTCACATGGTGTGAGTCTCTCTAAGGAACAGTGTCCTAAATCTTTGGAAGATAAGGACCGCATGAAGTTGATTCCATATGCTTCCGCAATTGGATCAATCATGTATGAAATGTTGTGTACTCGACCCGATATCTCATATGCTTTGATCATGACGAGCAGGTATCAGTCTGATCCTGGTGATGGTCACTGGATAACTGTCAAGAATATCCTAAAGTATTTGAGAAGGACGAAGGATGTTTTCTTGGTGTTTGGTGGAGAGGAAGAGCTCGTTGTAAAGGGTTACACGGATGCTAGCTTCCAGACTGATAGGGACGATTCAAAGTACCAATTAGGTTTTGTATTTTGCCTAAATGGAGCAGTTGTAAGCTGGAAGAGTTCCAAGCAAGAGACAGTTGTTGATTCTATGACTAAGGCCAAGTATATCGCTGCTGAAAATTCGGCGAAGGAGGCTGTGTGGATTAGGAAATTCATCAGCGAGCTTGGTGTAGTTCTTAGCATTGTTGATCCCGTAGTTCTATACTGTGACAACAACGGTGCTATTGCACAAGCTAAGAAACCTAGATCTCATCAGCGCTCCAAGCACATACTTGGGTGGTTCCATCTTATTCGAAAGATTGTCGATCGAGGAGATGTGAGCATATGCAGAGTACCGACCGAAGATAATATTGCGGATCCACTGACGAAGCCTCTTGCGCAGAGAAAGAATGATGGTCATACTAGATCAATGGGTATTAGATACCTGAATGATCATCTCTAGCGGGAGCCTTGTGGATTAATTTATATATATTTTTCGGTTGTTGTTTATTCATGTGATGAATAGTGTACTTTATATTTTATTTATGGCAAGTTTTTATTATTATGTCAACTGCTTCTATATGATAGATTTAATAACATAATGGATGCCCTTAGAATGTTTGTTTCCATAGGAATTAAATGCGTGACTTGAATGTGAGGGCCTATGTTGAATTAGAAGCTTCATTTTTAAAAGGTCCCTAGTCGGCGTATCATCTTAGAAGTCAAAGGGCAATGATGATACATTAAGACTAGCTTGTGCATTGACAGATGAACGGTTCTCACAGGTCAAGATATTGTGATATCAAGTCATCACATGGGTACTTGTTAGTGAAAAAGTTGTACTAGACAGATCCACCTTGACAACTTTGTGGATTGTTATTGACGCGCTATTTCCACACCGCTAATTAGCGGGCACGAAATGCGGGACGACGGCAGTGCACCGGTCGTTGTCAAGTAATAAAAGTAGGGAGTAGCTCCCCGAATATCGTTCTCAAAGGACTGCAAGTTAGGTAGTACGGTTTGCTTGTTAGGAGATTAATTTTTGAGGGTTTCTAAGTTTAACAAAACAAGGGGGGTTTTGGTTGGCGTTACGGAACAAGAATGAGAAACTACTACTATGCGGGTCGCAATCACCGCGTCGCTTGGTGGATGGGTTTAGTGCAGGCCACGATGCCGTGCTTCTCTTGGCGGATGGCCGGTGAGCAAATGGATGAAGTGAGTGCAAATGCGAGGGTTGAGGGTTGAGGGTCGAAGGCACCTCTTCGCTATCGCTTCTAGCTTTTGCTAGAGCGAGTGCTAGAACATGTGGGTGTAAGTGGAGCGGGGGCGGAGCGCATCACAACACAGCATAACGTAAAGACAAGTTCATAAATAAACTTCCATTCATAGACAAATAGATGTTCATTTAGTTCATTACAACCACTAAGAGTACAAATCACAAAATGAGAAGGGGTAGAAGTAACCACGAGATGAGAAGCCTCGCCGCGGATCGTGGTCGGAATGGGGGGTCGTCACGCCTCCTCCGAGCTCAGTCCTTGGTTGCTTCCGGGGTGTAGAGGCTGTCACTACCTCCAACCGCTGCCCGTCTTCTTCTCAGAGCTGGGTTCACTTCTCCTTCACCCAATGGAGATGTCTTCCTCTTGGAATGCTGGCCGTAGATGGCGGAGAATGCTTCCGGAAACCTAGATGGACCTTAGGATCAATGGATGAAGCTTTCCCAAGGGGAGGAATGGAAGGAGGGTCCTTGGAGAGGTGGAACGGCGGAGTCGCGCGCAGAAATCGCGCCTCGAACTATGCAGGAATACCTAAAATCGTGGAATCAGCGGCTTAAATAGGGTGCAGATTAAGTACTGCGCACGGTCAGTGGCGCACGACCAATGGTCGTGCGCGAAGAAATACCTGTGATCGTGCGCTGTCAACCTGTAGCAAAGAAAAAATAGAAAACACCGCACGGTCAGTGACGCACGACCAGTGGTCGTGCACGAAGAAAGGCCTGTGATCGTGCGCATATCTTTGGTCTGATCTCGATTTGGGCTGGATTTATCGCACGTCCAATGGTCGTGCGCCTGATCGTGCGCGAAGGAATGCGCACGATCAGAGACTTTTTAGGCCAAAAATTCCCCCGCACCATCCCGAACATGCACACGACCCCAGGACCTGCAGGAAAAACACAATTAACCCCGAACTGTGCACACCACCGGATCCATAACACAAGCATACAGTAACATATAGGAAAAACATGCCACAAAAGGGGAAGGATTGCACAAAAGGCGCTGACACGCCATGCTATCAATATAAGCGTATATGAACAGCAAATGAAGTGCAATGACACTAAATCAAACCCAAATGAGGCAGGAAATCACTGTATAAACCAGACTCATCACACCCCCAGACTTACCTGTTTGTGCGTCCCGAGCAAACAAATCCGGCGGAGCGAGAAAAGACATAGCTGGGTTAGAAATTGCCAGGGCGGAGTAGTATGCGAAGTCTCATACGCCTGTGTGTAGAAATCTAGTAGACAAAATTTCTAATTCTACATATTAGTTTATAATTTTCTAAGAGCGTATTTATATATTACGTTTACTCAAAAGGTGAATCACGGTGAATCATAAGGTCGTACATAGGAAGAAAGTAAACTGAACGCTGAGGCGAGCGTTGCCAAAGATCGGGACTCGGGATAACTCCATTGAAATCCATCAATGTCGGTGACCATAGGCTTGCCCGTTCGCACTCTCTCCACGGCACTGGTATGACTCAAATGCGTGAATCAATAGGACTTTAGGTTTGAGATGAGGCTTGGGTTTAGGTGAGGTAAACAAAGATAAAAGTGACGGCTTAGACACTAAACCCAAATGAGCTAGCACAGAAAACTAACCTCATCACCACACAACATGCAGGTACACTACACCCCCAGACTTGGACTTAGCAACATGGCTGCGTGCACCGCCTACTCTTTTACATTCAAACTTATACTTATACAAATGAGTTTTACATTCAAACTCATATCTTTTTCTTTTCTTCTTACTTCTTTTCTCTCTTTCATTTTTTTCTTTTCTTTTCTTATCATTTTCAGCAAATAAACAATAAAACACAACCACAACTTCACAAACATGTCACCACATCAACAACCCAACTCATAAAAATAATAAACAGCTAAAGCTCAGATTTGGGTGTGTGATTAGGATTGGCTTTTGGGCTTTGGTGCGATAAAAGTGGGGCTGAATCAAAGAACGGGTAGGCACAATTGGGCCAACGAGGATATAGCGATAGGAAAGGGTGCAAAGGCTCAACCGGGTCAAAATGATGGCCTATATCACATTCACACACTTGACTAACTGTATACCCATGCTTCAAGAATCGCTTGGGGCGAGTTCTAGCCACCGAAAAGGATAATCCTTCCTCCCGACTCGGGCAACACGAGACTAACGGACGTCTACACACATTCCTATGCTACCGTTTGATTCACACCGGATTCACCAAATTTTGAGTAAAGTAAACAATATTTACGCTAGTAGAAAAATATAGTCTAAAAGCATAAAAATAAATTGGATCTACACAAATTCCCACGAGACATGAGCACTCGACTAGGAGCACTACAAGAGTCAACAAAGTACTTCGTCTCGCAATCCTAACCCAGCACCGTAGTTTCCCATTCACACAACCGAGACGAGTTAGACTCGTCGCGCGCCTACAGTTCAGTGCGTTCATGTGGGTGTCGTGGTGTGCCATTAGATGAGCAATGCTACAATATAACGCAGAAGTAAATCCTAGTATGTTGTGCACTGTGCATGTGCACGAGGTAACGATAACTACTCTCTCCCCCCGACTTACACTAAGCAGAAAGCATGTTTGATAGTGGCATAAGCTTAAGAAGGCTAGGATGTGAGATTACCCCATGCTCAGAAATGAGCATACCAGAATATATGGCGTTTTGTTCAAAAGGCGGTGATCCCGCCGTGCTCCAATAAATATGGACCTGCGATTAAAGAGATCCCATGCACACAAAAATATAGCAAAAAAGATAACAAGAAAGAACGGAACCAAATGGTCCCAAATGGGTTGTCTCCCAAGAGCCCTTTTGTTTAACGTCCTTGAAGGTGGACCAAATACCTGTATTAAAGTTTGATAGCAGTAGTCTTATAATAAAAAGCTAAAAAGACAGTACAACGCAGCAAATAACATGAAAAAAGAAGCCCAGAAACATCACAGATGGCACATAGTACAGCCCAGAGATCCCGGCACGCATCAGCTATATGCTGATTTGTGCTGGTTCTCCCCAGTCACGCGAGATAGGCAAGAGGTGAAAGCTTTAGGGCCCAAGGAAGATGTCTCTCCCTTGCCCCTAACCTCCTCCTTCTCGCGCCGGAGGGCTTCAAAGCGCGCAGCATGCAGGATCCTTTCCCGCTTCAGTTTTTCCACTGAAGGAGAGCGCCACCGAGCACCACGTGCGAGAGGAGTAATATTTGTTGGATTGGGATCAGCCGGGGGCTTCATTTCCGCACCCTCAAAAGGGGGTAGATCAGCCCAATGAACCTGTTTAGATTGTTTACATTTCTTGTTTTGAATAAAAACATTGTTTGGAAGGCTCATCGCTCTGCCTTCTCCCATGTCTTCCCACTCCTTGGTCTCATTGCTTTTCCTCTCTATCTCCAACTCTTTCGTTGTGAGCTGCTTTGCTTCTTCTTTCAGCAGAGTGATAATTTTCTCCTCTCTAGGATCCTTCACATCAAAGTCTGATTTTTCCTCATTGGACCTGTGCTTACTTTTACTTACAAAGAAATTAGGAAGATTAGATGATTCAGAAGGGTTTGTTGCATTGGAAGGTAGGGTGACACAACCCGTGGCGATGTGGAGGGTTGCGCCACTCTCCTTTAGAAAAGGAACCCCCAAGATTGGTATGGAATCATTTTACATGGGGCCGAGAATCTGAAAGTCAGTGACTACAGCCGTTCCATTAAGATTTACTACAACATCTCGAATCTCACCCTCAGTTTCGACAGTCACTCCATTAGCCAACACCAGCGACTTCCGGTCCTCAGAATTCATTGTTAGGTGCAATTTCTCAACATCTTGCAGAGCAAGAATGTTGCGAGATGCCCCAGAGTCGCAAAGTGCGGAAACCTCAATATTATTAATAGTACATTCAACAACGCATGGGCTCACTTGACCACCCTCCGCGTCAGCAATGCTTTTGCCTTGCACCCCCGGGTTCTTTTCAGTATTGCTTGGAAGAGCACCTTGCATACGCTCGGAGAGCACCCGGGCCAATTGGCCTAGCTGTGTCTCCAAGTTTCGCATTGAAGCAGTTTGATTGGCCAAATTTGTTTGAGCTAGATCAACAAACTTTTCCATCATGTCTTCCAATGCGCTCTTCCTCTGCGGTGGTGCATTTTGAGCAAACCCCGGTTGTGGTGGCCTTGATTGGCTACCGGAGGCTTGCGCATCAAATTGATGCGAGCCTCCTTGCCATCGTTGGTTAGTCACGTTTTGTTTCCATGAGAAGTTCGGGTGACTCCTCACGGCCGGGTTATAAGCGTTTTTAAATGGCACTCCCCGATTTTGATCATTCATATAATTCACACTTTCATCATAAGTTAATTCAGCAGGTTGCTCACCTGAGGGGCACTCATAAGCATGATGCCAGGGGTTTCCAAATCCTTGACACGAAATGACCAATACTAGGGCAGGAGGGAGAGCAGGCCTCTTAAATAGCATGACGTTGTCATAAGGTGCCGATGCCACCTCGGCAAATGCTCCCGATGTGCTCACCTCAAAGAGTCCGCGAACATTCCTTGGGGCGTTTCTTCCAGCTGTCCAAAACGAACTATGATTGGCAGTGTCCTGGAGAATCCTCAGTGCGTCCTCGGGAGTATTGTTCATCAAGGTGCCACCTGCAGCAGCATCAATCATGGCCCTATAATTGGGCTCAATTGCAAACTAGAAATTTTCTACTAATGTCCAAGGTTGTAGCTCATGCTGCGGGAACCTCCGGAGGAGGTCCGTGAACCTATCCCATGCTTCCGCAAGGGTCTCCTGATCGTGTTGCTGGAAGGTTGCGATTTCTCTCCGCAAGTTTACAACCTTGTCCACCGGGTGGAATTTTGCCATCTCATCAGCTATTCCTGCGTACCGAAATGTGCCGCAGATCTCTGCAAATTCAGCTAGGTGAAGATGGGGGTCTTGACTGGTTAACCCGGCGAATTGGGCATTGTTACGGATCATATTCAGAATGGCTGGCTTTATCTCAAAATTGTTGTTAATAATTGCCGGGCCAAATCCGGGGTACACACTCCCCACAGTAGGAGTGGTGTAATCCCTCATGGTCCTAGGTCGTGGCCTAACCACTGCGTTCTCATCAGCCGCTTGAGGAACAGCCGGTGCATTTCCCACTCCTGGATTAGCCTGATTTTCATTAACATCCATAGTGGCAGCAGCACGCAGACGCGCCCGCAAAGTACGCTCTATCTCAGGATCAAATGCTGCAAATTCACCAAGATGTTGTCTATGCATGCGCACACTACACCAAAAAGAGAATTATCAAAAACAAAAATACAATTAAACTAATTTCCCAAGAAAGACAAATTATACACGCTTGCTGTCCCAGGCAACGACGCCAAGAACTTGACGCGCTATTTCCACACCGCTAATTAGCGGGCACGAAATGCGGGACGATGGCAGTGCACCGGTCGTTGTCAAGTAATAAAAGTAGGGAGTAGCTCCCCGAAATTGTTCTCAAAGGACTGCAAGTTAGGTAGTACGGTTTGCTTGTTAGGAGATTAATTTTTGAGGGTTTCTAAGTTTAACAAAACAAGGGGGGTTTTGGTTGGCGTTACGGAATAAGAATGAGAAACTACTACTATGGGGGTCGCAATCACCGCGTCGCTTGGTGGATGGGTTTAGTGCAGGCCGCGATGCCGTGCTTCGCTTGGCGGATGGCCGGTGAGCAAATGGATGAAGTGAGTGCAAATGCGAGGGTTGAGGGTCGAAGGCACCTCTTCGTTATCGCTTCTAGCTTTTGCTAGAGCAAGTGCTAGAACATGTGGGTGTAAGTGGAGCGGGGGTGGAGCGCATCACAACACAGCATAACGTAAAGACAAGTTCATAAATAAACTTCCATTCATAGACAAATAGATGTTCATTTAGTTCATTACAACCACTAAGAGTACAAATCACAAAATGAGAAGGGGTAGAAGTAACCACGAGATGAGAAGCCTCGCCGCGGATCGTGGTCGGAATGGGGGGTCATCACGCCTCCTCCGAGCTCAGTCCTTGGTTGCTTCCAGGGTGTAGAGGCTGTCACTACCTCCAACCGCTGCCCGTCTTCTTCTCAGAGCTGGGTTCACTTCTCCTTCACCCAATGGAGATGTCTTCCTCTTGGAATGCTGGCCATAGATGGCGGAGAATGCTTCTGGAACCCTAGATGGACCTTAGGATCAATGGATGAAGCTTTTCCAAGGGGAGAAATGGAAGGAGGGTCCTTGGAGAGGTGGAACGGCGGAGTCGCGCGCAGAAATTGCGCCTCGAACTATGCAGGAATACCTAAAATCGCGGAATCAGAAGCTTAAATAGGGAGCAGATTATGTACTGCGCACGGTAAGTGTCGCACGACCAATGGTCATGCGCGAAGAAATACCTGTGATCGTGCACAGTCAACCTGTAGCAAAGAAAAAATAGAAAACACCGCACGGTCAGGGGCGCACGACCAGTGGTCGTGCACGAAGAAAGGCCTGTGATCATGCGCATATCTTTGGTCCGATCTCGATTTGGGTTGGATTTATCGCACGTCCAATGGTCGTGCGCCTGATCGTGCGCGAAGGAATGCGCACGATCAGAGGCTTTTTAGGCCAAAAATTCCCCCGCACCATCCGAACGTGCACACGACCCCAGGACCTGCAGGAAAAACACAATTAACCCTGAACCGTGCACACCACCGGATCCATAACACAAGCATACAGTAACATATAGGAAAAACATGCCACAAAAGGGGAAGGATTGCACAAAAGGCGCAGACACGCCATGCTATCAATATAAGCGTATATGAACAGCAAATGAAGTGCAATGACACTAAATCAAACCCAAATGAGGCCGGAAATCACTGTATAAACCAGACTCATCAGTTATATGAATGTGTCACAAGTAGGTCTCAACTGATAATGGTGTTTGTACTTCTTTGACCTGAAGTCACAACATTCATAAAGTGAGGAAGTGCGTACTTTGATGCTATCTAAAGTCTTCCTTGATAAAGGTTGATGATAAGGGTGGTTATTGAGTATGTTACGAATCATTTGGCTCTCTTTGTGTGGACAAAAATGGAATTTGTCCTCCTATATGACAGGAGTTACATCCATGGGCACCTTGATGGAATGAGACTGAGAAACGCATGGCCATGCTTGGTTGAGTCAATATATGATATTGAGCTCACCAATTTCAGACAGTCTATTCTAGATCAGGATACTAGAATTGAACAATTATGAGGGTAACACGGTCCATGCCTCTAGTTCTATCTGGATGTTAGGGACAAAGGGACATGACAACAATGATACATTTATCAAGACAGGCTTGTTGAGTTATGAAATCTTATTGCTTGGATAGCAATGATGTTTTGCTAGATGACGCTCATTGTTTGTGAGACTTTTGTTTGATAAGTTCAAGATCAAGTGGGAGACTATTGGTGTTTCCAAGGTGATCTGGAAGTGATCAAGCATTTAGTCTCACTGCCAAGGCGATATAAGCCTATGGGGTCACACACAAGAGTGTTTGGAGAAGTTGGAGAAAGACTTATGTTGTCCTTACTCATATAGGATATGAGTGATGGACCAATCCTATGACTTATTGGAGTTGGGTCGAGTCAACTGAATGCTCCATGGGTATTGTGAATATTGTATGGAGCGTGTTGACAAGTTTTTGAGTCGAGTCATCGAGAGTGTCTCGACGACTCTTACTTCAGTTCGTCGAATGATCGAAATCATAATGACTCGACGAATTTATGATTACTCGACGAACTCGATAAATTCATGACTCGAAGAATTTCTTCAAGTGAAAGGTTCACTCGACGAATTATTTGTTACTCGACGAATTTCTCAGTGAAAGGTTCACTCGACGAATTATGTTTTACTCGACGAATTCTGGTTGTTACTCGACGAATTTCTTCAGTGAAAGGTTCACTTGACAAATTATATTTGCTCCAATATAAGTCGTGGGTGTGTGGATAACATCTCTCTTGCCTGGGTATAAATTGAATGCGATTCTACGACCTAAACGTGTGATCTCCTTTTGCGAAAGAACAAGAGAGACGGAAGGGCCGATCGGCTGTTCCCGCACCCCGACGCCGTCGCCGCTTCTACCTGTCGTCGGACCTAGCAGTTTGTGGGAGACCTAGAGGGCTCTTCTTCTCCGACCTAGTTCTTGTGCGACAAGAAGTTTTGGTTCTTCATCGCTCGTGTGTTCTCTCGTAGAGGCGCCGATCCATTTCAGCGCTTGGGACTCAACGATCGTTCTTAGGAATCTCATTTGTGGAGCACCTTGGTTGAGTGTTGACTCAATCCCCTTCAGGTATTGCAATGTGTTTCTTCCCCTATTTCTTGATTCATGAAATCGCAAGTTCCTTGAACTGTTAGGGTTGTTCTTGTTCATTATTTCCGCTGCGCATATGTGATATGCGTTATACATTTGATGTATAGAAAACCCAACATTCTAGTGATGAGCTTTCTTATCACCCTTCTCCTTCCTCTTGACTGGACAGTCAGCAATGACATGTCCAGGCTTGCTGCAGCTGTAACAAATCACATTATTTGAAACATGTTTAACATGTTTAGAGTCATACCTGACTCCCTTGAGGTGCTGATTTTCAGATCTGCTATGATCCTTCCTGGGATGTGAGGAGGAGGAAGGTTTGTTCTTCCACTTCTTCCTCCTCATCAGCTTCTTGAAATGTCTTGAGAAGGTAGTAAACTCCCCATCAGAAGAGCTGCTATAAGATGAGCTGGGCTCAGAGTTTTCAGAGCCAGCAACACTCCTTGGAGGTGAAGGCATCCTTGCCTTGCTCTTCTTGGATCTCTCAGCCTTGAGGGCCACAATTCTCTCACTTGCATGAGGCCTGAAGGATGTGTCCTCCTTCCTTACAGATAACTGCATCTCATAAGAGAGCAGCTTTCCAAACAGAGTATGGGGAGGAGTCTCACCCAGCTTTGACACCTTCCTAATGGCACAGATCTTGGTATCCTAGTCTCTAGTTAGCGATCTAAGGAATTTGTCATTCAACTCATAATGATTGAAGGTCCTTTCATAGGTCCTCATCTCATTTACTATCCTGAAAAATCTTTCATAGCAACCAACTATGCATTACATGCTTTGTTGCCTGAAGGCTTCATACTCCTGATTAAGGAGAGATTTCCTATCGTCCCTCACTTCTTCAGTCCATTCCATATACATTGTTGATGTATCCCACATCTCCTTGGCTGTCTCACAGTGTACCAAGTTTTGGAAGGTGGAATCATCAATTGCACTGACTATAATATTTTGAGCTCTTTTATCCAGTGTTGCCAATGCAATCTCATCCCTTGTTATTTCAGTATATGACTTGGCTACCTATCTACTAGGATTAATAGTGGAGGGATTTGTGACAAAAAGGGACCCTCCTGGATAGTGATATAAATCCTAGGATTTGAGGCGTCCATGAAGAGTCTAACCATTTGCTTCCAAATGTCAAAGGTTTCCTTTTGCATATTGGGAGCTTATTTGACCACATCTCCTTCTGAACTCCATTGGTAGCCATTGGATTCAGATTTGACTACACCTTTGTTGGATCTGGTCAGACAGTTAAGTCCTTTTGACCAACCTACCTCTGATACCACTTGATAGTTTATAGGTTAGTAGTCTAATTCACCTAGGGGGTAAATAGGTTTCTTTGAGTTTTACTTAATTATTGCTTGCAGTAAATGAATAATAAACAAAAGCTCAAGCAAACACAGAAAGCACACAGTTATTTATAGTGGTTCCCCAACTTAGGGTGTCTATGGGTAATCCACTTTCCCTCAACACCTTTCTGTGTGTTAGACAAGGCAAACTCCTCTAATCTCAGCTTCAAGAGCTTACAACTCAGATCCCTCGGGATCTCTCAGGTTTTCTCCAACCCTATCTTAGGCCTAATAACCCTACTATCTCAGAGTGCTCCCACTCCTAAAGCTCATAGATCACCTATATCTCCTACCTCAGGCCTATCAAAAAGCCCTACTTCTCAAGTAAAAAGTCATACAGCTCAGGCTCAACAACCTTACCAATCTCAGGCTCAACAGCCCTACAGCTCAGGTTGAGCAACCCTACAAACTCAGGCACAATGCCTTACATGCTCAGAACTACACAGTTCTTACAATGAGTATAAGTTTAGCTTACAACAGTAGACAACATTGGTTTGAAGTCTTCTGTTGATTATGCACAGCTGATGCAATCTTGAAGTTGGGCTGAAAGTAATCTTCAGACCTGCTCTTAACTGATCATTCTCTTCAGTAGATGAAAGTGGATCACCTTGCTCTTCAGAATATAAGAGCTATCTTCCCTCCTTTATTATTCTTGCTGGTTATGGAAGAAGAAGGAGAGAGTTCTTGAAAGTCGTCAATGGAACAGTAATGACTCTCACACTTTTTAGCACAGTAACAGACCCTTCTGAAAGTGCCTGAAGTAGATCTTTCATACTTCATTTATCTTCAACGACTCTTAGAAATTACCCTGACACTTTGTAAGAGGATAGAACACATTATCTACCCTTTACAGCTATTTGCACCAAAAGCAAATCCCGCCAGTGTTGTCTTCCTGATTTGAATCTGTCTCAGTGGTTGGGATGAGACAGTCTTCCGTCTCAGCGGTTGAGCTGTCTAGATCTCAGCGGATCCGCTGAGATAGATTGTCTTCTCAGCAGATTTTGTCTATCTGCAGCTCAGCTGAGGCAGACCCCTTCTCAGTGGCTCCTGGCCTCGTCTCAGCGGTTCCGCTGAGACAGTGAGTTATTCTCAGCGGTTCAGCCAGTGAACCACACACATTATTCCAATCCTTGGAATATCTAAACCCTACACAGTCATGATGCAAAATTGGGTTTATCAAATACAATATGTACTTAGCATTGTGAGTGATGCCTCTTCAAATCAAGGGAACATTGAGGGCAATATTCCCAACACATAACCATCCAGTCTAGGACTGAGAATGGTGGCGAGTGATGCGCGAATCCTACACACCGCTATAGGTGGTGGTGAGACTGCGGCATGAAACGGCAGTAACCGATCATTCAAGTAATAAAAAAAGTTGGAGTGAATCCCCAA
The DNA here is from genome assembly GCA_033032865.1 of Dactylorhiza incarnata. Classification (NCBI taxonomy): domain Eukaryota; kingdom Viridiplantae; phylum Streptophyta; class Magnoliopsida; order Asparagales; family Orchidaceae; genus Dactylorhiza; species Dactylorhiza incarnata. Next base: position 19,069,502 of record JAWHQI010000005.1, read on the forward strand.
GTACCGAATCTCAAAGGAACACAGTAAGGTGGAGTTATCTATCGAGGAAGGACTTGAGATTGAAGTCCTTTAGGTCGGATGGATTGCAGAAGGCTTGGATTGGATTATGGAAAATAAAAGAAAAGAAACTAAACTACTCCTATGCAGGCCGCTATGCGCTGCTTCACCGGGCGGATGGAAACTATGCTGGCCGCTAGGCACTACTTCGCTAGGCGGATGGACGAGAGGCAAGCGGATGAGGTGAGTGTAACTACGGAAATGAGTGAGGGTCGTTAGCACCTCTTGGCTAGGCGAATGGATTATACGGGCCGTTAGCACCGCTTAGCTTGGCGGATGGAAGAGTAGGCACACGTAATGGATGAGTAGGCTAGCGTAATGGAATAGAAGGTGATGGCAAAGTGGAGGATGGAATGGGCGCGCTCTTCACTTGCATAAAGCACAAAGATAATTCCACATAGACATGAAATATACTAAATAGCATAACAAGGTTTAGCAAACATCATTCATGCACACAAAAGTTAAAGGAAAACACTACTATAATGTGAAGGGGGAGAGAATACAACCAAAGGGCGGAGACTCATCGAAGTTCCACGACCGAAATCCTTGTCTGAGCTCGGGTTTCAGCTGCCATCCGGGATCTCTGAATCTCTCACCACCACTAGCCCGTCATCTCGGTCAATCTTCTTTGATCCTAACCTCACCAAAAAATTCACGTGTGCAGCAAGAAATCTCTTGAAATGGAGCTTGGGAGTGCACGAACGATGGAGGAGGCCTAGAGTATGCTCCGACTTTAGATTTGCAAGAGAATGGCGGCCGGAGCTCCTCCCGAAGGTGGGCAGCGATGGAGCGGCGAAAAAGGGCAGAACTGGAGCTCTTGGGCGCGGGAAAGACAATCTCCCGATTAGGGCGGATCCTGAGGCTTAAATAGAAAATTGTTAGAAATTTGGTCATGCACAGTCGAACGCACGGCCGTGCGTGGACCATGCGATATTAATTAAGAAGAAAGCCCAGAAAGATAACGCAGAGCGCCCGTGCATTTTACTCACGCATGGTTGAATCCGACCGTGCGTAAAAAAATGCATGGGTAAATTCCGAATGCATGAAAACAGGCCAACAAAGGGGCTCGTGCAATTTTACTCATTCACGGTCGAAACCGACCGTGCGTAAAAAGTCACGGGCAAATCCAGATCACCATTTTGCCAATAGATAAGCACGCACGGTCGGAGCAATCATGCGTCAAGAAAATGCACGACTGTGCAATCCTTGCATAAATGTAATTTGGGCATAATGGAGATCTGCCCACCTTCACAACACAATAAACAACTGGGAAAACACCTCCAACAACATCCAAATACAGAAAAAGGGTTGGGGAGCACCATGTGCTTACCCCTAACAAACATAGCGCACAATTGCACACCAAAATGGGCCCAAAGAGTGCACATAACTGGAAAGCGAATGAGAGTGAAATACAAGTTAATATGGCTTGAAAGTGTAGTGCACATGCAAGGGAACAAGCCCGGATGAGTCCGAAAAACACTATATTAATGGGACTCATCACACCCCCAGACTTACCTATTTGTACGTCCCGAGCAAACAAATCCTAAACAGGCGAGAAAATGGAATATCTAGCTTAAACATTACAAAATGGAGTACATGCGAAGTCACATGCTCACGAGCATAGAAAAATAAGAGGAAGATTTTTAATTATACACATAGTTTATAAATTTCTAATAGAGTAAATAAATATTACCACTACTCAAAAAATGAATGAATTACGGTGAATCATCCGGTCACGCATATGATGAAAGTAAAACAATCGCTGAGATGAGCATTGCCAAAGTTGGGATTCGGGACAAACTCCACCGAAATCCATCGGTGTCGGAGACCATAAGCTCGCCCGATTACATTCTCTCCACGACACTAGATTGGTTTATAGCGCGAGTCGGTAGGACTTCAGGTGTTAAATGGGGCTTGGGTTAAGGTGAGGTAAACAAAGATAAATACGAAGGCTATAGTACGCCTAAACCCAAATGAGCTTTATTAAAACTCCCCGCACACCATCATCTAAAGCAAGTGCACCACACCCCCAGACTTAGACTTTTGCAACATGGGTGTGTGCACCACCTATTCCCAATATTTCAAAAAATATTCAATTTAGCAATTTTTTATTTCAAAATTTTTTTATCAATCAATATATATATTTTTTCTTTTTCATTCTTTTCTTTTCAGCACAAATTCAATGAACACATCCACATCTTCACATTATATTTCCACAATCAACACCACCAAAATAAAATCTAAACAAAATGCTCGCATTTAGGTGTGCGAATAGGATTGGCTTTGAGGCTTTGGTGAGGTATAGGTGGAGCTGAACCAAGAGAATTGGGTAGGCACAAAGGGGCTAGCGAGGGAAGATATCAGGAAAGGGACAAAGGCTCAACCGGGCCAAAATGATGGCCAACGTCCTTCTTGCGCAACAGAACTATCCTATGCTTATGCTTCAAGAATCGCTTGGGGAAAGTTCTTTGCCACCGAGAAAGATTATCCTTCCTCCCGGCTCGATCAATACGGGTCTAATGATACTTTACACACATCCCTTTGCTACCTTTTGATTCACACCGGATTCACCATTTGAGTAGAGTAAACAATATTTACACTAAAAGAAATGCATAAAACTAAAAGTATGAAAAGAAATCTAATCTACACAAATCCCTATACTCACATGAGTACTTGACTAGAAACACTAGAGTCAACATTTTACTCCACTACATAATTTAAACGCCAACACAATGATTTTCCCTATCACACAAAGGAAATGAGTTATACTCGATACACACCTACGGCTGAGTACATGCTCAAGTGGGTGTTGTGATGTGCATAGTAACTGAATAATACAACTTAAGTAAAAGCTTATAGTATGTTATGCAATAGTGAACATGAGAGCGCACAGAAAATAGCTCTCCCCCAGACATAAACTAAACAATCCAACACAATATATAACTATGAAATTCAAAATAGAGATAGGGGAAGAGAATACCCAATGCTCAGCAAGTGAGCATACCAGAAGATGCGTGTAAATCCAAGGCAAAGCAGCCATACGAAGAATCACAACCACCGCCTTCACAAATAGAAAATGCCTGCAGTGGGGGTGAGCTCCGCAAAAACATGAAAGAAAAATAAAAACTGAATTAAAGAGAATGCATATATAAAAAAAAGATAACTACTGTGGTTATCGTCCTCCCAGCACGACTTATTCAAAAGTTTAACAGTTCTAGCTTATATGAATATGGAAGGAAAAGTGAACAGGTAATTGGCCTAATATCCGTGTCGGTAGCGGGTACTGATACGCTGATAGAACCACTACTCCTCTACCTAAATAATAATACATGCACGTCACAGGTAGAGGGAGGATAAAGAAAGAACTGGAGGGAGAGTCATCCTCACTACTTTCACCAAAATCAATGTCCTTGCCAAGCACGGTGTCGTCTTCAGGGAGGCTGCAGGAGGAGAAAACAATGAATGGGGCTTCCACTATGGAGGAGGGATCAACCTCCTCACAAAAGAGGATGCTCATATCAATGACTGGAGCAATCTGCTCCATGTCCTCCTGACATTTCCTTGAAGATTCACATCGCACAGGCTCAGACAAAGAGGGGGGGGGGTTAGGAAATAAACGAGAAGAATGACAAAAATAATCAGAAATCGGGGGAGCGGTCCCGGTCTCACTCCCATCAGGTTGGGGTAGTAAATTAATGTCGGCATTGTCAACAATGCTGCAAGGTTTGGCAGGATCAACAGTGACTTTGCCCAAGATTTGGACTTCCTCCACCGGTGCTGAGGTAAAATCCTCTTCAACTAAAAGGTTGTCCTCCTCCATAGGAATAGGTATAATATATAGATCACCTGCCTCATCATGCAATGCATCATCAACAATGTCGTCAAAGACAAATGTAGTAGTATGCGCAATAGGGGGAGGAATAGTATTTGGATAAAAGTCAAGCACCGATTCCTCACAAAGAATCGAATCTACACAAGGTGATATATGCACATGGGAGATGGGCTCAGCTATGTTAGAGCCTAGATTAGCCACACATCTGATAATTGTGTCCACATCATTCCCTTCAAAACATGAAGGTGGCACAGACACATAACCAGATGTTGAAGGTGTGCCGCCAGAGGTAGGAGTCGGGATGATCCGGATATCCGGCTCATCATCATCGTCCAATTGCCGAAGATACTCGGCACAATCCTTCAGGGAGGGATCTATGATTTGACAAAACAAGCACCATTTTATATGACTCCTTGGTCCATGCAGGGACGGAGAGGAATATAAAAATGGTGCATGTGGCGAGGGTGAGTGGCCATAAGACTTGAGCACGGGGTATGAAGGACCGTAGGAGAACGGTGCTCCATACACTGGGCCACGAGAATTATGCCCACCATCTCCAGTAGTGAATTTATCACTATCGTGGTAAATATCTCCACACAAAAGGCAACGGACATTAAACGCAGCCCACATTGTGAAGATACCAAGATTCAATAGAAAATCACAATTGTGCAAAACACTACACCTAATAATAAATTACTGAGACAACCTAATTTAAAGCAGGAAAAATAGAATATGAAACAAACCAAAAAGATGCAATTTAAAAATGGAAGAACTTCTATCTCTCAGCTCTCCCTCTCTAGAAACTCACACGACTGTGTTCCCCGGCAATGACGCCAAAAACTTGACGCGCGAATCCTACACACCGCTATAAGCAGTGGCGAGACTGCGACACAAAATGACAGTGTACCGATCGTTCAAGTAATATAAAATGTGGGAGTGAATCCCCAAGTATCGAATCTCAAAGGAACACAGTAAGGTGGAGTTATCTATCGAGGAAGGACTTGAGATTGAAGTCCTTTAGGTCGGATGGATTGCGGAAGGCTTGGATTGGATTATGGAAAATAAAAGAAAAGAAACTAAACTACTCCTATGCAGGCCGCTATGCGCTGCTTCACCGGGCGGATGGAAACTATGTGGGCCGCTATACACTGCTTCGCTAGGCGGATGGGCGAGAAGGCAAGCGGATGAGGTGAGTGTAACTGCGGAAATGAGTGAGGGCCATTAGCACCTCTTGGCTATGCAGATGGATTATACGGGCCGTTAGCACCACTTAGATTGGAGGATGGAAGAGTAGGCACACGTAATGGACGAGTAGGCTAGCGTAATGGAATGGAGGGTGATGGCAAAGCGGAGGATGGAATGGGGGCGCTCTTCACATGCATAAACCACAAAGATAATTCCACATAGACATGAAACATACTAAATAGCATAACAAGGTTTAGCAAACATCATTCATGCACACAAAAGTTAAAGGAAAGCACTACTACAATGTGAAGGGGGAGAGATTACAACCAAAGGGCGGAGTCTCATCGAAGGTCCACGGTCGGAATCTAGGGTTGTCAATCCTTGTCCGAGCTCGGGATTCAACTGTCGTCCAGGATCTCTGAAGCTCTCACCACCTCTAGCCCATCTTTTCCGTCAATCTTCTATGATCCTAACCTCACCAAAGAACTTCACGTGTGCAACAAGAAATCTCTTGAAATGGAGCTTGGGAGTGCACAAACGATGAAGGAGGCCTAGAGTATGCTCCGGCTTTAGATTTGTAAGAGAATGGCAGTCAAAGCTCCTCCGGAAGGTGGGCGGCGATGGAGCGGCGAAAAAGGGTGGAACTGGAGCTCTTGGCCGCGTGAAAGACGATCTCCCAATTAGGGCAGATCCTGAGGCTTAAATAGAAAATTGTTAGAAATTTGGTCACGCACGGTCGAACGCACGACCGTGTGTGGACCGTGCGATATTAATTAAGAAGAAAGCCCAGAAAGACCACCCAGAGCGCCCGTGCATTTTACTCACGCACGGTTGAATCCGACCGTGCGTAAAAAAATGCATGGGTAAATTCCGAATGCATTAAAATAGGCCAACAGAGGGGCTCGTGCATTTTTACTCACGCACGGTCGAAATCAACCGTGTGTAAAATTGCACGGGCAAATCCAGATCACCATTTTGCCAGCAGATAAGCACGCACGGTCGGAGCGATCGTGCGTCAAGAAAATGCACGACTGTGCGATTCATACAGAAATGTAATTTGGGCAAAATGGATATCTACCCACCTTCACAACCCAATAAAAAGCTGGGAAAACACCTCCTGCAACATCCAAATACAGAAAAAAGATTGGGGAGCACCATGTGCTTACCCCCAACAAACATAGCTCGCAATTGCACACCAAAATGGGCCCAAAGAGTGCACATAACGTGAAAGTGAATGAGAGTGAAATACAAGCTAATATGGCTTTAAAGTGTAGTGCACATGCAAGGGAACAAGCCCAGATGAGTTCGAAAATCACTATATAAATGGGACTCATCAGCGAGACTCATGGATTTCATCGTATGGGTGATAAATGCCCTGGCGAATGTCTGCGATGGAAAAAGGTGGGACCCTGGAAAATCCGGTACGCCAATAAGGTGACCTGAGTGCATGAGACATTTTGTCGTCGTGCAAACATTTGTGTTCAATTGTGCTTAAATTACACTTTCTTATATTATGTGATCATAATATCTGCTTGCAGGGAAAGAGAACCTCGACCCCGAGAAAGGGGTGGGGTTGTTATAATTTGGTCAGCTATGCTGACCGTTGCTTTGTTTTCCACCACTTGGTGGAATGTTCTTATGCAGGGGCAGGTGAGCCAAGCGGGAAATAGCGGGTTGAAGCCCTTTTGCTGATTTAGCCCTTGAAGGCCCAAGTGTTGTGTTTAGTATTTTCATGTGTTACCGGCCTGCATGCTGAAGCATGGAAATTACTTTATTTTGCGAAACATTGGTGATGTAAGGCCTTAAGGCCAAAACCCTTTCTATCTATGACTTTCATTCCCAGTTTAAACTTTTTGTGGACATTCCTCATTGGGTGATTATTTTTATAACTCTTTAAAACTTCCGCTAGAATGCATTAGAAAGTGCATAGTGTGCCTCTGAGTATTCTCGAGAGGGGGGGGGGGGTGAATAGAGTTTTAAATCTTTATACCCTAGTTATGCACACACCATAAAAACTACTAAGCACTATGCAGTCATTAACACCAAAATAGAATAATGTAATCACAGGAAATATAAATTCAGAAAAGAAGTAAACTGGATAGCACAAAAATTCATTGTAGAAGACACCGAATTTTATAGTGGTTCCCCAAAATGTGGGTAGTCCACTCTTCTACCTCCCTGGTAGAATTGCACTAACCGTGCCTTAGTCTTTTGATAAGGAGACTCTCAGAACCACTGAGTCTTTTGATAAGGAGACTCTTAGAACCACTGAGTCTTTTGATAAGGAGACTCTTTGAACCACTGAGTATTTTGATAAGGAGACTCTTAATCCCTATTCTTAAGACTCTTTTACAGTTGGTGGATGAGAATAGTAGAATGAGAAGAAAGAAGAGAAAAGGATTCTCTAGTAAGAATCCTTCAGAAACTGTCTCTTTGAATGATGTAGCTTCTGTCTATCTCAGGATCTGAATATGATGAACCCTTGCTTTTGATAGTGATGATTGCAAGGGTTATAAGCTTGATCCCGATTCTCTGCATTTTTGTAGACTTGCTGCTATGTGATATAGAAGAAGAAGCAGGACTGTTGTTATGATCTTTTATTGTGAATATTAGTTGTTCTTCTATTCTGTCTTACGGTTGGTGGAGGAAGAAGAAGCCCTATTTTGACAAATAGAAAATATATGATCAGTTGTCTTGTATGTTTTCTTTCTTTCTCAGCATATTTATTCTCTATCATTTGAGTTTGAATTTTTTTCTTCTTTTGGACTGTCCTAAGAATGAATGTCCATTGGACAATTGATGTTTTCTTCTATTTTTGTTCCCGACCCGTCCATCTGATTTGAATAAACTTCCAAGAATATTTTTTCTGCAACTCTGGAATAATCCATTCCATTCTTGGCAATAAATGAGCCGTTGGGGAACAGTTTGCAACTTTGTAGGCCTTCTGAAAAGGTATTAGAAAAGTCAGCAGAAAACCTTCTATTTTTGACTATACTCCACGCTGCGTCGACTTCATCTTTCGTCATATCGATGCACCTCTGAGTTCTTATAAAAGTAGCATCGAATTCCTTCTTAGCTCTGGCTGAACTCAATTGTCGGCGTTGCGACGAGTTCTTATCGACGTATCCGTCGAGTTGAAGACTTGAATTTGAACTTTGACTTCTGCGTCTACTTGAAGTTGAAGTTGCGTCGACTTCTAAGATGGCTTCGACAGGCTCTTCCTTCTGCGTCGAGTTCATTTTGAAGTTGCGTCGATTTCTGATATTGCTTTGACAAGTTCTGTCTTCTGAGTCGAGTTTAATTTGAAGTTGCGTCAACTTATTGTTGGCTCTGTCGGCGCCCTTAGAGGGGGGTGAATAAGGGTTTTCAAAAACTATAGATTATATTTAAAAACTTTGAATTATTGCAAGATTAAAGACATGAAATACGTGAAGTAAAACAAAAAGGAGACAAGCTTATTAATAATAAATAAGTTTTACAAAACTTGATCTCGATGACGCTAGAGATCGGAGGCGAATAATAAAAGCTCTTTTTGTTTTCTATCCCGACTCGCTTCCCCGCGAACCGGTGGCCCTAGCCTAATCCTCCCCGGATTCGGCCTCAAGCCGCTCTATCCAATCCTTCCCCGGATGTGGCCTCGAGCACCCCCTAGAACTAGCCTAGATCTAGTCGCCAACAAGAGGCGAATTTCAGCCCTAAGTCTACCCCAGACCTAGTCGCCAACACGAGGCGATTTCACTACCGTTTACAATGATAAAAGAGAAATAAAATAACAAAACCTCCCTTAAGATGAACTTCTGAGTATGGAGGCAAAGATCCGCTGTAGAATCAGCGTTTGTCGAAGCGGACTTTGTTTGGCTTCGGCGTGATGGAATCCTCCTTCAGAAGTTGGCAGAGCTTCGCCGGGACCTCAAATTTCGGCCAAGATAGGCCCCTGGAATTCTAGTACTCTCTCTCTGAGGTGTATGCAATTGGTGTACGAAAACAAGAGGAGAGGGGGTCCTTTTATAGCCCAAGCGCTACCGCCGGCGCTAGCCCGGATTAGGAAACATTTTGCGTGGCAGGATCTTCAATTCGCGGTAACATATTGCTCCATGCCTCTTGTGCGTCATGCTACCGCCAGTGCTAGTAGCTAACGCCGGGCGCTAGCTCCTTCTAAAAATGATGCCGGAATCGCGCAGATTAACGCTAGCGCCGGGCGCTATCGCTACCGCCAGCGCTAGTGAGCCTCTTCTAATTTTGGCCTCAATTTTGGGGGCAGACATCATGAGTACTCCTTGAGTCATGTGGACTATGCTAACCTGCACACTTGAACACACAAGATCAAATACACATAAGATTTGTTATTCTCAAACCTAGGAGATGCGGAAGACCATGTTCCAACAAACTCCCCCTTTTGATAATAACAAATCCATTAATGATAAATCAAAGCATTAATAGATAAGCATGATGAAACTATACTTGTGTGTGTGTGAGAGTGATGACTTAGGATAATAATTGATTCTAGCATGTTAGACTTGCTCCCCCTAAATACATGCTCCACCTAAGTGAATGCTCCCCTAATATGTAAGCTATCATCTTAATTTGTCATGTTGGGTTTTTGATAGCCGGTTATATTTATCATGTTAGTTCTCCCCCTTTTGCATTTTATCATGTTAGTTCTCCCCCTTTGTTATTAGCAAAAGTGGGTAGGGAAACAAAGCACTAAAAAATGTGTAAATAAAAGATAAGGCATGATCGAGCTTTTTAGGTAAATGATAAGGAGATTTAGAATTGTATTTCATTGAAATAGATCAGAGTTATTACAAAATTTCAGAGTTTTTAGCATAAAAGATTTTTATGTTTGAAGTAACCAATAAAAAGTGTTCCAAGGAAATCTATCACTTAATGAAAGATAGGAATTTTTAAGAATAAGTGATGATGCAAATAATACAAGATATGAAGTAAGCATGAAAGCGCAAGGTGAAAAACACTTATATGGTTAAGATGCGGAAGACTTATAGCAAATAGTAATGATAATCCAAAAAATATGAGGTAAAGATCACAAAAAAAATGATGTTTTTGGAAATCATTTTGCAGTTTTAAATTTTAGAATAACCAAGCATGAAATAATGTTTATCAAAAAGAGATGACCACAATGTTACTTTAATTCTTAATTTCAAAAACATACAAAAACATTGTAGAACACATGCTAGGTTATCTAGTGCAATTCATAAATAAAAAGTAATATAGAATTAGCATTAGGATCCAATACTCATGAGAAGAAGTGTTATGGAAGATAATGATGTGCACATAAGTGTAAATTTGAGGAGAGTAAACAAATGTTTTAATCAAAAATACAAGTAATATGTAAAGTAAGAAGCACAATAAAACACAAATAAGATTACTTCCACACACTTTAATGCACAAAAAATGTACAACTACCAAGGTGCTTTGCACACACAATGCTCATCAAGACTTATCAGGGTGCAAAGTAGTGCTTGGGGGATCACATATTTTATTTTGAATTTTGAGACTTGTGATCCGGTGTACTTAAGAGAAAGTGGTTTTTCTTATTTTTGAAAGAAAGAGTTGAGTTGCACAAGACACTTTATTATTCTTTCCAAGGTGCTCAACCTCACAATGCTCATTAAGACTTATCAGGAGGTTCAAGTAGTGCTTGGTGGAGTTATCTTTGTCATTTATTTTATAATTTTGTTTTGTACAAAGTTCTCCGAATACACTTGTTTTGCAAATCAATAGATTTTATGAGAAAAAATATAACCACTTTTCTTAATTTATAAGAGTGCAAAAGAAGGAGTGTAGGTAAGATACTTGTGCAATTTTAATTTATTTATACTAATACAAAACATACACAAGCATTCTTAGATTAAATGCATATATAGACAATGCCAAAAAAAGGTGAGTGAATAAATATCATTATCAAACATAAAGCATTTCTCATACTTAGAGGCATGCTAAGCTTGATCCTACACAACTTTTAAACTATAATTAATGCACATTTGAATAGATATATCAAAGCATGATGAAAGACAATGTCCAATGTAGTTTGAAGAGAAAAAATTGTAACATTGTAGAATAGTAGATTAAATCATGCTTGATTTTACAAGAAAAAATCATAGGTTTTTTTTTATAGTTTTAAAGTTTTATATGTTTGTATTTGATTTTAGCAAATAAAAACAGATTTTTGTAATTTTTGCTTTTGTAATTTTTTTATTTTTGTAAAAAGATGAACTTTAAACAAAGGAAACAACAAAAGCAAACAAAGGAAAAACATATTTTTTGTTTTGTTTTTGTAGTTTTGTATTTGATTTTTGCAGAAAAAATGACACACAAAAACAAAATGAAAAACATTGTTTTTTTTTAATTTGGTTTTCTATTTTTGTATTTGATTTTTCAAAAAGAAAAGAAAAACAGATGTGCAAAAACTAAATAGTACATATAGATCAAAATATTTTTAGGAATTTTTAGAAATTTTAAAAACACAGAAATTCGAAACTCGACGCTAGCGCCGGCGCTAGCGCTAGCGCGGGAAACAGTAAGTGATTTTTTAGGGTTTTGAAAATTTTGATACTTGAACTTGATTAGGTGTCCCATTAGTAGTTTCATGCTGAATTTGCAGAATTTTTGGAAATGTTTTTGATGGTTAAAAATGAAGAAAATTGCATTAGTAAGCATGTTTTAACTTGAAAGATCTAGGACACCTAATTCAAGTCGTAATAATCGAAATCTTGCATCGGGAAGGGGTTTAGTAAATATGTCAGCAAGTTGAGAGTCCGTCCGAATGAAGCTTACTTTTACATTCTCTTTCTTAATGTGATCCCTAATGAAATGATGATGAACGTCGATGTGTTTGGATCTAGAATGGTGTACGGGATTATATGTGAGGTCTATTGCACTTTTGTTGTCACATTTAAGATCTATGTTTTTGAGATGAAATCCAAAGTCCTCTAGTGTTTGGCTTATCGATAACGCTTGTGCACAACAACTACCAAGTGCAATATATTCGGCCTCCGTGGTGGAGAGTGCAACCGAAGATTGTTTTCTACTAGACCAAGCAATTAAAGAGGGTCCTAAAAAGTGACACGTACCGCTAGTGCTTTTTCTATCTAGTGAGCACCCGGCGTAGTCCGTATCAGAATATCCGTGGAGTGTGAAAGAGTCATTATGTGGGTACCATAATCCTAGTTTAGATGTCCCTATTAGATAACAAAAAATACGTTTTACCGCTTTTAAATGAGATTCTTTTGGATCGGCTTGAAAGCGAGCACATAAACATACGGCAAACATTATATCTGGTCTAGATGCACTTAAATAAAGAAGAGAACCTATCATTCCTCTATATAGCGTTTGATCAATAGAAATTCCAGATTCATCTTTTCCTAGTTTTAAAGAAGCACTCATAGGAGTAGAAGCTTGTTTAAGATTTTCAAATCAAAATCGTTTATGCATATCGTGAACATATTTTGATTGACACAGAAAAATACCATCAGTTCTTTGTGAAATTTGAAAACAAAGAAAGTATGATAGTTCTCCTACAAGACCCATTTCAAATTCATTTTTCATTATTAAGACTACTTCATTACACAACTCTTCATTAGTGGCTCCAAAAATGATGTCATCAACATATATTTGTAGAATAATTAATTCATTATTTTTATGCTTAATGAAGAGTGTGTTGTCTGCACTTCCCATAACATAACCGTGCTCTAACAAAAATGATGTAAGACGATCATACCAGGCACGGGGCGCTTGTTTTAAACCATAAAGCGCTTTTTCTAATTTGTAAACATGATTTGGAAATCTTTCATTTATGAAACCGGGGGGGTGTTCTACATAAACTTCTTCTTTAATGAACCCGTTTAAAAAAGCACTTTTAACATCCATTTGAAATAATTTTATTCTTTTAAAACTAGCAAATGCCAAAAATATTCGTATAGATTCTAAGCGAGCTACGGGTGCAAAAGTTTCTTCAAAATCTACCCCCTCGATTTGTGAATAGCCTTGAGCAACTAAGCGTGCTTTATTTCTTACAATCCTAGATTCACCATCTATCTTATTTTTAAAAATCCATTTTACGCCAATAATTGGATGATTAGATGGTCTTTCTACTAAATTCCAAACTATATTTCTTTTAAATTGTCCTAACTCTTCATTCATTACCAAAAACCAAAATTTGTCATTTAAAGCGGTGGAAACGTTTTTAGGTTCAATTTCAGACACAAAGCAAATATTTGAAAATGTTTCATGAAGAGAGGACCGAGTTCTTACCCCAGTAGAGGGTTCCCCAATGACCAGCTCCTTTGGATGATTTTTGGAGAAGTTTAGAATGCTTGGAGGTACATATTCATCTTCTTTTGACTTCTCCTTCTCTTCTTTGGACGGTTCTTCTTCGTCGTGCTCCAAGGATGGCAAAGGTTCATCATCGGTACCTGTAGGGAGCTTTTCTGCACATGAAACAAACTCATCAAATCTGACATTAATTGACTCTTCAACCTTGCTTGATCTTTTATTAAATATTCTATATGCTTTACTAGTTGAAGAATAACCAAGAAATATTCCTTCATCGCATTTTTCGTCAAATTTTCCTAAAGAATCTATTGTATTAAGAATGAAGCATTTACATCCAAATACTTTAAAATACGATACGTTAGGTTTCTTTTGATAGTAGAGTTCATATGGTGTGAGAGTTAATGATGGGCGAAGCATAACTCTATTCATTACATAGCATGCAGTGCTTACAGCTTCTGCCCAAAAATACTCAGGTAATTTATATTCAGATAGCATTGTGCGTGCAAGTTCTTGTATTGTCCTATTTTTCCGTTCTACAACCCCGTTTTGTTGAGGTGTGCGTGGAGCAGAGAACTCATGCTTAATACCTAACATGTCACAAAAAGATTTAAAATTTTCATTTTAAAATTCACCTCCATGATCTGAGCGAATGCATTTTATTTTTAAATATAATTCATTTTGAATGCGAGTACATAATTTTGAAAATTCGCAAAATGCATCAGATTTGGAGGAGAGAAATAAAGTCTAACAATATCTAGAATAGTCATCTATGAGAACATAAGTGTATAATCTACCACCAAGACTCGCAGTGTTAACGGGACCAACAAGATCCATATGAATTAATTGCAGAGGTTTTGATGTAGAAATTTCATTTTTGCTTTTAAAAGATGACTTAGTAAATTTGCCTTTTTGGCATGGAGAGCATAATGAAGATAAATTTCCATTTAACTTAGGCAATCCTCTAATCAATTCTCTTTTTGCTAGTTTTAAGATGAGCTTTGTACTAGCGTGGCTTAAGCGTCTATGCCATAATTCTAATTCATCATTTTTCGTTATAAAACATTTTATAGAAGATTTAGAAAGATCATGAAATGAAACTATGTAAACATTATGAGTTCTAGGTGCAGTTAATAACACATGTTTTGTTTTAGGATTAACAATCATGCAAAGGTTAGTGGAAGATTCAAAAAGTACATCTAAACCTTTATCACACAGTTAACTTATAGATATTAGGTTATGTTTTAATCCTTCCACATAAAGCACATTTGATATAAGAAAAGATGTGTTACCCACTGTACCAACTCCCATGATTCTTCCTTTACCGTTATCGCCAAACGTTACTATTCCTCCTTTCTTCTTTTCTAGGCTAAGGAATTTTGCTTTATTGCTCGTCATGTGTTTGGAGCAACCTGAGTCCAAATACCACACGTCTTCTATTTCCTTAGCCTTCTTGCAAATCTAGAAAGAGGATGAAAGTAAAGACCCAGATACCCAAGAGGTACCACCCATAGAGTAAGTGGATTTCTTAGGTACCCAGATTTGTTTTAATGATCGTTGATTTATTATATTCCTGCAAGAGCCAGACGTGTGTCCAAATTTAAGACAATTAGCACACGAAATAAAGCGGGTTGAGACCCTTTTCTGAGTTTCTATGTTGCCCTTGCTGGATGATGTTTGTACATAAGAAAAACTAGAAGAATTTTTAACTTTAGAGCTACCGCCGGCGTTAGTAGCTAGCGCCGGGCGATAGTGTTCACTTTTATATCTGAGTCCGATTTTTCCAGACCCAAAGCATTGATTACCCAGAAGCATATTCAGGGATTTTTGACCAATCCTGAATTTGGTTATGTCTAAATTGAGATTTTGATTTTGTTTTTTAAGAGATGTATTTTCTTGAACAATCATAACACATTTGTTTTCAAATCCTTTTTTGTTCTTTTCAATTTGCAATATAGAAGTTTTCAATTTTCTCTTTATGTCCCATTTTTCTTTTGCAATGATTTTGTTTTGTGAAAGGGCATTAGAGAGAGAAACTTTAAGTTCTTTTATCATAAATAAAGAGTGCTCACATTCTTGACATGAAACTTTTCTTTTTTCAAGAGAGACTAATTTTTTTGTGAGCTTACGATTTTCTTTTATAATAGATTCATTTTCATGATTTAATAAAACAAATTTATCATAAGGTTCTTCAAAGGTAGGAGGAGATACCTCAATGTCGCTAAGAACACTGGTGTCATCATCGTCGCCTTTGGCCATTAAGCACAAGTTTGCTTCATCCTCGCTATTTGACTCAGATCCGTTTGACTCTTCAGAGGAAGAGTCATCCCAAGTAGCGGCCTTCAGCACTTTCTTCTTTTCTTTTGCTTTCTTTTGTTCTTTCCGTTCCTTTTGGTATTTTGGGCACTGGCTCCGAATGTGCCCGGTTTTTCTGCAGTGATAGCATTCTGGAGGCGGCCTTTCTTCTTCATCATCGCTTCCTTTTTCTTTCTTCGATGAAGAGGAGAGGAGGATCCCTTTCGTCGAGTATCTTTTTGGAAGAATTTTCGGAATGTGTTTCTTCTCTCTGGATTTCTGATGAACTTCTTGAAATTCTTCACCAGGAGTCCTTCTTCATCATCATCGTCCTCTTCGATGCACTCCTTCTTTGATGTCAGCGCCAACGCCTTTTTCTTTGGCTCCTTGTTGTATTCGTCATGTTGAATTTGTAGTTCTACCTCATGGGTTTTGAGATTCCCAATGAGATTCTCGATCTAGAGCGTTCTTAAGTTGTGCGACTCCGAGATGGCTGTCACCTTTGGATTGAACCTTGGAGGTAAGGAACGAAGTATTTTCCTCACCAAGTCCCCGTCTGAGTAGGTCTTTCCAAGTGCCTTTGAAGCGTTGACGATCTTGGTGAAGCGGGTGTACATCGAGTTAATGTCCTCTTCGGTATCCATCCTAAATTTTTCATATTCAGATTCCAGTTGGAATAGCTTTGCATCTTTCACCTGCGATGTACCTTCATGAGTAACTTCCAATTGATTCCAAATATCCTAAGCAGTTGTGCATGCAGAAATTCTATTAAACTCAGTCCTATTTAAAGCGCAATATAAAGCGTTCATTGCTTTAGCATTATTTTTACACCTTAGTTTATCGTTATCGTCCCATTTATCCTTAGGTTTTGCTAATGTCGCCTCTCCCACTACAGTTGTAGGAGGAGAGTACCGAACTTCTACCATGTTCCATACTTCTACATCTATAGTCATAAGAAAACACATCATTTGATTTTTCCAGTAATTAAAATCAGACCCAGTAAAGAGAGGTGGTCGACTAACCCCTTGACCCTCAGGAAAAGCGAGATCATGAGACGCCATTGTTCCCGGTTGTTAAGCCGATTGGAACAAAACCGCTCTGATACCACTTGTTGGATCGGTCGGCGCCCTTAGAGGGGGGGGGTGAATAAGGGTTTTCAAAAACTATAGATTATATTTAAAAACTTTGAATTATTGCAAGATTAAAGACATGAAATATGTGAAGTAAAACAAAAAGAAGACAAGCTTTATTAATAATAAATAAGTTTTACAAAACTTGATCTCGATGACGCTAGAGATCGGAGGCGAATAATAAAAGCTCCTTTTGTTTTCTATCCCGACTCGCTTCCCCGCGAACCGATGGCCCTAGCCTAATCCTCCCCGGATTCGGCCTCAAGCCGCTCTATCCAATCCTTCCCCGGATGTGGCCTCGAGCACCCCCTAGAACTAGCCTAGATCTAGTCGCCAACAAGAGGCGAATTTCAGCCCTAAGTCTACCCCAGACCTAGTCGCCAACACGAGGCGATTTCACTACCGTTTACAATGATAAAAGAGAAATAAAATAACAAAACCTCCCTTAAGATGAACTTCTGAGTATGGAGGCGAAGATCCGCTGTAGAATCAGCGTTTGTCGAAGCGGACTTCGTTTGGCTTCGGCGTGATGGAATCCTCCTTCAGAAGTTGGCAGAGCTTCGTCGGGACCTCAAATTTCAGCCAAGATAGGCCCCTAGAATCTAGTACTCTCTCTCTGAGGTGTATGCAATTGGTGTACGAAAATAAGAGGAGAGGGGGTCCTTTTATAACCCAAGCGCTACCGCCGACGCTGGCCCGGATTAGGAAACATTTTGCGAGGCAGGATCTTCAATCCGCGGCAACATATTGCTCCATGCCTCTTGTGCGTCATGCTACCGCCAGCGCTAGTAGCTAATGCCGGGTGCTAGCTCCTTCTAAAAACGATGCCGGAATTGCGCAGATCAACGCTAGCGCCGGGCGCTATCGCTACCGCCGGCGCTAGTGAGCCTCTTCGAATTTTGGCCTCAATTTTGGGGGCAGACATCATGAGTACTCCTTGAGTCATGTGGACTATGCTAACCTACACACTTGAACACACAAGATCAAATACACATAAGATTTATTATTCTCAAACCTAGGAGATACGGAAGACCATGTTCCAACACTTATGATATAGCTTTGACACACTCTGTCTTCTGCGTCGAGATCATTTCGATGTTGCGTCAACTTCAACTGATGTGTTGACTCCTAGTCGACGTTGCGTCAACTTCTAGTCGACGCATAATTACTCTGGATAGTTTCTTCATGATTTCAGCTTGCCTTTCTCATTACTTTGACTCAGCTGACTTCCTAAGACTTCTATGACTAAATTACCCTTACTATACAACATGTGTAATTACCCTAGAGAGTAAAATCACCTATAGTTAATTTGTTAAGTTAAATCAAAAGGAGTTTTTCCCAACAATCTCCCCCTATTTATCTTAACAAATTTTACAGATTGTTTATAGTGATTTTACAGAATATTGGAAGAAAAGAATGAAAAGTTGTAAGGAGAAAGAAGAAATCATGAGCAGGCAAGTGAAAACTTTTGTCTTCAAGGTTGAATTTTAGACTTTGCCCTTTACCAATTCAGCATCATCATTCAGCCTTTATTTCTTTGTTTTTGTATCAACTTACTGTGATACTCCCCAGAGAGATAACTTCCTGTATTGTAAGGATTCTTGTAAAACTTTGGAAAGTAATGGTTTTCTTCTCTCTTTCTGAATATCTAACACAGATAGCTCTTCTTGCAATTTTAGAGGTGACTCCTCTTCATCATCTTCATGTTAAGTGACTTGATTAGGAGTTTGATTAGCATCTTCCTCCCCCTAAATTTGTGCACCCTGTTCAGCATGTTCAATCTCTATCTCCCCCTGAATATGTGTACCCTGGCCTATTTAACATGTTCAATGTCAATCTCCCCCTTATTTATCAACCTGATCCTCCTTCTATTTCTCCCCTTTCTTAACATCATCAGCATGGGAGGTTAAGAATGACCTAGTCATAGAGGAGGTTGACATTCTTGACTATAAGTACTACATAGAGACAGTGACCTCACCAAACTGTGTATGCATGGTTTCAAAGGTTGTTTGACTTTTGAGAAGTATTCTCATCCATATTGAGATGTGTTAGTGACCATTTATACTGCCTAGTTTGATGAAATATAGGGCTCTAGACATGGCATCATATGTAGAGACTTTGCATAATAGTATTTTCTCAACAATATCTCTTTTATTTCTCTGTCAGATAGCTCTGCTTCTGCTTCTCCATAAAAAAGATCAAAGGTGCATCCTGCACATGTAACTCCTTTAACTAAAATTAAAGTCCATTATATCTACATTACCGTTCCTTTAGTTTGGTTGTCCTATGTTATTCATCATGCGTATGTAAATCAAACATTAGCATAGATCCTCACTTGCTGGGGTCTCTTTCTTCTATCATCATATGGAGTTATAAAGGTATAGGTTGGTCTTTCAGTATACCCCTTAAAGTGAAGATGTGCTGGTTTATTATGCAGTATATTTTAGATTTGTGCCCAAATTTGAAACAACAAGAGCATCTAGAATGTTATTAGACATAAAATAGAGAGGTCTAAATGATTGAAAATTTCTTTCAAAAAACATGCGTCGATAAGAAATCGACGCATCTTTAGAGTTGCGTCGAGTGTAATTCGACATATCTGCATAGTTACGTCGATAAAAGTTGGATGCAAAATATTAGTTGCGTTGAATTGAATTCAACGCACCCTCATACTTGCTTCGAGATGATGTCGAAGCATATGTAGAACTCCGCCGAGTTTGATTCGACGCATCTTTAAAGTGCGTCGATTTTTATTCGACGTATAATTTCTTTTATTAAGGATTTTGTAAATATTTATTAGATTTTCTGAGGGGTGCTTACCTAGAATTCCTATGTGATTAGTATTATTCACCCTATTGAAGATAATTATTTTATCATGATAATCATGTAATTCTTCACAAATTTCACTATTTTTATTTATCTGATTCTCACTAGATCTAACAAATACTACTGGATTTTTCTAGGAAGGTTTGCTGAAAGATCCATTAATGATTTATAAATTTGCTCCTAATATAAGATATTTGAATCTATTAGAGAGATTCTCTGTAATATCTCATAGCTTTTGACTCCTCCCATTGAGTGAGTCTTCAAAGGCTTTTGCCTTTGTAAGCTCTTCCTTTAGTGTTAGATTTTCAGCATTTATTTCATCCATTTGTTTTCTTAACTCTTCTACCTCAATCCTGAGTTGATAATTAGTGTGATGATTTTCATATATCCTTTTACTTTTCAGTTCTTTTAACTCTTTCCTAAGCATTTTTATTTGATTTTCTGCCTCTAATTGATCTTGTCATAACTCTTTAAAACAAGTTTTAAATTCATTGGAAGAGTAATCAAAATTATCAAAATATGATACCTGATCTTCTTCATTATCTGAGGAGGCCTCCAAAGCCATTAGGCAGTCTTCTTCAGTAGCACCTCCTTGCTCACTTTCAGATAAGGAACATGACTCAGATTCTAAGTCACTCCAGGTTTTAGCTATGAAACCTCTTCCATTCTTCTTTTCCTTCCTTTCACAAGAACTTTCTTCAACTAAACTGGTCATTGTATCCTATCTTTCTTTTGCAGACTGGCATTAAGCCACTTCCTGAAATATGTCTTCTGTCATAGTGGATACTAGTAGATTCATAGCCTTAACATCATAAGCTTTTACATTCTTTTCCATATCTGTCCATTCAGCCCTAGGGACCAGTTCCTGTGTAACAACCCCACTTGCATATTTCCTAAATGGAATAGGAGGACCTTAAATAATGACATTAAAGATGTCTTCATCAATAGAATTCAAAAGTGCAGAATCTCCTTCCTCTTCTGAAGATCTGAGCCATCAATTTGTTGCTATACATGGTCAACGCCCGGTGTTAGCACTTAACGCCGGCGTTAGCTCAAAGTCTATAAATTGGATGATTTCGATGTATCTGATGACTGATTGCCAAGAGCCCTATTCCAGCACTTCAGAAACTTTGTGAGGGCCGTATTTCCAGACCAGCACATCTCCCACTCATATTTCAAAAGAAGGGAACAAAGAAGGATTGGATCAACACGCTAACTCAACGCGAATAACACACGCTTGGACTTCAACGATCTTCAGCGATTCTTCGGCGTCTCATTCAGATTACCTCATAGGGAGTTTCATATTTATATTTTGTATTTGTCTTTTATTTTATCGTTGTAATCCGTTTGTGAATTCGCCTCGTGTTGGCGACTAGGACTTAGGGAGGAATTCGCCTCGTGTTGGCGACTGGGTCTAGGGAGTAGATCTAGGGGGTGCTCGAGGCCTTTCTGGGGATAGGAAGGCTAGAGCGGCTTTAGGTCGTATCTGGGGAGAGATCGGCTAAAGCCAACCGGTTCGTGGGGATACGAGTCGGTATAGAAAAAAAAAAGAGATTTTACTTTATCGCCTACGATTTCTAGCTTCGTAAGAAATCAGATTTTGTAATCAATTTTATAAATGATAATCATGTCTTTTCTTGTTTAATAAAACTGATTTCATTTCTAATTTCATTATCTTTTTACTTTTGATTTAACTTGCTTCTACCAAAATATCAAAAGTTTTCCATTAAAGTTTAAAGTTTTTACAACCCTTATTCACCCCCCTCCTCCTCTAAGGGCGCCTCAAGATCCAAAATCTTGGTTTTGTAAGAAACAGATATCTGTGTCTACATCAACAGCTGAAGCAGAATATATTGCTGCAGGTAGTTGTTGCTCACAAATTTTGTGGATACAAAATCAACTTCTACACAATGGTTTCAACTTAAATAAGTCAATCATATTTTGTGACAATACTAGTGCAATATCTATAGCACAAAATCCAGTACTCCATAGTTGGACTAAACATATAGAAATTAGGCACCACTTTATCAGAGATAATATGGATAAAAATAAAATTTGCCTACAATTTATTCCTACCGACTTACAAAGGGCTGATATTTTCATCAAACCTTTGGATGAAAAGAAGCATATCTTCTTTATAAATCAGCTAGGAATGATATATGGAGATTCAATAAATTAAAAATTAAAATTTTCTACTTATCCCATCATTTCGTCGAACGGAGGTCGAC
This sequence comes from Dactylorhiza incarnata, assembly GCA_033032865.1. Classification (NCBI taxonomy): domain Eukaryota; kingdom Viridiplantae; phylum Streptophyta; class Magnoliopsida; order Asparagales; family Orchidaceae; genus Dactylorhiza; species Dactylorhiza incarnata. The sequence continues at coordinate 19,091,344 of JAWHQI010000005.1, forward strand.
GAAATTTAATCATTCGTCGAACGGAGATCGACAAAACCTATTAGCTTCAGAGATTGACGAAGCCAACTCGTTAGTTGAACAGAGATCGACAAAAATTAATTTTTCTCAAATAAAGTTTGAAAAAGGTCCATGACTCTTGGACTTCTGTTTTGATTAGGTTTAGCCGAACCCCGCTCTACGAAAGTTCGCGCCTTCTCCGATTTCTTCCTTTATAAACAAATTGTAAAACATTCTTAAAGATATATCTTTTAGAGTCTAAACTTGTAAAAAAATTCTTCTAATCTTTTATTGTAAGATCTCCTTGAGATCTGAGGTAGGGTTGTGTTGTTAGCCTGAGTGTATGGCTTATGAGAAGGCCTGAGTGTAGGACTTTGCTGAAAGTCTGAGGTTGGGTCTGTGAGACTTTAGGTATGCTTTCTAAGTTGTAGGATCCTTACCGGGGATTTGAGTTGTAGGAGTGCTTGCACTTTGAAGTAGGGTTGCTGTTGGCACCTGAGGTAGGATTCCAGGAGGGAATCTGAGGTAGGGGGCTTGCTGAGTTCCTGAGTTGTAAGATCTGATTGATCTGAGTTTTTGGAGGAGTTGGCCTAGTCTAGCACACTGCTAGATAGTTAATAACATAAAAGAGACTTAAATTTTTTTTGAAGCACCTACTCACCCCCCTCTAGGTGATTAGACTACAGATTAAACTTTCAGACCTTCGCTCCTGTGGCCCACGTGACAACTATCAGGACCCTCATTGCAGTTGCACCAGTTCGTCAGTGGTCCTTATTTTAGTTGGATGTGAAGAATGTGTTTCTTCACTGTGACTTGCAGGAGGAGGTGTACATGCTTCCTTCCCCAGGCCTCTCTACCGCTCTTGGTCTTGTCTGTCATTTCCGTCGAGCACTTTATGGTCTCAAACAGGCTCCCCGAGCCTGGTTTGAGCATTTTAGTTCAGTAGTTCTGGCAGCCAATTTTCAGCTAGTCACTATGATCCTGCTCTATTCGTCTACTCTTCATCACGGGGTCGGACCCTTCTTCTATTATATGTGGACGACATGATTATTACTGGTGACGATGCCTCCTATGTTGAGTTTGTCAAGCATCACCTTCAGCAGCAGTTTCAGATGACTGATCTTGGCACATGATGGACAAAACTGTGCTTGCAAACGATAACGGCAAGTGTACCGTATCGAATGTAGTATAGGTTATTAAAACAAGGTCATATTAGATTCGGGGCGGTTGAGTACTCTTACTTCGAGAAAGTCTCTATTATTTTATCAAATAAAACTTGGGAGTGATTTTGCAAAAGGAAAATTAAAATAAGAATTAAAAGAACGATTAGCACTCGATCTTGAATCACCTTGGAGATAAAAATAAGAACGAAGAATACAAGCGCATTCTCTTAATAAAATTGCTTTGACCATGGAGATTCCCGAATTATGAACGCACCTCTCTCGAGGATGCGCTCAACTGAGTTTAGGTTGATCAATCGAACTCTCGTTCTAGAATCGAAACCCCTAAAACTCGCCTTATCGAAGTGAATCCCGCTATTGGCTTTTACTCCAATCCGGAAGGGTAGCATCGTCCTCTCTCGAGGATTGCATTCTACTCTTTTTTTATTCTTGAAATGATCGATTCAAAATCAAAACCTCTCGATTATTAGATTCCGAAAACAAAGATGAGAGTTATATATCGACAATATAATCTCAATCCAATAAAAGTTCAAGAGTAAATCAAAAGCATTCTAAAGAAGAGAAAGAGAAGCTAAACCATAAATTATATTCTCCTCAGATCATCTCGGTCGAGTACTAATTGGATTTTAGTTACTCATAGAAATAGAAGAATTAAAGAAAAATAGAAGAGTTCATGAAAAAAAGAGAGAATAGATTGAGAGAAGAAAAGAACTATTTTATTAAATTGCTAAAGAAAAATTACAAGACATGAATTGAAAGTTACAACTATTGAATTGAAAACTACAAATGCTAATAAGAAAAAGGACATACAAGAACTACTAAAACACGAAAATAAAACAAGAAAGGGAGAATTGAACTCCAAAAATTCGTCCTTGAACATCTGCTGAAGCTGGCTTTTTATAGCTGAAAAGTTGAGGTTACACGCCCTTGGTCACGCCCGTGACCAAGGGCATGTAAGGGGCGTGATCGAAGCAGCAGCGGAGAGGGCGCATTCTGGAGTAATTGCGAGCGTTTCAGCCGTGTCACGCCCTAGGTCACGCCCGTGACCTGGGGCGTGTAATATTGAAATAGTGTTGCTGGCGGGAAACTCTGGCGGGAAGAAGCGCGGGGCGAGTCACACCCGTGACCTGATGTCACGCCCGAGGTAACGCCTGTGACCTGGGGCGTGTAACCTTAAATGACGTGGCAGGCGTGCTCTGGATGCTGTGGCGAGTCGCGGCCGTGACACTGGGTCACGCCCTTGGTCACGCCCGTGACTTGGGGCGTGTACTTGGCGAATTCTTCACGGAACGCTCCCTGGTGGAGGAATTGGGTCTGGAACACATCTTTGACTGTCACGCCCCTGGTCACGCCCGTGACCTTGGGCGTGTACTTTGGATTTTTACTCAAAGTGCCCAGAAAACAAGCAAAACATAAAATAAGCTTAAATTAGTTGAAGAGATTAAAAAGGAACAGATTAAATAAGAAAATACATAAAAATTATATAAATTCAATTTAAAACTATATTAAAATAATACTAAAAGATGAGTACAGAAAGTACTCATCAAACACCCCCATACTTGAGTTTTTGCTATTCCAGAGCAAAAGAGTGAGGAAAGAATTACAAGATATCGATATTATTTCTAATTAACTAAAATTTTATTAAACCATGAATAAGTTAAAAGCAAATTTTAGGAATTCAAGAATTAAGTCATAAGTTATGTTGATAATTTAAAAAGAGAAATTTGTTTAGCTAACTACTTCTCAAGATAACTATTTAGCAATCAAAATTATAGAAATTTTCAAACAAAATTAGATTGAAATTATAGACACTCTAACATAAAAGAAGCTTAAGAAAAAGACACCTACTAAAATACTGCTCTCTCAATAATTTAGTTTAGGACTAGAAACAATGAAATTGGCTAGGGATTGGTTTGAACGAAATGGCAAATGAAGAGTTCTTGAATAGAGGTGATGAATTTTATCCTCTCACCTCATTTGAATACGAAATTGTATATGTTTAGGAAAATAATGAATTTTATCCTCTTATTTTCCATGCCATATAATCTTTTAACAATTCTCTTCAATCAAAAACCCAAAATGTATATGTTTTAGATGTAATGAATTTTATCCTCTTACATCATGACATATAATCTTTTAAATGATTTTGGGTGCATATGTTTTAGGAAATAATGAATTTTATCCTCTTATTTCCATGACATATGATCTTCTTCTACATTTTTTTTTATTTGCCAACAAAGGGTGAGGGGGGAGAAATACTTCTAGTTTATAAATTAAACTATTTTGAGAGCAACTTTTTAGTTGAATGAGATTTCCTAAGATCTTAAAGTTAAAAGTGAATATAACAAAAAAAATCTAAAGATGTTTAGCCAATTTACCACAAAGTGAAGCTATTTAAAATTAAACGGAGAAGTAGTGCTAATTTAACTCTCTAATCGAATTAAAAACATAAAGTGTTTCTTAAAACTAAATTACTTCAAATTTAGATTTAACGAATTCTGATCAAATAAAATAATTAGCTAAATTAAAAATGTAGGAATTCTTATAATCGTACATCAAACTAAATTTCTAGAACATTAAAAACAACAAGGCTAGGCGTATTTATTTTTTATTTTTTATTATTTCTTGGACTTCCCAAGGGCTACCCGGTGAAGGGTTCGCAAGGTACTAGGAGCTGTGATGGGAATTCAAGCCCAAAGCGCCCTTTCCAAGAAATTGGATTTTTATAAGTTTTTATATATATATATATTTTCAAATAAAAAATACAAGAAAAGCTAAGCTACACCCCCATACTTAAAATTAAACATTGTCCCCAATGTTTAAAACTAAGTATGAAGAACACTTGAAAATAAATTTTTGTAAAACTGAAATTAAAGATAAGCAAGGGGTGCCTCCCAAGAGCGCTTTCTTTTTCTCGTCTTTAAGCTAGACGGTTATTGTTAGGAAAAAGGAAATTTAAAAGAGAGGTGAACAGACAACTCCCTTAATTTGCGCAGAGGCGAATGTGCCGGCGTCAGTCGCTCGGCTACTTCTCTGCTGTAGTCTTGATTCTTTTGTTATCGGTGAGCTTGAAATTGTGAATCCAAATTACCTAAACAAGCCTTGGGTAATTTGGAAAGCTGAAGATGAGCGGCAAATGGATCTCTGAAGACGTTTGGTTGCAACGGCTCATCATCTACAAGGAAATTATTAGTATCAAAAGAATCAGAACTAAGCGATTCAGAAAATGTTTCGCAAGGAGGAAGCGCTTGTGAAAATATATGATTAAGCTCCGGTTGTTCCTTTTCTAAAATAAAATTTTCATTAGGAAAATCTAGTGCATTACCAAGCGGGATAAAATTTTCGGACATAAAATTTTCATGAATTTTTGGTTTGATAGAAGAAATTCGCGAATGTTCATGACAAAGAAAATAAAATCCGGGTGAAGTAGGGGAAGAAACTTGTTCTTCTTCTATTTCATCCGAGGTGCCCATAACTTTAAGAAATTCTTGGTAAAGTAATTTTTCTTCATATTCGGTAAAAGAAGTTATGGGATTACATGAAACCACATGTTCCTCCATAACTAAATCATCCAAAGGTGGAGAAAAAATACTAGTAGAAATAAAATTTTCCTCTAAAATTTGGGGGGTAGTATCTATTTGAATCGGCGGACATTCCCCAAAATTAGAGTACGAAGGTTGCGGCCCAAAAGAAGAAGAACAAGAATTCGGTTCTAAAGATTTATCTTCGTCTCCCCGTAAACTATCCGGGTGACCTTGCCACCAAGAATAATCTACTTCGGGGATAGAAGAAAATTATTAGAAGCCGAAAAATTATTCTCGTGAAAATTAGAGAAAACACTAGACGAAATGATATTTTCCTCTAAATTTTGGGGGGAAGTATCTATATGAATTGGCGAAATTTCCCCCAAATTAGAGAACGAAGACAGCGGTGTATAAGAAGAAAAACAAAAATTTGGAACTAAAGATTTATCTTCATTGCTCCGAGAACTATCCGGGTGAGCTTGCCACGAGGAATAATCTACTTCGGAGCTAGAAGAACAATTATTAAATGCCGAAAAATTATTTTCATTAAAATTTGAAAAATTAATTTCATCAAAGTTTGAAAAATTATTAAAAGATGAAAAATTATGATCGTAGTTATTATCAAAAATATTTTCATAATATTGAGGATAATTATTTTCATAATAATTATTTTGAGAATAAGAATGCAAATAACATTCCTCACTTTGATGAGGCGCACCACAATAATGACAACTAAATTGGCGTCTTCGCGCAGCTTGTTAGAGCTTGATTTGGTGTCGAAGTACGGTAATTTTAACGACCGCTTCTACTAATTTCATAATAAGAATTAAAAAAGAAACAACTTTCACTTAAATGAATGGAATTTTAAAAAAAAATATTTTTATTATATATATATTTTTTTTTTTCAAAAAGCGGGTTAAATTAGTCCCGAACTTCCCAAGATCTACCAGGTGAAGGGTTTGCAAGGTACTAGAGGCTATGATGGGAATTCAAGCCCAAAGCGTCCTTTCGGAGAATTTAGATTGCGCTTTTTAAGATTTTTTTTTATATATAAAAAAATTAAAGAGAAGGGGGAGAAGAAAGAGAACGATAAAATTAATAAATATTTCTTTTTTCGAAATATCAACCGTGTCCCCGGCAACGGCGCCAAAAACTTGATGGACAAAACTGTGCTTGCAAACGATAACGGCAAGTGTACCGTATCGAATGTAGTATAGGTTATTAAAACAAGGTCGTATTAGACTCGGAGCGGTTGAGTACTCTTACTTCGAGAAAGTCTCTATTATTTTATCAAATAAAACTTGGGAGTGATTTTGCAAAAGGAAAATTAAAATAAGAATTAAAAGAACGATTATCACTCGATCTTGAATCACCTTGGAGATAAAAATAAGAACGAAGAATACAAGCGCATTCTCTTAATAAAATTGCTTTGACCGTGGAGATTCCCGAATTATGAACGCACCTCTCTCGAGGATGCGCTCAACTGAGTTTAGGTTGATCAATCGAACTCTCGTTCTAGAATCGAAACCCCTAAAACTCGCCTTATCGAAGTGAATCCCGCTATTGGCTTTTACTCTAATCCGGAAGGGTAGCATCGTCCTCTCTCGAGGATTGCATTCTGCTCTTTTTTTATTCTTGAAATGATCGATTCAAAATCAAAACCTCTCGATTACTAGATTCCGAAAACAAAGATGAGAGTTATATATCGACAATATAATCTCAATCCAATAAAAGTTCAAGAGTAAATCAAAAGCATTCTAAAGAAGAGAAAGAGAAGCTAAACCATAAATTATATTCTCCTCAGATCATCTCGGTCGAGTACTAATTGGATTTTAGTTACTCATAGAAATAGAAGAATTAAAGAAAAATAGAAGAGTTCATGAAAAAAAGAGAGAATAAATTGAGAGAAGAAAAGAACTATTTTATTAAATTGCTAAAGAAAAACTAAAAGACATGAATTGAAAGTTACAACTGTTGAATTGAAAACTACAAATGCTAATAAGAAAAAGGACATACATGAACTACTAAAACACGAAAATAAAACAAGAAAGGGAGAATTGAACTCCAAAAATTCGTCCTTGAACATCTGCTGAAGCTGGCTTTTTATAGCTGAAAAGTTGAGGTTACACGCCCTTGGTCACGCCCGTGACCAAGGGCGTGTAAGGGGCGTGATCAAAGCAGCAGCGGAGAGGGCGCATTCTGGAGTAATTGCGAGCGTTTCGGCCATGTCACGCCCTAGGTCACGCCCGTGACCTGGGCGTGTAATATTGAAATAGTGCTGCTGGCGGGAAACTCTGGCCGGAAGAAGCGCTGGGCGAGTCACGCCCGTGACCTGATGTCACGCCCGAGGTCACGCCCGTGACCTGGGGCGTGTAACTTTAAATGACGTGGCAGGCGTGCTCTGGATGCTGTGGCGAGTCGCGGCCGTGACACTGGGTCACGCCCTTGGTCACGCCCGTGACTTGGGGCGTGTACTTGGCGAATTCTTCATGGAACGCTCCTGGTGGAGGAATTGGGTCTGGAACACATCTTTGACTGTCACGCCCCTGGTCACGCCCGTGACCTTGGGCGTGTACTTTGGATTTTTACTCAAAGTGCCCAGAAAACAAGCAAAACATAAAATAAGCTTAAATTAGTTGAAGAGATTAAAAAGGAACAGATTAAATAAGAAAATACATAAAAATTATATAAATTCAATTTAAAACTATATTAAAATAATACTAAAAGATGAGTACAGAAAGTACTCATCAGCACACTACGTTACTTTTTGGGCATCGAGTTCTCTGCTACTCCTACTGGTTACTAGTTATCTCAGCAGCGCTACAACTCTGACTTATTGGCCCGTGCTGCACTATCTGACTCTCGCATTGTTGTTACCCCCATGGAGCCCCACCTTCAGTTGTGTCTGGATGCGGGCTCTCCTCTTTCTGATCCGATACGGTACCACCATCAGGTTGGGAGCCTGGTTTACCTCACTATTTGTGGGGACTCGACGAAACCAACTCGACCAAAAGCCCGGACTGTTTGTGAAGGCGCAATCCATCTTTTATGGAGCTGGTCACCCGAGCAGGATCCACGGGGCAGCCAGTTAGGCCCACGGGGGACACGCCCTTCCGCTTCGAATAGCGCAGCATGCCGAGGCAATTGCTGACTGCAGCCCAACAATCCCCCCTCCCGTGTAATGACCCGGGGTTTCGAACCCGCGACCCCTTATGATACCACTTGTGGGGAGGAATTTCTTCATGAGGAGGTGGAGATGGGAGAGGAGGGACTTCTGGAAGGGTCGGGGGAGTGACTGGGTCAGTACTAGTGCCTTCAGAAGCTGGCCTGGGGGCATCTGCCGTTGGAATCTTCTTTGGGATCACCCTTTCCCACTTGCCAAATATAGCTGATGTTAGCCTCTTGCTAGCATTAATAAACACCTTGGGATAGACCAACAGGTCTGGATATTTTTCTTGAAGAAAAATTCCCAATATTCTGCCATAACATGCATTAGTCTTGCTTATTTTCTTCTTAATCGATTCAAAAAGAATCAATCCCCAATTTATTTTCTTCTTCTCTACCAAGGTCACCATCAACAGGAACTAGTGCCTGATTATATAATCATGGGCTGAGGTCTTCCCTAGCAAGACCTTTCCAACAATATCTGCCAAAAACTTATATTTACTGGATAAGTTTTTCTTCAACAGATGGTTAGGGTTTCTAGACGAATGACCCATCTTAACCAAAGCATTATCAAATTCAGCAGAACTTATTTCTAACTCTTCATTACCATTCAATAATCCAAAAACTTCTGTTAAAACATCTGGGGTAAGGATAACCTGATTTCCAGATATTGTTCCTGATAGAGTTGTTTCATTCTCTACCTTAATGGTGTGAACCCATTCCTTTATCTCGACTACTGGAAGCTTGATTCTTGTAGTCATTAACTTCTTAAGTTGTTGTTCTTCAAACAAATGAAGAATGTCCTGGAATATAGATCCGTTGCTGATTCAGGTTGATCTGAAATCAGAGAATAGAATATAACTGATCTATCTGAGATTCGTCGAGCTGAAATAAGAATTCATCGATCTGAATGTTGAGTTCGTCGACCGCTGAGACTTGGGAAGTTCGTCGAACGCTGAGACTTAGCAAATTCGTCGAACGCTGAGACTTGGCAAATTCGTCGAACGCTGAGACTTGGCAAATTCGTCGAACGCTGAGACTTATCTTTTCCTAAGTTCTAACAGCCTACAACCTTGACCCTTTAGACTATACAATTGGGGTCAACTTAGTCCTAGTCAACAGATAGTGATCCTACCCCAAATCAGTAATAGGGTTGTTCCAAGAATCTCCCACTATTTGGGTTAGGATACTATTTGACAAAAATCAAATAAAACAACAGAAAAACAGCAGAGCATATATATCTGACAGAATGTAAATTCTTTTCAACAGATAAAAGAAATAAAGTTCTCTGAGTTTAGATACATTACATTGAAAATAGAAAATATACCAAAACTAAAAAGTCAGAACCTTTACTTCTTCTCTGAAGGAGGCTTGAATATGATTTGCATGTTTGGGTTTTCTGATTCCTTTTAACTCATATAAAGGTCTTGAGCTCCCAGCATGGTTTGAGATTTAGCATGAGGAACCACAACTGCTGGGTGCAACCTTAAGTAATCTTCTGCATTGAATAAGTGTTTGGAGCTATACTTTTCAAATTCCTGCTTTCTGAACTCTGACATAGTAGAAAACTGAGTGTACAACCCTCATTCTCCGAGGGTAGGGTCCACCCAAAGCCACATAGGCAAAAGTCAAAGTCAAAAAGTTCAACACAGAGGTCAGCAGTCCAAGACACAAGACAGCTCAGCCAGCAGGAGTAGAAGAAGGCCTGGGCGAGTATGGGTGGACTCGAGCGAGTAGCCCTGATACTCGCCAAAAGGTGGGCGACCATAGGTGATACTCGCCCCTCTTCAGGCGAGGTCGCCTTAATGTCACCTAGTCGTCGAGTTGGGTTGGGTATAAATGGACCCTCCCCCTCCCTTTGGTTTTACTATAAATAGGACCACAGGGGTACTTGGATTGGCACACGAACTTGATCTTTTGAAACCCCCACATTCAAATTCTCGGACCCGTCATCATTGGTAGTCACTCCCAGTACTAGCCAAGTCGGTGCCTTCCTTGTACCCTGCTCGGACATTCTTGGTCTTGGAGGGGAAGTTTCTTCTGAGCTTCTGGTACGTGGTGGTACCTCCCTGCCGCAGTACCTGGGGTCCTGTTGTTCTTTTTCCGAGCCCTCTTCGTCGTTGCCAGTCAGACCTTCTCGTTGGACTGCTGGGCGAGTAGCCTCTGGCTGCATTGATCCAAATTTTGGGGTCGGGATTTTCCTGGCTTCAACACTTTGGTGCGGTGATCGTGGATCGTAGCCAGAGGAGGAAAGTTTGGTAAAAAGGCGAGATGGTTGTAGTTGGCGACCATGTTGAGGTAGTCGGGAACTCGGCCGGCGGCGGCGAGTTTGTGATGTTAGCAATCTTCGAGGAATTTGCGCGGCGAATAGAAGGATCCATGCGAGCAGCTCTCCAACCTCGCATGGAAGGAACGGCGACCTCGCCTCATCGTCTGATTCTAACCGAAGAAGGTGCTCACCCTTGGCGAGCAGGGAAGGAGCATGAAGAGGAGCTGGAGCGACCAAGGAGGTCACAGTTCTACCCGCAGGTCTCGCAGGGAGCAGGCGGAATCCGATTCCACGAGCAGGAGGAGAAGGCGAGATACTTTGGTACTCGCCAATTCAGCGAGTATTGGGGCGATACTCGCCAAGAAGAGGGTTGTCGCCAGATTGGTGGGAGGAGCCCATTATGTGAGGAGATCGTTTCCGCGCCAGTGCCGGAGGGGTTCAGAGATCCCGCGATGAATTACTACTCGGGGAAGGATGGCCCTATCCAACACATCCAGTGGTTCGAGGATATAGCCTCCATCTGAACCATGTCTGATGCCTTCAAGTGTAGGTTGTTCGCGATCACCTTCCGGGGAAAAGCCCGAGACTGGTTCCACTAGTTGCCAGCAGGTTCTATCTACTGCTTCAAAGACTTGTGTCGGGGGCTGACCATGCGGTTCGCCACGGCCAAGAAGCTGAAGAAGGAGGCCACGACCCTTTTCCATTTGGTGCAGGGAGCAAAGGAAACGTTGGGGGATTATATCGACCGCTTCCAGGAGGAGGTTTTGGACATCAAGGATGTGGATGGTCGCACCTTGCAGCTAGCCCTGACTTTCGGCCTTCGCGAAGGCCTTTTCAAGTTAGAGCTCGGTAAGATCCCTCCCTATTCCTACGATAATCTCATCGAGAGGGCCAACCAATTCGTCCAGGGTGAGGCTTCCTACCGTGGCTTCCTAGTCAGGCTCACCCGAGTGACCAAGGAGGATGAGGAGGAGGAAGAGGAGAAGACCCCGAGAGGAGAAAAAAGGAAGAGCCCAGGAGGGCAGAGAAGTGGAAGCCAGAAGGAAAGGGCAGGGAAGAGAGAAGGAAAAAAGAGCCCGGGAAGGAGGAGCCTAGAAGAAACGATGAGAGGAGGCTCATCATAGCCCCGGAGCGTCGAGAAGAGGAGAGGCGCTACCAAGTCCCCGTTAACCAGCCTCCTTGGAGGCCGGCTATAGGACCTCAGCGTCAGGACCGGGGAAGGAGATCCCCAGAGAGAAGACGCTTCGATCAGCCAGGGAGGCGTCAGGAAAGGAGAAGGGAGGAAGCGATGGTGGTTGCCCGGCGAGGCAATCGGCAAGGCCGGAGGAACCAGAAGCAGAGGAGGCCGCAGGCAGAGGAGATACCCCTCTATTGTGATCTCCATCAGGTGGAGGGGCATGGGACAATGGCTTGCCCAGATTTTTGGGAAGCTCATAGAAGGTTGGCGGCAGGAGAAGCAGGAGGAGAGCAGCGGAGTATTGAAGCCCCTGTCGAGCGGCCGGCAGTTCCGGTCGTCGGTCAAAGGAGGAATGAAGACCGCATCGACCATGGAGGTCAGGGAGACCTCGTCCAGGGAGGCAGAGGAGTTGGAGTGATCCACGGGGGAGCATAGCTGGGAGCTTCCCGCAAGGGGAGTCTCCCCCAAATTTATCGAAGGAGTGTCGCTTCGACTTCACAAGCACAGCCCCCGTTAGAGGAGATCACCTTCTCAAAGAAGGACATGCTAGGGAATGAGAATCCCTTCCATGATGCCCTCGTGATCCAAGCCTCAATGGCGGACTTCACCGTTGATCGGTCCTGATCGATAATGGTAGTTCCGTAAACGTCATCTTCAAGGAGACGTTCGACGGGCTGGGCATCGGAGCAGCAAGAGTCCGGGCGCCGGATGGTCCCCTCTTTGGCTTCTCCGGAGAGAAGAAAGAGGTGGAAGGAGGAGTAGATCTCCTTGTAACTCTCGGTGGCACCCCTCTCCAGTGCCGTTTCGTCATCATCGACGCCCCGAGTTGCTACAAGGCCATCTTTGGAAGGCCGCTTCTTAATACCGTCAAGGTTGTTCCATCCTCTTACCATCCGTGCCTCAGGTATTGCCAGGTGGATGTTCAGGTGAGGATCAGGAGCGATCCAAGAGCCGCCCGCGAGTGCTACCTTAGCTCGGTCAGCACTATCAGCTGGATGGCTGACGCGGAGGAGTTCGAGAGGGTGATAGGAGGCACGGCCCGGCTGGAGGCGTCCGAGGAAGTTGAATAAATTGAGGTACTCTCCGCAGCAGGAGTACCTGGGTTGCCGAAGATTGGAGGATCGTTGTAGGTCAGCGAGAAGATGGAGATGGCGACGTGCCTGCAAGAGAACGTTGACATCTCTTGTAACACCCTGCCAGTACGAATAATATAACAGTAGGTCCGGCCGGGACCCCACGCCATACTAACCACACTAGCTAGGAGTTAAAAGGTGTTAAACAGAAAGAAACTACAACAGAGTATACTAAACACTAGCGGAAGCATAAAGATTTAACATTTCCATTAGAATTGTCCACTATCATAGGAATGAAACCAAGAAAGAGAGTTATGGCCTTAAGGCCTTACATTTAGCAAATGTACCAAAAACTCCAAAACATACATCGGCACGCAGGCCGGCAATACATGAGAAAGCTAAAAAGGAGGTTGGCCTTCAAGGGCCAACTCAGCAAAAGGGGCCACCGCCCGCTATTTCCCGCTAGGCTCACCTGCACCTGCATAAGAACATTCCACCAAGCGGTGGCAAACAAGGTAACGGTCAGCACAGCTGACCAAATTATAACGACCCCACCCCTTTCCCGGGGTGGCAGAGATTCTACCCTGCAAGCAAGCCATACTAGCACAAGTACTAAAATAAAGAAAGTGCAACTACACAAGGTGAGGTTTCAAGCACATTCAATCTTCTAGGTTGAGCATCAAAAAGGAGGGAACCTAGGTATGCACATGATGTTGGTTGGGTTCACCCGAAGGTTCCCCGCAACCGCCTAAACAACCGCATGAGGCTAACAACATCAATTCCACAAACACTCCACCATAAGGGCCATCGCCTTATGTGGGAAAAAGAGCTTTTGGTCGGTCTAGGTAAACCACCTTCCACGACCTCTCCCATGATCACACGGCTACAGGAGGTAGGGACCTCTTACCGATCTGCATGGGAACGGGTTCGGTTTAGCTTTGCCCGTGCTCTAATCGTCGCGATCTGTCGCACGACGCGGGTACGGCTTCGCCTCGGCCCGTAAGGGTTTAGCACCTTCAAGTGCTACACAAATATAAGCTACGCACCTAATCCCTTCACAAGGATCTAGGCTTCACAAATACTCAAAAAGGGGAGGTATAATACGCTCCGCATCAATTTCGCGGTGAAGGTTTGCCTTCATCCAATCTCAAAGCATGGGGCTTTCGTTAGGATCTTCACAAGACGCCTACACTTAAATCCCGCACTACTATAGATGATTTCACGGAGTCATTCTCCGGCACGCATTCTAGGCTTAACCTAAATGCAACGTCGCAATCCAAGCATCACCGATTCGGGCTCACGACCATGAATAGGCTTCACACAAAATGCCTAAATCCGCACGACTACCAGATTTTCTACATGCAATATGCCGGGGACGGACACAATCGACCCGGAGTTCCGGAGAACTTGAGAGAATCCTACACTTCACCCATTTGGTGAAAGGGATCCCTCATGCAAGCATAGAGAAACGAAGGAGAGGACAAAAGACAAGTCCAAACAACGGGAGAAGAAATCGTTACCCTAGGAGCGTTCTTTTTCGCCATGGATCCGAGATTCTAGACGGAGGGAAATGACCGCACCGGGATGCACTCTCCAGATCTGGAAACGGTTTGCGAAACGGAGCTCCGGAGCTCCGTCAATGGCGGAATCTCCCTTCTTCTTCCTTGGCTCCTCCTTCTTTCTCTAGGGTTTGGAGAGAGAATGATTTAGAGAATATGAGGTTTAACCCCCTCTCATCAGCCCTAAAGGTCTCCCGCAACTAAACCTAGCCGTTGGATCAAATCCCAAAAGATTTGGACGGCTCGATCTTCTTCTCCGCTCAAAATCGCGGAACAGAATAAACAGGTCGCACGATCACAGGCGCACGGTCAGTGGTCGTGCGCGAAGAGGGAAATGGTCATGCGCACTGTCCAAGACAGAACTCGATATTCTTCTGAATTAACGCACGGTCACTGGCGCACGATCACCGGTCGTGCGCGATGAGGACAATGGTCGTGCGCATAAGACGAGACAGAACTCCGATTCTTTGCGGGTTACGCACGATCACTGGCGCACGCTCACTGGTCGTGCGCTAAGAGGACAATGGTCGTGCGCATTGACCTGATCTGGAATCTTGAGCCTATCCCGAGCGCAACACCACCATTCCGCCTACCTCGCTGAACCACGATCTTTGGGGTGTTACATCTTTGACTGGAATGTTGCCGAGATGACCGGGATTGATCCTGAGGTGGCCTGCCACCATCTCAACCTTGACCCCGCAGTCAATCCCGTATGCCAGAAGAAAAGATCAAGTGCCATCATGTTGTACGGACCTATCCGCGAGGAAGTGAGGAAGCTTCTTGATGCAGGCTTTGTGTCAGAGATCCAGTATCCAGGCTGGGTCTCGAATGTTGTAATGGTCAAAAAAGCTGGGGGTAGCTGGAGGATGTGTGTAGATTTCTCTTTGATGAATAAAAGATGTCCGAATTATTGTTATCCCTTGCCTCGAATCGACGCGCTGGTTGATTCAGCAGTCGGTTTTTCTGTAATGAGCTTTCTTGATGCGTTTTCAGGATATCATCAGATCCCGATGTATTCTCCTGATTGTCGCGATGTTTCCTTCATCACAGGTGATGGCTGCTACAGCTACAAGATGATGCCTTTTGGCTTGAAGAACGCGGGGACCACTTACCAGTGGATGATGGACCGCGTCTTTGGAGAGCAGAAGGGGAGGAACCCGGAGGTATATGTGGATGACCTCTTCGTCAAAAGCAAGAGCGTCCGGGAGCATGTAGCTGATCTAATGGAGACCTTCGCGACGTTAAGGAAGTTCAAAATGAGGCTCAATCCGGCGAAGTGCGTGTTCGGGGCTGGAAGAGGAAAGTTTCTGGGGCATCTCATCACCCCAGAGGGAGTGGAGCCAAACCCTGATAAGGTTAAGGCGATCCTGGAGATGAACTCACCGAAGAAAATGAAAGAAGTTCAAAGGCTGACAGGAAGGTTGGTGGGTCTTAGCCGCTTTTTGTCAAAGGCAGGGGAGAGAAGTGCTCTCCATTTTTCAAGACACTCTGAAATAGTGAGGACTTTGCATGGTCCGACGAGTGTGAAAAGGCGTTCGGTAGGCTGAAGGAGCAGTTGACTCAGACACCTCTCCTTCAGAGTCCGAAAGAAGGAGAAGACCTACTCATCTACATAGGAGTAGGAGTGGAAGCAGTAAGCTCGGTGCTGGTCCGGGAAGAAAGAAAGAAGTAGCTCCCTATCTATTACGTTAGCCAGGTGCTCAAGAAGGCAGAGTTGAAGTATCCGATCTTGGAGAAGCTTGCCTTCGCCCTCGTGGTGTCGGCGCGAAAGCTCCGGCCTTATTTTCAAGCTCACTCCATCCGGGTCGTGACTGACCATCCTCTCCGAAGTATCTTGGAAGGGGTGGAGCATTCAGGAAGGCAGGCGAAATGGTCGGTAGAACTCAGCGAGTTCGACATTTCCTTCTCTCCCCGGGTGGCGATCAAAGCACAGACGGTAGCAGACTTCTTAGCCGACTTCTCAGTAGAGGCGGATCCGAGAGAGGAGGCATCTACTCCAATACCTTGGAAGATGTTCATGGACAGAGCTTCAGGCAAAAGCTCTGTGGGGGTGGGAATCGTTCTTGTCAGCCCACAGGGAACTAGGATCGAGCAAGCAGTCAAGATCCTCTTCCCCATCACGAACAATCAGGCAGAATGCGCTGCCATAATAGTGGGCCTGCGCCTCGCAAAGGATCTGGGCATTCAAGATATCAGGGATTTCACCGATTCAATGGTGGTCATGTCGCAGATTCAGGGAGAGTTCGAAGTACACGACACCATCCTGCAAAAGTATCTTGTCAAGGTAAAAGGTGTTGGGAATATTGCCCTCAATGTTCTCTTGATTTGAAGAGGCATCACTTTCAATGCTAAGGACAAGTTGTATTTGATAAACCCTATCTCTATCTCATAAGCATGCAGGGTTAGGACTTAATAAGGTGCAGGAGTTGTTCAGCTTGTTTACTGTCAAAACAGCTGAGACAAGCTCTCAGTCTCAGCTGAACCGCTGAGACAAGGCAAGGAGCCGCTGAGAAGGTGCCTGGGACACTTGAGCTGCAGATAGAAGAAAACCGCTGAGACAGTTGTCTGTCTCAGCGGATTCGTTGGAACTGGAAAGAAGAAAAACGCTGAGACGGCTGACCATCTCAGCCCAACCGCTGAGACAGTTCAAACATGATCTGGCGGGTTCTGCTATTGGCGCGAGTTGCAGAAAAGCTGCAGGGGACCACTAATGTCTCCCATACCTCTTGGGAGATCAGCTTAGAGCCGTTGAAGATAAAAGAAGTATAAAAAGAAAGTGTTAGGGCACTTTCCAAAGAGAACAGTTGTTTTGCTGAATCTCGTTTCTCCATTTGACGACAGCTGCTGCTCTCGACTTTCTTCCTGCTTACTGAAAAAGAAGAAGAAGCTGAGAGAAGAAGATAGCTCCTTCACCAGAAGGGGCAAGGTGATCTTCCATCCTTCTATTGAAGAGGAAGATCAGATTATTAGTGTAATTAACATCTTCAGCTACTGGAAAGCACAAACTGTGCAGGATCAACAGGAGGTTATTTCTGCTGTAGAATTTTTCTAAAAACATCTTTTTCCAGTAAGGCTTTTTGCCTGAGTTTGTAGGGCATTTGCCTGAGTGTGTAGGCTCGTTTGCCTGAGCTTGTAGGGATGGTTTGCTTGAGATTGTAGGGCTGTTTTGCCTGAGGAGTAAGGCTTGTTGCCTGAGGTAGGAGTTGGTGATAGTTCTGAGTTGTAGGGCAGTAGTGCCTGAGGTAGGAGCTGGTGATAGCTCTGAGTTGTAGGGACTTTTGTCCTGAGGTAGGAGCTGGTGATAGCTCTAAGTTGTAGGTGCTTGTGTCCTGAGGTAGGATCATCCTTGATCTGAGAAGTTCTGAGGAACTTGTGTTGTAAGCTCTTGGAGATGAAATTGGAGGAGTTGGCCCTGTCTAACACACTGTTAGAAGGGTGAAGGGGGAAAGTGGACTACCCATAGACACCTTGTCTTGGGGAACCACTATAAACACTTGTGTGTTTTTCTGTGTTGCTTGATTCTCTGATTAGAAGAATTTTAATAGGCCATAATTATCAAGTAAAACTCAAAAGACCTATTCACCCCCCCCCCCCCCCCCCCCCCCCCCCCTCTAGGTGAATTAGTTAGCATACCTATATTCTTTCAAGTGGTATCAGAGGGAGGTTGGTCAAGAAGGACTTAACAGTCTGACCAGTTCCTAAATAGGTAGTGTTGATTCAAAATCAAATGGCCTCAAGTGGAATGAAGAAGGAGTTGGGGTCAATGAAGTTACCCATATGCTCCAAAGAAATCTTTGGCATTTGGAAGCAAAGAGTAAGTCTGTTCATGGAAGCCTCAGACACAAGGATCTATGTAACAGTAAAAAATGGTCCTTACACCTTTGATAAGGCCACCACTATTGACCCTACTACAAAAGTACTCAAGGTATTTTCTGAGCTGACCAATGATGAAATTGCACTATACACTATGGACAAAAGGGCCCAGAACATTATTGTTAATGCCATTGATGCACTACATTTCAGAACTTGGTACACTGCTCAACTGCCAAGGAAATGTGGGACACATTGGTTGTTTACATGGAAGGAACTGCTGAAGTGAGGGATGATAGAAAGTCACTCCTCAATCAGGAATATGAAGCCTTCAGACAGCAGATCCAGGAGAACATCTCCATGTGCTATGAAAGGTTCTTTAGGATAGTAAATGAACTAAGAACAAATGAGAGGGTGTTTACTAATTATGAGCTAAATGACAAGTTCCTTAGATCTCTAACTAAGGATTGGGACACAAAAATATGTGCAATCAGGGAAGGGGCAAGGCTTGGAGAAACCCCTACCCATACACTGTTTGGGAAACTGCTCTCATATGAGATGCAACTGACTGCAAAAAAGGAGGAGGATACTTCCTCCAAGGCTCACACAAACGAGAGAACAATAGCTCTCAAAGCTGATAGCTCAAAGAAGAACAAGAGTAGGTTGTAGTCACCTCCAAGAAGGAAGGCTGAATCTGAGAAGTCTGAGAGCTGCTCTCCAGACAACTCTTCTTCTGATGAAGAGTTTGCTGCCTTCTCTAGGTAGTTCACGAAGATGACAAGGAGGAATCAATGGAAGAGAAAGCCCTCCTCCTCATCATACTCCAAGAAGGATCACTTCAGATCTGAAAGGCAGCACCCCAAAGGGGACAGGTATGATTTCAAAACTAGTAAACATGATTCAGCTAACATTGTTTGCTATTGCTGCAGCAAGCCTGGGAATGTCATTGCTGACTGCCTAGTCAAAAGGAAAGAAAGAGGTGAAAAGAAACCTCATCACAAGAAGGAGAGGAAGGGAGAAAAATCCTTTCTAGCCAAGAAAAGCAAGAGCTGGAGTGAATCTGAATCTTCATCTTCAGATTGAGATGGAGAAGAGGAAGCCTACATAGGGCTATTTGCTGATCAAGAGGAAGAGGACTATCCTGCTGCCAGGACAGGAATCAGGGCCCCTCTATCACACTCAAATAGTGATATAGAGGAGGATGAAGAAGTCAATGTTCAGCTAGGCTTAATGGCCATTACTGATGATGAGGACAGCCACAACAATTCAGAACATGAGCAGGTATTAATCCACTCTATATTCTCTTTTGATAATGAGAATGGTCCAGAATCTGATGCACACTCATCAATTGATGGAGGTAATTCAGAAGCTGAGGTAGATGTCAATCAATTGATTGACAAGTATGATGCTCTTGTGGAAGCTCTAAAGGAGAGTAAGAAGCTTGCCAAGAGGCAAGCCCACGAAATTGTTTCCCTCAAGATGACTAAAAATGACTACACTGAACCTACCACCCTGGTGGCTCAGATGAGTAGACAAATTAGCCATTTACAGGGGTTAACTGTTGTGCAATTAAGCACTATTTCCCTGAAGAACAAGGTCATCAAGGACCTTGAGGAGAAGCTTGTGAAGGAGAAGAGCCTGGTGGCTCAATTCTCCAAGCCCAAATCTGTGCTTCCCATTATTGACTCCTTCTCCTCTCAAACCAATAGGAGAGGACTTGGATTCAATAATATGGAAGTAGGAGAAGGGAGTGGAGGAAAGAGGAAGGAGAAGTCTAAGCCTCAAACCACCTTTCAAAAGGTGCTACTTCCTTCCAACAGGTATGACCATGAAAGCATTTATGGTCACCGGAAGAATGGAAAATCCTATAGGAAGGAAAATACTCCTTCCCATAGTGAAAGAAAGGGCATGGGATTGAGTGCAATGAAAGCTCCCCATGAGGAAATATAAATGGCCCAATCTGGACCATTTGTGTTTGGTGTTTCAGCACCTTCAGTCAAGAACATACAAGGATGCAGGCACTTCCAAATCAGCTTCAGCAAAAAGCAAGACTGCTGTCAAATCTGTTGACAAGGCCTGCTGCCCAGTGTTTGATTCCATCAGATCTTGTATGGCTGATAAGCCAAAGCAAGCTGAGGCCATCAGGAAAAAGAGAAGCAAGACTGTCTACAGATTATCCTTCAGTCAGATTATTGCTGAAAGAAACAGGAAGAATGATGCAGTCTCTTCTGCTGAACATGTGCACAGTGTTGTACCAATTCAGAAAAATGTTCAGAAAAGGAGATACAATATTCATGATTGTTGGTGCTGTGGCAAGGTGGGACACTTTGCCATAGATTGTTGGTACAATCCCAATGTACCTAATGCAAAGAAGAGCTTTCCTGCTATGAGTGCAGCAAGTGTGAGATCATCTCATCAAACTAACAGGCACCTAGGACCCAAAGCTTTTTGGGCTCCTAAGGATAACTAAATCTTTCTTTGCAGGGTAGTTCAAGTACCAGTCTCAACCAAATATCGTACTTGGACAGTGGGTGCTCAAGGCACATGACAGGATCTAGGAGTCTTCTAAAGGATTACAAGCCTGTGAAGAATGGACCCAAAGTTATATTTGGGGGAGCTGAAAAAGGAGTCACCAAATGCTATGGTATGATCTCCAATGGCATAGTTACAATCACAAGGGTAGCTTATGTTGATGGGTTGCAACACAACCTAGTAAGCATAAGTCAACTATGTGACTTAGGCTATGTCATTGAATTCCATAATGACAAATGCTTGATCAAAAAGTCAAATGACTTAGAGACTATTCTCTCAGGCACTATGAGTGGAAATGTTTATTGCTTAGATTTCATTTGCAGTAATTCTCTTACTTTTGTTTATCTTGTAGCTAATGAGAATGAGTCTCTTTGTGTTCAATGGCACAAGAGACTTGCTCATATTAACTACAAGACAATGTATAGACTTTTCTCTAAAAATCTTGTTAGGAATAGTCCAAATTTAAAATGTATTAAAGATGGTCCCTGTCATGCATGCCAAATGGGTAAGCAAACTAGGGTCACCTTTAAAAGTATTGGCTCCAAAGACACTGAAAGATGTCTGTATCTCTTGCATATGGACTTGTTTGGTCCTTTGCCAATTCAGAGCCTAGGTGGGAAGTTGTATACTTTGGTGATTGTTGATGATCACTCAAAATATACATGGGTATTCTTCCTTAAGAAGAAATCTGATACTTTAAATGTCTTTATCAATCATGTCAAGGCAATTCAGAATGATCTATAATGTGTTGTGGTCAGGACTAGGACTGACCATGGCACAGAATTTCAATCTGATGCATTGACAAGATCTTGTCAAGAATTTGGTATCACCCAAGAGTTCTCCTCCCCAAGGACTCCACAACAAAATGGTGTGGCTGAGAGGAAGAATAGGACCTTGATAGAAGCTGGGAGAACACTGCTTAGTGACTCCTCAAACCCAGAATATTTCTGGGCTGAGGCAGTTAATACAGCTTGTCATGTTCTCAATAGAGCTTCTATCAATAAGGTTCATGGGATAACCCCTATGAAATTCTGAAAGGCAAACAACCTACAATTTCATATTTTAGAATCTTTGGCTCCAAATGCTACATTCTAAATAATGGAAAATCCCAACTAACAAAGTTTGCAGAGAAATGCAATATAGGTGTTCTTGTTGGCTATAACTCACATAGTAGAGCTTATAGAGTATACAACAAGAAAACTCATGTTGTAGAGGAGTCTATGCATGTTGTTTTTGATGAGACCAGCCTAATATATAAAGGCTGGTCTAGATCTTCTGTTTTGACAGGAAATGAACAGGAATTGGAAAGAATGTCTATACAAGACACTCCCAGCTGCAGCAAAACAATTTCTGATGTTGCCATCCCTGAAGAGGAAGAAGTCAATCTTGATGAAGAAACAGCTGAACCTGCAGAAACAGCACAGCAAGCTGAAAACAGAATGACTGCAGCTACCAGACATCTAAAGGATCATCCCATAGAGCAGATAATAGGGAATATTCAGCAAGGTGTGACAACTAGGAGCAGGGCTCACAATGAGGCCTTGTTCCTTAGTTTTCTGTCACAAGTAGAGCCTAAGAAGTTTGAAGAGGCCAACTTGGATTCATTCTGGATTCAGGCTATGCAGGAAGGGCTTTTGCAATTCAAAAATGCAAAGTTTGGAAGTTGGTGCCAAAACCAGAAGGACACAAAATCATTGGCACCAAATGGATATTCAGAAATAAGTTGGATGAGAATGGGACAATCATCAAAAACAAAGCAAGGCTGGTTGCAAAAGGGTATAGGCAAGAGGAAGGAATAGACTTTGACCAAACCGTTGCCCCAGTTGCAAGGTTGGAGGCCATTAGACTATTCCTTACATATGCTGCTCACAAGGGCATCAAAGTCTACCAGATGGATGTCAAATCAGCATTCCTGAATGGAAATCTGAATGAGGAAGTATATGTAGAGCAGCCTTCAGGTTTTGTTCATCCTACTCTTAAATCTCATGTATATTTTCTTAGAAAATCCCTTTATGGTCTCAAGCAAGCTCCAAGAGCTTGGTATAAGACTTTGTCAAGCTTTCTCCTCAAGAACAAGTTCATGAGGGGAAAGATTGATAGCACATTGTTTCTTAGGGAAACAAGGGGAAAGTGTCTCTTAGTCCAAATTTATGTTGATGACATAATTTTTGGGTCTACTGATGACAACCTCTGCAAGAGATTTGCTAATCTAATGCAGGGGGAGTTTGAGATGAGCAGTATGGGTGAGCTCAAATATTTCCTTGGGCTCCAAGTGAAACAGTCTGATGATGGAATTTTCATCTCCCAGACCAAGTACCCTAAGGAGCTCATCAAGAAATTTGGGATGGAGTCAGCCTCCACCATGAGAACACCCATGGGATCTAGACAAGGATGAAAAGGGGAAGGCCTTTGATGAGTCTATGTACAGGTGTATCATTGGATCCCTGTTGTACTTGACTGCTAGTAGGCCAGACATTATGTACTTTTCATGTGTTTGTGCTAGGTATTAGGCATGTCCTACGGAATCTCACAACACCTCTGTGAAGAGGTTCTTGAGATACCTCAAGGGAAGCCTAAATCTTGGCCTTTGGTACCCTAGGAACAATGATTTTGAAATGATAGGCTATTCAGATGCAGATTTTGCAGGGTGCAAAGAAGATAGGAAAAGCACAAGTGGTACTTGTCAATTCCTAGGGAGAAGGCTGATCTCATGGAGCAGCAAAAAGCAAACCAGTGTGGCAATGTCTACAACTGAGTCAGAGTACATTGCAGCAGGTAGCTGTTGTGCTCAAATTCTGTGGATCCAACATCAGTTGGAAGATTACAACATCAAGGTAAGACAATCTCCCCTGCTGTGTTACTCATCCAGTGCAATTTCTATTGCTAAAAATCCTGTCTCCCATAGCAGGACCAAGCACATAGAAATTAGGTATCATTTTATTAGAGAGCATGTAGAGTGTGAAGATATTAAACTTAAATATGTCCCTACAGACAATCAAGTAGCTGATATCTTCACTAAGCCACTGGATTAGGCCAAGTTTAATTCCTTTAAAATTGACTTAGGCATGTTGAATTTAGAATGAGTTCATTTCTGAATTTATGTTCTCTATGTTAAACTGTTTATGCTTTTATCTATTCAATTTATCATAAAATGTAATGTTATGATAGATTAATATCTGAATTGATCTTCCTTCAATAGGCATAAACCACTGATAGGGTAGATAATCTCCCTAAGTTATTAAATGTAGAGTACCTTAAAATGATCAGCTGGATCAGAAATGTCTGATTACTGAAATTCTAGTTTTCTTTTCAATACAGGTGCTCCAATTAAGGGGGAGCAAGCTCCTGCTCAAATTGAGGGGGAGTTGGCTATAAGTTGAGGGGGAGATAGCTAATGCTCAATAGGTCAAAGAGGATGTAGGTTGTCCTAAAAGAGGATTTAGAAAATGTTGTCTAATCTATCTTAGGATTTGTTAGAAGTATCCAAAAAGGGGTAGAGGTTGAAGAATCATATTCCCTAATGGGAAAGAGGTTGAAGAATCCAGAAAGGGGGAGATGGCCAATGCTAAGACCAAATTTGGTCTTGCTAGATGCAAATAAGAGATGGAATGCTAGTTGCTAAGACCAAAGTAGTGTTAGCCCTCTAAGTTAGTTATCATTATATGCTACTCAATATGAGTTAGAAAGGGGGAGATGCCCTCTAAGCTAGTCAAAGCTTTATATTATATGTCATGAAGTTGTTAGCTTAAACTATGTTGTTATTTAGAATCTATGTTATCATGATTATCTTATAGATCATTTAAATAATATGTCCCTCAACTGATATCATGATATGTTTTTGTTGCCTATGTACCTTAGCATTGGGGATGTTCTGCCTTCTTCAAATAGGGGGAGATTGTTGGGAATATTGCCCTCACTGTTCCCTTGATTTGAAGAGGCATCACTTTCAATGCTAAGGATAAGTTGTATTTGATAAACCCTATCTCTATCTCATAAGCATGCAGGGTTAGGACTTAATAAGGTGCAGGAGTTGTTCAGCTTGTTTACTGTCAAAACAGTTGAGACAAGCTCTCAGTCTCAGCTAAACTGCTGAGACAAGGCCAGGAGCCGCTGAGAAGGTGCCTGGGACACCTGAGCTGCAGATAGAAGAAAACCGCTGAGACAGTTGTCTGTCTCAGCGGATTCGCTGGAACTGGAAAGAAGAAAACCGCTGAGACGGCTGACCATCTCAGCCCAACCGCTGAGATAGTTCAAACATGATCTGGCGGGTTCTGCTATTTGCGCAAGTTGCAGAAAATCTGCAGGGGACCACTAATGTCTCCCATACCTCTTGGGAGATCAACTTAGAGTCGTTGAAGATAAAAGAAGTATAAAAAGAAAGTGTTAGGGCACTTTCCAAAGAGAATAGTTGTTTTGCTGAATCTCAGTTCTCCATTTGACGACAGCTGCTGCTCTCGACTTTCTTCCTGCTTACTGAAAAAGAAGAAGAAGCTGAGAGAAGAAGATATCTCCTTCACCAGAAGGGCAAGGTGATCTTCCATCCTTCTATTGTAGAGGAAGATCAGATTGTTGCTGTAATCAACATCTTCAGCTACTGGAAAGCACAAACTGTGCAGGATTTACAGGAGGTTATTTCTGCTGTAGAATTTTTCTAAAAACATCTTTTTCCGGTAAGGCTTTTTGCATGAGTTTGTAGGGCATTTGCCTGAGTGTGTACGGCTTGTTTTCATGAGCTTGTAGGGCTGGTTTGACTGAGATTGTAGGGTTGTTTTGCCTGAGGAGTAAGGCTTGTTGCCTGAGGTAGGAGCTGGTGATAGTTCTGAGTTGTAGGGCAGCAGTGCCTGAGGTAGGAGCTGGTGATAGCTCTGAGTTGTAGGGACTTTTGTCCTGAGGTAGGAGCTGGTGATAGCTCTGAGTTGTAGGGGCTTATGTCCTGAGGTAGGATCATCCTTGATCTGAGAAGTTCCGAGGAACTTGTATTGTAAGCTCTTGGAGCATAGATTGGAGGAGTTGCCCCTGTCTAACACACTGTTAGAAAGGTGAAGGGGGAAAGTGGACTACCAATAGACACCCTGTCTTGGGGAACCACTATAAACACTTGTGTGTTTTTCTGTGTTGCTTGATTCTCTGATTAGAAGAATTTTAATAGGCCTTAATTATCAAGTAAAACTCAAAAGACCTATTCACCCCTCCCCCTCTAGGTGAATTAGTTAGCATACCTATATTCTTTCAAAAGGATTGATTGGAGGCGTGCAATCCTTCTTCGCCGAGAACGTGCCGAGAGAGGAGAACTCGGCAGCATATCGTTTGGCCAAGTATGGGCCAAGGACTGGATGGATGTTTCGTCACCGAATTATTTCGACCATCCATCGAGGAAGGAGAGATAATGGAGATCGAGCAGCGCCCCTCGTGGATGGATCCATTCACGGAGTTTCTATCTACCAGACAGCATCCTGCGGAGGGTGGACACCAAAGTAAGTTTCGGAACAAGGCGCCGTACTACTTATTGGAAGACGGGGAGTTGTATCGCAAGACCATCTCGGGCCCCCTGGCAAGATGCATCTCCGAAGACAAAGTACCTCGAGTGTTGGAAGTCCACTCGGGAGAGGGCGGAAGACATTCTAGGACTCGTGATATTGATTTTTCGGTTTTGAAATTTAGTGAAGATTTGAGATTTTCTCCAAAACTATATCCGATGAAGGCAATTGTACCTTATCGTCTATAGTATAGGATATTTAGGAATATCAAGGTCGTATTCCACGGGGCGCGTTGATTACTTCTACTTCGAGGAATATCGCCATTATCTTATCGACGAAAATTTGATTGGTTTGATTTTGCTTAACTAAAATTAAAACTAATTGCAAGCTAAATAAAAGGATTAAACGAAGACAAAAATACTTAATGCTCAACCATAGTGGAGGGGGAAAAGGAAAGAAAAATCATTGCATGAAAGAAAGAGTGCTTAAGGAAAAAGAGAACATGAAGGAAAGAGAACTTAATTTTATTGAAAACCAAAACGATTACAAGCTTTAATTAAAGAGATTACAAGCTAGGAAGGAAAAGATTACAAGCTTTAACTAACTATTGCATAGAACTAAGAACTAGCACATTACATGAATTAAAAAGGAAGAACATGAAATTGAAAAGCATGAGAAAGCATTGAAAAACTTCACTAACAGCTCTAGCAGCACCTCCCCCACTCCAAAATTCTGAACCCTGGACTCAAGGAGAGCCTCTGAATTTATAGGAAAAAATTTCAGATTACACGCCCTCGGTCACGGGCGTGACCTAGGGCGTGACTGCACTATTCACATCGGATCCGGCAGCGGCGTGGGCTTTCTGGACGGCGCGGCGAAAAGTGACATGTCACGGGCGTGACATGTCGGGTCACGGGCGTGACTTTGGACGGCTGCATTAAATGCGGCGTGGGCTAGAATTCGGCGCGGCGGCGAAGCAGAGATCACGCGGGAAAGTCACGGCCGTGACATTTGGGTCACGGGCGTGACTCAAGTTGACTTCTCGACTGCAGCTCCACGTCTCGACGGCGGCTCTACGTGGAAGATTCTAAGATTACACGCCCCCGGTCACGGGCGTGACCTGGGGAGTGACTTGGTGTGGACTAGTTCAAACAGCATGGCATCGATTCTGGACTGATCTTCAGGTTACACGCCCTTGGTCACGGGCGTGACCGAGGGCGTGACATGCCATTTTCCCGATTTGTCCCAAAATTCTGCAAATATTGAATTTAAGCTAAGTTAGAATCAAAATTACAAAAAGAACTACTTATAACCTAAAATTGACATAAAAAGGAAAATTCACATTAAATATTTACAAAATTTTCTATTAAAAAGTTATAAAAATACTACTTATCAAATACCCCCATACTTGAGGTTTTGCTATTCCAGAGCAAAAGTGTGAGACATAATTTATAAGACATCCATAAAAATTTTTAATTTAAATCTAAAATTTCATTTAACCAAAAGTTAAGTTAAGAGTAAATTCAAGGGGGAGTTAAGTCCTAAATTATGATGATGATTTGAAAAGAGGGAAAAATATTTAGGCAAGAACTTCTCAAGAAAATTAAGTAGTTTGACAAAATTGTAGAAATTATAAAACTAAATTAAATTAAAATTATAAGAACTCTATCTTAAAAGAATCTTAAGGAAAAGTAAATTACTAAATATTGCTCTCTCCATAATTTTCAACTAAAACTAGAACAATGATAATTGGCTAAGGGGGATTTCATAAAATTTGGCATAAGAAGAGAAATTTTTGAATGGAGGAAATGGAATTTATCATGAAATTTCCTCTTTTTTTTCTCTTCTAATAAAAACCCAAAATGTATATGGTTTAGGAGTAATGAATTTTATCCCCTTACTCCATGCCATATAATCTTTTCAAATATTTTGGGTGTATATGTTTTGGGGAATAATGAATTTTATCCTCTTATTCCCATGACATATGATCTTTTAAAGTTCATTTTTTTATATGCCACAAAGGGGGTAAGGAAGGGAAATAAATCTAGCTAGCTTTAAATTATATTGAGAGCAAATTCTAGTAACATTAAATTTCCTAAGATCTAAAAAGTTAGAAGAAAATATAATTGAAATCTAAAGAGGTTTAGGAAATTCACTACAAAATGAAGCCATTTAAAAATAAAAAGAGAAGTCATGCTAACAAAATTCTCTAATCAATTTAAAATCATAAGATGATTCTTAAATCAAGATTACCTCAAATTTAAAATTAACAAACTATGATAAGCAAAATTTTAGCCAATTAAAAACTTAAACATGCTTATAAACATTCTCAACTAGATTTCTAAGAAATCACAAAAACAACAAGAAGGAGGGATATAAGAATTTTTGGAATTTTTGATATTATCTTTTTTTTTTGAATTTTTGATATTATCTTTTTTTTTTGAATTTTTGATATTATCTTTTTTTTTTAATTTTTGAATTTTTCTCATTAAAAACTATTTACAAAGAAAGGAAACTAGCTTTAAAACTTAACAATTTTTGTAAGTCTTGGACTTCCCAAGGGCTACCCGGTGAAGGGTTCGCAAGGTACTAGGAGGTGTGATGGGATGAAATCCCAAACGTCCCTTTCCAAGATTTAAATTTTCGATTTTCTAAATTTTTTTGAGTTTTTGGATTTTATAAGTGCTTAAATAAAGGAAAACATAGAAACAAAATAAAATTTTCTTTTTGTTGTTTTTTTTTCTTTTCATTTTTTTTTTTGAAAATGTTCTTTTTAAAACTATTTACAAATATTTACAAAGGGCTATTTATACCCCCATACTTAAAGTTAAACATTGTCCCCAATGTTTAAAAATAAGTATGAAGTAAGAAAAGGTAAAAAGAAATGCAAAAACGAAAGAAGAGAAGGAAAAAGGGCTTCCCTGATTATTATTTTTGAAGCTTTTGTGGGGAAGTCGCGATTACCTGCATAAGTTGTTAAAGAAGAAAAGAAAAGACAAGAGAAAATAACAAAAGATAACTTTGGGGTGCCTCCCAAAAGCGCTTTGTTTAAGGTCGCGTAGCTTGACCCACTTGCCGATCATATTATAGGTTGAAATACAATCGAATCACTCTTTTCATTAGTTAACTCTCCCAGAAGATATAATTTAAGGCGGTGGCCGTTTACTTTGAAGGTACCTTTTTCCGGGTGGGAAATTAAAATTGTCCCATAGGGCCAAACCTCTTTAACAATAAAGGGTCCGGACCATCGGGATTTTAGTTTTCCCGGAAAAAGGCGAAGGCGGGAATTATAAAGGAGGACGAGATCGCCCGGCGAAAAAGTTTTTGGAAATTTTATATGCTTATCGTGATAAAACTTCGTTCGCTCCTTATATAATTTATTGCTCTCATACGCATTCCTTCGCCACTCATCTAATTCGTTCATTTGGAATTTTATTTGTTCTCCCGCTAGAGTGGAATCGAGGTTTAAAAATTTAAGCGCCCAAAATGCGCGGTGTTCTAATTCGACCGGAAGGTGGCAAGCCTTGCCATAAACCATTCGATACGGTGTACAACCGATAGCGGTCTTGTACGCCATTCGATAGGCCCATAGCGCGTCATCGAGCTTTATTGCCCAATCCTTCCGATTGATAGAAACTATTTTTTCTAAAATCCGTTTTAATTCTCAATTAACAACTTCGACTTGGCCGCCCGCTCGTTTGTGGGTGATATGTGGTGGATAATTTATGAGTGACACCATATTTCGCTAAAATTTTTGTAAATTGAGTATTGCAAAATGGATGCCCCGATCACTCACAATAGCGCGCGGCGTGCCAAATCGAGAAAATAATTTTTTTAAGAAATTAACGACGACTCGCGCATCGTTGGTGGGGAGAGATTGCGCTACCGCCCACCTTGATACTTAGTCGACCGCCACTAGAATATATTTATTTGAAAAAGATGGAGGGAGAGGACCAACAAAATCGATACCCCAAAGGTCAAAAATTTCGCATTCTAAGAAAATGTTTTGGGGCATCTCATCCCGGCGAGAGATGTTCCCTGAGCGCTGGCAGCTGTCGCAAGTACTCACAAGGGTGTGAGCATCTTTGAAGAGCGAGGGCCAATAAAAGACCGCCTCCAGCGCCTTCCTCGCGGTTCGGTTTGAATGATAATGACCTCCGGTGGGTCCCTCATGACAATGACGTAAAATTTTAAGGCCTTCCTCACTCGAGACGCATCGTCTTACTACCTGGTCTGCGCATACACGGAATAAAAAGGGGTCCTCCCAAAAGTAATTCTTTAAATCAGAAAAGAATTTCTTCTTTTGCTGACTCGAGAATTCTTTTTGCAGGACCCGGGCTACCAAATAGTTAGCCAGATCTGCAAACCAGGGGGTAGATGATTGATGGCGCAAATCTTGCACACCGCTATAGGCGGTAGCTAGATTGCGGCACGAAATGGCAGTGAACCGGTCGTTGTCAAGTAATAATATGAGGAAGTAAATCCACAAGTATCGAATCTCTCAAGGAACACAGTAAGGTGGAGTTAACGTTCGAGGAAGGACTTGAGATCGAAGTCCTTTGGGTCGGATGGATTGCGGAAACGGGGGTTTTGGATTGTGGAAAATAAAGAGAAAATGCTATGACTACTCCTATGCAATGCCGCTATGCAGTGCTTCGCTTGGCGGGATGGAGACTAGGCAGGCCTTGAGCGCGCTGCATCGCAAGGGCGGATGGACGAGTAGGCAAGCAGAATCGAACTATGCAGGCCTTGAGCGCGCTGCTTCGTAGGGCAAGTGGATTACACGGGCCGCTATGCCACGCTTCGCTAGGCGGATGGACGAGTAGGCAAACGGAGTGAGGGTCGTAAGCACCTCTTCGACAAGCACGCCACTAGCAATTGCTAGTGCGGCGACGAACGTGACGGCGGGATGGAGGATGGAATGGGGCGCACCTCAAGCAACTCAAACAACAAACATTTCACATAGACATGAAATATATAGAAATACAGACTAGTTTTAAGTGCAACTTCATCTTAATACATAGATCTAACTACATACACATTAAAAAGAGAAGAATAAGGCAAGAAATCGACCGAATCCGAAGTCTCGTTGTAGATTCACAGTTGGAATCGCCGGGTTGTCAATCCGCGTCCAAGCTCGGTCCGCAACTACGTCCGGGGTAGAGAGAGCTGTCACAACTCTCCAATGAGCCCCTCTTCTTCGTGTCACGATCTGGTAGAGGTTGCAAACTTCCTCTTGCTTGATGGTGATGGCGGCTAGGTCTTCCCTTGGAGCGCTAGGATGAAGGAGGAGGCCGAGAGGAAGCTCCGGCTCAAGATTGGCGTGAAGAACAAGCCCGGAGCACCTCCATATGGTGGGCGACGATGGAGGGGCGAAAAACCTGCGGAAGGGGCGAAAACGGCAGAGCTGGGCGGAAGAAATGCGTCGATCCCGACCTAATTCGCGAGCAGGTCAATTTATAGGCGCTGGAATAAACAGTGCGCACGGTCATTGGCGCACGACCAGTGGTCGTGCGCACTAGAATCCTGTGATCGTGCGCCTGCCTGGACGGAGCCTGCAAGGTAAGAAAATTATAAAAAACAATGTTCGCACGACCAGTGGCGCACGACCAGTGGTCGTGCGCGCTTTCGTAAGTGGTCGTGCGATAAGGAAGACAGAACTCAGATTTCAGGGGGTAAGTGCACATGATCAGTGGCGCACGACCAGTGGTCGTGCGCAATAGAACCAGTGATCGTGCGCAGTGTTCCTGTACAGGATTGTACCAGGAACACCTGCACGACTCTTGTTCCAGCATACAACACCAATCTAGCCACTGAAGGTGGCACTTAACAATGCATGAAAACTAAAAACGAAGATAAACAAGAAATAACACCAAAACGGGCCTAGAAGTGCACATAGCATGGAATAACAAATATGAGCGAAAACATGCCTAAAATGTAGTGCATAGACTAGAAAATTGGCCCAGATGAGTCCATAAATGTGTATAAAATTGGGACTCATCACACCCCCAGACTTACCTGTTTGCGCGTCCCGAGCAAACAAATTCTAAGCGAACGGGGAAAGAAAAGTAGATGGCTTAAAATTACAATACAGAGTACCATGCGAAGTCGCATGCTCACGTGCATAAGAAAAATAGTAGAGAAGATTTCTCATTATACACAAACAGTTTATATATGTCTAAAAGAGTAAAAGCATATTACAACCACTCAAAATGGTGAGCTACGGTGAATCATCCGGTCATGCATACGGAGAAAGTAAACTAAGCGCTGAGATGAGCATTGCTCAAGATTGGGGTGCCGGACAAACTCCACCGAAATCCATCGGTGTCGGTGACCATAGGCTCTCCCGGTCACATTCTCTCCACGACATTAGATTGGTTCATAGCGTGAGTCGGTAGGACTTTAGGCTAGAGATGGGGCTTGGGTTACGGTGAGGTAAACAAAGATAAACCTGGAGGCTACGCACACCTAACCCAACATGAGCACAAGATAGAGCTACCTGCACGACGATAATAAACAAATGCACCACACCCCAGACTTGGACTTTTACAACATAGGTGTGTGCACCGCCCACTCCCAATACCAAAATTTCAAAATTTTCAATTCAACTTTTTCATAACAATCCCCTGTTTTTTTCTTTTCTTTCTCTTCTTCATTCTTCTTTTTCTTTCTTTTCTTTTTTTCAGCAAAAATATCAATGAATACACCCACAATTTCCACTATAAAAATTACCACATCAACACCCCCCAAAATGTAAATATAACTATAATTAAAGCTCAGATTTGGGTGTGCGACTAGGTTAGGCGTTTAGGCTTTGGCGAGATATATGTGGAGCTGAATCAAGAAAAGGGTAGGCACGAAGGGGCTAGCAAGGGTAGACGATAGGCATGAAATAAAAAGTTCAACCGGGCCAAAATAATGGCCTACGTCATTCTCACATACTAGAACTTATCCTATGCCAATGCTTCAAGAATTGCTTGGGGCAAGTTCTAGCCACCGAGAAAGATTCTCCTTTCTCCCGACTCAAGCAATACGAGTCTAGCGATCGTTTACACACATCCCTATGCTACCGTTTGATTCACACCGGATTCACCATTTGAGTAGAGTAAACAACATTTACACTAATAGAAAAATATAAAACCATAAGTATAAAGAGAAGTCTAGTCTACACAAATTTTGATGCAACCGAGCACTCGACTAGGAGCACTACTAGAGTCAACATTTTACTCTGCTACATAGTCCTAAGCCATCACCTAGACTTTCCCAAATAAGCAGAAGAATTAAATTCACAACAGAGCAAGCAAACAGATGAGTAAGCGCTCAAGTGGGTGCTGTGGTTTGCAATGAAAATGAACAACAATTTCCAAAAAAACTAAAATAAAAGTACTTCTAGCATGCTATGCAACAGTACACGTGAATGGGCACAAAAACTGCTCTCCCCCAGACTTAAACTAAACAATCCACAAAATAGATGACATGAAATTCAGAAAAAGCTAGGGAAAGAGAGTACCCAGTGCTCAGAAATGAGCACACCAGAAGATTGATGTGTAAGCTAAAATGAGTTGCAGCATCCGCCATCCAGAAAAGATACCTGCATGGGTCAGCTCCACAGAAACAAAAGAAAATAGAAAACAGAAAAAAAATACTACTAACTAAACATGCTTAGATGAAATAAAAATGCAGAAAAGAAAGATAACTACTGGGGTTATTGTCATCCCAGCACGACTTATTTGGCATTTGTACAGTTCTAGCTAATGGGAGTATGGAAGGAGAAGTGGACAGGTAATTGGCCTAATATCCGTGTCGGTAGCGGGTACCTATACGGCGACAGAACAGTTACTCCTCTACCCAAATAATAATACCTACATAACGCAGGTAGAGGAAACAGAAAGTAAGAAGAGGAGGATATATCCTCACTCAACTCACCAAACACATCCTTGCCTAGCAAGGTGTCGTCAACAGGGAGGTGGCAGGAGGAAAAGGCAATGAGTGGAGTTTCCTCTACGGAGGGGGAATCAACCTCCTCACATAAGAGGATGCTCTCATCATTGACTTGGGCAATATGCACCAAATCCTCCTGGGGTACCTGTGAAGACTCAACCTGCACAAGCTCGGATGAAGAGGGGGGATCGAGAAATAAACAAGACGAAGAACATAAATAATCAAAAATCGGGGGAGTGGTCCCGGTCTCACTCCCATCAGGTTGGGTAAGTAAAATAATGTTTGCATTGCAATCAATGCTACAAGATTCGGCGGGATCAACGGTGGCCAGGCTTAGGATTTGGACTTCCTCCACCGGTGCTGAGGAAAACTCCTCTTCACCTTGGAGGTTGTCCTCCTTCATAGGAATAGGCACAACACTCAGATCACCCACCTCATCCTGCGACACATCATCAATAATGTCGTCAGAGATGAGCGTAGTATGCACAACAGGGAGAAGAATAGTGCTCGGATAAAGGTCGAGCACCGATCCCTCACAAGGAATCGAGTCCACTAGGGGTGGTGGATGCACATGGAGAATAGGCTCAGCAATGTCGGTGCATAGATTAGCCGCACATCCGGTGACCGTGTCCATGTCATACCCTTCAAGATGTGAAGGTGACAAAGACACATAACCGAATGGTGAAGGTGTGCCGCCAGAGTTAGGGGTTGGGACGATCCGGATATCCGGCTTGTCATCCTCGTCCAATTGGCGAAAATACTCGGCACAGTCCTTCAAGACATGATCAGTGCTCCGACAAAACTGGCACTGCCTTGTGGGCTTCTTTGGCACAGCGGGGGCTGAAGCCGAGAAGAAGTATGACGGTAAAGGCTCAGCAGAGTGGCCATAAGACTTACGCGCACCATATGGAGTACCAGACGAAGTCGGTGCTCCATATGCTGGGCTATAAGAATTATGCCTACTATTCTCCGTAGGCCATTCATCACTAGAGTGGGAGGTAGCTCCACACCAACGGCAACAGATATTAAGATGTGCCCACATAGTGCGAAGATAAAACGATTCAAGACGAAGGACACTATTGTGCGAAATACCACACCTAACAATAATTACTAAAGCAACCTAATTAAAACAGGAAAATGCAATAAAAAGAAATAAAACAAAGAAATGCAATTTACAAATGGAAGGGTTTCTCTCTCAGGTTCTCCCTCTCCAGAAAACACACACGACTGTGTTCCCCGGCAACGACGCCAAAAACTTGATGGCGCAAATCTCGCACACCGCTATAGGCGGTAGCTAGACTGCGGCACGAAACGGCAGTGAACCGGTCGTTGTCAAGTAATAATATGAGGATGTAAATCCCCAAGTATCGAATCTCTCAAGGAACACAGTAAGGTGGAGTTAACGTTCGAGGAAGGACTTGAGATCGAAGTCCTTTGGGTCGGATGGATTGCGGAAATGGGGGTTTTGGATTGTGGAAAATAAAGAGAAAATGCTATGACTACTCCTATGCAATGCCGATATGCAGTGCTTCGCTTGGCGGGATGGAGACTAGGCAGGCCTTGAGCGCGCTGCGTCGCAAGGGCGGATGGACGAGTAGGCAAGCGGAATCGAACTATGCAGGCCTTGAGCGCGCTGCTTCGTAGGGCGAGTGGATTACACAGGCCGCTATGCCACGCTTCGCTAGGCGGATGGACGAGTAGGAAAATGGAGTGAGGGTCGTAAGCACCTCTTCGACAAGCACGCCACTAGCAATTGCTAGTGCGGCGACGAACGTGACGGCGGGATGGAGGATGGAATGGGGCGCACCTCAAGCAACTCAAACAACAAACATTTCACATAGACATGAAATATATAGAAATACAGACTAGTTTTAAGTGCAACTTCATCTTAATACATAGATCTAACTACATACACATCAATAAGAGAAGAATAAGGCAAGAAATCGACCGAATCCGAAGTCTCATTGTAGATTCACGGTTGGAATCGCCGGGTTGTCAATCCGCGTCCAAGCTCGGTCCGCAACTACATCCGGGGTAGAGAGAGCTGTCACTACTCTCCAATGAGCCCATCTTCTTCGTGTCACGATCCGGTAGAAGTTGCAAACTTCCTCTTGCTTGATGGTGATGGCGGCTAGGTCTTCCCTTGGAGCGCTAGGATGAAGGAGGAGGCCGAGAGGAAGCTCCGGCTCAAGATTGGCGTGAAGAACAAGCCCGGAGCACCTCCATATGGTGGGCGGCGATGGAGGGGCAAAAAACCTGTGGAAGGGGCAAAAACGGCGGAGCTGGGCGGAAGAAATGCGTCGATCCCGACCTAATTCGCGAGCAGGTCAATTTATAGGCGCTGGAATAAACAGTGTGCATGGTCATTGGCGCACGACCAGTGGTCGTGCGCACTAGAATCCTGTGATCGTGCGCCTGCCTGGACGGAGCCTGCAAGGTAAGAAAATTATAAAATACAATGTTCGCACGACCAGTGGCGCACGACCAGTGGTCGTGCGCGCTTTCGTAAGTGGTCGTGTGATAAGGAAGACAGAACTCAGATTTCAGGGGGTAAGTGCACACGATCAGTGGCGCGGGAACACCTGCACGACTCCTGTTCCAGCATACAACACCAATCTAGCCACTGAAGGTGGCACTTAACAATGCATGAAAACTAAAAACGAAGATAAACAAGAAATAACACCAAAACGGGCCTAGAAGTGCACATAGCATGGAATAACAAATATGAGCGAAAACATGCCTAAAATGTAGTGCATAGACTAGAAAATCGGCCCAGATGAGTCCATAAATGTGTATAAAATTGGGACTCATCAATGATGAATTAATATTTTCGAGAGCAAGGAGGCGCTCTTCAGGAAATTTATCATTAATGTCAGATTCTATTAATACGTCCGAGGCGGGGTTTTCTAAACGGGAGAGATGATCGGCCGCCAAGTTTTCGGCTCCCCTTTTGTCCCGGATCTCTATGTCAAACTCCTGCAAGAGGAGGATTCATCGCAAAAGACGAGGCTTGGCGTCCGATTTGCTTAAAAGATATCTAACTGCGGAGTGATCCGTGAAGACGATGACTTTCGAGAGGGTGATATACGACCTAAACCTATCGAAGGCGAAAACGATTGCTAGAAGTTCCTTTTCGGTCGTGGTGTAATTTGCTTGTGCCGACGTGAGTGTTTTGCTCGCATAATAGATCGGGTGAAAATATTTACTCACCCGTTGGCCTAAAACGGCACCAACCGCAATATCACTCGCATCGCACATGATCTCAAAAGGGAGCGACCAATCTGGGGCGACTAGAATCGGGGAGTTTATAAGTTTCTCTTTGATAAGTTGAAAAGCTAAATGACATTCATCGCTAAAAAGAAAAGATGAATCTTTCTCGAGAAGATGGGTTAACGGCTTTGTAATTTTTGAAAAATTTTGTATAAAGCGCCGATAGAACCCCGCGTGGCCTTGGAAACTCCTAATAGCTTTTACGTTTATGGGAGGGGGGAGTTTTTCAATTACTTCAATCTTGGCCCTATCGACCTCGATCCCCTTGCCCGAAATTTTATGGCCAAGGACTAGTCCTTCCTTGACCATAAAATGGCATTTTTCCCAATTAAGCGCTAAATTCGTTTCCTCACATCGCTGCAACACGCGCTCGAGATTTTTTAAACAGTTTTCAAATGAACTCCTGTACACGGAAAAATCGTCCATAAATACTTCCATCACATCCTCCACTAACTCGTCAAAAATTGCCAGCATACATCTTTGGAATGTAGCTGGCGTGTTACAAAGACCGAATGACATCCTTCGATAAGCGAAGGTGCCAAAGGGACAAGTGAAAGTTGTTTTCTCTTGGTCGTCGGGCGAAATCGGAATTTGGAAGTATCCCGACAAACCATCTAGAAAACAGTAGTAGGAGTGACCCGAAAGGCGTTCTAAAATTTGGTCGATAAATGGTAGAGGGAAGTGATCCTTACGGGTGGCATCATTTAATTTCCGATAGTCGATGCACATCCGCCAACCCGTAACAGTACGGGTTGGGATCAATTCGTTATTTTCGTTCGCAACTACCGTGACACCACCTTTCTTTGACACGACTTGTACTGGGTTAACCCAAGTACTGTCCGATATCGGGTAGATGATTCCCGCGTCCAGAAGTTTTATAACTTCGGACTTAACGACTTCTTTCATGTTAGGGTTTAGCCATTCGTTGAGGCTGGACTGAATTTCGGGAATTATCTTCGAGAAATATTTTATGAGTGCAGAAATATGGGTTTATACCCTTAATGTCCGATAATTGCCACGCAATTGCGTGGCGGTGCTTTCTTAAGACTATAGTCAACTCAGAAATCTCTGAGTTGCTAAGATCGGATGAAATGATGACGGATAGCTTAGACTCTTTTTCCAAAAACAAGTATTTAAGGTGAGGGGGGAGTTGTTTCAACTCCAATACGGGTGGTTCTTCATAAGAAGTCTTGATTTTTAATTTTTCTAAAAATAATGGTTCCGGTGGTGTGGGGTGCGAAACTTCTTCTTCATCACAAAAGAGCTCTACGGGCTCGGAATCACTACTCGCCGATGAAACTAACTCGGGGGATGAATCAAACTCACAACACTCTTCTAAGTAAAAACATTAATCGTCATTTTCTAGCGTGTTCCGCATCGAGGAATTTATGCCGAAAGTAACTTCATCGTCTCCAACCCGTAGGAGGAGCTTTTCGTTACTTACGTCGATAATAGCGCGGGAGGTGGCAAGGAAGGGGCGACCGAGTATGAGGGATACTTCGGCATCCTCTTCGATGTCAAGAATGACAAAATCCATCGGGAAGATGAATTTGTCAACCTTGACGAGCACGTCCTCCACTATTCCTATCGGATATTTTAAAGAACGATCCGCTAATTGGATACTCATTTGAGTGGGCCTTGGATTTCCTAGACCTAGCTTTTTGAACAAAGAAAACGGCATAAGGTTGATGCTTGCTCCAAGATCCGCTAAGGCGTGTTTTACTAACGAATTGCCAAATAGACATGGGATGGAAAACCGTCCCTGGTCATTTCCTTTTTTCGGCAATTTGTTGAGTACAACCGCGGAGCATTATGCGTTTAAAGAAATATGCGAAATATCTTCTAACTTTTGCTTATTGGAGAGCAACTCCTTAAGATATTTCGCATATTTAGGCATTTGTGAGATAGCCTCGCAGAAAGGTACATTAATATGGATTTGTTTTAAAACATATAAAACTTTTTATAATTTTTTTCGGCGCTTTCATTTTTAAATTTCGATGGATACGGAATATTAGAAGTAGGAGCGCGCGGATTTAAAATAGAAGTGTGTGGAGCTATCGTAGCGGGCAAATTCGAAGATGAATTAAAAGTAGGAGGAGGAGGAGAGGAAATTACCTTGGGTTCATCCTGTTTTTGAACCACCTCCTTCCTGCTTTGGAGTGTAATCGCGTGCGCGCTCTCCTTTGGATTTTGCTCGGTGTTCCCCGGTAGTGCTCCTTATTGACGCTCAGAAATCATCTTTGCGAGTTGGCCCACTTGATTATCTAAATTTTTGATCGATCTGGTAAGGTTCTGGATGTTCGTTTCATTTGTAGCAACATATTTTGCAATAATCTCTTCAATCGGAGAGAGTTTTTGCTGTTGCGGTGGAAAACCGGGTGGATTATAATTTTGAGAAATCAAATTTGGAGGCGGAGTTAAGTTAAGAAGTTGATTAGGGGGAGGTTGATTTAAATTCATAGGACGCTGAGCATTTCCTTGGTTGCTCCATGAGAAATTCGGATGATTCCTATAACCCGCATTGTATGTGTTGTTATACGGAGCGGTGTTGGGGTTATAGGAAGGCCGAGGTGGATTTCCCATGTATTCAACATGTTCTTCAATTAAAACGTTATTAGTCCAAGGAGGAGTGGCGGAGGAAGCAGACATCTCCGCCACTTGCTTTGTTAAGCGCTCAACTTGTAAATCCAAATTTGCGTTTGCGTCTATTTCAAAAATTTCGGTCGGCTTATTAGGCCGCTCTCAGGGCATGTTCCATTGATACGCATTTGTGTCCATCTCTTCGAAAAGCTCTTGAGCGGCGATCGGGGTTTTGTTATTTAATGTCCCCTCGGCGGCCGCATCAATCATTTGCCTCGTTTGGAGATTTAAGCCATTATAAAATATTTGCACTTGTTGCCAAGTGGCAAGTGCGTGGTGAGGGAATCGACGCAAAAGCTCCTTGAAGCACTCCCATGTGTCATAGAGAGTCTCCGAGTCGATTTGCATGAATGACGCAATATCCGTGCGCAATTTAGAGGTCTTTGAAGGCGGGAAATATTTATTAAGAAATTTTTCCGCCATTTCGGCCCATGTAGTGATGGATCCCCTAGGTAGGGAGCCCAGCCACTGCTTGGCCTTAGACCGCAAAAAAAAGGAAAAAGACGTAGTCGAATGGCGTCATCGGTGACGCCATTGATCTTAAAAGTGTCGCAAATTTCAAGAAAGTAAGAAATATGTGAATTTGGATCCTCGTCCGGTTGACCATCAAAGGTCACTGATTGTTGCACCATTTGTATGATGTTGGACTTGATCTCAAAATTATTGTTCGCCACTGTGGGGCGAACAATACTCGATTGTGTTCCTTCCAAATTCGGCCGCGCATAATAGGACATGGTCCGTTGCGCGTCCTCATTAGGATTTGGCTCTTTTAGATTAGGAGGATTAAGATTATGATCCATATTTTCTGCGTTAGTGTCCCCGATCGACTCTTCAGATTCTACTTGATTTCCCTGATCACGAGAACGGCGGTGCCTCAAGAGGGTTCGCTCGATCTCCGGATCAAAAGGAAGAATCGAAGTGCTACCTCGGGTCATACACTAAAAAGAGAAGATGGGAAGAGGAAAAACTGAAATAAAATTTTTTTGCTTTTTTTCTTTTTGAAATTTAGAAAAAGGAAAATAAAATAAAAAGAAACATGATAAAATTAATAGCTATCCTCTTTTCAAAATATCTACGCAAAATCCCCGGCAACGGCACCAAAAACTTGATATTGATTTTTCGGTTTTGAAATTTAGTGAAGATTTGAGATTTTCTCCAAAACTATATCCGATGAAGGCAAGTGTACCTTATCGTCTATAGTATAGGATATTTAGGAATATCAAGGTCGTATTCCACGGGGCGCGTTGATTACTTCTACTTCGAGGAAAATCGCCATTATCTTATCGACGAAAATTTGATTGGTTTGTTTTTGCTTAACTAAAATTAAAACTAATTGCAAGCTAAATGAAAGAATTAAACGAAGACAAAAATACTTAATGCTCAACCATAGTGGAGGGGGAAAAGGAAAGAAAAATCATGGCATGAAAGAAAGAGTGCTTAAGGAAAAAAAGAGAACATGAAGGAAAGAGAACTTAATTTTATTGAAAACCAAAACGATTACAAGCTTTAATTAAAGAGATTACAAGCTAGGAAGGAAAAGATTACAAGCTTTAACTAACTATTGCATAGAACTAAGAACTAGCACATTACATGAATTAAAAAGGAAGAACATGAAATTGAAAATCATGAGAAAGCATTGAAAAACTTCACTAACAGCTCTAGCAGCACCTCCCCCACTCCAAAATTCTGAACCCTGGACTCAAGGAGAGCCTCTGAATTTATAGGAAAAATTTCAGATTACACGCCCTCGGTCACGGGCGTGACCTAGGGCGTGACTGCACTATTCACATCGGATCCGACAGCGGCGTGGGCTTTCTGGACGGTGCGGAGAAAAGTGACATGTCACGGGCGTGACATGTCGGGTCACGGCCGTGACTTTGGACGGCTGCATTAAATGCGGCGTGGGCTGGAATTCGGCGCGGCGGCAAAGCAGAGATCACGCGGGAAAGTCACGGCCGTGACATGTGGGTCATGGGCGTGACTCAAGTTGACTTCTCGACTGCAGCTCCACGTCTCGACGGCGGCTCTACGTGGAAGATTCTAAGATTACACGCCCCCGGTCACGGGCGTGACTTTGGGTCACGGGCGTGACCTGGGGCGTGACTTGGTGTGGACTGGTTCAAACAGCGTGGCATCGATTCTGGACTGATCTTCAGGTTACACGCCCTTGGTCACGGGCGTGACCGAGGGCGTGACATGCCATTTTTCCCGATTTGTCCCAAAATTCTGCAAATATTGAAATTAAGCTAAGTTAGAATCAAAATTACAAAAAGAACTACTTATAACCTAAAATTGACATAAAAGGGAAATTCACATTAAATATTTACAAAATTTTCTATTAAAAAGTTATAAAAATACTACTTATCAACTCGCACTTTGGAGCAAAGGATCCTGAGGCATGGCTACTTCTGGCCTACTATCCGCAAGGATGCGGAGGACTTCTCGAAGAAATGTCAAAAGTGTCAGCTATTCGCCCCCCTCCAGTTGCAGCCGTCCCAGCAGCTTCGCTCGATCACCGCCCCGTGGCCGTTCGCTATTTGGGGAATGGATTTGATAGGTCCCTTTCCCTCGGCTAGTGGCCAGAGGAAGTCCGTTCTCGTCATGATCGACTACTTCTCCAAGTGGATCGAGGCCAAGGCTCTAGACAAGACCACCTCTCAAATCGTGAAGAACTTCATCTGGGGAGAGATCGTCTGCAGATTTGGGATCCCCCTCGCCATCGTCACCGACAACGGTCCTCAATTCGCCAGCTTAGAGATGGAAGATTTTTGCAGGCAACTCGGAACTGATCTTTGATTTGCATCAGTACATCATCCAAGGAGCAACAGACAAGTGGAGGCCGACAACAAGCTGATAATCAACCTGCTGAAGAAGCAAATTGAGAACCTAATGGGAAATTGGGCAGAACAGCTCCCCTTGGTGTTGTGGGATTTGAGAACTACTCCTAGCTCAGCCACATGGGAAACCTCGTTCAAACTCTCTCACGGGTCCGAAGCTCTCATTCCAGTAGAGTTCGAGGTCTGAAGTTCGAGGGTGATCGCAGCTGAGGACGGAGACGAAGAATGGCGTCTGGAGAATGAGGAAGCTCAGAAATTATCGCTCGACTACATTGAAGAGGTTTGAGACATGGCCTCAGCCCGACAAGAGGAGATCAAGCGTCGAATGGCGAAGCACTTCGACAAACACGTTCGCCTCAAACACATCCAAATGGGTGATCTAGTCCTGAAGAAGGTGGACGTGGCAGGAAGATCGGCGGCCGTTGGAAAGCTCAACCCGAATTGGGAGGGACCTTTCATCGTCCATGAACCACTTGCAACAGGAGGATATCGCCTGCAAAATCACGAAGGGGAGCTATTGGGGAATACCTGGAGCAGCGATGACCAGAAAAGGTTTTATCCCTGAGCAGGAACGTGTACATCCCTCTCCTGTAAATTAATTGTTTTATAAATAAATTCCTCACCTCCCTGAAACATGGGGTGGAGAGAGATTCTTGCTCCTATCACAGCAACAATTATATTAAAAGAAAGAAGGAAAATAGGTAAAGCCGACCTCCGCGTCAGGTTGGGAAACGGGCCTCCGACTTGATTCTCATAAGATCTAGAACGAATGATAGGACGGTGCCT
Organism: Dactylorhiza incarnata; assembly: GCA_033032865.1. Taxonomy (NCBI): domain Eukaryota; kingdom Viridiplantae; phylum Streptophyta; class Magnoliopsida; order Asparagales; family Orchidaceae; genus Dactylorhiza; species Dactylorhiza incarnata. The sequence continues at coordinate 19,134,582 of JAWHQI010000005.1, forward strand.
CGGTAGTGTGTTCCCTAAGACCAAGCCTCTGCATTGACGGCTGAGATCAGCTCCCCTGTTGCATGTTGGTCGCGGTTCCCTCCGACCGCATCTCTCATCCGACTGGAGAGATTATCAGGAAGAAGTCGCGACGCTGACCTCCTAGCTCGACTATAGGATGATCGACTTAAACCTCTTAAGGAACCCTTGAACAAAGGCGTCGCAAATTCTCAAAGACTAAAAGGCTCGCAGCATAGCATATTGTTTCTAATGAACCTGTCCAATCATTTGAGTTGGTGTGTTTAATCCCGTCTGATTGTTGAGTATGTTAGGAGAAATTTCATCGATACAGCATTAACATCACAGTAGGATGGAGACCTTGGGATGATGTGTCTTTGGACCTCCCCGACTGTCAGTCCCTGCTTGTCGATCCCGTCACCAGTATCAACATCACAGTAGGATGGAGACCTCGGGATGATGTGTCTTTGGACCTCCCCGACTGTCAGTCCCTACTTGTCGGTCTCTTCACCAACATCAAACGTTATGTCTTTCATCAGGTGCAAAAGAGAGCTTTAGGAGCATTTGTCCCTCGGGACCCTCTCCGAAGACCCTCCACAGATTGACTCCAGCAAGGTTTCCCTTGAAGATGGCGAGTATGCAGGTGCGAGTATGAAATGCGAGTATGAAGTGGGAGTATGCAGGTGCGAGTAAGGTATGATCATCGACCGCAGTACTCAATCTCGCCCGTGCCTAGGAGCCTAGCGAGCACTCATTCACGTCGCGAGCCTAAAAGACTACTCAGCATGTAAACAAGAAGACAAGAATAACAAACATCAGGCGAGCACAAAAATTTGTATTTCATTACTTTGATAATTACATCTTCAAAAATGATGTATAGCTATCAACAAAAGATCGGCGACTAGGCAACATCATCGCCATAGTCCTCGCCGTCTAAGTCGACATCTTCGCCATCATCATCCTCGCCTTCGGAATCGTCATCCTCGGAATCGCTGGATGAGGATGGAAGATCTCGCAAGGGGTAGGTGGACTCTTTGGCGAGCTGCGCCGGGATGAGGTCCACCATAGTCAAGTTCATCGCCTCCGGCTTCAGCAAACCTTCGGCTTTCAACCTGCTCAGGATGACTTTCCCGGTCGCACTCGCGATCTCCCAGAGGACATGCAGCATCTCATTGCTGTGCATCCTTATCTGCTTTCCTCTGGAAGGGCCCGCCTCTGAAGGCTGTTGCTCGGCAGGCCGAGATTCCAGCTCGGTGATGTGGACTTGGGAGGCCTCCAAGGCCTGCCGAGTATCCTCCAGCTCCTTCTCAAGCTGGGATACCTTCTTCACTGCCTCGATCTCGGCAGCCTGAAAAAACATGAAAACAGCGATTAGCATAATGTTCGGCGTAAAAAGCGAGTATCCCAGAAGCCAGGAAGTGGACGAGCGAGTACCTCATGTTCCTTCCACTTGGCGGCCTCTAGCCCCATGGCGATGAGCTTCTTCGCTTGCACCTTCATCATCTGCTCGTATTCCAGCAACCACCTCGACGTTGCATGACCAAGCTTGACAACTCGCATGTAAGCTCGCGAGCTCTGGTTCGCCAGATACTCGGCCGAGACATCTTGCAGGGCCTCGGCATCTGCGCGACCGTATATGGCGAACATCACATCGAATGCCTAGCCACTATCCTCCCAGTCTTCCTACCAGGCAGAAAATTGGTGCTCAAAGTCACCTCATGGGCGCGCTCAGCCCAGGACACCAGAGGGCGACCATAGGCATCCTCGCCGCGGCCACCTTAGTTAAAGAGCGGGTGACTGTTGATGATTAATTTACTATCAACCCGAAAAGGCAAGTGTACCTATCGAATTGTAGTACCAAGGTCGTATTAAAACTCGGGGTTGCCAATTACTACTACTCATGTCGTTACTAATATCCTAGCGAACGAAAGTTGGTTTTGGTTTTTGAAAATGAAAATTGTAAGTACGAAAATTTAATGAAAGAGAAGTTCACGATTTAAAAAGACTTAGCACTTGATTGGGTTTTCTTGGGAATCCGATTATAAAAGAGGCGCTCTAATTCTTAAAAATTCCATGTCGATTGGAGGGTTGAAGAAATACGATAGAGGCTCGCTAGAGAAAACTACCGCCTAATTTTAATAATACTTCAAACATAATCTCTTAAAATTTGAAATAAATTAAAATTGCATGAACGTAAATCCCGAATCCAAAAGCAGCGATATTTTCAATTCTCAAAGAAAATACAGCAAACCCTTTATTTCTGAGAGATCTATAGCATCCACGAGCCTCTCGGCTAACTAGAATACTAAATCGGATGGCGAAATTTACATACTAGCAATATAAACTTGCGACCAAAATTTAATCAGAAATAAATTGACACGAAGAGATCTAAGAATTTGAGACGATAAATTATAAATAAATCTTCATCACAATACTAACCCACCAAGCACTAAGAGGAAATTTAGCTACGCATATTAGAGAAGGAAATGACAATATTGTAGAAAGAAAACATTTTCATTAGTTAAATATAGAGAGTACAATAATGAAAGTGAAATAACAATAATATTCTCACGACAAAGGAGTACAAAGCATGGAAAATAAAAGCTTGAAAAGAAAGAACTAAAACCCTCACTTGATCTCACACTTGCTCTCTTGCCAAAAGTCCTTCCAAAGCTTGAAGTATGGGCTCTATTTATAGATGGACGGGGAAAGTTCTAGAAATCACAAGAGAAGAGGGAGACCAAGGGGTGGCCGGCCACATGCATGGAGAGGGGAGATGAATTTCATTTAATGGGAGGAGGGAGAAAGAGATTCATGCATGGGAAAATACATGCATGATTTAAATAGGAGGAGAGAGAGAAGGATTTCATGCATGCATATGATTTAAAAGAAATATAAAAAGAAGAATAGGAGAGAGAGAATAGAGGGGGGTGTTCGGCTAGGCATTGATAGAGATGAAAATAATAATATAAAAAAAAAGGAAAGAGAGAGAGGGGGGCCGGTCCAAGCAATAATGGGAGCCATGCATGAATATTCATGCAAAAGGTGGCGGTTTGGACTAGGAGAGCTGCTCACGGGCTGATTTGGCTTGAGCTCGGGCTGCACAAAGCTAGGGGGGCTCGGTTTTGACATGTAGACAGCTAGGGGGCTGCTCGGTTTGCTTCATAACAGGGGCTCAGATTGCATGGGCTGCACCAATTCTTCCCTTTAATTTAATTTGACTTGCCTTGACTTGAAACTTAGACATGAATTGAGCTTGAATTGATAAATCTCTTGGTGGTCGGGCCGCATCACGTCTCCAAAATATGTTGCGACGATGTTTTGACAGCGGGCGCTAACGATTCCCCCCAGGCCTGTCAAATAACACATAAATTAACATTAGTGCAAAAAATAATAATAAGTAGATAATTATACTAAAATTTAGAGAAATATATAGAATTTATATTAGAAATATAAAAATAATGATAAGCATATTTAAGTCAAAATATGCGTCATCAAATTCCCCCAGACTTAGCAATTTGCTTGTCCCCAAGCAAAGACATGCGAGCTAGCAAAATAAAAAAGAACTAACTAATCAATTTGGCTATGCCGTGCACGAGTACGATGCGAAATTAGAAGTAGGGAGAATATGAAAAATAACCTGAAAGTTCTTACTTAACCATGACATAAAATTTTATAGATTTCACTAACATAAAAATAAATCATCCCAAGTTTTAGCAAAAGTAAAAACCAAGAAATGAGACGAATGAAAAGAGCATTGAGTTGCTACTACAGTCTAAGAGATATTTTATAACCACCTCAATCTAAATTAAGAGTCTAAACTCCTACCAAAAGGGTTACCCAATATACTTTTTCGCATTCTTGACTAAAAATAAACCTAGGAGCATGAATCAAAAGGACTTCATTAGGTATAACTTTTAAGGCTTGGGTTTAAGGTGCGGATATCAAAAGATGAACGTGAAGGGTTAAGGCACACTTAAACAAAAAGAAGAGCTTTGCAAAAACTTGTATGCTAGCAAAAATAAATTTTGACACCCCAAATAATTTTGAAATATAAGGGTAGGGGTCAACAATTCATTCTTCAATTTTTTCTTCAATAATTTTTCTTTTTTTCTTTCATTTCATTTTTTCATACTCATCTCATAATTTTCTTCTTCTTTTGTAGCAAAAGGATAACAAAATTAAAACTCCATCATTTTCACAAACGTGGGCACAAGCTAGCAACAAATAGAGCTCTAAATTTCAAGCGTGCACGAAAGGTAGGTTATTTGGCTTTGGTGAAAATAAGTGGGGCTACAAAGAAACGGGGAAAGCTCAAAGTGGCTAGCAAAGGTTAATATTTTATGGCTTGGAGTGCAATGGCTCAACCGAATCAAGAGGTGGCCTAAATCATTTTCATGCTCTTATGTCTATCTAAAGCAAAATCTTGAAAAATTCAAAAGGTGCAAGACTAGGTAGAAAATAAAGAAACTTGACTTATCATGAGAGTGAAAATAATAAGCGTCTAGACCGGTTCGCATCTACTACACTAAACATAAGTCAACTTTGCAAAGATTTTGTAAAAGAGAAAACAAAGGATGATAGATTTTATATAAGTGAAAAACATAAAAAGAAAATCATGAAAAAGCGCAAATTTTCAAAAGATTTTTCATAAATAACATGCTACCCTAATTAGAACACTACACGAGTCAACATACTACCCGCGAAACATAGCCAAAGTGAAAGTTAGAAAAATTTATTCTAGCTAACAAATACACGAATGATTAAAACAAGGAAACACCAAGTCGTGGGGTACTAAAGATGAAGCAAAATTAACTCAAATTACTATAGATTTTTGAGTTTTCTTCATTTTCAAATTTTTTTGGAATATTTTTTTTTATAAAAGAAAGAAAATGCAAATAATTTTTTTTTAAAATTTTCCTATTAAAAACAAAGAGAACAGAATGCAATTCTTAATTCCCCCCAGACTTAAGAGAGACATCGTCCTCGATGTTAAAAGAAGAGAGGAAGAAAGAGGAAAAGAAAAGACAAGAATTGAAAATAATTTAAAAAAACAGGTACTTCCCCGAATTGGCGAGTCTGAAGGTTGCTGCCGCTCCACCATGCTTGTGCATTAGACCATCTTTAGTATTGGCTCGAATCATCATGAAAGCAGCAATGTTGAAGCAGGCGATCAAGGAGTCCAATTCGCGGGAGCCGCCGAAACAAAAAAAAAACAAAAAGAAAAGGAAATGCAAAAAGAAAAGTACAAAAAGAAAGAAAAAGTACGACCAAAATAACTAAGTGTTTGGTAAGAGCATAGATTCATTGTTCTCAGCAATAGTCTCACCAGAAAAATAGAGTTTGAGACGCTGACCATTAACTTTATACTCACCCTTATCCGGGTGTGAAATCAGCACAGTACCATAAGGAAAAACTTCTTTCACAATAAAAGGACCAGACCAACGCGATTTTAATTTGCCAGGAAATAAGCGCAAGCGAGAGTTATAAAGCAAGACTTGGTCGCCCGGTTTAAAAGTTTTTGGGTGCCTTAAATTTTTATCGTGCAAGTGCTTCGTTCGCTCTTTATAAATCTTGTTATTTTCATAAGCGTTGGAGCGCCACTCGTCGAGTTCATTGAGTTGAAATTTGCGATGCTCGGCGACTAAGTGAGGATCGAGATTTAAAGACTTCAAAGCCCAAAATGCACGGTGTTCGAGTTCTACTGGTAAGTGACACGATTTTCCATAGACTAGGCGGTACGGAGTACAACCGATGGCGGTTTTGTAAGCCGTCCGATAAGCCCAAAGAGCATCGTCGAGTTTGAAAGACCAATCTTTCCTAGAAGATGAAACGGTTTTTTCCAATATACGTTTGATTTCTTGGTTGACAACTTCAACTTGGCCGTTAGTTTGGGGGTGGTATGCAGTAGAGAGCTTGTGTGTAACGCCATATTTTGTTAAAATCTTTGCAAGCTGGGCGTTACAAAAATGCGCACCCCTATCACTAACGATCGCCCTAGGCGTACCAAATCGAGAAAATAATTTTTTGAGAAATGAAATTACAACACGAGAATCATTCGTAGGAAGTGCTTGGGCTTCCACCCATCGGGAAACATAATCAACTGCAACTAAAATGTACTTATTTCCGCAACTAGAAGGGAGGGGACCAACAAAATCTATGCCCCAAAGGTCAAAGACTTCGCATTCAAGAAAATAATTTTGCGTCATTTCGTTTTTACTAGAAATATTTCCGGTCTGTTGGCAATTATCGCACCGACTCACCAAAGATTGAGCATCTTTGAAAAGGCTAGGACAATAAAAGCCTGCACTAAGAACTTTGTGAGCGGTCCGATTGGCTTGATAATGGCCACCGGTCGGTCCTTCATGTAAATGTTTCAAAATATTTTGTCCTTCTTCAAATGACACACATCTTCTTATGACTTGGTCTGCACATACTCTAAAGAGAAATGGGTCCTCCCAAAAGTAATTCTTCAAATCGGCAAAGAATTTCTTCTTTTGCTGAAAAGAAAAATCTTTTGGAAGAACCCGGGCCACTAGATAATTGGCAAAATTGGCAAACCAAGGAGTAGAAGATGAAGTGTTAATTTTCAAAAGTTTTTCATCCGGAAAAGAGTTGTTAAAAGATTTTTCATTTAATTCTTCGATATAAGGATTTTCTAAACGAGATAAGTGATCCGCCGCCAAATTTTCGGCTCCTTTCTTATCCCGGATTTCCAAGTCGAACTCTTGAAGTAGTAGAATCCAACGAATTAAGCGCGGCTTGGCATCCGATTTTGAAAGTAAGTATTTAAGGGCCGAGTGATCCGTAAAAACAATGATTTTGGAGAGGGTTAAATAAGGGCGAAACTTATCGAACGCAAAAATAATGGCCAAAAGCTCTTTTTCCGTTGTGGTGTAATTTTGTTGCGCCGAAGTGAGAGTTTTACTCGCATAGTAAATAGGATGAAAATTTTTAAAAATACGCTGGCCTAAAACTGCACCAACGGCGAAACTACTCGCATCGCACATAATCTCAAAAGGAAGGTTCCAAACCGGAGCGATCATAATCGGTGCGTTAATGAGTTTTTCTTTAATTAAATTAAAAGCGGATAAACAAGCATCGTCAAACAGAAATGGAGTGTCCTTTTCTAAGAGATGAGTGAGAGGTTTAGTGATATTAGAGAAGTCTTTTATAAAACGGCGATAAAAACCGGCATGTCCTAGAAAACTTCTTATTGCTTTTACACTTGTTGGTGGAGGTAATTTTTCGATTACTTTTATCTTAGCCTTATCTACCTCGATACCCTTAGACGAAATCTTATGACCCAAAACTAGTCCCTCTCGTACCATAAAATGGCACTTCTCCCAGTTCAAAATAAGATTTGTTTCTTCGATCTTTTCAAAAAAAATTCTAAATTACCTAAACATATATCAAAAGAATCCCCATACACCGAAAAATCATCCATGAATACTTCCATAAAATCTTCTACGTACTTGTCGAAGATAGTCAGCATACACCTTTGAAATGTAGCCGGCGTGTTACAAAGACCGAAAGGCATTCTACGATAGGCAAAGGTTCCGAAGGGGCAAGTAAATGTTGTCTTCTCTTGGTCCTCGGGTGCTATAGGGATTTGGAAATATCCCGAGAGGCCATCGAGAAAGCAATAAAAATTATGCCCGGAAAGACGTTCTAACATTTGATCGATAAAGGTGAGAGGGAAGTGATCTTTACGAGTGGCATCATTTAATTTATGGTAGTCGATGCACATCCTCCATCATATTACTGTCCTAGTTGGAATCAACTCGTTATTCTGTTTGCTACCACCGTAATCCCACCTTTCTTCGGCACTGCCTAGACTGGACTCACCCACTTGCTATCCGAGATTGGATAGATAATCCCCGCATCTAATAATTTAAGTACCTCGCCTTTTACTACGTCTTTCATATTTGGGTTTATTCGGCGTTGAGGTTGAACGACATTACGGGAGTTATCTTCTAAAAGGATTTTATGTGTGCAAAAAGATGGACTTATACACTTTATATCTGAAATTCGCCAAGCTATAGCTCGGCGGTGCTTTTGTAAAATCGTTAATAATTTTTCATTTTCCGATTTAGTCAAAAATGCCGAGACTATAACTGGTAGATTAGAATTTTTCTCCAAAAAAATATACTTAAGGTGGTCGGGTAGTTGTTTAAGTTCCAAAGTAGGTGGCTGCTCGTACGAAGATTTTAAAACCTTGTCCTTATCAAAAATAATTTCTTCAAAAGATTTGGATTTCATTTGATTTTCAGAAATATTGCTAATAGCCATGACTGTATTAGGTGGAAAATCATGCGGGAGTTCAGAAAAAGAAGAAAAACTTTTTTTAGAAAAATTTTCAAAAGGAAAATTTTGCTCGTCATGAGAAACGTCTAAGAAGAAACATGAATCATCATTTGATAAAGTGTTTTTCATGGAAGGAGTGATGGAAAATGAAACTTCATCATCGCCTACTCGTAGAAAGAGTTTTCTGTTACTTACATCCATTACTGCACGAGAGGTGGCAAGAAAAGGTCGGCCAAGGATCAAGGGGACCTCGACATCCTCTTCGATATCTAAAATGACAAAGTCTACTGGGAATATAAACTTGTCGACCTTTACGAGCACATCCTCTATTATTCCTAACGGATACTTAATTGACCTATCAGCAAGTTGTATACTCATCCTAGTCGGGCTTAGAGTGCCCAAACCTAGCTTTTTAAATAGAGAAAAAGGCATCAAGTTGATGCTCGCTCCTAAATCGGCCAACGCGTGTTTTACAAATAAATCGCCAAAAACGCATGGAATAGAAAAACTACCCGGATCATTTATTTTTTCGGGTAAATTCTTTGTCAAAACCGCGGAGCACTCAGCGTTTAAAGTAACATGAGATAAATTTTCCATTTTCTTTTTGTTCGTTAGAAGATCCTTCAAGTACTTAGCATATTTAGGCATTTGTGAAATCGCTTCATAAAAAGGAAAATTGATATGAATTTGTTTGAAGATTTCCAAAAACCGATGATATTGATCATCTAACTTTTCTTTATTTAATTGAGATGGATACGGCGGAGCTGGAGAATTTTTAAGAACGGGAGGCGAAACAATAACTTCATTTGAAAGAGGTGGTTCAGTTAAAATAGGGGCAATAGTCGCTTCGGGCTCATCGCTAACGGATGGACCGGATAATTCTTTCCCACTCTGAAGAGTTATAGCGTTCGCTTGTTCTCTCGGATTGGGCTCGGAATTAGCGGGAAGAGTCCCCGGCGGTCGCTCGGATATGATTTTGGCGAGCTGCCCGATTTGATTTCAAGATTTTTAACCGATCCTGTTAAGTTACGAATCGTCGCCTCATTCGCATTAATATATTTTGAAAACATTTCCTCCATGGTGGGAGGTTTTGGAAAATTTGGATTTTCATTTTATGGTGGTGGTGGAGTGAAATCATATGGTGGACGTGCAGCGTTTGCGGGATTACTCCAGAAAAAATTAGGTTGGTTACGCCATCCGGGGTGATACGAATTAGACGCAGCATTAAAACCAGGAGGAGCAGAAAAAGCAGAAAAATTATTAAAATTATTTTGAGCAGGCCTGGGTATGTTCCCCAGATAATCCACCTGCTCGGCAGTAGCAGCATTTGCATGTTCATGTACCTGAATGGCGGAGGCAGCAGTCATCTCCGTTACTTTCTTGTTCAGCATCTCTACTTGAAGCACCAGTTGGGACACAGAGTCCACTTCGTACATACCTGCAGGTTTATTTGGGAGAGACCTAGGTGTATTCCACTGATAAGTGTTCATCGCCATATCCTCGATAAGATCAAGAGCGCCCTCCGGAGTTTTTTGGTTCAAAGAACCACCGGATGCGGCGCCTATCATTTGCTTGGTTGCTTGATTTAGCCCATTATAAAATGTCTGGACCTGTATCCATACAGGCAGAGCATGTTGACGGCAGCATCTCAAAAGTTCCTTGTACCTATCCCAAGTGTCATAGAGGGTCTCAGAATCGATTTGACTAAAAGTACAAATATTAGTTCGAAGTTTAGCAGTTTTAGCGGGGGGGGGAAATACCTAGCAAGACATTTTTCAGTTAAAGTGTCCCAAGTAGTGATTGATCCTCTTGGGCGAGAACTCAACCACTGTTTGGCTTTTGATCTTAAGGAGAAGGGGAAGAGTCTTAGCCTGATCGCATCGTCTGAGACACCATTAATTTTGAAGGTATCACAGATCTCAAGGAAACTAGCAATATGCAAGTTCGGATCTTCATCTGGTGATCCGTCGAACTGCGCATATTGCTGCACCATCTGTATAGTGCCGGGCTTAAGCTCAAAATTGTTGTTCGCTATTGCAAGTCGAACAATACTGGATTCTATACCCTCCAAGTTAGGCCGAGCATAATAGGACATGGTCCGTTGCTGGTCAACTTCTGGATTGGGATCACCCATAATTTCAGAATTAAAATCACAATCACCGTTAGAATCCTCAACCATCTCCTGAGAAGTGGAACCACCGAATCGTAAATTCCTCTGAAAGGAGCATTCAATTTCCGGGTCCAAATCAACAAGTAACGACGAATTCGTGCGGGTCATGCACTAGCAGAAGGAAAAGGGGAAGAGGGAAAATAAACAAAGGTAAAGAAAAAAAAACAAGATTAAAAATGATAATGATTTTTTTTTCTTTTTAGGCGGATTATATCAGTCATGGACTTCCCGAGATCTGCCTGGTGAGGGGTTTGCAACGGTACTAGAGGCTATGATGGGAATTCAAGCCCAAAGCGTTCTTTCCAGGAATTTAGGTGGGATAGAAAAACGATGATGTGGGTTGATTATAATATATAATAATATTTTCTTTTTTTAATTTTTGTAGAAGTAATAGCGACGGCGTTTTCTTAATATTGACAAATGTCCCCGACAACGGCGCCAAAAACTTGATGATTAATTTACTATCAACCCAAAAAGGCAAGTGTATCTATCGAATTGTAGTACCAAGGTCGTATTTAAACTCGGGGTTGCCAATTACTACTACTCACGTCGTTACTAATATCCTACCGAACGAAAGTTGTGTTGGGAAAATGATTTCTCTTAACCCCTAGAAATGAATTCTAAGAATGAAAAAAACAAGGCTAAGTAAATATGCGTCGAATAGTATTCGACGTTTCCTTCAGGTTGAGTCGAAGTAACTCTAGGAAGATTTCGACGTAAGTCTAGTCGACGCCACTCTGATTTCTAGTCGACGCATCTAGTGAAGTCGACGCACATCAGTCGACGCACCTTCCTTATTCTTCTCTCGACGTCCAGAAAGGATGCTCTCGACGCTTGTGTCGAATAGTAATCGACGCACGTCGATTTCCATGACAAAATTTAAATATGCGCCAGATCTCTTTCCTTCTTTCAATAGATCTGATTTATATGGAATAAGTGTCAATATTTTATAGTCGTTCTGAATCATTCTTTCCTTATATCTGATTCTTGGCTAATTTGATTTAACTTATTTAAATATTATTTGAAATCTGAATTGGTTCTTTCCTTCTACAGAAATAAATATTATGGAAACATTTTCATCTTTCTATTTTTCTGACTGCTAATTAATTATCCTCCTATAGCATTATTTTGAATACACAGAGCTATAAATAAAGAGGAGGTCGGCAGAAAATAAAAGTTGAGTGATCCACCACATACATTTTGAAATAGAGGAAAAGCTCCCAAGAGAAAAGAGAGAAATTGAGAAAAAGCTCTGCAGCAACATTCAACCACTTCTTCTTCTTCTGCTTATGAAATCACACTGCTGCAAAATCTGATAGCTCTCACAAAGAGAGAAAGTCTGCAAATCTTCTTCTCTCTATAGAAGAAAGATTCAATTCACTTCTTGTGCTTCCAATCTTCTTGCTAGGAAGAAGATTCATTCTTGTCCTTATATCTTTCCTGCTTTCTTTCTTACATCTAACATTGTAAAAGAGTTTTTAGAATCTCTCTTCAAAAAATTTAGTATACTGGTTCTAAGAGTCTCCTTGTCAAAAGACTCAGTTGGTTCTAAGAGTCTCCTTGTCAAAAGACTCAGGGTGGTTCTAAGAGTCTCCTTATCAAAAGACTCAGTACAAGATAGTGAATTCCTACCAAGGGGGTAGAAGAGTGGACTACCCAAAGTTTGGGGAACCACTATATTTTCTTGTGTTGTGCTGTGATTTATTTTCTTGCATTTACTTTATTTTCTTGCTTAATTCTTGTTGCTGTGTGGGAAGCTCTAATCTGTGATTATACACACATATATATATTAACTTTGCACAAAATATTTTTAATCTCTATTCACCCCCCCCCCCCCCCCTCTAGAGAATTCTAGTGAGGTTAACTGTGCACTTTCAATTGGTACCAGAGCGAGGTTGATCTAAAAAGGATAACTCCTTGATCAAAAAGATCTTACCTCTCATATATATATATATATTTCAAAACTATTTTATCATATGGCACAAATCAAAGATTATGCTTCCACCAGACCACCAATTTGCAACCTGGAAAAGTTTGCACTTTGGAAAACAAGAATTAGAATTTATTTAAACTCTATTGATAATGAATTGTTTAATGTGATCTTGACAGCCCCCCCCCCCCCCAAGCCATTCAGGAAGGATTCAAGTGGAAAAGTGACTGAAACACTTGTTCCAAGAGCTGAATGGACTGAAGATGAGAAGAAAGCCCAAGGACATGATGTCAAGGCTATGAATATCCTAGTCTCAACCCTCTCAGATGAAATTTTCCAAAAGATTGCTGATTGTGAGTCAGCTAAGGAAGTATGGGAAGCTCTCACCAAAATGGTAGAGGGAAGTGCTGATGAGAAAAAGGATAGAAAGGCACTACTGATCTCCCAATATGAAAACTTCCAAAAGAAAGAAAGTGAAAGTGTTGCTGACATGTATTCAAGATTCAGCCTCATAGTCAATGAATTGAGAACACTTGAGAAGGACATATCTCTCACTAAGATAAATGATAAATTGCTGACTTGCTTTCCCAGCTCTTGGGATTCAAGAATCTGGCCAATCAAAGACTCTAGAAGTCAAAAAGAAATATCAACAGATGTCCTCTTGGGTAAATTAAAATCCTATGAACAACTGTTGAAACCAGAGCTGAGAAAGAAAAGGCATCTCCACTCTCAAAAGAAAAGAGTACTGCATTGAAGGCTGTTGAAGGTGAATCATCTACTGATGAAGAGGAGCTAATCAGCTTGATGGCTAGGAAGTTCAAGAGGTGGATCAAAACAGAAGGATCCAGAGGAAGAGACTCAAAAACCAGGTATAATAAAACTCCTACTAAAGAGATTATCTGTTACACTTGCAGGAAACCAGGACACATTGCCCCTGAATGTCCTAAGGAGAACAACAGCAATAAAGATCTGAAAAGAACAGATCTAAAGAAGAAAAGAAAGAAAAAGGATTCATTGCTCAAACCTGGAGTGATTCAGAATCTGAAGGAAGCACCTCATCAGATAATGATCAGGAAGAGGTCAAGCAAAAGGAAACATGTCTGATGGCCACTGAGAAGCTTGATGCTACATCTATGATAAATATACTTAATGATTTTTCCTCTACTGATTTCAAACAAAATTTCAAAGAACTATGTTTAGATATAATCAAATCTGAAAAAGAATTAAAAGGATTAAGAATTGAATTAGGAAATCTAAAACAGGTAAATACAAACCATAAAAATTATAAGCTCAATCTAGAACTCTCAGAAGAGAAATTAAACAAAATCTATTCGGACAATCTAACACTAAGAAAAGAGCTAGCAAAGGCTAAAGCCTTTGAGGACTCTCTAAATGGAAGAGGCCAGAAGCTCAAGAATATTTCTGAAAATCTCACTGATAGATTTAGACAACTAAAACTGAATACTAATGAAGCATCTAAATCTCAATCATCCAGCAAACCTGTCTGGAAACATCCCGTTCACTCCACTAGGGAGAATTATCTAACAGGAGTAAGATCACAAGTAAGTCCAGAAATAACCACTGTTTTTAATAAACCAAATCCCATTACAAATAAAGGAATCTTAGGAAAATATCCTCACAAAGAATTTGAACATGCGTCGAATACTATTCGACGTGCGTCGAGTTCTAATCGACGCTTACACCAAAATGCGTCGACTTATACTCAACACAACCTCTCTCATACTTCGACTGAGAATAGACTCAGAATGAAGAAAGCGTCGACTTCATATCGACGCAACCAGAAACCTACGTCAAATTTATATCGACGCAACCATAAGTATACGTCGAATCCCTATCGACGCAATGAATCAGACAGAAAATCTTCTGTTTCCAAATAGATCTCTCAATCCATGACCTTCTATTATGAACATTATTTCTGTGATATCATCCAAGAAGATTGGTATGATAAGCCAGTACCCCATAAGAAGGAAGGATATCCTGAAAAACCCACTTATTCCTTTATTAAATCTTTTACTAATAAAAGAGAGGGACCCCAGCTCAGCAGGGTCTAAACCAATGTTTAAACGTTTATGTGCAGATGTATCACATCTCCAGGATGGTGTGGTACTTGGACAGTGGATGCTCCATGCACATGACAGGTTGCAAAAACCTATTAATCAACTTTGAGGATAGACTTGGACCATCAGTAACCTTTGGAGACTCTAGCTGTGGCCAAACCAAGGGATTTGGATATTTCAAAGAAGGGAAAGTCACCTTCAAGAATGTGGCAGTAGTCAAAGGACTAAAACACAATCTGATTAGTATAAGTCAGATATGTGAGAATGGTAAGTATGAGATAAAATTTACTACACTATTCTGCCATATTATAGATATCAAGACTGGTGCTACAGTACTAAATGCAATTAGAAAAGGGAAAGTATATGTAGTGGACTTTAGCTCTTCACCCACAGAAGTTTGCTTATTCAACAATATTATTGATAAAAATGAATTATGGCATAGGAGACTAGGTCATCTAAACTACAAAACAATCAGTAAACTAGCTAAAAATAACCTAGTCAGAGGCTTACCAAAGGGTAGGTACTCTAAGGATTCTCCATGCAGACCTTGCCAACTAGGAAAGCAAACCAAATCATCCTTCAAACCCATTGGTAAGGATGACTCTCCCAGGTCTTTATACTTACTACACATGGATCTCTTTGGTCCCATATCCACTCAAAGCTTAGGTGGAAAATCCTATACCTTGGTCATTGTTGATGATTATTCTAGGTTTAGCTGGGTATTCTTTCTAGGAGTTAAATCTGAAACCCATAAAATTCTCTCAAAATTCATAAGACAGATTCAATCTGAGTCCAACACAAATGTTTCAATTATAAGAAGTGACCATGGGACTGAATTTGAGAATCAGATGATTTGTAGTTTCTGTGAGGAAGAAGGTATTAAACAAAGCTTCTCAGCACCTAGAACTCCCCAACAAAATGGAGTTACTGAGAGGAAGAATAGAACCTTAATAGAATCAGGTAGAACCCTGCTTGCAGAGTCAGGATTACCAAAAACCTTTTGGGCTGAAGCAGTCAACACTACAAACTATGTTCTAAATAGAAGCCTCATACACAAACTAAATCAAAGACTCCATATGAGCTCCTGAAAAATAAAACACCCACTGTTAAATATTTTAAAATTTTTGGATGTACTTGCTTTATTCTAAACAATAGGAAAGATCATCTTGCCAAATTTGACAAGAAGTCTGATGATGGAATATTTCTGGGATATTCATCATCTAGCAAAGCCTATAGGTGCTACAATAGAAGAACTCTTAAGATTGAAGAATCCATGCACATTGTATTTGATGAAACTAACATGCTGCTTAAGGGGGAGGAAACTCCCACCAGTTCTGTTCCACAGGAAAACAATAGCATAGAAACCCAGCTTGAGCAACTAGCTCTAGAGAACACAGAAAATGGAAAGGAAAACCAGTTAGAGGAACCAAGTGAGGAGTCTGAACAAGAAACCTCAGAAAAGAGCACTCAAGACCCTCCTCCACAAGAGGACATGGTTCAGGAAGAACAATTGAACAATGATCCCATTGAGAATGAAGTACAACTGACAAATTCAGGCAGAACAGGAATCAATTTGAAAGATCATCCACAAGCTCAAGTGATTGGAGATCCCAATACAGGAGTAAGAACAAGACACCAAGTCTCCAATGGGATGATGCTCCAATGCTTCCTATCACAAGTTGAACCAAAGAAGTTTGAGGAAGCAAATTGTGATCCTCACTGGATTATGGCCATGCAAGAAGAACTAGGCCAATTTGAGAGAAACAAAGTATGGAACCTAGTTGAAAGACCAAGAAACTACCCTGTAATTGGTACAAAATGGGTATACAGGAACAAACTAGATTCCACTGGAGTAATTGTGAGAAACAAGGCAAGACTTGTAGCACAAGGATATAGACAAGAGAAGGGATAGACTACAACCAGATCTTTGCTCCAGTAGCCAGATTAGAGGCAATCAGGCTCTTTCTTGCCCATGTAGCCTTCATGAAGATGAAAGTCTACCAAATGGATGTCAAGAGTGCTTTTCTAAATGGAGATCTGCAAGAAGAGGTATATGTGGAGCAACCACCAGGTTTTGTTAATCCTTCTTCTCCTAACTTTGTTTATAGACTTAACAAAGCATTATATGGTCTTAAGCAAGCACCTAGAGCTTGGTATGAAACTCTATCAAATTTTCTTTTAGAAAATTCCTTTGAAAGAGGAAAAGTAGACAAGACACTATTTACTAGAACCCATAAAAACCAACTCCTTCTTGTTCAAATATATGTAGATGACATCATCTTTAGCTCAACCCATCCTAAACTATGTAAAAGATTTGCTAATCTTATGCAATCTAAATTTGAGATGAGTAGTATGGGTGAACTCTCCTACTTCCTAGGACTACAAGTAAAACAAAGTAGTGAAGGAATCTTTATCTCACAATCAAAATATACTAAAGAGCTAATCAAAAAGTTTGGTATGGAATCAGCATCTACCATGAAAACACCCATGACAACCAATGCTATTTTAGAAAAAGATGATAAAGGAAAATCAGTAGATCAAAAGACTTTATAGGGCCATCATAGTATCCCTTCTATATCTAACAGCTAGCAGACCTGACATCATGTTTGCAACTTGCATATGTGCTAGATTTCAGGTTGATCCAAAGGAATCCCATCTCACCTCTGTAAAAAGGATTCTTAGATACCTAAAGGGAACCCCTGACCTAGGACTATGGTACTCAGCAGAAACTAACTTTGAATTAATAGGTTTCTCAGATGCAGATTATGCTGGTTGTAGGGTTGATAGAAAAAGCACATCTGGTACCTGCCAATTCCTAGGAGATAGATTGATCTCATGGTTTAGTAAGAAACAAACCTCAGTCTCAACCTCAACAGCTGAAGCTGAATACATAGCTGCTGGGAGCTGTTGTTCACAAATCCTGTGGATGCAAAATCAGCTACTTGACTACAAATTGGAAATACATAACTCTAAGATATATTGTGATAGCTCTAGTGCTATATCCATAGCATCCAACCCAGTCCTTCATAGTAGGACCAAACATATAGAGATTAGACATCACTTCATTAGAGACAATGTTGAGAAGGGTAAAATAACTTTAGAATATATTTCCACAGACAATCAAAGAGCAGACATCTTCACAAAACCCTTAGATGAAACTAAGCATAACTATTTCATAAACACCTTAGGAATGCTTGATGGAAGCTTGTAAACACCACTGATAGGGAACTCTAAAGAAATCAGACAATCTAAGAAAATCTCTTGAAGATACGTCGAATACATATCGACGCCCCGTCGAGACAAAATCGACATTGACACCGACTTCCACCAGATAATGCTACGTCGATCCTTTATCGACGTACCATCGAGTTCATATCGACGCAAGACTATGAACACATCGATTGAACACCAGGCTGGCCACTCTCCACGCAAAAGTCGACATTCATTCGACGTAACGTCGACTTCAAGACAAAATTAGAATCGAATCCTTACTTCCTCTTTTGACGATTGGATTACCTTGATTTCTGTTTCCTTTCTCGACGTTTCATCTCCTTTAAATAGTACTTCGTATTTCATAACAAATACCTCTCTGGACCCGCCAAAACTGCGTCTTCTACCTCTCTCTCTTCCTGCATCCATGGCGCCTATTCCTGTTCAAACTGACCTTATCAAAGCAATGAACGATGCTCTGGAAAATCTCCTCAACGACTTCCAGACACGTCTACAAAACTTCTCCAATGAATGTGCCAATATGATCACCACCTGTGAAGCCAAATTGGCCACCCTATCTGCATCTCTTCCTGAGCTTCATACCCTTATTCGAGAAGAACCTCTGTCGCCACAAAGGTTTACATCCTTCCTAAAGGATATAAACCAGGGGGAGAGTTGCTCCAGAAACCCCTCTTGCCAGGTTTTTGATCTCAACTAAAAGCTCAGGTTTAAATCTCTTCTCTCCAACACTAAGTATTCCCTCTAACTCTTTTATAGGCTCCACTCCTCTCAAATCACTCTGACTACACTTTCATCAAACATTTTGGTGAATCCTCCTCTTACAACACTGAAGGGGAGCATGATGTGGATTCAGCATTCAGAACTAATGATCCTTATAACCAGGGGAAGATTCCTGTAGTAAAGGACCCAGTAACCCAGGGGGAGGAAGAAGCAGCCACCTCAGATGATTGGAATGGCCAGGTATGGATTAATGCACCCTCCTGTGATGAGGAACAGCAGCATCATTCTCCTGGCTTCTCTGCCAGTTACATCAAGCTAAAGACACCTCTGCTTGAGGACATCCCTGCAACAGAGCTTGGAGAAGACAATCATCCCTTCACAGAAAACACTCTACCAGAAATCTTTCCTCCCTCTACTACAGAACATCTAAGAACTCTTCTTAAAATAGCTCCCTCTCCACCCAAAGAGAAAACTCCTCCTTCTTCTCTACCTCCTCTGCTACCTCTACCTCCACAAGCAGCAAGACTCCCTAAACAGATCATATCTAGGCAAAGTCCAGGAGGACAGATAAAGAGAAAAAGGGAAGTCACTCCCCACTGGCAAAATTTTTCTAAAGAAGAAAGGAAGGAGTTTGCAAAAGAAAAGAAGTATAGAAAAGCATGTGAGCAAATAAAAAGATTTGAAAAGATGCCTAGTATCTGTCCTAACAGTCCTGTCAAGGAGTACCATGATCCTGACATGGAAAAGAGGCATGAAGAGATAAGAGAAAGAGAACTGTATGAATATGAAGCAGCTAGAAAAGAAGTGGAAGATAAAAGGAAAGCTTGGATGGAAAAGATTAACAAGGGAATGACTAAGGAACAAATCCTTGCTGAATCTTCTATCAAAATTCCAAATAAGTTGTTTGATATTGAAGCTTATCAAAAGAAAAATCCTCAGGCAGGGACTATCCTGGATAAGGGTCAAAAGGACAAGAAGGGTATAGGATGTACAGAAGATACATACATTCCCTATAAAAAGCCATCAAGACCTGCAAAGTTAGATTCCTGGAAAGGGAAAGGAAAAATGACTGAGAGTCCTATGAAACAGGAATCAGAGAAGAAAACAAAGTTTAGGCCAAAGGTTGATAACAAAGGACCTCCTGAGCCCAAGCCTGCACAAAAAGAATCTCACAACATTACCATTGAGATGATTGATGAAAAGGCAGCAATCATCATCAGCAAATGCTACTCCATAAATGACACTATTCCTGATGGTGATAAACTCTTGGAAAAACTGCATACAATCATCAGGAATGTTCAGGAAAGACCTGATAGAGCCAGGGGATACATTTTTGATGCTATTCATGACTTATCTAGGAAACTTTATTCTGCTTTTGTCAACTTCATGTACAAAAAGAAGTTTCTAGTTTAATTCTTGTGAAAGACAAATACTTGACATGTGCTTTCTTTTCCTAATCTCTTTCCTTCTACTCAATATATTTCTTATCTTTACAAATGCTGTGCTGGGTTAATTATATGCTAGTACAATTTCCCTCTAAATAGGGTTAAGACAAATAGGGGGAGATTGTTGGGAAAATGATTTCTCTTAACCCCTAGAAATGAATTCTAAGAATGAAAAAAACAAGGCTAAGTAAATATGCGTCGAATAGTATTCGACGTTTCCTTCAGGTTGAGTCGAAGTAACTCTAGGAAGATTTCGACGTAAGTCTAGTCGACGCCACTCTGATTTCTAGTTGACGCATCTAGTGAAGTCGACGCACATCAGTCGACGCACCTTCCTTATTCTTCTCTCGACGTCCAGAAAGGATGCTCTCGACGCTTGCGTCGAATAGTAATCGACGCACGTCGATTTCCATGACAGAATTTAAATATGCGCCAGATCTCTTTCCTTCTTTCAATAGATCTGATTTATATAGAATAAGTGTCAATATTTTATAGCCGTTCTGAATCATTCTTTCCTTATATCTGATTCTTGGCTAATTTGATTTAACTTATTTGGATATTATTTGAAATCTGAATTGGTTCTTTCCTTCTACAGAAATAAATATTATGGAAACATTTTCATCTTTCTATTTTTCTGACTGCTAATTAATTATCCTCCTATGGCATTATTTTGAATACACAGAGCTATAAATAAAGAGGAGGTCGGCAGAAAATAAAAGTTGAGTGATCCACACATACATTTTGAAATAGAGGAAAAGCTCCCAAGAGAAAAGAGAGAAATTGAGAAAAAGCTCTGCAGCAACATTCAACCACTTCTTCTT
Source organism: Dactylorhiza incarnata (assembly GCA_033032865.1). NCBI lineage: Eukaryota > Viridiplantae > Streptophyta > Magnoliopsida > Asparagales > Orchidaceae > Dactylorhiza > Dactylorhiza incarnata. The sequence goes on from JAWHQI010000005.1 coordinate 19,155,281, forward strand.
CTTCTTCTTCTTCTGCTTCTGAAATCACACTGCTGCAAAATCTGATAGCTCTCACAAAGAGAGAAAGTCTGCAAATCTTCTTCTCTCTATAGAAGAAAGATTCAATTCACTTCTTGTGCTTCCAATCTTCTTGCTAGGAAGAAGATTCATTCTTGTCCTTATATCTTTCCTGCTTTCTTTCTTACATCTAACATTGTAAAAGAGTTTTTAGAATCTCTCTTCAAAAAATTCAGTGTACTGGTTCTAAGAGTCTCATTGTCAAAAGACTCAGTTGGTTCTAAGAGTCTCCTTGTCAAAATACTCAGGGTGGTTCTAAGAGTCTCCTTATCAAAAGACTCAGTACAAGATAGTGAATTCCTACCAAGGGGGTAGAAGAGTGGACTACCCAAAGTTTGGGGAACCACTATATTTTCTTGTGTTGTGCTGTGATTTATTTTCTTGCATTTACTTTATTTTCTTGCTTAATTCTTGTTGGTGTGTGGGAATCTCTAATCTGTGATTATACACATATATATATTAACTTTGCACAAAATATTTTTAATCTCTATTCACCCCCCCCCCCCCCCTCTAGAGAATTCTAGTGAGGTTAACTGTGCACTTTCAAGTTGGTTTTGGTTTTTGAAAATGAAAATTGCAAGTACGGAAATTTAATGAAAGAGAAGTTCACGATTTAAAAAGACTTAGCACTTGATTGGGTTTTCTTGGGAATCCGATTATAAAAGAGGCGCTCTAATTCTTAAAAATTCCATGTCGATTGAAGGATTGAAGAAATACGATAGAGGCTCGCTAGAGACAACTACCGCCTAATTTTAATAATACTTCAAACATAATCTCTTAAAATTTGAAATAAATTAAAATTGCATGAACGTAAATCCTGAATCCAAAAGCAGCGATATTTTCAATTCTCAAAGAAAATTCAGCAAACCCTTTATTTCTGAGAGATCTATAGCATCCACGAGCCTCTCGGCTAACTAGAATACTAAATCGGATGGCGAAATTTACATACGCAATATAAACTTGCGACCAAAATTTAATCAGAAATAAATTGACACGAAGAGATCTAAGAATTTGAGACGATAAATTATAATAAATCTTCATCACAATACTAACCCACCAAGCACTAAGAGAAAATTTAACTACGCATATTAGATAAGGAAATGACAATATTGTAGAAAGAAAACATTTTCATTAGTTAAATAAAGAGAGTACAATAATGAAAGTGAAATAACAATAATATTCTCACGACAAAGGAGTACAAAGCATGGAAAATAAAAGCTTGAAAAGAAAGAACTAAAACCCTCACTTGATCTCACACTTGCTCTCTTGCCAAAAGTCCTTCCAAAGCATGAAGTATGGGCTCAATTTATAGATGGAGGGGGAAAGTTCTAGAAATCACAAGAGAAGAGGGAGACCAAGGGGTGGCCGGCCACATGCATGGAGAGGGGAGATGAATTTCATTTAATGGGAGGAGGGAGAAAGAGATTCATGCATGGGAAAATACATGCATGATTTAAATAGGAGGAGAGAGAGAAGGATTTCATGCATGCATATGATTTAAAAGAAATATAAAAAGAAGAATAGGAGAGAGAGAAGAGAGGGGGGTGTTCGGCTAGGCATTGATGGAGATGAAAATAATAATATAAAAAAAAGGGAAAGAGAGAGAGGGGGGCCGGTCCAAGCAATAATGGGAGCCATGCATGAATATTCATGCAAAAGGTGGCGGTTTGGACTAGGAGAGCTGCTCACGGGATGATTTGGCTTGAGCTCGGGCTGCACATAGCTCGGTTTTGACATGTAGACAGCTAGGGGGCTGCTCGGTTTGCTTCATAACAGGGGCTCGGATTGCATGGGCTGCACCAATTCTTCCCTTTAATTTAATTTAACTTGCCTTGACTTGAAACTTAGACATGAATTGAGCTTGAATTGATAAATCTCTTGGTGGCCGGGCCGCATCACGTCTCCAAAATATGTTGCGACGATGTTTTGACAGCGGGCGCTAACGATTCCCCCCAGGCCTATCAAATAACACATAAATTAACATTAGTGCGAAAAATTATAAAAAATAATAATAAATAGATAATTATACTAAAATTTAGAGAAATATATAGAATTTATATTAGAAATATAAAAATAATGATATGCATATTTAAGTCAAAATATGCGTCATCAACTGTGAGGCTCGCCGGCCTCCGAAAGGTTCGCCTTCGCCTTCAAGTCCCTCTTTGCGACCTCCTTTTTCTTCCTTGTCGCAGGCTCCCCGGACTTGGCCTTACCCTTCCGCTTCCTAGAAGGCTCAGCATCATCGCCGGTGACCTCCTGCCCGTCACCACCCGGCTACGAGTCGATCGGGGTGGAAGCCCCCGCCTTCGGCGCTAACGGAAGAAGCTCGCTCGGCAAGGAGCGAGTAGTTGCAACAGAACAAGACACAAGGTATTAGTCGTCAGTTGAAGACAAAAGGCGAGTATGTGTCATGCTCACTCAGAAGACTACCTTCTCCCGCGAACACCTCGACGAGCTCATCTACTCGCCTCCTCCAGACGAGGACATCCAGGCGACGACCCCTGAAGCTGTCGAGCAGCTTCTCCCTCGTCTCCTCCAGGTAAGGGGTCATAAAGACGCTTTCCGCCGGCTGGAAGGACGCGGTAGGGATAATTTGAAAGTCGCCACTTATGACGACTAGTCGCTCACCCCAGCGGTGGTTTTTGTTCGCCGTGCCGGTCAGCGTGCAGACGTGGCTGCATAAGAAGACAACGCCCTCGCCAGTAGCGTTGAAGTGGAATACTCGCCGGAAGACAGAAAGATCGAAGGCGATCTTCTGTTCTCGCAGGAAGCATAAGAACCCAATGATCATCGCCACATCGTTAGGGTTGATCTGGGCGGGGACTATCCTGAAGAAGCGGAGGATTTGACAAAACTCTATCCAAAGGGGTAGTCGCAGGCCGACATCGAAGTGGCGAGTGGGGAACACCAGCTCGGTCGTCAAGAATGAGTTCAGTCTCTCATCCTCGCGGGGGAGCCTGGCGACATACCCAGGCGACAAGTACTTGGCACAGAACTCCTTCAAGTCCTACGGCCGAAGAATCGGCTTCTTAAAGGTAGTCGCCCCAAAATTCTTGGCGTGATTCACAAGCCGAATAGCCGCCTCGTCAGCCATTATGGAAGAAGAAGAGAAGAAGGAGCGAGTATCAAAGAGGCGAGAAAGGAAACAACCGGAAGATACTCGCTAGAAATGCAAGAAGATTGCCAGAAAGCATAATAAATACGTACCCGCCGCAAGCACGAGTACAGGACGGCGAGTAGCAAGGAAAGTCGCCAAAAGCCAGCGGCGCACGTCAAATCATCATCACTCAGCGAGCGGGTACCTGCACAAAGATATAAGGGAGCTCGCCAGATGGGCGCGACATACAACCAATACCCGCAAAAAGCAAACCGCAAAAAAGGAGCTAGTAGAAAATCAGGCATCGCAGAAATCAAGCTAGCGAATAGTAAATGAAGGGCGAGTTTCATATACTCGCCAATAAAATTACTTAAAAAACTTAAATTGTCCAAATTACAAAGCATTCGCCAAAAGGCGACCAATCAACTACAACAACAAAGAAGAAAAGAAGCAGCATCTAAGGGCCTTGGAGGTTCACCTGGGCTTCAGGAGGTTGCGGATGTCGCCCGACCCAACCCATGCTGCGAGCACGCTTGAAGTGCTCGAAGGCCAGAGTCATCACATCCTCGCCCTGCCACAGCTGGTCTTCAATATTCGCCAAGCCGCCGGCCGAGCCCATGCTCACGCGCATTCCAACGAGCTTGTCATGGTGAAGCTGCTAACGATGCTCCAACCTGGCGACCCGGCGCTCCAGGTCGTTCGCAATCTGCAGGCGAGATTCCACGCCAGTCAGCCGAGTATCGAATTCCTCCAGCCGCGATACTCGCGCCTCCAGCTCGGTCAGTCGACGATAAGGCTCGACGGCCGCCAAGCGCTTAACCCGCGACTCCAGATCAGCCAAGCGGCGATGAGGCTCGCATATCGCCAGGCGCTCTATCTTCGCCTCCATATACATGATGGCGCGAGTAGCCCTCTCTTGGTACTCGCGAGAAGGCCGACTCCATCAATCAGAGCTCCCACAGGAGTTTGAGCGCGAGCTGAAAAGTAGACAATAAGGCAAAAGACTTTAGTAGCGAGTATTAAAAAGTGGATCCCGCAGAGCACGCAGATCAGCCACAAAGTTACCCGGACGGTGAGTATCATTCCTCGAGCTGCGAAGAGGACTGTGAGATCGCCGAGGAGGGGGGCTCCTTCCTCGGTGGGGGGAGGATATATGGTGCCCGAAACCTCGCCGGGTGGAATGAGTCCCATCAGTTTGCTACCTGCCGCGAGAAGCGTCCCCTCGGACGCAACCATCTACTGGTCGCCCTCCTCCCCTTGGAGCGAAGAGACCCGAAGAGCCCCCAGCCCCGCCTCGGCGGGAGGATTCTCCCAGGTTCGTTGGAGGAGCAGCAGAAGACGTAGGTTGCTGATCGCCCTGGGTATCCGCAGGAGGAGGGAATGGAGGAGGTGGCGGAAGCTTTTCAGCAGGCAGCTGCGAGCTGCTCTCCAGCTCCGATTGTTGAGGAGGCGGAGGCGCGTTGCTCGCCGAAGTGGCCCCCTGCTCGCTTGAAGGCCGCTTCTCTAACAAGGAGCTATGAAGGATTTGCACCGAACAACTACCAGCCCCAGGCGAGATCATCGGGGATGATCGCAAAGGAGGTATGTCCAAGGGCTCCTCCCGAGCATTAGTAGTCAGCATATCTACGAGTATCAGAAAAAGCGTCAGAACCTCGCCAGCAAGATTAAAATCAGCAAATTAAAGGTGGCGAGTAGGTAGCTCCCACCTCACGCAGGTGTAACGTCAGGTGGATTCGGAGCCGAGGTCCCAGCCGTACTCGCCTCCATGACAACATTCGGCACGGGAAGATCACTTGCAGGCGATTCGCCCTCGCGAGAAAGGCCCATATCGTCAAGCAGTTGCTGATGTCGGTCGACTAGAGGATCAGCGACATCCCCCGGAGTAGTCTTCTTATCTATTTTCTTCTTCTTCTTCTTGTCAAGATGCTTCCTCTTCTTAGAAGCGAGGAAGTCTTCAAGGTCGGCATCTACACGAAGAGGGAGCGAAGGAGCATCAAACATACTCACGAGGTCATCCATGGCAGCAGCAGCTTCCTCGGCATAATTGTGGGACATTGTAAGCGAGATCAGAAAGGCAGTTCCGCTCAGAGACCCACCCCCCTCTATATATAGAGTCCAGACGTCGGCCAGCGAGATGCCGAGTATATCCAAAAACTCGCCAAGATAGAAGCCCGTCGAATGAAAGTTGGATGATTCTTTCCGAGCAACTACGTTACTCGCAAAGAGCGGGGATTGTGTACAACCTTCATTCTCCGAGCGTAGGGTCCACCCAAAGCCATGTCGACAGAAGTCAAAGTCAAAAAGGTCAACACAGAGGTCAGTAGTCCAGGACACAAGACAGCTCAACCAGCAGGAGCAGAAGAAGGCCTGGGCGAGTATGGGTGGACTCGAGCGAGTAGCCCTGATACTCGCCAAAAGGTGGGCGACCATAGGTGATACTCGCCCCTCTTCAGGCGAGGTCGCCTCAATGTCGCCTAGTCGCCGAGTTGGGTGGGGTATAAATGGACCCTCTCCCTCCCTTTGGTTTTCCTATAAATAGGACCCCAGGGGTACTTGGATTGGCACCTGAACTTGAGCTTTTGAAACCCCCACATTCAAATTCTCGGAAACGTCATCCTTGGTAGTCACTCCCGGTACTAGCCAAGTCGGTACCTTCCTCATACCCTGCTCGGCCATTCTTGGTCTTGGAGGGGAAGTCTCTTCTGAGCTTCTGGGTACGTGGTGGTACCTCCCTGCCGCAACACCTGAGTCCTGTTGTTCTTTTTCCGAGCCCTCTTCGTCGTTGCCAGTCAGACCTTCTCGTTGGACTGCTGGGCAGCCTCCGGCTGCATTGATCCGAATTTTGGGGTCGGGATTTTCCTGGCTTCAACACTGAGAATGATCCTTTCCTTCTGCTTTAACTTTGTTAATCTGAGATGTGGCAATAGATTCCTTGAATCTAACCATCTGAGAAATTATTTCTGCTTCTGGATTAGGAGAAGGAGGCCTTTCATCAATATCACTGGCCTGATAGGAGAATTGATAATCTTGAGAAAAAAATTTCTATGAAAAGAACCATCATATATGTGAAATTTATAATTTGAGGAAATGGTTCTGGATGATCCTGAAGGAGGAGGTCTGGATGACCTAGAACTGAAAGAACCACTTGAACTAGCTGGTCTCCTTGATTGCTGAGGAAGGGATTTCTGGGAAGAAGACAATGGAAAGAAATAAAATAAAAGGGAAGGATATAATCCTTGACTTATCTTGTGGGGACTCGACGCAACCAACTCGACCAAAAGCCCGGACTGTTGGTGAAGGTGCAATCTATCCTTTGTAGAGCTGGTCACCCGAGCAGGATCCACGGGGCAGCCAGTTAGGCCCACGGGGGACACGCCCTTCCGCATCGAATAGCGCAGCACGTCGGGGCAGTTGCTGACCGCAACCCAACAATCCCCCCAGCAACGACCCGAGGTTTCGAACCCGCGACCCCCTCTGATACCACTTGTGGGGACTCGACGCAACCAACTCGACCAAAAGCCCGGAATGTTGGTGAAGGCGCAATCTATCCTTTATAGAGCTGGTCACCCGAGCAGGATCCACGGGGCAGCCAGTTAGGCCCACGGGGGACACGCCCTTCCGCTTCGAATAGCGCAGCACGCCGGGGCAATTGCTGACCGCAGCCCAACAATATTACTAGACCAAACATTGCCTTTGTTGTTCATGTGCTGAGTCAGTTTGTGAGTGCTCCCACATCAGTTCACTACGCCCACCTGCTGCGTGTTCTCCGGTATCTTCGTGCTACTATGACTCGTGGTCTATTCTACCCTCACAACAGGTCTCTCCAGCTACAGGCATATTTTGATGCTATATGGGCCAATGATCCCGTTGATCGTCATTTTGTTACCGGTTTTTGTCTCTTCCTGGGCTCTTCACTCATTGTTTTGAAATCCAAGAAGCAAACTGGCGTTTCTTGTTCTAGCACAGAGGGAGAGCTCCGTGCCATGGCCACTACTGCTGAGGATATTGTTTGGCTTCGCTGGTTGTTTGCTGATCTTGGTTTTGCACCTTCTTGTCCTACCACTCTCTATTGTGACAAAACCGGGGCTATCCTGATTACCTTGAATCTCACCAAGCACTCGCTCTCCAAGCACATTGGTGTTGATGCCTTCTTTCTTCGTGATCAGCACATTCAGGATACTCTTGTTCCTCATTATGTTCCAAACTCTCGGCGTATGATCCCCCGTGAGATTGAGGGGGTGTTAGAAGTATATATCCCTCAACCTATGCGGAAGACAATGCGTTCGTTCAGTTCGACTCATTCAAGGTAATAACATTTACACCTTTCCTTTCTAAGACTCATCATAAGATCTCTCTTGGAACCCTATCATAAGCCTTCTGAAGATCGATAAACAACATATGCAAATCTTATTTTCTTGAAGATGAGCCTGCTTCTCCTCCCAAAAAGAGTTTTTTTTAGATGAGCCTGTTTCCAAACATTTTTTTTTGGAGATGAGCCTGTTTCCAAACATCGATACTGCACCACATGATGTTGCCATTGCAAAATTGCTCTTGCGATTGAGCAAAATGCTTTTCGAGGAGAGCAAATATATTGGCTCTCAGGAAAATAATCTTGCTCCCCCGAGAGGCCAATTTTGCTCTCGAGCATTTTTGCTAGTTATGCTCACCACCTATCCATAACCTTGTCCAAAAATCGGCCCTCCCAAGACCAAACCCCACATGTGCCAAGGCTATATAACCATGTGACTCTCTCTCTCTCTCTCTCTCTCTCTCTCTCTCTCTCTCTCTCTCTCTCTCTCTCTCTCTCTCTCTCTCTCTCTCTCTCTCTCTCTCTCTCTCTCTATTTTCTCTATGTGTGTGTGTGTGTGTGTGTGTGTGTGTGTGTGTGTGTGTGTTAGAACATACAAAAGGCAACATTAGAGCTAGCTTAGGTAGTTGTGGAGTCGATATTTCCAAAATATTGGTTGGCTAAGCGACAAACCAATGTGTTAGTAAAATAAGGATAAATATATATTATGGCGGTTTCTTCTATATACAAGTGAACTGACACCCCACCACACATGAAATTATGGGGAGTGCCTAATCTTCCCATGTTCTCCTCATTACAATACAGGAATCCTGACGTCACTATGCATATAGGCCCACAACCCATGAAGGCTCAGCAGGGCACAAAAGGCTTAATTGGAACCATGAGTATGCAGAACAAACCCATGGGTCACCCCATAATACTTTTCTCATTGGCTTTCATGTGCCACTAGGGCAAAAAGGGTTTTTGTTAGAGTTCCGAGTCTTCTTTGGTTAAATTTGACCTACGTTAATTAATCTAGTTTAAGTTCAAGCATAACTCTAATATTAGCTCACTGAAATCATTAAAAAAATAAATGATGTCAGGAAAAATGAAGTTAACTAAGATTATAGAGATGACCCTGCACAAAGATATATATATAACTACGAGTTGTAGGTTAATTATTGTAAATGTATACTTAAACTTTGATGTTTAATATTTCTATATACTTTTTTATAATTATGTATTAGAATAAGTGGATGTGCGAGTTGATGAATCGAGCCTGGAGAAGCGTAAATTTGGCTGGTTAACCACCCAAATTCAGGCCACAGTCTGTCTGAGTCAGTTATACCACAAATTCTGAACAGGAGATTCATGTTAGGGGTATATTTGTCATTGCATTCAAAGTATTCTCTTTATAAAGACAAAAGGAAGCTGTCCCTTAAGCACTAGAACTCAAAATCAAAGCAAGAAAGAAAAGTGAAGTTCAGCAGAATGCCAAAGCTGCAAAGATATAGAGGAGTGAGGCAGAGGCACTGGGGTTCCTGGGTTTCAGAAATCAGACATCCTTTGCTGTAATTTTCTCTCTTCCATATTTTCCTCTACATAGGGCTAGGACTTGAGAAAATTTTGAACTTATCAATCTCCCTCCATTATTCATGACAATTCCGTGCAGCAAAACCAGAATATGGCTAGGCACTTTCGAGACAGCTGAAGATGCAGCAAGGGCATACGACCAGGCAGCGAAGCTCATGTGTGGCACGAGAGCAAGGACGAACTTTCCCCCAAATTCAAACTTGGTGTCGGCCTTATCACCCAACCTTGTGGCCAAGCTCGAGAGATGCCGCATTGCCTCGCAAGAAGAGAATAGAAGAGCGAGGGATGAGATGGAAATAGAGGAGGAGTGCATGGATGATGAGTTCATTGAAGAGATGATAGAGGAGCTCAGATACTATGGTTCCATGGAGATATCATCCTCTTACTGTTCTTCTTCTTCTTCTTCTTCTTCTTCCTCTGCCTCTTAACTCTAATCCCAGTTTGAGCCTTGGCTCTATCGGATACTCTGAAAGGCATCTATCTGCCTATTGCTATGTTGGAATTTATGTACAGTAGAGGATTGAAAGAGTTGATCTTTTATGGTTTTTCAGTACCATAAATTATTTCAACTTTGTTTTCGTTAGCATTATCATTGGCCCTATCCCAATTATTTGGGATCATGAGTGCTGGATGAAATGTTAAATCTATTATCATTGGACTCCTTTTGGACTTATATCTATGTATCCTTTGCTGTCCTTTTGAACTTATATTAATCCATGTAACCTTCGCTGTATTGATTTTTAGTTTTAATGTTTTCATAGTAATTGCTTTCAATGGATTTTGAAATGATATGAACTCCCAAAAAATGAACAAATATTACAATATATATTATATATAAAAAGAACCATACAAAGAAATGTCCGTAGGTGAAATCGAAAAATATTTCGAGCAGCAGCAAATAAATAACAAAACAGTGCAAAAATTGCCGAAGAAAACAACGGTGGCTTAATTCCAAAATATTCTGTTTCATTAGCCTTCACATGTTCAATACAAATAATATAAATTTAAAGGACAACAATTTAGAAAAGCCAAATTATATTTTTATTTTTTTGTGGTATACATATAACATGCTCACTCTAATATATATAAAATTACAAATTGTGTTATCACTTCAGGCTACTTCTAGTACTAGCCATGTTAGTCTTGAATACAGTTTGACTCTGTGCGTCAAAGCATTGATACTTTCCCTATCTGACATTAATGAGTTCAGTGTAACATATTTTAAATTATTTTCTGTATAAATCTTGCGGCTGAGTAATTTTTTATGTTTCACGATGAATTATTTTCTGTATTAATATTGCGGCTGAGAATATTATATACCTTACGCTCAAGTCATGTCCCAATACTTTCACCAGAGTTATGATGTCTATTATGATGAGATAAACTGATAAATAATATCCCTAGTCAAATTTGGCTTACCGAAATGATAAGCCCGATCTAGATCACAAGATCTTAGAAAACGTCAAAACGTCTGAAATTTAATCATGCTCCGGGACTTGCTCTTCCATTTGTATTTGTTATGGTCTACTCGAGGCCCCTAAAATCAATTTAGAATGTACCGTCTTAGCCCGGGAGCGGATGAGCGCGTAATCAGTCACAAAGTATTGAGGCGGCTGACAAAAAAAATTTATCGTGGAAAACCCCAAAAAGAAGTAAAAAACCACGTGGTCGGTATGGTGCCGACCTAACATCACCATCAGATGCTTCTTTACATGGCTTTGGAGATAAATCGAGGGCGACAGGCCGCTCCTCGTTACAATTTGTGGGGGGGGGGGGGGGGGGAAGCTTTTGGAGAGTGACTGCCCACCGCTCTCGAAACTAAACCTTCTTCTTAGTCGCGGTGGGGAGCACTGCGCTCTAGGGCTCGTACGACCTTCCGCTTGCGCTTGGAAAGTCAAGGGGTGTGTTCTGAACTTTTGGATATCTTCGGAGTTTGATGGCGGTGTTTGAAGCGTGAACCTTGCTGTAGACTTGGAGGTGACGATCGGTGAGCACACCGCGCTCGAAATGAAGCTTGGAGGAAGACGGAGATCTCTGAGCTATCTTCGAAGTGCTTGAAGATTTTTCAAGGGCGTTTTTGAAGATGATGATGATCTTCAAGGGAGCTCTCTCTCTTGCACATAGGTGGAAAGGAGGGAGGAGAGAAAGATGAGAATGAAGGAGAGCATGTGGTCCTATTTAAAGGCCCCAGTGATGATTACGATAGTTATGTGGTTATTCGCAGGCCGTAACCATCGTAATTGTTATTTGCAGGCCCGTTTTATATGGTTTAGGAGGCGTATTATTTAGACATTTTTCTATACGCAACCCGATATATTTTCGGATAATCACACCTACCCAAAAAGGGTGGTTACATGGGTGGTTACGCGAGTGTTTACCTGCTGATCAGAGGGTGGAGATTTCACGGGATGATCGGACGATGACGGTTGAGAATCCGATCGGCGGCGGGGGAACCGGATGGCGGGGAGGAATCCGACCAGCGGCGGAAACCGGCCGGTGAGGGGGGCTGGCCAGCCAGGAGGGCGGCTGACCGAGGGTGGTCGGCCGTAAGAGACTTGCGGCCACGCGGCTGCGCCCCCGACGGATTAGCATGCGCGGGGAGCGACTGCGCGTAGTATGCAAGCACGGGGCGCACGTAGCGCCCACGCGCAAAGTGCACGCGCACGAGCGGGGCAGGGTGGGCGCCGCCGTGTGCCCGAGGGTGCGCGCGAGTGCGGGGCGCTCCTGCATGCGCTCATGCAGGGTTGCGCGTGCGCAGCACTCACGCGCACAACGCGCGCGGGGAGCGCTTGCGCGTGCGTGGCCCCGCGTAGAGGGATGCTCCTGCTCAATGCTTGTGCGTGGTGGCGCGTGCATTGTGCCTATGCAGGGAGTGCGCTATTTGTGCGTTATGTGTGTGGGACGGATTCCCGCGTGCGGTGTCTTGCACTAGTGTGTGGATTATGTTTGTATTTAGGCTATTAATTTTGTGAATATTTATTCGTTTCTTTTATTTAGGCTACAAGGCGTTTTTCGCCGAGTAGGCCGATGCGGTTGCACTCCTCTCTTACTGTTGAGCAGGTTTTTATCTGGAGGAAGCGGTACGGATTTTTGCCTAATTTGAGTTAAAGATCCTGCAAGTTGAGGAATGTGCACAGAATCCTGCACGAGGCTGGATGACGTTGTACGAGTCATCGTTGAGATCCGGGTTTCGCTTGCCCACGGTGAGGAGGTGATTGAAATCCTGAAGCATTGCAACGTGTCAGTATCCCAGTTTACTCCTGCCGGGATGACACGAATCATGAGCCTGATTGCCTTTTTCAGGGAGCATGGATCAAGGTTCACCTTGGATCTCTTCAGGCAATGGTCCGACGTGAAAGTGCGCAGTAATACCTCTGAGTGTTCTCTAAAGAGGGGTGATTAGAGTTTAAAACTTTTCTTCAAATATAATGCACACACAATTAAAATATTTCTAATTCCTATGCATTCAACTGATTAATCTAGAATAAAATAAACACATATTGCAGAAATAAAATAATTGGACAACACAGAAAATTCACAGCACAAAGACAAGAGCTATAGTGGTTCCCAAAAACTTGTGGGTACATCCACTCTTTTACCACCTAGGTAGGAATACACTAATCAGTGTTTGAGTCTTTTGATAAGGAGGCTTTTAGAACCACTAAGTATTTTGGTAAGGAGACTCTTAGAACCAACTACTGAGTCTTTTGACAAGGAGACTCTTAGAACCACGCTAGATCTTTTGGTAAGGAGATCTTGAGCTAACTGAATCCTTTGTAGAGGGATTCTTAGGACTCTTTTCTTAGTTACAAAAGAAGAAGAAATAGTAAGAAAGAAAAGAAGAAATGAAGAGAGTTCTTCTGATTGAATCCTCCTTCAGCAATCACTGAGGATTCAAGGCACTTAGTGTTTGTTGATGGATCTCTATTTCAGTAAATGAGTCATTGCTGAGAAAGGGAGTTGCAAGGAATGTTCAAGCTTTTGATCCACTCAATCTCTATATTCCTGTAGACTTCTTGCTGGGGGAGAAGAAGAAGATGAAGAAGCCTGTATATTATTCTTGTACAGAGATTTCTTATTTCTCAGAGGGAGAGTTCCAGGAAGAGGAAGAAGATGAATAACAGAAATTGATTGCTTGTAAATCTTCCTATGTCTCCTTATTCTTCTGTCGAAATCGACTTTGAAATCCTTTCCTCTTTTATTGTATCCTTAATAGGAATGTCCAATGAATAATAATATCCTCCTTCTATTTTGATTGACTGTCCGTCAATCTCACGTTGAATATATTCCATAATTAGCTTTATTGTGTCTCTGTACACTTCCTTTCCATTCTTAGATATAATCGACCCGTTAGAGATCAAATTACTTCCTTGTATATCTTATCGAAAAACATTAGAAAAGAATATATAACGTATTTTATTTCTATGCAGGTATTTGACGTAACATCAAATACTTTTGCCTTATAGTCGACGCACCTTCGAGTTCTAATAGAAGCTACTTCGAATTCCTCTCTCAGCTTTGAACTGAACTCTGATATCGACGTTGCGTCGAATTCTTATCGACGTATCCATCGAGTTGAAGACTTGGACTTTGAACTTCCTCTTCTGTGTCGACTACAATTCAAAGATGCATCGACTTCTATATATGGATTCGACAGGCTCTGTCTTCTTCGTCCAGTGTTGGAGTTGGGGAACACTTCTGGTCAGAGTTCGTCGAACGCCGTTCGACGAACGGAGAAGAGTTCGTCGAACTTCGTCTGGGTTTGTCGAACGGCGTTCGACGAACGGAGAAGAGTTCGTCGAACGGGTCCTTTATTACTCCCGTCTCAGCGGGATCGTCGATCGGAAGAAGCCTGTGTTCGACGATCAAAGCCTGGTGTACATGCCGTCTCAGCGGATGTTGTTGGATCTTCCAGTGGTTCATCGAACGGAGGTTCGTCGATCGGATGAGGTGTTCATCGAACGAGGCCCATCGTTCGACGAACGATGTATACTTGAACCGTCTCAGCGGGTTCCATCTCAGCGGATGTTATTGAACCATCTCAGCGGATGTTTGTTCAGAGCTCGGTTCGGCGCCCTATATAAAGGGTGCATAACCCTGGTTTAGGGTTAAGATAGAAACACATCAAAGTGAGTGTTGGAGCATGCGTTCCGCACTCGTCCGGTTTGAGAATAACAAATCCCGAATGTATTTGATCTTATATTTGATTAATTGTGTGCAGGGATAACAGATATTTTATGTACTAAGGATTGGCTGAGCAGATCAATGAAGAAAACAAAACTCGCAGTATCGCTGGCGTTAACTCTATCGCCAGGCGATAGCGTCAACAGTTACTGCTGACGTCAGCCATGTTCCACACGTTGTCGCGCTCGAAGCCACGTTACAACGCTATCGCGGGGCGATATCGCTATCGCCGAGCGACAGCACACGATCAGCCACGTTCCGCGCGACAGCCCACGTTGTCCAGCCACGTTTTAGCGACATCTTGTGAAGCTCTATAAAAGGCCACGAATTTCAGAGGCTTAGAATGTTGAAGGAGCCTTGATTCCCAGAGCAGATTCCAGACGAACTTCCTTGGTCCAGTACATTTTCAAGAGCGAAGGAGATTCGACCGTACTTTCGAGATTGAAGATCTTCCCATTGGTCGACCATCATCTTCAGAGCTCTTCTTGAGGGAGTTTTAGTTTCATATATTGTATTTACATTTTTCCATTTCATAAATTGTAATTGGTTTGGGAAAATCATCGCCGTGTGTGCAGTGTCTAAGTCCGTGTGAGGCTTAGGGGAAATCATCACCTTGTGTGTGGTGTTAGATCCTTGTGTGGTCTAGGGTAAATCATCGTCTTGTGTGCGGTGTCAAGTCCTTGTGTGGCTTGGGAGAAAATCGTCGCCGTGTGTGCTGCGTCTAGATCAAGATTTGATTTAGGGGGAGGCTTGTGTCTATATCTGGGAGATATAGGTTATAGCCAACCGGTCCTTAGGAGAAGGAACAGTGAAAAGAGAAAAGAAATTTTATTAATTGTAAGCCTTTTATTCCAAGCTTTATTGGAATCATTTCTACTCATTATCTTTGATGAAATAAAATCTTGTTTTTAAATTCAATTATTTGTCTCTATATTCATATATTGTTTCGTTCTTTACAAAAATTATCAAAGGTTTAAATTGCCCTTATTCACCCCCCCCCCCCCCCCCTCTAAGTGCGCCACAAGATCCAACAGTGAGTGCAACAGTGTTTCTGGCGGCGGTTCCTCTGTTCTTGTCTGAAGAGGGTTGAGTGAGGTAGGATAGGTTTCTTGATCCTTGTAACCTTGTAAGCTGTAATCCGATTTGGCGAATAGAACATCGTGAAGAGGAAGGGGAGAGGGGACGTAGCCCGGATTGGGGTGAACCTCTGAAAATCCGTGTCTTCTGTGATTGATCTGTGTTCTTTGTGAATTATTTTCTTTCGAATTTCCCATCTCGGCACTCCCCGTTTCTTTATATTTGGTATCAGAGCTAGGTTCTTGATCCTGGAAATGGGTTCTGGCGGCGTGAGGATCGAGATCGATAAGTTTGACGGAAGTCGATTCGATCTATGGAAGATAAAGATGGAGGATATGTTGATTGATCGAGATCTATGGTCTGCGATCGAAGATGATCCTCCCATTGCTAAGGGTGGAGAGAAGAATGCAAGCACATCGAAGGGAGAATCTGCAGAGGCGACTGCAACGGTTACAGCGGATGCTACGTCCTGGAGGATAGGACTTTTTATAATGATCCAGGCCCGCCAACATGGGACCCAGCTGGACCGCCAGCACCCTCCCGGCCCAGGCCCGCCAACACGGGACCCAGCTGGCACCAGAAGGGTTCAGCCTACCAGATGGTCTACAGACCATGCACCCCAACCCCTCTCTGTCCCACCACAGGGCACAGTGGGTTGTTGGAGACCGCAATCCCCCTTTGATGAGAATTGAGCCAGTTAAGCGACAGCGCGTGGACTTCCCAGGAGGTCACCCATCCCAGAATTGCTCCAGCCCGAGCACGCTTAACAATGGAGTACTTTCACTTCTCATCACCAATTGAGCTGCAGCACTCGCCCTTCCATGTCTTGAACTGAATTTCCTGCGACTTCCTTTCCGGCCCTCCCCCCCCCCCCCCCCCCCCCCCGGGGGCGTTCTCGCCAACCGCTGCTGGGGGAAGGGTCGCCTGAGGTGATGGGGTCGCGAACTCACTCCGCAGCGCCGCGACCGTGAGCCCGAAGGTGTCAAGCACCTCCCTCCCGAAGTCCGCGAACATCCTCGACGTCACCACCTGCGGTGACTCGTTGAACCCCTCGCCTTGATCCTAGCCTCCTGTCATGTTTGCTCCTTGGAACTTTCTTGGACCAGCCACGCTCCACGCTCACCGCACCAAAATGTTGAAATCGATTTCTCGGCATCTTGTGAAGCTCGGGTCCCTCACCGAAATGAGGGGCATCTAGCCCTTACTGATCCCTCAGAGAAGGTAGACTGAAGACTAGGAAGATGACTAAGACCTTAGTCACAGTGAGGAAATCCCTCCACTTACCCGGAAGATCGTTGAGCGCTTCCCCTCCCAAGCCAAAGCTGAGACTCGGGCACCTTGGAGAGCTAGAGAGCTAAACCAAAGTAACCAAGGGAAGAAGGAGCTCAGAGATCTGAGAATGGAATCCTCTCCCAAGGTGCCCTTCAAGGTCTATTTATAGTTTTCTGCTTATGGTCTGTCAATAGCGGAATTCTGCCTTTTGGTTTTACTAAGTGCACCCCAATTTGGTCTGCTAACAACCAAACTCCGCTGTTTGGAGGGGATAACGGCAGACCATCAAGGGAAGAGGGGTAATTTCGCCTTCCTAGCCCATGGGCCAGTGGCCCGCGAGAAGGTCACTTGCGAGAGCTCCTGCGAGTCTCCTCGCAAGTGTGGCTCGTAAACTCCCCCCAGGTGAGCGCTCTGCAAAAACTCTGCTCGCCCTC
The DNA here is from genome assembly GCA_033032865.1 of Dactylorhiza incarnata. Lineage (NCBI taxonomy): Eukaryota > Viridiplantae > Streptophyta > Magnoliopsida > Asparagales > Orchidaceae > Dactylorhiza > Dactylorhiza incarnata. The sequence goes on from JAWHQI010000005.1 coordinate 19,172,286, forward strand.
TTTCTGATGACGTCTCTCGGGACCAGGTCTCGCACACCTGCCTGCGAGCTCCGCTCAACCTTATGAAGACCTGCTGGACCGGATGAACGATTGAGCTCGCAAGGCCGGGAAACTATTTCGCCGAACTAAAGCGTGACGTTGGTCGAACGCAGAACGGGGTCCGTAGGTTCGCCGAACTGAAGATTGAGTTCGTCGAGCGCAGATGATTTCGTTGAACGCTGATAAATTCGTCGAACGACCTTCGTCGAACCCGGACTACTGCAGTAAGCGGCCCACGAGGCGCGGACTTGCCAGACCATCTCGCGAGATTATGGGGGGTGCCCGTCTCGCGAACCTAACGGCGAGTTCTCTCTCTCGCAAGGATTCCTCCAATGTTCTTCACAAAGTTGCAGCTCTTAAACCATGTTCCTCACCCGGCGAACATCGAGGTTGTACAGTTTCGCCTCCTTGCGAGTGTGGCTCGCAAATCTGACTTAGGTGGATGTTTCCGTGAAGGTCCTGCTCGCCCTCCTGCGAGCAATCTGCGAGAACTCGGTCACCCGCGAGAACGCGGCGCGTCTGCGAGTATTCTGCGTGGGTGCTGCTCGCCAGCGTGATCGGTTCACGCGGCTCTTGCCTTATTCGTGTTCGCCTGATATCATCACTCGCGAGTGGCTCGTGAGCCTTAGTCTCGTTCCCCTCGCTCTCGTTCAAGGTGTCGCGCCTGGCTCGCTCTCGGCGAACCCGAGGTTGTACAGTCTCAATGTCCGAACAAGGCCGTTCAAAACAAGGAGACACCGACAACTTCTGGTACGAAGAAGGAGGGCGACGACGGTGACATGTACATCGCTGCTGCGTGCATTGCTCAGAGAGACTATGATATGTGGTATGTAGACACAGGAGCATCATACCACATGACCCCTCATAGGCACTGGTTCTGTGAGTATGAGAGGTTTGATGGTGGAGATGTCATGCTGGGAGATGATTCTGCTGTGCAGATTATTGGGCGTGGCAAGGTGATGTTGAAGTTGTCTAATGGGATCACAAGGTCTCTTCCCAATGTGATGCACATTCCAGGGATGAGCAGGAATCTAATCTCGGTGGGTTCCATGGCGGATGCAGGAGTGCACTTCAGTTGTGACAAGCAATCTTGTAAGATGACAAGAGGGGCAATGGTGATTTCCAGTGGAGTGAGACATGGAACACTGTATACTCTGCTTGCTGATACAGTGGTTCCAAGTGGAGCTCTTATCTCTGAGAGCCAGGAGGTTGACCAGGAGGAGGTGTCCAGGCTGTGGCATCATCGGCTTGGGCATATCAGTGAGAAGGGGATGTCGGTCATGGCATCTGGTCAGATGGTGGAAGGGGTGCCGGAGTGCTCCACAAGCCTTGGGTTCTGTGAGCACTGCCTTCTTAGCAAACAGACCAGAGTAAGCTTTCGTGGGACAGGCACGAGGGCAACTGAAGTGCTGGAGTTGATACACAGTGAAGTGTTTGGGCCAACTCCAGCTCCATCTCTTGGCGGCGCAAGGTACTATGTGTCCTTTACTGACGACCTCTCACGTCATTCCTTGATCAATTTTCTCAGGTCCAAGTCAAAGGTTCTTGACAGGTTTAAGGAATTTAAGAACTTGGTGGAGAACCAGTTGGAGAGAAAGGTGAAGGTCCTTCGTTCTGACAATGGAGGGGAGTACTGCTCTGATGCTTTTGAGCGGTACTGTACTGAGCAGGGGATTGCACGGCAGAAGACCACACCGTACACTCCAGAGCAGAATGGAGTGTCAGAGAGGCTGAACAGAACCTTGATGGAGAAGGCCAGGTGCATGCTCACTTGGGCAGGCTTGGGGAAGGAGTTCTGGGCTGAAGCAGTGGCGACTGCAAATTACCTGAAGAACAGGTCCCCTACATCTGCTGTGGAGGGATGTACACCCTTTGAAGCCATCTTCAAGAGAAAGCCAAATTTGGCCTATGCTCATGTGTTTGGGTGTGATGCATATGTTCACATTCCAAAGGAGAAGAGGGGGAAGCTTGATGTTAAATCTGAGATGTGCATCTTTGTGGGTTACAAAGAAGGCATAAAAGGGTACAAGCTTTGGAACCCTGTGACCAGGATTGTACATTCAGCAAGGATGTGGTGTTTCATGAAACCAGTCCACAGGCAGTCACACAAGGTGAGAAGGCTAAAGAAGCAGAGAAAGAGACAGTGGTGGTGGAAGGAAGTTTTGAGAAAGGAGCTACCATTTTGAGGGCTGAATCTGATTTTGAATCAGATGATTTAGAGGTGGTGAGAAGTGCTGATGAGTCAGAAGATGAAGCTGAGGAAATTCCACTTCTGAGGAGATCGACAAGGAAAAGAAGGGCACCAGTGAGATATCCCCAATGTGCAGTGGCTGCACAATGTTGCCTGAGTATGCTTGGTGAAGATCCAATCTCTGCCAGAGATGCTAGATCAAGAGCTGATTCAAATCAGTGGGAGCTAGCCATGGTGGATGAAATGGAGTCTCTGAGGAAGAATCAGACTTGGTTTCTATGCAAGCTTCCAAAGGGGAGGAAGGCCATTGGAAGCAAATGGGTTTTCAAGTAGAAGGTAAAGGGTGATGGCACTATGGAGAAATACAACGCAAGGTTGGTTGCAAAGGGATTCTCCCAGGTCGAAGGTGTTGATTTTGATGAGATCTTCTCACCGGTAGCCAAGATTACGTCGATCAGACTGGTACTCTCTATTGCGACAGTGCATGACTTAAAGATCGAGCAGATGGATGTGAAGACGACATTTCTTCACGGTGATCTGGAGGAGGAGATATACATGAAGCAGCCGGAAGGATTCGAAGCCAAGGGCAAGGAGGATCAGGTTTGCACGCTGAAGAAGTCCTTGTATGGACTAAAACAATCTCCGAGGATGTGGTACCAAAAATTCGACACCTACATGCTGGAGTTAGGTTTTGAAAGATCGAATTCGGACCACTGTGTGTACATCCAGAGAAAGGGAGAGCAGTTCATCTTCCTGACACTTTATGTAGATGATATGCTACTGGTGGGCAATAGTGTCAGGATGATCCAACAAGTGAAGAAGCTGCTCTCAGCCAAATTCGAGATGAAGGATTTGGGGCCAGCAAGTTTCATCTTGGGAATGCAGATCTCCAGGGATCGAATCAAGAAGAAGCTTTGGTTGGGGCAGCAGAGGTACGTCGAGGAGATGTTGAAGAAGTTCAATATGACGGACTGCAAGCCAGTGGAAGAACCAATGCCAGTTGGGTGCAAGTTATCTGCAGAGTTGAGCCCGAAGACACATGATGAGGTCGAGGACATGGCAAAGGTCCCTTATGCTAGTGCTATGGTAAGCTTGATGTACGCCATGGTCTGCACTCGCCCTGACATTGCTCAAGCAGTGGGAGTGTTGAGTCGGTGTATGGCTACACCAGGAAAGGAACACTGGAACGCTGTGAAGCGTGTGTTCAGGTATCTCCGAGGCACTTCGAATTACTCCCTATGTTTTGAAGGGGCTCGCAAAGGAGGAGTCCTGGACGTGGTTGGGCACGTGGACTCGGATTGGGGAGGTGATCTGGATAGCAGGAGATCCACCAGTGGGTACGTGTTCACAATGTTTGGAGGTGCAATCAGTAGGATGAGTCGGAGGCAATGCGTGGTGGAACTATCACCGACGGAGGCGGAGTGCATGGCTCTTACTCATGCGAGAAAGGAGGCCATGCTGCGGAGGCTATGTTTGGAGCTCGAGTTTGAGCAGGGGCCAGTAAAGCTGTGGTGTGACAGCCAAGGGGCTATTCAGCTAGCCAAGAATCCATCCTTCCACGCATAAACCAAACACATTGACATCCAGTATCATTTCATCCGGGAGGGGGTGGAGAAGAAGGTAGTTCGACTGGAGAAGGTGGACACGATGGAGAACAGCTCTGATTTTCTTACCAAGGCGGTTCCTGTAGCCAAATTTCAGTGGTGTGCAACGGCCGTAAGGTTGAAGAGAAAGGTTGGAGGAGTAGCTCTCGTCAGAGGAAGATGTTCACCAAGTGGGAGAATGGTATCAGCGGGTCCTTTATTACTCCCGTCTCAGCGGGATCGTCGAACGGAAGAAGCCTACGTTCGACGATCGAAGACTGGTGTACATGCCGTCTCAGCGGATGTTGTTGGATCTTCCAGCGGTTCATTGAATGGAGGTTCGTCGATCGGATGAGGTGTTCGTCGAACAAGGCCCAGCGTTCGACGAACGATGTATACTTGAACCGTCACAGCGGGTTCCGTCTCAGCGGATGTTATTGAACCATCTCAGCGAATGTTTATTCTGAGCTCGGTTCGGCGCCCTATTTAAAGGGTGCATAACCCTGGTTTAGGGTTAAGATAGAAACACATCAAAGTGAGTGCAACAGTGTTTCTGGCGGCGGTTCCTCTGTTCTTGTCTGAAGAGGGTTGAGTGAGGTAGGATCGGTTTCTTGATCCTTGTAACCTTGTAGGCTGTAATCCGATTTGGTGAATAGAACATCGTGAAGAGGAAGGGGAGAGAGGACGTAGCCCGGATTGGGGTGAACCTCTAAAAATCCGTGTGTCTTCTGTGATTGATCAGTGTTCTTTGTGAATTATTTTCTTTCGAATTTCTCGTCTCGGCACTCCCCGTTTCTTTACATCCAGTACATCTCGACATTGCATCGACTTCTGATACTGCTTCGTCCGACACTGTCTTCTGCATCGAGCACATCTCGACGTTGCGTTGATTTAGACTTCAGTCTGAGTTTACGTAACTTCTATTTGAAGTTACTTCGACTTGAAGTCGAAGCTGCGTCGGCTTCTATTCGACACAGATTTAACTCAACTAAATTATTGACACTTTTTGGGCTGGTCTTTGACACTCTAATGGGAGTGTGACATCCTAATAAATCTAAAGACCAAATTACTCTTCCTATACAGCATGGGTAATACATCCTAGATAATGAAATCACTTATATTTAATTTGTAAGATAAATCATATGGTGTTTTTCCCAACAATCTTCCCCTATTTATCTTAACAAAATTTACAAATTGTTTAATTGATTTCAATCATACTTAGACTTCAAATTGAATACAAACAAAGATACAAAGAACAATAATGACATAATTGAATAGAAGCAAAGACTGTATAATAAACTTCCAAGTAATCCGATTGTTTTCAATAACTGTATCCACCCGGAAGTATAATAGAAATTGTTCATTTTCACTGAGTACCTGTATTGTTCTATTCTTTAGGAGGGGTTTTCCTCTTCCTTGAGAAGACTTGAGGTGTCACCTTTCTGGGTGGAAACACCAAGGGCTCATCCTCTTCTTCAACAACTTTATCATCATCTTTGTCATTTTCTTAAGCAATCCCCTCTTGAGCTATATTCACAGCCTCTTTAGCAATGTTAGTAAGATCATCTAGGAGAACTGCTTCCTGAACTGTTGTAAGAGGCTCCAACTATTTTAGTGCAGGTAGCTCCCCCTGGATTTGTGCATTCTTTTTTGGAGAATGAACTATAGCATCTGGAAGTACTTTGTTGAATACTGTGATCTTATTAGGATCTCCTGATTCCTGAACAAGATTATTATCTTCAGAGGTAGAGACTTACTCCTCTTGAGTGATCTCTGATGGCGCAAATCTCACACACCGCTATAGGCGGTAGCTCGACTGCGACACGAAATGGCAGTGAACCGATCGCTCAAGTAATATAGAACGAGGATTAATCCCCGAGTATCGAATCTCAAAGGAACACAGTAAGGTGGAGTTAGATGTCGAGGAAGGACTTGAGATCGAAGTCCAGCGATAGGTGGAGTGCGGACGAAAGGGATTTGGTTTGTGGAAATAAAATAAAAGCTATCAACTACTCCTATGCAATGCCGCTATGCAATGCTTCGCTTGGCGGAATGGAGGCTAGGCAGGCCTTGAACGCGCTGCGTCGCAAGTAAAAATAAATTCCTTTTTACGCATTTACACTTTTATAAAGTAGCTAGCATATGTAAAAACTTCTTCTAATGAACTTCTATGCACACTAGTAGGAAACTTCGCATTCTATTCCATGTTTGCAATTTTTTTGGTTAGCTATGCTTTTCCTACTCCGCCGGATATGTTTGCTCGGGACGTGCAAACAGGTAAGTCTGGGGGTGTGATGAGTCCCATTTATATACACATTTATGGACTCATCTGGGCCGGTATTTGAGTCAATGCACTACATTTTAGATCCATAATCACTCATATTTATTCTCTACCTGTTATTCCAAGCTAAGTGCACTTTTAGGCCTGTTTCGATGTATTTTCTTGTTTATCTTACTCATGCTTTATGTTGCAATTCAATTTCTATATTTGAGAATGTGTGGAATGCCCATTTACGTGGCCTGACGATCTTTAATGTTGATACGGGGGTTGTGCGAGTGTTCCGGGGCGCAAAAACTGCACAGGAACACTGCGCACGACCACTCGACATAATGCGCACGACCACTGGTCGTGCGCTAGTGATCGTGCATTAATTCCCACCTAAAAAGTGGCCTGACTGGCTTAACGCACGACCACTGGACATAGTGCGCATGACCACTGGTCGTTCGCCACTGATCGTGCGCATTGAAAACCTGCACCTGTCTATAAATAGCTGCTCCGCGAAAACAGCCGTAACTTCTTCGTTTCTAGGTCTTTTTGAGCGCCGTTTTTTGCGTTTTTTCATTCTAAGCCTCCTCTATTCATCTAGGGACTTCAAGGAAGAGATTGGATCTTACTTTCATCATCAAGGAAGGTTTAAAGAGCATTTGGACATCGCCGGGTCGTGACACGAAGAAGACGGGCCATTGGGAGGAAGTGACAGCCCTCCTTTAGCCCGGACGCAGTTGAGGACCGAGCTTGGACGCGGATTGACAACCCAGCGATTCCAACCGTGAATCCCAGCAAGGCTTCGGAGTTGGTCGAATCTCTTACTCTTTATTCTTTTGAAATGATGTTTGTATGCTAAACTCTCTATTTTTTGGATGAAGAGCTTGATAAATCCATATATGTAACTTTTATTTCATGTTTATGAAATTACTTTTGATTTATTCAAGTGTATGAGGTGCGCTATTGTCATTCATCTTCCATCCTCCATTACCCTCCATTCCATTCCGCTTAACGTCTCTTCCACTACGTGAGCCTACTCTTCCATTCGCCAAGCTAAGCGGTGCTAACGGCCCGTGTAATCCACTTCATTTCCGCTAGTGCGAACCACCTCATCCGCTTGCCTACTCACCCATCCGCCTACCGAAGCAGTGCATCGCGGCCTGCATAGTTTCCATCCGCCCGGCGAAGCAGCGTATAGCGGCCTGCATAGGAGTAGTGATTTAGTTGTTTTATTTTGTTTTCCGCAAATCAAACCAACCCTAGCCTTTCGCTTCCATCCGACTTAAGGACTTCAATCTCAAGTCCTCCTCAATAGTCAACTCCACCTTACTGTGTTCCTTCCGAGATCGATACTCGGGGATTTACTCCTCGTTTTATATTACTTGAACGATCGGTACACTGCCGTGTCGTGCCGCAGTCTAGCCACCATCTATAGTGGTGTGTAGGATTTGCGCATCAAGTTTTTGGCGCCGTTGCCGGAGAACACAATCGTGTGAGTTTTCTGGAGAGGGAGAATCTGAGAGAGAAGCCCTTCCATTTGTTTATCGCATCTGTTATTTTATTTCTGTTCTCTTTATTCCATTTTCTTGTTTTATAGTAGGTTGCTTTAGTAAATTTTTGTTAGGTGTAGTATTTCGCACAATAGTGTTCTTCTTTTTGAATCGTTTTATCTTCACACTATGTGGGCACATCTCAATTTCCGTTGCCGTTGGTGTGGAGCTACCTCCCACTCTAGTGATGAATGCCCTACGGAGAATAGTAGGCATAATTCTTATAGCCCAGCATATGGAGCACCGACTTCGTCTGGTACTCCATATGGTGCGCGTAAGTCTTATGGCTACTTTGCTGAGCCTTTACCGTCGTACTTCTTTTCAGCTCCAGCTCCCACTGTGCCAAAGAAGCCCGCAAGGCAGTGCCGGTTTTGTCAGAGCACTGATCATGTCCTGAAGGACTGTGCCGAGTATCTTCGCCAATTGGACGAAGACGACGAGCCGGATATCCGGATCGTCCCAACTCCTAACTCTGGCGGCACACCTTCAACATCCGATTATGTGTCTTTGTCACCTTCGCATCTTGAAGGGTATGGCATGGACACGGTCACCGGATGTGCGGCTGATCTATGCACCGACATTGCTGAGCCTATTCACCATGTGCCTCCACCACTTCTTGTGGATTCGGTTCTTTCCCCTGTTGTGCGTGCTATAATCATCTCCGATGACATTGTTGATGATGTGTCGCAGGATGAGGTGGGTGATCTGAGTGTTGTGCCTATTCCTATGGAGGAGGACAACCTTCTAGGTGAAGAGGAGTTCTCCTCAGCACCGGTGGAGGAAGTCCAAATCCTAAGCCTGGCCACCGTTGATCCCGCCGAATCTTGTAGCATTGATGACAATCCTAACTTTATTTTACTTCCCCAACCTGATGGGAGTGAGGCCGGGATCACTCCCCCGATTGACGATTATTTATGTTTTTCGCCTTCTTTATTTCCTGATCCCCTTCCTTCATCTGAGTCTGTGCAGGTTGAATCTTCACAGGTACTTCAGGAGGACTTGGAGCTTTTTGCTCAAGTCAATGATGAGTGTATCCTCATATGTGAGGAGGTTGATCCTCCCTCCGTAGAGGAAGCTCCACTCATTTCCTTCTCCTCCTGCTGCCTCCCTGGAGATGATACCTTGCTGGGCAAGGATATTTTTGGTGAGTTGAGTGAGGATTCCTCCTCTTCTTATTTTTTATTCCCTCTACCTGTGACGAGCAGGTATTATTTATATTCGGGTAGAGGCGTGACTGTTCTGTTGCCGTATCGGTACCCGCTACCGACACGCATATTAGAACAGTTACCTGTGCACTTCTGTTTTCATAGACCCATTAGCTAGAACTGTTTTCAATTTGAATAAGTCGTGCTGGGAGGACAATAACCCCAGTAGTTATCTTACTTTTCCTGCATTTTTATTTCTTCTAATCATGTTTAGTTAGCTGTAGTTTATTTTAGTTTGTCTTTTTCTTTTGTTTTTGTGGAGCTCACCCCTGCAGGTACTCATTGCAAATTCTGAATGGCGGGTTTGCTTCAGATTTCCACGCACCTTCTGGTATGCTCACTTGCTGAGCATTGGGTAACTTCTTCCCTAGCTTTCGATTTTGATTTTCACTGTCATATCATTATGTTGTATTGTTTAGATTAAGTCTGGGGGAGAGCCGTTATATGTTACCCACTGCACGTGCACATCTCATTTGCATACTATAAGTATTTTAATTTCAGTTATTTAGTATTGTTCATCTTCACTGTACACCACTGCACCCACTTTAGCGCGCACTCGCTTGTTTGTATGCTTCCGTATATTCAATTCTTGGATGTGATGTAGGAAGTGCTGTATTAGCCAAAATAATTGCAAGATGGAGTGGAATGTTGACTCTTGTAGTGCTCTAGTTGAATACTCGTGTTTGCATAGGGATTTGAGTAGAATTAGTTTTTGTTTATGCTTCTAATTTATAATTTGTAGATTTGCGTAGATTTTAATTTATTTTACTCAAAATGGTGAATGTGGTTGAATCTTGCGGTAGCGTGGTATTGTGTGTAGCCGAATGTGAGGTTCGTGTTGCTCGAGTCGGGAGAAAGGATTACCTTTCTCGGGGGTTAAGAACTTGCCCCAAGCGACTCTCGAAGCATGGGTGCGAATGACTTGCAAGTTGAGCGTGACATAGGCCATCTATTTGGCAAGCTTGAGCTTTGTTCTACCACTCCTATACACTAACCATTGCTAGCCTATTTTGTGCCTACCCGATCTTTTGATTCAGCCCCACCATACTTCACCAAGGCCTAAAAGCTAATCCTATTATCGCAACCAAAAATTATGCTAAGAGCATTTATGAATTGTAATTTTTCAATGCGGTGCGGTGATGCGTAACTTCAGTGTTGATGTGAAAGTTTAAAAAAAAAATGTCTTTGTGCTGAGAATTGTGCTAATTAATTTGGGGATAAAAAGAAAAGAAAAAGAAAAAGAAAAAGAAAAAGAAAAAAAATATATATATATATATATTTATCCCTAGCGCTTTAATTGAAGCATATTTTGGTATTGATTGTTGTAGGCCGTGTGCACACCCGGTTTCAAAGTCATGTCTGGGGGTGTGTTACACGTGTATTATTGGGGCTGCTATGATTTAGCACTTTTGTGTGCTCATTTGGGTTGCGATTAGCCTTCACGTTTATCTTTGCATTCCAAACCGTAACCCAAGCCTCATGTATACCTAAAGTCCTATCGATTCGTCTTGTGAGTTCACTAGCGCCGCGGAGAGAGTGTGACCGGGCGAGCATATGGTTCTCGACGTTGATGGATTTCAACGGAGATAATTCCGAGTTCCGGTCTTGGGTAACATTCACCTGCGCGTCTAGCTTACTTTCGTACTACGCGAGACCACGAGATTCACCAACATTCCATTTTTGAGTAAAAATAAATTCCTTTTTATGCATTTACACTTTTATAAAGTAGCTAGCATATGTAAAAACTTCTTCTAATGAACTTCTATGCACACTAGTAGGAAACTTTGCATTCTATTCCATATTTACAATTTTTTTGGTTAGCTATGTTTTTCCTACTCCGCCGGATATGTTTGCTCGGGACGCGCAAACAGGTAAGTCTGGGGGTGTGATGAGTCCCATTTATTTACACATTTATGGACTCATCTGGGCCGGTATTTGAGTCAATGCACTACATTTTAGATCCATAATCACTCATATTTGTTCTCTACCTGTTATTCCAAGCTAAGTGCACTTTTAGGCCTGTTTCGATGTATTTTCTTGTTTATCTTACTCATGCTTTATGTTGCAATTCAATTTCTATATTTGAGAATGTGTGGAATGCCCATTTACGTGGCCTGACGATCTTTAATGTTGATACGGGGGTTGTGCGAGTGTTCCGGGGCGCAAAAACTGCACAGGAACACTGCGCACGACCACTGGACATAGTGCGCACGACCACTGGTCGTGCGCTAGTGATCGTGCATTAATTCCCACCTAAAAAGTGGCCTGTCTGGCTTAAAGCACGACCACTGGACATAGTGCGCACGACCACTGGTCGTGCGCCACTGATCGTGCGCATTGAAAACCTGCACCTGTCTATAAATAGCTGCTCCGCGAAAACAGCCGTAACTTCTTCGTTTCTAGGTCTTTTTGAGCGCTGTTTTTTGCGTTTTTTCGTTCTAAGCCTCCTCTATTCATCTAGGGACTTCAAGGAAGAGATTGGATCTTACTTTCATCATAAAGGAAGGTTTAAAGAGCATTTGGACATCGTCGGGTCGTGACACGAAGAAGACGGGCCATTGGGAGGAAGTGACAGCCCTCCTTTACCCCGGACGCAGTTGAGGACCGAGCTTGGACGCGGATTGACAACCCAGCGATTCCAACTGTGAATCCCAGCAAGGCTTCGGAGTCAGTCGAATCTCTTACTCTTTATTCTCTTGAAATGATGTTTGTATGCTAAACTCTCTATTTTTTGGATGAAGAGCTTGATAAATCCATATATGTAACTTTTATTTCATGTTTATGAAATTACTTTTGATTTATTCAAGTGTATGAGGTGCGCTATTGTCATTCATCTTCCATCCTCCATTACCCTCCATTCCATTCCGCTTAACTTCTCTTCCACTACGTGAGCCTACTCTTCCATTCGCCAAGCTAAGCGGTGCTAACGGCCCGTGTAATCCACTTCATTTCCGCTAGTGCGAACCACCTCATCCGCTTGCCTACTCGCCCATCCGCCTACCGAAGCAGTGCATCGCGGCCTGCATAGTTTCCATCCGCCCGGCGAAGCAGCGCATAGCGGCCTGCATAGGAGTAGTGATTTAGTTGTTTTATTTTGTTTTCCGCAAATCAAACCAACCCTAGCCTTTCGCATCCATCCGACTTAAGGACTTCAATATCAAGTCCTCCTCAATAGTCAACTCTACCTTACTGTGTTCCTTCCGAGATCGATACTCGGGGATTTACTCCTCGTTTTATATTACTTGAATGATCGGTACACTGCCGTGTCGTGCCGCAGTCTAGCCACCATCTATAGTGGTGTGTAGGATTTGCGCATCAAGTTATTTTCATTTAAACGCATCAAGTAGACTTGGTTTTTTTCTACTCTTAACAACAGTAAAAGAATTGCGGGTCGAGAACACCGCTTCGCAAGGTGAGATGGATGCGACGGCCGCGATGCCGTGCTTCGAGATGCGGATGGAGCGTGCTCAAGTGCGAGAAGGTGAGGGTTGCAAACACCTCTTCACAAACGCCGTTAGCTCCTGCTAACGCGGATCGAACACCTTGTGTGCGTGAGCGAGTGAGTGGAAACGAAGTGATTCACAAGCAAGCAATGATGAATTGCAAAGAGACATTCATTTCAAATAAACCAAACATCAAACTATTCAGGTTTACAAGATTCAACAATTACAACGAAGGAAAGAAGGAAGAAATAACCGATGGGTGAAGACTAGCGGCCGTTCACGGCCGGAATGGTAGGTTGTCGGGCTACCTCCGGACTCGGGCGGACAATGCTTCCGGCGTAGAGAAACTGTCACGATTTCTCTACGTAGTTCCGTCGTCTTCTTCCTCAGATTTATTCTTCTTCTCGCCGGACTGGAATGGAAAACAGTTGCTTGAGGGCTTGCGGATGGTGGAGAACGCTCCCGGACAATGGAGAAAAGCTTGGAATGGTTGGAGAAGACTTCCCCTTGCGTAGGAGATGAAGTGGAGATGTCCAAGAAGGGTAGTCGGCGGCGTACGGACTGGAAAATCCGCTCCCGGCGGCTCGATCCCGACCTAAAAGCGGAACAGGCTTATATATAGGCGCTGAAATGAATACTGCGCACGGTCATTGGCGCACGACCAGTGGTCGTGCGCACTGGAATTCTGTGATCGTGCGCGCTGCCTGGGCGGAGCCCTGCGAGGAAAGAAAATTATAAAATACATGTTCGCACGACCAGTGGCGCACGACCAGTGGCGCACGACCAGTGGTCGTGCGCACTATCGTAAGTGGTCGTGCGATAAGCCAAACAGAACTCATAAAAAGGGCGTTAAGTGCGCACGACCAGTGGTCGTGCGCAATAGAACCAGTGATCGTGCGCAGTGTTCCTGTACAGAATTGTACCGGGAACACCTGCACGACACCTGTTCCAGCATACAACACCGGTCTAGCCACTGAAAGTGGAACTTAACAGCACATGAAAACTAATAACGAAGTTAAGCACGAAATCACACCAAAACGGGCCAAACGTGCACCTAGCATAGAATGATCAATATGAACTATAACAGGGCTAAAGTGCGGTGAAATGACTAAATAAACGGCCCAGATGAGTCCATAAAAGTGTATATGATCAGGACTCATCACACCCCCAGACTTACCTGTTTGCGCGTCCCGAGCAAACGAATCCAGTGGAGTGTGAAAACGGTAGTTAACATAGAAAATTACACAGATGAGTACGGTGCGAAGTAACATACGCATGCGAGTAGAAATTCTAGCAACAAGAAATTCTAACTATGCTAACTAGTTTACGAAAGTATTAAAGCGTAACTAGAGATTTATCAAAACTCAGTTGGTGAATGATGAAGAATTCGAACGATCATGCCCGGTGTGAAAGTAACAAGACGCTAAGGCGGGTGTTGCACAAGGTCGGGGTTTAGGAATAACTCTGCTGAAATCCATCAACGTCGTGAACCATACGCTCGCCCGGTCACACTCTCTCCACGGCGTTAGCAAACTCATAAGTCAAATCAATAGGGCTTTTAGGAGTATAATGGGGCTTAGGCTGCGGTATGATATTCAAATTTAAACACGATGGCTACGCAACCCAAGTGAGCTAACGGAACGCTGCACCACACAGAACCAAAAACAACGCTCGTGTGACACACCCCCAGACTTATCATGAAAACTAGGTGTGCACACAGCCTACTTCACAATCAACAACAAATTTTCTATTTAGCTCGGGAGGATTTCTTTGCAATATACTTTTTCCATATTTTTTTCTTCTTTTTTACAAAATACTTTTCTTCTTTTACTTATCCTCCAGTTGGTACAATTTCAGCGAAATGGTGTTAATTTCCCCTTCTCATCACAACGATTACATACATCACACCAAATGTAGAAAATGAGTGCAGATAACATCAATTTGGTTGCGACAGTGGGATAAGCTTCGGGCTTTGGTGGATGAGGAGGAGCTGATCAAAGGAGTGGTAGGCACAAATTTGGCATGCAAAGGTGAGCGAAAAGGACAGGGAATGACAAGGCTCAAACTAGCCAAAATGTGGCCTACATCACGTTTAACTCGACGAATCGCTCTCGCCCATGCTTCGAGAGTCGCGTGGGGCAAGTTCTTAGCCCACGAGAAAGGTAAACCTTCCTCCCGACTCGAGCAACACACGACTAGTGCTCGTTCACACACAACACCGGGTTATCATCAATTTCGTTCACATTCACCATTAGAGTATAATAAATCTAAAACTACGCAAAAAAAAAAATACTAATCATAAATTAAATGCATAGATATAATCTAGTTTTACTCGAATTCTATTGTAGCATGCGGATGCGACTAGAACACTGCTCGAGTCAACATCGCACTCTAAATAGTAATTCCTAAGCTAACATCCTATTTCACATTCCTAACCAAAATAGTTCATTCGGAAACAAAACAAATAGATAAGCGCACTCATGTGGGTGAAGTGGTGCGAGAAGCATGAAAATGATAATGATGAAAATAAATAATACACAAACTTCTAATATGCAGTGCAACTCGTGCAAAGTGGATGACAACATACTCTCCCTCAGACTTAGTCTAAACAATACATCACAGAAATTGGAAGCTAAGGAAGGGAAGAAGTGTTACTCAATGCTCAGAATTGAGCATACCAGACGATTGGCGTTCAAGATCAAGCGCAGTCCGCAGCGTCCGCACCAAAGAACACAAGACACCTGCAAGCACAAAACTAAAAACAGCAAAAAGCAAATATAAAAACTGAACTAAGCATGTTAGAAAAGAAATAAAATCAGGAAATCTGGGTTGTCTCCCAGTAGCGCTTTTATTTAATGTCCTTAAGCTGGACCAAATACCGGTATTAACATTGTTTATATAGTGCAGGAATTACATAAAAGTAGTTCACAAGCAGTTTCACAAACTCAGATCACACAAATCAGCTATAAGCGCTCTTATGGTGCGCGTCTCCCGTAGCGCGTAGGCGGGAGGTGAGGGCTTTAGGGCCAACACTGGTGTCACCCAGTGTTCCCCTAACCTCCGCCCTCTTGCCACAAAGAGCGGCAGCGCGAGCGTCGTGCAGAAGTTTCTCCTGTTTAAGTTTCATGACAGTCGGGGACTGCCACCGTTGAAAGTTTTCAGATTTTTCCGCCTTGGTGGCGGGTGGCGTCACTTCCGGCATCGCGGTGACTACCGGATCGGCCCAGGAGATGGAGCGCTTAAATTGTTTATTACAGGAATCAAAACAAGAAGATAATGGGACATTGTCCCGAACTAAATTCAAGTCAACGTTTTTCGAAATGCAGTCTTCTTCCGTCTCGGAACCAAATTCTCTCCGAAAATCAACTTCTTCTTCCTCACTAGACAGGTGCTCCTCCTTTTCTCCTTCAATTGATTCTTTAACTTCTTCATGTCCTGCACAGCTCAAAGCTTCATCAAAAATAAAAAGAGGGGGAGGAGTGGATGTTTCAGTTGTAGCTTCGGGGCAAGTGGGCTGCGGCACCTTATTGGGTAGGAAGACACACCCCGTAACGAAATCAAGGGTGGCACCGCTCTCTTTCAAGAACGACATACCCAAGATAGGGATAGAGTGTTTTTCCTGAGGGCCCAACACCTGAAAATCAGCAACCACAATCGTCCCCTCAACTAACACCACTACATTTTTCACTTCCCCCTCAGATTGTATAACAGTCCCATTAGCAAGCATAAGGGATTTCCTTTCCTCCGTGTTCATCTCAAGTTGTAGTTTAGCAACATCTTGCAATGCAATGACGTTGCGGGAGGAACCGGAATCGCATAGAGCTTTCGTTTCAATATTGTTGATGGAACAGGAAATCACCAACTCACTTGGATCAGCCTCTACCACATCACCAAGACTCTTCCCCTGATCTATTGGGTTCTTTTCTGTGTTGCTAGAAAGGGTCCCCTGCGACCGCTCGGTTAGCACTTGGGCCAATTGGCCCAGCTGCGTTTCCAAGTTCCGCATGGATGCGGTTTGGTTCACCATATTCGAGGTAGCCACTTGCATGAATTTCTCCATCATCTCCTCCAGATTACTCCTTTTTTGGGCAGGGGGGCTTGGTTATAATCCGGGTGTGGTGGCCTCGGTTGGCTCCCAGAGGCGTAAGCATTGTTTTGATGCTGCCCCGATGCCCATCGTTGGCCAGGCGTGTTTGGGTTCCACGAGAAGTTCGGGTGACTTCTCGCTCCCGGATTATAAGCATTATTAAAAGGCGCCCCCTTAGGCTGATTTCCTACATAATTAACAGATTCATTCAAGGTTAAGTGCGCGAAGTCACCTGCTACATTGTTCCCTGAACATTCATACGCGTGGTGGCCTCCGCCTCCACATCCTTCGCAAGTAATGACAGCAGCAGGCGCGGGAGTAGGAGGAAGTGATTCAACCATAAAGAGACCACGACCGCTTCTTGGAGCATTTCTCCCTGCAGTCCAGAATGTACTGTGGGAGGCGGTGTCGCGCAGAATCCGAAGGGCCTCCTCTGGAGTGTGGTTCATTAAAGTACCACCTGCCGCAGCATCGATCATTACTCTGTAGTTGGGCTCGATCGCAAAGTAAAATGTTTCGACCACATTCCATGGTTGAAGCTCGTGGTTCGGACAACGGCGGAGAAGATCGCTAAGGCGCTCCCACGCCTCAGCAAGGGTCTCCTGGTCAAGTTGGCGAAAGGTGACGATCTCCCGCCGCAAGCTCACGATCTTATCCACAGGGTGGAATTTAGCAAGGAACTTGGATGCGAGGGCATCCCAAGTCGCAGCAGTCCCGGGCGGAATGGAGTGGAGCCACACCTTGGCTTTGTCGCGGAGTGAGAGGGGAAACAGTCTAAGCTTGACCATGTCGTCAGTAATCCCTGCGTAGCAGAAGGTTCCACAAATATCAGAAAACTCCGCCAGATGCAGATGCGGATCTTCGCTGGCCAACCCAGAGAACTGAGCGTTGTTCTGGATGATGTTCAAGATCGCAGGTTTGATCTCGAACTGATTGTTCATAATATTGGGCCCAAACCCAGGATACACACTCCCAGCAGTTGGAGTGGTGTAGTCTTTCATCGTGCGGGGTCGAGGCCTAACCGCCTCCTGCTCATCTCCAGGCTGGTGTTGCCCCTCGTTGGGCACTCTCGCATCAACATCATTTGGGTCTACCTGATCACCCATTGCCGCTTGTACGACAGCAGCGCGCCTCGCGTGCGAGCGGTCCGTTTGACTTCCGGATCAAAGGGTACGAGTTCCCCTGCGGCTTGTCTATGCATGCACGATCACAAACAAAAAGAAAAACAAAGAAAGTCAAAAACAACTGCTCGTATAACGAGAGTCACAACACAAGATGATACACGCCTGCATTCCCCGACAACGGCGCCAAAAACTTGATGGCGCAAATCTCACACACTGCTATAGGCGGTAGCTCGACTGCGACACGAAACGGCAGTGAACCGATCGTTCAAGTAATATAAAACGAGGAGTAATCCCCGAGTATCGAATCTCAAAGGAACACAGTAAGGTGGAGTTAGATGTCGAGGAAGGACTTGAGATCGAAGTCCAGCGATAGGTGGAGTGCGGACGAAAGGGATTTGGTTTGTGGAAATAAAATAAAAGCTATCAACTACTCCTATGCAATGCCGCTATGCAATGCTTCGCTTGGCGGAATGGAGACTAGGCAGGCCTTGAGCGCGCTGCGTCGCAAGGGCGGATGGACGAGTAGGCTAACTGTAACACCCTGCCAGTACGAATAGTATAACAGTAGGTCCGGCCGGGACCCCACGCCATACAAGCCACACTAGCTAGGAGTTAAAAGGTGATAACCAGGAAGGTAACAACTAAATGAGAGTACAAAACGTAAGCGGAAGCATTAATTAAAACATTCAAAAAGAACTATCCACTATCATAGGAATGTAACCAGAATAAGAGTTACGGCCTTAAGGCCTTACATTCATCCAATGCACAAAACTCCATAAGCATACATCGGCACGCAGGCCGGCCATACATGAAAAAGCTAAAAAGGGAGGCTGGCCTTCAAGGGCCAACACAGCAAAAGGGGTCACCGCCCGCTATTTCTCGCTAGGCTCACCTGCACCTGCATAAGACATTCCACCAAGCGGTGGCAAACGAGGCAACGGTCAGCACAGCTGACCAAATTATAACGACCCCACCCCTTTCCCGGGGTGGCGGAGATTCTACCCTGCAAGTAAGCCATACTAGCACAAGTAATAATCTAAAGAAAGTGCAAATACACAAGGTGAGGTTTCAAGCACAATCAATCTTCTAGGTTGAGTATCAAAAGAAAGGAACCTAGGTATGCACATGATGTTGGTTGGGTTCACCCGAAGGTTTCCCACAACCGCCTAAGCAATCGCATGAGGCTAAACATAACATCAAATTCACAACACTCCACCCTAAGGGTCACAACCTTAGGTGGGAAACAAGAGCTTTTGGTCGGTCTAGGTATGACACCTTCCACGACCTCTCCCATGATCACACGGCTTTCATGAGGAAGGGACCTCTCGCCGATCTGCATGGAAACGGGTTCGGTTCAGCTTTGCCCGTGCTCTAATCGTCGCGATCTATCGCACGACGCGGGTACGGCTTCACCTCGGCCCGTAAGGGTTTAGCACTGTCAAGTGCTACACTAAAAAATATACGCTACGCACCTAACCCATTCACAAGGATCTAGGCTTCGCGAATTCACAACAAGGGAGGTACATACGCTCCGCATCAATTTCGTGGTGAAGGTTTGCCTTCATCTAAACCTCAAAGCATGGGGCTTTCGTTAGGATCTTCACAAGACGCCTACTCTTAACTCCCGCAATACTATAGGTGAGTTCACGGAGTCATTCTCCGGCACGCATTCTAGGCCTAACCTAAATGCAACGTCGCAAATCAAGCATCACCAATTCGGGCTCACGGCCACGAATAGGCTTCACACACAATGCCTAAATCCGCACAACTACCGGATTTTCTACATGCAATATGCCGGGGACGGACACAATCTACCCGGAGTCCCGAAGGACTTGAGGAAATCCTACACTTCACCCATTTGGTGAAAGGGACTCCTCACGCAAGCATAGAGAAATGAAGGAGAGGACAAAAGACAAGTCCAAACAATGGGAGAAGAAATCGTTACCCTAGACGTGTTCTTCTTCGCCATGGATCCGAGATTCTACGCGGAGGGAAAGAACCGCACCGGGCTGCACTCTCCGGATCTGGAAACGGCTCGCGAAACGGAGCTCCGGAGCTCCGTCAATGGCGAAATCTCCTCTTCTTCTTCCTTGCCCCCTTCTCCTTCCTCTAGCCTAGGAGAGAGAAACACTATGAAATAATGAGGGTTTAATCCCTCTCCAAAGCCCTAAGACCCCCCAGCAATAAATCCCAGCCGTTGGATCGAATTCCAATAAATTTGATCGGTCGGATCCTCTTCTCTGCTCAAAATCGCGGAACAGAATAAACAGGGCGCACGATCACAGGCGCACGGTCAGTGGTCGTGCGCGACGAGGGCAATGGTCGTGCGCACTATCCGGGACAGAACTCTGAATTCTTGCGAATAAGCGCACGATCGCTGGCGCACGATCACTGGTCGTGCGCGAAGAGGGAAATGGTCGTGCGCACTGTCCGAGACAGAACTCGATTCTCTTCGGAATTAACGCACGATCGCTGGCGCACGATCACTGATCGTGCGCGATGAGGCCACTGATCGTGCGCTAAGAGCAGACAGGGAAAATTCTAGCCTGCTTCACGTGCCGCACTACCACTCCGCCTACTTCGCGGAACTACCAGATTTGGGGTGTTACACTAACGGATCGAACTATGCAGGCCTTGAGCGCGCTGCTTCGTTAGGCGGGATGGAATACACGGGCCGTTATGCCACGCTTCGGTAGGCGGATGGGCGAGTAGGCTAACGGAATGAGGGTTGCCGACACCTCTTCGACAAGCACGCCACTAGCAATTGCTAGTGCGGCACCGGGCACGGTGGTGGAGTGGAAAATGGATGGGGGCGCACCTCATTAACACATATGAACTAAATAATTCCATAAACATGAAATAAACAATAATACACATAGTTCATAGCATTCATCATCTAAATATAGAGATTACAAACAACTACAACCATACAAGTAGAAGAAAATGGCAAGAGATACGACCGAATCCGGAGTCTCGTTGTAGATTCACGGTAGGAATCGTTGGGTTGTCAATCCACGTCCTAGCTCGGTCCAAACTGCGTCCGGGGTAGAGGAGGGCTGTCACACCTCCCAATGGACCCGTCTTCTCCAGCGCTTTACCATCCGGCCACGTCTAATGCGAAGAACTCCTTGCTTGGCGATGAAGATGCGTGGAGAATCTCTTCCTTGAAGCCCTTGGATGATGGAGGAGGCCTAGAGGGCGAAAAACCTGCGGAAGGGGCGAAAACGGCGGAGCTGGGAGGAAAAACGGCGAGGATCCCGACCTAATTCGCGAGCAGGGCAATTTATAGGCGCTGGAATAAACAGTGCGCACGATCATTGGCGCACGACCAGTGGTCGTGCGCACTATCATCCTGTGATCGTGCGCCTGCCTGGACGGAGCCTGCAAGGGGAAAAGATTATAAAATACAATGTTCGCACGACCAGTGGCGCACGACCAGTGGTCGTGCGCACTATCGTAAATGGTCGTGCGATAAGGGGAGACAGAACTCAATTTTCAGGGGTTAAGTGCACACGATCAGTGGCGCATGACCAGTGGTCGTGCGCAATAAAACCAGTGATCGTGCGCAGTGTTCCTGTATAGATTTGTACCTGGAACACCTGCACGACTCCTGCTCCAGCATACAACACTAATCAAACCACTGAAAGTGACACTTAACCATGCATGAAAACTAATAATGAAGATAAACAAGGAATAACACCAAAACGGGCCTAGAGGTGCACGTAGCATGGAACAACAAATATGAGCGAAAACATGCCTAAAGTGTAGTGCATAGACTAGAAAATCGGCCCAGATGAGTCCATAAATGTGTATATATTTGGGACTCATCAATCTCCCCCTTCTGAACCTTACAGGCAAGTGAGGTTAAGAATGTTCTGGTAACTCTGGAGGAAGAAATTACTGCCCTTATTAACTGAATAGATTCTTGTGACTCTTTTATCTCTTTCTCTATTTGGGAATATTTCTTATTAAACTTTCTGGCTTGTGCCAGTAATAGATCAGCAAATGTCCCAGTGGCCAGTCCCACTGCCATAGAGATTTCCTGGTCCATGTCAAAAGAGTGGATAGGATGAGATGTAGAGGGTGTATCAACAGGAGGTGTTGAACTGATAACTAGAGGGATTTCTGTTCAGAAAGTAGTGTGGTCCGTGAGGTTTTGGTTGATAGAAGATTATGGTTGTTGTTGAGGAGAGGTCTTTGCTGGGAATTCTGTTGTTGTGTCTTGTGGTACTATTGCAGGATCCTTAGCTGGAGTATCACTTCGGAGATCTGGTAAGATTGTCTCATGATCTTGAGGAGGTGGAGATGGAGGAGGAGAGTGTGCAGCTTGACCATGCTTTAGAATTTGCCTGGTCCATTTAGAAAAAATTCCTATGTTGATCCTTTTTCCTGGAGGAATGAGCACTCCTTTTGACTCGCATACCATTGGGTAATGGTGAAATAGAACTTGACTCATTATCCTCATATATGCATTCTCCTTGTGTGCATATTTATCACCTATGAGCTTCAGGAGGCACCTCCCCCAGTGAATTCTCTTGTTGAGGACTAAAACTCCCATTATTTGCAATTGTTGTTTAGGAATAACATCATGTGCAGAGATCTTGCATAACAAGACCTTTCTTATAATATCAGCCAAGAATTTGTATTCCTCCCACACATCATTCTTTTTCAGGTTGATTGCCTTCTCTTTACTGAACTTCATGATTAGTAGTGCAGTGTTGATCTTTGTTGCGTCGAATACTACTCGAATTACCAATCTCAGACGGCTCTTGAAGCTTGCGTCGAGCAGAACTCAACGGTGCGTCAAATTCTATTCGCGCAACTTTGAATCTTCAGATGCATTTCTGTAAGAATTTTTTGTTGTTTTTCTAAGCAATAGTTTTTATGGAAAATAGTATTTATAAGATTATATTTATGAATTAGAAAGCATCAAAGGGTTTTAGAGAAGTGATCACCCCCTTTGATTATTTGTAGTTTCTCATAGAAGATTTAGTTCTCCATTCCCCTTCATTACCTCTGAGGGAGGAGACTGAGATTTTCCTGCACATGTAACTCAAACATTAGAAGGTACTCAGGTTACCTTGGGCCCTTTGCTTTTACCAATATAATGTGAAATGAAAGAATAAGTGGGTCTTTCATGGTATCCTTTTGGATGACAGAAAATAGGTCTATTAGACCAATATTTATTATCTTGATATCTGAAATTTGCATAAAATGTATTTTGATATAGTAGGTCTGTAGAATGTCTACTGATTTTCCTTTTAGTCTTACCTTTTTATTGAAATTCATTGGTTTCTCTGAATTATTTTTCCCTAGATTTCTCTTCCAGTATTATGATTTACTTTATTAAACACAGTGAGTTTTTCAGGGTGATTATTGTCTATTGCTTTAATTACTAGTCTGGTCTCAGCTATTTGAAAGTCACTAGGTCTAACAAATGTAACTAGATTTCTCCAGTCAAGTCTGCTAGGGACTTCTGTGCTGGTGAATGGATCTGTTCCTAATCCAAGGTGCTTAAATCTCATAGAGAGATTTTGTGTAATATCCTTGAGCGTTTGACTCTTCCCATTGAGTGAGTCTTCAAAGGCTTTTGCGTTTGTGAGCTCCTCTTTTAGCTTTGAGTTTTCATTGGTTAGATTTAGTTATTACTATTTCCATTTTATAAATTTGATTTCTCAAATCATAATTTACAGAATACAAATCATCTTTCTTAAAGTCTTCTAATTCTTCCCTAACTGTTTCTATTTCTTTTTGAACCTTAAGATTATCATTACAAAATTCCTTAAATCAACTCTTAAATTCTTCTGATTAAAATTCTTTTGGAAAAAAAATCAAAGTTATCAAAGAGTGATACCTGATCTTCTTTAGTGGAATCTACCAAGGCAATTAGACAGGCTACTTCAGCAGCAGCTTCCTCATCACTTTCAAATGAAGAGGAACTTGACTCAGTTTTTGTGTCACTCCAAGTTTCAGCAATGAAGTATTTTCCCTTGTTCTTATCCTTCTTCCTGAAGGTTTTCATCTTGAGCTTGTTTTTGCTGCTGCTTATGTCCTTTTGTTCTTCTGGACAGTCAGGTGCAATGTGATATGGCTTTCGGCAGGCAAAACATATAATTTCCTGCTTTGGAGTTTTGTCAAACCTGGGTTTGCTTGTACTTCTCTCCTTTCTTCTGGAGTCTTCTATTTTGACCCATTTACTGAATCTTCCGGCCAATAGATTGAAAGTGATGTGGAAGGTTCTTCTTCAGCAGCCTTCAATGCAATTGTCCTTTCCTTAGGGGTTGAGACCTTTTCTTTGGCTTCAGTCTCAGCCTTGCTCTTCAATAGGAGACCATAGGACTTGAGCTTTCCAAGTAGAGCATCAGTAGATATTTTCTTATGACATCTGGACTCTCTTATAGCCTAGATCCTTGAGTCACATATTCTTGGGAAGCACATGAGGAGCTAATCATTAACTTCCGTCAGAGAAATTTCCTTGTCCAGTCCTTTCAGCTCATTTATAATGGTGCTGAATCTCTCATGCATCTCAGCCACACTTTCTTCAACCTTCTTATGAAAGTTCTCATATTGGGATATGAGAAGGGACTTTTTGTCCTTTCTTTCATCAGAATTTCCCTCAACCAATTTGGAAAGGGCTTCCCAGATTTCTTTGGCTGAGTTGCAGTCAGCTACCTTCTGGAAAATGTCATCAGACAATGTAGAGACCAGAAGAATGTTCATGGCCTTGACATCACATCCCTTTTGCTTCTTTTTAGCATCTGTCCATTCAGATCTACGCACAGTTTGTTGTGTCACAGGGCCACTGGCATCTTTTTTGACTGATGCTGGTGGACCTGAATTAATGACATCAAAGATTTTTTCATCAATAGAGTTCGTATATAAGTTTTTCTGGCTTTCCATAGTATAAACTTGTTTAGGTTACGCACTGGTGGTCTGGTCGATGCATAGTCCTTAAAACCCATTTTTCTAAAAATAATTTTAAAATATAAATTTTAGAGTGAGAGAATCTTTTGATCAAGGTGTTAACCTCTTTATGATCAACCTCCCTCGGATACCAATTGAAAGTGCACAATGATACCTCTGAGTATTCTCTAGAAGGGGGTGGATAGAGGTTAAAACTTTTCTTTAAATATAATGCACACAGAATAAAAATATTTCTAATTCTTATGCATTCAGCTGATCAATCCAGAATAAAATAAACACAGATTGTAGAAATAAAATAAGTGGACAACATAGAAAATTCACAGCACAAAGACAAGAGCTATAGTGGTTCCCCAAAACTTATGGGTACTTCCACTCTTCTACCACCTTGGTACAAATACACTAATCAGTGTCTGTGTCTTTTGATAAGGAGACTCTTAGAAACACTGAGTCTTTTGGAAAGGAGACTCTTAGAACCAAGAACTGAGTCTTTTGATAAGGAGACTCTAAGAATCAATTATTGAGTCTTTTGACAAGGAGACTCTGGGAACACTTAAGATCTTTTGGTAAGGAGATATTGAACCAACTGAATCCTTTGTAGAGGGATTCTTAGGACTCTTTTCTTAGTTACAAAAGAAGAAGAAATGAAGAGAGTTCTTCTGATTGAATCCTCCTTCATCAATCACTAAGGATTCAAGACACTTAGTGTTTGTTGATGGATCTCTATTTTAGTAAATGATTCCTTGCTAAGAAAGAGAGTTGCAAGGACTGTGAAAGTATCTAGTTGCTACCTAAATCACCTAGAGGGGGTGAATAGGTGAGTTATGTGGCTTTTTATGCGGAATTAAAATCTATAAAGAAAGTCGCATAGAAAATAAAGCACACACATAAACACAAGGATTTTATAGTGGTTCCCCGATGTGGGTACTCCACTTTCCGGCCTCAGCTATCTAGTACGCCCGGCTAGACAAGGCTACTTCACTAATCTCAGATTATGAATAATCTTACAACTCGGAGTACAACTCCTAAAAGCTCGAAGAACAACCTCTCTTACAAACTCGGAGAACAAACTCTCCTACAAATTCGATCCTCTTAACTAGGATCTACAAGGACTCGGAAGACAAAACTTCCTACAAGAATATGTAAAAAGATATTACAAGAACATTGGATTGAAAATCCAATCTCTAAGAATCTCAAGGAGATTCTACTTCTTCAGATATGAAATAATAGGTCTTCTTCTTCCTTGAAATAGAAGAAATCCTGAACACGAACGGGGAAGAAGAAATCCTTTGTCTTGAAAGCTTTTATCTGAATACTTATCGACACAACAAGATTTAGAGAATACTTAAATCAATCTGAGCACTGAGATCTTGTTGAATCGAGACTTGCAGAAGAATCGAGCACAGAACTTGTCGGCGGCAAGAGATCATCTCTACGAGAACGAGGGAGATGGCCCACGGAAATCTCGATGTCTTTCTTTCAAAATTGCACGATTAGGGTTAATAGAAATGTCCTTTAGGTATTTATTACACTCCTTCAAATGGCTATCAACGACTCTTAAAGAAAGAGATCCACGTGGACTGTACATGGCCAAAAAACTCTAAAAGGAAAAACGCGTCAAATAGAAGAAAACACGTGATGAGTACTTTTTGTACTCATCTTTTAGTATAAGTTTAATATATTTTTAATATGAAATTATATAGTTTTTATGCTTTTCTTATTTAATTTATTATCTTTTCAATTTTATTAACTAACTTGAGCTTTTTCTGTGTATTTCAGGTTTTTTTGAACGCATTGGACCAAAACTTCAAGTACACGCCCAAGGTCACGGGCGTGTAACCTGCGCGGTGTTCCAAACCTGTTTCCGCCACCATAGGGGCGTTCCATGAAGAATTCGCCAAGTACACGCCCCAGGTCACGGGCGTGACCAAGGGCGTGCCCAAATGTCACAGCCCCGAACCGCTGAGACGAATCGAAACCGCTGAGTTGAATCAAAAGTACTGCGTTCGACGAAAGTGCTGCGTTCGACGAATGACGCCTGGCTGCTGCGTTCGACAAAAGTGCTGCATTCGACGAACGGCGCCTGGTTGTTGCATTCGACGAAAGTGCTGCGTTCGATGAATGACGCCTGGCTGCTGCGTTCGATGAACGGCGCCTGGCTGCTGCGTTCGACGAAAATTCAGGAGATCAACGAACAGGCGAGAGTCGGCGAATGTTCAACATTGCTCTTTCCCGCCGAAGATTCCCGCCAGAAGCCAGATTTTAAGATTACACGCCCCAGGTCACGCCCGTGACCTAGGGCGTAACACGGCTGAAACGCTCGTATTTACTCCAGAAGGCGCCCTCTCCGATGCTGCTTCGTCACGCCTCTTACACGCCCTTGGTCACGGGGGTGACCAAGGGCGTGTATCCCAAAATTTTTAGCTATAAAAAGGCAGCTCCTCCAGATGATCAGGAACTTTGTATTGGAGTCCAAGCCTCCATTTTCTTGCTTAATTCCATGTTTTAAGAATTCTAGCTTACTTTTTCTTGCACTTGTAATTTCTCTTTCAATAGTTGTAATTCCTTTTCTTTAATTAATAAATTTTGTTGTTTTTATTTATCCATCCTTCTATTTTGTCCACCTCTCTTTTCATTAGTTATAAAATTCTAGTTGAGTTACTTTTCTTATTGCAACCAAATCAAAATACTTTTTAATAGAACAATAGAGATCGTCTTGAGTAAGAGTAATCAACACTCCCGGATTTTTATACGACCTTGGTTTTTATACAGCCTATACTACATCCAACACGGTACACTTGTCGTTGTCGTTTGCAAGCATAGTTTTGCTCATCAAGTTTTTGACGCCGTTGCAGGGGATCTGAGTTGATATTTCGAAAGAGAATAACTATTGGCTTTATCGTCTCCTTTCTTCTCTTATTTTTCTTATTTATTTTTCATTTCTACTAGGTGCAACTAAATTCCTGGAAAGGACGCTTTGGGCTTGAATTCCCATCACAGCCTCTAGTACCTTGCGATCCCTTCACCGGGTTGACCTTGGCAAGTCCAGGACTAATCTTAAATCACCTCATAAAAAAAAATTATATATTAAATATATTTATCTAAAATTTTACTTTTTTTCGCCTCTCTTTCTCTTTTCTTTTCTTTTTGGTTTATGACCCGACACAAATCTCCAGCTAATTTTGAATTTGGTTTTGATCCGGAAATCGAGCGCACCTTGCGGCGACGTCTCCGATTTAGTGATCTACCAATAATTCGCGAAGAGTCAATCAGAGAGACTAACAAAGGTGTAATGGACAACTCCGACCATAATGAAGCCCCGCTACGGACCATGTCCTATTATGCGAGGCCAAATTGGGAGCGTACACAATCTAGTATTATTCGCCCGGTAGTGGCGAATAATAATTTTGAAATTAAAATGAGCATCATTCAGATGGTACAACAAACCGTCGTTTTCGATGGTTTACCGGATGAAGATCCTAATTTACATTTACTTAGTTTTGTCAAAATTTGCGAAACATTTAAAATAAATGGCGTCATCGATGATGCCATCCGTTTACGCTTATTTCCTTTTTCTTTTCGTACTAAGGCCAAGCAATGGTTGGGCTCTCTTCCTAGAGGTTCCATCACTTCGTGGGCCGAGATGACGGAGAAATTCTTAACGAAATATTTTCCTCTGGCAAAGTCTGCGAAATTACGTGCGGACATTATCTCGTTCATGCAAATAGAATCGGAGTCTCTCTACGACACATGGGAGCGGTTCAAGGAACTTTTGCGGAGATGTCCTCACCATGCCCTTCCCGTATGGCAACAAGTTTAGACTTTCTAAAATGGTTTGAATCTCCAAATGAGGCAGATGATTGATGCAACCGCGGGGGGGGGGGGGGGGGGGGGGGACCCTTAATAACAAAACCCCCGAAGGTGCTCAAGAGTTTTTTGAGGAGATGGTTATGAATGCCTATCAGTGGAATGCGCCACGGTCGCGCCCTAATAAGCCGACCG
Source organism: Dactylorhiza incarnata (assembly GCA_033032865.1). NCBI lineage: Eukaryota > Viridiplantae > Streptophyta > Magnoliopsida > Asparagales > Orchidaceae > Dactylorhiza > Dactylorhiza incarnata. The sequence goes on from JAWHQI010000005.1 coordinate 19,200,697, forward strand.
GACTTTTTGAAGTCGAGGCCACCCCTAACTTAGCGCATCAAGTAGAAATGCTCACAAAACATTATGTGGCGGAGATGACTGCTTCCTCCGTCACAAATTGGGCTAATAATAATAATTTTAATAATTTGAATAATAATTTCATTCATGAGCAAGTTGATTATATGGGGAACTCTTATCGTCCTCCTTATAACTCGAATAATAATCTTCCGTTTAACAATAGTTATAATCCGGGTTTAAGGAATCACCCAAACTTTTCATGGAGCAACCCTAATAACGCTCAACGACCACCACAGGTGAATCCTCCCGGATTCGCTCCTCCACCAGCACAACCCAAGCCCTCTCCGCGTGAAGAGGTCTTCACTAAGTACATTGCCTCCAATGAGACTAATATCCGAAATCTTACCGGATCGGTCAAAAATTTGGAAAATCAATTTGGACAGCTCGCCAAAATGTTCTCCGAACGACAGCAAGGAGCACTTCCGGGCAACACTGAGCCCAATCTGTGGGAGAGCGCCAACGCAATCACCCTCCACAGCGGAAAGGAGGTAACTTCTTCAAATTTGGTCGAGCCCGAGGTAAACATTTCATCTTCTCCCCCGCAAGTTCTTTCTTCACCTACTTTACCGTCTGCTACTTTAGCTCCGCGCATTATTAAAAATCCTTCTATTCCTTATCCTTCGAAATTTAAAGATGAGCGCAATGAGGAGCAATATAAAAAATTTATTGAAATTTTGAAACAAATCCAAATAAATGTACCATTATGCGAAGCAATTGCTCAAATGCCAAAGTACGCTAAATATCTAAAAGAGCTACTTTCAAATAAAATAAAACTTAAAAAAATTTCGCGTATTTCTTTAAACGCAGAATGTTCGGCGGCTTTATTAAATAAATTACCACAAAAATTAAACGACCAGGGACGGCTCTCCATCCCGTGTATGTTTGCTAATTTATCAATCAAGCACGCCTTGGCCGATCTAGGCGCTAGCATAAATTTAATGCCTTTTGCGTTATTTAAAAAGCTTGGTTTGGGCAACCCAAGCCCAACTAACATAAGCATCCAACTAGCGGATCGGTCAGTTAAATACCAAATAGGGGTCATTGATGATGTGCTAGTGAAGGTTGATAAGTTTATCTTCCCGGTAGACTTTGTCATCCTCGATATTGAAGAAGATGTCGAAGTACCCCTAATATTTGGCCGACCTTTCCTAGCCACCGCTCGAGCTATAATAGATGTAAGTAACGGAAAACTTCTCTTACGAGTTGGAGAGGAAGAAGTTATTTTCAATGTCAACTAATCAATGAGAAATGCACTTACTAACGACGATTCTTGTTTTATTTTAGAATCAAATTTTGAAGAAGAATTATTAACTTTTGCGGAAGTAATTTCCCCTCTTTATGAAATTCCGGAGTTACAAACTTTATTATGTCTTGAAGAAACGACCCGGCAGGCAAATTTTGAACAAACAAATTTAAATATTTTTAAAATCAAAACATCTTATGAAGAGCCACCGAGTCTAGAATTAAAACAACTACCAGATCATCTAAAATATGTATTTTTAGAAGAAAATTTAAAATTACCCGTGATTATTTCTTCTACGCTTAATGATTCGGAAATTTCCGAATTAATTAAAATTTTAAATAACCACCGCCATGCAATTGCATGGCAAATTTTGGATATTAAGGGTATAAATCCCTCATTCTGCACGCATAAAATAAATCTAGAAAATAATTCTCGCGACACTATTCAGCCTCAACGATGCCTTAACCCCAATATGAAGGACGTCGTTAAGGCCAAAATTATAAAATTATTGGACGCGGGGGATTATTTACCCAATTTCTGATAGCTCTTGGGTTAGCCCGGTGCAAGTCGTGCCAAAGAAGGGCAGAATAACAGTAGTTGAAAACAAAAATAACGAGTTAATTCCAACCCATACTGTTACGGGTTGGCGGGTCTGCATCGATTATAGAAAATTAAATGATGCCACCCGCAAGGATCACTTTCCGTTACCCTTCATTGACCAAATCTTAGACCATATATCCGGTCACTCACATTACTATTTCCTTGATGGTCTTTCGGGATATTTTCAAATCCCAATCGCACCCGAAGACCAAGAAAAAACCACCTTCACTTGCCCCTTCGACACCTTCGCCTATCGGAGGATACCGTTTGGTATTTGTAACGCGCCAGCTACATTTCAAAGGTGTATGCTCGCAATTTTTAATGAATTAGTTGAGGACGTCATGGAAGTTTTCTTGGATGATTTTTCAGTCTATGGCGATTCCTTTCAAAATTGTCTAAAAAATTTTGATCGTGTTCTTCAACGCTGCGAAGACACGAATCTGGCACTCAACTGGGAGAAGTGCCACTTTATGGTCCGTGAGGGATTAGTCCTCAGACATAAGGTTTCTAGTAAAGGGATCGAGGTCGATAGGGCCAAGATCGAAGTCATAGAAAAACTCCCTCGGCCTACTAATATTAAATCTATTAGGAGTTTTTTAGGACATGCAGGTTTCTATAGACGATTCATTAAAGATTTTTTGAAAATTACAAAACCGTTAACGCATCTTTTAGAAAAGGAAACCACGTTTATCTTTGATGAAGAATGTTCTAAGGCGTTCATTAAAATTAAAAACGAACTTATCAAATCGCCTATTTTAATTTCACCAGATTGGTCTCTTCCATTCGAAATCATGTGCGATGCAAGAGATTTTGCCATAGGTGCGGTCTTGGGCCAAAGGGTGAATAAATACTTTCACCCAATTTATTACGCAAGAAAAACGCTTACATCCGCCCAAGCCAATTATACAACAATGGAAAAAGAACTTCTAGCGATTGTTTTCGCCTTTGATAAATTTCGTTCTTACATAACACTATAAAAAATTATTGTATTTACATATCAGCCCGTCCTCCGGTACTTGCTAGATAAAGGGGACGCCAAGCCCCAACTGTTGAGGTGGATCCTACTCTTGCAAGAATTCGACTTGGAGATCCGAGACAAGAAAGGAGCGGAGAACTTGGCGGCCGACCACCTCTCAAGATTAGTGAATCTGGCTGCAGGAGCGCTTGTGGAGGCCGAAATTGACGACAAACTCCCTGAAGAGCGCCTCCTCGCCATCGAAAAGGTAACGACTTCTTCCACCCCTTGGCACGCGGATTTGACCAACTATTTTGTGGCCCGGGTCCTACCAAAAGATTTTTCAATTCAGCAAAAGAAGAAATTCTTTTCGGACTTGAAATATTATTTTTGGGAGGATCCCTTTTTATTTCATGTCTGCGCAGACCAAGTGGTAAGAAGGTGTATTTCGGACGAGGAAAGTGAAAAAATTCTGCGGCACTGCCACGAAGGTCCAACCGGTCGACATTACCAAGCAAACCGGACCGCAAGAAAGGTGTTAGAGGCTGGCTTCTACTGGCCCACCTTATTCAAAGATGCTCACACCATTGTGAGAAAATGCGATAAATGTCAACGGTCAGGTAACATTTCTAACCGGGACGAAATGCCCCAAAATATATTTTTTGAATGCGAAATTTTCGATTTATGGTGAATAGATTTCGTAGGTCCTTTAGCCTCCTCCTTTAATAATAAATATATCCTTGTTGCGGTCGATTACATGTCAAGGTGGGCAGAAGCACAAGCTTTTCCCACCAAAGACGCGAGAGTAGTCGTACATTTTTAAAAAAAAATTATTTTCACGATTTGGCACACCCCGAGCACTAATTAGTGATATGGGCACACACTTTTGTAACAACCAACTTGCTAATATTTTAGCAAAGTATGGAGTTACACACAAAATTTCTACTGCATATCACCCACAAGCGAATGGACAAGTAGAGGTAGTAAATCGTGAATTAAAAAGAATTTTAGAAAAAACTGTGTCCGTTAATAGGAAGTATTGGTCGTTAAAATTAGACGACGCACTATGGGCTTATCGGACAGCGTACAAAACCGCCATCGGATGTACACCGTACCGATTAGTCTATAGAAAAGCGTGTCATTTACCGGTGGAATTAGAACATCGCGCATTCTGGGCGCTTAAATTTTTAAATTTAGATTTGAACTTAGCCTCCGATCAACGAAAGTTTCAACTCAATGAATTAGACGAATGGCGCGCATACGCCTGTGAAAATAATAAATTTTATAAGGAGCGCACTAAGTTTTAACATGATAAGAAAATAAAATTTCTAAAATCTTTTTCACCGGGAGATTTAGTCCTTCTATATAATTGTTGACTAAAACTTTTTCCGGGCAAATTAAAATCCCGATGGTCCGGCCCTTTTGTTGTTAATGAGGTTTGGCCATATGGGACCGTGCTCATAGAACACCCGGATCAAGGCCCTTTGAAAGTTAACGGGCACCGTTTAAAATTATATCATTCCGGCGACCCAGCGCCCGACAATATTGAAACGCTTAACCTCACCAACTTTTATAACGTCACTTAGTCAAGCTACGCGATGGTAAACAAAGCGCTTTTGGGAGGCAACCCAACGATTTTTTTCTTTGTTTTGTTTAACTTAATTTTGCAGGTTCTATTTTCTGTCCGACAACCTCATCTACCGATCAGGGAAGCCCTCTTCCCCCTTTAGTCACTTATTTGATTTTCTTTCTTTTGTTATTTAATTTATTTCATTTTCCTATTTATTTCTTTAAAAAAAATAAAAAATAAAAATAAAAAGTGTAATTCTTGTTTTTATCTTCTTACTTAGTTTTAAACATTGGAGACAATGTTTAATTTTAAGTATGGGGGTGTAGCATTGCTTTCTTTGAATTTCTATTTAGTTGAAAAAATAATAAAAATATATATATATATAAATATTTTCTATCTAATAAAAATAAAATTTCTTGGAAAGGACGCTTTGGGCTTGAATTCCCATCACAGCCTCTAGTACCTTGCGAGCCCTTCACCGGGTTGACCTTGGGAAGTCCAAGAAGAAAAATTTTGTGCTGAATTTTTATACTTACTCATATGCAAAATCCTTAGTAGATTTGCTTTTGTATAGTGTCGTAGGGAATTTTTATACTTCATTAGATTTTGAATTTTGGAATAAAATTGTTGACTCATGAAGTGTTCCTAGTTAAGCGCACGCGTTTGTAGAATTCTATGTCAAATTAACTATTCAGCATAAAATTAGATTTATGTTTTTCTAACTGCGAAAAAAACAATCTTTGTTTTACACTTACCTTGAATCTGGTAGAATCTGTGAATAATTCAAGAGAGTATGTAGAAGCATACTAGAGAAATGTTACACATTTTGAACGAAAGGGTATTCTTTCTCGACGGCTAGAACTTGCCTTTAGCGATTCTCAAAGCATTTGCATTGGTTTGTCATAGTTTTTAGAAGTGATTTAGGCCATCTTTTGATCGTTTGTGCCTGTTTGCCCACCTTTAAACATTTTTCATTGCTTAAACACTTTGGGCCTTTCCTTATTTCCTTTGCTACCTCCACCTTTCATTTTCACCAAAGCCAAAACATCCACCCCATGATCACACTAAACATTTGAGATTTATTAAAATTTTGCAATGGGTTCAATTGTGAAAATGAGAAAATTGCAACTTTTTATTTGGAGCTACAAAAAAAGGGATAAAAAAAAGAAAAAAAATATGAAAAATTATTTTGTTGGCCAATTGTGAAAAATAAAGAAAATTATTCATGGCCTTATATTTGAAAAATAAGAGAGTTTTTGTATGTTTTGCTTCATGACAACTCTTATGCGAGGTTTAAATTTTGATAATTTTACTCTCACCTTGGTTTAGTGTGATCCTTAGCCATCATATTTTATCTCTTTGATTTCCAATCCCAAATCATATACCTAAGCCAAGGTTTACTCCTAATGAAAGCCCTTTTGATCTTTAAGCTACGACATTATACTTGTGTAGTGGAGAGGGTGCGACCGGGGAAGCCTATGGCCATCGTCATTGATGGATTTCTTTGGAGGCTATCCAGAAACTCGATTTTGGGTAATATTGATCTTAGAAAACACGCTACCCGCTCCCTGAATAGCATTCAAGAATTTACCGAACTTTCAACTTAAAAGTAAAAGCAGTATGTTAATTCGCATTGATGAAAATTATAAACTAATCATTATGCTGAATAGGTTTTTGAACTAGGATCTCTACACGTAGGCGTAAGACTTCGCATTTTTATTCCTTGAGTTCAAATTTCTTTTTCTACTATTTAAATTTTTCTACTCCTATGAAAAGTTGTTTGCTCGGGACTAGCAAATGAGTAAGTATGGGGGTGTTTGATGAGTGCTTTTTGTACTCATCTTTTAGTATAAGTTTAATATATTTTTAATATGAAATTATATAGTTTTTATGCTTTTCATATTTAATTTATTATCTTTTCAATTTTATAAACTAACTTGAGCTTGTTCTGTGTATTTCAGGTTTTTCTGGACACATTGGACCAAAACTGTTGAAATTGTTGAAGTGAAGTGGAAGGGAGTCCGGCCGGTCTGAAGGCTGGAGACCGCAGAGACCGCGCGGTCTGTGCTGGTGCTCTGGCGGTTTGGTTCTGCGATCTCTCCCTGCTGTTCTGGCGATCTGCAGTGATCGGACAGTTTGCTTCTTGGTTTGGTCGTTGGTTCTGGCGACATGTTGCGGGTTCCTCCGGTCTTGTTCTGGGCGGCCTGTTCTTGATGACCGTGTATCCGAGCGGTCTGTCCTGGCGATCTGGCGACTTGTCCTAAGTCGGCCAGATGGTTCCTGGTTTGCTCCTAGTAGTCTAAGGGAGGAGTACCATTGTGTTCGCACGGCTTGTGCGCGACCTTGTCTTCTGATCTGCATCTTGGTCGGGTATTCATCCAAGAGGTCTGATCGCGCGGTCTACTTTATGAGACTGCAGGCGATCTAACGGGTGGTGACTGTATCTCTTATGTGCGGTGACGACATCCGTCTACTCGCCTATAAATAGAGGTGCAGGGCCCGTCATTCCTAACAAGAACTGTAAGAACAAGAGCCCAGATTGTTTCTTGCAGACTCAAGTTTTGAGGTCGCGCGACTTGGATGTGAGCTAGCCGGTTGTTGTGTTCGCAGATTTGCGATCAGCAGGGTGCGGTCTCCTTCCTTGGTGATTTCCGGTGGCTTGAATAAACAGTTCGTCTGCGGTCTATCAGCGAACTGGTTTATTGTGTTCTTGTGCTGTTCGCAGCGAGCTCAGCGGTTAGGCGACCTTCAGCGGTTAGGCGATAAGAGTTGCGATCTGGCGACAGCTTCAGTTCTTTGTTCAGTTCAATAAAGCTTCAGTTCGTGCGATCTGGGATTGCGGTCTGGCAGTGCAGATTGTCTTCTTCTGTTCGCGCAATCTCAAGGTGTTTCTGCGGTCTGACTGTGCAAGCGGTCCGAGAGTACAGCAGAGCAATCCGGACGACTTGAGCCTTTTTTGCGGTCTGTGCAGTCTCTGCTTTGGCTGACCGCCAGTTTCAGTTTTTGGTGTGTTTGTTCTTCTCATCTCCGTGATTCTTATGAATCATGTCTCGCCATGTATACCTCGAAGTGTAAAGCAGTTCTGTTTCAATAAAGATTTCTTGTGTTGCTGTTTTGGCATTGTGGTTGTTTGGCTATAACTCTAGTTGATGCAACTCCTGCTTACTCCTAAACGGTCTTTCAAAAATTTTAACATGGTATCATAGCAAGGTTTCTGGAGTGGATAAGCAGTGATCAAACTAGAGTTGCCATCGTCTTTGTGAAGAAGAGACCACATAGATTGCCATGGAAGGTGGATACGCAAGAGGTCTTGGTATTGAACTCCTCACATCGACTAACTTTAAAAAGTGGAAGTCATGTATGGAGAGTTACTTGCTTGGCGAGGATCTATGGGAGGTAGTTGGAGGAGAAGACACACAGGAGGTGTTTCTAGCAGGAGATAATATGGCAGAGGTGAGACTTTGGAGGAGGACGAATGCTAAGGCAGAGTTCACTCTCAAGAGGGCTATCTCACCGGAGCTGTTTGATCACATCATCAGATGTAAATCTGCTGCTGAGATTTGGACATCCTTGGATGGATTGTTCAATAAGAATAATGTAGCGAGGCTACAATATCTTGAAAATGAGTTGGCGAAAGCCTCTCAAGGTGATCTTTCTATTTCTACCTTCTTCCTCAAGATGAAGAACCTGACTGCAGAGATTTCTACATTGGACCCTGATGAGCCAATCTCTGAGGCAAAACTGAAGAGGCATATTATCCGCGGGTTGCGGAAGGAGTATCTTGCCTTTGTGACTTCAGTTCAGGGTTGGGCAAATCAACCGTCGTTGTTGGAGCTGGAGAAACTTCTTGCTTCGCAAGAAAGTTTAGCAAGACAGATGGCGGGGGTTTCTATCTCCGGGGGAGAAAGTGATGTGATGTTCTCTGGGAAGAAGAAGAAGAAATGGGAGAAGAAGAAGTCGGGTCATGATGGACCCTCCACTTCAGGTCAGCAAGATAGGGGCGATGCTCCTAAGTCTGATGGGAAGAAGAAAGGAGAGGGACCGAGGTGCTTTAGATGCAATAAAACCGGGCACTTCAAGAAAGATTGTCGGGTGAGTCTTCAGCCGGGACATACAGTGGAGAAGGAGATGCCAAAGTCTGGTGAAGTTGGATGGGGAGGAGCCTTTGCGTCTAATATAACGGCGATGCCCGTTAAGGCATTGGCTTCCATCAACTATGATGAGGACTGGATTGTTGATTTAGGGTGTGGGCATCACCTCACCGGGGATGGATCAAAGTTCTCTTCTTTGGCACCTTACTCAGGTAACAATGCTATCATTACGGCCGATAATTCTATTCATCCAGTAGAGCACGAAGGAGTCGTCTCTCTGAGCAGTGATAAGGGTCCACTCACGTTGAGGAGTGTTTATCACGTGCCTGGTATGAAGAAAAATCTCTTCTCTGTGACCAATACGGTCGACGCCGGTTATCACGTTCTGTTTGGCCCAACAGAAGTGAAGTTTCTCAAAACTCAACCAGAGATAAAGAGAGATGTTATTCATGTCGGCAAGCGGGTGAAGGACTTGTTCGTTTTATCGACAAGTACCTATGTTGATAATGAGGACCAATGATGGCGCGGCCATCTGGCATGAAAGGTTGGGGCATGTAGGCATGGACAAATTGAAGGCTATGACGGTAAGGGGCCTTGTCAATGGATTGCCTAGCTTGTCCTCCTATGGAGACGGTCATGTCTGCGAGGGATGTCAGTTTGGTAAGTCTCATCGACTTCAATTTGACAAATCACAAATAAGGTGCAAAGTGCCATTGGAGTGCATCCACGGTGATTTGATGGGACCGACTGCCACCCCAAGCCTTGGAGGCAACAAATACATGTTGGTGTTGATTGACGATTACACCAGATATGTCTGGGTGTATTTTTTGAAGGAGAAGTCAGATGCATTTGCAAAATTTGTGGAGTTCAAGGAGCTGGTGGAAGGCCTGCTAGGCCTGCGGGTTAAAAAACTTAGAACTGACAATGGTGGGGAGTTCACCTCTGGTGAGTTCTCAAGTTTTGCAGGAAGCATGACATCAGGAGAGAGCTTACTTGTGCCCATACTCCACAACAGAATGGCCTTGCCGAGAGGAAGATCCGTCATCTGACGAAAACTTGCAAATGCCGGCTTCATGCCAAGAGTATCCCAAAGTCCTTCTGGGCGGAGGGAATGTCTTGTGTAGCTTATGTCATCAACAGATTGCCTCTGAGTCCTATCAACATGAAGACCCCTCATGAACTAATGTTCAAGGAAAAGCCGAGTGTTGCACACCTTCTGGTGTTCGGGTCAACCTGCTATGTGCACATTCCTGATGCTCTTCGGACAAAGCTAGATGCGAAAGCAAGGAAGCTAGTCTTTGTTGGGTATGATGAGCGGAAGAAGGGATGGAAATGCATGGATCCTGAGACACGGAGATCGATTGTCTCTCAGGATGTGGTGTTCGATGAAGTAACTTCCTACAAGGGGAATTCAGGAGTTGAGCTACCGGAAAGCAGGGTTGATATAAGAGGGAAGGCCGCTGAAGATCTTCAAGTGGAGTTGCCTGTTTCACTAGGAGCTCCAGCTGTGTCTAGCTCAGAGACGGAAGCTTCAGGTTCTGGAAGCAGGGGGAGCGATGCTCCAATTTTGCCTGGAAGAGGATCTAGTTCTGAAGAAGCAGCTGAGGAGGTGGTTAGTAAGGGGCAACCTCTTAGGAGGTCGAAGAGGACTATTCAACCACCAGATCGATACACAGGAGGAAAGATGGTGAACTTTGTTTCATGTTTCTTTGCTGGTCCCTTGGATGAAAGGGAGCCGTCGAGTTTTGAAAAGGCCAGAGGCGTGAAGGAGTGGGACGTTGCGATGCAAGAAGAGATGTCAGCTCTCGAGAAGAATGAGACTTGGTCTCTGGTGCCCAAGCCCAAGGGCACCACTCCTTTCACTTGCAAGTGGGTCTTCAAGCTGAAGAAGAAAGCCGACGGTAGTATCGAGTGTTACAAGGCTCGCCTTGTAGCTCGCGGGTTCTCACAGCAGTACGGAGAAGATTATGATGAGATGTTCAGTCCAGTGGCAAAGATGACTTCGGTTCGATTTGTTATTGCCTTGGCGGATTCGAGTGGTTGGGAGATTTGGCAACTCGACGTGAAGAATGCCTTCTTATACGGCGAGATTGACAAGGATATTTTCATGATCCAACCGCAAGGCTTCATCTCGAAGGAGTATCCGGACTACGTCTGTAAGTTGAAGAAGGCCCTATATGGGTTGAAGCAAGCGCCTCGGGCGTGAAGGAGGGGGTGCTTCGGGTGATTGTGCTGCTGTACGTGGATGACATGATTGTCACCGGGAACTCGAAGGAAGCTGTTGCAAGACTCAGGGCTGAGCTTGCTATCAGATTCGAGATCAAGGATCTAGGGGAGCTCCACCATTTCCTTGGACTCGAGGTGCAGAGGCGGGAGAGCGGAGTGCTCATTTCTCAGGCTGGCTATGCGGAGCGGATTGCTCAGCGATTCGGCATGGAGGAAGGGAAGAGCAACTCTATACCTCTGGAGCAACATCATAAACTTCGGAAGGATGAGGGGAGAGTTTTATCTGAACTGTTGGTGTTCCGAGCTCTGGTTGGGAGCCTGATCTACTTGACGATCACAAGGCCAGATATTGCTTATGCAGTAGGCAAGGTGAGTCGGTACATGGCGGAACCACGGAAGCCTCATCTTCTGGCGGCAAAAGGCATCTTGAAGTATGTGATGTCCACTGATGAATAGTAAATATACGCATTTTTCTATATAATTTTTAGTATAATTTTAATTAGATTTCTAAATAATATATGTAAATTAATGAATAAAATGTTTGTTTTTGTTATTTTTGTTTTTAACTTAGTTTTATTTTCATTTTGTAAAGTTTTTGTAATTTTATTAAGTCACGCCCTAGGTCACGCCCGTGTCCAAGGGCGTGTTCACTAATCCCTAACATTTTCTTCTCTCTGTTCTTTTTCCATCTCAAACATCAAGTCACGCCCTCGGTCACGCCCGTGACTGAGGCCGTGTACTTGGTCACGCCCGTGTTGGATATCCATCCCAGATTCCAGCCACTTGAAGCATTTCATCCAAAAAGTCAAAGTCACGGCCGTGACATTTCAGACACGCCCGTGACCCTCAATTCCTTCCAGAAGAACAAAGGACACGCCAGGTGTCACGCCCAGTTCAAGCTCCAGCCAGCCGACCTAGGTCACGCCCGTGACCTAGGCCGTGTACGATGGTCATGCCCGTGTACTTCCAAGTCACCGGTCAAGCCTTCCAGATGCCTGCCTGGATCCAGCTGTTCTGGCTATTCGCACCCCAAGCCGTGTCACGCCCTCAGACACGCCCGTGTCCGAGGGCGTGTAATTCTAAATTTTTTCCTATAAATAGCCAGATTCAGCTGAGTCTAAGGGTTCAAAATTTTGAGACTTGTTCTTGACATTTTGATCCAATCTTGCTGCTTTCCTAGTTTTTGTGTTTAGGTAATTTTTTGCACTCTTTCTCTCTCATGTTTTGTAACCCTTTTTATGATGAAAATGAAATAAAATTTGCTTGTTTTTTGTAACTCTCTCTTTGTTCTTGTGAAAGTGTGTGTGTGTTCTCTTTTTGTTTTTTTTTTCTTTTAATTTAGATTTTGTTATTTCAATTAGTTTTGTCCATTTTAATTTGGGTGTATGAGTGTAATTTTCTTGTTTTTAGTTTTGTTGTAATTTTTAGATGATTTCATATTAGTGTGTGTGAGTGTAGGAGGTTAATTAGTTTTTTTGTTTTGTTTTGTTTTCATTTGTTCTTTTTACTTTCTTTTTGCTTTTTTGTAAGTGTGTGTGTGTGTATGAGAGTAAAATGTTGTTATTTTTATTTTCATTTTGTTATTAGTGTGTGTGAGTGTATGAGAATAGATTTTCTTTTCTTTTTAACTTAGTTTCATTATTGTTGTGTGTGTGAGTGTATGAGTTTAGATTTGTTTTATTTTAATTAGATTTCATTAACGTAGAGTGGGTGTGTGTATGAGTATAAAGTTTGCGCCTTTTTTGTAATCGAATAGTTTCCATTTCCGTCACGCATTTATTTCCCGCCTATCCGTTTGGATAGGACTTGCTCACGCATTTATTTCCCGCCTATCCGTTTGGATAGGACTTGCTCACGCATTTATTTCCCGCCTATCCGTTAGGATAGGACTTGCTCACGCATTTATTTCCCGCATATCCGTTTGGATAGGACTTGCTCACGCATTTATTTCCCCTCTACCCATTTGGGTAGGGATCGCATTTCTTCAATTTCTGCAATTTACAGCTTTCATTTTAATCCCGTAGAGTGCGTGAGTTTTCAATTAGTGCGTCTTTTATTTTTTTATATATTTGCTTTTTGCTTAATTCCGCTACCCGCTCAATCGCTTATTATCGCCGTAGTTATCATTATCGTTTTATAAAACCCTAAAAAAAATTCTAAGCAAAACTACTTTTTAAATTAACATTTTCGTTCTTTTTCTTTTCATCGCTTTTCTTGGTTTTTGCTAAACGCACACCAAGCCCGCGATAGTTATCATTTTCGTCACTAGCTTTTCTATAAAATCATAAAAATCAATTTCAAACTCTTTTCGATAAAATAATAGCGCGTTCCTAAGAAGTAGAAATAATCGATACGACCTTGGAAAAATACGACCTTGATATTTCAAAAGAAATATCCTATACTACTATCGATAAGGTCCACTTGCCTTTATTGATTTTAGTCCGGATAATTACATAAACCCAAAAGCTTTCTCTCTAAAGCACTTTTTAAAACTCTCTTTTAAAAGAAACACTAAAAAATTTGTTGCAACACCTCTTTGGTTGTTGCAACTAGCTCAAGGTAAAAGAAGTTTTAAAACGCTCTTAAAGAATTGTTGCAACTACTCAAAAAATTGTTGCAACAATATTTTCATAAAGCTTTCAATTTTAATTTCAACATAAAGCCCTTTTTCAATCTTTTCATTTAGCCTTCAAAGGACGCGGCCGAGGAGTAATCCTCGATATTTCGAAAGAGAAAGAGTCCGTTACTTCTATCCTTCGATAGGATAATGGGTAATTCCTCAAAGTAGAATTACTCGCAGGACTCTTCAAAAACGTCCGCCCAAGGTTGAATCGAAAAGAAAGAAAGAGCTTTCTTCTCTTTCTTCTCTCTTTCAAAGAGAGAGCAATCACAAACTAAAAAAACGTATCAAGTTTTTGGCGCCGTTGCCGGGGACTTGTGCCGTTATTTTGAAATAGGAAACGTTATTAATTTTATCTTATATTTCATCTCTTTTTCTATCTAAAAAACCAAAAACTAAAAAAATATACTATCTAAGTAAAGAAAAATAAAAAAAATATATATATATACATATATTTTTCAATTTTCCTTTTTTACATATATTTTCGAATATAGCTACATATATTTTCATATAAAAGCCCCACAAGAAAATCAAACCCAAAAAAATATATATTTATATATTTTACTTAAGTAAAGAAAACCCAAAAAATATATTATTCTCTTTTACTTATTTTCCTTTCTTTTTCATCTTTGTAAAAATATTTCTAAAACAAAAACATCAAAAAAAATCTATAAAAAAAAAAAAACTCTTCAAAAAAAAATTAATTAAAGAATAGTGTATGACCCGAGGAGAATCTTCGGATAATCCGACTATACCTTTTGATCCTGAAATCGAGCGCACGCTTCACGAGCGCCGCCGATCTCATAATCAAAATCTACAAATAGATCCCGAAGAATCCGTCGGCGATATACATATAGACGTGATGGGCGATCCTAATCTAAATGCGGCCCCACAGCGGACCATGGCCTATTATGCTAGGCCAAATTTAGAGGATACAGGATCGAGCGTTACCCGCCCCGCGGTAGCTAATAATAATTTCGAAATCAAATCCAGTATAATTCAAATGGTACAACAGTCGATTCAGTTCGACGGTTTGCCAGATGAGGACCCAAACCAACACCTTAATAATTTTTTAGAAATTTGCGACACCTTCAAGATTAATGGCTTCAGCGATGACGCCATTCGCTTGCGCTTATTTCCCTTTTCCCTGCGGACAAAGGCGAAATCGTGGTTGACTTCTCTTCCAAGAGGGTCCATAACCACGTGGGCCGAATTGACAGAGAATTTTCTAACTAAATATTTTCCTCCGTAAAAAACCGCTAAATTACGCACCGATATCGCATCCTTCATTCAATTCGATTCCGAGTCTCTCTACGAGACTTGGGAACATTTTAAAGAATATTTGCGTGGGTGTCCTCATCACGCGCTACCAACTTGGCTTCAGGTACAAACGTTCTATAACGGCTTGAATTTCTCAACGAGACAGATGATCGACGCAGCCGCCGGGGGAACGTTAAACAACAAAACCCCGGAGGCCGCTCAAGCTCTGATCGAAGAAATGGCCATGAACGCGTACCAATGGAACGTGCCAAGGTCGCGTCCTCCTAAACCGGCTGGTATTTTCGAAGTGGATGCCACTACTCACTTAGCCTCGCAGGTAGAGCGGCTAAGTAAGCAAGTGGCGGAGATGACTGCTTCCTCCTCCACTCCCGCTTGGGCTAATAATCCTAATAATAATAATAATAATAATAATTTTAATAATCCAAATAATAATAATAATAATTTTAATAATCTTAATAATAATAATCTTAATAATAATATTAATAATAACAATAATTTAAGCGAGGAATCGGTGGATTACGTGGGCAATCAAGTGCGGGCGCCCTTCAACCCATATAGTAATAACTATAACCCGGGTTGGAGGAGCCACCCGAACTTCTCCTGGAGTAACCCTAATAATGCGCAACGCCCTCCACCTGCGATCCCGCAAGGATTTCTGCATGGATATCCCCAAGGATTTCAGCAGGGTTTTGCGCCTCCTCCTCCAAAACCTTCTCCGCTCGAGGAGATTTTTGCAAAATACATGGCTTCCAACGACGCAAATATCCGGAATATAACCGGATCGCTAAAAAATTTAGAAATGCAGGTTGGCCAGCTTGCAAAAATGGTCTCCGAGCTGCCACTTGGAGCACTACCTGGGAACTCGGAGCAGAACCCGCGTGAAAATGCCCACGCCATTACCTTACGCAGCGGCAAGGAGGTCGACTCCCCATTGCGGGTTGAGCATCAGGTAACTGTTTCGCCTCCGACCCCTGCACCCTCATCTTTTATTTTAGTAGATACGGAAAAAATATTAGCGCCGGGCGTCTCGAGCCCGCAAATTCCGTACCCCGCAAAATTTAATAAAGAGAAGGAGGACGAACATTACAAAAAGTTTTTACAAATATTTAAACAAATTCAAATTAACGTCCCCTTCTGCGAGGCACTCTCTCAGATGCCGAAATACGCGAAATACCTTAAGGAGCTCCTTTCTAATAAAAAGAAGCTCAAGGGTATTTCGCGTGTCTCCTTAAATGCGGAATGCTCGGCGGTCCTACTTAATAAATTGCCGCCAAAACTAAACGACCCGGGAAGGTTTTCCATCCCGTGCCTATTCCGCAATTTATTAATAAAGTACGCCCTAGCGGACCTAGGAGCGAGCATCAATTTGATGCCCTTCTCCCTCTTTAAAAAACTAGATTTGGGTGTTCCCACCCCAACAAAAATGAGCATCCAACTCGCGGATCGCTCGATAAAATATCCTATCGGGGTAGTGGAGGACGTTCTGGTCAAGGTTGACAAGTTTATCTTTCCGGTAGACTTCGTCATCCTCGACATCGAGGAGGACGCCGAGGTACCAATTATCCTCGGTCGCCCTTTCCTCGCGACCTCCCGAGCATTAATTGATGTGAGTAACGGACGCCTCCTCCTTCGGGTAGGGGACAACGAAGTTACCCTTCTTATTAACCCCTCGATGCGAAACTCTTTATCGAACGATGATTCCTGCTTTCACTTAGAATCCGCGTTCGAGGATGAGTGTTCTTCGCTTGCAGAATTACTCGCTTTAACTTTAGACGATCCGGATTTGGCGGACCTCGCCCCTTTGGACGAGCTACCGCCAGATTCGCCTTTCGAATCTTTTAATTCTAAAAGTTTTAAAATAACAACTTCTTACGAAGAACCCCCGGTCTTGGAGCTTAAGCCACTCCCCGACCATTTAAAATACGCTTTTCTCGCCGCGGACTTAAAACTCCCGGTTATTATTTCGTCTTCTTTATCTGATTCGGAAACCTCCGAATTAGTTAAAGTTTTGTCCACGCATCGCCATGCAATTGCATGGCAGATTTCCGATATTAGGGGGATAAATCCCTCTTTTTGCACGCACAAAATCTTCTTAGAAGATAATTCCCGCAAAACCATCCAGCCTCAGTGACGATTAAACCCAAATATGCGGGAGGTCGTTAAGGCTGAAGTAATAAAATTAATGGATGCGGGGATTATCTACCCTATATCCGACAGCACGTGGGTTAGTCCCATTCATGTCGTGCCTAAAAAGGGCGGTATAATGGTAGTGGCAAATGAACATAACGAATTAATTCCAACTCGTACTGTTATGGGTTGGAGGGTGTGCATCGATTACCGAAAATTAAATGATGCCACCCGCAAAGACCACTTTCCGTTACCATTTATCGATCAAATTTTGGAGCGACTATCGGGTCATCCTTATTATTGTTTTCTCGATGGTCTATCGGGATTTTTACAAATTCCTATCTCCCCCGAAGACCAGGAGAAAATAACCTTTACGTGCCCCTTCGGTACCTTCGCGTACCGAAGGATGCCATTCGGCCTCTGCAACGCGCCAGCTACATTTCAACGATGTATGATGGCGATCTTTGGAGAGCTCGTAGAGGATATTATGGAAGTCTTTATGGATGACTTCTCGGTTTTTGGAAGCTCTTTCCAAAACTGCCTCCAAAATTTAGATCGAGTCCTCCAACGATGCGAAGACACGAACCTGGTTTTAAACTGGGAAAAGTGTAATTTTATGGTTCGAGAAGGCTTAGTTCTCGGGCACAAAATTTCTGAAAGAGGGATGGAGGTCGACAAGGCCAAGGTCGAAATAATTGAAAAACTCCCCGCGCCCTCAAATATAAAATCAATCCGTAGTTTTCTTGGCCACGCGGGTTTCTATAGGCGGTTTATTCAAAACTTTTCCAAAATAACAAAACCGCTAACCCACCTCCTGGAGAAGGAATCTCCATTTATTTTTGATAACGCGTGCGTAGAGGCATTCAATGCCATAAAAAATAAACTTATCTATTCTCCCATTCTGGTGGCGCTCAATTGGACCCTTCCGTTTGAGATTATGTGCGACGCGAGTGATATAGCGGTAGGGGCCGTATTAGGCCAACGCGTTAATAAATATTTTCATCCTATCTACTACGCGTCCCGCACGCTCACGGCCGCACAGGCTAATTACACGACAACGGAAAAGGAACTCCTTGTCGTCGTCTTCGCCATAGATAAGTTTAGGCCCTACGTTACGCTTTCAAAAATTATAGTATTTACCGACCACTCCGCCCTAAAATATTTATTAGAAAAAATGGACGCTAAGCCCCGCCTTCTTCGATGGATCCTCCTATTACAAGAATTTGATTTAGAGATCCGCGATAAGAAGGGGGCCGAAAATTTAGCGGCCGACCACCTTTCTCGTTTAGAACACCCAATCGCGGAAGCGCTCTTCGAACCGGAAATCGATGATCGATTTCCCTAGGAGCATCTTTTAGCTTTAAATAATTTAAAAACTTCTCCCTCGCCTTGGTTCGCAGACTACGCCAACTATTTAGTTGCGCGGGTGCTCCCGAAAGACTTTTCAAAATAGCAAAAGAAGAAATTCTTTTCTGATTTGAAAAATTACTTTTGGGAGGACCCTTTCTTATTTCGCGTCTGCGCGGACCAAGTCGTGCGGAGATGCGTTTTGAGCGAGGAGGGTGCGCAAATTTTGCGGCACTGCCACGAAGGGCCGGCCGGGGGGCATTATCAAGCCAACCGGACCGCGCAGAAGGCGCTGGAGGCGGGCTTTTATTGGCCCGCTCTCTTCAAAGACGCTCACACTTTTGTGAGCGCATGCGATAGCTGTCAACGGTCGGGTAACATCTCTCGTCGCGACGAGATGCCCCAAAATTTTTATTTAGAATGCGAGATTTTCGATTTATGGGGGATAGATTTCGTAGGCCCCCTACCTCCTTCATATAATAATCGCTACATTTTAGTGGCGGTCGACTACGTATCTAGGTGGGCGGAAGCGCAAGCTCTCCCCACCAACGATGCGAGAGTCGTCGTCAACTTTCTTAAAAAAATATTTTCTCGCTTCGGTACGCCCTGTGCGATAGTTAGTGATAGGGGTACGCACTTTTGCAACGCCCAGTTTGCAAAAACATTAACCAAATATGGCGTTACGCATAAGCTCGCCACTGCCTATCACCCCCAAACGAGCGGCCAAGTGGAGGTAGTAAATCGAGAAATTAAACGCATATTAGAAAAAACCGTTTCAATAAATAGGAAGGATTGGGCGATTAAATTAGACGACGCGCTGTGGGCATATCGTACGACGTACAATACCGCAATCGGTTGTACACCTTATCGATTAGTCTACGGCAAGGCGTGCCATTTGCCCGTAGAATTAGAGCACCGTGCTTTTTGGGCGTTAAAACTCTTAAATCTCGATCATAATTTAACCGCCGAAAACTGGAAATTCCAATTAAACGAACTCGATGAATGGCATGCGAACGCTTACGAGAGTAATAAATTTTATAAGGAACGCTCGAAATTTTACCACGACCGGAAAATAAAATATCCAAAATCATTTGCGCCGGGCGATCTCGTCCTCCTATATAACTCACGTCTTCGTCTTTTTCCGGGGAAACTAAAATCCCGTTGGTCCGGCCCCTTTCAAGTGAAAGAGGTTTGGCCATACGGGACCGTCCTTATCACCCACCCGGAAAAATGCGACTTAAAAGTTAACGGTCACTGACTAAAACTCTACCACGCGGGGGATCAACTGGGAAGGAAGTTAAATTCCATACCCCTCCCGCACCTCTAAAAAGATCGTACCCAGCCAACGCGTAAAGCTACGAGACGGTAAACAAAGCGCTCGTGGGAGGCACCCCCATATTTATCCAATTACGCTCTTTTATTGTTCTTATTTAATTTCAAAAATAAAACAAAAAAAATGATGAAATAAATTTTCATTTAAAAAAAAAATAAAAATAAAAACTTAAACAAAAATAATAATAATAAATAATAATAAATAATAATAATAAATAAAAAATAAAAAAACAAAATGAAAAAAATAAATAATAATAAAATTAATAATTATGCATATTTTAAATTATCATTCTTTTTCAAAAAAGAAACATAAAACAAAATAAAATAATGCAAAAACTTTAAAACAAAAATCAAAAAGAATTTTGGGAATTTTAAGATAAGACAATAGGAAGTTTCTCAAAGTAAGATTACTCGACAGACCCGAGAGGGGATTTTTGTCGATATTTCGAAACGAGAAAACCCCGTTGCTTTTAACTTTTTATTTCTCTTCTTTCTTCCTTGGTTTTTATCTTAAAGCCTTTTCTTTATTTTACCTTATTTTATCTTTCTTAAAATTTAGATATATTTTAAAACATGCATATTTTAAAATTAAAACCAAAACAACAAAAAAATACATATAATATAAATAATAACATAAAAAGATGATAAAAATTTATTTTTATCATACCAAAAAATATATGTTTTTTTTACTTCTTTTATACGTATTGTATTCGTGTTTTGTACATTTCGAAAAACTAAAACAAACCCAAAAAAAAAACAATTTTGTATATATTCGTGGAGTTTTTTTTTGTAACTATCCTTGTATATATATTTTTTTTCTATTTTGTAATTAAAATTTTCATCCTTTTTTTGTAAATATTTTCGTTCCTCACACTTACCTTCAACATTGAGGACAATGTTGGTTTTAAGTATGGGGGCGTGTTTTCCCTCCTTTTGTAATTATTTTTGCCCCTCCCATATTAGAAAAAATCCAAAAAATCTTTAATTAATTTAGAAAAAAATTAAAAAACACACAAAAACAAACAAATGCGATCAATGTTTTATGTTCATGTCTTTATTTGTATACAAATAAACCTTATTTTTAAAATCAAAATCCAAAAAAAAAAGAAAAAAAAAAAACTTAAAAATTTGTTATAACAAAATTCATTTTGTCATAACACCCAAAATTTTTTATTTTCTCTTTTCTTTTCTTTCCTTTTTATTAATGTACATATTTTTAACAAAATTAAAAAATCAAAAAATATATGTTGAAAAAAAAAATAAAAAAAAAAAATTTAGAAAAACTTATCAAAAATATTTTGTATATAACTTTTCTTAATTTTCTTCTTCCTCTTTTTAGTATTTATATATGTATTTTGTTATGAGAAATAAAAAATAAAAAATATATCATATCTTAAAAAACTTCAAAAAAAAATGATGAAAAACTTATCAAAAATCTAAAAATAAAATAAAACCCCTACTTAGCTTTTTGTTATTTCCAAGGCTAGGTTAGTTTTATCTTTAAGCGTTTTTCATTATTTATGATTTGCTAAAATAATTTTATTTATTTCATAGTTTGAAAAATTTAAATCGAGGAATTTTCAGTAGTAAAGAAAATCTTGCGATCTTAATTTAATTTGAGAACAGAATTTTTAGCACTACCTCGGGTTTACCCTAAATAGATTCCTTTTTGTATTATATTGACAAACCATCTTTAGATTCAATTATTCTAACTCTAAACTTGTGAAACTTTAGGAATGTTTTTAATCTACTAAACTTGCTCTCAAAAATCTTTTTTTATTAATCTAGAATTTCTCTTGAAACCCCCCTTATAAACACCCCTTAGCTTGGCATAAAAATAATAAAAGTAGGAGTTTTAAAAGAAATCCTGTGTCAATGGGAATAAAGAGATTCCGTAAACACAGGCACACAATATTGTTAAAAGAAATCCCGTGTCAATGGGAATAAAAAATTTAATAATTCCGTAAACACGGGCATTGGGTTAAGTTTAGAAATGATTTCAATTCTCCCGCGTAAACCAACGCTGGGAATCAAAGCAAAGGCCACCAAAAAGGTGGGGTGAGAGGATAAAATCCGTCACCCCTAAATCCAAGCACTCTTCTTTTTGCCAAGGCTACCTTTTTTCCCCTACCCCTTAGCCAATAAAATTGTACCTAGATTTTAATTTAAAAAAAGTTTGAGAGAGCATAATTAGTAGGCTTTATTTATTCTTAAAAACTTTCTTAAAAAAGGTTAAAGTTTTATATAATTCTATTCTAATTAAAAGGTACCAAAGACTGCAATAATCGACGCTATTTAGCTAACTTTAGAAGTCTCGCTAAAAATTTTTCGCTCTTTTTAAATTACTTTCATAGTTTTGGACTTACCTCTTTAAATACCCTAAATTTATTTCGATCTAACTTTTGATTTAATAAAAACTTTAGTAAATTAGAAATTTTATTAAACGTCTTATAGGTATCCCTTACTTTTGCTCTGGAATAGCAAAAGCTTAAGTATGGGGGTGTTTGATGAATAGTAAATATACGCATTTTTCTATATAATTTTTAGTATAATTTTAATTAGATTTCTAAATAATATATGTAAATTAATTAATAAAATGTTTGTTTTTGTAATTTTTGTTTTTAACTTAGTTTTATTTTCATTTTGTAAAGTTTCTGTAATTTTGTTAAGTCACGCCCTAGGTCACGCCCGTGTCCAAGGGCGTGTTCACTAATCCCTAACATTTTCTTCTCTCTGTTCTTTTTCCACCTCAAACATCAAGTCACGCCCTCGGTCACGCCCGTGACCGAGGCCGTGTACTTGGTCAGTTGGATATCCATCCCAGATTCCAGCCACTTGAAGCATTTCATCCAAAAAGTCAAAGTCACGGTCGTGACATTTCAGACACGCCCGTGACCCTCAATTCCTTCCAGAAGAACAAAGGACACGCCAGGTGTCACGCCCAGTTCAAGCTCCAGCCAGCCGACCTAGGTCACGCCCGTGACCTAGGCCGTGTACGATGGTCACGCCCGTGTACTTCCAAGTCGCCGGTCAAGCCTTCCAGATGCCTGCCTAGATCCAGCTGTTCTGGCTATTCGCACCCCAAGCCGTGTCACGCCCTCAGACACGCCCGTGTCCGAGGGCGTGTAATTCTAAAATTTTTCCTATAAATAGCCAGATTCAGCTGAGTCTAAGGGTTCAAAATTTTGAGACTTGTTCTTGACATTTTGATCCAATCTTGCTGCTTTCCTAGTTTTTGTGTTTAGGTAATTTTTTGCACTCTTTCTCTCTCATGTTTTGTAACCCTTTTTATGATGAAAATGAAATAAAATTTGCTTGTTTTTTGTAACTCTCTGTTTGTTCTTGTGAAAGTGTGTGTGTGTTCTCTTTTTTTTTCTTTTAATTTAGATTTTGTTATTTCAATTAGTTTTGTCCATTTTAATTTGGGTGTATGAGTGTAATTTTCTTGTTTTTAGTTTTGTTGTAATTTTTAGATGATTTCATATTAGTGTGTGTGAGTGTAGGAGGTTAATTAGTTTTTTTGTTTTGTTTTGTTTTCATTTGTTCTTTTTACTTTCTTTTTGCTTTTTTGTAAGTGTGTGTGTGTGTATGAGAGTAAAATGTTGTTATTTTTATTTTCATTTTGTTATTAGTGTGTGTGAGTGTATGAGAATAGATTTTCTTTTCTTTTTAACTTAGTTTCATTATTGTTGTGTGTGTGAGTGTATGAGTTTAGATTTGTTTTATTTTAATTAGATTTCATTAACGTAGAGTGGGTGTGTGTATGAGTATAAAGTTTGCGCCTTTTTTGTAATCGAATAGTTTCCATTTCCGTCACGCATTTATTTCCAGCCTATCCGTTTGGATAGGACTTGCTCACGCATTTATTTCCCGCCTATCCGTTTGGATAGGACTTGCTCACGCATTTATTTCCCGCCTATCCGTTTGGATAGGACTTGCTCACGCATTTATTTCCCCTCTACCCATTTGGGTAGGGATCGCATTTCTTCAATTTCTGCAATTTACAGCTTTCATTTTAATCCCGTAGAGTGCGTGAGTTTTCAATTAGTGCGTCTTTTATTTTTTTATATATTTGCTTTTTGCTTAATTCCGCTACCCGCTCAATCGCTTATTATCGCCGTAGTTATCATTATCGTTTTATAAAACCCTAAAAAAAATTCTAAGCAAAACTACTTTTTAAATTAACGTTTTCGTTCTTTTTCTTTTCATCGCTTTTCTTGGTTTTTGCTAAACGCACACTAAGCCCGCGATAGTTATCATTTTCGTCACTAGCTTTTCTATAAAATCATAAAAATCAATTTCAAACTCTTTTCGATAAAATAATAGCGCGTTCCTAAGAAGTAGAAATAATCGATACGACCTTGGAAAAATACGACCTTGATATTTCAAAAGAAATATCCTATACTACTATCGATAAGGTCCACTTGCCTTTATTGATTTTAGTCCGGATAATTACATAAACCCAAAAGCTTTCTCTCTAAAGCACTTTTTAAAACTCTCTTTTAAAAGAAACACTAAAAAATTTGTTGCAACACCTCTTTGGTTGTTGCAACTAGCTCAAGGTAAAAGAAGTTTTAAAACGCTCTTAAAGAATTGTTGCAACTACTCAAAAAATTGTTGCAACAATATTTTCAAAAAGCTTTCAATTTTAATTTCAACATAAAGCCCTTTTTCAATCTTTTCATTTAGCCTTCAAAGGACGCGGCCGAGGAGTAATCCTCGATATTTCGAAAGAGAAAGAGTCCGTTACTTCTATCCTTCGATAGGATAACGGGTAATTCCTCAAAGTAGAATTACTCGCGGGACTCTTCAAAAACGTCCGCCCAAGGTTGAATCGAAAAGAAAGAAAGAGCTTTCTTCTCTTTCTTCTCTCTTTCAAAGAGAGAGCAATCACAAACTAAAAAAACGTATCATCCACCTCTGATTTGGGTCTCCTATATAGGAGAGGGTCAAGCTTGGAGTTGCATGGTTTCATGATGCTGATTATGGGGGAGACGTAGATGATCGGAGATCAACGTCTGGTTATGTCTTTATGACGGGTCCCACAACTATCTCTTGGTGCAGCAAGAAGCAAGACTTGATGTCCGTATCTACCACGGAAGCGGAGTACAAGGCTTCGGCCTTGGCAGCTCAGGAAGTCGTTTGGCTTAGGAGGTTGGTAGAGGACGTTCATCAGGAGGTTCGAGGTCCCACTATGCTACGCGGGGACAATGATAGTGCTCTCAAGCTGGTCAACAATCCAGTCTGTCACGCGAGGACCAAACATATAGAGATTGAGCACCATTTCATTCGTGAAAAGGTGTTGGGAGGATCTCTTATGGTCGAGCATGTTCGGAGTGTGGACAATGTCGCAGACATCTTCACAAATCCGCTGGCGAAGGGACCGTTTACACGGTTAAGGGGGTTGCTCGGTCTAGTTTCCACTTCCCACTTCAAGGGGGAGTGTTGAAATTGTTGAAGTGAAGTGGAAGGGAGTCCGGCTGGTCAGAAGGCTGGAGACCGCAGAGACCGCGCGGTCTGCGCTGGTGCTCTGGCGGTTTGGTTCTGCGATCTCTCCCTGCTGTTCTGGCGATCTGCTATGATCGGCCAGTTTGCTTCTTGGTTTGGTCGTTGGTTCTGGCGACCTGTTGCGGGTTCTTCCGGTCTTGTTCCGGGCGGCCTATTCTTGATGACCGTGTATCCGAGCGGTCTGTCCTGGCGATCTGGCGACTTGTCCTAAGTCGGCCAGATGGTTCTTGGTTTGCTCCTGGTCGTCTAAGGGAGGAGTACCATTGTGTTCGCGCGGCTTGTGCGTGACCTTGTCTTCTGATCTGCGTCTTAGTCGGGTATTCGTCCAAGAGGTCTGGTCGCGCGGTCTGCTTTATGAGACCGCATGCGATCTGACGGGTGGTGACTGTATCTCTTCTGTGCGGTGACGACATCCGTCTACTCGCTTATA
Source organism: Dactylorhiza incarnata (assembly GCA_033032865.1). Taxonomy (NCBI): domain Eukaryota; kingdom Viridiplantae; phylum Streptophyta; class Magnoliopsida; order Asparagales; family Orchidaceae; genus Dactylorhiza; species Dactylorhiza incarnata. The sequence continues at coordinate 19,226,084 of JAWHQI010000005.1, forward strand.
AAAAGAGGTGCAGGGCCCGTCATTCCTAACAAGAACTGTAAGAACAAGAGCCCGGATTGTTTCTTGCGGACTCAAGTTTTGAGGTCGCGCGACTTGGATGTGAGCTAACCGGTTGTTGTGTTCGCAGGCTTGCGATCAGCACGGTGCGGTCTCCTTCCTTGGTGATTTCCGGTGGCTTGAATAAACAGTTCGTCTGCGGTCTGTCAGCGAACTGGTTTATTGTGTTCTTGTGGTGTTCGCAGCGAGCTCAGCGATCAGGCGACCTTCAGCGGTTAGGCGGTCAGAGTTGCGGTCTAGTGACAGCTTCAGTTATTTGTTCAGTTCAATAAAGCTTCAGTTCGTGCGGTCTGGGATTGCAGTCTGGCAGTGCAGATTGTCTGCTTCTGTTCGCGCGGTCTCAAGGTGTTTCTGCGGTCTGACTGTGCAAGCGGTCTAGGAGTACAGCAGAGCAAGCCGGGCGACCTGAGCCTTGTTTGCGGTCTGTGCGGTCTCTGCTTTGGCAGACCGCCAGTTTCAGTTTTTGGTGTGTTTGTTCTTCTCATCTCCGTGATTCTTATGAATCATGTCTCGCCATGTATACCTCGAAGTGTAAAGCAGTTCTGTTTCAATAAAGATTTCTTGTGTTGCTGTTTTGGCATTGTGGTTGTTTGGCTATAACTCTAGTTGATGCAACTCCTGCTTACTCCTAAACGGTCTTTCAAATATTTTAACAAAAACTTCAAGTACACGCCCAAGGTCACGGGCGTGACCATGGGCGTGTAACCTGCGCGGTGTTCCAGACCTGTTTCTGCCACCACGGGGGCGTTCCGTAAAGAATTCGCCAAGTACACGCCCCAGGTCACGGGCGTGACCAAGGGCGTGCCCCAATGTCACGACCCCGAACCGCTGAGACGAATCGAAACCGCTGAGACGAATCGAAAGTACTCCGTTCGACGAAAGTGCTGCGTTCGACGAACGACGCCTGGCTACTGCGTTCGACGAAAGTGTTGTTTTCGACGAACGACGCCAGGTTGCTGCGTTCAACGAAAGTGCTGCATTCGACGAACGAAGTCTAGCTGCTGCGTTCGACGAAGGGCGCCTGGCTGCTGCGTTCGACAAAAGTGCTGCGTTCGACGAATGACGCCTGGTTGTTGCATTCGACGAAAGTGCTACGTTCGACGAACGACGCCTGGCTGATGTGTTCGATGAACGTCGCCTGGTTGCTGCGTTTGATGAAAATTCAGGAGATCGACGAATAGGCGAGAGTTCGATGAATGTTCAACAACGCTCTTCCCCGCCGAAGATTCCCTCCAGAAGCCAGATTTTAAGATTACACGCACCAGGTCACGGGCGTGACCTAGGGCGTGACACGGCTGAAACACTCGCATTTACTCCAGAAGGCGCCCTCTCCGCTGCTGCTTCGATCACTCCCCTTACACGCCCTTGGTCACGGGCGTGACCAAGGGCGTGTAACCCAAAATTTTCAGCTATAAAAAGGCAGCTCCTCCAGATGATCAGGAACTTTGTATTGGAGTCCAAGCCACCATTTTCTTACTTATTTCCATGTTTTTAAGAATTCTAGCTTACTTTTTCTTGCACTTGTAATTTCTCTTTTAGTAGTTGTAATTCCTTTTCTTTAATTAATAAAATTTGTTGTTTTTATTTATCCATCCTTCTATTTTGTCCACCTCTCTTTTCATTAGTTATAATCTTCTAGTTGAGTTACTTTTCTTATTGCAACCAAATCAAAGCACTTTTTGATAGAACAATAGAGATCGTCTTGAGTAAGAGTAATCAACACGCCCAGATTTTTATACGACCTTGGTTTTTATAAAGCCTATACTACATCCGACACGGTACACTTTCCGTTTTCATTTGCAAGCATTGTTTTGCTCATCAACATGCTTTGTCTGTATTCGTCGAATGGACTCGTCAAATACAAGATAACTCGATGAATTATTGTTATGACTCGACGAATTGACTTAGAGATAAGAGCTGATATGGGAAGAATAGAAACTAAGTCCACTCGAGTATTTCACGAGATCGCTCGACAAATTCGTCGAGTGTTCACGAGAAATCGGCAGACCACTCGACGAATTCGTCGAGTGTTCTTGAGTGAACAACGTTTACTCGACGAAAATCACTTAAAGAATTTTCTGATACTTCTCGAGTATAATCGACGAATAGCGGTCTTTCACGAGTTGTCTCGACGAATTAACTTTGATTCTTCAAGACCACTCGACGAAAATGACTTAGGCTATTTTCTTCCACTTCTGAATTCACCACCTGCTTCTCCTTGTCTTCTCCATAGTGTTTGAATATGAAGTACATCCCAATAGAGAGATTTCACATAAGTCAACACCTTGTTCCTCATAATTAGGGATTACATTGCATATGCCTGTGTTTATGACTCATTGAAACCTGACATTGGTTTGTACTTAGCAATTAGAGTCCTGCAAACACACAACTAAGAAACTACATCAAATACAAAATCAATTCATCTTAGTTCAAGGGACACTTCTTCAAATCAAGGTTATTGTGGCTACAATACCCAACAATCTCCCCTTATTTGAAGAAGTCAGAACCCTGTCTACTAAGGTGAATTGCACAGATTAAAATTATAAATATAAACAGACATCATGACATAAAGAAGTAAACCATATAATTTGAAATATCAAAACATCAAAATATATATATGTAAATGTTTTTTAGATTTCAATCAAGTCACAATCTACATTTAAGGCATCTTTGCCTTCCCCTGCCTGCTCTTCTTCATCCGCCTGTCAAAGTAAGCTATAGGCTTAGGATAATATCTTGAAGGAGGTGGATGGGCATCTGGGTTGTAGTAACCATAATCTCTGAAATGAAATTTCCTTTTCAACTGAGAGGCTTTGTGCTTGTTGATTTCTTCTTGCTTTATAGTACTTCTGTAGATCTTCATTTAAAATGTTAATCAGCTTGTATGTGTCCAAGATGATTGACTTAGAAATAGGACTCCAAACCTTAGTGAATTCTCTTCTTTTTGCTACAAGCTCTCTGATCTCTTTGCATGTACTTCTCCTTGAAGAGGGATCTGACCTCCTTGCAAAAGGACCTTCACCAAATTTCCTTCTCATGATAGTAGGTTCAGAAGATTCAGGAATGTCATCAGGAATATCTTCTGGAAGATTTTCAGGAAATTCTTCAGGAAAAGCTTCAGGGTCAGTCCACACCTTATTATACTAAACTGGAGGAATGGGAGCAAAGTCTTCATTTACTTGTTCAGGAAAGACTTGACCTTGAGGTCTCCCTATCAAGTTGTCATAGAGCCACTGAAAACTTTGGTGATTGAAAATAGTAGCCTCATAAAACTTACTTTCAACTTCATTGCTTAAGTCATGCATTTGAACTAAGTTCTTCTCCTCCCCCTTTCCGACTTCTTCATTAAGAGCTTGGAGAATTTTTTCCTTGAAATTTGACAAATCTTCAACAACTCTATCTCTTGAGCTTTTCCCAAGGAAGATACATTGAATTTTACCTCTGCTAATCCATTATTTAAGTCAGACTCAACCTCTTTAACTTTGTCAAAAACTTGTTTCATTGAGAATTCAAAGTGTTCACCTACCTAAATCACCTAGAGGGGGTGAATAGGTGAGTTCAATGGCTTTTTACGCGAAATTAAAATCTATAAAGAAAGGCGCACAAAAAACAAAGCACACACACAAACACAAGGATTTTATAGTGGTTCCCCGATGTGAGTACTCCACATTTCCGCCTCACTTATCTAGCACACCCAGCTAGACTAGGCTACTTCACTAATCTTAGATTATGAATAATCTAACAACTCAAAGTACAACTCCTACAAGCTCGGAGAACAACCTCACCTACAAACTCAGAGAACAATCTCTCCTACAAACTCGATCCTCTTACCTAGGATCTACAAGGACTCGGAAGACAAAACTTCCTACAATAATATATTAAAAGATATTACAAGAACTTTGGATTGAAAATCCAATCTCTACGAATCTCAAGGAGATTCTACTTCTTTAGATCTAAAATAATAGGTCTTCTTCTTCCTTGAAATAGATGAAATCCTGAACTCGAACGGGGAAGAAGAAATCCTTTGTCTTGAAAGCTTTGATATGAATACTTATAAACACAACAAGATCTAGAGAATACTTGAATCAATCTGAGCACTAAGATCTTGTTGAATCGATACTTGTAGAAGAATCGAGCACAGAACTTGCCAGCGGTAAGAGATCGTCTTTACGAGAACGAGAGAGATGGCCGACGAAAATCTCGATGTCGTTCTTTCCAAATTACACGATTAAAGTTAATAGAAATTTCTTTTAGGTATTTATAGCAATCCTTCAAACGGCTATAAATGACTCTTAAAGAAAGAGATCCACGTGGACTGTACATGGCCGAAAAACCCTAAAAGGAAAAATGTGTCAAATAGAAGAAAATGAGCTCTCTCTGGATTCGTCGAATGGACTCGTCGAATACAAGATTACTCGACGAATTATTTTTATGACTCGGCAAATTGACTAAGTGACAAGAGCTGAGATGAGAACAAAAGAAACTAAGTCCACTCGAGTATTTCACGAGATCACTCGACGAATTCGTCGAGTGTTCATGAGAAATCAGCAGACCACTCGATGAATTTGTCGAGTGTTCTCGAGTGAACAACTTTAACTCGACGAAAATCACTTAAAGAATTTTTTGATTTCTCGAGTATAATCGACGAATAGCTAAGTCTGTCACGAGTTGTCTCGACGAATTAACTTGGATTCTTCGAGACCACTCGAAGAAAATGACTTAGGCTATTTTCTTCCACTTCTGAATTCAACACCTGCTTCACCTTGCCTTCTCCATAATGTTTGAATATGAAGTACATCCCAATAAAGAGATTTCACATGAGTCAACACCTTGGTCTGCATAATGAGGGATTACATTGCATAGGCATGTGTTTATGACTCATTGAAACCTGACATTGGTTTTTATTTTGAAATTAGAGTCCTGCAAGCACGCAACTAAGAAACTACATCAAATACAAAATCAATTCATCTTAGTTCAAGGGACACTTCTTCAAATAAAGGTTATTGTGGCTACAATACACAACAGACTGTTCAAGCTTTTGATCCACTCAATCTCTGTATTCTTGTAGGCTTCTTGTTGGGGAAGAAGAAAATGAAGAAGCCTATATATTATTCCTGTACAGAGATTTCTTATTTCTCACAGAGAGAGAGCTCCGGGAAGAGGAAGAAGATGAAAAATAGAAATTGATTGCTTGTAAATATTCTTGAGTCCACTTATTCTTCTGTAGAAATTGACTTTAAAATCCTTTCCTCTTTTGATGTATCCTTAATAGGAATGTCCAATGAATAATAATATCCCCCTTCTATTTTGATTGACTACACGTCAATCTCATGTTGAATATATTCAAGATTTAGCTTTATTGTGTCTCTGTACACTTCCTTTCCATTCTTAGATATAATTGACCTGTTTGAGATCAAATTACTTCCTTGTATATATTCTGGAAAAGCATCAGAAAAAATACAGAAAGTATTCTTTTTCTATGTCTGAATTCAACGTAGCGTCGAATACTTTTGCCTTCTAGTTGATGCACCTCCGAGTTCTAATAGAAGCTGCTTTGAATTCCTGTTCAGCATTGAATATAACTCTGATATCAACGTTGAGTCAAATTCTTATCGATGTATCCATCGAGTTGAAGACTTGGACTTTGAACTTCATCTTCTGCATTGACTTCAAGTCAAAGTTGCGTTGACTTCTAATACTGCTTCGACTGGCTCTGTCTTCTGCATCTAGTACATATTGACAATGCGTCGACTTCTGATACTGCTTCGACTGACTCTGTCTTTTGCATCGAGTACATCTCGACGTTGCGTCGACTTAGACTTCAATCTGAGTTTATGTTACTTCTATTCGATGTTACTTCGACATGAAGTCGAAGCTGCATCGACTTTTATTCGCCGCAGATTTAACTCAACCAAATTATTGACTCTTTTTGGACTGGTCTTTGACACTCTAGTGGGAGTGTGATATCCTAAGACATATAATGATTAAATTACCCTTTCTATACAACATGGGTAATTCATCCTAGATAATGAAATCACTTGTATTAAATTTGTAAGATAAATCAAAGAGTGTTTTTCCCAACATGACGCGCGCTCGGATGGAGGCGGACATATCGAAGTTTGTTGCAATAAACATTGGCTCGAGTTTTATAATCGGGCAGGCCGTCGTTGTAATGACCCAATCTCATTGTTCAGAGCCGTTAGACGCTTGGCCCTATTGTCCAGGATGCCTGGGATACATCCTGCTTTGTAACACCCCAACCCCTCGCTGAGCCTGTTTCTCAGCGTCAGTAGGTTGTTGATGGCAGGATTCAAACCCACGCCGCCCTTGATAAGAAACCTTCAACAGTTCTCATCGCCAACTGAGCATGTTTCTCAGCGTCAGCGGGTAGTTGATGGTGGGATTCGAACCCCCGCCACCCTTGATAAGAAACCTTCAATAGTTCTCATCACCAAATGAGCTGCAACTCAGATGGTGATGAGAACTGTTGAAGGTTTCTTATCAAGGGTAGAGGGGGTTCGAATCCCGCCATCAACAACCTGCTGAAGCTGAGAAACAGGCTCAGCGAAGGGTTGGGGTGTTACAAAGCGGGTTGCAGCACGAGCATCCTGAACAATGGGGCCAGGCGTCTAACGGCTCCAAACAATGAGATCGGGTCGTTACAAAGAAGTGCACTTTTTTGTAACGACCCAATCTCATTTTTCGGAGCCGTTAGATGCCTAGCCCATTATTCAGGATGCCCAGGATGCAACCCACTTGGAGACACCCCAACCCCTCCCTGAGCCTGTTTCTCAGCTATAGTTGGTTGTTGATGGCGGGATTCGAACCCTCGCAACCCTTGATGAGAAATCTTCAGCAGTTCTCATCACCAACTCAGCGGATTAGAAGGTCATGGTCTCCGCCTTTCAGTTGAAGGGCCTTGCAAAAGGCTGGTGTATCCAAGCAAAGGAAGGTCTTGTAGATGGGTGTTCGTGGGACCAGTTTAAGAAGGTGTTGTTGAAGAAGTTCTTGCCTTCAGTCGAGCAGGACCGTCTGATGAACATTTTCCATTATTTGAAGTAGAGGCAACTCTCAGTTGGGGAGTATGAGATCGAGTTTAGTAAGCTGAGTAGGTTTGCTCCGGATCTTGTGGCTTCTGAAGAGTGCAGGGTGAAAAGGTTTCTGGGAGGGCTGCGCAGTGAGATTCAGCAGCTAGCGTGTGCTTACCGACCTGAGACTTATTTGGATGCGGTAGAATCTGCCGTGAAGGTTGAGGCGATTGATAACGCCAATGTACAACCCAGTGTTCGTCTGGGAGGAATAAACAGGATCGGCCTTCAATTGGGGAGCGCCTGGCACGAGAGCGAGAACATAGTGCGATAGCAGATCAGGTGCGGCTCGGCACCCATGGGGGACACTTAGAAATGGAGAGGAGGATTTGGGCTCGCCGCTCCACGCGAGCGGGCCAGACCTGCGAGTAGTGCCCTCACGGGCCGCTCGCGGCAAGAGCCCCGCGAGCTGATGCTCGCGGAGGAATTGGCGAGTATGGAGCTGGAGAGGCTAGCAGGTGGTGCTCTCACAGGCCACTCGCAGCGAGGACCCCTCGGGCGGATACTCACTAGGGCGTCGGCGGGTGGCGCCCTAGTGGGCCACTCGCCCATAGAGGGTTAGTGGTGAATTTACCCTTCTACCATGGTGGGCTGCCCAAAACAGTTCAGAACAACGGAATTTGGCTGTTAGCAGACCAATTGAGTGTGCAGTTAGTAAGACCCGAAGGCGGAGTCCCGCTATTTGCAAACTAGTTCAGGAAATCTATAAATAAGACCCTAAGGGCACCTTTGGAGAGACTCCTTTTTTGGGCTTCTATCTCCTCAGACCATCTTTGGTTAGCATTCTCAAAGCTCTCCAAGGTGCCCAGCTTCAAGTTTGACTTGGGAGGGAAAGCGCTCTAAGATCTTTCGGGTGTGCGGTGGGACCTCCACACTGTCGCCAAGGGTCTAGGTTTTGAATTTTCGGTCAAGTTGCTCTGAGGGATCAGTAAGCATGAGTTGCACCCATCTTTGTGGTCTGAATTCCTCGTTGGGCCGATTTCCGGTTCCAACATTTTTGGTGTGGTGAGCGTGGACAGCAGCTAGTGCAAGAAAGTTTCAAGGAAGCAGCATGGTGGGAGATGAAGAGCAGGGCGAGGGTGGTGACGGTTCACATCAGCCTGGGTCGACGGTGATGCCAAAGATGCTTCAAGACTTCAGGAGGGAGGTCTTTGAGACCATCTTTCTCGCCTTCGCCGCAGTGCAAAGCGAGTTCGTGACCCCAACACCTCATGTGCTCCCCCCTTCGGGGGTTGCGGAGTGTGCCCCGGGGGGAAGGGCAGGGAAGGAGGTGGAGCGGGCAGGCAGGGAGAGATCTTGTCAGACGAGATCTCTTTGCCAGCCCAGCGAGCGCTGCTCCGGCAAGCCTGGTTCTGGCGAGCACTACTCCGACAAGTGTTGTTCTGGAAAGCACAGCTCCGGTGAGTGCGGCTCCAGCGAGCGCGGCTCCGGCGACCTCAGGTCCTGCGAGAGAGTTCGTAGGGCGAGTCGAGCAAGAGAGGATGGCGAGCGGGGGTAGCCCTTTTTGCGAGCTGGTGCTTTCCGCACCAGTCCCAGAAGGATTCAGAGTTGTGGGACAGGGTCTACTACGACAAGGATGACCCTTTCCAGCACTTGTAGTGGTTAGAGGACTCAGTCTCCATCCGGCCGATGTCAGATGCTTTAAAGTGTCAGCTCTTCACCGTCACTCTAAAGGAGAAGGCTAGGGACTGGTTCCATCAACTCTCGGCTGGGTCGATCTACGCCTTCAAAGATTTGCGTCGAGGCTTCTTGTTGCGCTTCTCAACTTTGAAGAAAAGGAAGAGGGACACTGAGTCGCTCTTCAAGGTCAAGCAGGAACCGAGAGAGTTACTGGCCCACTACGTGGACCGATTCCAGAAAGAGGTTCTGCTTACCTAGGAGATGCCCAGGTTTGCCCTCCAGCTGTCCTTCATGGTGGGGCCGAGGGAAGGTTTTTTCAAGATGAGCTTGAAGAGGAAGGTCCCCATCTCCTACGAAGACCTGATGGAGAGAGCGGAGGAGGAGATTGAAGTGGAGGAAGCCAATCCGTAGATCACCAAGAGGCTAGTAAAGCACAGTGAGCCAGAGGTCAATCAGCTGGAGGCGCAAATAAGGGAAGCGCCTAGGGCCCCAGAGTGGGGGTGGAGGCAGTAAGGCAGAGGAATGCAGGTTCAGGGGAGGGGTTTCGCCCCGGGAGGGGGTAACTTCCATGGGGGTCAGGGAAGACCCCATCAGTTAGGATGGAGGTAGGGTCCGAGGCAGATGCCTCCCCTGCCTGAGCAAGCCATGACAATCAGGCAAGGAGGAGGAGGAAGAGGAGGAAGAATGGGAGCAGGAGTGGGAGCGGGAGCAGGAGCAGGAGCAAGAAGGAGGAGAAGGGGGCAGAGGTCGAGAGAGGGGGAGCATTACCATATTATGACTTCCACCAGGAGGAAGGGCACACAACGGCCACCCGCCTGGAGTTCCTAGAGGTGAAAGGGGCAGTAGGGGTGCCGACACTACAACAGCGGCCGATAAGGATTGAGGAGGTCCTGCCCTAGGAAGAGGAGGAAGAGAGATGTGAGGACCGGGCCAATGTGGGGACCCGAGGGGGGATGGGGGTGATCCACGGGGGTGTAGGGGTCGAGGAAACCCGCAAGGCGAGCCTCCATGCTATGTATCGTCGGAGCGTAGCTCCGACGTCTCAAGCCCCACCCCCAGAGGAGAAGATCACCTTCTCCCAGAAGGACATGCTGGGACATGAAGACCCATTCTATGATGCGTTGGTAATCCAAACCGCCATCGAGAACTTTATCGTCTCCAGGGTCCTCACAGAAAATGGAAGCTTGGTCAATGTCATCTTTAATAAGGCATTCAATGAGATGAAGTTGGAGGCGAGAAGGGTGCTAGCCTCGGATGGCCCCTTGTTTGGATTCTCAGGAGAGAGGAAGGAGGTAGAAGGAGTAGTACTTCATGTCACCCTGGGGGGGGGGGGGGGGGGGGGGGGGCAGTCCCGCAACTGCCAATTCATCATAGTGCACACACCGAGCAGTTACAATGCAACTTTTGGGAGGCCCCTCATTAGCGCATTCTGGTGCATTCCTTCCTCATTCCATCAGTGTCCCAAGTTAAGAGCGGTAGGAGTCTAGGTCCGGGTGAGGGGGGATCCAAAGGTTGCGAGACAATGCTACGTCACCTCAGTCAACTCCATCACCTGGCAGGATGGGGCAGAGCAGATAGACCTAGAGATGGGGAGGCGGGAAGCAGCGGAGAGGGACATTGAAGGCTCCAGGGAAGATGAGATGGAGGAGGAGAAGGAGAGGAAATAAGAGGAAGGGGAGGCCCAGGAAGAAGGGGCGGAAGTGCAGATGGAGGAGGAGAAGGAGAGGAAAGAAGAGGAAGGGGAGGCCCAGGAGGAAGGGGCAGAAGAGCTGATGGAGGTTCGAGAAAGGAGGAGGAGGCCGAAGCTCTAGCTCACGGCGAGGAGAAGGAGGGTGATTGGGGGGAGCAGTCCAGGACGGAGGTTGTGGATGAGGTTGTGGAGCTCGAGGTCACCACCCGAGCAGGGGTGGTAGAAAAGACAAGATCAGCGGGGAGCTCAGTCCAGAGGAGCAGAAGCAAATCCTGGCCTGCGTATAGGAGAATGTGGATGTATTCGCCTGGAGAGCGGTGGAGATGCCCGAGATCGATGCGGATGTGGATTGCCATCGCCTCAAACTCAATCCCGGCACCTGACCCATCCGACAAAAGAAGAGAGCCATTGCTGACAAGCTGGAAGGGCCCATCCGAGAGGAGGTGGGAAAGATCCTCCAAGCAGGGTTTGTATCGGAGATCCAGTACCCAGGCTAGGTCTCCAACGTGGTTATGGTAAAGAAGGGGGGAGGTAAGTGGAGGATGTGTGTTGAATTTTCTTTACTTAGTAAATCATGCCCCAAGGAATGCTACCCCTTGCCCCGAATCGATGCGCTGGTTGAATCGGTCGTCGGTTTCTCTGTGATGTCTTTTTTAGATGCTTTTTCCGGTTATCATCAGATCCGCATGCACCCCCCCTTCCCGACGTCAAGGATGTCTCTTTCATCATGGGGGATGGGTGCTATTGTTAAAAAATGATGCCATTTGGGTTGAAAAACGTAGGGGCGACGTATCAACGGATGATGGACAGGGTCTTCCGAGAACAGAAGGGAGGAACCTGGAGGTCTATGTTGATGACCATATGATAAAGAGTCAAGACCTCGAGTCCCACCTTCGGGACCTCGAAGAGACGTTTGGGACTCAGCGGAAGTTCAAAATGAAGCTCAACCCCCAGAAGTGCGTCTTCGGGGCTAGCCAGGGGAAGTTTCTAGGCCACTTGCTCACCCTAGCCGGGGTGGAGCCTAATCCAAATAAAGTTAAGGCCATCATAGAGTTGGGGTTGCCGAGAAATGCGAAGGAGGTTCAGTGTCTCACAGGGAAGTTGGCTGGGCTCAGTAGGTTCCTCTCCAGGGTGGTAGAGAAGTGTGCACCCTTCTTCAAGGTACTGAGAGGGAATCAAAAATTTGAATGGACCTCAGAGTATGAGGAAGCCTTTCAAGCATTGAAGGGGCATCTCACTCAGACTCCTCTACTCCAATGGCCAAGGCGGGGGAGGATCTATCCTTATACCTTGGGATACGATCTGAGGCAGTGAGTTTAGTGGTGGTCCGGGAAGATGGCAGAAGGCAACTCCCAATCTACTACGTTAGCCGAGTACTGAGGAAGGCAGAGCTCGGATACCCCATCCTAGAGAAGTTGGCCTTCGCCTTGGTGGTGTCGGCCCGAAAGCTCCGGCCTTATTTCCAAGCACATCCAATCAAGGTGGTGACCGACCACCCCCTTCGCAACATCATGGATGAGGTAGAGCACTCGGGGAGGATGGCCAAGTGGTCCGTGGAGCTGAGCGAGTTTGACATCTTGTTTGTGCCTAGGATGTCAATAAAGGCACAAGTGGTGGCAGACTTTCTAACGGACTATGTGACCGAAGTGGAGGAGCACGAGTCACCCCCCTCGGTGGCATGGAAGATGTTGGTAGATGCAGCGTCAGAGAAGCACTCCTTTGGAGGAGGAGTCATCCTAGTGAGCCCCCAAGGGATGAGGATTGAGCAAGCCATCAGCATTCATTTCCCAATCTCCAATAACCATGCTGAGTACGAGGCAGTGATAGCAGGCCTATGGCTGGCCCGGGAGTTAGGCGTGCAAGATGTGGAGGTCTCGACGGACTCCATAGTGGCGGCGTGCCATATCAGGGGGAGTTCGAAATGAAGGATCCAACCCTCCATCGTTAACTGGAGAAGGTCATGGGGGTTATCGGGCTGTTATGCACCTTCTCAATCAAGCATGTGCCAAGAGAGGAAAGCGTCCCGGCGGACCTCCTGTCCAAGTTCAGTCCCTGGGCAGGGGGGATGGTGTCAGAACACTTCTGACCATCCATCGAAGAAGGAGAACTGATGGAAGTGGACCAAAAAGCGTCATGGATGGACCCAATTGTCACCTTCCTAACATCGGGGAAGTTCCCAGAGGGGGAGGTGGACAAGCGATAACTCAGGTACAAATCAGCCTATTATTCCATGCATGCAGGTGGGCTGTATCGAAGACCCTCTCGGGACTCCTCGCCCATTGTGTATCAGAAGGGGAAGTCTCGAGGGTCCTGGAGGAGATCCACTTGGGAGAGTGTGGCAGACACTCGGGGAGCAGGACATTGGAAGGAAGGGTGCCGAGGTAAGGCTGCTTCTGGCCCACCCTCAGCAAGGATGCGGCGGAATTCGGAAAGAAATGCCCCAAATGTCAGCTCTATGCCCCCTCCACAGCTCCTCCCAGCCTAGAGGCTCCGGACCATCACGACTTCGTGGCCCTTCATGATATGGGGACTAAACTTGGTCGGTCCCTTACCCCAGGAAAGCAGTCAGAGAAGGTTCCTGCTGGTGATGATCGATTACTTCTCGAAGTGGATGGAGGTAAAGCGCTAGCCAAGGTAACCTATCAGGTTGTTAGAAATTTTGTGTGGGGGGAGATAATTTGTTGACATGGGCTCCCACTGGCCATCATCACTGACAATGGGCCGCAATTTGCCAGCGATGAGTTCGTCAGTTTTAGTACCCAGTTGGGCATAGATCTCAGGTACGCGTCGGTCCATCACCCGAGGAGCAATGGACAGGTGGAGTCGGCGAACAAGATAATCGTCAACCTGCTCAAACAGAAGGTCGAGAACCTCAGGGGCATCTGGGTAGAGCAGCTGCCCTCGGTCCTCTGGGCCTTGAGAACTACTCCGAACACGGCCACCGGAGAGACCCCTTTCAAACTCTCCCATGAGTCTGTGGTAGTTCTTCCAATAGAATTCGAGGTGAAGTACCACCGGGTTATTGCCGCGGGGGAAGGTGATGACAAGTGGCGGGTGGAGAATGAAGAGGAGCAAAGGTTATCCTTGGACCTGATAGAGGAGCTCCGGGACCTCGCCACCATTCGGTAGGACGAGGTCAAGAGGCGGATGGCTAGATACTTTGACCGACATATCAGAGTGAAACAGTTCGAGAAAGGAGACTTGGTCTTGAAGAAGGTTGATGCGGCCGGGAGAGGGGCCGCGGTAGGTAAGCTTGATCCCAATTGGGATGGGCCTTATATTGTAAGCGAGTGCTCAAGTTGGGAGGGTACCACCTCCGAAATGTGGAAGGGGTACCTCTCGGCCAAGCTCGGAGTGGGGATGATTTACAATGTTTCTACCCTTGAAGTTTTTGGGATTGGTCGATTTTGTGATGAATTACAATGTATATTTTACTCACTATCCCTTTTTCTAACCATGAAAGCTTGGAATGTGTTTTGGTGCTGGGATACCCTAGATCAATTCTGCTATCAGGCTCTCACTAGACAGTGGGTCAGGTTGACCTCTGGAGAGGCTGGCAAAGTAGCAAAGGGTTGGTGCTGGAATTCCCCAGACCGATTCCGCTGCCGGGCTCTCACTGGACGGTGGGCCAGGTTAATCTCTGGAGAGGCTGGCAAAGTAGTAAAGGGTTGGTGCAGAAATGCCCCAGATCGATTCCGCTGCCAGGCTCTCACTAGGTGGTGGGTCAGGTTGATCTATGGAGAGGCTGGCAAAGTAGCAAAGGGTTGGTGTTGGAATTCCCCAGATCGATTCCGCTGTTGGGCTTTCACTAGACGGTGGGTCAGGTTGATCTATGGAGAGGCTGTAAGATCTCTTTTTCCAAAACCCGTTCGGGTACTTGAAAACTCGTACCTCTCCCGCATCGCACGATTGAGGTGGATCTTTGCCCAGAATCGCTGCCTTGCGGTGTCACCGACACTCGGGTCGACCAACACCGCTCAGCACCAACCCTGCCGGCTTTACGATCATAAGTAAATAATGCCAAAAAGTAGGTACATAAAAGAAGGCATGTCCACAATCATAGCATCATATATAAGTATATAATGAGAACAGAAAGTCCAAAAGAGAAGTACGAGCAAGAAAGGGGGCTTATGCCCGATACATATCCAAAATAAGGTACTATCTCTCTCTCACTACAACATGCAGAATACTACATCAAAACTCTCAAAAATGTGGAAGACTAGCTATCTAATCATCAACCTATTACGTCGTGGCAGTGCGCTGCATCTGCTGCTCAGGTCCTGCCATCTCATCCTGCTGCGCGCGGGACAACTTTGCCTCCTCGGACTCCTGCGGTCACACCGACCGTTAGTCATAAAGATTAAGCCATTTTGTCCTCGCCTCCCTCCACGACTCCTAGGCACCGAGCGGGAGGAAGAAGCGGAGGACAAACAAGGGGTAAACAAGAAGGTGGTGACATGGCACTACTCTAGCAGGTATAAGTAAAGCAGTAAAATAGAGCAATGAAGTAAGTAGTAAGTAGAAAGGAAATGCAATGCAGTAAGTAAATCTAAACTACCATCACAGATTCGTACCTTAACTTATATGAACGCCCATACGACATATAAGTTAAGATGTCCAGGTAACCCATCATATAAAAGAGCCCATACTAATTTATATGATGGGGGTATGCTATTTGTATGTTATGTTATGCTATGGTTATGATGTTTTAATGAATTTATGCAATGTGACTCACCCACACGACTCTATGCGCACAGACCTTTATAGTTCCCAATTTGTTTGAAAGGAAGCCAACCTTTCGGGTACCGACCGTCGTGGCTCACGGTGGTAGTGGATCGGGCACTCCACATCCTAGGCGGGTATAGTCACTACCAAGCCTAGACCTCATGTACGCCTCAACGCTAAGAACACAACAGCGGAGCTCCTGCGTACTCTTGCTGGAATCCACCAGACTTTAAGGTCGGGATGGGTTACTAGGGATTGTCCTCCAGACCGCGGTACTCAAACTTACCGGCCCTCTAAACCACACCCTCACCTGAGTCAACGTACTACCGTCGGTGACACGACTAGCCTAGTACCGAAGACTCGCCACTGTTTGAATAAGTAACAGGTGTTAATAATGTCCACCCGAGCTTCCGGATCAGGGACCATCACACAAGCTGATCCAACCCATCTCCTTCCCAGAGGAGATCCACACCAGTTGGCATACCCACTTAGGCTACTCTTTCCTACTATTTAGTTAGTGTTATATTTAGGGTGAGTCTTGGACTTCCCGCGGTGTACTCCATAAGGGCCCCCTAACGGTACTACGGATCAATGGGCTCAACCCCACCATCCTCTTCAAGACAATTACTTTAGTTGGTAGTTAACATTTGGTTCACCCTCATTATTCCATAGATTTAAAGTGACTTAGCTCATCTCCCGTCCCACCCAATCGGGTTGGACGTACCTTCATTCCTTCTACATTAACTCTAGCACAACCCCACAACTATCCCTAGGATTGACCCTCCTTGAATCATGGTGTGCTACATCTCTTTTACTGATTGGGTATAATCCCTATCCACTATCTAGGGGTCTGAATTATCAAAAACTCAGAATTCAGTATTTACTAAACGCAGACCACTATTTGAACTATCCTTCAACCCCATAAGGGAACACTTCTAAAAATTCATCAACAAGGTCTCTAATAATTATCCAAGGTTTCCACTGACTTTAATAGGGTATTGTCCAATTTCCATAATTTTCCACATTAATTTGGTATTTAGTTTAATTTAAAGTAGTTAAGGACTTAGGTCAAATTACACATGAACTACCCTCAAAATGATTCCTCATGCTACATAAAAATTATTAGTAAGGTAATATCACATATCAAGGTGGTTCACTGAGTATCATGATCCTAGAATGCCATTTGGCCTACTATATCATCATAATCGTATAATTACCAAAATGCCACTTTAATTAGGAAAAATAGTATTTCACTTCTGAAAATTCTCCAAAAATTACCAAGTGTACAAATGGGGACCTAGAGTCCTCTGCCAATTTATTGTGTCATTACCATGTGATTTGATATTTTACAATGATTAAACATTCAAAGGTAGCAATTACCAATTTCTACATGAGGTACTTGAAATATAATTCAACCAGCCTCCACATAATTATCATGGGCATATATTAAACTAAAACTACAGATAACCAAGTATCACATCATTTCCCCATGATTTGTTATTTTAAAAAGATTAAATACTCATAAGGATGTAAAATTCACTTTCTACATGAGGTACATGAAATATAATCCTACAAGCCTCCAAATAATTATCATGGGCATATATTAACCTAAAACTACAGATAACCAAGTATCACATCATTGCCCAATGATTTGATATTTTAAAAAGATTAAATACTCATAAGGATGTAAAGTCCACTTTCTATATGAGGTACATGAAATATAAATCTACAAGCCTCCAAATAATTACCATGGGCATATACTAGCATTTAATGACAGATAACCAAGTTTCACAATTTATCCCCATGATTTGGAATTCATCAAAATTAATTTCCCTTAAGCTAGTAAGTACTTAGAATTTCCTACACAAGGAATAATACTTCAATAAATCATAAGAAAATTACTATAGTCCATTTTCATCTCTAATCAGCCACTGATGGAGTTTCAACACCATACAAGGTCCTATGACCATGCATTTCATTTTATTAAGGAAAGGGTGACAATTTCAATTATTAGGAAGAAAATACTTAAATACCTCTAAAAATTCTCATTTAATTAACTAGGTCATCTTATGCACCTACAAACATATCAACAAAGTTCTGAGCCAAGGCAAGAGCATTTGGTCCTATGCCCTTCACAAATCCCCACTTTGCACCCTTAAGGATTCACCCTTAGGGTTTTAGGTCACACCACCCTAATGGCTCCAAATGGACCATTAGGGTGTGACACAAGTATTTGTATATCCATACCCACATATCCACCATGATGGGAGGAGGCTAACACACTCCACTCCTCCAAATGATCTAAACCCTAATTTGACCCTTAAAGGCCCTCATTAGGGTTTCCTGTTTTCCATAGCAAATCAACTTCAAATGGAGTGAAATTTTAGGCATGCACTACTAATGTACTAAAGAGTATGCCACCAATGTTTGGTGTCATTTGGACATCAAATGCTCCAAAAATCAACTTAATTTAAATATCATAACTACCACAAAAACCCTAAGTAAAATTGTCCACCAAGGGCTGTCCCTTTGGCAGTGGGTGCCCCTAGGGTATACCAACCCATGGTTAAAAGGACAGCTCCAAAGATTGAAGGGTTTGACCTAGATAATTTTTCTATTGGACTGACCTACTGTAGGACCAGTCCTAGTAAAACAGCTCCCTAGGGAGCTGTAGGTCACCAAATGACCTAAACGCAAGGCCAAATGAAAGTTAAGACCAAGGCCTACAACTTTCATGTTGGGCACTTTTTCTAAATCGGCCATGAAGAGGCCTTAATTTCTATTGGAAGTTGACTGATCAAATGAAGCAGAATAGCTAATATAGAGCATTAATTAAATGCAGGAAATAAAGATCAGCACGGATCTTGACGCAGATCAGAGGGCAGCGCGTCGTCTTCCTCCTTGAGCCGACGGCCAGGATTCAACCGCGCTGGGCCGACTTCCTCCCCCATTTCACGGCCACCTGGTGGCCACCACGGCCGGCCACCACCGCCACCACCTTCGTGGTGGTCGGGGCTACAACTCCCGGCGACATGGCGGCCGGAGGGGGTGGTTTTCCGGTGATTGGAGCATGGACGAAAACCATGGATTTTCATGGTTTTGAAAATGTGATTCCAGCTCAATTGAGCATGGAACTTCATCCTAATGACCTAAGAAGCTAGCACAGAGGGAGGGGAGGAGAAACGAACCTTGAGTGGGGCGTGGCGGCGGCTCCGACGGCGGTTCACCATGGAAGTACCTCTCTCTGGCGAGCTTGCCCAAATCCTCCATTCTCCACCTTTTCCTTAGCTCCAGGTGTCGTTCCCGACTGCTTTCCTTCCTCTGAAGCTGATGGCAGAGTTGTTTTGAGGTGGGGTTGCTTGTATAGGGAGTAGTCAAAAGGAGGATCACGGATTTCTCTTGGGCTACCACCCCCTTGCTGCCACCTCTGCTTTTCAGCCCTTTCCAGGTGTTCCTAGCAATCATCTAAGTCCCTAGGTGGCTGAGGTGGAGTGTGTTAGGGAGAAATTCACCTTTTGCTTTCTCTTTTCTCTTTTTGTCCCCTCTTTAGCCACTTCCAACTTGGTTCAAGCCCAGGTTAGCTTGAGCTAGCTCAAACCCATCCTACCTGGTTTTCACCTAAGTCCAATTAATTATTTAGACTTAGGATTGGGGTTCACTTTGATTGAAATTAGGCTTGAAATTCACTCTTAATGGGCTATGTTGACCATGGTTGACTTTGGTCAACCAAGGTGAGTAGGTTGACCCCTCTTAGGGGTCATGGGTCCCTTAACATCACCCAACATAGGTTGGTCCATGGTGGGGCTCCAATTGATTCAATTTAATCAAAGGGTGTAGATTTGACCAAAATTGGGTAAAGTTTGACTTTGGTCAATTGGGGTCAATTGGTCCCACCATAATGGGGCTTTTGGGTCCAATGAGTTCCTCAAAGTGTTTAGAGTGTGGTGGTAAGGTCAATTTGAACATTTGAGGGTCAATTGAACCCTAATTGACTTAGTTTGGTTAATGTTGACCTATTGTTGACTTTGGTCAATTTCATGCAATTGGGTCCCACCCAAGTGCACTTCTCATCCTATAGGGCTCCCTTGGTGGTTAGGGCATCATAAGTGAGGTCAACTTGGACAATTGAGGGTCAATTGACCTAGTTGAGGGGCTTAGGGTTAGGTTAGTTTTTGAGCTTTGGTGTGCACTTAGCAATTTCTGCCCTAGCCTAAGGCCCTTGTGGCCACTCACCTCACCCCTATGCCCTAACATTTCCAATGGGTCTAGAAGGATTGAGGATATTACAAATCCCAATAAACAAAAGAAATATTTCGTCCTCGAAATTTAGGTCTGGGTCTACGGGTTGCAAGTACTTATAAGTAAAGGATTTCAAAGACGATTAATTTACACCTGAGGTGAAGAGTTCCGGGAAACATTGTTGCATGAAGTCCAAGGGCACCCAGTTGTGCTCCTCTTGCCCCTGATTGAACTATAATAATTGGACATCAGAATCTCCTTCCACGGAAGAACTCGGACCTCTACTATATGAGAACTCCAACCGGAGCAACATTCTTTACCAAAATTCTCATTGCACTTCCACTATTACTTGCTAAGATTGTCGGCAATATTCCCACTAGGGGTTAATTGAAGGTTTACCCCGCCGCTCAGACCATCGTGCCATTAATCACAATGCGGTTTCTACTTGCTCCACCCCGGTAATAAATAGGAGACAGACACTTCAAAAATCAAAACAAGCTAACCAGACGTGGGTGTTATCAAAAACTCTACACTCCCCGATGGAGGATCTACCTGAAATACATAAGAACTTACCGAGTTAATTTATACTATCATGCCGCGCTAGATGGCACCAAAAATCTTCGAGTTCAACTTAACTTCATAAGGTTATATTCACGAACCATGTTTACTTAAAACTCTGCTCAAAAATCGATTAGCCAGGACGCGATCATTTAGCCAACCGTCATTGTCTTTTCTGATTCTTCACTATACGACTCTCTTACACGTAGGTGTTCAGCACCACCTACATCAAGAGACCTTATCCCTTAACATATGAGGTCTCGTCTGATAAACCGTTTCCGACTCCGCGGATACAAGGTCAGGTTTATGAGCTACTAAACAATAACATAAACCTTGATTACACTTGGACCAGATTCTCTTATGTCCCACGAATGTTACACGAGGTTAACGCTTCTACACGTTAAATAAATGTAGATATCTTCCAAGCTTTTCTTGAGGAACATACGTTTGTAGTTTAATATGATGTTCGCGAAATGACTCCCATCTACTTTCCATATCCATTGGTTCATAACTCACGAGGGTAAAACCCTTTTTACCATGACAAGTTTTGGCACAAAAAGATTTCAACATGAAGTGTGACTCATCAAAACCCATTAATCCTCGAGAAATTACACCATTTATATCTGAAAATCAAACTTGTCTCCCTTATTCCAGAATCTTTCTAACTGAGGTTATAAATTTTGGAGAAATCGTAAATTTCTGGTTCTTAAGATCGGAGGATTGTATGTAGATTATATATCTTCAATATATCATTCGACAAATTTTACTTTAGATTTCCAATAACGGGTGGGCTAAACTTTTAAAGACAAGAGGTCTCATCTCACTTATGCTATAAATTATGAATTAAAGATTTCATCATAACGACCCTTCTCATAATTATGTCATCCAAAAAAATTACGTCGCTACGTATCATCAAGTAAAGTTAACAATCTTAAGCGGGAGTTGATAGTAACGGCACAAATCAATCGTTTTAACTCCCCATTCCTCAATATTTCAACACATAACGGTCGTTGTCATCTTTCCCGAGATCCGAACATAGTAAGATTCTTCATCTTAGCCCTAATAGATTATACCATCGTATTACAAGATCCAAAGAGTCACCTTCCTAAGCTCTCTGGCGGTGCATAAACCAACTCTAAGAGTAAAATGATCTTAACTAAATTTTCACCACGGAGAGGGCTTGAATTTTAATTAAAAATACTATCCGAAAATTACCCTTGAAAGTCCTGGAGTGCAAGAAACTCTAGTTGTAATCTTTACTTGCGAAAACTTGACTCCAAACTTCAAAATTCCATGATGTGACACATTTATCCCAAGCTACTAAACCTGGCATTCTTTCTTGTTTTAAAACTTGACTAAATCGAGACATTTGTTCGGACGCCAATGATTAATAACTGTTTGGATAACTCTACAAATCGATGTCTCGAGGTTAAGAAGGTGTATCTATAACAATACACTTGCAAGTTTGTTACGATAAACTGATTATTTCTTATGGTCATAAGAACTTATAGTCCAGACTTACCTCTATCCATTCTAAATCTTACTTGTTCTTGCACTGAATTCGCCGTTTATGACGTTCTTCCCTTGTGACCGGTAAGAGCTTGATGACCAAACGTCCTTATAAAAGACAAGACCACATTTCTTGGATCCGGAAGTTAGTGAAATTCCCTAAATTCTTAACCTGACTTTCTTGATTCCGAGAGTCTTATGCTCATACACTGGACAACCCTTTACGTATAATCAAATGATTAACGAGTTGATCACTTTTGTCGCCTTAGAATCATCCTTGGAGCAATAAGATGAGTGCACGCTCACTCTTGAAGTGCACCATTCACTTAACTTGCTCGCATAACTAAAGCGATCACAACTTGGTATAGACAATCCCTGCTATTTAAGGTGAAGTAATTCTCCAAGGGTCTCAAACTTCTAAGGAGGGTGGGTCCACAAAGCAAAAGTGTATGAATAAGATCTCGTCATCACCTGAGTTTCATTGAATACTTCAAAACTCGAGATTACTACGAAAATGTCATAACCTTTTCTAAACAAAGTCTAGGGGGTAATCCAAGTCGATATTTTATTGGCCCAATAAACAAAAGGATAAGCCCCTACCGATTTGGGCTAAGTCTCTTCAATACTTCTACGGTATATTCATCTTACATACGTGCAAAAACTTTAGGGCATATAATCTTTGACTTGGTGTTCCACCCTGAGACATAATGTTATGACAAAACTTAGGCTCCCAATGCTATAAATTATGCTAACGTTTCCGAGTTCCCTATATGATTAACTAGGAACGGGGCATTCTCAAAACAAAAAAAATTCAAACTCCAATTCGACCTCTGGTATTTTATGGTGGTTGTCTCAACGTACTATAATGGGAAGTATCAAGTTATGGTAAGGGGGTTATGCTTATGGGTCTTCTATTACTCTAAAGAAGACTACAGGCACCCGATCTCCTCGAGATGGTCCTACCACTTGATAGTAAAGCGTAACCCTCAGCGTGAAAGTCTCCACGTCAAGACTTATACTAACTTCTACCCTTAGCTACATTGGGTATCCTTAACCTTCACCCAAATCTAGACCCGAGGTCTCTCTTTAGACTAGGATGCGTCACTAAATTGTCTAAGTAAGTCAAAATTTGACCTAACTCGCTGCTTAATGGACTGTTTTATGTGATTTCATACATGGGCACACCACAACTTCCGCTGCATAGTTTGTCCGCAAACTACACTCGAGCGGGGTGACCCAGTTTGTTGTGGACTATTCTCTTATGATCGTTCATTCAGTGATACCATTTGTAAGATCTCTTTTTCCAAAACCCGTTTGGGTACTTGAAAACTCGTACCTCTCCCGCATCGCATAGTTGAGGTGGATCTTTGCCCAGAATCGCTGCCTTGCGGTGTCACCGACACTCGGGTCGACCAACACCGCTCAGCACAAACCCTGCCGGCTTTACGATCATAAGTAAATAATGCCAAAAAGTAGGTACATAAAAGAAGGCTTGTCCATAATCACAACATCATATATAAGTATATAATGAGAACAGAAAGTCCAAAAGAGAAGTACGAGCAAGAATGGGGGCTTATGCCCGATACATATCCAAAATAAGGTACTATCTCTCTCTCACTACAACATGCGAAAGACTACATCAAAACTCTCAAAAATGCGGAAGACTAGCTATCTAATCATCAAACTGTTGCGTCGTGGTAGTGCGCTGCATATGCTGCTCAGGTCCTGCCATCTCATCCTGCTGCGCGCGGGACAACTCCGCCTCCTCGGACTCCTGCGGTCACACCGACGGTTAGTCATAAAGACTAAGCCGTTTTGTCCTCGCCTCCCTCCACGACTCCTAGGCACCGAGCGGGAGGAAGAAGCGGAGGACAAACAAGGGGTAAACAAGAAGGTGGTGACATGGCACTACTCTAGCAGGTATAAGTAAAGCAGTAAAATAGAGCAATGAAGTAAGCAGTAAGTAGAAAGGAAATGCAGTGCAGTAAGTAAATCTAAACTACCATCACAGATTCGTACCTTAACTTATATGAATGCCCATACGACATATAAGTTAAGATGTCCAGGTAACCCATCATATAAAGAGCCCATACTAATTTATATGATGGGGGTATGCTATGTGTATGTTATGTGATGCTATGGTTATGATGTTTTAATGAATTTATGCAATGTGACTCACCCACACGACTCTATGCGCACAGACCTTTATAGTTCCCAATTTGTTTGAAAGGAAGCCAACCTTTCGGGTACCGACCGTCGTGGCTCACGGTGGTAGTGGATCGGGCACTCCATATCCTAGGCGGGTATAGTCACTACCAAGCCTAGACCTCATGTACGCCTCAACGCTAAGAACACAACAGCGGAGCTCCTGCGTACTCTTGCTGGAATCCACCAGACTTTAAGGTCAGGGTGGGTTAATAGGGATTGTCCTCCAGACCGCGGTACTCAAACTTACCGGCCCTCTAAACCACACCCTCACCTGGTATTTATTTTAATTTAAAGTAGTTAAGGACATAGTTCAAATTACACATGAACTACCCTCAAAATGATTCCTCATGCTACATGAACATTATCAGTAAGGTAATATCCCATATCAAGGTGGTTCACTGAGTACAATGATCCTAGGATGCCATTTGGCCTACTATATCATCACAATCGTATAATTACCAAAATGCCACTTTAATTAGGAAAAATAGTATTTCACTTCTGAAAATTCTCCAAATATTACCAAGTGTCCAAATGGAGACCTAGAGTTTTCTGCCAAATTATTGTGTCATTACCATGTGATTCAATATTTTATAATGATTAAACATTCAAAGGTAGCAATTACCAATTTCTACATGAGGTACTTGAAATATAATTCAACCAGCCTCCACATAATTATCATGGGCATATATTAACCTAAAACTACAGATAACCAAGTATCACATCATTGCCCCATGATTTGATATTTTAAAAAGATTAAATACTCATAAGGATGTAAAATCCACTTTCTACATGAGGTACATGAAATATAATCCTACAAGCCTCCAAATAATTATCATGGGCATATATTAACCTAAAACTACAGATAACCAAGTATCACATTATTTCCCCATGATTTGATATTTTAAGAAGATTAAATACTCATAAGGATGTAAAATCCACTTTCTATATGAGGCACATGAAATATAAATCTACAAGCCTCCAAATAATTATCATGGGCATATACTAGCATTAAATGACAGATAACCAAGTTTCACAATTTATCCCCATGATTTGGCATTCATCAAAATTAATTTCCCTTAAGCTAGTAAGTACTTAGAATTCCTACACAAGGAATAATACTTCAATAAATCATAACAAAATTACTATAGTCCATTTTCATATCTAATCAGCCACTGATGGAGTTTCAACACCATACAAGGTCCTATGACCATGCATTTCATTTTATTAAGGAAAGGGTGACAATTTCAATTATTAGGAAGAAAATACTTAAATACCTCTAAAAATTCTCATTTAATTAACAAGGTCATCTTATGCACCTACAAACATATCCACAAAGTTCTGAGCCAAGGCAAGAGCATTTGGTCCTATGCCCTTCAGAAATCCCCACTTTGCACCCTTAAGGATTCACCCTTAGGGTTTTAGGTCACACCGCCCTAATGGCTCCAAATGGACCATTAGGGTGTGACACAAGCATTTGTATATCCATACCCACATATCCACCATGATGGGAGGAGGCTAACACACTCCACTCCTCCAAATGATCTAAACCCTAATTTGACCCTTAAAGGCCCTCATTAGGGTTTCCTGTTTTCCATAGAAAATCAACTCCAAATGCAGTGAAATTTTAGGCATGCACTACTAATGTACTAAAGAGTATGCCACCAAAGTTTGGTGTCATTTGGACATCAAATGCTCCAAATATCAACTTAATTTTAATATCATAACTACCACAAAAACCCTAGGTAAAATTGTCCACCAAGGACTATCCATTTGGCAGGGGGTGCCCCTAGGGTATACCAACCCATGGTTAAAAGGACAGCTCCAAAGATTGAAGGGTTTGACCTAGATAATTTTTCTATTGGACTGACCTAGTGTAGGACCAATCCTAGTAAAACAGCTCCCTAGGGAGCTGTAGGTCACCAAATGACCTAAACTCATAGCCAAATGAAAGTTAAGACCAAGGCCTACAACTTTCATGTTGGGCACTTTTTCTAAATCGGCCATGAAGAGGCCTTAATTTCTATTGGAAGTTGACTGATCAAATGAAGCAGAATAGCTAATATAGAGCATTAATTAAATGCAGGAAATAAAGATCAGCACGGATCTTGACGCAGATCAGAGGGCAGCGCGTCGTCTTCCTCCTTGAGCCGACGGCCAGGATTCAACCGCGCTGGGCCGACTTCCTCCCCCATTTCACGGCCACCTGGTGGCCACCACGGCCGGCCACCACCGCCACCACCTTCGTGGTGGTCGGGGCTACAACTCCCGGCGACATGGCGGCCGGAGGGTGTGGTTTTCCGGTGATTGGAGCATGGACGAAAACCATGGATTTTCATGGTTTTCAAAATGTGATTCCAACTCAATTGAGCATGAAACTTCATCCTAATGACCTAAGAAGCTAGCACAGAGGGAGGGGAGGAGAAACAAACCTCGAGTGGGGTGTGGCGGCGGCTCCGACGGCGGTTCACCATGGAAGTACCTCTCTCCGACAAGCTTGCCCAAATCCTCCATTCTCCACCTTTTGCTTAGCTCCAGGTGTCGTTCCCGACTGCTTCCCTACCTCGGAAGCTGATGGCAGAGTTGTTTTGAGGTGGGGTGGCTTGTATAGGGAGTAGTCAAAAGGAGGCTCACGGATTTCTCTTGGGCTGCCACCCCCTTGCTGCCACCTCTGCTTTTCAGCCCTTTCCAGGTGTTCCCAGCAATCATCTAAGTCCCAATGTGGCTGAGGTGGAGTGTGTTAGGGAGAAATTCACCTTTTGCTTTCTCTTTTCTCATTTTGTCCCCTCTTTAGCCACTTCCAACTTGGTTCAAGCCCAAGTTAGCTTGAGCTAGCTCAAACCCATCCTACCTGGTTTTCACCTAAGTCCAATTAATTATTTAGACTTAGGATTGGGGTTCACTTTGATTGAAATTAGGCTTGAAATTCACTCTTAATGGGCTATGTTGACCATGGTTGACTTTGGTCAACCAAGGTGAGTGGGTTGACCCCTCTTGGGGGTCATGGGTCCCTTAACATCATCCAACATAGGTTGGTCCATGGTGGAGCTCCAATTAATTCAATTTAATCAAAGGGTGTAGATTTGACCAAAATTGGGTAAAGTTTGACTTTGGTCAATTGGGGTCAATTGGTCCCACCCTGATGGGGCTTTTGGGTCCAATGAGTTCCTCAAAGTGTTTAGAGTGTGGTGGTAAGTTCAATTTGAACATTTGAGGGTCAATTGAACCCTAATTGACTTAGTTTGGTTAATGTTGACCTATTGTTGACTTTGGTCAATTTCATGCAATTGGGTCCCACCCAAGTGCACTTCTCATCCTATATGGCTCCCTTGGTGGTTAGGGAATCATAAGTGAGGTCAACTTGGACAATTGACGGTCAATTGACCTAGTTGAGGGGCTTAGGGTTAGGTTAGTTTTTGAGCTTTGGTGTGCACTTAGCAATTTCTGCCCTAGCCTAAGGCCCTTGTGGCCACTCACCTCACCCCTATGCCCTAACATTTCCAATGGGTCTAGAAGGTTTGGGGATGTTACAGAGGCTGGCAAAGTAACAAAGGGTTGGTGCTGGAATGCCCCAGATCGATTATGCTATCCGGCTCTCACTAGACAGTGGGTCAGGTTGATCTCTGGAGAGGCTGGCAAAGTTGCAAAGGGTTGGTGTTGGAATGCCCCAGATCGATTCCTCTGCCAGGCTCTCACTAGACGGTGGGTCAGGTTGATCTCTGGAGAGGCTGACAAAGTAACAAAGGGTTGGTGCTGGAATGCCCAAGATCGATTCCATTAACGGGCTCTCACTAGACGGTGGGTCAGGTTGATCTCTGGAGAGGCTGGCAAGGTTATCAGAAAAGGGTCACCTCGCTCGGCAAGCAGGGGTAATCTCACATGGCAAGGGGATAGGAAACCCGTCTCGCTTGCAAGGGGCGGAAGGCCCCTCGCGCAATAGAGTCCTCTCAGGAAGGTATTGGCCCCAGGCGGACAAGCCGAGTACTCGCCGGTGCGGGATGGGAGAAAAAAGTTATTCCAAACTTGGGGAAAGTGAGAGAAGCCAAGGGGAAGTTCTCGCTCGTAAGGGACAAAAATCAGAAGGTGTACTCCTCGCAGTATGGAGACGTGGCGGGCAGGTTCCAAAAATCGCAATCCTAAGGTAGACAAGTAGGAAGGAAGCAGGGAAAGGGGCGAGCTATGGGCCTGAGCTAAGAGACCGCGCGGTAGGTGTGAGCGAGCACAACGAGTGTAATTTCAATAATGAAAGCAAGAAAAAAATGTATAAGAGAAGCATGCACAAAGAAGATGAGCAAGCGGTAAGCGTGTACAAAATGCCATTTCCATTTCATTACAAAGTCTTACAAGATCCGCGGTGATCTCGCCAGCATAAAAAGAAGAAGAAAAACAAGAAGCAAAACGCAATGTGTCAAGACTCATCCGTAGACTGCTCGCCCTCGCTCCTCTCAGGGGGTGTGGTGGGCACGAATAGCTCCGGGATCACGCCCTCAAGGGTGAGCTCTGCCGCCTCGACAGTAAGTAGACCGGCCCTTTGGAGAGTGCGGAAGGCGATCCTTGTCGTATGCAGCGCTCCATCTCGCATCTCCATCTTTTGCTCCAGCCGCTTTTACCTCAAAGACCTAGGGCTGGGCAGAAGAGTTTCCCGGACCAATTCGAGATTGAGGGCTTTGAGCCCATCCACTTGCTTCTCCAAGGCGGTGGTGTGAGTGAGAAGCTCACTGGCAGTCTCAGCATCCTGCGGGAAAGAGTATTAGGGTAGGGTATAAAAAGGTGTGAAAAGGTAGGCGAATGATCAAAAAGACTCACCATTCCGCCCTGGAGGCTGGCGAAGAGGCCATCTGAGATGTCCAATTTGTCTTTGAGGTTTGCCGCCTCCTCGATCGCAGCCTTCAACTCATCTCGAAGTCCTTCAGAGCTTTTTTCCTTCTTCAGACTCGCAATCTTCTTTGCCGCATCCTTCAGCTCGCGCTTGAGCTCCTCAGAGTTCCTCTCAACTTGGAAGTTGCGTCGATCCATCATATGGGCGAGCTCCAAAGAGTGGAGTTGGGACTGCGCACTCTCGTGAGCAATCATCCGGGAAGTCGGTGAGTTGAAGTCATCCGCGTTCTCTTGCCCATAAAGGCCAAAGGATAAAGCTAAGGCATCACCACCAATCGTATCCTGCTCCACCCAGGAGGGGAGGAGAGTTGATATAGAGGCCTGGTTAGCCTCCTCATTCGAAACCAACAGAGGAGCACCGACCTCGTCCAGATGCTTGGCACCGTGGCCAAAATTCCGGTGGCGCTTCGGACCAGGCACATTTGAGGTGCCGCCAACCACCTTGGCGGGCTCGCCGACCACATTATTTGTTGGCAGGCTCACCTGGCGATATCCCCCAGGTGAAATCTCGAGAACCTCCTTCCCCTTGGTCAGGGGAAGGGTCTTCGTATTCTTGGGGAGGGGGGGGGGGGGGAGGGGGGTAGAGATTTCAATCCGCGGCTTGCGGGCGCGGGCCTCTTCTTGGGAGGAGGAGTCGAGGTGGAGGCAGGCGCTCGGCACGCCTCGACGGCGGAAGTGGCGTGCAGAAGGCTGGGCGAGATAGACCCAACCTTCGTGTAGGGGGTTGGGGGGTGTGTGGGGGGTGGGGGGTGGGGATGGGTGGGGTGGGGAGGGGGAGGGGGGTGGGGGTGGGGGGGGGGGGGGGGGGTTGTGGAGAGGAATGTCTCGCTCACCTGTGAGTAAGCAGTGATTCAAGATTAGAAGGAAGAGAAGCAAAATAATGATTAAAAAGAGCGGATGCGAGTGAAACCTGCTCCTGGCGGCATGGGAGGCTGCGAGTCGACGTTCCTTTGGAGGTAGGCGACCTCGAAGTTAGTCGACATGTACTTGAAAAGCTTGGCTTCATGGCCGCCGAGCGCCGGGGGGGCGGTAGGTTATTTTAGTGCGTTGGACGAGGGAGAAGGGGATGTTGCTGGAAGGCCCCTTTACGATGACAAATTTTTGTGGCCAATAATGGCTTTTGTTGACCGTATCGTGGACCATGGCGGGGCTGCTTGTGAAAAAGGCAGTCCCGTCCTTATTCGCCCTGAAGGAGAATAGTTTGCGGAAGACAGGTATGCTGAATTCTATCCGCTGCTCCAGTAGGTAGCATGCGAAAGCTACCATCATGGAGACGGAATTGGGGGTCATATGACCCGGGATCACGTCGTAGTACTTGGGCATCTAATGGGCTTGCAACGAGTAGTTAGATGGGCGTTTTAAGTGAGTACCAAAAGGGAAAGTAGAAGGACATGCGAATACCTGGCTGATCTCGGGCCAGAGTGGCAGTTTCAAGCCCACCTCAAAATGAGGCGCCGGGATGGCGAGCTCATCCGGGAGGAGGAAGTTTATTGCATCATCCTTTGTAGGCTGCCGGGCAGAAAACCCCGTCGAGATATAGTTCACTATGATCGTGTGGTACTCGCCCTCCGTAAGCGAGCAATTGAGGAAAATGTGATCACTGATGGTCCAGGCGCACTTTGTCCGGACTTCGGCATCAGCACCGTCACCACACATTTATGCTCATACAATGGAAAAATATAAGCACGAAGAGAAAAGAGTGCGAGAGCAAGAAGGTAGGAAGGCAGAGGGAAGAAGAAGGTCAATACGGTAGTTGGTTATAAATGCAGGCCCAATTTATAGAAAAACAAAGGCGGCGGGGAGGAGTCGAAGCGTCAGGGTGTGGTTAGCCAAAGCGCTCCACGTTTTACCTCGAAATGTGGGCCGTCCTCTTTCGAATCGCTAGCAGCAATCTAATAACATCGACTCACAAGCAAAAAAAAGCAATACAACGAGTAAGTGGAGCGAGCCCTTGTGGGTCGCGGGCCAGAGTAATATAAAGCAATACAGCGAGTAAGTGGAGAGAGCCCTTGTGGGTCGCAGGCCAGGGTAATAAAGAGCAATACAGCGAGTCAGTGGAGCGAGCCCTTGTGGGTCGCAGACCAGAGTGATATAAAGCAATACAACAAGTAAGTGGAGTGAGCCCTTGTTGGTCGCGCACCAGAACAGTTAGAGGTAAAGCAGAAAAAAGTAAGAGGTAAAACGAGTATAAGGTCAGTAAGGCGGACCTGCGTGGTTCGCGCAACTGTGCAATAAAATGAAAATGAGTACTTATATATGATACTAGCAGTACTGGAAAAATTCAGATAGAGCAAGCCCGAGGGGGAGGGGGATAGGTGTTTAAGTCGCTACCATTTTTCGCAATATTTAAAGGTTATAAAAAGGAGGCCCGCTCGAAAGGGTACGCGAGCGCGAGCAATGTCAATATTTAATCCACCTCCATCAACCTCTGCCTCGCATCCCCCGAGCTAGGCGACCTCCCAGGATAATGATATGCGCGGGCGGCGCGGACCTCACGCTGGATCAAATGAGCATGACCGTCCACTCGCGCGAGGTGCACCACTGAGGAAGTAGCCTCTTCGCGAGTATCCTACAGCAGCTCGGCTTGGAGCCACTCACATTCATCTCCAAGTGAGGCAACTTGATCCTCGGCCGCCTCCCTGTCCTTCTTCACCTGGCTGTATAAGTCTTGCAGCATTCGCCCCTGCTTTTGGAATAATTCTGTGGTTGATGAGTCCAATTTATATACTAATTTTCTGACTCATCCGGCTATTTTTCCTGCATTTGTACTTCAGTTTTTGTTTGTATTTGTTTATATTCACCTTGTTCATGCTTGTGCTTGAAGTGCTTGTTTAGGCCTGTTGTAGTATGCAATTGCACACTACATTGCTGGGGGCAAGCACACTGTGCTCCCAATCGTTTTATTTCTATTTTTATGCTGGTGCTGGAGGTGTATTCCTAGCTGCGCAGCTATGCTCACAGGTGGCTGAACCATCCCCTTTTGCCCAGAAATCATGATTGTGTATAACGCACGGTCGTGCGTTCTATTAACGCACAGACGGCTGCGGTCGTGCGCTTTCATCTGGGTAGAAATTAATGCTCTGCCGTTGATCGTGTGTTTTACGCAAGGGCGGATTCGCCCGTGCCCGAGTAAAATGCACGACCGACCTGTTTAGCCTTGTTTATCGCCAATCTGAATCTGTCCATGCATTTTTACGCACGGGCGGATTCGCCCGTGCGCGAAGGAAACGCACGGGCATTGCTGCTTCTTGCTTAGGTCAGTTTATTCATTAAATAATGCACGGGCGACGCACGGTCGTGCGTTCGCCCGTGCGTTCGCCCGTGCGTGACCAAAGTTCTGACTGTTTTCTATAAAAGCTGCAGTTTTCAACCTAATCGGGGACGGCGAACAGACCGTACAGCTCCGCCGTTTTCGCCCTTTCCGCAGGGATTCCACCCCTTTTTGGCCTCGTCCATCATCCTCAAGCTCCAAGGAGAGGGATTTAGCCCTACATCCACCAATATCCAAGGAGAAGGAAGCTAGGTCGTGCGGCCGGATCGTGACACGAAGAAGATGGGCTATTGGAAGGTAGTGACAGCCTTCTCTACCCCGGATGCAGTTGAGGACCGAGCTTGGACGCGGATTGACAACCCAGTGATTCCAACCGTGAATCCCAGCGAGCCTTCAGATTGGGTCTATTCCTTGCTCTCTCTCTCTCTCTTTGTATTGGTGGTTGTAAATGTTAGATCTTTTGTATTTTGATGATGAACACTATAAACCTTGCTATATAAAGTTATTTCATGTCTATGTGAAATTATCTTTTGTTTATATGTGTGTATGAGGTGCACCCCCATCCATTTTCCATTCCGCCATCGTGTTCGTTCGCCGAACAAGCAATTGCTAGTGGCGTGCTTGTTGACGAGGTGCTTGCGACCCTCATTCCGCTAGCCTACTCGTCCATCCGCCCTTGCGAAGTAGTGCGTTCAAGGCCTACGTAGTTTTCCATCCCGCCTCGCGAAGCATTGCATAGCGGCATTGCATAGGAGTAGTTGTAGTATTTTCTTTTATTTTCCACAAACCAATCCATCATTTCTGCAATCCATCCGCTCATAAGGACTTCAATCTCAAGCCCTTCCTCAATAGTTAACTCCACCTTACTGTGTTCCTTCGTGATTCGATACTCGGGGATTTCCTCCTTATTTTATATTACTTGAACGATCGGTACACTGCCGTTTCGTGCCGCAGTCTCACTACCGCCTATAACGGTGTGCTAGATTTGCACATCAAGTTTTTGGCACCGTTGCCGGGGAACACAGACGTGTGAGTTTTCTGGAGAGGGAGAATCTGAGAGAGAAGCCTTCCATTTGTTTATCGCGTCCTTTTTGTTTTATTTCTTTGTATTCTGTTTTCCTGTTTATATTAGGTTGCTCTAGTAAATTTTTGTTAGGTGTAGTATTTTGCTCATTAGTGTTTTCTGTTTGAATCTTGTTATCTTCACACAATGTGGGCATTATTCAATATCCGTTGCCGTTGGTGTGGAGATATCTCTCATGCTAGTGATAGATGTCCAAAGGGAGATAGTAGCCCTAACACTCAAGGTCCAGTATATGGAACACCGACTTCGTCTGGTACTCCATATGTTGCGCGGAAGTCCTATGGCTATTCTGCTGCGCCTTTACCATCATACTTCTTTTCGGCTTCAGCATCTGTTGTGCTAAAGAAGCCCGCAAGGCAGTGCTTGTTTTGTCAGAGCACGGATCATGCTTTGAAGGATTGTGCTGCTTATCTTCGCCAATTGGATGAGGATGACGAGACGGATATCTGGATCGTCCCGAGTACTACTTCTGGCAGCACACCTTCA
Source organism: Dactylorhiza incarnata (assembly GCA_033032865.1). Taxonomy (NCBI): domain Eukaryota; kingdom Viridiplantae; phylum Streptophyta; class Magnoliopsida; order Asparagales; family Orchidaceae; genus Dactylorhiza; species Dactylorhiza incarnata. The sequence continues at coordinate 19,259,494 of JAWHQI010000005.1, forward strand.
ACATCTGGTTATGTGCACGTATCACCTTCATTCTTTGAAGGGGATGATGTGGACACAGTCACCAGATGTTTGGCTGATCTAGGCTCTGACATGGCTGAGCCCATCTCCCCTGTGCATATATCACTATGTGTAGATTCGATTCTTTGTGAGGAATCGGTGCTTGACATTTATCTAAGCACTATTCCTCCCCCTGTTGTGCATACTACATTCGTCTCTGACGACATTGTTGAGTATGTGTCGCAGGATGAGGCTGACAATCTATGTGTTATGCCTGCTCCTATGGAGGAGGACAACCTTCTAGGTGAAGAGGAGCTTTCCTCAGCACCGGTGGAGGAAGTCCAACTCTTGGGCATGGCCACTGTTGATCCCGCCAAACCTTGTAGCATTGATGACAATGCAAACATTATTTTACTTTCCCAACCTAATGGGAGTGAGACCGGTACCACTCCCCTGATTTCTATTTATTTATGTCATTCTTCTCCTTTATTTCCCGACCCCCCTTCTTTTTCTTCTGAGCCTATGCAGGTTGAGCCTTCACAGGTATTGAAGGAGGTGGTGCAAATTGCACAATTCAGTGATGCACACATCTTCTTGTGTGAGGAGGTTAATTCCCCCTCCACAGAGGATCTGCCATGTACTGTATTCCCTTCCTGCTGCCTCCCTGAAGATGACACCTTGCTAGGCAAGGAAACTTATTTTGGTGAAAGTAGAGTGGAGGACTCTCCCTCCACCTCTTTCTTTCTCTCTCCTCTACCTGTGACGAGCATGTATTATTATTTAGGTAGAGGAGTAGTGGTTCTATAATCGTATCGGTACCCGTTACCGACGCGGATATTAGAACAGCTGTCTGTCCACTTCTCCTTCCATACTCTCATTAGCTAAGACCCTCCGCTTCCTGAATAAGTCGTGCTGGGAAGACATTAACCCCAGTAGTTCTCTTACTTTTTCTTGTCTTTTATTTTATCTCTGTCAAAAATTAGTTAGCTCTGTGTTGGTTTAGTTTGCTTTTGCGGAGCTCACCCCTGCAGGTATTTTCTATTTGTGAAGCAGTGGTTGTGATTCTTCGTATGGCGGCTTTACCGTGATTTTCATGCATCTTCTGGTATGCTCAATATCTGAGTATTGGGTACTCTCTTCCCCTGACTTTGTTTTAGAATATCTTAATGATAAACTGTTTTGAACAGTATAGTCTAAGTCTTGGGGAGACCTATTTGTACCCACTCACGTGCACTATCACTTAGCATGCTAGAAGCTTTCATCTAAATTATTTTGTTTATTTTGTCTGCACACAAAGCACCCACTTGAGCGCGTGCTTAACCTTTAGTGTGTCACGAGTATAACTCATTTCTTTTTGTATTTGGAAAAATGATTGTGTTGGTTTTTATATTGTATGGTGGAATAAAGTGTTGACTGATACGCAAAACTATATCCACAAACGATAACGGCAAGTGTACCGTATCAAATGTAGTATAGGTTATTAAAACAAGGTCGTATTAGACTCGGGGCGGTTGAGTACTCTTACTTCAAGAAAATCTCTATTATTCTATCAAGTAGAACTTTTTGGGTTGGTTTTGCAAAAAGAAAATAAGAAAATAAGAAGGAAGAATAGAATGAGAAAATAAAACTATTTTATTGATTGAGACAAAAGAAATTACAAACTATGAAAAGAAAATTACAACTATCGAATTGAAAACTACAAGTTGCATAAAGAAAGAGGATTACAAGAACTACTAAAACAAGAAATGAAAGTTCTAATCCTAAAAATTGGTCCCTTGAACATCTAGAGAAGCTCTCTTTTTATAGGCAAAAATTGGGGTTACACGCCCTCGGTCACGCCCGCGACCAAGGGCGTGTTGTTGGAACATGGTCTTCCGCATCTCCTAGGTTTGAGAATAACAAATCCTGTGTATTTGATCTTGTGTGTTCAAGTGTGCAGGTTAACATAGTCCATATGACTCAAGGAGTACTCATGATGACTACCCCCAAAATTGAGGCCAAAATTCGAACAAGCTCACTAGCGCCGGCTGTAGCGATAGCGCCCGGCGCTAGTATTGATTAGCTCGATTCTGGCGGCATTTTTAGAAGGAACTAGCGCCCGGCGGTAGCTACTAGCGCCGGCGGTAGCATGGCGCACAAGAGGCATAGAGCAAATTGTTGCCACGTATGGGAGATTCGGCCGCGCAAGATCATTCCTAATCCGGGCTAGCGCCGGCGGTAGCGCTAGCGCCGGCGGTAGCGTGAAGGCTATAAATTGGATGCTTTGGCTCCGAATTCTTCATCCTCCTCCAATCCCAAACTCCAGAGCTTCGTGCCACAGCAGATCAGAGAGGAAGATTCAGAGCGATACTCCCACAATTCCATAAAGCCTTAAGGAGATCCGTGGAGAAGATTTCAACACGCTTCATCAAGAGATCCAAATAGAGGGAGTTTTAATATTATTGTCTTTTTCATTTCACATCTTTTCTTGTAATCGTTTAAGTGAAATCGCTTCGTGTTGGCGACTAGGTCTGGGGTAGGACTTAGGGATGAAATTCGCCTCGTGTTGGTGACTAGATCTAGGCTAGGTCTAGGGGGTGCTCGAGGCCTTTCTGGGGATAGATTGGCTAGAGCGGCTTGAGGCCGTATCTGGGGAGAGATCGGCTAAAGCCAACCGGTTCGTGGGGATACGAGTCGGTATACAAAACGAAAAAGAGTTTTTATTATTCGCCTCCGATCTCTAGCGCCATTGAGATCAAGTTTTGTAAAACTTATTTAATATCAATAAAGCTTGTCTCTCTTTTTGTTTTACTTGACTTCTTGTTTTATTATTGCAATATTCCAAAGTTTTCTAAATAAAGTATAAAGTTTTTGAAAACCCTTATTCACCCCCCCTCTAAGGGCGCCGACCGATCCAACAAGTGGTATCAGAGCTAGGTTTTATTCCAATCGGCTTAACAACCGGGAATAATGGCGTCTCATGATCTCGCTTCAACTAGTGGGGAAAATTTTTGTGAAGAGGAAAAATCACTTGCACCACCTTTATTTGAAGGGACAAATTATAAAGGATGGAAAATCTTAATTGAAAAATTTATTAAAACTTTAGACATCGAAGTTTGGAATTTAGCAATAGCAAGACCCACAAATGAATCAAATAAAAAATAACTTCAATTAAATGCAAAAGCTAAACACTATTTATTTTGCGGTCTATCAAATGAAATTTTCAAATTAATATATTGTTTTTCAAGTGCTTATAAAGTATGGCATTTTCTTGAAGAAATTTATGATTCTACAGGTATGGAACAATCGCAAGAACCGGAGAATACGCAAGCATGCACAAATCTTCAAGAATGCCCTCCTTATGACGAATCAATGGAGCACACATCAAAATAAAGAGATGAAGCAATCTTACTTTTGGAAGAGGAGTGTCAAGAAGAAGACAAAGGAACATTATGTTCAAATCCTCCCTCATCCAAAAGCAATGTAAGGAAATCAAACTTCATCGCTTGTACTTCCATTTATACTTTACAATTGCTACAAAATACTAAGCGCAAAATTAAGAAATTAAAGAATGCTAATAAACTATTGCGCTTAGAAAATAAAAATTTAAAAGCAAAAGTTAAAGTAGTATCAAATCCGATTTATCTAGCTTTACTCATGTCACTTCAATTGAAAATACAAAACCTTGTCTTGATTGTAATGATATTAAAGAAAAATTTAAGGAACTTGAAAAAGAAATTATTTTTATAAGAGAACAAAATGAAAAACTATGTTTAGAAAATTCATCTTTAAAAATTAATTGTGCTATGTGTAAGGACTATGAAATTGAAATAAAAGAGATGGATGAAACATTTGATGAATATAGAAACAACTATCAAGATCATATTGACTCTATTGTCTCCACTCTTAAAAGTAGCACAACAGCTTATAATAAAGCTAGACATAATCTAAAGATAAAGAATGATGAATTAAAATCAAAAATCAACTTGCTTATGAAAATTATAAATACAAATTCAAAACATACAAATTTAGAATATCAAGCAATATCTAAAAGCAAGTTAAATACAAATATAAATATCTTAACTAAACCTAATAATGGGAATAAGAAACAAAATGTTTTTGCATATCAAAAACCAAGTCATCATTATTTACAAAATCATGTTTCTCTCAACTTAAAATTGAAATTACACAAATTTCCTATAAATGATAATTTCAATTATAATCTTCAAAGGAAAGAAAATCATTATGGAAATTGGATAAATAAGAATAATATTAAACCAATGTTTGAATGGCGGCCAAAAGTTAAAGATGAAACACAAACTCAAATCAAAAGGGCCCATTCAATCATATCTCCCCAAAAGAAAACACGATGTATTTGGGTACCCAAAGGAACAGTCACTCCCGGTCCTCTTTGGATACCTAAATCTCTTATTCATTAGTATCCCATCATTTGCATGAAGTAGAAATCAATTAAAATGAAATACACAAATTTCTACTTCATGATGTGCTTTAATGGCTTTTCTATCTTTTTCTTTTTGTGTTCTTTTTAAACTATCATGCCATGGTCATCCTATATAGTATTGGAAATATGATTTTATCTCATAAAGCTTAATGAGTTTATAAATCATTTTTGATCAAAATTCAAAATCATATTTTTATTTTGATGACCTATCTTTTATTATTATAAATATCTTATATTATCCATATGAATCAAACTCTAAATTTGCTATACGATATTTCAAATTAAATCCGGTTATTAGGATATTAAGATTCTTAGCCTTCACCAACAAGTGGTTTAGTGAAATAACTTGATCTAAAAGAAAATTCAAGATTTAAATAAAAGCTCAACTTTCAATATGGGTGTCATTGTTCACAACAAAAAATTATATTGTGTTCTCTCCTTGATGTCAAACATGATCTAAACCATCACTATTGTTCACCTATCAAATAATCACATATATATATATATTCAAAATTCTTAATTAAAGGAAAATCACTAAAATGTGTTGAAAGAAGTTATCTTCATAATGAATATTGAATTCACAAACACCACCATGATCTAGTGATATCTTTTGCTAAACATCTCTAAAATCATAATTCATATCAAGAATCATCTATAAACAACTATCACAAATTATATGATAACAATTGACATTATAATTGTTTACCATGGTTGGTGTTATGGTGTATTATGTGTGTATTGTGATTTATTTCTAATTTAGACCTTTGAATCATTTTGATATCAAATCAAATAGAATTGTCACTCCATTCTAGGTCTCTAAGTTGAAACACAATCAAACTTTGGCATAACATTAATCTCAAATTTATCATACTAACATTGTCACCTAAAGAATATTTATATCTATGTTAGGTTTTATAAGTCAGGGCATATCCATGTTACTATTTGCGTGAACATTACTCCTTGTTCACCGAAACCATGCATATTTGATTTGTTCAAACAGATGAAATATGGCTTGTAGAATATGTTGCGCCGCCCGTGCGATTTGTTCACGCACGACCAACGCCGCCCGTGCGTTCAAACGCACGGGTAAAATCCGACGCTCTGAGATCACAAAGATACAGGTCGACCGTACGTTTTACTCACGCATGGGCGGATTCGCCCGTGCGTTAAAACGCACGAGTAAACCCAGACGCTCCATTTTCTTCCCAACACAAACGCACGACCGCGCAGACCGTGCGTCAAGGAAATGCACAACCGTGCGATATGCACAGAAATTACATTTGGGGGAAAATGGGACGATCAGGTCACCTGCAAACAAGATATACTAGCTGGGAATACACGTCCAGCACAGGGATACATAAAAGAAGGGAAGGGGAGCACAATGTGCTTACCCCCAACAACGAGGAATGCAATTGCACACCGAAATGGGCTTAATGGTGCACCTAGCATGGAATAGTACATGTAAATGAAAATGTGACTAAAATGTGGTGCAAACACTAGAATATCAGCCCAAATGAGTCCAAATATATATATATATATATATTTATATATATATATATGGGACTCATCACACCCCAGACTTAACCATTTGCACGTCTCGGGCAAACTACTCAGCTCTCCTGTCGAAACAATTGAATGTTAGCATAAGTTTGAGCGGTAGAGAATTATTCGAAGTCGCATGCTCTTGCACGTAGAAATACATTAGAAAAGAATTAAACTCAAGGTTATATCTAATTATTTCTAAAACAGTAGTTTGGAATTTATATTACTTGGATGGTGAATCCCGGTGAATCTTTCGGTCACGCAAAAAGGGAAAAATAGTGTGACTAATGAGTAAAGTATTACTCAAATCGAAGCTAGGGACAATCTCCTAAGAAATCCATCAAAGTCGGTGTCCATAGGCTTGCACGTTCACACCCTCTCTACTGCGTGAGATGACTCGTAACTAAAATCAATAGGACTTATAGGCAATTATTGGGCTTAGATTGAGTATAGGCTAGGTAAGTAGAAGGACGATGGGAATCGCACTCAACACAACCGTCGCACTCAAGAGAATGACAATCACCCATACAACATTTTCAGTATTTACACGACACCCCCAGACTTCAACTGAACAATAGGTGCGTGTTGAGCCAGATATACGAAAATTTTGCCGAGAGAGAATTATTATTGCACAACTCTTTTATTTTTCTTTTCTTTCTTTTCTTTTCTTTTCTCTTTTCGGCAAAAGAACATTTTTAAGTGCTATAAAACGACTCCTTTAGCTACATTAAAGCTGTCATACGCAACATAGATGACACCAAATGCGATCGAGAATGAAATTTCTTTCAGCTCAACGGTTGGTGCGAACATAGGTTCGACTGTATGGCTTTGGTTACATTATTAGTGGAGCTAAACAAGGAGGAAGAGTAGGCTCAAATGGGCTTGCAATGGTGATTACGTAGATAAGGATTTCAAAAGCACAAACGGATCAAGAGGTGGCCTATATCACATTTCATGACGAGTACATCAACACAATCGTGTCGAGAGTCGCCTAGTCCAAGTTCTAGCCACCGAGAAAGGTTGTCCTTCCTTTCGACCCTAGTAATAAACTACTACTAGCCTGCTACACTCGACCTATTGCTACCGTTGGATTCACCGGATTCACCACTAAAGTAAAATAAATTTCATCTACTATAACAGAAATAGTTACATTACAACTCTGAATTTTGTTCTACCCTAATTGAATTTCTAGGTGTGACGGGAGCACATGACTAGAGCACTACTCGAGTCAACATTTTTCTCTACTCCTCACTCAAATACTAACAATTCAATTCTTATGAGCGGGAAAACCTCGCAGTGATACCCAATAAGCACGCGTGATCAAGTGCGCGTTAACTAGGTGCAAGTGTATGCAACAAAATATAAATCCTAACTCAGCACATTCTAGCATGTCATGCAACGTGGGTGCACGTGCAAAGCTCGCTCTCTCCCCCAGACTCGATTGAGAACATCTAAAATAAGCAATTCAAACATAAGTAAGAGAGGGGAAGAGTTGACCTATGCTCACAAAGGAGCATGCCAGAAGTGCGGTAATCCCAATTTCTTTAAAGATAAATCTCCTTCCACGCGAGATCATAGCTTCACCTACAATGTTAGCATAACTGAAATAACAATACGCAAAAGGATTAAAAAGATTGACGGAACCGGGTGGTTCCCATGGGTTGTCTCCAAAGAAGCCCTTTTGTTTAACGTCCTTTAAGCTGGACCAAATACCTGTATTAATCATTGTTCAAAGCAGAGAATCTAGAGAAAAAGTTTCACAGACAGATCACAGCAAAGAAAAAAAAAATCAGCTGTACGCGCTTTTGTAGTGCACGTCCCCAGTGGCTTGTAGGCTGGAGGTGAAAGCTTTAGGGCCAAAATTGGTATTACCCAATTTTCCCCTAGCCTCTGCCAACTTGCCACTGGAAGCAGTGGAGCGAGCACTACGCTCTCTTCTTTCAAATTTCAGTTTCTCCATGGTAGGAGAGCGCCAGCGTTGGTAGTCGTCAGATTTTCCCACCTTAGTGGTGGGTGGCATCACTCCCGTTACCGTAGTGGCAACTGGGTCAGCCCAAGAGACCGTCTGCTTGCAAAGTTAATTACAAAATTTATTGTCAGATAAGAATGGGACATTGTCCCGAGTTAAGTTCAGCTGAATGGGTTCAGACACCAGATCTTCCTCCCTTTCCGGGTCGCATTCCTTTCTCAAATCTATTTCTTCTCCTTCTCTGCATGATTGTTTATCCTCCTTTTCTTCGTCCAACTGTACTATTTCAACTTTGATTACTGCATCACTAAGAGATTTATCAGAAATATTTTGGGAAAAGCAAGGCAATGTTTCAATCACAATTTTTGGGTAGGTAGGGATGATAACTTTCCCAGCGGAAAAATCCAAAGTGGCACCGCTCTCTTTCAAGAACGACACTCCCAAGATGGGGATAGAGTTATTCTCCTTGGGTCCCAACATTTGTAAGTCAGCACCAACTACCGTCCCCTCAACCATGATTTCAACATTCTTCACTTCTCCCTCCGACTGAATAATAGTCCCATTAGCAAGCACCAAAGACTTCCGATCATCCAGGTTCATCTCGAGTTGCAGTTTAGCCACGTCTTGCAATGCAAGGACGTTGCGGGATGATCCGGAGTCACATAAGGCAGCAGTTTGGATATTATTAATAGAACAATTGATGACTAATTCATTTGGGTCAACCACATCTGTGTCGGTGAGACTCTTCCCTTGATTTATAGGATTTTTTTCTGTGTTGCTAGGAAGGGTCCCTTGCGACCGCTCGGTTAACAATTGAGCCAATTGGCCCAATTGCGTCTCCAAGTTGCGCATGGACGCGGTTTGGTTAACCATGTTAGAGTTCGCGACATGCATAAACCTTTCCATCATTTCTTCAAGGTTGCTCTTCTTAGGAGTTGGGGCACCATGATTATAACTCGGTTGAGGCGGCCGCGGTTGGCTACTGGAGGCTTGAGCATCGTATTGATGCGAGCCTCCTTGCCATAGTTGGCATGGAATGTTTTGTTTCCAAGAGAAGTTCGGATGACTTCTCACGCCCGAGTTATAAGTGTTATTGAACGGAGCTCCTTGAGTTTGAACATTAATATAATTAACACTTTCATCAAAAGAAGCTTCATTAGGTTGCTCACCTGTGGGGCACTCATATGCATGATGCCCTGGGTTTCCACAGCCTTGACATGAGATCATCATCACTGAGGCAGAAGGGGGGTAGGCCTCTTAAGTAGCATGGTACTTTCCGCAGGTGTACCAGACGTGTTCACCTCAAAAAGACCGCGGGTGTTCCTTGGAGCGTTTCTTCCCGCAGTCCAAAAGGAACTATGAATGGCAGTGTCTTGGACGATCCGCAATGCTTCTTCAGGGGTGTGGTTCATCAAAGTCCCGCCTGCAGCAGCATCAATCATGGCCCTATAGTTAGGTTCAATAGCAAAATAAAAATTTTCTACTATGGCCCACGGTTGCAGCTCATGCTGGGGGCATTTCCGGAGAAGGTTCATGAACCTCTCCCAAGCTTCTGAGAGAGCCTCCTGATCAAGCTGTTGGAAGGTTGCTATTTCCCTCCGCAAGTTCACAACTTTGTCAACAGGGTGAAACTTTGTCAAAACTTTTTCTTGCAGGGCGTCCCAAGTGGTAGCTGTACCGGCAGGGATCGTGTGGAGCCACGCCTTTGCCTTGTCACGTAGAGAGAAAGGGAATAGCCTAAGCTTCACTGTCTCGTCAGCCAATCCTGCATAACAAAATGTTCCACAGATTTCTGCGAATTCAATTAAGTGAAGATGGGGGTCTTCACTTGCTAATCCAGAGAACTGGGCCTGATTGCGGATCATGTTCAGGATGGCCGGCTTTATCTCAAAGTTGTTGTTGGTGATAGCTGGGCCAAATCCAGGGTACACACTCCCAATAGTGGGTGTAGTGTAGTCTCTCATAGTCCTAGGTCGTGGCCTAGCCACTTCATTCTCGTCAGCAGCCTGCCCCACGGCCGGTGCATTTCCCACTCCGGGATCAGCCTGATTTCCATTAACATCCATGGTGGCAGCAGCACGTAGACGCGCCCGTAGAGTACGCTCTATCACAGGGTCAAATGTTGCACACTCACCGGGATCTCTTCTATGCATACACCTCTTCAACATGAAAGCAGATAATCAAAAAAATCTAAAAGACCTTAAAACGGATCTCCAAAGAAGAACAAATCACACACGCTTGCAGTCCCCGACAACGGCGCCAAAAACTTGATGCGCTATTTCGGCACTGCTAATTAGCAGGCACGAAATGCGATACAACGGCAGTTCACCGGTCGCTCAAGTAATAAAAATGGGAAGTTATCCCCAAGTATCGATCTCTCAAGGACTGCAAGTTGGGTAGTACGATTTGCTCTAAATAGGAAATCAGTTAAAAGGAGTGATAAGTAACCACGGGGGGGGGGGGGGGGGGGGGGGGGGGGTTTGATTTGGTTTCCTACGCTATTGTAGAATGAATAAAGATGCGGGTCAAAACTCCACTTCGCACGGCGAGATGGGTGCAACGGCCGCGATGCCGTGCTTCGGAAGGCGCGTGGACGGGAAATCACTATGACGGTTGAGGGTCGCACGCACCTCTTCTCAAAACATCACCACTAGCAATTACTAGTGGCTTCACCCACAACAAATCACAGAAAATCACTAGGAACAAAGGGGCTATTCATGCCACCACAACATCAGTGCATATGAAGGAAAGCAAAATTACTTAGGATTAGCTTAACACATGTTCATACAACACAAAATGAAGTAAAAGCATTCAAGGTTAGAGAGGACCACAAAGAAGAGGTCACGTCTTGGCTTCACGGCCGGAATGAGAGGTTGTCGGGCTCTCTCCGGACTCGGCCCTCAGATGGTGAGCTTGGCTCGAAGGAGGCTGTCACCGCTCCTACGATCTTCAGCGCTTCCTTGGTCTCCTTGGAGAGGAATGCTTGAGCTAATGGTGGATGAAGCTCCCTAATGCTCCCGGATGGAAGGATGGAGGTGGAAATCACCGGAAATGGCCTTGATGGTGGAGGAGATGAAGGGGAAGCCTTCAACCCTCAAGAGCAGTGGGAAGGAAGAGATTTCCCACTCTCTGAATCGCTCCCGGTCGTCCTCTCCCGGTCCTCTTTTCTGATTGCCTCGATTCCTGCTTTTTATAGGAAACAGACTGAAAATTGGTCACGCACGGTCGAACGCACGATCGTGCGATATTAACGGATGAAATATGGCTTGTAGAATACGCTGCGCCACCCGTGCGATTTGTTCACGCACGACCAACGCCGCCCGTGGGTTCAAACGCACGGGTAAAATCCGACGCTCTGAGATCACAAAGATACAGGTCGACCGTGCGTTTTACTTACGCACGGGCGGATTCGCCCGTGCGTTAAAACGCACGAGTAAACCCCGACGCTCCATTTTCTTCCCAGACACAAACGCACGACCGCGCAGACCGTGCGTCAAGGAAACGCAAGACCGTGCGATATGCACAGAAATTACATTTGGGGGAAAACGGGACGATCAGGTCACCTGCAAACAAGATATACTAGCTGGGAATACACGTCCAGCACAGGGATACATAAAAGAAGGGAAGGGGAGCACAATGTGCTTACCCCCAACAACGAGGAATGCAATTGCACACCGAAATGGGCTTAATGGTGCACCTAGCATGGAATAGTACATGTAAATGAAAACGTGACTAAAATGTGGTGCAAACACTAGATTATCAGCCCAAATGAGTCCAAAAATATATATATAAATGGGACTCATCAGTAGGTGGTGCACACACCCATGTTGCAAAAATCTAAGTCTGGGGGTGTGGTGCACTTGCATTCGATGTTGGTATGCGAGGAGTTGTAATAAAGCTCATTTGGATTTAGGTGTTTCAAGCCTTTTTTTTATCTTTGTTTACCTCACCTTAACCCAAGCACTATTTAAAGCTTAAAAGTCCTACCGACTCACGCTATGAACCAATCTAGTGTCGTGGAGAGAATGTGAACGAATGAGCTTATGATCTCCGACGTCGATGGATTTCGGTGGAGTTTGTCCAGAACCCCAACTTTGGTAATGCTTTTCTCAGCGATTCTTTTACTTTCTCCATTTGTGTGACCGAATGATTCACCCTGTCTCCCATTTTGAGTAGAAGTAATATTTATTTACTCTTTTAGAAATTTGTAAACTATGTGTATAATTAGAAATCTTTTCTATTATTTTTCTATGCACATGAGCATGCGACTTCGCATAGTATTCCATTTTGTAATTTTAAGTTAGCTATTTCATTTTCCCGCCTGCTTAGGAATTGTTTGTTCGAGACGTGCAAATAGGTAAGTCTGGGGGTGTGATGAGTTCAATTTATATACTGATTTTCGGACTCATCCGGGCTATTTTTCCTGCATTTGTACTTCAGTTTTTGTTTGTATTTGTTTATATTCACCTTGTTCATGCTTGTGCTTGAAGTGCTTGTTTAGGCCCGTTGTAGTATGCAATTGCACACTACATTGCTGGGTGTAAGCACACTGTGCTTCCCATCGTTTTATTTCTATTTTTATGCTGGTGCTGGAGGAGTATTCCCAGCTGGGCTGCTATGCTCACAGGTGGCTGAACCATCCCCTTTTGCCTAGAAATCATGATTGTGTATAACGCACGGTCGTGCGTTCTATTGGCGCACAGACGGCTGCGGTCCTGCGCTTTCATCTGGGTAGAAATTGATGTTCTGCCGTTGATCATGCATTTTACGCATGGGCGGATTCCCCGTGCGCGAGTAAAACGCACGATCGACCTGTTTAGCCTTGTTTATCGCCAATCTGAATCTGTCCGTGCATTTTTACGCACGGTCAGATTCGCCCGTGCGCGAATGAAATGCACGGGCATTGCTGCTTATTCCTCAGGTCAGATTATTCATTAAATAACGCACGGGCAACGCACGGTCGTGCGTTCTCCCGTGCGTGACCAAACTTCTGACTGTTTTCTATAAAAACTGCAGTTTTCAACCTAATCGGGGATAGTGAACAGACCGTATAGCTCGCCGTTTTTGCCCTTTCCGCAGGGATTCCACCCCTTTTTGGCCTCCTCCATCATCCTCAAGCTCCAAGGAGAGGGATTTAGCCCTACATCCACCAATATCCAAGGAGAAGGAAGCTATGTCGTGCGGCCAGATCGTGACACGAAGAAGACGGGCTATTGGAATATAGTGACAGCCTTCTCTACCCCGGACGCAGTTGAGGACCGAGCTTGGACGCTGATTTACAACCCAGCGATTCCAACCATGAATCCCAACGAGCCTTCAGATTGGGTTGATTCCTTGCTCTCTCTCTCTCTTTGTATTGGTGGTTGTAAATGTTAGATCTTTTGTATTTTGATGATGAACACTATAAACCTTGCTATATAAAGTTATTTCATGTCTATGTGAAATTTTCTTTTGTTTATATGTGTGTATGAGGTGCGCCCCCATCCATTTTCCATTCTGCCATCGTGTTCGTTCGCCGCACTAGGAATTGCTAGTGGCGTGCTTGTCGACGAGGTGCTTTCGACCCTCATTCCACTAGCCTACTTGTCCATCCGCCCTTGCGAAGTAGTGCGTTCAAGGCCTACGTTGTTTTCCATCCCGCCTCGCGAAGCATTACATAGCGGCATTGCATAGGAGTAGTTGTAGTATTTTCTTTTATTTTCCACAAACCAATCCATCATTTCCGCAATCCATCCGCTCATAAGGACTTCAATCTCAAGTCCTTCCTCAGCAGTTAACTCCACCTTACTTTGTTCCTTCGAGATTCGATACTCGGGGATTTGCTCCTTGTTTTATATTACTTGAACGATCGGTACACAGCCGTTTCGTGCCGCAGTCCCGCTACCGCCTATAGCGGTGTGCTAGATTTGCGCATCAGTGGTTTACCTCTTCATAGTCTCGGGGTCCGGCGGGTCGCCAAGGAAATCATCAATCTCCTCCTGCAAAGGAAGGGGCGATAACTCCTCCTCCCCCAAAATCGAAGTCGCTGGAGCTCTCGGGACGATCTGCGAAAGAAAGAGGTTAACAAAAAGAAGGGAGAGGTCGATGATTAGTCGGCTTGAACCAATCAGGCGGCATAGGAGTCGCTTTATAGCGCTGAAAGTGAGAAGAACTGGGCCAGCCATGGAAGGGATTTCCGTGGAGCAGGGTCATTGACTTACCTAAGCCCGAGGGGGGAGGTACGACACCCTCGCCTTGGACGACGCCTAGGAGTGAGTTTCCTGGGTCTGCTTGGTCCAGGAGGGTAAAGCTTAGGGCGGGGATATTTATCACTAGAGGGGGCTGCGAGTGCGATGGTGTGGCCAGCCTCCTGGGATTCGCGAGAGGAGACTCTACGGAAAGACAATGTCATCAGGTTAATATTGTGGGTTCGTCAAGGAATCGCACGAGAAGGCTTACTGGGAGGCGAGGTCGAGTGGGGAGTGGTGGCGTCCATATTCATTATCTCCACACCCCCTCCCTAGGGGGTAGCAAGGCGAGTGTTCTCCAGGACCTCACCCATCAGGTTCTCCAGCAGGAGTGAGCTCTGAAAAAAACAAGTATTAGTAGCAAAGAGGGGAGGGTCAGTTTATCGATCCGGGTACCTAATCCGCGACCAAGAGGTCAGGAGACAGGACTAGGGCCGAAGACCCTTCCCTCCACGGTTGACGACAGATTGACTTCGCCTTTAGGATTCTAGGAGGAGCCGGCTTTGAGGCCCAATGGGCGGGTTGGGCGAGGTCCACGTGCTCGCTAGCTTGCGCCGCGTTGAGGCAAGCCTGGGTCTCCTCTGAAATAGGCATCTTCTAACAGCTATAGTACGGAGCGGCAAGAGAAGGTGAAAGGAGAAGAGGGGTACTCTTCAACCATGATCGATGATATTTATAGCATGTGAGCGGGGCCCCACCTCAAGATTTCTACAAGGTCAGCATCTGCCCGATGAACACTAGGGGTTGGTGTTGGACATGTGTGTCACATCCTTTTGTTTGAGAATAACAAATTCCAAATTGTATTTGATCTTGCTTGTTGTGAATTTAGAGTGTGCAGGAACTATAGGTGCAATACTCCACAGGTAGAAAATAGATTGGAGACGACTTTATGGAAAGTGTGCTAACGCTCGCGTTAGGTATTAACGCCCAGCGTTAACAACCGCTGAGAAGGAAACTGCTGAGATGGCGCTCGACGAAACCTGAAGGAACCTGCGTTCGACGAACTCTGAAGGAAACTGCGTTCGACGAACTTGGAGTTCCGTTCGACAAAATTGCCTGCGCTCGACGAAATTGCGCTCGACAAGCTACGTTCGACGAACTTGGAGTTCCATTCGACGAGCTGAGCCTGCGCTCGATGAAATTGCGCTTGACAAACTGCATTCGATGAACTATGAGTTCCGTTCGACGAAATTGATTCTGTTCGACGATGTTGGTTTCTGCCACGATCCTAACGGTTGCGAAGTGGCTTTCCGTTCGACGAAGGAGCGTTCGACGAAAATAGTTCGTTCGATGAAATTTGGTTCTGTCACGCTCCCAATGCTATACACGATCTCAGCAACTGCCGTACATCTGGATACGTCTTTTTTGCGGGCCCTGTAGCTATATCATGGTACAGCAAGAAGTAGGATTCAGTATCTGTTTCTACCACTGAAACAGAGTACAAGGCTTCGGCCTTGGCAGCTCAGGAAGCCATCTGGCTGAGGAGGTTCGTAGAAGACATCCATGAGGAGGTGCGGCGTCCTACTCTTCTACGCGGGTGACAACGAGAGTGCCCTCAAACTGGTTAACAATCCAGTTTGTCATGCACAGACCAAACACATCGAGATCGAGCATCATTTTATTCGAGAGAAGGTGCTGAAGGGGTCTCTATTGGTTGAGCATGTGCGGAGCGAGGATAATATCGCTGATATCTTCACGAAGCCGCTAGCGAAGGGACCATTCACTCGGTTACGAGGTTTACTTTGGTTGACTTCCACTTCTCACTTCAAGGGGAGTGTTGAAAATATTGAAGTGAAGTGGAGGTCGGGCAGTCTGTTTTGGAGATCGCGCGGGTTGTCTACCCGCAGCAGGCTGAGCGGTCTGTTATGGAGATCGCGCAGGTTGTTTTCCTGCAGAAGGTTGTGTGGTCTGTCTTGAGACCGCACGGGTTGTTTACCCGCAGCGGACTGACGGCCTGTCAGTCCGGCTTGTTCTTGGACTTGGTCTGCTTCAAGTCCTCGAGTTCTGGTAGAACGGTGCGGTTTGTTTTCTACCCGTTGCCGAGTTGAGGCGGTTATCCTATCTCTATGGGCGGTTACCTCACTCCAACTCACGCCTATAAATAGGACCTCTCCCTCAGATCTTACACAGTGAATAGTAAGTGAGAGCTCGCAAGTCTTTCTTGCGGTTAGACTTTTCTAGTCGCTCGGGTTGAGTTTAACTCTGTTGTGTTCGCAGGTTGCACGGCTTGTGTGTGGTTCTGACTCGGTCAGAGGAGACCACAGCGGTTAAGCCGGTGGCAGTCAGCGGCGGGTAGCAGCAGGTGGTCACGGTTTGCTGCTTCTCTCTTCGGCTTTTGTTCTTGCTTTCAATAAAGTCAGACCGTGCGGTTAGGCGGCTTGCCTTGCCGGTCTGCTTTCTGTTCAGCTTGTCAGCAGCAGTGTTCGCGGTTAGGAGCGGCTAAGTGACTGCGGTCAGGCGGACTTGCTCGGGCGAACAGTTTTCAGCATTGGAATAACGGGTAGTCCGCGTGTTGAGTTGCGGTTTGGCGACTAGGCGGTTTGCGCGGACATCCCTGTTAAGTTGGGCGGCTTGCTAGTCGGGCGGCTTGGGCGACTTCTGTTTTGTCTTGTTGTTATTCTTCATGGATTGTTTTTGGTGAAGCATGTCTCGCCATGTATACCTCAAGTTGTAAAGAAGAGTTTTGAATACTATTCCTTGTGTTCCTTCGTTGTTTTTGGTTTATTGTGCTCAGAAAGGTTGAGAGTGTTCCTGCGACCTAGTTCCCGTTTATTCCGCTAATTAATCAAAATCAGAAATTTTCACACGAAGGACGATCGCTTCGACCACGCTCATACTACAACGATCCTTCATCTCCGACTTCAGAAGATCTCATATAGGGAGTTTTATTATTGTTATCTTTATTTTCATTCTATATATTTTTATAACCATTTAGAGAATTCGCCTTGTGTTGGCGACTAGGTCTGGCTAGGACTTAGGGAGGAATTCGCCTTGTGTTGGCGACTAGGTCTAGGTGATTAGATCTATGGGGTGCTCGAGGCCATATCTGGGGAAGGATTGGCTAGAGCGGCTTGAGGCCATATCCGGGGAAGGATAGGCTAAAGCCAACCGGTTTGTGGGGATACATGTCGGTATATAAAAGGAAAAATTGATTTACTTTGTACGCCTCCGATTTCTTGCGATATTGAAATCAAATTTATGTAAACACCTTTTTTATATAATATAATCATGTCTCTTTTTGTGTTTACTTGATTTCTATCATTTGACATAATTTATAAAATTGCAAATTACAATTGTTTCCTCCTTTAAGTTAAATTGTTATTTCGTTCTAATTTTCTCTAAACAATTTAGTAAATTGTCTAAAAATTTATTAAGAATTTTAATCCCTTATTCACCCCCCCTCTAAGGGTGCCAATTCAATCCAACAAGTGGTATCAGAGCAAGGTTATTCCAAATGGTTTAAAAACCAGGAATAATGGCGTGTTATGATCTCGCTTTTTCCGAGGGTCGGGGAATTAGTAGACCTCCACTATTTACCGGGTCAGATTATAATTACTAGAAAAATAGAATGAGATGTTTCTTATGACCCTAGATATTGAGGTATGGAATATGGTAGAAGAAGAATAATCTCCTCCTACATTTGTAGTTGGAGAGATAACTTTAGATAAAACCAAAAGATAAATGGGATGATAGGGATAAGCTAAAATGCAAAAATAATGCCAAGGCCATGAATGTTTTATTCTGTGCATTAGATAGAAATGAATTTAATAGAATTTCTACATGTACTACTGCATATGAAATTTGGAATCATTTGGAAGTTACTCATGAAGGTGCATCGCAGGTTAAAGATTCAAAGATTTTCCAACTTGAGTCGGAATATGAAAAATTCCAGATGGATGAAAGTGAAGATGTTGATGCCATGTACACGCGCTTCACCAAGATCGTCAATGCCTCCAAAGCTCTTGGAAAGACCTTCTCCAACGGCGACTTGGTCTAAAAGATTCTTTGTTCTCTTCCACCAAAATTCAACCCGAAGATGACGGCCATTTCAGAATCGCACAATCTAAGAATGCTCTAAGTTGAGAGCCTCATTTGGAATCTCAAAACTCATGAGGTAGAACTCAAAATCCAATATGATGAATACAACAAGGAGCCAAAAAAGAAGGCGTTGGCACTAAAATCAAAGAAGGAGTGCCAAGAGGATGAGGATGAAGATGAAGAAAGCCTTTGGTGAAGATCTTCCGAAAGTTTCATGCAAAATCTGGAAAGGAGAAACACTTTCCGGAATTTATCAAAAAGGATGCAAAATGGAAAGGGTCATCCTCAAAGAAGGAAAAGGAGAGTGATAATGAAGAAGAAAGACCTCCACCGGAATGCTTTCATTGTAGGAAGACCGGGCACATTCGGAGCCAGTGCCCAAAGATCTTGAAGGAGAAGAAGGAAAAGTAGCACAAAGGGAAGGAGAAGAGGAAGGTGCTAAAAGCTAGAACATGGGATGACTCCTCCTCATCCTCCGAAGAATCAAGCGGGTCTTCATCAAGCGAAGATGAGGAAGCAAACATGTGCCTCATGGGACATGGAAACAACGACGACGACACCAGTGTTCTTAGCGACACTGAGGTAACTCCTCCCACTTATGATGAACTCGTTAATGAATTCCTTGAAACTTGCAAAGCTTTTGATAAAAATATGAAAGAAAGTATTTTATTGAATCGTGAAAATGAATCTCTTATTAAAGAAAATCAAAAGCTTTCCAAAAAATTAATTGTTTTATAAAAGAGAAAGGTTTCTTGCCAAGAGTGTGATCACTCCACTATATTGGCAAAAGATATTGAAGAGTCACTTTCTAAAGCCCTCTCTCATGCCAAAACTCTTACAAAAGAGAAGGGGGAATTAGAAAGGAAATTAGAAGCCTCTCTTTTGGAAATCAAAAATAACAAAAAAGGTTTTGAAAAAAAGTGTCTCATGCTTGTGAAAGAAAATTCTTCACTTAAAGCACAAGTTCATGATCTCACCATGGCCATTAAAAATTTTGGAATAGGCCAAAAATCACTAGAAATGATTTTAGGGTACAAGTGTCATGGTTCTGGAAAATTTGGGCTCGGATATCGAGGAGAGGGCTACCGCCCGGCGTTAGCCACTAACACCGGCGCTAGCACCTCATACCAGAAACCTGAATTTTCTTTTTCAAAAGGTTTTTCTTCTGTAAATCTAATTTGTTCCAGCAAGAAAATATTCCAGAAAAGTGTCTCAACCCCCTTTATTTCGTGTGCAAACTGTTATAGGTTAGGTCACACATCTAGTTCTTGCAGGAAAATAAAACAAAATACTTTAAAACAAATCTGGGTACCTAAGGCTTCCACTTATTCTATGGGTGGTACCACTTGGGTATCCAGATCTTTACTCTCATCTTCTTTCTAAATGTGCAGGCAGGTTAAGGACAATGAAGACGTGTGGTACTTGGATTCAGGATGCTCCAAGCACATGACTGGCAATAAAGCAAAGTTCCTTAGCCTAGAAAAGAAGAAGGGAGGGATCGTGACGTTTGGTGATAACAGAAAAGGAAGGATCATGGGAATTGGTACAGTTGGTAACAAATCCTTTACTATATCTAATGTTCTTTATGTGAAAGGATTAAAACACAACTTAATTTTTATTAGCCAATTATGTGATAAAGGATTAGATGTGTTATTTGAATCTTCCATTAATCTATGCAAAATATCTAATCCTACTACAAAAGATATTTTACTAACTGCACATAGAATACATAATGTTTATATAGTTTCTTTTCATGATCTTTCTAAATCATCTATAAAATGATTTATCACTAAAAATGATGAGTTAGAACTTTGGCATAGAAGACTAGGGTATGCTAGCACAAAGCTCATTGTAAAACTTGCCAAAAGTAATTTAATTAGAGAATTGCCTAGGTTAAATGGAACTTTACCTTCACTTTGTTCACCATGTCAAAAAGGTAAATTTTCTAGATCCTCTTTCAAAAGTAAAAATTTCATTTCTACTACAAGACCCTTGCAAATAATTCATATGGATCTTTTTGTTCCCGTTAGCACTGCAAGTCTTGGTGGTAGATTATATACATATGTTTTAATAGATGATTTTTCAAGATATTGTTGGTCTTTATTTCTCTCTTCCAAATCCGATGCGTTTTGTGAATTTGCAAAATTATGTACTCGTATTCAAAATGAAAGTGATTTAAAAATTAAATGCATTCGCTCGGATCATGGAGGAGAATTTGAAAATGAAAAATTTACATCCTTTTGTGTTATGTTATGCATTAAACATAAGTTCTCTGCACCACGCACACCACAACAAAATGGTGTTATAGAATGAAAGAATATGACACTTCAAGAACTAGCACGCATTATGTTATGTGAATAAAAATTACCTAAGTCCTTTTGGGCCGAAGCCATACATACATCGTGTTATGTTTTGAATAGAATCATGCTTCTCCCATCTCTTAATCTCACACCATATGAACTCTATTTTCAAAAGAAGCCTAATGTATCTTATTTTAAACTTTTTGGTTGTAAATGTTTTATTTTGAATACAAAAGATAGCTTGGGAAAGTTTGATGAAAAAGTGATGAAGGAACTTTTCTTGGGTACTCTTCAACTAGTAAAGCTTATAGAATTTTTAATAAAAGAACTAGTAGAGTTGAAGAGTCAATAAATGTAAAGTTTGATGAGTTTGTTCCCTGTGTAGAAAATCTTTCCGCAGGCAACGTGTAACACCCTGCCAGTACGAATAATATAACAGTAGGTCCGGCCGGGACCCCACGCCATACTAACCACACTAGCTAGGTGTTAAAAGGAGATATACAGAAAAGAACTACACCAGAGTATACTAAACATAAGCGGAAGCATAAAGATTTAACATTTCTATTAGAATAGTCCACTATCACAGGAATGAAATAATAAAGTGTAGAGTTACGGCCTTAAGGCCTTACATTCCAAAACGTACAAAACTCTCTAAACATACATCGGCGCGTAGGCCGGCAAAAACATGAAAAGCAGAAAAGAGGCTGGCCTTCGAGGGCTATTTCCCGCTAGGCTCACCTGCACCTGCATAAGAAGATTCCACCAAGAGGTGGCAAACAAAGCAACGATCAGCACAGCTGACCAAATTATAACGACCCCACCCCTTTCACGGGGTGGCGGAGCTTCTTCCCTGCAAACAAATCGTACTAGCAGCAAGTAGTACTATAAGGAAAGTGTAAATTACACAAGGTGAGGTTTCAAGCACAATCAAACTTCTAGGTGTAGCAACAAATAGAGTTGATCTTGGGAATGCACATGATGTTGGTTGGGTTCACCCGAAGGTTCCCCACAACCGCCTAAGCAACGCATGAGGCTAATCATAACATCAATCCAAAACCATGACCGTGGGTTCTCACGACCACACGTAACCAGCTAAGCTAAAGAGCTTAGTGAACGCTTGTGCATATACCTATTGGAGGAACCCTCCCAAACAATTCTATCCCATGATCACACGGCGTCCCGAGGTTTCCCCCTCTGGCCGACACGCATGGTGCGCGTTCGGTACAAGCTTGTGCCCGTTGCTCAAATCATCGCGTTAACAACAACGATGCGGGTGTAGCTTTACTTCGGCCCGTTCGCAAGGAAACACCGACGGGTGTTCCCAATCACAATAAGTTACGCACCTAAACCAACCAAGTGGACTTAGGCATCATTAGAACAACCAACGAAGGAGGTATACAACGATTCACTTCAATTTCATGGTGAAGGTTTTCATTCCACCACTCTCCAAGCAAGGGGCTTTCGTTAGGATCTTCACACGATGCCTAATCTCAAGTCCCGCAATACTATAGATGCTCTCAAGAAGTCATTCTCCGACACGCATTCTAGGACTAACCTAAATGCAATGTCGCAAATCAAGCATCACCGATTCGGTCTCACGGCCACGAATAGGCTTCACACACAATGCCTAAATCCGCACGACTACCGGATTTCTAAATGCAATATGCCGGGGACGGACACAATCGACCCGGAGTTCCGAAGAACTAGAGAAAATCCTACACTTCACCCATTTGGTGAAAGGGAGTCCTCATGCAAGCATAGAAAAAGAAAGAGAGGACAAAGAACACGTCCTAAGACCGGAGAAAGAATCGTTACACTTGGAGCTCTCTCCCCCGCCATAGATCTGAGATCTCACTCGGAGAGAAAGAACCGCGCCGGGGTGCACATTCCAGATATGGGAACGGCTCACGAAACGGAGCTCCGTCAATGGAGGAATCTCCTTCTTCTTCCTCCTTGCCCTTTCTTCTTTCTCTAGCTTAGGAGAGAGGAAAGTTATGGAAATATGAGGGATTAACCCCTCTCCAAAGCCCTAAGACCCCCCAGCAACAGCTCACAGCCGTTGGATCAAATTCCAAAGATTTTGATCGGTCGGATCGTCTTCTCCGCTTGTCTTTGCGGAGCAGAATAAACAGGGCGCACGATCAGTGACACACGACCAGTGGTCGTGCGCGTAGAGGAGAAATGGTCGTGCGCACTACTTTGGACAGTGAGCGTTCCGACAGCTCTCTTTGCCTCGACAAGAGCGCATGATAACTGGCTCACGACCAGTGGTCGTGCGCGAAGAGGAAATATGGTCGTGCACACTGCTTTGACTGAGAAATTTCAGCCTACTCCGAGCGCAGCACTACCACTCCGCCTACCTTGCTGAACTACGATTTTTGGGGTGTTATAACTCCACCTCCCTTAAAAGAATTTCGTCCCGAAATTTCGAAAACCGTATTAACAGAAATTACAGTTATAAATACCTGAGAGAAATAGCTCGGGGTACTCCGCAAGCATCGACTGCTCTCTTTCCCAAGAGAGTTCCTCTCGCCCGCAATTATTCCAATGGACTTTCACCATCCGAATTGACTTGTTCCACAACTGCTTCACTTCAGTGTCTTCAATGCAAATGGGTTTGACTTTTGTCGCTAGCCCACCATCTACCGACACTTCGCTGACCGCAGCAACAAGATTTGGCTCCTTTACAGCCTTCCGCAGAACAGAGATGTGGAATTCGTCATGCAACCCGCTCAGCTCTGAAGATAGAGCAAGCCGGTAGGTAGCTTCACCAATGCGCTCCAAAATCTCGAACGGTCATAAGTACCTAGGACTTAGCTTTTTCAAGCGTCGGATCCTCGATACTCCTTTGAACGGTTTGATCTTGAGATAAACCCAGTCGCCAACGGCGAACTCGATATTCCGATGATTTGCATTGTAGTATTTTGCCTGCCGATCTTGGGCAATGAGCAATCGCTCCCGAATAGCCCGAATTGATGTATTTGCCTCCTCCACATCCTTGCGTTTCAACAACTTAGTGTCGCCCGTTTCAGCCCAAGATAACGGTGTGGGACATTTCCTACCATAAAGAGCCTCGAAAGGGGCCATCTTTGTACTTGCT
The DNA here is from genome assembly GCA_033032865.1 of Dactylorhiza incarnata. Taxonomy (NCBI): domain Eukaryota; kingdom Viridiplantae; phylum Streptophyta; class Magnoliopsida; order Asparagales; family Orchidaceae; genus Dactylorhiza; species Dactylorhiza incarnata. The sequence continues at coordinate 19,283,108 of JAWHQI010000005.1, forward strand.
TGGTAGCTGTTGTTGTAAGCAAACACAATCATATAGAGATGGTCCTCCCATATCTTTCCGAAGTCCAGGGCGCACATCCTCAGCATGTCCTCCATCGTCCTATTGGTCCTTTCGGTCTGTCCATCCGTTTGCGGGTGGAAGGCCGTGCTAAACTTTAGCTTGGTACCCAATAATTGATGAATCAGCCTCCAATCATTTGATGTGAACCGCCCATCGCGATCACTGACGATGCTACGGGGAATCCCGTGCAACCGTACGATGTTATCGACGTACAACTTTGCCAGCTTCTCCACAGAATCATCCTTCCGGTTCGGAATAAAGTGTGATACCTTCATCAATCGGTCCACGATCACCCAGATGGCGTCGTTTCCATGTTGCGATCTCAGCAATCCGTGCACGAAATCCATCGAAATATCATCGAACTTCCATTCCGGAATCGACAAAGACTTCAGAAACCCACCGGGACGTTGACATTCCACCTTCACCAACGCGCAAGTATGACACTTGGCCACGTAGAGGGCAATGTCTTTCTTCATACCCGGCCACCAGAAGAGTTTCTTCATATCCATGTACATTTTCGTTCTCCCAGGGTGGATCGAGTACTTGGTATGATGAGCCTCGTACATCAACTCCACCCGTAATGTACCAACATTTGGGACGTACAATCTGCCATTCTTCCACATAAGGCCATCTTCGAAAGAGAAATCAGCGTTTGACCCATCAACGGTCTCCGCTTTATAGCGTTTCATGCTCTCATCCAGCTCCAATGCTTGTCGAAATCGGTCGGCGAGGTCGTATTGAACCTCCATCTAGTTCAAGCATGTTGAAGGAGACGCTCTTCTATCGAGGCAAATGATCTCCATAACTTCTAGCTCGTGGATTAGACGCTCATCGTGCATCAAAATCCAATTTGCTTGAGCAGGAGCCCGACGACTCAACGCGTCCGCAACTACATTTCCCTTACCAGCAGTATATTTGATGTCGAAGGTGTAGTCCCCAAGGAATTCCGTCCACCTCCTCTGACGCATATTCAACTCCCTTTGATCCAGCAGGTACTTGAGGCTCTTGTGGTCAGTAAAGATATCGATCTTCACGCCATACAAGTAATGCCTCCAAAGCTTGAGGGCGAAAACCACGGCCGCTAGCTCCAAATCATGGACCGGGTAGTTCCTTTCATGAACCTTCAGTTGTCGGGAGCCGTAGGCAATTACCCTTCCGAACTGCACTAGGACACAACCCAAACCACTCCCCGAGGCATCACTATAAATTTTGTAGCCCTCCGTACCACATGGCGAGCATAGAATGGGCGCCGTGGTCAGACGACTCTTCAGTTCTTCAAAAGCTCGAGCGCACTCGGGCGACCAGTCAAACTTGTGATCTTTCCTAGTCAGTTTAGTGAGAGGGAGTGCGACCCTCGAGAAGTTCTCCACAAAGCGCCTATAATAGCCAGCAAGTCCTCAGAAACTTCGGACTTCCGCTACGTTTTTCAACACAGGCCACGCTCGGATCGCTTCTATTTTCGACGGATCAACCGCAATTCCATCCCCACTAAAAACATGACCTAGGAATGCTACTTACGATAGCCAAAACTCACACTTGGAGAACTTGGCATATAGTTGACTCCTCCTCAGGGTGCTCAAAACTGCGTGCAGATGCTTTGCATGCTCCTCCTCCGACTGAGAATATACCAAAATGTCGTCGATGAAGACGATCACAAATTGATCCAAATACTCTTAGAACGTTCTATTCATTAAGTCCATAAATACTGACGGTGCATTAGATAGATCGAACGACATAACGGTGAACTCATAGTGCCCAAAGAGGGTACTGAACGCTGTCTTTGGAATGCCACATTCCCTTATACGCAGTTGGTAATAGCCGGACCTTAAGTCTAGCTTAGAGTATACCGTCGACCCAACCAGTTGGTCGAATAAATCGTCGATTCTTGGAATCGGGTATCGGTTCTTCCCGGTCAACTTATTCAGCTCTCGATAGTCGATACATAGACGCAAGCTCCCGTCCTTCTTTTTCACAAAGAGGACCGGTGCACTCCAAGGCGATGAACTTGGACGTACGTAGCCTTGCTCTAGCAGCTCTTGCAACTGAACCTTCAGCTCTGCCAATTCATTTGGCTCTATCCGGTACGGTGAGCGGGCCACAGGTTTGGCACCTGGCACCAGCTCAATACAGAAATCAATCTCCCGCTAAGGCGGAGCCCCAGGGAGTTCGTTAGGAAACACATCGGCGTTCTCCGCTACAACTGGGACATCACATAACCTGGGCTTTGGCTCTGAAGCCTCCAACAGAGTGAAGAACAATTCCGCGCACTTTCTCACCGCCTTAACCACCTAGAGAGCAGACATCAGTGTCTTGCTCTCTCCTCGCATACCTGCGAACGTGGTTTCGTCTTCGGTGTTCTTTCCCAGAGTGATCTCATTTGAATTGCAATCTATGCATGCTCGCTGCTCCGAGAGTCAGTCCATGCCGAAGATCACATCAAATTCAGCTAACGGTAATAACGACGCTTCCAAGTCGAAATCCTGATTTCCGATCCGCACCTTCACACGGCTCTTCCTATACGCACTCATGCGAGACCCGTTAGGTAGCACTACCTCCAATCTATCTTTTGCTAAGGTTGACGGCACTCCGATTCGCACCACGAAGCCCGTAGATAGAAAAGAGTGTGATGCTCCCGTATCAAATAGAGCTCTCGCCGGATAGTTGAAAATTAGGACGAAGCCTGTGACGACATCAGTTTGTCATATGGCTTCTTGCTGGCCAAGCGAGTAAACTCTCGGCTGGGTTGGAATGTGCTGGGAAGCAGCAGACTCCGCAGTTTTGCCCTTTTCCGCATGACCCGCAGCACGAGCATAGTCCATCGCTCGGTTCTCTGGCCTCGGGGGACCACTGCGACACACGCTTGCTTTGTGTCCCACCATTCCACAAGTGAAACATGTAACTGGACCACGTGCAGTCGTAGCTCCCGACACATTTGAGCGAGTTGGTTCCGCAGACTTGAACTTCCTTTTGTTCCTCCTGAACTCAGATTTGGATTGAGAGGTCGGCGCATGAAATTCAGGTTTCTTTGCCACGCCCTTTGCTTGTACTCTCTTCATGTCCAACTCCAGAGATCTGGCGCTTTGTACCATCATATGGAAGCCAAACGTCATTGGGCCTGCAAGGAGCAGCCTCAACTCATCCCGAAGACCTTCATAAAACTTGTTCGTCTTCATTTCCTCATCTTCCACCAAAAACCCCGCATAGCGGCCCAATCTAGTGAACTCGTGCAAGTACTCGTCCACCGAGCTATTGCCTTGAGTTAACTTCAAGAATTGGTTTTGCAACGCAATGCGTTGGGCAGAGGGAATATATCTCTGAAGAAACGACTTTGAGAACTCCGCCAAAGTGATCTCGGTAATATCCTTACCTTCAAACTTATGCGCTTCCTGTTTGGCCCACCAAAGCTCTGCTTCTCCGTTAAGGAGAATGGTGGCTAGGGTGACCATCATTGCTTCTTCTGTTGCTGTCGCTGTTAGAGTTTTTCTAACCATTGACAGCCACCCCTCCGCCTCCGTTGGGGATCTGGTCCCCGAGAAAGTTGGAGGGTGGAAGCTTAGAAAGTGCTGCAGTTGTTGATCACGCGCTAGCGCAACAGCTACACGCTCTACACGACGCTCCACCCTTGGCACCACCTCAGGTTCCACTGCAGCCACTGGCACAGGGGTCTCCATCCTCGGTTCCACCGCAGGTTCCATTGCAGGTTCGACCACCGGGGCCGCATCTGTAATAGGCGTAGCAGGTTGTGCAAGCCTTTGCGGTTGAGCATTGATCATCGCGAAGACAGCTTCTACGATTAACCTGATCATCTCAGCAGGAGGAGTGGTCGCTGGCACCTCAGCCGACGCACTACTTTCAGCGGTGTTACGGGGTCGAGACTGCCTCGCAGCACTCCTAGTCACCTATAATCGTGCATTACAAAATTTAGTGACCGAAAACATAGCAAACAACAATCATGGAACGCTCAGGTTCCGCAAACAAGTATGTTTTTCCATTCCTAAGAGGACATTCTTATTAGTTTTGGCGTTTTAGGTGAATGCACATCCCGTGCACACCACCCCTTAAAAGTAATTCGTCCCTAATTCGCTAAACTACGGATCGACGCCCTAAGTATGATACCAAATTGTAACTCCATGCCAGTACGAATAATATAATAGTAGGTCCGGCTGGGACCCCACGCCATACTAACTACACTAGCTATGCGTTAAAAGGAGAAATACAGAAAAGAACTACACCAGAGTATACTAAACATAAGCGGAAGCATAAATATTTAACATTTCAATTAGAATAGTCCACTATCACAGGAATGAAACAATAAAGTGTAGAGTTACGGCCTTAAGGCCTTACATTCCAAAACGTACAAAACTCTCTAAACATACATCGGCGTGCAGGCCGGCAAAAACATGAAAAGCAGAAAAGAGGCTGGCCTTCGAGGGCCAACACAACAAAAAGGGCCACCGCCCGCTATTTCCCGCTAGGCTCACCTGCACCTACATAAGAAGATTCCACCAAGTGGTGGCAAACAAAGCAACGGTCAGCACAGCTGACCAAATTATAACGACCCCACCCCTTTCACGGGGTGGCGGAGCTTCTTCCCTGCAAACAAGTCGTACTAGTAGCAAGTAGTACTATAAGGAAAGTGCAAACTACACAAGGTGAGGTTTCAAGCACAATCAATCTTCTAGGTGTAGGAACAAATAGAGTTGATCCTGGGAATGCACATGATGTTGGTTGGGTTCACCCGAAGGTTCCCCACAACCACCTAAGCAACGCATGAGGCTAATCATAACATCAATCCAAAACCATGACGATGGGTTCTCACGACCACACGTAACCAGCTAAGCTAAAGAGCTTAATGAATGCTTGAGCATTTACCTATTGGAGGAACCCTCCCAAACAGGTCTATCCCATGATCATACGGCGTCCCGAGGTTTCCCCCTCTCGCCGATACGCATGGTGCGGGTTAGGTACAAGCTTGTGCCCGTTGCTCAAATCATCGCGTTAACAACAACGATGTGGGTGTAGCTTTACTTCGGCCCGTTCGCAAGGAAACACCGACAGGTGTTCCCAATCACAATAAGTTACGCACCTAAGCTAACCAAGTGGACTTATGCATCACTAGAACAACCAACGAAGGAGGTATACAACGACTCACTTCAATTTCGTGGTGAAGGTTTGCATTCCACCACTCTCCAAGCAAGGGGATTTCACTAGGATCTTCACACGACGCCTAATCTCAAGTACCGCAATATTATAGATGATCTCACGGAGTCATTCTCTGACACGCATTCTAGGCCTAACCTAAATGCAACGTCGCAAATCAAGCATCACCGATTCGGGCTCACGGCCACGAATAGGCTTCACACACAATGCCTAAATCTGCACGACTACCGGATTTCTAAATGCAATATGCCGGGGATGGACACAATCGACCCGAAGTTCCGATGAACTAGAGGAAATCCTATACTTTCCCCATTTGGTGAAAGGGAGTCCTCATGCAAGCATAGAAAAAGAAAGAGCGGACAAATAACACGTCCTAAGACCGGGAGAAAGAATCGTTACACTTGGAGCTCTCTTCCCTGCCATAGATCTGAGATCCCACTTGGAGAGAAAGAACCGCGTCGGGCTGCACTTTCCAGATCTGGGAAAGGCTCGCGAAATGGAGCTCCGGAGCTCCGTCAATGGCGGAATCTCCTTCTTCTTCCTCCTTGCCCTTTCTTCTTTCTCTAGCTTTGGAGAGAGGAAAGTTATGGAAATATGAGGGATTAACCCCTCTCCAAAGCCCTAAGACCCCCCAGCAGCAGCTCACAGTCGTTGGATCAAATTCCAAAGATTTTGATCGGTCGGATGGTCTTCTCCGCTTGTCTTTACGGAGCAGAATGAACAGGGCGCACGATCACTGGCACACGACCAGTGGTCGTGCGCGAAGAGGAGAAATGGTCGTGCGCACTGCTTTGGACAGTGAGCGATCCGACAGCTCTCTTTGCCTCGACAAGAGCGCACGATCACTGGCACACGACCAGTGGTCATGCGCGAAGAGGAAATATGGTCGTGCGCACTGCTTTGACTGAGAAATTTCAGCCTACTCCGAGCGCAGCACTACCACTCCGCCTACCTCTCTGAACTACGATTTTTGGGGAGTTACAACTCCACCTCCCTTAAAAGAATTTCGTCCCGAAATTTCAAAAACAGTATTAGCAGAAATTACAGTTATAAATACCTGAGAGAAATAGCTCGGGATACTTCGCAAGCATCGACTGCTCTCTTTCCCAAGAGAGTTCCTCTCGCCCGCAATTATTCCAACGGACTTTCACCATCCGAATTGACTTGTTCCGCAACTGCTTCACTTCAGTGTCTTCAATGCAAATGGGTTTGACTCTCGTCGCTAGCACACCATCTACCCACACTTCGCTGACCGCATCAACAAGATTTGGCTCTTTACAGCCTTCCACAACACAGAGATGTGGAATACGTCATGCAACCCGCTCAGCTCCGAAGATAGAGCAAGCCGGTAGACAGCTTCACCAATGCGCTCCAAGATCTTAAACGGTCCTAAGTACCTCAGAGTTAGCTTTTTCAAGTGTTGGATCCTCGATACTCCTTTGAACGGTTTGATCTTGAGATAAACCCAGTCGCCAACGACGAACTCGACATTCCGATGATTTGCATTGTAGCGGTTGCTCACTGCCGATCTTGGGCAATGAGTGATGAGTCCTGATCATATACACTTTTATGGACTCATCTGGGCCGTTTAGTTAGTCATTTCACTGCACTTTAGCCCTGTTTTAGTTCATATTTGTTAATCCATGCTAGGTGCACCTTTTGGCCCATTTTGGTGTGATTTCATGTTTATTTTCATTAGTGGTTTTCATGCACTGTTAGGTGCCACTTTTAGTGGCTGGATTTGTGGTTGTACGCTAGAACAGGAGTCGTGCAGGTGTTTCCGGTGCAATTCTGCACAGGAACACTGCGCACGATCACTGGTTCTATTGCGCACGACCACTGGTCGTGCGCCACTGATCGTGTGCACTTAACGCCTTTTTCACGAGTTCTGTTTGGTGCAGTGCGCACGACCACCAACGCCAGTGCGCACGACCACCGGTCGTGCGCCACTGCTCGTGCGCACTGACCATTAATTTCTGAGTTCTGTTTCGTCTATTGCGCACGACCACTGACGCTAGTGCGCACGACCACCGGTCGTGCGCCACTGGTCGTGCGAACATTTTATTTTATAATTTCTGTCTTTGCAGGTTCCGTCCAGGCAGAGCGCACGATCACAGGATTCTAGTGCGCACGACCACTGGTCGTGCGCCACTGACCGTGCGCACTGTTTAATTCCAGCGCCTATAAATTCCCTGCTCGCGATTTTAGGTTATCATCCCGATTTTCAGCGCCGTTTTCCGCCCGATTCCGCCCAGTTTCGCCCCTCCATCGTCGCCCACCTTAGGGAGGATCTCCGGGCAAGCTTTCAACGCCAAATCTTCGCCGGAGTTTCCTCTCGGCCTCCTCCTTCATCCAAGAGCTCCAAAGGAAGACCTAGCCGCCATTACCGTCAAGCAAGAGGAAGTTGGCAACCTCCACCGGATCGTGACACGAAGAAGACGGGTCCATTGGAGAGTCGTGACAGCTCTCTCTACCCCGGACGTAGTTGTGGACCGAGCTTGGACGCGGATTGACAACCCGGCGATTCCAACCGTGAATCTTCAACGAGCCTTCGGATTCGGTCGATTTCTTGCCTTGTTCTCCTTTTATTGATGTATTTGCAACTAGATCTAACATTATGATGAAGTGTATTTTGATTAAATAGCATTTTTACTTGATTATGTCTATGTGATTGAGTATTTTTGTTTATATTATTGAGGTGCGCCTTGTGGTGTGGTTTGTTGGTTGTCCGGTGCCGCACTAGCAATTGCTAGTGGCGTGCTTGTCGAAGAGGTGCTTGCGACCCTCATTCCACTAGCCTACTCGCCCATTCGCCTACCGAAGCGTGGCATCGCGGCCCGTAATCCATTCGCCTATCGAAGCAGCGCGCTCAAGGCCTGCATTGTTCAATTCCGCTTGCCTTCTCGTCCATCCGCCCTTGCGACGCAGCGCGCTCAAGGCCTGCCTAGTTTCCATCCCGCCAAGCGAAGCTTTGCATAGCGGCATTGCATAGGAGTAGTTGTTAGCTTTTATTTTGTTTTCCAAAAGCCAACCCAACTCCCCCGCAATCCATCCGATTTAAGGACTTCGATCTCAAGTCCTGCCTCAATAGTAAACTCCACCTTATTGTGTTCCTCAAGAGACCGACACTCGGGGATTTATTCCCAACATTTATTACTTGAACGATCGGTACACTGCCGTTTCGTGTCGCAGTCGAGCTACCGCCTATTGCGGTGTGTGAGATTTGCGCCATCAAGTTTTTGGCGCCGTTGCCGGGGAACACAGTCGTGTGAGTTTTCTGGAGAGGGAGAACCTGAGAGAAAAGCCCTTCCATTTGTAAATTGCATTTTCTGTTATTTTATTTCTGTTCTTTTTATTCCATTTTCTTGTTTTATAGTAGGTTGCTTTAGTAAATTTTTGTTAGGTGTAGTATTTCGCACAATAGTGTTTGTCTTTTTGAATCGTTTTATCTTCACACTATGTGGGCACATCTAAATTTCCGTTGCCGTTGGTGTGGAGCTACTTCCCACTCTAGTGTTGAATGCCCTACGGAGAATAGTAGGCATAATTCCTCTCGCCCAGCATATAGAGCATCGACTCCGTCTGATACTCCATATGGTGCGCGTAAGTCTTATGGCTACTCTGCTGAGCCATTACCGTCATACTTCTTTTCGGCTCCAGCCCCCGCTGTGCCAAAGAAGCCTGCTAGGCAGTGCCAGTTTTGTCGGGGCACAGATCATGCCCTGAAGGATTGTGTTGCTTATCTTCGCCAATTGGATGAGGATGACGAGCCGGATATTCGGATCGTCCCAACTCCTAGCTCTGGCGGCACACCTTCAACATCCGGCTATGTGTCTTTGTCACCTTCACATTTTTAAGGGTATGGCATGGATACGGTCACCGGATGTGCGGCTGATCTATGCACCGACATTGCTGAGCCAATTCTCCATGTGCCTCCACCACCTCTAGTGGATTCGATTCTTTGTGAGGAACCGGCGCTCGACTTTTATCCGAGCACTACTCCTCCCCCTGTTGTGCATACTACACTCGTCTCTGACGACATTGTTGATGATGTGTCGCAGGAGGAGGCGGTTGATCTGAGTGTTGTGCCTACTCCTATGGAGGAGGACAACCTTCTAGGTGAAGAGGAGTTTTCCTCAGCACCGGTGGAGGAAGTCCAAATCCTAAGCTTGGCCACCGCTGATCCCGCCGAATCTTGTAGCATTGATGACAATGCAAACATTATTTTACTTCCCCAGCCTAATGGGAGTGAGACCGGGACCACTCCCCCGATTTTTGATTATTCATGTTCTTCATCTTGTTTATTTCTTGACCCCCCTTCTTCATTCGAGCCTGTGCAGGTTGAGTCTTCACAGGTATCCCAGGAGGACTTGGAGCTTTTTGCTCAAGTCAATGATGTGAGCATCCTCTCATGTGAGGAGGTTTATTCCCCCTCCGTAGAGGAAGCTCCACTCATTGCCTTTTCCTCCAGCTGCCTCCCTGTTGACGACGCCTTGCTAGGCAAGGATATTTTTGGTGAGTTGAGTGAGGACCAGGCCTCCTCCTCTTCTTACTTTCTCTACCCTCTACCTGTGAGGAGCAGGTATCTATATTTAGGTAGAGGGGTGACTGTTCTATCTCCGTATCGGTACCCGCTACCGACACGCATATTAGGCCAGTTACCTGTCCACTTCTCCTTCCATAGGCCCATTAGCTAGAATCGTTAAGATTTTGAATAAGTCGTGCTGGGATGACAATAACCCCAGTAGTTATCTTTCTTTTCTGCATTTTTATTTCCTCTAATCATGTTTTGTTAGTAGTATTTTCTTTTCAGTTTTCTTTTGTCTTTTGTTTTTGCGGAGCTGACCCCTGCAGGTATCTTTTCTGGATGACGGACGCTGCAGCTTAGTCCAGGGTTTCACGCCAATCTTCTGGTGTGCTCATTTCTGAGCACTGGGTACTCTCTTTCCCTAGCATTATTCTGAATTTTATAGCTGCATTTTGCGCATATTGTTTAGTTTAAGTCTGGGGGGGGGGGGGGGGAGTGTACCGAGTGTTCACTACACGCGTACACGTTTTTGCATATCAGAAGTGTATTTTTATTATTGCATACACCACAACACCCACTTGAGCGCGTACTCATCTGTTTGTTCGCTCTGCTGTGAATTTAATTCTTCCGCTTATTTGGAAAAATCTAGGTGATGGTTTAGAATTATGTAGCAGAGTAAAATGTTGACTCTAGTAGTGCTCCTAGTCGAGTGCTCGGTTGCATAGAATTTCGTGTAGAGTAGATTTCTTTTTATGCTATGGTTTTATATTTTTCTTATTAGTGTAAATGTTGTTTACTCTACTCAAATGGTGAATCCGGTGTGAATCAAACGGTAGCATAGGGATGTGTGTAAACGATCGCTAGATTCGTATTGCTTGAGTCGGGAGAAAGGAGAATCTTTCTCGGTGGCTAGAACTTGCCCCAAGCGATTCTTGAAGCTTGGGTATACGGTTAGTCAATTGCGTGAATGTGATATAGGCCATCATTTTGGCCCGGTTGAGCTTTTGTGCCTATCCCTACCGCTCTATCCTCGCTAGCCCAGTTGTGCCTACCCGTTCTTTGATTCAGCCCCACTTTCATTTCACCAAAGCCTAAATGCCAATCCTAGTCGCACACCCAAATATGAGCTGTAGCTGTTTATTATTTTCATGAGTTGGTGGTGTTGATTGTGGTAGTATTTTGTGAAGATGTGGATGCGTCCTATTGGTTATTTGCTGAAAATGATAAGAAAAAGAAAAAAATTGAGAAAAAGAAAAGAAGTAAAAAGAAAGGAAAGAGAAGTAAAGTTTCATTGAAAATCTTTTTATATCGATTTATACTTGGGAGTAGGCGGTGCACGCACCCATGCTGTTAAGTTCAAGTCTGGGGGTGTTGTGTACCCGCGTGTTTGTGTGGCGAATGAGGATAGTTTCCTGCATTAGCTCATTTGGGTTTAGTGCTTGAGCCGTCGTTTTTATCTTTGTTTATCCTCACCTAAACCCAAGCCCCATTTAAAACCTAAAGTCCTATTGATTCACGCATTTGAGTCAAACCAGTGCCGTGGAGAGAATGTGACCGGGCAAGCTTATGGTCACCGACACTGATGGATTTCAGTGGAGTTTGTCCCGTACCCCGATCTTGAGCAATGCTCGTCTCAGCGCTTAGTTTACTTTCTCCGTATGCATGACCGACTGATTCACCGTTGTTCACCATTTTGAGTAGTTGTAATATGCTTTTACTCTTTTAGAAATTTATAAACTGTTTGTATAATCAGTAGTCTTTTCTACTAATTTTCTTATGCACGTGAGCATGCGACTTCGCATGGTACTCTGTATTGTAGTTTTAAGCCATCTACTGTTCTTTCCTAGTTCGCTTAGAATGTGTTTGCTCGGGACGTGCAAACAGTTAAGTCTGGGGGTGTGATGAGTCCTGATCATATACACTTTTATGGACTCATCTGGGCCGTTTAGTTAGTCATTTCACTGCACTTTAGCCCTGTTTTAGTTCATATTTGTTAATCCATGCTAGGTGCACCTTTTGGCCCATTTTGGTGTGATTTCATGTTTATTTTCATTAGTGGTTTTCATGCACTGTTAGGTGCCACTTTTAGTGGCTGGATTTGTGGTTGTACGCTAGAACAGGAGTCGTGCAGGTGTTTCCGGTGCAATTCTGCACAGGAACACTGCGCACGATCACTGGTTCTATTGCGCACGACCACTGGTCGTGCGCCACTGATCGTGTGCACTTAACGCCTTTTTCACGAGTTCTGTTTGGTGCAGTGCGCACGACCACCAACGCCAGTGCGCACGACCACCGGTCGTGCGCCACTGCTCGTGCGCACTGACCATTAATTTCTGAGTTCTGTTTCGTCTATTGCGCACGACCACTGACGCTAGTGCGCACGACCACCGGTCGTGCGCCACTGGTCGTGCGAACATTTTATTTTATAATTTCTGTCTTTGCAGGTTCCGTCCAGGCAGAGCGCACGATCACAGGATTCTAGTGCGCACGACCACTGGTCGTGCGCCACTGACCGTGCGCACTGTTTAATTCCAGCGCCTATAAATTCCCTGCTCGCGATTTTAGGTTATCATCCCGATTTTCAGCGCCGTTTTCCGCCCGATTCCGCCCAGTTTCGCCCCTCCATCGTCGCCCACCTTAGGGAGGATCTCCGGGCAAGCTTTCAACGCCAAATCTTCGCCGGAGTTTCCTCTCGGCCTCCTCCTTCATCCAAGAGCTCCAAAGGAAGACCTAGCCGCCATTACCGTCAAGCAAGAGGAAGTTGGCAACCTCCACCGGATCGTGACACGAAGAAGACGGGTCCATTGGAGAGTCGTGACAGCTCTCTCTACCCCGGACGTAGTTGTGGACCGAGCTTGGACGCGGATTGACAACCCGGCGATTCCAACCGTGAATCTTCAACGAGCCTTCGGATTCGGTCGATTTCTTGCCTTGTTCTCCTTTTATTGATGTATTTGCAACTAGATCTAACATTATGATGAAGTGTATTTTGATTAAATAGCATTTTTACTTGATTATGTCTATGTGATTGAGTATTTTTGTTTATATTATTGAGGTGCGCCTTGTGGTGTGGTTTGTTGGTTGTCCGGTGCCGCACTAGCAATTGCTAGTGGCGTGCTTGTCGAAGAGGTGCTTGCGACCCTCATTCCACTAGCCTACTCGCCCATTCGCCTACCGAAGCGTGGCATCGCGGCCCGTAATCCATTCGCCTATCGAAGCAGCGCGCTCAAGGCCTGCATTGTTCAATTCCGCTTGCCTTCTCGTCCATCCGCCCTTGCGACGCAGCGCGCTCAAGGCCTGCCTAGTTTCCATCCCGCCAAGCGAAGCTTTGCATAGCGGCATTGCATAGGAGTAGTTGTTAGCTTTTATTTTGTTTTCCAAAAGCCAACCCAACTCCCCCGCAATCCATCCGATTTAAGGACTTCGATCTCAAGTCCTGCCTCAATAGTAAACTCCACCTTATTGTGTTCCTCAAGAGACCGACACTCGGGGATTTATTCCCAACATTTATTACTTGAACGATCGATACACTGCCGTTTCGTGTCGCAGTCGAGCTACCGCCTATTGCGGTGTGTGAGATTTGCGCCATCAATGAGCAACCGCTCCCGAATAGCCCGAATTGATGTATTTGCCTCCTCCACATCCTTGCATTTCAACAACTTAGTGTCGCCCGTTTCAGCCCAAGATAACGGTGTGCGACATTTCCTACCATAAAGAGCCTCGAAAGGGGCCATCTTTATACTTGCTTGGTAGCTGTTGTTGTAAGCAAACTCAATCATATGGAGATGGTCCTCCCATCTCTTTCCGAAGTCCAGGGCGCCCATCCTCAGCATGTCCTCCATCGTCCTATTGGTCCTTTCGGTCTGTCCATCCGTTTGCGGGTGGAAGGCCGTGCTAAACTTTAGCTTGGTACCCAATAATTGATGAATCCGCATCCAATCATTTGATGTGAACCTCCTATCGCGATCACTGACAATGCAACGGGGAATCCCGTGCAACCGTACGATGTTATCGACGTACAACTTTGCCAGCTTCTCCACATAATCATCCTTCCGGTTCTGAATAAAGTGTGATACCTTCGTCAATCGGTCCACGATCACCCAGATGGGGTCGTTTCCATGTTGCGATCTCGGCAATCCGTGCACGAAATCCATCGAAATATCATCGAACTTCCATTCCGGAATCGCCAATGACTTCAGAAACCCACTGGGACGTTGACATTCCACCTTCACCAATGCGCAAGTATGACACTTGGCCACGTAGAAGGCAATGTCTTTCTTCATACCCGGCCACCAGAAGAGTTTCTTCATATCCATGTACATTTTCGTGCTCCCATGGTGGATCGAGTACTTGGTATGATGAGCCTCGTACATCAACTCCGTCTGTAATGTACCAACATTTGGGACGCACAATCTGCCATTCGTCCACATAAGGCCATCTTCGAAAGAGAAATCAGCGTTTGACCCATCAACGGTCACCGCTTTATAGCGTTTCATGCTCTCATCCAGCTCCAATGCTTGTCGAACTCGGTCGGCAAGGTCGTATTGAACCTCCATCTAGTTCAAACATGTTGAAGGAGACGCTCTTCTATCGAGGCAAATGATCTCCATAACTTCTAGCTCGCGGATTAGACGCTCATCGTGCATCAAAATCCAATTTGCTTGAGCAGGAGCCCGACGACTCAACGCGTCCGCAACTACATTTCCCTTACCAGGAGTATATTTGATGTCGAAGGTGTAGTCCCCAAGGAATTCCATCCACCTCCTCTGACGCATATTCAACTCCCTTTGATCCAGCAGGTACTTGAGGCTCTTGTGGTCAGTAAAGATATCGATCTTCACGCCATACAAGTAATGCCTCCAAAGCTTGAGGGCGAAAACCACGGCCGCTAGCTCCAAATCATGGACCGGGTAGTTCCTTTCATGAACCTTCAATTGTCGGGAGCCGTAGGCAATTACCCTTCCGAACTGCACTAGGACGCAACCCAAACCACTCCCCGAGGCGTCACTATAAATTTCGTAGCCCTCCGTACCACATGGCGAACATAGAATGAGCTTCGTGGTCAGACGACTCTTCACTTCTTCAAAAGCTCGAGCACACTCGGGCGACCAGTCAAACTTGTGATCTTTCCTAGTCAGTTTAGTGAGAGGGAGTGTGACCCTCGAGAAGTTCTCCACAAAGCGCCTATAATAGCCGGCAAGTCCTCAGAAACTTGGGACTTCCGCTACGTTTTTCAACACAGGCCATGCTCGGATCGCTTCTATTTTCGACGGATCAACCGCAATTCCATCCCCACTAACAACATGACCCAGGAATGCTACTGACGATAGCCAAAACTCGCACTTGGAGAACTTGGCATATAATTGACTCCTCCTCAGGGTGCTCAAAACTGCGTGCAGATGCTCTGCATGCTCCTCTTCCGACTGAGAGTATACCAAAATGTCGTCGATGAAGACGATCCCAAATTGATCCATATACTCTCAGAATGTTCTATTCATTAAGTCCATAAATACCGACGGTGCATTAGATAGACCGAACGACATAACGGTGAACTCATAGTGCCCAAAGCGGGTACTGAACGCTGTCTTTGGAATGTCACATTCCCTTATACGCAGTTGTTAATAGCCGGACCTTAAGTCTAGCTTAGAGTATACCGTCGACCCAACCAGTTGGTCGAATAAATCGTCGATTCTTGGAATCGGGTATCGGTTCTTCTCGGTCAACTTATTCAGCTCTCGATAGTCGATACATAGCGCAAGCTCCCGTCCTTCTTTTTCACAAAGAGGACCGGTGTACTCCAAGGCGATGAACTTGGATGCACGTAGCCTTGCTCTAGCAGCTCTTGCAATTGAACCTTCAGCTCTGCCAATTCCTTTGGCGCAATCCGGTACGGTGAGCGGGCCACAGGTTTGGCACCTGGCACCAGCTCAATACAGAAATCAATCTCCCGCTGAGGCGGAGCCCCAGGGAGTTCGTTAGGAAACACATCGGCGTACTCTGCTACAACTGGGACATCGCATAACCTGGGCTTTGGCTCGGAAGCCTCCAACGGAGTTAAGAACAATTCCGCGCACTTTCTCACCGCCTTAACCACCTGGAGAGCAGACATCAGTGTCTTGCTCACTCCTCGCATACCTGCGAACGTGGTTTCATCTTCGGTGTTCTTTCCTAGAGTGATCTCCTTTGAATTGCAATCTATGCATGCTCGCTGCTCCGAGAGCCAGTCCATGCCGAAGATCACATCAAATTCAGCTAACGATAATAACGATGCTTCAAAGTCGAAATCCTGATTTCCGATCCGCACCTTCACACGGCTCTTCCTATCTGCACTCATGCGAGACCCGTTAGGTAGCACTACTCCAATCTATCTTTTGCTAAGGTTGACAGCACTCTGATTCACACTACGAAGCCCGTAGACAGAAAAGAGTGTGATGCTCCCGTATCAAATAGAGCTCTCGCCGGATAGTTGAAAATTAGGACGAAACCTGTGACGACATCAGTTTGTCGTATGGCTTCTTGCTGCCCAAGCGAGTAAACTCTCGGCTGGGTCGGAATGTGCTGGGAAGCAGCAGACTCCGCAGCTTTGCCCTTTCCGCATGACCCGCAGCACGAGCATAGTCCATCGCTCGGTTCTCTGGCCTCAGGGGACCACTGCGAAACACACTTGCTTTGTGTCCCACCTTTCCACAAGTGAAACATGTAACTGGACCACGTGCAGTCGTAGCTCCCGACACATTTGAGCGAGTTGGTTCCGCAGACTTGAACTTCCTTTTGTTCCTCCTGAACTCAGATTTGGATTGAGAGGTCGGCGCATGAAATTCAGGTTTCTTTGCCACGCCCTTTGCTTGTACTCTCTTCATGTCCAACTCCAGAGATCTGGCACTTTGCACCATCATATGGAAGCCAAACGTCATTGGGCTTGCAAGGAGCAGCCTCAACTCATCCCGAAGACCTTCATAAAACTTGTTCGTCTTCATTTCCTCATCTTCCACCAAAAACCCCGCATAGCGGCCTAATCTAGTGAACTCGTGCAAGTACTCGTCCACCGAGCTATTGCCTTGAGTTAACTTCAAGAACTGGTTCTGCAACGCAATGCGTTGGGCAGAGGGAATATATCTCTGAAGAAACGACTTTGAGAACTTCGCCAAAGTGATCTCGGTAATATCCTTATCTTCAAACTTATGTGCTTCCTGTTCGGCCCACCAAAGCTCTGCTTCTCCGTTAAGGAGAAAGGTGGCTAGGGTGACCATCATAGCTTCTTCCGTTGCTGTCGCCTTTAGAGTTTTTCTAACCGTTGTCAGCCAGCCATCCGCCTCCGTTGGGGATCCGGTCCCCGAGAAAGTTGGAGGGTGGAAGCTTGGAAAGTGTTGCAGTTGTTGATCACGCGCTCGCGCAACAGCTACACGCTCTACACGACGCTCCACCCTTGGCACCACCGCATGTTCCACTGCAGCCACTGGCACAGGGGTCTCCATCCTCGGTTCCACCGCAGGTTCCACTGCAAGTTCGACCACCGGGGCCGCATCTGTAATAGGCGTAGCAGGTTGTGCAAGCCTTTGCGGTTGAGCATTGATTATCGCGAAGACAGCTTCTGCGATTAACCTGATCATCTCAGCAGGAGGAGTGGTCGCTGACACCTAAGCCGACGCACTACTTTCAGCGGTGTTAGGGGTCGAGACTACCCCGCAGCACTCCTAGTCACCTATAATAGTGCAATACACAATTTAGTGACCGAAAACATAGCAAACAACAATCATGGAACTCTCAGGTTCCGCAAACAAGTATGTTTTTCCATTCCTAAGTGGACATTCTTATTAGTTTTTTGGCGTTTTAGGTGAATGCACATCCCGTGCACACCACCCCTTAAAAGGAATTCGTCCTGAATTCGCTAAACTAAGGATCGACGCCCTAAGTCCGATACCAAATTGTAACACCCTGCCAATACGAATAATATAATAGTAGGTCCGGCCGGGACCCCACGCCATACTAACCACACTAGCTAGGCGTTAAAAGGAGATATACAGAAAAGAACTACACCAGAGTATACTAAACATAAGCGGAAGCATAAAGATTTAACATTTCTATTAGAATAGTCCACTATCACAGGAATGAAACAATAAAGTGTAGAGTTACGGCCTTAAGGCCTTACATTCCAAAACGTACAAAACTCTCTAAACATACATCAACGCGCAGGCTGGCAAAAACATGAAAAGCAGAAAAGAGGCTGGCCATCGAGGGCCAACGCAGCAAAAAGGGCCACCGCCCGCTATTTCTCGCTAGGCTCACCTGCACCTGCATAAGAAGATTCCACCAAGAGGTGGCAAACAAAGCAACGGTCAGCATAGCTAACAAAATTATAACGACCCCACCCCTTTCACGAGGTGGCGGAGCTTCTTCCCTGCAAAACAAGTCGTACTAGCAGCAAGTAGTACTATAAGGAAAGTGCAAACTACACAAGGTGAGGTTTCAAGCACAATCAATCTTCTAGGTGTAGGAACAAATAGAGTTGATCCTGGGAATGCACATGACGTTGGTTGGGTTCACCCGAAGGTTCCCCACAACCACCTAAGCAACGCATGAGGCTAATCATAACATCAATCCAAAATCATGACCGTGGGTTCTCACGACCACACGTAACCAGCTAAGCTAAAGAGCTTAATGAACGCTTGAGCATTTACCTATTGGAGGAACCCACCCAAATAGGTCTATCCCATGATCACACGGCGTCCCGAGGTTTCCCCCTCTCACCGATACGCATTGTGCGGGTTTGGTTCAAGCTTGTGCCCGTTACTCAAATCATCGCGTTAACAACAACGATGTGGGTGTAGCTTTACTTCAGCCCGTTCACAAGGAAACACCGACGGGTGTTCCCAATCACAATAAGTTATGCACCTAAACCAACCAAGTGCACTTAGGCATCACTTAAACAACCAACGAAGGAGGTATACAACGACTCACTTCAATTTTGTGGTGAAGGTTTGCATTCCACCACTCTCTAAGCAAGGGGATTTCATTAGGATCTTCACATGATGCTTATTCTCAAGTCCCGCAATACTATAGATGATCTCACGGAGTCATTCTCCGGCACGCATTCTAGGCCTAACCTAAATGCAACGTCGCAAATCAAGCATCACCAATTCGTGCTCACGGCCACGAATAGGCTTCACACACAATGCCAAAATCCAAACGACTACCGGATTTCTAAATGCAATATGCCGGGGACGGACACAATCGACCCGGAGTTTCAAAGAACTAGAGGAAATCCTACACTTCACCCATTTGGTGAAAGGGAGTCCTCATGCAAGCATAGAAAAAGAAAGAGAGGACAAAGAACACGTCCTAAGACTGGGAGAAAGAATCGTTACACTTGGAGCTCTCTTCCCCGCCATAGATCTGAGATCCCACTCGGAGAGAAAGAACCGCGCCGGGCTGCACTTTCCAGATCTGGGAACGGCTCGCGAAACGGAGCTCTGGAGCTCCGTCAATGGCGGAATCTCCTTCTTCTTCCTCCTTGCCCTTTCTTCTTTCTCTAGCTTAGGAGAGAGGAAAGTTATGGAAATATGAGGGATTAACCCCTCTCCAAAGCCCTAAGACCCCCCAGCAACAGCTCACAGCCGTTGGATCAAATTCCAAAGATTTTGATCGGTCAGATCGTCTTCTCCGCTTGTCTTTACAGAGCAGAATAAACAGGGCTCACGATCACTGACACACGACCAGTGGTCGTGCGCGAAGAGGAGAAATGGTCGTGCGCACTGCTTTGGACAGTGAGCGTTCTGACAGCTCTCTTTGCCTCGACAAGAGCGCATGATCACTGGCTCACGACCAGTGGCGTGCTCGAAGAGGAAATATGGTCGTGCGCACTGCTTTGACTGAGAAATTTCAGCCTACTCCGAGCGCAGCACTACCACTCCGCCTACCTCGCTGAACTACGATTTTTGGGGTGTTACAACTCCACCTCCCTTAAAAGAATTTCGTCCCGAAATTTTGAAAACAGTATTAGCAGAAATTACAGTTATAAATACCTGAGAGAAATAGCTCGGGGTACTCCGCAAGCATCGACTGCTCTCTTTCCCAAGAGAGTTCCTCTCGCCCGCAATTATTCCAACGGACTTTCACCATCTGAATTGACTTGTTCCGCAACTGCTTCACTTCAGTGTCTTCAATGCAAATGGGTTTGACTTTCGTCGCTAGCCCACCATCTACCGACACTTCGCTGACCGCAGCAACAAGATTTGGCTCCTTTACAGCCTTCCGCAACACAGAGATGTGGAATACGTCATGCAACCCGCTCAGCTCCGAAGATAGAGCAAGTCGGTAGGCAGCTTCACCAATGCGCTCCAAGATCTCGAACGGTCCTAAGTACGGTTTGATCTTGAGATACAAGCGTCGGATCCTCGATACTCCTTTGAACGATTTGATCTTGAGATAAACCCAGTCGCCAACGGCGAACTCGACATTCCGATGATCTGCATTGTAGTATTTTGCCTGCCGATCTTGGGCAATGAGCAACCGCTCCCGAATAGCCCGAATTGATGTATTTGGCTCCTCCACATCCTTGCGTTTCAACAACTTAGTGTCTCCCATTTCAGCCCAAGATAACGGTGTGCGACATTTCCTACCATACAGAGCCTCGAAAGGGGTCATCTTTATACTTGCTTGGTAGCTGTTGTTGTAAGCAAACACAATCATATAGAGATGGTCCTCCCATATCTTTCCGAAGTCCAGGGCGCACATCCTCAGCATGTCTTCCATCGTCCTATTGGTCCTTTCGGTCTGTCCATCCGTTTGTGGGTGGAAGGCCGTGCTAAACTTTAGCTTGGTACCCAATAATTGATGAATCAGCCTCCAATCATTTGATGTGAACCGCCCATCGCGATCACTGACGATGCTACGGGGAATCCCGTGCAACCGTACGATATTATCGACGTACAACTTTGCCAGCTTCTCCACAGAATCATCCTTCCGGTTCGGAATAAAGTTTGATACCTTCATCAATCGGTCCACGATCACCCAGATGGCGTCATTTCCATGTTGCGATCTCGGCAATCCGTGCACGAAATCCATCGAAATATCATCGACCTTCCATTCCGGAATCGGCAATGACTTCAGAAACCCACCGGGACGTTGACATTCCACCTTCACCAACGCGCAAGTATGACACTTGGCCACGTAGAGGGCAATGTCTTTCTTCATACCCGGCCACCAGAAGAGTTTCTTCATATCCATGTATATTTTCGTTCTCCCAGGGTGGATCGAGTACTTAGTATGATGAGCCTCGTACATCAACTCCGCCCGTAATGTACCAACATTTTGGACGCACAATCTGCCATTCTTCCACATAAGGCCATCTTCGAAAGAGAAATCAGCGTTTGACCCATCAACGGTCTCCGCTTTATAGCGTTTCATGCTCTCATCCAGCTCCAATGCTTGTCGAA
Source organism: Dactylorhiza incarnata (assembly GCA_033032865.1). Taxonomy (NCBI): domain Eukaryota; kingdom Viridiplantae; phylum Streptophyta; class Magnoliopsida; order Asparagales; family Orchidaceae; genus Dactylorhiza; species Dactylorhiza incarnata. Next base: position 19,304,291 of record JAWHQI010000005.1, read on the forward strand.
CTCGGTCGGTGAGGTCGTATTGAACCTCCATCTAGTTCAAGCATGTTGAAGGAGACGCTCTTCTATCGAGGCAAATGATCTCCATAACTTCTAGCTTGCGGATTAGACGCTCATCGTGCATCAAAATCCAATTTGCTTGAGCAGGAGCCCGAAGACTCAACGCGTCCGCAACTACATTTCCCTTACCAGGAGTATATTTGATGTCAAAGGTGTAGTCCCCAAGGAATTCCATCCACCTCCTCTGACGCATATTGATGCGTGTCGGCAAGTGCACCGGTCGCTGTCAAGTAATAATTGTGGAGAATAAATTCCCCGGATGTCGGTCTCTTGAGGAATGCAGGATGGGTGAACGAATCGCGCAGAGATGATTGTTACACAAGCGTTCAACAAACACAAAGAGGGGTTTTTGGTTGGTTTTCCTAATCTTAGCAATAACAAAAGAAATGCGGGTCGAAAACACCGCTTCGCAAAGTGAGGTGGATGCAACGGCCGCGATGCCGTGCTTCGTGAGGCGGATGAAGTGAACTCAAGTGCGAGAGGGTGAGGGTCGCAAACACCTCTTCACAACCGCCGTTAGCTCTTGCTAACGCGGGTCAAACACCTTGCGTGCGGGCGCGAGTGAGTGAATGAGAACGGAGTGAATCACAACCAAACCATGAAGAATAACAAAGAGACATTCATTTAAACAAATAACATCTCAATATTCGAGTTTTACAAGGTTCAAAGAGTACAACGAGGAAAGAGGAAAGAAATAACCGATGTTGAAGACTAGCGGCCGTTCACGGCCGGAATGGTAGGTTGTCGGGCTACCTCCGGACTCGGACGGACAATGCTTCCGGCGTAGAGAGCTGTCACGATCTCCCTACGTGCTCCGTCGTCTTCGACTTTAGGTTTCTTCTTCTTCTCACCGAGCGGAATGAAAGAATGCTTGCTTGGAGGCTTGCGGACGATGGAGAACTCTCACGGACAATGGAGGAAGTCTTAGAATGGATGGAGGAGGCTTCCCTTTGCGTAGGAGATGAAGTGGAGGCGTCCCAGGGTGGAAATCGGCGGCGTACGGAACAGGAATCCCGCTCCCGGCATGAACGATCCGCCCTAAAATCGCAACAAGCGTTTAAATAGGCGCTGGATTAAATACTGCGCACGATCATTGGCGCACGACCAGTGGTCGTGCGCACTGGAATTCTGCGATCGTGCGCACTGCCTGGGTGGAACCTGCAAGATACGAAATTATAAAATAAAATGTTCGCACGACCAGTGGCGCACGACCGGTGGTCGTGCGCACTGGAGTTGATGGTCGTGCGCACTACAGCAAACAGAACTCAGAAATTAAATGGTAAGTGCGCACGAGCAGTGGCGCACGACCGGTGGTCGTGCGCACTATCGTTGATGGTCGTGCGCACTGCACCAAACAGAACTCGTGAAAAAGGGTTAAGTGCACACGATCAGTGGCGCACGACCAGTGGTCGTGCGCAATAGAACCGGTGATCGTGCGCAGTGTTCCTGTGCAGAATTGCACCGGGAACACTTGCACGACTCCTATTCCCGCACAACCACAGATCTAGCCACTGAAAGGGGCACTTAACAGCACAAGAATACTACTAATGACAATAAGCACGAAAATCACACCAAAGTGGGCCAAGATGTGCACCTAGCATGGATTATCAAATATAAACTATAACAAGGCTAAAGTGCGGAGAATTGACTAAATAACGGCCCGGATGAGTCCATAAATGTGTATATGATCAGGACTCATCACACCCCCAGACTTAACTGTTTGCGCGTCCCGAGCAAACGAATCCGGCGGAGCGTGAAAATGATAATTAACATAGAGAATTACACAAGGGAGTACGGTGCGAAGTAACAACGCATGCGAGTAGAGATTCTAGTAGAAGGAGAGTTTAACTATGCTAACTAATTTACATAAGTATTAAAGCGTAATTAAAAATTTAGATGTACTCAATTGGTGAGTTATGAAGAATTTGACGATCATGCCCGGTATGAAAGTGACGAGACACTGAGGCAGGTGTTGCAAAAGATCGGGGCTTAGGAATAACTCCACTGAAATCCATCACCGTCGTGAACCATACGCTTGCCCGGTCACACTCTCTCCACGACGCTAGCAAACTCGCAAATCAAATCAGTAGGACTTATAGGATTAGAACGGGGCTTAGGTTACGGTATGATATTCAAAGTTAAACGCGGCGGCTACGCAACCCAAGTGAGCTAACGGAACGCTGCACCACACAAGACCAACAAACTATGCTCGTGTGACACACCCCCAGACTTATCATGAAAACCAGGAGTGCACACGGCCTACTTCACAAATACCAACAGATTTTCTGTTTTTAGCTCGGGCGGATTTTTTTTTTTTTTTTTAAATACTTTTTTTTTCTTTCTTTTACATATTTTACTTCTTTTATGTAACCCTCGGTTGGTTCAAAATCAGCAGATGGACGTTAATTTCCCATCATAACACAACAATTCCACACTCCACACAAGTTTAGAATTATGAGCGCAGTTAAAAACAATTTGGTTGCGGGCGTGGGATAGGCTTCAGGCTTTGGTGGATGAAGAGGAGCTGAACAAAGGATTGGTAGGCACAAAATAGGCTTGCAAAGGTGAATGAAATGGACATGGAATAACAAAGCTCAAACTAGCCAAAGGGTGGCCTACATCATGTTTGACTCAACGAGTAGCTCTCACCCATGCTTCGAGAGTCGCTTGGGGCAAGTTCTTAGCCCACGAGAAAGATAAACCTTCCTCCCGACTCGAGCAACACACGACTAGCAATCGCACACACACAACACCAGGTTATCGTCAATTCCATTCGAATTCACCACTTGAGTATATTAAATCTAAATTTACGCAGAAATACTAAACATAAATTAGATACATAAAGAAAATCTAGTTCTACACAAATTCTACCATAGCATGCGAAGTGACTAGAACACTACATGAGTCAACATCGCACTCCAAATAATAATTCCTGCGTTAACAACCTATTTCACATTCCAACCAAACTAGTTTAAACGGAACAACAACAAAAAGACAAGCACGCACTCAAGTGGGTGAAGTGGTGTGAGAAGAATGCAACGATGATAATGAAAATGATAAATAAAAAGCAACCTTCTAGTATGCGGTGCAACATGTGCACATTGGATAACAACAACCGCTCCCCCAGACTTAAGCTAAGCGATATATCTAGAAATTGAAGCAAAAAGAGGGGAGGAAGTGTTACCCAATGCTCAGAAATGAGCATACCAGACGATTGGCGTTTACGATCAAGACTAGTCCGCAACATCCATACCATCGAACACAAAACCTGCAAGCACAAACTCAAAGCAACAAAAGCAAATACAAAAGCTGAACTAAAAGAAGTTAGAAAAAAGGAGATACGAAAACAGGAAATCTGGGTTGTCTCCCAGGAGCGCTTTCATTTAACGTTCTTAAGCTGGACCAAATACCTGTATTAGCAGTGTTTATAAAGTGCAGGAATTAAAAAGAAATCTCAAAAATAGTTCACCACAGCAAATAAAACACACATCAACTAAAAGCGCTCTTATGGTGTGCTTCTCCCGTAGCACGTAGGCGGGAGGTGAAGGCTTTAGGGCCAGCACTGGTATTACCCAATGCTCCCCTAACCTCCGCCACCTTGCCACGGAGAGCGGCAGCACGAGCGTCGCGCATAAGTTTTTCCTTTTTAAGTTTGGTGACAGTCGGAGACTGCCACCGTTGAGAGTTCTCAGATTTTTCCTCCTTAGAATCAGGTGGCGTCACTTCCGGCATCGTGGTGACTACCGGATCGGCCCAGGAGATGGAGCGCTTAGATAGTTTATTACATGATTCACCATAAGAAGATAAATAATCAGCAACCCTAACTACATTCACGTCAACGTTTCCCGAACTGCAGTCTTCCTCCTTCTCGGAGTCGAACTCTTTCCAGAAGTCAACCTCTTCCTCCTCATCTGATTGGAGCTCCTCCTTTCCTCCTTCACTTGTTTCTTGATCTTGTATCTTTCCTGCACATCTTAGAAATTCATCAGAAATAATGAGAGGGGGAGGAGTGGATGTGTCAGCTGTAGCTTCGAGGCGAGTGGGCTGCAGCGCCTTGTTAGGTAGGAGAACACACCCCGTAGCGAAGTCAAGGGTGGCGCCGCTCTCTTTCAAGAACGGCACGCCCAAGATAGGAATGGATTGATTTTCCTGGGGGCCCAACACCTGAAAGTCCGCGACCACAGTCGTCCCCTCAACTATTACTTCCACATTTCTCACTTCCCCCTCAGATTGGACAATAGTGCCGTTAGCGAGAATAAGCGATTTCCTTTCCTCCGTGTTCATCTCAAGTTGTAATTTCGCAACATCTTGCAGTGCAATGACGTTGCGGGAGGAACCGGAATCGCATAAAGCTTTTGTTTCAACCTTATTGATGGCACAAGAAATTACCAGCTCACTCGGTTCAACCTCTACCACATCCCCAAGACTCTTCCCTTGATCAATTGGGTTCTTCTCCGTGTTGCTGGGAAGGGTCCCCTGCGATCGCTCGGTTAGCACTTGGGCCAATTGGCCCAACTGCGTTTCCAGGTTTCGCATGGATGCAGTTTGATTTGCCATATTCGAATTAGCTACTTGCATGAATTTCTCCATCATCTCTTCTAGACTACTCTTTTTTTGAGTAGGGGGTGCTTGATTATAGTCCGGGTATGGTGGCCTCGGTTGGCTCCCGGAGGCGTAAGCATCGTTTTGATGCTGCCCCGGTGCCCATCGTTGGCCAGGTGTGTTTGGATTCCACGAGAAGTTCGGGTGACTTCTCGCTCCCGGATTATAAGCATTATTGAAAGGCGCCCCCCTAGGCTGATTTCCTACATAATTAACAGATTCGTTCAAGTTCAAGTGTGCGAAGTCACCTGCCACGTTGTTCCCCGAACACTCATACGCGTGGTGGCCTCCGCCTCCACATCCCTCGCAGGTAATGACAGCAGCAGTAGCGGATGGTGAGGGGAGAGAGTCGACCATGAAAAGACCTCGGCCGCTTCTTGGAGCATTTCTCCCTGCAGTCCAGAATGTACTGTGGGAGGCAGTGTCGCGCAGAATTCGAAGGGCTTCTTCAGGAGTGTGGTTCATCAAGGTGCCACCCGCCGCAGCATCGATCATTGCCCTGTAGTTGGGCTCGATCGCGAAGTAGAACAATTCAACCACATTCCATGGTTGGAGCTCGTGGCCAGGGCAACGGCGAAGGAGATCGTTGAGGCGCTCCCATGCTTCAGCAAGGGTCTCTTGGTCAAGTTGGCGAAATGTGGCGATCTCCCGCCGCAAGCTTACAATCTTATCCACAGGGTGGAATTTAGCAAGGAACTTGGATGCGAGGGCATCCCAAGTTGCAGCAGTCCCGGGCGGAATGGAGTGGAGCCACACCTTTGCTTTGTCGCGGAGTGAAAAGGGAAACAGTCTAAGCTTGACCGTGTCGTCAGCAATCCCTGAGTAGCGGAAGGTTCTGCAAATATCAGAAAACTCCGCCAGATGCAGATGCGGATCTTCGCTGGCCAACCCCGAGAACTGAGCGTTGTTCCAGATGATGTTTAAGATCGCTGGCTTGATCTCAAACTGATTATTCATAATGTTTGGCCCGAACCCCGGATACACACTCCCAGCAGTTGGAGTGGTGTAGTCCCTCATCGTGCGGGGTCGAGGCCTGACCGCCTCCTGCTCAATCCTAGGCTGATGTTCCCCCACGCCGGGCATTCTCGGATCAACATCATTTGGGTCTACCTGATCACCCATGGCCGCTTGTACAGCCGCAGCGCGCCTTCGCGCGCGAGCAGTTCGTTCGATTTCTGGATCAAAAGGTGCGAGTTCACCTGCGACCTGCCTCTGCATGAACTGTCAAAAACAAAAAGAAAAACAAAGAAAAAAAAAACAACTGCTCGTATAACGAAAGTCACAACACAAGACGAAACACGCCTGCACTCACCGGCAACGGCGCCAAAAACTTGATGCGTGTCGGCAAGTGCACCGGTCGCTGTCAAGTAATAATTGTGGAGAATAAATTCCCCGGATGTCGGTCTCTTGAGGAATGCAGGATGGGTGAACGAATCGCGCAGAGATGATTGTTACACAAGCGTTCAACAAACACAAAGAGGGGTTTTTGGTTGGTTTTCCTAATCTTAGCAATAACAAAAGAAATGCGGGTCGAAAACACCGCTTCGCAAAGTGAGGTGGATGCAACGGCCGCGATGCCGTGCTTCGTGAGGCGGATGAAGTGAACTCAAGTGCGAGAGGGTGAGGGTCACAAACACCTCTTCACAACCGCCGTTAGCTCTTGCTAACGTGGGTCAAACACCTTGCGTGCGGGCGCGAGTGAGTGAATGAGAACGGAGTGAATCACAACCAAACCATGAAGAATAACAAAGAGACATTCATTTAAACAAATAACATCTCAATATTCGAGTTTTACAAGGTTCAAAGAGTACAACGAGGAAAGAGGAAAGAAATAACCGATGTTGAAGACTAGCGGCCGTTCACGGCCGGAATGGTAGGTTGTCGGGCTACCTCCGGACTCGGACGGACAATGCTTCCGGCGTAGAGAGCTGTCACGATCTCCCTACGTGCTCCGTCGTCTTCGACTTTAGGTTTCTTCTTCTTCTCACCGAGCGGAATGAAAGAATGCTTGCTTGGAGGCTTGCGGACGATGGAGAACTCTCACGGACAATGGAGGAAGTCTTAGAATGGATGGAGGAGGCTTCCCTTTGCGTAGGAGATGAAGTGGAGGCGTCCCAGGGTGGAAATCGGCGGCGTACGGAACATGAATCCCTCTCCCGGCATGAACGATCCGCCCTAAAATCGCAACAGGCGTTTAAATAGGCGCTGGATTAAATACTGCGCACGATCATTGGCGCACGACCAGTGGTCGTGCGCACTGGAATTCTGCGATCGTGCGCACTGCCTGGGTGGAACCTGCAAGATACGAAATTATAAAATAAAATGTTCGCACGACCAGTGGCGCACGATCGGTGGTCGTGCGCACTGGAGTTGATGGTCGTGCGCACTACAGCAAACAGAACTCAGAAATTAAATGGTAAGTGCGCACGAGCAGTGGCGCACGACCGGTGGTCGTGCGCACTGTCGTTGATGGTCGTGCGCACTGCACCAAACAGAACTCGTGAAAAAGGGTTAAGTGCACACGATCAGTGGCGCACGACCAGTGGTCGTGCGCAATAGAACCGGTGATCGTGCGCAGTGTTCCTGTGCAGAATTGCACCGGGAACACTTGCACGACTCCTATTCCCGCACAACCACAGATCTAGCCACTGAAAGTGGCACTTAACAGCACAAGAATACTACTAATGACAATAAGCACGAAAATCACACCAAAGTGGGCCAAGATGTGCACCTAGCATGGATTATCAAATATAAACTATAACAAGGCTAAAGTGCGGAGAATTGACTAAATAACGGCCCGGATGAGTCCATAAATGTGTATATGATCAGGACTCATCACATATTCAACTCCCTTTGATCCAGCAGGTACTTGAGGCTCTTGTGGTCAGTAAAGATATTGATCTTCACGCCATACAAGTAATGCCTCCAAAGATTGAGGGCGAAAACCACGGCCGCTAGCTCCAAATCATGGACCAGGTAGTTCCTTTCATGAACCTTCAGTTGTCGGGAGCCGTAGGCAATTACCCTTCCGAACTGCACTAGGACGCAACCCAAACCACTCCCCGAGGCATCGCTATAAATTTCGTAGCCCTCCGTACCACATGGCGAGCATAGAATGGGCGCCGTGGTTAGATGGCTCTTCAGTTCTTCAAATGCTCGAGCGCACTTGGGCGACCAGTCGAACTTGTGATCTTTCCTAGTCAGTTTAGTGAGAGGGAGTGCGACCATCGAGAAGTTCTCCACAAAGCACCTATAATAGCCGGCAAGTACTCAAAAATTTCGGACTTCCGCTACGTTTTTCAACACAGGCCACGCTCGGATCGCTTCTATTTTTGACGGATCAACCGCAATTCCATCCCCACTAACAACATGACCCAGGAATGCTACTGACGATAGCCAAAACTCGCACTTGGAGAACTTTGCATATAATTGATTCCTCCTCAGGGTGCTCAAAACTGCGTGCAGATGCTCTGCATGCTCCTCCTCCGACTGAGAGTATACAAAAATGTCGTCGATGAAGACGATCACAAATTGATCCAAATACTCTCAGAACGTTCTATTCATTAAGTCCATAAATACCGACGGTGCATTAGATAGACCGAACGGCATAACGGTGACCTCATAGTGCCCAAAGCGGGTACTGAACGCTGTCTTTGGAATGTCACATTCCCTTATACGCAGTTGGTAATAGTCGGACCTTAAGTCTAGCTTAGAGTATACCGTCGACCCAACCAGTTGGTAAAATAAATCGACGATTCTTGGAATCGGGTATCGGTTCTTCTCGGTCAACTTATTCAGCTCTCGATAGTCGATACATAGACGCAAGCTCCCATCCTTCTTTTTCACAAAGAGGACCGGTGCACTCCAAGGCGATGAACTTGGACGTACGTAGCCTTGCTCTAGCAGCTCTTGCAATTGAACCTTCAGCTCTGCCAATTCCTTTGGTGCTATCCGGTATGGTGAGCGGGCCACGGGTTTGGCACCTGGCACCAGCTCAATACAGAAATCAATCTCCCGTTGAGGCGGAGCCCCATGGAGTTCGTTAGGATTCACATCGTCGAACTCCGCTACAACTGGGACATCGCATAACCTGGGCTTTGGCTCCGAAGCCTCCAACGGAGTTAAGAACAATTCCGTGCACTTTCTCACCGCCTTAACCACCTGGAGAGCAGACATCAGTGTCTTGCTCGCTCCTCGCATACCTGCGAACGTGGTTTCGTCTTCGGTGTTCTTTCCCAGAGTGATCTCCTTTGAATTGCAATCTATGCATGCTCGCTGCTCCGAGAGCCAGTCCATGCCGAAGATCACATCAAATTCAGCTAACGGTAATAACGACGCTTCCAAGTCGAAATCCTGATTTCCGATCCTCACCTTCACACAACTCTTCCTATCCGCACTCATGCGAGACCCGTTAGGTAGCACTACCTCCAATCTATCTTTTGCTAAGATTGACGACACTCCGATTCGCACCACGAAGCCCGTAGACAGAAAAGAGTGCGATGCTCCCGTATCAAATAGAGCTCTCGCCGGATAGTTGAAAATTAGGACGAAACCTGTGACGACATCAGTTTGTCGTATGGCTTCTTGCTGGCCAAGCGAGTAAACTCTCGGCTGGGTTGGAATGTGTTGGGAAGCAGCAGACTCCGCAGCTTTGCCCTTTTCCGCATGACCCGCAGCACGAGCATAGTCCATTGCTCGGTTCTCTAGCCTCGGGGGACCACTGCGACACACGCTTGCTTTGTGTCCCACCTTTTCACAAGTGAAACATGTAACTGGACCACGTGTAGTCGTAGCTCCCGACACATTTGAGCGAGTTGGTTCCGCAGACTTGAACTTCCTTTTGTTCCTCTTGAACTCAGATTTGGATTGAGAGGTCGACGAATGAAATTCAGGTTTCTTTGCCATGCCCTTTCCTTGTACTCTCTTCATGTCCAACTCCAGAGATCTGGCGCTTTGCACCATCATATGGAAGCCAAACGTCAGTGGGCCTGCAAGGAGCAGCCTCAACTCATCCCGAAGACCTTCATAAAACTTGTTCGTCTTCATTTCCTCATCTTCCACCAAAAACCCCGCATAGCGGCCCAATCTAGTGAACTCGTGCAAGTACTCGTCCACCGAGCTAATGCCTTGAGTTAACTTCAAGAACTGGTTCTGCAACGCAATGCGTTGGGAAGAGGGAATATATCTCTGAAGAAACGACTTTGAGAACTCCGCCAAAGTGATCTCGGTAATATCCTTACCTTCAAACTTATGCGCTGCCTGTTCAGCCCACCAAAGCTCTGCTTCTCCGATAAGGAGAAAGGTGGCTAGGGTGACCATCATAGCTTCTTCCGTTGCTGTCGCCTTTAGAGTTTTTCTAACCGTTGACAGCCAGTCCTCCGCCTCCGTTGAGGATCCGGTCCCCGAGAAAGTTGGAGGGTGGAAGCTTAGAAAGTGCTGCAGTTGTTGATCACGCGCTCGCGCAACAGCTACACGCTCTACACGACGCTCCACCCTTGGTACCACTGCAGGTTCCACTGCAGCCACTGGCACAGGGGTCTCCATCCTCGGTTCCACCGCAGGTTCCACTGCAGGTTCGACCACCGGGGCCGCATCTGTAATAGGCGTAGCAGGTTGTGCAAGCCTTTGCGGTTGAGCATTGATCATCGCGAAGACAGCTTCTGCGATTAACCTGATCATCTCAGTAGGAAGAGTGGTCGCTGGCACCTCAGCCGACGCACTACTTTCAGCGGTGTTACGGGGTCGAGACTGCCCCGCAACACTCCTAGTCACCTATAATCGTTCAATACACAATTTAGTGACCGAAAACATAGCAAACAACAATCATGGAACGCTCAGGTTCCGCAAACAAGTATGTTTTCCATTCCTAAGTGGACATTCTTATTAGTTTTTGGCGTTTTAGGTGAATGCACATCCCGTGCACACCACCCCTTAAAAGGAATTCGTCACAAATTTGCTAAACTACGGATCGACGCCCTAAGTCCGATACCAAATTGTAACACCGTACCAATACGAATAATATAATAGTAGGTCCGACCGGGACCCCACGCCATACTAACCACACTAGCTAAGCGTTAAAAGGAGATATACAGAAAAGAATAGTCCACTATCACAGGAATGAAACAATAATGTGTAGAGTTACGGCTTTAAGGCCTTACATTCCAAAACGTACAAAACTCTCTAAACATACATCGGCGTGCAGGCCGGCAAAAACATGAAAAGCAGAAAAGAGGCTGGCCTTCGAGGGCCAACGCAGCAAAAAGGGCCACCGCCCGCTATTTCCCGCTAGGCTCACCTGCACCTGCATAAGAAGATTCCACCAAGAGGTGGCAAACAAAGCAACGGTCAGCACAGCTGACCAAATTATAACGACCCCACCCCTTTCACTGGTGGCGAAGCTTCTTCCCTGCAAACAAGTCGTGCTAGGAGCAAGTAGTACTATAAGGAAAGTGCAAACTACACAAGGTGAGGTTTCAAGCACAATCAATCTTCTAGTTGTAGGAACAAATAGAGTTGAACCTGGGAATGCACATGATGTGGTTGGGTTCACCCGAAGGTTCCCCACAACAACCTAAACAACGCATGAGGCTAATCATAACATCAATCCAAAACCATGACCGTGGGTTCTCACGACCACACGTAACCAGCTAAGCTAAAGAGCTTAATGAACGCTTGAGCATTGACCTATTGGAGGAACCCTCCCAAACAGGTCTATCCCATGATCACACGGCGTCCCGAGGTTTCCCCCTCTCGCCGATACGCATGGTGCGGGTTAGATACAAGCTTGTGCCCGTTGCTCAAATCATCGCGTTAACAACAACGATGTGGGTGTAGCTTTACTTCGGCCCGTTCGCAAGGAAACACCGACGGGTGTTCCCAATCACAATAAGTTACGCACCTAAACAGACCAAGTGGACTTAGGCATCACTAGAACAACCAACGAAGGAGGTATACAACGACTCACTTCAATTTTGTGGTGAAGGTTTGCATTCCACCACTCTCCAAGCATGGGGATTTCGTTAGGATCTTCACACGACGCCTAATCTCAAGTCCCGCAATACAATAGATGATCTCACGGAGTCATTCTCCGGCACGCATTCTAGGCCTAACATAAATGCAACGTCGCAAATCAAGCATCACCGATTCGGGCTCACGGCCACGAATAGGCTTCACACACAATGCCTAAATTCGCACGGCTATCGGATTTCTAAATGCAATATGCCGGGGACGGACACAATCGACCCGGAGTTCCGAAGAACTAGAGGAAATCCTACACTTCACCCATTTGGTGAAAGGGATTCCTCATGCAAGCATAGAAAAAGAAAGAGAGGACAAAGAACACGTCCTAAGATCGGGAGAAAGAATCGTTACACTTGGAGCTCTCTTCCCTGCCATAGATCTGAGATCCCACTTGGAGAGAAAGAACCGCGCCGGGCTGCACTTTCCAGATCTGGGAACGGCTCCCGAAACGGAGCTCCGGAGCTCCGTCAATGGCGGAATCTCCTTCTTCTTCCTCCTTGCCCTTTCTTCTTTCTCTAGCTTAGGAGAGAGGAAAGTTATGGAAATATGAGGGATTAACCCCTCTCCAAAGCCCTAAGACCCCCCAGCAACAGCTCACAGCCGTTGGATCAAATTCCAAAGATTTTGATCGGTCGGATCGTCTTCTCCGCTTGTCTTTATGGAGCAGAATAAACAGGGCGCACGATAACTGACACACGACCAGTGGTCGTGCGCGAAGAGGAGAAATGGTCGTGAGCACTGCTTTGGACAGTGAGCGTTCCGACAGCTCTCTTTGCTTCGACAAGAGCGCACGATCACTGGCTCACGACCAGTGGTCGTGCGTGAAGAGGAAATTTGGTGATGCACACTGCTTTGACTGAGAAATTTCAGCCTACTCCGAGCGCAGCACTACCACTCCGCCTACCTCGCTGAACTACGATTTTTGGGGTGTTACACAACGAGGATGATCTCTTACAACCTTTGAAACATGGTGATGAGGAATCTTCCAAAGAAGAAGAAGAGGAGGCCAAGGAAGATGAATATGTACCTCCAAGTTCCTTGAAATTCACAAAGGATCATCCGCGTGAATTAATAATTAGTAAACCATCCATCGGAGTAAGAACTCGCTCTTCTCTTCATGAATCATATTCAAATATCTGTTTTGTTTCCGAAATTGAACCAAAAACGTTTCTACCGCTTTAAATGATGAATTTTGGTTTTTGGCTATGAATGAAGAGTTAGAACAATTTGAGCGACATAATGTTTGGAAATTAGTAGAAAGACCATCTAATCACCCGGTTGTAGGTGTAAAATGGGTTTTTAAAAATAAATTAGATGGTGAGTCTAGAATCACTAGGAATAAGGCACACTTAGTAGCATAAGGATATTTACAAATCGAGGGGATAGATTTTGATGAAACTTTTGCACCCGTTGCTAGGTTGGAATCCATTAGAATTTTTCTAACATTTGCAAGCTTTAAAAGAATAAAACTATTTCAAATGGATGTAAAAAGTGCTTTTCTCAACGGGTTTGTAACAGAAGAAGTTTATGTTCAACAACCCCCGGTTTTATTAATGAAAAATTTCCCAATCATGTTTATAAACTAGAAAAAGCGCTTTATGGTTTAAAACAAGCGCCACGTGCATGGTATGAAAGACTTACATCATTTTTATTAAAGCACGGTTATATTATGGGAAGTGCCGATAATACTCTCTTCATTAAACATAATAATGATGATTTAATTATTTTGCAAATATATGTTGATGATATAATCTTTGGATCTACTAATGAAGAGTTGTGTAATGAAGTTATTGAAGTGATGAAAAATGAATTTGAAATGAGTCTAGTAGGAGAACTTTCTTATTTTCTTGGTTTTCAAATATCACAAAGAAATTATGGTATTTCTATATGTCAAACCAAATATGTCTATGATATGCTTAAGCGCTTTGGATTTGAAAACCTTAAACATGCTTCTACACCAATGAGTGCATCACTTAAATTAGGAAAAGATGAATCAGAAATTTCAATTGATCAAACCTTATATAGTGGAATGATAGGATCCCTACTTTATCTTAGTGCAGCTAGACCCGATATTATGTTTGTCGTATGCTTATGTGCTCGATTTCAAGCCAATCCAAAAGAATCTCATTTAAAAGCGGTAAAAGGAATTTTTAGATATCTTATTGGGTCATCTAGATTAGGATTATGGTACTCACACAATAATTCATTTACACTTCACGGCTACTCCGATTCAGACTATGCTGGTTGTTCACTTGATAGAAAAAGCACTAGTGGTACTTGTCATTTTCTAGGACCTTCATTAGTTGCATGGTCTAGTAGGAAACAAAATTCGGTTGCACTCTCCACCACGGAGGTCGAATACATTGCATTAGGGAGTTGTTGTGCACAAGCTCTATGGATGAGCCAAACTTTAGAGGACTTTGGTTTTCATCTAAAACTTATTGAATTAAAATGTGACAACAAAAGTGCCATTGATCTCACAAATAATCTGGTACACCACTCTAGATCCAAACATATAGATGTGCGTCATCATTTCATAAGGGATCACATTAAAAAGGAAAATGTTAGGATAAGTTTCATTGGCACGGACTCTCAACTTGCTGATATATTTACTAAACCTCTTCCCGATGCAAGGTTTCAAATGTTATGGTTGGAATTAGGAGTCTTAGACATCTTATGATGAATAACATGTAAAATGCTAATGTTTTATGCAATTTGAGCAATCAAGACATTTACAAAAATTATAAAATTTCTGCAAAAGACTACTCTAAGGACACTTAATAAATATCAAAAATCAGATTTTTCAAATTCTCAATAAATCGTGTACTATTTCAGCGTTAACTCCTAACGCCAGCGTTAGCTTTGGTGTTGAAATTTTCTGCCTTTTAAATTTCTAAAAATCCTAAAAAATATGTCAGTTTATATTTACTAATTTGTTTTTTGAATTTCTGAGATTTATTATCTCTGTTTTAATTTATATTTTAAAAAATCAACTACAAAAATTCAAAATACAAAAATATGTTTTTTGAGATTTATGTTTTATTCTTATTATGAAAAATCAACTACAAAAATTCAAAATTAAAAAATACAAAAATATGTTTTTGAGATTTGTGTTTTATTCATATTATGAAAAATCAACTACAAAAGTTCAAAATTCAAAAATACAAAAATATGTCTATGTGATTTTCTGTTTTTATCTCATTAAAAAAATGATAAAAAAAACTGTATGATCTTTATTGCTAATATCAAGCATGAATTAATTCAATTATTTAAAAATTTTTACAATGTTAGAATTTATTCCTTCAAATTATTATGAATGATGCGCAAATCTCGCACACCGCTATAGGCGGTAGCAAGACTGCGGCACGAAACGACAGTGTACCGATCGTTCAAGTAATATAAAATGGGAATGAATCCCCAAGTATCGATCTCAAAGGAACACGGTAAGGTGGAGTTTACTTTTAAGGAAGGACTTGAGATTGAAGTCCTTTAGGTCGGATGGATGCGAAGGGGAATGATTTGGTTTGTGGACAATAAAGTAAAAGAGCTAAAACTACTCCTATGCAATTCCGCTATGCAAAGCTTCGCTAGGCGGGATGGAGACTACGTAGGCCTTGAGCGCGCTACTTCGAAAGAGCGGATGGACGAGTAGGCAAACGGAATGAGGGTCGCAAGCACCTCTTCGCAAAGCACGCCACTAGCAATTGCTAGTGCGACACACAAACGTGACGGAAGAATGGAAGATGGATGGCGGCGCACCTCATACACACATATAAACGAAAAGATACATTCACATAGACATGAAATAACTTTATAAAACAAGGTCTATAGTGCTCATTATCAAATAATAAAGGATCTAACTATTACAACACAAAATACAAAGAAAGAGAAAGTAAGGAATCGACCGAATCCGAAGTCTTGTTGAGGGTTCACGGTTGGAATCGCTGGGTTATCAATCCGCGTCCAAGCTAGGTCCTCGACTGCGTCCGGGGTAGAGAAGGCTGTCACTACCCTCCAATTGTCCGTCTTCTTCGTGTCATGATTCAGCAACACAACCTAGCTTCCTTCTCTTTGAATGATGGCGGATGAAGAGGTGGATCCTTCTCCTTGAAGCTTAAGGACGATGGAGGAGGCCTAGGGCCAAGCCCTAATGAAGAGGTGGAAGGGGTACGGAGCTGGAACTTCTTTTGCGGCGGAAAAAGCGGATCAAGTACGATCCTCTGTACTAGGGCAGAGCACTGCGCTTTTATAGAAAAGAGTCAGAAAAATGGTCACGCACGGGCGAACGCACGACCGTGCGATAATAATTGTAAAGACAGCGCAGGAAGACGACCTGGAGCGCCCGTGCAATTTACTCACGCACGAGCAAATCTGCCCGTGCGTCAAAACGCACGGGTAAATTCAGAAGGGATAAAAACAAGGCAAAACAGGTTGAGCGTGCAATTCCTTCACGCACGAGCGCTGCCCCTGCGCCGAGATGCACGATCAACGACCGATCATTAGTTTCCTCCTCAGCAAAGGATGCACGACCAAAACTGACCGTGCGCCAACATAACGCACGATCGTGCGATATGTACAGACATGAACTTTGGCTGAAACTGATGAAATGTCCACCTGCATTAGCCACAACAAAGCTGGGAATACCCTTCCAGCACAGGAAATAAAGCATAACTAGAAAGAGGAGCACGCTGTGCTTACCCTTGACACTAAAACGTGCAAACGCACACCACAACGGGCCTATAAGTGCACTAAGCAAGGAATAACAAATATGAACAAAACATGCCTAAGGTGTAGTGCAAATACTAGAAATACGGCCCAGATGAGCCCATAAATGTATATATAAATGGGACTCATCACACCCCCAAACTTACTTGTTTGCGCGTCCCGAGCAAACAAATCCGATGGAGTATGAAAAAAGGTAGTTAGCATAGGGAATTGCAAAGAAAGGGTAAGATGTGAAGTACCATACCCATGCAAATAAAAATTCTATAAAAGAAGATTCTAACTATACTAACTAATTTACAATAGTATAAATGCGTAAATGGAGATTTATTTGTACTCAGATGGTGAATCCTGAAGAATTTATGCGGTCGTGCCCGGTGTGAAAGTAAACAAGTTACTCAGGAGGGTGTTGCGAAAGACCAGAATTAGGGAATAACTCCGCTGAAATCCATCAACGACGAGAACCATAAGATTGCCCGGTTACACTCTCTCCACGGCGCTGACAAACTCATAAGTTTAATCAATAGGACTTTCCGGTTATAATGGGGCTTAGGCTACGATATGATATTCAATGATAAACGGGATGGCTATGCAACCCAATTGAGTCAAGAGATAACGCTGCACCAAATCAAGACCAAGATGATGATAGTGTTACACACCCCCCAAACTTAGCTTGAAAACTGGGTGTGCACACAGCCTACTCCAGCAAATACCAACTGAAATTTCTATTACGCTCATGGGGGGATTTTGATTCAATCTAAATTTTTTTTTTCAGATTTTTCTTTTAACTTCATTATTTTCTTTTTCTTTTTGTTTTTCTTTAATCCCCCGGTTGGATTACAAAAAGGAGTTCAGCAATTAATATAAATTTTTCTTTCACATCGCAAAGGTTCCAAACATCACATCCAAATGTGAAATGTAATTTCAGTTAACTCATTACTTGGCTGCGGTAATAGGGTAAGCATCAGGCTTTGGTGATTGAAAGAGGAGTTGAAACAAATGAGGGGTAGGCACAAACTTGGCTTGCAAAGGTAGGCGCATAGGTCAAGGAAAAATAAGGCTCAAACTAGCCAAACAAAATGGCCTACATCACGTTTAACAAAAATGAGTTGCTCTCGCCCATGCTTCAAGAGTCGCTTGGGGCAAGTTCTTAGCCCACGAGAAAGGTAAACTTTCCTTCCGACTCGAGCAACACACAACTAGCGCTCGCTTACACACAACACCGAGCTACCACAAATTTCAGTCACATTCACCAAATGAGTAGAATAAATAAAAGATTACGCAAGAATACTAATTGTAAATTAAAAGCATAGAGATAATCTAAATTCACTCAAATTTCTATGGAAGCATGCGGATGCGACTAGAGCACTACAAGAGTCAACATCGCACTCCGAATTGCAATTCCTAAGATAACATCCTATTTCACATTCCAACCGAAATAAGCATGAACGGAAATACACATACAAGTGAGTGCGCTTTCGAGTGGGTGCTTTGTGTGCAGACAAAATGAACAAAAATGATTTAAATAAAGACTTCTAGCATGCTAAATAAATGTGCACGTAAGTGGGTACACAAAAAGATCTCCCCCAGACATAAACTATGCATTAAGATATTCTAAAACAAAGTTAGGGGAAGAGGGTACCCAATTGTCAGCAAGTAAGCATGACGGAAGCCTGGAGTGAAGCTCTACGAAGAATCACAACCTCCGCCTTCACAAATAGAAAATACCTGCAAGTGGTTGTCTCCGCAAAAACAAATTAAAATAAAATCTAACTAACTAGTTAGAGTAGGCGATAAAATAAAGGACAAGAAAAAGTAAGATAACTACTGGGGTTATTGTCATCCCAGCAAGACTTATTCAGGAAGGCGAGGTTCTTAGCTAATGGGAGTATGGAAAGAGAAGTGGACAGGCAATTGTTCTAATTCCCGTGTCGGTAGCGGGTACCGATACGGTGATAGAACCACTACTCCTCTACCTAAATAATAATACCTGCTAGACACAGGTAGAGGAGAGAGAAAGAAGGAGGTGGAGGGAGAGTCCTCCACTCTACTTTCACCAAAATAAATTTCCTTGCCTAGCAAGGTGTCATCTTCAGGGAGGCAGCAGGAGGGGAATATAATACATGGCATATCCTCTGTGGAGGGGGAATTAACCTCCTCACACAAGAAGATGTGCGCAACACTGAATGGTGCAGTTTGCACCACCTCCTGCATAACCTATGAAGGCTCAACCTGCATAACCTCGGAAAGGGAAGGGGGGTCAAGAAATAAAAGGGAAGAATGGCATAAACAATCAAAAATCGGGGGAGTGGTCCCGGTCTCACTCTCATCAGGTTGGGGAAGTAAAATAATGTTTGCATTGTCATCAATGCTACAAGGTTCGGCGGGATCAACCGTAGCCATGTCCAAGATTTGGGCTTCCTCCACTGGTGCAGAGGAAAGCTCCTCTTCACCTAGAAGGTTGTCCTCCTCCATTGGAGTAGGCATAACACATAGATCACCAGCCTCATCCTGCGACGCATCCTCAACAATGTCGTCAGAGATGAATGTAGTATGCACAATAGGGGGAGGAATAGTGCTTGGAAAAAAATCAAGCACTGATTCCTCACAAAGAATCGAATCTATGCATGGTGATATATGTACAGGGGAGATGGGCTCAGTCGTGTCAGAGCCTGGATCAGCCACACATCTGGTGACTGTGTCCACATCATACCCTTGAAATCTTGAAGGTGAAATGGGCACATAACCAGATGTTGAAGGTGTGCTGCCAGAAGTAGGAGTCGGGACGATCCGGATATCCGGCTCGTCATCCTCGTCCATTTGGCGAAGGAATGCAGCACAATCCTTCAAGCATGATCCATGCTCCGACAAAACAAGCACTGCTTTGCATTTTTCTTCGGCTCAAATTGGACCGGAGATGAATGCAAAAAGGGCATGTGCGGAGCGGAAGAGTAGCCGTAGGACTTACACACACCATATGGAGTACAAGACGAATTCGGTGCTCCATATACTGGCCTTGAGTCTTTGGGCTACTATCTCCCTCTGGACATCTATCACTAGCATGCGATATATCTCCACAAAAATGGCAACGAATATTAAATGAAGCCCACATAATGTGAAGATAACAAGATTCAAATGGAAAATACTATTGTGCAAAATACTACACCTAACAAAAATTTACTAGAGCAACCTAATTATAAATAGTAAAATAGAATAAGAAGAAATAAAACAAAAAGTTTCTAAATATGCTAGCTAATTTATAATTGTGTAAATGCGTAAAAAGGAATTTATTTTTACTCAAAAATGGATTGTTGGTGAATCTCGTGGTCATGCGTAGTACGAAATTAGACAAATCGCGAAGGTGAGTGTTACCCAAGACCGGAACTCGGAATTATCTCCATTGAAATCCATCATCATCGAGATCCATATGCTCGCCCTGTCACACTCTCTCCACGGCGCTAGTGAATTCCCAAGATGAATCAATAGGACTTTAGGTTCACACGAGGCTTAGGTTGCGGTTTGGAATGCAAAGATAAACGTGATGGCTAATCGCAACCAAAAAGAGCTCACAAAATTGCTAAATCATAGTAGCCTCAATAATACACGTGTAGCACACCCCTAGACTTGACTTTGAAACTGCGTGTGCACACAACCTACTCCAAACGATAGTACTAGATGTTTCAATTAAAATGCTAGGGATATAAGTATAATTTTTTCTTTGCTTTTCTTTTTCTTTTCCTTCTCTTTTTTACCCAAATCAATTAGCAAGAATCTCAGCTTATAAAAATTTTTAAGATATCCACATCAACACAAATGTTTCACAAGACCGCACCGCATTGGAAAAGTACAATTCATTAATGCTTTTGGCTTAATTTTGGTTGCGAAAATGGGATTAGCTTTTAGGCCTTGGTGAAGTATGGTGGAGCTGAACCAAAAGGTCGGGTAGGAACAAAATGGGCTAGCAACGGTTAGCGTATAGGAATTGTATAACAAAGCTCAAGCTTGCCAAATAGATGGCCTACGTCATGCTCAACTTGCAAATCGTTCGCACCCATGCTTCGAAAGTCGCTTGCGGCAAGTTCTTAGCCCCCTGAGAAAGGTAATCCTTCCTTCCAACTCGAGGAACATAAACCTCGCGCTCGCCTACAAAAAATACCACGCCACCACTAGATTCAACCACATTCACCATTTTGAGTAAAATAAATTAAAATCTACGCAAATCAACTAATTGTAAATTCAGGGCATAAATAAAAACTAATTCTACTCAAATTCCTAAACAGGACACGAGTACTCAACTAAAGCACTACAGGAGTCAACATGCCACTCCATCTTGCAATTTTATTGGCTAATACAACAATTCCTACATCACAACCAATAATTGAATATACGGGTGCATCCAAACAAGCGAGTGCGCGCTCAAGTGGGTGATGTGGTGTGCGATGAAGATGAACAAATAATATAATTGAAATAAAATACTTCTAGCATGCAGTGAGATGTGCCCGTGCAGTGGGTAACAAATACAACAGCTCTTCCCCAAACTTAATCTAAACATTCCAATAGAAGATATACAATACAGACTAAGATAAAAGCTATGGGGAGAGAAGTTACCCACTGCTCAGAAGTGAGCATACCGGAAGATTGTCGTTAGTACTAAGAATCCACTCCCATGTCCGCCAAGAGAATCGACACGCACCTACATGAAAAAGACTCCAAGCATAAAATATATAAAATGCTAAACTATTAGCATATTAGCACAATAAAACAAAATGATTTGGGTTGTCTCCCAGCAGCGCTTTTGTTTACCGTCCTTAAGCTGGACTAAATACCTGTATTATGCAGTTTTAATAATATTGTCTAATCATAAAGAGAAAACTAATAAATCCTAATTATTACATGCACGCCAAAATGATCAAATGTTAGTTGATTTAAAGTAGTAACTGAAAATGAAAGAAATGGGTCTGAAGACACAACAACAACAGTCAAGAGGATCAGAGGCTTTCCATCTCCAAATTTCATCTTTCTTCATCCTCTTCCTCTCCTCCAATCGGTGGTCATGGATGAAGTAGCATTTACCACCCTGCACCCAGTCTTTCAAGGAAAATGCAGGCAATGATAATGAGGTGGAATAGGTGATTGATTTCATCATTGCCATATGTTTTCCTTTCCAAGACTACCACTCAAAATTACCCAAAAATGGGTCCAAATATTCATGCTCCTACAGGGGGATATACAAAATATCAGAAAATAATGCAGGAGGGGAAGCAGGAAGGGTGAACATATCAATATCCGCATTACAAGAAGGATGATTAGGAAATAAAATAGATGAAGAACTAAAAGATTCAAACACAGGAGGAGTAGCCTGATGGCGCAAATCTTAGCACACCGCTATAGGCGGTAGTAAGAATGCGGCACGAAACGGCAGTGTACCGATCGCTCAAGTAATATAAAATGGGAATTAATCCCCAAGTATCGATCTCAAAGAACACAGTAAGGTGGAGTTTATTATCGAGGAAGGACTTGAGATTGAAGTCCTTTCGAGCGGATAGATGTGGAAATGGGGGATTTGGTTTGTGGAAAATAAAAGAAAATAACTTAAACTACTCATATGCAATGCCGCTATGCAATGCTTCGCTTGGCGGGATGGAGACTAGGCAGGCCTTGAGCGCGCTGCGTTGCAATGGCGGATGGATGAGTAGGCAAGCGGAATCGAACTGTGCAGGCCTTGAGCGCACTGCTTCGTAGGGCGAATGGATTACACGGGCCGCTATGCCACGCTTCGCTAGGCGGATGGACGAGTAGGCAAGCAGATGGAATGGTTCGCACCGGTGGAGTCGGAATGGATTACACGGGCCGCTATGCCACGCTTCGCTAGGCAGATGGAAGAGTAGGCATACGGATGAGGGTTGCAAGCACCTCGTCGACAAGCACGCCACTAGCAATTGCTAGTGCGGCACACGAACGTGACGGCGGGATGGAGGATGGATGGTGGCGCACCTCGTACACATATGAACAAAATATAACTTCACATAGACATGAAATTAAGATTACAAGCACGATTCATTGTGTTCATCATCAATACATGAGAGATCTAGCTACAAACGCATCAATAAGAGAAGAACAAGGCAAGAAATCGACCGAATCCGAAGTCTCCTTGTAGATTCACGGTTGGAATCGCCGGGTTGTCAATCCGCGTCCAAGCTCGGTCCGCAACTACGTCCGGGGTAGAGAGAGTTGTCACTGCTCTCCAATGAGCCCGTCTTCTTCGTGTCACGATCCGGTAGAGGTTGTTTTCCTCTTGCTTGATGGCGATGGCGGATAAACCTTCCTTGAAGCTCTAGGATGAAGGAGGAGGCCGAGAGGAAACTCCGGCTCAAGAATGGCGTGAAGAACAAGCCCGGAGCACCTCCCAATGGTGGGCGGCGATGGAGGGGCGAAATCGGGCGCTCTGGAGCAGGAAACGGCGGACTGGAGCGGAAGAAATACGGAGATTTTCGACCAGTGGTGCACGACCGGTGGTCGTGCGCACTATCGTAGGTGGTCGTGCGCACTGGTCGAAACAGAACTCAAAAATAGGGTTAAGTGCACACGATCAGGGGCGCACGACCAGTGGTCGTGCGCAATCGAAACAGTGATCGTGCGCAGTGTTCCTGTACAGAATTGTACCGGGAACACCCGCACGACTCCTGTTCCTGCACAACCACGAATCCAGCCACTGAAAGTGGCACTTAACAATCCATGAAAACTACTAAAAATGAAGAACATGAAATAACACCAAAAACGGGCCTAGAGGTGCACTTAGCATAGAGTGTCAAATATGAGTGAAAACATGTCTAAAGTGAAGTGCATAGACTAGAAAATCGGCCCAGATAAGTCCATAAATGTGTATATATTTGGGACTCATCACACCCCCAGACTTAACTGTTTGTGCGTCCCGAGCAAACCATCTCTCGCGGACAGGAAAAACATAAGCTGGCGAACTCAAAAATAGGGTTAAGTGCACACGATCAGGGGCGCACGACCAGTGGTCGTGCGCAATCGAAACAGTGATCGTGCGCAGTGTTCCTGTACAGAATTGTACCGGGAACACCCGCACGACTCCTGTTCCTGCACAACCACGAATCCAGCCACTGAAAGTGGCACTTAACAATCCATGAAAACTACTAAAAATGAAGAACATGAAATAACACCAAAAACGGGCCTAGAGGTGCACTTAGCATAGAGTGTCAAATATGAGTGAAAACATGTCTAAAGTGAAGTGCATAGACTAGAAAATCGGCCCAGATAAGTCCATAAATGTGTATATATTTGGGACTCATCACACCCCCAGACTTAACTGTTTGTGCGTCCCGAGCAAACCATCTCTCGCGGACAGGAAAAACATAAGCTGGCGAAGAAATTATCAAGCGGAGTACCATGCGAAGTCGCATGCTCATGTGCGTAGAAGTACAGTAAACAAAATTTCTAATTATACATATTAGTTTATACTTTTCTAGGGGCGTATTTATATATTACATTTACTCAAAAAGTGAATCACGGTGAATCATAAGGTCGTACATAGGAAGAAAGTAAACTGAACGCTGAAGCGAGCATTGCCAAAGATCGGGGCTCGGGACAACTCCATTGAAATCCATCAATGTCGATGACCATAAGCTTGCCCGTTCGCACTCTCTCCACGACACTGGTTTGACTCAAATGCGTGAATCAATAGGACTTAAGGTTTTAGATGAGGCTTGGGTTTAGGTGAGGTAAACAAATATAAACATGAAGGCTTAGAACACAAAAACCCAAATGAGCAAATGCATAACACTATCCAAGTAGCCAAAAAAACACGCAGATGCACCACACCCCCAGACTTAGACTTAACAACATGGGTGTGTGCACCGCCTACTCCCAAACATATATTTTTACACAGATTTTTCATTAAAGCTCATATCTTTTTCTTTTCTTTTCACTTCTTTTATTTCTCTCATTTTCTTCTTTTCTTTTCTTATCATTTTCAGCAGCTAAACAATAAAACACATCCACATCTTCACAAACATATCACCAAATCAACAACCCAACTCATGAAAATAATAAACAGCTAAAGCTCAGATTTGGGTGTGCGACTAGGATTGGCATTTAGGCTTTGGTGAGACAACAGTGGGGCTGAATCAAAGAAAGGGTAGGCACAACTGGGCTGACAAGGATAAAGCGATAGGAGTGGGCACAAAGGCTCAACCGGGCCAAAATGATGGCCTATATCACATTCACGCAATTGACTAACCGTATACCCATGCTTCAAGAATCGCTTGGGGCAAGTTCTAGCCACCGAGAAAGATAATCATTTCTCCCGACTCGGGCAATACGAGGCTAACGAACGTCTACACACATCCCTATGCTACCGTTTGATTCACACCGGATTCACCAATTTTTGAGTGTAGTAAACAATATTTACGCTAATAGAAAAAAAAATATAAACTAACAGCATAAAAAGAAATTGAATCTACACGAATTTCTAAATGAGACATGAGCACTCGACTAGGAGCACTACAGGAGTCAACATTTTACTCCGACTCACAATCCTAAGCCATCACAATGATTTTCCAAATCACACAAAAAGACAAATTCAACTCGCGACGTGCCAACGGCTAAGCGCGCTCAAGTGGGCGCTTTGGTGTGCAATGAAAATGAACAACAATTTCCAATATGCTAAAATAAAACTACTTCTAGCATGCTATGTGAGAGTGCACATGAGTGGGCACAAAAACTGCTCTCCCCCAGACTTAAACTAAACAATCCACAAAATATATGACATGAAAATCAGAAAAGGCTAGGGAAAGAGAGTACCCAGTGCTCAGAAATGAGCACACCAGAAGATTGGCGTGTAAGCTAAAATGGCGGCAGCGTCCGCCATCCAGAAAAGATACCTGCAGGGGTCAGCTCCGCAGAAACAGAAGAAAATAGAAAACTGAAAAAAGAATACTACTAACTAAACTAAACAAGAAGAAATAAGAAATGCAGGAAAAGGTAAGATAACTACTGGGGTTATTGTCATCCCAGCACGACTTATTCAGATTTTATACAGTTCTAGCTTATAGGCCTATGAAAAGAAAAGTGGACAGGTAACTGTTCTAATATGCGTGTAGGTAGCGGGTACCTATACGGAGAAAGAACAGTCACACCTCTACCCGAATATAAATACCTGCTCTTCACAGGTAGAGGGAAAAGAAAGTAAGAAGAGGAGGAGGCCTGGTCCTCACTCATCTCACCAAAAACATCCTTGCCTAGCAAGGTGTCGTCAACAGGGAGGTGGCGGGAGGAAAAGGCAGTGAGTGGAGCTTCCTCTACGGAGGGGGAATCAACCTCCTCACATAAGAGGATGCTCTCATCATTGACTTGGGCAATATGCACCAAATCCTCCTGGGATACCTGTGAAGACTCAACCTGCACAGGCTCGGATGAAGAGGGGGGATCGAGAAATAAACAAGACGAAGAACATAAATAATAAAAAATTGGGGGAGTGGTCCCGGTCTCACTCCCATCAGGTTGGGGAAGTAAAATAATGTTTGCATTGTCATCAATGCTACAAGATTCGGCGGGATCAACAGTGGCCAAGCTAGAGATTTGGACTTCCTCCACCGGTGCTGAGGAAAACTCCTCTTCACCTGGAAGGTTGTCCTCCTCCATAGGAACATGCATGACACTAAAGTCACCAGCCTCCTCTTGCGACACATCATCAACAATGTCGTCAGAGACGAGTGTAGTATGCACAACAGGGAGAGGAATAGTGCTCGGATAAAAGTCGAGCACCGATTCCTCACAAAGAATCGAATCCACTAGGGGTGGTGGATGCACTGGGAGAATAGGCTCAGCAATGTCGGTGCCCGGATCAGCCACACATCTGGTGACAGTGTCAATGCCATACCCTTCAAGATGGGATGGTGGCAAAGACACAAAACCGAATGTTGAAGGTGTGCCGCCAGAGTTAGGATTCGGGATGATCCGGATATCCGGCTCGTCATCCTCAACCAATTGGCGACGAAAAGCAGCACAATCCTTCAGGGCATGATCTGTGCTCCGACAAAACTGGCACTGCCTAGCGGGCTTCTTTGGCACAGCGGGTGCTGAAGCCGAAAAGAAATAAGACGGTAAAGGCTCAGCAGAGTAGCCATAAGACTTACGCACACCATATGGAGTATCAGACGAAGTCGATGCTCTATATGCTGGGCGAGAAGAATTATGCCCACCATTCTCCGTAGGGCATTCATCACTAGAGTGGGAGGTAGCTCCACACCAACGACAACGGATATTAAGACGTGCCCACATAGTGCGAAGATAAAACGATTCAAATAGAAAAACACTATTGTGCGAAATACCACACCTAACAAAAATACTAAAGCAACCTAATTAAAACAGGAAAATGGAATAAAAAGAAATAAAACAAAGAAATGCAATTACAAATGGAAGGGCTTCTCTCTCAGGTTTTCCCTCTCCAGAAAACTCACACGACTGTGTTCCCCGGCAACGGCGCCAAAAACTTGATGCGTGAATCTTAGCACACCGCTATAGGTAGTAGTAAGACTGCGGCACGAAACGGCAGTGTACCGATCGTTCAAGTAATATAAAATGGGAATGAATCCCCAAGTATCGATCTCAAAGGAACACAGTAAGGTGGAGTTTATTATCGAGGAAGGACTTGAGATTGAAGTCCTTTCGAGCGGATGGATGCGGAAATGGGGGATTTGGTTTGTGGAAAATAAAAGAAAACAACTTAAACTACTCCTATGCAATGCTGCTATGCAATGCTTCGCTTGGCGGGATGGAGACTAGGCAGGCCTTGAGCGCGCTGCGTCGCAAGGGCAGATGGACGAGTAGGCAAGCGGAATCGAACTGTGCAGGCCTTGAGCACACTGCTTCGTAGGGCGAATGGATTACACGGGCCGCTATGCCACGCTTCGCTAGGCGGATGGACGAGTAGGCAAGCGGATGGAATGGTTCGCACCAGCGGAGTCGGAATGGATTACACGGGCCGCTATGCCACGCTTCGCTAGGCGGATGGAAGAGTAGGCATATGGATGAGGGTCGCAAGCACCTCGTCGACAAGCACGCCACTAGCAATTGCTAGTGCAGCACGCGAACGTGACGGCGGGATGGAGGATGGATGGTGGCGCACCTTGTACACATATGAACAAAATATAACTTCACATAGATAGGAAATTGAGATTACAAGCACGATTCATAGTGTTCATCATCAATACATGAGAGATCTAGCTACAAACGCATCAATAAGAGAAGAACAAGGCAAGAAATCGACCGAATTCGAAGTCTCGTTGTAGATTCACGGTTGGAATCGCCGGGTTGTCAATCCGCGTCCAAGCTCGGTCCGCAACTACGTCCGGGGTAGAGAAAGCTGTCACTACTCTCCAATGAGCCCGTCTTCTTCGTGTCACGATCCGGTAGAGGTTGTTTTCCTCTTGCTTGATGGCGATGGCGGATAAACCTTCCTTGAAGCTCTAGGATGAAGGAGGAGGCCGAGAGGAAGCTCCGGCTCAAGAATGGCGTGAAGAACAAGCCCGGAGCACCTCCCAATGGTGGGCGGCGATGGAGGGGCGAAATCGGGCGCTCTGGAGCAGGAAACGGCGGACTGGAGCGGAAGAAATACGGAGATTTTCGACCTAATTCGCAAGCATGTCAATTTATAGGAGCTGGAATAAACAGTGCGCACGATCATTGGCGCACGACCAGTGGTCGTGCGCGCTGGAATCCTGTGATCGTGCGCCTGGCTGGGTGGAGCCTACAATGTAAGAAATTTATAAAATACCATGTTCGCACGACCAGTGGTGCACGACCGGTGGTCGTGCGCACTATCGTAGGTGGTCGTGCGCACTGGTCGAAATAGAACTCATAAAATTGATGCAGGTGCGCACGCACAGTGGCGCACGACCGGTGGTCGTGCGCACTATCGTAGGTGGTCGTGCGCACTGTCCGAGACAGAACTCAAAAATAGGGTTAAGTGCACACGATCAGGGGCGCACGACCAGTGGTCGTGCGCAATAGAAACAGTGATCGTGCGCAGTGTTCCTGTACAAAATTGTACCGGGAACACCCGCACGACTCCTGTTCCAGCACAACCACGATTCCAGCCACTGAAAGTGGCACTTAACAATCCATGAAAACTACTAAAAATGAAGAACATGAAATAACACCAAAAACGGGCCTAGAGGTGCACTTAGCATGGAGTGTCAAATATGAGTGAAAACATGTCTAAAGTGAAGTGCATAGACTAGAAAATCGGCCCAGATGAGTCCATAAATGTGTATATATTTGGGACTCATCATGGCCCCGGTGTCACTCCCATCAGGTTCCACAAAAGGAATATTGCCGATCGCAAGGGCAGATGGACGAGTAGGCAAGCGGAATCGAACTGTGCAGGCCTTGAGCACACTGCTTCGTAGGGCGAATGGATTACACGGGCCGCTATGCCACGCTTCGCTAGGCGGATGGACGAGTAGGCAAGCAGATGGAATGGTTCGCACCATCGGAGTCGGAATGGATTACACGGGCAGCTATGCCACGCTTCGCTAGGCGGATGGAAGAGTAGGCATACGGATGAGGGTCGCAAGCACCTCGTCGACAAGCACGCCACTAGAAATTGCTAGTGCAGCACACGAACGTGACGG
This sequence comes from Dactylorhiza incarnata, assembly GCA_033032865.1. Taxonomy (NCBI): domain Eukaryota; kingdom Viridiplantae; phylum Streptophyta; class Magnoliopsida; order Asparagales; family Orchidaceae; genus Dactylorhiza; species Dactylorhiza incarnata. The sequence continues at coordinate 19,333,351 of JAWHQI010000005.1, forward strand.
CGGGATGGAGGATGGATGGTGGCGCACCTTGTACACATATGAACAAAATATAACTTCACATAGACAGGAAATTGAGATTACAAGCACGATTCATAGTGTTCATCATCAATACATGAGAGATCTAGCTACAAACGCATCAATAAGAGAAGAACAAGGCAAGAAATCGACCGAATCCGAAGTCTCCTTGTAGATTCACGGTTGGAATCGCCGGGTTGTCAATCCGCGTCCATGCTCGGTCCGCAACTACGTCCGGGGTAGAGAGAGTTGTCACTGCTCTCCAATGAGCCCGTCTTCTTTGTGTCACGATCCGGTAGAGGTTGTTTTCCTCTTGCTTGATGGCGATGGCGGATAAACCTTCCTTGAAGCTCTAGGATGAAGGAGGAGGCCGAGAGGAAGCTCCGGCTCAAGAATGGCGTGAAGAACAAGCCCGGAGCACCTCCCAATGGTGGGCGGCGATGGAGGGGCGAAATCGGGCGCTCTGGAGCAGGAAACGGCGGACTGGAGCGGAAGAAATACGGAGATTTTCGACCTAATTCGCGAGCAGGTCAATTTATAGGCGCTGGAATAAACAGTGCGCACGATCATTGGCGCACGACCAGTGGTCGTGCGCGCTGGAATCCTGTGATCGTGCGCCTGCCTGGGTGGAGCCTGCAATGTAAGAAATTTATAAATACCATGTTCGCACGACCAGTGGTGCACGACCGGTGGTCGTGCGCACTATCGTAGGTGGTCGTGCGCACTGGTCGAAACAGAACTCATAAAATTGATGCTAGGTGCGCACGCACAGTGGCGCACGACCGGTGGTCGTGCGCACTATCGTAGGTGGTCGTGCGTACTGTCCGAGACAGAACTCAAAAATAGGGTTATGTGCACACGATCAGGGGCGCACGACCAGTGGTCGTGCGCAATAGAAACAGTGATCGTGCGCAGTGTTCCTGTACAGAATTGTACCGGGAACACCCGCATGACTCCCGTTCCAGCACAACCACGATTCCATCCACTGAAAGTGGCACTTAACAATCCATGAAAACTACTAAAAATGAAGAACATGAAATAACACCAAAAACGGGCCTAGAGGTGCACTTAGCATGGAGTGTCAAATATGAGTGAAAACATGTCTAAAGTGAAGTGCATAGACTAGAAAATCGGCCCAGATGAGTCCATAAATGTGTATATATTTGGGACTCATCATGGCCCCGGTGTCACTCCCATCAGGTTCCACAAAAGGAATATTGCCGATCGCAAAAAATCACTGAAGGAAGAATATGAGTAGCTAGGAACTTCGATGATGAGATGGACCATCTCCTCCGGTGATGAGGTAGAAACCTCCTCACTAAGGAGAATATCCTCCTCAGTGCAACTCGGCATAGCTTCAGGCTCCATAGGCTCATCCTGCACATCTAGAAACTCGGCAATAAGAGTAGAAGATACATGCATACTGATACAGGAAAATATCTGAGTAGAAATAGGACTCAAGATAGAGTCCGATAGGAGTGAAGAAATATCATCAGATACAGAATCCTTAGGAAATGATGGCACAGTAGAGGAAGAAAACTCCAAAATGTCATTGTAATGATCAACAACGACGCTAGTGGACACATCCGCCATGCTCCCATGAGGATATGGGGACATGGCATATATGCCCTCAATGATTGGAGGAGCAGTATGATATAGGAATGGTGGAGTGGTGATGAGTTCCGTCTCATCATCCACTTCCAATTACAATTTCCATATCTCACAGTGCTTCAATGCGTGATCAAGACTCCTACAGCACAAGCAGCGCTTCCCGGTAGGTTTTTACAATGGAGAGGCATAATTATAATATGCAGGTTCATTGTATGAAGATCTAGATTCTCCATACGATGAACTATACCGATTATAATTATGGCTTCCTAAATGACAAGCATCACTAGAATAACTAAATGATTTACACCATATACATTGTTGATAAGAATACATATTAGTGCAAAGATGGATTCACAAATAATATAAGCAGAAAAATAACTCAATATGCACGAATGAAATATTAAATAAACAGAAACCTGATTTTTAAAATCGTAAAATAGATTAGGAAGAAATAAAACAAAAAGATGTAATTTACAAATTGAAGAACTTCTTCCTCTCGGCTCTACCTCTACAGATACTCACATGACTGTGTTCCTCGGCAATGGCGCCAAAAACTTGATGCGCGAATCTCGCACACCGCCATTGGAGGTAGAAAGACTGCGGCACAAAACGGCAATGTACTGATCATTCAAGTAATATAAAATGGGAGAAACTCCCCATGTATCGGTCTCAGAGGAACACAGTAAGGTGGAGTTTACTTTTGAGAAAGGACTTGAGATTGAAGTCCTTTAGGTCGGATGGATTGTGGAAAAAGGGGATTTGGATTGGTTTGTGGAAAATAAAATAAAACAACTAGCTCAACTACTCCTATGCAGGCCGTAATGCGCTGCTTCACCGGGTGGATGAAAACTATGCAGGCCTCTATGCACTGCTTCGCTAGGCGGTAGGAGTGATTAGCACCGGCGGAATGAGGGTCGCAAGCACCTCGTCAACAAGCACACAACTAGTAATTGCTAGTGCGGCACATGATCGTGATGGATAAATGGATGGTGCAATGGGGCACTCCTCACTAACATATACCACAAAGATACTTCACATAGACATGAAGTATATTTAATAACATAACACGACTTTGCATACATTATCCATACACACAAATGATAAAGGAAAACAGTACTACAATATGAAGGGGGTGAGATTACAACCAAAGGGGAGGAGACTCATCGGAGGTTAAAGGCCGGAATCTAGGGTTATCAATCCTTATCCGAGCTTGGGCTCCAACTGCCGTCCGGGGTACGGAGAGGACTTGCCACTTCCTTCTAGTTTACCCGTCTTCTCCGTCAATCATCTTTGCTTCTGACCTCGTCGGAGAACTTCATGTATGCAACAAGGAATCCCTCAAAATAGAGCTTTGGAGGTGCATGAACAATGGAGGAGGACAAGAGGATGCTCCGGCTAAGGATTTGCACGAGAATGGCGGTCGAAGGTTCTCCCGAAGGTGGGCGGCGATGGAGCGATGAAAATGGCGGGCTTTGCGGAAGAAATGACGTTACCCTAAGAATGACTTTTTTTACGTTGACTGTTCATGCGCGCTTAAATACAGACGTTAAATTAAGAAACGCACGATCAAAATGTACGATCGTGCGTTTTGGGACGTGCGATTGACAAAAGTAAACAGTGCTTGGAGCAACAGGAAGGTCGTGCATTTTTGTTCACGCACGAGCGTAATGCTCGTGCGAGACCAAAAACACATAGGGTGGGACAGGCCTCGGATTTTGCCAGCTTCCAGGTAGGTCATGCGATTTCCTTCACGCACGATTGGATTCAATCATGGGTTAAGGAAAACGCACGATGAGCATCATCACAAATATCTCTGAGTAAATCGCATGATCACTTCGATCGTGCGTTAACAATAATCGCACGGTAGTGCGATTTACCCAGATTGCATTGCTCAGCTCAAGGGCATAATCCACCTGTACACAATCAAAATCAAAGCACCAACCACACAGGAAATAAGAATAACATCCACAAAACAAACAAGATTGGCATGGGGAACACCCAAAGGAATACCCCCAACACAAAATGCGCAATTGCACACCCCGATAGGCAAAAACCGTGCACTGTGTAAAGTGATGACTAAAGCAAATATGGGCATTTTCACGCTAAAAGGGCAGTGCGCGAGTGAAGAAATAGGCCCAGATGAGTCCGAAAAGACCCTATATAAATTGGACTCATCAGGGGCAGGCCCTGGCGGCGCGGTGACCTATTGCGGGAGCAAAGTGCAAACTTTTGAACTGTGGAAATGAGGAGGTCACTGCGATGCGAGCAGCCCATGACCAAAGAGGATTGTTCCCCGAGGTGTTCCTGATATGATAGAGTTAGGATCAGACAAAACAAACTTAGTTGAAATAGAAAATTGTTCGTACATAATCGTGCTTCTTGAGTTTAGCAATTGTTTTCGGCACAGACAGAATAAGGAAGAGGAGGGCGGGTCCTGTTAATGTTGTAACTTGTTGCAGGGGCAAAGGGAAGATCTTTGAGCTGCAAGAGTGAGAAAGCTACAACGATATGAGCTGCTTGCATCCTGAGAGGACTGGCCTCTTAGTGACCCAGTGATAGCAGAGTTTGAAGCAAAATAATGCATTTTGAAATTAAGCACATAGTAGTTCTAATGCAAGTACATGCTTGCGACTTCTTAGACTAGCGGTTACAAATAAAAGTACTTAAAGAAATTTAATGAAACTAGAATATTGTAGGACATTTCTGCCCGATTCCTAGCTTTTCTTCCGTGGGGACTTTAGGTTCTGTATGTGCTGGTGCGTAGGGTTGCTCCTCATCAGGGTTTCATCTATTGCATATATCACGTGCGTGCTCCCTCTTGGTTCCCACAGACAACTCCAACCCCGCTCAGGGTGACAAACTTCATTGCGAGGTGCGGGATGGAAGGGATAGCTCCAAAAACTGCCTGGAGCGGTCAACCAAAAATCGCTTTTTAAGGCGATTCTGACTCAATTGCTACAAACTGTATGTCATGGGTAGCCTGCTTCAGAAACTCTCCCGGGGTTACTGGGAGAGTGATAAATCCTTTGATGAAGGCTGGTTGGATATCTTCTTGTAGGATCTTCATGTTGAGGTGAGCGGGCATAAATATGACATTAACTGAGTTGTCATTGTCTACCAATATCCGCTAGACGTGGACATTGGGGTTGTCGATCTCGGCATAGATGACTAGTGGATCTTGGTGTGGTATGAGTAGCCCCTTTAAATCTTCATCCCTGAAGCTGATCATATATGCCGGCCAGGCAACGGAATTGACGGTGGGGAACAGAAAACTAGAGATGGTCTCCACTACCCCTACCACTTGCTTGCCCCCCAGTGCATCTTGATGAATGGGTGGTTGCTCTCTTCTTCCATGCACTGGCTAGTTTCGCGTTTGGTCTTGCAAGAACCTTCCAAGGATGCCTTGTTGGATGAGACACTTTATCTCATCATTGAGTTTGATGCATTCCTCAGTTGTATGTCTTTCACCTCAGTGAAACTCGCAATACCTTGATTGATCTCATTTGCCTTGCGGCAGTTCTCTCGGCCTTTACAATGTCGGGTTGTCCTGTATTGCATGGAGCACGGTTGCATGAGAGGTGTTGAGCGGTGCATATTCTTGGTAAGGCAGAGGGGCACAGTTCTCATGGCAATCTTGCTAGCGCACATTGTCCTGCTGCTCCTCTTGCCTCCACGGGACTGACTCTTCTCATTTTCTCTTCACTCCTCCCTTAAACTGTCGGCGTTGAGCTTCAATTCTAAAAGTGCATAGTGTGCCTCTGAGAATTCTCTAGAGGAGTGGGGGGAATAGAGATTTAAATATTTTTACCCTAATTATGCATACAATAAAAATACTAAGGTATTATGCACTAAACAAAACCCAAATAGAATAAATAAGTGTTGTAAATGTAAAGCAGAAATATAACAAGTTATAAATGGGACAGCACATAAAATGCACAACATAGAAGACACAAAATTTTTATAGAGGTTCCCCAAAATGTGGGTAGTCCTCTCTTATACCTCCCTGGTAGTATTGCACAACCTGTGCCTGAGTATTTTTATAAGGAGACTCTTAGAACCAAAGATCTATTGATAAGGAGATCTTAAATCACTCAGATCTTTTGATAAGGAGATCTTGAACCACTCAGATCTTTTGATAAGGAGATCTTGAACCACTGAATCCATTAGTAGAGGGATTCTTAAACTCTGTACAAGTGAAGGAAATCTGAAGAAGAAAGTGAGAAGGAGAAGGAGAGAATTATGTTCTCAGAATTCTTCAGAAGCTTTGTTGATGCTTCTGTCTTTCTTTCATTGGATCTGATTTGGTGAACCCTTGCTTATGATAGTGATGATTTGCAAGGGTTGTTTTGCTTGATCCTTTTTTTCTCAGCACTAGCTGTCATTCTGATGTTGTATGATAATGAAGAAGAAGCAGTAGATTATGTTCCTGTGCAGAGAGTGCTCTTTTGTAAATCTGTCTTTTAGGGTTTGAGGAGGAAGAAGATGAAGACCTGATGAGTTCCATTTATATACACTTTTATGGACTCATCCGGGATAGTTTTCTCGTATATGCACTTCACTTTTAGTTCATTATTGCTTATATTTTGCTTGAACACATTTCTTCACAAAGTGCACTCTTTGGTCCCATTTTGGTGTGCAATTGCGCGCTTTATTGTTGGGGGTAAGCACATGGTGCTCCCCAACCCTTTTTCTGTATTTGGATTGAGCTGGGAGGGTATTCTCACGTGTGTGATTGCTATTTGGTGATGCGCAGGTGGGTAGAACATCCATTTTGCCCAGATTTCATGTCTGCATGAATCGCACGGTCGTGCGTTTTCTTGACCCATGGTTGGCTGCGATCGTGCGCTCTCATTTATGGCCCAAAGTAGCATTCTGAATTTAGTCGTTCATTTTTACGCACGACCGGCTTTGAATGTGCGTGAGTAAAACGCAGGGGCGTGCTCTGGGTCGTCTTCCTGGTGTTATTCTTAATTAATATCGCATGGTTCATGCACGGTCGTGTGTTCTGCCGTGCGTGACCAATTTCTAACTAGTTTTCTATTTAAGCTACAGAATCTGCCCTAATCGGATCGATCTTTTTTCCCGCGTCCAAGAGCTCCAGTTTCGCCCATTTTGCCGCTCCATCACCGCCCACCTTCGGGAGGAGCTCCGGCCTCCATTATCATGAAAATCTCAAACCGGAGCATCCTCTAGGCCTCCTCCATTGTTCGTGCACCTCCAAAGCTCCATTTTGAGGGATTCAGTGCTGCACTTGTGAGGTTCTCCGGTGAGATCGTGGCCAAAGAAGATTGACGGAGAAGACAGGTATAATAGAAGAAGGTGACAACTCTTCCGGACCCCGAACGGTAGTTGGAGCCCGAGCTCGGACAAGGATTGGCAACCCTAGATTCCGGTCATGAACCTCCGATGAGTCTCTGTTCTTTGGTTGTAATCTCAACCCCCTTTATATTGTAGTGCTGTTTTCATTTATCTTTTGGGTGTGTGAACAATATTTGTTAAACCTTGTTATGTTATTCAATATTTCATGTCTATATGAAATCATTATGTGTGGCTTATGCAAGTGAGGAGGGCCCCATTCCATCCTCCATCCCGCCGTCATGTTCGTGTGTCGCACTAGCAATTGCTAGTGGCGTGCTTATTGACGAGGTGCTTGCGACCCTCACTCCGCTGGTGTGACTCACTCCATCCGCAAGCCTACTCGTCCATCCGCCTCGTGAAGCGTGGCATAGCGGCCCGTGTAATCCATTCGCCTAATGAAGCAGTGCGCTCAAGGCCTGCACAGTCCGATTCCGCACTTATCCACCTCATCCGCTTGCCTACTCGTCAATCCGCCTAGCGAAGTAGTGCGTTCAAGGCCTACGTAGTTTTCCATCCCGCCTGGCGAAGCATTGCATAGCGGCATTGCATAGGAGTAGTTGATTTAGCTATTTTTCTTTATTTTCCACAAACCAAATCACCCCCTTTCGCATCCATCCGACCTAAAGGACTTCGATCTCAAGTCCTTCCTTAAAAATAAACTCCACCTTACTGTGTTCCTTCGAGATCGATACTTGGGGATTCACTCCCACATTTTATATTACTTGAACGATTGGTACACTGCCGTTTCGTGTCGCAGTCTTGCTACCGCCCATAGTGTTGTGCCAGATTTGCGCATCAAGTTTTTGGTGTCGTTGCGGGGGAACACAGACGTGTGAGTTTGCTGTAGAGGGATACAAGAGATAGTAGTTCTTCCAGTGTTTATAGCTGCCTAATTATTTTTGTTTTCTTTTTAATTATATATTGTTTGTCATTATTTCTTTCTCTCCTATTTTAAAGTTTTAGGCAAGTTTAATCCAAGGAGTTTTATTAGTTTGTGTAAATTTCCTTGCAAAGAATTTCAGTTTCGTTTTATCTGCTTTTATTATTGAAAATGTCGTCATGGGATATTTCTCCTAGCACTTACGACAAGATGGTTTATTATATAGACCAAATGAAGGAGTTAAATGCTAGGCAGTGTAGGAACCTTGTTTGCTTGTTGTGTCGAGGAGAGGGTCATGAATTGAGGGACTCTCCTAGTCTCTTTAATCCTGACCGCCGCCCCTTCACTCATGACAACATTGTCCCTATCACTCATTCTTTACCCATGGAGGCAATCGTTCCCTCTACCCCCGATCTTATTTCATGCATGGACTCCTCACTCCCCGTGTATGGCTTCACTCCTAGTGATGACAATTACTCATCTATTAGCCAACAAGGAGAGGAATATAAGCTCCTAGATGCACCTGAGTGGGATGAGGAAAATATTCTCTCCATCGGGGAGGCGTTAGCAGATCTTTTTGCGGAGGAACCAAATTTTTTGTTCCTCCAGTTTCTTTGCAAGATTTTTCTACACACATTTTTTATGATCCTGTCGAAGTAATTGAGCAGGGTGATGATTCTGAGCCTGAGGCTGCTCCAAGGTGGGATGATGAGGAGTGATGAGGAGGTCTGAACTTCTTCATGGGACTAGGAGGTCCAACTCACCACCGAGGCCCTTGAGTTCACGGGCCCCCTTGCTATGATACTTACGATGATGACAGTGATCTATCCTTGGATCTTGCTGGGAGTGAGACCGGGACAACTCCCATGATTTTTGATTATTTAAGTCATTCCTCTCTTTTATTTCTTGAACCCCCTTCTTCATCTGAGCCTGTGTAGGTTGAATCTTCACAGGTACTTCAGGAGGACTTGGAGCATTTTGCTCAAGTCAATGAGGAGCGTGACCTCATATGTGAGGAGGTTGACCCCTCCTCCAAAGTGGAAACCCCACTCATTACCTTTTCCTCCTGCCACTTCCATGAAGACGACACCTTGCTGGGCAAGGATAGTTTTGGTGAGTTGAGTGAGGATTCCTCCTCTTCTTACTTTTTATTCCCTCTACCTGTGACGAGCAGGTATTATTTATATTCGGGTAGAGGCGTAATTGTTTTATCACTGTATCGGTACCCGTTACCGACACAGATATTAGAACAGTTACATGTGCACTTTTCTTTTCATAGACCCATTAGCTAGAACTCTTAAAGTTCTGAATAAGTCGTGTTGGGATGACAATAACCCCAGTAGTTATCTTTCTTTTCTGCAATTTCCTTTCATCTTGTCCATTTAGTTAGCTCTATTGTGTTTTTCTTTTGTCCATTTCTTTTTGTTTGGCGGAACTCACCCCTGCAGGTATTCTTCTAGCGGATGCGGCAGATTTTCTTAGTTTACACGCCAATCTTCTGGTATGCTCATTTTTGAGCATGGGTAATGTTTCTTCCCCTAGTCTTTTATTTAATTTTCATGGTTACGTCATTTGTGACTATTGCTTAGATTAAGTCTGTGGGAGAGCCGCTATGTGTTACCCACTGCACGTGCACATCTCAGTGCATGCTAGAAGTATTTTATTTCAGTTATATTATTTGTTCAACTTTACCGCACACCACAACACCCACTTTAGCGCGCACTCGCATGTTTGTATGCTCCTGTATATTCAATTCGTGGTTGTGATGTAGGAATTGCTGTATTAGCCAAAAAAATTGCAAGATGGAGTGGCATGTTGACTCCTGTAGTGCTCTAGTTGAGTACTCGTGTCTTGTTTAGGAATTTGAGTAGAATTAGTTTTTATTTATGCTTCTAATTTACAATTAGTAGATTTGCGTAGATTTTTATTTATTTTACTCAAAATGGTCAATGTGGTTGAATCTAGTGGTAGCGGTGTATTGTGTGTAGGCAAGCGCGAGGTTCGTGTTGCTCGAGTCGGGAGGAAGGATTACCTTTCTCGGGTGCTAAGAACTTGCCCCAAGCGACTCTTGAAGCATGGGTGCAAACTATTTGCAAGTTGAGCGTGACATAGGCCATCTTTTGGCAAGCTTGAGCTTTTTTCTACCATTCCAATATGCTAACCGTTGTTAGCCTATTTTGTACTTACCCGACCTTTTGGTTCAGCTCCACCATACTTCACCAAGGCCTAAAAGCTAATCCCATTATCACAACCAAAAATTAAGCCAAAAGCATTAATGAATTGTAATTTTCCAATGCGGTGCGGTCTTGTGAAACTTTTTTGTTGATGTGGATATCTTACAAAATTCTATATGCTGAGATTCATGCTAATAGATTTGGGGATATAAAAAAGGGGGAAGGAAAAGAAAAAGAAAAAGCAAAGAAAAAAATATATAACCCTAGCGTTTTAATTGAAACATCCATCTCTATCGATTGGAGTAGGCCGTGTGCACACCCAGTTACAAAGTCGAGTCTGGGGGTGTGTTACACATGTATTATTGGGGCTGTTATGAATTAGCACTTTTGTATGCTCATTTGGGTTGCGATTAGCCTTCACGTTTATCTTTGTATTCCAAACCGTAACCTAAGCCTCGTGTATACCTAAAGTCCTATCGATTCGTCTTGTGAGTTCACTAGCGTCGTGGAGAGAGTGTGACAGGGCGAGCTTATGGTTCTCGACATTGATGGATTTCAACGGAGATAATTCCGAGTTCCGGTCTTGGGTAACACTCCCCTTCGCGTCTAGCTTACTTTCATACTACGCGTGACCACGAGATTCACCAACTTTCCATTTTTTGAGTAAAAATAAATTCCTTTTTATGCATCTACACTTTTCATAAATTAGCTAGCATATTTAGAAACTTCTTTTAATGAATTTCAACGCACACAAGTATGCAACTTCACAAACTACTCCATGTCGCAATTTTTTAGCTAACTATGCTTTTCCCACTCCGCCGGATTTGTTTGCTCGGGACGCGCAAACAGGTAAGTCTGGGGGTGTGATGAGTCCCATTTATATACACTTTTATGGACTCATCCGGGATAGTTTTCTCGCATATGCACTTCAACTTTAGTTCATTATTGCTTATATTTCACTTGAACACATTTCTTCACAAAGTGCACTCTTTGGTCCCGTTTTGGTGTGCAATTGCGCGCTTTATTGTTGGGGGTAAGCACATGGTGCTCCCCAACCCTTTTTCTGTATTTGGATTGAGCTGGAAGGGTATTCCCAGCTGTGTGATTGCTATTTGGTGTTGTGCAGGTAGGTAGAACATCCATTTTGCCCAGATTTCATGTCTGCATGAATCGCACGGTCGTGCGTTTTCTTAACGCATGGTCGGCTGCGATCGTGCGCTCTCATCTATGGCCCAAAGTAGCATTCTGAATTTAGTCGTGCGTTTTTACGCACGATCGGCTTTGACCGTGTGTGCGTAAAACGCACGGGAGCGCTCCGGGTTGTCTTCCTGGTGTTATTCTTAATTAATATCGCACGGTTCATGCACGGTCGTGCGTTCGACCGTGCGTGACCAATTTCTGACCAGTTTTCTATTTAAGCTACAGAATTTGCCCTAATCGGATCGATCTTTTTTCCCGCGTCCAAGAGCTCCAGCTTCGCCCATTTTGCCTCTCCATCACCGCCCACCTTCGGGAGGAGCTCCGGCCGCCATTCTCTTGCAAATCTCAAGCCGGAGCATCCTCTAGACCTCCTCCATTGTTCGTGCACCTCCAAAGCTCCATTTTGAGGGATTTAGTGCTGCACTTGTGAGGTTCTCCGATGAGATCGTGGCCAAAGAAGATTGACGGAGAAGACGGGTATAATAGAAGAAGGTGACAGTTCTTCCGGACCCCGGACGGCAGTTAGAGCCCGAGCTCGAACAAGGATTGACAACCCTAGATTCCGGCCGTGAACCTCCGATGAGTCTCTGTGCTTTGGTTGTAATCTCAACCCCCTTTATATTGTAGTGCTGTTTTCATTTATCATTTGGGTGTATGAACAATGTTTGTTAAACCTTGTAATGTTATTCAATATTTCATGTATATGTGAAATCATTATGTGTGGTTTATGCAAGTGAGGAGCGCCCCATTCCATCCTCCATCCCGTCGTCTTGTTCGTGTGTCGCACTAGCAATTGCTAGTGGCGTGCTTATTGATGAGGTGCTTGCGATCCTCACTCCGCCGGTGCAACTCACTCCATCCGCAAGCCTACTCGTCCATCCGCCTCGTGAAGCATGGCAAAATGGCCCATGTAATCCATTCGCCTAACGAAGCAGTGCGCTTAAGGCCTGCACAGTCTGATTCCGCACTTATCCACCTCATCCGCTAGCCTACTTGTCCATCTGCCTAGCGATGTAGTGCGTTCAAGGCCTACATAGTTTTCCATCCCGCCTGGCGAAGCATTGCATAGCGCCATTACATAGGAGTAGTTGATTTAGCTCTTTTTCTTTATTTTCCACAAAACAAATCACCCCCTTTCGCATCCATCCGACCTAAAGGACTTCGATCTCAAGTCCTTCCTTAAAAGTAAACTCCACCTTACTGTGTTCCTTCGAGATTGATACTTGGGGATTCACTCTCACATTTTATATTACTTGAATGATCGGTACACTGCCGTTTCGTGCCGCAGTCTTGCTACCGCCTATAGCGGTGTGCCAGATTTGCGCATCAAGTTTTTGCAAAAACTTGATGCGGTAATGACAAGTGCACCGGTCGCATATGAAATAAAGTTGAGAGTAAGTCCCCGAATATCGTCTCTCAAGGAATGCGCGTGGTTAGTTTGATTCTTCGGATTGAGAAAATAATTACGAGAGTAAATTAAAGGAAAAAATTGGGGCTTTGATTTTGGTTTTCTAAATTACTACACAGAAATGAAATGCGGGTCAAAACTCTGCTTCCCTTGTTGGAATGGGGTGAAGGCCGCGATGCCGTGCTTCAGTGAGCGGGTGAACGAGAAGGCTAGCGAATGAGGGTCGTAGGCACCTCGTCGCGGAACACGCACCTAGCAATTGCTAGTGCGGAGCACTACAAAGCGGTGGAGTGGATGGCGGACTACGACGCTCCTCAAATCTCATAAACCATAATGGATCTCAAAAACATGAAATCATATTAACTAAAACACAATGTTTATGAACATCATCAACAATAATAAACACATACAAAGAAAACTCTGAAGCAAAGCGCAGGGGAAAAGAAGAAACCGAAGCTCGAAGACTATGCTGAAGATTCTCGGCCGGAATCGTAGGGTTGTCAAGCCTCGTCCGTGCTCGGTCTTCAGTTGCGTCTGGGGTCCAGAGGAGCTGTCACCTTCCTGTACTTTTACCCATCTTCTTCGTGGTCTAGCTCGAGGTAACTCTTGTTCGACACCTTGAATGCAGCGGAGGCTCTCCGTCTATGGCATTCTTGAGCTCAAAGATGATGGAGGAGGCCAAGGAGGGAGCTTTGGCGGAAGATTTGCAAGCCAAAGGTCACCGGAGCTCCTCCTAGGTCAAACGGTGGTGGAGAGGCAAACTGGGCGAAAATGGCGGGCTTCTGAAGCTTTTCCCGTGGGGGATTGTCTCAATTACAGCAGATTTCCTGCCTTAAATACTAAAAGGTCAGAAATTTAGTCACACACGGGCGAATGCACGTCTATGCGTTGCCCGTGCGTTATTTAATGAATAAACTGGCTTGAAGAAGCAGCAGCGCCCGTGCATTTTACTCACGCACGGGCGAATCCACCCATGCGTAAAAATGCACAAACAGATTCAGATTGGCTAAAAATTAGTCGAAACAGGCGATCGTGTGTTTCCTTCCCGCACGGGCAACTTCCCGTGCGTAAAAATGCACGAACAATGTCAGATCACCGGTTTTCTCCCCAGATGAAGGCGCACGACCACAACCGTTCGTGCGTCAAGAAAACGCACGACCGTGCGATACAAATAAACATGATTTCTGGGGTAAAATAGGGTGATCCAACCACCTGTAAGAACAACAATCCAACTGGGAATACACCTCCAGCACCAATCAGACAGAGAAAATGGATTGGGGAGCACCATGTTCTTACCCCCAATAACTTGGAGCGCAAACGCACACCCAAACGGGCTTAAAAGGAGCACAAAGCATGCAAGTGCGCATGAATGAGCATAAGAGAAATAGATGCAATAATAACTCGAAAATGACGCACATGAGAGTGAAAACTAGCCCGGATGAGTCCATCAAAGTGTATATAAATGAGACTCATCAAGACCCTAATTGACATCCAGAATGATGTGAAATTGTGCCTCTTCTCTTCTCCTCTTTTTGCATACTTATTGTGTATGATTGTATTTTCAAAAGCTTTTCTCCTTTTAGCTTGTCCTGAAAAGAAATTTACCTAATTTCTTTTCTTCTTTTGTTCACGACCCATCAATCCATTTTGAATAGCTTCCAAATGTGATTTGTTGTGTCCTAGAATGCTTCATTCTATTCTTGGCAACAAACAAGCCATTGGAGAACTGTCTCTAGCCTGATGGTCCTTCTGAAAAGGTCCCAAATGGACAGCTGGAAAAACTTCCCTTTTTCTGACTGTATTAGACGCTGCATCGACTTCATCAATCTTCATGTCGATGCACCTCTGAGTATAAGAGAACTGGAGAAGACAAGAGAGAAAGAGAGAGAGAGGGACAAAAGCACAAGAGAACTGTAGAAGGGGAGAGCACGAGACCAAATCAAAGAGAATTCGAAAGCATAATGAATTCGACGCCGATTGATAAGTAGTATTTTTATAACTTTTTAATAGAAAATCTTGTAAATATTTAATATGAATTCTCTATTTTATGTCAAATTTAGGTTATAAGTAGTTCTTTTTGTAATTTTGATTCTAACTTAGCTTAATTTCGATATTTGCAGATTTTTGGGACAAATCGGGAAAAATGGCATGTCACGCCCTCTGTCACGCCCGTGACCAAGGGCGTGTAAGCTGAAGATCAGTCCAGAATCGATGCCGCACTGTTTGAACCAGTCCACACCAAGTCACGCCCCAGGTCACGCCTGTGACCCAAAGTCACGCCCGTGACCGGGGGCGTGTAATCTTAGAATCGTCCACGTGGAGCCGCCGTCGAGACGAGGAGATGCTGTCGAGAAGTCAACGTAAGTCACGCCCGTGACCCACATGTCACAACCGTGACTTTCCAGCGTGATCCCTGCTCTACCGCCGCGCCGAATTCCAGCCCACGCCGCATTTAATGCACACGTCCAAAGTCACGCCCGTGACCATGTTACACGGGCGTGTAATGTCCAACTTTTCTGCCGCCGACACGCCAAGCCCACGCCGCTGCCAGATCCAATGTTACAGTGATTACACGCCCTTGGACACGCCCGTGACCGAGGGCGTGTAACTTGAAAATTTTGCCTATAAATTCAGAGGCTCTCCTTGAGTCCAGGGTTCAGAAATTTGGAGATGGGGAGGTGCTGTTAGAGCTGAGAGTGAGTTTTTTCAAGTTAATGTTCATGTTTCTTAAGACTTTCATGTTCTCCTCCTTCCCTTTTCATGCAATGTTGTAGTGTAACTTTCGTGTACTAGTTTTCTTAAGCTTGCAACTTTCATTTTCCTTAGCCTTGCACTCTTAATTTAAGGCTTGTAATAGTTCTTTGATTTTCAATAAAATTAGTTTTCTCTTTCATGTTCTTTTTCTCCTTAAGTAATTTCTTCCTTTTCATGCAAGGTTAAATTTTTCTCTCCTTAGTAATGTTCTTTTTTTTATGCAATGTAAATTTCTCTTTCTTTTCATGCAATGTTCAAGCTTTTCATTTAGTTTTAATTTTAGTTAAGCGAAAACAAACCACCTCAAATTTTCGTCGATAAAATAATAGTGATTTTCCTCGAAGTAGAAGTAATCAACGCGCCCCGTGGAATACGACCTTGATATTCCTAAATATCCTATACTATAGACGATAAGGTACACTTGCCTTTATCGGATATAGTTTTGGAGAAAATCTCAACCTTTCACTAAAAATCTAAAATCCGCGCATGCAAATATCATATCAAGTTTTTGGCGCCGTTGCCGGGGACTTTGCGTAGATATTTTGAAAAGAGGATAGCTATTAATTTTATCATGCTTCTTTCTATTTTAGTTTGCTTTTTCTAACTTTCAAAAAGAAAAAAAAAAAAATTTTAGTTTTTCTTCTTCCTTTCTTCTCTTTTTAGTGTATGACCCGAGGTAGCACTTCGATTCTTCCTTTTGATCCGGAGATCGAGCGAACCCTTTTTAGGCACCGCCGTTCCCGTGATCAGGGAAATCAAATAGAATCCGAAGAGTCGATCGGGGACACTAACGAAGCAAATATGGATCATAATCTTAATCCTCCTAATCTTAACGAGCCAAATCCTAATGAGGACGCGCAACGGACCATGTCCTATTATGCGCGGCCGAATTTGGAAGGCACACAATCGAGTATTGTTCGCCCCACGGTGGCGAACAATAATTTTGAGATCAAGTCCAGCATCATACAAATGGTGCAACAATCGGTGACCTTTGATGGTCAACCGGACGAAGATCCAAATTCACATATCTCTTACTTTCTTGAAATTTGCGACACTTTTAAGATCAATGGCGTCACCGATGACGCCATTCGATTACGTCTTTTTCCTTTTTCTTTGCGGTCTAAGGCCAAGCAGTGGCTGGGCTCCCTACCTAGGGGATCCATCACTACATGGGCCGAAATGGCGGAAAAATTTCTTAATAAATATTTCCCGCCTTCAAAGACCGCTAAATTGCGCACGGATATTGCATCGTTCATGCAAATTGACTCGGAGACTCTCTATGACACATGGGAGCGCTTCAAGGAGCTTTTGCGTCGATGCCCTCACCATGCACTTGCCACTTGGCAACAAGTGCAAGTTTTTTATAATGGCTTAAATCTCCAAACGAGGCAAATGATTGATGCGGCCGCCGGGGGGACATTAAATAATAAAACCCCAATCGCCGCTCAAGAGCTTTTCGAAGAGATGGCCACAAATGCGTATCAATGGAACATGCCCCGAGCGCGGCCTAATAAGCCGGCCGGAATTTTTGAAATAGACGCAAACGCAAATTTGGCTTTACAAGTTGAGCGCTTAACAAAGCAAGTGGCGGAGATGTCTGCTTCCTCCACCACTCCTCCTTGGGCCAATAACGTTTTAATTGAAGAACATGTTGACTACATGGGAAATCCACCTCGGCCTTCCTATAACCCGAACACCGCTCCGTATAATAACACCTACAATGCGGGTTATAGGAATCATCCGAATTTCTCATGGAGCAACCAAGGAAATGCTCAGCGTCCTATGAATTTAAATCAACCTCCCCCTAATCAACTTCTTAACTTAACTCCGCCTCAAAATTTGATTTCTCAAAATTATAATCCACCCAGTTTTCCACCGCAACAGCAAAAACTCTCTCCGATTGAAGAGGTTTTTGCAAAATATGTTGCTACAAATGAAACGAACATCCGGAACCTTACCGGATCAATCAAAAATTTAGAGAATCAAGTGGGCCAACTCGCAAAGATGAGTTCTGAGCGTCAACAAGGAGCACTACCGGGGAACACCGAGCAAAATCCAAAGGAGAGCGCGCACGCGATTACACTCCGAAGCGGGAAGGAGGTGGTTCAAAAACAGGACGAACCCAAGGTAATTTCCTCTCCTCCTCCTCCTACTTTTAATTCATCTTCGAATTTGCCCGCTACGATAGCTCCGCACTCTTTTATTTTAAATCCGTGCGCTCCTACTTCTAATATTCCGTATCCATCGAAATTTAAAAATGAAAGCGCCGAAAAAAATTATAAAAAGTTTTTAGATGTTTTAAAACAAATCCATATTAATGTTCCTTTCTGCGAGGCTATCTCACAAATGCCTAAATATGCGAAATATCTTAAGGAGTTGCTCTCCAATAAAAAAAAGTTAGAAGATATTTCGCATATTTCTTTAAACGCAGAATGCTCCGCGGTTGTACTCAACAAATTGCCGAAAAAAGCAAATGACCCGGGACGGTTTTCCATCCCATGTCTTTTTGGCAATTCGTTAGTAAAACACGCCTTAGCGGATCTTGGAGCAAGCATCAACCTTATGCCGTTTTCTTTGTTCAAAAAGTTAGGTCTAGGAAATCCAAGGCCCACTCGAATGAGTATCCATTTAGCGGATCGTTCTTTAAAATATCCGATAGGAATAGTGGAGGACGTGCTCGTCAAGGTTGACAAATTCATCTTCCCGGTGGATTTTGTCATTCTTGACATCGAAGAGGATGCCGAAGTACCCCTCATACTCGGCCGCCCCTTCCTTGCCACCTCCCGAGCTATTATCGACGTAAGTAACGGAAAGCTCCTCCTACGGGTTGGAGACGATGAAGTTACTTTCGACATAAATTCCTCGATGCGGAACACGCTAGAAAATGACGATTCATGTTTTTACTTAGAAGAGTGTTGTGAGTTCGATTCATCCCTCGAGTTAGTTTCATCGGCGAATAGTGATTCCGAGCCCGTAGAGCTCTTTTGCGATGAAGAAGAGGTCTCTCACCCCACACCACCCGAACCATTATTTTTAGAAAAATTAAAAATCAAGACTTCTTATGAAGAACCACCCGAATTAGAGTTGAAACAACTCCCCCCTCACCTTAAATACTTGTTTTTGGAAAAAGAGTCTAAGCTACCCGTCATCATTTCATCCGATCTTAGCAACTCAGAAATTTCTGAGTTGACTATAGTCTTAAGAAAGCACCGCCACGCAATTGCGTGGCAATTATCGGACATTAAGGGTATAAACCCATCTTTCTGCACTCATAAAATATTTCTCGAAGATAATTCCCGAAATTCAGTCCAGCCTCAACGACGGCTAAACCCTAAAATGAAAGAAGTCGTTAAGGTCGAAGTTATAAAACTTCTGGACGCGGGAATCATCTACCCGATATCGGACAGTACTTGGGTTAGCCCAGTACAAGTCGTGCCAAAGAAAGGTGGTGTTACGGTAGTTGCGAACGAAAATAACGAATTGATCCCAACCCGTACTGTTACGGGTTGGCGGATGTGCATCGACTATCGGAAATTAAATGATGCCACCCGTAAGGATCATTTCCCTCTACCATTTATCGACCAAATTTTAGAACGCCTTTCGGGTCACTCCTACTACTGTTTTCTCGATGGTTTGTCGGGATACTTCCAAATTCCGATTTCGCCCGACGACCAAGAGAAAACCACTTTCACTTGTCCCTTTGGCACCTTCGCTTATCGAAGGATGTCATTCGGTCTTTGTAACGCGCCAGCTACATTCCAAAGATGTATGCTGGCAATTTTTGACGAGTTAGTGGAGGAGGTGATGGAAGTATTTATGGACGATTTTTCTGTGTACGGGAGTTCTTTTGAAAATTGTTTAAAAAATCTCGAGCGCGTGTTGCAGCGATGTGAGGAAACAAATTTAGCGCTTAATTGGGAAAAATGCCATTTTATGGTCAAGGAAGGACTAGTCCTTGGCCATAAAATTTCGGGCAAGGGGATCGAGGTCGATAGGGCCAAGATTGAAGTAATTGAAAAAACTCCCCCCTCCCACAAACGTAAAAGCTATTAGGAGTTTCCTAGGCCACGCGGGGTTCTATCGGCGCTTTATACAAAATTTTTCAAAAATTACAAAGCCGTTAACCCATCTTCTCGAGAAAGATTCTTCTTTTCTTTTTAGCGATGAATGTCATTTAGCTTTTCAACTTATCAAAGAAAAACTTATAAACTCCCCGATTCTAGTCGCGCCGGATTGGTCGCTCCCTTTTGAAATCATGTGCGACGCGAGTGACATTGCGGTTGGTGCCATTTTAGGCCAACGGGTGAGTAAGTATTTCCACCCTATCTATTATGCGAGCAAAACACTCACGTCGGCACAAGCAAATTACAGCACGACCGAGAAGGAACTTCTAGCAATCGTTTTCACCTTCGATAAGTTTAGGTCGTATATCACCCTCTCGAAAGTCATCGTCTTCACGGATCACTCCGCACTTAGATATCTTTTAAGCAAATCGGACGCCAAACCTCGTCTTTTGCGATGGATCCTCCTCTTGCAGGAGTTTGACTTAGAGATCCGGGACAAAAGGGGAGCCGAAAACTTGGCGGCCGATCATCTCTCCCGTTTAGAAAACCCCGCCTCGGACGTATTAATAGAATCTGACATTAATGATAAATTTCCCGAAGAGCGCCTCCTTGCTCTCGAAAATATTAATTCATCGTCTACCCCCTGGTTTGCAGATCTGGCTAACTATTTAGTAGCCCGGGTACTGCCAAAAGAAGTCTCGAGTCAGCAAAAGAAGAAATTCTTTTCTGATTTAAAGAATTACTTTTGGGAGGACCCCTTTTTATTCCGTGTATGCGCAGACCAGGTAGTAAGACGATGCGTCTCGAGTGAGGAAGGCCTTAAAATTTTGCGTCATTGTCATGAGGGACCCACCGGAGGTCATTATCATTCAAACCGAACCGCGAGGAAGGCGCTGGAGGCGGGCTTTTATTGGCCCTCGCTCTTCAAAGATGCTCACAACCTTGTGAGTACTTGCGACAGCTGTCAGCGGTCGGGGAACATCTCTCGCCGGGATGAGATGCCCCAAAACATTTTCTTAGAATGCAAAATTTTCGATCTTTGGGGCATTGATTTCGTTGGTCCTCTCCCTCCTTCGTTTTCAAATAAGTATATTCTAGTAGCGGTCGACTACGTGTCAAGGTGGGCGGAAGCGCAAGCTCCCCCCACTAACGATGCGCGAGTCGTCGTTAACTTTTTAAAAAAATTATTCTCTCGATTTGGCACTCCGCGCGCTATTGTGAGTGATCGGGGCACCCATTTTTGCAATACTCAATTCACAAAAATCTTAGCAAAATATGGTGTTATGCACAAATTATCCACTGCATATCACCCACAAACGAGCGGCCAAGTTGAAGTTGTTAATCGAGAATTAAAATGGATCTTAGAAAAAACGGTTTCTATTAATCGGAAGGATTGGGCAATAAAGCTCGATGACGCGCTATGGGCCTATCGAACGGCGTACAAGACCGCTATCGGTTGTACACCGTATCAAATGGTTTATGGCAAGGCTTGCCACCTTCCGGTCGAATTAGAACATCGCGCATTTTGGGCGCTTAAATTTTTAAACCTCGATTCCACTCTAGCGGGAGAACAAAGAAAATTTCAAATGAACGAATTAGATGAGTGGCGAGCGAACGCATATGAGAGCAATAAATTATATAAGGAGCGAACAAAGTTTTATCATGATAAGCATATAAAATTTCCAAAAACTTTTTCGCCGGGCGATCTCGTCCTCCTTTATAATTCCCGCCTTCGCCTTTTTCCGGGAAAACTAAAATCCCGAT
Source organism: Dactylorhiza incarnata (assembly GCA_033032865.1). Taxonomy (NCBI): domain Eukaryota; kingdom Viridiplantae; phylum Streptophyta; class Magnoliopsida; order Asparagales; family Orchidaceae; genus Dactylorhiza; species Dactylorhiza incarnata. Next base: position 19,354,579 of record JAWHQI010000005.1, read on the forward strand.
GGACCGGACCCTTTATTGTTAAAGAGGTTTGGTCCTATGGGACAATTTTAATTTCCCACCCGGAAAAAGGTACCTTCAAAGTTAATGGGCACCACCTTAAATTATATCTTCCGGGAGAGTTACCAAATGAAAAGAGTGATTCAATTGTTTTTCAACCTTTAATATGACCGGCAAGTGGGTCAAGCTACGCGACCTTAAACAAAGCGCTTTTGGGAGGCACCCCAAAGTTATCTTTTTATTGTCTTCTCTTGTTCCTTAATATATTTTGTAGGTAATCGTCGCTTCCCCGCGCAAACTTCAAAAATCAGGGAAGCCCCTTCTCTTTCTTCCTTCTCCTTTATCATGCATTTCCTTTTTATTTTGTTTTGCACTTTTTTTTTCCTTTACTTCATACTTAGTTTTAAACATTGGGGACAATGTTTAACTTTAAGTATGGGGGTGTAAATAGCTTTTTTGTAAATAGTTGTCAAATCAGAAAAATTTCAAAACAAAAAAATATATATATTTTCTTATGTTTTCTTCTATTTTAGCATTTGTAAAACCCAAAAACTCGAAAAAAAATATAGAAAACAGAAAAATTTAAATCTTGGAAAGGGACGTTTGGGATTTTATCCCATCACACCTCCTAGTACCTTGCGAACCCTTCACCGGGTAGCCCTTGGGAAGTCCAAGACTTGAAATTTTTTTTTTTTAAGTTTTAAAGCTAGTTCCCTTTCTTTGTAAATAGTTTTTAATGAGAAAAATTCAAAAAAAAGATAATATCAAAAATTCCAAAAAATTCTTATTTCCCTCATTGTTTTTGTGATTTCTTAGAAATCTAGTTGAGAATATTTATAAGCATGTTTAAGTTTTTAATTGGCTGAAATTTTGCTTATCATAGTTTGTTAATTTTAAATTTGAGGTAATTTTGATTTAAGAATCATCTTATGATTTTAAATTGATTAGAGAATTTTGTTAGCATGACTTCTCTTTTTATTTTTAAATGGCTTCATTTTGTAGTAAATTTCCTAAACCTCTTTAGATTTTAATTATATTTTCTTCTAACTTCTTAGATCTTAGGAATTTTTAATTTTACTAGAATTTGCTCTCAATATGATTTAAAGCTAGCTAGATTTTTTTTTCTCTTCCCCTACCCTACCCCTTTGATGGCATAAAAAAAATGTATTAAAAGATCATATGTCATGGGAATAAGAGGATAAAATTCATTATTCCCTAAAACATATGCACCCAAAATATTTGAAAAGATTATATGGCATGGAGTAAGAGGATAAAATTCATTACTCCTAAACCATATACATTTTGGGTTTTTATTAGAAGAGAAAAAAAAAAGAGTAAGAAAAAAAAAAGAGAAGGAAATTTCATGATAAATTCCATTTCCTCCATTCAAAAATTTCTCTTCTTATGCCAAATTTTATGAAATCCCCCTTAGCCAATTATCATTGTTCTAGTTTTAGTTGAAAATTATGGAGAGAGCAATATTTAGTAATTTACTTTTCCTTAAGATTCTTTTAAGATAGAGTTCTTATAATTTTAATTTAATTTAGTTTTATAATTTCTACAATTTTGTCAAACTACTTAATTTTCTTGAGAAGTTATTGCCTAAACATTTTTCCCTCTTTTCAAATCATCATCATAATTTAGGACTTAACTCCCCCTTGAATTTACTCTTAACTTAACTTTTGGTTAAATGAAATTTTAGTTTTAAATTAAAATTTTTTTAAGGATGTCTTATAAATAATGTCTCACACTTTTGCTCTGGAATAGCAAAACCTCAAGTATGGGGGTATTTGATAAGTAGTATTTTTATAACTTTTTAATAGAAAATCTTGTAAATATTTAATATGAATTCTCTATTTTATGTCAAATTTAGGTTATAAGTAGTTCTTTTTGTAATTTTGATTCTAACTTAGCTTAATTTCGATATTTGCAGATTTTTGGGACAAATCGGGAAAAATGGCATGTCACGCCCGTGACCAAGGGCGTGTAAGCTGAAGATCAGTCCAGAATCGATGCCGCACTGTTTGAACCAGTCCACACCAAGTCACGCCCCAGGTCATGCCCGTGACCCAAAGTCACGCCCGTGACCGGGGGCGTGTAATCTTAGAATCGTCCACGTGGAGCCGCCGTCGAGACGAGGAGATGCTGTCGAGAAGTCAACCTAAGTCACGCCCGTGACCCACATGTCACGCCCGTGACTTTCCAGCGTGATCCCTGCTCTACCGCCGCGCCGAATTCCAGCCCACGCCGCATTTAATGCACACGTCCAAAGTCACGCCCGTGACCATGTTACACGGGCGTGTAATGTCCAACTTTTCTGCCGCCGACACGCCAAGCCCACGCCGCTGCCAGATCCAATGTTACAGTGATTACACGCCCTTGGACACGCCCGTGACCGAGGGCGTGCAACTTGAAAATTTTGCCTATAAATTCAGAGGCTCTCCTTGAGTCCAGGGTTCAGAAATTTGGAGATGGGGAGGTGCTGTTACAGCTGAGAGTGAGTTTTTTCAAGTTAATGCTCATGTTTCTTAAGGCTTTCATGTTCTCCTCCTTCCCTTTTCATGCAATGTTGTAGTGTAACTTTCGTGTACTAGTTTTCTTAAGCTTGCAACTTTCATTTTCCTTAGCCTTGCACTCTTAATTTAAGGCTTGTAATAGTTCTTTGATTTTCAATAAAATTAGTTTTCTCTTTCATGTTCTTTTTCTCCTTAAGTAATTTCTTCCTTTTCATGCAAGGTTAAATTTTTCTCTCCTTAGTAATGTTCTTTTTTTATGCAATGTCAATTTCTCTTTCTTTTCATGCAATGTTCAAGCTTTTCATTTAGTTTGAATTTAGTTTTAATTTTAGTTAAGCGAAAACAAACCACCTCAAATTTTCGTCGATAAAATAATAGTGATTTTCCTCGAAGTAGAAGTAATCAACGCGCCCCGTGGAATACGACCTTGATATTCCTAAATATCCTATACTATAGACGATAAGGTACACTTGCCTTTATCGGATATAGTTTTGGAGAAAATCTCAACCTTTCACTAAAAATCTAAAATCCGCGCATGCAAATATCATATCACCGATCTTTCTTAAAAGAAGATTATTCGTCGCTACTTAGAGTTTTATCCGAAGCACAGTCGAAAAGATCAATAGATAGCACGCCAAAATGTGTCGAAAAAGTTTTTTGAAGTAAAACTGTGTGCGATGTCATATCGACGTTATGTCGATTAAAACTCGACGCATCTTTGAATTTGACGAGCGACTATTCATTCGACGTATCTGTCGATATCAAGTCAACGTTGCGTCGAATTCTATTTGAATTATCTAATTTAGACGACTCTCAAAGCTGGCATCGATTTGAATTAGATGGTACGTCGAATTCTACTCGACACAACTCTGAATTAACAATGACATATTTCTCTCAGAGCAGGCATCAAGTAGAATTTGACGGTACGTCGAATTCTATTCGACGCAACTCTGAATGAATAGTTCTATTTCCTTTAAAAGTTCTTGCTGTTTTTCCCAGCAATGATTTTTAATGAAAATAGTATTTATACTAATATTTTCATGAAGTATAAACTCATCAGAGAATTTTCGAGAATAGATTACTCCCTTTGCATATAAGTTGTTTACAATTGATCATCTACTTCTTTCTTTTCCCTCCACTTTCTCTGAGAAAAAAACTCTACATCTTCCTGCACAAGTAACTCAAACATTAGAAGGTACCCAAGTTACCTTGGGCCCTTTGCTTTTACCATTATAGGGTTCTATGAAAGAATAAAATGGTCTTTCATGGTACCTTTTAGGATGGAAGAGGATTGGTTTCACACACCTATGCTTATTATCTTAGTACTGAAAGTGTGCATAGAATGAATCTGCATATAATAGATCTGCAGAATGTCTAATGATTCTTCTTTTGATTTTACCTTTTTGATTTGGATTTGTAGGTTAGTCTAGATTACCTTTCTTAACAAGTTTTTGTTTAATATTAGGATTTGCAATCTGAAATGTAGTAATTTTATCATAGTCATTATTACTCTGTTCTTTAGAGACACACTATACTCATTTATCTGATAGTCACTAGGTCTAACAAATCTAACTGGATTTTTCCAGGCAAGTCTACAGGGGATTTCTTTGCTAGTTGATGGCTCTGCTCCTAGTCCTAGGTGCTTAAATATCATGTTTAGATTTTGGGTGATGTCTTTGAGTCTTTGACTCCTCCCATTGAGTGAGTCTTCAAAAACTTTTGCCTTTGTGAGTTCTTCCTTTACTTTTAGATTTTCAACATTTATTTCATCTATTATTTTCTTAACTCCCCTACCTCAATCCTGAGTTGATTATCATATTGATGGTTTTCATCTATCCTTTTACTTTTTAGTTTCTTTAACTCCTTCCTATGTATTTTTATCTGATTTTCTGCTTCTAATTGATCTTGGCAGAATTCTTTAAAACAAGATTTAAATTCAATTGAAGAGAAATCAATATCATCAAAACACGATACCTTATTTTCTTCATTATCTGAGGAGGCCTCCAAAACCATCAGACAGACTTCTTCAGCAGTACCTTCTCGCCCACTTCTAGATGAGGAGCATGACTTAGATTCTTAGTCACACCAAGATTCAGTTAGGAAACTTCTTCCATTCTTCTAACATTTTTTATCATCAGCACTTTCTTCAGCTATACTGATCATTGTATCCCATATTTCTTTTGCAGACTGGCATTCAGCCACTTCCTGAAATAAGTCATCTGACAAAGTGGATAATAATATGTTCATGGCCTTAACATTACAGGCTTCTGCATTCTTTTCAGCCTGTGTCCACTCATTCCTTGGGACAGCTTCCAGTGTTAAGGATCCACTGGTATCTTGTCTGATTGGAGCCGGGGGGCCTGAAATCATAATATCAAAGATGTCTTCATCAATAGAGTTCATGTAAATTTTTATTCTGGCCATCCAGAGTGTTAACTTGTTAAAGTTAAACACTGGGGTCTTGTTGATGCATAATCCTTATAACTCATTTTCTTTAAAAAATAGTTTTAATTAATTTTAAAATGAATAAATGAGAGTAGGAGATCTTTTGATCAAGGTGTTAACCTTTTAATGATCAACCTCCCTCTGATACCAATTGAAAGTGCATAGTGTGCCTCTGAGAATTCTCTAGAGGGGAGGGGGGATGAATAGAGATTTAAATATTTTTACCCTAACTATGCATACAATAAAAATACTAAGGTATTATGCACTGAACAAAACCCACACAGAATAAATAAGTATTGTAAATGTAAAGCAGAAAAATAACAAGTTATAAATGGGATAGCACAGAAAATGCATAACACAGAAGACACAAGATTTTTATAGAGGTTCCCCAAAATGTGGGTAGTCCTCTCTTCTACCTCCCTGGTAGGATTGCACAACCTGTGCCCGAGTCTTTTGATAAGGAGACTCTTAGAACCAAAGATCTTTTGATAAGGAGATCTTGAACCACTCATATCTTTTGATAACGAGATCTTGAACCACTCAGATTCTTTTGATAATTAGATCTTGAACCACTGAATCCTTTGGTAGAGGGATTCTTAAAACTCTGTACAAGTGAAGGAAATAAGAATAAGAATGTGAGAAGGAGACGGAGAGAATTATGTTCTCAGAATTCTTCAGAAGCTTTGTTGATGCTTCTGGCTTTCTTTCACTAGATCTGATTTTATGAACCCTTGCTTATGAAAGTTATGATTTGCAAGGGTTGTTTTGCTTGATCCTTTTTCTCTCAGCACTAATTGTTGTTCTGCTGATGTATGATAATGAAGAAGAAGCGGCAGACTATGTTCTTGTGTAGAGAGTGCTCTTCTGTAAATCTTTCTTTCAGGGTTTGAGGAGGAAGAAGATGAAAACCCTAATCGACAGCCAGAATGATATGAAATTGTCCATCTTTTCTTCTCCTATTTTTGCATACTTATTGTGTATTATTGTATTTTCAAAAGCCTTTCTCCTTTTGGCTGGTCCTGAAAAGAAATTCACCTATTTTCTTTTTTCTTTTTTTTTCGACCCGTCAATCCATTTTGAATAGCATCCAAAAGTGATTTGCTATGTCCTGGAATGCTTCATTCTATTCTTGGAAACAAACGAGCCGTTGGAGAACTGTCTTTAGCCTGGTGGTCCTTCTGAAAAGGTCCCAAAAGGAGAGCTGGAAAAACTTCCTTTTTCTGACTGTATTCGACGCTGCATCGACTTAATCAATCTTCATGTCGATGCACCTCTGAGTTCTTATCGACGTGGCTTCGAATTTCTTCTTATCTTTAGATGAACTCTGTTGAAACTGATTTCTCGGTCTCTGGTGGAGCTTGGGGCCCTCAACGAATTGAGGGGCAGCTAGCCCTTACCGGTCCCTCGGAAGAGATAGGCAGATAACTCGGACAAAGAACAAGGACCCTAGTCTTAGCGAGGAGGTCCCTCCACTAACCCGGAAGATCGTTGAGCGCTTCCCCTCCCAAGCCAAAGCTAAGACTCGGGCACCTTGGAGAGCTAGAGAGCCCAAACCAAAGCGACCTATGGAGAGAAGAAGGCTCAAAGATTCTGAAACCGGTCCCCTTCCAAGGTTCCCTTTGAGGTCTATTTATAGATTTTAGTTTTGTGGTCTGTCAATAGCCAAATCCCGCTGTCCATTCTTACTATCCGCACACCGGATTGGTCTGCTAACAGCCAAACTCCGCTGTTCGGAGGGGCTACCCGCAGACCACCAGGGGTTTTTTGGTAAAGGACCACCCTAGGTGCCGGCGAACCAGAGACCCCTGACCTGTCTAGCGAACTCCTCCTACCGGCTGACTCGCCTGCCGAACCGCTCCTTAGCGGGCCGAGCTCGCCAAAACGGCTAACTGTACCCCAGAAATGGCTATTTGTACCCCAAGGTCCCGGATCTGCCTAGCGAGTTCCTCCGACCGGCTGGCTCGCCTGCCTCTACGACTCGCCTGCCGAACCGCTCCTTAGCGGGTCGAGCTCGCCAAAACGGCTAACTGTACCCCAGAAATGGCTATTTGTACCCCAAGGTCCCGGACCTGCCTAGCGAGTTCCTCCGACCGGCTGGCTCGCCTGCCTCTACGACTCGCCTGCCGAACCGCTCCTTAGCGGGTCGAGCTCGCCAAAACGGCTAACTGTACCCCAGAAATGGCTATTTGTACCCCAAGGTCCCGGACCTGCCTAGCGAGCTCCTCCGACCGGCTGGCTCGCCTGCCTTTAGGGTCTCTCGCTCTTCTTGGGCTCGCCCCGCCTGGCTCGCCCATCCTCGACTTGCTCCCTTGGGTACGCGAACCAAGGATCCTTCCAGGCGAACATCGGGGTTATACACAATCCCCGCTCTTCGCGAGGTTGTCTTGAGCTCGCGAAGAAACATCCAACCTCTGGTGTTTGCCGATTCGGCTGACGTGGCGGGAATCTTTCGGTGGGTCCCACATCCAAAACTATAAATACCGCCTGCTGCGGCTAGTGATCGAGCTTTTCCTTCCCCTTCTTCCTCGCAGGAAATAACATCTCCCTAATGTCTTCCAAGCCGAGCACGTTGGATCGGCTGAAGGCTTCCAGGGAGATGGCGAAGGCTCAGGCCGCCGGAAGCAACGCCTGGATGTTCAACCTTGCCACCTCCCTTTCCCCCCGGACCAAAAAGGCCAAGACGGTTAGGAGGTCGCCGGGGGAGGACACGACCTTACCTCCTGATTCGCCCCCTCCGCCGAATACCGAGCTCGCGCAACAGGTATTCTTCGTCTAAATTGTCTACATCGACTCTCTACTTACTCCTTTTCTTCTCGCAGAATCCACCACCCGAGGAACGCTTGGCGGGCCTCACGCTGACTTCCTCTCGTGCTCCATCCCTAGCGAAGTTGGGGTCGCTAGATGATGGGACCGGGACCTCAACCCAACAGGCGCCTCTCTCGCATCCCCGTAAGTCATATGTATCCTCCTTTATCTCTGCTTGAGTCCATGCGATATCCATGCGTTTGTGGCCTATGCAGATACCCCGCCGCCGAGCCCCAAGAAGAAAGGTTCCACACCGGCGCGTTCGCCGATTTCGTCTAAGGTCAACTTGGAGACCCCCGGCTTCAGTTTGGTGGGCAGGCGAAGTCCAGGCGGCTCGCTTCTCGATGGCGCTCATGTCGCGGAGAGAATGGTGTACCCCCCTGGTCTGGGGAAACCCCATGTCCCGGGGTTCCGCGGAAACTTCCAGGGTCGGACGGAGTCTTCTCGCAAGCAACGTCGCGAGTCCTCCTCCCAAGGTTAGTACCTTCGTCCGGGCTCGCCTTTTCGCTCACCCTTTGATCCTACTAGTTCGTCCTTCACAGACATTTCGGAAGCCACGCCTGAGTCAGAACTTGGGAGGGTGGAGATGTCACCGCCGCCCTCGCCGGGCCAGATGGAAGACTTCTTGGGCGACCCCGAGCGAATGAAGAGACGGGTGTCATAGGTGCTCCAGAAGCATGGTATGATGCTACGCGAGCTGGAGGAGCGATATGACATGGACCGGGTCGTCTTCGACGAGAGATTCGCCGCGCTGGAAGAAGCGAATGCGCGCTTGATCGCCGAGGCGGAGCCAGTGACTCGCGCAGACGTCACCTCGGCCGGCGTGCACATCTCGCGGGGCGAGGATCAAGCACACTTAATCCTGCGCGAGTTTAAAGCACTTCGTGAATACCACTATCCGAGAGTGCCGCCGCATACGGGGAAACGGGGTCGGGGTCGCTGGAAATGGCTTCCTTACCCCTGAGACTGTCGCGGTTTTTTAATTCTACTATCCCCTTGCTTTTATTTCTTTCATGATGCTTCTGTTGAACAATATCTGTTGTAATATTCGCGAGTCCATCGTGACTTGCCTCTTATCGTTTTTTATTTTTCTCATTCATTTCTGTGGCGTTCCTGTGGTTTATTTGGTTCGTTCGCTGTGTTTGACACGATCGCCCCCGTGGAGCGCTCGCGAGTTTTTGTGCGACGTTGTGCCTAAACCCCTTTTCTCGCGGGCCGGTCTTGGGCGGGGCTTAATTACCGCGCAGCGGCGAGCCCGGGCTCGCAAGACCGCAGCCCTACCGAGTAGAAATTTACTTTATTTTTGCTATCCGCACTCCCGACGCTTCGATTCCCGTGCCCATCCGATTTTCCTATAAATAGTTCGGATCCACTTTTCCATCCGTCGCATTTATTTCTCAAGTCCTCTCGCGTTTACGCTCATCTCTGTTCTTGCAAATTCGTGCTCGCATTCGCTGCTTGCAGGCTGCTTCTTCCTGACTCGATGCGAACAAACCAGTTAGTGGGGGCGGATGGCGAGAGCGAGGGGCGGTCGAGATGCACCTCAGCGTTTCAAGCCCATGAATTCTACTGCGCGAACATCACGGCAGAGGAGTACAAACATGCCGTGGATCGTTATCTCCCGGAGGGTTACTCGGCTCGCTGTCCAAGCAAGAGATCTACATTGAACGAGACCGAGGCTGACGAGCTCGCGATCCCCATTGCTCACTTTGAGAATGGGTTGCGACTCCCTTTATGGCCTGAAATTCGTCAGGTATTTCGCTTAGTCTTCTCGCCGTTCCCTGTTCGCCATCGCGGCTTTTTCACCGTTCTTTGCAGGTGCTGCGGTATTATGGGGTGCTGCCGAGCCAGCTGACCCCGAATGCGATCGCGGACATTGTCGCGTTCGCCAGTTACATGCGGGAGGAGAGGATCGAGTTCAGCCTCCTCGTCTTCCGCAAAGTGTTCTCCTTTCGCACCTTCCGGGACGGGACCACCTACTTCGCGAGCCAGCACGTCACCGTCTTAGAGACGGTGAACAAGAGTCACTAGTGGACTCAGAAGTTCATCCTAGTGAAAGGGACCCTTCGGTAATCTCCACTTCACCCCTCTTCAGCGGGATGACGCCACCTACCGCCCTCCGAGCTCGCTGGGCGGTGCCGACGCCAAACTCCTCCAATACCTCTCCGGAAAGAACTTCGAAGTCGCCCATCTGAGGCGCAACGTCGACTCGCTACTCGTAGTTCCCCAAGGGGAAGGTATGGATCGCTTTCGCCCCACTCCCCTTCCCTTTTTCTTCGTCGTATAACACTTTTACTTCTTCAGGCGAGCGCGAGATCCCCGTTAATCCTCCGCACGCGCAAGGCACCGCTCTCACGGCGGACACTCTCGCGACCGCGGTGGCAGAGGCTTGCCGCGATCTTCCTATCACCAGTTCCGGCAAGAAGCGGCCTCCGTCTGCGAGCCAGCCTGGTTCGCAACCCTCCTCCAAGAAGTCGAGGGGGAAAACCCTCGCCGTCAAAGATAAGAGAGCGGTCGTCGATCTAAGCGAGACCGACGGCTCGCCCCCTTCTCCTGCGAAACAGTCGGACCCATTGGTGAGCCAGGGCGCCGGGAGCTCTTCCACAACCCCCCAACCCAAGGGCCACAAGAACTTTGGTCTGGGTGAGAAGGTTTCCGATATCCTTGGCGAGCCCCTGCTCGCTTGGGATCCCGACGCCAACCGGATTTCTTGCTCCACCCTTCACCCCTCCTGGGTGGAGCTGGGTAAGGCCGGGGAGGAGGCGTTCTCTCTCACCTTCGGCTTATATGGCCGTGAGGACGCCGCCGCCTACAAAGAGATAGGGCCAAGACAACTGGTCTATGAAGAAATGCGAGCCCAGTTCCGCTCGACGGAGCTCGCATATATGGCGGGGCGCCGTTATCTGTAGGCGGATAGGGACATCCGCGCGTACAGGAAAGAGCTTAAGAGGGCTCGCGAGGAGATTAAGGGCCTCAAGGAGAGAGAGGAAGCATCGGAAAGCCTCCTCGCCGGGATGCAGGGCAAGATGGTAAGCGGCCCTTGGGCTTCTTTTCTTCGCTGTTCGCGACCTCCGACCTTTGTTTTAACTCGTTTTGATGCTAACTCAGGATGCTGATGTAGCAACCAAGCTTCTGCTCGCAACGGCGAGATGGAGTTGGAGAATACTATGTTGAAGGCTCGGGTGGACGAGATGGTTCGCAGCGTGCTGCCTCCTTCTCCTGGGCGAGCCAGGTCTCAATAGGGGGTCGCCGAAAGTGAGGAGCAGAGGCGGCGAGATGCACAGGAGGTCGCCAACCTCGTCTTCACGACCCTCAAGAACGCGAGCCTGCTAGCGGACGACGCGATGGAGTTTACAGCCGAAGACGTCTGCCCGGACCTCTTCGACTTGGCGCCATGGTTGGGGGCTCGCAAGAATGGCGAGGGCCCCTCAGAATGAACCCCCTTAGCCTCTCTTCCCATTACTTTGAATGTATATTATTCTTTTTGGGCTGGCGAGATCGCCGCCGAACATAGAAAAATCTTGGGGAATGATAGTTATAATTTTTCGTTAGTATTTATGTGCATGCTCGCGTTTCTTTTTTCTCTCGCCCTTGCTCTTTCTTTTGAATTCTCATGACCAGTTGTTATGCGGTAGTGCTTCCGGGGGGCTCGCGGATGCGTGTGTCTGGGCTCCTCTCGCCAAGGTTCTCCTCTTATGGATTTCGCTAACCCAGGCCGTTGCCGCCCGCGGATACTGCCCGGCGAACCCAACCTTGGCGAACTCAGACATAGGCATCCCGCGAACTAGACCTCCCTGACTCTAGTATCTCAACTCGCTACCTTAGGCCTTATCAGCCTCGACCCTTTCAATTTTGCGAACCGAGCCGTTCTGGCTCTAACTCTTTAACATGTTACCTTAGGCCTCATCAGCCTCAACCTTTCCAATTTTGCGAACCAAGCCCTTCTGGCTCTAACACCTTAACCTGTTACCTTAGGCCTTTGGCCCCTATTTCCAGCCTCTCCAGAGATCCACCTGAACCCCCCGTCTAGGTGAGAGCCCGGGAGCGGAATCGATCCAGGGCATTCCAGCATCCATGTTTCCAACCTTGCCAGCCTCTCCAGAGATCAACCAGCACCCCCCGTCTAGGTGAGAGCCCGGGAGCGGAATCGATCTGGGGCATTCCAGCACCAATGTTTCCAACCTTGCCAGCCTCTCCAGAGATCTACCTGAACCCCCCGTCTATGTGAGAGCCCGAGAGCGGAATCGATCTGGGGCATTCCAACATCCATGTTTCCAACCTTGCCAGCCTCTCCAGAGATCAACCAGAACCCCCCGTCTAGGTGAGAGCCCGAGAGCGGAATCGATCTGGGGCATTCCAGCACCAATGTTTTCAACCTTGCCAGCCTCTCCAGAGATCTACCTGAACCCCCCGTCTAGGTGAGAGCCCAGGAGCGGAATCGATCTGGGGCATTCCAGCACCAATGTTTCCAACCTTGCCAGCCTCTCCAGAGATCTACCTGAACCCCCCGTCTAGGTGAGAGCCTGGGAGCGGAATCGATTTGGGGCATTCCAGCACCAATGTTTCCAACATTGCCAGCCTCTCCAGAGATCTACCTGAACCCCCCGTCTAGGTGAGAGCCCGGGAGCGGAATCGATCTGGGGCATTCCAGCACCAATGTTTCCAACCTTGCCAGCCTCTCCAGAGATCTACCTGAACCCCCCGTCTAGGTGAGAGCCCGGGAGCGGAATCGATCTGGGGCATTCCAGCATCCATGTTTCCAACCTTGCCAGCCTCTCCAGAGATCAACCAGAACCCCCCGTCTGGGTGAGAGCCCGGGAGCGGAATCGATCTGGGGCATTCCAGCACCAATGTTTCCAACCTTGCCAGCCTCTCCAGAGATCTACCTGAACCCCCCGTCTAGGTGAGAGCCCGGGAGTGGAATCGATCTGAGGCATTCCAGCACCAATGTTTCCAACCTTGCCAGCCTCTTCAGAGATCAACCTGAACCCCCCGTCTAGGTGAGAGCCCGGGAGCGGAATCAATCTAGGGCATTCCAGCACCATCATATCCAGACTTAGTCATGTCGGCACGGCAGTAGTTATGAGCATTATAAAAAAGGAGTAAGACATTCATCAAACAACATAGTAAAGCACTTAAGGGTAAAACCTTTTCAAATCATCCCCACTTCGGGCTCGGTCGAGGGGTACCCCTTCCACATCCTGGAGATGATACCATCCCGACTTGAGCACCCTGCTTACAATATATGGACCTTCCCAGTTGGGTTTAAGCTTTCCCACCGTGGCCCCTCTGCCGGCCGCGTCGACCTTCTTCAGGACTAGATCTCCTTTCTGAAAGTGTTTTATCCGGATATGTCTGTCAAAATATCGAGCCATCCGCCGCTTGACCTCTTCCTGCCTGATGGTAGCCAAGTCTCGGAGTTCTTCCACCAGGTCCAAGGACAGCCTCTGCTCTGCATTGTTACCTTCCAGCCACTCTTCATCCCCCTCGCTCGCGGCGATCACCCGGGGGGTCTTCACCTCAAACTCTATGGGGAGAACAGCCTCGGACCCGTGAGAGAGCTTGAATGGAGTCTCCCCGGTGGTGGTATTCGGAGTAGTCCTCATGGCCCAGAGGACGGAGGGTAGCTGTTCCACCCAACTTCCCCGAAGGTTTTCCACTTTCTTTTTTAGCAGGTTGACGATTATCTTGTTTGGCGCCTCCACCTGCCCATTGCTCCTCGGGTGGTGGACCGAAGCGAACCTAAGGTCAATGCCGAGCTGGGTGCAGAAGCTGACAAACTCCTAACTCGCAAACTGCGGCCCATTGTCCGTCACTATAGCTAGAGGGAGTCCATGCCTGCAAATTATTTCTCCCCACACAAAATTCCTTACAACCTGAGAGGTTACCTTAGCAAGTGCTTTCACCTCTACCCACTTGGAGAAGTAGTCGATCATGACCAGCAGGAACTTCCTCTGGCCGCTGGCTTGGGGAAAGGGGCCGACCAGGTCCAGACCCCATATGGCGAAGGGCCAGGGGGCCGTGATGGTCCGGAGCCTTTGAGCTGGGAGGAGTTGGAGCGGAGCATTGAGCTGGCACTTCGGACACTTTCTTGTGAACTCTGCCGCATCCTTGCTGAGAGTGGGCCAGAAGTAGCCTTGTCTCAACACCCTCCCTTCCAGGGTCCGGCTCCCGGAGTGTCTGCCGCACTCCCCGGAGTGGATTTCTTCCAGCACTCTCGGGACCTCCTCCTCGGAGACACAACGGGCCAGGAGTCCCGAGAGGGTCTTTCTATATAGCCCCCCTGCATGCAAAGAGTAATAGGCGGACTTATACCTTATGCGTCTCTTGTCCACATCCTCTCCAGGGAACTGCCCGGAGGATCGGAAGGTGATGAACGGATCCATCCACGAGGATTGTTGATCCACCTCCATCAATTCTCCTTCCTCGATGGAGGGCCGGAAGAGTTCCGAAGTCGTCCCTCCTGCTTGGGGACCGAACTTGGCTAGGAGGTCCGCCTGGGCGCTCTCCTCCCTCGACACGTGCTTGATGGAGAAGGTGCGGAATTGCCCGATGACCCCCTTAACCTTTTCCAGGTATAGTAGGAGGGTCGGGTCCTTTGCTTCAAATTCTCCCTTGATCTGGCATGCTACCACCATGCAGTCCGTGGAGACCTCCACGTCCTGCATGCCCAGTTCTCGGGCCAGCCGAAGGCCCGCTATCACTGCTTCGTACTCAGCCTGGTTATTGGTGATTGGGAAATGGATGTTTAAGGCTTGCTCAATCCGAGTCCCCTGAGAACTCACCAGGACTATTCCCCCTCCATAGGAGTATTTTCCCGACGCTCCGTCCACCAACATCTTCCATGCTTCTGGGGGAGGTGGCTCGTGCTCCCCCACTTCGGCCGCATAGTCGGCCATGAAGTCTGCCACCGTTTGAGCCCTGATGGACGTCCTGGGTACGAACGTGATATTGAATTCGCTTAACTCCACGGCCACTTTGCCAACCTCCCTGAGTGCTCCACCCCTTCGATGATTTTGCGGAGCGGATGGTCCGTCACTACTTTAATTGAATGGGCTTGAAAGTAAGGCCGGAGCCTTCGGGCTGACACCACCAATGTGAAGGCCAACTTTTCCAAAATCGGGTACCGGAGCTCTGCCTTCTTCAGCACTCGGCTGACGTAGTAGATAGGGAGCCGTTTCTTCCCTTCCTCCCGGATTAGCACGGAGCTAACTGCTTCGGATCCTACCCCCAGGTACAGGGATAGGTCTTCTCCTGGCCTCGGTCCCTGGAGCAGAGGGGTTTGGGTGAGCTGTTCATTCAGAGCCTGGAAGGCCTTCTCGCACTCCGGGGTCCATTCAAACTTCTTGTTTCCTCGCAGTACTTTGAAAAAGGGGGCACACTTCTCTCCCGCCTTGGAGAGGAACCTGCTGAGCCCGGCCAACTTCCCTGTGAGGCTCTGAACCTCCTTCGGATTTCATGGCGACCCCAACTCCATCACCGCTTTAACTTTGTCAGGGTTGAATTCCACTCCTGCGGGGGTGAGCAAATGGCCCAGGAATTTCCCTCGGCTCGCCCCGAAGACACACTTCAGGGGATTGAGTTTCATCTTGTACCGCCGCAGGGTCACGAATGTCTCTTCGAGGTCTCGTAGGTGAGTTCCAAGATCTCGGCTCTTCACCATGAGGTCGTCAACATAGACTTCTAAATTTCTTCCTTTTTGCTCGCGGAAGACCCTATCTATCATCCTTTGGTACGTAGCCCCTGCGTTCTTGAGCCCGAAGGGCAATCATCTTATAGCAATAACATCCATCTCCCGTGATGAAGGAAACATCCTTGATGTCCGGGGGATGCATGCGGATTTGATGGTAACCTGAAAAAGCATCTAAGAAAGACATTACAGAAAAACCAACGGCTGAGTCAACCAGTGCGTCGATTCTGGGTAGGGGGTAGCAATCTTTCGGGCATGATTTATTAAGAAGCAAAAAGTCGATACACATACGCCACTTACCTCCTCCCTTTTTTACCATAACGACGTTGGAGACCCAGCCTGGATACTGGATCTCCGATACAAACCCGGCCTGCAGGAGTTTGCCCACCTCCTCGCGGATGGGCCCTTCTAGCTTGTCGGCGATAGCCCTCCTCTTCTGGCGGATGGGGCGGGTGCCGGGGTCGAGGTTGAGGCGATGGCAAGCCACATCCGCGTCGATCCCGGGCATTTCCGCGGCGCTCCATGCGAAGATGTCTATATTTTTCTGCACGCAGGCCAGGATCTCGGCCTGCTCCTTCGGGTTGAGCTCTCCGCTGATTCGGACTTTTTCCACCACCCCCAGCCGGGTGGTGACCTCGAGCTCTACGACCTCGTCCATAGCCTCCAACCGGGACTGCTCTCCCCAAGCCCTCTCCTCTTCGTGACAAGTGGGAGTCTGGGCTTCCTCCTTGACTTCCTTCTCTACCACCATCAGCTCTTCCGCCCTTCCCCCCTGGGCCTTTTCTTCTTCTTCTTCTCCTCCCGCCCGGGGTCCCTCAGCTACCCCTTCCTGGGCATGGACTTCATCTCCTTCCAACTTCTCCACGGCAAACCTCCTTACCTCCGGCTTCGGCCGCCTCCTCCATCATCCTATCCAACTTCTCAGCTTCTCCCATCCAGGAGATGGTGTTGACAGCCGTTACGTAGCACTGTCTTGCCACCTTGGGATCCCCTCTGATCCGCACCTGAACCCCTCCATCGTTGAACTTGAGGCATTGATGAAAGGTGGAGGGGACACAGCGGAACGCACTAATAAGTGGCCGTCCGAAGATAGCACTGTAACTGCTTGGGGCGTCCACAATGACAAAACGACAGTTCCGGGACTGCCCACCCAGGGTCACATGAAGCCCTACTCCCCCTTCTATTTCCTTCCTCTCCCCTGAGAATCCGAACAAAGGGCCATCTGAGGCCAACACCCTCCTAGGCTCTACCTCTATCTTGTCAAACGCCTTCTTGAAGATGACGTTGACTGAACTTCCATTGTCCACTAGGATCCGGGAGACGGTGAAGTTCTCGATCGCTGTCTGGATGACCAACGCATCGCAGAACGGGTCCTCGTAGCCTGGCATGTCTTTCTGAGTGAAAATGATTTTTTCGGCCGGGGGTGGGGCGGTGGATGTCGAAGCCACGCTTCGGCGGTAGATGGTATGGAGGCTACCCTTGTGGGTCGCCTCTATCCCTACCCCCCCATGGATCACCCCGATCCCTCCTCTACTCCCCATATCGGCTCTATCCTCACACCTTTCCTCCTCCTCCTCTCGAGGTTCAACCTCCACGATCCTTAATGGCTGCTGCTGTGGTGGCGCGGGCGCTCTGCCCCTCTTCACTTCTAGGAACTCCGGACAGGTGTCCGTTGAGTGGCCTTCCACATCATGGAAGATGCAAAATGGCACTGCCACTTCCCTCGCCTCGGCCTCTGCCACCCTATTCCTCCTTCTCCTAGCGGCCGCCGTTTCCGCCTCCCCTCCCCTTCCCCTTCCTCTTCCTCCTCCTCGTCCAATCGCCATGGCCTGCTGGGGAGGGGGAGGCATCTGCATCGGACCTTGCCTCCACCCTAACTGGGGGGGCCTCCATTAACCTCCGACATGGTTACCCCTTCCTGGGCCGTAACCTCTTCCCTGCCCTTGCACTCCCCCCCTTGCGGCCTCCATTCTCCCTCCGGGGCCCGGGCTCTTCCCTTCTCCTGACCTCCTGCTGCCTCACCTCCGGCTCACTGAGCTTTGCTAGCCTCCTGGTGAGCTCCGGATTGGCTTCCTCACTTGCGACTTCCTCCGACACCCTCTCCATCAGCTCTTCAAAGGAGACGGGGGCTTTTCTATTCATCGCCATCTTAAAGAAACTCTCTCTCAACCCGACCGTGAAGGCGAGTTGGAGTGCAAACCCAGGCATCTCCTGAGTGAGCTGCACTTCCTCCTGGAATCGATCGGCATACTGAGCCAGCGACTCCCTGGGTCCCTGCTTCACTGCGAAGAGGGAATCATCGTCCTTCTTCCTCTTTTTTGAGGTCGAGAACCTTAGCAAGAAACTTTGGCGCAAATCTTCGAACGAGTAGATGGACCCTGCTGGGAGATGATGGAACCAGTCCCTGGCCTTCTCCTTAAGGGTGACGGCAAAGAGCCGACACTTAAAGGCGTCTGACATCGGCCTGATGGAGACCGAGTCTTCAAAACTCTGCAGGTGCTGGACAGGGTCATCTCTACCGTTGTAGTACACACAGTCCCATTCTCCAAATCCCCCAGGGACGGGTGCGGAAAGAACCAGCTCGCAAAAGGGGCTTCCCCCTCCTGTCACTCTTCCCGGCTCCACTCGTCCCCCAAGCTCGCTCGCCAAACTTGAGCTCGCCGGGACTGTGCCTGCGAAGGCGGTGCTCGCCTGAACCACTCCAACAGTCGCCGCTTCCTCTTGGCGTGCACTAGCCAGTGACGCGCTCGCTGGGATGGAGCTCGCTAGCGCTGAGCCCGCCGGCACGGAGCTCGCCGGGCTGGCGAACAGCACCCGACCTTCCTGGCCCTGGCCTAAGCCGACGGCAACTTCTTTTCCAGCCCTTCCTCCTGGTGCCCTCTCGCCGACTGCTGTTGGGGGTGTGGTCGCCTGAGGTTCCGGGGTCGCAAACTCACTTCGCAGAGCTGTGACCGCGAACCCCAAGGTGTCGAGCACCTCCTTTCTGAAGTCCGCGAACATCCTCGGTGTTACCACCTGCGGTGGCTCGCTGAACCCCTCGCCTTGATCCTCATCTCCCACCATAACCCTTCTCTGGAACTTTCTTGAACCAGCCACGCTCCACGCTCACCGCACCAAAATGTTGAAACCGATTTCTCGGTCTCTGGTGGAGCTCGGGGCCCTCAACGAATTGAGGGGCAGCTAGCCCTTACCGGTCCCTCAGAAGAGATAGGCAGATAACTCGGACAAAGAACAAGGACCCTAGTCTTAGCGAGGAGGTCCCTCCACTAACCCGGAAGATCGTTGAGCGCTTCCCCTCCCTAGCCAAAGCTAAGACTCGGGCACTTGGAGAGCTAGAGAGCCCAAACCAAAGCGACATATGGAGAGAAGAAGGCTCAAAGATTCTGAAACCGGTCCCCTTCCAAGGTGCCCTTTGAGGTCTATTTATAGATTTTAGTTTTGTGGTCTGTCAATAGCCAAATCCCGCTGTCCATTCTTACTATCCGCACACCGGATTGGTCTGCTAACAGCCAAACTCCGCTGTTCGGAGGGGCTACCCACAGACCACCAGGAGTTTTTTGGTAAAGGACCACCCTAGGTGCCGGCGAACCAGAGACCCCTGACCTGTCTAGCGAACTCCTCCTACCGGCTGACTCGCCTGCCGAACCGCTCCTTAGCGGGCCGAGCTCGCCAAAACGGCTAACTGTACCCCAGAAATGGCTATTTGTACCCCAAGGTCCCGGACCTGCCTAGCGAGTTCCTCCGGCCGGCTGGCTCGCCTGCCTCTACGACTCGCCTGCCGAACCGCTCCTTAGCGGGTCGAGCTCGCCAAAACGGCTAACTGTACCCCAGAAATGGCTATTTGTACCCCAAGGTCCCGGACCTGCCTAGCGAGTTCCTCCGACCGGCTGGCTCGCCTGCCTCTACGACTCGCCTGCCGAACCGCTCCTTAGCGGGTCGAGCTCGCCAAAACGGCTAACTGTACCCCAGAAATGGCTATTTGTACCCCAAGGTCCCGGACCTGCCTAGCGAGCTCCTCCGACCGGCTGGCTCGCCTGCCTTTAGGGTCTCTCGCTCTTCTTGGGCTCGCCCCGCCTGGATCGCCCATCCTCAACTTGCTCCCTTGGGTACGCGAACCAAGGATCCTTCCAGGCGAACATCGGGGTTGTACAAACTCAGAGGTCGACGTTACGTAGATACCTTATCGACGTACCCATCGAATTGAAGCATTGGACTTGATATCTTAACTTCTATGTTGAATTCTAATCGACATTGCGTTGACTTGTTAGATGGCTTCGACAAGCTCTATCTTCTGCGTCGAGTCCCTTTCGACGTTCTGTCGACTTGACTTATGCTTCGACAGGATGAATGATCTGCTTCGACATCAACTCAGAGCTGTGTTGATATCAAGTCGAAGTTGCATCGACTTGTATTCGATGCAAGTTTTAACTTAACTGAATTTAAGCTTGTCTTGACTTGGTCTTGACACTCTAAGTTGAGTGTGACATCCTAAGACATCTAATTACCAGATTACCCTTACTATACAAAGTGGGTAATAAACCTAAGAAGTAAAATCACTCAAAGTTAATTTGTTAAGTTAAATCAAAAGGGGTTTTTCCCAACAAATTGCTTCATCGACCGAAATTTGTGCCTTGACTCTATGCACAAGATTGGGATAGCTAAGGAATGTTTCCCTCATCAAGGTGGAGTAGAATCTGCTTGGTCGGAGTCCTCCGAGGAATACTCCTTGAAGGAGCTCTGGGTCTACCCTAGGGATCTGATGGGACTCGATAGTGAACCGATGAAAGAACTCCTTAAGGGTTTCCCCTTCGCTTTGTCTGCTCCCTGAGAGATGGGAAGGGTCCATTACTATTCGACGGTTCACATTGAACTAGTCTAAGAATTGTTGTGTTAGTTAGGTGAAGTTTCTGATAGTTCTACTCTGAATAGAATGAAACCAAGTTCTTGCTTGGCCTTTCAAGATGGTCGGAAACACTTGATAGAGCAGTTGATCGGGAGCATTGTAAAATCGAAGGAAAGTGGAGAAGTGATTTACGTGCTCCAGGGGATCCACGGTCCCATCGTAGGATTCCATGCTCTGAAGCTTGAATCCTCTTGGGATTGGATGTTCCAGGACTTGAGGTGCAAACGGTAATCCATTGCGAAGGGGGCAATATATATGTGTCTCTTGGCGGCCTACTTGGTCGTACTCTTCTACTATCAGTTCCCTTACTTCTTCTTGGGTCAATCTTCCAGAGAGGTTCTCGGGGTCACCTGCCCTCTGGTGGTAATGATGGGTACAACATCGGCATACCTGGCCAGATGGGCAAGGTGTGCGGTGCTTGCTGCTGCTGAGAACTTAGATTCCTCTTCTTGGTTATCTCCTGGAGCTTGGAGTGGTGGTGGAAGAGGCGCATTGACTTGTTCAAGGGATTCCGCAAGATCTTGAGCTGCTCCCAAGTTTCTTAAGAGGTTTAACATCTCAGCCTGCTGCTCCTCTATTTGGACCATGCATCCTTCTAGTGCATTTGCTGGTGCGACCACTGTCTCTTCCTGTTGTGGTGCGCTGATGAAGGAATGGGAAGGACCGGGATCGGCATGTCCTTCGCGGACCGAACCTTGGGTGGTGTAACATCCCCCGAACAACTAGACCCCTAAGGTGCATTTTGTCAAGACAAGGTCATGATATTACTCTAAGAGACCAAAATGGCCCTAAGAACTAAGGTGAATATGTGAAAACCACCTTGGTGTGCAAGTAGCCAAATTTGACTCCAAGGCATAGGGCTTTATATCAAGCTTCAAAATGACAAGTTGACCCACCAATCCCTCTTAAACCCCTTAGGGAGTCCCTTGGGATATTTAGAACCCAACGGGGTTAACTTAATTGATCAAATTGACTAAAGTCAACATTATCCCCAAATAGGTCAAAACCGGTTAACATAGGCCAATTCAACTAAAATTGGGTCAAATAGACTTCATATGATCAAATTGACCACACCACTATATTTAAAACACTAATTGGGGTGCAATTAACCCAAAAGCCCCATCATGGGGTCACCAATTGATGCAGGCTACGCTCCCCGACACGATCGCTACGAACAAACACGCGTTCCCTCTCAACGTACCAATTTATACGTTTGCACAGAAATTAATCACAGCGTACACGCAACACAAAATTTATCAGTTTGACGCTAACGAACGGGTATCCACAACGCTAGAGGTTGAATAAATGGCTATAGGCCCAAATTCTCCCATACTAAAAGGACCCACCCGGTCCGGTCGAGCTAGGGTTGTACCAAAAGAGATCCACCAAAAATTATGATTCGGAAAAGGGTAGATCTCTCCCAACAAAAAGTCGAGGTTCGCCAATCCTCTTCGAAAATTAAAAGAAATAAGATGAATGCACAAACCGATCGAAGAAAACCACGTTTATTCAAGTGATTCGAAGATCACACCAAAATTACCACCACAAGAAATTAACAAGAGGGAAATCTCACGAGTAGAAATTTCGTTACCCCGCTTGAGATGGGATTATCCTCAAACATGCACTCGCCCAAATCGTTCTTCATTGGATCCACCGGAGTTGCGTCGTTTGGAGAGAAACTCGTCCGCCTTCATCGCTTCACGCCAAGATCGGTTCCACGGGAGCCCACCCTTTGCACCTTGGCCGACCACTTGCGGAAGAGAGAGGAAAGGTGGTGGAGTGTGTTGCCGAATAGAGAGAGTAAGAGAGAGGGGGGAGGTGGTCGAACAGAGAGGGGGAGAGAGAGGGGGGACCGACTGTAGAGAGAGGAGGGAGGTGGCCGAATAAAGAG
This sequence comes from Dactylorhiza incarnata, assembly GCA_033032865.1. Taxonomy (NCBI): domain Eukaryota; kingdom Viridiplantae; phylum Streptophyta; class Magnoliopsida; order Asparagales; family Orchidaceae; genus Dactylorhiza; species Dactylorhiza incarnata. Next base: position 19,376,826 of record JAWHQI010000005.1, read on the forward strand.
GGAGAGAGAGAGGGGGAAACAACTGTAGAGAGAGGAGGGAGGTGGCCGAATAGAGAGGGGGAGAGAGAGGGGGGGGGGGGGGGCTGTAGAGAGAGGAGGGAGGTGGCCTGATGAATATTTTTTCTTTATTATTTTGCTGAAGCACAATTCCAACAATAAACTGATAAGGCAAGTATACCCATCATCTTAAAGTATAGGATCAAGTGTCGTATTAGACTCGGGGCTGTCGAGTACTTGTACTCACAAAGTTGAGGTGTTATTTTATCTAACTGAAATTTTTGGTTTGAAAAGTGAAGTAAAAAGACGACTTGGACTAAAGAGAAAATTGATGATTAGAGAGCTAGCACTTGATCTAGAATCCCTTTGGACTAAAATAAACTTTTTAAATGATTAAACTACAAACTTCTAAATTATATACTTCGACCGTAGAGGTTCCCAAAGTATGATAGAACCTCTCTCGAGAGAACTATCAACTAACCTTAGGTTGATCGATTAAGACCTCTAGGCAAGTCGCAGTCCCTAAGCTTGCTTTAGGCGGTGAACCCCTCTACTGGATTTGATTCCAATCCGGAAGATTTATATCACCCTCTCTCGAGGAGTGCATGAAACTCTTTTTATCTTTGAGCGAACTACTCGTTCGCATGGATCTCTCGATCACTAGCATACAGATCTTATATCGAGAAACATATTCTTGACATATGAATTCGAAGCAATTAGAATCAAAGATAAATCAAAGTGAAATAATATAGAGAGCTTGCTAATTTTTATAAGAACAAAGCAAAGTTTATTTTATTCCAAAGTTCATCATGATCAAGTGCTAATTAAAATTTAGCTACTCTTCGTGATGGCGAAAATACATATGACAAATGAGAGAGACATGATTGGTAAAAGAAAAGTACTTGAATTGAAAATACTTGAACGAAAATTATAACTTGAAACGAAATTCAAAAGCAACAACTAGAAATGAAAATTAGAATAAGACAGTGCAGAATTACAGAAATTGGACTCCAAAATCCTCCTCTTTGGCATCTGAACATGACAACATTTTATAGTTGAAAAGCTGGGGATACACGCCCTAGGTCACACCCGTGACCTAGGGCATGCAATGTGCAGCAACGGTGTCTTGAATACCCGGGAACGTTCAGGAGAAAAACCGCCAAACTTCATAAATCTATTGGTCACGCCCCTAGGTCACGCCCGTGACCAAGGCGTGTCTTGGCTTGATCTACAAACGACGGGAAATGGCTTGAGCTGGAGTTAATTTGACGGTTTAGAGGTGGTCATGCCCCATGGTCACGCCTGTGGCAGTGGGGCGTGTAATAATAATCTGACGTGGCATGATTTCAGCACGGTAGAAGAGTCACGACCCATGACATAAGTCACGCCCCCTGGTCACGCCCGTGACTAAGGGGCGTGTAATATTAAACTGACGTGGACTTGGTTCTGGCGTTCCCAACGGTCACAGCCCATGGCTGAGGTCACGCCCCTAGGTCACGCCCGTGACTAGGGGGCGTGTACTTGATAATTTTCCAAAACAGCCACAAATTCTCTTCTGGTTAAAACAGTGAGCACAAAAAATGCTATCAGCAGCCCAGATTTACCTGAAAAGGAAAAATTAATAAATTATGGAGAATATTTTTATAATAAAGACAAATATTGATTGATTATTAAATTAAAAACTAACTAAAAACTAAGATAAAAATAGAGTTATCAATACCCCCATACTTACCCATTTTCTAGTCCCGAGCAAACAACTTTTCATAGGAGTAGAAAAATTTAAATACTAGAATTGAAATTTGAACCTAAGGAGTAAAAATGCGAAGTCTTACGCCTAAGCATGTAGAAATCCTAGTAGAAAAAAACTATTCAGCATATAGATTAGCTTATAATTTTCAATAATGCGTTACAATATATTGTTTTTACTTTTAAATTGAAAATCTAGTAAATCCTAAAATGTTATTTAGGGTGCGGGTAGCGTGCTTACTAAGATTAATATGATGCAAAATCAAATTTCGGGATAGACTCCAAAGAAATCCATCAATGACGATGGCCATAGGCTTGCCCTTTCACACTCTCGCAACGGCACTAGTTTTACTCATAAGCATGAATCAATAGGACTTAATTAGGTTGAAAAGTGGGCTTAGGTTTTATTTGGTGAGGAAAAACAAAGATAAACATGACGGCTAGTCACACCCAAACCAAAAATGAGCTCGCACAAAATAATCTAAGCAGTCATGGCATTGTAAGCGCATAGCCAATTCCTAATCTCTTTTTTTCATTTTTTTTTTCTTTCATTTTTTCATTTGATTTTTTTATCATCATTTTTATCATAAAATGCAAGAGAAAGTCCACCAAAATAATAAAAGACAACAAACTCTCACAAAATCTTTTCAAATTACTACTTTCGAGCACAGACTTAGGTGTGTGATTAGGTTGCTTTTTGGGCCTTGGTGAAGTGCTTGGTGGAGCTGAAACAAAAAGCAATGTAAAAGCCTCAAAGGGGCTTAACAAAGACAAAATGTTATGTGCAGGTGGAAAAGCTCAAACGGGCCAATGAAATGCCTATATCATATTCGTACGAATGAATTTAACTTATGCAAATGTTTTGAGAGTTGCTTGAGGGCAAGTTCTAAACATCGAGAAAGAATACCCTTCCGTTCAAATTGCGTAATAATTCTCTAGTAAGCTTCTACATACTCACTTAAATTATTTTTGGATTCTACCGGTTTCAAGGTAAAGTATAACAAAAATTATTTGCACACAGTTAGAAAAACATAAATCTAATTGTATGTTGAATAGTTAATTCGACATGAGATACTACAAACGCGTGCGCTTAACTAGGAATGCTACATGAGTCAACAATTTTACTCCAAAATTTAAAATCGAATGAAGTATAAAAATTCCCTACAACACTATGCAAAAGCAAATCTACTATGGATTTTGCATATGAGTAAATATAGAGATATTGATTCCCAAAATAAAATAAAATAAAACTTTTTTTAATATTTTATTCTTTTCTATTAATATTTTCTTTAAAATTATTTTTTCGGGTGTTGCTCAATAGTAAACTTAGTGTGAAATACCCTCCCACCATACTTAAAAGAAAACAGTGTCCTCAATGTTGTAAATCTAGAAAAAAAATAAGTATGTAAAGAGAGAAGAAACTTCCCTGAGTGGAGGCCAAATCCGCACCAAGTAGTCCTGATGAAGCAAAACACACAATTTTTATACTTTTTTTATAAAAAGATAAAGAGACATGAAAGCAGGAAAAATATAAAGACAGATACAGATACAAAAGATAAAACAAAAGAGGCCTAATCCTCATCACTGCCATCCCTGCTCGGTGGATAGTGAGTCCGCAAAACACCAAACTCCCTCAAAATGCGATCCATCGAAGATTGTTGACACTGCTCAAGTGCGGAAAATCGACTATCAAAATGTGCAAGCCGAGCATCAAAACGGGTCTCCATCTGCTCAAGCTGAGTACGGAGAGACCCGAACTGACGATCCCAATAAGTCGAACGACCATCCGTCGGGGAAGACTGCGACGGCGGTGGGGGTGGAGAATGAGTAACACCATGTAGATCAGCATCGAGATCAAAATCTCCACCACCAACCGTCGGTGGCACAACCTCGTACTCACCATCGCGTAGTCGAGCTAAGCCTAGGGCTTGGAGATTCTAAAACTGGATGGAAATCGGCGTCTGAACAGAGTGCATCCGCGGAAGAGAATCCCAGACCCCCAGCTGCTTGGCGAGATAGGTGATGAAGTGCCCGCCGTGGATAGCTCCCAACCTCACATTTTCGGCCTGCTGTCGAAAGAAGATAGCGAGCAACTAGCCGAGGTTAAGTGGTACCCGATGGTACATACAATATAAACATAGTAAATCCTTCCTGGTAACCACACCATGGATGTCGTCGCGGCCGGTGAGAGTGAAGGTAAGGAGGTTGTGGAGAATACGAAAGGCGGGAGAGATGAGGTGGCTACCTTTGGATCGTTTGGGAGTGTAAGGGGAGATATCGTCGCTGATTTACAACCAAAATTGAAGAAGATTGAAGTCGGTGGGGAAGTCAGTACAAATATCGGCGTAGGCAGGAGAAATAGAATATTGAGTTGACAGATTGAAAGTTGATGCGAAGCACCGCCAAATTGAAAGGCGATGACGTCATCATTGCCAACCCACCGGAACTCAAAAGAGGCTAAGAACTCAATAGTGAGTTCGAAGTAAGCGGCCTCGGAGATGGAGAAAAGGGCAATCCATCTGGGGGTGGATAGAAAGTTTCACACCAAATCCGCAGAGCCGAAGGCTGCAAGGATGCCCCAGTCCAGGATACGGAAGACGCCAAAGGGTTTGGCGCCCAACTGGTTGCTCCGTTCTTGTTGGATGGGGTTGTTAAAAAGAAGCATTGCTTCCGCCGCGGCGGGGTCCGCGGGGTGCTCAGAGGAAGAAGCGGTGGAACGAGTGTGATGGCGAGGCATTGTGAGAAATTTGGCTCAAGGGGAGAATGAAAAAGGTGAAGAGAAAAAAGGAGAGGTGAGGTGGAAAAGGAGAAGAGGAAACCCTTTAAACTGGGGAAAACAAAAGGGTCACGTCCCCTTGTCATGCCCGTGACAGGGGGCGTGTAACAGAAAAAACCTGGAAAGGCGGTGCTCGGGAAGCGTGGCTGACGGGTTAAGAAAAAGTAGGCCACGCCCCAGTGTCACGCCCGTGACTCTGGGGCTTGTAAAAGAAAAGAATCTGAGGCATTGACTGGTCAATGCCTCGGTTGACGGATTCACGACACGGACATGCCAACAAGTCACGCCCGTGACTTGTGGGCGTGTAAAAGCAGGTCACGGGCGTGACTCAGAAAAGTGCAGCCGAACCGAGATGGAGGAGTTCCGTCCCGGTCATGCCCGTGACATGGGGATTGTCACGCCCGTGACAAAGGAGGGAGACGGACCCGCCTCATTCACAAAAAAGAGCCTATCAGCCTAAACCGACATCTAGACAGGCCACGCCACCTAGACATGCCCGTGACCCTTAGGTCACGCCAGTGACATCAGGGGCGTGTAACTGTTTTTTTTAATTATATTTTTTATATTTTTTTTTGTAAAACAAAACATAAAAACACGATAGTAAAAAATAAAAACTTAAAATACTGACTTGTAGAGCGGAGTTTCATGTACGCGTGAGTGTCCGTTATTTCGCAAATCTCCTCCAAACCTGCAAAAACCTCAAAATAGAATAATTAAAATAATAACATAATTTTTTGTTATTTTTTTCATTTTTATATGTTTTTTTTAAAAATAAAAATACGTAAATAAAAGAAATTTTTAGAAAAGTTTTTAAACGAAAGAAAAATAAAATAAAATAAAAACATGGGTTGCCTCCCAAAAGCGCTTTGGTTATGGTCGTTGAGCTCAACCATGGTGGCACGCCGGTTTAGGTGTTTGGAAGTAGAATCTCCTCCCGGTGCTCAAGAAGATTATCGCCGGAGAAAAATAATTTCAACCGGTGCTCATTCACTTTAAATTCACCTTTTTCGGGATGCATTATTGAAACGGTCCCGTAGGACCAAACCTCCTTGACGATAAAGGGGTCGGACCAACGGTACTTAAGTTTTCCCAAAAAAAGACGTAAATGCGAGTTATAGAGGAGAACTTGGTCTCCCGGTCGAAAAACTTTAGGATGCCTAAGTTTCTTATCATGATAAAATTTAGTGCGCTCCTTGTATAATTTATTACTTTCGTAGGCAAAGGAGCCCCACTCATCGAGCTCGTTAAGTTGAAATTTGCGGAGCTCGGAAGAAATATTATTATCTAGATTAAGAAATATAAGTGCCCAAAACTCAAGCTCGACCGATAAATGACATGCTTTCCCATAGACCAATCGATACGGCGTACAACCGATGGCGGTCTTGTACGTGGTCCGATAGGCCCATAAAGCATCATCGAGTTTAAGCGACCAATCCTTCGTATTGGTGGAAACCATTTTTTCTAAAATTCGTTTTAATTCACGGTTAACCACTTCTACTTGGCCACTTGTTTGAGGGTGATAAGGGGTGGCCATCCTATGTGTAACTCCATATTTAGATAAAACTTTAGTGAATTGGGCGTTACAAAAATGAGTTCCCCTATCGCTAATTATCGCTCGCGGTGCTCCAAATCGTGAAGAGTTTTTTGAGAAATTTGGTCACGACTCGGGCATCATTGGTGGTAAGGGCTTGCACCTCCGCCCACCTGGACACGTAATCGACCGCTACCAAAATATATTGATTTCCAAAAGAAACTGGTAGCAGGCTAACAAAATTGATCCCCCATAAATCAAAAACCTCAATTTCTAAAATAGATTTTAAAGGCATTTCATCAAAGCGAGAAATATTACCTGAGCGTTGGCATTGTTCACAACGACTTACATGTGAGCGAGTGTCTTTGAAGATGCTCGGCCAATAGAAGCCCACCTCAAGTACCTTCCGCGCCGTCCGATTTGCTTTATAATGTCCACTGGCGGGTCCCTCGTGGCAATGCTTTAGAATTTGAGCACCCTCCTCATGAGATACACACCTCCGCACCACTTGGTCCGCACAAACTCGAAAAAGGAACGGATCCTCCCAAAAATAATTTTTCAAATCGAAAAAGAATTTCTTCTTTTCTTGATAAGAAAAATCTTTTGGGAGAAATCTCGCAACAAGGTAGTTTGCGAAATCGGCGAACCAAGGGGTGGGGAGATCTATTACCTTATGAATAACGAGGAGGCGTTCCTCGGGAAAAGTATCATTAATTTCCTCCTCTATGAGCTCCTCCGAATTGGGATTCTCCAATCGATAAAGATGATCCGCCGCCAAATTTTCCACTCCCCATTTGTCCCGGATCTCCAAATCAAATTCTTGTAAGAGTAAGATCCACCTAATCAATCTTTGCTTGGCATCAGTTTTTCTTAGCAAATAACGTAAAGCCGAGTGATCGGTAAAAACAATTACTTTAGATAAAGTAAGATAGGAACGAAATTTATCAAAAGCAAAAATTACGGCTAAGAGCTCATTCTCGATGGTTGTGTAATTTTCTTGTGCGTCTGTAAGTGTCTTGCTCGCATAATATATAGGACAAAAAATTTTATTTATGCGTTGTCCCAAGACCGCACCAATGGCAAAACTACTAGCATCGCACATTATCTCAAAAGGAAGATCTCAATTGGGGGCTATCATAATCGGCGCGTTTATTAATTTTTCTTTAATAATAGAAAAAGAATGCAAAAAATTTTCATCAAAAATAAATGGCCATCTTTTTCTAATAAATCGGTGAGGGGTTTGGTTATTTTAGAGAAATCTTTTATAAACCGGCAATAGAAATCGGCATGCCCAAGAAAACTTCGTACGACCTTAACATTTGAAGGGGGAGGTAATTTTTCTATTGTTTCAATTTTAGCTTTATCCACCTTTATACCCATACTAGATATTTTATGGCCTAAAATCAAACCTTCCCGTACCATAAAATGGCACTTCTCCCAATTTAACACTAAGTTTGTGTCCTCACATCTTTGGAGAACGCGGGAAAGGTTAGTCAAACATAAATCAAATGAATCTCAGAAAATGGAGAAATCATCCATAAAAACCTCTATAATATCCTCTACTAGTTCGTTAAAAATTGCTAGCATACATCTTTGGAATGTAGCCGGCGCATTACATAGTCCAAATGGCATCCTACGATAGGCGAAGGTGCCAAACAGACAAGTGAAGGTTGTTTTCTCTTGGTCTTCGGGCGCAATTGGGATTTGGAAATACCCCGAGAGACCGTCAAGAAAAAAATAAAATGAGTGTCCAGATAGTCGTTCAAGGATTTGGTTGATGAACGACAAAGGAAAATGATCCTTACGAGTTGCATCATTTAATTTGCGACAATCAATGCAAACCCGCCATCCGGTAACAGTTCTAGTTGGGATTAATTCATTTTTATCATTTGGCACTACCGTTAATCCTCCTTTCTTTGGCACCACTTGGACCGGACTGACCCAAGAGCAATCCAAAATCGGATAAATGATAACCGCATCTAATAATTTGATTACCTCCGCCTTAACCACCTCCTTCATATTAGGATTTAAGCGGCGTTGAGGTTGAATAGATTTACGTGAATTTTCTTCTAATAAAATATTATGCGTACAAAATGAGGGATTAATCCCTTTTAAATCCGAAATTTTCCACGCAATTGCGCGACGATGAAGTTTTAAAACATTTAATAATTTTAATTTTTCTTCATCGGACAGAAATGCCGACACAATTACGGGAAGCTTAGAATCCTCCGCTAGAAATAAATATTCTAAATGACCAGGCAATTGTTTTAATTCTAGCACGGGAGGTTCTTCATAAGAAGTTTTTAATCGATCACTATCTAATTCTAAAATTTGAAAAATAGGTGTGTGAGTGATCAAGTTGTCATCAAAATCATGAGAAATAAGATCGAGAGATTCAAATTCTTCATCATAAAAAGATGACGGCAAAATGTGTTCAGAAAATAAAACGGAGTCCTCATCAGGTGAAGCCTCCAAAAAAAATAAGAGTCGTCATTTGAGAGCGTATTCCTCATAGAAAAATTGATAGTAAAGGTAACTTCTTCATCTCCGACTCTAAGGAGAAGTTTACTGTTACTAACATCAATTATGGCGCGTGAGGTGGCAAGGAAAGGGCGAGCGAGAATGAGGGGAACCTCGGTGTCCTCTTCGATGTCAAGGATGACAAAATCTACCGGAAAGATAAATTTATCAACCTTGACAAGCACATCCTCGATAATAACTACTGGGTATTTTATGTAACGATCCGCCAATTGGATGCTCATCCTCGTAGGATTAGGCTCTCATAAACCAATTTTTTGGAAAAGAGAATAAGGCATCAAATTTATTGAGGCGCCTAGATCGGCCAACGCATGTTTTACTAAGAAATCGCCAAATAAACATGGAATTGAGAAACTACCCAGATCGGTACATTTCTTAGGCAATTTATTAAGTAAAACTGTCGAGCACTCCGCGTTCAATTGAACGGTAGAAATATCCTCAAGTTTCTTTTTATTGGATAAAAGATCCTTGAGGTATTTAGCATACTTCGGCATTTGTGCGATGGCTTCGCAAAACGGTAGATTAATATGAATTTGTTTAAGCATGTCTAAAAATTTTCTGTAATGCTCATCCATTCGATCTTTCTTTAATTTAGACGGATAGGGTAGTGGTGGTTGAAATTCTTTATTTTATTTTGCGTTAGAATTTGAGGAGGAGGAGAAGATGGAGAAATTGTTACCTCTAGTTCAACCAATTTTGTAGGGGTAGTTACCTCCTTCCCGTTCCGTAACGTGATAGCCTTTGCTTGCTCCTTTGGGTTGGGCTCCGTATTGCTCGGTAGTGCTCCATGTTGTCGATCGGAGAGCATCTTTGTAATTTGCCCAATTTGATTTTCCAAATTGCTAATAGATCCGGTAAGATTCCGGATATTTGCGTCGTTACTTGTTGCATATTTGGTGAACACTTCCTCAATAGAGGGAGCATTTGGAGCTAGTGGTAGAGGAAAGACAGGTGGAATTGTGTTGGGTGGTTGTGCCGCATTCCCTGGATTACTCCAAGAGAAATTTGGGTGATTCCTAAAACCCGGGTGATATGTGTTACCATAATGAGTGTTTCCCGAATTAAAGGTTGGCCGATTCGGATTATCCATGTAATCCACATGTTCGGCAATGGTGGAGGGGTATCCCCAGGTAGGTGTAGAAGAGGAAGCAGTCATCTCTTCTATTTTTCTATTTAGAAGCTCGAACTGGACAAATAAATTTGAAATCGTATCAACTTCATATATCCCGGCCAGTTTATTTGGGCGCGACCAAGGTGTACTCCATTGATACGTATTCATGGCCATACCCTCTAAAATCTCTTGCGCGTCTACCGGTGTTTTGTTATTCAAGGTACCACCGGCGGCGGCATCAATCATTTGACGCGTTTGGGAATTTAGGCCATTATAGAATGTCTGAATTTGCAACCAATCGAGGATCGCATGATGGGGGCATCGGCGCAAATATTCCTTAAACCACTCCCAAGTATTATATAGCGTTTCTGATTCAACTTGTGAGAAGGAAATGATATCCTTACGCAATTGGGCCGATTTAGCGGGCAGAACATATTTCGTAAGAAATTGTTCCGTCATTTGAGCCCATGTGGTGATAGATCCTTTTGGAAGAGAATTCGGCCACTGCTTAGCCATATTGCGCAGGGTGAAAGGAAAAAAGTTGAAGCCTTATTGCGTCATCGGATACCCCATTAATTTTGAAAGTATCGCATATTTCTAGAAAACTAAAAATATGCGCGTTGGGATCCTCATCTTGAAGCCCATCAAATTGTACATATTGTTGTACCATTTGAATGATGCTCGGCTTCAATTCAAAATTATTGTTCGCTATAGCAGGTCGAACAATACTAGAAGTGGTATCCTCCAGATTAGGCCGGGCATAATGGGACATAGTCCGTTGCGCAGCCGCATCCGGATTTGGATCACCCATATTAGAAGAAGTAGAAGAGGAGGGAGAAGAAGAAGAAAAAGTATTCAGAAAGGAAGTGTCGCCTATGGATTCCTCAATCAGATATTGAGAATTTGGTCGTTGGAATCTTAAGCGTCGCCGAATGGTTTGTTCGATTTCTGGATCCAATTCAAGAAGATCTGACGGATTCCTTCGAGTCATACACCAAAAAGGAAAAGCGAAAGCATAAAAATTTATAAAATAAAATTTCCCGGATTTCCCAAGGACTACCCAATGACGGGCTCGCAAGGTACTAGGCGGTCTTGTGGGATAAGAACCAAGCACGGCCCATTCGTATGAAATTTTAATTATAAAAATTTAAAGTAAAATCTTAAGCAATAAAATAGAAGTAAAAATGATAAAATTAACAGAGCTTTGCTTTCAAAATATCGACATAAAATACTCCCGGGCAACGGCGCCAAGAACTTGATGAATATTTTTTTTTCTTTATTGTTTTGCTTGTTGGAGTTTCTGAGGTGATCTCAAAGCAATCAACAGTTAGTCTTACTGCCAACGCAATATGAGCCTATAGGTTCGCACATAAAAGCATTTGGAGAAATTGGAGGAAGAATTGTGTTGGTTTGGGATTTCTCGAGAAGTCAATTGTTGTCTTGGGATTTCTCGAGAAAAAATATATATATGTTGCCTTGGGATTTCTCGAGAAGTCAATTGTTGCCTTGGGATTTCTCGAGAAATAATATATATATATATATATTGCCTTGGGATTTCTCGTGAAATCAGGCCAATCCTGCGCGACATAGTCGAACTGAAGGCATTCCTCGACCACTGAGATGACAAAAGGCTAGTGTAGCACGTTCGTCGAACGCAGATCTCTTGAGTTCGTCGAACGCAGATATCTTGAGTTCGTCGAACGCAGATCTCTTGAGTTCGTCGAACGCAGATCTCCTTAAGTTCATCGTACGCAGATCTCTTGAGTTCGTTGAACGCAGATCTCCTTGAGTTCATCGAATACAGATCTCTTGAGTTTGTCAAACGCGGATATCTAGAGTTCGTCGAACGCAGATCTCCTTGAGTTTGTCGAACGCAGATCTCTTGAGTTCGTCGAACGCAGGTCTCTTGAGTTCGTCGAGCGCAGATCTCTTTGAGTTCGTCGAATGCAGATCTCTTTGAGTTCGTCGAACGCAGCCTTTGGTATATAACAGTGCACGATCTTAGGGTTCAGCGTGTGAGACAGATTTCATAACCGACCCTTTAGTGTTTTGAGAGAGTAGCGCCGGAAGTGTTCCTTTAGGGCTTCTCTCCTCTTCCGACAGTCGCCGCCTCCCTTGTCTCGGATCTAGCAGTCTGTGGGGATGCTGAGAGCTTTCTTCTCCGACTCACTCCTTATTCAACAAGGCCTTGAGTGTGTGGATCTCTGTAGAGTGGCCGATCCATTTCAGTTCTTGGAACTCAATATTGGTTCTACCAGAAATTAATGAGGAGCATCTTGGTTGAGTATCGACTCAAACCCCCTTCAGGTATAATCTCAGTAAATGTTGTGGTTACTATTTTTTTTTTAATCAGTAAAATTGCAAGTTCCTTAACTCTTTGGGTTGTTCTAGTTATTTATTCCGCTGCACTTATGTGATATGCTGTTTTATCATTTATGAAATGGTAGTAGAAAACCCAACAGTGGTATCAGAGGCAGGTTGAGCATTCCATTGCGTGCAAATCTAGAAATTTAGAAGCATTCTAAATGTATAGATTTCTTCCTGGAATATTTTTTTGATGTAATATATGTGGCCAGGGCTCTGCCACTTGGAACCATGCCAGGAACGCATGTGATTGCGTTGCGATTTTATTGTTTCAGAAATAGTTGCTCCTTTGCAGTAACCATCCCTCCAAGTGATTTGTGAAATCACATGTCTGAGATTTTGAATCTGACATTGAGAGACGAGCTTGTCTACTGCACAAGTGGAGTTGTTTTTGATGTGTCCAATGCATGTAAATCTGGAGATTTATAAGTGTTCTAAGTGTTCAGATTTAGCCCTTCTTATCAAAGTGTTGATAATTTTATTTTGTGCGCATTGGGGATGCATTTGGTTTGAAATGTTGTATTTCTATTTGTGAATGTGCGCGGTGATTAAATGTTAATCACGATGAAATTTTCATCAATTGATAAATAAAATCCCTTATCCAATATTAAGTACACGGATGCCTTCCGATGGATGACACTCTTCCTACCTCGATCGATGAAGTGTGGGCTTGCCAAAGCAAGGTGCAATAATCTATCTTGGTAAGGGTGCGAGCGGATAATTGTGATATCCCACTGTCGACATCGGGTCTATCTTAACTAGGTGACCTCAAAGGTTGAGTGCCTAGAGGCATAAGGTTGGCATGCACCATATGATGGATGCGAATAAAGAATTATTCACAAACCTTACAAGAGTTGCATAATGATGCAATTGACAAGTGTTGTCTACCTAAATAACCACATCGTGAGAGAAATGCCAAAGCGGACTCATTGTGTTGGTAAAATACGGATCTTGTCCACTAAGAGAGTAGGTTGCATAAACTCTCCAAATCGATATTAAGGGTTATCGATTTGATTAAAATAGTGGGAGCCCTTTTAATAGAAGTCCTTTTTAAAGTAAAATGTATTTTGAAATAAAGTACTGAAAAATCATTCGCAAATTTATTGTAGAATTTCCATGGCAAATACATCTCACTCCATGTTGTCCTTGAGATCCATCCTTGAGAAGGATAAGCTCAATGGGACGAACTTCCTTGACTGGTACAGGAACGTGAGAATTGTTCTCAGGCAAGAGCGCAAGCTCTATGTCTTGGAAGGTGAAGCCCCCACAGAGCCGGCCGGAAATGCTCCGAGAGCATATAAAGATGCTTACAAGATGTATCAGGATGATACCTTGGATGTGGAATGCCTCATGCTTGCTACCATGTCCTCTGAGCTTCAGAAGCAACTTGAGAGCATGTGTGGTTATGAGATAATCGGGCACCTTAAGAAAATGTTCGAGGGGAAAGCCCGGTAAGAGAGGTTTGACATATCCAAGGCATTATTTCAGTGCAAAATGGGAGCTCGAGACTCAGTAGGGACTCACGTACTCAAAATGATTAGGTATATAGAGAACCTTGAAAAACTGGGTTTTCCAATGGGCCAAGAGTTGGCCACGGATCTGATCCTGCAATCGTTGCCGGACAGTTATGAGCAGTTCGTCTTGAACTATAATATGAATGAAATACAAAAGACACTGCCCGAGCTCCTTGGCATGTTGAGAACTGCCGAGAACAACATGAAGAAGGCCAAGCCTGCCAGCCCCATACTGATGGTGCATAAGGGCAAGGGCAAGGCCAGGGGATCTAAGAAGATGAAGATTGGATCTAAGTCTCCTCTTGATCCCAAACATTCTGCACTGAAAAGGAAAGGTCTGGCGAAGGAAGGAAAATGCCACCACTGCGGTAAGGCAGGGCATTGGAGGCGGAACTGTCCCCTCTACATTGAGGATCTGCAAAAGAAGAAGGGAAGTGTGACGTCCACCTCAGGTATTTATGTTATAGATATAAACCTTTCTGCTCCTTCATCTTGGGTATTGGATACCGGATGTGGTTCTCACATTTGTACAAATGTGCAGGAACTGAGAAGGAGAAGAATGCTGGGTAAAGGGGAGGTAGACCTGCGTGTTGGGAATTTAGCAAGAGTTTTTGCCGTTGTCGTTGGTGTCTATCATCTTTCTTTGCCCACTGGGCTTGTAATTGAATTCAATAACTATTATTTTGTTCCAAACATAACTAGAAACATTATATCCATTTCATGTCTTGACATGAAGGGTTTTTCGTTTATAATTAAGAACAATTGTTGTTCGATTTTTATGAATGATGTTTGTTATGGTGTAGCCCAATTGTTTAATGGTTTATATGTTTTGAACTTAGACCATCCGATCTATAATGTTGAAAATAATAAAAGACTAAGAACAAATGACTCGAATCCTACAAACCTTTGGCATTGTCGTTTGGGCCATATAAACGAGAAACACATAACCAAGCTCCATAGAGATGGACTATTGGACTCATTTGATTATGAATCATTTGAGAGATGTGAGTCTTGCTTATTAGGCAAAATGACTAAAGCCCCTTTCACTGGTCACACTAAGAGGGCATATGATCTCTTGGGTGTCATACATAGTGATGTGTGTGGACCCATGAGTTCTATAGCTAGAGGTGGGTTCCACTACTTCGTTACATTTACTTATGATTTCAGTAGATACAGATACGTGTTTCTTATGAAGAACAAATACGAGACCTTTGAAATGTTCAAAGAGTTTAAGAATGAAGTAGAGAACCAACTGGGAAAAAGGATAAAAACACTCCGATCTGATCGAGGTGGCAAATATTTGAGTCAGGAGTTCCGTGATCATTTGAAAGAGTGTGGTATTGTATCACAGCTCACCCCACCCAGAACACCGCAACATAATGGTGTTTCTGAGAGGAGGAATCGTACATTGTTAGACATGGTGCGATCGATGATGAGTCATGCAGATTTGCGCATTTCCTTTTGGGGTTTTGCTCTAGAGACTGCTGCATTTACACTAAATCACGTTCCGACGAAGACAGTTCAAAAGACACCATATGAGATATGTACTGGGAAGCATCCCAGTATGTCTTTTATTAAGATTTGGGGCTGTGAGACATATGTACGACGTCAAATGTCTGACAAGATGGAACCCAAATCAGACAAGTGTTATCTTGTGGGATATCCTAAGGAAACCAAAGGGAATTACTTCTACCTGCCGTCCGAGGGCAAAGTGTTTGTCACAAGAACTGGCGTCTTTTTGGAGAAAGAGTTCTTATACAGAAAGACTGCAAAGGTGGAACTTGAAGAGGTTCAAGAACCACAAACAATGAATGAACGTGAATTGGAACCTGTGTAAGGACTACAATCTGTTGTAGCTGGAGAACCTGCTCAAGAAACACAAGTCATACGTAGATCTGATAGAAAAAGATTTGAGCCTGAGAGATATGGATTTCTCGTGTCTCAAATAGGTAATGTGCTGCTTATGGATCATGATGATGAACCTGCAACCTATCAAGAGGCTATGTATGGACCTGACTCCGAGAAGTGGCTTGAGGCCATGAAATCTGAAATGGACTCCATGTATACAAACTAAGTTTGGACCTTGGTGGAACCACCTGAAAGGGTTCGACCCATAGGGTGCAAGTGGGTCTTCAAGAATAAGACCGACATGGATGGGAATGCACAGACATTCAAAGGTCGGATGGTGGCTATAGGTTTCAGGCAAATTCATGGTGTTGACTCTGATGAGACCTTTTCCCCTGTAGCCATGGTCAAGTCCATTAGAATTCTACTTGTTATTGCTGCGTATTATGACTACGAGATCTGGCAAATGGATGTCAAAACGGCTTTCCTTAATGGAAACCTCCTTGAGGAAGTGTATATGACACAACCCGAGGGTTTTGTATCTCCAAGTGAAGCCACTAAAATATGCAAGTTGAATCGATCCATTTATGGAGTGAAACAAGCTCCTCGAAGTTGGAATCTGCATTTTGATGAGAAAATTAAAGAGTTTGGTTTCATCAAGAACGAACATGAGCCCTGTGTTTACAAAAAGATTAGTGGGAGCATTGTGGTCTTCCTGATATTATATGTAGATGACATACTGTTGATCGAGAACGACATTATGACCTTACAAGTTGTTAAGAACAGGCTAATGGACTGCTTTTCTATGAAGTACTTGGGTGAAGCGACTTATATACTTGGTATTAAGATCTATAGAGATAGATCGAAGAAGTTGTTGGGTTTGAGCCAGAGTACATACATTGATAAGGTGTTGAAACGGTTCAGCATGCTTGAGTCCAAGAAAGGATTCTTAGCCATGTCACATGGTGTGAGTCTCTCTAAGGACCAGTGTTTGAAATCTTTGGAAGATAAGGACCGCATGAAGTTGATTCCATATGCTTCGGCAATTGGATCAATCATGTAAGCAATGTTATGCACTCGACCCGATGTCTCTTATGCTTTGAGCATGACGAGCAGGTATCAGCCTGATCCTGGTGATGGTCACTGGATAGCTGTCAAGAATATCCTAAAGTACTTGAGAAGAACTAAGGATACGTTCTTGGTATATGGTGGAGAGGAAGAGCTCGTTGTAAGTGGTTACACAGATGCTAGCTTCCAAACTGATAGGGATGATTCAAAGTCCCAATCAGGTTTTGTATTTTGCCTTAATGGAGGAGTTGTAAGTTGGAGGAGTTCCAAGCAGGAGACAGTTGCTTATTCTACAACTGAGGTCGAGTATATCGCTGCTGCAAATGCGGCGAAGGAGGCTGTGTGGATTAGGAAATTCATCGGCGAGCTAGATGTAGTTCCTAGTATTGTTTATCCTGTAGTTCTCTATTGTGACAACAACGATGCAATTGCCCAAGCTAAGGAACCTAGATCTCATCAGCGCTCCAAGCACATACTTCGGCGGTTCCATCTTATTCGATAGATTGTCGATCGAGGAGATGTGAGCATTTGCAGAGTACCGACTGAAGAAAACATAGCGGATCCACTAACAAAGCCTCTTGCGCAAAGGAAGCATGATGGTCATGTTAGATCAATGGGTATTAGATACCTGAATGAACATCTTTTGTGGGAGCCATTTGGATTGTATGTTTGTTGGTTGTTTATTCATTTGATGAATTGTGATATGTACTATGGTTTTTCATTTTACATTTATGGCAAGTTCTTTTATTATGCCAACTATTTCTATATGATAGACTAATTAACATAATGAATGCCCTTAGAATGTTTGCTTCCATAGGAATTCAAGTACGTGACTTGAATGTGAGGGCCTATGTTTAAATGAAGCTTCATTCTTAAATGGTCCCTGGTCGAGGTATCATCCTAGATATTAGGGCGAGGATGAGACCATAAGACTAGCATGTGCGTTGACTGATGACCGGTTCTCACAGGTCATGATATTGTGATATCAAGTCATCACATGGGTACTTGTTAGGAACAAGTTGTACTGGACAGACCCACCATGAGACTACTTTGTGGATTGTTATATGAACGTGTCACAAGTAGGTCTCAAGTGACAATGGTGTTTGTGGTCCTTTGACCTGAAGTCACAACATTCATCAAGTGAGGAAGAGCATACTTTGATACCATCTAAAGTATTCCTTGAGAAAGGTTGATAATAAGGGTGGTTATTGGGTATGTTAGGAATCATTTGGGTGTTTGTGTGTGAGAAGATATGGGATTTGTCCTCCTTTATGATAGGAGTTACATCCATGGGCCCCTTGATGGAATGAGACTGAGAAATGCATGGCCATGCTTGGTCGAGTCAATATATGATATTGAGCTCACCAATTTTGTTAGTCTATTCTAGATCAGGAAACTGGGATTGAACATTTATGAGGGTGACACGGTCCATGCCTCTAGTTCTATCCGGATGTAAGGGACAAAAGGACATGACAACACTGATAGATTGGTCATGACAGGCTTGTTGAGTTATAAACTCTTATTGCTTGGGCAGTAATGATGTATTGCTAGATGTCGCTCATTGTTTGTGAGACTTTTGTTGACACTTTGTGATCAAGTGGGAAACTGTTGGAGTTTCTCAGGTGATCTCAAAAAAATCAATAGTTAGTCTTACTGCCAACGCAATATGAGCCTATAGGATCACACATAAAAGCGTTTGGAGAAATTGGAGGAAGAATTGTGTTGGTTTGGGATTTCTAGAGAAGTCAATTGTTGCCTTGGGATTTCTCAAGAAAATATATATATATATATATATATATATATATATGTTGCCTTGGGATTTCTCGAGACGTCAATTGTTGCCTTGGGATTTCTCGAGAAATTATATATATATATATATATTGCCTTGGGATTTCACGTGAAATCAGGCCAATCCTTCGTGACATAGTCGAACTGAAGGCATTCGTCGACCGCTGAGACGGCAAAAGGCTAGTGTAGCACGTTCGGCGAACACAGATCTCTTTGAGTTCGTCGAACGCAGATCTCTTGTGTTTGTCGAACGCAGATCTCTTGTGTTCTTCGAACGCAGATCTCTTGAGTTCGTCGAACGCAGATCTCCTTAATTTCATCGAACGTAGATCTCTTGAGTTCGTAGAACGCAGATGTCCTTGAGTTCGTCAAACTCAGATCTCTTGAGTTCGTCGAACGCAGATCTCTTGAGTTCGTCGAATGCAGATCTCCTTGAGTTCATCGAACGCAGATCTCTTGAGTTAGTTGAACTCAGGTCTCTTGAGTTCGTCGAACGCAGATCCCTTTGAGTTCGTCGAACGCAGATCTCTTTGAGTTCATCGAACGCAGCCTTTGGTATATAACAGTGCATGATCTTAGGGTTCAGCGTGTGAGACAAATTTCGTAACCGACCCTTTCGTGTTTTGAGAGAGCAGCGCCGGAAGTGTTCCGCTAGGGCTTCTCTCCTCTTCCGATAGTCGCCGCCTCCCTTGTCTCGGATCTAACAGTCCGTGGGTACGCTGAGAGCTTTCTTCTCCGACTCACTCCTTGTTCAACAAGGCCTTGAGGTTCTCCTCCGCTTGTGTGGAACTCTGTAGAGGGGCCGATCCATTTCGGTTCTTGGAACTCAAGATTGGTTCTACCAGAAATCAGTGAGGAGCATCTTGGTTGAGTATCGACTCAAACCCCCTTCAGGTATAATCTCTGAAAATGTTGTGGTTACTATTTTTGTTTGAATCAGTAAAATCGCAAGTTTCTTAACTCTTTGGGTTGTTCTAGTTATTTATTCCGCTGCGCATATGTAATATGTTGTTTTATCATTTATGAAATGGTAGTAGAAAACCCAACATTGCTGAAGCGCAATTCCAACAATAAACCTATAAGACAAGTATACCTATCATTTTAATGTATAGGATCAAGTGTCATATTAGACTCGGGGCTGTCGAGTACTTGTACTCACAATGTAGAGCTGTTATTTTATCTAATGGAAATTTTTGGTTTGAAAAGTGAAGTAAAAAAGGCGACTTGGACTAAAGAGAAAATTGATGATTAGAAAGCTAGCACTTGATCTAGAATCCCTTTGGACTAAAATAAACTTCTTAAATGATAAAACTGCAAACTTATAAATTATATACTTTGACTGTGGAGGTTCCCAAAGTATGATAAAACCTATCTCAAGAGAACTATCAACTAACCTTGGGTTGATCGATTAAGACTTCTCGGCCAGTCGAAACCCCTAAGCTTGCTTTAGGCGGTGAACCCCTCCACTAGATTTGATTCCAGTCCGGAAAATTTATATCACCCTCTCTCGAGGAGTGCATGAAACTCTTTTTTATCTTTGAGTGATCTCCTCGTTCGCATGGATCTCTCGATCACTAGCATACGGATCTTAGATCGAGAAATATATTCGCGACATATGAATTCGAAGCAATTAGAATCAAAGATAAATCGAAGCGAAATAATATTGAGAGCTTGCTAATTTTTATAAGAACAAGGCAAAGTTTATTTTATTCCAATGTTCATCATGAGCAAGTGCTAATTGAAATTTAGCTACTCATCATGATGGGGAAAATACATATGACAAATGAGAGAGACATGATTGGTAAAAGAAAAGTACTTGAATTGAAAATACTTGAACGAGAATTATAACTTGAAACGAAATTCAAAAGTAACAACTAGAAATGAGAATTAGAATAATACAGTGCAGAATTACAGAAATTGTACTCCAAAATCCTCCTCTTTGGCATCTGAACATGGCAACATTTTATAGTTGAAAAGTTGAGGAGACACGCCCTTAGGTCACTCCCGTGACCTAGGGCGTGTAATGTGCGGCAACGATGTCTTGAATACCCGGGAACGTTCGGGAGAAAAACCACCAAACTTCATAAATTTGTTGGTCACGCCACTAGGTCACACCCGTGACCTATGCGTGTCTTGGCTTGATCTGCAAACGGCGGGAAACAGCTTGAGCTGGAGTTAATTTGAAGGTTTATAGGTGGTCACGCCCCATGGTCACGCCCGTGGCAGTGGGGCGGGTAATAATAATCCGGCGTGGCATGATTTCAGCACGGTAGAAGAGTCACGGCCCGTGACATAAGTCACGCCCCCTGGTCACGCCCGTGACTAGGGACGTGTAATATTAAACTGACGTGGACTTGGTTCTGGCGTTCTCAATGGTCACGGCCCGTGGCTGAGGTCACGCCCCTAGGTCACGCCCGTGACTAGGGGGCGTGTACTTGACAATTTTCCAAAACAGCCACAAATTTTCTTCTGGTTAAAACTTTGAGCCCAAAAATGCTATCAGCAACCCAGATTTACCTGAAAAGGAAAAATAAATAAATTAAGGAAAATATTTTAATAATAAAGACAAATATTGATTGATTATTAAATTAAAACTAACCAAAAACTAAGATAAAAATAGAGTTATCATGGCCGAATAAAGAGGGAGAGGGAGAGAGGGGGAAACGGCTGTAGAGAGAGAGGAGGGAAACACTTAGGGTTTGTCCTTTTTTTATTTCATTCAATGATCAATAAATCTAATACAAGATAGCCTTATATAGGCTAGCCAACAAACATGGCTAAACGTAGTCCAAAATTAAAATAAAACATGAGCATGACTATACACAGTCCAAAATTAAAATACAACATGGACATAACAAAGTCCTAAATAAAAGACAAAGCTTGATAAAATTTTAATAAATTATTATAATAAATTAATTATAATTATTAATTATTAATCTTGCGTCGCGCGCGGAGGTTGTAATGGCGATGGCGTTCATCATGACGTAGGTCTTTGGTTGGAGATGCGCCATCATCCATAAGCGCGCCGATACCAACATCTTCATATTGAGGGTCGTCGTCGCCATCAATCCTCCCCCGCTCAAAAGTACTCATCACCGCTGAGTTGTCGTGAATGTAGCCGCGGAGAAGAGCATCATCCAAAAGAGCCACCTCCGATTTTGGAAGCCATGAGTCATCGGAGGCCAGACGATCACTCCAACGAATCAAGAAGTGGCGACCTTCACCCCTAGGAGAGGAGAGCACTTCATCTTTGAGGATCCTGTCAGACACATAAGTGGTTTGGGGGAACCTTGGAAAAGCATTAGGCAAATAAGGAGAAAAGGTTTCTTCATCGACATTCGACGTACCTACAGGGGGAAGCGATGAAGAGAGCGATCCAGGCACAAGCTCACCCCCCCCAACCCATTAGAAAATTTAGTGGAATCAAACATACAGTCGGTTAATTCATGTGGTGGAGAAATATATGGCATTAAATCCGAAACATTGAAAACAGGGGAGATTCCCCAATCAGTAGGTAACTCCAAAAGAGAAGTGTTTTCTCCTAATCACTTTAAGATTCGAAAAGGACCCGCTCGCCGATTTGCTAACTTTTTTATGGTGCCCGAAGGCAACCGTTCAGGGATGAGATGCACAATAACCAAATCGCCAACCTTCAAGTGAGACGCTCTCTTATGTACGTTAGCATGAGATTGATAAGATACGTATTGTGTAGTTAACACGTCCTTAATGTGCTTATGTAAATTATGAAGATGAGAGGCAAAGTCTTGTGCAAATTGACTTGACTTATATGATGGAGGTAACATAATCAAGTCAAGTGGCACTGACGCCTTATATCCGTGCACGATTTCATTCGGAGATAACCCAGTGGACCTATTTATGGAATTATTGTACGCTAACTGATCATGGGGAAGGATGAGGTCCCACATACCCTTGTGGTCACCTACAAGACAATGGAGTAAACTACCCAAACTTCGATTGACCACTTCCGTTTGCCAATCCGTCTGCGTATGGTATGCCGAAGAAAACAATAGTTTGGTGCCCATAAGTTTCCACACGGTCTTCCAAAAATAACTAGTAAACTTTACATCCCTATCAGTCATTATAGTCTTAGGGACGCCCCGATGACCAATGACCTCTTTAAAATATAATTTTGCAACATGTGACGCATCATTTGTATTGTTGCACGCAATAAAATAAGCCATTTTAGAAAACCGGTTCACCACTACCAAGATGGAGTCTTGACGCCTAAAGGTGAGAGGGAGGCCCAACACAAAATCCATACTAACATCTTCCCATGGGATATACGAAATTGGGAGCGGAGTATATAGCCCCACGTTTGTCTTGTTACCCTTAGCTAGCTGGCACACGCGACAGCTCCCCACAACTTTATGCACCGTGGACTTAAGGCCCGACCAATATAACTTATCCTCCACTAATGAGATGGTCTTGTCACGCCCAAAATGACAACCTAAACCACCGCTATGCAATTCCCAAACGATGAAATGGCGAAGGGACGAGCGAGGGATACATAGATTGGCATGCTTAAATAAGTAATCGTCTCGTATATAATATGTGGAAATGGTAGTGGGTGCATCGCCTAGAGAGGATAGATAAATATACTTGAAATCCGGGCAATGGACATATTCATCCTTAATGCGTTTAAACCCAATGACCTTCACTTCTAGCGTGGATAATAATAAAGAAACGCGACTAAGGGCGTCCGCCACACGATTAAGATTTTCCTTAAGATGTTTAATTATGAAGGTGTATTCCAGAAGATAGGAGACCCATTTAGCATGTCGGGGGCTGATCTTACTTTGGGAGTTGACAAATCTCAACTCCTCATGATCGGATTGGACAACAAACTCCTTAGGGAGTTGATAATGTCGCTAATGTTGGAGGCAACGAATAACAGAGTAAAACTCGCGATCATAATTAGAATAGTTCAACTTCGGACCCGCCAGTTTCTCACTAAAGTACCCAACAGGATGACCCTCCTGACTCAACACGCCTCCAATACCGATCCCAGACACACCACATGACAATTCAAAAACTTTACCAAAATCCGGCAACCGCAAAAGGGGAGCTTCCGACATCTGAGCCTTAATCGTTTGGAACGCTTTAGTGGCCGATTTCATCCAAGTAAAATCACCTTTTTTCATGCACTCCGTGATCAGTGCCATGATACTACTAAAGTCACAAATAAATCGGCGAAAGAATGTAGCTAACCCGTGGAAACTCCTAACATCTCAAATGTTGGTGGGTTCCGGCCAATCCTTGATGGCTTGGACCTTCTTGGGATCCACATGTATGCCCTCCGAACTCACAGTATAGCCAAGAAATTCTACGGGCGTCACATAGAAAGTGCATTTTTTTATTTTGACAAATAATTTTTCCACTCGCAACGTCGCTAGGATAGTCCTCAAGTGAGATTCATGATCGGTAGTAGACGTACTAAAAATGAGAATGTCTTCAAAATAAACCACGATAAATTTTTCCCATATAGGGTTGGAAGACATGTTTCATCATCCTAGAAAAAGTACTTGGGACATTGGAAAGCCCAAATGGCATCACTAACCATTCGTAAAGCCCCTCCTTACACTTAAAGGCTATCTTCCACTCGTCACCCTCTCTAATTCGAAACTGGTAGTAGCCACTCCAAAGATCCAATTTAGAAAAGATCGTTGCTCCGGCTAGCATATCCAACAAGTCATCCAAGCGAGGGATGGGAAATCGATATTTAATCATAATTTTATTAATGGCCCGACTATCCACACACATCCTTCAAGATCCGTCTTTCTTAGGTGCTAGCAATGCCGGAACGGCACACGGACTCTTACTATGATGGATGAACCCCATTTGTAAAAAACTAAAATTTGCATTTGTAACTCCAAGTGCGTGGAAGGGTTTAACCGATAGTGAGGTAGGTTGGGTAACGAGGAACTCGGAATGAAATCTATCGCATGTTGGATGTCTCGCAAGGGGGGTAAGGTAGACGGTAACTCATCTGGATACACATCCTTAAATTCCTCAAAAATGTTCCGCAGCGCTGGCGGTAAGCTCTGAAACGTAGACACGTCCTCCTTGACTTGTAAGCAAACTAAGGCATATAAGACACCATCCAAAAATGTATGGCGCGCGAACTCCTTCTTACCTATCAAGCTTAAGGTTTTCTTCTCTACAGGCACAATTGTGTCTTTAGAGGCGACCGAAGGATCCTTTGGTGGCATGGGTTTCAAGATAATGGTCTTGCCATTAAACTTGAACACATAAGTGTTGGGTCGCCCGAAATGAGTAACATCATGGTAATAAATCCATGGGCGTCCTAATAAGACATGACAAGCATCCATGGGGATGACGTCACACCAAACCTTTTCAGAATAAGCCTTGATGGTAAGGGGTACCAAACAATGCCTCGCTACCGGAAGGGATGTCTTTTTAACCCAAGCAACCTTATAGGTGTGAGGGTGCGGTTCAGTGGCTAACATCATCCGGGTCACCGCATTCTCTGAAATCACATTCATACAACTTCCTCTATCGATAATCAATTTGCACCACTTCTCTCTACTCTTAAAATTTAATGAAAATATATTCGTCCTATTCCAATCATCCGAAGCACGCGGAGTAGCCAAAATACATCTCATCACCATCATATTGATGTCATCATCCAAGTCACTTGGCACTCCTTCCGAATCAGAGTCTTCACCGGCCTCATACACGAGCTCGGCGGTTTCAGTCGAGGTATCTAACAGAGATAGGGGCTTGAGCTTAGTGGGACATTCACTAGCGTAATGTGTAACAAACCGGCCCAACTACCACACCAGAGTCCACGATTGTCGTAGCCAGACAGGTTCACTTGGTCGGCTGGCTACCGCGGTTGGACAAGGGCTGCAGCCCGGTGAAACCCCAACGCTTCCCTCTGGCCCTGTTTCTCATGCACATTGCGTTGTTGATGGCGGAATTCGAAGGAGCCTTATCAAGGGTGGCGGGGTTTTGAATCCCGCCATCAACAACGCACTATGCCTGAGAAATAGGGCCAGAGGGAAGCGTTGGGGTGTCACCGGGCTGCGGCCCTTGTCCAACTGTGGTAGCCAGCCCACCAAGTGAACCTGTATGGCTACTGCCATCGTGGACTCTGGTGTGGTGGTTGGGCCGGGTTATTACAAAAAACTGCAGCTCAGTTGGTGATGAGGGCTGTTGAAGGCGCCTTATCAAGGGTGGCGGGGGTTCGAATCCCGCCATTAACAACGCACTGTGCCTGAGAAATAGGGCCAGAGGGAAGCATTGGGGTGTCACCGGGCTGCACCCTTGTCCAACCGCGGTAGCCAGCCCACCAAGTGAACCTGTCTGGCTACGGCCATCGTGGGCTCTGGTGTGGTGGTTGGGCCGGGTTACCCCAGCTGCAGCTCAGTTGGTGATGAGGGCTGTTGAAGGCGCCTTATCAAGGGTGGCGGGGGTTCTAATCCCGCCATCAACAACGCACTGTGCCTGAGAAATAGGGCCAAAGGGAAGCGTTGGGGTGTCACCGGGCTGCATCCCTTACCCAACCGCGGTAGCCAACTCACCAAGTGAACCTGTCTGGCTACGACCATCGTGGAATCTGGTGTGGTGGTTGTGTCGGGTTGTTACATAATGTCCTTGAATCCCACAAGTAAAACACGTAGCATTTGTTTTGCTAATCCTACCCACTGACACTCTCTCACCATTCGGGTTTCGTATATTCCAAGCCGTGATGACAACGAGTTCGAGTCAGCGGACCGAAACTTACCCTTATCCTTCAGGGATAATGGGGGAGGAGGTCCTAAGAGGGACTTTCCCTTTGGAAATGAACGACTCTTAGATTTATGAGCAAGGTGTTTCTCAATATCCAATGCGGCATTATAGGTGGTGCTCAAATCTGTGTGTCCATAACGAAGGAGTTTACCTTGAATGTCGGGATTAAGTCCCTTACGAAACCGTGAAAGAGTGACCTCAGGCATCTCACTAACATCGCACCTAACTAACATGTCCTTCAGGAGGCCTATGTACTCCGCGACCGATCGATTCCCTTGTCTTAGGGAAGCTAACTCATCAAACATTTGTGTTCGATGTTATGTAGGAATGTATTGATCTGTCAACATGGCTTTCATGTCTGCCCATCCGATGGGGGAAAGACCTTCCACCACACCAAAACGTCGCTCCTCATTCAACCAAAACGTCTTAGCCCTACCCAACAATTTCATATGAGCTACACGCACCTTGTCAACATCAGTCAGATTCTGCCACTGAAAGTAGCACTCTATCTCCATAATCCAATCCAAGAAAACTTGGGGGTCACCCAACCCATCATATTAGGGTGGTTTGATTCGTACGACCCTAGTGATATCAAATTTGTACGGTGCTCGCGGGGCATGTTCGGGATTATTATTATGATTAATATTCCCTCTGTCACGTTGGCGGACTGCAGGATTTGGAGGGGCAGGTTCATGAATGTTATTATAGTTAACATTCCCTTCTACACGTTGGCGGGCTGCATGATTTTGAGGTGCCATTTGGGCTAACATCATTTTGTGTAGCATCTCCCGAATGTCCGTCAACTGATCGGCAAACTCCTGATGGAGTTCATCAATAGTTGTTGGACCGTGACCCATGTCCTGCTTGTCCGTCATTTGGGAAGAGGACGTGGGATACTCCATGCCTAGTCTCGTACGCATACAAATTTAGAACGACAACGATTCTGACCAAAAAAATTTATAAAATAATAATTTGTTTCCGCCTAATAACTAGGGTAAGTAAAAAAAAAAAATTCTTGTAGAAAGTAGTACGAAGATTGTAAAAAAAAATTTGATTTTTTTTCGCTGAAAATAAAATTTTAAGGCCACTATTCGCAGACAATAAATTTTAAATAGGCCAAATTTTTATGAAAGCTAATTTTCAGAATTTTTTGTTTATTTTCGCAGACAAATAAAAATTTTAGGCTGCTAATCACAGACCAATTAAAACTTTTGATATTTTGAACACGAAATCGTGTGAAGATTGTGTGTGTCGCGTTCTAAGAAAATTTTAGGAATGCGTCGATTAAGAAATTGACACGAACCTAGCTCTAATACCAAGTTGATGCAGGCTATGCTCTCCGAGACAATCACTACGAACAAACATGCGTTCCCTCTCAATGTACCAATTTATACATTCACACAGAAATTAATCGCAGCGTACACGCAACACAATATTTATCAATTTGACGCTAACGAACGGGTAGCCACGCCGCTAGAGGTTGAATAAATGGCTATAGGCCAAAATTCTCCCAGACTAAAAGGACCCACCCGGTCCGGTCGAGCTAGGGTTGTACCAAAAGAGATCCACCAAAAATTATGATTCAGAAAAGGGTAGATCTCTCCCAACAAAAAGTCGAGATTCGCCAATCCTCTTCAAAAATTAAAAGAAATATGAAGAACGCACAAATCGATCGAAGAAACCCACGATTATTCAAGTGATTCTAAGATCACGCAAAAATTACCACCACAACAAATTAATAAGAGGGAAATCTCACGAGTAGAAATTTTGTTACCCCGCTTGAGATGGGATTATCTTCAAGCATGCACTCACCCAAATTGTTCTTCAACGGATCCACCAGAGTTGTGTCGTTTGGAGAGAAACTTGTCCGCCTTCGTCGCTTCACGCTGAGATCGGTTCCACGAGAGCCCACCCTTTGTACCTTGGCCGGCCACTTGAGGATGTGATAGGAAAGGTGGTTGAGTGTGTTACCGAATAGAGAGAGGAAGAGAGAGCGGGGAGGTGGCCGAATAAAGAGGGGGAGAGAGAGAGGGGGGAGGCTGTAGAGAGAGGAGGGAGGTGGCCGAATAAAGAGGGAGAGAGAGAGTGGGAAATGGCTGTAGAGAGAGGAGGGAGGTGGCCGAATAGAGAGGGAGAGAGGGGGGGGGGGGGGTGACTGTAGAGAGAGGAGGGAGGTGGCCGAATAAAGAGGGAGAGGGAGAGGGAGAGAGGGGGAAACGACTTTAGAGAGAGGAGGGAAACACTTAGGGTTTGTCCTTTTTTTATTTCATTCAATGATCAATAAATCTAATACAAGATAGCCTTATATAGGCTAGCCAACAAACATGGCTAAACACAATCCAAAATTAAAATAAAACATGAGCATGACTATACGTAGTCCAAAATTAAAATAAAACATGTACATAAACAAAGTCCAAAATAAAAGACAAAGCTTGATAAATTTTTAATTAATAATTATAATAAATTAATTATAATTATTAATTATTAATTCTACGCCGTGGACGGAGGTTTTAACGGCGATGGCGTTCATAATGACGTAGGTCTTTGGTTGGAAAGGCGCAATCATCCGTAAGCACGCCGATACCAATATCTTCATGTTGAGGGTCATCGTCACCATCACCAATTTGCCCAAATTGACCAAAGTACCCTTTAGATCAACATAGGTCAGTCTTTCACAAATAGGTAAAATTGACCACCAAAACATTTAATTGACCTCACCCCTAGTTTCATAAAATCATAGGGCATCCAATGGACCCAAAAGCCCCATCAAGTGGTCATCGATTCGTCCCATTTGACCAAAGTCAACTTTCCCCAATTTTGGTCAAAATCACACATATTGACTAAATTGGCCCAATTAGGGCATCACCATGACCCAATCAACATTGGGTGGAATCAAGGGACTCAAGGCCAACACATTGGACCATTCAACCCATCAAATTGACCAAGTTAACACTTGGTCAAATAGGCCTAAATTGGGCACATGTGGAATTAAATAAATTCCCATGGGCTAAGGCCCTTAATAGAGGCCCATTCTGCAGCCCAAACATCATTTACCATGCTTGCCCCTCTGATTTTGAAAAAATGAGGCATGCAAGTGGTGAATTTGGAATTTCCCCCAAATTCAAATGGGACAAACCATGAATTCATAGATTGAACTCCATATGGCCTCCATTCCATGAATCTTGACCTCCTTTCTAGTTCCCCAGGGAATTATAGCAGGCTTCAAGCAGGGAGATGGCCAAGTGGAGCTAAATTTTGAACTCATTGGCCGACCAAGAGGTGGCCATAATGGCAGCCCCTTATACACTCAACCCCAGCTCCAATTGAGACCTCCACGACCTTCAGTGAGTTGAGAGAAGAAGAAGCCCTCTGCCAATTGAAGAATTCGACCCATGTTTAGAGAAATTGCCATGGATTAAAGGAGAAGTTTGGCCATGGCCTCCAAGAGAGTTACACGCTCCAACAACAGCAACCAGTCAGGTTGTTGAAACCAGAGAACTGGTCTCGACGTTCGAAAGGGAGATGCAACTAACCCTTACTTGACCTGAGCTAGACCCTTGACCAGTCACTAAGAACCGAAGAACATAACCCTTGGAAAACTTCTAAGTCCACAAACGAACCCCTTAAGCTACAGCGTGGTGGTCCCACCACATACCCAGAAGCTCTCATGGAACTTCCCCTCCCAAGCCAATGCTGAGCCTGGGCACCTTGGAGGGCACTAAGGATCACCTCACCGTCCACCTTCAATGACAGGGGGAGGGGAGGGGTAGTGCTTGCTCACTACACACACATGAGGGAGGGGGGGGGGGGGTTATCAACATCCCTTCCCAAGGTGCCCAAGGGGGTCTATTTATAGACTTTCCAAAAATTGGGTTGCGGATAGCCAAAAATCCACTATCCGCAGCCCACCAACCAACCCGAATGACCGAAACATGAGGGGGGGGGGGGGGAGTGGAGCTCGAGATGTCCACTCCCCCCTCGCCGGGTGTCAGATGGATGGATCGGGGTCCACCATCCATGATGGGTGAGTGGACCATAGGGCCATTCGCCCAGCTTCCCGGTCTAGTGGACCTAGGGTCCGCTCGCCCCAGGCGAGTGGACCATAGGTCCACTTGCCTGCTGTCCTGGGGGCGAGTGGACATTGAGTCCACTTGCCCCCTTGCCTGGGCGAGTGGACCGACGGTCCACTCGCCCCCAGGCCTGGGCGAGTGGACCAATGGTCCACTCGCCCTATTGCCCGCGCGTGTGGACCGATGGTCCACTCGCCCAAGAGAGCTTGCCCCCCGGGCTTTCTTTTTTCGATTCTTGACAATCTCCGATGGTTTGGTCCGCTTTCCCCTTACATGTGTTAGGCCACGTCGACTCGGCAAATATAAGGGTTGTACACAATCCCCGCTTTTTTAGAGCTTATTCTAAGCTCGGAAAGATAGTCCAACCTACCTTTTTGATGAGTCAAGTGGGGTCTTGGGGGAATCTACTGAGGGTCCCGCAGGATGGCTATAAAAAGCCTCCAGAGGGGGAGGTGAGGAGAGCACCCTTCCTGAGGGTTCTCCCTTCCCCCCTTTCCTTCGAGTCGGGTGGACCCTCCTCGAAACTTCAGAGCCCGTTTCAAAGCCCTTGTTGGGAGGGACCAGAATGAGTTGGCAGAGCTCAGGGCCATGGTCAACGACGTTCCGCCTTCCCCTACTCGGCCGATGGTGTGATCACCGCGTAAGAAACTTCTGTTGGATCTTACGGCGCCCTTAGAGGGGGGGGGGGGGGTGAATATGGGTTTTATGGAATTTTAAATCTTAATTAAATTTATCAAAGTTTGTGACCAAAGTTTAGGAAAATTTTATAAGAAAATATATTTTGATATCTCAAAAAAGATTATATTGAAGATTCGTTTTTAAACAAGAGAAACAAAACTTTTTGTTAACTGTTGCTAACGCCTAGCGTTACGTGTTAACGATGGGCGTTAGCTCTCTAGAAAATATTCCTTAGAAAAATAACATTGCCACAGTTATTTTAGGGTGATGATATGGGCAGACCTATTTCTGCTATTGGCAAACCAACCAAATTAAAAAACTCTCTCCCTTCATTTCCACTAGTGGCAGCCCCCATCTCGCGACCCGCGGCCCTAATTTTGCGATGGAATCCCGCGCCGCACCTACCTCGCCTCCGCCGCTCCCGATGTTCGCCGGACCTGTCTCGCCACCGCCGCTCCAGATCTGCGTCGCGCCTGCTTCGCCGCCGCCTAAGATCCCTCCGTGTGTCACCCCTGCATTGTCTGTACCCTCTCCAGCTAAGCTCGCGATGGAGTTTCCTTCCTCGCCTGTACCCTCTCCGGCTAACCTCGCCCCACCTCAGCCCGCTGCATCGCCTGTACCCTCTCCGGCTAAGCTCGCGATGGAGTTTCCTTCCTCGCCTGTACCCTCTCCAGCTAACCTCGCCCCACCTCAGCCCGAAGTTTCTCCTTCATGTAATCCGACTGTAGCAGATGACTCCTCTTCCACCTTAGGTACTGAAAATGCTAGCTTGATCGGAAAATGCCTTATCATCTCATTTTGTTTTCTAACCTTAGGTACTGAAAATGCCCCTTTCATCTTCCTCCTCCACAGGCGAGTTTGATGCGTCGTTTCCTGCTTCGTCGGACACCTTGCATCAACCAGATTTCAAAGGGGACTCCAAACCGCAGGTATATCAAAGTTTCCTGCTCCTCCGTCTGTTATAATGCTTGATTCTAGAGACAATACATTTCAATGTGCTAAATACGATCCCCTATGATGATAATTAATAAACAGAAGTATGTTATAACCAATATCCCCTATGATGAAAATAAAACCAGTGAACGAACTTGAATCTGTTAAGCAAGATTTTCTTCTCAGTTATTTGGTATTAAAACAAAAAGGGGAGCTATCGGGGGCTTTGTTGGGTTTGTCATGTGCCCAAGGGTGTTCTGATTTTTATATTTTACTAGCAACTATTATTTGGTGTGCTACTAAAACTGAAATGGGGTGCTAATAATGTTGAGCTGCCAATAGCCAAAGTTAATGGTAGGCGGTGGGGAAAGAGTGGCTGCCTTTACGTGTCATGTTTTACCTCTTCCTTATCTCTAACCCCCGGCTCTTCACTGTTCGTATTCGCGATAACTCACCGCTAGGGCTTGACGCAGCTCCTTCTTCCTCCTTCTCTCTCCTCTCAAGCTCCCCGTTCTTGTTCAATTTTCCTTCTCGACGTTTGGAATCAGAGCTTTGGAGAAGATTATTGAAGGTTTGGGGACTCGTGAGCTTGATTCTCAGGCGGAATCGGGGCTTGGTTGTTTGCGACCTACGCTGTAAGTTTCTTTTTCTTCTTCTTTACTGGATTTAAGCCTTTATTGCACTAAGTTGAGGTCGGGTGCGACGTTCTTGCCGGCCACCGGTTTTAGGTTTTGAGCTTCCTAGATTTCAAACTAATTCCTATGGGTTTTCCGACTATTTTGGGGGCTTATTCAGTGCACGAGTGTACTATAAACTGTGCTTTGTGTTGTGTTGTGTTCAGTTTTAGAGAGGTATGTGCTGTGTTGTAGCACAGTGAGGTGCAGTTGTGTGTTGTGTCCCGATCCTAATATGTGCAGCGACTGTGCAGTGAGGATTCTGTGTTATGTGGCTGTGCAGTGGAGATGTGTGGTGCTGTGTTTTCCTAATCTAATTGGGAGATGAATTGTAAGTGTGCACTTATGTATATATATGTTCTGTGAAGTGAAATGTGCACTTAGTTTGTGTATCCTCAACTAAACTGTACAATGCTTATGTGCACTTGTGTGTGTGGTATTGTGTCTTCTATGCC
Source organism: Dactylorhiza incarnata (assembly GCA_033032865.1). NCBI lineage: Eukaryota > Viridiplantae > Streptophyta > Magnoliopsida > Asparagales > Orchidaceae > Dactylorhiza > Dactylorhiza incarnata. Next base: position 19,409,687 of record JAWHQI010000005.1, read on the forward strand.
TAAATGATAAGTGTTATGTCAACCCTAGAGGTCAACGTCATAGCTATAATGTGATGCAACCCCGAATATATTTTCCCTTATCACTTAATTGTTTAAACAGATTTCGTGAAGGATGGCATCCCACAATAGAGGTGACGATGACCTGGGGAGTGGACAAAGGAATACTATGGGAATGGTGAGAACTATCTTTTTAATCTATGCGTAGTTTCAAGTATTTTCACTATGTCAACATTTTCCTTTTAAGAATATGTATATGTGTGCATGCAAAGATCACTGAAGCATAAATTATTTAGATATGGCCTTCAATGAAGGCAAATCAAATAATTTTTATTCTGAGGGGAATTACTGTTAAATAATAATCTTAATTTAATTTTTAGAACGTGTCGACACGTAGAAATGATAAGGGCTAAAGTTAGATCATATGCGCATAAATAATATGAAAAAAAAGAATAGTTTACCAATCAGTCGGCCGTAGGCGGAAACGCGTGTGCTTGTACTGTTTTGGATAGAAGGACCCAGAGGGGTCGGGCCCAGAGAAATAAGAATAAAGAAAAGAACTATTACTCAATTGCCCTTAGCATTTATTAAAGAACATACTTATAGTTAAACTGCATGTTATGTTATGTACTAGCCTGTTTAAACTCATTTTGTCATGACATAGTCTGCTTATAATTTGTACCTGATAATAGCATGTTTAGATTTGTAATTATGAATAAGCATATTGATATATAATCCATTGCCTTTGCTTGTACAGCAGGTTAAAAAGCTAGAATTTTGCTTAGTCTTTATTTAAAGGCTAACGGTTGCTACATCAAATATTTTTAGGTAAAGGAAAGTGGCAAGCTAACCAGCGTTAACTCCTTTTGAAGTAGAAGATGCTTGCAAGGACTTACATGCTTACCTGTGTACTTTTTTTGACAGTCAATATCAGGCTTTGAAGATTAATTAAACGTAAGGCTGTCATTTACCCTTAAGCTGGGGGTACTACAAACCAAAATGGGTATAATCCACTACAGCAATTGAAATGGTGGTTATTGTTCTTATGTTTGTTATTCTCTGCGATATTTGCAGTCAATATTGATGTTGGAAATCTTTTTACAACATCTATGAGCTTTCCAACTAAAGAGGAAATGATAACATGGGTGCGTAATATTGCTAAAGGTGCGGAGTGAACTTCTTGGTGAAATGCAGCGGAACCAGAGCCTATATACAGAGATATATGGAAGCACAAGATATAGTGAACTTTTTTACCTCTTTAGTTTGTACAGTTGTTCTTGCACCACTTGATAAGTGGATGACTATGCCAGACATGGGATTGATTGTAGCTTCGGGTTACAATGTAAGATTCGTCCATTTCTCTTCATTTTAGTCTTTCACATTCCTACCATTATATTCTGCACCTCCAATATTGCCAAGAACAATTTTCATTGGGTTCATTAACGGAAACCACTTTGTACAACTGTTGGTGCATGCTGATTGTCCACTACCGCCTATATTCCTAAGTTGGAAGAAATATCGTCAAGAAAATGCTGCTAAATGGGATCCGACAGTTTGGTAAGTCATAAACATTAGTAAATTATTTATTTTCTCTTCACTTCAATATGTTCACTCTTTTAATAAATTTTGAAATGTAATTTAAACTGCAGATTTATAACAACATTTTTGGTCTTCCAACTTATATATTACGGGGGAGAATCATTTTTTGTGCTATATTTCGGTTCATGACGTTTAGGGATGCATTTAAACTTCTAATTTATGTTTGCTAGTTTAATAATTTTACAAATGTAAATTTTAATTGCAGATTTATAATGATATTTTGATATTCCAAATTGAACATTTCGGGGACAATCAATTTTTGAACTACAACTTGATTGATGGTATTTAGGTAGGCATTATAGCTTCTATATATCCAACATGTACACATCTTTTAATATTTGAATTAATAAAAACATACTTTTTTTGCAGGATTATCCGTTGCGAAAGATTCCACTTTGGAGATTTTGTGCCTAAAATGACATGTTTTGTAATTAAAGTGGCAACTAGAGTTAAATGGCTATAAACATTTTGGATTTTAATTGATTAATTAAAATTTTAAAATTTCTTGTTAATCTACGAATAAAATTTTGGTTTGACAATAAAAAAGTTGGTCTGACATTAACATTAGCGGTCTACAATTAACCGTGAGCTGCCATTAGCTAAAATAGGTTTGCCCATAACATCACCCTTATTTTACTTATGAAATCTTAAATGAAATACAATTCCAGAAAATCAGAGATAATGAAAACGATTATTGTATTTCAAAGATAATTACACAAATGTTAATTTTAATACTTTGATAAAAATATAAATTAAAACATTCTTGAAGAGGAAATAAAATCAATTGAATATAACATTAAATGACATGATTTTATTTCATAATAACTTGAATACAGAATTGTTTGATTTCTATAACGCTAGAAATCAATGCGAGAATATGTAAAAACATTTTTTGTTGTTTCACCGGTCCTTCTCCCAAGGACCGGTTGGCTATAGCCTATCTATCCCCAGATAAGGACTCTAGCGACCCCCTAAATCTACCCTCGACCTAGTCACCGCGCACAAGGCGACGAATTACCCCCTAAGCCGCACAAGGACCTAGTCGCCAACAACCGCAGTGAATTAACCCACAGAATCCTTCCCGGAATTTGACGTTCTCCCCGAATGATTTCTCCACACAAATTACAAAGAGAATAAAATAAAATATTACAAGATAAGTAAAGAGAAACTCCCAAAGAAATTCTGAAGGTGAAGACGAAGTCGATGTAGATGTTGGCGTTCTTGAAAAAGATCGTCCTTCATATGGGATATGCGTTGTAGACCTTCTCCTTCAAAATCCTCTTTAGATCTTCATGATAGACCAAGGGAGATCTCTTAATTGTTGTACACGAGCCTCTCTTAAAATTATTGGGATTCTGGAATCATCTCGAATAGAATGAGAGGGGATGTACTCTAAATAGCCACGGGAGCTAACGCGTGGTGTTAAGAGTTAACGCTGGTGTTAGTGAACGTGCACTATCATGGCTGAAATCAGGAAACCGTTAATATCGTGGTAGTTTGTGGATTCAACGCGGGCGTTAATAGTCAACGCTGGCGTTGAGTTTCATTCTCCTTCAAAGTTCGTCGAACTGCATCAAATTCGTCGAACGCAAGTAGCTCAGTTCATCGAACTCCAATTCGTCGAGCGGCCTTCTCATTTCATCGAATGGCATTTTTGTCGAATGCAGTTTTGTCAAACGGTTAGCGTCCAGTGTTAAGACCTAACGCCTGGCGTTGTCTCTGGCTTCTCAACGGATTCATTCTCGACGGAATTTCTTCTCGATGGATTCATTCTCAATGGAACTTAACGCGGGGCGTTAACAACTAACGCGGGGCGTTAGGTCTCTTTCTAGATAGTCATCTTCATTCAGTATACTATTCATAGGGATGTGTAGGTATAGTTCCTGTACAACCTGCATACTATAAACACACAAAATACAAGATCAAATATAACACGGTATTTGTTATTCTTAAACCAAGAGATGCGGAACATAGGCTCCAACAATCTCCCCCTTTTGATAATAACAAATACCTGTATGAGAAATTAGTGAGATTAAGACAATTTGTGTTTATAGATAAGTGCGGTGATAAGATATGCATGAATAACAGGTTAAAAGCATGATAGATTTGAAAGCTATAATGCATACTCTTTCTATATAAAGTCCTCCTCGTACATAAGTGTTCTCTTATAATTTACTCCCCTTAAATATCCATTTGACTAGATTTCTCAATTTCTTCTCCAACTTTGTTATTAGCAAAAGTGGGTAGGGATGAATGTATATCTACTAAGATTGATTAGTAACCACTTATTGAAGGATTGTCATGATCGAGCATATGATAGTGTATGCACCTCCTATATGATTACTCCCCCTACAAAGATACCCCGTTTTTTTTAGTTTAATATAATTATAATGCACTCCCCCTAAATATTAGATTTATGCAATTTAATCTCACCTCTTGGTAGTATCAAAAGAAGGTTTAGGTGAGAGTGTGCAAAAAGGATTAATATGTTCTATGTCGAGAAGAAAAATATGATGCATTCAAAAGCTTGTTAAATACTACTTGTTGAGAAAAATATAAGCATGATGTAACATATAGTAGTAAGCAACATAGCTAACATGTTAAAGTAAGCATTATATTTTAAGATACCACTTTTTGAAAAGAAAACCACGGTGTTAAAAAATAATAGACATGAATGAGCATAAGTGGTAAACTTAGCAGAAGAATACAATAAGAACTCTTAAACATAAACATCATTTTAGAAGATAAAATCATATAAAGGATAATGAGTTTTAAATTTGAAAAGTTGATGTTTGAGTTAAAGATTGAAGAGATGATATTCCATTAAGATAATATTGCAATCATGATTTCATAATATCAAGAAAAGATACACAAACTACAATGTAATAAAATTTGCATTTCTAGTAAACATAAACATTGTAGCGGTCATTTTTTGTTATCTAGTGCATTTACTAAAGTTTATAGAGAATTGAGTAGATGAGCATTAGGATCCAATTCTCATGAGTAGAAGTTTTATGAAAGATAATGATGTATACAAAGTAGTGTTTTGATAAAGTATACAAGTGAATCAATCAAAAACACATGACATATATAATGAAATAACACAACATTAAAATACACAAATAATATTACTTCCACAATATTTCAATACACATAAATAAAGAGTACAACTACCAAGGTGCTTTGCACACACAATGCTTATTAAGACTTATCAGGGTGCAAAGTAGTGCTTGGGGATCACATTTATATTTTTTAGCATTATTTTCAAATTTTATTTGTGATCTGTTGTACTAAGAGAAGTGACGTATAAATGTTTGCTACAAGACACTTTACAATTCTTAGCCAAGTTGCTCAACCTCACAATGCTCATTAAGACTTATCAGGAGGGTGAGTAATGCTTGGTGGAGTTTTTCTTGTCATTGATTATTTGCTTTTTAGTTTAGTGACTAAGGACTCCGAATTCACTTGTTTTGCAAACATAGCATTTTAAACCACATTTCTCTAAAGAATAAGTGCATGAAAGACAAAGAATTGTAATAACCAATTCAATGTTGTGTAGGTAATCTATTTATGCACTTTAATTATTTATGTTATTACACTACACAATCATGCAAGTATAAGATTGTAAACACATGTAGATTATCAAAAATAAGTGAGTGAATAAATCATTATCAAACATAATACATTACTCATACTTAGAGGCATGCTAAGCGTTTCTACACATGTTTATCTACAATCAATTTCATTGCACATAACAAGATAATTTTCAAGACATGACAAATACAAAACAATGCTTTTTAAGAAACTTGAAAGTTAAATTAAACATTGTATTTAATCTTTAATTGATATATTTAATCATCCTTGACAATGGCAATGAATAACAATCAGTTTTTATAAATTTTTGAATTTTTATATATGCACAAGACAATAAACACACATAAAGAGAAAAAAAACATATTTTAGTTCTTTGAAATTGTTTTGTAATTTTGTATTTTTTTTATATATATTCTCTGAAAAATATAGAAGTCTTTAATAGCCCTTTTAGTAAATGATATTCAATGCCAGAGAAATACACCCAAAATAATGCATTAGAAAATACATATTTTTTTGAAAAGAAATAAAATTTGTTTTAAAGAAAATAAAAAGATAGAAAACTTTTTACAAACAGAGAAATAAAACACACAGAAAATATTAAAATAATACCAAAAATAATTCAAAGCAACAAAAAAAAATGGAGCAAAGGAGCTAACGCCAGGCGTTAACTTCTTAACGCCAAAACAGAACTACATTTATTGATTTTTTGAGAAAATGTTTTTCAAAATTCATTTGTATTATAAAGAGGTCTTCCTTCGGTTGAAATTTCAGAGTATATTGATTATATTTGAAGGCTCTTTTAGCATGTTTTTGGTGATTTTTCAAATACTTGTGTTTTGTAAAATCATTAAAGCTCAAAATAATAAAATATGCAAACACAAGATGCAATGTTAGAACAACAACAAATATGCATAATTTATGTATAAAGAGTGAGATAATGTTCATGTAATGAATATAACATAAGTACATCTAAGATCAATATACCTTAACTACATGACTACACTCTAGCCCCGTACTAAGTGATGGATGGTCATGTGGAGATGCACACATGCCGTAGGTTAGGGTGTTAATCCCATATGCATACAAAAGATGACGCTCAACCTAGCACTCTTTCCCCCCAGTGCCTCGCAAGGCAATACTGGAACTCTCTCCGGTTAAGGAGAAGATATGACATAGAGGTTAGGTCTCTAATGCACACAATCCTACGCCTTCGCTATTGTAAGACACATGTCATAGGTTTAATGATTATGGACATACTAAGCGTGTAAGCCTTAAATATATGAACTATGTTATAATTGCATGATTAGTTTTGGATTTACAATTATATCGAAGATTGTTAATTTAAAATCCATTAAAAAAAATTTATTCATGCAAATAACTACAAAGGAAATTTTGACTTTCATATTTTAGTAATATAATTTACTTTAGAATTGCAAGATACAACTAGCATGGAAATTGATTTCTACCTATGGTAAGTGATGATGTTAGTGTGATGAGTTAGGACACATGGTGCAAGGCTAAGTAAAGATGGACAAATATATAATTGAGTCGCATGTATTCAAACATAGAGTTTTGAATTTTCATAGACCTATAATGAAGAGACAATTCTATTTAATTTCATCTTAGGTCTAAATATAATGAGATACATGCAAACAATAGAGATGCACATCACACACACTAAACAAGATATGAAACAATAATACCAATCGCAATCATATATTTCATAATTCCTAAGGTTGATAAAATTAGTTGATTTAAGATAGGTCTTGATAGATCATGAATTATGATATATGAATATAGTGAATTTTTGCATAGGACATCAATAGATCATGGTGGTGATTGTATGGTTCATATTTATCCTTTTAATATGTAGCGACTGCTTGTAAAGTGAATATTATACTACATATATATAAAGGAACAAAAAATTGTTTTGGTTATTTTGAAATGTTTTGTAAAATTTCTTTTTGATTTTAATTTGTAGAAATTAGACAAAACAAATACAAAGTATCTGAAAGTAGAAGATAATGATACTTAACATAGTAAACTAATTTTCCAGAAAATAATAAATAGAGAAATCAGAATTTTTTGAAAATAGGCTACCGCCAGCGTTAGTGATAACGCCTGGCGTTAGCAACACATGGTTTTTTATTTGCAATTTTGAGTTACAATTTTTGATTTAAAACACATGATTTTTTATATTATTTGATTCTGATTTTTCTCGATTATGATTTTCAATATAGGGCCTATTATATGCAACAACGAAAAATAGACAAATATGCAATAAGTTGTGCATTTAATATTTTAGACTAAGACCCCTAAAAGTCCATTTAAATCCAATTTTGAAAGTAATTTCATTAGTCTTGATAATATCATTTAGCAAATTTAGCATTCAATTTATAATGATAATATCAGACATTTATAAGCAATGGATTTAAAAAGGATAAAACGTATAAAAAGGAAAGATAGATCACTTAAAAATTATAACTTTATATTCAATTTAATTCAATATGATTTGTTAAACATTAGTCTTAAAATGAAAGACATATCTCATGATATATAAAGTGATCATTGTGTGTTGGCTCAAAAATAAAAAATAAACAAAAGAAGAAAGCAATTAAGCATATCATGAAGTAGAGTAATGATATTTCATTTTAATTTATTTCTACTTCATGCAATACAATGATTCCTAGGGAATGGGAGATTTAGGTATCTAAAGGGGACCAAGTGTGATGGTTCCTTTGGGTACCCAAATACATCGTGTTGGCTTTTGAAGAGATAGTGATGAATGGGCCTTTACAAGTGGAGTTAGTGTTTTGTTTTTAATTTTGGGCCTCCATTCATACTTTGGTTGTTTATCTTTTAAACTCATATTATGATTATTTGACATATTTTTGGAATGATAGTTGTTTGAAAAATAATTCATTTGGGATTTAAGTTTATTCAAATTATTTTTCAAAATACATTGATGTCGATAATCATAATGAATATTTTTATATTGATTCTTTGAGAGTTTATAAGAGTGATGGTCTTTCTTAAGAATTGAAGGTTGAAAAAGTGGGTTACAATATGTTTTAAATGATTGGATCTTATTTTGATGATTTTCATTTCCACTCTTTCTTATAGACATACTCTTATAATATGAAGTTAAGCTTTTAGGCTTTTGATAATTTGATAAACTAGGAATAAGAGAATTTTTATTATATGAACAATTTTGAATAAACATTTTTAATGATTCTATTTTATCCTTTAAATTATCATTTTCTTTTATCAATTTTTCATTATGCTCTTTTGAAGTTAAAAGACCTTTTTCCAAAACCTTGAGTTCTTCTTTACAAGTATTATAATCAAAACAAGGTTTAGCATTTTTAATTAAGAGCATGAATGAGAATTTGAAACATCAATATAAGATTCTACTTTAGCGTTTGCCTTTAAAGTTTTATTTTCTAAACGTAATTTGGAATTAGCAAGTTTCAACTTTGATATTTTATGTTTAGCAAATTTAAGCACACGAAATGTAGAAATAGAATTAGTTACAAAAAGAGAAGATTTAGATTTTCTTACCTTGCTATAGTTTCCGTCTTCTCTTTTGCTTGATGTTTTGCCATCAATTGAGTTCAATATTGTTTCTCTCTTAGATTGATCTTCCTCCAAGAATGAGTCCTCGTCGATTTCTTCTCTTAGATTCATAAGGAATTCCTCTTGTTCATCATCTGTGGAAGGAAGACTATAAGTATTCTCAAGAAATTTCCAAACTTCAAAAGCAGTAGGAAGCGTATAAATAAGTTTGAAAATATTTACATCTAGAGCACAATATAGACTATTCATAGATTTGGCATTTAGAAATATTTCTTATTTATTTAGAATAATTGGGGGGCATTTTATTTGTAATATTCCAAACTTCAATATCCAAAGTTTTAAGAAATTTTTCCATAAGAGTTTTCCACCCAATATAATTTTCACCCATAAATAAAGGTGGTGATAATGATTTTTCATTTTCATAAAACTTATCCCCTCTAGAAGATGCGAGAGATCATGAAGCGCCATTATTCCTGGCTGTGAAGCCGTATTGGAATAATCTACGCTCTGATACCATGTGTTGGATCTTACGGCGCCCTTAGAGGGGGGGGGGGGGGGGGGTGAATAAGGGTTTTATGGAATTTTAAATCTTAATTAAATTTATCAAAGTTTGTGACCAAAGTTTAGGAATATTTTATAAGAAAATATGTTTTGATATCTCAAAAAAGATTATATTGAAGATTCCTTTTTAAACAAGAGAAACAAATTTTTTTGTTAACTGTTGCTAACGCCTGGCGTTAAGTGTTAACGCTGGGCATTAGCTCTCCAGAAAATATTCCTTAGAACAAAAAGATTGCCACAGTGATTTTACTTATGAAATCTTAAATGAAATACAATTCAAGAAAATCAGAGATAATGTAAACGATTATTGTATTTCAAAGATAATTACACAAATGTTAATTTTAATACTTTGATAAAAATATAAATTAAAACATTCTTGAAGAGGAAATAAAATCAATTGAATAGAACATTAAAACACATGATTTTATTTCATAATAACTTGAATACATAAATGTTTGATTTCTATAATGCTAGAAATCAAGGCGAGAATATGTAAAAACACTTTTGTTGTTTCACCGGCCCTTCTCCCAAGGACCGGTTGACTATAGTCTATCTATACTTAGATAAGGCCTCTAGCCACCCCCTAGATCTACACTCGACCTAGTCGCCACGCACAAGGCGGCGAATTACCCCCTAAGCCGCACAAGGACCTAGTCGCCAACAACCGCGGCGAATTAACCCACGGAATCCTTCCCGGAATCCGACGTTCTCCCCGAACGATTTCTGCACACAAATTACAAAGAGAATAAAATAAAATATTACAAGATAAGTAAAGAGAAACTCCCTTAGAAATTCTGAAGGTGAAGACGAAGACGATGTAGATGTTGGCGTTCTTGAAAAAGATCATCCTTCGTATGGGATATGCGTTGTAGACCTTCTCCTTCAAAATCCTCTTTAGATCTTCATGATAGCCCAATGGAGATCTCTTAATTGTTGTACAAGAGCCTCTCTTAAAATTATTGGAATTCTGGAATCATCTCACATAGAATGAGAGGGGATATACTTTAAATAGCCACAGGAGTTAACGCGTGGCGTTAAGAGTTAACGCCGACATTAGTGAACGTGCACTGTCATGGCTGAAATCGCGCAACCATCAATATCGTGGCAGTTTGTGGATTCAACGTGGGCATTAATAGTCAACGTTGGCATTGAGTTTCATTCTCCTTCAAAGTTCGTCGAACTGCATCAAATTCATCGAACGCAAGTAGCTCAGTTCGTCAAACTCCAATTTGTCGAGCGGCCTTCTCATTTCGTCGAACGACATTTTCATCGAACGCAGTTTCATCGAACGGTTAGCGCCCTACTTTAAGACCTAACGCCTGGCGTTGTCTCTGGCTCAACGGATTCGTTCTCGACGGCATTTTTCTCGATGGATTCCTTCTCAACGGAAGTTAATGCGGGGCGTTAACAACTAACGCGGGCAGTTAGCTCTCTTTCCAGAGAGTCATCTTCATTTAGTATACTATTGATAGGGATGTGTAGGTATAGTTCCTGTACAACCTGCATGCTATAAACACATAAAATACAAGATCAAATACAACACGGTATTTGTTATTCTCAAACCAAGAGATGCAGAACATAGGCTCCAACAACTTCGACCCAATTTGGTGAAGGAGGTAGCGTCGTCATCCTCCCACGGGGTGACCGACTATGTCCGGGACCTGGAACTAGACGTGGTATCGACTCATTCATTATCTTTGCCTCCTTTTCGCGGTCATACCGCACCCATTAAGACATGCTTCTTGAATGCTAACAGCTTTTTCTGAACCGTCCTGAGGGGGCCCGGAGTGCGATGGAAATGTCGGGTGCGGGAGTTCGAACAAGTCCTGCCATTCCCGCTCAGGATCCTGCTGCTCTCTCAACTGACCGTGACAACCCTTCCTCGAAAAGCCAAGGGATTGGGGATTCACAAGGTAATGTTGCTGCGAGAGCCTCTATCGGGGTGAGTGCTTCGGTGTTTAAAGCTACGCTTTTTGCAGGAGGGGACAAGACCTCGACGGGTCAGTCGAGCCGGAGGGAGGTCTCCCTACCAATCATATCCCCTACTATGGTTGGGGAACCTGCCGAGGACCAGCCCAACATCCTCGAGCGTCTAAATCTTTTGGCTGATACAGTGCGGAGGCAGGAGGCCTTTCTTCTTGAGCTCCATGATGGAAGGTGGTCCGCCGGACCTGACCCTCTTGCCCGCATCTGTGCACTGGAGTGGTGGATGAATAGGTTGGAAAACAAGCTTAATTTGCTAAGGGGAGGTCCGGCTTGCGTCCGGAGGTATAGCTGCACCACTCGCAAACCACATACGCCGGGTTGAGGCTAGCGTCCACACTGCGGGTGAGGAGATTGCCGCAATGAAAGAATGCATCGGGTCTATGCAGGGGGTGTCGTTGTGCACCCAGGATCAAGGTTTCTTGAAGTGGATGCCGCGTTGAACGGCTTTTATTCGCGCTCTTTGATTTGTTGTGTAATAATATGGATTAGACTTGCATGGTGGTTCACTCCACCTTACGGCCGGACTCGTTAACCTTGCTCTACTTCTGTTATAATGTTTCATTGTTTTCATTCATTCGTGATTCGTAGGTCGTCGAGCGCTGGACGATTAAGTGCCAGGGTAAGCGACATGACGTCGGGGTAGTGCATCTGAGGATGGGAGGTAGAGGCCTTAGATGAATGTCGTCTAGATGAGGTAGAGGAGTGGGGTTGGGGGGGAAGCATGAGCGAATGGACCTCGAGGTCCCTGCCCCTAGACCAAGTGAGCATACCATAGGGTCTGCACACCTCTGCCGGGCGGAATGGTCCACGAGGACCACTCCCATGCATCAGGCGAGTGGACCTCATGGTTCACTTGCCCGTGCCCTGGGCGAGTGGACCCCATGGTCCACTCGCCCGTGCCCCGGGGGAGTGGACCTCGTGGTCCACTCACCCACTTCGGATCGCCCTATAAATACCCCTCCCCTTTCTTCTACTTCACCATCACATTCGCCCCCTTCTCTTGCCATGCATTCCCCTTGAGGTCGGCTCTCTTCCCTCTCTCTTACCTCGCGAGATGGCCCCAACTGCCCTCCTATTGCCAGGAATGGCCGGGAACAATGTGCGGCCAATTTTTCTGAGCATTCCTTTCTTGAAGGGAATGTATCTAAGGAGGAGTTCTCAGCATTCAAGAGCTCTTACCTTCCTGAGGGGTGGACATCTCGACGTCCATCCCAGGGCGAGGCCATTAATTCCTTCTATGAGAACTGGCTCGCCTTCCCGCTTGCCAACTTCGAAGCTGGCCTACAGCTTCCCCTATGGCCTGAGGTGAAGGAGTTTTTGAACTACTTCGGCGTGGTCCCGGCCCAGGTTAACTCTAACGCGGTCTCGATGTTGAAGGCATATGCTTGCTCTCTGCGAGAGGAACGGGCCGAGTTCGACCTAACCGTATTTTGCAAGATGTTCATCTTCCGAGCGACACCTGAGGGGGTATGTTTCCTCACCGGCACGGACGTGAAGGTGTGCGAGACCTCTAACAAGGTCCATCATTGGAATGACACCTTTGTGTTCATCCAAGGTGACTTCGGTGATATCCCCCTCCGGCGCATCCATAGGCCCGAGAAGGCCTGCAAGGCCCCTCGCTTAGGTGGGGAGGCAGCCATACTTCATAGCTATCTTGAGGGTGCGAGCTTCAAGGTCGAGCACCTCAAGAGGAACTTCGGCCGGCTTGCCTACGTTGAGCCTGGGACAGGTATCCCCTCCCTTCTGATGTTCTCCCTATTTTTCCTTCCTCATTCATACATGCGGATACTTACCTTGACCTTGATTCACTCAGGTGAGCGGCCTCGTCCACGGCACCCTCCATTCGCAAAGGGAAGCTCTCCATCCGCCCGCTGTGTACAACCCGTATTCGCCGAGTGGGTCCCTCAAGCCAACTGGCGAGACCTGGGTCAGCCAGATCATTCGCCCAGGCTAAGGAGGGTGGAGAGATCCCCGGATTAGTGGGGGTACGCTGCAGGCGAGAAGAAGTTCGGCGAGTGGTGCCCTCACGGACCACTCGCTCAGTAGCATGGGCACTCGCCCAGCTGAGCGGGAGATCGGCGAGTGGTGCCCTCACGGACCACTCGCCCCAAAGGCTTTGATGGGGAAATGACCATAATGCCCCTTGTGGGCTGCAAATAGCCCTTCAGAACGGCGGGGTTAGGCTATCAGCAGACCAATTTGGGGTGCGATTAGTAAAATTAAAAGGCAGATTCAGGCTATTTACAGACCAGCCTAGGAAAAACTATAAATAGACCCTTAAGGGCACCTTGGAGGAGATCCAATTTTAGAGAATCCTCTCCTCCAGGCTAGTTTTTGGTCGGCTGCTAGTGCCCTCCAAGGTGCCCGGTTGAGCTCTGGTTTGGGAGGGGGAGCTCTCTAAGATCTTCCTGGTGTGTGGGGGGAACTCCTCGCTTCAGCCTTGGGTCCTTTCTTATTCTCACATCCACCGTCAAGAGAGCCTAGTGAGGGAGAAGTAAGCATCGGCTGCACCCCCAGTGGGTCCGAACTCAAGAGGCCTGTTGCAGGTTTCAACACGCTGGTTCATTGAGGAGGTTGCCGCTGCCTGTGCCTCCGCCCCGAAGGTCCCCGTGCCGAGGCAATGGAGAGAGAAGGAGCAGGTGGTGGAGGAGGCCATGCCCTCTTCCCCGCCTAAAGGTCCAATAATGCGGCAGGGGAAGGCTGTCCGCAGTGAGGGCTCTGTGGTAACGTCAAGGGAGAAGGGGGAACCAAGTGATCCTAACGCGTTGGCGAATCACCCTAACTTCGAGATGTGGGGTGGGGGGATGCCACCGACTCCTTCGGTGACCCTATCCTTCACTGGGATGAGGCCACGAACCGGGTCTCGATCACCTCCCATCAGCCCTCCTGGGTAGAGAGTGAACCTCTCGGGGATGCCACGTACAACCTCTCCTTTGGCCTCTATGGCCGATAGGATGCGGCCGCCTACAAGAAGAAGTCCATGTGTGACCTTGCCTGCATGAGCTCGCAAGCCCTGGTTCGCGTAGCTGAACTCTCACATATGACTGCCTGCCGAGGTCTTAGTCTCTCGAAGAAGCTAAGGCAAGCTGATGCGTCGAGTCGGGTTGCTGAAGAGAAGGTTGCTGACCTCACCACATGCCTAGTCACCTCTGAGAGGCTCCTGGAGCAGTCATCTGGGGGCCTGGTTTGTGCTTGCTTTGAGTACTCTCCCATTCTTCTTCACCTCTCTTTTCTTCAACATCTGTAACCCTTCTACCTTTTTCACCTGCAGGGGCCAAAGGCTGCTGACTCGCTCAGGAGGCGATGCGAGGAGTCAGATCGAGAGGTGCAGGACCTGAGGGCTCAGCTTGTTGAAGCCCAGAGGCAGTTGCGGGAGGGGGGAGAGAGGCGGACCCTCGCGGACGGCGACCCTCATCCCACCTTCTTCTGCTATGGCTGAGAGTACCCGGAGGGAGATTGCAAAGACGACGGCCAAGGCCTTGGTGGTTTCCCTTCATAGGGCGTATGCCCTTCGTGACGGATGGAGGGGGTCTCTGCTAGCGATATCCTATTTGAGTTATACCCCTCCCATATGCATCCCAGCTCGCCCCTTCCAGCGGCGGCTATTCCCCCTGAATGTCGGAGTTGCTAGGAACCTCCTCTCTTTTTTTATTTTTTGCAGGCCATGATTATTTTGTATCTTCAACCGTATGATAACTATTAAGAGCAAAGTGCTTGTCTATGTAACCTGTATTATCCATGAACATGCAACTATTTGGCGAACCTTCTAGTTTCTTCAACTATTCATTGTTCAAGCATAATCAACTGTTTGGTTTGAGATCTATTCCTACGATGAAGAGAGTTTACTATCTTGTCATACCTTAGACCAACCCGCTAGAACAACCAGGAGAGTAGAGACTGTCCACTTCCTAGGGGCTTAGCTTACCTGGAGGCAGAGAAATTCAACACCTTTTCAAACCATTTGGGGGCGGAGTACCCGTCCACGCCCTAGGGGCTTAGCTTGCCTGGAGGCGGAGGAACTCAACACTTTTTCAAACCAACTAGAGGTGGAATTTCTGTCCACGTCCTAGGGGCCTAGCTTACCTAGAGGCGAAGGCGCTTATCATCTTTCTAAGTCGCTTAGCCAAGTAGCGAGTCGACCCGATGAGTGTCCCATCTGCCGGCATGACTAAGCCCGTAGAATGGTCTCTAGTCGGGGATCTTACCAAATGGGAGCGGAGTACCCATCCACGTCCTAGGTGCTTACCTTCACCTGGAGGCAGAGGAACTCAACACCTTCCCCAAGCCACTTAGTCAAGTAGAGAGTCGACCCGATGAGTCTCCCATCTGCCGGCATGACTGAGCCCAGAGAATGGTCTCTAGTCGGGGATCTTACCAAATGGGAGCAGAGTACCCATCCACGTGCTAGGTGCTTACCTTCACCTAGAGGCAGAGGAACTCAACACCTTCCCCAAGCCACTTAGTCAAGTAGCGAGTCGACACGATGAGTCTCCCATCTGCCAGCATGACTGAGCCTGGAAAATGGTCTTTAGTCAGGGATCTTACCAAATGGGAGCGGAGTACCCATCCACGTCCTAGGTGCTTACCTTCACCTGGAGGCAGAGGAACTCAACACCTTCCCCAATCCACTTAGTCAAGTAGCCTAACTTGCTGCTTAATGGACTGTTTTATGTGATTTCATACATGGGCACACCACAGCTTCCGCTGCATAGTTTGTCCGCAAACTACACTCGAGCGGGGTGACCCAGTATGTTGTGGACTGTTCTCTTATGATCGTTTGTCCTCTGATACCATTTGTAAGATCTCTTTTTCCAAAAACCGTTCGGGTACTTGAAAACTCGAACCTCTCCCATATCGCACGGTTGAGGTGGACCTTCGCCCAGAATCGCTGCCTTGCGGTGTCACCAACACTCGGGTTGACTAACACCGCTCAGCACCAACCCTGTCGGCTATACGATCATAAGTAAAATATGCCAAAAAGTAAGTACATAAAAGAAGGCATGTCCACAATCACAGCATCATATATATATATATAATGAAAACAGAAAGTCCATAAGAGAAGTACAACTAAAGGGGCTTAAACCCGATACATATGCAAAGTAATGTACTATCTCTCTCTCTACAACATGCGGAAGTCTACAACAAAAGCTCTCCAAAAGCGGAAGTCTAACTATCTAATCATCAACCTGTGGCGTCGTGGTAGTGCGCTGCATCTGCTGCTCAGGTCCTTCCATCGCGTCCTGCTGCGTGCGGGACAACTCAGTCTCCTCGGACTCCTGCGGTCACACCGACCGTTAGTCATAAAGACTAAGCCGTTTTGTCCTCGCCTCCCTCCACGACTCCTAGGCACCGAGCGGGGGGAAGAAGCGGAGGACAAAGAAGGGGTAAACAAGAAGGTGGTGACATGACACTACTCTAGCAGGTATTAGTAAAGCAGTAAAATCTAGCTAGCAGTATAGTGCTGGTATAAGACAGTAAAGTAGAGCAATGAGGAAAGCTATAAATAGAAAGGAAATGCAGTGCAGTAAGTATATATAAACTACCATCACAGATTCGTACCTTAACTTATATGAACGCCCATACGACATATAAGTTAAGATGTCCAGGTAACCCATCATATAAAAGAGCCCATACTAATTTATATGATGGGGGTATGCTAATGTGTATGTTATGCTATGCTATGGTTATGATGTTTTAATGAGTTTATGAAATGTGACTCACCCACACGACTCTATGTGCACAGACCTTTATAGTTCCCAATTTGAACTATAAAGGTCTGTGCGCATAGAGTCGTGTGGGTGAGTCACATTTCATAAACTCATTAAAGCATCATAACCATAGCATAGCATAACATACACATTAGCATACCCCCATCATATTAATTAGTATGGGCTCTTTTATATGATGGGTTACCTGGACATCTTAACTTATATGCCGTATGGGTGTTCATATAAGTTAAGGTACGAATCTGTGAGGGTAGTTTAGATTTACTTAATGCACTGCATTTCCTTTCTATTTATAGCTTACCTCATTGCTCTACTATACTGCCTTATACCAGCACTATACTGCTAGCTAGATTTTTCTGCTTTACTTATACCTGCTAGAGTAGTGCCATGTCACCACCTTCTTGTTTACCCCTTGTTTGTCCTCCGCTTCTTCCTCCCGCTCGGTGCCTAGGAGTCGTGGAGGGAGGCGAGGACAAAACGGCTTAGTCTTTATGACTAACGGTCGGTGTGACCGCAGGAGTCCGAGGAGACAGAGTTGTCCCACGCGCAGCAGAATGAGATGGCAGGACCTGAGCAGCAGATGCAGCGCACTACCACGACGCCACAGGTTGATGATTAGATAGTTTGACTTCCGCTTTTTGAGAGCTTTTGTTGTAGACTTCCGCATGTTGTAGAGAGAGAGAGATAGTACATTACTTTGGATATGTATCGGGTTAAGCCCCTTTAGTTGTACTTCTCTTATGGACTTTCTGTTTTCATTATATATATATGATGCTGTGATTGTGGACATGCCTTCTTTTATGTACTTAATTTTTGGCATATTTTACTTATGATCGTATAGCCGGCATGGTTGGTGCTGAGCGGTGTTAGTGAATCCGAGTGTTGGTGACACCGCAAGGCAGTGATTCTAGGCAAATGTCCACCTCAACCGTGCGAAACGGGAGAGGTTCGAGTTTTCAAGTACCTGAATGGGTTTTGGAAAAAGAGATCTTACAAATGGTATCACTGAACGAACGATCATAAGAGAACAGTCCACAACATACTGGGTCACCCCGCTCGAGTGTAGTTTGCGGACAAACTATGCAGCGGAAGCTGTGGTATGCCCATGTATGAAATCACATAAAACAGTCCATTAAGCAGCAAGTTAGGTCAAATTTTGAATTACTTAGACAATTTAGTGACACACCCTAGCCCAAAGAGCGACCTCGGGTCTAGATTTGGTTGAAGGTTAAGGATACCCAACGTAGCTAAGGGAAGAAGTTAGTATAAGTCTTGACGTTGAGACTTTCACACTAAAGGTTACGCTTTATTATCAAGTGGTAGGACCATCTCGAGGAGATCGGGTGTCTGTGGTCTTCTTTATAGTAATAGAATACCCATAAGCATAACCCCCCTTACCATAAATTGATACTTCCCATCACAGTATGTTGAGACAACCACTATAAAATACCAGAGGTCGAATTGGAATTTGAATATTTTGTTTTGAAAAGGCCCCTTTCCTAGTTAATCATATAGGGAACTCGAAAAAGTTAGCATAATTTATAACATTGGGAGCCTGAGTCTTATCATAACAACATGTCTCAGGGGGGAACACCAAGTCAGAGATTATATGCCCTAAAGTTTTTGCACGTATGTAAGATGAATATACCGTAGAGGTATTGAAGAGACTTAGCCCAAATCGTTAGGGTCTTATCCTTTTGTTTATTAGGCCAATAAAATACAGACTTGGATTACCCCCTAGACTTTGTTTAGAAAAGGTTATGACTTTTTCATAGTAATCTCGAGGCTTGGGAGTATTCAATGATACTCAGGTGATGACGAGATCTTATTCATACACTTTTGAGTTATGGACCAACCCTCCTTAGAAGTTTGAGACCCTTGGAGAATTACTTCACCTTAAAAAGCAGAGATTGTTTATACTAAGTTGGGATCGCTATAGTTTTATTGACAAGTTAAGTGAATGATACACTTCAAGAGTGAGTGTATACTCATCTTATTGCTCCAAGGATGATTCTAAGTCGGCAAAAGTGATCAACTTGCTAATCAATTGATTATACGTAAAGGGTTGTCCAGTGTATGGGCATAAGACTCTCGGAATCAAGAAAGTCAGGTTAAGAATTTAGGGAATTTCACCAACTTCCTGATCCAAGCAATGTGGTCTTGTCTCTTATAAGGACGTTTGGTCATCAAGCTCTTACCGGTCACAAGGGAAGAACGTCATAAACGGCGGATTCAGTGCAAGACCAAGTAGAATTTAGAATGGATAGAAGTAAGACTGGGCTATAAGTCCACATGACCATATGAAATAATCAGTTTATCGTAACAAACTCGCTAGTGTATTGTTGTAAATACACCTTCTTAACCTCGAGTCATCGAGTTGTAGAGTTATCCAAACAATTAATAATCATTCACGTCCGAACAAATGTCTCGATTTAGTCAAGTATTGAAAACAAGAAGGAATGCCAGGTTTAGTAGCTTGGGATAAATGTGTCAAATCATGGAATTTTGAAGTTTGGAGTCAAGTTTTCGTAAGTAAAGATTACAACTAGAGTTTCTTGCACTCCAGGACTTTCAAGGGTAATTTTCGGATAGTATTTTTAATTAAAATTCAAGCCCTCTCTGTTGGACATGTGTGTCACATCCCTTTGTTTGAGAATAACAAATCCCATATTGTATTTGATATTGCTTGTAGTGTGTTTATAGTGTGCAGGAACAATAGGTGCAATACTCCACGGGTAGAAAGCAGCTTGGAACAAACTTTTGAAAGGAGCAGCGCTACCGCCAGCGCTACCGCTACCGCCAGCGCTATCTCCTGCTACCGCCAGCGCTATCGATACCGCCAGGCGCTATCTCGAGTTTGTGCACAGCGACGGTTTCGCAACCGCTACCGCTACCGCTACCGCTACCGCTACCGCCAGCGCTATCTCCCGCTACCGCCAGCGCTATCTCCCGCTACCGCCAGCGCTATCGCTACCGCCAGGCACTATCTCCAGTTCGTGCACAGCGCCACGCCGCTGACGGTTTTGCAACCGCTCCACACGAACGCTACCGCCGGCGCTAGCCACTACCGTAGGCTCTAGCTCCAAGTTCTATAAATTGGAGATTTGCTTCTCGTTTTGTAAATCCATCCCAGAGAGGTTACTTGTGCCACAATTCCAGTACTGTTATGCTGTCGAAGATGGATCTCCCACAAAAAGCTTAAGGAGAATTCTGGAGGAGGATTACGTCACGCTACATCCGAAGGACGATCGCTTCTACCTAGCTTATGCTACAGCGATCCTTCATCCTCGACTCCAGAGATCTCATATAGGGAGTTTTATTATTGTTTTTCATTATTTCCATTCCATACTTTTGTAACCGTTTAGAGAATTCGCCTTGTGTTGGCGACTAGGTCTGGGTAGGACTTAGGGGGAAATTCGCCTTGTATTGGCGACTAGTTCTAGGTGATTAGATCTAGGGGCTCGAGGCCATATCAGGGGAAGGATTGGCTAGAGCGGCTTGAGGCCTTATCCGGGGAAGGATAGGCTAAAGCCAACCGATTTGTGGGGATACAAGTCGATATAGAAAAGGAAAAGAAATTTACTTGTGCACGCCTCCAATTTCTAGCGACATTGAAATCAAATTTTATAAACACCTTTTTATATAAATACAATCATGTCTTTATTTGTGTTTACTTGATTTTTCTCATTTGGCATTATCGTTAATATATTGGTTACAAAGTTTTTCAATTCAAATTACTTTAACTAAATTGTTTATTTCAATCTCTTAATCATAAAACAATTTAGTACTTATTTCTAAACATGAAAATTATGATATTCTCACAAATTAGCTAAATTGTTATTTTGCCTTTCTCATATTATAAAACAATTTAGTAATTTCCATAAGATTATAAAAAGATTTTTTATTCCCTTATTCACCCCCCCCCCTCTAAGGGCGTCGTAACATCCAACAAGTGGTATCAGAGCGCAGGTTATTCCAAATCGGTTTAACCACCGGGAATAATGGCGTCTCATGATCTCGCTTCTACTAGTAGGGGAAATTTTCTTATAAATGAAAAATCTTTAGCACCACCTTTATTTGAAGGTAAAAATTATAATGGTGGAAATTTCTTATGGAAAAATTTCTTAAATCTTTGGATATGGAAGTATGGAATATTACAATTAAAATGCCCCCAAGTATTTTAAATAAAAATGAAATGTTTTTAAATGCCAAATCTATGAATAGTCTATATTGTGCATTAGATCAAAATATTTTCAAACTTATTTATACACTTCCTACTGCTTATGAAGTTTGGAAATTTCTTGAGAGTACTTATAATCTTCCTTCTACAGATGATGAACAAGAGGAATTCCTTATGGATCCAAGAGAAGAAATCGACAAGGAAGGACTCACTCTTGGAGGATGATAAATCTAAGAGTGAAATCGACGTGGAATTCCTTATGGATCCAAGAGAAGAAATCGATGAGGATTTATGCTTGGAGGAAGAAAAATATAACGTCACAATGTTGGACTCATTTGTTGGCAATACATTAAGCAAAAGAGAAGACGGAAACTATAGCAAGGTAAGAAAATCTAAATCTTCTCTTTTTGTAACAAATCCTATTTCTACTTCTCGTATGCTTAAAATTGCTAAACGTAAAATTTTAAAGTTAAAAATTGCTAATTCCAAATTACGCTTAGAAAATAAATCTTTAAAAGCAAACGATAAAGTAGAAACAAATATTGATGTGTTAAGTTCTATTTCATGCTCTTTAGTTACAATTCCTACTCCTTGTTTTGATTGCAATTTATTTAAAGAAAAATTCTAGGAAATTGAAAAAGGGCTCTTAGTGTCAAAAGAACATAATGAAAAATTGATAGTTGAAAACGATACTTTAACTTGTAAGTTAAAACATTTAAAATCTTTTGTTGAAAAATTTCAAATGTCACCTAATGAATTTCATCATAAGATTTTGAATAACAAGGATAAATTAACTTACAAAATCATTTCTAAAAAGGACCATTTTCACACATTAAATCAAAAAGAGTTTGGTTTCAAAAAGAATTATGATCCTCACAAAATTCTTAAGAGTCATTATCATAAATCTCAATATATTTTCAATCATGACGCATATTTAAAAACTCCTTTTCATGAAAATCAAAATTCAAAATATTATCCTAAGAGTATGTCTATAAGAAAGAGTGGAAATGGAAATCATCAAAATTATAATCAATCTTTTAAAACATATTGTAACCCACTCTTTCAACAATCACCTCTTAAGAAAGACAATCACTCTTATAAATTTTCAAAGAATCCATGTAATAAAATTCATTATGATTATCAACATCAATCTATTTTGAAAAATAACTTGAACAAACATAAATCACAAAAGTAATTATTTTTCAAACAAATATAATCATATAAAGATGTCACATAATCATAACATGAATTTAAAAGACAAACAACTAAAGTATGAATGGAGGCCCAAAATTAAAAACGAAACACTAACTCCTCTTGTAAAGGCCCATTCATCACTATCTTCCCAAAAGCCATCACGATGTATTTGGGTGCCCAAAGGAACCATCCCACATGGTCCCCTTTGGATACCTAAATCTATTATTAATTAGTATCCAATCATTTGCATGAAGTAGAAACAATTAAAAATGAAATATCAATACTCTACTACATGATATGCTTATTGTCTTTTTTTTTCTTTTTTTTTATATTTTTTTAAAAACAAATATGCTATGATCACTTTATATATCATGTAATATGACTTTCATATATTAAGCCTAATGTCTATCAAATCAAATTTGAATTAAAATTGAACATTAAGTCATATATTTTTTTTCAAAGTGATCTATCTCTCATCTTTGATTGTTCTTTATCCTTTTAAATCCTTTACCCTTAATTGTCTTGAATTATCATTAGAAATTGAATTTTGAAATTATTATCAAGACTATTGAAACTATTTTAAAAAATTGGATTTAAATGGTTTATTAAAGGGCTTAAAACTAAAAATTAAAATGCGCAACATTTTTTTTATTCTATATTTGTTTGCTGCATATGATAGCCCTTATTATAAAAAAAATTATCAAATAAAATTGAAAACAAAAATTCATCTAAACGCATGTTTAATCTTTCAAAAATGCGAGTGTACGATCAAAACTTCAAACATCCATATCTTTTGATCCGCTCGCCTGATTTTCACGTTTAATATATTTTCGGAAAGAGCACAAAAATCTCCATCCAATGGCAAACTAGGCTTGCTCATTTGAGTTCTTTTGGTGCTATAAACTTGCCCAATTTCAACTCCGTTTTAAAAGCTATCTTAGTTTGCTTGATTTGGAAATTTCTGTGTTTATGGATTTTTCATCACATGCTATCTTTAGTATAATTATTTCATATATTAATTGAAATATTATGTGTGTGATGTGTGTCACCAATGTTTGCATGTAATTTAGACCTTAGAATCGTCTTGTATCATTAAGATCAAATCAAAAGTTTAATCATTTCATTCTAGGTCTAAAGAAAATTAATTTGAAAATTTCTCATATTACATGCAACATTATCTCCATTAAATCATATGTAATAACATTGCATTCAAACTCATCATCCTAGCATCACTTCTTGTTCTATGATTATATATTTATGCTAGGTATAACATGTACAATGTTATTTAAATTTGATGATAACTATGTGATTTGAAATTATAATAGAATACTAAAATTCCAACAAAAACATAGTTTATGGATTAATCATTAGAATATTTATGAATATTGTTTCATGAATCATATATTATCATGCAAAACCAAAGATCAATAAATTCAATTATTGAATGACATTCTATTTCAAAACTATATATTTGTGATCTTTGTCTTTGATATGATAGCATGATCATCATTTTCTAGACTTACAATTCAAACATGCTCATTCAAAAGAAAATCTCCAAATCATATTGTCATAAGTCTAGAATAATTAGAATTTACATACATCATGATGATCTAACATATATTCTATGCAAAAATTCTCTTTAATCTTAAATCATAATTCATGTTCTATCAAGACTTGTCTCAAATCGATAATAGGAACTATGAATCTTATGATAAAAAATATGAATAATGTTTTCTTTACATTATTTGATGTATTGATTTGCTTTGCTAGTGATTACATGTATCTCTCATATTTGTAGACTCTAGAATCAACTTTGTAATGTAAGTATAAATCAAACTAAATCATCACTCCATTCTAGATCTATAATTTGAAATTCTATTTTGGAATACATGCAATATTAATATAAATCTTATGACATGACATTTAACCCAAAACTCATCATACTAGCATTGTCACTTATTGAATATTAGTAATTGTGCTAGTTATCTCATTTCGTCATCTCATAAAAGTAAAAATAAAAACTATGCGGATTTATATAACTCATCACATTAAACAAAACCCATAGTTTTTATATCAACCCTTAGATTTAAAAGCATAGGTTGTCCAAAAGATTATTTCACCTATGACTTCATATCTCACAATAGCGGGGGCGTATGGTTGTATACATTAGAGACCTAACCTCTAAGACATGTCTTGTCCTTAACCGGGGAGGGTTCCAGTGGGGCCTTGCGAGGCACTAGAGGAAAGAGTGCTAGGTTGAGCGTTCTCTAGTGTGTGCATATAGGATTAACACCCCAACCTACGACATGTGTGCAGCTCCTCATGCCCATCCGTCACTTAGTACGGGGCTAGGGTGTAGACATTTAGTCGAGATTATCTTTAATCTTAGGACATACTTATATTACTTTTTGCATGATCATTTTATTTACTTATCACTTAAATCATGCATATTTTGGGTTGTTTAATAAAAAAGTGTCCTCTTGTGTCTTCATAGTTTATATCTTCATGATTAAATGGTTTTGTAAAACACAAGATTTTGAAAAGCCAAAGTTTCATGCAAATTTGATCCACCTAGAGATCTCCAAAAATTCTGAAATTTCAGCATGGAACTACTTTAAGGACACTTAATCAATATCAATAATCAAAAATTTAAAATTCCTATAAAATTGTGTACTGTTTGCCGCGCTAGCGCTAGCGCCAGCGCTAGCGTGAGCGTGTGATTTTTCTGAATTTTAAAATTTCTGAAAATCCATAAAAATATGTTGGTTCATATTTTCTACTTATTTGTTGTGTTTCTGACTTTTGTTATTTTTGTTTTATTTATATTATGAAAAATCAACTACAAAATATCAAAATTCAAAAATACAAAAATATTTTTTGTTATTTGTGTTTTAATCATTTTATGAAAAATCAACTACAAAAGTTCAAAATTAAAAATATACAAAAATATGTTTTTGTTATTTATGTTTTTCTTCATATTATGAAAAATCTACTACAAAAATTCAAAATTCAAAACTTACAAAAATATGTTTTTTGTGATTTTTCTGTTTTGATTGATTTACAAAAAAATGATAAAACAAAAAAAACTGTATGATCTTTATTGTCAATATCAAGCATGTATGAATTCTATTATTTAGAATTATTTACAATGTTAAACCTTATTTCTTCAAATTACTATGAACATTGTTTTGCTTATCATGCTTTGATATATCTATTTAAAGTGCATCAATTGTATTGAAAAATGAGTAGATACAAGCTTGGCATGCCTCTAAGTATGAGTAAATGTTTTATGATTGATAATGATACATTTCACTCACTTATTTTGGTAATCAACATGTGTGTCTAAATCTAAAAATGCTTGCTTGTGTATTGTATTTGTACAATGAATTAAAACTTGCATAAGTTTATTGCCTACACTACATTTGAATTGCACATATGACATCTAAAAAAGTGGTTAAGTTAAAATTTTTGGTTTGAAAACAAGTGTATTCGGAGAATGTTGTCTCACAAATGTGAACAAAAAATTATATATGTAGACAAATATAACTCCACCAAGCACTACTTGAACCTCCTGATAAGTCTTCATAAGCATTGTGAGGTTGAGCACCTTGGAAAGAATAGTAAAGTGGCTTGTGCAAACCTTGGTTATTACACCACTTTGTTAAAAATTATGTGCATTAAATGTGTGTGAAAGTAATTTACTTGTGTTTTGTTGTGCACTTTACTTTACATATGTCTTGTATTTTGGTGATTTAAATCAATTGTTAACATTGCCCAAAATACACTTATGTGCACATCATTATCTTTCATAACACTTCTTCTCATGAGTATTGGAATCTAATGCTTTATCTATACTACTCTTTATATAAAAATGCACTAGATAAACCTAGCATGATCTCTACAATGTTTTGGTATTTCTTGAATTTACAATTAAGTAACATTGTAGTATAATCTCTCTTTGATATGATCATTTCATGCTTGGTGTCTTTAAGAAAAACTTTGAGATTTCAAAAAGGTTAAAACATCTTTCAATTTTGAACTAAAACTCAAATTTCTACTTATGCTTTTCATGCTTACAAAAAGATGTTTATTATAATCTTCCGCTTGCTTACAACTCATATCTTTATATTTGAAATCTCTTATATATACTATGCTTAAACTCTTTATCCCTATCTATTTTACAAAAGCTCGATCATGCTTTATCATTTTTAAGAAAATGCCTCCTTACTACCCTCACCCCACCTTCTTTTGATAATACCAAAAGGGGGAGATTAATTGAAGAAATCTATATAGAAGAAATATAGAAGATTAAGGGGATAATATTTCATGTAAACTATCGTCTAGGGGGAGTAAAACATAAAATGCATTTATGTAGGGGGAGCATTAAGATAGGGGGAGTATGCACATTTTCATGCATATCATTTACTATATTTGCATTATCATCTTGCTTATCATATACTATAAACACTATTGCTGATTTCTTGCTAAGTGGATTTATTATTATCAAAAGGGGGAGATTGTTGGACATATGTGTCACATCCCTTTGTTTGAGAATAACAAATCCCATATTGTATTTGATATTGTTTGTAGTGTGTTTATAGTGTGCAGGAACTATAGGTGCAATACTCCACAGGTAGAAAGCAGCTTGGAACAAACTTTTGACAGGAGCAGCGCTACCGCCAGCGCTACCGCTACCGCCAGCACTATCTCCTGCTACCGCCAGTGCTATCGATACCGCCAGGCGCTATCTCGAGTTCGTGCACAGCGACGGTTTCGCAACCGCTACCGCCAGCGTTATCTCCCGTTACCGCCAGCGCTATCGCTACCGCCAGGCACTATCTCCAGTTCGTGCACAGCGCCACGCCGTCGACGGTTTTGCAACCGCTCCACACGAACGCTACCGCCGGCGCTAGCCACTACCGCAGGCGCTAGCTCCAAGTTCTATAAATTGGAGCTTTGCTTCTCGTTTTGGCAATCCATCCCAGAGAGGTTGCTTGTGCCACAATTCCAGTGTTGTTATGTTGCCGAAGATGGATCTCCCACAAAAAGCTTAAGGAGAATTCTGGAGGAGGACTACGTCACGCTACATCCAAAGGACGATCGCTTCTACCTCGCTTATGCTACAGCAATCCTTCATCCTCGACTCCAGAGATCTCATATAGGGAGTTTTATTAATGTTTTTCATTATTTCCATTCCATACTTTTGTAACCGTTTAGAGAATTCGCCTTGTGTTGGCGACTAGGTATAGGTAGGACTTAGGGGGAAATTCGCCTTGTGTTGGCGACTAGTTCTAGGTGATTAGATCTAGGGGTCTCTGATGAGTCCCAACTTTATACACATTTTTGGACTCATCTGGGCCGATTTTCTAGTCTTTGCACTTCACTTTAGACACGTTTTCACTCATATTTGATTCCCCATGCTAAGTGCACCTTTAGGCCCATTTTTGGTGTTGTTTCATTTTATTCTCCTTTAGTAGTTGCTATGTATTATTAAGTGCCACTTTCAGTGGCTGGATTGGTGGGTGTGCTGGAACAGGTGTCGTGCAGCTGCTTCCGGTACAAATCTGTACAGGAACACTGTGCACGATCACTGGTTCTCTTGCGCACGACCACTGGTCGTGCGCCACTGATCGTGTGCACTTAACCTCTGAAATATGAGTTTTGTTTGGGCTTATCGCACGACCATTTACGATAGTGCGCACGACCACCGGTCGTGCGCAATCGGTCGTGCGAACATGTATTTTATGAATTTCTTTCCTTTCAGGCTTCACCCAGGTAGCGCGCACGATCGCAGAACTCCAGTGCGCACGACCACTGGTCGTGCGCCAATGACCGTGCGCAGTATTCGTTTCAGCGCCTATATATACCCTGTTCGCGAATTAGGGCGGGATCGGGCTTCCGGGAGCGGGTTCTCCAGTCCGTACGCCGCCGTTTTCCTTCTCCAGACACCTCCCCTTCATCTTCTCCGCAAGGGGAAGTCATCTTTGGTCATTCTCGACATTTCTCCATCATCCGAAAGCATTCTCCACCACCCGCAAGCACTCAAGCAGCTGTTCTCCATTTCCGTCCGGTGAGAAGAATAGAAATCCTGAGGTAGAAGACGACGGGAGTACGTGGAGAGATAGTGACAGTCTCTCAACGCCGGAAGCACAGTCCGCCCGAGTCCGGAGGTAGCTCGACAACCTACCATTCCGGCCGTGATCAGCCGCTAGTCTTCGTCCATTGGTTGTCTTCTTCTTTTCTCCTTTTGTTGTACTAAGTAAATCATTTTGGCTTGAATATGATGATGTTTAGTCTAAATGCTTTGGTTGTTTCCTACTTGTTCTTTAATATTTGCTTGTGATCCCTTTCACCTCCGCTCACGCACTCACGCATTCATCGTGTTCGATTCACGTTAACAAGAGTTAACGGTGATTTGTGAAGAGGTGTTTGCGACCCTCACTCTCCGCACTAGTGACCACTCCATTCGCATGCGCACCGTCCATCCGCCTCACGAAGCTCGGCATTGCGGCCGTTGCACCCATCTCACCTTGCGAAGCAGTGATTTCGGCCCGCATTTCTTTTATTGTTGTTAACAGTAGAAACCCAAATCAAAACTCCACTTTTCGTGTTTGTTCCCGCTTGTGTAACAATTGTCACACAACGCATTTCGTTCACCCAACCTGCATTCCTCAAGAGACCGACACTCGGGGATTCTCCACACTATTATTACTTGCGCGACCGGTGCACTTGCCGAAATCATCGCATCAAGTTTTTGGCGCCGTTGCCGGGGAATGCAGACGTGATGAATTCGTCTGCGTGAATAATCGTTGCACAAGGAACTTTTCTTCTTTATTAATTCTCTTTGTTTACCTCTGTTATCTTTGCTTATTTTTGATACGCTCATTTCTTTACCTCTGTTCTTTCCATCGTGCGCTAATCTCTTGGATTTCAAGTATTCCTAACATGACCTCCATTCAGGAATACATCTATCAAGGAAGTTTAATTGATCTAAAGGTTCAAGCACAAAGGAACGATCATGACTTTGGGATCTCCTCCGACATCATTGAGTATATGACTGGGAACTGCAAGTTCAGCAGGGATAAACATGAAGATGTGGTACAACACGTGCAGAACTTCTTAGAAATTTACTACACATGTATATTCAGGGGAGTTGAAAATGACCCACAAAAGATCCTAGCATTTTCATTTTCCCTACATAATAAATCCAAAAGCTGGTACCGGGATTTTCGGAAAAGAGAGGCGACCTCATGGAAGCAGCTCGAGGGGAGATTTTTGCATGAGTTTCAACACCGTACCCGAGTGTTGGACAAGTACAGGGAACTCATAACCTTCGGTCAGGGAAAGGAGGAGACGCTAGTTGATGCTTGGGAGTGTTTTCAATCCCTGCATCGGGGATGCTACCGTGAAGATCTATCAGAAGTCTTTCTAATTTAGATTTTCTATTTCGGCATGTTGGACAAATTCCATCTGTTATTCGATGTGGCAGCCGGAGGGGCCCTGTTTAATAAATCGGGGAAGGACGCGTGGGAAGTGGTTGTGAATATTGTTCACACCAGCCAGCACTGGATTCATGTCATTCTTTCCCCCAGAACTGCCGAAGTGAACGCAATAACATTCCTCGGAGCAGCGGGTCACGTGCCGTCAGGGCAAACGGAGCCGTTAGCAGCTTTGGTGGTCGGGATGCTGGATAAAATGAATGACCAATCTTCCGTAATTCAACAGCTTCACTCCACTATAGAGGTTCTTACCAATGTTGTTTCTGGGCTTGCAAGTCAGCATCCGGAGTCTGTGAATACCATGCGATTGAGAAGCGGTAGAGGTGTTGACAATCCTCCTCGACAGGAACCACTTGTGAGGCCCACTGACAAGTGTAATTCAGACACGGCCGAGAAGCAGACTCAGATTCATGTTGAGCCAGACCTTGTGAGCGAGGCACAACCCTCGGGAAGTGTCGTTCACCCCCCATTCCCCCACAGGTTGCGAAACGAGAAATCCGAGAAGCAGTTCCGCAAATTCCTGGAAATAATGAAAGGAGTGCAAGTGAGCATCCCTCTGATCGAAGCCATCTCTCAAATGCCGGGCTACTCCAAGTTCTTGAAAGACTTGATTTCGAAGCGGAGACTGTTGGAGGATCTCAAGACTATCGACCTCACTGAGGAGTGCTCCGCCATCATCTCCAATATGCCCACAAAGTGCAAGGATCTGGGCAGCTTCACTATTCCGTGCAGGATCGGTCATCACCGTTTCATCCAGGCGCTCTGTGATTTGGGAGCATCAATCAACTTGATGTCGCTCTCTATCTTTCGTGAACTAGGTGCAGGGACCTTGAAGCCGACGCGGGTATTGCTACAGCTAGCTGATCGGTCGATCAAAAAACCATCTGGAATTGTCGAGGACCTCACAATAGTAGTAAACGGCCTCACATTTCCAGCCGATTTTGTCATCCTCGACATGAAGGTTGATACTTTGGTGCCCATTATCTTGGGGCGGCCCTTTCTCGCTACAGCTCGTGCTATCATTAATGTGGAGCAGGGGGAGCTCACGCTCAGATTGGGGGAGGACGCTATATCCTTTAACGTCCACAACCCGTCACAACTCTTCCAAATCACGGAATGCGAACCGACTGAGTTGCTTGAAGAATTCGATGACCAGATCGATGTGGATTTGGATGACTGCGAGATGTGTTGGCGGCGCGAGGACTCGGGCAACGACGGTGCTCATTCGAACCAGCCCGATAGTCCACATTCAATCGGAGGGCCATCCACTGATTCTGAAGATCCAAACATTTATCCGGCTCTCAAACAACTACCGGATTCTCTAAAGTACGTTTTTCTTGGAGAAAATGCCACGCATCCTGTGATTATCTCCGCAGCTCTTTCCGCCTCCAACGAAACCAAATTAGTGGGTGTGCTGAGAAAGTACCATAAAGTCTTCGGACGCTCTCTTGCAGACATTAAGGGAATCAGCCCCACGGTCTGCATGCATAAGATCCTTCTTAAAGATCAGTACAAACCCTCAGCACAGCCCCAAAGGCGTTTGAACCCAAAAATGCAAGAGGTAGTGAAGGCAGAAGTGATAAAGCTCTTAGACGCTGGCATCATTTACCCAATCAGCGACAGCAAATGGGTCAGCCCTGTTCAGGTGGTACCGAAAAAGGGAGGGATCACCGTTGTTGCCAATGAAAAGAATGAGTTGCTACCTACCCGAATGATCACCGGGTGGAGAGTCTGCATCGATTACCGCAAGCTAAATGATGCTACACGAAAGGATCATTTCCCACTCCCCTTCATTGATCAGATGTTAGAAAAGTTAGCGGGGCAGGACTACTACTGTTTCTTGGATGGGTACTCAGGTTACAATCAAATCTTAATAGACCCGTCTGATCAAGACAAAACAACATTTACATGTCCCTCAGGTACCTTTGCATTTAAAAGAATGCCATTCGGACTGTGTAATGCCCCCGCAACCTTCCAACGCTGCATGCTCACTATTTTCGCTGACATGGTGGGAGACTTCCTCGAAGTTTTCATGGATGACTTTACAATCTTTGGCAGCAGCTTTGATTCTTGCCTCGCGAATTTGGCCAAGACTTTGAAGCGGTGTGAGGACACCAATCTTGTCTTGAACTGGGAGAAATGCCATTTTATGATGCGCGAAGGAATTGTGTTGGGGTATAAGGTTTCTTGCCAAGGGCTCGAGGTGGATCAAGCGAAGGTAAGTGTCATTAGAAACCTCCCTCCGCCTACGTCAGTGAAAGGTATCCAAAGTTTTCTTGGTCATGTGGGATTTTATCGAAGGTTTATTAAGGACTTTTCATCCATTTTGAAACCTTTATCTCGCTTACTCGTTAAGGATGTCCCCTTCCACTTCGACGATGCATGCATGCAGGCCTTTGAAACTTTACGGGGACAACTCATCTCGGCTCCAATTTTGGTGGCACCCGACTGGAATTTACCCTTTATCATCATGTGTGACGCAAGTGATGTGGCCGTAGGTGCTGTACTCAGTCAAAAGAAAGATAAGACTTTTCACACCATTGCGTATGCCAGTCGAACTCTCAACAGCGCGCAAGCAAACTATACCACCACGCAGAAAGAAATGCTAGCCGTGGTCTTCGCCTTTGAAAAATTTCACTCATACTTGATACTTTCCGAAGTAATCGTGTACACGGACCACGCTGCACTCAGGTATCTTTTTAGCAAAAAAGAATCCAAATCGCGTCTGATTCGTTGGATTTTACTGTTGAAGTATCTAGTTGCCTACCTAAATCACCTAGAGGGGGGTGAATAGGTGATCTCTTCGTCTTTTGCGGAATTAAAATATTAAACGTAAAGCACAGCACAGAAAAGAAATTACAGCCACAGATAACACAGGAATTTATAGTGGTTCCCCGTACTTGGGTACTCCACTGCCGGCCTCGCCAATCTAGCACCACAGCTAGACTTGACTACTTTCTGTAACTCGGATCAAGAACGATCCTACTGTCTCGGAGTCAAAACTCCTACAAACTCAGAGAAAACTTCTCTTACAACTTGGAGAAAACAACTCCTACACCTCGGAGAACAACCTCTCCTACAACTCGGAGAACAACTCCTACAACTCGGAGAACAACTCCTACAACTCGGAGAACAATCTCTCCTACAAAGATGATAAAAGTTTTGAACAAAACAATACCAGATCTGAAAGATAGAGGTGTATTCTTCCTTCTTCTTGAATGGTTTTAGAGAACGGTGAGGAAGAACTAAGATCCTTCAAATCTGACCTTTGCAATCCGAAACGATCCAATAGAGGTTGTAGAATCAGACCTTGGATCATTCGAATCTTCCCTGAATGAAATCGACAAATCCTATGAGAAGATCGATCTCCAAACGTAGGCGACAGCGAGGCGGCGCTTTTCTCGTTCTTCTAGATCGGGAAAGAGAATTAGGGCTTGAACGATTAGAGAACTTGTTTTTGAAACCCCAAAACCAATCCTATATATATAGAAAGGCAATTAAGGTATAAACCAGCCTTAAATGCTCTCAAGAAAGCCGTTAAGATCGGAAATGAGCGATCACGGGTCGTCAAGAACAGAGAACAGAGAAAACCAGAATTTAGACAGATGTCTCGAGACAAATGGGATTTCTCGAGACATGAGGAGTATCTCTCGAGAACAGAAGGAGGAGAAATCATCAGACCAATGTCTCGGGAAAAATGGATCTCTCGAGACATAAGGAATAGCTCTCGAGACATACCAAATATCTCGAGAACTGAGAATAAGAGATCAAAAGATTGCAGACTCGAGTAAGGCAGGATCTCTCGAGACAAAGGAAATCTCTCGGTCCAGTAGATCTCGAGACATGGTTGATCTCTCGAGACATCCAGATAGAGTTTCCGAAAAGAGCAGAGCCTGCATCTCGAGACAAGCCTTGACTTCTCGAGACAAGCTCGATCTCACGAGACATCCCCTTAGAAAAATTATTTTCTTTTGCTCCTTTTCTTTTCTAAACCACTTGCTGCAGCTGCACTCCAAGGTCTTCAATAGTCTTGAAAAAGAAGTGTATCTCAATAGAGAGATCACATATGAGTCATCACCATGTTTCATAACATGAGGAATTACATACTATGAAACTGTGTTTGCAGACCCATTGTGACCTGACATTGGCTTACACTTACCCATGATAATCTGCAAGACAATACTAGAAAAGCATATCAAATACAAAAGCAATTCAATCTTAGTTTAAGGGTGACTTCTCACAAATCAAGGTAATTGTGAATGCAATTTCCAACAACTGTTGTAGGAATATAATTTTGAAATCAAAGACAAGAAAGGGGTGGAGAACGTGATAGCTGATCATCTTTTGCGGTTGGAGTACGACATGACGGCCGACATCCCCAACAGCTTTATGGAGGAAACGAACGATTATTTCTCGGATGAAAAGTTATTCGCAATCACTACGCCTCATCCAACAGCCCCATGGTACGCTGATATTGCTAACTACTTGGCTTGTAAAACCCTTTCTCCGAATCTGTCCCCTCAGCAAAGACGGAAGCTTGCCTCTGATTCAAAATACTATTTTTGGGAAGACCCGCTCTTATTCCATACGTGCAGTGATGGAATTATCAGAAGATGCGTTCCTGAAGCCGAGTTTCAGTCTATACTGCAGCACTGCCATGACAGAGAAGCTGGCGGGCACTTCGGGGCCGTTCGAACAGCGCGAAAAATCTTGCTATGCGGATTATTTTGGCCAACCCTCTTCAGGGACGCCCATGCTTATGTCACCAAGTGTGATGAATGCCAAAGGACCGGAAATATCTCCAGGCGTAACGAGATGCCCCTCAATAACATGCTGGTCTGCGAACCATTTGATGTCTGGGGGATAGACTTTATGGGTCCTTTCCCAATGTCTCATGGTAAGCATTATATCATTGTGGCAGTTGATTATGTCTCAAAATGGGTGGAGGCCGAGGCGGTTGCCACGAATGATGCCAGCACGGTGCTACATTTTATCCACAAGAATATCTTCTCCAGGTTTGGGACGCCGAGAACTATTATCAGCGACGGCGGTAGTCATTTTTGTAATAAGCAGTTTGTGCAGCTCATGAAAAAGTTTGGGGTCCATCATAAAATTTCCTTAGCGTAACACCCCCAAACATGTGGACAAGTAGAAGTATCCAACCGCGAGCTCAAGCGAATAATCGAGAAATCAATACATTCAAATAGGAAGGAGTGGTCTAAAAAGGTCGACGACGCATTATGGGCTTATCGGACAGCTTTCAAAACACCTATCGGCATGACTCCGTTTCAATTAGTCTACGGCAAGGCATGCCACCTTCCTGTGGAGCTGGAGCATAAAGCATTATGGGCAACCAAACTGTTGAACATGGACATTGGAGCCGCGGCCAAGGCGCGTCGTTCACAACTCAACGAATTGGAAGAGCTCCGACATTTCGCTTATGAAAACGCTCGCATCTACAAAGAGAAAACAAAAAAATGGCATGACCGACACATCATCCCTAAGGAATTCAAAATTGGGGACCAAGTGCTGCTTTACAACTCCCGTCTCCGCCTCTTTCCAGGAAAGTTAAAATCGAGGTGGAGCGGTCCTTTCTTAGTGACCGACGTCACTCCCTTTGGTGCCATCGAAATATCAGGGGATAAGGGAGACAAATTTAAGGTCAATGGGCATCGACTGAAGTTATACGATGGCACAATTATAAACAAGGAGTGTCAGTTGGTGACATTGGGAGACGAGCGCCATAAAAGTGCTTACAGCTGATGTTCTGTATTTCTCTTATTTTGTGAAACCCTCTCTTTTGATGCTCTTTTATTTTACTTTCTGCACTCTTTGAACAATTATAATACAGGTATTTGGTCCAGCTTAAGGACATAAAACAAAAGCGCTGCTGGGAGACAACCCAGATTTGCTGTTTTTGTTTTTCTAACCTGTTTCAATTCAGTTTTTATCTATTTTTGCTGCTTTTAGTTGTACCGTTTGCAGGTGTGCTTTGTACTTCGTGTTGGCGGATGCTGCGGATCGTGCATGAAAATAACGCCAATCTTCCGGTAATGTGTAGATTAAGTCTGGGGGGAGAATATGTTGTCATCCGCTACGCACGAGTTGCACTGCATACTAGAAGTTTGTTTATTATTTATCTTTATCATCATCATTGTTTTCATGCTTCCTACACCACTTCACCCACATGAGCGCGCGCTTCCCTATTTGTGTTGTTTTCCAAATAAACTGTTTTGGTCAGTGATGAGTCCTGATCATATACACTTTTATGGACTCATCTGGGCCGTTTATTTAGTCATTTCACCGCACTTTAGCCCTGTTATAGTTCATATTGATCATTCTATGCTAGGTGCACTTTTGGCCCATTTTGGTGTTATCTCTTGGTTACCTTCGTTACTAGTTTTCATGCTTTGTTAAGTGCCATCTTCAGTGGCTAGATTGGTGTTGTATGCTGGAACAGGAGTCGTGCAGGTGTTCCCGGTACAATTCTGCACAGGAACACTGCGCACGATCACTGGTTCTATTGCGCACGACCACTGGTCGTGCGCCATTGATCGTGCGCACTTAACAGCCTTTTTTTGAGTTCTGTCTGGCTTATCGCACGACCACTTACGATAGTGCGCACGACCATTGGTCGTGCGTCACTGATCGTGCGAACATTGTAATTTATAAATTTCTTCCCTTGTAGGCTCCGTCCAGTCAGGCGCACGATCACAGAATTCTAGTGCGCACGACCACTGGTCGTGCGCTAATGACCGTGCGCCCTGTTTGATTCAGCGCCTATATAATGCCCTGCTCACAAATTAGGTCGGGGGGCACGCATTGGAATGTTGTTCAGTCCGCCGTTTTTCGCCCTTTTCATAGTTTTTCACCCCCTAGGCCTCCTCCATCTTCCAAGGGCTTAAAGGAAAGGATTCTACACTTATTTTGATCGCCAAGGAAGAAGTTCTTCGCATCCGACGTGGCCAGATTATAAATCCCTGGAGAAGACGGGTCCATTGGGAGGTATGACAGCCCTCCTCTACCCCGGACGATAGTTGGGACCGAGTTAGGACACGGATTGACAACCCGGTTCTTCCTACCGTGAATCTACAACAAGACTCTGGATTCGGTCGTATCTCTTGCCTTTTTCTTCTACTTGTGTGGTTATATTTGTTGTAATCTCTATATTTAGATGATGAATGCTATTAACCATGTGTATTATTGTTTATTTCATGTTAATGGAATTATTTAGTTCATTTGTGTTATTGAGGTGCGCCCCCATCCATTTTCCACTCCTCCACCGTGCCCGGTGCCGCACTAGCAATTGCTAGTGGCGTGCTTGTCGAAGAGGTGACGACTACCCTTATTCCGTTTGCCTACTCGTCCATCCGCCCTTGCGACGCAGCGCGCTCAAGGCCTGCCTAGTCTCCATCCCGCCAAGCGAAGCATTGCATAGCGGCATTGCATAGGAGTAGTCATAGCATTTTCTCTTTGTTTTCCACAATCCAAAAATCCCCGTTTCCGCATCCATCCGCTCGAAAGGACTTCGATCTCAAGTCCCTCCTCAATAGTCAACTCCACCCTACTGTGTTCCTTGAGAGATTCGATACTCGGGGATTACTCCTCGTTTTATATTACTTGAACGATCGGTACACTGTCATTTCGTGTCGCAGTCGAGCCACCATCTATAGTGGT
The DNA here is from genome assembly GCA_033032865.1 of Dactylorhiza incarnata. Classification (NCBI taxonomy): domain Eukaryota; kingdom Viridiplantae; phylum Streptophyta; class Magnoliopsida; order Asparagales; family Orchidaceae; genus Dactylorhiza; species Dactylorhiza incarnata. The sequence goes on from JAWHQI010000005.1 coordinate 19,447,276, forward strand.
GTGTAGGATTTGCGCATCAAGTTTTTGGCGCTGTTGCCGGGGAACACAGACGTGTGAGTTGCTGTAGGGGGAGACAAGAGTTAGAAGTTCTTCCATTGTGTATAGTCCTCTTGTCATTTTGTTTGTTTTCTATTTAATTTTTGCGTTTATTAATTTTACTATTTCCCTTTTCCTGTTTTAATTTTTTTTTAGGCAATTTAATCCAAGGAGTTTTATTAGTTTGTGTAAATTTCCTTGCAAAGAATTTCAGCTTCATTTTATCTGCTTTAATTATTGAAAATGTCGTCATGGGATATTTCACCTAGCTTTAATGACATGGTTTATTATATGGACCAAATGAATGAGTTGAATGCTAGGCAGTGTAGGAACATTGTTTGCTTGTTGTGTCGAGGAGAGGGTCATGAATTGAAGGACTGTCCTAGTCTTTTCAATCCTGACCGCTGCTCCTCCACTCATGACAACAGTATCCCTATCGCTCATTCTGTGCCCATGGAGGCAATTGTGCCCTCTACCCCTGAGCTTGTCTCGTGCATGGACTCCTCACTCCCTGTGTATGGCTTCACTCCTAGTGATGATGATCACTCATCTGTTACCCAGCAAGGAGAGGAATGGGAGCTCCTAGATGCACCTGAGTATGATGAGGAAAGTATTCTTTCCATCGGGGAGTCGTCAGCAGATCTTTTTGCGGAGGAGCCAAATCTTTGTGTTCCTCCAGTTTTTTTGCAAGATTTTTCTACACACATTCTTTATGGTCCTATCAAAGTAAAGGAGTGGGGTGATGCTTCGGACTCGGAGGATGCTCCAAAGTGGGTTGAGGAGGATACTCTCTCTGATGAGGAGGTTTGCACTTCTTCATGGGACGAGGAGGTCCAAACCACCACTGAGGCCCTTGAGTTCTTGGGTTCCCCTCGCCATGATACTTACGATGATGATAGCGATCTATCCTTGGATCCTGTTGGGAGTGAGACCGGGACCACTCCCCCAATTTTTGATTATTTAAGTCATTCTTCTCTTTTATTTCCTAACCCCCCTTCTTCATCTGAGCCTGTGCAGGTTGAATCTTCGCAGGTACATCAGGAGGACTTGGAGCATGATGCTCAAGTCAATGATGAGTGTATCTTCATATGTGAGGAGGTTGACCCCTCCTCCATAGAGGAAGCCTCGTTCATTTCCTTCTCCTCCTGCTGCACCCCTGGAGATGATACCTTGCTGGGCAAGGATTGTTTTGGTGAGATGAATGAGGACCAGGTCTCCTCCTCTTCTTACTTTCTGTTTCATCTACCTGCGTATGTAGGTATTATTATTTGGGTAGAGGAGTAACTGTTCTGTCGCCGTATCGGTACCCGCTACCGACACGTGTATTAGAACAGTTACCTGTCCATTTCCTTTTTCATAGGCCCATTAGCTAGAACCTTCATGTTTTTGAATAAGTCGTGCTGGGATGACAATAACCCCAGTAGTTATCTTACTTTTCATGCATTTTATTTTAGTCCATCCTGTTTAGTTAGCTGTAGTTTATTGTAGTTTATCTTTTTCTGTTTCTTTTGCGGAGCTGACCCCTACAGGTACTTCTTCTGGATGGCGGATGCTGCAGCTTAGTCTTGGTTTAAACGCCAATCTTCTGGTATGCTCACTTGCTGAGCATTGGGTACTCTCTTCCCCTAGCCCTATTTTGATTTTCCTGTCATATATTATGCGGATTGTTTAGTTTAAGTCTGTGGGAGAGTCGTTCTGAGTGTTCACTCATGTTCACTATCGCATAGCATGTTAGAAGTATTTATATTTTAGTTTATGGAAAGATGTTTAGTTTATTTTCATTGCACACCACTGCACCCGCTTGAGTGCGCGCTTACCTATTTGTTTTGTTTCCGAATGAATTGTTTTGGTTGGAGTATGAAATAGGATGTTAACTTAGGAATTACTATTAGGAGCGCGATGTTGACTCGAGCAGTGTTCTAGTCGCATCTGCATGCTACGATAGAATTTGAGTAAAATTAGATTATTTCTATGCATTTAATTTATGATTAGTATTTTTGCGTAGTTTTAGATTTATTATACTCAAATGGTGAATGTGAATGAAATTGACGATAACCCGGTGTTGTGTGTGTACGAGCACTAGTCGTGTGTTGCTCGAGTCGGGAGGAAGGTTTATCTTTCTCGTGGGCTAAGAACTTGCCCCAAGCGACTCTCGAAGCATGGGCGAGAGCGATTCGTCGAGTTAAACGTGATGTAGGCCACCTTTTGGCTAGTTTGAGCCTTGTCTTTCCCTGTCCTTTTCGCTCACCTTTGCAAGCCAAATTTGTGCCTACCACTCCTTTGATCAGCTCCTCTTCATCCACCAAAGCCCAAAGCTTATCCTACACCCAGCAACCAAATTGTTGTTTAACTGCGCTCATAATTCTCAATTTGTTGTGATGTATGGACTCGTCGTGTTGAGAAGGGGAAATAAACGCCATTTCGCTGAAATTGTACCAACTGGGGGATAAGTAAAAGAAGAAAAGTATTTTGTAAAAAAGAAGAAAAAAATCTGGAAAAAGTTTATTGAAAAGAAATCCTTCCGAGCTAAATAGAAAATTCGTTGGTGATTGTGAAGTAGGTCGTGTGCACACCTAGTTTTCATGATAAGTCTGGGGGTGTGTCACACGAGCATTGTTTTTGGTTTTGTATGGTGCAGCGTTCCGTTAGCTCACTTGGGTTGCGTAGCCATCGTGTTTAAATTTGAATATCATACCGTAACCTAAGCCCCAACTTAATCCTAAAGTCCTATTGATTTATCTCATGAGAGTGCTAGCGCCGTGGAGAGAGTGTGACCGGGCGAGCGTATGGTTCACGACGTTGATGGATTTCAGCGGAGTTATTCCTAAACCCCGATCTTGTGCAACACCCGCCTTAGTGTCTTGTTACTTTCACACCGGGCATGATCGTGCGAATTCTTCATAAATTCACCAACTGAGTATAACTAAATCTTTACTTACGCTCTAATACTTATGTAAACTAGATGGCATAGTTAGAATCTCTTTTTACTAGAATTTCTACTCGCATGCGTATGTTACTTCGCACCGTACTCCTTTGTGTAATTCTCTATGTTAACTACTGTTTTCACACTCCGCCGGATTCGTTTGCTCAGAACGCGCAAACAGGTAAGTCTGGGGGTGTGATGAGTCCTGATCATATACACTTTTATGGACTCATCTGGGCCGTTTATTTAGTCATTTCACCGCACTTTAGCCCTGTTATAGTTCATATTGATCATTCAATGCTAGGTGCACTTTTGGCCCGTTTTGGTGTTATCTCTTGGTTACCTTCGTTACTAGTTTTCATGCATTGTTAAGTGCCATCTTCAGTGGCTAGATTGGTGTTGTATGCTGGAACAGGAGTCGTGCAGGTGTTCCCGGTACAATTCTGCACAGGAACACTGCGCACGATCACTGGTTCTATTGCGCACGACCACTGGTCCTACGCCATTGATCGTGCGCACTTAACACCCTTTTTTTGAGTTCTGTCTGGCTTATCGCACGACCAATTACGATAGTGCGCACGACAATTGGTCGTGCGTCACTGATCGTGCGAACATTGTATTTTATAAATTTCTTCCCTTGCAGGCTCCGTCCAGTCAGGCGCACGATCACAGAATTCTAGTGCGCACGACCACTGGTCGTGCGCCAATGACCGTGCGCCCTGTTTGATTCAGCGCCTATATAATGCCCTGCTCGCAAATTAGGTCGGGGGGCACGCATTGGAACGTCATTCAGTCCGCCGTTTTTCGCCCTTTTCACAGTTTTTCACCCCCTAGGCCTCCTCCATCATCCAAGGGCTTAAAGGAAAGGATTCTACACTTATTTTGATCGCCAAGGAAGAAGTTCTTCGCATCCGACGTGGCCGGATTGTAAATCCCTGGAGAAGACGGGTCCATTGGGAGGTGTGACAGCCCTCCTCTACCCCGGACGACAGTTGGGACCGAGTTAGGACACGGATTGACAACCCGGTGCTTCCTACCGTGAATCTACAACAAGACTCCAGATTCGGTCGTATCTCTTGCCTTTTTCTTCTACTTGTGTGGTTATATTTGTTGTAATCTCTATATTTAGATGATGAATGCTATGAACCATGTGTATTATTGTTTATTTCATGTTTATGGAATTATTTAGTTCATTTGTGTTATTGAGGTGCGCCCCCATCCATTTTCCACTTCTCCACCGTGCCCGGTGCCGCACTAGCAATTGCTAGTGGCGTGCTTGTCGAAGAGGTGCCGACGACCCTTATTCCGTTTGCCTACTCATCCTTCCGCCCTTGCGACGCAGCGCGCTCAAGGCCTGCCTAGTCTCCATCCCGCCAAGCGAAGCATTGCATAGCGGCATTGCATAGGAGTAGTCATAGCATTTTCTCTTTGTTTTCCACAATCCAAAAATCCCCGTTTCCGCATCCATCCGCTCGAAAGGAAAGTCCCTCCTCAATAGTCAACTCCACCCTACTGTGTTCCTTGAGAGATTCGATACTCGGGGATTACTCCTCATTTTATATTACTTGAACGATCGGTACACTGCCGTTTCGTGTCGCAGTCGAGCCACCATCTATAGTGGTGTGTAGGATTTGCGCATCAGTCAGGAATGTGAATTGGGGTGTTAGCTTAGGAATTACTATTTGGAGTGCGATGTTGACTCGAGCAGTGTTCTAGTCGCATCCGCATGTTACAATAGAATTCGAGTAAAACTAGATTATCTCTATGCATTTAATTTATGATCAGTATTTTTGCGTAGTTTTAGATTTATTATACTCAAATGGTGAATGTGAATGAAATTGGTGATAACCCGGTGTTGTGTGTGTACGAGCACTAGTCGTGTGTTGCTCGAGTCGGGAGGAAGGTTATCCTTTCTCGTGGGCTAAGAACTTGCCCCAAGCGACTCTCGAAGCATGGGCGAGAGCGACTCGTCGAGTTAAACGTGATGTAGGCCACCTTTTGGCTAGTTTGAGCCTTGTCGTTCCATGACCTTTTCGCTCACCCTTGCAAGCCAAAATTGTGCCTACCACTCTTTTGTTCAGCTCCTCTTCATTCACCAAGGCCTGAAGCTTTGCCCACTTTTGCAACCAAATAGATGTTTATCTGCACTCATGTTCTTGATTTGCTGTGATTTTTGGAATCTTTGTGATGTGATGAAGAAATAAATTTTATTTCCTGATTATGAACCAACCGGAGGATAAGAAAATATATATATATATATATATGTTGTTGAAATGAAATCTGAAAAAAAAATTTTGTATTTAAAAGAAATCCTTCCGAGCTAAATAGAAAATCTGTTGGTAATTGTAAAGTAGGCCGTGTGCACACCTAGTTTTCATGATAAGTCTGGGGGTGTGTCACACAAGCATTGCTTTTGGTTTTGTGTGGTGCAGCGTTCCGTTAGCTTAATTTGGTTGCGTAGCCTTCATTTTTATCCTTGAATACCACGCCGCAACCTAAGCCCCAATATAACCCTAAAAGCCCTATTGATTTGACTTGTGAGTTTGCTAACGCCGTGGAGAGAGTGTGAGCGGGCGAGCGTATGGTTCACGACGTTGATGGATTTCAGCGGAGATATTCCTAAACCCCGACCTTGTGCAACACCCGCCTTAGTGTCTTGTTACTTTCACACCGGGCATGATCGCTCGAATTCTTCATAATTCACCAACTGAGTATAACTAAATCTCTACTTACGCTCTAATACTTTCGTAAATTAGTTAGCATAGTTAAAATCTCTTTTTACTAAATTTCTATTTGCATGCTTTTGTTACTTCGCATTATACTCCTTTGTGTAATTTTCTTTGTTAACTACCATTTTCACACTCCGCCGAATTCGTTTGCACGGGACGCGCAAACAGGTAAGTTTGGGGGTGTGATGAGTCCCAACTTTATACACATTTTTGGACTCATCTGGGCCGATTTTCTAGTCTTTGCACTTCACTTTAGACACGTTTTCACTCATATTTGATTCCCCATGCTAAGTGCACCTTTAGGCCCATTTTTGGTGTTGTTTCGTTTTATTCTCCTTTAGTAGTTGCTATGTATTATTAAGTACCACTTTCAGTGGCTGGATTGGTGGGTGTGCTGGAACAGGTGTCGTGCAGGTGCTTCCGGTACAAATCTGTACAGGAACACTGCGCACGATCACTGGTTCTCTTGCGCACGACCACTGGTCGTGCGCCACTGATCGTGTGCACTTAACCTCTGAAATATGAGTTCTGTTTGGGCTTATCGCACGACCATTTACGATAGTGCGCACGACCACCGGTCGTGCGCAATCGGTCGTGCGCAATCGGTCGTGCGAACATGTATTTTATGAATTTCTTTCCTTTAAGGCTTCACCCAGGTAGCACGCACGATCGCAGAACTCCAGTGCGCACGACCACTGGTCGTGCGCCAATGACCGTGCGCAGTATTCGTTTCAGCACCTATATATACCCTGTTCGCGAATTAGGGCGGGATCGGGCTTCCGGGAGCGGGTTCTCCAGTCCGTACGCCGCCGTTTTCCTTCTCCAGACACCTCCCCTTCATCTTCTCCGTAAGGGGAAGTCATCTTTGGTCATTCTCGACATTCTTCCATCATCCGGAAGCATTCTCCACCACCCGCAAGCACTCAAGCAGCTGTTCTCCATTTCCGTCCGGTGAGAAGAATAGAAATCCTGAGGTAGAAGACGACGGGAGTACGTGGAGAGATAGTGACAGTCTCTCAACGCCGAAAGCACAGTCCGCCCGAGTCCGGAGGTAGCTCAACAACCTACCATTCCGGCCGTGAACGGCCGCTAGTCTTCGTCCATTGGTTGTCTTCTTCTTTTCTCCTTTTGTTGTACTAAGTAAATCATTTTGACTTGAATATAATGATGTTTAGTCTAAATGCTTTGGTTGTTTCCTACTTGTTCTTTAATATTTGCTTGTGATCCCTTTCACCTCCGCTCATGCACTCACGCATTCATCGTGTTCGATTCACGTTAACAAGAGTTAACGGTGATTTGTGAAGAGGTGTTTGCGACCCTCACTCTCCGCACTAGTGACCACTCCATTCGCATGCGCACCGTCCATCCGCCTCACGAAGCTCGGCATTGCGGCCGTTGCACCCATCTCACCTTGCGAAGCGGTGATTTCGACCCGCATTTCTTTTATTGTTGTTAACTGTAGGAAACCCAAATCAAAACTCCACTTTTCATGTTTGTTCCCGCTTGTGTAACATTTGTCACACAACGCATTTCGTTCACCCAACCTGCATTCCTCAAGAGACCGACACTCGGGGATTCTCCCCACTATTATTACTTGCGCGACCGGTGCACTTGCCGAAATCATCGCATCAGTCTCGAGGCCATATCCGGGGAAGGATTGGCTAGAGCGGCTTGAGGCCTTATCCGGGGAAGGATAGGCTAAAGCCAACCGGTTTGTGGGGATACAAGTCGGTATAGAAAAGGAAAAGAAATTTATTTTTGTACGCCTCCGATTTCTAGCGATATTGAAATCAAATTTTGTAAACACCTTTTTATATAAATACAATCATGTCTTTATTTGTGTTTACTTGATTTCTCTCATTTGTCGTTATCTTTAATATAGTGGTTACAAAGTTTTTCAATTCAAATTACTTAAACTAAATTGTTTATTTCAATTTCTTAATCATAAAACAATTTTGTACTTATTTCTAAAGATGAAAATTATGATATTCTCACAAATTAGCTAAATTGTTATTTTGCCTTTCTCATATTATAAAACAATTTAGTAATTTCCATAAAATTATAAAAAGATTTTTTATTCCCTTATTCACCCCCCCCCCCCCTCTAAGGGCGTCGTAAGATCCAACACTCTCCGTGGTGAAAATTTAGTTAAGATCATTTTACTCTTAGTGTTGGTTTATGCACCGCTAGAGAGCTTAGGAAGGTGACTCTTTGGATTTTGTAATTCGATGGTATAATCTATTAGGGCTAAGATGGAGAATCTTACTAGGTTCGGATCTCGGGAAAGATGACAACGACCGTCATGTGTTGAAATATTGAGGAATGGGGAGTTAAAACGATTGATTAGTGCCGTTACTATCAACTCCCGCTTAAGATTGTTAACTTTACTTGATGATACGTAGCGACGTAATTTTTGGATGACATAACTATGAGAAGGGTCGTTATGATGAAATCTTTAATTCATAATTTATAGCATAAATGAGATGAGACCTCTTGTCTTTGAAAGTTTAGCCCACCCGTTATTGGAAATCTAAAGTGAAATTTGTCGAATGATATATTGAAGATATATAATCTACATACAATCCTCTGATCTTAAGAACCAGAAATTTACGATTTCTCCAAAATTTATAACCTCGGTTAGGAAGATTTAGGAATAAGGGAGACAAGTTTGATTTTCAGATATAAATGGTGGAATTTCTCGAGGATTAATGGGTTTTAATGAGTCAACCTTCATGTTGAAATCTTTTTGTGCCAAAACTTGTCATGATAAAAGGGGGTTTTACCCTCGTGAGTTATGAACCAATGGATATGGAAAGTAGATGGGAGTTATTTCGCGAACATCATATTAAAGTACAGACGTATGTTCCTCAAGAAAAGCTTGGAAGATATCTACATTTATTTAACGTGTAGAAGCGTTAACCTCGTGTAACATTCGTAGGAGATAAGAGACTCTGGTCCAAGTGTAATCAAGGTTTATGTTATTGTTTTGTAGCTGATAAACCTGACCTTGTATCCGCGGAGTCGGAAATAGTTTATCAGCCGAGACCTCATATGTTAAGGGATAAGGTCTCTTGGTGTAGGTGGTGCTGAACACCTACGTGTAAGAGAGTCGTATAGTGAAGAATCAGAATAGACAATAACGGTTGGCTAAATGATCACGTCCTGGCTAATCGATTTATGAGCAGAGTTTTAAGTAAACATGGTGCGCGAATATAACCTTGTGAAGTTAAGTTGAACTCGAAGGTTTTTGGTGCCATCTAGCGCGGCATGATAGTATAAATTAACTCGGTAAGTTCTTATGTATTTCAGGTAGATCCTCCTTCGGGGAGTGTAGTGATTTTGATAACACCCACGCCTGGTTAGCTTGTTTTGATTTTTGAAGTGTCTGTCTCCTATTTATTACCGGGGTGGAGCAAGTAGAACCCGCATTGTGATTAATGGCACGATGGTCTGAGCGGCGGGGTAAACATTCAATTAACCCCTAGTGGGAATATTGCCGACAATCTTAGCAAGTAATAGTGGAAGTGCAATGAGAATTTTGGTAAAGAATGTTGCTCCGGTTTGAGTTCTCATATAGTAGAGGTCCGAGTTCTTCCGTGGAAGGAGATTCTGAGGTCCGATTATTATAGTTCAATCATGAGCAAGAGGAGCACAGCTGGGTGCCCTTGGACTTCTTGCAACAATGTTTCCCGGAACTCTTCACCTCAGGTGCAAATTAATCGTCTTTGAAATCCTTTACTCTTATAAGTACTTGCAACCCGTAGACCCAAACCTAAATTTCGAGGACGAAATATTTCTTTTATTTATTGGGATTTGTAACATCCCCAATCCTTCTAGACCCCTAGATGGTGTTAGGGCATGGGTGATGTGCAGAGTGGCCACTAGGGCCCTTCGGCCAAGTGGAGAGTGCTAAGTGCACACCAAGGGCACAAAAATCAACATAGCCCAATACCACTCCCTTAGGCCAATTGACCCTCAATTCACCAAATTGACCTCCCCCATACCACCCTACCACTGAGGAAGACCATAACCATGGAAATTGCACTTGGGTGGGACCTAATTGCATGAAATTGACCAAAGTCAATAATAGGTCAACATTAACCAAACTAAGTCAATTAGGGTTCAATTGACCCTCAAATGTTCAAATTGACCTTACCACCACACTCTAAACACCTTAAGGAACCCAATGGACCAAAAAGCCCCATCATGGTGGGACCAATTGACCCCAATTGACCAAAGTCAAACTTTACCCAATTTTGGTCAAATCTACACCCTTTGATTAAATTGAACCAATTGGAGCCCCACCATGGACCAACCAATGTTGGGTGATGATAAGGGACCCATGACCCCCAAGTGGGGTCAACCCCCTCACCTTGGTTGACCAAAGTCAACCATGGTCAACCTTGCCCTTTAAAGTGAATTCCAAGCTTAAATTGAATGTAACCCCAACACCAATCAATTAAACCTTACTCATGGACCTAAGACATGCCCAATCAGCCCTATGACTGAACCCAAACATGACTTGATTTAATCAAATGGAGGGGGGACCAAAAGGTTGATCAAAAAGCATAAAGTTTAAAGCATAAAGCATTTTCCACCTCTACACTCCACCTCCAATCAGTTTGGGGCACCCCACCTTGATTACAAAGCAGCTAGAGGTGATCAGAGTGCCAGCAAGGGGCAAGAGTGCAGGAGGGTGGCAGCAAGGGGCAAAACCGATGAAGCTTATTTTGAAATCAGCCTATAGAGGCCTCCCCACCCCAATCCGACATCACCATTAGCTTCAGGAGGTAGAGAGCAGACGGAAACAACACTTGGACCAGTGCTTTTGGTGGAGAATCGCGGCTGTGAGCAGGATCGCCGGAGCAAGACATTTCCATGGTGAACCGCCGCCGGAGCCACCGCCACACCCCAATCTCGGTTCGTTTCTCCTCCCCTCCCCTCATGCTAGCTTCTCATCACAAGAGATTGAAGGATCAGGCTCAATTGAGCCTGAATCCACTCGTCGATTTCATGGAAATCGGATCAAATCAAGCCACCCAGGCTCGCCGGAAAACCCCCCTCCGGCCGCCATGTCGCCGGGAGTTGTAGCCCCGACCACCACGAAGGTGGTGGCGGTGGTGGCCGGCCGTGGTGGCCGGGAAATGGGGGAGGAAGTCGGCCCAGGACGGATCAATCCCAGCCGTCGGCTGAAGGAAGAAGATGAAGGAGGAGGGTTGGATTTGCTTTAAGATCCGTGCAGATATTATTAATTCTCTATTTAATTAATTCAAGGTATATGAATTTCTGGCCCTAATTTTCAGTCAACTTCAAATGGAAATTAAGGCCATTTAGTGGGTGATTTAGAAAAAGTGCCCAACATAAAAGGTGTAGGCCTTGGTCGTAACTTTCATTTGGCCTTGAGTTTAGGTCATTTGGTGACCTACAGCTCCCTAGGGAGCTTCTTTAATAGGACTGGTCCTACACTAGGTCAGTCCATTAGAAAAATTACCTAGGACAAACCCTTCCAGATTTGGAGCTGTGCTTTTAACCATGGGTTGGTATACCCTAGGGGCACCACCTGCCAAAGGGGCAGCCCTTGTTGGACACCTTTACATAGGGTTTTTGTGGTAATTAAAATATTTCAATTAAGTTGATTTTTGGAGCATATGATGTCCAAATGACACCAAACTTTGGTGGCATACTCTTTTGTACATGAGTAGTGCCTACCTAAAATTTCACTCCATTTGGAGTTGATTTGATATGGAAAATTGGAAACCCTAATGAGGGCCTTTAAGGGTCAAATTAGGGTTTAGGTCATTTTGAGGAGTTGAGTGTGTTAGCCTCCTCCCATCATGTTGGATATGTGGGTATGGATATACTAATGCTTGTGTCACACCCTAATGGTCCATTTGGAGCCATTAGGGTGGTGTGACCTAAAACCCTAAGGGTAAACCCTTAAGGGTGAAAGTGAGACTGGTGAAGGGCATGGGAGCAAATGTTCTTGCATTGGCTCAGAACTTTGGAGATATGTTTGTAGGAGCATAAAATGACTTAGTTCATTTATTGAGAATTTTTAGAGGTATTTAAGTATTTTTCTTCCTAGTAAATGAAATAGCCACCCTTTCCCTAATAAAATGAAATGCATGGTCATAGGACCTTCTATGGTGTTGAAACTCTATCAGTGGCTGATTAGGGATGAAAATGGACTATAGTAATCTTGTTATGATTTATTGAAGTATTATTCCTTGTGTAGGAAATTCTAAGTACTTGCTAGCTTAAGGGAATTTAATTTTGATAAATGCCAAATCATGGGGATAAATTGTGAAACTTGGTTATCTGTCATTTAATTTTAATATATGCCCATGATAATTGTTTGGAAGGTTGTTGAATTATATTTCTTGTACCTCATGTAGAAATTGGAATTTACACCACTTGAGTATTTAATCTTTTTAAAATATCAAATCATGGGGCAAAATTGTGAAACTTGGTTATCTGTCATTTAATGCTATTATATGCCCATGATAATTATTTGGAAGCTTGTAGAATTATATTTCATGTACCTCATGTAGAAATTGGAATTTACAAGACTTGAGTATTAAATCATTTTAAAATATCAAATCATAGGGCAATGTTATGACACTTGGTTAACTGTAGTTTTAGGTTAATATATGCCCATGATAATTGTTTGGAATCTTGTAGATTTATATTTCATGTACCTCATGTAGAAATTGGAAATTACAAGACTTGAGTATTAAATCATTTTAAAATATCAAATCATGGGGAAATGTTATTATACTTGGTTTACTATGGTTTTATGTTAATATATGCCCTTGACAAGAGTTTGGAAGCTTGTAGATTTATAATTCATGTACCTCATGTAGAAATTGGTAATTACTACCTTTGGATGTTTAATCATTTTAAAATATCAAATCACATGGTAATGAAACAATAATTTGGCAGAGGACTCTAGGTCCCCATATGGACACTTGGTATTTTTTGTGGAATTTTTAGATGTGAAATACCATTTTTCCTAATTATAGTGGCATTTTGGTAATTATACAATTATGGTGATATAATAAGCCAAATGACATCCTAGGGTCATGATACTCAGTGAACCACCATGTTATAGAATATTACCTTACGATAACTTTCATGTAGCATGAAGAATCATTTTGAGGGTAGTTCATGTGTAATTTGCCTTAAGGCCTTAACTACTTTAAATTATATTAAATACCAATTTAATATGGAAAATTATGGAAATTAGAACATACCCTATTAAGGTCAGTGGAAACCTTGGATAATTATTAGAGACCTTGGTGATGAGTATTTAGAAGGGTTCCCTTATGGGGTTGATGGATAGTTCAACTTGGTGGTCTGCGTTTAGTAAAAACAGAATTTTGAGTTTTAGACAATTCAGACCCCTAAGTAGTGTTTGGGAGTTTTATCCAATCAGTAAATGAGATGTAGCACACCATGATTCCAGGAGGGTCAACCCTAGGGATAGTTGTGGGGTTGTGCTAGAGTTAATGTAGAAGGAATGAAGGTACGTCCAACCTGATTGGGTGGGACGGGAGATGAGCTAAGTCACTTTAACTATATGAAATGATGAAGGGTGAACCAAACATTAATCACCAACTAAAGTAATTGTCTTTAAGAGGATTGTGGGGTTGAGCCCATTGATCTGTAGTACCGTTAGGGACCCCTTATGGAGTACACCGCAGGAAGTCCAAGACTCACCCTAAATATAACACTAACTAAATTGTAGGCAAGAGTAACCTAAGTAGGGATGCAAATTGGTATGGATCTCCTCTGGGAAGGAGATGGGTTGGGTCATCTTGTGTGATGGTCCCTGAGCTGGAAGCTCGGGTGGACATTGTTAATACCTGTTACTTATTCAAATTGTGGCGAGTCTTTGGTATTAGGCTAGTCGTGTCACCGACGGTAGTACGTTGACTCTGGTGAGGGTGAGGTTTAGAGGGCCGGTAAGTTTGAGTACCGCGGTCTGGAGGACAATCCCTAATAACCCACCCCGACCTTAAAGTCTGGTGGATTCTAGCAAGAGTACGCAGGAGCTCCGCTGTTGTGTTCTTAGCGTTGAGGCATACATGAGGTCTAGGCTTGGTAGTGACTATACCCGCCTAGGATGTGGAGTGCCCGATCCACTACCACCGTGAGCCACGACGGTCGGTACCTGAAAGGTTGGCTTCCTTTCAAACAAATTGGGAACTATAAAGGTCTGTGCGCATAGAGTCGTGTGTGTGAGTCACATTTCATAAACTCATTAAAACATCATAACCATAGCATAGCATAACATACACATTAGCATACCCCCATCATATAAATTAGTATGGGCTCTTTTATATGATGGTTTACCTGGACATCTTAACTTATATGTCGTATGGGCGTTCATATAAGTTAAGGTACAAATCTGAGATGGTAGTTTAGATTTACTTACTGCACTACATTTCCTTTCTATTTATAACTTACCTCATTGCTCTACTTTACTGCCTTATACCAGCACTATACTGCTAGCTAGATTTTACTGCTTTACTTATACCTGCTAGAGTAGTGCCATGTCACCACCTTCTTGTTTACCCCTTGTTTGTCCTCCGCTTCTTCCTCCCGCTCGGTGCCTAGGAGTCGTGGAGGGAGGCGAGGACAAAACGGCTTAGTATTTATGACTAACGGTCGGTGTGACCGCAGGAGTCCGAGGAGATGGAGTTGTCCCGCGCGCAGCAGGACGAGATGGCAGGACCTGAGCAGCAGATGCAGCGCACTACCACGATGCCACAGGTTGATGATTAGATAGTTAGACTTCCGCTTTTTGAGAGCTTTTGTTGTAGACTTCCGCATATTGTAGAGAGAGATATAATACATTACTTTGCATATGTATCGGGTTTAAGCCCCTTTAGTTGTACTTCTCTTATGGACTTTCTGTTTTCATTATATATATATGATGCTGTGATTGTGGACATGCCTTCTTTTATGTACTTACTTTTTGGCATATTTTACTTATGATCGTATAGCCGGCAGGGTTGGTGCTGAGCGGTGTTAGTCAACCGGAGTGTTGGTGACACCGCAAGGCAGCGATTTTGGGCAAAGGTCCACCTCAACCGTGCGATACGGGAGAGGTTCGAGTTTTCAAGTACCCGAACGGGTTTTGGAAAAAAGATCTTACATCGCCCATCTCCCTGGGCGAGTGGACCTAGGGTCTGCTCGCCCCGGGCGAGTGGACCATAGGTCCACTCGCCTGCTGGCATGTGGTCGAGTGGACCTTGAGTCCACTCGCCCCCTTACCTCGGCGAGTGGACCGACGATCCACTTGCCCCCAGGCCTGGGCGAGCGAACCGATGGTCCACTCGCCCCTTGCCTGGGTGAGTGGACCGACGGTCCACTCGCCCAAGAGAGCTTGCTCCCCCCCCCCCCCCCCGGCTTTCTTTTTTTGGTTCTTAACGATCTTCGATGGTTTGATCCGCTTGCCCCTTACAAGTGCTAGGCCACGTCGGCTCGGCAAATATGAGGGTTGTACACAGGCCTTCCTCCTCTCCTCACTTAGTGCTTGATCCTACTTCTTTCATTTTCGAATTTGGTTGAGTTTTGGTGATTTGGCCATGTTCCCGTCCGAGCTTTCAAGCTCAAACTAATCACGCCGCCCATTTCGCGAATTGGCCACCTCCGGCTGCCATTCCTCCGGCAAATGACGTCCAACTGCCGGCCAGAGGTGGTGGCATCGGCCGTTTGGCCGGAGACGGCCTCAATCAGCGGGGATCAAGCTTGAAAACCTCTCCAGTAAAGTTAAATCTGAGTCGTTGGATCAAGGAAGAAGACGACGGATGGGCCGTTCGGTCTGGCGGTTCTCTTAAATGCAGACCATTGATTCTTTATTTGTTGTTATAATAGGATTTTTACGTGATCTTAAATTAATTATAGAAAATATTAATGGCAAAATCATAAAAAGTGCCCGACATGAAAAATGTAGCCCTAGGTCACTACTATTTTTAGAATTGAGTTCACCCAATTTGGAACATGTAGCTCCCTCAGAACCAATTTTGGTGGGTTGTGTACATGGAGTTCCCTAGGCACCAATTAATTAATTTAAGGAGTTTCATAACTCCAAATAGGCTGATATTTGTGCCATGCATGAGCCTTGCCAAAACACACACCCTGCCCAAAAATGGGAATTTTTAGAAAGACTGTTTATATAGTTTTTATAATAATTTCATAATTCATCCATGGTTAATTTTGATCGGTATATGAACCCTAAAGACACCAAATGTTTGTAAGGATATCATTATACCATAATTTGCCTGTGGTAAAAATTTCAGACAAATTGGACTTGTGTATGTTTGAGAAATAACCCATGCATGTATGAGTGATGTATGGGAGAATAGTGTGCACTTAACACCCAAGTTGTATTTGGTAAATTTCTCCATTGGCTTTCTACATGGCAGTGAGATTTTGTCCATTCATGTAACTTTAGGAAGAGTACCACCCTTGAAAAAATTGGAATTTATGGTCATTAATTTCTAGTTATTTTTAATATTCCTTCATAGGTAACACTTTTGGATTTTGTAATTATTAGTGACCAAATATTCAAGGGAAAATACATAACTCTACCATAGGCGTTATTAAGATATGAAACACCTCTGGAATTTATTTGGATATTTTTGAGTACCATTTACTCTACTAAACTAATTTGTTGGGATTTTGCATCATGTGAATTAATGAAATAATTATGGCTGAATTATTCTGGAAAATTCCAAAATTTTGACTAGGCCTATGATTTAGTGATATTTGTTAGTATGAATTTATTTGGGATTTTTATAGTATTTTTTCATACTTCATGTATAATTGTTGATAGTGCACTATTATGAGATTTTGGCTATTTAGTGACCGTATCTGTCATGAAAATGTTTACAATTTGAAGTTCATTTTGGAGTAGTTTGAAGCCCTGTGAATTTATTTTTAATTTTTCGTTGAATTAATCTTGGTGAACTTATTAATATGAGCCTTTGGGCTACATTTATTAAAATTTGTTTAAGTGATCATATCTGTCAGAAAAAAGTTCAAAATCTATAGAAGTTCATTTTGGGGCATTTTGAAGATTTGGGAATTTATTTGTAATTTTTAGTTGAATTATTCTTAGTGAACTTCTCAAAATGAGCCTTTGGGATACATTTTGTAAAATTTGTTTAAATGATCATATATGTCAGGAAAATATTGAAAATTTACAGAAGTCCATTTTGGAGCATTATTAATTCCTTAAAATTTTCTTGCAATTTTTAGTTGAAATATTTATGATGATCCTTTGTAAATGTTGTTTTGGCCAAATTTTTGTATTAAATCATTAGTGATAGAAAATAAAGTGGAAAATTACCAAGTTCTAGAATTGTGTTATTTTAACCTAGATGAATCTGTGGAAAAAATTGTAGCAAGGGAACCAACAGAAAACCATACCTCATGTGGAAATTGGAGGCCAACAATTAATTATGAAAAGTTAAATTTTTGGAAACCCTATTTCTGATTTGGGCTAGGATCACTATCTGTTGACTAAGGACAAAGTTGACCCCAATGTATAGTTTATGGGTCAAGAGTTTAGGCTGTTAGAACTAGAGAATTCATTCAGATTCTGCGTTCGACGAACGTCTATCTGCATTCGATGAACGGCAAGCTCTCTGCGTTCGACGATCGGCATGTTCTCTGCGTTCGACGAACGGCTATCTACGTTCGACAAACGGCGCTCTGCGGTCGATGAAAGATGTTCATTCTGCGCTCGACCAACAACTCAAATCTCAGCGGTCGAAAAATTTGTCTAAGTGGAGCGCTCGACTAAATTATATTCAGCGGTCGACGAACAGATTGGTTTAGCGGTCGATGAACAGATCCCATCTCAGCGCTCGACGCTGTTGCCCAAGCTCAGCGCTCGATGCTTTTGCTCAAGCTCAGCGCTCGACGCTTTTGCTCCAGCTCAGCGGTCGATGCTTTTGCTCAAGCTCAGCGATTGACGATTTTATCCAGGCACACCGGTCGACGAATACTTCCATTCGACGAACTCAAGTCTGCGTTCGACGAATACCTTCAGATCTACGAAAGTTCTCACAGATCAACAAAATTAATTATTCCAGCAATATTTATTTGAGGTCGATGAACTAATTTTGTGTTCGACAAAAATCTTGAGGTCGACGAATCTGCGTTCGATGAAATTTATTCTGATCGAAGAATTGATATTTCAGTTCAGAGAATTCAGTAGGATTATAGGTATTTCATTCTCTGAACTCAGATCGACCATCAACAACTGCTCTTTCTATCAGATCAAGTAAGGAAAATATATTTCTTTTATTATTCCAAGATTATAGCCGTTGACATCCAGCAGAAAAGGACATTTCGTGGAAAAGGAAAAGGCAAACGGCGCTGCAGATGTACTATTCCCAGAATATCTTCTCCGATATATTATATTCCTTAATATAAGGGATTTGCATTTATTGTCTGTCAGAGATTTCAAAAGAAAAGGAAAAGAAAAGGCAGAAGATATAGTAGATTATTACTTTCAGTTTTACATGACAAATAAAATATTGAACATATTTTTTACAGTTTTGCTGTACAGAAAAGAACAGATAGAAAGAAAGAAAGAAAGAAAAGGAGACAGGAAGAACAAGAAGAAACACAGCTACACAGATCTTCATCTTCCTCCTCCAGCAGCTCTTACACACTGAGAACATCTTCAACATTCTTCTCTCAGTCATTTGCTGCAAGTCTAGATCTTCAAAAGAGCAACAACAAATTGGAGAACTTGTTCTCTCAGTTTAATCAGCTATCAGGAAGATCATTTCTTTCAAGAAAAAGCTCCAGCAAATCTACTATCAACAACTTCATATCAGACAAAGGAAGCTTTTCAACATACATCCACTAGAGTCTTCTCTCAGCATCTTGACAGAGAAGAACATCTAAACCCTCTCTATCCCATCTTGTACAGGGTTAAAACTCCCTTCAAAAGTGTACCTCCTTTGTGGCAAGACACCTGATCAAAAAATCTAGTTGGTTTTGAGCACCTGATCAAAAGCTCTGTGGTGTGTGGACACCTGATCAAAATCACCTTGGTGTGAGCGCACCTGATCAAAAATCCTAGTGGATTCCTACAAAGGGTGGTAGAAGAGTAGACATACCCAGATTTATTGGGGAACTACTATAGCTCCTTGTGTCTTCTGTGTTTGTTTTACTTTTTTGTGTTTGTATTGTGTGCCTTCTTTGTGTTTGTTTTTATTACTCACTCTCTATACATATATATATATCACTATTTTTAATTCTGCAATAAAACTAAGGGAAAAGTTTTTAAGCTCTATTCACCCCCCCCCCCCCCCCTCTAGAGTTAATTTAAGATCTAACCTCCACTTTCAATAGGTATCAGAGGAAGTTGATTCTTTACAGGCTAACACCTGAATCATAAAGATCAATTAGATCTTAAATTATTTTAGATTTTTTATTTTATTTATTTTTCTGTTAAAAACTCATGGCACAAAACAAAGAGTATTCTAGCACAAGACCTCCTATGTGCAATCTCAGTAAGTTTGCACTATGGAAAGCAAGGATTAGGTTATATATGAACTCAATTGATGAAGAAATATTTAATGTTATTTTGACAGGGCCTCCAACACCTACATCAGCAACTAGCGCTGAAACCACAACTACCAACAATACTGTCCCACCTCCTGAATGGACAGAAGCACAGAAAAAGCAAAGGGGTGTTGATGCAAAAGCCATGAACATTCTGGCTCAAACAATGTCTGATGACATTTTTCAGAGAGTGGTGGAATGCACCTCAGCAAGAGAAATATGGATTTCTCTCAACAATATGGTTGAGGGATCTGCTGATGAAAGGAAGGACAGAAGGTCCCATCTCATTTCTCAATATGAGAATTTCAAGAAAGGAGAATCTGAAAGTGTGGCTGATATGTACAATAGGCGCAGCCTCATAATAAATGAGCTGAAGACCTTGGATAAAGTGATCTCTATCACTGAGATCAATGACAAGATCTTAATGTGCTTCCCCAGCACATGGGATTCTAAGATCTGACCAGTCAAGGAAGCCAGAAGCCTCAATGAGATTACTACTGAAACATTGTTGGGCAAGCTCAAATCCTATGAGCAGCTCATCAAATCCAGGGAAGCTGAACATTCCACTTCATCTCCAGCAATAAAGAGGGAAAAGAACATTTCCTTCAAAACAGCTGAAGAAGAAGAAAAAGCTCCAAGAGATGAGGAGTTCATGAACCTTCAAGCCAAAAGGTTCTACAAAATGGCCAAGAAGGATTTTAGAAAGAAGGACTCCAGATCGAGGGAAAAGCCAAGGTATGACAAGTCAAATTCTAAAGATATTGTTTGTTATGGCTGCAGGAAACCTGGACACATTCTGCCAGACTATCCAGAAAATCTGAAGAAGGAAAGGAGATCTGAAAAAGAGGAAAGAAGACACTCCAGCAAGTCTTCCTCCCACAAGCACAAAAAGAAGGGAAGAGGATTTGTAGCAGAAACTTGGAGTGACACTTAATCAGAATAGTCATCCAGTTCTTTAGATGATGAAGAAGAAACAAAAGAAAATGACCAATGCTTGATGGCCATTTATGACTCAGGCAGTGAGTCAGGAAATGCATCATCATCCATTGATGATGAAGATAATGAAGAAGAGAAGAACTTCTGCATGATGGCAATCAATGCCTCGGCCAACAATTCTGATGAAGAAGAATCAGAATCAGAAGCAGAAATTGATGCTGATCAGGTAATATCTAACTTTGATTTTACTTCAGTTGGATTCAAAGATGAATTCAAGGTTCTTTGCTTAGACTTACTAAAATCCGAGAAAGAGATAATCTCACTCAGACATAAGCTAGCTGAAATGAATAATTTAAGTGAAGAGAATGTAAATCTTAAGAAAGATTTGGCTGCCTCCAGGGAACATATTGTTCTCATTGAGAACAAGTTGTCTGAAGCTAAAAAGTTTGAAGAATCCCTAAATGGGAGAAGCATCAAACTGATGAACATTACAAGCACTGTTGATGCTAGACTTAATAGTAAACTAGGCTTGGGTGCTTCATCAAGTGTGCCACCTCTAATTAAGAAGAACATACTCTCTACACCTATAAACTTCATCTCTGCTAAGAGCAAAGAGGTTGTAGGAGTAAATAAAAACATTTCAAGTAAGACTGTCGAGAATAGCAAAATTCAGCAGAATTCGTCGAATGGAGATCGATGAAATGTATCCACTTCGTTGAACGGAGCTCGACGAACTCTGATCAATAAAGTTATTATATGAAAGGCGTTCGACGAAATCTCAATCATTCGTCGAACGACGCTCGACGAACTCAGCCCAGTTCGTCGAACAGAAACTATACAGCAAATCTGAGCAATTCTTATTCTTCACATTCTATCAATCCTTTCACTGAATGGATAATACCTCCAAGGAGATATCATCCACAAGGTTACAAGGACCAACCTGAAATGTCTTTTATTTCAGATTTTTGTGGAAATACAAAAAGCCCTAAGGTAGTCTGGGTCAGGAACAAATAGATTGTTTTTCTGTTTTTGCAGGTACACAGCTGTCCAAGAATAAATGAAAAATGGTATTTGGATAGTGGCTGTTCAAAGCATATGACAGGAAACAAGGCCAACCTGAACAACTACAAGGCAAAGTTTGGATCAAAAGTTATATTTGGAGACTCCAATTGTGGACAAACAAAAGGCTATGGAAAAGTCAAGGTTGGAGAAGTCACCTTCAAAGAGGTAGCTTATGTCAAGGGACTGAAGCACAACATCATCATCATAGGTCAATTATGTGATGAAGGGTATCAGGTAACTTTCAATAAATTAAAATGCCTTATTAAATCTTCTGATAATATTATTGTTTTATCAGGTATTAGGCAAGGTAATATTTATTTAGTAAATTTCAATTCATCTAAATCAGAAATTTGTTTATTTAATGAATTAAGCAAACCTAGTGAACTTTGGCATAAGAGATTAGGACATGTAAACCTTAGGATCATTGCTAAATTATCTAAGGACAATCTTGTTAGAGGTTTACCTTTAGGTTCATACAAGAAAGAAGGTCTTTGTAGGGCATGTCAACTAGGCAAGCAAACTAAAAATAGTTTTAAATCATTATCTAAAAGTGATTGACCAAAAATCTTATATTTGCTACATATGGACCTTTTTGGACCTATTGCAACAAAGATTTTAGGGGGGAAGTCTTACACTCTAGTTATTGTAGATGACTTCTCTAGATTCACTTGGGTGTTCTTTTTGAGAGAAAAGTCAGATAACATTAAAGTTCTTACAGATTTTCTTAAGAGCATAAAGATTGAGTACTCTACTCATATTGCATTGATCAGAAGTGATCATGGCACTGAGTTTGAGTCTCTTCTCATGCAAGAATTCTGTGAGAAGGAAGATATCAAGCATTGCTTCGCAGCTCCTAGAAATCCTCAACAAAATGGGGTGGTTGAAAGGAAAAATAGAACTCTAATTGAATCAGCAAGAACATTGCTTGCCGATGCTAATTTGCCCCTATCTTCTTGGGCAGAGTCTGTTAGCATAGCAAACTAAGTGCTGAATAGAAGTTTGACACACAAACTTAAGGGTAAGACTCCTTATGAAGTACTTAAAGGGAAGAAACCTAAAGTTAATTATTTTAGAACATTTGGCTGTAAATGTTTTGTTCACAATAATGATAAGAAATACCTTAGGAAATTTGAACCAAAATCTGAAGAAGTAGTTTCTTAGGCTATTCATTAGTCAGCAAAGCATATAGGATTTATTAGAAATCTTCTCTTAAAATTGAAGAATCTATGCATGTTTCCTTTGATGAAACTAATATGTTTTACAAGGAGAAGAATTCTTCTACCATAGAAAATCTACAGGTACCTACACTATGTGAGCAGCTAGATCAATTAGCTCCACAGAAAGAAGGATTTCTAAATCCTGTACAGCAGAATGCTGAAGAAAGTGAAGAAGAAAATCATCCAGATTTGCTGAAAGTTCAAATCAGATAACCGCAGAACACCTTCCATAGGATATCATGTTGGAACATGGTCTTCCGCATCTCCTAGGTTTGAGAATAACAAATACTTATGTGTATTTGATCTTATGTGTTCAAGTGTGCAGGTTAACATAGTCCATATGACTCAAGGAGTACTCATGATGACTGCCCCCAAAATTGAGGCCAAAATTCGAACAAGCTCACTAGCGCCGGCGGTAGCGATAGCGCCCGACGCTAGCATTGATTAGCTCGATTTCGGCGGCATTTTTAGAAGGAGCTAGTGCCCGGCGGTAGCTACTAGCGCTGGCGGTAGCATGGTGCACAAGAAGCATGGAGCAATATGTTGCCGCGGATTGAAGATCCTGCCGCGCAAAACGTTTCCTTATCCGGGCTAGCGCCAGCGGTAGCGCTTGGGCTATAAAAGGACCCCCTCTCCTCTTGTTTTCGCACACCAATTGCATACACCTCAGAGAGAGAGTACTAGAATTCCAGAGGCCTATCTTGGCCAAAATTTGAGGTCCCGGCGAAGCTCTGCCCGCTTCGACAAACGCTGATTCTACAGCGGATCTTCGCCTCAATACTCAGAAGTTCATCTTAAGGGAGGTTTTGTTATTTTATTTCACTTTTATCATTGTAAACGGTAGTGAAATCGCCTCGTGTTGGCGACTAGGTCTGGGGTAGACTTAGGGCTGAAATTCGCCTCGTGTTGGCGACTAGATCTAGGCTAGTTCTAGGGGGTGCTCGAGGCCACATCCGGGGAAGGATTGAATAGAGCGGCTTGAGGCCGAATCCGGGGAGGATTAGGCTAGGGCCACCGGTTCGCGGGGAAGCGAGTCGGGATAGAAAACAAAAAGAGCTTTTATTATTCGCCTCCGATCTCTAGCGTCATCGAGATCAAGTTTTGTAAAACTTATTTATTATTAATAAAGCTTGTCTCCTTTTTGTTTTACTTCACTTATTTCATGTCTTTAATCTTGCAATAATTCAAAGTTTTTAAATATAATCTATAGTTTTTGAAAACCCTTATTCACCCCCCCGCTCTAAGGGCGCCGACCGATCCAACAAGTGGTTATCAAGCGTGCACAAATCATCAAGAATGCCCTCCTCATGACGAATCAATAGAGCACACATCAAAGGAAAGAGATGAAGCAATCTTACTTTTGGAAGAGGAGTGCCAAGAAGAAGACAAAGGAACATTATGTTCAAATCCTCCCTCATCCAAAAGCAATGTAAGGAAATCAAACTTCATCGCTTGTACTTCCATTTCTACTTTACAATTGCTACAAATTACAAAGCGCAAACTTAAGAAACTAAAAAATGCAAATTGCAAATTGCGCTTAGAAAATAAAAATTTAAAAGCAAAAGTTAAAGTAGTATCAAAATCTGATTTATCTAGCTTTACTCATGTCACTTCAATTGAAAATACAAAACCTTATCTTGATTGTAATAATATTAAAGAAAAATTTAAGGAACTTGAAAAAGAAATTATTTTTGTAAAAGAACAAAATGAAAATTTACATTTAGAAAATTCATCTTTGATAAATGATTGTGCTAAGTGTAAAGAATATAAAATTGAAATTAAAGAGATGGATGAAACATTTGATGAATATAGAAACAACTATCAAGATCATATTGATTCAATTGTTTCCATTCTTAAAAATAGCACAATCACTTATAATAAAGCTAGACATAATTTAAAAATTAAAAATGATGAACTAAAATCAAAAATCAACTTACTTATGAAAATTGTAAATACAAATTCACAAAATCAAACAATATCCAAAAGCAAGATGAATACAAATATGAATATCTTACATAAACCTAATATTGGGAATAAGAAATAAAAAGCTTTTGGAAATCATAAACTAAGTCTTGAATGGAGACCAAAAAGCAAAAATGGAAACTTAAATGCAAGGATCCATTCATCACATTCTTTTCCCAACTTAAATTCAAATGAAAACAAATTTTCATTATATAATAAATTCAAGAGTAATGATTATGGAAATTTGAAAAACAAAAATTACATTTTTTTCATGGTTCGAATGGAAACCCATACTTAAGAATGACACATAAATGTCAAACGAAAGGGCCCATTCAAACATATCTCCCCAAAAGAAAACACGATGTATTTGGGTACCCAAAGGAACCGCCACTCCCGGTCCTCTTTGGATACCTAAATCTCTTATTCATTAGTATCCCATCATTTGCATGAAGTAGAAATCAATTAAAATGAAATACACAAATTTCTACTTCATGATGTGCTTTAATGTCTTTTCTATCTTTTTCTTTTTGTGTTCTTTTTAAACTATCATGCCATGGTCATCCTATATAGTATTGGAAATATGATTTTATCTCATAAAGCTTAAAGAGTTTATAAATCATTTTTGATCAAAATTCAAAATCATATTTTTATTTTGATGACCTATCTTTTATTATTATAAATATCTTATATTATCCATATGAATCAAACTCTAAATTTGCAATAAGATATTTCAAATTATATCCGATTATTAGGCTATTAAGATTCTTAGCCTTCACCAACAAGTGGTTTAGTGAAATAACTTGATCTAAAAGAAAATTCAAGATTTAAATAAAAGCTCAACTTTCAATATGGGTGTCATTGTTCACAATAAAAAATTATATTGTGTTCTCTCCTTGATGTCAAACAGGATCTAAACCATCACTATTGTTCACCTATCAAAAAATCACATATATATTCAAAATTCTTAATTAAAGGAAAATCACTAAAAGGTGTTGAAAGAAGTTATCTTTATAATGAATATTGAATTCACAAACACCACCATGATCTAGTGATATCTTTTGCTAAACATCTCTAAAATCATAATTCATATCAAGAATCATCTATAAACAACTATCACAAATTATATGATAACAATTGACATTATAATTGTTTACTATGGTTGGTGTTATGGTGTATTATGTGTGTATTGTGATTTATTTCTAGTTTAGACCTTTGAATCATTTTGATATCAAATCAAATAGAATTGCCACTCCATTCTAGGTCTCTAAGTTGAAACACAATCAAACTTTGGCATAACATTAATCTCAAATTTATCATACTAACATTGTCACTTAAAGAATATTTATATCTATGTTAGGTTTTATATGTCAGGGCATATCCATGTTACTATTTGCGTGAACATTACTCCTTGTTCACCGAAACCATGCATATTTGATTTGTTCAAACATGATATCTAGGGTTTTCATTTCCTTTTTTTAAAGTTATAAGCACAAGTCTTTCGAAAAGTCAAAATGAAAACATAAGTAAACATATCTCGTGCAATGATTATTTTGTCAAGTCATATAAGAAATCGCTAACGTTTCATGCAATTTGGACCATCCAAAACATCTCCTAAAAATCTGCAACTTCAGCATGGAACTACTATTGGGACACCTAATCAAGACCACCAATCAAAATTTCTAAAATCCTAAAAAATTATTCATTGTCTCCCGCGCTAGCGCTAGCGTCCATGTTCATTTTTCTATATTTTTTAAATTTCTAAAAATCCCTTAAAATATATAAATCTATATTTTCTACTTAGTTTTGCACTTCTGTGTTTCTTTATTTTTTGAAAAATCAAATACAAAACTACAAAAACCAAATTACAAAAAATATGTTTTGTTTTTTTCGCTTGTGTTGTTTTCTTTATTTAAAGTTCATCTTTATGCAAAAATCAAATATAAAAATTACAAAAGCAAAAATTACAAAAATATGCTTTTATTTGTAAAAATCAACTACAAAAATATAAAACTAAACAAAAACAAGTATCAAAATTATTCTTCTGAACTTAACTTTTCTATGTATCTTGCGAAAGGGTGATTTGGGCTATCATCCCATCATATCACCTAGTACCCGGCGAACCTCTCACAAGGTAGTCCTCGGTAAGTCCAAGATCAATTTTATGAGTTCAAACTTTAAATAAAAATTACTCTTTAAAAATATCAAAAATATTGTATGAACTTCATTGAAAATCAAGCATGATGTAATCTATTATTTAGAACTTCTATAATGTTACAATTTATCTTTTCAAACTACTTTGAACATTGCTTTCATCATGCTCTGATATATCTATTAATATGTGCATCAATTATTGTGAAAAAGTTGTGTAGAACTAAGCTTAGCATGCCTCTAAGAATGAGTAAATGTTTTATGTTTGATAATGATCTTTATTCACTCACTTTTTGGCATTGTCTACATATGTGTTTAATCTAAGAATGCTTGTGTATGTTTTGTGATAGTACAATGAATTAAAATTGCACAAGTATCTTTCCTACACTCCTTCTTTTGCACTCTTAAAAATTAAGAAAAGTGGTTATATTTTCTTTCTCATAAAATCTATTGATTTGCAAAACAAGTGTATTCGGAGAACTTTGTACAAACAAAATTATAAAATAAATGACAAAGATAACTCCACCAAGCACTACTTGAACCTCCTGATAAGTCTTAATGAGCATTGTGAGGTTGAGCACCTTGGAAAGAATAATAAAGTGTCTTGTGCAAATCAAATATTTCTTTCAAAAATAAGAAAAACAACTTTCTCTTAAGTACACCGGATCACTAGTCTCAAAATTCAAAATAAATTATGTGATCCCCCAAGCACTACTTTGCACCCTGATAAGTCTTGATGAGCATTGTGTGTGCAAAGCACCTTGGTAGTTGTACATTTTTTGTGCATTAAAGTGTGTGGAAGTAATCTTATTTGTGTTTTATTGTGCTTCTTACTTTACATATTACTTGTATTTTTGATGAAAACATTTGTTTGCTCTCCTCAAAAATACACTTATGTGCACAACATTATCTTCCATAACACTTCTTCTCATGAGTATTGGATCCTAATGCTAATTCTATATTACTTTTTATTTATGAAATGCACTAGATAACCTAGCATGCTTTCTACAATGTTTGGTATGACTTGAAATTGTGAATTGAAATAATATTGTAGTAATCTCTTTGTGATTGTATTATTTCATGCTTGGTTATTTTTGTCAACCATAAAAGATTTTCATTGAAACATGATTTCATAAACATCTTCTTTTTGAAATTAAACTCATATATCTTTTTATGGATTATTCTTGATTACAATAAGATGTTTCATTTATTTCTACAAGTCTTCCGGATCACCACCATATAACTTTTACCTTGCACTTTCATGCTTATATCAGGTCTTAAATCTCAATTTTTTTAAAAACAAGTAGTAGACTTGCTTGGTAAAATTTATATTAGTTATTCTAACACGCATATCATTTTTATGCTAAAAACTCTGATTTATTTCTCTGAAAACTTTCATGCTAAACACTCCTCCACCAAGTAAAATATTGCTTATAAAAACATCCTCTTCTTATTGAATTTCAAATCAAATTTTACCTCTTACTTGTAATTGCTAAAAGGATGTTGTATCTTTATTCGAAAATGCTTCAACTCTTATCTTTATAAAGTTCATTTTGAAACTCAAAATCATCTCCTTTTTGAACTTAAACTCTTATTTAGTATTATGATGTTTCTTTTTTCTTCCGCAATGCTCAAACTCTGATTCATTCATGAATTTCAATATAGCTAAGAGTATTTTATTTCTAAATAAAATCCCATATGCTATGAAACTTTCCATTAGATTTAAATGGTTAATGTTTCCAATAATTGTTATCCATGACTTCATTTCTCACCATAGTGGGGGCGTAAGGTTTGTAGACATTAGATAACCTTATCTATTCATGTCTTGTCCTTAACCGGGGAGGGTTCTAGTGGGGCCTTGCGAGGCACTGGGGGGAAAGAGTGTTAGGTTAAGTGTGTGTCTAGTGTTTGCATATGGGACTAACACCCCAACCTACGGCATATTTGCAGCTCCTCATGCCCATCCGTCACTTAGTACGGGCTAGGGTGTTGACATATTGTCTGGGTAGATTGGTTACTTGGAAATCATGATTTTTTTTAGGCTTAAAACTCTTATTTAAAGGGGAAATCATTATTTTTTTTTGCTAAACTCTGATTTATAAAAGGGGGAGAACTGCAAACAAAAGGGATAAAATAAGTCATAACTCTGATCTTTTTTCAATGAAAGACAAGTCTAAAACTCCCTATCATTTACTTAGAAAAGCTCGATCATGCCTTCTCTTTTATTTACACATTTTTAGTGCTTTGTTTCCCTACCCACTTTTGCTAATAACAAAGTGGGAGAACTAACATGATAAAATGCAAAAGGGGGAGAACTAACATGATAAATATATAATCCGCTATCAAAATGCAAACCCAACATGATTGATTAAGTTGATAGCATACATATTAGGGGAGCATTCACATAGGGGGAGCATGTATTTAGGGGGAGCAATTCTAAATGCTAAAATCAATAATTATCCTAAAGTCATCACTCTCACACACACACAAGTATAGTCTCATCATGCTTATTTATTAATGCTTTGTTTTATCATTAATGGATTTGTTATTATCAAAAGGGGGAGTTTGTTGGAACATGGTCTTCCGCATCTCCTAGGTTTGAGAATAACAAATCCTTATGTGTATTTGATCTTGTGTGTTCAAGTGTGCAGGTTAACATAGTCCATATAACTCAAGGAGTACTCATGATGACTGCCCCCAAAATTGAGGCCAAAATTCGAACAAGCTCACTAGCGCCGGCGGTAGCGATAGCGCCCGGCGCTAGCATTGATTAGCTCGATTCCGGCGGCATTTTTAGAAGGAGCTAGCGCCCGGCGGTAGCTACTAGCGCTGGCGGTAGCATGGCGCACAAGAGGCATGGAGCAATATATTGCCGCAGATTGAAGATCCTGCCGCGCAAAACGTTTCCTAATCTGGGCTAGCGCCGGCGGTAGCGCTTGGGCTATAAAAGGACCCCCTCTCCTCTTGTTTTCGCACACCAATTGCATACACCTCATAGAGAGAGTACTAGAATTCCAGAGGCCTATCTTGGCCGAAATTTGAGGTCCCGGCGAAGCTCTGCCAACTTCTGAAGGAGGATTCCATCACGCTGAAGCCAAACGAAGTTCGCTTCGAGAAACGCTGATTCTACAGCAGATCTTCGCCTCCATACTCAGAAGTTCATCTTAAGGGAGGTTTTGTTATTTTATTTCTCTTTTATCATTGTAAACGGTAGTGAAATCGCCTCGTGTTGGCGACTAGGTCTGGGGTAGACTTAGGGCTAAAATTCGCCTCGTGTTGGCGACTAGATCTAGGCTAGTTCTAAGGGGTGCTCGAGGCCACATCCGGGGAAGGATTGGATAGAGTGTCTTGACGCCGAATCCGAGGAGGATTAGGCTAAGGCCACCGGTTCGTGGGGAAGCGAGTCGGGATAGAAAACAAAAAGAGCTTTTATTATTCGCCTCCGATCTCTAGCGTCATCGAGATCAAGTTTTGTAAAACTTATTTATTATTAATAAAGCTTGTCTCCTTTTTGTTTTACTTCACTTATTTCATGTCTTTAATCTTGCAATAATTCAAAGTTCTTAAATATAATCTATAGTTTTTGAAAACCCTTATTCACCCCCCCCCCCTCTAAGGGCGCCGACCGATTCAACATATCACAGCTAAACAAATTCCCCAAGTGGAAATCATTGCTGAAACCACTCCAACTGTTGATCACATCACAGTTAGAGATCCTCCAATATCTCAAATTATTGGTGATATTTCAATAGGTGTGCAAACAAGACATCAAGTAAATCAGAACATGATGCATACTTGTTTTCTCTCTCAGATTGAACCTTAATCCTTACAAGATGCAGAACAAGATCCCAACTGGATCGTTGATATGCAAGAGGAGCTCAATCAGTTTGAGACAAACAAAGTTTGGGAATTGGTTCCTAGACCAAAGAATCATCCAATCATTGGAACTAAGTGGGTCTACAAGAATAAACTAGATGCAGATGGCAACATTGTGAGAAACAAAGCTAGACTAGTAGCCCAAGGATACTCACAGGAAGAAGGAATAGACTATGATCAGACTTTTGCACCAGTTGCAAGGTTGGAAGCAATCGGGATTTCCTTTCATTTGCAGCATACAAGCAGTTCAAGGTTTATCAAATGGATGTGAACAGTGCATTCTTGAATGGAGAAATGAAAGAAGAAGTCTATGTGGAACAACCACCAGGTTTCATCTCTCCAACTCACTCTTCTTTTGTATTTATGCTTAAGAAAGCTCTCTATGGTCTTAAATAAGCTCCCAGAGCATGGTATAAGACCTTAGCTAGTTTTCTTTTAGAGAATTAATTCTGTAGAGGCATAGTAGATAAAACTTTATTTTTCAGGATATATAAAAATCAAACTCTACTAGTTCAAATATATGTAGATGATATCATATTTGGCTCTACTGATTCAAATTTGTGCAAAAGATTTTCTAATTTAATCAATCTAAATTTGAAATGAGTAGTTTGTGTGAACTAGCATACTTCCTTAGTCTTCAAGTGAAGCAAACTCCAAATGGAATCTTCATATCCCAATCTAAGTATGCTAAGGAATTAGTGAAAAGATTTGGTATGTCTGATTCTTCCACCATGAAAACACCCATGCCCTCAAATATTATTGTTGATACTGATGAATCAGGGAAACCTATTGATCAGAAAGTATATAGAGCAATTATTGGCTCATTACTTTATTTAACAGCAAGTAGGCCAGATATAATGTTTGCTACTTGTATTTGTGCTAGATTCCAAGTTAACCCCAAAGAATCTCACCTAATTTTACTAAAAAGAATTTTGAGATATATAAAGGGTTGCCCTAATCTAGGACTTTGGTATCCAACAACATCTGAATTTGAATTAACTGGATTCTCAGATTCATATTATGCTGGATGCAGAGTAGACAGGAAAAGCACATCAGGAACTTGCCAGTTTCTTGATGATAGGCTTGTGTCTTGGTTTTGTAAGAAACAAACATCTGTGTCTACATCAACACCTGAACCTGAATATATAGCTGCAGGCAGTTGTTGCTCACAGATATTGTGGATACAAAATCAGCTCCTAGACTATGGTGTCAACTTAAATAATTCAATTATATTTTGTGACAATACTAGTGCAATATCTATAGCACAAAATCCAGTTCTCCATAGTAGGACTAAAACACATAGAGATTAGGCACCACTTCCTTAGGGATAATATTGATAAAAACAAAATCTGCCTACAATTCATCTCTACTGATTTGCAAAGAGCTGACATTTTCACCAAGCTCTTGGATGAAAAGAAACATATATTCTTTATAAATCAGCTAGGAATGATAGATGGAGATTCAATCTGTTAAAAAAATTTAAGTTTTCTACTTACCCATCTCTTCATTGAACTAGGCTCGACGAAATCAAGTTTTTCGTCGAATAGAGATCGACGAAGTCATCAAGTTCGTCGAACCGAGATCGACGAAAACTCATTTTTCGTCGAACCCAGTTTTTCTGAAGCTTTTTATTTTAGCCTGTCATCATTAATCAAATTTTTTATTAGCTGAATGCCTACAGAATTGTTTTTCTTTTTAGTTCTCTTTGCACTTGATCTCTATTTTATTGTGCAGGAACAATAGCAATGACAATCGTGCATCCTTCCCTACCTCCATCAAATGTCCCTTCTTCAAGGGGCCTAGCTTCATGCCTTCCTGAAACTAGGCATGGGGAGAAGTTTTTATGAACAAGCTCCATTTGATGCAGTTACTCAGGGAGAGTTGTTCTATGAACTAGGCAAAAGGG
The DNA here is from genome assembly GCA_033032865.1 of Dactylorhiza incarnata. NCBI lineage: Eukaryota > Viridiplantae > Streptophyta > Magnoliopsida > Asparagales > Orchidaceae > Dactylorhiza > Dactylorhiza incarnata. The sequence goes on from JAWHQI010000005.1 coordinate 19,479,664, forward strand.
AGAAAGCTGAAGAACCTCCAGTCTCAGGGGGAGACACTCTCAGGGGGAGTTGCTGTATGAAGAAGCTTGATAAAGCTCACAGCAGTTTGCTGGTTGCAGTTTTCATTTCAGAAAAATTCAGATAAAGTTCTTGATCAAGTTCAGATGCAGATACAGCTCAGAAGAAGAATTTTGATATAGCAAATTCAGTATCAGTTATTGCTACAAGCTCAGCAAATCAGAATTCAGAAAAATTTAGTTCAGATCAGAATTCAGAATGCTGATTTACATAGCAGATACAGTTCAGTTACAGATCAGAATTCAGAATAATACAGTTCAGACAATTTCAGAATTCAGAAAGAATACAGAGAAAATCAAGGTTCTGATTGTATTTCTATTAGTTTTATTTTCATTGAAATGTAGTTTCAGAACTCAGAGTAATATTTGTTTTATATGTGATAAAATATTTAAAATACATCAGATATATATATATGCTCTGTTGATTCTATTGTTGTTTGTTTATTTTCAATTTTTGTCAAATAGTGTCCTAACCCAAATAGGGGGAGATTGTGGGAACAACCCTATTTCTGATTTGGGCTAGGATCACTATTTGTTGACTAAGGACAAAGTTGACCCCAATGTATAGTTTATGGGTCAAGAGTTTAGGCTGTTAGAACTAGAGAATTCATTCAGATTCTGCGTTCGACGAACTCCATACTGCGTTCGACGAAACAGCTATCTGCGTTCGACGAACGACAAGCTCTCTGCATTTGACGATCGACATGTTTTCTGCGTTCAATGAATGGATGTCTGCGTTCGACGAACGGCTATCGGCGTTCGACGAACGGAGCTCTGCGGTCGACGAAAGATGTTCATTCTGCGCTCGACCAACAGCTCAAATCTCAGCGGTCGAAAAATTTGTCTAAGTGCAGCACTCGACTAAATTATATTCAGCAGTCGACGAACAGATTGGTTCAGCGGTTGACGAACAGATCCCAGATCAGCGCTCGACGATGTTGCCCAAGCTCAGCGCTTGACGCTTTTTCTCAAGCTCAGCGCTCGACGCTTTTGCTCCAGCTCAGCGGTCGACGCTTTGGCTCAAGCTCAGCGGTCGACGATTTTATCCAGGCTCAGCGGTCGACGAATGCTTCCATTCGACAAACTCAAGTCTTTGTTCGATAAATACCTTCAGATCGATGAAAGTTCTTACAGATCAACAAAATTAATTATTCCAGCAATATTTATTTGAGGTCGACGAACTAAATTTTGTGTTCGATGAAAATCTTGAGGTCGGCGAATCTGCGTTCAATGAAATTTATTCTGATCACAGAATTGTTATTTCAGTTCAGAGAATTCAGCAGGATTATACTTATTTCATTCTCTGAACTCAGATCGACTATCAGCAATGGCTCTTTCTATCAGATCAAGTAAGGAAAATATATTTCTTTTATTATTCCAAGATTATAGTCGTTGACTTCCAGCAGAAAAGGACATTTCGTGGAAAAGGAAAAGGCAAACGGCGCTGCAGATGTATTGTTCCCAGAATATCTTCTCAGGTATATTATATTCCTTAATATAAGGGATTTGCATTTATTTTTTGTCAGATATTTCAAAAGAAAAGAAAAAGAAAAGGCAGAAGATATAGCAGATTATTACTTTCAGTTTTACACGACAGATAAAATATAGAACATATTTTTTACAGTTTTGTTGTACAGAAAAGAATAGATAGAAAGAAAGAAAGAAAGAAAAGGAGACAGGAAGAAGAAGAAGAAACACAGATCTTCATCTCCCTCCTCCAGCAGCTCTTACACACTGAGAACATCTTCAACATTCTTCTCTCAGTCATTTGCTGCAAGTCTAGATCTTCAAAAGAGCAACAACAAATTGGAGAACTTGTTCTCTCAGTTTAATCAGCTATCAGGAAGATCATTTCTTTCAAGAAAAAGCTCCAGCAAATTTACTGTCAACAACTTCATATCAGACAGAGGAAGCTTTTCAACATACATACACTAGAGTCTTCTCTCAGCATCTTGACAGAGAAGAACATATAAACCCCTCTCTATCCCATCTTGTACAGGGTTAAAACTCCCTTCAAAAGTTTACCTCCTTGGTGGCAAGACACCTGATCAAAAAATCTAGTTGGTTTTGAGCACCTGATCAAAAGCTCTGTGGTGTGTGGACACCTGATCAAAATCACCTTGGTGTGAGGGCACCTGATAAAAAATCCTAGTGGATTCCTACCAAGGGTGGTAGAAGAGTAGACGTACCCAGATTTATTGGGGAACTACTATAGCTCCTTGTATCTTCTGTGTTTGTTTTACTTTTCTGTGTTTGTGTTGTATGCCTTCTTTGTGTTTGTTTTTATTACTCACTCTCTATACACATATATATATATATATATATATCACTATTTTTAAATCCGCAATAAAACTAAGGGAAAAGTTTTTAAACTATATTCACCCCCCCCCCCTCTAGAGTTAATTTAAGATCTAACCTCCACTTTCATAAATAATTAGGCCCCTAAAGGAAAATGCACAAGATTGACCATGAAGACACAACATGACATGTAGAGCTTCAGGAAAAAATATGGAGTCCATTGAACATGATTATCATTTACATCTCATAAGGGCCTTAGATTACACTCATAGTCATGGTGGTCTGTGGATAACAAATCTGCATTTAGTGGTTTGGACATACTTTTTACATGACACACAGTTCCAACAACCTTAGATCTGTCATGTACCACATATGAGGGTGGGTAGGCCAGTTCATTTTGTAACTAGTCCTAGGCAAGTTGGTGTGCAGTTAGAGAAATGCTTAAGGTTTGATTAATAAGTCTAGATAGAGGAGTGAGACGATATGTGCCACTAGCAATAATATGATATGTTAAGCTTCTGGGATTAGTTCTAGATCGTGACTAAGTGAAGATGAGCTGAGAAGATCTTAGTCAGCAAATAACAGGCATCGTTGAGATTCAATTGAAGATCAACGCTCCCCTAAATAACTATAATCCATCTTTGGGCTCTAAAGTAAACAGAGAGATTGTGGGAGGTATGGGTAGGCACCAATAATATTAAATATCTTGATATAGGGAGGTTTGGATCTCACCCCATCGTACCTCCTAGTACCGCTGCGAGCCCTTCATCGGGTAGACCTCGGGAAGTCCTAGATGCACCCTAAAACATCTAGGTTTAACAAAATAGTAGAAAAGACTAGATGTCTTATGAATAAGAATGAATTATATACATACAACTGAGGTGTTTAGTATTTTATAGAGTGAAATGGATAAGCTCGTCCATGGAGTCATGGGCTCGATAGTTATAAAGGATGGGTCGGTCCTACGAGCTTAGGCTCGAGTGGAACATAAGTGTATGTGCATAAAATGTTGTGGCTTTTCGGTACTAGCATAGTCGACACATCGGTGGAAGTACGATGACTCGTCAAGTGATATGAGTTCAGTGGGCTAGAATGTTTTACTGCACGACCAAAAGGTCTTTTGCCCTAATTACCCTACACATAGCCTATTTAAGGTCTGGTCCCTACGAGTCCAGCAAGAGTACGCAAGAGTTCATGTGTACCAAGGACTGGTGCCATAGCGTATGTTAGGGCCTTGATTTGGTAGTTTATTATACCCACCTATGTGAGGAGACGCTCGCTACTCTGCCACCATTTGACCATGACGGGAGGTGCCTGAGAGGTTAGCTACCTCTGAAAAGTGGGAACTAAAGGTCTGTGCGTACAGAGTTGTGTGGGTGAGTTGCATGTGTGTGAACCATTAACATAGACATTGCATTGTATATCATTCACATCATACACATACCTCATAAACCCATCGTACAATCTAGTATGGGCTCCTTTATATGACGTGGCTATACAAAACGACCCCTTAACTTATAAGATTGTATGGGCTTTCCTTATTAGTTAAGGTTAATTTTCTGCAATGATAGCTAGTTGTGCTTCTTTGAAACATTTGATTACTCTTACTGTTGTTCTTATATATATAGTTCTTCTTAGTAGAATTGCTAGAGTTTTAGTGTACTTGCTAGTAATTACCATATTACTTTCTTGTTTACTATTATGTGAGTGAGAGCATTGTGACCTGTTTTAATATACCATTTATTGTCCTCCGGTTCTTCCTCCCGCCCGGTGACTATTGGGGACGGGGAAACTGCTTAGTATTTTTGACTAATGGTCGGATGTGGCATAACAAACAGGAGCACCAGGAGGAGCAGGCCCGCATCCAGAGGGAGGGACATGAACCAGTTGCCAGACCCAGTGTCGAACTTTCAGCTGCTTCAGGGAGAGCACCGGTTAGATACCGCCTTCCGTTCGCAGGCTTCCATCCTTTTCCAAATCAGTGTATAGGTTGTTTAACTATGGAAATGGAAAAGTGTATTAGTGAGGAGTGAATGTAATGGGATTAAGCCCTCTCTTTTATTCAAGCACTCTATTTCAGTACTTTTCTTTCTTTGTATCTCATCTGAACATCTCTTTTATATTATGTGATATGTCGTGGACTGTGATTTATGTCTTTAATACTTCTCTTGTTCTGTGGTGAAACGGTTGGCCTTAATGATGATTAGCTAGCAGGATCGACGTCTTGTTGTAGGGCCCTTCCCGAGTGAAAGTGGCACCGCAAGGCGGCAATTCTAGGCGGTAAGACCCAGAAACGAATGCAGAAAAAGGTGGTCTTACAAACTGGTATCAGCTTAGCCAACTATCGATCCAAGTAAAATAAGTCCACAAACCATGGGCCACCCCGCTCGAGCTTAGTTTGAGGACAAACTAGCAGCGGAAGCAATTGTGTGCCCATATATCCCAATCACAACAACTGTCCACTAATGATGAGATATATTATGCAAACCTTTTTATATGATAATACTTCATATATAACCTCCGGTAAACCCTACACCAAGGGCTGCAGTTTCCCCCATCCAGACTTACATTCCTCCTCCACTAGCTCCCACTCAGTTTAAACAATCAGAGCTAGGGAGGACAATGACAGCCATCCTCCAAGCTTTCAGGCAACAGACTCTGGCCCAGGAGCCAAATCCCAAGTCAAATTGGTTGAGTGTCTTCCGAGGCCTCTCCCCACCTTCCTTTAACGGATCAGAGTCTGCAGTACGAACAGAGGAGTAGCTGGACACCATTCATGAGATGTTAGTTGGGATATGTTGCCCAGACGACATGGCAGTGTCTTTAGCCATTTATGCTTTGGAATCTCATACAATGAGGTTGTGGAAGTCGGTCATGGATACTACTTTCGCACGACACGAATATTCAGACATTGTTTGGAAGGAATTCAAAGAGGCGCTGCTAGAGCACTGTATTCGAAGCCTACTTGGATGTCTTCATTATCGTATTCATCAACGATATCCTGAATTATTCAAGGACCGAAGTAGAGCATGCCCGCCATTTAGAACTAGCATTATGTAAGCTGAGGGAGCATCAATTGTATGATAAGTTCTCCAAGTGCCAATTCTATCTAAAAGAGGTTGCTGTTGGAGCATGCGTTTCGCACTCTTCTGGTTTGATAATAACAAAATCCTGTTTGTATTTGATTCTATTTTTATTGATGGTGTGCAGGTAATAGGTATGAGATGTTCACAATTCTGATTGGACCTCAGTTTGATTGTATGGAGAATTTCGATGTCGGAATTTTCCGACATCTACTATCACCCAGGCGACAGGACAGAAGTTATAGCAACAACCCGCACGGCAGAACGACGAGCAGCAGTTTTGCGCTGTCGGAATTCCGACAGCGATGTCGCCCAGGCGACAGGACAGAAGTTACAGCAACAGCCAGCATGACAGCACGACGAACGGTAGTTTGGCGCTGTCGGAATTCCGACAGCGATGTCGCCCCAACGACAGTGAAAAACTATAAATTGGTTCGTTTTGTTCGTGCATTCCATGCTTTGAGAATTCTAAGTCCTTTCCTGAGTGCATACGAACGAGAGAGCTCCAGAACCTCATCAACTCCCATTTGTGCTTAGAAGGTTTGAGATTGAAGACGAGATCAGACGCGCTTCTACATCAACGATCATCTCGAGGCTTCAACCTTCCTTTCAGAGATCTGAATTTCTAGGGAGTTCTTCATATCATTTTGTATTTTCATTTATATACATTTCACTATTGTATTGGTTGGCAAATCGTCTCCTTGTGCGTGACGTCTAAGTCCTTGCGTGGCTTAGGGGAAAATCGCTTCCTTGTGCGGAGCGTCCAAGTCCTTGCGTGGCTTGGTAGGAAATCGTGGCCTTGTGTGCTACGTCTAGATCTTGGGAAGATCTAGAGGATAGGCTTGGGATTGGTCTAGGGAGAGACAAGTGATAACCTTCCGATCCTTGGGAGAAGGATTGGTAAACTCAAATTGTTAAAAGATTATAATCATATTTGTGCCTAGATCTTAAGCATTTTGAAGATCATTTTTATTGTATGTGAATTTCATGATTAAAAAATTATGACTTTTTCTTTAATTGCAAATTTGGTTGCTTAATCTTTAACTTAGAAATTTGTGTTTGAATTAATTTAAAAATTTCATAGTTTGAAATTTTTATAAGTGATTTTTTTGAAAAGCAAAATTTGTTTTAAAAATTCTTAAGTAAAAAATCATAATTTAAAAAGGCCCTTATTCACCCCCCCCCCCCTCTAAGGGCGCCGCAAGATCCAACACGTGGTATCAGAGGGAGGTTACTCCAAAACGGTTTTACCACCGGGAGTAATGGCGCACAACGATCACGCGTTCGTTGAGGGGCAAGGAATTAGTAGGCCACCACTTTTTACGGGCACAAACTATACCTATTAGAAAACCCGAATGCGGTGTTTTCTAATAGCTCTCGACATAGAATTTTGGAATATGGTCGAGACGAGTTATACTTTCCCAACATTCTTTGTAGGAGATGTAATAATGGACAAACCCAAAGACAAGTGGGATGACAATGATAAATTAAAATGTAAGAACAATGCAAAAGCCATGAATGCTTTATTTTGCGCACTAGATCGCACTGAATTTAATAGAGTTTATGCTTGTAATACTGCAGTTGAAATTTGGAATCTTTTAGAATCACTCATGAAGATACTTCGCAGGTAAAGGATTCAAAGCTATTTCAACTGGAGTCAGAGTTCGAAAGATTCAAAATGGAGGTGGATGAAGAAATTGATACAATGTACACACGATTCACTAAAATCGTGAACGATTCAAAAGTGCTGGGTAAGGTTTTCTCCAATGGAGATTTAGTAAGGAAAATCTTAAGATCACTTCCCCCAAAGTTCAATCCTAAAGTGACTGCAATTTCTGAGTCACATGATCTGAAGACCTTACAATTGGAGAGCCTCATTGGGAATCTAAAAACCCATGAAGTGGAGTTGAAGATTCAAAGCCATGAGTACAATTTGGAGCCCAAAAAGAAGAGCTTGGCGTTGAAATCTAAAAAGGAAATTGAAAGTGAGACTGAAGAAAGTGAGGAAGATGAAGAAGGACTGTTTGTGAGGAACTTTAAGAAGTTTATGAGAAATCCTGAGAGGAGAAACTCATTTAGAAAAATTTTCAAAAAGAAGGATTTTTCCTACAACAAAGGCAAAGGAAAAATGGATGATGAAGAAGAACGTCCGCTACCGGAATGCTATCATTGCAAAAAGATTGGACATATAAGAAGCAAGTGCCCAAAATATATGAGAGAGCAGAAAGAGAAGAGGCACGATAAGAAGTTCAAAAAGAAGGTTCTGAAGGCGGAGACTTGGGATGACACAACTTCTGAAGGCTCAAGTGAAGCAAGCGATGAAGATAAAGAAGAAGCAAATGTATGCTTGATGGGGAAAGAAAATGCGTCATCTGACGACGATAGCAGTGTCCAAAGCGACACTGAGGTAACTCCTCCATCTTATGATGATTTATATTCTGAACTTATGAAAACTTGCAAATTTTTGGATAAAAGCCTAAAGGAAATTGATTTTTTAAAATGTAAATTAAAGATCTTTTGAAAATAAATAAAAAGTTATCAAATGAGTTGAATCTATTGGGAACGAAAAGGTAATTTGTCAAGAGTGTGATCACTATTCGACAAGGATAAAAGAACTTGAAAACACTATTTCTAAGTCCGATCAAACAATTGATCAACATCTAAAAGAGAAAAAGGACTTAGAAAAGGTTGTCAAAACTTCTCATTCTCAATTAGAGAATTACAAGAAAAATATTGCAAATCGATGTGGCATGATAGTAAAAGAAAATTCAAATTTAAAGTCCAAAGTAAATGAATTGAACATGGCAATTGGAAAATTTGGTGTTGGAAAAAAATCTCTGGATATGATTTTAGGCAACCAATGCCATGGGTCAGCAAAATTTGGACTAGGATACGTTTCTGGAAGCTCTGGAAGCTGTCGAAAATTTCTGACAGCTGATGTAGGAACCAGCGACAGCTCCAGTTTCAGAAAACCTCTTTTTCAAAATAAAATTTTTTTCTAAGTCTACACATAAAGATGTTTCCTCCAACAAGAGTCCAGAGAAACCATTAAATAATGGTTCCTCACTATTCATTGCAAGTGCCAAATGTCATCGATTTGGTCACATCTCGGATTCATGCTGGAAGAAAGGAAAAGTTAATGTTAAACAAATCTGGGTACCTAAGGCTTCCACCTATACTATGGGAGGGACCACTTTGGGTAACTAGATCTTTACTCTCATCATCTTTTTAGGTGTGCGTGCAGGCTAGGAACAAGGAAGACGTGTGGTATTTGGACTCTGGCTGTTCAAAACACATGACGGGCGATAAATCAAAGTTCCTAAGCCTGGAGATGAAGAAAGGAGGAACAGTGACCTTTGGAGATAATGGCAAGGGTAAAGTCAAAGGCAGTGGAGTAGTAGGTAACGAAGAGTTTAAAATTTCAAATATTTTATATGTTAAAGGTTTGAAACATAATCTAATCTCTATTAGTCAACTATGTGATAAAAATCTAAATGTTTTATTTGACTCTAGCTCAAACCTTTCTAAAATTATTGATTCCAAAACAAATGAAATTGTACTTACTTCACCAAGAATAAACAATGTCTATACAATAACTTTTCATGATTTATCTCATTCTACACTTAAATGTTTTATTTCAAAGAATGATGAACTTGAATTATGGCATAGGAGACTAGGACATTCTAATGCTAAACGCATAGTAAAGCTTTCTAAAAATAAAATTTTAAAAGGTTTACCAAATTTGAATGGAAAGCTTTCTTCATTATGTTCACCATGCCAAAAAGGAAAGTTTGCAAAATCATCTTTTAAAAGCAAAAATGTTATTTCTACTACTAGACCTTTACAATTATTACATATGGACTTGTTTGGTCCAATTACTACACAAAGTCTAGGAGGTAGAAAATATACGTTTGTTATTATTGATGATTATTCTAGATTTTGTTGGACATTGTCTTTAAATTCAAAATCTGATGCTTTTGATGAATTTGTAAAACTAATTCACGTATTCAAAATGAACTTGATTTAAAAGTAAAATGCATTAGATCAGATCATGGAGGAGAGTTTGATAATGAAAAATTTATTTCATATTGTAATGAATTTGGGATAAAACACGAATTTTCCGTTCCTCGCACACCACAGCAAAATGGTGTAGTGGAGAGGAAAAATAGAACACTTCAAGAATTAGCACGTACTATGCTTTGTGAATTTAAATTGCCAAAATATTTTTGGGCCGAAGCCGTTAGTACTGCATGCTATATTATTAATCGTGTCATGATTCGTCCTACATTACAATTAACTCCTTATGAAATTTATTTTCAAAGAAAACCAAATGTATCTTACTTTAAAGTTTTTGGTTGTAAATGCTTTATTTTGAATACAAAAGATAACTTAGGTAAATTTGATGAAAAATGTGATGAAGGAATTTTCATTGGTTATTCTTCAACTAGCAAGGCCTATAGAGTTTATAATAAACGTACTAAAGTGGTTGAAGAAACTATTCATGTAAAATTTGATGAAAACATTTCTTGTGTAGAAAATACTAAAGTTGCAGGTAATGAGAAAAATGAAGAAGATTTGGAACAAAATCTGAGGAAAAATGATGATGATGATGAAAAAGTAGAGAAAGAAGACAAAAAAGATGGTGAAGAAGAAGAAGAACAAGGATATGTACCTCCAACCGAGCTAAGGTTCTCAAAAGATCATCCACAAGAATTTGTTATTGGAGATCCATCAAGTGTGGTAGCACACGTTCTAGTTTACATGAAAGTTTTTCAAATTTATGTTTTGTCTCAAATATAGAACCAAAAGATGTTGCCACCGCTTTAAATGATGAATCATGGTTTCTAGCTATGAATGAAGAACTTAACCAATTTGAAAGAAATAAAGTTTGGATTCTTGTAGATAGACCTAGTGATCATCATGTGGTAAGAGTCAAATGGGTTTTTAAAAATAAATTAGATACTGACTCTAGGATCACTAGAAACAACGCTAGGCTTGTAGCGGAAGGATACAATCAATTTGAAGGGGTAGATTTTGATGAAACTTTTGCACCCGCTGCACGATTGGAAGCTGTTTGAATTTTTGTTGCATTTGCTAGTCATAAAAGATTTAAATTATTGCAAATGGATATTAAAACTGCATTTTTAAACGGGTTGATTAAAGAAGAAGTTTATGTTGAACAACCCCCAGACTTTATAAATGAAAAATTTCCTAATCGCGTGTATAGATTACTAAAAGCTTTGTATGGTTTAAAACAAGCACCACGAGCATGGTATGATAAATTAACCTTATATTTATTACAAAATGGTTTTAAAATGGGTGGTGTTGATTGTACACTCTTCATTAAGCAAGTTGATGATGATTTAATTGTTTTACAAATTTATGTTGATGATATTATTTTTGGAGCCACTAATGAAGAGTTATGTAATTATTTTGTTAAAATGATGGAAAGTGAATTTGAGATGAGCATGGTAGGAGAACTAAAATATTTCTTAGGATTTCAAATTATTCAAAAACATGATGGAATTTTTATAAACGAATCAAAATATATACATGATGTTTTGAAAAGATTTGGATTTGAAAATCTTAAACAAGCTAGTACTCCTATGAGTGTCTCTTTAAAATTAGGAAAAGATGAAAGTGGAATATCCATTGATCAAACTTTATATAGAGGCATGATAGGTTCACTTTTATACCTAACCACTTCTAGACCAGATATTATGTTTTCAGTATGTTTATGTGCTAGATTTCAAGCCGAGCCCAAAGAATCACATTAAAAAGCGGTAAAAAGAATTTTTAGATATTTAATTGGCACATCTAAACTTGGTTTGTGGTATCCTCATAGCGATGATTTTACTCTTTTTGTCTATTCTGATTCTGATTATGCCGGTTGTTCACTAGATAGGAAAAGCACTAGTGGCACTTGTCACTTTTTAGGCCCTTCACTCATTTCATGGTCGAGTAGGATACATAATTATGTTTCCCTCTCAACCACCGAGGCCGAATACATCGTACTTGGTAGTTGTTGTGCACAAGCTCTTTGGATGAAACAAACTTTAGAAGACTTTAACATTAAACAACAAACTATAGAGCTATGGTGCGATAACAAAAGTGCAATTGATTTAACTTACAATCCGGTTCATCACTCTTGGTCTAAACATATTGACGTTAGGCATCATTTTATAAGAGACCACATTAAAATTTATCAGATTAAAATTTCTTTCATTGGAACGGATAATCAACTAGCCGATATATTCACAAAACCATTACCGGATTCCCGGTTTTCAATGCTAAGGCTTGAATTAGGAATCCTAGATATTTCAAACTAAGCATATCCAATATGACAAATCAAGTTTAATAAGATAAAGAATAATGGAAAAACATCATTTTAAATCAAAACATAGAATTTGAATGACTTATCAAAAATTCTCACATCATTAATGATTCACACAAATTGTTCCAGAAAAATAGTAGAAATAAACATAAGATTAAGTTCAGTAAACAGAAAATGAAATCTGGGTAAGTTCACTGTCGCCCAGGCGACAGTTCGTGTCGGAAAATTCTGACAGCTCCCAAATTTGATTAATCTTCAATTTTGGTCTCTCTGATACTATACACTAGTTATATGTCATTATTAATGCCACAACTCATGAATTGATGCCAAACCATGTGCTTTTTATTTTTTAAAAATGGCTATTTACATGATTATATGATTTCATTTCCACTCTATCATAGTATTGACACTCCTGCTAAGTGGTTTAGACTATTGGAAATTGTTTTCGCATGCCTCTAAGTATGAGAAATTGTTTATATATAATAATGAGCTATCACGTTCACTTCTTTTGATCCATACATATGTCTTTCTATTTAATATATACATGAATCATGTTTGCTTTAACATAATACAATAGCATTTCATAAATACTACTTTCAAGCTTGATTTGTTAGCACAACCAAATATACACCATCTTTTGCGATACAAGTGAATTCGGAGATCCTTGGTCAATTCAAAATAAAACTATATATAAATATCTATACAAAGTACAAAGTTAAGATATCACAAAATATGTGATCAGCAAAAAGTTTACATTGAGAACAAGGATACTCCACCAAGCACTACTTACCCTCCTGATAAGTCTTAATAAGCATTGTGAGGTTGAGCACCTTGGAAAGAATTGTAAAGTGTCTTGTGCAAAAGAAAAAATGGTATTCTATTCTTATTGTGCTATATCTTCAAGGTCAAAGTTGTTTTTATATGCTTATATTATGTTTTTTACTCCAATGATCATGTAAATTAAATAATTTCATATGTTTGATCAAAGCAACACTTGTACACATCATTATGTTATATAAACCTTCATCTCATGAGAATTGGACCGAAAAGATCCAAATTTCTATACACAATTGTGTCTTTCTATGATACTTTAAAATGACATTAATCATGTTTAAGTTATTTTTTTTAATTCTACTACTTCATATGGCTATACCATCTCTTCACGAGTTTATTCAATACTATGGCATATTACTATTATTTCAAGACTTTCAATCATTTTCAACACAAGTGCTTCCGCTTACTCTTATTTTCTACATCCTATCTCTTCCCTTAAGAACTACTCATTCATTTCAAATTAACTTTTGCTAATACCAAAAGGGGGAGAATTATAAGTATATTCAAGAAATCAAAGAACAATAAGAACAATTCCACCTAAACAATACATCATTTCAATTTACTATAACATTTAGGAGGAGCATTCATTTAGGGGGAGCATTCATCTAGGTGTGCTTACATTTAAGAGGAATATATCATGTTATTTTTTTTGCACACACCACATGTTAAAAACAACAACCTAAATAGACATGATTTCTTTTTATACGGATTTGTTATTATCAAAAGGGGGAGATTGTTGGAGCATGCGTTTCGCACTCTTCCGGTTTGATAATAAAAAAATCCCGTTTGTATTTGATTCTATTTTTATTGATGGTGTGCGGGTAACAGGTATGAGATGTTCACAATTCTGATTGGAGCTCAATTTGACTGTATGGAGAATTTCGATGTCGGAATTTTCCGACATCTACTGTCGCCCAGGCGACAGGACAGAAGTTACAGCAACAGCCCGCACGGCAGCACGATGAGCAGTAGTTTGGCGCAGTCGGAATTCCGACAGCGATGTCGCCCAGGCGACAAGACAGAAGTTACAGCAACAGCCCGCATGACAGCACGACGAATGGTAGTTTGGCGCTGTCAGAATTCCGACAGCGATGTCGCCCCGACGATAGTGAAAAACTATAAATTGGTTCATTTTGTTCGTGCATTCCATGCTTTGAGAATTCTAAGTCCTTTCCTGAGTGCATACGAACCAGAGAGCTCCAGAACCTCATCAACTCCTGATGAGTACTTTCTGTACTCATCTTTTAGTATTATTTTAATATAGTTTTAAATTGAATTTATATAATTTTTATGTATTTTCTTATTTAATCTGTTCCTTTTTAATCTCTTCAACTAATTTAAGCTTATTTTATGTTTTGCTGGTTTTCTGGGCACTTTGAGTAAAAATCCAAAGTACACGCCCAAGGTCACGGGCGTGACCAGGGGTGTGACAGTCAAATATGTGTTCCAGACCCAATTCCTCCACCAGGGAGCGTTCCGTGAAGAATTCGCCAAGTACACGCCCCAAGTCACGGGCGTGACCAAGGGCGTGACCCAGTGTCACGGCCGCGACTCACCACTGCATCCATAGCACGCCTGCCACGTCATTTAAAGTTACACGCCCCAGGTCACGGGCGTGACCTCGGGCGTGACATCAGGTCACGGGCGTGACTCGCCCCGCGCTTCTTCCCGCCAGAGTTTCCCGCCAGCAGCACTATTTCAAGATTACACGCCTCAGGTCACGGGCGTGACCTAGGGCGTGACACGGCCGAAACGCTCGCAATTACTCCAGAAGGCGCCCTCTCTGCTGCTGCTTCGATCACGCCCCTTACATGCCCTTGGTCACGGGCTTGACCAAGGGCGTGTAACCTCAACTTTTCAGCTATAAAAAGCCAGCTTCAGCAGATGTTCAGGGACGAATTTTTGGAGTTCAAATCTCCATTTCTTGTTTTATTTTTGTGTTTTAGTAGTTCTTGTATGTCCTTTTTCTTATTAGCATTTGTAGTTTTCAATTAAATAGTTGTAACTTTCAATTCATGTCTTGTAATTTTTCTTTAGCAATTTAATAAAATAGTTCTTTTCTTCTCTCAATCTATTCTCTCTTTTTTTTCATGAACTCTTCTATTTTTCTTTAATTCTTCTATTTCTTTGAGTAACTAAAATCCAATTAGTACTCGACCGAGATGATCTGAGGAGAATATAATTTACAGTTTAGCTTCTCTTTCTCTTCTTTAGAATGCTTTTGATTTACTCTTGAACTTTTATTGGATTGAGATTATATTGTCGATATATAACTCTCATCTTTGTTTTCAGAATCTAATAATCGAGAGGTTTTGATTTCGAATAGATCAATTCAAGAATAAAAAAGAGTAGAATGCAATCCTCGAGAGAGGACGACGTTACCCTTCCGGATTGGAGTAAAAGCCAATAGCGGGATTCACTTCGATAAGGCGAGTTTTAGGGGTTTCGATCCTAGAACGAGAGTTCGATTGATCAACCTAAACTCAGTTGAGCGCAACCTCGAGAGAGGTGCATTCATAATTCGGGAATCTCCACGGTCTAAGCTATTTTATTAAGAGAATGCGTTTTTATTCTTTATTCTTATTTTTATCTCCAAGGAGATTCAAGATCGAGTGTTAATCGCTCTTATAATTCTTATTTTAATTTTCTTTTTTTTGCAAACCAACCTCAAGTTTTAATTGATAAGATAATAGAGATTTTCTTGAAGTAAGAGTACTCATCCGCCCCAAGTCTAATACGACCTTGTTTCAATAACCTATACTACATTCGATACAGTACACTTGCCGTTATCGTTTGCAAGCATTGTTTTGTCCATCAAGTTTTTGGCGCCGTTGCCGGGGAGCACGGTTGATATTTCGAAAAAAGAAATATTTATTAATTTTATCGTTCTCTTTCTTCTCCCCCTTTTTCTTTAAAATTTTAAAAAAAATTAAAATTAAAAAGTGCAATCTAAATTCTTGGAAAGGACGCTTTGGGCTTGAATTCCCATCACAGCCTCTAGTACCCTGCAAACCCTTCACCGGGTAGATCTTGGGAAGTCCGGGACTAATTTAACCCGCTTTTTCAAAAAATATATATAATAAAAATATTTTTAAAAAAAAAAATTCCATTCATTTGAGTAAAGGTTGTTACTTTTTTATTTTTTATTTTATTATGAAAGAATCTGAATTGGCCGTTATGGTTGCCGAGCTTCGACACCAAATCGAGCTCTTACAAGCCGCGCGAAGACGCCAATTTAGTTGTCATTATTGTGGTGCGCCTCATCAAAGTGAGGAATGTTATTTACATTCTTATTCTCAAAATAATTATTATGAAAATAATTATCCTCAATATTATGAAAATAATTTTGATAATAACTACGATCATAATTTTTCATCTTTTAATAATTTTTCAAACTTTGATGAAACTAATTTTTCAAATTTTAATGGAAATATTTTTTCGGCATTTTAATAAAATTGTTCTTTTCTTCTCTCAATCTATTCTCTCTTTTTTTCATGAACTCTTCTATTTTTCTTTAATTCTTCTATTTCTATGAGTGACTAAAATCCAATTAGTACTCGACCGAGATGATCTGAGGAGAATATAATTTATAGTTTAGCTTCTCTTTCTCTTATTTAGAATGCTTTTGATTTACTCTTGAACTTTTATTGGATTGAGATTATATTGTCGTTATATAACTCTCATCTTTGTTTTAGGAATCTAATAATCGAGAGGTTTTGATTTCGAATAGATCAATTCATGTTTTAAAAAAGAGTAGAATACAATCCTCGAGAGAGGACGACGTTACCCTTCCGGATTGAAGTAAAAGCCAATAGCGGGATTCACTTCGATAAGGCGAGTTTTAGGGGTTTCGATCCTAGAACGAGAGTTCGATTGATCAACCTAAACTCAGTTGAGCGCAACCTCGAGAGAGGTGCATTCATAATTCGGGAATCTCCACGGTCTAAGCTATTTTATTAAGATAATGCGTTTTTATTCTTTATTCCTATTTTTATCTCCAAGGTGATTCAAGATCGAGTGCTAATCGCTCTTTTAATTCTTATTTTAATTTTCTTTTTTTTGCAAACCAACCTCAAGTTTTAGTTGATAAGATAATAAAGATTTTCTTGAAGTAAGAGTACTCAACCGCCCTGAGTCTAATACGACCTTGTTTCAATAACCTATACTACATTCGATACGGTACACTTGCAGTTATCGTTTGCAAGCATAGTTTTGTCCATCAAGTTTTTGGCGCCGTTGCCGGGGAACACAGTTGATATTTCGAAAAAAGAAATATTTATTAATTTTATCGTTCTCTTTCTTCTCCCCCTTTTTTTCTTTAAAATTAAAAAAAAATTTATTAAAAAGCGCAATCTAAATTCTCGGAAAGGACGCTTTGGGCTTGAATTCCCATCACAGCCTCTAGTACCTTGCAAACCCTTCACCGGGTAGATCTTAGGAAGTCCGGGACTAATTTAACCCGCTTTTTCAAAAAATATATATAATAAAAATATTTTTTTTAAAAAAAATTCCATTCATTTGAGTAAAGGTTGTTACTTTTTTATTTTTTTTTATTATGAAAGAATCTGAATTGGCCGTTAAGGTTGCCGAGCTTCGACACCAAATCGAGCTCTTACAAGCCGCGCGAAGATGCCAGTTTAGTTGTCATTATTGTGGTGCGCCTCATCAAAGTGAGGAATGTTATTTACATTCTTATTCTCAAAATAATTATTATGAAAATAATTATCCTCAATATTATGAAAATAATTTTGATAATAACTACGATCATAATTTTTCATCTTTTAATAATTTTTCAAACTTTGATGAAACTAATTTTTCAAATTTTAAAGAAAATATTTTTTCGGCATTTAATAATTCCGCTTGATATTTTTTCGGCATTTAATATTTTTCATCTTTTATTTACATTCATGAAAATTTAGTGTCCGAAAATTTAATTCCGCTTGATAATACACTAGATTTTTCTAAAGAAATAACTATTATAGAAAAGGAACAACCAGAGCTTAATCATTTATTTTCGCAAGCGCCTCCTCCTTGCGAAATATTATCTGACAAGTTTAATTGTGATTCTCTTTATACTAATAATTTCCAGGTCGAAGATGAGCCGTTGCTACCCCAATTAATTGATGATCCATATGCCGCCCATCTTTATAAATTCAAATCACCTCAGGTATGTATAGGTGATTTGGATTTACATATTCAAGTTCAAGGACAAAAGGAGAATCACAAGATAAACGGAGGAGTAGCCTGGGCGACTGACGCCGGCACATTCACCCACGCGTGAATTAGGGGAGTTGCCTGTCCACTTCTCTTTTTATTTTCTATTTTCCTAACAATAACCGTCTAGCTTAAAGACGGGAAAAAGAAAGCGCTCTTGGGAGGCACCCCTTGCTTATCTTTAATTTCAGTTTTACAAAAATTTATTTTCAAGTGTTCTTCATACTTAGTTTTAAACATTGGGGAGTCGCGGCCGTGACACTGGGTCACGCCCTTGGTCACGCCCGTGACTTGGGGCGTGTACTTGGCGAATTCTTCACGGAACGCTCCCTGGTGGAGGAATTGGGTCTGGAACACATCTTTGATTGTCACGCCCCTGGTCACGCCCGTGACCTTGGGTGTGTACTTTGGATTTTTACTCAAAGTGCCCAGAAAACCAGCAATACATAAAATAAGCTTAAATTAGTTGAAGAGATTAAAAAGGAACATATTAAATAAGAAAATACATAAAAATTATATAAATTCAATTTAAAACTATATTAAAATAATACTAAAAGATGAGTACAGAAAGTACTCATCAAACACCCCCATACTTGAGTTTTTGCTATTCCAGAGCAAAAGAGTGAGGAAAGAATTACAAGATATCGATATTATTTCTAATTAACTAAAATTTTATTAAACCATGAATAAGTTAAAGGCAAATTTTAGGAATTCAAGAATTAAGTCATAAGTTATGTTGATAATTTAAAAAGAGAAATTTGTTTAGCTAACTACTTCTCAAGATAACTATTTAGCAATCAAAATTATAGAAATTTTCAAACAAAATTAGATTGAAATTATAGACACTCTAACATAAAAGAAGCTTAAGGAAAAGACACCTACAAAAATACTGCTCTCTCAATAATTTAGTTTAGGACTAGAAACAATGAAATTGGCTAGGGATTGGTTTGAACGAAATGGCAAATGAAGAGTTCTTGAATAGAGATGATGAATTTTATCCTCTCACCTCATTTGAATATGAAATTGTATATGTTTAGGAAAATAATGAATTTTATCCTCTTATTTTCCATGCCATATAATCTTTTAACAATTCTCTTCAATCAAAAACCCAAAATGTATATGTTTTAGATGTAATGAATTTTATCCTCTTACATCATGACATATAATCTTTTAAATGATTTTGGGTGCATATGTTTTAGGAAATAATGAATTTTATCCTCTTATTTCCATGACATATGATCTTTTTCTACATTTTTTTTATTTGCCAACAAAGGGTGAGGGGGGAGAAATACTTCTAGTTTATAAATTAAACTATTTTGAGAGCAACATTTTAGTGGAATGAGATTTCCTAAGATCTTAAAGTTAAAAGTGAATATAACAAAAAAAATCTAAAGATGTTTGGGCAATTTACCACAAAGTGAAGCTATTTAAAATTAAACGGAGAAGTAGTGCTAAATTAACTCTCTAATCGAATTAAAAACATAAAGTGTTTCTTAAAACTAAATTACTTCAAATTTAGATTTAACAAATTCTGATCAAATAAAATAATTAGCTAAATTAAAAATGTAGGAATTCTTATAATCGTACCTCAAACTAAATTTCTAGAACATTAAAAACAACAAGGCCAGGCGTATTTATTATTATTTTTTTATTTCTTGGACTTCCCAAGGGCTACCTAGTGAAGGGTTCGCAAGGTACTAGGAGCTGTGATGGGAATTCAATCCCAAAGCGCCCTTTCCAAGAAATTAGATTTTTATAAGTTATATATATATATATATATATTCAAATAAAAAAAATACAAGAAAAGCTAAGCTACACCCCCATACATAAAATTAAACATTGTCCCCAATGTTTAAAACTAAGTATGAAGAACACTTGAAAATAAATTTTTGTAAAACTGAAATTAAAGATAAGCAAGGGGTGCCTCCCAAGAGCGCTTTCTTTTTCTCGTCTTTAAGTTAGACGGTTATTGTTAGGAAAACAGAAAATAAAAAGAGAAGTGGACAGGCAACTCCCCTAATTTACGCGTGGGTGAATATGCCGGCGTCAGTCGCCCAGCTACTCCTCCGTTTATCTTGTGATTCTCCTTTTGTCCTTGAACATGAATATGTAAATCCAAATCACCTATACATACCTGAGGTGATTTGAATTTATAAAGATGGGCGGCATATGGATCATCAATTAATTGGGGTAGCAACGGCTCATCTTCGACCTGGAAATTATTAGTATAAAGAGAATCACAATTAAACTTGTCAGATAATATTTTGCAAGGAGGAGGCGCTTGCGAAAATAAATGATTAAGCTCTGGTTGTTCCTTTTCTATAATAGTTATTTCTTTAGAAAAATCTAGTGTATTATCAAGCGGAATTAAATTTTCGGACACTAAATTTTCATGAATTTTTGGTTGGGTAGAAGAATTTCGCGAGTATTCATGACAAAGAAAATAAAATCGGGGTGAAGTAGGGGAAGAAACTTGTTCTTCTTCTATTTCATCCGGGGTGCCCATAACTTTAAGAAATTCTTGGTAAAGTAATTTTTCTTCATCTTCGGTAAAAGAAGTTATGGGATTACATGAAACCACATGTTCCTCCATAACTAAATCATCCAAAGGTGGAGAAAAAATACTAGTAGAAATAAAATTTTCCTCTAAAATTTGGGGGGGTAGTATCTATTTGAATCAGCGGACATTCCCCAAAATTAGAGTACGAAGGTTGCGGTGCAAAAGAAGAAGAACAAGAATTCGGTTCTAAAAGTTTATCTTCATCGCCCTGTAAACTATCCGGGTGACCTTGCCACCAAGAATAATCTACTTCGGGGATAGAAGAAAAATTATTAGAAGCCGAAAAATTATTCTCGTGAAAATTAGAGAAAACACTAGACGAAATGATATTTTCCTCTAAATTTTGGGGGGAAGTATCGATATGAATTGGCGAAATTTCCCCCAAATTAGAGAACGAAGACAGCGGTGTATAAGAAGGAAAACAACAATTTGGAACTAAAGATTTATCTTCATTGCTCCGAGAACTATCCGGGTGAGCTTTCCACGAGGAGTAGTCTACTTCGGAGCTAGAAGAACAATTATTAAATGCCGAAAAAATATTTTCATTAAAATTTGAAAAATTAGTTTCATCAAAGTTTGAAAAATTATTAAAAGATGAAAAATTATGATCGTAGTTATTATCAAAATTATTTTCATAATATTGAGGATAATTATTTTCATAATAATTATTTTGAGAATAAGAATGTAAATAACATTCCTCACTTTGATGAGGCGCACCATAATAATGACAACTAAATTGGCGTCTTCGCGCGGCTTGTAAGAGCTCGATTTGGTGTCGAAGCTCGGCAACCTTAATGGCCAATTCAGATTCTTTCATAATAAATAAAAAAATAAAAAAGTAACAACCTTTACTCAAATGAATGGAAATTTTTTTTTAAAAAAATATTTTTATTATATATATTTTTTGAAAAAGCGGGTTAAATTAGTCCCGGACTTCCCAAGATCTACCCGGTGAAGGGTTTGCAAGGTACTAGAGGCTGTGATGGGAATTCAAGCCCAAAGCGTCCTTTCCGAGAATTTAGATTGCGCTTTTTAAATTTTGTTTTTTTTTTAATTTTAAAGAAAAAAGGGGGAGAAGAAAGAGAACGATAAAATTAATAAATATTTCTTTTTTCAAAATATCAACCGTGTTCCCCGGCAACAGCGCCAAAAACTTGATGGACAAAACTATGCTTGCAAACGATAACGGCAAGTGTACCGTATCGAATGTAGTATAGGTTATTGAAACAAGGTCGTATTAGACTCAGGGCGGTTGAGTACTCTTACTTCAAGAAAATCTCTATTATCTTATCAATTAAAACTTGAGGTTGGTTTGCAAAAAAAAGAAAATTAAAATAAGAATTAAAAGAGCGATTAGCACTCGATCTTGAATCACCTTGGAGATAAAAATAAGAATAAAGAATAAAAACGCATTCTCTTAATAAAATAGCTTAGACCGTGGAGATTCCCGAATTATGAACGCACCTCTCTCGAGGTTGCGCTCAACTGAGTTTAGGTTGATCAATCGAACTCTCGTTCTAGGATCGAAATCCCTAAAACTCGCCTTATCGAAGTGAATCCCGCTATTGGCTTTTACTCCAATCCGGAAGGGTAACGTCATCCTCTCTCGAGGATTGCATTCTACTCTTTTTTATTCTTGAATTGATCTATTCGAAATCAAAACCTCTCGATTATTAGATTCTGAAAACAAAGATGAGAGTTATATATCGACAATATAATCTCAATCCAATAAAAGTTCAAGAGTAAATCAAAAGCATTCTAAAGAAGAGAAAGAGAAGCTAAACTATAAATTATATTCTCCTCAGATCATCTCGGTCGAGTACTAATTGGATTTTAGTTACTCATAGAAATAGAAGAATTAAAGAAAAATAGAAGAGTTCATGAAAAAAAAGAGAGAATAGATTGAGAGAAGAAAAGAACTATTTTATTAAATTGCTAAAGAAAAATTACAAGACATAAATTGAAAGTTACAACTATTGAATTGAAAACTACAAATGCTAATAAGAAAAAGGACATACAAGAACTACTAAAACACGAAAATAAAATAAGAAATGGAGATTTAAACTCCAAAAATTCGTCCCTGAACATCTGCTGAAGCTGGCTTTTTATAGCTGAAAAGTTGAGGTTACACGCCCTTGGTCACGCCCGTGAACAAGGGCGTGTAAGGGGCGTGATCGAAGCAGCAGCGGAGAGGGCGCCTTTTGGAGTAATTGCGAGCGTTTCGGCCGTGTCACGCCGTAGGTCACGCCCGTGACCTGCGGCGTGTAATCTTGAAATAGTGCTGCTGGCGGGAAACTCTGGCGGGAAGAAGCGCGGGGCGAGTTACGGTCGCGACTCGCCACTGCATCCATAGCACGCCTGCCATGTCATTTAAAGTTACACGCCCCAGGTCACGGGCATGACCTCGGGCGTGACATCAGGTCACGGGCGTGACTCGCCCCGCGCTTCTTCCCGCCAGAGTTTCCCGCCAGCAGCACTATTTCAAGATTACACGCCCCAGGTCACGGACGTGACCTAGGGCGTGACACGGTCAAAATGCTCGCAATTACTCCAGAAGGCGCCCTCTCCGCTGCTGCTTCGATCACGCCCCTTACACGCCCTTGGTCACGGGCGTGACCAAGGGCGTGTAACCTCAACTTTTCAGCTATAAAAAGCCAGCTTCAGCAGATGTTCAGGGACCAATTTTTGGAGTTCAAATCTCCATTTCTTGTTTTATTTTCGTGTTTTAGTAGTTCTTGTATGTCCTTTTTCTTATTAGCATTTGTAGTTTTCAATTCAATAGTTGTTACTTTCAATTCATGTTTTGTAATTTTTCTTTAGCAATTTAATAAAATAGTTCTTTTCTTCTCTCAATCTATTCTCTCTTTTTTTCATGAACTCTTCTATTTTTCTTTAATTCTTCTATTTCTATGAGTAACTAAAATCCAATTAGTACTCGACCGGGATGATCTGAGGAGAATATAATTTATAGTTTAGCTTCTCTTTCTCTTCTTTAGAATGCTTTTGATTTACTCTTGAACTTTTATTGGATTGAGATTATATTGTCGATATATAACTCTCATCTTTGTTTTCGGAATCTAATAATCGAGAGGTTTTGATTTCGAATAGATCAATTCAAGAATAAAAAAGAGTAGAATGCAATCCTCGAGAGAGGACGACGTTATCCTTCCGGATTGGAGTAAAAGCCAATAGCGGGATTCACTTCGATAAGGCAAGTTTTAGGGGTTTCGATCCTAGAACGAGAGTTCGATTGATCAACCTAAACTAAGTTGAGTGCAACCTCGAGAGAGGTGCGTTCATAATTTGGGAATCTCCACGGTCTAAGCTATTTTATTAATAGAATGCGTTTTTATTCTTTATTCTTATTTTTATCTCCAAGGTGATTCAAGATCGAGTGCTAATCGCTCTTTTAATTCTTATTTTAATTTTCTTTTTTTTGCAAACCAACCTCAAGTTTTAATTGATAAGATAATAGAGATTTTCTTGAAGTAAGAGTACTCAACCGCCCCGAGTCTAATACGACCTTGTTTCAATAACCTATACTACATTCGATACGGTACACTTGCCGTTATCGTTTGCAAGCATAGTTTTGCGCATCAAACTCCCATTTGTGCTTAGAAGGTTTGAGATTGAAGACGAGATCGGGCGCGCTTCTACATCAATGATCATCTCGAGGCTTCAACCTTCCTTTCAGAGATCTGAATTTCTAGGGAGTTCTTCATTTCATTTTGTATTTTCATTTATATACATTTCACTATTGTATTGGTAGGGAAATCATCTCCTTGTGCGTGACGTCTAAGTCCTTGCGTGGCTTAGGGGAAAATCGCTTCCTTGTGCGGAGCGTCCAAGTCCTTGCGTAGCTTGGTAGGAAATCGTGGCCTTGTGTGCTACGTCTAGATCTTGGGAAGATTTAGAGGATAGGCTTAGGCTTGGTCTAGGGAGAGACAAGTGATAGACTTCCGATCCTTGGGAGAAGGATTGGTAAACTCAAATTGTTAAGAGATTATTATTATATGTGTGCCTTGATCTTAAGCATTGTTAAGATCATTTTTATTGTATGTGAATTTCATGATTAAAAAATTATGACTTTTTCTTTAATTGTAAATTTGGTTGCTTAATCTTTAACTTAGAAATTTGTGTTTGAATTAATTTAATAATTTCATAGTTTGAAATTTTTATAAGTGATTTTTTAGAAAAGCAAAATTTGTTTTAAAAATTCTTAAGTAAAAAATCATAATTTAAAAATGCCCTTATTCACCCCCCCCCCCCCCCCTCTAAGGGCGCCACAAGATCCAATAGTTGCATTCCTGGGCCACATCATTAGCGGAGCAGGATTATCAGTGGATCCAGCAAAGATTCAAGCGGTGCGGGATTGGCCATAACTGAAGACAGCTTCCGACGTACAGAGCTTCTTAGGACTTGTTGGCTATTACCGGAAGTTTGTGGAAGGATTCTTCAGGATTGTTCTCCCACGTACTTCTCTAATGAATAAGGATGTACCCTTTGTGTGGACACCACGGTGCGAAGCAGCCTTCCAAGAGTTGAAGGACAGACTCACTACCGCACCGATGCTTTCCCTCCCATGTGTGAAGGAAGGTTTTGAGGTCTACATCGATGCATCATACCAAGGAATGGGTGCAGTGCTGATGCAGCATAGCCATGTTATTACTTATGCTTCCCGCCAACTGAAGAAGCACGAGGAGAATTACCCGGTGCATGGCCTCAAGTTGGGAGTGGTGATTTTTGCATTGAAAATTTGGAGACATTATTTGTACGGGGTCCATTGCGATATTTTCTCCGATCATAAGAACCTAAAATACATGGACAACCAAAAGGATTTGATCCTCCGGCAAAGACTATGGATGGGGTTTCTTTGTGACTATCAGTATACTATGCATTACCACCCTGGAATGGCGAATTCAATAACAGACACACATTGCCGAAGTGCGAGTTCATCCGATCTGGAGCCCCAACTGATGACCATGGAGCTGATGCAAGTGCTAAAGGACATGCATATCATTCTTGTGTCCAAGGACGACCCTGAGACTTATGCAGAATATTTGACTTCGATAAGCATAGTTTGTGATATTCAGGAACGCATCAAGTTTGGGCGGAGGCAGGACACAACATTGGAGCTGGTGTTTACGACCATAGAGTCAGGCCCTTCAGGAGATTTTTCCTTACGTGATGATCTTGTTCACTTCCGAGGGCAAATATATATACCAGCGGGAGATAGGATCCGGGAGGATATCATGGTGGAAGCACATAATAACAAATATTTCGTACACCCGGGGATCTCCAAGATGACAACAGAATTGAGGAGGACGATGTATTGGCCCGGTATGAAGAAGGAGATTGCACGCTTTGTGATGCACTGTGAGTCCTTCCAGCGAGTGAAAGCTGAGTGTTTGAGGGCGGGAGGATTACTATAACCACTACCAGTGCCGGAGTGGAAATACGAAGACATATCTATGGATTTCATACATGGTCTACCTCGCTCCCACTCCGGGAATGATTCTATGTGGGTGATCGTGGACAGGCTGACGAAGGTTACTAGGTTTTTTCCCATCAGAAAAGATGCTCCGGTCGGTACCTTAGTGCGGTTCTTTGTGGAGCACTTTGTGTGATACCATGGAGTCCCAGATCGATCGTGTTAGGCCGAGACGGTCGGTTCAAATATAAGGAATGGAGAGCTGTCCAAGCTTATCTGGGATCTCGGTTGACCTTCAATACTGCCTTCCACCATCAAACGGATGGTCAGACAGAGCGTTCCATCCGGACAATGGAGGATTTACTACTCCTCTACATCCTGGACCGTGGGGAGCCGTGGGAGAGATTATTGCCGCTTTTCGAATTCTCTTACAATAATAGCCATCAATCCACTACCGGCATGGCTCCCTACGAAGCGATATACGGTCGGAAGTGTAGAAATCCGCTATCAGTGTTTTAGGATGAGGATCTGAAAGTGCCGGGATCAGAATACGTAGAAGACAAAGATGCTCAGGTGCGACTGATATGTGAGCGGATGCTAGAGACCCAGAGTAGACAAGCCAAGTATTATGATGCACAACATTGCAAGGTAGAGTTCCAAGTGGGAGATCGGGTTTTTCTGAAGATACATCTGGTGCACGGTATCACACGGGTGTGGAGGCTAAAGAAGCTCGGTCCTAGATATATATGGCCATATATGATCCTAGAGCGGATCGGCCCCCTGGCATACCGACTGGAGCTTCCACCAGAGTTGGCAAACCTGCACGATGTGTTCCACGTCTCTTCAGTCAGGAGGGCATTACTTCAGCAAGAACATCAAATTTCTTATACCTCAGGCCCGATATAATTCGATCGAGCAGTCCGCTTGGAGCCTATAAGGATTGATGACACTGACGTTCGGATTCTGCGGCGGAAGAAGGTCCCGTTGGTCATGGTTCTATGGTCGAATCATGGGAAAGAGGAGAATACCTAGGAGCCCTTGGACCGTATGCAACAACGTTACCCGGGACTCTTCGCATCAGGTATACCCTAACCCGCCTGAAGTTTTACTACCACAAGCGAGAAACCCGTAAACTCAATCTCAATTTCATGGACGAAATTATTTTCTTAATGTATTGGGATTTGTAACATCCCTAGAACAACTAAACCCCTATGGTGAATTTTTTCATGACAAGGTCATGACGCTCTAAGAGACCAAAATGACCCTAAGAACCAAGATGAATAGGTGAAAACCACCTTGGTGTGCAAATAGCCAAATTTGACTCCAAGGCTTAGTGCTTGATATTAAGCTTTAAAATGACAATTTGACCCCATCAACTCCTCATAAAACCCTTAGGGAGTTCTTTGGTACATTTATAACCTAATGGTGTTAACTTAATTGATCAAATTGACCAAAGTCAACTTTATCCCCAAATAGGTCAAAATAGGTTAACATAAGCCAATTCAACCCAAATTGGGTCAATTAGACTTCATATGATCAAATTGACCCCATCACTATATTAAAACCATAATTGAGGTGCAATGAACCCAAAATCCCCATCATGGGGTCACCAATTGGTCCAAATTGACCAAAGTACCCTTTAGGTCAACAAAGGTCAATCCTTCACCAATAGGTCCAATTGACTACAAAAACATGCAATTGACCACACCCCTAGTCTCATAACATCATAGGGGATCCAATGGACCAAAAATCCCCAACAAGTGGTCATCAATTGGTTCAATTTGACCAAAGTCAACTTTCCCCCAATTTTGGTCAAAATCACACATATTGGCTAAATTGGCCCAATTAGGGCATCATCGTGACCCAATCAACATTGGGTGGTTTCAAGAGACTCATGGCCAACATATTGGACCATTCAACCAATCAAATTGACCAAGTCAACTCAAAAGTCAACACTTGGTCAAATAGGCCTAATTGGGCTCATGTGGAATTAAATAAATTCCCAAGGGCTAAGGCCCTCAATAGAGGCCCATTATGCAGCCCAAACATCAATTACCATGCTTGCCACTCTGATTTGGAAAAAATGAGGCATGCAAGTGGTGAATTTGGAATTTCCCCAAATTCAAATGGGGCAAACCATGAACTCATGGATTGAACTCCACATGGCCTCCATTCCATGAATCCTGGACTCCTTTATACTTCTCCAAGGAATTCTAGCAGGCTTTATGCAGGGAGATGGCCAAGTGGAGCTGAATTTTGAACTCATTGGTCGGCCAAGAGGTGTCCATAATGGCAGCCCCTTATACACTCAACCCCAGCTCCAATTGAGACCTCGACGACATTCAGTGAGCAGAGAGAAGAAGAAGCACCCTGCCAATTGAAGAATTCGACCCCTGTTTAGAGAACTTGTCATGGATTCAAGGAGGAGTTTGGCCATGGACCCCAAGAGAGTTACACGCTCCAGCAGGACCAATCAGGTAGGCCATCCTCCTCTCCTCTCTTAGTGTTAGATCCTGCTTCTTTCCTTTTCGAATTTGGTTAAGTTTTGGCGATTTGGCCATGTTCCTGTACGAGCTCTCAAGCTCAAATGAATCCCGCCCACATTTCGTAAATTGGCCACTGATGAGTCCCAATTATATACACATTTTCGGACTCATCTGGGCTTCTTTTCACACACTTGCACTTCACTTCTAGTTCATTATTGCTTATATTTCACTTGTTCACTCTTCTCACACGAAGTGCACCTTTGGGGCCATTTTGGTGTGCAATTGCGTGTTATGTTGTTGGGGGTAAGCACACGGCGCTCCCCAACCCTTTTTTATGTATTTGTATTGAGCTGGAAGGGTTTTCCCAGCTGTATGATTGATGTTTGGTGCTGTGCAAGTGGGTAGATCATCAATTATGCCCAGTTTTCATGTCTGCATGAATCGCACGGTCTTGCGTTTTCATGACGCACGGTCGGCTGCGATCGTGCGTTCATTTGCGGCCCAAAACAGCATTCTGAATTTGGTCGTGCGTTTTTATGCACGGTCGTGCGTTTGGCCATGCATGAACAAAATTCTGCACCTGCTATAAATAGCTGCTCCGCGAAAACAGCCGGATCGACTTCGTTTCTAGGTCTTTTTGAGCGCTGTTTTTTGCGTTTTTTCGTTCTAGGCATCCTCCATCATCCCCAAGCTTCAAGGAGAGGAATCTAGCCCTACATACATCATCATCCAAGGAGAAGGAAGCTTTGGTCTTGTGGCCGGATCGTGACACGAAGAAGACGGGCCATTGGAAGGTAGTGACAGCCTTCTCTACCCCGGACGCAGTTGAGGACCGAGCTTTGACGCGGATTGACAACCCAGCGATTCCAACCGTGAATCTTCGACAAGACTTTGGATTG
Source organism: Dactylorhiza incarnata (assembly GCA_033032865.1). Taxonomy (NCBI): domain Eukaryota; kingdom Viridiplantae; phylum Streptophyta; class Magnoliopsida; order Asparagales; family Orchidaceae; genus Dactylorhiza; species Dactylorhiza incarnata. Next base: position 19,508,860 of record JAWHQI010000005.1, read on the forward strand.
GGTCGATTCCTTGCTTTCTTCCCTTTTATTTTGATGATTGTATAAGCTACATTCTTCTATCTTTTGATGATGTGCACTATGAATCTTGCTTTGTAATGTTTAATTCATGTTTATGAGTTCATATTATTCATATGTGTGTATGAGGTGCGCTCCCATCCATTTTCCATCCACATCCGTCATCACCCTCCACTCCATTACGCTAGCCTACTCTTCCATTCCGTAAGACTACTCTTCCATCCACCAAGCTAAGCGGTGCTAACGGCCCGTGTAATCCACCTCGACCCCGCTGGTGCGAACCATTCCATCTGCAAGCCTTCTCGTCCATCCGCCTAGTGAAGCATGGCATAGCGGCCCGTGTAATCCATTCACCTAACGAAGCAGTGCGCTCAAAGCCTGCACAGTTCGATTCTGTTTGCCTACTCGTCCATCCGCCCTTTCGAAGCAGCGCGCTCAAGGCCTGCCTAGTCTCCATCCCGCCAAGCGAAGCATTGCATAGTGGCATTGCATAGGAGTAGTTGTAGCTCTTTTACTTTATTTTCCACAAACCAAATCACCCCCGTTTCCGCAACCCATCCGACATAAAGGACTTCAATCTCAAGTCCTTCCTCAATAGTTAACTCCACCTTACTGTGTTCCTTCGAGATTCGATACTCAGGGATTTACTCCTCGTTTTATATTACTTGAACGATCGGTACACTGCCGTTTCGTGCCGCAGTCTAGCTACCGCCTATAGCGGTGTGCGAGATTTGTGCATCAAGTTTTTGGCGTCGTTTCCGGGGAACACAGTCGTGTGAGTTGTCTGGAGAGGGAGAATCTGAGAAAGAAGCCCTTCCATTTGTGTATTGCATTCTTTTGCTTTATTTCTTCTTATTCTGTTTTCCTATTTTTATTAGGTTGCTTTAGTAAATATTGTTAGGTGTAGTATTGTGCACACTAGTTCTCTTTATTTTGAATCATTTTTATCTTCACACTATGTGGGCTTCGTTTAATATTCGTTGCCGTTTTTGTGGAGATATATCTCATGCTAGTGATAGATGTCCAAAGGGAGATAGTAACCCTAGCACTCAACACCCAGTATATGGAGCACCGACTTCGTCTGGTACTCCATATGGTGTGCGTAAGTCCTATGGCTACTCATCCGTTCCGCACATTCCCTTTTCGCATTCATCTCCGGTTCAATTTGAGCCGAAGAAAAATGCAAAATAGTGTTTGTTTTGTCGGAGCATGGATCATGCCTTGAAGGATTGTGGTGCATTCCTTCGCCAAATGAACGAGGATGACGAGATGGATATCTGGATCGTCCCGACTCCTACTTCTGGCAGCACACCTTCAACATCTGGTTATGTGCCCATTTCACCTTCAAGTTTTGAAGGGAATGATGTGGACACAGTCACCAGATGTGTGGCTGATCTAGACTCTGCCATTGTAGAGCCAATCTCCCCTGTACATATATCGCCATGCATAGATTCAATTCTTTGTGAGGAACCAGTGCTTGATTCTTTATCAAGCCTTATTCCTCCACCTTTTGTGCATTCTATTACATTTATTTCTGATAACAATGTTGAAGATGCGTCGCAAGAGGAGGCAGGCGATCTTTGTGTTGAGCCTATTCCTATGGAGGAGTACAACTTTCTAGGTGAAGAGGATTTTTCCTCAACACCGGTGGAGGAAGTGCAATTCCTGGAGAAGGCCACCATTGATCCCACCAATCCTTGCGGCATTGTCAACAATGCCAACATTATTTTACTTTCCCATCCTACTGGGAGTGAGACCGGGACCACTCCCCCCGATTTTTTATTATTTAAGTCATTCCTCTCTTTTATTTCTTGAACCCCCTTCTTCATCTGAGCCTGTGAAGCTTGAATCTTCACAGGTACTTCAGGAGGACTTGGAGCATTTTGCTCACATCAATGAGGAGCGTAACCTCATATGTGAGGAGGTTGACCCCTCCTCCATAGTGGAAACACCACTCATTACCTTTTCCTCCTGCCACCTCCATGAAGACGACACCTTGCTGGGCAAGGATAGTTTTGGTGAGTTGAGTGAGGATTCCTCCTCTTCTTACTTTTAATTCCCTCTACCTGTGACGAGTAGGTATTATTTTTATTTGGGTAGAGGCGTGACTGTTCTATCGCCGTATCGGTACCCGCTACCGACACTCATATTAGAACAGTTACCTGTGCATTTCCTTTTTCATAGACCCATTAGCTAGAACTGCTTTAAATTTGAATAAGTCGTGCTGGGAGGACAATAACCCTAGTAGTTATCTTACTTTTCCTGCAATTCTTATTTCATCTTGTTTAGTTTAGTTAGCTGAAAGTGCACAGTTAACCTCACTAGAATTCTCTAGAGGGGGGGTGAATAGAGATTTAAAATATTTTGTGCTAAGTTAATATATATATGTGTATGATCACAGATTAGAGCTTCCCACACAACAACAAGAATTAGACAAGTAATTAAAGTAAATGCAAGAGAGAAAATCACAGCACAACACAAGAAAATATAGTGGTTCCCCAAACTTTGAGTAGTCCACTCTTCTACCCCCTTGGTAGGAATTCACTATCTTGCACTGAGTCTTTTGATAAGGAGACTCTTAGAACCACCCTGAGTCTTTTGACAAGGAGACTCTTAGAACCAACTGAGTCTTTTGACAAGGAGACTCTTAGAACCAGTATACTGAATTTTTTGAAGAGAGATTCTAAGAACTCTTTTACAATATTTAAGTAAGAAAGAAAGAAAGAAAGAAAGAAAGAAACAATAATGAATCTTCTTCCTAGCAAGAAGATTGGAAGCACAAGAAGTGAATTAAATCTTTCTTCTATAGAGAGAAGAAGATTTGTAGCCTTTCTCTCTTTTAGTGAGAGCAATCAGATTTTGCAGCAGTGAGATTTCAGAAGCAGAAGAAGAAATGGTTGAATATTGCTGCAGAGCTTTTTCTCAATTTCTCTCTTTTCTCTTGGGAGCTTTCCTCTATTTCAAAATGTACGTGGTAGATCACTCAACTCTTCTTCTTTTCTGCCGACCTCCTCTTTATTTATAGCTCTGTGTATTTAAAATAATGCTATAGGAGGGTAATTAATTAGCAGTCAGAGAATTTGAAAAATAGAAATGTTTCTATAATTAGCATACCAATAGAAGGAAAGAATTCATTCCATATTCAAATAATATCCATAATGAGCTTTATCAGATTAGCCAAGAATCAAGTAGAAGGAAAGAATCATTCAGAACGGCTATAAAATATTAACATTATTCCATATAAATTAGATCTACTGAAAGAAGGAAAGAGATCTGGCGCATATTTAAATCTGTCATATAAATCGACGTGCGTCGATTACTATTCGACGTAAGCGTTGAATTCATCCTGGCTGGACGTCGAGAGAGGAATAAGGAAGGTGCGTCGACTAAGGTGCGTCGACTTCTCTATATGCGTCGACTAGAAATCAGAGTAGGGTCGACAACACATACGTCGAAATCTTCCTAAAGTTACTTCGACATAACCTGAAGAAAACGTCGACTACATTTCGACGTTGCGTCGAATACTATTCGACGCATATTTACTTAGTCTTGTTTTTCATTCATAAAACTCTTTCTTTAACTCATTTCTAGGGGTTAAGAGAAATCATTTCCCCAACAATCTCCCCCTATTTGTCTTAACCCTATTTAGAGGGAAATTGTACTATCATATAATCAACCCAGCACAGCATTTGTAAGGATAAGAAATATATTGAGTAACCAAAAAGAGATTAGGAAAAGAAAGCACATGTCAAGTATTTGTCTTTCACAAGAATTAAACTAGAAACTTCTTTATGTACATGAAGTTGACAAAAGCAGAATAAAGTTTCCTAGATAAGTCATAAATGGCATCAAAAATGTATCCCCTGGCTCTATCAGGTCTTTCCTGAACATTCCTGGTGATTGTATGCAGTTTTTCCAAGAGTTTATCACCATCAGGGATAGTGTCATTTATGGAGTAGCCTTTGCTGATGATGATTGCTGCCTTTTCATCAATCATCTCAATGGTAATGTTGTGAGATTCTTTTTGTGCAGGCTTGGGCTCAGGAGGTCCTTTGTTATCAACTTTTGTTTTCTTCTCTGATTCCTGTTTCATAGGACTCTCAGTCATTTTTTCTTTCCCCTTCCAGTAATCTAACTTTGCAGGTCTTGATGGCTTTTTATAGGGAATGTATGTATCTTCTGTACATCCTATACGCTTCTTGTCCTTTTGACCCTTATCCAGGATAATCTCTGCCTGAGGATTTTTCTTTTGATAAGCTTCAATATCAAACAACTTATTTGGAATTTTGATAGAAGATTCAGCAAGGATTTGTTCCTTAGTCATTCCCTTGTTAATCTTTTCCATCCAAGCTTTCCTTTTATCTTCCACTTCTTTTCTAGCTGCTTCATATTCATACAGTTCTCTTTCTCTTATCTCTTCATGCCTCTTTTCCATGTCAAGATCATGGTACTCCTTGACAGGACTGTTAGGACAGATACTAGGCATCTTTTCAAATCTTTTTATTTGCTCACATGCTTTTCTATACTTCTTTTCTTTTGCAAACTCCCTCCTTTCTTCTTTAGAAAATTTTTGCCAGTGGGGAGTGACTTCCCTTTTTCTCTTTATCTGTCCTCCTGGACTTTGCCTAGGTATGATCTGTTTATGGAGTCTTGCTGCTTGTGGGGGTAGAGGTAGCAGAGGAGGTAGAGAAGAAGGTAGAGGAGGAAGTTGAGGAGGAGTTTTCTATTTGGGTGGAGAGGGAGTTATTTCAAGAAGAGTTCTTAGATGGTCTGCAGTAGAGGGCAGAGTGATTTCTGGTAGAGTGATCTCTACTGAGGGATGATTGTCTTCTCCAAGCTCTATTGCAGGGATGTCCTCAAGCAGAGGTGTCTTTAGCTTGAAGTAACTGGCAGAGAAGCCAGGAGAATGATGCTGCTGTTCCTCATCACAGGGGGGTGCATTAATCCATACCTGGCCATTCCAATCATCTGAGGTGGCTGCTTCTTCCTCCCCCTGGATTACTGGGTCCTTTACTGCAGGAATCTCCCCCTGGGTATAAGGATCATCAGTTCTGAATGCTGAATCCACAACATGCTCCACTTCAGTGTTGTAAGAGGATTCACCAAAATGTTTGATGAAAGTGTAGTCAGAGTGATTTGAGAGGAGTGGAACCTATAATGAAAGAAGTTGGTGTAATCTATAATGTGTAAAATTGAAAAAGAATTTAATCCTGAGCTTTTTAAGAGAGATAGATGACCTGATAAGAGGGGTTTCTGGAGCAACTCTCCCCCTGGTTTACATCCTTCATGAGGGATTTAAACCTTTCTGGCGACAGAGGCCGTTCTTGAATGAGAGCATGTAGCTCAGGAAGAGAAGAAGAGAGGGTTTTGAGTTTGACTGCACAGGTGTTGATCATGGCAGCGCATTCATTGGCAAAGTTATTCAGGCGAGTCTTGAAATCACTAACTAATTGTTCAAGAGCATCATTCATCTGTTTGACGAGGGCTGAGTGATCAGAAGTTGGTGCCATTGTTGCAGAGAAAGAGAGACAGAGGTAGACGACGAAGTTTTGGCGGGTTTTAGGAGAGTATATGTTATGAAATAAGTAGCATTATTTAAAAGGAGATGAAACGTCGAGAAAGGAAACAGAAATCAAGGTATATTAGGTAATCCGATCGTCAAAAATAGGAAGGGAGGATTCAATTCCAATTGTAGGCAGAAGTCGACGGTACGTCGAATGAATGTCGACCTATGCGTCGATATAAAGTCGACGCTACGTGGAGATTTGTCCACGAAGCGATCTGTCGATGTGTTCATAGCCCTGCGTCAATATCAATTCGACGGAGCGTCGATAGGTTATCGATGTATCTTTGCCGAGAAGAAATCGACGCCAGCGTCGAGTTCTTCTCAAGGGTGCGTCGATAAGTATTCGACGCATATTCAATTACTTTCTTAGATTTCCTCATTTCTTTTAGGCTTCCCCACAATGGTAGTTACAAACTACCATCAAGCATTCCTAAGGTGTTGATGAAATAGTTATGCTTGGTTTCATCTAAAGGTTTTGTAAGAATGTCTGCTCTTTAATTGTATGTGGGAATAAATTCTAGGGTTATTTTACCCTTCTCAACATTGTCTCTAAGGAAGTGATGTATGATCTTTATATGTTTGGTCCTACTATGAAGGACTGGGTTGGATGCTATGGAAATAGCACTAGAGCTATCACAATAGATCTTAGAGTTATGTATTTTCAATTTGTAATCAAGTAGTTGATTTTGCATCCATAGGATTTGTGAACAACAGCTCCCAGCAGCTATGTATTCAGCTTCAGCTGTTGAGGTTGAGACTGAGGTTTGTTTCTTACTAAACCATGAGATTAATCTGTCACCTAGGAATTGGCAGGTACCAGATGTGCTTTTTCTATCAACCCTACATCCAGCATAATCTGCATCTGAGAAACCTATTAGTTCAAAGTTTGTTTCTGCTGAGTACCATAGTCCTAGTTCAGGGGTTCCTTTTAGATATCTAAGAATCCTTTTTGCAAAGGTGAGATGGGATTCCTTTGGATCAACTTGGAATCTAGCACATATGCAAGTGGCAAACATGATATCAGGTCTACTGGCTGTTAGATATAGAAGGGATCCTATGATTGCCCTATAGGTCTTTTGATCTACTGATTTCCCTTTATCATCTTTTTCTATAATGGCATTGGTTGCCATGGGTGTTTTCATGGTAGATGCTGACTCCATACCAAATTTTTTGATTAGTTCTTTAGTATATTTTGATTGTGAGATAAAAATTCCTTCACTACTTTGTTTTACTTGGAGTCCTAGGAAATAGGAGAGTTCACCCATACTACTCATCTCAAATTTGGATTGCATAAGATTAGCAAATTTTTTACATAGTTTAGGATGGGTTGAGCTAAAGATAATGTCATCTACATATATTTGAACAAGGAGGAGTTGGTTTTTATGAGTTCTTGTAAATAGTGTCTTGTCTACTTTGCCTCTTTCAAAGGAGTTTTCTAAAAGAAAATTTGATAGAGTTTCATACCAAGCTCTAGGAGCCTGCTTAAGACCATATAATGCTTTGTTAAGTCTATAAACAAAGTTAGGAGAGGAAGGATTAACAAAACCTGGTGGTTGCTCCACATATACCTCTTCTTGCAGATCTCCATTTAGAAAAGCACTCTTGACATCCATTTGGTAGACTTTCATCTTCATGAAGGCTGCATAGGCAAGAAAGAGCCTGATTGCCTCTAATATGGCTACTGGAGCAAAGGTCTGGTTATAGTCTATCCCTTCTTCTTGTCTATATCCTTGTGCTACAAGTCTTGCCTTGTTTCTCACAATTACTCCAGTGGAATCTAGTTTATTCCTGTATACCCATTTTGTACCAATTACAGGGTAGTTTCTTGGTCTTTCAACTAGGTTCCATACTTTGTTTCTCTCAAATTGGCCTAATTCTTCTTGCATGGCCACAATCCAGTGAGGATCACAATTTGCTTCTTCAAACTTCTTTGGTTCAACTTGTGATAGGAAGCATTGGAGCATCATCTCATTTGAGACCTGATGTCTTGTTCTTACTCCTGTGTTGAGATCTCCAATTACTTGAGCTTGTGGATGATCTTTCAAATTGATTCCTGTTCTGCTTGAATTTGTTAGTTGTTCTTCTTCTTCATTCTCAATGGGATCATTGTTCAATTGTTCTTCCTGAATCATGTCCTCTTGTGGAAGTGGGTCTTGAATGCTCTTTTCTAAGGTTTCTTGTTCAGACTCTTCACTTGGTTCCTCTAATTGATTTTCCTTTCCTTTATCTAGAGCTAGTTGCTCAAGCTGGGTTTCTATACTATTATTTTCCTGTGGAAAAGAACTGGTGGAAGTCTCCTCCCCCTTAAGAAGCATGTTAGTTTCATCAAATACAATGTGCATAGATTCTTCAATTTTAAGAGTTCTTTTGTTATAGCATCTATAGGTTTTACTAGATGCTGAATATCCTAGAAATATTCCATCATCAGATTTCTTGTCAAACTTGGCAAGATGATCTTTTCCATTATTTAGGATAAAACAAGCACATCCAAAGATCTTAAAATATTTAACTATGGGTGTTTTACCTTTCAAGAGCTCATATGGAGTTTTGATTTAGTTTTGTGTATTAGGCTTCTATTTAGTACATAGTTGGCAGTGTTGACTGCTTCAGCCCAGAAAGTTTTTGGCAAACCTGATTCTATAAGTAATGTCCTTCCTAATTCTATTAATGTTCTATTCTTTCTTTCAGCCACTCCATTTTGCTGAGGAGTTCTAGGGGCTGCAAAACTTTGTTTGATACCTAATTCTTCACAGAAACTACTCATAAACTGATTTTCAAATTCAGTCCCATGATCACTTCTGATTATGGATACCTTACTATTGAGTTCAGATTGAATCTGTTTTATGAATTTTGAGAGAGTCTGATGGGTTTCAGACTTAGCCCTTAGAAAGAATACCCAGCTGAATCTAGAGTACTCATCTACCATGACTTGGGTATAGGATTTTCCACCTAAGCTCTGAGTGGATATGGGACCAAAAAGATCCATGTGTAACAAGTGAAGGATCCTTGGAGAGTCATCCTTACCAATTGGTTTGAAGGATGATTTGGTTTGTTTTCCTAGTTGGCAAGGTCTGCATGGAGAATCCTTAGAGTATCTACCCTTTGGTAAGCCTCTAACTAGGTTATTTTTTGCTAGTTTACTAATTGTTTTGTAGTTTAAATGACCTAGTCTCCTATGCCATAATTCACTTTTATCAATAATATTATTGAATAAACAGACTTCTGTGGGTGAAGAACTAAAGTCCACTACATATACTTTTCCTTTTCTAATTCCTTTAAGTACTGTGGCACCAGTCTTGATATCAATAATATGGCAGAATAGTGTGGTGAATTTTACCTCATACTTACCATTATCACATATCTGACTTATACTTATCAGATTATGCTTTAGTCCTTTGACTACTGCCACATTCTTGAAGGTGACTTTCCCTTCATTGAAATCTCCAAAGCCCTTGGTTTGGCCACAGCTAGAGTCTCCAAAAGTTACTGATGGTCCAAGTCTGTCCTCAAAGTTGATTAACAGGTTTTTGCATCCTGTCATGTGCATGGAGCATCCACTATCCAAGTACCACACAAGCCTGGAGATGTGATACATCTGCACATAAAATTTCAAACATTAGTTTGAACCCTGCTCAGCTGGGGTCCCTTCCTATAATCAGTGAAAGAACTAATGAAGGAATAAGTAGGTTTTACAGGATATCCTTCCTCCTTTTGGGGCATTGGTCTATCATACCAATCTGTTTTGGTAATGTCACAAAAATGGTGTTCATAATAAAAGGAAAGGGAAGGAGACGTTTTGAACAGAGAGACATTTCTGTCAGATTGGTTGCGTCGATATGAATTCGACGTATGTTTAAGGTTGCGTCGATATGGAGTCGACGCTTTCTTTATTCTGTGTTTACTTTCAGTCGAAGTATGAGAATGGTTGCGTTGAGAAGAACTCGACGCATTTTGGTGTAAGCGTCGATTAGAAATCGACGCACGTTGATAAGAGTTCGACGCATGTTCAAAATTTTTGTGAGGATTCTTTCCTAAGATTCCTTTAATTGTAATGGGATTAGGTTGATTGAAAATAGTGGTTATTTCTTGACTTACTTGTGATCTTGCTTCTGCTAGATGATTCTCCCTAATGAAGTGAATGGGATGTTTCCAGACAGGTTTGCTAGATGATTGAGATTTAGATGCTTCATTAGTTTTCAGTTTTAGTTGACTAAATCTATTAGTGAGATTCTCAGAAATATTTTTGATCTTCTGACCTCTTCCATTTAGAGAGTCCTCAAAGGCTTTAGCCTTTGCTAGCTCTTCTCTTAGTGTTAGATTTTCTAAATAGATTTTGTTTAGGTTTTCCTCTGAGAGTTCTAGATTGAGTTTATAATTTTTATGGTGTATATTAACTTGTTTTAGAATTTTTAATTCCATCCTTAATTCTTTTACTTCTTTTTCAGATTTGATTAAATCTAAACAGAATTCTTTGAAATCTTGTTTGAAATCAGTAGAGGAGAAATCTATATTATCAAGTATATTTACCATAGATGTATCATCAAGCTTCTCAGTGGCCATCAGACATGTTTCTTCTTGCTTGACCTCTTCTTGATCAATATCTGATGAGGTAATTTCTTCAGATTCTGAATCACTCCAGGATTGAGCAATGAATCCTCTTTCTTTCTTTTTCTTCTTTGGATCTGTTCTTTTCTGATCTTTCTTGCTGCTGTTCTCCTTGGGACATTCAGGAGCAATGTGTCCAGGTTTCCTGCAAGTGTAACAGATAATCTCTTTAGTGGGTGTTTTGTTATACCTGGTTTTTGAGTCTCTTCTTCTGGATCCTTCTGTTTTGATCCACTTTTTGAACTTTCTGGCCAGCAAGCTGATTAGATCCTCATCATTAGTAGATGATTCACCTTCAATAACCTTCAATGCAATACTCTTTTCTTTTGAGAGTGGAGATGCCTTTTCTTTTTCAGCTCTGGTTTTCAACAGTTGTTCATAGGATTTTAATTTACCCAATAAAACATCTGTTGATATTTCTTTTTGACTTCTGGAGTCTTTAATTGGCCAGATTCTTGAATCCCAAGAGCTGGGAAAGCAAGTCAGCAATTTATCATTTATCTCAGTGAGAGATATGTCCTTCTCAAGTGTTCTCAATTCATTGACTATGAGGCTGAATCTTGAGTACATGTCAGCAACACTTTCACTTTCTTTCTTTTGGAAGTTTTCATATTGGGAAATCAGTAGTGCCTTTCTATCCTTTTTCTCATCAGCACTTCCCTCTACCATTTTGGTGAGAGCTTCCCATACTTCCTTAGCTGACTCACAATCAGCAATCTTTTGGAAAATTTCATCTGAGAGGGTTGAGACTAAGATATTCATAGCTTTGGCATCATGTCCTTGGGCTTTCTTCTCATCCTCTGTCCATTCAGCTCCTGGAGCAAGTGTTTCAGTCACTTTTCCACTTGAGTCCTTCCTGAATGGCTTGGGGGGACCTGTCAAGATAATATTAAACAATTCATCATCAATAGAGTTTAAATAAATTCTAACTCTTGTCTTCCAAAGTGCAAACTTTTCAAGGTTGCAAATTGGTGGTCTGGTGGAAGCATAATCTTTGATTTGTGCCATGTGCAAAATAGTTTTGAAGATATATATATATATATAAGAGGTAGAATCTTTTGATCAAGGAGTTATCCTTTTTAGATCAACTTCCCTCTGATACCAATTGAAAGTGCACAGTTAACCTCACTAGAATTCTCTAGAGAGGGGGGGGGTGAATAGAGATTTAAAATATTTTGTGCTAAGTTAATATATATATATGTGTATGATCACAGATTAGAGCTTCCCACACACCAACAAGAATTAGACAAGTAATTAAAGTAAATGCAAGAGAGAAAATCACAGCACAACACAAGAAAATATAGTGGTTCCCCAAACTTTGGGTAGTCCACTCTTCTACCCCCTTGGTAGGAATTCACTATCTTGCACTGAGTCTTTTGATAAGGAGACTCTTAGAACCACCCTGAGTCTTTTGACAAGGAGACACTTAGAACCAACTGAGTCTTTTGACAAGGAGACTCTTAGAACCAGTATACTGAATTTTTTGAAGAGAGATTCTAAAAACTCTTTTACAATATTTAAGTAAGAAAGAAAGAAAGAAAGAAAGAAACAATAATGAATCTTCTTCCTAGCAAGAAGATTGGAAGCACAAGAAGTGAATTAAATCTTTCTTCTATAGAGAGAAGAAGATTTGTAGCCTTTCTCTCTTTTAGTGAGAGCAATCAGATTTTGCAGCAGTGAGATTTCAGAAGCAGAAGAAGAAATGGTTGAATATTGCTGCAGAGCTTTTTCTCAATTTCTCTCTTTTCTCTTGGGAGCTTTTCCTCTATTTCAAAATGTATGTGGTAGATTAGTCAACTCTTCTTCTTTTCTGCCGACCTCCTCTTTATTTATAGCTCTGTGTATTTAAAATAATGCTATAGGAGGATAATTAATTAGCAGTCAGAGAATTTGAAAAATAGAAATGTTTCTATAATTAGCATACCAATAGAAGGAAAGAATTCATTCCATATTCAAATAATATCCATAATGAGCTTTATCAGATTAGCCAAGAATCAAATAGAAGGAAAGAATGATTCAGAACGGCTATAAAATATTAACATTATTCCATATAAATTAGATCTACTGAAAGAAGGTAAGAGATCTGGCGCATATTTAAATCTGTCATATAAATCGACGTGCGTCGATTACTATTCGACGTAAGCGTCGAATTCATCCTGGCTGGACGTCGAGAGAGGAATAAGGAAGGTGCGTCAACTAAGGTGCGTTGACTTCTCTATATGCGTCGACTAGAAATCAGAGTAGCGTCGACAACACATACGTCGAAATCTTCCTAAAGTTACTTCGACATAACCTGAAGAAAACGTCGACTACATTTCGACGTTGCGTCGAATACTATTCGACGCATATTTACTTAGTCTTGTTTTTCATTCATAAAACTCTTTCTTTAACTCATTTCTAGGGGTTAAGAAAAATCATTTCCCCAACATTAGCTGTATTTCATTTTTATGTTTTTATATTGTCTTTTGTTTTTGAGGAGCTCACCCCTGCAGGTATTCTTCTAGATGGCGGATACTGCAGCTTTGTCTTGGTTTACATGCCAATCTTCTGGTATGCTCACTTGCTGAGCATTGGGTACTTTCTTTGCCTAGCCCTCATTTAAATTTCATGTTGATATTTTATGCTGGTTTGTTTAGTTTAAGTCTGGGGGAGAGATATTTATTGTACCCACTGCACGTGCACATCTCAGTGCATGCTAGAAGTATTTTATTTCAGTTATTTTATTTATTCATCTTCATCGCACACCACTACACCCACTTGAGTGCGCACTCACTTGTGTGTGTGTGTTTCCGTTCACGCTTATCTTGGTTTGGAATGTGAAATAGGATGTTAGCTTAGGGATTGCAAATCGGAGTGCGATGTTGACTCTTGTAGTGCTCTAGTCGTATCTGCATGCTCTAGTAGAAATTTGAGTAAAATTAGGTTATTTCTATGCATTTATTTTATGATTAGTGTTTTTGCGTAGTTTTAAATTTATTATACTCAATTGGTGAATGTGAATGAAATTGGCGATAGCACGGTGTTGTGCGTAGGCAAGCGCTAGTTGTGTGTTGCTCGAGTCAGAGGGAAGGTTTACCTTTCTCGTGGGCTAAGAACTTACCCCAAGCGACTCTTGAAGCATGGGCGAGAGCAACTCGTATTGTTAAACGTGATGTAGGCCATTTTTTGGCTAGTTTGAGCCTTGTTTTCCATGACCTATGTGTTTACCTTTGCAAGCCAAGTTTGTGCCTACCTTTCCTTTGTTTCAGCTCTTCTTTCAATCACCAAAGCCTGAAACTTATCCTATTATCACAACCAAGTAGCGAGTTAACTGATATCATATTTCTTGATTTGGTGTGATGTTTGGAACCTTTGTGATGTGAAAGAAAAAGTGTATTGTGTGCTGAACACATTATTGTAAACCAACCGGGGGATAAAAGAAAAAGAAAAAAAATGAAGTTAAAAGAAAGATCTGAAAAGAATTGGAATGAAAAGAAATCCCTTTGAGCATAATAGAAAATTCAGTTGGTAATTGTTGGAGTAGGCTGTGTGCACACCCAGTTTTCAAGCTAAATCTGGGGGTGTGTCACACTAGCATCATTCTTGGTCTTGTTTTGGTACATCGATATCTTTTGACTCAATTGGGTTGCGTGGCCGTCTCGTTTATCATTGAATATCATACCGTAACCTAAGCCCCATTATAACCCGACAGCCCTATTGATTTAACTTGTGAGTTTTCTAGCGGCGTGGAGAGAGTGTACTCGGGCAAGCTTATGGCTCACGTCGTTGATGGATTTCAGCGGAGTTATCCCTGAATTCCGGTCTTTTGCAACACCCTCCTGAGTGGCTTGTTTACTTTCACATCGGGCACGACCGCACAATTTCTTCATGATTCACCATCTGAGTATAACTAAATCTCTACTTACGCCTTAATACTTTTGTAAATTAGTTAGCATAGCTAAAATCTCCTTTTATTGAATTTCTATTTACATGAGTATGCTACTTCGCACCGTACTCCTATTTTGCAATTCTCTTCAATAACTACCATTTTCATACTCCGCCGGATTTGTTTGCTCGGGACGCGCAAATAGGTAAGTCTGGGGGTGTGATGTATATACACATTTTCAGACTCATCTGGGCTTGTTTTCACACACTTGCGCTTCACTTCTAGTTCACTATTGCTTATATTTCACTTGTTCACTCTTCTCACACGAAGTGCACCTTTGGTCCCATTTTGGTGTGCAATTGCGCGCTATGTTGTTGGGGGTAAGCACACGGTGCTCCCCATCCATTTTTTATGTATTTGGATTGAGCTGGAAGGGTATTCCCAGCTGTATGATTGATGTTTGGTGCTGTGCAGGTGGGTAGATCATCAATTATGCCCAGTTTTCATGTCTGCATGAATCGCACGGTCTTGCGTTTTCATGACGCCCGGTCGGTTGCGATCATGTGTTCATTTGCGGCCCAAAACATCATTCTGAATTTGGTCATGCGTTTTTACGCACGGTCGTGCGTTTGGTCGTGCATGAACAAAATTCTGCACCTGTCTATAAATAGCTGCTCCGCAAAAACAGCCGGATCGACTTCGTTTCTAGGTCTTGTTGAGCGCCGTTTTTTGCATTTTTTCATTCTAGGCCTCCTCCATCATAATCAAGCTTCAAGGAGAGGGATCTAGCCCTACATCCATCATCATCCAAGGAGAAGGAAGCTTTGGTCTTGTGGCCGGATCGTGACACGAAGAAGACTGGCCATTGGAAGGTAGTGACAGCCTTCTCTACCCCGGACGCAGTTGAGGACCGAGCTTGGACGCGGATTGACAACCCAGCGATTCCAACCGTGAATCTTCGACAAGACTTCGGATTGGGTCGATTCCTTGCTTTCTCCCCTTTTATTTTAATGATTGTATAAGCTACATTCTTCTATCTTTTGATGATGTGCACTATGAATCTTGCTTTGTAATGTTTAATTCATGTTTATGAGTTCATATTATTCATATGTGTATATGAGGTGCGCCCCCATCCATTTTCTGACATCGGAAGCAGATGTCATTGTCCACGAGAACAATAATGGGATCGATCATTGACGGGATCAAAGACAAGGAGCAGCGACGGGAACGAAGCTGGACGGAGAAGTCATCGACGATCTGCGACAAGAACGTAGACAGGAACGTCGAGGAAAGCAGAGAGGAGCACGACGACGAACGCAAAATCGATTGTCGACGGGATCGAGGGGCAGAAGTCACTCCCGTCGACGATATCAAAAGCCGATCTCGTCGACGGGAGCGGAAGCAAGACTGCACGACAGGAGCGAGAGCAAAACTTGCTGATGAGAACGAAAGGAAGAACTTAATGGACGGTACGAGCGGAAGCCACCACAGAAAATTAGGTTGCCAACAATCTGGATCCGTCATCACCCTCCACTCCATTACGCTAGCCTACTCTTCCATTCCGTAAGATTACTCTTCCATCCGCCAAGCTAAGCGGTGCTAATGGCCCGTGTAATCCACCTCGACCCCGCCGGTGCGAACCATTCCATCCGCAAGCCTTCTCGTCCATCCGCCTAGTGAAGCATGGCATAGCGGCCCGTGTAATCCATTCGCCTAACGAAGCAGTGTGCTCAAGGCCTGCACAGTTTGATTATGTTTGCCTACTCGTCCATCCGCCCTTTCGAAGCAGCGCGCTCAAGGCCTGCCTAGTCTCCATCCCGCCAAGCGAAGCATTGCATAGCGGCATTGCATAGGAGTAGTTGTAGCTCTTTTACTTTATTTTCCACAAACCAAATCACCCCCGTTTCGGCAACCCATCCGACATAAAGGACTTCAATCTCAAGCCCTTCCTCAATAGTTAACTCCACCTTACTGTGTTCCTTCGAGATTCGATACTCGGGGATTTACTCCTCATTTTATATTACTTGAACGATCAGTACACTGTCGTTTCGTGTCGCAGTCTAGCTATCGCCTATAGCGGTGTGCGAGATTTGCGCATCAACCACCTCCAGCCTCCATTCCTCTAGCAAACGATGGCCAGCCAACGCCGGAGGTGGTTGATCGACCGTTTGGCCGGAGACGGCCTCAATCGGACGGGATCAAGCTTGAAAAGCTCTCCAGGAAAGGTCAATCTGATTCGTTGGATCAAGGAAGAAGACGATGACAGGGCCATTCGATCTGGCGGTTCTGTTAAATGCAGACCATTAATTAATTAATTGTTGTTATAATAGGATGTTTGCCCGATATTAAATTAATTATATAAAATACTTAAAGGAAAAATAATAAAAAGTGTCGAATATAAAAAAATGCATCCTTAGGTTCCGACTATTTTTAGAAATTGAGTTCACCCAATTTGGAGCACCGTAGCTCCCTCATCACCAATTTTGGTGGGATGTGTACATGGAGTGCCTTAGGTACCAATTAATTCATTTAAGGAGTTTCATAACTCCAATAGGCTGAAATTTGGGTCATGCATGAGTCTTGCCCAAACACACACCCTGCCGAAAAATGGGAATTTTTGGAAAGATTTTTTATATAGTTTTTTATAATAATTTCATAATTCATGCATGGTTAATTTAGATGGGTATATAAACCCTAAAGACCCCAAATTTTTGGTAAGGATCTCATTATACCATAATTTACCTCTGGTAAAAATTACAGACAAATTGGACATGTGCATGTTTGGGAAATACCCCATGCATGTATGAATGACGTATGGGAGAATGGTGTGCACTTAGCACCCAAGTTGTATTTGGTGAATTTCTCTCAAATGACTTCCTACATGGCAATGAGATTTTGTCCATGCATGTTACTTTAGGAAGAGTACAAGCCTTGGACAATTTGGAATTTATGGTCTTTAATTTCAAGTTATTTTTAATATTCCTTCACATGTCACACTTTTGGATTTTATAATTATTAGTGACCAAATAATCTAGGGAAAATACATAACTCTTCCCTAGGTATTATTAGGACATGAAACACCTCTAGAATTTATTTGGGGACTTTTGAGTACCATTTGCTCTACTAAACTAATTTGTTGGGATTTTGTACCATGTTAATTTATGAAATAATTATGGCTGAATTATTCTAGAAAATTCCAAATTTTTGACTAGGCTATGATTTGGTGATATCTGTTAGTTTGAATTTATTTGGAAATTTTAGAGTAGTATTTTTCATATTTCATATACAATTATTGATAGTGCACTATTATGAGATTTTGGCTATTTAGTGACCATATCTATCAGGAAAATGTTTACAATTCGTATAAGTTCATTTTGGAGCATTTTGAAGCCCTGAGAATTTATTTGTAATTTTTAGTTGAATTAATCTTGATGAACTTCTCCATATGAGCCATTGGGCCACCTTTAGTAAAAAAATTTAAGTGATCATATCTGTAAGAAAAATGTTTAAAATTTATAGAAGTCCATTTGGAGCATTTTGAAGCCCTGAGAATTTATTTGTAATTTTTAGTTGAATTAATCTTAGTGAACTTCTCAAAATGAGCATTTGGGCTACATATAGTAAAATTTGTTTAAATGATCATATATGTTAGGGAAATGTTGAAAATTTGCAGAAGTTCATTTTGGAGCATTATTAATCCGTGGAAATTTTCATTCAATTGTTAGTTGAAATATTTATGATGATCCTTTATAAATGTTGTTTTAGCCCAATTTTTGTATTAAATCATTAGTGATAAAAAATAAAGTGGAAAAATTACCAAGTTCTCGAATTGTGCTATTTTAACTTAGATGAATCTCTGGAAAAATTTGTAGCAAGGGAAACCCATAGAAAACCATACTTCATGTGGAAATTGGAGGCCAGCAATTAATTATGGAAGGTTAAATAATTATGCCCCTAATGGAAAATGCACAAGATTGACCATGAAGGCACAACATGACATGCAGAGCTTTAGGAATAAATTTTGAGTCCATTGAACATGATTATCATTTACATCTCATAAGAGCCTTAGATTACACTGATATTCATGGTGGTCTGCGGATACCAAATCTGCATTTAGTGGTTTGGACATGACACATAGTTCCAACAACCTTAGATCTGTCATGTACCACATAGGAGGGTGGGCAGGCCAGTTCATTTTGGAATTAGTCCTAGGCTAGTTGGTGTGTGGTTAGAGAAATGCTTAAGATTGGATTAATAAGTCTAGATAGAGGAGTGAGACAATATGTGCCACCAACAATGATATGTTAAGCTTCTGGGATTAGTCCTAGATCGCGACCAAGTTTAGATTAGTTGAGAATACCTTAGTCAGCAAATAACAGGTAGCGTTGAGATTCAATTGAAGATCAACGCTCCCATAAATAACTATAATCCACCTTAGGGGTCTAAAGTAAATAGAGAGATTGTGGGAGGTATGGGTAGTCACCAATAATATTAAATATCTTGGGAGAGTGAGATTTGGGATGTCACCCAATCATACCTCCTAGCACTGCTACGAGCCCTTCATCGGGTAGACCTCGGGAAGTCCAAGATGCACCCCACAACATCTAGGTTTAACATGAAAGTGTACAGTGTACCTCTGAGAATCCTCGAGGGGGTGAATAGAGATTTAAATTTATTTCTATCCTAACTGTAAAAACAATATACTTAACTAAGGATTTATGCTGAACAAGAACACAGGCAGAATAAGGTGCAAGAAATAAAGTGCAGAATAGAAAGAACTTGGGACAACACAGAAAATTGACAACCAGAAGAAAGATAAATTTTTATAGAGGTTCCCCAAAATGTGGGCACTCCCCTCTTCTACCACCTGGTAGGGATGCACCACAGTGCCTGAGTCTTTTGATAAGGAGACTCTTAGAACCACTGATCTTTTGACAAGGAGATCATGAACCACCAGATCTTTTGATAAGGAGATCTTGAACCACCAGATCTTTTGATAAGGAGATCTTGAACCAAGGAATCCTTTGAAGAGGGATTAATAAAACTCTTTTACAGAATGAGAAAGATGGAGAAGAAAGGAGGTTGCAGGAATTCTGTTCTCAGAATTCTTGAGAAGACTGTATGAAGAACAGTCTATTAGATGTTCTACAGGATCTGCTCTTGATTTACCCCTGCTTTAGATAGTGATGAATTGGAGGTGATTTGTTTGTCAGATCCTTTCTACTTCTGCTGATTTAGATCTGGTTGCTATGTGATTATGATGAAGAGCAGCTTTTAGATTCTCTGTTCTCTTAGATGAAGAACAGCAGAGCTTTCTTTTCTTTTCTCTTCTTTTTTATGTTAGGGTTCCTGAGAGAGAGAGGGAGAAGAAGAGGAAGCCCTAGCAAGAAGAGAGACGGTTGATTCTGGTTAATGTTGTATCTTTTCTATCTTCTCTTCTCCTATTATTCTCTATATTCAATTTCAAATTTGTTTCTCTTTCTGGTATGCCTTGATAAGGTGTTCTGACTATCACTTTCTCTTTCTTTTCTTTTGAATTCTCGGTCCGTTCACCTAAAAGGAATATGTTTCCAAGAAACCTTTTTGTCTCCTTCTTTAATGCTCCTTTCTATTTCAGGCAATTATTAAGCCATTGTGGAACGGTCTTGAAGGATGTGGTCCATGAAAGAAGGATCAAAATGACAGCTGAAATTTTTAAATTTTACAGAATGTATTCGACGTAGCGTCGAGTTACTTTCCTCTCTTCTCGACGTATATTTGACTTCTTATAGAAGCAGCTTCGATTTCATCTCTGCTCTGTTTGAACTCTGCTAGTCGACATTGCGTCGACATCTTATCGACGTGTCCTTCGAGTTGATCTGCCTGGTTCTGAACTTCTTCTTCTGTGTCGAGATTAAGTCAATGTTGCGTTGACTTTAGATGGCTTCGACAGATAACCTCTTCTGCGTCGAGTTGAAGTAGAAGCTGCGTCGACTTCTCTAGTTACTCTGACAAGTCCCTGACCTCTACGTCGATATCTATTCAACGTAACGTCGAATTAAGTTACTTCGATATAAGTGTTGAACCACTTGGACTTCTAGTTAGAGCAGCATCGTTATGGACTCGATGTTACGTCGAATTCTATTCAACGTAAATATTAACTTAGCCCAATTTTGCTTCCCTTGATCTGGTCCTGATACCCTAGGTTGAGTGTGACATCCTAAGACATCTAATGACCAGATTACCCTCACTATGCAATGGGTAATTCAAACCTAGTAGATAAAATCACTTTCATATAATTTGTTAAGTTAAATCAAGATTTTTTCCCCAACAATCTCCCCCTATTTATCTTAACAAATTTTACAGATTGAATAAAGTGATTTTACATATTCTTTTGTATAAACAACAGCACATTCATTACAACATAGACATAACATAGGACAGACTGAAATCATATGCAGTTCCATTTACTTAACATGCAGTAAAGTTAACATTTGTTCTTCCCAGAATATATTTGTGTTCAAAATGAATAATCATAGAATACCTTCATAAAAATTTAGGAATCCTTCTCATGGGTCTTTCTTTTTCATGAGAATACTTTTGAGGAAGCTTTTCTTAAGGATAACTTCAGTAGCTCATCATTTTATTCAGTAGTGTCTTTGGGAAGCTCCCCCTGACTTAATACATTTGTTCCAGCTTCCTGGGCATCTTCCTCTGCTATCTGAACAACTACATCTAATGGATCTTTATCTTGAATCACATCTTGAGTTGCAGTTGTGCTTACATCATCCATCTCTGCATCTAGGTCCCTCTGGACATCTAGGGTAGGCTCCCCCTATTTTGCTGCATCAGCTTGCTCAATATCCATCCTTTCTTCTTGGGGCTCCCCTTCATCTGTCAGAAATTGCATGACATCTGCCATATTTTTGTCACTTAACTCCCCCTGAGACTGTGCACCCTGAAAGGTAGTTACTTTGTCAGGAGCAGGCTCATTATCAGCATTGCCCTGATCTTGTCCATTTATAACAGGAGGAGATATGTCTTCCTCTGGTATGTTCTCCCTCTTCTTGACCTTGCTGGCCAGTGAGGTTAAGAACTCCTTTGACACCATGGAGGAAGATATAAACTCTTTGAGGCTCTGAAATGATTTTTGAAACTTTAATAACTCACCCTCTATCTGTGAGTATTTTCTGTTAAATTTTCTAGCCTGAGAGGCCACTTGATCAGCAAATGTGGAGGAGGCAATGGCCACAGCCTTGGAGATGATTTGCTCAAGAACAACAGTGGGTGGATAAGATGTAGATGGAGGAGGTTATGGGGGAACATCTTCTTGGATGGGAGAGAGAGAATGATACACCTCAGGTGAGAAGTGAATTGACGAAGTTGGAGGTGGAGCAGGTTGATAATCTGGAATTGTAGTGGATGGAGGTAGATGGGTTTGCAGAGGAGATGGATCAGGTAATGAGGTGGATTAGAACTACTGTTGTTGTTGCAGTGGCAGTTGTTGTTGTTGCTGTTGAGATGGGGTGTCTTCCCCAGGGTGATCCCTTTCTGAGACTAGTGGAGGAGAAGATGGAGGAGGAGAAATTTGAGCTTGACCAGGCTTTGAGATTTGCTTGGTCCATTTTGAAAAAATTTCTATTGTAATCCTTTTTCCAGGAGGAATGGGCACTCCTTTTGACTTGCAGATTTTTGGATAGTGCTTGAAGAGCACTTGGCTCATTATCCTCATATAGGCATTCTCCTTGTGAGAGTACTTATGTCTGATTATCTTTAGTAGGCATCTTCCTCAATGGATCTTCTTCTTCAGAATAAGAGATCCCATAATCTGCAGTTGTTGCTTTGGAACAACATCATGTGCAGAGATCTTACACAATAATACATTTCCTACTATATCTGTCAGGAATCTGTATTCTTCTCCAAGATCCATTTTCTTCAGATTGATAGGCTTGTCCTTCTTAAACTTCATCAGTTCCAGGGACCTCTTAATCTCATCCCCTATTAGTTCATCTGGCTCATCCCCTGTCTGAAGATCATATGTTTGGTTTAGCAATTCCTCTGTTATCAATACATCTATGTCATATATTTTCCTTTGAGAGAGCCAACCTCTCCTATCTGAACATTGTCTTTGAACTCTGTTAGCTCCATGTCCAGGATCTTGCATCTTGTTGAAATGAGCTTGGTTAGGCCTGCCTCCTGGAACAATCCAAGAATGGCTTTGAAACTTTCTGCTGCTGCACTGAATGACTCAACGTCCACATCAAATCCTGAGTTTACCTTAGGTGGATCCATTAGATTTTGGATACCTGCAAAGACACAAAAAGCGAGAGAGAAAGAGGCGCGGGAGAGCTAGAGAGAAAGAGAGCAAGAGAAAGAGAATTCGAAAGCGCAAATGTTTCGACGCAGTAATTGCTTAAAAGCAGATGAATCATCGCTACTTAGGGTTTATGTCGACTCACCGTCGATATTACTTATTATTTGGTGCGCAAAGATGTGTCGAGATTGCTTTTAGAAGTAATTTTGCGCGTGCTGATATATCGACATTGCGTCGACTAGTACTCGACGTAGCTTCGAGACTATTCAGAGACCCTACGTCGATGTAGTCATGTCGACGTTAGGTCGATTTCCAATCGACGTGACTTCAAATTTAATCAGCAATTATTAAGTTGACGTATGCGTCGATAAGAACTTGATGCTGCATCGATAAGAACTTGACGCCGCGTCGATAAGAACTTGACGTTGCGTCGATAAGAACTTGACGCTGCGTCGAATTCTATTCGAATTGTCTGCTCTATGTGCTTCTTGACGCTAGCATTGAGTAGAAGTCAATGGTATGTCGACTTCTATTCGACGCATCTCTTAATAAACATATCAATTTCTTTAGAAAGTTCTTGCTATTTTTCCCAGCAATTAATTTATTGAAAATAGATCATAGTATGATGTAATAAGTGTTAAGGAGGATTCAAGATAGAAATTACTCCCTTGTATGACTTTTGTTCCTTAATCATGACCTACATCATTCTTTCCACTCAATTTTCTCTTGAGTGGGACTCTCCCTAACCCTGCACAAGTAATACAAACATTAGAAGGAACTCAGGTTACCATGGGCCCTTTGGTTTTACCATTGTAGGGTTCAATGAAAGAATACAAGGGTCTTTCATGATATCCTTTGGGATGATAAGGAATGGTTTTCCCAAACCTATTATTTTGATATTTGAAATGGGTATAAAATGAATATAGATATAATAAGTCAGAAGATTGTTTTATTATCCTAGGTCTTGTTTTTACCTAAGGGTTTTTCTTTCTTGTTCAAATGTATTTTGTTGGATTTATCTATCCTATCTGAATAACAACCATCCTTACCCTTTGTTGATTTGCACTTCTCACTGGGTTGATAATCACTAGGTCTGACAAATGACACTGGATTTTTCTTGGCAGGCTTCCTAGGTGGTTCTGTGCTTGTGATATCCTTAAGCTTCTGACTCCTCCCATTGAGTGAGTCCTCAAAGGCATTTGCCTTTGCTAGCTCTTCTGTCAGTTTTATGTTATCTTCTCTAAGTATGTTCAATTCTAATTCTTTGTTTTTAATTTCCTTTGTCAGATTTTGATTTCTTAAATACACTTCATCTTTCTTAAGGTTTTCTAGTTCAGTCCTAGCTGTGTCTAATTCCTTTTCTACTCAAAGATGTTCTATGCAGAAATCTCTAAAGGCGGTTTTAAAATCTTCTGAATAGAAATCAAATTCATCAAAAATGGATACATGTTCTTCTTCATCATCTGATGACATCCCAAGAGCCATCATGTAGGATGCTACTGCTTCTTCTTCATCATCACTCTCAGATGATGGTGAGCTCTCTTCCACTTCTGAATCACTCCAGGTTTCAGCAATGAAACCCTTTGCTTTCTTCATGTCCTTCCCTCTGAAGGACTTCTTCTTCTTATTCTCCTCATTATTGGTACTCCTGTTCCTTTGCTCTTGAGGGCACTCAGGAGCAATGTGCCCTGTCTTGTTGCAGGTAAAGCAGATAATCTCCTTCCTTGGATTCTTATCATACCTAGGCCTTGAGTCTTTTTCTCTTCTCCTTGAGTCTTTAGTCTTGACCCACTTCTTGAATCTCCTTGCTAGGAGATTGAACATCTCATCTTCTTGAGTAGAGGGCTCTCCTTCAGTAGTTTTCAGAGCTAAATTCCTTTGGACAGGAGCTGGGGTAGTTTCCCTCTCTTCTGCCTCAGATCTGTTCTTCAAAAGCATCTCATATGACTTAAGCTTTCTTAGCAAAGCTTCAGTTGAGATTTCTCTGTGGCATCAGGATTCTCTGATTGCCCAGATCCTTGAGTCCCATGAGCTAGGGTAGCACATGAGGATCTTATCATTAATTTAAGCCAAGGATATTTCCTTCTCTAAGCCTCTGAGCTCATTAATGATAAGACTGAATCTGTCATACATATTGGCAACAGATTCTTCAGCTTTCATTTGAAAGTTCTCATACTGGGATATGAGAAGAGACATTTTGTCCTTTCTTTCATCAACTTCCTTCCACCATGGTGGTGAGTGAGTCCCAGATCTCCTTCACTGATAGGCATTCAACAACATTACGGAAAATGTCATCTGACATTATTGACACCAGAATATTCATGGCCTTGGCATCACATGCCTTGACCTTCTTTTCAGCCTCTGTCCATTCCTTTCTTGGGACAGCCTCAGTTGTTGGTTGTTGAGCTGGAGGACCTGTGAGAAGAACAATATATATGTCTTCATCAATTGAATTCATATAAAGCCTTGTCCTAGCCTTCCAGAGTATGAACTTGTTTAAGTTACATACTGGGGGTCTTGTGGAAGCATAATCCTTAGTACTCATTTTCCTTATGAAATATATGTGTATAAAAGAAAATAAGAGTAGGAGGCCTTTTTGATCAAGGTGTTAACCTCTTAATGATCAACCTCCCTCTGATACCAATTTAAAGTGCACAGTGTACCTCTGAGAATCCTCTAGAGGGGGGGGGGGGGGGGGGTGAATAGAGATTTAAATTTATTTCTATCCTAACTGTGAAAATAATAAACTTAACTAAGGATTTATGTTGAACAAGAACACAAGCAGAATAAGGTGCAAGAAATAAAGTGCAGAATAGAAAGAACTTGGGACAGCACAGAAATTGACAACCAGAAGACACACAGATTTTTATAGAGGTTCCCCAAAATGTGGGTACTCTCCTCTTCTACCACCTGGTAGGGATGCATCACAGTGCTTGAGTCTTTTGATAAGGAGACTCTTAGAACCACTGATCTTTTGACAAACAGATCATGAACCACCAGATCTTTTGATAAGGAGATCTTGAACCACCAGATCTTTTGATAAGGAGATCTTGAACCACTGAATCCTGTGAAGAGGGATTAATAAAACTCTTTTATAGAATGAGAAAGAAGGAGAAGAAAGAAGGTTGTAGGAATTCTGTTCTCAGAATTCTTGAGAAGACTGTATGAAGAACAGTCGATTAGATGTTCCACAGGATCTACTCTTGATTAACCCCTGCTTTAGATAGTGATGAATTGCAGGTGCTTTGTTTGTCAGATCCTTTCTACTTTTGCTGATTTAGATCTGGCTTCTATGTGATTGTGATGAAGAGCAGCTTTTAGATTCTATGTTCTCTTAGATGAAGAATAACAGAGCTTTCTTTTCTTTTCTCTTCTTTTTTATGTTAGGGTTCCTGAGAGAGAGGGAGAAGAAAAGGAAGCCCTAGCAAGAAGAGAGACGGCTGATTGAGGTTAATGTTGTATCTCTTTCTATCTTCTTTTCTCCTTTTATTCGTTGTATTCAATTTCAAATTTCTTTCTCTTTCAGGTATGCTTTGATAAGGTGTTCTGCCTATCACTTTCTCTTTCTTTTCTTTTTTATTCTCGGCCCATTCACCTAAAAGGAATATGTTTCAAAGAAACCGTTTTGTCTCCTTCTTTAATGCTCCTTTCTTTTTCAGGCAATTATTAAGTCGTTAGGGAACGGTCTTGAAGAATGTGGGCCATGAAAGAAGGATCAAAATGACCGCTGAAAAGTTTAACTTTTACAGACTGTATTCGACGTAGCGTCGAGTTCATTTCTTCTCTTATCGACGTAACTTCGAGTTCTTGTAGAAGCAGCTTCGATTTCATCTCTGCTCTGTTTGAACTCTGCTAGTCGATGTTGTGTCGACATCTTATCGACGTGTCCGTCGAGTTGATTTGTCTAGTTCTGAACTTCTTCTTCTGCATCGAGATGAAGTCGGCGTTGCGTTGATTTTAGATGGCTTTGACAGATAATCTCTTCTGCGTCGAGTTGAAGTAGAAGCTGCGTCGACTTCTCCAGTTACTCCGAAAAGTCCCTAACCTCTAAGTCGATATCTATTCAATGTAACGTCGACTTGAGTTACTTCGACAGAAGTGTTGAACCACTTGGACTTCTAGTCAGAGCAGCGTCGATGTGGACTCGATGTTACGTCGAATTCTATTCGACGTAAATGTTAACATAGCCTAATTTTTCTTCCCTTGATCTGGTCTTGACACCCTAGGTTGAGTGTGACATCGTAAGACATCTAATGACCAGATTACCCTCACTATACAATGGGTAATTCAAACCTAATAGATAAAATCACTTTCATATAATTTGTTAAGTTAAATCAAGGGTTTTTCCCAACATAACAAAAGAGTAGAAAAGACTAGATGGCTTAGGAATAAGAATGAATCATATATATGAAACTGAGGTGTTTAGTGTTTTATAGAGTGAAACTGACAAGTCTGTCCATGGAGCTGTGAGATTGGTTGTTATAAAGGACTGGTCGGTCCTGCGTGCTTAGGCTCGGGTGGAACATAAGTGTATGTGCATAAAATGTAGTGGGTTTTCTGTACTAGCCTACTCGACACACCAATGGAAGTACGATGACTCGGCAAGTGAAAGGAGTTCAGTAGGCCAGAATGTTTTACTACGCGACCAAAAGGTCTTATGCCATAATAACCCTACACTTAGCCTATTTAAGGTCTGGTCCCTATAGGTCCAGCAAGAGTACGCATTGTAAGACCCCATTTTTTTGCTACAAAACCGGATATTATGCCCAGAACCGCCACTTTGCGGTGACACCAATACTCAGGGAGGTCGTCACTCCAAAACGTCGATCCTGCCGGCCATATCGATCACAAAAGAAGTAAAGTATATTTGAACATAAAGTGAAGCTCTAGTCCACTTCACATGAAATATAAAACCATAAGGGTAAATGTCCATAGATAATAACTGAACAAAAAGATAACAATAATAAAGGTCTCATGCCATGTACATCATGTCCTCACTACAAGGTCAGTCGCGGAAGCAAACTACTAATCACCGCTGATCCTGAAACTGGTGCTCCTGTACTAGACTGGCCCACCTCCAACTGCACCGGCCTCCGATGGTGCTACGTCTCCTAGTGTTGCTCCTTGATCCCCTAAAATGATATGGTCCACCAACCATTAGTCAAAAGACTAAGCCTAATGTTCCCCCACTGTAAGACCCCCCCCCCCCCCCCCCCCCTCCCAAAACACAAGACACGAACGAGGGGAGTCCTATGCCCAGGACAGCCACCTTGCGGAAGTGCCAGCACACGGGCTTGCCCCCTCTATAAGACGCATATCCTATCGGCTATCTTCACATATCATCATGCCAACCCATAAATAATAGAAATCAACAGAAGCCATTTATTCACAACAAAGTAAAAATGTCCATACAATTCCAAAACGACAGGAAGCTACAGAATCTCCTGATAAATATCAGAGTACAAACTTGTCCTAAGGCAAAATCTCAACCACTCGCTCACAACTGCCAATGGCGGTAGCCAAGGTATCGTATTCCCCAGCCCTATCACCCTGGCCTGGCTATCCTCATGTGTCGTACGTCTACTGCTCCACCTGGGGGTGCTCCTAAAATTAGTGTTGTAACAACTGTTAGTCATAAAGACTATGTGGCTTATAATCCTCTCCCCCGGCGACTCCAAGGCACCGGGCAGAAGGGAATGAAGAGTAGCTGCAATAGTGTCAGTAGTGGCAAGAGCAGGTGACACGAAGAACATAATCTCAGCAGTATATCAATGTATAAGAAGCACAACTAACAAGTAATATGACAAAGCAGAGTATAAGCAAGTAGTGAAACAACACAGAAGTAAGCAGTTCATATCGTACCTTAACTTATATGAATGCACAAACAAACTTATAAGTTAAGGTTTCCAATTTGGAACCCATCATATAAAAGAGCTCATACTAATTTATATGATGGACCCGATGCGGTGCAATGCTATGATCATGATGGATGAATGCAATGCAATGATTATGATATGATGAACTCACCCATGCATTTTTGTTAGGTCGACATAGACTTATAGTTCCCGCTTTTCGAGGGTAGCTAACCACTCAGGCACCTCAAGTCGTCGCCAGACGGAGATTGTGGAACGGGCTCCTTGATGAGTCCTGATCATATATACATTTATGGACTCATCCGGGCCGTTATTTTGTCAATATCACGCACTTTAGCCTTATTATAGTCTATATTTGATAACCCATGCTAGGTGCACATTTAGGCCCACTTTGGTGTGTTTTCGTGTGTATTATCTTTAGTAGTATTCATATGTTGTTAAGTGCCACTTTCGGTGGCTAGATCTGTGTTTGTGCTGGAATAGGAGGCGTGCAAGTGTTTCCGGTGCAATTCTGCACAGGAACACTGCGCACGATCACTTGTTCTAGTGCGCACGACCACCGGTCGTGCGCCACTAATCGTGCGCACTTAACCCTTTTTCACGAGTTCTGTCTGGTACAGTGCGCACGACCATCGACTCCAGTGCGCACGACCATCGGTCGTGCGCCACTGCTCGTGCGCATTGACCATTAAATTTCTGAGTTATGTTTGCTGTAGTGCGCACGACCATCAACTCCAGTGCGCACGACCACCGGTCGTGCGCCACTGGTCGTGCGAACATTGTATTTTATAATCTCGTCTCTTGCAGGTTCTGTCCAGGCAGTGCGCACGATCGCAGAATTCCAGTGCGCACGACCACTGGTCGTGCGCCACTGACCGTGCGCACTGTTTAATTCAGCGCCTATATAATGACCTGTTCGCGAATTAGGTCGGGGGGGACGAATTTTGGCTCCGTTCCGTCCGCCGTTTTCGCCGTTTTCAGAGGGATTTCATCCCCTAGGCCTCCTCCATCATCCAAGGGCTTGCAAGAAGGGTTCCTACACTCACTTTGATCACTAATGAAGAGGTTCTTCACTTGAGACGTGGCCGGATGGTAAATCGCTGGAGAAGACGGGTTCATTGGGAGGTGTGACAGCCCTCCTCTACCCCGGACGCAGTTGGGACCGAGTTAGGACGCGGATTGACAACCTGGTGCTTCCTACCGTGAATCTACAACGAGACTCCGGATTCGGTCGTATCTCTCGCCCTTTTCCCTCTACTTATGTGGTTATAGTGTTGTATTCTCTTTATATCGATGATGAACGCTATGAATGATGTTTAAGATTGCTTATTTCATGATTATGAAATCATTTTGTTCATTTGTGTTAATGAGGTGCGCCCCGATCGATTTTCCGCTCCATTACCATGTCCGGTGCCGCACTAGCAATTGCTAGTGGCGTGCTTGTTGAAGAGGTGTTTGCGACCCTCAATTCATTAGCCTTCTCGCCCATCCGCCCTTTCGACGCAGCGCGCTCAAGGCCTGCCTAGTCCCCATCCCGCCAATCGAAGCATTGCATAGCGGCATTGCATAGGAGTAGGCATAGTATTTTATTTAATTACTTGCAAACCAAACCACCCATTCATTGTAGCATCGACTAAGGCCTTCGATCTCAAGTCCTTCCTCGAAACCTAACTCCACCTTACTGTGTTCCTCAAGAGACCGACACTCGTGGATTTTCCCCATTATTATTACTTGACAGCGACCGGTGCACTTGCCGACGCGCATCAAGTTTTTGGCGCCGTTGCCGGGGAACACAGTCGTGTGAGTCTTCTGGAGAGGGAGAATCTGAGAGAGAAGCCCTTTCATTTGTAAATTGCATCCTTTAAATTTTATTTCTGTTCTTTTTATTCCGCTTTCTTATTTAATATTAGGTTGCTTTAGTAATTTCTGTTTAGTATAGTGTCTGCATAATAGCATTCTTATCTTGAATCGTATTATTTTTACACTATGTGGGCACATCTCAATATTCGTTGCCGTTGGTGTAGAGATACTTCTCACTCTAGTGATGAATGCCCTACGGAGGATAGTAGGCATAGTTCCTGCAGCCCAGCATATGGAGCACCGACTTCATCTGGTACTTCATATGGTGCGCGTAAGTCTTATGGCTACTCTGCTGAGCCTTTACCGTCATACTTCTTTTCGGCTCCAGCCCCCGCTGTGCCAAAGAAGCCCGCTAGGCAGTGCCAGTTTTGTCGGAGCACAGATCATGCCCTGAAGGATTGTGCTGTTTTTCGTCGCCAATTGGACGAGGATGACGAGCCGAATATCCGGATCGTCCCGAATCCTAACTCTGGCGGCACACCTTCAACATCCGGTTTTGTGTCATTGCCACCTTCACATCATGAAGGGTATGGCGTTGACACAGTCACCAGGTGTGTGGCTGATTTGGGCACCGACATTGCTGAGTCTATTCTCCCAGTGCATCCACCACTTCTAGTGGATTCGATTCTTCCCGCTGTTGTGCACACTACACTCATCTCCGACGACATTGTCGATGAGGTGTCACAAGAGGAGGCGGTTGATCAGAGTGTTGTGCCTATTCCTATGGAGGAGGACAACCTTCTAGGTGAAGAGGAGTCTCCCTTAGCACCGGTGGAGGAAGTCCAAATCCTAAGCTTGGCCACCGTTGATCCCGCCGAGCCTTGTAGCATTGATGACAATGCAAGCATTATTTTGCTTCCCCAACCTGATGGGAGTGAGACCGGGACCGCTCCCCCGATGTTTGATCATTTACGTCTTTTGTCTCTTTTATTTCCTGACCCCCTTTCGTCATCTGAGCCGGTGCAGGTTGAGTCTTCACAGGTGCTTCAGGAGGACTTGGAGCTGTTTGCTCAAGTCAATGATAAGAGCATCCTCTCATGTGAGGAGGTTTATTCCCCCTCCGTAGAGGAAGCTCCATTCATTGCCTTTTCCTCCTGCTACCTCCCTGTTGACGATACCTTGCTAGGCAAGGATGTGTTTCGTGAGATGAGCGAGGACCAGGCCCCCTCCTTTTCTTACGTTCTCTACCCTCTACCTGTGAGGAGCAGGTATCTTTATTTAAGTAGAGGGGTGACTGCTCTATCACCGTATCGGTACTCGTTACCGACACGCATATTAGAACAGTTACCTGTGCACTTCTCCTTCCATAGGCCCATTAGCTAGAACTTTTATATTTTCAAATAAGTCGTGCTGGGATGACATTAACCCCAGTAGTTATCCTTATTTTTCCTGAAACTTTATTTTGTTTGGTTTAGTTGAGTTTTTGTTAATGCTATGAATGTCTCGCTGCGTGTGCTGACTCCTGTTTGTGCGTAAACTGCACGGTGAATGGAGTTTTTACTAAAATTTTGGCCGCTGAAAAATTCCTAAAGCGCACGATCACTGATCGTGCGCACTACTTATCGCGCACGACCACTGGTCGTGCGATCGGCCCAGATTTTTATAAAAAGCCCGTCCGCCCGAGCCTTTCGCGCACGACCTAGGGTTCTCGTTCGCGATCGTCCGTGCGCCGTTTCTGCCTGCTTGCCGCCGATCGTGCGCCTCCTTCCCTTCCGGTGAGCCCTTTCCCTATTTCTCCTCCTTCCTTTGCCCTCCTACCACCATGAGCTCCAGAGATCGTCAAAAGGTCTACCAACGCTCCGGCCGCTCTTCCGCCTCTCCCGCTCAGATCCTCGCTAGGATGGCTACCTTTTCCAAAGATTCGCACACGAGGCGATTCAATTCTCTTAAGGAGAAGCCATTCCTATCACAGCGTCTCGTGGATTGGAACGAGTTGAACTCTATCGGCGACAATGGGGAGTTGGGGGAGGCCGTCCGCCAGCGCTATTATTTCGATCATTGGAGCGGGGTGTTCGAGTGCAATGATCTCGGCTACCGGGAGCTCTCCTTGGAATTTCTCGCTACATTTGAGTGGGAAGTGTTGCCCTCCGGCCAACGTCCGGGAAAGTGCTCTTTCCGAATTTTGGGCAAGGTTTTCACTCTTTCCTTATCCGAGTTGGCGGTGTGCGCTGGATTTTACACTGAAGCTGAGGCCGCGACGATCCCTTTTCTGGACTTGGATGTCTCCTTCCCAGATGGCGTTACCCCGCGTGCCGCGTGGTGTGCCCTCACGGGTCGTGATGAAGAATATGTGGCCAGAAAAAGCAAATCCACATGGATCGTCGCGCCTGCTCTCCGATACCTGCAGTACGTCCTTAGCCACTCTCTTGTCGCCCGTGCCCTTAGTCAGAATGTAGTGGGGTGGCAGGATCTGATCTCCCTCTATAGTATGGAATTTCGGCAGCCCTTGCATCTCGGCTACATGTTGGCCTTCTTCTTCCATCACGAGGCTACCTACGGTCTCACAGGCGCCATTGGTGGTGCCTACTATATCACCCGCATTGCCAAAAGCTTGGGGATCTGGAGTCATCTGCCTCCGATGGTGCAGGTGACTGCACCCTCATTCATCACGCGGGCCACCATGGTGAGTTTCCATCTATTACGGGTTGTGGGGAAGAAGAGTAGTAGACACTTTGTGGTCGTGATGCCGGGAGATGCTCCTAGGGAGAGGCAAGGCGACGAGGAGCACGGAGAGCTGGCTGAGCCGCCAAATACTCACCGCGAGGTAGCCCTTCTGCAGCCGCGAAGGCATTCATTTCAGCAGGAGCGGAGAGCCAAGGAAGAGGGCAGTTCTTCTAGAGCGCCGGAGGTGCCAAGTTTCGATCGGCGCCTCTCCGATTTGGAGGCAAACCAGTACTGGCTTACGGATTTCGTCTATCAGCAGGCATTGCGGGGGGGGGGGGGGGGGGGGGGCTAAATATTCCCCCACCTCCGGGGCGGGCCGCATCATCTTCCAGACGGTCGCCGTCCGTTGTGGTGCTAGATAGCGACAGCGACGACGAGTGATCTTCCCCCCTGCATGCGAGATATTCTAAGCCTTGTTTTCTGTTTAGTTTCTTTTGTTGAGTCGTTTGAACTCCTTATCTTTTATTAATTGTAATAATAACATTTTGCTTGTGGAATGCTCTTCTGGGCATAGTTTATTTATTCAGCTTTTTCTGTTCCCTTATTTCGTGTGTGAGTGCTCAATATTGATGGCAGGAACAAGTTCACTCCCATGGGTGATAACTTAGATTTCTTGATTTTTTTTTTGTGCTCTCACATGTTTAGTTTAGTTTTCACTATTTTTGTTGCTCTAGTGTATAACTTTCAGGTGGCCTTTGTTTCTCATGATGGCGGACGTTGCGGACTGTTCTTGATCTTAAACGCCAATCGTCTGGTATGCTCATTTCTGAGCATTGGGTAACACTTCCTCCCCTCTTGTTGCTTCAAATTTCTAGAGATATTGTTTAGCTTAAGTCTGGGGGAGCGGTTGTTGTTATCCACTGTGCGCGAGTGCACCGCATACTAGAAGGTTGATTCTTATTTATCTTATCATTATCGTTGTTTTCCATGTTTCACACACCCTTTCACCCACTTGAGTGCGCGCTTATCTTTTTGTTGTTGTTTGGTTGTAAACTATTTTGGTTGGAGTATGAAATAGATTGTTAACGTAGGAATTATTATTTGGAGTGCGATGTTGACTCATGTAGTGTTCTAGTCACTTCGCATGCTATGGTAGAATTTGTGTAGAACAAGATTTTCTTTATGCATCTAATTTATGTTTAGTATTTCTGCGTAAATTTAGATTTAATATACTCAAGTGGTGAATTTGTATGGAATTGACGATAACCCGGTGTTGTGTGTGTGCGATTGCTAGTCGTATGTTGCTCGAGTCGGGAGGAAGGTTTATCTTTTTCGTGGGCTAAGAACTTGCCCCTAGCGACTCTCGAAGCATGGGTGAGAGCTACTCGTTGAGTCAAAAATGGCGTAGGCCACCATTTGGCTAGTTTGAGCTTTGTTATTCCATGTCCATTTCATTCACCTTTGCGAGCCAAATTTGTGCCTACCAATCCTTTGTTCAGCTCCTCTTCATCCACCAAAGCCTGAAGCCTATCCTACACCCGCAACCAAAAATGTTTTTAACTGCGCTCATGATTCTAAACTTGTGTGGAGTGTGGAATCCTTGTGTTATGAAGGAAAAATAAATTTTATCCGCTGATTTTGAACCAACCGGAGGATACATAAAAGAAGAAAATTATGTAAAAAAAGAAAAAAAAAAGTAGTTTGAAAAAAATCCTCCTGAGCTAAAAACAGAAAATCTGTTGGAATTTGTGAAGTAGGCCGTGCGCACACCTAGTTTTCATGATAAGTCTGGGGGTGTGTCACACGAGCGTAGTTTGTGGTCTTGTATGGTGCAGCGTTCCGATAGCTCACTTGGGTTGCGCAGCCATCGTGTTTAACTTTGAATATCATACCGTAACCTAAGCCTCGTTTTAATCCTATAAGTCCTACTGATTTGATTTGCGAGTTTGCTAGTGCCGTGGAGAGAGTGTGACCGGGCGAGCGTATGGTTCACGACGTTGATGGATTTCAGCGGAGTTATTCCTAAGCCCCGATCTTTTGCAACACCCACCTCAGTGTCTCGTCGCTTTCATACCGGGCATGATCGCCAAATTCGTCATAATTCACCAACTGAGTATAATTAAATCTCTACTTACGCTTTAATACTTACGTAAATTAGTTAGCATAGTTAGAATCTCTTTCTACTAGAATTTCTACTCGCATGCATATGTTACTTCGCACCGTACTCCCTTGTGTAAGTCTCTATGTTAACTATCGTTTTCGCGCTCCGCCGGATTCGTTTGCTCGGGACGCGCAAACAGTTAAGTCTGGGGGTGTGATGAGTCCTGATCATATATACATTTATGGACTCATCCGGGCCGTTATTTTGTCAATATCACGCACTTTAGCCTTATTATAGTCTATATTTGATAACCCATGCTAGGTGCACATTTAGGCCCACTTTGGTGTGTTTTCGTGTGTATTATCTTTAGTAGTATTCATATGTTGTTAAGTGCCACTTTCGGTGGCTAGATCTGTGTTTGTGCTGGAATAGGAGGCGTGCAAGTGTTTCCGGTGCAATTCTGCACAGGAACACTGCGCACGATCACTTGTTCTAGTGCGCACGACCACCGGTCGTGCGCCACTAATCGTGCGCACTTAACCCTTTTTCACGAGTTCTGTCTGGTACAGTGCGCACGACCATCGACTCCAGTGCGCACGACCATCGGTCGTGCGCCACTGCTCGTGCGCATTGACCATTAAATTTCTGAGTTCTGTTTGCTGTAGTGCGCACGACCATCAACTCCAGTGCGCACGACCACCGGTCGTGCGCCACTGGTCGTGCGAACATTGTATTTTATAATCTCGTCTCTTGCAGGTTCTGTCCAGGCAGTG
Source organism: Dactylorhiza incarnata (assembly GCA_033032865.1). Lineage (NCBI taxonomy): Eukaryota > Viridiplantae > Streptophyta > Magnoliopsida > Asparagales > Orchidaceae > Dactylorhiza > Dactylorhiza incarnata. Next base: position 19,544,415 of record JAWHQI010000005.1, read on the forward strand.
CGCACGATCGCAGAATTCCAGTGCGCACGACCACTGGTCGTGCGCCACTGACCGTGCGCACTGTTTAATTCAGCGCCTATATAATGACCTGTTCGCGAATTAGGTCGGGGGGGACGAATTTTGGCTCCGTTCCGTCCGCCGTTTTCGCCGTTTTCAGAGGGATTTCATCCCCTAGGCCTCCTCCATCATCCAAGGGCTTGCAAGAAGGGTTCCTACACTCACTTTGATCGCTAATGAAGAGGTTCTTCGCTTGAGACGTGGCCGGATGGTAAATCGCTGGAGAAGACGGGTTCATTGGGAGGTGTGACAGCCCTCCTCTACCCCGGACGCAGTTGGGACCGAGTTAGGACGCGGATTGACAACCTGGTGCTTCCTACCGTGAATCTACAACGAGACTCCGGATTCGGTCGTATCTCTCGCCCTTTTCCCTCTACTTATGTGGTTATAGTGTTGTATTCTCTTTATATCGATGATGAACGCTATGAATGATGTTTAAGATTGCTTATTTCATGATTATGAAATCATTTTGTTCATTTGTGTTAATGAGGTGCGCCCCGATCGATTTTCCGCTCCATTACCATGTCCGGTGCCGCACTAGCAATTGCTAGTGGCGTGCTTGTTGAAGAGGTGTTTGCGACCCTCAATTCGTTAGCCTTCTCGCCCATCCGCCCTTTCGACGCAGCGCGCTCAAGGCCTGCCTAGTCCCCATCCCGCCAATCGAAGCATTGCATAGCGGCATTGCATAGGAGTAGGCATAGTATTTTATTTAATTACTTGCAAACCAAACCACCCATTCATTGTAGCATCGACTAAGGCCTTCGATCTCAAGTCCTTCCTCGAAACCTAACTCCACCTTACTGTGTTCCTCAAGAGACCGACACTCGGGGATTTTCCCCATTATTATTACTTGACAGCGACCGGTGCACTTGCCGACGCGCATCACTCCTCCACAACTAAGCAGATATGAACACTACCAGACCTATGCAAATGTACGCCTCAACGCTAAGAACACACAGTGGAGCCCATGCATACTGCTCTCATTATGTTAAGTCTTCATTGTTGAAACCGATTTCTCGGTCTCTTGTGAAGCTCGAGGCCTCAACAAGTTGAGGGGCAGCTAGCCCTTACTGATCCCTCAAAGAAGGTAGACTAAAGACTAGGAAAATGACTAATACCTTAGTCACAGCGAGGAGGTCCCTCCACTAACCCGGAAGATCGTTGAGAGCTAGAGAGCTGAACCAAAGCAACCAAGGAGGAAGAAGAAGCTCAGAGATCTGAGATTGGAATCCCCTCCCAAGGTGCCCTTTGAGGTCTATTTATAGTTTTTTACTCATGGTCTGTCAATAGCGGAATTTTACCTTTGGGTTTTACTAAAAGCACCCCAATTTGGCCTGCGAACAGCCAAACTCTGCTGTTTGGAGTGGCTACCTACAGACCAGCAGGGGCAGAGGAGTAACTCTACCTCTCTAGTCTATGGTCGAGTGGTTTAAGAGAGCATCACTCGCGAGAGAGGTGAATTCGTCGAACGGGTTTCGTCGAACGGGGATCGGAATTCGTCGAACGCTGAACTGAGTTCGACGATCTCAACAAATGCTCGGCGTTCGTCGAACGCAGGACAGATCTCGTCGATCCCTAAGACTTGGAAGGGATCCGACTCGCTTGCCTTCTTGCGAGCAGCCAGCGAGTACCCGGCTCGCCCCCCTTATTGCGAGTGACCCTATAAGTTCTGGCTCGCCTTCTTTGTTACCTCTTCAACCTGTTAGATCTGAAGCCCCCCTCGGGCGAGCGGCCTATGAAGACCTCGCTTGCATTCCTATCGACAGCATCCACTGATGTCGGATCTCGCTCTTCCTCCTGCGAGTTCTTCCGCTGAGACAAGCACTCGTCCCAGCGGGTCCGCTGGGACGGGATAGATTTTCTGGAGACGGCCGTCGGAGATGAAGCTGGACGTTCGTCTAACTGAGAAGCGAATCCGTCGAACAGAGAACGGAACTCGTCGAACTCAGGAGCAGATCGCGAGGATCTGGCTCGCCCACCTTCCTCACGATCGGTCGGTGATCTCTGTGTACAACCCTGATATTCGCCTAGAGGTGAACGAGGACAAAGGAGTAACCAACGAGCAAAATTAATGTGGAAGGCGAGCTAGCCACCCGCCGACCGCTTCCGGGGGAGAGGAGTGAGCCAGGGCTCGGCGACCCGCTTACAGTGATTTCCTAGGACAATCAGATCCTTTTCGAGTTTTGACGTTCGATGAACTTGCTTCTCAGTTCGACGAACGTCGCGCTTCAAATTGGCAAGCACACGGGAAGGCGGGCGAGTCGAGCAATCGCCGACCGATCGTGAGGAAGGTGTGCGAGCCAGATCCTTGCGATCTGCTCCTGAGTTCGACGAGTTCCGTTCTCCGTTCGACGAAACCCGTCCTGAGTTCGGCGAACTCCGCTCTCCGTTCGACGGATTCGCTTCTCAGTTAGACGAACGTCCAGCTTCAGCTCCGACGGCCGTCTCCAGAAAATCTATCCCGTCCCAGCGGACACGCTGGGACGAGCGCTTGTCTCAGTGGAAGAACTCGCAGGAGGAAGCGCAAGATCCGGCATCAGTGGATGCCGCCGATAGGAATGCGAGCGAGATCTTCGTAGGCTGCTCGCCCGAGGTGGTTTCAAATATAACAGGTTAAAGAGTTAACAGAGAAGGCGAGCCGGAACTTCTAGGGTCACTCGCAGGAAGGCGCGCGAGTCATATCCCTGCGAGCCCAAGTTTCGAGGTCGACTCACAAGAAGGCGAGCGAGCCGGGCACTCGCCAGCTGCTCGCAAGAAGGCAAGCGAGTCGGATCTCTTCCAAGTCTTGGGGATTCGACGAGATCCGTCCTGCGTTCGACGAACGCCGAGCATTCGTTGAGATCGTTGAACTCAGTTCAGCGTTCAACAAATTTCGTTCCCCGTTCGACAAAACCCGTTCGACGAACTCATCTTTCCGTTCGACGAAACCCGTTCGACGAGTTCACCTTTCTCGCGAGTGATGATCTCATAAACCACTCGACCATAGACTAGAGAGGTGGAGTTACTCCTCTACCCCTGGTGGTCTGCAGATAGCCGCTCCAAACAGCGGAGTTTGGATGTTAGCAGGCCAAATTGGGGTGCGTTTAGTAAAACCCAAAGGCAGAATTCCGTTATTGACATACCATGAGTAAGAAACTATAAATAGACCTTAAAGGGCACCTTGGGAGCGGATTCCAATCTCAGATCTCTGAGCTTTTTCTTCCTCCTTGGTTGCTTTGGTTCAGCTCTCTAGCTCTCCAAGGTGCCCAAGTCTCAGCTTTGGCTTGGGAGGGGAAGCGCTCAACGATCTTACGGGTTAGTGGAGGGACCTTCTCGCTATGACTAAGCTCTTAGTCATTTTCCTAGTCTTCAGTCTACCATCTCTGAGGGATCAGTAAGGGATAGCTGCCCCTCAACTTGTTGAGGGCCCGAGCTTCACAAGAGACCGAGAAATCGGTTTCAACATTTTGGTGCGGTGAGCGTGGAGCGTGAATGGTCCAAGAAAATTCCAAGGGGGAGATGGCAGGAGACGAAGATCAAGGCGAGGGGTTCAGCGGGTCACCCCAGGTGGTGACGCCGAGGATGTTCGCGGATTTCAGGAGGGAGGTGCTCGACACCTTCGGGCTTACTGTCGTGGCACTGCGAAGTGAGTTCGCAACCCCAGCACCTCCGGCAACCCCTCCCCCAGCAGCGGTCGGCGAGAATGCCCTGCGGGGAAGGGCCTGAAAGGAATTCGCCGGAGGGTCAGTGCAGGACCTGGAAGGGGCGAGTGCTGTTCGCCAGCCCGACGAGCTTCATGCCAGCAAGCTCTGTGCCGGCGAGCGCGGCATAGGTGAGAGCGCGCCCGGAGGATGCGGCGACTGTGGGGCTGGTTCAGGCGAACGCCGCTCTCGCAAGCGCGGTCCTCGCGAGCCCAAGCCTGGCGATGGAGCTTGGGGGGCGTGTGGAGTGAGAAAGGGTGGCAAGAGGAAGAAGCCCCTTCTGCGAGTTGGTACTTTCTGTTCCCGTCCCGGTAGGGCTCGGGGAGTGGGATAGGGTGTACGTACTACGATGACAAGGATGACCCTGTCCAGCACATCCAGTCTTTTGAGGACTCGGTCTCTATCAGGCCGATGTCAGATGATTTCAAGTGTTGGCACTTCGCTGTCACCCTTAAAGAAAAGGTCAGGGACTTGTTCCATCAACTCCCTACAGGATCGATCTACGCCTTTGAAGATTTGCGCCGAAGTTTCTTGTTGCGATGCTCAACTTCAAAGAAGAGGAAGAAGGACGCCGAGTCTCTCTTCAAAGTGAAGTAGGAGCCGAAGGAGTCGTTAGCTCGCTACGCGGACCGATTCCAAGAGGAGGTGCTGCTCACTCAGGAGATGCCTGGGTTCGCACTCCAGCTTGCCTTCACGGTCGGGTTGAGGGAATGTTTCTTCAAGATTGATTTGAAGAGGAAAGCCCCCGTCTCCTACGAGGAGCTGATGGAGAGGGTGGCGGAGGAAATTGAGAGTGAGGAGGCCAACCCAGAACTCGCCAAGAGGCTAGCGAAGCTCAGTGAGTCGAGGTCAGACAACAAGAGGTGAGGAGAAGGGAAGAGCCCAGGGCCACGGAGTGGGAGTGGAGGCAGCATGGCGGAAGAATGCAAGTCCAGGGAAGGGGTTATGCCCTGGGGAGTGGTAACTTCTATGGGGGTCAAGGAAGACCCCATCAGTTAGGATGGAGGCAGGGTCCGAGGCCGATGCCTCCTCCACCCCAGCAAGCCATGGCAATCAGGTGGGGAAGGGGAGGATGAGGAAGGAGAGAAGAGGCGAGAGAAGAAGCAGGAGCAGGAAGGAGAAGAAGGAATAGGATGGCGGAGGCCGAGACGGGAGAGGTGACGCTGCCGTACTGTGACTTCCATGATGAGGAAGGACACGCGATGGCCACCTACCCGGAGTTCCTGGAAACAAAAATGGCCCGAGTGCCCGCGCCGCGACAGCAGAAACCGGTGAGGATCGAGGAGGTCGAGCCTCGGGAGGAAGAGGAGGAAAGGTGTGAGGACCGGGCCGATTTGGGTACCTGAGGGGGGATCGAGGTGATCCATGGGGGGTTAGGGATTGAGGCAACCCAGAAGGAGAGCCTCCATACTATCTATCGTCGTAGCGTGGATTCGACATCCCTAGCCCCGCCCCCGACAGAGAAGATTTCCTTCACTCAGAAGGACATGCCAGGTTATGAGGACCCGTTATGCGATGCGTTGGTCATTCAGACGGCGATCGAGAACTTCACCGTTTCCTGAATCCTGGTGGATAACGGAAGTTCGGTCAACATTATTTTCAAGAAGGCGTTCGATGGAATGGAGGTGGAGGCGCGAAGGGTGTTGGCCTCGGACGGTCCGTTGTTTGGATTCTCTGGGGAGAGGAAGGAAGTAGAGGGAGGAGTAGGACTCCATGTGGTTTTGGGAGGGCAGTCCAGGAATTGCCGCTTTGTCATAGTGGATTCCCCCAGCAGCTATAGCGCCATCTTTGGACGGCCGCTCATCAGCGCATTCGGCTGTGTCCCCTCCACGTTCCACCAGTGCCTTAAGTTCAATGACGGAGGAGTCCAAGTCCGAATCAGAGGAGATCTGAAGGTCTCAAGGCAATGCTACGTGACAGCGGTCAACACCATCTCTGAAAGTGCACAGTTAACCACACTAGAATTCTCTAGAGGGGGGTGAATAGAGATTTAAAAGTACTTTATGCAAAGTTAACAAATATATATATATATATGTGTGTAATAATCACAGAGTTAAGCTTCCCACACACCAACAAGAATTAAGCAAATTAGCAAAAAGAAAATCACAGCACAACACAAAGAAATATAGTGGTTCCCCAAACTTTGGGTAGTCCACTCTTCTACCCCCTAGGTAGGAATTCACTATCTTGCATTGAGTCTTTTGATAAGGAGACTCTTAGAACCAGCCTGAGTCTTTTGATAAGGAGACTCTTAGAACCAGTACAACTGAATTTTTTGAAGAGAGATTCTAAAAACTCTTTTACACAATTTGAAAATGAAATAAGAGTAAGAAGAAGAAGTAGAAGAAGTAATTGAAACAAGAAAGAATCTTCTTCCTAGCAAGAAGATTAGAAGCACAAGAAATAGTGAATGAAATCTCTCTTCTATAGTGAGAAGGAGATTGTAGGCCTTTTTCTTTATCAATGAGAGCTTTCAGAAATTGCAGCAGTATGGTTTCAGAAGAAGGAGAAGAAGAGGGCTTGTTGTTTGCTGCAGCACAGTTTTACTTCTCTCAGATTTTCTCACTTTTCACTTGGGAGATTTTCTCTTTTTCAAATGGATGGAGTGGATCACTTCTCATTTTCTTCTCTGCCGACTTCCCTATTATTTATAGCTCTGTTTATTCAAAGAATACTATAGAAGAATAATCAATTAGCAGACAGAGAAATAGTAAGAGAGAAAAGATTCCATAATCAATATTTGTGTAGAAGGAAAGAGATCATTCTGATTTCAAATAATATCCATAATAAACTTAATCAATTTAGCCAAGAATCATTTAGAAGGAAAGAATGATTCAAAATGGCTAGAAAAGAATAATATCATTCCATAAATTTCAGATCTACAGATAGAAGGAAAGAGATCTGGCGTGTTTTTGAATTTGACATAGAAATCGGCGTACGTCGATTACTATTCGACGGAAGCGTCGATTTCAGACTGACTGGACGTCGAGAGGAGAATATGGAAGGTGCGTCGACTAAGATGCGTCAACTTCACTAGATATGTCGACTAGAAGTCAGAGTTACGTCGACATAGGTTACGTCGAATTCTGTTTAGAGTTACTTTGACTCATTCTGAGAGGAACGTCGACTACACTTCGACGCTGCGTCGAATACTATTCGGCGCATATTTACTTAGACTAATTTTTCATTCTTAGAATTTATATTCTACTCATTTTAGGGGTTGAGATAAATCATTTCCCCAACAATCTCCCCCTATTTGTCTTAACCCTACTCAGGTAGAAATTGTATCTGCTTTTAATCAACACAGCAAGACATTCATATATAGAAAAGAAATATGTTAAGTAATCAGAAGAAAGTAGAGAAAGAAATCATGTAACATGTAAGTATCTTTCACAAGATTTAAACTAAGAACTTCTTGTTATACATGAAGTTGACAAAGGCAGAGTAAAGTTTCTTAGATAAATTTTCAATAGCTTCAAAAATGTAGGGCCTGGCTTTATCAGGATGCTCCTGAACATTTCTGATAATTGTATGCAGCTTTGCCAGGATCTTTTCAGCATCAGGAAGGGTGTCATTTATGGAATAGCCCTTGCTATTGATAATTGCTGCCTTTTCATCAATCATTTCAACTGTAATGCTATGATGTTTCCTTTGTGTAGATTTGGGCTCAGATGGTCCCTTGTTGTCAACCTTGGGCCTATATTTTCTCTTCTTCTCTGATTCTTGTTTCTCAGGGATCTCAGACACATTTCCTTTCCCTTTCCAGGGTGAACTATGCCATTTGTCTAATCCTACTGGCTTTTTAGGCTTTTTATAGGGAATGTAGATATCTTCTGAACACCCTACACCCCTTTTGTGCTTTTGTCCTTTGTCTAGGATAAGCCCTGCCTGAGGATTATTTTCATATATGCTTCAACATCAAACAATTTCTTTGGAAGTTTGATGGAAGATTCAGCAAGAATTTGTTCTTTGGTCATCCCCTTCTTGATCTTTTCCATCCAGAATTTCCTCTTATCCTCTGTCTCTTTCATTACTGCTTCAAATTCATACAACTCTCTTTCTCTTATTTCTTCATGTCTCTTTTCCATGTCAGGATCATGGTACTCCTTTACAGGACTGTTAGGAGTGATATTAGGCATTCTTTCAAACCTTTTTATCTCCTCAACAACCTTTCTGTATTTCTTTTCCTTTGCATAGTGTTTCCTTTCTTCTTTGGAGAATTTTTGCCAATGAGGGATGGCTTCTCTTCTTCTTTTCATTTGTTCTCTTGGTCTTACCCTAGGTAGCATTTGTGGAGGTAAAGGTAGTAGAGGAGGTAAAGAGGGAGGTTGAAGTGGTGGTAGAGGCAGAGGTGGAGATGTAGTTTTCTCTTTAGAAGGAGAAGGTGGGGAAGGAACTTTTGTAGGAGAAGGAATTTGTTCTGTAACAGGAGGCAGAATGTCCTCTGGTAGAGTAGACTGTGCTGAGGAATATTTTTCTCCTTCAATCTCTTCTGGAGGAATATCCTCAAGTAGGGGTGTCTTGAGTTTGATATAGCTAGCAGAGAAGTCAGGAGAGTGATGCTGATATCCTTCCACACACAAGGGTGCCTCAATCCAGACTTGCCTTTTTAGGTCATCAGAAGTAGCTGTTTCTTCCTCCCCCTGGACTTCGGTATTTTGTACTGCAACAATCTCCCCCTGAACATATGGGGCATCTACTCTGAATGCTGAATCCACAGCATGGTCTCCTTCTGTATGGTAGGAGGAGTATTCACCAAAGTGTTTGTTGAAGGTGTAATCAGAGTGATTGGAGAAGATTTGAGCCTATGGTAAAAAAAAATGAAGTTGGTTTAATACTTAGAGATATTATTTAGAGATTGGAGAAGAGTTAGCCCTGAGCTTTAAGAGAATATAGAACCTGAATAGGGGGGTTTCTGGAGCAACTCAACCCCTGGTTTATATCCTGCAGAAAGGATGTAAACCCTTTTGGAGACAGAGGTTTTCTTTAAGAAGAACATGAAGCTCAGGAAGAGAAGCAGACAGGTTGGCCAGTTTGGTTTCACAGGTAGTTAGCATGGCGGCACACTCGTTTGAGAAGTTGTTCAGTCGTGTCTGAAATTCATTCACGAGTTGTTCCAGAGCATCATTTATTGCTTGGATGACGGCAGATTGAGCAGGTGTCGGTGCCATTGATGCAGGTAGAAAGGTAGAAGATGACGTTTTTGGCGGTTTGGGAGAGTAGGAGTTTATGAAATATGAGGTATTATTTAAAGAAGGTGAGACATCGAAAAGGAAACAGAAATCGAGGTATATTAGGTAAATCAATCGTCAAAAGAGGAAGGAAAGATTTGTTTCCAGTTTTATCATGAAGTCAACGCATGCGTCGATATGGAGTCGACGCTCCGTCGAATTATTGTCAGCCTAGTGACCTTGTTGAAACCGATTTCTCGGTCTCTGTGGAGTTCGGGGCCCTCACCGAGATGAGGGGCGACCAACCCTTACTCCTCCCAAGGGAGAGCTCTAGGTTGAAGGTTGAGGAACTATGTACTGGACCAAGGGCTTAGTGGGGAGGTCCCGCCACGTACCCGGAAGCCCCTTAGGAACTTCCCCTCCCAAGCCACTACTAAGCTTGGGCACCACTGGAGGCTCTCCTCACCCCCTAGAGAGACTTGGGGAGGGAGAGTGAGAGAGCTAACTGATGCGATGATTCGGCAAGTGCACCGGTCGCGCAAGTAATAATAATGGGGAAAATCCCCGAGTGTCGGTCTCTTGAGGAACACAGTAAGGTGGAGTTAGGTTTCGAGGAAGGACTTGAGATTGAAGTCCTTAAATCGGATGGAATGCGGGGGAGTTGGGTTGGCTTTTGGAAAATAAAATAAAAGCTATCAACTACTCCTATGCAATGCCGCTATGCAATGCTTCGCTTGGCGGGATGGAGACTAGGCAGGCCTTGAGCGCGCTGCGTCGAAAGGGCGGATGGACGAGTAGGCAAGCGGAATCGAACTGTGCAGGCCTTGAGCGCACTGCTTCGTTAGGCGGGATGGAGTACACGGGCCGCGATGCCACGCTTCGGTAAGTGGATGGATGAGTAGGCTAGCGGAATGAGGGTCGCAAGCACCTCATCGACAAGCACGCCACTAGCAATTGCTAGTGCGGCACCGGACGTGACGACGGGATGGAGGATGGAATGGGGCGCACCTCAAGCACACAAATAAACAAAAAGAGTATTTCACATAGACATGAAATAACTTTAAATAGCAAGGTCTATAGTGTTCTTCATCAAAATACAAAAGATCTAACTATTACAACAATCAATAAGAGGAGAACAAGGCAAGAAATCGACCGAATCCGAAGGCTCGTTGGAGATTCACGGTTGGAATTGCCGGGTTGTCAATCCGCGTCCAAGCTCGGTCCGCAACTACGTCCGGGGTAGAGAGAGCTTTCACGACTCTCCAATGGACCCGTCTTCTTCGTGTCACGATCCGGTAGAGGTTCCAAACTTCCTCTTGCTTGATGGTAATGACGGCTAGGTCTTCCTTTGGAGCTCTTGGATGAAGGAGGAGGCCGAGAGGAAACTCCGGCTCAAGATTGGCGTGAAGAGCAAGCCCGGAGCACCTCCATATGGTGGGCGACGGTGGAGGGGCGAATCTGGATGGAACCGGGCGGAAAACGGCGGAAGAAAATCGGGGGCTTACCTAAAATCGCGAGCAGGACAATTTATAGGCGCTGGAATAAACAGTGCGCACGGTCATTGGCGCACGACCAGTGGTCGTTCGCACTAGAATTCGGTGATCGTGCGCTCTGCCTGGACGGAACCTGCAAAGACAGAAATTATAAAATAACATGTTCGCACGACCAGTGGCGCACGACCGGTGGTCGTGCGCACTATCGTAGATGGTCGTGCGCACTGCACCAAACAGAACTCATAAAAAAGGGTTAAGTGCACACGATCAGTGGCGCACGACCAGTGGTTGTGCGTAATAGAACCGGTGATCGTGCGCAATGTTCCTGTGCAGAATTGCACCGGAAACACCTGCACGACTCCTATTCCAGCACAACCACGAATCTATCCACTGAAAGTGGCACCTAACGGAGCATGAAAACTACTAAAGAAGAAAAGCATGAAATCACACCAAAATGGGCCTAGAGGTGCACATAGCAAGTGATAATAAATATAAGCTAAAACGAGGCTAAAGTGCAGTGGAATGACTAGATAAACGACCCAGATGAGTCCATATATGTGTATATAATCGGGACTCATCACACCCCCAGACTTACATGTTTGCGCGTCCCGAGCAAACAAATTCCATGCGAACGGGGAAAGAAAAGTAGATGGCTTAAAACTACAATATAGAGTACCATGCGAAGTCGCATGCTCACGTGCATAAGAAGAATAGTAGAGAAGATTTATGATTATATAAACAGTCTATATATTTCTAAAAGAGTAAAAGCATATTACAACTACTCAAAATGGTGAAAAGCGGTGAATCGTTCGGTCATGCATACGGAGAAAGTAAACTAAACGCTGAGATGAGCATTGCTCAAGATTGGGATGCCGGACAAACTCCACCGAAATCCATCGGTGTCGGTGACCATAGGCTTGCCCGGTCACATTCTCTCCACGGCACTGGTTTGACTCAAATGCGTGAATCAATAGGACTTTAGGTTTTAAATGAGGCTTGGGTTTAGGTGAGGAAAAACAAAGATAAAAACGACGGCTAAAGCACTAAACCCAAATGAGCTAATGCAGGAAACTATCCTCATTCACCACACAAACATGCGGGTACACAACACCCCCAGACTTGAACTTATACGCATGGGTGTGTGCACCGCCTACTCCCAAATATAAATCTCAAACAGATTTTTTTCAATCAAACTTTTCATTCTTCTTTTTCTTTTCAAATCTTTTTCTTCTTTTCTTTTTCTTTCTTTAACAATTTCAGCAAATTTTTAAAGATGCACAACCACATTTTCACAATGTACTACCACAATCAACACCACCAATTTGAAATTTAAACAAAATGCTTGCTTCTTGGGTGTGCGACTAGGATTGGAGTTTAGGCTTTGGTGAACAATAGTGGGGCTGAACCAAAAGAATGGGGTAGGCACAACTGGGCTAGCGAGGATATAGCGGTAGGGATAGGCACAAAGGCTCAACCGGGCCAAAATGATGGCCTATATCACATTCACACAATTGACTAACCGTATACCCATGCTTCAAGAATCGCTTGGGGCAAGTTCTAGCCACCGAGAAAGATTCTCCTTTCTCCCGACTCAAGCAATATGAGTCTAGCGATCGTTTACACACATCCCTACGCTACCGTTTGATTCACACCGGATTCACCATTTGAGTAGAGTAAACAACATTTACACTAATAGAGAAAAATATAAAACCATAGTATAAAAAGAAGTCTATTCTACACAAATTTCTATGCAACTGAGCACTCGACTAGGAGCACTACTAGAGTCAACATTTTACTCTGCTACATAGTCCTAAGCCATCACCTAGACTTTCCCAAATAAGCAGAAGAATTAAATTCACAACAGAGCAAGCAAACAGATGAGTACGCGCTCAAGTGGGTGATGTGGTGTGCAATGAAAATAAACAAAACATCTTAAATGAAATCTTCTAGTATGCAGTGCAATAGTGCACGTGAGCGGGTAAACAAAACTACTCTCCCCCAGACTTAAACTAAACAATCCGCATAATATATGACAGGAAAATCAAAATAGGGCTAGGGAAAGAGAGTACCCAATGCTCAGCAAGTGAGCATACCAGAAGACGCGTGCAAACTAAGACAACGCTGCAGCATCCACCATCCAGAAAAAGATACCTGCAGGGGTCAGCTCCGCAAAAACAAAGGAAAATAGAAAACTGAAATAAAGTGCAATTAACTAAATAAAATTAGAAAAGAAATAAAAATGCAGGAAAAATTAAGATAACTACTGGGGTTATTGTCATCCCAGCACGACTTATTCGGATTTTGAACAGTTCTAGCTTATAGGCCTATGAAAAGAAAAGTGGACAGGTAACTGTTCTAATATGCGTGTAGGTAGCGGGTACCTATACGGAGAAAGAACAGTCACGCCTCTACCTGAATATAAATAAAACCTGCCCATCACAGGTAGAGGGAAAAGAAAGTAAGAAGAGGAGGAGGCCTGGTCCTCACTCATCTTACCAAAATTATCCTTGCCCAGCAAGGTATCGTCCACAGCAGGTCCGCAGGAGGAGAAGGCAACGAATGAGGCTTCCTTAATGGAGGAGGGATCAACCTCCTCGCATAAAAGGACACACTCATCATTGACTTGAGCACAAAGCTCCAAGTCCTCCTGAAGTACCTGTGAAGATTCAACCTGCACAGGCTCGGGTGAAGAGGGGGGATCGAGAAATAAACAAGATGAAGAACATAAATAATCAAAAATCGGGGGAGTGATCCCGGTCTCACTCCCGGCAGGATCCAAGGGTAGATCACTATCATCATCGTAAATATCATAGCAAGGGGGACTTGAGAACTCAGGAGCCTCAGTGGTGATTTGGACCTCCTCGTCCCATGAAGAAGTGCAAACCTCCTCATCAGAGAGAGTATCCTCCTCATCCCACCGAGGTGCATCATCGTGTTCAAAGTATTCATTCTCCCCCTCAGGGAAAATGACATCCTCATCCCACTTTGGAGCACCCTCCGAGTCAGAAGCATCACCCAGCTCCTTTACTTCGATAGGATCAAAAAGAATATGTGTAGAAAAATCTTGCAAAGAAACTAGAGGGATAACAAGATTCGGTTCCTCCGCAAAAAGATCTGCTAAAGCCTCCCCGATGGAAAGAATACTTTCCTCATCATACGCAGGTGCATCTAGGAGCTCCCATTCCTCTCCTTATTGGCTAACAGATGAGTGATCATCATCACTGGGAGTGAAGCCATAAACAGGGAGTGAGGAGTCCGTGCACGAGACAAGCTCAGGGGTAGAGGGCACAATTGCCTCCATGGGTAAAGAATGAGCGATAGGGACAATGTTGTCCTGAGTGGAGGGGTGGCGGTCAGGCTTGAAAAGACTAGGACAGTCCTTCAATTCATGACCCTCTCCTCGACACAACAAGCAAACAATGCTCCTACACTGCCTAGCATTCAACTCATTCATTTGGTCTATATAATAAACCATCTTATCATTAAAGCCAGGTGAAATATCCCATGACGACATATTTGACAATTAAAGCAGATATAACGAGACTGAAATTCTTTGCAAGAAAATTTACACAAACTAATAAAACTTCTTGGATTAGACTTGCCTAAAACTTTAAAATAAGAGGGAAAGAAATAAAAACAAGCAGTAAATAAGTAAAAAGCAAACAAAAATTAAAAAGGCGGCTATACACACTGGAAGAACTACTATCTCTCGGCTCTCCCTCTCAAGAAAACTCACACGTCTGTGTTCCCCGGCAACGGCGCCAAAAACTTGATGCGATGATTCGGCAAGTGCACCGGTCGCGCAAGTAATAATAATGGGGAAAATCCCCGAGTGTCGGTCTCTTGAGGAACACAGTAAGGTGGAGTTAGGTTTCGAGGAAGGACTTGAGATTGAAGTCCTTAAATCGGATGGAATGCGGGGGAGTTGGGTTGGCTTTTGGAAAATAAAATAAAAGCTATCAACTACTCCTATGCAATGCCGCTATGCAATGCTTCGCTTGGCGGGATGGAGACTAGGCAGGCCTTGAGCGCGCTGCGTCGAAAGGGCGGATGGACGAGTAGGCAAGCAGAATCGAACTGTGCAGGCCTTGAGCGCACTGCTTCGTTCGGCGGGATGGAGTACACGGGCCGCGATGCCACGCTTCGGTAAGCGAATGGACGAGTAGGCTAGCGGAATGAGGGTCACAAGCACCTCATCGACAAGCACGCCACTAGCAATTGCTAGTGCGGCACCGGACGTGACGGCGGGATGGAGGATGGAATGGGGCGCACCTCAAGCACACAAATAAACAAAAAGAGTATTTCACATAGACATGAAATAACTTTAAATAGCAAGGTCTATAGTGTTCTTCATCAAAATACAAAAGATCTAACTATTACAACAATCAATAAGAGGAGAACAAGGCAAGAAATCGACCGAATCCGAAGGCTCGTTGGAGATTCACGGTTGGAATTGCCGGGTTGTCAATCCGCGTCCAAGCTCGGTCCGCAACTACGTCCGGGGTAGAGAGAGCTGTCACGACTCTCCAATGGACCCGTCTTCTTCGTGTCACGATCCGGTAGAGGTTGCAAACTTCTTCTTGCTTGATGGTAATGACGGCTAGGTCTTCCTTTGGAGCTCTTGGATGAAGGAGGAGGCCGAGAGGAAACTCCGGCTCAAGATTGGCGTGAAGAGCAAGCCCGGAGCACCTCCATATGGTGGGCGACGGTGGAGGGGCGAATCTGGACGGAACCGGGCGGAAAACGGCGGAAGAAAATCGGGGGCTTACCTAAAATCGCGAGCAGGGCAATTTATAGGCGCTGGAATAAACAGTGCGCACGGTCATTGGCGCACGACCAGTGGTCGTGCGCACTAGAATTCGATGATCGTGCGCTCTGCCTGGACGGAACCTGCAAAGACAGAAATTATAAAATAACATGTTCGCACGACCAGTGGCGCACGACCGGTGGTCGTGCGCACTATCGTAGATGGTCGTGCGCACTGCACCAAACAGAACTCATAAAAAAGGGTTAAGTGCACACGATCAGTGGCGCACGACCAGTGGTCGTGCGTAATAGAACCGGTGATCGTGCGCAATGTTCCTGTGCAGAATTGCACCGGAAACACCTGCACGACTCCTATTCCAGCACAACCACGAATCTAGCCACTGAAAGTGGCACCTAACGGAGCATGAAAACTACTAAAGAAGAAAAGCATGAAATCACACCAAAATGGGCCTAGAGGTGCACATAGCAAGTGATAATAAATATAAGCTAAAACGAGGCTAAAGTGCAGTGGAATGACTAGATAAACGGCCCAGATGAGTCCATATATGTGTATATAATCGGGACTCATCACTAACCTAGAATAAGCGCCCTCCAAATGGTGCCCCCTTGGTCCTATTTATAGGATTTCTTAAGTTGGGCTGCAAATAACCAAAAACCGAGGCCTGAAAATACCAACATACCCTCGAAATGGGCTGCGAACAGCCAAATCCCGCCATTCTGCGACGCTAAGCGCAGACCGCCTATCCGGCTTGGAGCTGGGCGAGCCGGAGGCCTCCCGGCCTCCCTGGCTCGCCCCCACAAGGCTCTGGGCAATCCGGAGGCCTCCTGGACTCCACGGCTCGCCCCCACAAGGCTCTGGGCGAGCCGGAGGCCTCCCGGCCTCCCCGGCTCGCCCCCACAAGGCTCTGGGAGAGCCGGAGGCCTCCCGGCCCTCCCAGCTCGCCCCCACAAGGCTCAGGGAGAGCTGGAGGCCTCCCGGCCCTCCCGGCTCGCCCCCACAAGGCTCTGGGCGAGCCGGAGGCCTCCCGACACTCCCGACTCGCACCCACAAGGCTCTGGGCGAGCCGGAGGCCTCCCAGCCTCCCCGGCTCGCCCCCACAAGGTTCTGGGCGAGCTGGCGGCCTCCCGGACTCCCCGGCTCGCCCCCACAAGGTTCTGGGCGAGCCGGAGGCCTCCCGGCCTCCCCGGCTCGCCCCCACAAGGCTTAGGGAGAGCCGGAGGCCTCCCGGCCCTCCTGGCTCGCCCCCACAAGGCTCAGGGCGACCCGGAGGCCTCCCGGCCCTCCCGACTCGCCACCACAAGGCTCTGGGCGAGCCAGAGGCCTCACGGCCTCTCCGACTCACCCCTACAAGGCTCTGGGCGAGCCGGAGGCCTCCCGGCCCTCCCGGCTCGCACCCACAATGCTCTGAGCAAGCCGGAGGCCTCCCGGCCCTCCCGGCTCGCCCCCACAAGGCTCTGGGCGAGCCGGAGGCCTCCCGGCCCTCCCGGCTCGCCCCCACAAGGCTCTGGGCGAGTCGGAGGCCTCCCGGCCTCCCCGGCTCGCCCCCACAAGGTTATGGGCGAGCCGGAGGCCTCCCGGCCCTCCCGGCTCGCCCCCACAAGGTTCTGGGCGACCGGAGGTCTCCCGTCTCCCCGGCTCACCCCCACAAGGCTCAGGGAGAGCCGGAGGCCTCCCGGCTCGCCCCCACAAGGCTCAGGGCGAGCCGGAGGCCTCCCGGCCCTCCCGGATCGCCCCCACAAGGCTCTGGGCGAGCCGGAGGCCTCACGGCCTCCCCGGCTCGCCCCCACACGGCTCTGGGCGAGCCGGAGGCCTCTCGGCCCTCCCGGCTAGCCCCCACAAGGCTCTAGGCGAGCCGGAGGACTCCCGGCCCTCCCGGCTCGCCCCCACAAGGCTCTGGGCGAGCCGGAGGCCTCCCGGTCCTCCCGACTTGCCCCCACAAGGCTCTGGGCGAGCCGAAGGCCTCCCGGCTCGCCCCCACAAGGCTCTGGGCGAGTCGGAGGCATCCCGCCCTGCCCGGCTCGCCCCCACAAGGTTCTGGGCGAGCCGGAGGCCTCCCGGCCCTCCCGGCTCGCCCCCACAAGGCTCTGGGCGAGCCGGAGGCCTCCCGGCCCTCCCGGCTCGCCCCCACAAGGCTCTGGGCGAGCCGGAGACCTCCCGGCCCTCCCGGCTTGCCACCACAAGGCTCTGGGCGAGCCGGATGCCTCCCGGCCTTCCCGGCTCTCCCCCACAAAGCTCTGGGCGAGCCGGAGGCCTCCCGGCCCTCCCGGCTCGCCCCCACAAGGCTCTGGGCGAGCCGGAGGCCTCCCGGCCCTCCCAGCTCACCCCCACAAGGCTCTGGGCGAGCCGGACGCCTCCCGGCCCTCCCGGCTCGCCCCCACAAGGCTCTGGGCGAGCCGGAGGCCTCCCGGCCTCCCCGGCTCGCCCTCACAAGGGAACAGTCCTGGGATGCGCCCCTCAAACTCGACTCCCTCCAAATGCTCACCCCTCCTCCTCCCGGGGTCGCGCTCTTTGGAAATATTGGGCCTAAAAATATCTTGGGCCTCGGGGGCCCACTCGGCGAATACAGGTTTGTACACAATCCCCGCTCTTCTCGAGCGTGGCTCACGCTCGGAAAGAAATGTCCAACCCTGCATATTCGACGAGTGTCGCTGGGAATCCGGTTATTGGTGATATCTTGGAAAAGCCACAGCGCCTCCCCGAGAGGTCCCCCAACCTTGCCGGCTAGCGAGAGCCACCTCGGGGGAAAAACACAGCCTCCCCGAGAGGCCTTCCTACCCTGCCGGCTAGTGAGAGCCCGGCTAGCGGAGCCACCTCGGGGGAAAAACACTTAGCCTCCCCGAGAGGCCATCCTACCCTGCCGGCTAGTGAGAGCCCGGCTAGCGCAGCCACCTCGGGGGAAAAATACTTAGCCTCCCTGAGAGGCCTTCCTACCCTGCCGGCTAGTGAGAGCCCGACTAGCGGAGCCACCTCGGGGAAAAAATACTTAAGAGAATTTTCGTCCACTGAGCGGTTCCTGACCCTTCCAGCTAGGTCGGAGCCTGGTCAGCAGGTCAGCATGGGGACTAAGTACTTGGGACTTTCCTGCCACCGAGCGATCCTCGGACCTGCCAGCTTGATGGGAGCCTGGTCAGCGGGCCAACATCGGGACTAAGTACTTGGGATTTTCCTGCCACCGAGTGATCCTCGGACCTGCCAGCTTGATGAAAGCCTGGTCAGCGGGCCAGCGTCGGGGCTAAGTACCTTGAGACTCTCCTGCCTCCGAGCGATCCTCGGACCTGCCAACTTGATGGGAGCCTGGTCAGCGGGCCAGCATCGGGACTAAGTACTTAGGACTTTCCTGCCACCGAGCGATCCTTGGACCTGCCAACTTGATTGGAGCCTGGTCAGCGGGCCAGCATCGGGACTAAGTACTTGGGACTTTCCTGCCACCGAGCGATCCTCGGACTTGCCAGCTTGATGGGAGCCTGGTCAGTGGGCCAGCGTCGGGGCTAAGTACCTTGAGACTCTCCTGCCTCCGAGTGATCCTCGGACCTGCCAGCTTGATGGGAGCCTGGTCAGCGGGCCAGCATCGGGACTAAGTACTTGGGACTTTCCTGCCACCGAGCGATCCTCGGACCTGCCAGCTTGATGGGAGCCTGGTCAGCGGGCCAGCATCGGGACTAAGTACTTGGGACTTTCCTGCCACCGAGCGATCCTCGGACCTGCCAGCTTGATGGGAGCCTGGTCAGCGGGCCAGCATCGGGACTAAGTACTTGGGACTTTCCTGCCATCGAGCGATCCTCGGACCTTCCAGCTTGATGGGAGTCTGGTCAGCGGGCCAGCATCGGGACTAAGTACTTGGGATTTTCCTGCCACCGAGCGATCCTCGGACCTGCCAGCTTGATGGGAGCCTGGTCAGCGGGCCAGCGTCGGGGCTAAGTACCTTGATACTCTCCTGCCTCCGAGCGATCCTCGGACCTGCCAGCTTGATGAGAGCCTGGTCAGCGGGCCAGCATCGGGACTAAGTACTTGGGACTTTCCTGCCACCGAGCGATCCTCGGACCTGCCAGCTTGATGGGAGCCTGGTCAGCGGGCCAGCATCGGGACTAAGTACTTGGGACTTTCCTTCCACCGAGCGATCCTCGGACCTGCCAGCTTGATGGGAGCCTGGTCAGCGGGCCAGCGTCGGGGCTAAGTACCTGGGATTTTCCTGCCACCGAGCGATCCTCGGACCTGCCAGCTTGATGGGAGCCTGGTCAGCGGGCCAGCGTCGGGGCTAAGTACCTTGAGACTCTCCTGCCCCCGAGCGATCCTCGGACCTGCCAGCTTGATGGGAGCCTGGTCAGCGGGCCAGCGTCGGGGCTAAGTGTACAACCCTCATTCTCCAAGGGTAGGCCCATTCAAAGCCACGTAGGCTGAAGTTAAGGTCAACAGGTCAGCACAGAGCCGGCAGTCCAAGACACAAGACAACTCAGCCAGCAGGAGCAAGGGGCGAGCTGGGCAAGCAAGGGGCGAGCTTGGCGAGCAAGGGGAGAGTATGGCGAGCAAGGGGCGAGTATGGAGAGCAAGGTACGAGCAGAGGCGAGCTTGGGCAAGTATCTCGCGAGCTTGGGCGAGTATCTCGCGAGCTTGGGCGAGTATCTCACGAGTATGGGCGAATAGCCCTTGTAACTCGCGAGCAGAGGCAGTATACTCGCCTGTACCCCCCCCCCCCCCTAGGATTTCTCTATAAATAGACCCCCAGGGGTACTAGAAATGGGACTTTTGGAAGTGGTCGAGGTCCCCCCAAGTTGGATACTCGCCAAATCCATGCTCGTCTAGTACCTCGCCAGCTTTTGGTTGCGGAGGGGAAGTTTCTCCCAAACTTCCGGGTACGTGGTGGGACCTCCCTGCTGGAGCACCTGGGGTGTGCTTAGTCATTTTCTCTCACCTATTTTAGCTATCCGAGCCGTGGAGCTGGACCGCGGGATCAGTAACCTCGGGCTGCATCGGTACGAATCTTGAGGTCAGGATTTTCCTGGCGTCAACACTTTGGTGCGGTGAGCGTGGATCGTAGTCGGAGGAAGAAATTTTTGCGAGAAGGCTTCATGGCTTAAAGTGGCGAGATTGAGGTCAAAGGCAGCAACTCGCGAGCATTCAACAAGTTAGGCGAGTTCCAGATGGCGACATCCTGAAGGCGAGTTCCATAGGCGAGTTCCATGCTGGCGAGATCCCTACTCGCCATAGGCGAGTTCCTGCAGGCGAGATACAGAGATAAGTTCAGACCAGCGACTTTACTCGGAAGAGAGGCGAGCTTCCTGGATAGTGGCGAGATCCTTCCTTACTCGCCATCCTTACTCGCCCATAGGCGAGTTCATGCAGGCGGGCGTAGGGGGTCTTATGTCAAAAGGGACACTCCTCCTCCCCTCAGTTTCATCCTTCTTCAATGCCAGTGGTTTCCATACATCTATATGCTTACGGGTGCTTTGGTAAAGCCCCCGAGTGCTTTTGTCTGACTAACAAACAGGATGATTCATGACGAGTTCGCCACCAAGAGAAAGCACATTACCTACTCGCGAGGCCTCCAAGTTGATGCTCGGCGAGCTCCTAGTCGCGATGGTCTTCTTCAGCAACCTACTCGCGAGGCCGCCAAGTTGATGCTCGGCGAACTCCTAGTCGCGATGGTCTTCTTCAGCAACCTACTCGCAAGGCCTCCAAGTTGATGCTCGGCGAGTTCCTAGTCGCGGTGGTTTTCAAAGCTAGGATTCCGCAAGCTCATACTCGCGATGATCTTCATCAAGGGCGTATATTCCACGAGGATGTTTACTCGTGACGTCTTCAAGCTAGGATTCCGCGAGCTCATACTCGCGATGATCTTCATCAAGGGCTTATGTTCCATAAGAATGCTTACTCATGACGTCTCAAAGCTTGGTATTCTGCAAGCTCCTTATTCCCGATGATCTCCTTCCATCATTTATGTTCCATGAGAATGCTTACTCATGACGTCTCCAAGCTTGGTATTCTGCAAGCTCCTTACTCCCGATGATCTCCTTCCGTCGGCTATGATCCATGAGGGGTCTTACTCATAAGGAAACAGGTTTGGTTGGCATTCAACACCCAAGTAGGATGGAGACCTCGGGATGGTGTGTTCTTTTGGAACCTCCCCGACTGTCAGTCCCTACTTGACGTCATCCTTCAGCAACACCCAAGTAGGATGGAGACCTCGTGGTGGTGTGTTCCTTTGGAACCTCCCCGACTGTCAGTCCCCTTCATGGTGTGTTCTATGAGATGAAGAACTGCTCAGAAGTACCTAAAGGCTCAACAGGGAGATCACTTGTCATCGAGAAGCTCGAACTGAAATAGGAGGGATCTTTCATCGTTCAATAGGCATTCGAGACTGGCAAAGACCGCCTGTAGAATCATGAAGGGGAATCGCTTGGGAATACCTGGAGCGGTAATGACCTGAAAAGGTTCTATCCCTGAGCGGGAAGGTCTATTCTCCCCCTCCTTGTGTTTATTCCAGTTAAATAAAAATTCCTCGCCCCCTAAAACATGGGCCTTGAGAATTGTTTTTCTCTTCTGGCAAGAGCTTTTCGAAGTAGGTAAAACCGATCTCCACGACAGGTTGGGAAACGAGCCACCGACTTGATTCTCATAAAACCCAGAACGGATGATGGGACGGTGCCTCGGTAGTGCGTTCTCCTAATACCAAGCCTCTGCACTGACGGTCGAGATCAGCTCCCCCCTTGCATGTTGGTCGAGTTACCCTCCGACCGCATCTCTCATCCGACTGGAGGGATTATCAGGAGAAAGTCTGGACGCCGACCTCCCAACTCGACGAAGCGATGATCGATTTACCTGACTGAGGGACCCTTGTAGAAAGGTGCCATTTGACCTCTTGCGGCAAAGCCTAATATCTCTTGCCGTTTATTCCAATCATATGGGTTGGTGCGGTTAATCCTCTCTGATTGTTGAGTGACAGTATGAAGACTCTTTCGTAACCTGGCGACCGATTGGGGGATAGGTCTCTGACTGGACTCTCATAAAAACCCAAGTCGGGTGGTGGGATAGCGCCTCGGGAGAGAGTCCTCCTAAGACCAAGCCTCTGCATTGACGGTCGAGATCAGCTCCCCCGTTGCACGTTGACCGAGTTACCCCCTGACTGCACTTCCCATCCGGCTGGAGAGGTTATCAGAGGAGAGTCCAGACGCCAACCCCCAAACTTGACGAAGAGATGATCGATATGACCGACCAGCGTTCAGCAAACGCAATGGGATGGAGGCCTCGGGATGGTGTGTCCCCTTGGACCTCTCCACCTCTAGTTGAGCTCGGCTCTTAAAAGGTGTCGACCTTGTATTCGCTTCCAGTTGAGCTCGGCTCCTGCGAGGTGTCGACCTTCTCTCCACCTCTAGTTGAGCTCGGCTCCTAGAAGGTGTCGACCTCCTTTCCACCTCTAGTTGATCTCGGCTCCTAGAAGGTGTCGACCTTCTATCCGCCTCCTGTTGAGCTCGGCTTGTGCGAGGTGCCGACCTTCTCTCCACCTTTAGTTGAGCTCGGCTCCTAGAAGGTGTCGAGCTCGGCTCCTGCGAGGTGTCGACCTTCTCTCCACCTCTAGTTGGGCTCGGCTCCTAGAAGGTGTCGACCTTCTCTCCGCCTCTAGTTGAGCTCGGCTCCTAGAAGGTGTCGACCTCCTTTCCACCTCTAGTTGAGCTCGGCTCCTAGAAGGTGTCGACCTTCTATCCGCCTCCTGTTGAGCTCGGCTCGTGCGAGGTGTCGACATTCTCTCCACCTTTAGTTGACCTCGGCTCCTAGAAGGTGTCGACCTTGTATCCGCTTCCAGTTGAGCTCGGCTCCTGCGAGGTGTCGACCTTCTCTCCACCTCTAGTTGAGCTCGGCTCCTAGAAGGTGTCGACCTCCTTTTCCACCTCTAGTTGAGCTCGGCTCCTAGAAGGTGTCGACCTTCTCTCCACCTCCAGTTGAGCTCGCCCGTCTAGCGAATGGCCTGGAGGGTGTCGACTCTTCTCCACCTCCAGTTGAGCTCGCTCGTCTAGCGAATGGCCTGGAGGGTGTCGACTCTTCTCCACCTCCAGTTGAGCTCGCTCGTCTAGCGAATGGCCTGGAGGGTGTCGACTCTTCACCACCTCCACTTGAGCTCGCTCGTCTAGCGAATGGCCTGGAGGGTGTCGACTCTTCTCCACCTCCAGTTGAGCTCGCTCGTCTAGCGAATGGCCTGGAGGGTGTCGACTCTTCTCCACCTCCAGTTGAGCTCGCTCGTCTAGCGAATGGCCTGGAGGGTGTCGACTCTTCTCCACCTCCAATTGAGCTCGCTCGTCTAGCGAATGGCCTGGAGGGTGTCGACTCTTCTCCACCTCCAGTTGAGCTCGCTCGTCTAGCGAATGGCCTGGAGGGTGTCGACTCTTCTCCACCTCCAGTTGAGCTCGCTCGTCTAGCGAATGGCCTGGAGGGTGTCGACTCTTCTCCACCTCCAGTTGAGCTCGCTCGTCTAGCGAATGGCCTGGAGGGTGTCGACTCTTCTCCACCTCCAGTTGAGCTCGCTCGTCTAGCGAATGGCCTGGAGGGTGTCGACTCTTCTCCACCTCCAGTTGAGCTCGCTCGTCTAGCGAATGGCCTGGAGGGTGTCGACTCTTCTCCACCTCCAATTGAGCTCGCTCGTCTAGCGAATGGCCTGGAGGGTGTCGACTCTTCTCCACCTCCAGTTGAGCTCGCTCGTCTAGCGAATGGCCTGGAGGGTGTCGACTCTTCTCCACCTCCAGTTGAGCTCGCTCGTCTAGTGAATGGCCTGGAGGGTGTCGACTCTTCTCCACCTCCAATTGAGCTCGCTCGTCTAGCGAATGGCCTGGAGGGTGCGACTCTTCTCCACCTCCAGTTGAGCTCGCTCGTCTAGCGAATGGCCTGGAGGGTGTCGACTCTTCTCCACCTCCAATTGAGCTGCTCGTCTAGCGAATGGCCTGGAGGGTGTCGACTCTTCTCCACCTCCAGTTGAGCTCGCTCGTCTAGCGAATGGCCTGGAGGGTGTCGACTCTTCTCCACCTCTAATTGAGCTCGCTCGTCTAGCGAATGGCCTGGAGGGTGTCGACTCTTCTCCAGCTCCAGTTGAGCTCGCTCGTCTAGCGAATGGCCTGGAGGGTGTCGACTCTTCTCCACCTCCAGTTGAGCTCGCTCGTCTAGCGAATGGCCTGGAGGGTGTCGACTCTTCTCCACCTCCACTTGAGCTCGCTCGTCTAGTGAATGGCCTGGAGGGTGTCGACTCTTCTCCACCTCCAGTTGAGCTCGCTCGTCTAGCGAATGGCCTGGAGGGTGTCGACTCTTCTCCACCTCCAGTTGAGCTCGCTCGTCTAGCGAATGGCCTGGAGGGTGTCGACTCTTCTCCACCTCCATTTGAGCTCGCTCGTCTAGCGAATGGCCTGGAGGGTGTCGACTCTTCTCCACCTCCAGTTGAGCTCGCTCGTCTAGCGAATGGCCTGGAGGGTGTCGACTCTTCTCCACCTCCAGTTGAGCTCGCTCGTCTAGCGAATGGCCTGGAGGGTGTCGACTCTTCTCCACCTCCAGTTGAGCTCGCTCGTCTAGCGAATGGCCTGGAGGGTGTCGACTCTTCTCCACCTCCAATTGAGCTCGCTCTTCTAGCGAATGGCCTGGAGGGTGTCGACTCTTCTCCACCTCCAGTTGAGCTCGCTCGTCTAGCGAATGGCCTGGAGGGTGTCGACTCTTCTACACCTCCAATTGAGCTCGCTCGTCTAGCGAATGGCCTGGAGGGTGTCGACTCTTCTCCACCTCCAGTTGAGCTCGCTCGTCTAGCGAATGGCCTGGAGGGTGTCGACTCTTCTCCACCTCCAGTTGAGCTCGCTCGTCTAGCGAATGGCCTGGAGGGTGTCGACTCTTCTCCACCTCCATTTGAGCTCGCTCGTCTAGCGAATGGCCTGGAGGGTGTCGACTCTTTTCCACCTCCAGTTGAGCTCGCTCGTCTAGCGAATGGCCTGGAGGGTGTCGACTCTTCTCCACCTCCAGTTGAGCTCGCTCGTCTAGCGAATGGCCTGGAGGGTGTCGACTCTTCTCCACCTCCAGTTGAGCTCGCTCGTCTAGCGAATGGCCTGGAGGGTGTCGACTCTTCTCCACCTCCAATTGAGCTCGCTCGTCTAGCGAATGGCCTGGAGGGTGTCGACTCTTCTCCACCTCCAGTTGAGCTCGCTCGTCTAGCGAATGTCCTGGAGGGTGTCGACTCTTCTCCACCTCCAGTTGAGCTCGCTCGTCTAGCGAATGGCCTGGAGGGTGTCGACTCTTCTCCACCTCCAGTTGAGCTCGCTCGTCTAGCGAATGGCCTGGAGGGTGTTGACTCATCTCCACCTCCAGTTGAGCTCGCTCGTCTAGCGAATGGCCTGGAGGGTGTCGACTCTTCTCCACCTCCAGTTGATTTCGCTCGTCTAGCGAATGGCTTGGAGGGTGTCGACTCTTCTCCACCTCCAATTGAGCTCGCTCGTCAAGCGAATGGCCTGGAGGGTGTCGACACTTCTCCACCTCCAGTTAAGCTCGCTCGTCTAGCGAATGGCCTGGAGGGTGTCGACTCTTCTCCACCTCCAGTTGAGCTCGCTTGTCTAGTGAATGGCCTGAAGGGTGCGACTCTTCTCCACCTCCAATTGAGCTCGCTCGTCTAGCGAATGGCCTGGAGGGTGTCGACTCTTCTCCACCTCCAATTGAGCTCGTTCGTCTAGCGAATGGCCTGGAGGGTGTCGACTGTTCTCCACCTCCAGTTGAGCTCGCTCGTCTAGCGAATGGCCTGGAGGGTGTCGACTATTCTCCACCTCCAGTTGAGCTCGCTCGTCTAGCGAATGGCCTGGAGGGTGTCGACTCTTCTCCACTTCCATTTGAGCTCGCTCGTCTAGCGAATGGCCTGGAGGGTGTCGACTCTTCTCCACCTCCAGTTGAGCTCGCTCGTCTAGCGAATGGCTTGGAGGGTGTCGACTCTTCTCCACCACCAATTGAGCTCGCTCGTCTAGAGAATGGCCTGGAGGGTGTCGACTCTTCTCCACCTCCAGTTGAGCTCGCTCGTCTAGCGAATGGCCTGGAGGGTGTCGACTCTTCTCCACCTCCAGTTGAGCTCGCTCGTCTAGCGAATGGCCTGGAGAGTGTCGACTCTTCTCCATCTCCAGTTGAGCTCACTCATCTAGCGAATGGCCTGGAGGGTGTCGAATCTTCTCCACCTCCAGTTGAGCCTCGCTCCTGGAAGATGTCGACTCTTCTCTACCTCTAGTTGAGCTCGGCTCCTAGAAGGAGTCAACTTTCTATCCGCTTCCAGTTGAGCTCAGCTCCTGTGAGGTGTCGACCTTTTCTGGAGGCGAGGAAGTCCTCTAGCTCGACGACTGCGCGAGCAGGCATCCGAAAAGGCGGCAGCAAGCCCAGGAGGTCGCCTATGTCAGCAGCAGCTTCCTCGGCAATACTACGCGACATCTTGAAGCGAGATCAAAAAAGCCTTGCCATCAGAGACTCCTCCCCCTCTATGTATAGAGCCAGGGTGACAGAAGCGAGATGCCGACTATAGACCAAATACTCGCCAGAAAGACAGCTCGTCGAATAAGGGTTGGATGATTCTTTCCGAGCAACTACGTTACTCGCAAAGAGCGGGGATTGTGTACAACCCTCATTCTCCGAGGGTAGGCCCATTCAAAGCCATGTAGGCTGAAGTCAAGGTCAACAGGTCAGCACAGAGCCGGCAGTCCAAGACACAAGACAACTCAGCCAGCAGGAGCAAGGGGCGAGCTGGGCGAGCAAGGGGCGAGCTGGGCGAGCAAGGGGCGAGCTGGGCGAGCAAGGGGCGAGCTTGGCGAGCAAGGGGCGAGTATGGCGAGCAAGGGGTGAGTATGCCGAGCAAGGGGTGAGCAGAGGCGAGCTTGGGCAAGTATCTCGCGAGCTTGGGCGAGTATCTCGCGAGCTTGGGCGAGTATCTCGCGAGTATGGGCGAGTAGCCCTTGTAACTCGCGAGCAGATGCAGTATACTCGCCTGTACCCCCCCCCCCCCCCCCTAGGATTTCTCTATAAATAGACCACCAGGGGTACTAGAAATGGGACTTTTGGAAGTGGTCGAGGTCCCCCCAAGTTGGATACTCGCCAAATCCATGCTCGTCTAGTACCTCGCCCAGCTTTTGGTTGCGGAGGGGAAGTTTCTCCCAAACTTCCGGGTACGTGGTGGGACCTCCCTGCTGGAGCACCTGGGGTGTGCTTAGTCATTTTCTCTCTCCTATTTTAGCTATCCGAGCCGTGGAGCTGGACCGCAGGATCAGTAACCTCGGGCTGCATCGGTCCGAATCTTGAGGTCAGGATTTTTCTGGCGTCAACACTAAGTATTTGAAAATTTTCACTACATTAATCATCACATTACATGCAAGAAAAAACTAAGTAAACAACCACGCTACATGAACTTAAGGGTGGAGAGAAGAAACTAAGCACTTAGACAAACTTGGTCTCCTACTGCCGAGGGTGGTCCGCTGACCAGGCTCCCATCAAGCTGGCAGGTCCGAGGATCGCTCGGAGGCAGGAGAGTCTCAAGGTACTTAGCCCCGACGCTGGCCCGCTGACCAGGCTCCCATCAAGCTGGCAGGTCCGAGGATCGGTCGGTGGCAGGAAAATCCCAAGTACTTAGTCCTGATGCTGGCCCGCTGACCAGGATCCCATCAAGCTGGCAGGTCCGAGGATCGCTCAGTGGCAGGAAAGTCCTAAGTACTTAGTCCCGATGCTGGCCCGCTGACCAGGCTCCCATCAAGCTGACAGGTCCGAGGATCGATCGGAGGCAGGAGAGTATCAATGTACTTAGCCCCGACGCTGGCCCGCTGACCAGGCTCCCATCAAGCTGGCAGGTCCGAGGATCGCTCGGCTGCAGGAAAATCCCAAGTACTTAGTCCCGATGCTGGCCCGCTGACCAGGCTCCCATCAAGCTGGCAGGTCCGAGGATCGCTCGGTGGCAGGAAAGTCCCAAGTACTTAGTCCCGATGCTGGCCCGCTGACCAGGCTCCCATCAAGCTGGCAGGTCCGAGGATCGCTCGGTGGCAGGAAAGTCCCAAGTACTTAGTCCCGATGCTGGCCCGCTGACTAGGCTCCCATCAAGCTGGCAGGTCCGAGGATCGCTCGGTGGCAGGAAAGTCCCAATTACTTAGTCCCGATGCTGGCCCGCTGACCAGGCTCCCATCAAGCTGGCAGGTCCGAGGATCGCTCGGAGGCAGGAGAGTCTCAAGGTACTTAGCCCCGACGCTGGCCCGCTGACCTGGCTCCCATCAAGCTGGCAGGTCCGAGGATCGCTCGATGGTAGGAGAGTCCCAAGTACTTAGTCCCGATGCTGGCCCGCTGACCAGGCACCCAACAAGCTGGCAGTTCCAAGGATCGCTCGGTGGCAGGAAAGTCCCAAGTACTTAGTCCCGATGCTGGCCCGCTGACCAGGCTCCCATCAAGCTGGCAGGTCCGAGAATCGCTCGGAGGCAGGAGATTCTCAAGGTACTTAGCCCCGACGCTGGCCCGCTGACCAGGCTCCCATCAAGCTGGCAGGTCTGAGGATCGCTCGGTGGCAGGAAAATCCCAAGTACTTAGTCCCGATGCTGGCCCGCTGACCAGGCTCCCATCAAGCTGGCAGGTCCGAGGATCGCTCGGTGGTAGGAAAATCCCAAGTACTTAGTCCCGATGATGGCACGCTGACCAGGCTCCCATAAAGCTGGCAGGTCCGAGGATCGCTAGGTGGCAGGAAAGTCCCAAGTACTTAGTCCCGATGCTGGGCCGCTGACCAGGCTCCCATCAATCTGGAAGGTCCGAGGATCGCTCGGTGGTAGGAAAGTCCCAATTACTTAGTCCCGATGCTGGCCCGCTGACCAGGCTCCCATCAAGATGGCAGGTCCGAGGATCGCTCGGTGGCAGGAAAGTCCCAAGTACTTAGTCCCGATGCTGGCCCGCTGACTAGGCTCCCATCAAGCTGGCAGGTCCGAGAATCGCTCGGAGGCAGGAGAGTCTCAAGGTACTTAGCCCCGATGCTGGCCCGCTGACCAGGCTCCCATCAAGCTGGCAGGTCCGAGGATCGCTCGGTGGCAGGAAAGTCCCAAGTACCTAGTCCCGATGCTGGCCCGCTGACCAGGCTCCCATCAAGCTGGCAGGTCCAAGGATACCTCGGAGGCAGGAGAGTATCAAGGTACTTAGCCCCGACGCTGGCCCGTTGACCAGTCTCCCATCAAGCTGGCAGGTCCGAGGATCGCTCGGTGGCAGGAAAGTCCCAAGTACTTAGTCCCGATGCTGGCCCGCTGACCAGGCTCCCATCAAGCTGGCAGGTCCGAGGATCGCTCGGTGGCAGGAAAGTCCCAAGTACTTAGTCCCGATGCTGGCCCGCTGACCAGGCTCCCATCAAGCTGGCAGGTCCGAGGATCGCTCGGAGGCAGGAGAGTCTCAAGGTACTTAGCCCCAACGCTGACCCGCTGACCAGGCTCCCATCAAGCTGGCTGGTCCGAGGATCGCTCGGTGGCAGGAAAATCCCAAGTACTTAGTCCCGATGCTAGCCCGCTGACCAGGCTCCCATCAAGCTGGCAGGTCCGAGGATCGCTCGGTGGCAGGAAAGTCCCAAGTACTTAGTCCCCATGCTGACCTGCTGACCAGGCTCCCACCTAGCTGGCAGGGTCAGGAACCGCTCAGTGGCCAAAAATTCTCTTAAGTATTTTTTCCCCGAGGTGGCTCCGCTAGCCGGGCTCTCACTAGCCGGCAGGGTAGGAAGGCCTCTCGGGGAGGCTAAGTGTTTTTCCCCCGAGGTGGCTCCGCTAGGCGGGCTCTCACTAGCCGACAGGGTAAGAAGGCATCTCGGGGAGGCTAAGTGTTTTTTCCCGAGGTGGCTCCGCTAGCCGAGCTGTCACTAGCCGGCAGGGTAGGAAGGCCTCTCGGGGAGGCTGTGTTTTCCCCCGATGTGGCTCTCGCTAGCCGGCAAGGTTGGGGGACCTCTCGATGAGGCGCTGTGGCTTTTCCAAGATATCGCCAATAACCGGATTCCCAGCGACACTCGTCGAATATGCAGGGTGTACAACCCTGTATTCGCCGAGTAGGTACTTGAGCTAAGAGGTATTTCGGAACATTGTTCCTCAGCAGGATCCAAGGAAGGGGGCGAGAACCCCAGTAAGGGGCGAGACCAGCCAGGGGGGCCGCCCCTGGCTGGGTCTCGCCCAGCCCCAGCTAAGGGGCGAGACCGGCCAGGGGGGCCGCCCCTGGCAGGGTCTCGCCCAGCCCTGGCTAAGGGGCGAGACCGGCCAGGGGGGCCGCCCCTGGCAGGGTCTCGCCCAGCCCCAGCTAAGGGGCGAGACCAGCCAGGGGGGCCGCCCCTGGCTGGGTCTCGCCCAGCCCCAGCTAAGGGGCGAGACCGGCCAGGGGGGCCGCCCCTGGCAGGGTCTCGCCCAGCCCCGGCTAAGGGGCGAGACCGGCCAGGGGGCCGCCCCTAGCAGGGTCTCGCCCAGCCCCAGCTAAGGGGCGAGACCAGCCAGGGGGGCCGCCCCTGGCTGGGTCTCGCCCAGCCCCAGCTAAGGGGCGAGACCGGCCAGGGGGGCCGCCCCTGGCAGGGTCTCGCCCAGCCCCGGCTAAGGGGCGAGACCGGACAGGGGGGCCGCCCCTGGCAGGGTCTCGCCCAGCCCCGGCTAAGGGGCGAGACCGGCCAGGGGGGCCGCCCCTGGCAGGGTCTCGCCCAGCCCCAGCAGGGGGGCGAGACCAGCAGGGGGGGGGGCATCCCCGGGTCTCGCCCCACCCCAGTTAGGGGGCTCGCCGAGCCCCGCGAGGTACCTCTCTCGCCCAGTTTCGGGGGGAGGTGTCGGTCTGCGTTTAGCATCCCAGAACAGCGGGATTTGGCTATTTGCAGTCCGGTTTTGGCTATTCGCAGTCCAAATCCGAGGGTATTTTGGGTATTCTGCAGTCCTGTTTAGGTTATTTACAGCCCAGATCCGAAAATCCTATAAATAGGACCAAGGGGGCACCATTTGGAGGGATCTCTCATCCTAGGCTAGCTCTCTCCTTCTCCCTCTCCCTCCCCAAGTCTCTCTAGGGGGTGAGGAGAGGCTCCAGTGGTGCCCAAGCTTAGTAGTGGCTTGGGAGGGGAAGTTCCAAGGGGACTTCCGGGTACGTGGCGGGACCTCCCCGCTAAGCCCTTGGTCCAGTCCTTAGTTCCGACACCTTCAACCTAGAGCTCTCCCGTGGGGGAAGTAAGGGTTGGTCGCCCCTCAGCCTCGTTGAGGGCCCCGAACTCCACAGAGACCGAGTAGTCGGTTTCAACATTTTGGTGCGGTGAGCATGGATTGTGTACAACCCTGTATTCGGCGAGTGGGTCCCTCGAGTCAGTTGATGGGACAGGGGTCAGCCAGACCATTCGCCCGTACCGAGACAGGAAAAAGGATCTCCAGATTAGTGGGGGTAGGCTGCAGGCGAGAGGGAGCATGACGAGTGGTGCCTCCACGGACCATTCGCTCAGGGGCTTGAGCATTCGCCCAGTCAAGCGGGAACTCGGCGAGTGGTTCCCTCGCGGACCACTCGCCCAGAAGGCAGTGAGGAGGAAATGACCATAATACCCCTTGTGGTCTGCATATAGCCCTTCAGAACAGCGGAGTTAGGCTATTCGTAGACCAATTTGGGGTGCGTTTAGTAAAATTAAAAGGCGGATTCATGCTATTTGCAGACCAGCCTAAGAAAAACTATAAATAGACCCTTAAGGGCACCTTGGAGGAGATCCGATTTTGAGAGAATCCTCTCCTCTAGGCTAGTTTTGGTTGGCAGCCAGTGCCCTCCAGGGTGCCCGGTTGAGCTTTGGTTTGGGAGGGGAAGCTCTCTAAGATCTTACGGGTGTGTGGCGGGACCTCCTCGCTTCAGCCTTGGGTCTATTCCGTTTCCAGCATCCACCGTCAAGAGAGTCTAGTGAAGGAGAAATAAGCATCGGCTACACCCCCAGTGGGTCCGAACTCAAGAGACCAGTTGCTGGTTTCAACACAGGGTTGGACATTTCTTTCTGAAAGTGAGCCACGCTCGAAAAGAGCGGGGATTGTGTACAACCCTGTATTCGCTAAGTGGGCCCCCGAGGCCCAAGATATTTTTAGGCCCAATATTTCCAAAGGGCGCGACCCCAGGAGGAGGAGGGGTGAGCATTCAGAGGGAGTTGAGTTTGAGGGGCGCATCCCCGGACTGTTCCCTTGTGAGGGCGAGCCGGGGAGGACGGGAAGCCTCCGGCTCGCCCAGAGCCATGTGGGGGCGAGCCAGGAGGATCGGGAG
The DNA here is from genome assembly GCA_033032865.1 of Dactylorhiza incarnata. Taxonomy (NCBI): domain Eukaryota; kingdom Viridiplantae; phylum Streptophyta; class Magnoliopsida; order Asparagales; family Orchidaceae; genus Dactylorhiza; species Dactylorhiza incarnata. The sequence goes on from JAWHQI010000005.1 coordinate 19,576,813, forward strand.
GCCTCCGGCTCGCCCAGAGCCTTGTGGGGGCGAGCCGGGATGGCCGGGAGGCCTCCGGCTCGCCCAGAGCCTTGTGGGGGCGAGCCGGGAGAGCCGGGAGACCTCCGGCTCACCCAAAGCCTTGTGGGGGCGAGCCGGGAAGGCCGGGAGGCATCCGGCTCGCGCAGAGCCTTGTGGTGGCGAGCCGAGAGGGCCGGGAGGCCTCCGGCTCGCCCAGAGCCTTGTGGGGGCGAGCCGGGAGGGCCGAGAGGCCTCCGGCTCGCCCAAAGCCTTGTGGGGGCGAGCCGGGAGGGCCGGGAGGCCTCCGGCTCGCCCAGAACCTTGTGGGGGCGAGCCAGGGAGGCCGGGAGGCCTACGGCTCGCCCAGAGCCTTGTGGGGGAGTGTCGGGAGGGCCGGGAGGCCTCCGGCTCACCCAGAGCCTTGTGGGGGCGAGCCGGGAGGGCCGGGAGGCCTCAGGCTCGCCCAGAGCCTTGTGGGGGCGAGCCGGGAGGGCCGGGGGGCCTCCAGCTCGCCCAGAGCCTTGTGAGGGCTAGCCGAGGAGGCCGTGAGGCCTCCGGCTCGCCCAGAGACTTGTGGGGGCGAGCCGGGAGGGCCGGCAGGCCTCCGGCTCGCCCTGAGCCTTGTGGGGGCGAGCCGGGAGGGCCGGGAGGACTCCGGCTCGCCCTGAGCCTTGTGGGGGCGAGCCGGGAGGGCCGGGAGGACTCCGTCTCTCCCTGAGCCTTGTGGGGGCGAGCCGGGGAGGCCGGGAGGCCTCCGGCTCGCCCAGAACCTTATGGGGGCGAGTCCGGAGGGCCGGGAGGCCTCCGGCTCGCCCAGAACCTTGTGGGGGAGAGCCAGGGAGGCCGGGAGGCCTCCGACTCTCCCATAGCCTTGTGGGGGCGAGCCGGGAGGGCCGGAAGGCCTCCGGCTCGCCCAGAGACTTGTGGGGGCGAGCCGGGAGGGCCGGGAGGCCTCCGGCTCGCCCAGAGCCTTGTGGGGGCGAGCCGGGAGGGCCGGGAGGCCTCCGGCTCGCCCAGAGCCTTGTGGGGGCTAGCCGGGAGGGTCGGGAGGCCTCCAGCTCGCCCAGAGCCTTGTGGGGGCGAGCCGGGAGGGCCGGGAGGCCTCCGGCTCGCCCAGAGCCTTGTGGGGGCTAGCCGGGAGGGCCGGGAGACCTCCAGCTCGCCCAGAGCCTTGTGGGGGCGAGCCGGGAGGGTCGGGAGGCCTCCGGCTCGCCCAGAGCCTTGTGGGGGCGAGCCGGGGAGGCCGTGAGCCCTCCGGCTCGCCCAGAGCCTTGTGGGGGCGAGCCGGGAGGGCCGGGAGGCCTTCAAGTCGCCCTGAGCCGTTTGGGGCGAGCCGGGAGGGCTGGGAGGCCACCGGCTCTCCCTGAGCCTTGTGGGGGCGAGCCGGGGAGGCCGGGAGGCCTCCGGCTCGCCCAGAACATTGTGGGGGCGAGACGGAGAGGCTGGGAGGCCTCCGGCTTGCCCAGATCATTGTGGGTACGAGTCGGGAGGGCCGGGAAGCATCTTCCTCGCCCAGATCCTTGTGGGGGCGAGCCGGGAGAGCCGGGAGGCCTTCGGCTCGCTAAAGCCTTGTGGGGGCGAGCCGGGAGGGCTGGGAGGCCTCCGGCTCACCCAGAGCCTTGTGGGGCGAGCCGGGAGGGCCGGGAGGCCTCCGGCTCACCCAAAGCCTTGTGGGGGCGAGCTGGGGAGGCCATGAGGCCTCCGGCTTGCCCAGAGCCTTGTAAGGGCGAGCCGAAAGGGCCGAGAGGCCTCCAGCTCGCCCTGAGCCTTGTGGGGGTGAGCCGGGAGGTCCGGGAGGCCACCGGCTCTCCCTGAGCCTTGTGGGGGCGAGCCGAGGAGGCCGGGAGGCCTCCGGCTCGCCCAGAGCCTTGTGGGGGCGAGCCGGGGAGGCCGGGAGGCCTCCGGCTCGCCCAGAGCCTTGTGGGGGCGAGCTGGGGAGGCCGGGAGGCCTCCAGCTCGCCCAGCTCCAAGCCGGGTAGGCGGTCTGCGCTTAGCGTCTCAGAATGGAGGGATTTGGCTGTTCGCAGCCCATTTCGAGGGTATGTTGGTATTTTCAGGCCTCAATTTTTTGTTATTTGCAGCCCAACTTCAGAAATCCTATAAATAGGACCAAGAGGGCACCATTTGGAGGGGGCTTATTCTAGGCTAGCTCTCTCTCTCTCTCCCTCCCCAAGTCTCTCTAGGGGGTGAGGAGAGCCTCCAGTGGTGCCCAAGCTTAGTAGTGGCTTGGGAAGGGAAGTTCCTAAGGGGCTTCCGGGTACGTGGCGGGACCTCCCCACTAATCCCTTGGTCCAGTCCATAGTTCCTCAACCTTCAACCTAGAGCTCTCCCTTGGGAGGAGTAAGGGTTGGTCGCCCCTCATCTCGGTGAGGGCCCCGAACTCCACAGAGACCGAGAAATCGATTTCAACAGACCTGTCGACGTGTTCGCAGATTTTCGTCGATATCAAGTTGACGGTACGTCGAGAAGGGATCGACGTATCTTTGTCTGTTAAGAAATCAATGCTAGCGTTGAGTTCTTTTCGACGGTGCGTCGATAGGTAATCGACATATCTTCAAGTGCTCTCTTAGTTTTTCTGACTTCTTTTAGATTTGCCCAACAATGATGTTTACAAGCTTTCATCAAGCATTCCTAAGGTGTTGATGAAGTAAGTATGCTTAGTTTCATCTAAGGATTTGGTGAAAATATCTGCTCTTTGGCTATCAGTAGGGATATATTCTAAGGTTATCTTGCCTTTTTCCACATTGTCTCTAAGAAAGTGATGTCTAATTTCTATATGTTTGGTTCTACTATGAAGGACTGGGTTAGATTCTATGGATATAGCACTAGAACTATCACAATAGATTTTAGAGTTATTGACTTCCAGTTTATAGTCAAGAAGCTGATTTTGCATCCATAGGATTTGTGAACAACAGCTCCCAGCAGCTATATATTCAGCTTCAGTTGTTGAGGTTGAGACTGAGGTTTGTTTCTTACTGAACCATGATATTAATCTGTCACCTAGGAATTGGCAAGTACCAGATGTGCTTTTTCTATCAACCCTACAACCAGCATAGTCTGCATCTGAGAAACCTGTTAATTCAAAGTTGGTTTCTGCTGAGTACCATAAACCTAATTCAGGTATTCCCTTTAGGTATCTAAGAATTCTTTTTACAGAGGAGAGATGGGATTCTTTTGGATCAACCTGAAATCTAGCACATATGCAGGTGGCAAACATAATGTCAGGTCTGCTAGCTGTTAGATAGAGAAGGGATCCTATGATTTCCCTATAGGTCTTTTGATCTACTGATTTTCCCTTATCATCCTTTTCTATGATGGCAGTAGTTGCCATAGGTGTCTTCATGGTAGATGCTGATTCCATACCAAACTTTTTGATTAGCTCTTTAGTGTATTTAGATTGTGAGATAAAGATCCCCTCACTGCTTTGTTTTACTTGAAGTCCTAAGAAATAAGAGAGTTCTCCTATATTACTCATTTCAATTTTAGATTGCATTAGATTAGCAAATCTTTTACAGAGTTTGGGATGGGTTGAGCCAAAGATGATGTCATCTACATAGATTTGAACAAGCAGGAGTTTATTCTTGTGGGTTCTATTAAAAAGTGTTTTATCTACTTTAACTCTTTCAAAAGAGTTTTCTATCATGAAGTTGGAGAGAGTTTCATACCAAGCTCTAGGTGCTTGCTTAAGACCATAAAGAGCTTTGTTAAGTCGATAAACAAAGTTAGGAGAGGAGGGATTGATAAAACCTGGTGGTTGCTCTACATACACCTCTTCTTGAAGGCCACCATTCAGGAAAGCACTCTTGACATCCATCTGGTAGACTTTCATCCTCATGAAAGCTGCATAGGCAAGAAAGAGTCTGATTGCTTCCAATCTGGCTACTGGAGCAAATGTTTGGTTGTAGTCTATTCCTTCTTCTTGTCTGTATCCTTGTGCTACAAGTCTTGCCTTGTTCCTGATAATTACTCCAGTGGAATCTAGTTTGTTTCTGTATACCCACTTTGTACCAATAACTGGGTAGTTTCTTGGTCTCTCAACTAAGTTCCGTACTTTGTTTCTCTCAAATTGGCTTAGTTCTTCTTGCATGGCTATGATCCAGTGAGGATCACAATTTGCTTCTTCAAACTTCTTTGGTTCAATTTGTGATAAGAAGCATTGGAGCATCATCCCACTGGAGACTTGGTGTCTTGTTCTTACTCCAGTATTGGGGTCTCCAATTACTTGGGATTGAGGATGATTTTTTATATTGATCCCTGTCCTGCTTGGATTTGTCAGATGCTCTTCTTCCTCATTAAAAATGGGATCATTGTCCAACTGTTCCTCCTGAACCATGTTCTCTTGTGGGAGTTGGTTTGGATTGCTCTTTTCTGAACCTTCTTCATCTTCTTGTTCAGACTCCTCACTTGGTTCCTGTAGCTGGTTTTCTTTCCCAGTGTCTGTGTTCTTTAGAGTCAGATGTTCAAGCTGAGTCTCTATGCTGCTGTTTTCCTGTGGAAAAGGATTGGTGGAAGTCTCCTCCCCCTTAAACAGCATGTTAGTTTCATCAAATATAATGTGCATGGATTCTTCAATTCTGAGAGTTCTCCTGTTATAGCATCTATAAGCTTTACTAGATGATGAGTACCCCAGAAATATTCCATCATCAGACTTCTTGTCAAACTTGGCAAGATGATCTTTCCCATTATTTAGAATAAAGTAAGCACATCCAAAAATTTTAAAGTATTTAACAATGGGTGTTTTTCCCTTCAGGAGCTCATATGGAGTTTTTGACTTAGTTTTATGTATGAGGCTTCTATTTAGAACATAGTTTGCAGTGTTGACTGCTTCAGCCCAGAAGGTTTTTTGGTAATCCTGATTCTGCAAGCAAGGTCCTTCCTGATTCTATTAAAGTTCTATTCTTTCCTTCAGCAACTCCATTTTGTTGAAGAGTTCTAGGTGCTGAGAAGCTTTGTTTGATACCTACATCCTCAAAGAAACTACAGACTAACTGATTTTCAAATTCAGTCTCATGATCACTTCTGATTATGGAAACATGAGTATTGAATTCAGATTGAATCTGTCTTAGGAATCTTGAGAGAACCTTGTGGGTTTCAGACTTAGCCCTTAGAAAGAATACCCATCTAAATCTAGAATAGTCATCCACAATGACTAGGGTATAAGACTTTCCACCTAAGCTCTGAGTAGATATGGGACCAAAGAGATCCATGTGCAGTAAGTAGAGAGTCCTGGGGGAGTCATCCTTACCAATTGGTTTGAAGGATGATTTGGTCTGTTTTCCTAGTTGGCAAGGTCTACATGGAGAATCCTTAGAGTACCTACCCTTTGGTAGGCATCTGACTAGGTTATTCTTTGCTAGTTTACTAATGGTTTTGTTGTTTAGATGTCCCAGTCTTCTATGTCATAATTCACTTTTATCAATAATATTGTTGAACAAACAAACTTCTGTGGGTGTGGAGCTAAAGTCTACTATATATACTTTCCCTTTTCTAATTCCATTGAGTACTATGGCACCAGTCTTGACATCAATAATATGGCAAAATAGTGTGGTGAATTTTACCTCATACTTACCACTGTCACATATGTGACTTATACTTATCAGATTGTGCTTCAGTCCTTTGACTACTGCCACATTCTTGAAGGTAACTTTCCCTTCTTTGAAATCTCCAAAGCCCCTGGTTTGCCCACAGCTAGAGTCTCCAAAGGTCACTGATGGTCCATGTCTATCTTCAAAGTTGGTTAATAGATTGTTGTACCCTGTCATATGCATGGAGCATCCACTATCCAAGTACCACACCAGCCTGAATGTGTGATACATCTGCACATAAGATGTTAAACATTAGTTTGGACCCTGCTAAGCTGGGGTCCCTTCCTCCCAACAGAAAAAGGTTCAATGAAAGAGTAAGTTGGTTTTTCAGAGTATCCTTTCTTCTTTAGGAGTGTTGGCTTATCATACCAACAGTCTTTAGTAATATTACAGAAATAGTATTCATAATAAAAAGAAATGGATTGAGAAGACTTGTTGGAAAAGGAGATATTTCTGTTAAATTGGTTGCGTCGATATGAATTCGACGTATGTTTAAAGTTACGTCGAGTCGAAGTCGACGCTTCCTTCATTTTGTGTTCTCTTTTAGTCGAAGCATAGGAGAGGTTGCGTTGATTGGGAGTCGACGTATTATTTGAGTTGCGTTGAGTAGAATTCGACGCACGTCGAAACTGATTCGACACAAATTTGTTTCTTTTCAGAAGATATTTACCTAGGATTTCTTCATACATAGTGAAATTATTTTTATTGAAAACAGTAGTTGTTTCTGGATTTTCTCGTGATTCTTCTCCTATGAGATTATTCTTCCTAGTGAAGTGGATAGGATGTCTCCAGACAAGTTTGCTGGGTGACTGAGGTCTGGGTTCTAAATTAGTATTAAACTCTAGTTGTCTAAATCTATCAGTGAGATTTTCAGAGATTTTCTTGAGTTTTTGACTTCTGCCATTTAGGGAATCTTCAAAGGCTTTTGCCTTTGCTAGCTCATTTTTCAGTGTTTGATTTTCAGTATTTATTTTATCTAGTTGCTCCTCTGATCTAAAGAGTTCTTGACTAAGCTCATAGTTTTTATATTGTGTATCCATTTGTTTGAAATTGTTCAATTCATTTCTTAGTTCTTTTATTTCCTTTTCAGATTTGACTTGATCTAAACAACATTGTTTGAAATAATTTTTGAAATCAGTAGAAGAGAAGTCTATATCATCAACTATATTTACCAGAGATTTATCTTCAGTCTTCTCAGTAGCCATCAAACAGGTTTCCTCTTGCTTAGCCTCTTCTTGATCATTTTTAGATGAGGTACTTTCTTCAGATTCTGAATCACTCCATGATTGAGCAATGAATCCTTTTTCTTTCTTCCTCTTCTTTAGATCTGTTCTTTTCAGATCTTTCTCGTTACTGATCTCTTTAGGATATTCAGGTGTATTGTGTCCAGGTTTCCTGCAAGAGTAGCAGATAATCTCTTTAGTAGGAGTTTTATCATACCTGGTTTTTGAATCTCTCCTTCTAGAACCTTCTGTTTTGATCCACTTCTTGAACCTTCTGGCCAGTAGACTGATCAGCTCCTCATCACTTGTAGAGGGTTCACCTGTAGTAGCTTTTAGAGCAATACTCTTTTCCTTTGAGAGTGAAGGAGTCTTTTCTTTCACTTCTTTCTCAGCTCTTGTTTTCAGCAACTGTTCATAGGATCTTAATTTACCCAACAGAACATCTGTTGAGATTTCATTTTGGCTTCTGGAGTCTCTAATTGGCCAAATTCTTGAGTCCCAAGAGCTAGGGAAGCAAATTAGCAATTTGTGATTTATCTCAGTGAGAGATATGTCCTTCTCAAGTGTTCTTAACTCATTTATTATGAGGCTGAATCTGGCATACATATCAGCAACATTTTCACTATCTTTCTTCTGGAAGTTTTCATATTGAGAGATGAGTAATGCCATTCTATCTATTCTCTCATCAGCACTCCCTTCTACCATTTTAGTGAGAGCTTCTCATATTTCCTTAGCTAACTCACATTCAGCAATCTTTTGGAAGGTTTCATCTGAGAGGGTTGAGACTAAGATATTCATAGCTTTGGCATAACATGCATGAGCTTTCTTTTCTTCATCTGTCCATTCAGCTTTTGGAGCAAGTGTTTGTGTGACCTTTCCACTTGAGTCCTTCTTGAATGGCTTGGGAGGACCTATCATGATAACATCAAATAATTATCCATCAATAGAGTTTAGATAAATTTTAATTCTTGTTTTCCAAAGTTCAAACTTTTCAAGGTTGCAAATTGGTGGTCTGGTGGAAGCATAATCTTTGATATGTGCCATGTAAAAAATAATTTTTAGAAATATATATATATATATGAGGTAGGATCTTTTTGATCAAGGAGTTACCCTTTTTAGATCAACCAAGCTCTGATACCAATTGAAAGTGCACAGTTAACCACACTAGAATTCTCTAGAGGGGGTGAATAAAGATTTAAAAGTACTTTGTGCAAAGTTAACAAATATATATATGTGTAATAATCACAAAGTTAAGCTTCCCACACACCAACAAGAATTAAGCAAAATAGCAAAAAGTAACTCACAGCACAACACAAAGAAATATAGTGGTTTCCCAAACTTTGGGTAGTCCACTCTTCTACCCCCTTGGTAAGAATTCACTATCTTGCACTGAGTCTTTTGATAAGGAGACTCTTAGAACCAGCCTGAGTCTTTTGATAAGGAGTCTCTTAGAACCAGTACAACCGAATTTTTTGAAGAGAGATTCTAAAAACTCTTTTACACAATTTGAAAATGAAATAAGAGTAAGAAAAAGAAGTAGAAGAAGTAATTGAAACAAGAACGAATCTTCTTCTTAGCAAGAAGATTAGAAGCACAAGAAATAGTGAATGAAATCTCTCTTCTATAGTGAGAAGGAGATTGTAGGCCTTATTCTTTATCAATGAGAGATTTCAGAAATTGCAGCAGTATGGCTTCAGAAGAAGGAGAAGAAGAGGGCTTGTTGTTTGCTGCAGCACAGTTTTACTTCTCTCAGATTTTCTCACTTTTCACTTGGGAGCTTTTCCTCTTTTTCAAATGGATGGAGTGGATCATGATAAGTAATAAAATATATGTATTTTTAGTATAATTATTAGTATAATTTTAATTAATATTGTGAATTTTCTATGTAAATTAATGAATAAATTGCTTCTTTATTATTTCTGGTTTCTAACTTAGTTTTATTTTTGTTTTTGCATTTTTTTGCAAAATTTTCCCAGGTCACGCCCTCGGTCACGCCCGTGACCGAGGGCGTGTAATTTTAAAGATCAAATATCAACGGGACGGCTCGATTCAGATCAAATCCCGACAAATCGCTCAAGTCACGCCCTCGGTCACGCCCGTGACCAAGGGCGTGTAAATTTAAAGCTCTGCGCCCGACGAATTTCTCTCCAGCTCACTCCAGTTGACCAAGTCACGCCCGTGACTCTACAAGTCACGCCCGTGTTCCAGCAGAGTCACGCCCGTGAGCCGCCAGCGCGTCACGTCTCGAAGCCGCGCCCATGCTGCCGACATCAGCCACCCATAGTCACGCCCGTGACTCACAAAGTCACGCCCGTGACATACCAAGTCACGCCCGTGTGCAGCCATGTTTGACGGCCAGACCTTCCAGAAGGCGGCGAATACAGCCGAGCAAATGTCACGCCCTAAGTCACGGCCGTGACATTCAAGTCACGCCCGTGACCTAGGGCGTGTAAAACTCAAATTTTCCCTATAAATAGAGGGGCTCGGCTGAAGTATTTTTCATCCAAATTTTGAGTAGTTCTTGTTGTATTGTGAGTTCTTTTGAGTGATTGTGAGCTTCTCTTATGCAATTCAGTTTAAGTTCGTTTTTCGTTTTTTTCGTCTTCCTAGTCTAGTTATAATGCTGATTTCAGAAATAAAATGATGTTTTTCTCATTTCGATCATCTTCCTTTTTATTAATGTTAGCGTGTGTGCGTGTATGAGTTTAGCTTTATTGCTTTCATTATTTAGTTTTATTGCTTTTATATTTAGGTTTATTGCTTTCATAATCTAAGTTTACTGTTTTCATAGCTTAGATTTACAAGCTTTCATAAAATAGTTTTATCGTTTTCTTTTTCACTTTATTTTATCGCTTTCATTTTAAACGCTTTCTTTTCAGTTTTTTTTAGAGTGTGTGCGTGTATGAGATTATATTTTTCTTTTTTGTAAGTTAGTTTTATTTCAGTCTTCATATAACTGCTATATACCACCCCCATCTTGAATAAGAGGCTAATTAACTTTAGCATTTATTTAAGTCGGTTGGGACCGATATTATTTATTCACCTTTATAAGTCTTTTCATTTCTATACCACCCCCTTCTTGAATAAGAGGCTAAGAACTTTTTAGCGCTTGTTTAAGGTGGTTGGGACGGATATTATTTCTGCACCTTTATAAGTCTTTTCATTTCTATACCACCCCCTTCTTGAATAAGAGGCTAAGAACTTTTTAGCGCTTGTTTAAGGTGGTTGGGATGGATACTATTACTGTTTTTATATAAGTCTTTTTATTTCCTTTTTATCCGCTTATATCCGCTTTAATCATTAAACATGTATTTTTCAACCGATAATGCCGTCTCCATTCCGATGAGTGGCTAATTTCCTTTAGCACACGACGTCGAAGAGCATTGGGACACAAAAATAATTTTTCTATAAAATTAAAACATCTCTTTCTAAAATAATTAACGCTTAAGGTTTACCCGAGAATCACGTTGAGTGGAGCCACATAATCGATGTGTGGTTTTCATTTCCATTTTCGTACCTAGTTAGCCGAGAGGCTCGTGCGTACGGATTGATCGCTCACGGGTAAAGAGAAGTGCGCTCTACCCTCGAGAGAGGACGAGGTAATTCTCCCGAATTGGAAATAAAAACCCAATAGCGGGGTTCACAACATAAAGCCAGTATTAAGAACATTTGATTGTAGAACGAGAGTTCGGTCGAATATTCATAATCTCAGGTGGGCGTACCCTCAAGAGAGGAGCGTTCATAATTATGGAACCTCCACGGTCAAGTCATCTTAATATTTTGAAAAGTCATCACTTTTAATTCTACGAAAAAATCTATTTTCGTCTCAAGGTAATTCGACGTCGCGCGCTATCTTTCTCATCGCTTAGAACTCTAGTTAATCGCTTATTATCATCTTTCGCTTTTTATCACTTAGAACTCTTGTTAAACCAACTAAAAATATTATTCAGATAAAATAATAGTTCGTTCCTCGAAGTAGCATAATCAACACGACCCGCGGAAATATACGATCCCGATATTTTCTAAAAAAAAATATCCTGTATTACTTACGATAAGGTATACTTGCCTTTATCAAATGATTAATTTGGACTAAAAATTCAAACACAGCTTTCCAAACTCATTTAGTGCAAAACTCTCCTTTTCTACTTTTCAATTCAATAGAATTCGGCGTTGTAGCCGAGGCGTGATTGTCAATATTCCGAAAGAAGAAAAAGATCGTTACTTCTATCATTCGATAGGATAACGGTTAATTTCTCAAAGTAGGAGTACTTGCAAGACTCTTCGAAAATATCCGTCAATTCTAAACTCTTAATATAATGGTTATCTTTTATTTATAAACCAAAAAGAAGAAGTCCAACACAAAATCATCAAGTTTTTGGCGCCGTTGCCGGGGACCTTTGTGTTGTTATTTGAAAGTAGGAACTGCTATTAATTTTATTCCTTATCTATATATTTTTACTAAAAAAACAACAAAATACAAAAAAGTAATATAAAAAATATATATAAAAAACTTATATTTAAAAAATTAATTAATAATAAGAAAACAAAAAAATTCCCAAAAAAAAAAAAATTTTTTTAGTATATGACCCGAGGAAGCTCATCGGACGATTCGACTATTCCTTTTGACCCCGAAATCGAGCGCACTCTTCGTGAGCGTATCCGATCTCGTGATCAAAACTTACTCGAAACCCCCAAAGAGTCAATCGGAGATACTGCAAATATGGGCGATCCAATTCCAAATGCGGCCCCTGCCCGGACCATGGCATATTATGCCCGGCCAAATTTGGACGATACAGGATCAAGTATTACTCGCCCAACAGTTAATAATAATAATTTCGAAATAAAATCCAGCATAATTCAAATGGTACAACAGTCGATTCAATTCGACGGTTTGCTAGATGAGGACCCAAATCAGCACCTTTCAAACTTTTTAGAAATATGCGACACCTTTAAAATTAATGGCGTCACTGATGACGCCATTCGTTTACGCTTATTTCCATTTTCGCTACGGTCAAAGGCCAAATCGTGGTTGACTTCTCTTCCGAGAGGGTCGATAACCACGTGGGCCCAATTGACGAAATTTTTCTTAACTAAGTATTTTCCTCCGTCAAAAACCGCAAAACTACGCACGGATATCACATCCTTTGTGCAATTCGATTCCGAGTCTCTTTATGAGACTTGGGAGCGTTTTAAAGAATATTTGCGTAAGTGTCCTCATCATGCGCTACCAACTTGGCTACAGGTCCAGACGTTTTATAATGGTTTAAATTTTTCAACGCGGCAGATGATTGATGCGGCCTCCGGGGGAACGTTAAACAACAAAACCCCGGAGACCGCTCAAGCTCTGATCGACGAAATGGCCATGAACGCGTACCAATGGAACGTGCCAAGGTCGCGTCCTAATAAACCGGCTGGTCTTTTTGAAGTGGATGCCACTACTTTCTTAGCCTCACAGGTAGAGCGGCTAAGTAAGCAGGTGGCGGAGATGACTGTTTCCTCCTCCACTCCCGCTTGGAATAATAATAATAATAATAACGTAATCGAAGAATCGGTGGATTACCTCGGTAATCCGGTCAGGCCCCCCTTCAACCCTAATAACAACCCGTATGGTAATAATTATAATCCGGGTTGGAGGACCCACCCTAATTTCTCCTGGAGCAATCCTAACAATGCTCAGAGGCCCCCAAATATGAATCCCCAAGGATTTCCGCAAGGATTTCCGCAGGGATTCCAGCCTCCTCCAAAACCTTCGCCGCTCGAAGATGTTTTTTCTAAATACATCGCGTCCAACGATTCAAATAGCCGGAATCTTACCGGATCGATTAAAAACTTAGAAAACCAGGTTGGACAACTTGCAAAGATGGTCTCCGAGCGGCCATACGGAGCTCTACCAGGGAATACGGAGCCGAACCCCAGGGAAAATGCCAATGCTATAACCCTTCGAAGCGGCAAGGAGGTCGTCTCCCCATTGCGGGTTGAGCCTAAGGTATGCATTTCGCCTCCGACCCCTCCACCCTCTTCTTCGATTCTAATTGCTCCGGATTCTCCGGTTGCGCCGAATGTTTCGAGTCCTCGAATTCCTTACCCGTCTAAAATTAATAAAGAGAAGGAGGACGAAAATTATCAAAAAATTTTGCGTATTTTAAAACAAATTCAAATAAACGTCCCCTTCTGCGAGGCACTCTCCCAAATGCCGAAATATGCGAAATATCTTAAGGAGTTGCTTTCTAATAAAAAGCGACTCGAGGATGTTTCACGTGTTCCCTTAACGCGGAATGTTCGGCTGTTCTCCTTAACAAATTGCCGCCAAAACTGAACGACCCGGGACGGTTCTCCATCCCGTGCCTCTTTGGCAATATGTTAATAAAGTACGCTCTTGCGGACTTAGGCGCCAGCATCAATTTGATGCATTTTTCTCTTTTCAAAAAACTCGATTTAGGCGTCCCAAGTCCAACAAAAATGAGCATACAACTCGCGGATCGCTCGGTAAAGTACCCAATAGGGGTAGCGGAGGATGTTCTGGTCAAGGTCGACAAGTTTATCTTCCCAGTAGACTTTGTCATCCTGGACATAGAGGAGGACGTCGAGGTACCCATCATCCTCGGTCGCCCCTTCCTCGCAACCTCCAGTGCGTTAATCGATGTCAGTAACGGTCGCCTCCTCCTTCGAGTTGGAGATGACGAAATTACTTTATATATCAACCCCTCCATGCGGAACTCACTGTCGAATGATGATTCCTGTTTCAATTTGGAATCCGCGTTTGTGGACGAGTGTTCTTCTCTTTCGGATTTGTTATCTTTAATGATAGACGATTCAGATCTGGCGAATCAACCTCCTTTAGACGAATTACCGCCAAATTCGCCTTTCGAGCCTTTTGATTCGAAAGATTTAAAAATCTCCACTTCCTATGAAGAACCTCCGGTCTTGGAGCTTAAGCAACTCCCCGACCATTTAAAATATGCTTTTCTAGCCGCGAACTTAAAACTTCCGGTTATAATATCGTCTACTTTAACCGATTCGGAAACATCTGAATTGGTTGAAGTTTTATCTAAACATCGCCGTGCAATTGCATGGCAAATTTCCGATATTAGCGGAATTAACCCCTCATTCTGCTCCAACAAAATTTTTCTCGAAGAAAACCCCCGCAAAACAATTCAGCCTCAACGGCGACTTAACCCGAACATGCGGGAAGTCGTTAAGACTGAAATTATTAAACTCCTCGACACGGGGATTATCTATCCTATTTCCGACAGTACGTGGGTAAGCCCCGTACAATTCGTCCCAAAAAAGGGCGGTATAACGGTCGTGGCAAACACGAATAATGAATTAATCCCAACTCGCACTGTTACGGGTTGGAGGGTGTGCATCGACTACAGAAAACTAAATGATGCCACCAGAAAAGACCACTTTCCCTTACCGTTTATTGATCAAATCTTAGAGCGTCTCTCCGGTCATCCTTTTTATTGCTTCCTTGATGGTCTCTCGGGATTTTTCCAAATCCCTATTTCACCCGAGGGCCAAGAAAAAACGACTTTTACTTGCCCTTTCGGCACCTTCGCATATCGACGAATGTCGTTTGGCCTCTGTAACGCGCCAGCTACATTCCAAAGATGTATGCTGGCAATATTTGGCGAGCTAGTAGAAGACATAATGGAAGTCTTCATGGATGACTTCTCCGTCTTTGGAGACTCTTTTAAAAATTGTCTAAAAAATTTAGATAGAGTCCTCCAACGGTGCGAGGAGACGAACTTAGTCTTGAAGTGGGAGAAATGCAACTTTATGGTCCGAGAGGGTTTAGTCCTCGGCCAAAAAATTTCTTCCAAGGGGATGGAGGTCGATAGGGCCAAAGTCGCTATAATTGAACAACTTCCTGTTCCTTCGAACGTCAAATCAATTAGAAGTTTTCTGGGCCACGCAGGTTTTTATCGGCGGTTTATTCAAGATTTTTCAAAAATAACCAAACCGCTAACTCACCTCCTGGAAAAGGATTCCCCATTCATTTTTGACGCGGCCTGCGTAGAGGCATTTGATTTTATAAAAAAGCAACTTATCAATTCTCCAATTCTGGTGGCGCCAGATTGGTCCCTTCCATTCGAGATTATGTGCGACGCGAGCGATATCGCGGTAGGAGCTGTCTTAGGCCAATGCGTAAATAAATATTTTCATCCAATATATTACGCTTCTCGCACACTCAATGCCGCACAGGCTAACTATACAACGACGGAAAAGGAACTTCTTGCCGTCATCTTTGCTTTTAATAAATTCAGGCCTTACGTAACACTTTCACACGTGACCGTTTTCACTGATCACTCCGCCCTAAAATATCTTTTGGCCAAAGTTGATGCCAAGCCTCGCTTACTTCGATGGATCCTCCTTTTACAGGAATTTGACTTAGAGATCCGGGATAAGAAGGGGGCTGAAAATTTAGCAGCCGACCACCTCTCACGTTTAGAACACCCCGTCGCAGAAGCGCTCGTCGAACCAGAAATAGACGATCGATTTCCTGAGGAGCGCCTTTTAATCATAAATAATACAAAAACTTCTTCTACCCCTTGGTTCGCAGATTACGCGAACTATTTAGTCGCGCGGGTCCTTCCAAAAGATTTTTCGACTCAGCAGAAGAAGAAATTCTTCTCTGACTTGAAAAACTACTTTTGGGAGGACCCCTTTCTCTTTCGCATCTGCGCAGACCAAGTGATACGAAGATGTGTTTCAAGCAAGGAGGGTGCGCAAATATTGTGACACTGCCATGAGGGGCCGGCTGGAGTGCATTATCAAGCCAACCGGACCGCGCGGAAAGCGTTAGAGTCAGGCTTTTATTGGCCCACTCACTTTAAGGATGCTCACACTTTTGTGAGTATATGCGATAGCTGCCAGCGGTCGGGTAACATCTCTCGTCGTGACGAGATGCCCCAAAACTTTTATTTAGAATGCGAAATCTTCGATTTGTGGGGCATAGACTTTGTAGCCCCCCTACCTCCTTCTTTTAATAATCGCTATATTTTAGTGGCGGCCGACTACGTATCTAGGTGGGCGGAAGCGCAAGCTCTGCCCACCAATGATGCGCGAGTCGTCGTCCATTTTCTAAAAAAATTATTTTCTCGCTTCGGCACGCCCCATGCAATAGTTAGTGATAGGGGCACGCACTTCTGCAATGCCCAGTTTTCAAAAAATTTATCTAAGTACGGCGTCACGCATAAGCTCGCCACCGCCTATCACCCCCAAACGAGCGGCCAAGTAGAGGTAGTAAATCGCGAGATAAAACGCATTCTGGAAAAAATCGTCTCTTTAAATAGGAAGGATTGGTCCTCAAAACTCGACGACGCGTTGTGGGCGTATCGTACGGCATACAAGTCCGCTATCGGTTGTACGCCCTATCGATTAGTCTACGGCAAAGCGTGCCATTTACCGGTAGAGTTAGAACACCGCGCTTTTTGGGCCTTAAAATTTTTAAATCTCGATTCGAACCTAGCCTCCGAGAATAGGAAATTCCAACTAAATGAACTCGATGAATGGCGTGCGAACGCTTATGAGAGTAATAAATTTTATAAGGAGCGTTCTAAGTTCTACCACGATCGAAAAATTAAATTTCCAAAAACTTTCGCGCCGGGCGATCTTGTCCTTCTTTATAATTCACGTCTTCGTCTTTTTCCGGGTAAGCTCAAATCCCGCTGGTCTGGCCCCTTTGAAGTCAAAGAGGTTTGGCCGTATGGGACCGTTCTTATCTCTCACCCCGAAAAAGGCGATTTTAAAGTCAATGGCCACCGTTTAAAACTAAATCTTGCGGGCGATCCGGTGGACGGACATACGGAATCTTTAACCCTCCCCAATTTATAATCTCACCACGCCAAATGCGTCAAGCTACGCGACGGTAAACAAAGCGCTCGTGGGAGGCACCCCATATTTATCTAATATTTTTATTATGCTTTTTATCTCTTTTTGCAGGGTTTCTTACGACCCCGCCAGCTTTAATTCAGGGAAGCCTTTTTGCTTCCTCTTTCCTTTTGTATATATTGCAATGTTATTTTATCTCCTTCATACTTACATTACAACATTGGGGACAATGTTGGGTTTTAAGTATGGGGGTGTATTTACCGTTTTCATTTAAAACAAAACAAAAAAAGGGCTTCTTTTTACAAAAAATCAAAAAAAATTACACTGTCATAATACAAAAAAAAAATATTACAAAAAAAAATATATGTATTTTTTTAACTTTGTCATAATAAAAAAAATTCCAAAAACCAAAAAAAAAAATTAGCAAAACCCCAAAAAAAAGGAAAAAGTTCCAAAATAATATACCCTACTTTACTTTTATTCTTAAAAGCATTTAGTTTCGAGAGTATATGTTTGTGGATTTTCATAATCGCTAGTTTTACTATTTGTTTGTTTATCTAAGATCGATAGATTTAAACGTTCGGGGTTAAGTTTTAAAGAATATCTTGTGTTTTTAATTTAAATAGAGGCTTTGTTATCAAGCACTACTTCTACTAGCTAAAATAGAGACATGTATATTATGTTGGCAAAACAACTTTAGACTGCAATTATCCCCACTTTATGTCTTTAGGAATCTAGAAATATTCAACTTACTAAGGTTGCTCTCAAAACCTTTTTTTATTATCCTAGAATTTCTCTTGAAAACCTTGGAATACACCAATTTAGCATGGCAAAAACAAAAGATGAAAACAAAAAGATCTTATGTCAATGGGAATACAAAAATTCCGTAAACATAGGCACCCAATATTTGTTAAAAGAGATCCGATGTCAATGGGAATTGAAAATTCCGTAAACATAGGCATTGGGTTAATTAAAAAGATCAATTTTCCCTCGTACACCAACGATGGGAGTCAAAGGAAACTATTTAAGAGGGGTGAAAAAATAAAATTTTTCACCCCTAATTCAAGTACTCTTCAATTTGTCATGACTTTGTACCCGCTTTTCTCTTAACCACATTATTGTTTCTAGTTTTAATTCAAAAAATCATTTGAGAGCATAATTAGTAACTTATATTTTTCCTTCATGTTTCTTTAAACAAAGGTTATTATAATTCCGATCTAATCTCGTTTACTAATGATTGCAATTTTGTTTGATATTTGGTTAATTAAGAAGTCTTTTGGCTAGGACATTTCTTTCTACTTAAATCATTTGCATAATTTAGGACTTAACTCTTATTACTCCGAATTTTTATTTTTCAGTCTCTTATGATTAAAATAAAACGATAGCCAAAAATTAGAACTTATGTTAATCCCGTATAGATCTCTCTTACTTTTGCTCTGGAATAGCAAAAGCTTAAGTATGGGGGTATTTGATAAGTAATAAAATATATGTATTTTTAGTATAATTATTAGTATAATTTTAATTAATATTGTGAATTTTCTATGTAAATTAATGAATAAATTGCTTCTTTATTATTTCAGGTTTCTAACTTAGTTTTATTTTTGTTTTTGCATTTTTTTGCAAAATTTTCCCAGGTCACGCCCGTGACCGAGGGCGTGTAATTTTAAAGATCAAATATCAACGGGACGGCTCGATTCAGATCAAATCCCGACAAATCGCTCAAGTCACGCCCTCGGTAACGCCCGTGACCAAGGGCGTGTAAATTTAAAGCTCTGCGCCCGACGAATTTCTCTCCAGCTCACTCCAGTTGACCAAGTCACGCCCATGACTCTACAAGTCACGCCCGTGTTCCAGCAGAGTCACGCCCGTGAGCTGCCAGCGCGTCACGTCTCGAAGCCGCGCCCATGCTGCCGACATCAGCCACCCATAGTCAAGCCCGTGACTCACAAAGTCACGCCTGTGACATACCAAGTCACGCCCGTGTGCAGCCATGTTTGAGGGCCAGACCTTCCAGAAGGCGGCGAATACAGCCGAGCAAATGTCACGCCCTAAGTCACGGCCGTGACATTCAAGTCACGCCCGTGACCTAGGGCGTGTAAAACTCAAATTTTCCCTATAAATAGAGGGGCTCGGCTGAAGTATTTTTCATCCAAATTTTGAGTAGTTCTTATTGTATTGTGAGTTCTTTTGAGTGATTGTGAGCTTCTCTTATGCAATTCAGTTTAAGTTCGTTTTTAGTTTTTTTCGTCTTCCTAGTCTAGTTGTAATGCTGATTTCAGAAATAAAATGATGTTTTTCTCATTTGGATCATCTTCCTTTTTATTAATGTTAGCGTGTGTGCGTGTATGAGTTTAGCTTTATTGCTTTCATAATTTAGTTTTATTGCTTTTATAGTTAGGTTTATTGCTTTCATAATCTAGGTTTACTGTTTTCATAGCTTAGATTTACAAGCTTTCATAAAATAGTTTTATCGTTTTCTTTTTCGCTTTATTTTATCGCTTTCATTTTAAACGCTTTCTTTTCAGTTGTTTTTAGAGTGTGTGCGTGTATGAGATTATATTTTTCTTGTTTGTAACTTAGTTTTATTTCAGTCTTCATATAACTGCTATATACCACCCCCATCTTGAATAAGAGGCTAATTAAATTTAGCATTTATTTAAGTCGGTTGGGATGGATATTATTTATGCACCTTTATAAGTCTTTTCATTTCTATACCACCCCCTTCTTGAATAAGAGGCTAAGAACTTTTTAGCGCCTGTTTAAGGTGGTTGGGACGGATATTATTTCTGCACCTTTATAAGTCTTTTCATTTCTATACCACCCACTTATTGAATAAAAGGCTAAGAACTTTTTAGCGCTTGTTTAAGGTGGTTGGGACGGATATTATTTCTGCACCTTTATAAGTCTTTTCATTTCTATACCACCCCCTTCTTGAATAAGAGGCTAAGAACTTTTTAGCGCTTGTTTAAGGTGGTTGGGACGGATACTATTACTGTTTTTATATAAGTCTTTTTATTTCCTTTTTATCCGCTTATATCCGCTTTAATCATTAAACATGTATTTTTCAACCGATAATGCCGTCTCCATTCCGATGAGTGGCTAATTTCCTTTAGCACACGACGTCGAAGAGCATTGGGACACAAAAATAGTTTTTCTATAAAATTAAAACATCTCTTTCTAAAATAATTAACGCTTAAGGTTTACCCGAGAATCACGTTGAGTGGAGCCACATAATTGATGTGTGGTTTTCATTTCCGTTTTCGTACCTAGTTAGCCGAGAGGCTCGTGCGTATGGATTGATCGCTCACAGGTAAAGAGAAGTGCGCTCTACCCTCGAGAGAGGACGAGGTAATTCTCCCGAATTGAAAATAAAAACCCAATAGCGGGGTTCACAACATAAAGCGAGTATTAAGAACATTCGATTGTAGAACGAGAGTTCGGTCGAATATTCATAATCTCAGGTGGGCGTACCCTCGAGAGAGGAGCGTTCATAATTATGGAACCTCCACGGT
Organism: Dactylorhiza incarnata; assembly: GCA_033032865.1. Lineage (NCBI taxonomy): Eukaryota > Viridiplantae > Streptophyta > Magnoliopsida > Asparagales > Orchidaceae > Dactylorhiza > Dactylorhiza incarnata. Next base: position 19,596,967 of record JAWHQI010000005.1, read on the forward strand.
CAAGTCATCTTAATATTTTGAAAAGTCATCACTTTTAATTCTACGAAAAAATCTATTTTCGTCTCAAGGTAATTCGACGTCGCGCTATCTTTCTCATCGCTTAGAACTCTAGTTAATCGCTTTTTATCACTTAGAACTCTTGTTAAACCAACTAAAAATATTATTCAGATAAAATAATAGTTCGTTCCTCGAAGTAGCATAATCAACACGACCCGCGGAAATATACGATCCCGATATTTTCTAAAAAAAATATCATGTATTACTTGCGATAAGGTATACTTGCCTTTATCAAATGATTAATTTGGACTAAAAATTCAAACACAGCTTTCCAAACTCATTTAGTGCAAAACTCTCCTTTTCTACTTTTCAATTCAATAGAATTCAGCGTTGTAGCCGAGGCGTGATTGTCAATATTCCGAAAGAAGAAAAAGATCGTTACTTCTATCCTTCGATAGGATAACGGTTAATTTCTCAAAGTAGGAGTACTTGCAAGACTCTTCGAAAATATCCGTCAATTCTAAACTCTTTATATAAAGGTTATCTTTTATTTATAAACCAAAAAGAAGAAGTCCAACACAAAATCATCAAGTTTTTGGCGCCGTTGTCGGGGACCTTTGTGTTGTTATTTGAAAGTAGGAACTGCTATTAATTTTATTCCTTATCTATATATTTTTACTAAAAAAAACAACAAAATACAAAAAAGTAATATAAAAAATATATATAAAAAACTTATATTTAAAAAATTAATTAATAATAAGAAAACAAAAAAATTCCAAAAAAAAAAATTTTTTTTTAGTATATGACCCGAGGAAGCTCATCGGACGATTCGACTATTCCTTTTGACCCCGAAATCGAGCGCACTCTTCGTGAGCGTATCCGATCTCGTGATCAAAACTTACTCGAAACCCCCGAAGAGTCAATCGGAGATACTGCAAATATGGGCGATCCAATTCCAAATGCGGCCCCGGCCCGGACCATGGCATATTATGCCCGGCCGAATTTGGACGATACATGATCAAGTATTACTCGCCCAACAGTTAATAATAATAATTTTGAAATAAAATCCAGCATAATTCAAATGGTACAACAGTCGATTCAATTCGACGGTTTGCCAGATGAGGACCCAAATCAGCAGCTTTCAAACTTTTTAGAAATATGCGACACCTTTAAAATTAATGGCATCACTGATGACGCCATTCGTTTACGCTTATTTCCATTTTCGCTACGGTCAAAGGCCAAATCGTGGTTGACTTCTCTTCCGAGAGGGTCCATAACCACGTGGGCCCAATTGACGGAATTTTTCTTAACTAAGTATTTTCCTCCGTCAAAAACCGCAAAACTACGCACGGATATCACATCCTTTGTGCAATTCGATTCCGAGTCTCTTTATGAGACTTGGGAGCGTTTTAAAGAATATTTGCGTAGGTGTCCTCATCACGCGCTACCAACTTGGCTACAGGTCCAGACGTTTTATAATGGTTTAAATTTGTCTACGCGGCAGATGATTGATGCGGCCTCCGGGGGAACGTTAAACAACAAAACCCCGGAGACCGCTCAAGCTCTGATCGACGAAATGGCCATGAACGCGTACCAATGGAACGTGCCAAGGTCGCGTCCTAATAAACCGGCTGGTCTTTTTGAAGTGGATGCCACTAGTTTCTTAGCCTCACAGGTAGAGCGGCTAAGTAAGCAGGTGGCGGAGATGACTGTTTCCTCCTCCACTCCCGCTTGGAATAATAATAATAATAACGTAATCGAAGAATCGGTGGATTACCTCGGTAATCCGGTCAGGCCCCCCTTCAACCCTAATAACAACCCGTATGGTAATAATTATAATCCGGTTTGGAGGACCCACCCTAATTTCTCCTGGAGCAATCCTAACAATGCTCAGAGGCCCCCAAATATGAATCCCCAAGGATTTCCGCAAGGATTTCCGCAGGGATTCCAGCCTCCTCCAAAACCTTCGCCGCTCGAAGATGTTTTGTCTAAATACATCGCGTCCAACGATTCAAATATCCGGAATCTTACCGGATCGATTAAAAACTTGGAAAACCAGGTTGGACAACTTGCAAAGATGGTCTCCGAGCGGCCATACGGAGCTCTACCAGGGAATACGGAGCCGAACCCCAGGGAAAATGCCAACGCTATAACCCTTCGAAGCGGCAAGGAGGTCGTCTCCCCATTGCGGGTTGAGCCTAAGGTATGCATTTCGCCTCCGACCCCTCCACCCTCTTCTTCGATTCTAATTGCTCCGGATTCTCCGGTTGTGCCGAATGTTTCGAGTCCTCGAAGTCCTTACCCGTCTAAAATTAATAAAGAGAAGGAGGACGAAAATTATCAAAAAATTTTGCGTATATTAAAACAAATTCAAATAAACGTCCCCTTCTGCGAGGCACTCTCCCAAATGCCGAAATATGCGAAATATCTTAAGGAGTTGCTTTCTAATAAAAAGCGACTCGAGAATGTTTCACGTGTTTCCCTTAACGCGGAATGTTCGGCTGTTCTCCTTAACAAATTGCCGCCAAAACTGAACGACCCGGGACGGTTCTCCATCTCGTGCCTCTTTGGCAATATGTTAATAAAGTACGCTCTTGCGGACTTAGGCGCCAGCATCAATTTGATGCCTTTTTCTCTACTCAAAAAACTCGATTTAGGCGTCCCAAGTCCAACAAAAATGAGCATACAACTCGGGAATCGCTCGGTAAAGTACCCAATAGGGGTAGCGGAGGATGTTCTGGTCAAGGTCGACAAGTTTATCTTCCCAGTAGACTTTGTCATCCTGGACATAGAGGAGGACGTCGAGGTACCCATCATCCTCGGTCGCCCCTTCCTCGCAACCTCCCGTGCGTTAATCGATGTCAGTAACGGCCGCCTCCTCCTTCGAGTTGGAGACGACGAAATTACTTCACATATCAACCCCTCCATGCGGAACTCACTATCGAATGATGATTCCTGTTTCAATTTGGAATCCGCGTTTGTGGACGAGTGTTCTTCTCTTTCGGATTTGTTATCTTTAATGATAGACGATTCAGATCTGGCGAATCAACCTCCTTTAGACGAATTACCGCCAAAATCGCCTTTCGAGCCTTTTGATTCGAAAGATTTAAAAATCTCCACTTCCTATAAAGAACCTCCGGTCTTGGAGCTTAAGCAACTCCCCGACCATTTAAAATATGCTTTTCTAGCCGCGAACTTAAAACTTCCGGTTATAATATCGTCTACTTTAACCGATTCGGAAACATTCGAATTGGTTGAAGTTTTATCTAAACATCGCCGTGCAATTGCATGGCAAATTTCCGATATCAGGGGAATTAACCCCTCATTCTGCTCCAACAAAATTTTTCTCGAAGAAAACCCCCGCAAAACAATTCAGCCGCAACGGCGACTTAACCCGAACATGCGGGAAGTCGTTAAGACTGAAATTATTAAACTCCTCGACGCGGGGATTATCTATCCTATTTCCGACAGTACGTGGGTAAGCCTCGTACAAGTCGTCCCAAAAAAGGGCGGTATAACGGTCGTGGCAAACACAAATAATGAATTAATCCCAACTCGCACTGTTACGGGTTGGAGGGTGTGCATCGACTACAGAAAACTAAATGATGCCACCAGAAAAGACCACTTTCCGTTACCGTTTATTGATCAAATCTTAGAGCGTCTCTCCGGTAATCCTTTTTATTGCTTCCTTGATGGTCTCTCGAGATTTTTCCAAATCCCTATTTCACCCGAGGACCAAGAAAAAACGACTTTTACTTGCCCTTTCGGCACCTTCGCATATCGACGAATGTCGTTTGGCCTCTGTAACGTGCCAGCTACATTCCAAAGATGTATGCTGGCAATATTTGGCGAGCTAGTAGAAGACATAATGGAAGTCTTCATGGATGACTTCTCCGTCTTTGGAGACTCTTTTAAAAATTGTCTAAAAAATTTAGATAGAGTCCTCCAACGGTGCGAGGAGACGAACTTAGTCTTGAACTGGGAGAAATGCAACTTTATGGTCCGAGAGGGTTTAGTCCTCGGCCATAAAATTTCTTCCAAGGGGATGGAGGTCGATAGAGCCAAAGTCGCTATAATTGAACAACTTCCTGTTCCTTCGAACGTCAAATCAATTAGAAGTTTTCTTGGCCACGCAGGTTCTTATCGGCGGTTTATTCAAGATTTTTCAAAAATAACCAAACCGCTAACTCACCTCCTGGAAAAGGATTCCTCATTCATTTTTGACGCGGCCTGCGTAGAGGCATTTGATTTTATAAAAAAGCAACTTATCAATTCTCCAATTCTGGTGGCGCCAGATTGGTCCCTTCCATTCGAGATTATGTGCGACGCGAGCGATATCGCGGTAGGAGCTGTCTTAGGCCAACGGGTAAATAAATATTTTCATCCAATATATTACGCTTCTCGCACACTCAATGCCGCACAGGCTAACTATACAACGACGGAAAAGGAACTTCTTGCCGTCATCTTTGCTTTTAATAAATTCAGGCCTTACGTAACACTTTCACACGTGATCGTTTTCACTGATCACTCCGCCCTAAAATATCTTTTGGCCAAAGTTGATGCCAAGCCTCGCTTACTTCGATGGATCCTCCTTTTACAGGAATTTGACTTAGAGATCCGGGATAAAAAGGGGGCTGAAAATTTAGCAGCCGACCACCTCTCACGTTTAGAACACCCCGTCGCAGAAGCGCTCGTCGAACCAGAAATAGACGATCGATTTCCTGAGGAGCGCCTTTTAATCATAAATAATACAAAAACTTCTTCTACCCCTTGGTTCGCAGATTACGCGAACTATTTAGTCGCGCGGGTCCTTCCAAAAGATTTTTTGACTCAGCAGAAGAAGAAATTCTTCTCTGACTTGAAAAACTACTTTTGGGAGGACCCCTTTCTCTTTCGCATCTGCGCAGACCAAGTGATACGAAGATGTGTTTCAAGCAAGGAGGGTGCGCAAATATTGCGACACTGCCATGAGGGGCCGGCTGGAGGGCATTATCAAGCCAACCGGACCGCGCGGAAAGCGTTAGAGTCAGGCTTTTATTGGCCCACTCTCTTTAAGGATGCTCACACTTTTGTGAGTATATGCGATAGCTGCCAGCGGTCGGGTAACATCTCTCGTCGTGACGAGATGCCCCAAAACTTTTATTTAGAATGCGAAATCTTCAATTTGTGGGGCATAGACTTTGTAGCCCCCCTACCTCCTTCTTTTAATAATCGCTATATTTTAGTGGTGGTCGACTACGTATCTAGGTGGGCGGAAGCGCAAGCTCTGCCCACCAATGATGCGCGAGTCGTCGTCCATTTTCTAAAAAAATTATTTTCTCGCTTTGACATGCCCCGTGCAATAGTTAGTGATAGGGGCACGCACTTCTGCAACGCCCAGTTTTCAAAAAATTTATCTAAGTACGGCGTCACGCATAAGCTCGCCACCGCCTATCACCCCCAAACGAGCGGCCAAGTAGAGGTAGTAAATCGCGAGATAAAACGCATTCTGGAATAAACCGTCTCTTTAAATAGGAAGGATTGGTCCTCAAAACTCGACGACGCGTTGTGGGCGTATTGTACGGCATACAAGACCGCTATCGGTTGTACGCCCTATCGATTAGTCTACGGCAAAGCGTGCCATTTACCGGTAGAGTTAGAACACCGCGCTTTTTGGGCCTTAAAATTTTTAAATCTCGATTCGAACTTAGCCTCCGAGAATAGGAAATTCCAACTAATTGAACTCGATGAATGGCGTGCGAACGCTTATAAGAGTAATAAATTTTATAAGGAGCGTTCTAAGTTCTACCACGATCGAAAAATTAAATTTCCAAAAACTTTCGCACCGGGCGATCTTGTCCTTTATAATTCACGTCTTCGTCTTTTTCCGGGTAAGCTCAAATCCCGCTGGTCCGGCCCCTTTGAAGTCAAAGAGGTTTGGCCTTATGGGACCGTTCTTATCTCTCACCCCGAAAAAGGCGATTTTAAAGTCAATGGCCACCTTTTAAAACTATATCTTGCGGGCGATCCGGTGGACGGACATACGGAATCTTTAACCCTCCCCAATTTATAATCTCACCACGCCAAATGCGTCAAGCTACGCGACGGTAAACAAAGCGCTCGTAGGAGGCACCCCATATTTATCTAATATTTTTATTATGCTTTTTATCTCTTTTTGCAGGGTTTCTTACGACCCCGCCAGCTTTAATTCAGGGAAGCCTTTTTGCTTCCTCTTTCCTTTTGTATATATTGCAATGTTATTTTCTCTCCTTCATACTTACATTACAACATTGGGGACAATGTTGGGTTTTTAGTATGGGGGTGTATTTACCGTTTTCATTTAAAACAAAACAAAAAAGGGCTTCTTTTTACAAAAAATCAAAAAAAATTACACTGTCATAATACAAAAAAAAAATATTACAAAAAAATATATATATGTATTTTTTTAACTTTGTCATAATAAAAAAATTCCAAAAACCAAAAAAAAAAAAAAAAAATTAGCAAAACCCCAAAAAGAAGGAAAAAGTTCCAAAATAATATACCCTACTTTACTTTTATTCTTAAAAGCATTAAGTTTCGAGAGTATATGTTTGTGGATTTTCATAATCGCTAGTTTTACTATTTGTTTGTTTATCTAAGATCGATAGATTTAAACGTTCGGGGTTAAGTTTTAAAGAATATCTTGTGTTTTAATTTAAATAGAGGCTTTGTTATCAAGCACTACTTCTACTAGCTAAAATAGAGACATGTGTATTATGTTGGCAAAACAACTTTAGACTGCAATTATCCCTACTTTATGTCTTTAGGAATCTAGGAATATTCAACTTACTAAGGTTGCTCTCAAAACTTTTTTTTATTATTCTAGAATTTCTCTTGAAAACCCCTTGTATACACCAATTTAACATGGCAAAAACAAAAGATGAAAACAAAAAGATCTTATGTCAATGGGAATACAAAAATTCCGTAAACATAGGCACCCAATATTTGTTAAAAGAGATCCTATGTCAATGGGAATTGAAAATTCCGTAAACATAGGCATTGGGTTAATTAAAAAGATCAATTTTCCCTCGTACACCAACGATGGGAGTCAAAGGAAACTATTTAAGAGGGGTGAAAAAATAAAATTCTTCACCCCTAATTCAAGTACTCTTCAATTTGTCATGACTTTGTACCCGCTTTTCCCTTAACCACATTATTGTTTCTAGTTTTAATTCAAAAAATCATTTGAGAGCATAATTAGTAACTTATATTTTTCCTTCATGTTTCTTTAAACAAAGGTTATTATAATTCCGATCTAATCTCATTTACTAATGATTGCAATTTTGTTTGCTATTTGGTTAATTAAGAAGTCTTTTGGTTGGACATTTCTTTCTACTTAAATCATTTGCATAATTTAGGACTTAACTCTTATTCTCCGAATTTTTATTTTTCAGTCTCTTATGATTAAAATAAAACGATAGCCAAAAATTAGAACTTATGTTAATCCCGTATAGATCTCTCTTACTTTTGCTCTGGAATAGCAAAAGCTTAAGTATGGGGGTATTTGATAAGTAATAAAATATATGTATTTTTAGTATAATTATTAGTAAAATTTTAATTAATATTGTGAATTTTCTATGTAAATTAATGAATAAATTGCTTCTTTATTATTTCTGGTTTCTAACTTAGTTTTATTTTTGTTTTTGCATTTTTTTGCAAAATTTTCCCAGGTCACGCCCTCGGTCACGCCCGTGACCAAGGGCGTGTAATTTTAAAGATCAAATATCAACGGGGCGGCTCGATTCAGATCAAATCCCGACAAATCGCTCAAGTCACGCCCGTGACCAAGGGCGTGTAAATTTAAAGCTCTACGCCCGACGAATTTCTCTCCAGCTCACTCCAGTTGACCAAGTCACGCCCGTGACTCTACAAGTCACGCCCGTGTTCCAGCAGAGTCACACCCGTGAGCCGCCAGCGCGTCACGTCTCGAAGCCGCGCCCATGCTGCCGACATCAGCCACCCATAGTCACGCCCGTGACTCACAAAGTCACGCCCGTGACATACCAAGTCACGCCCGTGTGTAGCCATGTTTGACGGCCAGACCTTCCAAAAGGCGGCGAATACAGCCAAGCAAATGTCACGCCCTAAGTCACGGTCGTGACATTCAAGTCACGCCCGTGACCTAGGGCGTGTAAAACTCAAATTTTCCCTATAAATAGAGGGGCTCGGCTGAAGTATTTTTCATCCAAATTTTGAGTAGTTCTTGTTGTATTGTGAGTTCTTTTGAGTGATTGTGAGCTTCTCTTATGCAATTCAGTTTAAGTTCGTTTTTAGTTTTTTTCGTCTTCCTAGTCTAGTTGTAATGCTGATTTCAGAAATAAAATGATGTTTTTCTCATTTGGATCATCTTCCTTTTTATTAATGTTAGCGTGTGTGCGTGTATGAGTTTAGCTTTATTGCTTTCATAATTTAGTTTTATTGCTTTTATAGTTAGGTTTATTGCTTTCATAATCTAGGTTTACTGTTTTCATAGCTTAGATTTACAAGCTTTCATAAAATAGTTTTATCGTTTTCTTTTTCGCTTTATTTTATCGCTTTCATTTTAAACGCTTTCTTTTCAGTTTTTTTTAGAGTGTGTGCGTGTATGAGATTATATTTTTCTTTTTTGTAACTTAGTTTTATTTCAGTCTTCATATAACTGCTATATACCACCCCCATCTTGAATAAGAGGCTAATTAACTTTAGCATTTATTTAAGTCGGTTGGGACGGATATTATTTATGCACCTTTATAAGTCTTTTCATTTCTATACCACCCCCTTCTTGAATAAGAGGCTAAGAACTTTTTAGCGCTTGTTTAAGGTGGTTGAGACGGATATTATTTCTGCACCTTTATAAGTCTTTTCATTTCTATACCACCCACTTCTTGAATAAGAGGCTAAGAACTTTTTAGCGCTTGTTTAAGGTGGTTGGGACGGATACTATTACTGTTTTTATATAAGTCTTTTTATTTCCTTTTTATCCGCTTATATCCGCTTTAATCATTAAACATGTATTTTTCAACCGATAATGCCGTCTCCATTCCGATGAGTGGCTAATTTCCTTTAGCACACGACGTCGAAGAGCATTGGGACACAAAAATAGTATTTCTATAAAATTAAAACATCTCTTTCTAAAATAATTAACGCTTAAGGTTTACCCGAGAATCACGTTGAGTGGAGCCACATAATCGATGTGTGGTTTTCAATTCCGTTTTCGTACCTAGTTAGCCGAGAGGCTTGTGCGTACGGATTGATCGCTCACGGGTAAAGAGAAGTGCGCTCTACCCTCGAGAGAGGACGAGGTAATTCTCCCGAATTGGAAATAAAAACCCAATAGCGGGGTTCACAACATAAAGCGAGTATTAAGAACATTCGATTGTAGAACGAGAGTTCGGTCGAATATTCATAATCTCAAGTGGGCGTACCCTCGAGAGAGGAGCGTTCATAATTATGGAACCTCCACGGTCAAGTCATCTTAATATTTTGAAAAGTCATCACTTTTAATTCTACGAAAAAATCTATTTTCGTCTCAAGGTAATTCGACGTCGCGCTATCTTTCTCATCGCTTAGAACTCTAGTTAATCGCTTTTTATCACTTAGAACTCTTGTTAAACCAACTAAAAATATTATTCAGATAAAATAATAGTTCGTTCCTCGAAGTAGCATAATCAACACGACCCGCGGAAATATACGATCCCGATATTTTCTAAAAAAAAATATCATGTATTACTTGCGATAAGGTATACTTGCCTTTATCAAATGATTAATTTGGACTAAAAATTCAAACACAGCTTTCCAAACTCATTTAGTGCAAAACTCTCCTTTTCTACTTTTCAATTCAATAGAATTCGGCGTTGTAGCCGAGGCGTGATTGTCAATATTCCGAAAGAAGAAAAAGATCGTTACTTCTATCCTTCGATAGGATAACGGTTAATTTCTCAAAGTAGGAGTACTTGCAAGTCTCTTCGAAAATATCCGTCAATTCTAAACTCTTAATATAAAGGTTATCTTTTATTTATAAACCAAAAAGAAGAAGTCCAACACAAAATTATCAAGTTTTTGGCGCCGTTGCCGGGGACCTTTGTGTTGTTATTTGAAAGTAGGAACTGCTATTAATTTTATTCCTTATCAATATATTTTTACTAAAAAAAACAACAAAATACAAAAAAGTAATATAAAAAATATATATATAAAACTTATATTTAAAAAATTAATTAATAATAAGAAAACAAAAAAATTCCAAAAAAAAAAATTTTTTTTTAGTATATGACCCGAGGAAGCTCATCGGACGATTCGACTATTCCTTTTGACCCCGAAATCGAGCGCACTCTTCGTGAGCGTATCCGATCTCGTGATCAAAACTTACTCGAAACCCCCGAAGAGTCAATCGGAGATACTGCAAATATGGGCGATCCAATTCCAAATGCGGCCCCGGCCCGGACCATGGCATATTATGCCCGACCGAATTTGGACGATACATGATCAAGTATTACTCGCCCAACAGTTAATAATAATAATTTTGAAATAAAATCCAGCATAATTCAAACGGTACAACAGTCGATTCAATTCGACGGTTTGCCAGATGAGGACCCAAATCAGCACCTTTCAAACTTTTTAGAAATATGCGACACCTTTAAAATTAATGGCGTCACTGATGACGCCATTCGTTTACGCTTATTTCCATTTTCGCTACGGTCAAAGGCCAAATCGTGGTTGACTTCTCTTCCGAGAGGGTCCATAACCACGTGGGCCCAATTGACGGAATTTTTCTTAACTAAGTATTTTCCTCCGTCAAAAACCGCAAAACTACGCACGGATATCACATCCTTTGTGCAATGCGATTCCGAGTCTCTTTATGAGACTTGGGAGCGTTTTAAAGAATATATGCGTAGGTGTCCTCATCACGCGCTACCAACTTGGCTACAGGTCCAGACGTTTTATAATGGTTTAAATTTTTCTACGCGGCAGATGATTGATGCGGCCTCCGGGGGAACGTTAAACAACAAAACCCCGGAGACCGCTCAAGCTCTGATCGACGAAATGGCCATGAACGCGTACCAATGGAACGTGCCAAGGTCGCGTCCTAATAAACCGGCTGGTCTTTTTGAAGTGGACGCCACTAGTTTCTTAGCCTCACAGGTAGAGCGGCTAAGTAAGCAGGTGGCGGAGATGACTGTTTCCTCCTCCACTCCCGCTTGGAATAATAATAATAATAATAATAACGTAATCGAAGAATCGGTGGATTACCTCGGTAATCCGGTCAGGCCCCCCTTCAACCCTAATAACAACCCGTATGGTAATAATTATAATCCGGGTTGGAGGACCCACCCTAATTTCTCCTGGAGCAATCCTAACAATGCTCAGAGGCCCCCAAATATGAATCCCCAAGGATTTCCGCAAGGATTTCCGCAGGGATTCCAGCCTCCTCCAAAACCTTCGCCGCTCGAAGATGTTTTGTCTAAATACACCGCGTCCAACGATTCAAATATCCGGAATCTTACCGGATCGATTAAAAACTTGGAAAACCAGGTTGGACAACTTGCAAAGATGGTCTCCGAGCGGCCATACGGAGCTCTACCAGGGAATACGGAGCCGAACCCCAGGGAAAATGCCAACGCTATAACCCTTCGAAGCGGCAAGGAGGTCGTCTCCCCATTGCGGGTTGAGCCTAAGGTATGCATTTCGCCTCCGACCCCTCCACCCTCTTCTTCGATTCTAATTGCTCCGGATTCTCCGGTTGCGCCGAATGTTTCGAGTCCTCGAATTCCTTACCCGTCTAAAATTAATAAAGAGAAGAAGGACGAAAATTATCAAAAAATTTTGCGTATTTTAAAACAAATTCAAATAAACGTCCCCTTCTGCGAGGCACTCTCCCAAATGCCGAAATATGCGAAATATCTTAAGGAGTTGCTTTCTAATAAAAAGCGACCTGAGGATGTTTCACGTGTTTCCCTTAACGCGGAATGTTCGGTTGTTCTCCTTAACAAATTGCCGCCAAAACTGAACGACCCGGGACGGTTCTCCATCCCGTGCCTCTTTGGCAATATGTTAATAAAGTACGCTCTTGCGGACTTAGGCGCCAGCATCAATTTGATGCCTTTTTCTCTTTTCAAAAAACTCGATTTAGGCGTCCCAAGTCCAACAAAAATGAGCATACAACTCGCGGATCGCTCAGTAAAGTACCCAATAGGGGTAGCGGAGGATGTTCTGGTCAAGGTCGACAAGTTTATCTTCCCAGTAGACTTTGTCATCCTGGACATAGAGGAGGACGTCGAGGTACCCATCATCCTCGGTCGCCCCTTCCTCGCAACCTCCCGTGCGTTAATCGATGTCAGTAACGGTCGCCTCCTCCTTCGAGTTGGAGACGATGAAATTACTTTACATATCAACCCCTCCATGCGTAACTCACTATCGAATGATGATTCCTGTTTCAATTTGGAATCCGCGTTTGTGGACGAGTGTTCTTCTCTTTCGGATTTGTTATCTTCAATGATAGACGATTCAGATCTGGCGAATCAACCTCCTTTAGATGAATTACCGCCAAATTCACCTTTCGAGCCTTTTGATTCGAAAGATTTAAAAATCTCCACTTCCTATAAAGAACCTCCGGTCTTGGAGCTTAAGCAACTCCCCGACCATTTAAAATATGCTTTTCTAGCCGCGAACTTAAAACTTTCGGTTATAATATCGTCTACTTTAACCGATTCGGAAACATTCGAATTGGTTGAAGTTTTATCTAAACATCGCCGTGCAATTGCATGGCAAATTTTCGATATCAGGGGAATTAACCCCTCATTCTGCTCCCACAAAATTTTTCTCGAAGAAAACCCCCGCAAAACAATTCAGCCTCAACGGCGACTTAACCCGAACATGCGGGAAGTCGTTAAGACTGAAATTATTAAACTCCTCGACGCGGGGATTATCTATCCTATTTCTGACAGTACGTGGGTAAGCCCCGTACAAGTCGTCCCAAAAAAGGGCAGTATAACGGTCGTGGCAAACACAAATAATGAATTAATCCCAACTCGCACTGTTACGGGTTGGAGGGTGTGCATCGACTACAGAAAACTAAATGATGCCACCAGAAAAGACCACTTTCCGTTACCGTTTATTGATCAAATCTTAGAGCGTCTCTCCGGTCATCCTTTTTATTGCTTCCTTGATGGTCTCTCGAGATTTTTCCAAATCCCTATTTCACCCGAGGACCAAGAAAAAACGACTTTTACTTGCCCTTTCGGCACCTTCGCATATCGACGAATGCCGTTTGGCCTCTGTAACGCGCCAGCTACATTCCAAAGATGTATGTTGGCAATATTTGGCGAGCTAGTAGAAGACATAATGGAAGTCTTCATGGATGACTTCTCCGTCTTTGGAGATTCTTTTAAAAATTGTCTAAAAAATTTAGATAGAGTCCTCCAACGGTGCGAGGAGACGAACTTAGTCTTGAACTGGGAGAAATGCAACTTTATGGTCCGAGAGGGTTTAGTCCTCGGCCATAAAATTTCTTCCAAGGGGATGGAGGTCGATAGGGCCAAAGTCGCTATAATTGAACAACTTCCTGTTCCTTCGAACGTCAAATCAATTAGAAGTTTTCTTGGCCACGCAGGTTCTTATCGGCGGTTTATTCAAGATTTTTCAAAAATAACCAAACCGCTAACTCACCTCCTAGAAAAGGATTCCTCATTCATTTTTGACGCGGCCTGCGTAGAGGCATTTGATTTTATAAAAAAGCAACTTATCAATTCTCCAATTCTGGTGGCGCCAGATTGGTCCCTTCCATTCGAGATTCTGTGCGACGCGAGCGATATCGCGGTAGGAGCTGTCTTAGGCCAACGCGTAAATAAATATTTTTATCCAATATATTACGCTTCTCGCACACTCAATGCCGCACAGGCTAACTATACAACGACGGAAAAGGAACTTCTTGCCGTCATCTTTGGTTTTAATAAATTCAGGCCTTACGTAACACTTTCACACGTGATCGTTTTCACTGATCACTCCGCCCTAAAATATCTTTTGGCCAAACTTGATACCAAGCCTCGCTTACTTCGATGGATCCTCCTTTTACAGGAATTTGACTTAGAGATCCGGGATAAGAAGGGGGCTGAAAATTTAGCAGTCGAGCACCTCTCACGTTTAGAACACCCCGTCGCAGAAGCGCTCGTCTTACCAGAAATAGACGATCGATTTCCTGAGGAGCGCCTTTTAATCATAAATAATACAAAAACTTCTTCTACCCCTTGGTTCGCAGATTACGCGAACTATTTAGTCGCGCGGGTCCTTCCAAAAGATTTTTCGACTCAGCAGAAGAAGAAATTCTTCTCTGACTTGAAAAACTACTTTTGGGAGGACCCCTTTCTCTTTCGCATCTGCGCAGACCAAGTGATACGAAGATGTGTTTCAAGCAAGGAGGGTGCGCAAATATTGCGACACTGCCATGAGGGGCCGGCTGGAGGGCATTATCAAGCCAACCGGACCGCGCGGGAAGCGTTAGAGTCAGGCTTTTATTGGCCCACTCTCTTTAAGGATGCTCACACTTTTGTGAGTATATGCGATAGCTGCCAGCGGTCGGGTAACATCTCTCGTCGTGACGAGATGCCCCAAAACTTTTATTTAGAATGCGAAATCTTTGATTTGTGGGGCATAGACTTTGTAGCCCCCCTACCTCCTTCTTTTAATAATCGCTATATTTTAGTGGCGGTCGACTACGTATCTAGGTGGGCGGAAGCGCAAGCTCTGCCCACCAATGATGCGCGAGTCGTCGTCCATTTTCTAAAAAAATTATTTTCTCGCTTCGGCACGCCCCATGCAATAGTTAGTGATAGGGGCACGCACTTCTGCAACGCCCAGTTTTCAAAAAATTTATCTAAGTACGGCGTCACGCATAAGCTCGCCACCGCCTATCACCCCCAAACGAGCGGCCAAGTAGAGGTAGTAAATCGCGAGATAAAACGCATTCTGGAAAAAACCGTCTCTTTAAATAGGAAGGATTGGTCCTCAAAACTCGACGACGCGTTGTGGGCGTATCGTACGGCATACAAGACCGCTATCGGTTGTACGCCCTATCGATTAGTCTACGGCAAAGCGTGCCATTTACCGATAGAGTTAGAACACCGCGCTTTTTGGGCCTTAAAATGTTTAAATCTCGATTCGAACTTAGCCTCCGAGAATAGGAAATTCCAACTAAATGAACTCGATGAATGGCGTGCAAACGCTTATGAGAGTAATAAATTTTATAAGGAGCGTTCTAAGTTCTACCACGATCGAAAAATTAAATTTCCAAAAACATTCGCGCCAGGCGATCTTGTCCTTCTTTATAATTCACATCTTCGTCTTTTTCCGGGTAAGCTCAAATCCCGCTGGTCTGGCCCCTTTGAAGTCAAAGAGGTTTGGCCGTATGGGACCGTTCTTATCTCTCACCCCGAAAAAGGTGATTTTAAAGTCAATGGCCACCGTTTAAAACTATATCTTGTGGGCGATCCGGTGGACGGACATACGGAATCTTTAACCGTCCCCAATTTATAATCTCACCACGCCAAATGCGTCAAGCTACGCGACGGTAAACAAAGCGCTCGTGGGAGGCACCCCATATTTATCTAATATTTTTATTATGCTTTTTCTCTCTTTTTGCAGGGTTTCTTACGACCCCGCCAGCTTTAATTCAGGGAAGCCTTTTTGCTTCCTCTTTCCTTTTGTATATATTGCAATGTTATTTTCTCTCCTTCATACTTACATTACAACATTGGGGATAATGTTGGGTTTTAAGTATGGGGGTGTATTTACCATTTTCATTTAAAACAAAACAAAAAAGGGCTTCTTTTTACAAAAAATCAAAAAAAATTACACTGTCATAATACAAAAAAAAAATATTACAAAAAAAAAATATATGTATTTTTTTAACTTTGTCATAATAAAAAAAAAATTCCAAAAACCAAAAAAAAAAAAAAATTTAGCAAAACCCCCAAAAAAAAGGAAAAAGTTCCAAAATAATATACCCTACTTTACTTTTATTCTTAAAAGCATTTAGTTTCGAGAGTATATGTTTGTGGATTTTCATAATCGCTAGTTTTACTATTTGTTTGTTTATCTAAGATCGATAGATTTAAACGTTCGGGGTTAAGTTTTAAAGAATATCTTGTGTTTTTAATTTAAATAGAGGCTTTGTTATCAAGCACTACTTCTACTAGCTAAAATAGAGACATGTGTATTATGTTGGCAAAACAACTTTAGACTGCAATTATCCCTACTTTATGTCTTTAGGAATCTAGGAATATTCAACTTACTAAGGTTGCTCTCAAAACTTTTTTTTATTATTCTAGAATTTCTCTTGAAAACCCCTTGTATACACCAACTTAGCATGGCAAAAACAAAAGATGAAAACAAAAAGATCTTATGTCAATGGGAATACCAAAATTCCGTAAACATAGGCACCCAATATTTGTTAAAAGAGATCCTATGTCAATGGGAATTGAAAATTCCGTAAACATAGGCATTGGGTTATGTACAACCCCGATATTCGCCAGGAAGAAATCAGCAGCTCGCGCTCGAGGAGGCGAGCCAGGAGGGGCGAACCCTAAACTCCGGCGAGGCAGGCCAAGGAAGAGCAAGACTGCGCAGGCGAGCGAGCCCGGAACCTTGGGGTACAGTTAGCCGTTTTGGGGTACAGTTAGCCATTTTGGGGTGCGGATAGCCATCCTGGGGTTCGCCGACCCAGAGGCTCGCGAGCTCCACTCGCGAGGGAGGTCGGCTTGGCCGGGTCGCTATTGGCGAGCCCAACCATTCGAGGGAGTTCGCTAGGCGAGCCCGCCTAGCGGAAGAGCAGATAGCCATCCGGGGACTCGCCGAGGTAGTGCGGGCGAGCGAGCCATGTAATGTGCCGATAATACCCCTGGGGTTCGGCGACCCAGAGGCTCGCGAGCTCCACTCTCGAGGGAGGTCGCGAAGCGGGCTGGCTCGCCCCGTAAAAGTCCAGGAAGGGATTTTTTACCAAGAGGCCCCTGGTGGTCTGCGTTCAGCCTCTCCAAACAGCGGAGTTTGGCTGTTTGCAGACCAATCCGGTGTGCGGATAGTGAGAATGGACAGCAGGATTTGGTTATTGACAGACCACAAAACTAAAATCTATAAATAGACCTCAAAGGGCACCTTGGTAGAGAGAGGTTCATCATCTTTGAGCTTTTCTCTCCCTAGGTCGCTTTGGTTTGGGCTCTCTAGCTCTCCAAGGTGCCCGAGTCTTAGCTTTGGCTTGGGAGGGGAAGCGCTCAACGATCTTCCGGGTTAGTGGAGGGACCTCCTCGCTGAGACTAGGGTCTTTTTTCTTTGCTCAAATCGTCGGCCTTATCTCTCCCTCGGGACCGGTAAGGGCTAGCTGCCCCTCATTTCGGTGAGGGCCCCGAACTCCACAAGAGACCGTGAAATCGGTTTCAACATTTTGGTGCGGTGAGCGTGGAGCGCGGCTGGTTCAAGAAAGTCCCAGAGAAGAGTTATGGCTGGGGATGAAGAGCAGGGCGAGGAGTTCGGCGAGACCCCTCAGGAAGCAATGGCTAGGATGTTCGCGGATTTCAGGAAGGAGGTGCTCGACACCTTGGGGTTCACGGTCACGGCTCTGCGAAGTGAGTTTGCGACCCCGGCACCTCAGGCGACCACTCCCCCAACAGCAGTCGGCGAGAGGGCACCAGGAGGAAGGGCTGGAAAAGAAGTTGTCGTTGAACCAGGACATGACAGGGAAGGGCGAGTGCTGTTCGCCAGTCCGGCGAGCCCGGTGTTAGCGAGCTCCGCGCCGGCGAGTTCAGTGCCGACAAGCTCTGCCCCAGCGAGCGCGGCGCAGGCGAGCGCGCGCCAGGAAGATGCGGCGACAGTCGGGGTGGTTCAGGCGAGCGTCGCCCTCGCGAGTGCGATCCCAAGCTTGGCGAGCGAGCTAGGTCCGCGAGCCGAGCGAGAGAAGATGGTAGAAGGGGGAAGCCCCTTCTGCGAATTAGTGTTGTCTGCACCCGTTCCAGCGGGATTCGGGGAATGGGATAGAGTGTACTACAATGGCAGAGATGACCCAGTTCAGCATCTGCAGTCTTTCGAGGACTCGGTCTCCATCAGGCCGATGTCCGATGCCTTCAAGTGTCGGCTCTTCGCCGTCACTCTCAAGGAGAAGGCCAGGGACTGGTTCCATTCACTTCCGGCAGGCTCTATCTACGCGTTCGAGGACCTGCGCCGAAGTTTTTTATTGAGATTTTCAACTTCAAAAAGGAGGAAGAAGGACGCTGATTCCCTCTTCGCGGTGAAACAGGAGTCCAGGGAGACGTTGGCTCAGTATGCGGATCGGTTCCAGGAGGAAGTGCAGCTCACTCAGGAGGTGCCCGGGTTTGCACTTCAACTCGCCTTCACGGTCGGGTTGAAGGAAAGTTTCTTCAAGATGGCGTTGAAAAGGAAGGCCCTCGTCTCCTATGAGGAGCTGATGGAGAGGGTGGCGGAGGAAGTAGCAAGCGAAGAAGCCAACCCAGAGCTCACCAAGAGGCTAGCAAAGCTCAGTGAGCCGGAGATGAGGCATCAAGAGGTCAGAAGAAGGGAAGAGCCCCGGGCCCCGGAGGGGGGATGGAGGCCGCAAGGTGGAGGAATGCAGGGGCAGGGAAGGGGTTACGGCCCAGGAAGGGGTAACCGCTTCGAAGGTCAATGGAGACCCCCCCAGTTGGGGTGGAGGCAGGGCCCGATGCAGTTACCTCCCCCACCTCAACAGGCCATGGCAATTGGCCGGGGAAGAGGAAGGGGAAGGGGAGGAGAAGCGGAGACAGCGGCCGCTAGGAGAAGAAGGAACAGGATAGCAGAGACCGGGACAAGGGAAGTGGCGGTGCCATATTGCATCTTCCACGATGTGGAAGGCCACTCAACGGACACCTGTCCGGAGTTCCTGGAGGTGAAGAGGGGCAGAGCGCCCACGCCACCACAGCAGCAGCCATTAAGGATCGTGGAGGTGGAACCTCGAGAGGAAGAGGAGGAAAGATGTGAGGATAGAGCAGATCTGGGGAATAGAGGAGGGATCGGAGTGATCCATGGGCGGTAGGGGTGGAGGCAACCCGCAAGGCAAGTCTCCATACCATCTACCGCCGGGGCGTAGCATCAACATCCACCGCTCCACCCCCGGCCGAAAAAATTATTTTCACCCAGAAGGACATGCCGAGCTACGAGGACCCGTTCTGCGACGCGCTGGTCATCCAGACGGCGATCGAGAACTTCACCGTCTCCCGAATCCTAGTAGACAATGGGAGTTCGGTCAATGTCATCTTCAAGAAGGCATTCGACAAGATGGAGGTGGAACCCAGAAGGGTGTTGGCCTCGGATGGCCCTCTGTTCGGATTTTCGGGGGAGAGAAAGGAAGTAGAAGGAGGGGTGGGGCTCCATGTGACCCTGGGTGGGCAGTCTCGGAACTGTCGCTTTGTCATAGTGGACGCCCCGAGCAGTTACAGCGCTATCTTCGGACGGCCCCTCATCAGTGCATTCCGCTGCGTCCCTTCCACTTTTCATCAGTGCCTCAAGTTCAACGACGGAGGGGTCCAGGTGCGGATCAGGGGGGATCCCAAGGTGGCAAGACAGTGCTACGTGACGGATGTCAACACCATCTCCTGAATGGGAGAAGCTGAGGAGTGGGATAAGGCGATGGAGGTGGCGGCCGAAGTCGGAGGTTTGGAGGTAGCCGAAGAGAAGGAGGGAGTTGAAGTTCATACCCAGGAAGGGGTAGCTGAGGTACCCCGGGCAGGGAGAAAGGAAGAAGAGGAGAAGGCCCAGGAGGGAAGGGCGGAAGACCTTATGGTGGTAGAGGGAAAAGTCGAGGAAGAGACCCAGGCTCCCGCTTGTGCCGAAGAGGAAAGGGCTTGGGGAGAGCAGTCCCGGTTGGAGGCTGTGGACGAGGTCGTGGAGCTCGAGGTCACCACTCGGCTGGGGGTGGTAGAAAAAGTCCGGGTCAGCGGAGAACTCAGCCCAGGAGATCAAGCGGAGATTCTGGCTTGCGTACAGAAGAACGTGGACGTCTTCGCTTGGAGCGCCGCGGAAATGCCCGGGATCGACGTGGATGTGGCGTGCCATCGCCTCAACCTCGACCCCGGTGCCCGCCCCATCCGTCAGAAGAGGAGGGCTGTCGCGGACAAGCTAGAAGGGCCCATCCGCGAGGAGGTGGGCAAACTCCTGCAGGCCGGATTTGTATCGGAGATCCAGTATCCAGGCTGGGTCTCCAACGTCGTTATGGTAAAGAAGGGAGGAGGTAAGTGGCGTATGTGTATCGACTTCTCACTTCTTAATAAATCATGCCCGAAAGATTGCTACCCCCTGCCCAGAATCAACGCGCTGGTTGACTCAGCCGTCGGTTTTTCTGTAATGTCTTTCTTAGATGCTTTTTCAGGTTACCATCAAATCCGCATGCATCCCCCGGACATCAAGGATGTTTCCTTCATCACGGGGGATGGATGTTATTGCTATAAGATGATGCCCTTCAGGCTCAAGAACGCAGGGGCTACGTACCAAAGGATGATGGATAGGGTCTTCCGCGAGCAGAAAGGAAGAAATTTAGAAGTCTATGTCGACGACCTCATGGTTAAGAGCCGAGACCTCAAGACTCACCTCCGCGACCTCGAAGAGACATTTGGGACCCTGCGGCGGTACAAGATGAAGCTCAATCCCTTGAAGTGTGTCTTCGGGGCGAGCCGAGGGAAGTTCCTGGGCCATTTGCTCACCCCCACGGGAGTGGAGCCCAATCCAGACAAAGTTAAAGCGGTGATGGAGTTGGAGTCGCCGAGAAATCCGAAGGAGGTTCAGAGCCTTACGGGGAAATTGGCTGGGCTCAGCAGATTCCTCTCCAAGGCGGGAGAAAAATGTGCACCTTTTTTCAAAGTACTGCGGGGAAACAAGAAGTTTGAATGGACCCCGGAATGCGAGAAGGCCTTCCAGGCTCTGAAAGAACAGCTCACTCAAACCCCTCTGCTCCAGGGACCGAAGCCAGGGGAGGGCCTGTCCCTATACCTAGGGGTAGGATCCGAAGCAGTAAGTTCCGTGCTGATCCGGGAGGAGGGGAAGAAACAGTTCCCAATCTACTACGTCAGCCGAGTGCTGAAGAAGGCGGAACTCCGGTACCGATCCTAGAAAAGTTAGCCTTCGCATTGGTGGTGTCGGCCCGGAGGCTCCGGCCTTACTTTCAAGCCCACTCAATCAAAGTAGTGACGGACCATCCGCTCTGCAAAATCATGGAAGGGGTGGAGCATTCAGGAAGGTTGGCGAAGTGGTCCGTGGAGTTAAGCGAATTCAATATCACGTTCGTACCCAGGACATCCATCAGGGCTCAAGCGGTGGCAGACTTCATGGCTAACTACGCGGCCGAAGTGGGGGAGCACGAGCCACCTCTCCCAGAAACATGGAAAATGTTAGTGGACGGAGCGTCGGGAAAACACTCCTATGGAGGGGGAATAGTCCTGGTGAGTCCTCAGGGGACTCGGATTGAGCAAGCCTTAAACATCCAATTCCCAATCACCAACAACCAGGCCGAGTACGAAGCAGTGATAGCGGGCCTTCGGCTAGCCCGAGAACTAGGTGTGCAGGACGTGGAGGTCTCCACGGACTCCATGGTGGTGGCATGCCAGATCAAAGGAGAGTTTGAAGCAAAGGACCCAACCCTCCTGCTATACCTAGAAAAAGTCAAAGGAGTCATCGGGCAGTTCCGCACCTTCTCCATCAGGCACGTGCCAAGGGAAGAGAACACCCAGGCAGACCTCCTAGCCAAGTTCAGTCCCCGAGCGGGGGGGACGACTTCGGAACTCTTCCGGCCCTCCATCGAGGAAGGAGAACTGATGGAGGTAGATCAACAAGCCTCATGGATGGATCCGCTCATCACCTTCTTATCCTCTGGGCAGTTCCCTAGAGATGATGTGGATAAAAGACGCTTCAGGTATAAGTCCGCCTATTACTCTTTGCATGCAGGGGGGCTATATAGAAAGACTCTCTCGGGACTCCTGGCCCGTTGTGTCTCCGAGGAGGAGGTCCCGAGAGTACTAGAAGAAATCCACTCCGGGGAGTGCGGCAGTCACTCCGGGAGTCGGACCCTGGAAGGAAGAGTATTGAGGCAAGGCTACTTCTGGCCCACTCTCAGCAAAGACGTGACCGAGTTCGCGAGGAAATGTCCCAAATGCCAGCTCTATGCTCCACTCCAGCTCCTCCCAGCCCAAAGACTCCGGACCATCACGGCTCCCTGGCCCTTCGCCATATGGGGGATGGATCTGGTCGGTCCCTTCCCCCAAGCCAGCGGCCAGAGGAAGTTCCTGCTGGTCATGATCGACTACTTCTCTAAGTGGGTAGAAGTAAAAGCACTCGCTAAGGTAACCTCTCAGGTGGTGAGGAATTTTGTGTGGGGAGAAATAATTTGCAGGCATGGACTCCCTCTAGCTATAGTGACGGACAATGGGCCACAGTTTGCGAGTGAAGAGTTTGTCGGCTTTTGCACTCAGCTCGGCATCGACCTCAGGTTCGCTTCGGTCCACCACCCGAGGAGCAATGGGCAGGTGGAGGCGGCAAACAAAATAATCGTCAACCTACTAAAAAAGAAAGTGGAGAACCTTCGAGGAAGTTGGGTGGAACAACTACCCTCCGTTCTCTGGGCCATGCGTACTACTCCGAATACCGCCACCGGGGAGACTCCATTCAAGCTCTCTCACGGGTCCGAGGCCGTTCTCCCCATAGAGTTTGAGGTGAATACCCCCGGGTGATCGCCGCAAGCGAGGGGGATGAAGAGTGGTTAGAAGGTAACAATGCAGAGCAGAAGCTGTCCTTGGACTTGGTGGAAGAACTTCGAGACTTGGCTACCATCAGACAGGAAGAGGTCAAACGGCGGATGGCTCGATATTTTGACAAACACATCCGGATCAAGCACTTCCAGAAAGGGGACCTGGTCCTAAAGAAGGTTGATGCGGCTGGCAGAGGGGCCGCGGTGGGTAAGCTTAACCCCAACTGGGAGGGCCCATATATCGTAAGCGAGATGCTCAAGTCGGGGGGGTATCACCTCCAGGATGTGGAAGGGGTACCTCTCGACCGAGCTCGGAGTGGAGATGATTTGAAACGATTCTACCCTTGAAAGTTTTATTATGTTGTTTAAATCAATGTCTCACTTTCATTCGTTATGCTTTTAACTGCTGCTGTGTCGAGGTAACAAGCATTGGTGCTGGAATGCCCCAGATCCATTCCGCTCCCGGGCTCCCACTAGACGGGGGGTTCAGGTTGATCTCTGGAGAGGCTGGCAGGGTTGGATAAGTATTGGTGCTGGAATGCCCCAGATCGATTCCGCTCCCGGGCTCTCACTAGACGGGGGGTTAAGGTTGATCTCTGGAGAGGCTGGCAAGGTGATAAGTATTGATGCTGGAATGCCCCAGATCGATTCCGCTCCCGGGCTCCCACTAGACGGGGGGTTCAGGTTGATCTCTGGAGAGGCTGGCAAGGTGATAAGTATTGATGCTGGAATGCCCCAGATCGATTCCGCTCCCGGGCACTCACTAGACGGGGGGTTCAGGTTGATCTCTGGAGAGGCTAGCAAGGTGATAAGTATTGACGCTGGAATGCCCCAGATCGATTTCGCTCCCGGGCTCCCACTAGATGGGGGGTTCAGGTTGATCTCTAGAGAGGCTGGCAAGGTGATAAGTATTGATGCTGGAATGCCCCAGATCGATTCCGCTCCCGGGCTCTCACTAGACGGGGGGTTCAGGTTGATCTCTGGAGAGGCTGGCAGGGTTGGATAAGTATTGGTGCTGGAATGCCCCAGATCGATTCCGCTCCCGGGCTCTCACTAGACGGGGGGTTCAGGTTGATCTCTGGAGAGGCTGGCAAGGTGATAAGTATTGATGCTGGAATGCCCCAGATCGATTCCGCTCCCGGGCTCCCACTAGACGGGGGGTTCAGGTTGATCTCTGGAGAGGCTGGCAAGGTGATAAGTATTGATGCTGGAATGCCCCAGATCGATTCCGCTCCTGGGCTCTCACTAGACGGGGGGTTCAGGTTGATCTCTGGAGAGGCTGGCAAGGTGATAAGTATTGACGCTGGAATGCCCCAGATCGATTCCGCTCCCGAGCTCCCACTAGACGGGGGGTTCAGGTTGATCTCTGGAGAGGCTGGCAAGGTGATAAGTATTGATGCTGGAATGCCCCAGATCGATTCCGCTCCCGGGCTCTCACTAGACGGGGGGTTCAGGTTGATCTCTAGAGAGGCTGGCAGGGTTGGACAAGTATTGGTGCTGGAATGCCCCGGATCGATTCCGCTCCCGGGCTCTCACTAGACGGGTGGTTCAGGACAATCTCTGGAGAAAATGATAGGGTGATAAGTCTTATGCTGGTAAACTCCTTCTCGCTCGCCGGGCGTGCTCGCTCGACTAAGAGAGGTCGCGTGCGACAATACGCAAGTAACATGGATTAATCTCATACGATCCCCAATATCTAGTCCTCGGTATAAAGGTTGCCTGCACTAAGTAAGAAGCTAGCTCTCGCCAAGAGGAAAAATACCCTACGAAACCTAAGGAAAATACGCGTAGCTAAAGGCGCAACGAGCCCAAGGCAGACGGCGAGAGACCCGAGCAGCCGGAGCGTCCCGCGCGCACCTATCCAATAATGAGCGGCGCGAGAATGACCTCCGCGAAAATGAATCACGAGATGAGCAAGGGCGAGACGGTCGGAAAATGAAAATAACAACGAGAAAAGGAGAGCACAGTGAAAACAAAATCTGCATTCGATGTTTAATAATTCAGTTACAATCCTTGGCGATCTCGCCGATCAAAAATTACAACACGTTACAACACAAAAGGGGGAAGGGCGGCGAGCTTCAGGAACCGCCCGCGGACCCTTCTTCATCATCGCTGTCCTTCACCGGCGGGAGAGGAAGGAAGAGCTCTGGAACAATATCCTCCAGAGTCATGTCAGCCGCATTATCCGCCAAAAGGCCGATCGCCTTCGCCACCGAGAAAATGTAGCGAGCCGACTCTATCGACCCCACACGAATCTCTTCGTCTCGCGCCCGCCGGTCTTCTTTTAAACGGCGAGGCGAAGGGGGAACCACGGCGCGAGTAAGGTCGCTATTTAGGGCCTTCAGCCCGGCCACCTCGCTCTCCAAGTCCTTGATGCGAGCGTTGTCCCTCCCGGCGACCTCGACGTCCTGCGAGCAAGTCAGGTTAGATATGAAGAGGTTGGGGAAAATACAAAGTTGGAAGTCTAGATGACTCACCACCCTTGCCTCCACGGCGAGCAGCTTCTCTTTCAGTTGCGTGCTCTCGGCGAGAATTCCCTGGTAGGCCCTCGCGAGCTCCACATTCTGAAGCTCCAGCTGTAAGCAATGCCTCCCAGTCATATGGGCGAGCTCGGCAGAACGCAGCTGGGACCTCGCGCTCTCATAAGCGAGGGTCCTCGCGGTCTCATCCTTGTAAGACCCTGCATCTTCGCGGCCATAAAGCGCGAACGAAAAGTCGAAGGCATGACCACTGACAGTCTCCTTCTCCACCCAAGAGGGGAGGATAGAAGAGATGTCCACCCTGTTTGTCTCTGGCTTCCAGGTGACAAGGGGCTCGCCAGTCTCGTCCCGACGCCTCTGGCCGAGTCCAAAGTTATAATGGTTCACCGGGATGGGGAGGACCGAGGCCCTGACCGCCTCCTGGCCATGATCTTCGTCCTCGCCCGCCGAAAGGCCGGTAAGGTCAAACTCATCGAAGGCAGCCTCGCGAGTTTCCTTACCTTTCGACGAAGCGAGCGAGGCCGCGTTTTTCTTGCTTTTCTTTTTTGGCGGAGACTTCGGGACGGCACCATGACTGCCGGAGGCCCCCGATCTCTTGCGGGAGGAGGGCTCGGCCGGGGTGACGTCTCCTCGGCAGGCTTCCGCCCCCATGGTAGTGAGAGCCATTGTGGCATCGGTCTTCCAGTTGCTCGCGTAAGGTGGATGGAGGGGGAGATCTCGCTCGCCTAGAAACAGAATCATAGGGATGAGTACGATAGGCTTGCGAATTGAGACGAATAGGTTAGACAGAGATCTTTACCTTCTCCGGCGAGGACCGGAAGCAGCGAGTCTAGGTTGCGGCGGAGGTAAACGACCTCGAAGTTCTTCTTACAGAAGAACTGATGGAGGAGGGCGTCATGGCCGCCGAGGGCGGTGGGCCGATAGGTGGTCTCGCTATGTTGAATCGGCGAGAAGGGAATGTTGCCGAAGTTCCCCTTGACAACGACAAACTTTTGGGCCCAGAAGTGGGCCTTGTTGACGGTCTCAACCACTTTCGGGCCTGTGCCCACGAAATAAGTTGTCCCATCTTTGTAGGCGCGGAAGGAGAACAGCTTCCGGAAGACAGGAAGGCTGAACTCTATCCGCTCCTCACGGAGGTAGCAGGCGAAGGCGATGACCACCGCCATGGCATTGGGTGTGAGCTGGCCGGGAACCACGCCATAATGCTTAAGCACCTAACAGGTAGCGAGAACAAGATCAATCCACGCAGCGAGCGAGGCTCGAGTGGCAAAATAAGCAACGAACAAGAACGATTGTTACCTGGCGAACTTCGGGCCACAAAGGAAGGCGCAGACCGACCGCGAAGTGGGCGATCGGGATGGCCAACTCGTCGACCAACGGGTCATTGATCACGTCGTCCTCGCTAGGGCGGCGTGCCTCGAACGGGGGAAGAACGAAATCAGCGATCGCGCTAAAGTATTCTTCGTCGGTCAGATTGCAAGAGAAGAAGCTGTGTTCGGCAAAGGCCTTTGCGACCCTCCGCCGACCCTCTGACTCCGCGTCGCCGCCCATCTGGAAGATCTGCGAGAAGGGGAAGAACGCGAGAACGAGAAAGAGCGAGAGCTCTGCAGCAGAAGGAGAAGAAGATCGAGAATAAATGCGGTGGTTGGCTCAATAAAGACCGCCTATTTATAGCCAAAACAAAAAGGCGGGAAGAAGCCCAAGCGTCAGCGAGCACGAGTATCAATGAAAACATCACGTCATGTCCGCGGGCGAGAAAAAGAAACCTGCGAGGTTAGTACGAACGACACTTTCGAGAGATAAATTTGGCGAGAACAGAGGGTCCGCCCAAGCACAACATAATGTGAAAATGAAAGACTCGCTAGCACCAAGCGAGAAACAGTAAAAAGCTAATAATAATTGTCAGAAGAAATAAAGCCAACATATAAGTGGCAAAGATGCGATTTGCGAGCCATGGCGAGATTGTCTAAAACAGCAATACCCATTAATGATAAAAAGAGCACAACAAAGCAGTTAGCGAGAATCGTGGGGGAGCCATTTCCACCGGCCACCACCCCGCGACCCTGATCTCGGCGGTGCCCTAGAATTATAATATTCCTCCGCCAGGCGACCCTCCCGATCCGTGAGGAAGGCGTAGTCCCTCATCCTCGCTATGTGTACCTCCGACGTCGTGGCGACCTCATCCTGATCGCGGTGTCTCGCTTGCCGGAGCCTCGCACACTCCTCCATCAGGACCGCGTGCCTATCCTCTGCGGCTTCTCTATCCCGCCTCGCTTGCATATTGAGGTCCATCAGCATTCGCCCATGCTTCCTCAAGAGTTCCGCGGCTCGCTGTTTCTTCGTCTCGGGATCTCGCGGATCACCTAAAAATTCCTCCACCTGATCAGGGAGGGGGGACATCTCGTCGTCGCCTAGTTCAGAATCGGTGTGCGGATTCTCGGCATTATCTGCAAGATCTCACGTCAGATAATGAGCACGAGGTCACGCAGGAGGTCGGCGAGGCCATAACGCTTACCGAGAGGGGGGCGAGAACCCGAAGGACGGCCCTGGAACACGTTTCCATAATGGGGGTAAAGAGACTTGCCCAGGCCGGCAGGATAAGCCGTGCTATTGGTCGGGAGAATCTTCGGAGGGGCAGAGCCACCGGTCTCCTCGCTCGTCAGAAGCTGGAACCCGGGCTTGTCAGCGATCCTACCTGGAGGGGCCGGAGATGGAGGCCGCGACGACGGGCGGATCGGGGATTTCAGGGGCGAGACTGTAAGAAAGGGGTAGGAGATCATATAGGGTTGACAAGTATTACAGCAGGCGAGATCCAGATCGTACCGGTGGTGTCTTTCCCAGCGAGGTTCGTGTCCACCTGCTGGCTTTTCCGAGACCCCTCAGCACGTTCCTCAACGATCTCGCTCGGCAAAGTATCCTGCGAGGGGAAAAGAATGAAGAGCAACTTATCGGCGTGAATTCGAATAACTCATACCTTCTCGGGGCGGCGATCGTCCGGAGAGGAGTCCAGCACCACGGAGTCGTCCCCAGAGAGGCGAACCGCTTTCGCCTTCTTGACTTTTGGCGACTGGGCGGGGGGCGGCCGGCTCATCCAGGCGGGTACCTTGGTCGTGGAAGGTAGCCCGCCGGCTCTCAAAGCCCTCAGGCGAGCCTCTGCTTCTTCGGAAATCGGCATCTCCCGGCAGCTAAGACAGGGAAGGAAGGAAAAGAAGCGACGCGCACCGGTGGGGGCTCGGGACGGTATTTATAACCTGCATGGTGGATCCCACCAAAGATTCCTGACAGGTCATCTGGGGGCGGTCGAATATCCGTGGTTGGACGATTCTTCGCGAGGACATTAGTCTTCGCGAAGAGAGGGGATTGTGTACAACCCCGATATTCGCCAGGAAGAAATCAGCAGCTCGCGCTCGAGGAGGCGAGCCAGGAGGGGCGAACCCTGAACTCCGGCGAGGCAGGCCAAGGAAGAGCAAGACTGCGCAGGCGAGCGAGCCTGGAACCTTGGGGTACAGTTAGCCGTTTTGGGGTACAGTTAGCCATTTTGGGGTGCGGATAGCCATCCTGGGGTTCGCCGACCTAGAGGCTCGCGAGCTCCACTCGCGAGGGAGGTCGGCTTGGCCGGGTCGCTATTGGCGAGCCCAACCATTCGAGGGAGTTCGCTAGGCGAGCCCGCCTAGCGAAAGAGCAGATAGTCATCCGGGGACTCGCCGAGGTAGTGCGGGCGAGCGAGCCATGTAATGTGCCGATAATACCCCTGGGGTTCGCCGACCCAGAGGCTCGCGAGCTCCACTCGCGAGGGAGGTCGCGAAGCGGGCTGGCTCGCCCCGTAAAAGTCCAGGAAGGGATTTTTTACCAAGAGGCCCCTGGTGGTCTTCGTTCAGCCTCTCCAAACAGCGGAGTTTGGCTGTTTGCAGACCAATCCGGTGTGCGGATAGTGAGAATGGACAGCGGGATTTGGTTATTGACAGACCACAAAACTAAAATCTATAAATAGACCTCAAAGGGCACCTTGGTAGAGAGAGGTTCATCATCTTTGAGCTTTTCTCTCCCTAGGTCGCTTTGGTTTGGGCTCTCTAGCTCTCCAAGGTGCCCGAGTCTTAGCTTTGGCTTGGGAGGGGAAGCGCTCAACGATCTTCCGGGTTAGTGGAGGGACCTCCTCGCTGAGACTAGGGTCTTTTTTCTTTGCTCAAATCGTCGGCCTTATCTCTCCCTCGGGACCGGTAAGGGCTAGCTGCCCCTCATTTCGGTGAGGGCCCCGAGCTCCACAAGAGACCGAGAAATCGGTTTCAACAGGTTAATTAAAAAGATCAATTTTCCCTCGTACACCAACGATGGGAGTCAAAGGAAACTATTTAAGAGGGGTGAAAAAATAAAATTCTTCACCCCTAATTCAAGTACTCTTCAATTTGTCATGACTTTGTACCCGCTTTTCCCTTAACCACATTATTGTTTCTAGTTTTAATTCAAAAAATCATTTGAGAGCATAATTAGTAACTTATATTTTTCCTTCATGTTTCTTTAAACAAAGGTTATTATAATTCCGATCTAATCTCGTTTACTAATGATTGCAATTTTGTTTGCTATTTGGTTAATTAAGAAGTCTTTTGGTTGGACATTTCTTTCTACTTAAATCATTTGCATAATTTAGGACTTAACTCTTATTACTCCGAATTTTTATTTTTCAGTCTCTTATGATTAAAATAAAACGATAGCCAAAAATTAGAACTTATGTTAATCCCGTATAGATCTCTCTTACTTTTGCTCTGGAATAGCAAAAGCTTAAGTATGGGGGTATTTGATAAGTAATAAAATATATGTATTTTTAGTATAATTATTAGTAAAATTTTAATTAATATTGTGAATTTTCTATGTAAATTAATGAATAAATTGCTTCTTTATTATTTCTGGTTTCTAACTTAGTTTTATTTTTGTTTTTGCATTTTTTTGCAAAAATTTTCCCAAGTCACGCCCTCGGTCACGCCCGTGACCAAGGGCGTGTAATTTTAAAGATCAAATATCAACGGGACGGCTCGATTCAGATCAAATCCCGATAAATCGCTCAAGTCACGCCCTCGGTCACGCCCGTGACCAAGGGCGTGTAAATTTAAAGCTCTACGCCCGACGAATTTCTCTCCAGCTCACTCCAGTTGACCAAGTCACGCCCGTGACTCTACAAGTCACGCCCGTGTTCCAGCAGAGTCACGCCCGTGAGCCGCCAGCGCGTCACGTCTCAAAGCCGCGCCCATGCTGCCGACATCAGCCACCCATAGTCACGCCCGTGACTCACAAAGTCACGCTCGTGACATACCAAGTCACGCCCGTGTGTAGCCATGTTTGACGGCCAGACCTTCCAGAAGGCGGCGAATACAGCCGAGCAAATGTCACGCCCTAAGTCACGGCCGTGACATTCAAGTCACGCCCGTGACCTAGGGCGTGTAAAACTCAAATTTTCCCTATAAATAGAGGGGCTCGGCTGAAGTATTTTTCATCCAAATTTTGAGAAGTTCTTGTTGTATTGTGAGTTCTTTTGAGTGATTGTGAGCTTCTCTTATGCAATTCAGTTAAAGTTCGTTTTTAGTTTTTTTTCGTCTTCCTAGTCTAGTTGTAATGCTGATTTCAGAAATAAAATGATGTTTTACTCATTTGGATCATCTTCCTTTTTATTAATGTTAGCGTGTGTGCGTGTATGAGTTTAGCTTTATTGCTTTCATAATTTAGTTTTATTGCTTTTATAGTTAGGTTTATTGCTTTCATAATCTAGGTTTACTGTTTTCATAGCTTAGATTTACAAGCTTTCATAAAATAGTTTTATCGTTTTCTTTTTCGCTTTATTTTATCGCTTTCATTTTAAACGCTTTCTTTTCAGTTTTTTTTAGAGTGTGTGCGTGTATGAGATTATATTTTTCTTTTTTGTAACTTAGTTTTATTTCAGTCTTCATATAACTGCTATATACCACCCCCCATCTTGAATAAGAGGCTAATTAACTTTAGCATTTATTTAAGTCGGTTGGGACGGATATTATTTATGCACCTTTATAAGTCTTTTCATTTCTGTACCACCCCCTTCTTGAATAAGAGGCTAAGAACTTTTTAGCGCTTGTTTAAGGTGGTTGGGACGGATATTATTTCTGCACCTTTATAAGTCTTTTCATTTCTATACCACCCCCTTCTTGAATAAGAGGCTAAGAACTTTTTAGCGCTTGTTTAAGGTGGTTGGGACGGATACTATTACTGTTTTTATATAAGTCTTTTTATTTCCTTTTTAGCCGCATATATCCGCTTTAATCATTAAACATGTATTTTTCAACCGATAATGCCGTCTCCATTCCGATGAGTGGCTAATTTCCTTTAGCACACGACGTCGAAGAGCATTGGGACACAAAAATAGTTTTTCAATAAAATTAAAACATCTCTTTCTAAAATAATTAACGCTTAAGGTTTACCCGAGAATCACGTTGAGTGGAGCCACATAATCGATGTGTAGTTTTCATTTCCGTTTTCGTACCTAGTTAGCCGAGAGGCTCATGCGTACGGATTGATCGCTCACGGGTAAAGAGAAGTGCGCTCTACCCTCGAGAGAGGACGAGGTAATTCTCCCGAATTGGAAATAAAAACCCAATAGCGGGGTTCACAACATAAAGCGAGTATTAAGAACATTCGATTGTAGAACGAGAGTTCGGTCGAATATTCATAATCTCAGGTGGGCGTACCCTCGAGAGAGGAGCGTTCATAATTATGGAACCTCCACGGTCAAGTCATCTTAATATTTTGAAAAGTCATCACTTTTAATTCTACGAAAAAATCTATTTTCGTCTCAAGGTAATTCGACGTCGCGCGCTATCTTTCTCATCGCTTAGAACTCTAGTTAATCGCTTATTATCATCTTTCGCTTTTTATCACTTAGAACTCTTGTTAAACCAACTAAAAATATTATTCAGATAAAATAATAGTTCGTTCCTCGAAGTAGCATAATCAACACGACCCGCAGAAATATACGATCCCGATATTTTCTAAAAAAAAATATCCTGTATTACTTGCGATAAGGTATACTTGCCTTTATCAAATGATTAATTTGGACTAAAAATTCAAACACAGCTTTCCAAACTCATTTAGTGCAAAACTCTCCTTTTCTACTTTTCAATTCAATAGAATTCGGCGTTGTAGCCGAGGCGTGATTGTCAATATTCCGAAAGAAGAAAAAGATCGTTACTTCTATCCTTCGATAGGATAACGGTTAATTTCTCAAAGTAGGAGTACTTGCAAGACTCTTCAAAAATATCCGTCAATTCTAAACTCTTAATATAAAGGTTATCTTTTATTTATAAACCAAAAAGAAGTCCAACACAAAATCATCAGATCACTTCTCATTTTCTTCTCTGCCGACTTCCCTCTTATTTATAGCTTAGTTTATTCAAAGAATACTATAGGAGAATAATCAATTAGCAGACAGAGAAATAGTAAGAGAGAAAAGATTCCATAATCAATATTTCTGTAGAAGGAAAGAGATCATTCTGATTTCAAATAATATCAATAATAAACTTAATCAATTTAGCGAAGAATCATTTAGAAGGAAAGACTGATTCAAAATGGCTAGAAAAAATAATATCATTCCATAAATTTCAGATCTACAGATAGAAGGAAAGAGATCGGGCGTGTTTTTGAATTTGACAAAGAAATCGACGTACGTCGATTACTATTCGACGAAAGCGTCGATTTCAGACTGACTGGACGTCGAGAGGAGAATATGGAAGGTGCGTCGACTAAGATGTGTCGACTTCACTAGATACGTCGACTAGAAGTCAGAGTTACGTCGACATAGGTTACGTCGAATTCTATTTAGAGTTACTTTGACTCATTCTGAGAGGAACGTCGACTACACTTCGACATTGCGTCGAATACTATTCGACGCATATTTACTTAGACTAATTTTTCATTCTTAGAATTTATATTCTACTCATTTTTAGGGGTTGAGATAAATCATTTCCCCAACAATCTCCTGGATGGCCGAGGCGGAGAAATGGGACCAGGAGATGGGTGAGCCGACAGGACTTGGAGGAGAAGACCAGAAGGAGGAGATGGAGCAGAGGTCGGAGGAGCCGATGGAGGAGGAAGAGGGAGAGGGTTGAGCCTAGGAGGAAGGGGCGAAAGAGGTGATGGAGGTCCAGGAAGAAGGACGGGAGCAAGGAGGAGACTGGGGAGAACAATCTCGGCTGGAGGCCGTGGAGGAGGGCGTGGAGCACGAAGTCACCACCCGAGCCGTAGTGGTGGATAAAGTCAGGAACATCGGGGAACGCAGCCTGGAGGAGCAGAAGCAAATTCTCATCTGCGTTTAGGAGAACATGGATGTCTTCGCTTAGAGCGCCGCGAAGATGCTAGGGATCGACGCAGATGTGGCTTGTCATCGCCTCAATCTTAACCCCGGTACCCGCCCCATCCGTCAAAAGAGGAGGGCCATAGCAGACAAGCTGGTGGGACCCATCCGAGAGGAGGTGGGTAAGCTCATACAGGCGGGATTTGTATCAGAGATCCAGTATCCAGGCTGGGTCTCTAACGTGGTCATGGTGAAGAAGGGGGGAGGTAAGTGGAGAATGTGTATCGACTTTTCCTTGCTTAATAAATCGTGCCCCAAGGATTGCTACCCCTTGCCTAGAATCGACGCGCTGGTTGACTCAGCCGTCGGTTTCCCTATAATATCATTTTTAGATGCTTTTTCAGGTTATCATCAGATTCGCATGCACCCCCCGGACATCAAAGATTTCTCCTTCATCACGGGGGATGGGTGTTATTGTTATAATATGATGCCCTTCGGGCTCAAGAATGCAGGTGCCACGTACCATAGGATGATGGACAGGGTCTTCCGAGAACAGAAGGGGAGAAACTTGGAGGTCTACGTCGATGATCTCATGGTAAAAAGTCGAGACTTTGAATCACACCTCCGAGACCTTGAAGAGACCTTTAGGACCTTGCGAAAGTATAAGATGAAGCTCAACCCCCTGAAGTGTGTCTTTGGGGCAAGCCGAGGGAAATTCCTGGGTCACCTGCTTACCCCGACGGGGGTGGAGCCTAACCCGGATAAGGTCAAAGCGATAATGGAGCTGGGATCACCAAGAAACTCGAAGGAGGTTCAGAGCCTCACTGGAAAGCTGGCCGGACTCAGCAGGTTCCTCTCCAAGGCGGGAGACAAGTGTGCACCCTTTTTCAAGGTGTTATGGGGAAACAAAAAATTCGAATGGACCCCGGAGTTTGAGGGAGCCTTTCGGGCTTTGAAAGTGCAACTCACCCAAAACCCCTACTCCAAGGGCCGAGACCGGGAGAGGACCTATCCCTATACCTGGGAGTAGGATCTGAGGCAGTAAGTTCAGTATTGGTTCGGGAGGAGGGGAGAAAGCAATTCCCCATCTACTACGTCAGCCGAGTGCTGAGGAAGGCGGAGCTCCGGTACCCGATTCTGGAAAAGCTGGCCTTCGCGTTGGTAGGGGTGGCCCGGAGGCTCCGACCTTACTTTCAGGCATATTCAATCAAGGTAGTGACTGATAACCCACTTCGCAAAGTCATGGAAGGGGTGGAGCACTCGGGAAGGTTGGCGAAGTAGTCTGTGGAGCTGAGTGAGTTCGATGTTACATTCGTAACCAGGACGTCGATCAAGGCCCAAGCAGTGGCAGACTTCATGGCTGACTATGCAACCGAGGTGGGGGAGCATGAATCGCCCTCCCCCCCCCCCTGGTGGCACGGAAGATGTTGGTGGATTGCGCCTCAGGGAAGCACTCCTATGGAGGGGGGATAATCCTGGTGAAACCCCAAGGGACAAAGATCGAACAAGCTTTGAACATCCACTTCCGGGTTACCAACAACCAAGCTGAGTACAAAGTGGTGATAGCGGGTCTGCGGTTGGCCTGGGAACTGGGAGTGCAGGATGTGGAGGTCTCGATAGACTCTATGGTGGTAGCATGCCAAGTCAAGGGAGAGTTTGAGGCAAAGGACCCGACCCTCCAGCGGTACTTGGAGAAGGTCAAGGGGGTCATCGGGCAATTCCGCACTTTCTCCATCAAACACATGCCAAGGGAAGAGAGCACCCCCACGGACCTCCTAGCCAGGTTTGGTCCCCAAGCAGGGGGGACGGTTTCAGAACTCTTCCGACCCACCATCGAGGAAGGAGAACTGATGGAGGTGGATCAGTGGGTCTCGTGGATGGATCCCTTCATTGCATTCCTATCATCAGGGAAGTTCCCTGAAGAAGACATAGACAGACGACGCTTCAGGTATAAGTCAGCTTATTATTCTTTGCATGCAGGAGGGCTATATAGGAAGACACTCTCTGGACTTCTGGCCCGTTGTGTTTCCGAGGAGGAGGTTCCGAGAATCTTAGAAGAAATTCAATCCGGGGAGTGTTGAAGTCACTCCGGGAGCCGAACTCTGGAGGGGAGGGTGTTGAGACAAGGCTATTTCTGGCCTACTCTCAGCAAAGACGTGGCGGAGTTCGCAAGAAGATGTTCGAAGTGTCAGCTCTATGCGCCGCTCCAACTCCTCCCGGCCCAGAGGCTTCGGACCATCACGACTCCCTGGCCTTTTGCTATATGGGGGTTGGACCTAGTTGGTCCTTTCCCACAAGACAGTGGCCAGAGGAAGTTCTTGTTAGTTATGATCGATTACTTCTCCAAATGGGTAAAAGTGATGGCCCTAGCCAAGGTAACATCTTAAGTGGTAAAGAATTTTGTGTGGGGAGAGATAATTTGCAGGCAAGGGCTCCCTCTGGCTATAGTGACAGGCAATGGGCCGCAATTTGCTAGCGAAGAGTTTGTTAGCTTCTGCACCCAACTCGGCATCGACCTCAGGTTCGCATCGGTTCACCACCCGAGAAGCAACGGTCAGGTGGAGGCGGCAAACAAGGTAATCGTCAACCTACTAAAGAAGAAGGTGGAGAACCTCAGGGGGAACTGGGTGGAGCATCTACCATCCATCCTTTGGGCCTTGAGGACTACTCCGAATACCTCCACCGGGGAGACCCCGTTCAAACTTTATCATGGATCTGAATCCGTCCTTCCCATAGAGTTCGAAGTAAATACCCCCAGGGTGATTGCTGCGGGTGATGGAGATGAAGAATGGCTCGTAGCTAATGATGCTGAGCAGAGGCTGTCCTTGTATCTAGTAGAGGAACTTCGGGACCTGGCCACCATCAGGCAGGAGGAAATCAAGCGATGAATGGCCCGATATTTTGACAAGCACATCCGAATAAAACACTTTCGGAAAGGAGCTCTGGTCCTGAAGAAGGTCGACGCGGCCGGAAGAGAAACCGCAGTGGGTAATGTTGAAACTGATTTCTCAGTCTCTTGTGGAGTTCGGGGCCCTCACCGAAATGAGGGGCGGCTAGCCCTTACTGATCCCTCGGAGAAGACAAATGGGAAACAAAGAAAATGAATAAGACCTTAGTCGCACCGAGGAGGTCCCTCCACTAACCCGGAAGATCGTTGAGCGCTTCCCCTCCCAAGCCAAAGCTGAGACTCGGGCACCTTGGAGAGCTCTGGAAATGCCAACCAAAGAAAGCCTGAGGAGAGGGAAGCTGAAGTGAACTCCTCTCCAAAGGTGCCCTTGAGGTCCTATTTATAGATTTCCTGATCAGGTCTGCAAATAGCAGGATTCTGCCTTTTGATTTTCCTATCCGCACCCCAAATGGGTCTGCGAACAGCCAAACTCCACTGTTTAGAGAGGCTACAAGCAGACCACCAAGGGTGAAAGGGTAAATTGGCCCTATTGACCTATGGATAAGGGACTGCGAGAACCTTATTGCCAGAGCTCTCGCGGACCTTCTCGCGGACCTTCTCGCGGACCCAGCTCGCGATGCCTCTCTTAGGCAATCACCGCCGAACGCCTGTCTCGCCGACTCTTCTCGCTCGCACTGGAGGCGTGCTCCGTTTCCTTGCCTGGCGAATATCGGGGTTGTACACAATCCCCGCTCTTCGTGAGGACATTTGTGCTCGCGAAGAATCATCCAACCCCTGGTATTCGCCCGCTCCTTGATGACCTGTCGGGAATCTTTGCTGGGACCCACCCTGTGGGCTATAAATATCATCCCGAGCCTCCGGTGGTGTGCGCCGTTACTTCTCTTCCTTTCCCTTTGATTGATACTGTAGCTTCCTGCAGATGCCTCTTTCCGAAGAAGCCAAGGCTCGCCTGAAGGAGATGAGAGTCGGCGGGCTACCCTCCACGGCTAGGGTCCCTGCCTGGATGAATCGCCCGCCACATACTCAGTCGCCGAAAGTCAAGAAGGCGAAAGCGGCTCGTCGCACCGGAGACGACTCCGTGCTGCTGGACTCCTCCCACCGACGATCGCCGTCATGAGAAAGTACGAGCTATTCCTGGCCACGTCGATAAATTTGTTTGTCATTCATTTCCGCTCGCAGGATGCTTTGCCGAGCGAGAACGTTGGAGAACTCGCTGAGGGGTCTCGAAAAAACCCGCTGACGGATACGAACCTCGCCGGGAAAAACACCACCGGTATGATCTGAACCTCGCGCGCCAGAATGGTTTTCGTCAACTGACCATCGCTCCTTACTTCTTACAGTCTCGCCCGTGAAGTCTCTGGACCATCAGACATCGCGGTCGCCCTCTCCGCCTCCGCCCCATTCAGACAAAATCATTGATAAACCCGGGTTCCAGCTCTTGACGAGCGAGGAGACCGGTGGTTCTGCGCCGCCAAAGGTCCCTCCTATCAACAGCGCAGCCTACCCTGCCGGCCTGGGCAAATCTCTCTACCCCCACTATGGCAACGTGTTTGAGGGTCGTCCCTCAACTTCTCGCCCTCCGCTTGGTAGGCACTCTGACCTCGCTGAAGTCTTGCGCGGGCTCAAGCTCGCCGTCTAACTTTTTCACGATGTTTCGAAGGGACTAATGAAATTCCTCCCACTGATTCTAAATTGGGCGACGACGAGATGTCCCCTCTGCCTGACCAGGTGGAGGACTTTTTAGGGGATCCGCGAGATCCTGACATGATGAAACAACGGGCTGTGGAGCTGCTGAGGAAACATGGGCGGATGCTGATGGATCTCAACGAGCAGGCGAGACAGGATAGAGAAGCCGCCGAGGACAGACACGCGGTACTGATGGAAGAATGTGCGAGGCTCCGGCAGGCGAGACAGCGTGATCGTGAAGAGAACACTACGACGCCGGAGGTGCACATAGCTAGGATGAGAGACTACGCATACCTCATGGACCGGGAGGGCCGCTTGGCCGAGGAATATTATAACTCTAGGGTGCCGCCGAGATCCGCGTCGTGGGGTGGGGGCCGGTGGAAATGGCTACCCCACGATTCTCGCTAGCGGTTATGTCGTGAAATTACTTGTAACAGTTGTCGTCGCTTTTGAACAATCTCGCTATGTCGCTTTTATTTCTCTCAACAATAAGTATCATTATCATTTATGTTTTCTCGCTCGCTGTCAATAGATCCATCTTACTTTTGTTATATTGCTCGCGAGGACCCTCTGCTCTCGCTGAACGCGTCCTGCCGGAATGTTGCTTGCACTAACCCTGCAGGTCTCCCTCGCCCGCGTACGTGATGTGATGTTTTTGTTGATACTCGTGCTCGCCGACGCTTGGACTTATTCCCGACCTTTTGCTTCGGCTATAAATAGGCGGTCATAACTGAGTCAACCACCGCATTTACTCTCGTCCTTCTTCTTCTTCTGCTTCAGAGCTCTCGCTCCTTCTCGTTCTCGCTTCTCTCCCTTTTTCGCAGGTTACTACGATGGGAGGAGACGCTAATGAGTCAGAGGGTCGGCGAAAGATCGCGAAGGCTTTCGCCGAGCACACCTTCTACCACTGCAACTTGACAGACGAGGAGTATCTCAGCGCGGTCGCCGATTATTTCACCCCTCCCTTCGAGGCACGCCGTCCTAGCGAGGATGATGTGATCAACGACCCGCTGGTCGACGAGTTGGCCATTCCCACTGCCCATTTCACGGTCGGTCTGCGCCTTTCGCTGTGGACGGAGGTTCGCCAGGTAATAATCGCTCTCGCTTGCTTCCTATGTTCTGTTGTTCAAATCTCGCTCGTCATATGGACTAATCTTATTCTCGCTGCTCGCCAGGTGCTCAAGCATTATGGCGTCGTTCTGGGCCAGCTCACACCTAACGCCATGGCGGTGATTACGGCGTTCGCTTGCTATCTTCGCGTGGAACGCATCGAGTTCAGCCTCCCGGTCTTCCGGAAGCTGTTCTCGTTCCGCGCTTTCAAGGATGGCACGGCCAACTTCGTGGGCACAGGTCCGAAGGTTGTCGAGACCGTCAACAAGGCCCACTTCTGGGCCCAGAAGTTCCTCGTCGTCAAGGGGAACTTCGGCAATATCCCCCGCTCGCCGCTCCAACACAGCGAGACTACCTACCGGCCTACCGCCCTTGGCGGCCACGACGCCCTCCTCCATCAGTTCTTCTGTAAGAAGAACTTCGAGGTCGTTTATCTTCGCCACAATCTCGATTTGTTGCCT
This sequence comes from Dactylorhiza incarnata, assembly GCA_033032865.1. Lineage (NCBI taxonomy): Eukaryota > Viridiplantae > Streptophyta > Magnoliopsida > Asparagales > Orchidaceae > Dactylorhiza > Dactylorhiza incarnata. Next base: position 19,636,661 of record JAWHQI010000005.1, read on the forward strand.
CCGGTTCTTGCCGGGGAAGGTAAGTATCTCGCTTAGCATTTGCGACTTTATTCCCTGCCACACCTTGCTTATCAAGATTTCAATGTTTTATTTCCAGGCGAGCGAGATCTTCCCCTCCATCCTCCCTATGCCAGCAAACGAACAACCGATGCTACCCTGGCCTTCGCGACCATGGGGGCGGAAGCTAGCCGAGGCACCGTCGCTCCAGCTGAGCCCTCTTCTCGCAAGAGACCGGGGGCTTCTGGCGGTCACGTCGCTCCCTCTAAATCTCCGCCAAAGAAGAAGAGCAAGAAGAGTGGGGTCTCGCTCGCTCCCTCGAAGGGTAAGGAGCCCCGCGAGGCTGCCTTTGACGAGTTCGACCTCACCGGCCTCTCTGCGGGGGGTGAGGAAGAAGAGCCTTGCCAGGAGGCAGTCCGAACCTCCGCCCTCCCCATCCCGGTGAACCACTACAACTTCGGCCTCGGCCAGAGGCGTCGAGACGAGACTGGCGAGCCCCTCATCACTTGGAAGCCGGAGACCAACAGGGTGGATATCTCCTCCATCCTCTCCTCCTGGGTGGAGAAGGAGACCGCCAGCGGTCATGCCTTCGACCTCGCATTCGCTCTTTATGCTCGCGAGGACGCGGGGTCTTATAAGGACGAGACCGCGAGGACCCTTGCTTACGAGAGTGCGAGGTCCCAGCTGCGCTCCACCGAGCTTGCCCACATGTCGGGGAGGCGCTGCTTACAGCTGGAGCTTCAGAACGTGGAGCTCGCGAGGGCCTACCAGGGGGTTCTCGCCGAGAACGCGTAGCTGAGAGAGAAGCAGCTCGCCACGGAGGGTAGTGTGGTGAGTTACTTGACTTTCTCATCTTCCTCTTATTTGGCCGTTTTGCTTTTTTAATTGGACCTACTTGCAGGATGCCGAGGCCGTCGGGAGAGCCGACGCTCGCATCAAGGGTTTGGAGGGTGAGGTGGCCGGGCTGAAGGCTTTAAACTGTGAGCTCGTCCACGCCGTCGTTCCCCCATCACCTCGCCGTCTGAAGGAAGAGAAGCGAGCGCGAGATGAAGAAGTCCGCATGGAGTCCACGGACTCGGCTCGCTACATCTTCCAGATGATGAAGGGGGCCGGACTGCTAATCGCCGACGCGACCGATCTGGATTTGGAAGACATCGTCCCTGAGCTCTTCCTCCCACTTCCGCCAGTGAAGAGTAGCGACGACGACGAGGAGGGGTCCGCGGGCGACTGCTGAAGCTCACCGCACCCCCCCCCCCCCCCCCCCCCCCCTCCTCCCTCTTTTTTTTTGTAACTTTTGATCGGCGAGATCGCCATGAATTGTAATCAAACCTTGAAATGAATGCAAACTCTATTTTGTTTATTGTGTTTTCCTTTTTCGGTTTTGTTGTGTTGAATGTCTCGTTCTCGCTTATCTCGATATCCGCCTTCGCGGAGGTCATTCTCGTGATGATTGTTCTCGTGCCTCACGTCGTCGCCTAGGTAGGTGTAGGATACTTTGGCTGCTCAGGCCCTTTGCCGTTTGTCTTAGGATTACTATCCGTTTGGTTGCGCGTATTTATTCTAGGTTTCGCAGGGCATCTTTCTTCTTGGCGAGAGTTCGCTTTTTATCCGGAGCCGACAACCTTTCTGCCGGGGACTGGATGTTCTGAATCGCATAGCACTGATTCTCGCCACTCGCATAGTATCGTGCGAAATCTCTCTTTGCCGAGCGAGCCGACCCGCCGAGCGAGACGGAGCATTCCAGCATAAAGACCTGTCATCCTTGCCAGCCTCTCCAGAGATCAACCTGAACCCCCCGTCTATTGAGAGCCCGGGAGCGGAATCGATCTGGGGCATTCCAGTACCAACATATTCAACCTTGCCAGCCTCTCCAGAGATCAACCTGAACCCCCCGTCTAGTGAGAGCCTGGGAGCGGAATCGATATGGGGCACTCCAGCACCAACATATCCAACCTTGCCAGCCTCTCCAGAGATCAACCTGAACCCCCCGTCTAGTGAGAGCCCGGGAGCGGAATCGATCTGGAGCATTCCAGCACCAACATATCCAACCTTGCCAGCCTCTCCAGAGATCAACCTGAACCCCCCGTCTAGTGAGAGCCCGGGAGCGGAATCGATCTGGGGCACTCCAGCACCAACATATCCAACCTTGCCAGCCTCTCCAGAGATCAACCTGAACCCCCCGTCTAGTGAGAGCCCGGGAGCGGAATCGATCTGGGGCACTCCAGCACCAACATATCCAACCTTCCCAGCCTCTCTAGAGATCAACCTGAACCCCCCATCTAGTGAGAGCCCGGGAGCGGAATCGATCTGGGGCATTCCAGCACCAACATATCCAACCTTGCCAGCCTCTCCAGAGATCAACCTGAACCCCCCTTCTAGTGAGAGCCCGGGAGCAGAATCAATCTGGGGCATTCCAGCACCAAACATGTACCATCTGGGGCATTCCAGCACCAACATATCCAACCTTGCCAGCCTCTCCATAGATCAACCTGAACCCCCCCCCCCCCCCCCCCCCCCCCCCCGTCTAGTGAGAGCCCGGGAGCAGAATCGATCTGGGGCATTCCAGCACCAACATATCCAACCTTGCCAGCCTCTCCAGAGATCAATTTGAACCCCCCGTCTAGTGAGAGCCCGGGAGCGGAATCGATCTGGGGCATTCCAGCACCAAACATGTACCATCTGGGGCATTCCAGCACCAAACATGTACCATCTGGTGCATTCCACCACCCCGGCATGGCAGTGGTTATAAGTATCACAAAAAGGAGTAAAACATTAAGTAATCAACATAATAAAGCTTTCAAGGGTAAAATCGCTTCAAATCATCCCACTCCTGGCTCGGTCGAGGGGCATCCCTTCCACATCCTGGAGGTAATACCCCCCCCCCCCCCCCCCCCCCGAATTGAGCACCTCGCTTATAATATATAGACCCTCCCAGTTGGGGTTAAGCTTACCCACCGCGGCTCCTCTGCCGGCCGCATCGACCTTCTTCAAGACTAGGTCTCCTTCTGAAAGTGTTTTATCCGGATATGTTTGTCAAAGTATCGAGCCATCCGCCGCTTGACCTCCTCCTGCCTGATGGTGGCCAAGTCCCGGAGTTCTTCCACCAGGTCAAAAGACAGCCTCTACTCTGCGTTGTTATCTTCTAGCCACTCTTCATCCCCCTCGCTCGCGGCGATCACCCGGGGGGTCTTTACCTCAAACTCTTTGGGGAGAACTGCCTCGGACCAGTGAGAGAGCTTGAACGGAGTCTCTCCGGTGGCGGTATTCGGAGTAGTCCTCATGGCCCAGAGGACGGAGGTAGCTGTTCCACCCAATTCCCCTGAAAGTTTTCCACTTTCTTTTTCAATAGGTTAACAATTATTTTGTTTGCCGCCTCCACCTGCCCATTGCTCCTCGGGTGGTGGACCGATGCGAACCTGAGGTCAATGCCGAGCTGAGTGCAGAAGCCAACAAACTCTTCACTAGCAAACTGCGGCCCATTGTCTGTCACTATAGCTAGAGGGAGCCCGTGCCTGCAAATTATCTCCCCCCACACAAAATTCCTTACAACCTGAGAGGTTACCTTAGCGAGTGCTTTCACTTCTACCCACTTGGAGAAGTAGTCGATCATGACCAGCAGGAACTTCCTCTGGCCGCTGGCTTGGGGGAAGGGACCGACCAGGTCCAACCCCCATATGGCGAAGGGCCAGGGAGCCGTGATGGTCCGGAGCCATTGTGCTGGGAGGAGTTGGAGCGGAGCATAGAGCTGGCACTTCGGGCACTTCCTTGCGAACTCCATCGCGTCCTTGCTGAGAGTGGGCCAGAAGTAGCCTTGCCTAAACACCCTCCCCTCCAGGGTCCGGCTCCCGGAGTGACTGCCGCACTCCCCTGAGTGGATTTCTTCCAGGACTCTCGGAACCTCCTCCTCGGAAACACAACGGGCCAGGAGTCCCGAGAGAGTCTTCCTATATAGCCCTCCTGCATGCAAGGAGTAATAAGCGGACTTATACCTGAAGCGCCTCTTGTCCACGTCCTCTCCAGGGAATTGCCCGGAGGATAGGAAGGTGATAAATGGATCCATCCGCGAGGCTCGTTGATCCACCTCCATCAACTCTCCTTCCTCGATGGTGGGCCGGAAGAGTTCCGAAGTTGTCCCTCCCGCTCGGGGACCGAACTTGGCTAAGAGGTCCGCCTGGGTGCTTTCCTCCCTCGGCAGGTGCCTGATGGAGAAGGTGCGGAACTACCTGATGACCCCCTTGACCTTCTCCAGGTATAGCAGGAGGGTCGGGTCCTTCGCTTCAAACTCTCCCTTGATTTGGCATGCTACCACCATGGAGTCCGTTGAGACCTCCACGTCCTGCACCCCTAGTTCTCGGGCCAGCCGAAGGCCCGCTATCACTGCCTCGTACTCAGCCTGGTTGTTTGTAATTGGGAAATGGATGTTTAAGGCTTGCTCAATCCGGGTCCCCTGGGACTCACCAGGACTATCCCCCCTCCATAGGAGTACTTTCCCGATGCTCCATCCACCAACATCTTCCATGACTCTGGGGGAGGCGGCTCGTGCTCCCCCCTCTCGGTCGCATAGTCGGCCATGAAGTCTGCCACCGCCTGAGCCCGGATGGACGTCCTGGGCACGAACGTGACGTTAAATTCACTTAACTCCACGGACCACTTTGCCAACCTTCCCGAATGCTCCACCCCTTCCATGATTTTACGGAGCGGGTGGTCCGTCACTACCTTGATTGAATGGGCTTGGAAGTAAGGTCGGAGCCTCCGAGCCAACACCACCAATGCGAAGGCTAACAATTCCAGAATCGGGTACCGGAGCTCCGCCTTCTTCAGCACTCGGCTGACGTAGTAGATAGGGAACTGTTTCTTCCCCTCATCTCGGATCAACACGGAACTTACTGCTTCGGACCCTACCCCTAGGTACAAGGATAGGTCTTCTCCTGGCCTCGGCCCCTAGAGCAGAGGAGTCTAGCTGAGTTGTTTTTTCAGAGCCTGGAAGGCCTCCTCGCACTCCGGGGTCCATTCGAACTTCTTGTTGCCCCGTAGCACCTTGAAGAAAGGCGCACACTTCTCCCCTGCCTTGGAGAGGAACCTGCTGAGCCCAGCCAACTTCCCTATGAGGCTCTGAACCTCCTTCGGATACCTCGGCGACCCCAACTCCATTACCGCCTTAACCTTGTCCGGGTTAGGCTCCACCCCCACGGGGGTGAGCAAGTGGCCTAGGAACTTCCATTGGCTTGCCCCAAAGACACACTTCAAGGGATTGAGTTTCATCTTGTACCGCCGCAGGGTCCCGAATGTCTCCTCAAGGTCTCGGAGGTGGGACCCAAGGTCTCGGCTTTTTACCATGAGGTCATCAACATAAACCTCCAAGTTTCTCCCCTTTTGCTCGCGGAAGATTCTGACATCATCCTTTGGAATGTGGCACCTGCATTCTTGAGCCCGAACGGCATCATCTTATAACAGTAGAATCCATCCCCCGTGATGAAGGAGACATCTTTGATGTCCAGGGGGTGCATGCGGATTTGATGGTAACCTGAAAAAGCATCTAAGAAAGACATCACAGGAAAACCGACGGCTGAGTCAACCAGCGCGTCGATCCTAGGCAGGGGGTAACAATCCTTAGGGCATGATTTATTAAGTAAAGAAAAGTCGATACACATCCTCCATTTACCTCCCCACTTTTTCACCATAACGAAGTTGGAGACCCAGCCTGGATACTGGATCTCCGATACAAAGCCTGCCTGTAGGAGCTTGCCCACCTCCTTGCGGATGGGCCCTTCCAGCTTGTCGGCGATGGCCCTCCTCTTCTGGCGGATGGTGCGAGTGCCGGGGTCGAGGTTGAGGCGGTGGCAAGCCACATCCGCATCGATCCTGGGCATCTCCGCGGCGCTCCAAGCGAAGACGTCCACATTTTTCTGTACGCAGGCCAGGATCTCCGCTTGCTCTTCTGGATTGAGTTCTCCGCTGACCCGGACCTTCTCCACCACCCCTAGCCGGGTGGTGACCTCAAGCTCCACGATCTTGTCCACGGCCTCCAGCCGGGATTGCTCTTCCCACGTATTTTTCTCCTCTCCAACGCCAACGAGCTCTTGGGCTCCTTCCCCCGTCTCTGCCCCTCCTACCATCATCACCTCTTCTGCCCCTCCTTCCGGGGCACCTTCTCCTTTTCCCTCTTCTTCTCCTCTTCCCGCCCTGGGTCTCTCAGCGACCCATTTCTGGGCATGAACCTCTTCTCCCTCCATCTTCTCCTCAGCTCTTTTTTCTCCTCCAGCTTCTGCCGCCTCCTCCATCATCTTATCGAATTCCTCTGCTTCTCCCATCCAGGCGATGGTGTTGACAGCCGTCACATAGCACTGTCTCGCCATCTTGGGGTCTCCTGGAATCCAGACCTGGACTCCACCCGCGTTGAATTTTAGACACTGGTGGAAGGTGGAAGGGACGCATCTAAATGCGCTAATGAGAGGACGTCCAAAAATGGCGCTGTAGCAGCTTGGGGCATCCACTATCACGAAGCGGCAATTCCGGGACTGCCCTCCGAGGGTCACATGGAGCCCCACTCCACCTTCTACTTCCTTCCTTTCTCCTGAGAAGCCAAACAGGGGACCATCCGAGGCCAATACCCTCTTGGACTCCACCTTCATCTCGTCAAACGCCTTCTTGAAGACGACATTGACTGAGCTACCATTGTCGATTAGAATCCTTGAGACGGTGAAGTTCTTGATGGGGGTCTGGATGGCCAACGCATCGCAGAACGGGTCCTCGAAGCTCGGCATGTCCTTCTGAGAGAAAGTGATTCTCTATGCTGGGGGGAGCAGTGGATGTTGAAGCCACGCTCCGCCGATACATGGTATGGAGGCTAGCCTTGCGGGTCTCCTCCACCCCTACCCCTCCATGGATCACCCTGATCCCTCCTCTACTTCCCACATCCACTCTGTCTTCACACCTTTCTTCCTCCTCCCCTCGAGGCTCGACCTCTTCAATTCTCACTTGTTGCCTTGGCGCGGGGGCTCGGCCCCTTTTCACCTCCAGGAACTCTGGGTAGGTGTCCGTTGAGTGACCTTCCTCATCATGGAAGATACAATACGGCAACGCCACCCCCCCCCCCCCCCGCCTCGGTTTCCGCCATCATATTCCTTCTTCTCCTAGCGGCTATTGTTTCCACCTCGCCTCTCCTTCCTCTTCCTCTTCCTCGGCCTATTGCCATGGCCTATTGAGGTGGGGGGATCTGCATCGGACCCTGCCTCCACCCTAACTGGTGGGGTCTCCCTTGACCTCCAAAATGGTTACCCCTTCCTGGGCCGTAACCCCTTCCCTGCCCTTGCATTCCTCCGTCGTGCGGCCTCCATCCCCCCTCCGGGGCCCGGGGCACTTCCCTTCTGTTGACCTCCTGCTGTCTCACCTCCGACTCACTGAACTTTGCTAGTCTCTTGGTGAGCTCCAGGTTGTCTTCTTCACTCGCGACTTCCTCCACCACCCTCTCCATCAGCTCTTCATAGGAGACGGGGGCTTTCCTCTTCAACGCCATCTTGAAAAAACTCTCTTTCAACCCGACCGTGAAGGCGAGTTTGAGTGCAAACCCCGGCATCTCCTGAGTAAGCTGCACTTCTTCCTGGAACCGATCCGCATACTGAGCCAACGATTCCCTGGGCTCCTGCTTCACTTTGAAGAGGGAATCAGCGTCCTTCTTCCTCCTTTTTGAGGTCGAGAACCTCAGCAAAAAACTTCGGCGCAAGTCCTCGAACGCGTAGATTGATCCTGCAGGGAGCTGATGGAACCAGTCCCTAGCCTTCTCCTTGAGGGTGACGACAAAGACCCGACACTTGAAGGCATCTAACATCGGCCTGATAGAGACCGAGTCTTCGAAACTCTGCAGGTGCTGGACAGGGTCATCCCTACCGTTGTAGTATACCCAATCCCACTCCCCGAACCCCCCCCCCCCCCCCCCCCCCCCGGGACGGGTGCGGAAAGCACCAGCTCGCAAAAGGGGCTTCCCCCTCCTGCCACCCTTTCTGGCTCCACTCGCCCCCAAGCTCCCTCGCCAAGCTTGAGCTCGCCGGGACTGCGCTCGCGAGGGCGACGCTCGTCTGAACCACCCCGATCGTCGCCGCATCCTCCTGTCGGCGCTCTCCTGCGCCGCGCTCGCTGGGACAGAGCTTGTCGGCACTGAGCTAGCCGGCCCGGTGCTCGCCAGCATGGAGCTCGCCGGCCTCGGGCTTGCCGGACTGGCGAACAACACTCGCCCCTCCCTGTCCTGCCCTGATCCAACGACAACTTCCTTTCCAGCCCTTCCCCCAGGGAAATCTCGCCGACCGTCGTTGGGGGAGGGGTCACCTGAGGTGCTGGGGTTGCAAACTCGCTTCGCAGAGCTGTGACTGTAAACCCCAAGGTGTCGAGCACCTCCTTTCTGAAATCTGCGAGCATCCTGTCCATCGCCACCTGGGGTGTCTCGCCGAACTCACCAATCAAATTTTCGTCGATAAGATAATGGCGATTTTCCTTGAAGTAGAAGTAATCAACGCGCCCCATGGAATACGACCTTGATATTCCTAAATATCCTATACTATAGACGATAAGGTACACTTGCCTTCATCGGATATAGTTTTGGAGAAAATCTCAAATCTTCACTAAATTTCAAAACCGAAAAATCAATATCAAGTTTTTGGCGTCGTTGCCGGGGATTTTGCGTAGATATTTTGAAAAGTGGATAGCTATTAATTTTATCATGTTTCTTTTTATTTTATTTTCCTTTTTCTAAATTTCAAATAGAAAAAAGAAAAAAATTTATTTCAGTTTTTCCTCTTCCCTTCTTCTCTTTTTAGTGTATGACCCGAGGTAGCACTTCGATTCTTCCTTTTGATCCGGAGATCGAGAGAACCCTCTTGAGGCACCGCCATTCTCGTGATCAGGGAAATCAAGTAGAATCCGAAGAGTCGATCGGGGACACTAACGCAGCAAATATGGATCATAATCTTAATCCTCCTAATCTTAACGAGCCAAATCCTAATGAGGACGCGCAACGGACCATGTCCTATTATGCGCGGCCAAATTTGGAAGGCACACAATCGAGTATTGTTCACCCCACGTTGGCGAACAATAATTTTGAGATCAAGTCCAGCATCATACAAATGGTGCAACAATCGGTGACCTTTGATGGTCAACCGGACGAGGATCCAAATTCACATATCTCTTACTTTCTTGAAATTTGCGACACTTTTAAGATCAATGGCGTCACCGATGACGCCATTCGACTACGTCTTTTTCCTTTTTCTTTGCGGTCTAAGGCCAAGCAGTGGCTGGGCTCCCTACCTAGGGGATCCATCACTACATGGGCCGAAATGGCGGAAAAATTTCTTAATAAATATTTCCCGCCTTCAAAGACCGCAAAATTGCGCACGGATATTGCATCATTCATGCAAATCGACTCGGAGACTCTCTATGACACATGGGAGCGCTTCAAGGAGCTTTTGCGTTGATGCCCTCACCACGCACTTGCCACTTGGCAACAAGTGCAAATATTTTATAATGGCTTAAATCTCCAAACGAGGCAAATGATTGATGCGGCCGCCAGGGGGACATTAAATAACAAAACCCTGATCGCCGCTCAAGAGCTTTTCGAAGAGATGGCCACAAATGCGTATCAATGGAACATGCCCCGAGCGCGGCCTAATAAGCCGGCCGGAATTTTTGAAATAGACGCAAACGCAAATTTGGCTTTACAAGTTGAGCGCTTAACAAAGCAAGTGGCGGAGATGTCTGCTTCCTCCGCCACTCCTCCTTGGGCTAATAACGTTTTAATTGAAGAACATGTTGACTACATGGGAAATCCGCCTCGGCCTTCCTATAACCCCAACACCGCTCCGTATAACAACACATACAATGCGGGTTATAGGAATCATCCGAATTTCTCATGGTGCAACCAAGGAAATGCTCAGCGTCCTATGAATTTAAATCAACCTCCCCCTAATCAACTTCTTAACTTAACTCCGCCTCCAAATTTGATTTCTCAAAATTATAATCCACCCGGTTTTCCACCGCAACAGCAAAAAATCTCTCCGATTGAAGAGGTTTTTGCAAAATATGTTGCTACAAATGAAACGAACATCCGGAACCTTACCGGATCGATCAAAAATTTAGAGAATCAAGTGGGCCAACTCGCAAAGATGATTTCTGAGCGTTGATGAGTCCTGATCATATACACATTTATGGACTCATCCGGGCCGTTATTTAGTCATTTCTCTGCACTTTAGCCTTGTTATAGCTTATATTTGATAATCCATGCTAGGTGCACATCTAGGCCCACTTTGGTGTGATTTTCGTGCTTGTTGTCATTAGTAGTATTCATGTGCTGTCAAGTGCCACTTTCAGTGGCTAGATCTGTGGTTGTGCTGGAATAGGACTCGTGCAAGTGTTCCCGGTGCAATTCTGCACAGGAACACTGCGCACGATCGCCGGTTCTATTGCGCACGACCACTGGTCGTGCGCCACTGATCGTGTGCACTTAACCTTCTTTTCACGAGTTCTGTTTGGTGCAGTGCGCACGCCCACCAATGCCAGCGCGCACGACCACCGGTCGTGCGCCACTGCTCGTGCGCATTTGCCATTAAATTTCTGAGTTCTGTTTGCTGAAGTGCGCACGACCATCAACTCCAGTGCGCACGACCACCGGTCGTGCGCCACTGTCCGTGCGCACTTAACATTTATTTTATGAGTTCTATTTCATCTAATGCGCACGACCACCGACGATAGTGCGCACGACCACCGGTCGTGCGCCACTGGTCGTGCGAACATTTTATTTTATAATTTCGTATCTTGCAGGTTCATCCCAGGCAGTGCGCACGATCGCAGAATTCCAGTGCGCACGACCACTGGTCGTGCGCCAATGACCGTGCGCAGTATTTATTCCAGCGCCTATTTAAACGCCTGTTGCGATTTTTAGGGTATTATCAGCCGCGGGGAGCGGAGTTCCTGTTCCGTATGCCGCCGACCTCCACCGTGGGACGCCTCCACTTCATCTTCTACGCAAGGGGAAGCCTCCTCCACCCATTCCAAGACTTCATCCATTGTCCGTGAGTGTCTCCATCGTCCGCAAGCCTCCAAGCAACCATTCTCTCATTTCGCCCGGTGAGAAGAAGAAGGAACCTGAAGTCGAAGACGACGGAGCTACGTAGGGAGATCGTGACAGCTCTCTACGCCGGAAGCATAGTCCGCCCGAGTCCGGAGGTAGCCTGACAACCTACCATTCCGGCCGTGAACGGCCGCTAGTCTTCACCATCGGTTATTTCTTTCCTCTTTCCTCCATTGTACTCGTTGAACCGTGTAAACTCGAATATTATGATGATGTTTGTTGAAATGAATGTTTCCTTGCTGTTCTTCATGGTTTGCTTGTGATTCACTCCGTTCTCACTCACTCACTCGCACACGCACGCAAGGTGTTTGTTCCATGTTAGCAAGAGCTAACGACGGTTGTGAAGAGGTGTTTACGACCCGAACCCTTTCGCGCTAGAACACACTGCATCCGCCTCACGAAGCATGGCATCGCGGCCGTTGCATCCATCTCACCTTGCGAAGCGGTGCTTTCGACCCGCATCTCTTTTACTGTTGCTAAGATTAGGACAAACCAACCAAAAAACCCCCTTTTTCATGTGTGTTTCGTTAGTGTAACAAGAGTCACGCTACGCATCTCGTTCACCCAACCTGCATTCCTCAAGAGACCGACATTCGGGGAGGCCACTCTCCACATTTATTACTTGACAGCGACCGGTGCACTTGCCGACACGCATCAAGTTTTTGGCGCCGTTGCCGGGGAGTGCAGGCGTTTTTCGTCTTGTGTTGTGACTTTCGTTATACGAGCAGTTGTTTTTGATTTTCTTTATTTTTCTTTTTGTTTGTGACAGTGCACGCAGAGACAAGCCGCAGGGGAGCTAGTACCCTTCGATCCTGAGATTGAACGGACCGCTCGCGCACGAAGGCGCGCGGCTGCCGTACAAGCGGCAATGGGTGATCAGGTAGACCCAAATGATGGTGACGCAAGAGCGCCCGGCATGGGGCAACATCTGCCTGGAGATGAGCAGGAGGCGGCGAGGCCTCGACCTCGCACGATGAGAGATTACACCACTCCAACTGCTGGGAGTGTGTATCCGGGGTTTGGGCCCAATATTATGAATAATCAGTTTGAGATCAAGCCAGCGATCTTAAACATCATCCGGAACAACGCTCAGTTCTCGGGGTTGGCCAGCGAAGATCCGCATCTGCATCTGGCGGAGTTTTCTGATATTTGCGGAACCTTCCGCTACGCGGGGATTGCTGACGACACGGTCAAGCTTAGACTGTTTCCCTTTTCACTCCGCGACAAAGCAAAGGTGTGGCTCCACTCCATTCCGCCCGGGACTGCTGCAACTTGGGATGCCTTCGCATCCAAGTTCCTTGCTAAATTCCATCCTGTGGATAAGATTGTAAGCTTGCGGCGGGAGATCGCCACATTTCGCCAACTTGACCAAGAGACCCTTGCTGAAGCTTGGGAGCGCCTCAACGATCTCCTTCGCCGTTGCCCTGGCCACGAGCTCCAACCATGGAATGTGGTTGAATTGTTCTACTTCGTGATCGAGCCCAACTACAGGGCACTGATCGATGCTGCGGCGGGTGGCACCTTGATGAACCACACCCCTGAGGAAGCCCTTCGAATTCTGCGCGACACTGCCTCCCACAGTACATTCTGGACTGCAGGGAGAAATGCTCCAAGAAGCGGCCGAGGTCTTTTCATGGTCGACTCTCTCCCCTCTCCATCCGCGACTGCTGCTGTCATTACCTGCGAGGGATCTGGAGGCGGAGGCCACCACGCGTATGAGTGTTCGGGGAACAACGTGGCAGGTGACTTCGCACACTTGAACTTGAACGAATCTATTAATTATGTAGGAAATCAGCCTAGGGGGGCGCCTTTCAATAATGCTTATAATCCGGGAGCGAGAAGTCACCCGAACTTCTCGTGGAATCCAAACACACCTGGCCAACGATGGGCACCGGGGCAGCATCAAAACGATGCTTACGCCTCCGGGAGCCAACCGAGGCCACCACACCCGGATTATAACCAAGGTCCCCCAATCCAAAAAAAGAGTAATTTGGAGGAAATGATGGAGAAGTTCATGCAAGCGGCCAACTCTAATATGGTGAATCAAACTGCATCCATGCGTAACTTGGAAACGCAGTTGGGCCAATTGGCCCAAGTGCTAACCGAGCGGTCGCAGGGGACCCTTCCTAGCAACACTGAAAAGAACCCAATAGATCAAGGGAAGAGTCTAGGCGATGTGGTTGAGACTGATCCAAGTGAGTTGGTAATTTCTTGTTCCATCAATAAGGTTGAAACAAAAGCTTTATGCGATTCCGGTTCCTCCCGCAACGTCATTGCACTGCAAGATGTTGCGAGATTACAACTTGAGATGAACACGGAGGAAAGGAAATCGCTTGTTCTCGCTAACGGCACTATTATCCAATCTGAGGGGGAAGTGAGAAATGTGGAAGTAATAGTTGAGGGGACGACTGTGGTCGCGGACTTTCAGGTGTTGGGCCCCCAGGAAAATCAATCCATTCCTATCTTGGGTGTGCCGTTATTGAAAGAGAGCGGCGCCACCCTTGATTTCGCTACGGGGTGTGTTCTCCTACCTAACAAGGCGCTGCAGCCCACTCGCCTCGAAGCTACAGCTGACAGATCCACTCCTCCCCCTCTCGTTATTTCTGATGAATTTCTAAGCTGTGCAGGAAAGATACATGATCAAGAAACAAGTGAAGGAGGAAAGGAGGAGCTCCAATCAGATGAGGAAGAAGAGGTTGACTTCCGGAAAGAGTTCGACTCCGAGAAGGAGGAAGACTGCAGTTCGGGAAACGTTGACTTGGATCTAGTTAGGGATGCTGATTATTTATCTTCTTGTGGTGAATCTTGTAATAAACTATCTAAGCGCTCCATCTCCTGGGTCGATCCGGTGGTCACCGCGATACCGGAGGTGACGCCACCCCCCCCCCCCCCCCCCCGCTAAAGTGGAGAAATCTGAGAACTCTCAACGGTGGCAGTCTCCGACTGTCGCCAAACTTAAAAAGGAAAAACTTCTGCGCGATGCTCGTGCTGCCGCTCTCCGTGGCAAGATGGCGGAGGTTAGGGGAGCATTGGGTAACACCAGTGCTGGCCCTAAAGCCTTCACCTCTCGCCTACGTGCTACGGGAGACGCGCATCATAAGAGCGCTTTTAGTTGATTTGTGTTTCTTCTGATGTGGTGAACTGCTTCTGAATATTTCTCTTTCAATTCCTGCACTCTTTAAACACTGCTAATACAGGTATTTGGTCCAGCTTAAGGACGTTAAATGAAAGCGCTACTGGGAGACAGCCCAGATTCCCTGATTTTGTAGTTTTTTATCTAACTTCTTTTAGTTTAGCTTTTGCATATTTGTTGTTTTGAGTTTGTGCTTGCAGGTTTTGTGTTTGATGGTGCGGATGCTGCGGACTATTCTTGATCATAAACGCCGATCGTCTGGTATGCTCAATTCTGAGCATTGGGTAACACTTCCTCCCCTCTTTTAGCTTCAAATTTCTAGATATATTGTTTAGCTTAAGTCTGGGGGAGCGTATGTTGTCACCCACTGTGCACGAGTTGCACTGCATACTAGAAGGTTGTTTCTTATTTATTCCAGTCATTATCATTGTTTTCATGCTTCACACACCACTTCACCCACTTGAGTGCGTGCTTATCTTTTTGTCGTTGTCCGTTTAAACTATTTTGGTCGGAATGTGAAATAGATTGTTAACGTAGGAATTATTATTTGGAGTGCGATGTTGACTCATGTAGTGTTCTAGTCACTTCGCATGCTATGGTAGAATTTGAGTAGAACTAGATTTTCTTTATGCATCTAATTTATGTTTAGTATTTCTGCGTAAATTTAGATTTAATATACTCAAGTGGTGAAATTGTTTGGAATTGACGATAACCCGGTGTTGTGTGTGTGCGATTACTAGTCGTGTGTTGCTCGAGTCGGGAGGAAGGTTTACCTTTCTCGTGGGCTAAGAACTTGCCCCAAGCGACTCTCGAAGCATGGGTGAGAGCGACTCGTCGAGTTAAACATGATGTAGGCCACCCTTTGGCTAGTTTGAGCTTTGTTATTCCATGTCCATTTCGTTCACCGTTGCAAGCCAAATTTGTGCCTACCAATCCTTTGTTCAGCTCCTCTTCATCAACCAAAGCCTGAAACCTATCCTACACCCGCAACCAAATTGTTTTAAACTGCGCTCATAAGTCTCAACTTGTGTGGTGTGTGGAATCATTGTGTCATGAAGGGAAATAAAGTCTATCTGCTGATTTTGAACCAACCGGAGGATACATAAAAGAAGTAAAATATGTTAAAAGAAAAAAAAAAGAGAGTATTTTGAAAAAAATCCTTCCGAGCAAAAAAAGACAATCTGTTGGTATTTGTGAAGTAGGCCGTGTGCACACCTGGTTTTCATGATAAGTCTGGGGGTGTGTCACACGAGCATAGTTGTTGGTCTTGCGTGGTGCAGCGTTCCGTTAGCTCACTTGGGTTGCGTAGCCGCCGTGTTTAACTTTGAATATCATACCGTAACCTAAGCCCCGTTTTAATCCTATAAGTCCTACTGATTTGATTTGCGAGTTTGCTAGCGCCGTGGAGAGAGTGTGATCGGGCAAGCGTATGGTTCACGACGTTGATGGATTTCAGCGGAGTTATTCCTAAGCCCCGGTCTTTTGCAACACCCGCCTCAGTATCTTGTCACTTTCACACCGGGCATGATCGTCAAATTCTTCATAATTCTCCAACTGAGTATAACTAAATATTTACTTACACTTTAATACTCATGTAAATTAGTTAGCACAGTTAGAATCTCCTTCTGCTAGAATCTCTACTCGCATGCGTATGTTACTTCGCACCGTACTCCCTTGTGTAATTCTCTATGTTAACTATCGTTTTCACACTCCGCCGGATTTGTTTGCTCGGGACGCGCAAACAGTTAAGTCTGGGGGTGTGATGAGTCCTGATCATATACACATTTATGGACTCATCCGGGCCGTTATTTAGTCATTTCTCCGCACTTTAGCCTTGTTATAGCTTATATTTGATAATCCATGCTAGGTGCACATCTAGGCCCACTTTGGTGTGATTTTCGTGCTTGTTGTCATTAGTAGTATTCATGTGCTGTCAAGTGCCACTTTCAGTGGCTAGATCTGTGGTTGTGCTGGAATAGGAGTCGTGCAAGTGTTCCCGGTGCAATTCTGCACAGGAACACTGCGCACGATCGCCGGTTCTATTGCGCACGACCACTGGTCGTGCGCCACTGATCGTGTGCACTTAACCTTCTTTTCACGAGTTCTGTTTGGTGCAGTGCGCACGCCCACCAATGCCAGCGCGCACGACCACCGGTCGTGCGTCACTGCTCGTGCGCATTTGCCATTAAATTTCTGAGTTCTGTTTGCTGAAGTGCGCACGACCATCAACTCCAGTGCGCACGACCACCGGTCGTGCGCCACTGTCCGTGCGCACTTAACATTTATTTTATGAGTTCTGTTTCATCTAATGCGCACGACCACCGACGATAGTGCGCACGACCACCGACGATAGTGCGCACGACCACCGGTCGTGCGCCACTGGTCGTGCGAACATTTTATTTTATAATTTCGTATCTTGCAGGTTCATCCCAGGCAGTGCGCACGATCGCAGAATTCCAGTGCGCACGACCACTGGTCGTGCGCCAATGACCGTGCGCAGTATTTATTCCAGCGCCTATTTAAACGCCTGTTGCGATTTTTAGGGTATTATCAGCCGCGGGGAGCGGAGTTCCTGTTCCGTACGCCGCCGACCTCCACCGTGGGACGCCTCCACTTCATCTTCTACGCAAGGGGAAGCCTCCTCCACCCATTCCAAGACTTCCTCCATTGTCCGTGAGTGTTCTCCATCGTCCGCAAGCCTCCAAGCAACCATTCTCTCATTTCGCCCGGTGAGAAGAAGAAGGAACCTGAAGTCGAAGACGACGGAGCTACGTAGGGAGATCGTGACAGCTCTCTACGCCGGAAGCATAGTCCGCCCGAGTCCGGAGGTAGCCCGACAACCTACCATTCCGGCCGTGAACGGCCGCTAGTCTTCACCATCGGTTATTTCTTTCCTCTTTCCTCCATTATACTCGTTGAACCGTGTAAACTCGAATATTATGATGATGTTTGTTGAAATGAATGTTTCCTTGTTGTTCTTCATGGTTTGCTTGTGATTCACTCCGTTCTCACTCACTCACTCGCACACGCACGCAAGGTGTTTGTTCCATGTTAGCAAGAGCTAACGACGGTTGTGAAGAGGTGTTTACGACCCTCACCCTTTCGCGCTAGAACACACTGCATCCGCCTCACGAAGCACGGCATCGCGGTCGTTGCATCCATCTCACCTTGCGAAGCGGTGCTTTCGACCCGCATCTCTTTTACTGTTGCTAAGATTAGGACAAACCAACCAAAAAACCCCCTTTTTCATGTGTGTTTCGTTAGTGTAACAAGAGTCACGCTACGCATCTCGTTCACCCAACCTGCATTCCTCAAGAGACCGACATTCGGGGAGGCCACTCTCCACATTTATTACTTGACAGCGACCGGTGCACTTGCCGACATGCATCAAGCGTCAACAAGGAGCACTACCGGGGAACACCGAGCAAAATCCAAAGGAGAGCGCGCACGCGATTACACTCCGAAGCGGGAAGGAGGTGGTTCAAAAACAGGACGAACCCAAGGTAATTTCCTCTCCTCCTCTTACTTTTAATTCATCTTCGAATTTGCCCGCTACGATAGCTCCGCACACTTCTATTTTAAATCCGCGCGCTCCTACTTCTAATATTCCGTATCCATCGAAATTTAAAAATGAAAGCGCCGAAAAAAATTATAAAAAGTTTTTAGATGTTTTAAAACAAATCCATATTAATGTACCTTTCTGCGAGGCTATCTCACAAATGCCTAAATATGCGAAATATCTTAAGGAGTTGCTCTCCAATAAGAAAAAGTTAGAAGATATTTCGCATATTTCTTTAAACGCAGAATGCTCCGCGGTTGTACTCAACAAATTGCCGAAAAAAGCAAATGACCCGGGACGGTTTTCCATCCCATGTCTATTTGGCAATTCGTTAGTAAAACACGCCTTAGCGGATCTTGGAGCAAGCATCAACCTTATGCCGTTTTCTTTGTTCAAAAAGCTAGGTCTAGGAAATCTAAGGCCCACTCGAATGAGTATCCAATTAGCGGATCGTTCTTTAAAATATCCGATAGGAATAGTGGAGGACGTGCTCGTCAAGGTTGACAAATTCATCTTCCCGGTGGATTTTGTCATTCTTGACATCGAAGAGGATGCCGAAGTACCCCTCATACTCGGCCGCCCCTTCCTTGCCACCTCCCGCACTATTATCGACGTAAGTAACAGAAAGCTCCTCCTACGGGTTGGAGACGATGAAGTTACTTCCGGCATAAATTCCTCGATGCGGAACACGCTAGAAAATGATGATTCATGTTTTTACTTAGAAGAGCGTTGTGAGTTCGATTCATCCCTCGAGTTAGTTTCATCGGCGAGTAGTGATTCCGAGCCCGTAGAGCTCTTTTGTGATGAAGAAGAAGTTTCTCACCCCACACCACCCGAACCATTATTTTTAGAAAAATTAAAAATCAAGACTTCTTATGAAGAACCACCCATATTGGAGTTGAAACAACTCCCCCCTCACCTTAAATACTTGTTTTTTGGAAAAAGAGTCTAAGCTACCCATCATCATTTCATCCGATCTTAGCAACTCAGAAATTTCTGAGTTGACTATAGTCTTAAGAAAGCACCGCCACGCAATTGCGTGGCAATTATCGGACATTAAGGGTATAAACCCATCTTTCTGCACTCATAAAATATTTCTCGAAGATAATTCCCGAAATTCAGTCCAGCCTCAACGACGGCTAAACCCTAACATGAAAGAAGTCGTTAAGACCGAATTTATAAAACTTCTGGACGCGGGAATCATCTACCCGATATCGGACAGTACTTGGGTTAGCCCAGTACAAGTCGTGCCAAAGAAAGGTGGTGTCACGGTAGTTGCGAACGAAAATAACGAATTGATCCCAACCCGTACTGTTACGGGTTGGCGGATGTGCATCGACTATCGGAAATTAAATGATGCCACCCGTAAGGATCACTTCCCTCTACCATTTATCGACCAAATTTTAGAACGCCTTTCGGGTCACTCCTACTACTGTTTTCTCGATGGTTTGTCGGGATACTTCCAAATTCCGATTTCGCCCGACGACCAAGAGAAAACCACTTTCACTTGTCCCTTTGGCACCTTCGCTTATCGAAGGATGCCATTCGGTCTTTGTAATGCGCCAGCTACATTCCAAAGATGTATGCTGGCAATTTTTGACGAGTTAGTGGAGGAGGTGATGGAAGTATTTATGGATGATTTTTCCGTGTACGGGAGTTCATTTGAAAACTGTTTAAAAAATCTCGAGCGCGTGTTGCAGCGATGTGAGGAAATGAATTTAGCGCTTAATTGGGAAAAATGCCATTTTATGGTCAAGGAAGGACTAGTCCTTGGCCATAAAATTTCGGGCAAGGGGATCGAGGTCGATAGGGCCAAGATTGAAGTAATTGAAAAACTCCCCCCTCCCACAAACGTAAAAGCTATTAGGAGTTTCCTAGGCCACGCGGGGTTCTATCGGCGCTTTATACAAAATTTTTCAAAAATTACAAAGCCGTTAACCCATCTTCTCGAGAAAGATTCATCTTTTCTTTTTAGCGATGAATGTCATTTAGCTTTTCAACTTATCAAAGAGAAACTTATAATCTCCCCGACTCTAGTCGCCCCAGATTGGTCGCTTCCTTTTGAGATCATGTGCGACGCGAGTGATATTGCGGTTGGTGCCGTTTTAGGCCAACGGGTGAGTAAATATTTTCACCCGATCTATTATGCAAGCAAAACACTCACGTCGGCATAAGCAAATTACACCACGACCGAGAAGGAACTTCTAGCAATCATTTTCGCCTTCGATAAGTTTAGGTCGTATATCACCCTCTCGAAAGTCATCGTCTTCACGGATCACTCCGCACTTAGATATCTTTTAAGCAAATCGGACGCCAAGCC
This sequence comes from Dactylorhiza incarnata, assembly GCA_033032865.1. NCBI lineage: Eukaryota > Viridiplantae > Streptophyta > Magnoliopsida > Asparagales > Orchidaceae > Dactylorhiza > Dactylorhiza incarnata. The sequence continues at coordinate 19,656,786 of JAWHQI010000005.1, forward strand.
TCGTCTTTTGCGATAGATCCTCCTCTTGCAGGAGTTTGACTTAGAGATCCGGGACAAAAGGGGAGCCGAAAACTTGGCGGCCGATCATCTCTCCCGTTTAAAAAACCCCGCCTCGGACGTATTAATAGAATCTGACATTAATGATAAATTTCCCGAAGAGCGCCTCCTTGCTCTCGAAAATATTAATTCATCGTCTACCCCCTGGTTTGCAGATCTGGCTAACTATTTGGTAGCCCGGGTCCTGCCAAAAGAATTCTCGAGTCAGCAAAAGAAGAAATTCTTTTCTGATTTAAAGAATTACTTTTGGGAGGACCCCTTTTTATTCTGTGTATGCTCAGACCAGGTAGTAAGACGATGCGTCTCGAGTGAGGAAGTCCTTAAAATTTTACGTCATTGTCATGAGGGACCCACCGGAGGTCATTATCATTCAAACCGAACCGCGAGGAAGACGCTGGAGGAGAGCTTTTATTGACACTCGCTCTTCAAAGATGCTCACACCCTTGTGAGTACTTGCGACAGCTGCCAGCGGTCGGGGAACATCTCTTGCCGGGATGAGATGCCCCAAAACATTTTCTTAGAATGCGAAATTTTTGACCTTTGGGGTATCAATTTTGTTGGTCCTCTCCCTCCATCTTTTTTCAAATAAATATATTCTAGTGGCGGTCGACTACGTATCAAGGTGGGCGGAAGCGCAAGCTCTCCCCACCAACGATACGCGAGTCGTCGTTAATTTCTTAAAAAAATTATTTTCTCGATTTGGCACGCCGCGCGCTATTGTGAGTGATCGGGGCACCCATTTTTGCAATACTCAATTTACAAAAAATTTAGCGAAATATGGTGTCACTCACAAATTATCCACCGCATATCACCCACAAACGAGTGGCCAAGTCGAAGTTGTTAATCGAGAATTAAAACGGATTTTAGAAAAAACAGTTTCTATCAATCGGAAGGATTGGGCAATAAAGCTCGATGACGCGCTATGGGCCTATCGAACGGTGTACAAGACTGCTATCGGTTGTACACCGTATCGAATGGTTTATGGCAAGGCTTGCCACCTTCCGGTCGAATTAGAACACCGCGCATTTTGGGCGCTTAAATTTTTAAACCTCGATTCCACTCTAGCGGGAAAACAAAGAAAATTCCAAATGAACGAATTAGATGAGTGGCGAGCGAATGCGTATGAGAGCAATAAATTATATAAGGAGCGAACGAAGTTTTATCACGATAAGCATATAAAATTTCCAAAAACTTTTTCGCCGGGCGATCTCGTCCTCCTTTATAATTCCCGCCTTCGCCTTTTTCCGGGAAAACTAAAATCCCGATGGTCCGGACCCTTTATTGTTAAAGAGGTTTGGCCCTATGGGACAATTTTAATTTCCCACCCGGAAAAAGGTACCTTCAAAGTAAACGGCCACCGCCTTAAACTATATCTTCCGGGAGAGTTAACTAATGAAAAGAGTGATTCGATTGTATTTCAACCTATAATATGATCGGCAAGTGGGTCAAGCTACGCGACCTTAAACAAAGCGCTTTTGGGAGGCACCCCAAAGTTATCTTTTGTTATTTTCTCTTGTCTTTTCTTTTCTTCTTTAACAACTTTTTTGCAGGTAATCGCGGCTTCCCCACAAAAGCTTCAAAAAAAAATAATCAGGGAAGCCCTTTTTCCTTCTCTTCTTTCATTTTTGCATTTCTTTTTACTTTTTCTTACTTCATACTTATTTTTAAACATTGGGGACAATGTTTAACTTTAAGTATGGGGGTGTAAATAGCCCTTTGTAAATATTTATAAATAGTTTTAAAAAGAAAATTTTCAAAAAAAAAATGAAAAGAAAAAAAAACAACAAAAAGAAAATTTTAATTTTGTTTCTATGTTTTCCTTTATTTAAGCACTTGTAAAATCCAAAACCTCAAAAAAAATTTAGGAAATCGAAAATTTAAATCTTGGAAAGGGACGTTTGGGATTTCATCTCGTCACACCTCCTAGTACCTTGCGAACCCTTCACCAGGTAGCCCTTGGGAAGTCCAAGACTTAACAAAAATTGTTAAGTTTTAAAGCTAGTTTCCTTTCTTTGTAAATAGTTTTTAATGAGAAAAATTCAAAAAAAAAAGAGATAATATCAAAAATTAAAAAAAAAAGATAATATCAAAAATTCAAAAAAAAGATAATATCAAAAATTCCAAAAATTCTTATACCCCTCCTTCTTGTTGTTTTTGTGATTTCTTAGAAATCTAGTTGAGAATGTTTATAAGCATGTTTAAGTTTTTAATTGGCTAAAATTTTGCTTATCATAGTTTGTTAATTTTAAATTTGAGGTAATCTTGATTTAAGAATCATCTTATGATTTTAAATTGATTAGAGAATTTTGTTAGCATGACTTCTCTTTTTATTTTTAAATGGCTTCATTTTGTAGTGAATTCCGTAAACCTCTTTAGATTTCAATTATATTTTCTTCTAACTTTTTAGATCTTAGGAAATTTAATGTTACTAGAATTTGCTCTCAATATAATTTAAAGCTAGCTAGATTTTTTTTCCCTTCCTTACCCCCTTTGTGGCATAAAAAAATGAACTTTAAAAGATCATATGTCATGGGAATAAGAGAATAAAATTCATTATTCCCTAAAACATATGCACCCAAAATAATTGAAAAGATTATATGGCATGGAGTAAGAGGATAAAATTCATTACTCCTAAACCATATACATTTTGGATTTTTATTAGAAGAGAAAAAAAGGAAATTTCATGATAAATTCCATTTCCTCCATTCAAAAATTTCTCTTCTTATGCCAAATTTTATGAAATCCCCCTTAGCCAATTATCATTGTTCTAGTTTTAGTTGAAAATTATGGAGAGAGCAATATTTAGTAATTTACTTTTCCTTAAGATTCTTTTAAGATAAAGTTCTTATAATTTTAATTTAATTTAGTTTTATAATTTCTACAATTTTGTCAAACTACTTAATTTTCTTGAGAAGTTCTTGCCTAAACATTTTTCCCTCTTTTCAAATCATCATCATAATTTAGGACTTAACTCCCCCCTTGAATTTACTCTTAACTTAACTTTTGGTTAAATGAAATTTTAGTTTTAAATTAAAAATTTTTAAGGATGTCTTACAAATTATGTCTCACACTTTTGCTCTGGAATAGCAAAACCTCAAGTATGGGGTATTTGATAAATAGTATTTTTATAACTTTTTAATAGAAAATTTTGTAAATATTTAATGTGAATTTTCCTTTTTATGTCAATTTTAGGTTATAAGTAGTTCTTTTTGTAACTTTGATTCTAACTTAGCTTAATTTCAATATTTGCAGAATTTTGGGACAAATCGGGAAAAATGGCATGTCACGCCCTCGGTCACGCCCGTGACCAAGGGCGTGTAACCTGAAGATCAGTCCAGAATCGATGCCACGCTGTTTGAACCAGTCCACACCAAGTCACGCCCCAGGTCACGCCGGTGACCCAAAGTCACGCCCGTGACCGGGGGCGTGTAATCTTAGAATCTTCCACGTAGAGCCGCCATCGAGACGTGGAGCTGCAGTCGAGAAGTCAACTTGAGTCACGCCCGTGACCCACATGTCACGGCTGTGACTTTCCCGCGTGATCTCTGCTTCGCCGCCGCGCCGAATTCCAGCCCTCGCCGCATTTAATGCAGCCGTCCAAAGTCACGGCCGTGAGCCGACATGTCACGCCCGTGACATATCACTTTTCGCCGCACCGTCCAGAAAGCCCACGCCGCTGTCGGATCCGATGTGAATAGTGTAGTCACGCCCTAGGTCACGCCCGTGACCGAGGGCGTGTAATCTGAAATTTTTTCCTATAAATTCAGAGGCTCTCCTTGAGTCCAGGGTTCAGAATTTTGGAGTGGGGGAGGTGCTGCTAGAGCTGTTAGTGAAGTTTTTCAATGCTTTCTCATGCTTTTCAATTTCATGTTCTTCCTTTATAATTCATGTAATGTGCTAGTTCTTAGTTCTATGCAATAGTTAGTTAAAGCTTGTAATCTTTTCCTTCCTAGCTTGTAATCTCTTTAATTAAAGCTTGTAATCGTTTTGGTTTTCAATAAAATTAAGTTCTCTTTCCTTCATGTTCTCTTTTTCCTTAAGCACTCTTTCTTTCATGCAATGATTTTTCTTTCCTTTTCCACCTCCACTATGGTTGAGCATTAAGTATTTTTATCTTCGTTTAATCCTTTCATTTAGCTTGCAATTAGTTTTAATTTTAGTTAAGCAAAAACAAACCAATCAAATTTTCGTCGATAAGATAATGGCGATTTTCCTCGAAGTAGAAGTAATCAATGCGCCCCGTGGAATACGACCTTGAGATTCCTAAATATCCTATACTATAGACGATAAGGTACACTTGCCTTCATCGGATATAGTTTTGGAGAAAATCTCAAATCTTCACTAAATTTCAAAACCGAAAAATCAATATCACTTCCTCTGGCCACTGGCTTGTGGGAAAGGACCAACTATGTCCAACCCCCATATAGCAAAATGCTAGGGGGCGTGATGGTCCGGAGCCTCTGGGCCGGGAGGAGTTGGAGCGGCGCATAGAGCTGACACTTCGAACATCTTCTTGTGAACTCCACCGCATCTTTGCTGAGAGTAGGCCAGAAGTAGCCTTGTCTCAACACCCTCCCCTCCAGAGTTCGGCTCCCGGAGTGACTTCCACACTCTCCAGAGTGAATTTCTTCTAGGACTCTCGGAACCTCCTCCTCGGAAACACAACGGGTCAGAAGTCCCGAGATTGTCTTCCTATACAGCCCTCCTGCATGCAAAGAATAATAAGCTGACTTATACCTGAAGCCTCGTCTGTCTATGTCTTCTTCAGGGAACTTCCCTGATGATAGGAAGGCGATGAAGGGATCCATCCACGAGACCCGCTGATCCACCTACATCAGTTCTCCTTCCTCGATGGTGGGTCGGAAGAGTTCTGAAACTGTCCCCCCTGCTTGGGGACCGAACCTGGCTAGGAGGTCCGCGGGGGTGCTCTCTTCCCTTGGCACATGTTTGATGGAGACGGTGCGAAATTGCCCGATGACCCCCTTAACCTTCTCCAAGTACCGCTGGAGGGTCGGGTCCTTTGCCTCAAACTCTCCCTTGACTTGGCATGCTACCACCATGGAGTCCGTCGAGACCTCCACATCCTGCACTCCCAGTTCCCAAGCCAACCGCAGGCCCGCTATCACTGCCTCGTACTCAGCTTGTTTGTTGGTAACCGGGAAGTGGATGTTCAAAGCTTGTTCGATCTTTGTCCCTTGGGGGTTCACCAGGATTATTCCCCCTCCATAGGATTGCTTCCCTGAGGCGCCATCCACCAACATCTTCCATGCCACCGGAAGGGGCGATTCATGCTCCCCCACCTCGGTTGCATAGTCAGCCATGAAGTCTGCCACTGCTTGGGCCTTGATCGACATACTGGGTACGAATGTAACATCGAACTCACTCAGCTCCACAGACCACTTCACCAACCTTCCCGAGTGCTCCACCCCTTCCATGACTTTGCGAAGCGGGTGATCAGTCACTACCTTGATTGAATGTGCCTGAAAGTAAGGTCGGAGCTTCCGGGCCGCCACTACGAACGCGAAGGCCAGCTTTTCTAGAATCGGTTACCGGAGCTCCGCCTTCCTCAGCACTCGGCTGACGTAGTAGATGGGGAATTGCTTTCTCCCCTCTTCCCGAACCAATACTAAACTTACTGCCTCAGATCCTACTCCCACGTATAGGGATAGGTCCTCTCCTGGTCTCGGCCCTTGGAGTAGGGGGGTTTGGGTGAGTTGCTCTTGCAAAGCCCGAAAGGCTCCCTCACACTCTGGGGTCCATTCGAATTTTTTGTTTCCCCTTAACACCTTGAAAAAGGGTGCACACTTGTCTCCCACCTTGGGGAGGAACCTGCTGAGTCCGGCCAGCTTTCCAGTGAGGCTCTGAACCTCCTTCGAGTTTCTTGGTGATCCCATCTCCATTATCGCTTTGACCTTATCCGGGTTAGGCTCCACCCCCGCCGGGGTAAGCAAGTGACCCAGGAATTTCCCTCGGCTTGCCCCAAAGACACACTTCAGGGGGTTGAGCTTCATCTTATACTTTCACAAGGTCCTAAAGGTCTCTTCAAGGTCTCGGAGGTGGGATTCAAGGTCTCGACTTTTTACCATGAGATCATCGGCGTAGACCTCCAAGTTTCTCCCCTTCTGTTCTCGGAAGACCCTGCCAATCATCCTTTGGTACATGGCACCTGCATCCTTGAGCCCGAAGGGCATCATCTTATAACAATAACACCCATCCCCCGTGATGAAGGAGACATCTTTGATGTCCGGGGGGTGCATGCGAATCTGATGATAACCTGAAAAAGCATCTAAAAAAGACATTATAGGGAATCCGATGGTTGAGTCAACCAGCGCGTCGATTCTAGGCAAGGGGTAGCAATTCTTGGGGCACAATTTATTAAGCAAGGAAAAGTCGATACACATTCTCCACTTACCTCCCCCTTTCTTCACCATGACCACGTTAGAGACCTAGCCTGGATACTGGATCTCAGATACAAACCCCGCCTGTAGGAGCTTACCCACCTCCTCTCGGATGGGTCCCTCCAGCTTGTCTGCTATGGCCCTCTTCTTTTGACGGATGGGGCGGGTGCCGGGGTTGAGATTGAGGCGGTGAGAAGCCACATCTGCGTCGATCCCTGGCATCTTCGCGGCGCTCCAAGCGAAGACAACCACGTTCTCCTAAACGCAGACGAGAATTTGCTTCTGCTCCTCCAGGTTGAGTTCCCCGTTGATCCTGACTTTCTCCACCACTCCGGCTCGGGTGGTGACTTCGAGCTCCACGACCTCCTCCATGACCTCCTGCCGAGATTTTTCTCCCCAGTCTCCTCTTTGCTCCTGTCTTTCTTCTGGGACCTCCATCACCTCTTCCGCCCCTTCCTCCTGGGCTAGACCCTCTACCTCTTCCTCCTCCATCGGCTCCTCCGACCACTGCTCCATCTCCTCCTTCTGGTCTTCTCCTCCAAGTCCTGCCGGCTCACCTATCTCCTGGTTCCATTTGTCTACCTTGGCCATCCAGAAGATGGTGTTGACCGCTGTCACATAGCATTGCCTTGCGACCTTCGGATCTCCTCGGATTCGGACTTGGACTCCTCCGTCATTGAACTTGAGGCACTGGTGGAATGTGGAGGGGACACAGCGGAATGCACTGATGAGCGGTCGTCCAAAGATGGCGCTATAGCTGCTGGGGGCATCCACTATGACAAAGCGGCAATTCCTGGACTACCCTCCCAAAACCACATGGAGTCCTACTCCAACCTCTACTTCCTTCCTCTCCCCGGAGAATCCAAACAACGGACCGTCCGAGGCCAACACCCTTTGCGCCTGCACCTCCATTCCATCGAACGCCTTCTTGAAAATAACGTTGACCGAACTTCTGTTATCCACCAGGATTCGGCAAACGGTGAAGTTCTCGATCGCCGTCTGAATGACCAACGCATCGCAGAATGGGTCCTAATAACCTGGCATGTCCTTCTGAGTGAAGGAAATCCTCTCTGTCGGGGGCGGGGCTAGGGATGTCGAAGCCACGCTACGACGATAGATAGTATGGAGGCTCGCCTTCCAGGTTGCCTCAATCCCTACCCCCCCCCCCATGGATCACCCTGATCCCCCCTCGGGTCCCCAAATCGGCCCGGTCCTCGCACCTTTCCTACTCTTCCTCCTGAGGCCAGACCTCCTCGATCCTCATCGGTTGCTGTTGTCGCGGCGCGGGCACTCGGGCCCTTTTTGTCTCCAGGAACTCCGGGCAGGTGGCCGTCGCGTGACCTTCCTCATCATGGAAGTCACAGTATGGCAGCGTCACCTCTCCCGTCTCGGCCTCTGCCATCCTATTCCTTATTCTCCTTCCTGCTCCTGCTTCTTCTCTCGCCTCTTCTCTCCTTCCTCTTACTCCCCTTCCCAGCCTGATTGCCATGTCTTGCTGGGTTGGAGGAGGCATTGGCCTCGGACCCTGCCTCCATCCCAACTGATGGGGTCTTCCTTGACCCCCATAGAATTTACCCCTCCCCAGGGCGTAACCCCTTCCATGGCCTTGCATTCCTCCGCCATGCTGCCTCCACTCCCCCTCCAGGGCCCTGGGCTCTTTCCTTCTCCTCACCTCTTGCTGTCTGACCTCCGGCTCACTGAGCTTCGCTAGCCTCTTGGTGAGTTCCGGGTTGGCCTCCTCACTCTCGATTTCCTCCGCCACCCTCTCCATCTGCTCCTCGTAGGAGACGGGGGTTTTCCTCTTCAAATCCATCTTGAAGAAACTTTCCTTCAGCCCGACCGTGAAGGCGAGCTGGAGTGCGAACCCAGGCATCTCCTGAGTGAGCAGCACCTCCTCCTGGAACCGGTCCGCGCAGTGAGCCAACGACTCCTTCGGCTCCTGCTTCACTTTGAAGAGAGATTCGGCGTCCTTCTTCCTCTTCTTTGAAGTTGAGAATCGCAACAAGAAACTTCGGCGCAAATCTTCAAAGGCGTAGATCGATCCTGTAGGGAGTTGATGGAACCAGTCCCTGGCCTTTTCTTTAAGGGTGATGGCGAAGAGCCGACACTTGAAAGCATCTGACATCGGCCTGATAGATACTGAGTCCTCAAAAGACTGGAGGTGCTGGATGGGATCATCCCTGCCGTTGTAGTACACCCTATCCCACTCCCCGAACCCTACCGGCACGGGCGCAGAAAGTACCAACTCGCAGAAGGGGCTTCCTCCTCCTGCCTCCCTTTCTCGCTCCACACGCCCCCCAAGCTCCCTCGCCAGGCTTGGGCTCGCGAGGACCGCGCTCGCGAGAGCGGCATTCTCCTGAACCACCCCCACTGTCGACGCATCCTCCGGGCGCGCGCTCGCCTGCGCCGCGCTCACCGGCACAGAGCTTGCCGGCACGGAGCTCGCCGGGCTGGCGAACAGCACTCGCCCCTCCAGGTCATGCACTAACCCTCCGGCGACTTCCTTTCCGCCCCTTCCCCCTGTGGCATTCTCACCGACCGCTGCTGGGGGAGGGGTTGCCTGAGGTGCTGGGGTCGCGAACTCACTTCGCAGTGCCGCGACAGTGAGCCCAAAGGTCTCGAGCACCTCCCTCCTGAAATCCGCGAACATCCTCGGCGCAACCGCCTGGGGTGACCCGCTGAACCCTTCACCTTGATCTTCGTCTCCTGCCATCTCCTTCTTGGAATTTTCTTGGACCATCCACGCTCCACGCTCACCGCACCAAAATGTTGAAACCAATATCTCGGTCTCTTGTGAAGCTCGGGCCCTCAACAAGTTGAGGGGCAGCTATCCTTTACTGATCCCTCAGAGAAGGTAGACTGAAGACTAGGAAAATGAATAAGACCTTAGTCACAGCGAGGAGGTCCCTCCACTAACCTAGAAGATCGTTGAGCGCTTCCCCTCCCAATCCAAAGCTGAGACTTGGGCACCTTGGAGAGCTAGAGAGCTGAACCAAAGCAACCAAGGAGGAAGAAGAAGCTCAGGGATCTGAGATTGGAATCCCCTCCCAAGGTGCCCTTTGAGGTCTATTTATAGTTTTTTACTCATGGTATGTCAATAGCGGAATTCTGCCTTTGGGTTTTACTAAACGCACCCCAATTTGGCCTGCTAACAGCCAAACTCCGCTGTTTGGAGTGGATACCTGCAGACCACCAGGGGAAGATGAGTAACTCTACCTCGCTAGTCTATGGTCGAGTGGTTTATGAGAGCGTCACTCGCGAGAGAGGTGAATTCATCGAACGGGTTTCGTCGAACGGGGAACGGAATTCGTCGAACGCTGAACTGAGTTCGACGATCTCAACAAATGCTCGGCGTTCGTCAAATGCAGGATGGATCTCGTCGAACCCTAAGACCTGGAAGGGATCCGACTCGCTTGCCTTCTTGCGAGCAGCCGGCGAGTACCCGGCTTGCCCGCCTTCTTGCGAGTGACCCTTGAAGTTCTGGCTCGCCTTCTCTGTTAACTCTTCAACCTGTTAGATTTGAAGCCCCCCTCCGGCGAGCGGCCTACGAAGACCTCGCTCGCATTCCTATCGACGGCATCCACTGATGCCGGATCTCGCGCTTCCTTCTGCGAGTTCTTCCGCTGAGACAAGGGCTCATCCCAGCGAGTCTGCTGGGACGGGATAGATTTTCTGGAGACGGTCGTCGGAGCTGAAGCTGGACGTTCGTTAAACTGAGAAGCGAATCTGTCGAACGAAGAACGGAACTCGTCAAACTCAGGAGCAGATCGCGGGGATCTGGCTCGCCCACCTTCCTCACGATCGGTCGGTGATCGCTCGACTCGCCCGCCTTCCCGCGGGCTCGCCAATTTGAAGAGCGACGTTCGTCGAACTGGGAAGCAAGTTCATCAAACGTCAAAACTCAGAAAGGATCTGGTTGGCCTAGAACATCATTGTAAGCGGGTCGTCGCGCCCTAGCTCGCTCCTCTACCCCCGCCAGCGGTCAGCGTGTGGCTAGCTCGCCTTCCACATTACTTTTGCTTGTTGGTTACTCCTTTGTCCTCGTTCAACTCTAGGCGAATATCGGGGTTGTACATTCATAACACGGAAGGGGTCTTGGGAAGTGCACACCAAGAACACAGCCCAACCGGTCTAGAGTCTAACTGTCGCTTCTCTCAGTGTCACGACTAGCAAGCCCGTAGACCCGCCACAATTATTCCTTCAACCAGGATCATTACACCCCCATGTGTAAACCAGGCGCATTCATGTATATTCCATGCATAACCTGTGATATCAAGCACCCAAGGACTCACGGAAGGAGTCTTCTCACTTTTCACATCATTCCAGTTCCACTGATGCTAACTAGCATCACAGGTCCCCCAACAACCGGGCGTCCCAACATATCACCATAAGATATAATCATATCTTATAACCCACATCAATCCATCAATTCTACCCCTACTGAGTTATCATAACTTTCGTGCAGTGGCATGCGCAAAACATGGAAATTACTCTGCCCGATCCTCCAGGACTACTTCTGGTCACGGTGTCATATTCATATTCTACTAATTTAGTAAGCTCGCACATATCACCAATATTCAACCCTCATGCAATGATCACAACGTGCTTTAACATGATCAAGGTATCAACCTTATTGAAGCGTTATCACTAAGCTAAACCATCCAATAGATTTCCATGTGATATGAACATTAATTCGTACATATGCTTTTACGATTCCACATGAACTAACAATTGATGATTGATCTAAGGAGACATCTTGATCGAATAAATCTGGAATTATACTCACAGGCCCACACTAGCGTGTACATTATTCATACAACATCTCGGCTCAATTGTCCTTCACATTCAGCATTTATATCTCCTTCGAGTTATCGAATGAAATGACAATATCTCTATTACTACTTATCCAATATTATGAAATCCAACAAGAGTGTACATATTGTTATCACAAGCCTAATCATGTAATAGATTATCAACCGGTGGGAGCATTTAGGTAAACGAGTCCCCTGAATTCTTCATTCAATTGTGCATCGAAATGCCCCATATCAAGATCATAGAATTCATCTACACCTCACCCAATTGACATGGGATTCCAGGGACTCCTACCACACCAAGGAGGATAACCTAAAAGTTCTCTGTTTGCTAGCGTCGGCGGTAGCGCTACCGCCAGGTGCTAGCAATCCAGTCGACGCACCTTCCCGTCGGCATTGGATGTCGATGGGAAGTTATGCCTTCCAGTCGACCCATCTACATGCTAGCACCGGCGGTAGGGCTACCGTCGAGCGCTAGCTATTTCTATCGCACCTCTTTCCCGTCGATCTTAAGGGTCGGCGGGAAGTTCTCCCATCCTGCCGACAAGTTGACCTGCTAGCGCCGGCAGTAGCACTACCGTCGGGCGCTAGTGATTCTAACAACTCGCCTTCCCGTCGATTTTGATTGTCGATGGGAAGTTAACCCTTCTCGTCGGCCCATCGACACGTTAGAGCCGACGGTAGCGCTACAGCCGGGCGCTAGCTCACAGGGAGCTGGTCCTTTGCCATTTCATTTCCAAACATCTTCCCTGGAGGTCCAGCTCCAAATCACATACCAATCCTCTTTTTCCCCAATGGATGGACCTTTATATCTATTCAAGTGCATAAAATCAATATGTTTTAAGTCAACAATTCCTACCCTACTTATGATTTAGCCCCTTTTTTAACCTAACTATTCATCATCTTCCCCAATTATGAAATTAGGGTTTTAATCTTCTCTCCTCCAATACTCCCTCATATGACCATGGATTTTCACGAAATTAATCCTATCTCTTCCTTTTGGAGAGAAGAAATGATTGAAGGAGCATTCGCGGCAATCGGTGCCCTAAGATGGAAGCTCTGATTTGGTCTTTTCCTAAGAATCTCCATTAGCTCACAAGCCAAGCTCTTTTGAGCTCAACACCTCTCCTACTTTCTTCTACGATCTAGCACCAAGGTAGAGGGGTCGGAAGTCACCTTATTTTTTGGCCATGGTTGGAGCTCATCTTCATGGCGGCATGGTGGTGGTCGTCCAAGCTCCAATCTTTCTCCAACCTTGCTCTTTCAAGAACCCTAAATTAAAGCCCTACGGTGTGAGGAAGAGGATGAAGAAAAAGTGGAAGGAGAAGAAGAAGATGAGGAAGAAGAAGATGAATAGTCATCTCCTTAGGAGATCAGCCCATTCGGGGCTTAAGAGAGAATGAAGAGAGAGAGAGAGAGAGAGAGAGAGAGAGAGAGAGAGAGAGTTAAAGAGTATTAAATGCAATTTCAACTCCCAAGACTTGTGCCAGCCGTTTAATTGCTTTTAATTTCCATCTTTGACTCATATTTAGGCAATTAGGCCACTCACCAAGTAAAAAATCACAGTTTCTGATTTGGCCGCTACCGCCGGCGCTAGCTAAAGCTACCACCGGCGCTAGCTCCTTGCTACCAAATCCTTGGCCATTTGCTTCTTAACTTCCAAGAGTGAGGGTCACACCCATCCTGGAGACCAGGGCACATCCATGGCACCATTAGGATCTCAAGACTCCACCCTAGCCCAAGCATCTCCAAGTGACTGTTCTAAGAAGAAATATTGGAAGATCAATCTCATTGATCTTGTAAGTATCATACCAAATCCCATCAATCGAATCATTTTTTCGAGAAATACGAGACATCTAAGTCGTGTCACTCGAGGGGTCTAGCTCAAATTGGGATGTTACAAATCCAATAAACAAAGAAACAATTTCGTCCCCAAAATTTATGTTGAGGCTATGGGGATTGAAGGTCGGACTATGTAAATCCAATTCGGAGTACATTTATTGAGGTTATCAGTTTAGTATATCCTGACTCCCACTTAACCCTAATTGCATGACCCTACTTATCCGCATTGCATCACGCATCACCCCAAATTTCCCCCATGTGCACCCTTATAATTCTCCACAAATGTCGTAATCAAAATTATGTACTAGAAGACACTTGGATGTCTCTCACCGTGATGAAGACCATCGTTGTTTTGTACAGGTAGGGACTTGTAACTCTGCTCATCATGATCTAATTTGTATCTCCCTCACATTTGCATGAGCAGTCGGCCGATACAACCATTTACCATTCATACACGCATATGTGGTTTTCACGACCAAGTCTTGCTAACAAGCACTCAAGGACTTCCACCGAGTCCTTACACAATTCTTATTTTTTAAGTAGACCCGATGCTATTTAGCACCCAAGGACCTACCACTCGGGTCCTTACCATATACCACAGGATATCACAATATCCTTCCAATTACATCCAACCGACACTACTACCAATAGCGAGCGGTCATAACTCTAACATGATGAAATGTATACGTCATGGAATCACTCTCTATGATCCCTTCGAACTTTGTATCCAGCTCACAATTTGATATTTAGCAATTTGACCATTGGCAGTTCCCTCTGTTCGAGTGTGTCAACTCAGGTACCGAGTTGAGGCAAACAGGGCAGTGGATCGGGCTCGTCCACTTCTACGAGGGCATGACACGCCGAGCCTAGACCTTACGTATGCCCCTAAGAACACACAGGGTATCCGCGTACTACTTGATACAGAAATGCCTCAAAGTGAAACACCAAGCTTTTGGCTCGGAGGACTCGACCAGTCCTTCTTATATAACATAGAACCTACCTTTTGCAGGACAATCCCAGTCCTCCCAATATGATCTCGAGCCTATCGCTCGCAAGACTATCTCAGTCCTTCCTTATATCCCGAGCCTACCACTCGCAGGACTAACTCAGTCCTTCCTTATTTCCCGAGACTACTGCTCGCAGGACTAACTCAGTCCTTCCTTATTTCCCTAGCCTACTTCTCGCAGGACTAACTCACTCCCCCCTTATTTCCCGAGCCTACCGCTTGTAAGACTAACTCAGTACTTCCTTATTCTGATGCTATTAATCACGTGCACGTCACATGTATTCCACACTACAAGGTGGAGATTTATATCATCGCACAAGTTATACTGTTTCGATAATTTCAACTCACAAGTTTCTGTTATTCGCACCTCAAGTATGTGCGACCTCTTTCCAGATCAAGCACTGAATTGAATACCATTGTGAACTCCTTTTTCCAAACTCCACAATGGCTTAATCGCTGACCAAGCATAATCATCATCGTCTTTAACACAGCATCTCCAAATAATATTTAGGGAAAACCCAAGTTGGAACATGACCAGTCCAATAAACGAAGTGATATGCTCCTGTACATTTGGACTAGGTTTCTTCCACCACCCATGTGATACATTCATCTCGTGTTTGGGCACAACCTTAGGAGAATATATCCCTCGACTTAGGGTTCTTACCCTATAAATCCATGTACCGACGCACTTGTATATTAGTCGTGATGTTGAAAATCTGATTTTTCGGCGGCAACCACGTTGCATCCCATATTGAAGAGAGCATGTACAAATAACATCCAATCAATCGGTACCTTTTATGTGTGTTGGGACTTGACATGAACCAAGGTACAAGGTTTGAAATGATTTCCCTTCTATGTGGGTTATGCAGACACTGAAGGTAAGGCATAATTCCCAATATGATTAACCAATCCAATCAATTCCAAGCGCCCTACCATCTCCGCCAATGACCGTTCAAGACATGTCTATTTAAATAACAATCCTTAATATCATACATTGTAGAACTCGCAATATCAACATTCCCGAGATAAATACAGACTTCTCATTCGTGATGAGAGTTCTCATTGCTTGTATAAGTAGTGACCCATAAATTTTTCCCAGCATGATAAAATTCTTGATCTCCACCAAGTACGCATACGCAGTCCATCAACATCATCCTTTCCAAAAGAAGTTAACTTGCTATTATTTAAAGGTAAAATCTTCTGCAAACCTAAGATTTGTCACGAGCCAATCTCGACGTGAGGGAGATCTCATTAACCCTTAACATTTATCATGAAAATTAAAAATATTCATGTTACCAAGCATTATTGTAGGCTCATGGCGAGGTGAATCCATGACTCTACACCTCGCATAGGTTAAAATCACATCATTCCTTTTTAAGAACACGAGACCCAAGTCAGGTGTTACTTTTATCTAATAAATGTCTTACTTATACTTGCACCGAATCCAGAAATTGGTGCCAATTCCTCTTGCAGTTTAGATCATTTCATTTAAGGGCTCTTCAACCGTGAACATAAACATTATCCAACAGTTGGGTTACGATACAGAGCCTCTAAAAAACTGCCTCGTCGAGGTAATATTGTTACACGTACTCCTACTTGCATAGGTATTCTTCCCAAACTCTAAGGTCATCCCAAAATTTGACCCTTTGAAAGTAATTTGCTCACCCTCTTCGTGCATTTACAATTGCACCTTACAGAAGGGAGATCGTCATGCATGAAGACGTCATGACTACAACCACGTATGTTTAGACTTTGGTTATGGCCAATACTCTTAATAATTTCCACGTCAATAAAAAGTCAACCGTGGAATATGAGATCATGTACTTAACTTTTCCGATGACGATCAAGTCGCATACAATCATCCTAAAAGAATAGAGAAACAATACTCATCCTTGAAATGTTCTATTCTCTAAATCCGAAAGAGAAATCTTCTCTCGATCAAAACCTGGTGTTAGCAGTTCCCCTTGCTCAGGGTGAACTAATTGTTCAAGGGTTACGACCTTCTAGTGTTGAAATAAAATTGTGAAGATTTTTCAACTCCATGATAACTCCCAGTCGGTAGGTCACTAGCCCAATAAACGAAGAGATCACCCCCCCCCCCCCGGTTCCTGGGTTGAGTCTCTTCGACCACCAACATGCTATATTCGTCCTATATCCACACCCCATTATGAGGGAATAACATCGTCGACTCAGAGTTTTATCCTGCACATAATCCCTCTTAGGCCCTTAGGGTTACTATTTACAATGCCCTTTTCAAGGTCAACATGTGACCAAATCAAAATAGGCTTATTCTGGATTCAAATTCTTATTTGACCTCTGGTATTCATCATATTGATTGCTTTAATACAACAAAATGGGAAGTGTCAGGTTATCAGTCACACGGTTAGGCTTACGAGACTCTCACTACTTCAATAATAGTTTCTGGGCATCAACTTTTCCTCCAGATAACCTATTAGTCTGGGTAAGAGGTGGCAATATCTCTCAATAAGCTAAGTTGCGCATTATAGTGTAAGACTTGAACATCTACTCTCATACTAAACTCTTCCCATAATCACTTTGTGTGTCCTTGCGTCACAACCCAATCCATACCTGAGGTCGACTTTTGACTAGGGTACACCATAAAACATCTTGGTCAATTAGAATAAGGTGGTGTCCTAGTTAGGTTGCCACTAGTTCTAAGTATTAGCGAACATACTTAATGTGAATCCCATATGAGCACACCACCGCTTCCGCTGCATCAGTTTGTCTTCAAACTGATCTAGCTAGCAGGGGTGGCCTAGTGGTTTAATGGACTTCTTTTATCTCAGGATAGTTGCAAGCTGATACCATTTGTAAGACCCCCCCCCCCCCCCTCCCTCCCAGAACACAAGACACAGCCGAGGGGAGTCCTATGCCTAGGACAGCCGCCTTGCGGAAGTGCCAGCACACGGGCTAGCCCCCTCCACAAGATGCCTATCCGGCCGGCTATCCTTACATATCATCATGCCAACCCATCAATAATAGAAATCAACAAAAGTCATTTATTGACAACTAAGAAATAATGTCCATACAATTCCAAAAGGACAGGAAGCTACAGAAGCTCCTGATAAATATCAGAGTACAAACTTGACCTAAGGAAAAATCTCAACTGCTCGCTCATAACTGCCACTGGCGGTAGCCAAGGTATCGTAGTCGCCAGCCCGATCACCCTGGCCTGGCTGTCCTCCTATGTCGTACGTTGCTGCTCCACATGTGGGTGCTCCTAAAAGTAGTGGTGTAACAATCGTTAGTCATAAAGACTAAGTGGCTTCACATTCTCTCCCCCGGCGACTCCAAGGCACCGGGCAGAAGGGAATGAAGAGTAGCTGCAATTGTGTCAATAGTAGCAAGAGCAGGTGACAGGAAGAACATAATCTCAACAGTGTATCAATGTATTAGAAGCACAACTAACAAGTAATATGACAATGGCATAATATAAGCAAGTAGTGAAACATCACAGAAGAAAGTAGTTCATATCGTACCTTAACTTATATGAATGCACATACAAACTTATAAGTTAAGGATTCCAATTTAGAACCCATCATATAAAAGAGCCCGTACAAAATTATATGATGGACCCGATGCGGTGCAATGCTATGATCATGAAGGATGAATGCAATACAATGATTATAATATGATGAACTCACCCATGCATTTTTGCTATGTCGACATGGACCTGTAGTTCCCGCTTTTCGAGGGTAGCTAACCACTCAGGCACCTCACATCGTGGCCAGACGGAGTCTGTGGAACGGGCTCCTCCACAACTAGGCGGGTTGAAAGAAATCATTGTCTACCTAAATCACCTAGAGGGGGGTGAATAGGTGATCTCTACTGCGATTGCGGAATTAAAATTTAGCACACACACAACAATAAATATCACAGCACAGAGACACAAGATTTATAAAGGTTTCCCAAAGGTGGGTACTCCTCTCTCCCGCTCCGCCTATCTAGCACTTCGGGCTAGCGTCGGCAACTTCACCAAAACTCAGATTTATCAACAAATCCTACACTCGGAGACAACGGCTCCTACAAACTCGGAGTAAACAACTCCTACAACTCGGAGTAAACAACTCCTACAACTCGGAGTAAACAACTCCTACAACTCGGAGTAAACAACTCCTACAAAATAACTCGGAGTAAAAAAAAACCTCCTATAGGAATAAAATAAAGTTTGAAATGAAACTTCTCTTGAATCTCAGTAAATATTAACTTCAGATATAGATAGACTGAATCTTCTTCTTCCTTTAGAGTGAAAGCTTGGATCTTCAAGGATTAGGAAGAATAAAGAATCGGCAAACCTGATCTGAGTAGGCCCTTTGATTAATTTGAAAAGGTCTTCAATATAGAGAGCAGCAACTAGATCAAAGGCCTTCTTATCTGAGAAATCTCTAGCAACACTGAAGAACGTATCTTGAGCGGCGCACTTTAGATCTCAGAAACTTTTCCTGCGAGAGAGAAAGAAAGCGGCTGGCTTCTTCTTTCACAATCGGGTTCTCTTTTTTCTTCTTCTTGGTTTGCCCTAAAAATAAAAGATTATTTATAGGGAGACCTCCAACGGCTCGGGCGACAAACAAGGAGGGATCACCACGTGTACTGTACATGGCGGCCAACCCTAAATTTCAAAAATGAAACATAAACTTGAAATCCGTCTGTCCGTCATTCGTCGAGACTTTACGTGAACATTTGACGAATTGACTTAGCCATTGAAAAATACTGACCAAAGCTTGAAAACTGTCTTCTATTTTCATTCGTCGGAATTCGTCGGGAGTTCTCGAGAACATTCGACGAATTGACTTAGCCGCACAATTTCCTTCACAAGTCTGCCTTTTTGACTTTTGTCTGCGTTCGTCGATATTCGTCGGGAGTTCATGAGAACATTCGACGAATAGACTTAGCCGCAGAAATTTCTTCTTCAAACTAGAAATTTGGCTTCTGTCTGGATTCGTCGAGATTCATCGGAACTTCACGAGACATCTCGACGAATTGACTTAGCAAAAATTTCTTTTCTCCTGAAAACCTGCTCCACTCCTCAAACTTGAAAACCTTCAGTGAGTATATGAAGTACACCCCAAAAGAGAGATTACACATGGACCAACACTTTGTTCTACACAATGAGGGATTACATTGTCTAGAACTGTGTTTGGTGATCCATTGTAACCTGATTTTGGTGTGCACTTAGCAATTTAGAACCTGCAAACACATAACTAGAGAACAACATCAAATACAACTCAATTCAACTTAGTTCAAAGGAACACTTCTTCAAATCAAGGTATTTGTGGCTACAATACCCAACAATCTACCCCTATTTGAAGAAGTCAGAACCTATGTACTGTGTTGAATTGCACTTAAATAAATATATATCAAATAGATAAGGAGAGTTAAAAACTTAGCTTTTTCAACTTTCTCTCCCTTTCAACTTTCTCTTTCAACTTTGCCAATTCTAACTTTGCCAATTCCTCCCAACTTCAAATTCTCTTGCAATTTTAACTTCTCTCCCCCTTTCTGACTACTTCAGATAGGGAAGAAAAAGCATGAGAGCTCAAAGCTCCCCCTCAGCAACTGCATAGGAGTACACATTTGGGAGTATATGTAGAATCAGCTCCCCCTCAATCTTTTCTCCCCCTTAGTCTTATCTACCCCTTAGAATTTCAGTGCCTGGACTGATTTCCTAAGCTTTTCAGCAACCTTACTATATTTCTTCTATGTTCTGGTCATGTACCATGAACATCCACTTGTCCAAATGCCTGATTAGAGTTTTGGTTGGCCTTTGGACATACCTGCAAACACAGATTAATTTCCCTTAGGAACCCAAAAGGATTTGGGTCCTAGTTTCTGGTTAGATCAACACCACTCATAGTGTTAACATTGCAAGGGGTCATTCTTACATTGTTAACCCGTGGAGTCTTGACGTTCCTGGGGTTAAACCGGCAATCTATGGCGAAGTGACCAATCTTGCCACAACACCAACAATCAAATCGATTGTATCTTCTCTTGTTCTCCTGTTTTAACTTTTGAACGGGGAGTTTAGCAGGAGCAATATTCTTAGAAGTAGAAGCCTCGTGGTTGCAACGCACACATGACTCCTTCTTCTCTTCATGAGATTTAGCAACAATTGATTTAATCTTTGGTGCTTTCTTAACAACTGATCCATGTACAAATGAACCATAATCCTTGGGGATTACTTTTTCATAAGGTGCCTTGAAAGCAGTTGTTTCGAAGCATCGGGGACGGGTTTGATTTTGGTCAACCTTGCCCTTACTTTTAACAGCTCTTTTCTCAGCAGCCTTACTACTTTCAGCCTTATGACCAAGGCCACTAACCTTCGCAGGAGCAGAAAATCTTTCAATGATTGGAAGAATAGTTTTTGGTTTGGAGAAGCTTTCAACTATCTTCCTTTCCACCACTAACTTTTCTTCTAATTCATTTATAAACTTCTCCTTAAGATTTAATAATTCAGTAGAGCTTTGAAGTTCATCTTTCAAGATTTGGACTTCATCTTTGAGAGGAGTTAATTTTTCAATTTCCTCCCTCAAATCTGATTCCATCATCTTGAGAGATTTAATCTCTTTTGCTTGAGATTTGACTACCTTGCGGCATTTGTCAAATCCTTCCAAAACGGCTTTGTACTGAGTCATTAAATCTGAATCTACCTCTGAAGAATAGCCTTCATTTGCATTGGAGTCAGTTTCAGATGCAGAAAGAGGAGTGTGCGAGTTTACCTTCCCTTTGTATGAGGAGACACTTCCTTCCTCATCTGAATGTGCCATAGGCCCAAAATAGGCTTCTTCATCTGAGCTTGACTTCCCTGAGTCACTGTCACTAAGGGCCTTAGTCTTCTTTGCTAAGAAGCTATTTTCTTCTTTCCTTTTCCCCTTGAAGGATTTATTCTCTTTCTTCTTTTTGTATGGACATTTCGTACTTATATGTCCTGGCTTATTACAACAATAACAGACAATATCAGTCGAAACATGTTTATTCGGTTTGGTTTTATACCTGTCGTTGCTGTGTTCTTTCTTGTGATGTTCATCATCACGCCTTGATCTTCTTTGGCTCCTTTTTCTGAGCAATTTCTTGAATTTCTTGGAGAGTGAAGAGAACTCTCCATCGGACATGTCTGAGCTTGATGAGCAATCCACAGACTCATCGTCTTCATCTGACGGCTGTGTCCTTTCAAATGATCTAGCTTTACCTCTTCTTGACTCTTTGGCCTTCAATGCCACGGAGTTCTCCCTTCCAGAAGTGGAGCATCCTTCTTCTTCAGCTTTTCTAATACTCAGCTTTAGCTCATGTGATAGGAGCTTTCCAAACAATATTTGTGGCTCCATCGTAGCCAACTTTCTAAATTCTTGGATAGCTATCACCTTGGGGTCCCATTCCTTAGACAGGGATCTAAGGAATTTATCGTTTAGTTCACCCACGGTGAATTCTCTTCCATAGTTTCTCAGACCATTTACAATCTTGAAGAATTTCTCATAGGTGTCAGAGATTGTGTCTTTGCCTTGTTGCTTGAAGGCTTCGTATTCTTGGTTTAGCAAAGACTTTCTGTCATCTCGAACTTCTTCAGTACCTTCCATCAAAACCACAATAGAATCTCACATCTCTTTTGCAGACTTGCAGTGAATCAGATTTTGTAGCATTGAATCATCAATTGCACCTGCTATGATGTGCTTTGCTTTCTTGTCCAGAGTGACAAGTGCAATTTCATCCTTTGTCATGTCCATCACTTTCTTTGGCACTTGTTTGGTGGCATCAATGGTCGAAGCAACAATGGGAATATGGGGACCTTCCTTAACTATCTGGGAGATTCGGGGATCATTTGCTTCCATGAAGAAGATGACTCTTTCTTTCCACATGGGGAAATTCTCCTTAGTGCAAACTGGGAGCTTGGAGGAAAACCTTTCCATGCCTCTGTCCATAGATAAAGATCTTGACAACATAGAAGTATCTTTAATCTAGGTGTTAACCTCTTAAAGATAACCTCGCTCTGATACCAATTGAAAGAAATCATTGTCTACCTAAATCACCTAGGGTGGGTGAATAGGTGATCTCTACTGCGATTGCGGAATAAAAATTTAGCACACACACAACAATAAATATCACAGCACAGAGACACAAGATTTATAGAGGTTCCCCAAAGGTGGGTACTCCTCTCTCCCGCTCCGCCTATCTAGCACTTCGGGCTAGCGTCGGCAACTTCACAAAAACTCAGATTTATCAATAAATCCTACACTCGGAGACAACGGCTCCTACAAACTCGGAGTAAACAACTCCTACAACTCGGAGTAAACAACTCCTACAACTCGGAGTAAACAACTCCTACAGAATAACTCGGAGTAAGAAAAAAAACTCCTACAGGAATTAAATAAAGTTTGAAATGAAACTTCTCTTGAATCTCAATAGAGATTAACTTCATATCTGGATAGACTGAATCTTCTTCTTCCTTTAGAGTGAAAGCTTGGATCTTCAAGGATTAGGAAGAATAAAGAATCGGCAAACCTGATCTGAGTAGGCCCTTTGATTAATTTGAAAAGATCTTCAATATAGAGAGCAGCAACTAGATCAAAGGCCTTCTTATCTGAGAAATCTCTAGCAACACTGAAGAATGTATCTTGAGCCGCGCACTTTAGATCTCAGAAACTTTTCCAGCGAGAGAGAAAGAAAACGGCTGGCTTCTTCTTTCACAATTAGGTTCTCTTTTTTTTTTCTTCTTGGTTTGCCCTAAAAATTAAAGATTATTTATAGGTAGACCTCCAACGGCTCGGGTGACAAACAAGAAGGGATCACCACGTGTACTGTACATGGCGGCCAACCCTAAATTTCAAAAACGAAACATAAATTTGAAATCCGTCTGTCCGTCATTCGTCGAGACTTTACGTGAACATTCGACGAATTGACTTAGCCATTGAAAAATACTGACCAAAGCTTGAAAACTGTCTTCTGTTTTCATTCGTCGGAATTCGTCGGGAGTTCTCGAGAACATTCGACAAATTGACTTAGCCGCACAATTTCCTTCACAAGTCTGCCTTTTTGACTTCTGTCTGCGTTCGTCGATATTCGTCGGGAGTTTATGAGAGCATTCAACGAATAGACTTAGCCGCAGAAATTTCTTCTTCAAACTAGAAATTTGGCTTCTGTCTGGATTCGTCGAGATTCATCGGAACTTCACGAGACATCTCGACGAATTGACTTAGCAAAAATTTCTTTTCTCCTGAAAACCTGCTCCACTCCTCAAACTTGAAAACCTTCAGTTATGAGTATATGAAGTACACCCCAAAAGAGAGATTACACATGGACCAACACTTTGTTCTACACAATGAGGGATTACATTGTCTAGAACTGTGTTTGGTGATCCATTGCAACCTGACTTTGGTGTGCACTTAGCAATTTAGAACCTGCAAACACATAACTAGAGAACAACATCAAATACAACTCAATTCAACTTAGTTCAAAGGAACACTTCTTCAAATCAAGGTAATTGTGGCTACAATACCCAACACGGGTAAGAACACTACCAGACCTAGGCCTATGTACGCCTCAACGCTAAGAACACACATCGGAGCCCCTGCCTACTACTCGCATCATGCTGAGTCTTCATAACACGGAAGGGGTCTTGGGAAGTGCACACTAAGAACACAGCCCAACCGGTTTAGAGTCTAACTGTCGTCTTCTCTCAGTGTCACGACTAGCAAGCCCGTAGACCCGCCACAAGTAATCCTCCAACCAGGATCATTACACCCCATGTGTAAACCAGGCACATTCATGTAATTTCCATGCATAACCTGTGCTATCAAGCACCCAAGGACTCACAGAAGGAATCTTCTCATTTTTCACATCATGCCAGTTCCACCGATGCTAACTAGCCTCACAGGGCCCCCAACAACCGGGCCTCCCAACATATCACCATAAGATATAATCATATCTTATAACCCGCATCAAGCCATCAATTCTACGCTACTGAGTTATCATAACTCTCGTGTAGTGGTGTGCGCAAAACATGGAAATTACTCTACCCGATCCTCCATGACTACTTGTGGTCACAATGTCATATTCATATTCTACTAATTTATTAAGCTCGCACATATCACCAATATTCAACCCTCATGCACCGATCACAACGTGCTTTAACATGATCAAGGTATCAACCTTATTTAAGGGTTATCAGTAAGCTAAACCATCCAATAGATTTCTACGTGATATGAACATTAATTCGTACATATGCTTTTACGATTCTACATGAACTAACAATTCATGATTGATCTAAGGAGACATCTCGGCCGAATAAATCTGGAATTATACTCACAGACTCACACTAGCGTGTACATGATTCATACAACATCTCGGCCCAATCGGCCTTCACATTCAGCATTTATATCTCCTTCGAGTTATCGAATGAAATGACAATATCTCCATTACTACTTATCCAAGATTATTCAATCCAACAAGAGTGTACATATTGTTATCACAAGCCTAATCATCTGATAGACTATCAACCGGTGGGAGCATTTAGGTAAACGAGTCCCCTGAATTCTTCATTCAATTATGCATCGAAATGCCCCATTTCAAGATCATAAAAATTATCTACACCTCACCCAATTGACATGGGATTCCAGGGAATCCTACCACACCAAGGAGGAGAACACAAAAGTTCTTCGTTTGCTAACGTCGATGGTAGCGCTACCGCCAGGCGCTAGCGATCCATTCGACGCACCTTCCCATCGACATTGGATGTCGATGGGAAGTTATGCCTTCCAGTCGACCCATCGACTTGTTAGCACCGGCGGTAGGACTACCGTCGGGCGCTAGCTATTTCTATCGCACCTCTTTCCCATCGATCTTAAGGGTCGGCGGAAAGTTCTCCCGTCCCGCCGATAAGTCGACCCGCTAGCGTCGGCGGTAGCGCTACTGCCGGGCGCTAATGATTCTAACAACTCACCTTCCTGTCGATCTTGAGTGTCGACGGGAAGTTAACCCTCCCCGTCAACCCATCGATACGCTAGTGCCGACGGTAGCGCTACCGTCGGGCACTAGCTAACAGGGAGCTAGTCCTTTTCCATTTCATTTCCAAACATCTTCCTTGGAGGTCCAACTCCAAATCACATCCCAATCCTCTTTTTCCCTAATAGATGGACCTTTATCTCTATTCAAGTGCATAAAATCAATATGTTTTAAGTCAACAATTGCTACCCTACTTATGATTTAGCCCCTTTTTAACCTAACTATTCATCATCTTCCCCAATTATGAAATTAGGGTTTTCATCTTCTCTCCTCTAATACTCCCTCATATGACAATGGATTTTCACGAAATCAAATCCTATCTCTTCCTTTTGGAGAGAAGAAATGATTGAAGGAGCTTTCGCGGCAATTGGTGCCCTAAGATGGAAGCTCCAGTTTGGTCTTTTCCTAAGAATCTCCATTAGCTCACAAGCCAAGCTCTTTTGAGCTCAACACCTCTCCTACTTTCTTCTACGATCTAGCACCAAGGGAGAGGGGTCGGAAGTCACCTTATTTTTCGGCCAATGTTGGAGCTCATCTTCACGGCGGCATGGTGGTGGTCGTCCAAGCTCCAATCTTTCTCTAACCTTGCTCTTTCAAGAACCCTAAATTAAAGCCTTAAGGTGTGAGGAAGAGGATGAAGAAAAAGAGGAAGGAGAAGAAGAAGATGATGAATAGTCATCTCCTTAAGAGATCAGCCCATTTGGGGCTTAAGAGAGAATGAAGAGAGAGATAGAGAGAGAGAGAGTTAAAGAGCATTAAATGCAATTTCAACTCCCAAGACTTGTGCCAGCCATTTAATTGCTTTTAATTTTCATCTTTGACTCATATTTAGGCAATTAGTCCACTCACCAAGTAAAAAGTCACAGTTTCTGATTTGGCCGCTACCGCCGGCACTAGCTAAAGCTACCGTCGGCGCTAGCTCCTTTCTACCAAATCCTTGGTCATTTGCTTATTAACTTCCAAGAGTGAGGGTCACACCCATCCTGGAGATCAGGGCACATCCATGGCACCATTAGGATCTCAAGACTCCAGCCTAGCCCAAGCATCTCCAAGTGACTAGTGTCACTCGAGGGGTCTAGCTCGAATTGGGATGTTACACCCACCCCTCCCCTAGTGGCTCCTAGGCACCGCGCGGGAGGGATGAAGGGGAGGACATCAAGGGGTATAAAACAAAGCAGATGACGGCGGATCTAGTCTACAGGAAATGTCTACCACTACGCAAGTGTATATATATAATTGAAGCATTCAATAAAGCATGATAAAGAGCAAGTTAAGAACAGTAAGTAAAGACAAGAATATAATAGAAAAGTAACAGTTCATTTATAGGAAGGCTCATACAAACCTATAGACCAAGGGGTCATTTAGCAAGGCCTATTGTATAAAAAGTCGCATACCAATTTATACGATATGGGTATGGGTTGAAATGCAATGCTTATGTCATGACATGCAGAATTATGCAGTTTAATGCTATGTACACAATTCAACTCTATGCGCACAGACCTTTAGTTCTCCCTTTTTGGAGCTAGCAAAACTCCCAGGATACCCCCGTAGTGGCAAATGGAAGCGGTGGGTTGGGCCTCGCCAACCTCTAGGTTGGTATTCACACTACCTAACTGATGTGATTATTTCGGCAAGTGCACCGATCGTTCAAGTAATAAAGTTGGGAATAAATCCCCGAGTGTCGGTCTCTTGAGGAATGCAGGTTGGGTGTATGAATCAGGTTGTGTGACTAGTGTTACACGAGCGTAAACAAACACACAAAAGGGGTTTTGGTTGGGTTTTCCTACTCTTAACAACAGTAAAAGAAATGCGGGTCGAAAACACTGCTTCGCCAGGCGAGATGGATGCAACGGCCGCGATGCCGTGCTTCGTGAGGCGGATGGAGCGTGCTCTAGTGCGAGAAGAAATGAGGGTCACAAACACCTCTTCACAAACGCCGTTAGCTCTTGCTAACGCGGATCGAACACCTTAAGTGCGTGAGTGAGTGAGTGGATGAGTGGAGGCGAAACGATTCATAAACAAACAATGAAGAAAGAGGAAGAAACATTCATTGCAATCAAACCAAGCATAATACTATTCAACATCTCAACGATTCAAAGATTACAACGAAAGCAAGAGGAAAGAAATAACCAAAGGATGAAGACTAGCGGCCGTTCACGGCCGGAATGGTAGGTTGTCAAGCCACCTCCGGACTCGGGCGGACTATGCTTCCGGTGTAGAGAAACTGTCACGATCTCTCTACGTAGTCCCGTCATCTTCTACCTCAGGATTCTTCTTCTTCTCACCGGACTAGAACGGGAAAACAACGGCTTGAGGGCTTGCGGGTGGTGGAGAATGCTCCCGGACGATGGAGGAATGGTCGGAATAGTTGGAGAAGACTTCCCCTTGCGTAGGAGATGAAGTGGAGGTGTCCTGGAAGGGAAATCGCCGGCGTACGGACGGCCAATCGCGCTCCCGCGGCTGAATGAATGCCCTAAAACGGAACAGGCGTATATATAGGCGCTGGAATGAATACCGCGCACGGTCATTGGCGCACGACCACTGGTCGTGCGCACTGGAATTCTGCGATCGTGCGCGCTGCCTGGGAGGAGCCTGCAATGAAATAAATTTATAAAATACATGTTCGCACGACCAATGGCGCACGACCAGCGGTCGTGCGCACTAGCGTCAGTGGTCGTGCGATAAGCCAAACAGAACTCATGAAATGGGCGTTAAGTGCGCACGAGCAAAGGCGCACGACCAGTGGTCGTGCGCGAAGGAACCAGTGATCGTGCGCAGTGTTCCTGTACAGAATTGTACCGGGAACACCTGCACGACTCCTGTTCCAGCATACGACACCAGTCTGGCCACTGAAAGTGGCACTTAACACAGCATAACAACTTGTAACAACGATGAACAAGAAAATAACACCGAAACGGGCCAAGACGTGCACCTAGCGGAGAGTGATAATTATGAGCTAAAATGGGGCTAAAGTGCAATGGAATGAATGGAAAATTGGCCCGGATGAGTCCAAATATGTGTATATGATGAGGACTCATCACACCCCCAGACTTACCTGTTTGCGCGTCCCGAGCAAACAAATTAGGCGGAATGTAAAAATGGTAGTTAACAAAGAAAATTACACGAATGAGTACAATGCGAAGTAACAAAGGTATGCAAATAGAAATTTAGTAGAAAGAGATTCTAACTATGCTAAATAATTTACGAAAGCACTAGAGCGTAAATAAAGATTCATCAATACTCAGTTGGTGAATTGTGAAGAATTTGAACGATCATGCCCGGTGTGAAAGTAACAAGCCACTAAGGAGGGTGTTGCACAAGATCGGGGTTCAGGGGTAACTCCGCTGAAATCCATCAACGTCGGGAACCATACGCTTGCCCGGTCACACTCTCTCCACGGCGCTAGCAAACTCGCGAGATAAATCAATAGGACTTTTAGGATTAAGATGGGGCTTAGGTTGCGGTATGATAATCAAGGGTAAAAACGAAGGTTACGCACCCAACATGAGTCAACGGGACGCTGCACCAAGCAAAACCACAAACAAAGCTCGTGTGACACACCCCCAGACTTATTATGAGAACTAGGTGTGCACACAGCCTACTCCACAAATACCAACAGATTTTTTTAAAACGCTCGGGAGGATAACTTTTCAATACACTTTTTTTTTCATTTCAATATCATATTTTTCTTTTTCTTGATCTTATCCTCCGGTTGGTTCAAATTCAGCAGATAGAGATTATTTCTCCTTCACAACACAACGATTCCAAACATCACACCAAATCTAGAACATGAGTGCATTTAACATATACTTGGTTACGACAGTGGGATAAGCTTTAGGCCTTGGTGAAAGGAGGAGGAGTTGAACAAAGGGAGTGGTAGGCACAAATGTTGGGTAGCAAAGGTGAGCGAATAGGATATGGAAAGCAAAGGCTCAATCTAGCCAAGAGGTGGCCTAAATCATATTTATCTCCACGAATCGCCCGCACCCATGCTTCAAGAGTCGCTTGGGCCAAGTTCTTAGCCCACGAGAAAGGTAAACCTTCCTCCCGACTCGAGCAACACACAACTAGCGCTCGTATACACACAACACCGGGCTATCACCAATTTCAATCACATTCACCACTTGAGTAGAATAAATCTAAAACTACGCATAAATACTAATCATAAATTAAATGCACATAAATAATCTAATTTTACTCAAATTCTATTGTAGCATGCGGATGCGACTAGAACACTGCTCGAGTCAACATTGCGCTCCCAATAGTAATTCCTAAGCTAACATCCAACTTCACATTCCTAACCAAAATAGTTTATTCGGAACTAAACAAATAGATAAGCACGCGCTCAAGTGGGTGCAGTGGTGTGTAGCATGGAATAATGATGAAAAATTAAAAACAAGCGTCTAGCATGCGGTGCAACCCGTGCGCATTGTGAATAACACGTGCTCTCCCCCAGACTTAATCTAAACAATATATCTCAAAAACTGAAGAGCTAGGGAGGAGAAGTGTTACCCAATGCTCAGAATTGAGCATACCAGACGATTGGCGATTAAGATCAAGAGTGGTACGCAGCATCCGCACCAAGGAATACAACACACCTGCAAGCACAAAACTAAAACAACAAAAACAAATACAGAAACTGAACTAAACATGTTAGACAAAAATAAAATCAGGAAATCTGGGTTGTCTCCCAGCAGCGCTTTTATTTAATGTCCTTAAGCTGGACCAAATACCTGTATTAACATTGTTCAACAAGTGTAGTAATTAAAAGAGAAGTTCACAGAAGCAGTATCAAAATTAAGAAAAACACGAATCAGCTATAGGCGCTCTTATGGTGCGCGTCTCCAGTAGCTCGTAGGCGGGAGGTGAAGGCTTTAGGGCCAACACTGGTGTCACCCAGTGTTCCCTTAACCTCCGCCCTCTTGCTACGGAGAGCGGCAGCGCGAGCGTCGTGCAGAAGTTTCTCCTGTTTAAGTTTAGTGACAGTCGGGGACTGCCAACGTTGAAAGTTTTCAAAATTTTCCACCTTGGTGGTGGGTGGCGTCACTTCCGGCGTTGCGGTGACAACCGGATCGGCCCAAGAGACGGAGCGCTTAAATAGTTTATTACAAGAATTAAAACAGGAAGATAATGGGACGACGTCCCGGGCTAAATTCAAGTCAACATCTTTCGAAGTGCAATCTTCCTCCGTCTCAGAGTCGAATTCTCGCCGAAAATCTACTTCTTCTTCCTCACTGGACTGATACCTCTCTTTTTCTCCTTCCATTGCTTCTTTATCCTCTTCATTTCCTGCACAACTCAGAGATTCATCAAGAATAAAGAGAGGGGGAGGAGTGGATGTTTCAGTTACAGCTTTGGGGAACGTGGGCTGCGGCACCTCATTGGGTAAAAAGATACACCCCGCAGTGAAATCAAGGGTGGCACCGCTCTCTTTCAAGAACGGCACACCCAAGATAGGAATAGAGCGGTTTTCCTGGGGTCCCAACACCTGAAAATCAGCAACCACGACCGTCCCCTCAACTGTCACTTCTACATTTTTCACTTCCCCCTCAGATTGTATAACAGTCCCATTAGCAAGCACAAGGGATTTTCGATCCTCCGTGTTCATCTCAAGTTGCAATTTGGCAACATCTCGCAACGCAATGATGTTGCGGGAAGAGCCAGAATCGCATAAAGCTTTAGTTTCGACATTATTGATGGAACAAGAAATCACTAACTCACTTGAATCAGCCTCTACCACATCGCTGAGACTCTTCCCTTGATCTATTGGGTTCTTTTCAGTGTTGCTAGGAAGGGTCCCATGCGACCGCTCGGTTAGCACTTGGGCCAGTTGGCCCAGCTGCGTTTCCAAGTTTCGCATGGATGCGGTTTGGTTCGCCATATTTGAGGCAGTCGCTTGCATGAACTTTTCCATTATTTCTTCCAGATTACTCTTTTTTTGGGCTGGGGGGCCTTGGCTATAATCCGGGTGGGATGGCCTCGGTTGGCTCCCGGAGGCGCAAGCATCATTTTGATGCTGCCCCGGTGCCCATCGTTGGCCAGGCGTGTTTGGGTTCCACGAGAAGTTAGGGTGACTTCTCGCTCCCGGATGATAAGCATTATTAAAAGGTGCCCCCTTAGGCTGATTTCCTACAAAATTAACAGATTCATTCAAGGTTAAGTGCGCGAAGTCACCTGATACGTTGTTGCCTGAGCATTCAAATGCGTGGTAGCCCCCGCCTCCACATCCTTCGCACGTAATGACAGCAGCCGGCGCGGATGTAGGAGGAAGTGAGTCGACCATAAAGAGACCACGGCCGCTTTTTGGAGCATTTCTCCCGGCAGTCCAGAATGTACTGTGGGAGGCGGTGTCGCGTAGAATCCGAAGGGCCTCCTCTGGAGTGTGATTCATCAAAGTACCACCCGCAGCAGCATCGATCATTGCCCTGTAGTTAGGCTCGATCGCAAAGTAAAACGTCTCAACCACACCCCAAGGTTGGAGCTCGTGGTTTGGACAACGGCGGAGAAGATCGTTAAGACGCTCCCACGCCTCAGCAAGAGTCTCTTGATCAAGTTGGCGAAAGGTGGCGATCTCCCGCCGCAAGCTCACGATTTTATCGACTGGATGGAACTTGGCCAAAAACTTGGAAGCAAGAGCATCCCAGGTCGCAGCAGTCCCGGGTGGAATGGAGTGGAGCCACACCTTGGCTTTGTCACGGAGTGAGAAGGGGAACAGTCTAAGCTTGACCGTGTCGTCAGCAATCCCAGCGTAGCGGAAGGTTCCGCAAATATCAGAAAACTCTGCCAGATGCAGATGCGGATCCTCACTGGCCATCCCAGAGAACTGAGCTTTGTTCCGGATAATGTTCAAGATTGCTGGCTTTATCTCGAACTGATTGTTCATTATATTGGGCCCGAACCCAGGATACACATTCCCAACAGTTGGAGTGGTGTAGTCTCTCATCGTGCGGGGCCGAGGCCTTGCCTCCTCCTGCTCATCTCCAGGCTGGTGTTGCCCCACGCCGGGCACTCCCTGATCAGCATCATTTTGATCTATGTGGTCACCCATTGCTGCCTGTGCGGCTGCTGCGCGCCTACGTGCGCGAGCGGTCCGTTCAATCTCAGGATCAAAGGGCACGAGTTCCCCTACAGCCTGTCTCTGCATGCACTATCAAAAACAAAAAGAAAACAAGGAAAATCAGAAACAACTGCTCGTGTAACGAAAGTCACAACACAAAACGTTAGACGCCTGCATTCCCCGGCAACGGCGCCAAAAACTTGATGCGATTATTTCGGCAAGTGCACCGATCGTTCAAGTAATAAAGTTGGGAATAAATCCCCGAGTGTCGGTCTCTTGAGGAATGCAGGTTGGGTGTATGAATCAGGTTGTGTGACTAGTGTTACACGAGCGTAAACAAACACACAAAAGGGGTTTTGGTTGGGTTTTCCTACTCTTAACAACAGTAAAAGAAATGCGGGTCGAAAACACCACTTCGCCAGGCGAGATGGATGCAACGGCCGCGATGCCGTGCTTCGTGAGGCGGATGGAGCGTGCTCTAGTGCGAGAAGAAATGAGGGTCGCAAACACCTCTTCACAAACGCCGTTAGCTCTTGCTAACGCAAATCGAACACCTTAAGTGCGTGAGTGAGTGAGTGGATGAGTGGAGGCGAAACGATTCACAAACAAACAATGAAGAAAGAGGAAGAAACATTCATTGCAATCAAACCAAGCATAATACTATTCAACATCTCAACGATTCAAAGATTACAACGAAAGCAAGAGGAAAGAAATAACCAAAGGATGAAGACAAGCGGCCGTTCACGGCCAGAATGGTAGGTTGTCAAGCCACCTCCGGACTCGGGCGGACTATGCTTCCGGTGTAGAGAAACTGTCACGATCTCTCTACGTAGTCCCGTCGTCTTCTACCTCAGGATTCTTCTTCTTCTCACCGGACTAGAACGGGAAAACAGCGGCTTGAGGGCTTGCGGGGGGTGGAGAATGCTCCCGGACGATGGAGGAATGGTCGGAATAGTTGGAGAAGACTTCCCCTTGCGTAGGAGATGAATTGGAGGTGTCCTGGAAGGGAAATCGCCGGCGTACGGACGGCCAATCGCGCTCCCGCGGATGAATGAATGCCCTAAAAATGGAACAGGCGTATATATAGGCGCTGGAATGAATACCGCGCACGGTCATTGGCGCACGACCACTGGTCGTGCGCACTGGAATTCTGCGATCGTGCGCGCTGCCTGGGAGGAGCCTGCAATGAAATAAATTTATAAAATACATGTTCGCACGACCAATGGCGCACGACCAGCGGTCGTGCGCACTAGCGTCAGTGGTCGTGCGATAAGCCAAACAGAACTCATGAAATGGGCGTTAAGTGCGCACGAGCAAAGGCGCACGACCAGTGGTCGTGCGCGAAGGAACCAGTGATCGTGCGCAGTGTTCCTGTACAGAATTGTACCGGGAACACCTGCACGACTCCTGTTCCAGCATACGACACCAGTCTGGCCACTGAAAGTGGCACTTAACACAGCATAACAACTTGTAACAACGATGAACAAGAAAATAACACTGAAACGGGCCAAGACGTGCACCTAGCGGAGAGTGATAATTATGAGCTAAAATGGGGCTAAAGTGCAATGGAATGAATGGAAAAATGGCCCGGATGAGTCCAAATATGTGTATATGATGAGGACTCATCACTAACCTAGACCTATCATACGCCTCAACGCAAAACTGTGGAGCGCGTGCGTACTCTTACTGGCTGGACCACCAGACTTTCTTGGCTAAGTGCAAATCCACACTTGCCTAGTCAGCGTATCGACACCGGTGTGAATGACCATCAATACCAAAGACCCACCACCTTTATGCACATGCAACAATGAATTACTATCTATCTCCGAGCCATAAGCTTGTCGAGCTAACCTGCCCGTCACCATAACCTTCCGATCCACCGGCTCGCCGGACTAACCCGTACGCACCTACAACCACCGAGCCTACCCCTCAAAATACCAAACCGACTAATATACCCATAACAACGGGGTGTGGGTGAGTGTATTATTAAGTTAATCATGTACATCAACTTGTTCCTACAATTCAGGGTTAATCTTGGACTTCCCGAGGCCTACCCTGTGAGTGGCTCACAGCGGTGTTATGAGCTAAGATGGGATGACACCCCAAGGCTCCCTTTCTCAAGACACTTAATGTTATTGGTAACTACCTATAAGAATACCCCCTTCTCATTACACTTGGATTAACCCTAAGTATTCCATGACTCTCTAAGGGAAGGACGATCTTTCGTCAATCCCGAGCACATCTAGCCCCTTAACTTATTGGGCACACTCAACACATAGACTCCAATTTGGTGACCTCAAATCTCCTCAACCAGACTAGGTACACCATCTACTTCACATTCCCACCTAGTGGCCTACAAGTTACCCAAGTTTTATAGTTTTATTATACGCAGAACAAATGAGCTATATGAGGTGCATAAGAGGAGGTACTCCATATAGTCATCCAAATGACTCAAGATTATTACTGGGAGCCTATCATGATATTATAAGACAAAATCTAGAAGATCATAATTCTCCTTATTTATTTGGCATTTACTATAATTTCTCCAAAATTGGCCAAGTATGAAATTGAACATGAAGTGTATGATCTTCCTATGATATGATCTCCACAAACTTATGGAAAATCTATGATATCAAAATAACAGCAAATACAGAATATCACAATTTTACAGTAAGGTATTGACCTCTAATTATAATATTGAATAATTATCCAAAATTGGAGGCTAATGAAGGAACCACCAAAAATACTTATCCAAAAATCATGGTAAAATTAACAGACCTCTATAAAAATCAGAAAATTTTACTCACTGAGTTTCATAATTTTTCAAAACGATTTAGTCACATAAATAAATACTTCAAGACAATCCAAACTATGGCACATTGTGAAATAACCTACTGATAAATACTTCCAAAAATCATACAAAAACTCACAGAGCTTTCTAATGTCCTAAAATGTCATATTACCAAGTTTCACAATTTTCTAGAGAATATTAGGCCCTTATTTATTTATCACAATCTTAGCGCAAAATAGTTGACTTGTGAATAAAGTACTAATTCAATCAATCCAAAATTCTCACAGAAATTATCAGAGATTTATATCATGATTATATAAGCACTACTAAACTTTCAATAACAATAAAGGTAAAATGAGCATGTAGATTTCTCTTATAAGAAAGTTCCCTAATTGATTCTTAACTAATTCAGAGAGACTAAATGTCTCTAAAAATCCTAGATAAATTACCTAGGGCTTAATACCACCTTATCAACCTCTCTACTAAATTCCAAGTCAATCCAAGGACATATGACTCTATATGTCCTTCAATGGGTTCAAAACGCAACCCTAAGTTTTGAACTAGGGTCCTAGGGCACATCCACCCAAATCACCCCAAATCATTGGTGGAGGTGTTTTATGTGATATTAAGTCAGTGACCAAGGTTTTACAATATTTGGATGAGGGTTGACACCTAAAATCCATCAAGTGCACTTTTGACCTAATAACCCCTAGTTTGACCAATCTTGAGTTAATTAATTACCCAACCAAATCGATCCCAATTGGGATTAAATGTTTACCAGAGTCATGTAATGACCCTAAGGACCACCCACCAAAATTTGGAAGGGTTTGGATGACATTAGATCCTGAAATTAATTTATATATGAATTATTAAATGTTTACAAAAACTTTAGAAAATGTTTATCCATAAATTGTCATTTTTGGATATGATTAGAGGGTAGGTATAATTAGACTATGCTCCAAATTTCAGAACATTTGGATGGCTGGTTTAGTGGGGGCACACAAATCAAGCTCTGGTCAACCCTTTGTACATGTTGCACCATTTTGAGTGTTGTGGCCAGACCACTGACCCAAATGATGTGAAATTAATTTTAAAATAAAGTATACCTCAAGGTCTACAAGTTTGGTATTGACCACTTTTGCTGTAGAGGGCTCTAGGTATTTTCTATATTTATTTATATCTACCATCAATAATAAAAACATTAAACAGAATAATAATACATTATTATAAAGATCTGTGCAGGAAGAAATCAACGGCATCGGGTTATCTTCCCCGATGCACCGACGACTCAGATGAGCCTGTCCTGTAACCTTTCTAACTTGGTTTTCCCATCCACCCACGCCCCTCCCCGGCCGGCCAATGCCACCACCACCTTCCTTGAGGTGGTGGCCGGCGATAGGAGGTCTCGGCTGGTCGGTGGTGGCCAGAACCGGAGGTTTAGGCAAGAAGAAAAATCTGCAAAAAATGGAGTTTTCGGCCAACATGATTTAGGGTCAATTGGACTTAAACCTTGCAAGAAGTAAATGTGGATCTATCCACTGGAGTAGAGGAGAAGAACCAGACCTGTGTGGAGCCTTGAAGTCTTGCCAAATCCCTTCCTTGTCATGGCCGATCCTAAGTTTGGTGCCTCTACATCCTCCACACCAACAAGCTCAATTCTCCCTGGTGAGTGGGGGAAACTCATCCTCACAGCCTTGTGAGGCTTTTTAAAGAGCCACTTGTGGAAGGGGAAGATGTGAAACCCCCAATTTCACCATTAATGGTAATTATGAGTTTTTGGCCAAAACTAAAATTCCATTAAATCAGCCACTTGGGTGGTCGGCCATGGCTATTAAAATCTTCAAAAATGATTAGGGGGGAGGTACAAAGCCATTGGAGATGAAGAGGGGAGGCCCTTAGACCCCATGGCCATTAATGGCCTTCTCTCTCTTCTTTCTCTCTCTTCAAAATTGGGGAAATTGCACTTTCTCTCTCCTACTCATCATTTCCAGAAATTGTATGGCCCATTAAGTATATATTAGGCCCATGAAGCTATTGGGTCACTCCAATTGGGCCTAGCCCAAGTAGATTGGGCTTGATTAGGTCAAAGTAGGGCATTTTGACCTAAAATTAGGATTGAGTTGACTTTGGTCATTTTTACTATTTTGGTTGACCCCAATGGGTTTATAGTGACCCATTGGCCTCCCCTAAGGGTTAGGAAGGTCTAGGTAGGGTTAATTTGGCAAGGTGGAGGCCAATTGACCCACAATAGGGCAATTTGACCAACACAGGGCTAGAGTTGACTTAGGTCAAATTGGCAAAATTGGTGGCCCCATGATGAGGCTTTTTGGTCCATTGGGTCCCTATTATCCCTATAAGGGTAGGGACATGGTCAATTTGGCATGGTGGGAGCCAGTTGAACCTAATTAGGCTACTTTGACCATTTTAGGGAAAGGTTGACTTTGGTCAACTTGGCCTCTTTGGTTGACCCCAATGGGTCCTTGGTGCTCTAAGGGACCCATAATGGGTTAGGGATGTTATGGTGGGGTCAAAGGATCAAGGTGAGGCCCTAAATTCCAACCCTAAGCTTGGTAATTGGAAATTGCTATTTGCAGACCAAGGTGCTCTTCCCTTTCAAGCCTAAGGCCAAGTAGTCTCTTCAAGCTTCCTAGGGTTTTGTCATGACCTAGTCATGACAAAACCACTCTAGGGGCCTAGTTGTTTGGGGGATGTTACACGCATGAGTTCATGTGTACCAAGGACTGGTATCATAGCGTACGTTAGGGCCTAGATTTAGTAGTGTGTTATACCCACCTATGTGAGGAGACGCCCGCTCCTCTCCCACAGTTTGACCATGACAGGAGGTGCCCAAGAGGTTAGCTACCTCCGAAAAGTGGGAACTAAAGGTCTGTACGTATAGAGTCATGTGGGTGAGTTGGATGTGTGTGAACCATTAACATAGACATTGCATTGCATATCATACACATACCTCATTAACCCCATCATACAATCTAGCATGTGCTCCTTTATACGATGTGACTATGCAAAACGACCCCTTAACTTATAAGATTGTATGTGCTTTCCTTATAAGTTAAAGTTGCTTTTCTGTAATGATAGCTAGATGTACTTCTTTTACACATTTGATTACTCTTATTATTGTTCTTATATATAGTTCTTAGTAGAATTGCTGGAGTTTTAGTGTACTTGCTAGTAATTACCATATTACTTTATGGTTTACTATTATGTGAGTGAGAGCATTGTCACCTGTTTTTATATATCAATTGTTTTCCTCCGCTTCTTCCTCCCGCCCAGTGCCTAGGAGTCACCGGGGGAGGGGCCGGGGAAACCGCTTAGTCTTTTTTACTAACGGTCGGATGTGACATAAAAAACAAGAGCACAAGGAGGAGCATACCCGCATCCAGAGGGAGGGACATGAACTAGTTGCCCGACCCAATGTCGGACTTTCAGCAGCTTCAGGGAGAGCATCGGTGAGATACCGCCTTCCGTTCGCAGTCTTCCATCCTTTTTCCAAATCAGTGTATGGGTTGCTTAACTATGGGAATGGAAAAGTGTATTAGTGAGGAGTGAATGTAATCGGCCGGTTTTATATGGTTTAGGATGCGTATTATTTAGGCATTTTTCTATACGCAACCCGATATATTTTCGGATATCGCACCCACCCATAATGAGTGGTTACCCGCTGATCGGAGGGTGGAGATTTTGTGGGATGATCGGACGACTGCGGTTGAGAATCCGTCCAGCGGCGGGGGAACCGGCCGACGGCGAGGAAGACGACCGGCGGCGGAAACCGGCCGGCGAGGGGGGCTGGCCGACCGAGGGTGTCCGACCTAGGAATCCTTGCGGCTGCGCGTCCACGACGCGCGATCAAGGGAGGCCGGCCGCGCTCCCAATGCGCGCGATCAAGGGTGGCCGGCCGGAGGGCACCGCTGGGCCTGGGGGCCGCGAGGCCGTGGGCGCCCTGCCAAGGCCGGCCGGGTGGCCTTCCGCGCAGCCTCGCGGTCGTACGTCGTT
Source organism: Dactylorhiza incarnata (assembly GCA_033032865.1). Classification (NCBI taxonomy): domain Eukaryota; kingdom Viridiplantae; phylum Streptophyta; class Magnoliopsida; order Asparagales; family Orchidaceae; genus Dactylorhiza; species Dactylorhiza incarnata. The sequence continues at coordinate 19,695,772 of JAWHQI010000005.1, forward strand.
TCCGCAGCCGCTCGCGGTCACGCGTCTTGCGAGCACGGCCAAAACCGGTCGGGTGGCCGGCTGTGCGGCCCCATGGGCGCGCAGCAAAGGGTGGCCGGCCGCGGAGGCTTGCGGTTGCGCGCCGTGGGCGCTCAACTAAGGGTGGCTGGCCAGGTACCGACCACGGGGGCTTGCGGTTGCGCGCCGACGTCCGGTTTGCGGGTCTCGGGCGGTTAGAGCGGTGGTTGGAGCACAGAGCGCGGGCATGGTGATTTTTTCCCCTAACTCCCCACTAAGGTAGTGGAGGTCATAAAAATTCCGGCTATTCGCGGCCCAGAATTCTTATATAATGAGGGTGACCACATCAGGATTATATACGAGATTTACACTATTGAACTGAACTTTGAATAGGATGAAGACTGGTTTCATGGTCCGATCCATTCAATTGGGGTTTGAATAGTGATGCTGTAATAAAAATAATTATAGTTAAATAATAGGGTCATTTACCGGGTCCTTCCCTCTAAGTTTGGAAAATTATAGATTGCACTTCTCTTATTATTGAAATTACAAAAACCTCTCCTCAATCTTACAAAACATAACATTTACCTCCCCTGAAGTTCACATTTCATAACTTTCATGGACAAAAATACACCATTCGGAGTACATTTTCAGGCGTGGTGGGGAATTTTGTGCATGAATGTTATAAAATAAGAATTTCAGGGGAGGTAAATGATATGTTTTATAGAATTCAGCGGAGATTTTTGTAATTTCAATAATAAGAGGGGTGCAATCTGAAATTATGCTATCTTCCAAGGGAAGTTTTGGTAATTATTGGTAAATAATATAATAATGACATTTATGATGCATCAAATGTTATCTCAACTCCAATATTGTTCGAGCATTTGACGGCTTTGGAGAGGTTGCGAGGTTTAATTAGATAATTAAATATGTTGTTTGTTTACACATATTAGTACTTTAGTGATTCAAATCCTCTTCTAATTTCATAGAAAATTAAAAGATCATTTCAATTCCAAGATCATATTTGTTCTACATCCATAAAGGTCTTGGGGTGTGTCTAGAGAAAAACTCAACTAAAGAGAGGTGGGGTCAACGGTCAACGCATGATCGCTCGAGTTGAAGAAACCGAACCCGCCATTTCCGCCGCCAATCGCCAGTGCGGGAGCACGCACAACTTACGCCACACCCCGCGTAGACCGCCGCGTCAAAATGATGCGGCGCCTGCCACGCCAAAAGGGCGCGACACCCGCCGCGTTAGAAAGACACCGTGCCGAAAGGATGCGGCACTTGCCGCACCATATTGGTGCGGCAACTGCCGCACCAAAATGGTGCAGCAAATACCGCACCAAGGGGGTGCGGCAATACCACACCCCAGCACCAGCCAATGTCGCACCCCCAGCACCCATTAGGGGGGTGCGGCATTGACGCACCTTCCAATGCCAAATGGGGGGTGCGGCAATGCCGCACCCCTACCCAATGCCAAATGGGGGTGCGGCATTGCCGCACCCCCAATTCCGAATAGGGGGTGCGGCATCAGCGCTAATTAGGGGGGTGCGGCATTGCCGCACCCCCATCGCCAATTATGGCGCTGACCAAGTCAGCGCCCCATTTTGGGGGGCTGACTTGGTCAGTGTCCCACGTGGCACTCCCCAATGGGGGAGTTCCCCTTAACCGCACTCCCCAATTGGGGAGTGCAAATATTGCACTCCCCAATTGGGGAGTTTCCCATAGTCGCACTCAATTGGGGAGTGCAATTTGCACTCCCCAATTGCAGGTTTTCCTCCCGCGTAGCAAGAGGCATTGTCCGAACGCTTGACGCCCCCGCAATCGTACCCTCATCACCATGAATAGTACGCCCTCGCACTCACGATGCGTTCACCTCCTAAGTTCACATTCACGGCACGCACGAAACACCCCAAAGTGCACGCCGCGCGTTGAACACCTCCGCGTTCACTGCGCTCCCAGAACGCCTCAGCGTTCGCCGAACGCTCAAAATGCTCTCATGTTCGTTGCGCGCTCATAACGCCTCCTAGCGCGCTCATAACGCTTTCGTGTTCGTTGTGCACTCAGAACGCTTCTGAACACGCTCAGAACACTTCCACATTCCGGGCACGCTCACTTTTTGTCTTTCTAATTTCTCAGATTGCAGGAACTGTTTGTCGCCTTTTTCGCCTTCAACGAAGCTGCCCGAACTGCCCGGGGGCGAGAAGGTCATTTACAAAAAATGGCGATCCGTGTGCTCCGAACCGGAAAACGTGATTCATCCGTTAGGTGGTTACGGTGGTTACAACGGCGAAATTACCGGGCTGCCCCCGGCCAAAGCTATAAAAGGAGCCCAGAACCTTCATTTGAGGGGACCTTGCCTTCTGGACCCGGGAGAGTTCCTTGAAGATTTTCACGGAATTCTCCTTCGGCGTTTGAAGATCTCCTTCGTGGACTTGAAGATTTCCTTCATCCTGAAAGGCGACTCAGTATTCTCACTTTCGTTCTCCGGAGCATTCTCACTTTTGTTCTTCAACATTCTCAGACGGAAAAAGACTTAGTTTTTCTAGGGGTGGCCTGTCACCTTCGGAGCTCTCTATCTCTCTCTATTATTGTAACAAGCAGCGGTCTGTCGCGCTCTAGTTTTAAGTCTCTAATTGTAACCCCCCAGAAGATAGTGGAAGTTTGGTCGGCACAGCTCCAGACGCGTGATTTTTTACCCTTTTCGGGTTTTCCACGTTAAAAAGTCTCAGTGTACTCAACGTATCTCCAATTGACTGTTTGCGCGCACAATTCGCTTCCGAGCTAAGGTGGTTCAATTCGACCGGTCTACCAAAGCACCCGAGCGACCCGCAACAATATTAATACTTTAATGATTCAATACTTTAATATTAAAATGTTATCTCAACCACCGGTATGGTAAATTGCCCACAGTGATTCCCTCTAGACTGATATGGTTTAAGGCTTCGTTTGGCGCGGCTTATTTGCTCCGGTGAGTTTTGTCAAAAACACTTATCATAGAATGTATGTTTGACAAGGATAAATGTTTTGACCGCTATAAAGAAAATAAACTTGTTGCATAAAATGCATGAATTTTATTAGGTGAGTTCGGGCTTTCACAAAAAAACGGTTCATGACCACGGCGTTCACGACCGCCACCAGAATTTTTTTAGGTGAGGTTGGGTTTTCACGAAAGACGATTAATGACCACGGCGTTCAGGACCGCCACCATCGCGCGAAACGAAGCCTAAGTACAGTCAAGAAACTAGCACAACCGGCCCTCTCTAAATATGCTAAGTACAGTCAAGAAACTAGCACAACCGGCCCTCTCTAAATATGCTGATCAATGTCCTCAGCTCTGTCAGAATTACTAGAACTGGGAATCACTTAGGCTCCGTTTGGGGGGACTTATTTTCACCGGTCAAGCGGTTACGACCGCATGAACCGGACCTTAATTAAGGTCCGATTCATGCGGTCGTAACCGCTTGACCGGTGACAATAAGTCCTCCCAAACGAAGCCTTAGTTCGATAGTCCCATGTCTGCAAATATATAGAGGTGTCACATATTACTCATGTTTTGTAACGCCCTGCTTTCTATGTTTTGGTCATAATTGTCTTTGAGATCTTAGTAGTGTTATGGAGTTGGCCTTGGTGATGGTTTGTCGAGGGCCTATTTCGGGGCTATACAGAGAATGCACGGCCTGATGCACTCTCATGTGTTTGGGTTTGCTTTAGGACCTACAAGTGATAGTGCATGGGGGCGCGCGACAACGTTCGGCGTGCGGCAAGTTCAGGGACGGAAATTCATAAGTTGGGACATCATTAAGGAATCAAATGAATTTAATAAATCAATTCTTACGTTCAAAAAGCTGAGCTGTCATCTGGGAGTTGATCTTTCTAAGTTGAGAGTTGTAATAAAAAACAACAACCTGAGAACAACTTTAAACCTAAATTTTTTGAGCTCCCTGCCCCTACAAATGTCTTCAATTTCACATGTATGAGATATTATCATCAAGAGCAAACTATATAACTATTTCATAACGGAGAGTCAAAATATTGAAAATTTCCAGGATCTTGGAAATAACACAATTTAATAGAAAACTGTGTTTAAATAGGTAATAACAAAAAATTTGAGCCCAAGTGATTTTAACGTTGTCCATGCTTCAAGTTCATTTCTGCGAAAGCACGGAATTTAAATAAAATATATATGCTGGAGGAGGATGATTTGGGAGCAGATCTTTGGAAGACGAAAGCTATGGTCCAAAATGACTTAAAAATAACCTAGGCTTGATATTTACAAAAAACTTTTATGTTCGGGAAAAAACAATATAGCTAATAGAATAAAATCCTAGAACCAGATGTTTCCTTAAGACCAAACATTTTATCGAACAGTCAGCGTGCACTACAAATATATCTCTATAAGATAATTGTTGATGCTACAACTAAGATCCCCAACTTCTACACTCAGCGACGGGCCGAAAGTGTAATGGGGGAATCAGGAACCACAAGCAATCTGTTACTAATCCTTGAGAGCCGGGCGAACAGAGCACATAAAAGAGCTTGCCGCTAGCAGCGGCGAACACAAGTTTTTCCCGTACCGGCGAATATCGCTTACTGCGGATAGTACTATTTCACTAAAAGAGCTATTACAAGATATTACAAGGGGTGAATATGAGAGAATTCAAGGCAACCGACGGAGACTTGGAACTTATTACCACACCTACTACCTTGTGGATTCTGGCTCAAGTTCCATCCCTTTTCTAAGCACCACTGACCCCCAATTTATATAAGATGGTGGGCTGCCCAGACGGATTGTGGCATTTAACGCCACATAAAATGTTGCATTAAATGCCTTTTGCATGGGGAATAGGAGAATCCAGGCAGGCGAGAGAGGCGAGAGCTTGTACTGTTACAACAAGCGTTACCCGCACAAGCTGCTACTATCTAGGAGAAGTGGGGGCGGACACTCAAGTTGTTCGCCCAAACCTCTCAGGACTCCGGATGCTAAGGAGAGTCGGTCGGGCTGGTCGGCCTCTTGAGGTAAATAACAGGGTGTGCGCGGTTACTTAGGATGTAACCGTCCACCTTGTTGAGATGGAGAATGGTATTCGGTTGCAGACACAGTAACCACCTCGACTCCCATGTTCTGAGACTTGCTTTGGCTGAACTGAACTGGCACTGACTGCGACTGGGGTCACAGGATTTGGAGTTAGCATAATCCCCGCACTTTTTAAGTCTTCGCAGACTTCAAAAGAGTAGACTGTTAACTGTGGATGCTGTGACCCAGTCCTGGCGCGGCTGAAAACTATAAATAACTAGAGATATGGCTCATCTGGATGACTTTACTTTGAACTTACATTGTTGTTGTGAACACAAGCTCATCGATGACTGGCATCAACAAGGCTTTCCTGGGAAAATTGCTCGCGAAGAGCGAGAAGCCCAAAGTACCGATGGGTACTTCCAAGTCTCCCGCACCTCTTCAGAAGAGAAGGTTCGGCAGTCTCCTTGGGAAGACCCATTTTGCTAGGATTTATGAGAGAATGCTGAAGACGCTTGAAGAGGGTGCGCAGCCCGCAGGTTCCCGCACCGAAGGCGTTGAAGTTCAAACCTGGAATGTACAATGTCCTATATTAGCGAGAGGCTGAAGAAGACCGATTAAACGAAGAATGACGCCCCCGCGGAGCAATAAGTCAGGAGTGTGTAACAACCTGTAAGAACCAGAGGGCCACGTGTCCAAATGATAGAGGTTATAATGATGTGTATTTTCCTAATAGGAGTTATAAATAGGGGTCACTATGCTTGTAATAGATATGAAAATTTTAATAAATAAATTTTGTGTCTTCTCTCTTTCCCGTGCCCCTTCTTCTCTTCTAGCTCCGGCCACCTCCGGCCATTCGTCTTCTCCCTCGTCTCCGGCCACCTCTCCTCCGGCCATTTTCTTGTATTTCTAATATCGCAGATTCTACATCATTACATTGGTGCTCCCGTCCAAAGATCTCCTCCGATCTTCTTCCACCCAAGATCCGCCGCCGCCTACGCTGCAGCCTACACCGCTGCCGCATCGATACCATTTCGGACAACCATAGCAATTAAATATTTGAAACAAAACTTTTTGTTGACTGTTGCTAACGCCTGGCGTTAAGTCTTAACGTTTGGCGTTAGTTCTCCAGAGAATATTCCTCAGAACAAAAAGATTGTCACAGTGATTTTACTTATGAAATCTTAAATGAAATACAATTCCAGAAAATCTGAGAGAATAAAAATAATTATTGTATTTCAAAGATAATTATACAAATGTTAATTTTACTACTTTGATGAAAATAAAAATTAAAACATTCTTGAAGAGGAAATAAAATCAATTGAATAGAACATTAAAAGACATGATTTTATTTCATAATAAATTGAATACACAAATGTTTAATTTCCATAACGCTAGAAATCAAGGCGAAAATATGTAAAAACACTTTTTGTTGTTTCACCGGTCTTTCTCCCAAGGACCGGTTGGCTATAGCATATCTATCCCCAGATAAGGCCTCTAGCCACCCCCTAGATCTACCCTCGACCTAGTCGCCACGCACAAGGCGACGAATTACCCCCTAAGCCTCACAAGGAACTAGTCGCCAACACAAGACGAATTTATCCACGGAATCCTTCCCGGAATCCGACGTTTTCACCGAACGATTTCTCCACACAAAATACAAAAGAAAAAATAAAAGATTACAAGATATGTAAAGAGAAACTCCCCAAGAAATTCTGAAGGTGAACACGAGGTCGATGTAGATGTTGGTGTTCTTGAAACGATCGTCCTTCGTATGGAATATGCATTGTAGACCTTCTCCTTCAAAATCTTCTTTAGATCTTCATGTTAGCCCAAGGGAGATCTCTTAATTGATGTACACGAACCTCTCTCCAAAGTATCAGAATTCTAGAATCATCTTTTTAGGAATGAGAGGAGCTGTACTTTAAATAGCCTCGGAAGCTAACGCACGACATTAAGGGATAACGCCAGCGTTAGTGAACGTGCAAAGTCGTGGCTGAAATCTCGCAATCGTCAAGATCGTGGCAGTTTGTAGATTCAACGCGGGCATTAAGAGTCAACGCTGGCATTGAGTCGTTCTCCTTCAAATTCGTCGATCGGCCTTCTCATTTCATCGAACGCAGGTCTAGTTCGTCGAACGCATGTCCAGTTCGTCGAACGCAGGTCCAGTTCGTCGAACGCAGGTCCAGTTCGTCGAACGCGGGTCCAGTTCGTCGAACGCGGGTCCAGTTCATCGAACGCAGGTCCACTTCGTCGAACGCAGGTCCACTTCGTCGAACGCAGGTCCAGTTCGTCGAACGCGGGTCCACTTCGTCGAACGCAGGTCCAGTTCGTCGAACGCAGGTCCAGTTCATCGAACGCAGGTCCAGTTCGTCGAACGCAGGTCCAGTTCGTCGAACGGAACTCCAAGTTCGTCGAACGCAGATTCGTCGACCTCAACTCGACGACATTCCTCCTCTTGTTAACGCGGGGCGTTAACAATTACCGCGAGCGTTAGCTCTCTTTCGTCGACCGCAGCTCGACGACTTTGTTCTCGACGGCATTCCTTCTCAGCGGTCCACTTCTCAACGGAAGTTAACGCGGGGCGTTAACAACTAACGCGAGGCCTTAGCTATCTTTCCAGAGAGTCATTTTCAATCAGCAAACTATTCATAGGGATGTGTAGTTATAGTTCCTATACAACCTGCACACAATAAACACACAAAATACTAGATCAAATACAACACGATATTTGTTATTCTCAAACCAAGAGATGTGGAACATAGACTCCAATATCCTGGACTGCAATCCTTCTAGCAGGAGTGCTTGGTCGTGGTCCGCTAGCTGGTGTGTTGCCACGGGGTGCGATCGGGGCTCCGGCGTCCTGCATCACTATAACATTAGAAAATGAAATAACAATAACATAAAAACAAACTTACAACAACATACACTTTCAAACACTCTCCAACATAAACATGAACTCTCAAAACATGTAGCAGTCAAGATAAAAATTCCTCATACTCTGTCATCTTCACTCTTGAACTCCCCCTTGCCTAATGCCTTGAATCCCTTCTCCTTTTATAGCCAAAAGATGAGTAAAGAAGGGAGAGGAGATGAAGAGACACAATAATAATAAAATTAGAAGAAATAAATTATGGGAGACCAAGGGGTGGCCAACCATATTCTGAGAATAAAGTGGTGGCTTCATGTGGTGGGGCAGGACATATCTATAAAAATATAATTTGCATGATGAGGTGGCATTAAATGAGAATATATATATATATACGAGTGGGGGGGGGGGGCATTTGTCGTGAGGGCGACATTTGTCGTGGTGGGGGGACATTTGTCGTGGGGCTACATTTGTCGTGGGAGACAACATTTGTCGTGGGGGCGAAATTTGTCATGGGGGATGACATTTGTCGTGGGGGGCGACATTTGTCGCGGGGGGCGACATTTATCATGGGGGCTACATTTGTCGTGGGGGCGACATTTGTCGTGGTGGGAGACATTTGTCGTGGTGGGCGACATTTTTCGTGGTGGGCGACATTTGTCGTAGGGGCGACATTTATCGTAGGTGGTGACATTTGTCGTGTTGGTGACATTTTAACATTAATATTAGTAAAACTATAAACTGATTAAGTGCACGATAGTGCCCCAAAAAATGATGAATTGATAATTGTAGTTTAAGAATGTTTGGCAGTGCAGTATAAGTTTGGAAGTAACATTGGTCCAGCTAATAAGATATTGAGAAATGATATTTTAACGAAAAGGAAATGAAAAATAACATTGGTCTGCTAATAATACATCAAATGAAACATCCAAATGGAACATCCAAATAAAACATCCAAACATCCCAATCAATCAAATTACATTATTTTCTCATGAACTAAAATAAAAACATCCAATCTCCAGCCTAGAAGGGATCTGACATCATTGGCGTTGCTTTGTATCGCCTGTCTTCCTTTTTTGTGTGCATCTACAAATTTTTAAATATTTTGAAATTTAGTATTGAGAGGTACATTAAGTGTTACTGAAATATTGAAAGAGATGTTTCCCAATGAAAATATGTTTACCTTCTAATCATATCAAAAACAAAGTTCCATTCTGCTTGCATATCCATCCTTTTTGGCACCGCTGGTATAATACTTCTAAATCCTTTAACTACATTAAGCGTAAGATCAGAGAACCTGATTGTCTCTATATTTTCAGGAGTTACGCCTGTCAAGCATGAAAAATCATTAATATTGGATAGGATAAATTAATTTATGTGAAATGATTGTGAAAGTATTAAGACTGAATTATGAATGTTACTCATTATTACTTGATGTCATACCATACTTCATGTTGTCGTTGAATCGATCCGATCAAAAATCTCTTTGAACATTACGTTCTTTGTGTACACACCTTCATGACCCTCGATTGCATAGTTTTTAACAAAAACTCTTGTGGTCTGGGCTGAAACTCCTCTTGATAAAGCAACATACAATTGTCCATGACTGAGGACGTGATTCGGAAGATAGATTCCGACATTTCCAATTGTCTGACCCTGGGACTTGTTAATTGTTAATGTGAAACTCAATCTGACAGGAAATTTTTTCCTCGTCAGTTCAAACGATATCTTGTAATCTTCTGCGCTTTTAAGTGGTGTGTGTGGTATGAAAACTCTATGACCCTTGAAATGACCTACCAATATAGTTGCTTCAATAATATTTCTTCCAAACCTACGACCTATTAGTCGCGTGCCATTGCATAAACCAATCTTTGGATCTATATTTCGGAGAAGCATAATTGGACAGCCATGCTTCAATGTTAGTTTGTGTGTTGGTAGGTTACCAGAATTAATAGAGTTTAAAAATTCCGGGAGATATAAGTTATGGTTATCATCTGAGACAGAGTCGAAAGAGTAGTAAGTTGTGCTATCCCCCAGGAATATGTCCATGCATATTTCGTTCAACTTGTTAACATCTTCATATAATGGAGTTATTAGGGCCTTGTCTCCATGTACTCCACATCGGTACCACTGACATCATAAGTTTGCATATTTGGGAAAACAAAACTTATTAATTCATCTATTGATTGCTCTCCTTCCCAAGGCATAATAATTGAGTCAAGAAGCCAAATCATGTCATTTTCTAGTGTTGGCTCCTCACTATCTCCGACCCTGAGCAAGAATTCAGCAAATTTGATGTCATTGCGTGCTCTCATATTTTCCTTGAGTTTAAGAAGCTTCACAGCTGGACATAAATAAGACTCAACGATGCTTGACCTAATTATTTCTAATCTTGTGTCATTCACAACAACTGGTGTGACCTGTCTGAAATCACCTCCCATGATAATAACTTTCCCACCAAAAGGCTTGTCATTTTGCAGCACGCCTCGCAATGTACGGTCCAGAATTTCCAAAGTTTTTCTGTTAGCCATGTGTGCCTCATCCCAAATAATTGCGGATGCCATTTCAACCAATTTGCGCATATCAGACAGTTTACTGAAGCCACAATTTTGTACGTTCTCGAGTTTAATTGGTATCTTGAATCTTGAGTGGGCAGTGCAGCCACCTGGTAGTAAATTAGCTGATATTCCAGAAGTTGTAGTTGCAATCACAATGTGACCTTCATTATGAAAAGCTGCTACTATAGACCAATCTCTGTAAACATCCCCTCCTTATTTAAACCGTGCCTTTTCCTGTTGTCTATACAAGAGGGATTGCGTTAGTTTTATATTATATGCAAGCTTTGGCATTATGTGCTTATAGCTGTTTTTGTTCTGATTTAACTATAGGTTCTTCGTGACCTTCTTGAGATCAAAAGTGATCGTCCACCAATTCTTGTTGGAAAAGTTGAACCTACAATATCAATTGTGCAACGCTTTTGCACAGGTGGAATGTCTCTGGGAGCAATTTCCAGAGAAACACATGAAGCTATTGCAATATCCATGAATAGATTAGGAGGAAAATGCCAATTCTGGGGAAGGTGTTTAGGTAAGTTTAATTGTCTTAGTATATTCTTCTACATGGAACCAGAATCGACATTATAAATGAACTCATTTCCTCGCCCAAAAATCAAGGAGAAACTCAATTTAATCACATAGTGTACACATGTAATAAAAATTCTTGATGAGATGTGCATTTTATTCAGCAGAAACAAAGAAGTGAGAAGCACACCTTTAGCCATCATATTTTACATATAAAAAATGAAACTTTGACATAATTAGATGCAGCTATAGGGTAGCAAAAAGAGAAACAATACTTAAATTTCATTGCAACCTTTATAGTTTTAACTGAGTTGCATATTATAAAATGAATAAGTAAAATCTTCATACCCGTGAGATGGAAAGAACACCCTTGATCTTGTTGCACCGTGCTTCTAACAATTTGAAAGTCAGATCCACTTTGGGAATCACGTGAACTAACCAAAGATTTAGAGTGTGAAAGGCTGGACAAACATGTGCTCTTGCTGTAGAGAATAAAGATGTTGCGGAAAATCAAAAGTAAAAAACCAAAACAAAATTGAAAACATATGGCAGTAGTAGGTAGGATAGTTCCAATTATATTCAAACATCATAGTTGCAAATATTGCTATCAAAGGATTTTGGGGAAAAAACAATATGCAAATATTGTCTTTTGAGTAGGTAGTGCGGTTCCAATTATATTCAAACATCATAGTTGCAAATATTGATTTCAAATGGTTTTGGGGAAAAAATACTCTTTCCTGAATAAATGTACACTCAATCTAATCACGAAAGAGAAACCTCAAATCTATTAAGTCAAACAGGAAAATAATAATACTGAAATTATAAACAAAACTAATCAACTAATACTTAAAACAATCCACTTAAATATTCTTTAAATGCTTACACTAACAATTGTAAATGTAATTGTGAGAAAATTTCTCGGGCAACTGTATTTTTCATCACATCCAGAATAGTACTCAATGACCAATTTTTCTCTCTTCTCCCTGTATTGCCCTTAATATTCAATTCTCTATTAAAGTTTTTAAATCTGTGTTATTATATTTCTTTATAATACATTGAAATCTGTGTTTTGTTATGAAAGTATTAACTGTTTGAAAAAATATTAAGCAATTTACCCTACGTACAATACTCCCGCATTGTAACACAATTGGTAATGATGCAACCCTGATTTATATATACCCCAATCGTATTTAGCAGTTCATGTAGTGTTCTAATCAACCCAAAAAATTATAGCACAACCCCTAATTGGAGATCTTCCAAAAACATAAGAAAACATAGATGATTGATTAAATCAAAACTACAGAACTATGTTAAGTGAGGAAATGAAGAACCATATTAGAGTGTGCACTCAATCTTCTTTGCAAAGTCTTATAATCGATGGGGATGCATGGTGTAGAAATAAAGAAATATATTGAAAATTGAGATGGCTGCGTGGAGTATGGTTAATATTGAATGGCATGGGGTGTTTTAATAAGGATCCTTGATTGTTGGATTGAAGGGCTAGGATTTGATGGATGGTTTTTTAATTCATGGCTTTAAAAAGCCATCCATACTTATATTTATAATCGTATATATATAATAATTTCATGCAAGAGGAGTATGGGAAAGGTAGTTGACTGGCTGCTTGGAAGAATTAAAGGGTTGCAATGATGTTAAACAACTCCTTTTATTTATTGGAGGAATTCGAATGGGCAGCTGAATGAAAAAGAAAGAGAGAAATGAATGAGCTGCTGAATTAACTTGGATATGAGCATTGATTGGTGTGTTGAAGATGAATAAAGGAGTTGAAGTTGGGCTGCTCCATGAGGTGCGCGGGTTGTAATTAAATGGGAAGAATTGAGAAGTGGCAAGCCTTTTCTGTAAACGTGCGTGAAATTCCTGCAACATAATAAAAATAATATATGCGCAATTTATAAGGGAATGAGAAATTAAAAGTTAAATTGATATATTAATAGGTGAAAATATATATTTTTATATATGAAACTAATATTTTTACGTAAATAATTTAAGTTGAATTTTGCATTATCAAATTCCCCGGACTAAGTATTTTGCTTGTCCCCAAGCAAACACATATGAGCTAGCAAAAATAAAATAAACTAATCAAACAATTTGGCTATGCCATGCACGAGTACGATGCGAAATTAAAGGTAGGGAAACTATGAAAAACAAACTGAAAATTATTACTTAATCTTAGCAAATAATTTTATAAATTCCACTAGCATAAAATAAATCATCCCACATTTTAGCAAGAGTAAAAACTGAGTAACATGACGAATGAAAAGCGCATTGAATTGCTACTAAGATCTTAGAGACATGTTATAATCATATCAATTCAAGTCAAAAATTCATACTCCTACCTAAAAATTTACCCAATTTACTTCCTCGCTACCTTACTAAAAATAAACCTAGGAAGCATGAATCAAAAGGACTTTCATTAGGCGTAACGTTTTGGCTTGGGTTTAAAGGTGCGGAAATCAAAAAGATAGAAATGATGGGTCCAAGCACACTTAAACATAAGGGAGAGCTTTGCATGAAATGATGTTGCTAAAAATAATTTTTGATACCCCAAATTATTTTTGATATATAGAATTGGGATCAAAAATAGATTTTTTTTCATAATCATTTTCTCATAATTTTTCATCATTTTTTGTTTGTTTTTTGCTATTTATTTCCTTCTTTTGTAGCAATCATGAGATAATTGAAACTTCCACTATCTTCACAAAATATAGTACACACTAGCAACATATAAAGCTCAAAATAAATTTGTGTGCAACATTGGTAGGGTATTTGGCTTTGGTGAAAAATAAGTGGAGCTACCAAAAGGAAGGGAAAAGGCACAAGGTGGCTAACAATGATTAAACTTTTAAGGTTTGGAATACAAAGGCTCAATCTATTCAATAAAATGCCTTGATCATATTCATGCTTCCAAATTTATTTAAAGCAAAGTGTTGAAAAATTCAAGAGAAGTAAATTCTAGATAGAAAATTAACTTTTCATGAAAATGAAAATAACAAGCGTCTAGATTGGTTCGCATCTACTACACTCAACACTAATCAACATTACAAAGATTTTTAGAAAAGAAAATAAGGGATGTTAGATTTTATAAAAGTGAAAAGTATAAAAAGATAGCTATGAAAAAGTGCAAATATTCAAGAAAGTTTTTTGAAAATAAAATGCTACCTTAATTAGAAACACCGAATGAGTCAACATATTACTCGTGAAACATAGGCAAAATGAAAATTAGAGAAATTTATTCTAACTAAGCAAGTATATAATTGATTAAAAACAAGAAAAGACATAGTCATGGGGTACTAAAGACAAAACAAAAATTAACTCAAATTATTACATTTTTTTGCATATATATATATATATAAATTTATAATCAAAACAAGAAAGCAAAATGGCATTAAAAAGACTATATTTTTGTAAATTCCTGGACTTCTCAAGTTATACCCTGTGAAGGGCTCTCACCGGTACTAGGAAATGTGATGGGATGACATCCCAAATCTTCCTTTCCAAGAAATTAGATTTTGTAGATTTTCTAATTTTTTTTTGGGTTTTTTAGAAAAAGTGCAAATAAAAAAACTATTAAGAAATATGAAAATATTTGTTTTTTTTGTTTTTGAAATAAACATGAAAACCAATATTCCCCCAGACTAGAAGGAAACATTGTCCTCAATGTTTGAAAGACAAGAAAAGAAAAACTAAATAAAAAGAGAAAGAGAAGAAATAGTAGATTTAAGCCGCCAATGCGATTATTCCTGCAAAACAACAACAACAACAAAACTAAACATTAGGAAGTAGAAAAGAAACTTTGTCACACTCCAACTCATCACCATGAAAATATAATTTTAGACGGTGGCCATTAACTTTGAATTCACCTTTTTCCGGGTGCGTTAAAAGCACCATCCCATATGGCCAAACCTCTTTAACAACAAAGGGTCCGGACCACCGAGATTTATGTTTTCCCAGAAAAAGACGCAAGCGAGAGTTATATAATAAAACAAGATCACCCGGCTTAAAGGTTTTGGGGTGTTTAAGTCATTGATCATGAAACAATTTTACCTTTTATTTATAGAGATAATTACTCTCGTATGCATTATCTCGTCACTCATCTAACTCATTTAGTTGAAATTTTTGCAAATCAGCAGATAAAGTCGGATCAAGGTTTAAAAATTTAAGTGCCCAATAGGCACGATGCTCTAACTCAATCAGTAGATCGCTTTGCCATAGACTAAGCTATATGGCGTACAACCAATTGCTATCTTGAAAGCAGTGTGATAAGCCCAATTAGCGTCATCTAACTTAATCGACCAATCCTTCCTGAAAGACTTTAATTAAGGGTAGCTAATCACCTAGAGGGGGGGTGAATAGGTTATTTAAAAACTATTACGATTCTTGACTATAATTGAGATAAAACTGATCAGAGCTTTCAAGAAATAAAGATATACACAGAAAAGAACACACAGAATTTTTATAGTGGTTCCCCGTATCTTGGGTAATCCACTTTCCCCCTTCTCCCCTTCTAGCAGTGTGCTAGATAGAGGTTATAACTCCTCCAGATCTCAGACCACAAACAGGTCTTACAGCTCAGATCACAACTGATCTTACAGTCTCAGATCCATAGATCTTACTAACTCAGATCAAACAGATCCTACCTCAGCCTTTATAACTAGGCCAACAGCTCAGATTCACCCCTGAATCTTACAACTCAGATCACACCTGATCCTACAACTCAGATCCTTGACAGATCCTACACTCAGATCTGACAACTCAGATCCTACAGAAATTTATAAAGGGGATTACAAATATTTAGACTCAGATACGAGATTGTTAAGCCTTCTTGATCTATCTGAATGATCAGACAGAAATCTTCAGTAGAACAGCAGCAGCAAATGATCTTCTTGATTTGATAGTCTGTGATGACAGTTCTTCTTCCTGGGAAGACAGATTCTTCCTTCTTGATCTTCTTCTTTCAGAGAGAGGTATCAGCACAAGATTGCTGAATAAGATCTTCAATTTAGAATGGTTCTGAAAAGGAAGACAACTTCTCCAGATTCTATCTCAAACTTTCTCTCAAAATGATGGAGACGATAATTGCTTTTGAGAAGATAGGAAAACTTTTCTAACTTCACTTTTCTTCCCTTCATAACTTGGATTAACTACACAACCCATAGGTCATGCCTTCTATTTATAACCCGCCATCTGCAATGTCTATTACGCTTCTCCATGTCAGCATGACGTTACGTATTCAATGGTCTTTAATGAAAACAAAAGCTCAGCTAGCTGTGGAAGATATTCCTCTGTTCAGAGTATTTGTAGAAGAGGCATTGAGCACTTAACATCTCTGTCGATGCTTTTCCAGTTAGGCGTCGAGCGATATTTAGACGCTCGACGCATACTCCTTAGACTGAAGCTCCCGACTCCTCCTTCTCAGGCGTTGAGCAAACATCACTTAGTCGACGCTTTTTATCTGAAGAAGTTGAGCAACATCCAGGGGCTCGACGCTTCTTAACTAAGCCTTCATATCTCGACACTTCTGGTTGGTGCTGAGCTGACTGAAGTTAAGTCGACACTTCTCTTTCCAAGGCGTCGAGCGACACAACTTGGCTCGATGCTTCCAAAATTGATCTCAGAACTTCAGCAGCGACCTTGTCTATTTGAGTAGTAGACATGAGTCAACGCTTCTGGGTCACAGGCGTCGAGCAATGTATGATGTATCGACGCTTGTGAACTTGAATGAATTCCATGAACTTTTTGCCTGACCTGATCTCCTGCACATTGATTCTAGAGAGTATATCAAATACATTCTGAGATATATCTTTGACTTATGAATGGACTTCTCCAAATCTAAGACATTGTGGGCAATGATCCCAACAATCTCCCCCTATTTGAAGAAGTCATAATCTCAGTCAATGATATATCTCTCTTTTCAAAGATAAACAATGTGTTCTAAACTCTATACAGATAATCAAAATAAAGAGTATCAAACTTTATAACATTAGATTACCAAAACATTCTATCCACAAAAATTGTCTCAGACATGGTTTCTTATATAAGCATAAAAACATTGGCAATTCAGAATAAGATGTCATGAAGAGAGACAAAATCACATCATAGACATATGTATATATATGAACATGAAGAATAGTTCACACTGGGAATTCATCAAGAGTGTTCAAAAAATATATCAATTACATTCTTCTGAAAGTGAAAAGTAAAGATTAAATTTCTAAAGCTGTCCAGGATCCTTGAATTCTATTCCTCTTTTAGCACTTTTGGAGAGAGCTTCAGCAACTTCCTTTTTCCTCTTAAAATAGCCAAATGGCTTTGGGAAGTATCTGATTGGCTCCATTTCTCCTGCCTGGACCTTCCCAGCCATTTTGCCAGCCTTGAATTTGATCTTTAGTTCCTCTTGATCCCTATGATTTAACCATTCAGCTTCAGAATACCACTTTCCTCTTTCCTCTGGGTTATTTTTCACAGCTTCCCATGCTGATAGAATTAATTCTCTGGAAGAGGGAGACCAATGTTCAAAATCAACTCTTGATTGAACCTCTTCTCTGAACTTTCTTTTACTTGATTCTACTTGCTCACTAGCAAAATTTTCTCTTTTACTTTTATTCTCAGGACTATACATTTTAGCAATCTATTTTTGAACCTGAGTAAGAGAGGCTGGCCTTGTCTCAGAGACTTGATCATTCTCATAGTCTATGGGAGGATATCCAAGAGTTTCTCTTATAGAGTTTGAGGTCCACACAGCATGTTCAGAACTAGCTTGAATCATTGACCTCTCCCCCTTTAGGACTTCTTCAACAATGTGTTCTCTCAAAGTATTCTTCTGAAAATTGACCTGACCTTCCAAGTGATTAATCCCACTTTCAATGGTTTTCTTTACTTTAAAAAGATGACCATCTATAGTATCTGCATGCAACTTTGCTTGATCTTTTAGAACTGTGGAGCTCTCATCAATTTTAGCCAAGATATCAGCATTCTGCTGTTGCATTCTAGCTTCAATCTTATTTGTACCTGTTAAGATTTGTGCTACCTGTTCTTTATACAGAACTTGCATATTGCTACTTAGTATTCCTTGGTTTGTCTGAACATCATCCACTGTCTTTGTAATTTCAGCTTGAGATTCTTTAATAACCTTTGATGTTTCTTTGATTACATCAAGTTGTTCAGTTGTATAATCTACTGAAACACCAGCTCTCTTAAAGAACTTTACCATCTCCTTTCTCAATGCAGATATCTGATGATTGACTTCAAATCTAACCAATTTCAGTTGGAAATCTACTTCATTTTTCATTTTTGTATTATTTTCCTCAATATATTGTTCTAATAATCTTCTTTGATTATTCAGCAACACCTCCAGCTGAGGTAGAATAAGACTAAGATCCACATGGATTTCTTTTTCCGTTTCAACACCTTTGCTGCTCTCTTCTCCGATTAAGGAATCATCTCTCTGGCTCATATGGGAGCTAGAGGATTCTATCTTGATAATCTTCTCAGCAGATTTCTTTGGTGCTTCAGGTTCTTCTTCTACTTCCATATCATTTATTTCAGAATTCTCTTTAGCAGGGATCTCAGCCTGAGGCTCCCCCTCAAATGGTGCATTACCTTCAACTAGAAATTCAACTTGAGGCTCCCCCTCAGTCTCTACATTGATCAGATCAATTTTATTTTGAAGAGGATTCTCATCATGACCCTCCCCCTCAACTGCTACCTTGCTCATTTCATCATTTTTCTGAGAAGGAATCTCATCTTGTGTCTCTTTCTCATTTAGAAAAACCCCTTCAAGTCTAGCAGGGGATACATGAAGACTTCCTCTTTCTTCTTCTCCTTTCTCACTCTCATCCTTTGTAGTATCAGGAGAACTGTCCCTTGCATTGTTCCCTTCTTCATCTTCAGATGTTGTAAGGTTTGGATCATGAATTGGAGTCGATCTAGATTTTCTTTTGGAGGAGGATGAGCTGGATGAGCTTGAAGAGCTTGAAGAAGCCTTCTTCTTCTTTTGCTTCTTTGCTTTCTTCTGCTTGGGAGAAGGATCTGCTGGAGGAGGATTAGATAAAATTCTGTCCCATCTCTCTATCATTCTCATATCCATTTTCTTCATGTGGGTTATCTTTGATCCAGGTTTATTATTCAAGGAGTCAGGAGAGACTTTTACTAAATATAAGGACAATATCCTACCCATGTTGGGTACTTGGATACATTCAACTATCCTATCAAACACAACTCTTCCCCAGTCTGTTCTCAGAGAATGTATAATCCTTGTTAGTAGAATAAACATTTTTCTAGAAACTTTGTCATGTGATCCAGTCTTGCACAGCAGTCCCTTTCCTATAACATCTGTTATCAATTTACCTTTTGAATTCATTCCCTTTCTCTGAATACTTCCAGTGATTTTTCGTGACGTCTCAATTCCGCACCAGATTTGTGCTAATCTAATCTGTTCAGAGGTCACCTCTTCTTCTTCTGCATTCCTTTTTAACCTAGGGCATTCTAGTGTCTTAGCTAGTCTAGAAGGAGTTATTTTAATCTTCTTACCATTCACACTGGACTTAATCTTTGAGTTGACCGAGTCTATTACTATGTTAGAGTATAGCTCTAATACCTCTCGTTTCCAGATGAGAGTTGATTCAGACAGTACAAATTCCAGTCCGGCATTGTAGATTAATTCGATCGTTGATTTTATATCCACAGAAGCTGATTGGAATCCATTTCAAACAAGTTCACTTCCCTCATAGAGATACTCATTGCTTTTGGGAGGCATTGTTGTTGATGAACGGAGAGAGAGAGAATTGATGGAGTGATTTTCTAGGGCAGACAATTTGGAACTTAGAGAACTAGGGCACTAACGAAGTGTCTTCCCTATTTATAGAAGTTCTAGTTCAAGAAGATGAATAGCCGCGCGCCTAACTTGTTTGACAAGATTGATCTAGTGGTTTAAAATGACCCTGTCGAGATGGCCTAGCTATGTTTGCATAAGCGTTGAGATCGCTCGACGCCATATATCTTCAGTCGACGCCAGGTGACGTCTCGACGCCAAATATCGTCTCGATGCCAGATACTTTCTCTCGACGCCAGGTGTCTTCTTTCAACGCCAGATAACTTCTTCACTCACCTTATGGGTCTCAATCATTATTTTTATTTATTTAATTCAAAATAGCTTTAATCCATTTTTAACATACCTAATTCAATTTTAAAATTATTGAATTTAGTTTCATCCAGGGGTTTAGTAAATATGTCAGCAACCTGTTTTTCGGTTGGAACATATTCAATTGAGATATCTCCATTTTCTACATGTTCTCTAATGAAATGGTATCTTATTTCTATATGCTTAGTTCTGCTATGTGATACTGGATTGTTGGCTATAGCAATTGCACTAGTTGAATCACAAAATAGAGGAGATTTACTTAGCTGAACTTTATAATCTTGGAGTTAGTGTTGAATCCATAGTAGCTGAGCACAACAGTTTCCAGCTGAAATGTATTCAGATTCTGCTGTTGAAATAGCCACACTTGTCTGCTTCCTGCTACTCCAAGGTATTAGTCTTTTGCCAAGAAATTGACATGTACCAGATGTACTCTTTCTATCCTCCTTGCATCCTGCAAAATCTTCAGCAAGTGTCTAGCATATACACATATATAATGATGTTTTCCAAGATAGACACACAAAGTGCATGGCATGTTGTTAGTTTAACAACATGCAATAAACATAACAGTGATTGCATATTGAATATCATTCCCCAAAAGCATTTCAGGCATATGCCTTATAATCATTCATATTTAATATGAGACATATAACTCGACAAATTGTTCTTAACAATACATAAGTTCAATAGATAGATGATTTTTAAATATTGAAAGGCAAGACGGCTTTGTTGGTGCAGTCTTCCTTCTTCTTCTTTCGCTTATAGTAGTGGAGTGGCTTCGGTATTTTCTTTGGAGGAGGAGGAGGACCATGGGGAAAAGCCAATTTGTGATACTTCCTTGCCTCCAGCTCTTTCTGATGAAGATTCCATTCTATTGAAGAGTATACTCTTCCATGGTCGACCTAAGGATGTCCGAACGCGATCCACGATTCTGTGATGATTTCCCTTGAACGGGGACTCCATCTACCGGCTTCGGGATCCTGTTCAATCTCACTCAGCCTTTTCTTCCGGTACTCCACACTAGATGTTCTTCTTCTCTTTTTAGATGAAGATGACTCATCCGAATTACCTCCATACGCATCAGAGTCGGAACTTGAAGAGGGTTCAGTGAGTGCATATTGACACGGGGTCACATGAAGTGCTTCTTTAACTTGATTACTCACCCACATTGCTTGTAGTGAGCAGGCGCCAATATTTTTATTACCAACCTCCTTGATCTCCTCTTTAACATTCTCCTCCATCTCCAGGATGTCTTCAGATAAGGAGTGTTGCAGTCCGACTAATTGCTGCAGGGCTACCTGATTTCCTGCATCCACGAAGTCTCTAACCTCCAACATACGGGCATTCAAGTTTTGCTCATGGACATTGATCCTGTTCAGAATCAGTTCTGTGAAGTGGACATGTTGAGTATTGAAATTAAGGACTTCTTTCTTTATTGAATCTATCTCTGTTTTAGTCTCATTCTTGAATTCACTTATGATCTTCTGTATAGAATTCTCTATCTGTTCTTTCTGAGTAGCTAAAAGAGTTGAAATACAGTGGAGGAGAGGGTCATTCTGAGCTAAGGATTTTCCTGATCCAGGAATGCTGCCTTCCTTTTCCATGGGGATGAGAAGATGAATTGACGGAGACAAAGAAGAGAATTGGAAGAGTCGATAGCTTGGACTATAGGTAGTCGTTCTATTTATAGTGCGGGAAGGTGAAGAGTCGCTCGATACCCGTGCATGTTTGTATTTATCGAAGAACTGACAGTAGTCGCGTCAGGTGTCTCTAAAATATTGAATTACTAGCGTTTTATTTAAGTTAATATTTCTTCGTTATGACAAGTACTATGATGTTTAAATATTTTACATAGACGTGATTTATTCGCTTGTCTGTTTCAGACAATTTTCACCCCTTCCCAGAATACTTCTTATTCCAGACATGTCCATGGAGCACCCACTGTCCAAGAACCAGATTGGAAGTTGATTGGTCTTTGGACAACCCTGCAAAGAGAAATTACCTTTTCTTAGGAGCCCACACCAAGTTGGGTCCTAGAACCTTGTTAGTATGAGCTGGAATATTTAGTTGTTGAATAATTCTTGGAGCTGTAAGAGTTGTCATAGGTCTGAATACTGGTCTCCCAGAGTTGAATCTTGGAACAGTTGGATTGAACCAACAGTCAAGTGCAAAATGCCCAACCCTTCCACAGCACCAGCATTCATATCTATTATATCTCCTTGGAGGTCTTCCTACTTCTTTATGTTGACTCATCTTTTGCTTAATTACTTTATTTACAGGTGCTATGTAATTTGTTTTAGTGTCTTTTACTTGTTCAGTTTTCTTACTATCAGTAGTTTTTACTCCAGGTCTTAGTTCCTTTCTGTTGCATTTAGTATTTGCTTTAAATACAAATGAGTCATGATGAGTTAATACTTTTTCTTTGCATAGAGGTTTGGCATTATTATTACTTGGTTGAATTAAATTATATTTGCTATTAGAGCATTCACCCTTATAAAATTTATGCACACCTTTTTGATCATGCTTGTTTGTGATATGCATGGCTTTGTTAAACTTTAAAGGTTGTATAGGTGCCTTGTCATTATTTTTAGGGTTTTTATCTGCATTCCTATCATATCCTATGCCACATCTGTATTGTGCAGAGAATGTGTCTATTATAGGAAGAATAGTTTGTGGTTTTGAGAACTTTGCTACAAGTTTTCTCTCTGCTAGGAGTTTTGCTTCAAGTTCTTTTATTAACTTTTCCTTGGTGCTCAAAGTTTGTATGTGAATAATAGACATGACTTTTAGTTTACTAAGTTCTTTACTTGTCTGATTCAGCCTCTCAGCTGTCTCAAAATTTTGAGAATCAGTTTGCTTTAATTCAGATATTTCTTTTTGTAACCTTTTATTATGCCTTTTGCTTTTCTTAAGTGCTTTAAGAATTAATTGTTATTTTTCAATAATTTCATCTATATGAAGTTTGGATTGTGGGTCATTTTCATCAGAAGAGAATGAATCTATTTCAGTTTTAGAATTAGAATCAGAAAGAGGAGTTTTATCAAGTACCTTTATATCAGTAGTTGTGTCCTGATTTTCTTGATCACTCAATGCCATGAGTCCTGCATTTTCTTTTTCATCCTCTTCACTATCAGACCTTGATAGTGGGGCTTTTATCATAGGTCTATCATTTAGACTGTCTTCATTTTCATTGACAACCATCAAAGCTATGAGTGACTCCTCACTATCTGAGTCTGATGACTGAGATTCACTATCACTAAGAGTGACCTTGCCCTTTTTGGCTATTAGACTCTTCTCAAGTCTTTTGTCAGATTTGTACTTTCTTTCATCAGATTTCTTGTTGTTCTTTCTCTTTGAAGGACAATCAGCAATCATGTGTCCTGATTTCCTGCAACCAAAACACACAATTTCTTCTGAATTAATTTTATTGTGTTTAGAATTGTACCTGTCCTTCTTGGAGTCTTGTTTGAATCCCTCTGACAAATTTGAATGCTTCTTAGATTTGGATAACTGAGAGGGTCTAGTTTTCCAGTGTTGTTTTCTCCTCAACATTCTTTTTAGTTGTTTGGTAAAGAGTGCCAATTCACCATCTGATATTTCAGAATCAGAATTACTGGCTTCTGATTCTTCTGATTCAGATGGAATCCTGGGAGATAATACCATTCTTTCTTTGCTTTTCTTTGAACTTTCTGCTTTCAAGGCAATAGGATTTTCCCTGCTGTGTCCTTCCTCAGCTTTTCTGGTATTCAGATGAAGTTCATGAGAAAGTAGTTTCCCATATAAGTTTTGTGGCTGAATGTTTCCTAGATTTCCCATTTCTCTGATTGCACAGATCTTGATATCCCATTCTTTGTTCAGTGATCTTAAGAACTTATCATTCAGCTCATAATATGAGAAAGTTCTTCCATAAGTCTTTAGGCCATTTACAATCTTGAAGAATTTTTCATAGCATATTGCTATTGAGTCTTTCTTGTCTTGTATGAAGGCTTCATATTGCTGATTTAGAAGTGACTTCCTGTCATCTCTGACTTCTTCAGTCCCTTCCATATAGACAATAAGAGATTCCCACATTTCTTTGGCAGTTTTGCAATGGACTAAATTTTGGAAGGTTGAATCTTCAATAGCACTAACAATGATGTTCTGAGCTCTCTTGTCCATAGAGGCCAGGATCACTTCATCTTTGGTCATCTCTGAATAAGTTTTAGGAGTCTTAATATTTCCATCTGTAAGTGAAACTTTCATAGGAACAAAAGGTCCCTCTAGAACTGTTATGTAAATCCTAGGATCAGATGCTTCCATGAAAAGTCTGACTCTTTCTTTCCAAATACCAAAGTTTTCTTTTCTGCAGATGGGAAGCTTCATAGATGTGAATTCTTTGCTTCCTTCTGTATTAGCCATCATGACTTTAGAAATCTACCCTTAGGAGGATCTTGTTCAGGTTGTTAAACCTTTTCTTGAACAACCTACCTCTGATACCACTTGAAAGACTTTAATTAAGGGTAGCTAATCACCTAGAGGGGGGGGGGGGGGGTGAATAGGTTATTTAAAAACTATTACGATTCTTGACTATAATCGAGATAAAACTGATCAGAGCTTTCAAGAAATAAAGATATACACAGAAAAGAACACACAGAATTTTTATAGTGGTTCCCCGTATCTTGGGTAATCCACTTTCCCCCTTCTCCCCTTCTAGCAGTGTGCTAGATAGAGGTTATAACTCCTCCAGATCTCAGACCACAAACAGGTCTTACAGCTCAAATCACAACTGATCTTACAGTCTCAGATCCACAGATCTTACTAACTCAGAGCAAACAGATCCTACCTCAGCCTTTATAACTAGGCCTACAGCTCAGATTCACCCCTGAATCTTACAACTCAGATCACACTTGATCCTACAACTCAGATCTTTGACAGATCCTACACTCAGATCTGACAACTCAGATCCTACAGAAATTTATAAAGGGGATTACAAATATTTAGACTCAGATACGAGATTGTTAAGCCTTCTTGATCTATCTGAATGATCAGACAGAAATCTTCAGTAGAACAGCAGCAGCAAATGATCTTCTTGATTCGACAGGCTGTGATGACAGTTCTTCTTCCTGGGAAGAAAGATTCTTCCTTCTTGATCTTCTTCTTTCAGAGAGAGGTATCAGCACAAGATTGCTGAATAAGATCTTCAATTTAGAATGATTCTGAAAAGGAAGACAACTTCTCCAGATTCTATCTCAAACTTTCTCTCAAAATGATGGAGACGATAATTGCTTTTGAGAAGATAGGAAAACTTTTCTAACTTCACTTTTCTTCACTTCATAACTTGGATTAACTACACAACCCATAGGTCATGCCTTCTATTTATAGCCCGCCATCTGCAATGTCTGTTACGCTTCTCCACGTCAGCATGACGTTACGTCTTCAACGGTCTGTAATGAAAACAAAAGCTTAGCTAGCTGTGGAAGATATTCCTCTGTTAAGAGTATTTGTAGAAGAGGCGTTGAGCACTTAACATCTCTGTCGACGCTTTTCCAGTTAGGCGTTGAGCGATATTTAGACGCTCGACGCATACTCCTTAGACTGAAGCTCTCGACTCCTCCTTCTCAGGCGTTGAGCAAACATCACTTAGTCGACGCTTTTTATCTGAAGAAGTTGAGCAACATCCAGGGGCTCGACGCTTCTTAACTAAGCCTTCATATCTCGACACTTCTGGTTGGCGCTGAGATGACTGAAGTTAAGTCGACACTTCTCTTTCCAAGGCGTCGAGCGACACAACTTGGCTCGACGCTTCCAAAATTGATCTCAGAACTTCAGTGGCGACCTTGTCTATTTGAGTAGTAGACATGAGTCAACGCTTCTGGGTCACAGGCGTCGAGCAATGTATGATGTCTCGACGCTTGTGAACTTGAATGAATTCCATGAACTTTTTGCCTGACCTGATCTCCTGCACATTGATTCTAGAGAGTATATCAAATACATTCTGAGATATATCTTTGACTTATGAATGGACTTCTCCAAATCTAAGACATTGTGGGCAATGATCCCAACACTTCCTATTTGAAGAAATAGTTTCTCTAAAATTCTTTTTAATTCTCGATAGACCACTTCCACTTAAACATTAGCTTGGGTATGATAAGACGTGGATAACTTGTGTGTAACGCCATATCGTGCAAGTAATTTAGTGAGTTGGGCGTTACAAAAATGGGATCCCCTGTCACTAATCAAAGCTCGTGGAGTGCCAAATCTAGAAAATATTTTTTTTTAAAATCCTAAAACTACTCTAGCATCATTTTTTGCAAAATCTTGGGCCTCCACCCACCTAGAGACATAGTCGACAACAACTAAAATTTAACGATTGCCAAGTGAAGAAGGAAAAGGTCCTACAAAATATATGCCCCATAAATCAAATATTTCGCATTCTAAAAAGTAATGTTGAGGCATTTCATTTCTGGCAGAGATATTACCTGTTCGTTGGCAAGCGTCGCATGTACTTACAAAATGATGTGCATCTTTGAAGAGAGATGGCCAATATAACCCGGCACCAAGAACTTTATGTTCCATCCTGCTAGCTTGATAATGGCCCCTAGTTGCTCCTTCATGGCAATGATTCAAAATTTGAAAACCTTCTTCTTTGGAAACACACCCCCTTACAACTTGGTCCGCACAAATCCGAAAGAGGAAAGGGTCTTCCCAAAAGTAGAATTTCAAATCAGAGAAGAATTTCTTCTTCTGCTGAGTTGAAAAGGACTTTGGGATTACCTTTCCTACAAGAAAATTAGCAATATTAGCGAACCAAGGGATATGGAGAGAATAAACCTTAGCCAAAGAAAGAAGGTGCTCATCAGGAAAAGTGTCTTCAATTTCTTCATCAACAGCTCCCAAGTCTGGGCTCTCTAATCTAGATAGATGATCAGCAACAAAGTTCTTCGCACCCCTTTTATCCTTGATCTCCAAATTGAACTCTTGGAGGAGCAAAATCCACCTAATCAATCGTGGCTTGGTGTCGCTTTTGTTGAGAAAATAGCGGAGTGCGGAGTGATCGGTGAAAACTATAACTTTAGATAATGACAAATAAGAGCGAAATTTATCGAAGGCAAAAATTACTGCCAAAAGTTCTTTCTCTGTAGTGGAGTAATTTGCTTGAGCAGGATTCAAAGTTTTGCTCGCATAATAAATTGGATGAAAATGTTCAATAATACATTGTCCTAACACAGCACCGACAACATAATTGTTGGCATCACACATAAGTTCAAACGGCAAGTTCCAATTAGGAGCAACTAAAATAGGAGAATTAAAAAGTTTATTATTAAGAATAGAAAAATCAGAAAGACAATTAGAAAAAAAAATAAAAGGAACATCCTTCTCAAGTAGACGAGTCAGCGGCTTAGTGATTTTAGAAATGTGGCTGGTGTGTTGCATAATCCAATCGCTTTAACCGTAGTTGGTGGAGGAAGCTTTTCGATGATTTTAATTTTTGCACGATCGACTTCGATTCCTTTATTTGAAATTTTATGACCGAGAACTAACCCTTCCTTGACCATAAAATGACATTTTTCCCAATTTAGGACAAGATTAGTCTATTCACATCTTTTTAAAACCTTTTTAAATTATTTAAACGAAAAATCAAAGTTATCGCCAAAAACTGAAAAATCATCCATGAAAACTTCCATAACGTCGCCTACAAGTTCATCAAAAATAGCCAGCATACATCTTTGGAATGTGGCTGGTGTTGCATAATCCAAAAGTCATTCTACAATACACAAACAAGTCATTCATGACATGTTTATTTTAAGATAAAGTTGAGTTTAAGATAAAGTTGGGTTACTTTATGTTCGGATCCTAAACTTATAAGCTTATATGAGCATCCTTATAAGTTAAGTTCAATTCAGTTATCTATATACTCTGCTTGCTTATATTCTATCGCTGGTCATATTACTTGTTAGATGCACATTTTATACATTTGATGTACTGTTGTGATTACATCTTTCATTGCCACCTGCTTTTGCTACTACTGTCTATATTGCAACTTCTCTTCATTCCCTTCCGCTCGGTGCCTTGGAGTCATCGGGGAGAGGATGTGAAGCCACTTAGTCTTTATGACTAACGGTTGTTACATCACTATTTTTAGGAGCACACTCAGGTGGACTAGTAGTATACGAAACAGGATGACAACCATGCCAGGGTGACAGGGTCTGTGACTACGATTCCTTTGCTACCGCCAGTGGCAGATGTCAGCGAGTGTTTGAGATGTAGCCTTGGGGAAAGTTTGTACTCTGATGTTTTACAGGAGCTTTTGTAGCTACCTGTCCTTTTTACTTTATCAGAAATTATTACTTAGTTGTGAATCTATGGCTTCTATTGTTTTTCTATTATTGGTGGGTTGGCATGATGATATGTGAGAATAGCTTGCAGGATAGGCGTCTTGTGGAGGGGGGGGGGGGGGGGGGGGGGGGGTAGACCGTGTGCTGGCACTTCCGTAAGGCGGCTGTCCTGGGCATAGGAGTCCCATCGGCTGTGTCTTGTGTTCCGGGAGGGGGGTCTTACAAATGGTATCAGAGTGCAACGATCCTGATATAAAGAAGACCATTAGACCACTAGGCCACCCATGCTAGCTAGATCTGTTTGAGGACAAACTGATGCAGCGGAAGCGGTGGTGTGCCCATGTGTGATTCACATTAAGTATGTCCATTTTTTCCTATAGAAAGTGCCAACCTAATCCAAACTCGTACCCTTACGTATAGATGCTAGCTCATTCCGAGACAGTAATTGGTATTCCCATTCCAACAGTCAGAGTTTGTTTGGCATAGGATTGATGACAACCTAACAAGGATACCATTTTGGTCGACTTAGCAGGACATGTCGTGACGTATCCTAGCCTTATACTGATCTTGGGGATGATTTGGCCAAGCAATAAGTGACCTCAAGTGACTAAGGGAAGATTTTAACGTGACTGTAAGTGCAAAAGACTCGCACTCTGAGTTTTTACCTCAGATATGGAGTAATATTATCACCCTTACCCAAATTTTAGGACAATCTCAATGAGATTGGCACTTATAATCTATTATCAGCTTAGTAAGAGACCACTAAGCATGACTTTTATATTGTATGTGGATACCTCCCACTTCTAATTATGTAGAATGTTTCATATGGAGAAGATATGATAAGAATTTGAATCCGGAATAGGCGTCTTTTTGATTTGGTCACATGTTGACCTCGAAAAGGGTGTTGTAAATAGTGACCCTAAGGGCCTAAACAATGAATTAAGTTTAGGATAAAACTCTGAGTCGAGGATGGTATGCCCTCATAATTGTGTGCACATGTAGGGTGATTGTACCATGTTGGTGGTCGAAGAGACTCAACCCAGGAATTTCGGGGGGCTTATCTCTTCGTTTATTGGGCTAGTGACCTACCGATTGAGGTTTCTCAGGGAATTGAAAATCTTCACAATTTTTTAACACTGGAAAGTTGTAATCCTTGAACAATTAGTTCATCTTGAGTAGGGTGGACTGCTAACACCATGTTTTGATCGAGAGAAAACTTCACAATTGGAATAAGAAAATAGAACATTTCAAGGATGAGCATTGTTTTTCTATGCTTCCCTGAGACTTTGTGGATAAGTAAACGAGGAGAATAGACCCTTTGGGGGTATGCATCTGTATTTGTCTACACGTGAACTTTTAATAACATAATCGTCTGGGACTTGATAAAATTTTGTACATACAAAAGGATAAAATAAAAATGTTGTATATGCGTGATTGGTATGATGATGACTATATTTAATCAGTAATAAAGATGTGGTAACGTGAGACTATGGATTTAAAATGATATTAATCCTTGAGGTTTCAACCTAGAGAGAAGCTATGCATACATAAGGTACAAATAACAGGAACTTACATCTTGAATTCCTCTCCCGATAATTACCCAAGGATTTGGGAGTTGTTGCATATCATCGTACCTTCCTTAGGAAGACCTCCAGATTGGCGGAGTTGCTGAGGGAGCATGATTCCCTTAAGTTTAGAAGTTTAATTGGTAATCATTCGTGGTGAGGATAACACGATTAATATGACTTGTTTGGTGATTTGACATCTCAACTTTATCTTAAAATAAACATGTCATGAATGATCGTGGGCAGGGATTGAGGGGCGATTCGTATTTGAAGGTAGCCCGAGAGACCATCGACAAAACAATAAAATTCATGTCCGAAAAGACGGAAGAGGAAAATGATCCTTCCTGGTGGCGTCATTTAATTTTCGAAAATCAATACACATTCTCCATCCGGTTATGGTACGAGTAGGAATTAATTCGTTATTATCATTAAAAACAACTGTGATTTCCCCCTTCTTTGGTACGACCTATACTGGACTAACCCACGAACTATCGGATATTGGATAAATAATTCCCACATCGAGTAATTTAATAATTTCTGCCTTAACTACTTCTTTCATATTTGGGTTAAGCCGGCGATGAGGTTGAATCGAATGACATGAATTATCTTCCAAAAAAATTTTATGATTGCATAATTGTGGACTAATTCCGCGTATATCGGAAATTTGCCAAGCGATGGCGTGACGGTGTTCTTTTAACACTTTAATTAATTTTTCATTTTCAAAATCTGAAAGAAAAGCAGAAATTATTACAGGTAATTGAGAAATTGATTCAAGAAATATATATTTTAAATATTCAGGAAGTTGTTTAAGTTCTAACTTAGGAGGGGATTCGTAAGGGGTAGATAAAATATTTTTCTCTTTTTCAAGATTTTCAAAAAGTGTAGAATTTGGAATAACTTCATCAGTTGATAAAGTATTTAAAATTTCAATAGAATCATCAGAGGGAGTTAGAAAATCCATGTTAGTTTGTTCTTCGGAAAACATTTCTAGAAAATAAACCTAGTCGTCGTTTGAAAGAGAATATTTCGAAGAAGAATTTATCAAAATAGTGACTTCCTCATTATCAACTCTAAGTATAAGTTTTCCATTACTTACGTCGATTATTGCCCGAGAGGTGGCTAGGAACGGATGTCCAAGGATAAGTGGAACATCGACGTCCTCCTCGATATCTAATATGACAAAATCAACTGGAAAAATAAAATTTTCCACTTTTACTAAAACGTCTTCGATAATACCCATAGGGTACGTATTTGATAGAACGATCTACAAGCTGAATACTTATCCGAGTCGAACTTGGCGTACCTAATCCTAGCTTTTTAAATAAAGAGTAAGGCATTAAATTAATGCTAGCTCCTAGGCCCGCCAAAGCATGTTTTACCAACAAATCGCCAAAGAGACACGGGATAGAAAAACTTCCCGGATCGTTTAATTTTTTTGGTAATTTGGTAAGTAAAATTGTCGAGCATTCGTCATTTAACGTAACTCGAGAAAATTCTTCTAATTTTTTTTGTTGGAAAGAAAATCCTTTAGATATTTAGCATATTTTGGCATTTGTGAGATGACCTCACAAAATTTCAAATTGATTTGGATTTGTTTAAAAACCTCTAAAAATTTATTATAATTTTCATCATTTGGATTTTTTAAAATAGTAGGATAAGGTAGAGTTGGTTTTGAAATATCCAAAGAATGTAGTAGAGATTTTTTTGAAATATCCGAAGAAGAAAGGAGGAGGGGGAGAGGAAGAAGAAGGCGGAGTTTCAAACTTACTTTTTTCTTTTTCCGGAACGCTCACTTCTTTTCTGCTTCTAAGAGTAATGACATTAACGGAATCCCGCGGGTTTGTCTCCGTGTTTCCTGGTAGAGTTCCCGGTTGGCATTCATTTAAAAACTTGGCGAGCTGCCCGACTTGATTTTCGGGATTCCGGAGAGAGCCGGCTAAATTTTGCAAAGTAGCGTCAGTATTAGCAACATATTTTGAAAACATTTCTTCAAATGTGTCTGAACGAGGTGCAGGGGGTGGAAAACCAGATGGAAAAATAGTTGGAGGGCGAACCACATTCCCCAAATTGCTCCAAGAGAAATTCGGGTGATTCCTCAAATTTGGGTTATAAGTGTTTCCAAACGTGTTGCTACCCAAATTTGCGGAAGGCCAATTCGGGTTCCCGACATAATCTACCTGTTCTGTCAATAAAACATCAATATTAGTAGCATCCCGAGAAGAATTTGAAAAAGAAGGCGACATCGCAGACATTTTTTTATTTAGCATATCAATTTGTAACGCAAGCTGGGCCATCGTATCAACTTCATACACCCCGGCCGGCTTATT
The DNA here is from genome assembly GCA_033032865.1 of Dactylorhiza incarnata. Classification (NCBI taxonomy): domain Eukaryota; kingdom Viridiplantae; phylum Streptophyta; class Magnoliopsida; order Asparagales; family Orchidaceae; genus Dactylorhiza; species Dactylorhiza incarnata. The sequence goes on from JAWHQI010000005.1 coordinate 19,728,102, forward strand.
TTGACGCGCCCGGGGTGTACTCCATTGATAGGAGTTCATAGCCATATCCTCGAAGAGCTCTAATGCGTATTTCGGGGTTTTGCAGTTCAGAGTTCCACCGGAAGCTGCATCGATAGATTGTTTAGTAGTTGCGTTTAAACCATTATTAAATGTCTGGACTTGAATCCAGGTGGGTAGTGCATGGTGCGGACAATGATGTAAAAGATTTTTAAAACACTCCCATGTATCGTAAAGAGTTTCCGAATCAATTTGAGCAAACGAAAAAATATCACTTCTTAATTTAGCCGTCTTCGCGGGCGAAAAGAACTTTGATAAAAAAATTCAGAGAGTTCGGCCCAAGTACGGATAGATCCTCTGGGAAGAGAATTTAGTCATTGCTTGGCCTTAGAATGCAAAGAGAAAGGGAAAGTCTTAATCTAATCGTGTCATCAGTCACGCCATTTATCTTAAACGTGTCACAAATTTCAATAAAACTAGAAAGATGTAAATTTGGGTCTTCATCCTGAAGACCATCAAACTATACGTACTGTTGTATCATTTGTATTATAGCAGGCTTCAATTCAAAATTGTTGTTCGCAATTGCAGGGCGAACAATACTTGTTTTTGTCCCCTCCAGGTTGGGCCAAGCATAATAGGACATTGTCCGTTGCTAGGCCTCATCTGGATTGGGTTCTCCCATCTCGAGATTTAAATCAAAATCTCTAACGGATTCCTCAACCAAAACTTGGGAAGTGGAACGTTGAAGTCGCGAATTTCTCTGAAGGGAGCGTTCGACTTCTTGGTCCAAATTGGCAAGTTCCGACGAATTACCACGGGTCATAAACTAAAAAAAAAGAGAAATGAAATAAAAAGAAACAAAAGGGCAAACTGAAATTAGTAAATATATATATGAAAATATTTTTGTTTGATGGATTGGCTCTCAGACTTCCCAAGGACTACCCAATGACGGGTTCACAAGGTACTAGGTGGTATGCTGGGGATTCAAGCCCAACCCGACCTTTTCTGAGAAATTTTAGGTGAAAGATAGAAAAAGAGAATATTGTTTTTTGCATTTTTATATAGATGATAAATATAATTGTTTTGCATTTTCGAAATATCGACAAAATAGATTCTCCGGTAACGGCGCCAAGAACTTGATAGAGATTTTTCAAGTTAAAAAAATAATTTCAACTAATATCTCGATGTAGGCAAGTATATCTATCGAAATATAGTATAGGAAGGATGACATATTTGTCCGAGGCCTTTTGAGTAATCTTACTCATGCAAAATTTCTATTAATTTATCGGCGTAAAATTGGAATTGTTTTGGAAAATTAAAAATTGCTAGGAGACAAATTCACGAATTAAAATAAACTTAGTACTTGATTAAGCGTTCTTGGGAATCCGATTGCAAAAAATACATTCTAATTCTTAAAATCTGTTTCTATTGGAGGATTAAAAAAATGCGAGGGAGGCTCGCTAGAGACGACCACCGCCTAATTTTAATAATAATTCAATTAAAATCTCATAAATTTGAAATTAATTAAAATTGTATGAAAGATAAATCCAAAATTCCAAAAGAAATTATATTTCCAATTCTCAAAGAAATTTTAATTATCTTTTTATTTCCGAGAGATCTATGGTATCCACGAGCCTCTCGGCTGCTAGGACGCCAACTGGATAATGAAATTTATATACTAGCAATATAAACTCGCAATCAAATTTTAATCGGAAATAAATCGAAACGAAACTTCAGAAATTAGAGACGCCGGATTATAATTTAACCCTCATCCCAATACTAGCCAATCAAGCACTAAGAAATGATTTAACTACTCATAGTGTAATAAGAGACAATAATAAGAGAAAAAGAAGACATAATTTTCATTGATCGAAGATAATAACGATTATAAAATATAACAAGATGAACTATAACATTAGAAAATGAAATATCAATAACATAAAAACAAACTTACAACAACATAAACTTTCAAACACTCTCCAACATAAACATGAACTCTCAAAACATGTGGCACTCAAGATAAAAATTCCTCACACTCTCTCCTCTTCTCTCTTGAACTCCCCCTTGCCTAATGCCTTAAATCCCTTCTCCTTTTATAGCCAAAAGATGAGTAAATAGCGGAGAGGAGATGAAGAGACACAATAATAATAAAATTACAAGAAATAAAAGAAATAAAATTATGGGAGACCAAGGGGTGGCCGGCCATATTCTGAGAATAAAGTGGTGGCTTCATGTGGTGGGGCCGGCCATATATATAAAAATATAATTTGCATGATGAGATGGCATTAAATGAGAATATATATATAATAATTTCATGCAAGAGGAGTATGGGAAAGGTGGTTGACCGACTGCTTGGAATAATTAAAGGGATGCAATGATGTTAAATGGCTCCTTTTATTTATTGGAGGAATTCGAATGGGCTGCTAAATTAAATTGGAGAGGAGCATTGATTGGTGCGTTGAAGATGAATAAAGGAGTTGAAGTTGGGCTTCTCCATGAGGTGGGCGGGTATTTGTAGTTAAATGGGAAGAATTGAGAAGTGGCTGCATTGATGTGGGAGAGAAAACCGAATGCTTGGAGAGAATTGATAATGGAAAAATTAATTAATTTCATTAAACCAAATGCATTGAAGTTGAAAGGTTTGCATGGAAAAATTAATGGACGTTTATAATAAAATGGAAGAATTGATAATGGATGGAATGAAAGTTCACGTGAATGGCTTGTTCGGGAGGAGAATGATAATATTTTATGTATGAATGATAACAATAATAATAAGAGAGAGAAACCATTTGCATGAAATGATTTTGATGAAAGATAAACGTGCATGGAAAAGTTGCGGCTTTCATGACTTCACGTAAACATGGTCGGGCCTTTTCTTTAAACGTGGGTGAAATTCCTGCAAAATAATAAAAATAATATAAGCCCAATTTATAAGGGAATGAGAAATTAAAAGTTAAATGGATATATTAATAGGTGAAAATATATATATTTTTATATGTGAAACTAATATTTTTATGTAAATAATTTAAGTTGAATTATGCATTATCAACCCCCCCCCCCCCCCCCCCCCCCTCTAAGGTTGTCCACCCGATCCAACACATGTTTGATCAAAAGGAGTTGAATATGCGACAAAGGAGGTGGATGGAGTGACTTGGGGACTACACCTTTGACATGCGTTGCACTCCCGGGAAGGGAAACATTGTTGCAGATGCGTTGAGTCGTCGGGCTCCCGTGCAAGCAAATTAGATTTTGATGCTTGATGAGCGTCTAATCCGTGATATAGAATCCATGGGGATCACTTGTGTCGATAGGAGAGCATCTACTTCAGCATGCTTGAACTGGAAGGAGGTTCAAAATGACCTTGTCGACAGAGTTCGACAAGCTTTGGAGCTAGATGAAAGCATGAAATATTACAAAATGGAGACTATGGATGGGTGTAACACTGAATTCTCTTTTGAAGATGGTCTTTTATGGAAAGATGTGAGATTGTGCGTCCCAAAAGTTGTCAATTTACGGGAAGAATTGATGTGCGAGGCTCATTTACAAAGTACTCGATTCACCCAGGGAGCACAAAGATGTATATGGATATGAAAAAACTCTTTTGGTGGTCAGGAATGAAGAAAGACATTGCACTATACGTGGCAAAGTGTCATACTTGCGTGTTAGTGAAGGCTGGATGTCAAAGGTCTGGTGGGTTTCTAAAGTATTTACTGATTCTGGAATGGATGTTTGATGATATTTCAATGGATTTCATGCACGGATTGTCGAGATCACAACATGGAAAAGTCACCATTTGGGTGATCGAAGATCATTTAACGAAGGTATCGCACTTTATTCTGAACCAGAAGGATGATTCCATGGAAAAGCTAGCAAAACTGTACGTTTAAAATATAGTACGATTGCACGGAGTTCCCCGTAGCATCGTGAGCGATCGTGATGGGTGTTTCACATCTAATGACTGGAAACTCATCCACCAACTATTGGGTACCAAGCTAAAATTTAGCACGGCCTTCCACCCGCAAACGGATGGACAGACCGAAAGGACCAATAGGATGATGGAAGGCATGCTCCAGATGTGCGCCCTGGATTTTAGAAAGAGATGGGAGGACCATCTCTATATGACTGAGTACGCCTAAAACAACAGCTACCAGTCAAGTATTAAAATGGCTTCATTCGAATCCCTTTATGGTAGAAAGTGACGTACGTCGTTGTCTTGGGCTGAAACGGGCGACACAAAGTTGTTAAAGCGCAAAGATGCGGATGAAGCGAATACGTCAATTCGGGCAATACGAGAGTGGGTGCTCATTACCCAGGATAGGCAGGCAAAGTATTACAATGCAAATCATCGGAATGTCGAGTTTTCCTTTGGTGATTGGGTTAACTTGAAGATTAAATCATTCAAGGGAGTATCAAGGATCTGACGCTTGAAAAAGCTGATTTCAAGGTACATAGGACCATTTGAGATCTTAGAACGCATTGGTGAAGCTGCCTACCGGCTTGCTCTACCTGAGGAGCTAAGCGGTCTGCACGATGTATTCCACATCTCTATGTTGAGAAAGACCATGAAAGATCCTACTCATATTGTTGTGGTCGACGAAGTGCCAATAGATGGTAGACTAGAGACGAAAGTCAAGCCCATACGCATCGAAGACACTGAAGTGAAGCAACTACGGAACAAAGCCATCTGAATGGTAAAGGTCCGTAGGAACAATTGCAGGAGAGAGGAACTCTCTTGGGAAAGAGAGCAAACCATGCTTGCGGAGTACCCCGAGCTATTCCTCTCAGGTATAATTTAAGCCTTTGTACCGTACTATTTTCATAATTTCGGGACAAATTTCTTGTAAGGGAGGTGGAGTTGTAACACCCCACTTTTCCCAAAATGGGGTTGAAATGAAGTATTGCTAAGATTCGTAGAAAGGTCTTGAGTGGTCTCGAAGAATTGTACTTAGTCGAGAGTGTTACCGAAATGACTCGACGAATCATCGAATGGGTTCACCAAGTCTCGACGAACACTATGTGTGATTCAATTTCAACAAATTGTGGAAGGGTATCGAGTGGTCTCGACGAATCATCGAAATGACTTGACGAATTGAAAGGTTTTGACGAATCATCGAAATTTCTCGACGAATTGAAAGGTCTTGACAAATTATCGTGACTACTCGACGAATGCAGACAGAGCGGTGTTTTTACCTATTTCGATTTTGACGGAGCTTGACGTCAAATCCTAAGTCTGAAATGATCCGGATCATTCTGAAAAACAAATCTGACGGCTAGGATCATTTCGAAATCAGTTAAAGGATGTTTGGGAGATGACTTTAGGTATATTGTTATCTTTACATTCTCTCTCCAAGTTTGAGAAACCTGAGAGCCAAGGAAGAAGAAGAAGACATCTTCCGCCATTGACGGAGCTCCAAAGCTCCGAATCACAAGACGTTTCCAGATCCACGGAGAGCTGCCTGGTGCGGTTCTTTCTATATGATTAAAACTTTGGATTCATGGCCCCGAAGAGAGCGGGAAGGGTAACGACCCTTCCTCCCAGTCTTAAGACGTGTTTGGTCCTTTCATTCCTTTTTCTATGCATATTATGGTTGTCTCTTTCACTAATTAGTGAAGTGTAGGACTTCTTATAGTTCTTCGGAACTCTGGGTAGATCGTGCCCATCCCCGACATTTATTGCATGTAGAAATCCAGTAGACGTGCGGATTTAAGCACTTTGTGTGAAGCCTACCCGTGGTCGTTAGCCTGGATCGGTGATGCTTGATTGTGACGTGCAATTAGGTTAAGACTAGAATGCATGTCGGAGAATGACTCCGTGAGAAATGGCATCGTATTGCAGGACTTGATATTTAGGTGTCTTTCGGAGAGCCTAATGGAAGCCCCATGCTTGGAATGTGGTTGAATGCAAACCTTCTCCATGAGTTTTGAAGAGTAGCGGTCTTGTACCTCCTTCATTAGTTATGTGTGTGAAGCCTAAGTCCTCTTGGAAGGATTGGGTGCATAGACATTATTTTGTGTAGCACTTGAATGTGTTAAACCATTACGGGCCAAGGCGAAGCTGTACCCGCATCATGGAGTAGATCATGATGACTAGAGCACGGGTAAAGCTGAATCGAACCTGTTTTCATGCAGATCGGTGAGAGGTGCCAACCCCTCGTACACCGTATGACCATGGGAGAGGTCGTGGAAGGTGTTTACATAGACCGGCAAAATATCTCTTTTCCCACATAAGTTTGTGTTACTTAGGGTGGAGTTATTGTGAATTGATGTTGTGTTAGCCTCATAAGGTTGCTTAGGCAGTTGTGGGATTCCTCCAGTGAATCCAACCAACATCATGTGCATACCTAGGTTCCCCTTACTTTGATTCTCAACCTAGAAGATTGATTGTGCGTAAAACCTCTCCCTGTGTAGTGTATTTGCACTTTCTTTACTTGATTAAATGTTGCATGTATGGCTTGCTTGCAGGATTAGCGGTGACACGCCCCTGAGCCGGCTATATGTCCATGTGTGGGATCGTCATGCGGTTTGTGGTCAGCTCATAGCTGACCCTCGTTTACCTCTTATTGGATGTTGATGCAGGTGCTGGTGATCCAAGCGAAATGTAGCGGGTTGAAGTCATATGTTGTGTTGGCCCTTGAAGGCAAACCTCTAATTTTGTGCTTTCCTTATATTGTTGGCCTGCGTGCCAAAGTATGTTTTGAGTTAGATACATGGTTTGAATGTAAGGCCTTAAGGCCATAACTCTGTATTGTTTCATTCCTGGGATAGTGGACAATTCTGAAAGTAATGTTATTAAATGCTTCCGCTTACGCATGTGATACTCTTGTGTAGTTTCTTTTATGTTATCGCCTTATTAACTTCTAGCTAGTGTGTTCAATATGGCGTGGGAGCCCGACCGGACCTATTGTTATATAGTTTGTATTGGCAGGATGTTACAGTAGATTTACATCTCAAGCTTCAAGTCGAGGGGGCATCAAGTAGGACCCATCGATGTCTCACTTGGTAGGATTTTAGCCTTGATAGCAATCAATCTCGATGCTTCCCTTTCAATATATGGAGTACAAGAGGTTACAACATCACCAAAATGCTTGCAAGAAGAAGAAAAGAAAGAAGTGAAAAATATAAGCTTTCAAGAAAAGAAGCGCATCATATCATCTCCGCTCCAAGTATATGTGATAGTTCCTCCCCTTCATAAATCTGGTGACGATAAGCTCCGTTCTTAAGCACTTCTTTGACGATGAATGGTCCTACCCAATTTGGATTGAGCTTTCCAACTGAGCCAGATCTTGCTGCTGAATCCACCTTCTTGAGGACAAGATCACCAACAACAAATTCTGTAACCCTGACATTTTTATCAAAGTACTTGGCCATTCTTCTCTTCACTTCCTCTTGCCTGATTGTTGTCATGTCTCTTAGCTCTTCAATAAGGTCGAAGTTGCACCTTAACTCTTCATCATTCCCTTCCATCCAGCTATCATAATTTTGTTGCGATAATAACACCATTGGACTTCTTACTTCAAACTCAACTGGAATGAGAGCTTCTGAACCTTGAGATAAATTGAAAGGAGTCTCTCTAGTAGCTGAGGTTGGATTCATCCTTAAAACCCAGAGTGTAACATCCCTCAAGAAACTAGACCCCTAGGATGGTTTTGTCATGACTGGGTCATGATGAAACCCTAGGAAGATCAAGGAGACCAAGTGGACTTAGGCAAGTGGGTGAAAACCACCATGGTCTGCAAATAACACTTTCCAAAGACCTAGCCTAGGGTTTGAATTTAGGGCTTCACCTTGACCCTTGACAATACCATAACATCCCTAACCCTTTAGGGGGTCCCTAGGAGCCATTAGGACCCATTGGGGTCAACTAAAAAGGTCAAGTTGACCCAAGTCAAACTTAACCCTAAATTGGTCAAAGTGCACTAATTAGGGCCAATTGGCCTCCAATATGCAAAATTGACACTACCCAGACCTTCCTAGCCCTTAGGGGAGGCCAATGGGTCACTAACCACCCATTGGGGTCAAACAAATGGTCAAATTGACCAAAGTCAACTCAACCCTAATTTTAGGTCAAACTGCTCTATTTTGACCTACTCAAGCCCAATCCACTTGGGCTAGCCCCAATTGAGGTGGTCCACTATTCTAGGAGGCTGAGAATTACACAAAGATCCATCCAATTTCTGTAAATGGTGACTAGGAGAGAGAATCCCCATTTTCCCCAAAAATGGAGGAGAGAGAAAGAGAGGGAATAATGAGCTTTCATGGCAAAGGAGACCAAAGGCCTCCTCTCTTCGCCTCTCATGGCTTGGTACACCTCCCCTCATCAATTTGGGGGAGTTTAACAACCATGGTCGGCCACATAGGTGGGTGTATTCAGAGAATTCCAGTTTGCCGAAATAAAGCTTTCATGGCCATTAATGGTGGAATCAAGGAGAGGCCCTTCCTCTCCCCAAATTGCTCCATTTAAAACCTTCACTGGTTTGAGAGGAGTATTTTCCCCCCATTTACCTGAAGGTACCAGTCACCTTGGTGTAAAAGTTCCATGGCACCCAAGAGCTTTCATGCGGCCATGGTGTGTAAGAGATCGACAAGGCAACCCTCCCCCCCCCCCCCCCCCCCCCCCTCTGTTCAGGTCCTATCCCTCTCCTCTAACTCTAGTGCTATCCTAGATCAATTAGGGGAGAAATCGGGCTCAATTGAGCCCGGTCCAGTGAGAAAAAACTTGAAATTACCATGAAAACCATGGAGGTCGGGTTCGCCAGAAATTGCCCCTCCGGCGGCCGTGTCGTCGACCGCCGATAGCCACCGCCTCAACAGAGGTGGTGGTGGTAGTGGCCGGCCGGGAGGTGACCAGATGGCCCGCGGTAGCTCTTACAAAACCTACAGGAAGGAGGAATATCGGCCATAGCTGGAGGAAGAAGACGCAATCTCCATCGTCAATCTGATCAATAGTGCTTTAATTTATAAAAACTTATATGTTGTTTTTATTACCGAGAATGACAATTTTTCAAACCCAAATTTGAGGCCTTTTCAGGAAAAGTAGCAAGAGACAAAAGTTGTAGAGCTTGAAGTCTAGATTATTTTAAAATTGGTTTCACCCCCCCCCCCCCCCCCCCCCCCCCTCCCAATTGTGTCAACGGTTTGACCACAGCACTCAATATGGTGCAGGCTATACGTAGGGTTGACCAGACACAAATTTTAGTGCCCACATTAATCTAGCCATCCGAATGCTTTGAAACTTAGACCATTGTCTAGTCATACCTACACCCTCAACATATCCAAAAATGAGAATTTTTGGAAGATATTTTTCTATAATTTTTGCAAAACTATAATAAACATATGTGAATTAATTTTAGGGTCTTGAGACCTCCAAACACTACCAAATTTTGGTGGGTGGTTCTAAGGGTCATGTTATGACCATGGTAAAAATTGTAGTCCAATTGGAGTTGATTTGGTTTGGTAATTAAGTAACCCAAATTTGGTCAAAGTAGGGGATATTAGGTCAAAAGTGCACTTGATGGATTTGAGGGGTCAACCCTCTTCCAAATGTTATGAAACCTTGGCCAATGACTTATAGTCACATAAAACACACCCACAAGTGGTTTGGGGAGGTTTGTGGTGGATGTGCCCTAGAACCCTAGTTCAAACCCTAGGGTTGTATATTGAACCTATTGAAGGACAAAGGACCATAGTTCCTTGGAATGACTTGGAACTTGGTAGATGGGTTGACAGGGTGGAAATGAGCCCTGGATAATATTATGAGAATTGTAGAGACATTAATACCCCTTGAATTAGTGATTATTAATTTAGGTCACCTTACTTCTAAGTATCATTTTATGGTCATATGAATTTAAAAGATTATGAAACTTTGGATTTGAACTTTTGATGATTCTATTATCCTCTGAAAATTTTATGAAGAATTTTAGTTAAGTGAATTTAGTACTTTCTTCACAATCTAGGGTTTTCTCTAATTTGGAATTAAATGAATTTATGGCTAAATATTTACTGAAATGTCATGGAATTTTGGCAGTGATGTTATATTCATGTTTTTTGCACTCGATTAAATTTTACATGAATTTTAGATTGATATAATTAGTACTTCCTTCACAATTCAAGTATTTGACCAAATTACAAGTAAATTCATATTGTATTCAATACTCTCTGGAAAAAAATGAATCTTGGTCAGAGGACCTTATACGGCATTTGGAATCTCTGTAAAATTTAGTTGAATTTTTGGATGAGTTTATAGATAGGTTACTTCACAAAGTGCCCTAGATTGAATTTATTCAAAGAATTATTTATGTGGCTAAATGATCTTAGAAAATTGTGAAACTTAGACAATGAACACTTTTGATCATTATAGAGGTCAGATAATTTTACCATAATGTTTGGAGAATTTTTTTTGGTAGTTCCTTCATTAATCCTCACTTTTAAATAAATGTTCAATATTATAGATAGAGCTCAAAACCTTTTTGGAAAATTATAATATTCATACCTTGCTGTTTTTTTGATGTTATACATTTGTCATAATTTTGTAGAGGCCATATCAGAAGGAGATCTTATATTTCATGTTCAAATCCATACTTGGCCTAGCTTGGAGAAAATGCATTAATTATCAAATAAATAAGGAAAATTATGGATTTCTGAATTTACTCTAAAAATATCAATGTACACCCCCAATAATATTCTTGGGTCATTTGAATGATTATTTGGGTACCTCCTCTCGTGCACCTCATATATTTCAATAGGTCTGAACATAGTAAAACTATAAAGGTAAGGTAACTTGTAGACCATTAAGTGGAAGTGGGAGGTAGTTTGGTGTACCTAGTTTGGTTGAGGATGAAAGAGGTCACCAATAGGAGTCAAGGTAGTGTGTGCCCAGTGGTTAAGGGGCAAGGTTGTGCTCGGGATCGATGATGGGTCGTCTGTTTCCCTGGAGCGTTATAAAATACACTTTGGGTTAGCTAAAGTGTAATGATAAGAGGAGTTTGGGCATGGGTAGTTACCGACAATAGTAAGTGTCTTGGAAAGGGAACATTGGGATTCAGACCATCATAGTTCCTAGTACCGTTGCGAGCCCCTCACAGGGTAGTCCTCGTGATATCCAAGATTAACCCTAAACTGTAGGTGTATAGCGGTTTACAAGCTTAACTTAAAAATACACTCACCCACATCCTGTTGTTACGGGTGTTTAGTTAGTTTGGTCTTACGAGCAATAGGCTCGGTGGTTGTAGGTACGAACGGGTTAGTCCGGTGAGCCCGTGGCTCAGAAGGTTGTTGTGACGAACGAGTTAGTCCGGGGATCCTATGGCTCGGAGATATATGGTAATAATAATTGCATGTGCATAAAGGTGGTGGTTCTTCGGTATTGGATGGTCATTCGCACTGACGTCGATACGATGACTCGGCAGGTGTGGTTATCACTTAGCCAAGGAAAAGTCTGGTGGACCAGCCAGCAAAAGTACGCAGACACTCCATGGTTGTGTTCTTCGCATTGAGGCGTACGAAAGTTCTAGGTTAGGTAGTGCGAATACCAACCTAGAGGTGGGCAACGCCCAACCCACCGCCTCTGTTTGCCACTACGGAGATATCCTGGGAGTTTTGCTAGCTCCAAAAAGGAGGAACTAATGGTCTGTGCGCATAGAGTCTGGTGTGTGTGTGTTGCACTTGTGTGAACATAACATTAAACTGCATAACATGTATGTCATAGCATAAGCATTGCATTTAAACCCCTACCACTAGCATATAAATTGGTATGGGACTTTATATACGATAGGTCTTGCTAATTGACCCCTTGGTCTATAGGTCTGTATGGGCATTCCTATATATCAAGGTTACTTTTCTATTTTATACTTGTCTTTACTTACATACTTTACCTGTGGTTATAGAGGTAGTTGTTGTTTTACTTGTTACTATCTTACTTATTGTTCTACATTTATATACACACTGTGTAGTGGTAGACATTTCATGTAGACTAGGTTCGTCATCATCTGCTTTGATATATACCCCTTGTTGTCCCTCCGCTTCATTCCTCCTGCACGGTGCCTAGAAGCCACTGGGTGGGGTGGGGGAAACAAGGCGTAGTCTTTTGACTAATGGTCGGTGGACCATATCATTTTAGGGATCGAGGAGCAGCACCAGGAGATACAGTACCACCAGAGGCCGGTGCAGTTGGAGGTGGGCCAATCTAACACAGGAGTCACCACATGCAAGGCGGCGAATTCACTACCGTTACAAGAAAATATAAAAAGATAAAGATAAAATCAGAACAAAAGACTCCCTAGAATGAAGAGCGCTGAAGGAGATGTTGAAGATATGCCATGACCACGTCAGAGTTGAAGCGAGCGTCCTTCTTCAAATTTGCCGTTGGAAATCTCCTTCTCACTCTTGTTCCTCAATGTTGGTGTTGGGAGTTCTCTCTGAATTTGGAATGAAATGCTCTCTCAGATCTCTGGGATGAAGGCTTCAATGCATCTCACTAGAGCAAACGAAATCAGGTCTTTAAATAGACACGGGAGCTAACGCGTGGCATTAAGAGTTAACGCGGGGCATTTCATCTCGACGGATTCCTTCTCGACGGATTCCTTCTCGACGACATTTCATCTCGATGGATCCTTTCTCGACGGAAGTTAACGCGGGGTGTTAGCTCTCTTTTTCAGAGAATCGTCATCAAATAGCATCATGTTCATAGGGTTATATAACTATAGTACCTGCATACTATAAACAAAAGCAAGATCATATACATAATGTGATTTGTTATTTCTCAAATTAAGAGAAGTGGAACACAAGCTCCAACAATCTCCCCCCTTTTGATAATAACAAATCCACTAATAAGAAATAAAATATGATTAAAGTAGTTTTTTATAGTATATGCTAAGCGTGGATAATCTTGCATACCCCCCCTATGTGGACACTCCCCCTACATGAATGCATTTCCTAATGTACTCCCCCTAAATCAAAGATTTCTTTATTTCTTCAATTATTCTCCCCCTAATGTACTTGCATGTTACTTCTTGGATGATGCATAGAAGCGAACCACAACTTGGTGTCGATTTGATCATAGAAATTTATCATATTTGAGTTGTTGAATTGAGGTCCATTATCTGTGATAATTGCCATTGGAATTCCACGCCTGCATACTATCTCTCCCCAGACAAAATTCCTTACAATTTGAGTGGTGGTTTTAGCCAACGCATTTGCCTCGATCCACTTGCTGAAGTAGTCAATCATTACCAGAATAAACCTGTGTTGTGCACTAGCCAAAGGGAAAGGCCCAATCAAGTCCATACCCCAAACTACAAATGACTATGGAGTTGCTATCGACCTGAGCTGCTGAGCTGGTTGATGTTGAAGCAGAATAAATTTCTGACATTGAACACATCTCTTTGCAAACTTCTCCGCATCTTTTCTCATTTGGGGCCAGAAGAAACCTTGTCTCAGAATCCTTTTTTCCAAAGTCCTAGCTCCCGAGTGGCTGCAATACTCACCAGAATGAACCTCTCAAGGAACAACTGGAATCTCATCCTCAAAGTCACACCTTGCCAATGGTGAAAGGAATGTCTTCTTGTATAGTACACCTGCAACAAGAAAAAAGTAGGCTACTTTCAATTTAAACCTTTTCCTATCTTTTACCGACTGGTGGAACTCTCCAGATGAGAGGTAGAAGATTAATGGATCCATCCAGGATGGATGTTGATCTACTGCATAACTCATCCCTCTTCAATAGCCGAATGGAACAGTTCTGAAGTGGTTCCTTCTGAAAGGAGATCAAACTTTGCTAGTTCATTTGCATATGCATTCTCTGTCCGTGGAATATGTGAATAGTGAATCTCTTGAGCTTTCCTTTCTCAATTTTCACTAGATCTTGGTATTGCTTCAAAACATGATCTCTGGTCTCGAAGGTTCCATTTACTTGACACGTCATTACAAGAGAATCAGTTTTGAATTTGACATCTGTAATCCCTAACTCTCTTGCAAACCTGAGACCGACGGGCAAGGCTTCATACTCTGCTTGGTTGTTCATCGTTGGGAAGTAGAATTTCAAAGCTTGGTCACACCTAACCCCATTTGAGTTAATCAAAACAACTCCAGCTCCCGATGAGTTCCTCCCCGAAGCTCCATCGACAAAGATCATCCAGGCGAGATGTGTTCTAACCTCTTTTTCCGAGTTAACTTCCTTCGCATCAATCATGAAATCTGTTAACACTTGGGTTTTGATTGCCACTTTGTGAATGTAGAAGATATGAAATTCACTGAGCTCTATCGCCCACTTTGCCAATCTACATGAATGTTCTGGCTTCTCCAACACACTTTTTAGTGGAACATCTGTGACAACTTGAATGGAATGGGTTCGGAAGTAAGGTCTTAGTCATTGCGCCGAAGTAACAAGCATTAAGACCAACTTGTCAAGGATCGGATACCGGGTTTTCGCATCCTTCAAGATCTTGCTCACATAGTAAACCGGGAATTGCCTCATTTTCTCTTCTCTGACTAGCACAGAACTGATTGCATCAGAGCCAAGGAAAAGGTCTTCTCTCTCTCTCGGTCTTTGGAGTAAAGGAGTTGACGTTAATTGATCTTTGAGCTGATTAAAAGCATCGTCACATTCTTTTGTCCATTCAAACTTGGCTCTTCCACGGAGAGTTTTAAAGAAGGGAGCACTTTTATCTCCTGAGAAAGAGATAAAGAGACTTAAGCCTGCCATCCTGCCACCTAACTGCTGAACTTCCTTGGAGGATTTTGGAGGTAACATTTCTAGTATTGCCTTTACCTTAGCAGGATTTGGTTCCAACACCTGCGGAGTGAGGAGATGACCGAGAAACTTTTCATTGCTTGCTCTGAAGATGCATTTCAACGGGTGCAACCTCATATTAAAGGTTCGGAGGGTTGCAAACGTCTCGACGAGATTGTTAAGGTGAGTAAAGAATTATTTACTTTTTATTAGGATGTCATCAACATAGACCTCCAGATTTCTTCCTTTTTGGTTTTTGAAAAAAGTTTTCTTCATCGTTTGACAGGTGACACCGGCATTTTTTAGCTCGAAAGGCATTACAAGATAGCCAAAGCACTCGTCATTCGTGATGAATGAGGTATGAGGGATATCGGGCTTATGCATTCTTATTTGATGATAGCCGAAGAATGCATCTAAAAAACTCATACAAGAATACCCAACCGCGGAATAAACTAAAGAATCTATCTTGGGCAAGGGGTTGCAAGCTTTATTAAGTTTGGTAAAATCCACACACATTCGCCACTTTCCACCGGCTTTCTTAAACATTACAACGCTCGATACCAAATCTGGGTATTGAATTTCCTGAATAAACTTGGCCTTGAGAAGCTTCTCAACCTCCTCTCGAATAGGTTGAGCTAGGGTCACCGCCACCACCCTTTACTTTTGCTTGATGGGAGTGAAGCTTGGATCAATATTGAGATGGTGGTAGGCAACATATGGATCAACTTCTGGCATGTCATCCGCCGACCAAGCAAAGACATCCAGATTTCGGAGGAGACAGGAGATGAGGTTGCTCTTGTCAGCTTCAGGATGCTCCGCATTGATTGAGAGCTTCTTGCTCTCATCTTCCTTGCATATGGGGATGGTTTGAGTTGCTTGGGTAGGTTCCAAGCGAACTCCATCTCTAGCTTCATCTTCTTTGACCTCTTCCACAGCTTTTGCATGGCTGGTGACTTCAGGTGCTGGGGAGATCTCAGCTATCTTGGGAGGAGATGATTCGGTCATGTTGACATTCTTCTGATAGCACTCCCAAGCCTTTCTTGGATCGCTCCTTATTCGGTACTATTTTCCATTCAAAGCAAACTTCACGGCCAGGTGGTAGGTGGAAACCACCTCTTAATACTCGTTCAGGACCGGCCTCCCAAAAATTGCATTGTAGCTACTTGGAGCATCAACAACTATGAACTAGACTAGCTTTGTAAAACCTCCAAGCGTCACCGACAGGGTGACATTTCCTTCCACATCTTTCTTCTTCCCAGAAAAACCATCGAGCGGCCCTTCGGTGGAAAGTAGAGTCTTCCCAGTCTTCTGGGTCTCGAAAGCTTGTTTGAAGTGAATATTTACTGAGCTCCCAGTGTCGATCAAGATATTCTCCACGGTATAGTTCTTTATCACCGCCTTAATGACTATCGCGTCATTGAAAGGATTGGCGGTTGGAGGTAGGTCATCTTGCCCAAAGGTGACCGTTCCTCGGACTGGAGCAGAAGAAGAGGTAGCAACGACCTCTGATCATTAGACTCTTGCGAGGCTAGCCTTCTTGGAGGATTGCAGCCCTGCTCTGTCGTGGATGCAGAAAAGGTATCCCAAAGCACCCTTATCATTAGCATCCACACACTCGCTCAGATAGCCAAAGTAATTCACTTCTTCGCACTCCCAATGGGCTTCTGCCACCTCCTTGGTCTTGGAATTCGAAGAATCGGAGGAATCTCCCTTCAAGACCAGTTTCTGCAACTTTTCTTCCTTTAAGAGATTCTCCACTAGTAAGCGGAGAGCTATGCAGTTCTCTGTCAGATGACCCCTCTCCCTGTGGTGTTCATAGTATAGGGAATGATTCCTGATCTTGGGATCTGATTGCATTGGAGCTGGCCTTCTGTAGCCACCTCGCTCATGGAGATGTTGAGCTCGGTGAAGGACTCTTGAGAGTCATTGAAAGGCGGCTGAGAAGAGGTTGGGAGAGGCGGCTGAACAAATTGAATCTGATGAACAGGTGTCGGTTACGGAGCTGGAGCAGTAGGAATCGACGACAAAGGGCCCTTGGGATGGAACTATTGATGTCCCTGATAGGGACAATGGTGGCGGAAGTTCCTTCCCCTCTAAGCAGGAGGTTATAACTCTTGACGTGGTGGTTTCGTTGATGGCTGGGCTGGATAAAAACCAACAGAGCCCTTCTGGTCGGCTCTGCACGTCAAGTTAGAGACATAGTTGGAGTTGCCAATCTCCCCTTCTATGAACCACTTTGCAATACTTATCAACTCTTGATAAGAGTTGGGCTCTCTAGTGGTGACCGCAAATTTGAGGGGACCTTCCTGAAGGCCATTTACTAAGGCCACCATATAGAGCGAGGGATCGACATCCCTTATTTCAAAAATTTCTCTTTGGAAAGGATCCACGAAGCGAGCTAGAGTCTTGCATTCTCCCTGCTTGATCCTAAAGAGGGTTGTAGGGCCACTTTTCCTCTTCTTTGATGTGACGAACCTCAAAAGAAGCTCTTGCCTCAAGATGGCAAAGCAGTAGATGGACTAAGGAGGTAGTTTTTAAAACCACTCCCATGCTTTCCCATCTAAAGAGGTGATCAGAAGATTGCACCTCATCACATCTGAGAGAGATCTCAGAGCGACAGTAGACTCAAATGCTTGGAGATGAGAGATCAGGTCACTCTCTCCAGTAAACATGGGCAATCTTGGCTCTCTGAAGCTGTTGGGAATTGGCTCCCAACAAACTCTATCAGTAAAGGGGGATGGCTCCTCCACTTCAAAAGCGTCGGAAGGAGCAGGAAGGACAACAATAGGAGCTAGAGGATAAACATAATCCTCCTGAAAATTCAGGGCTCGAGCTGGAGGTCCCTGAGCTGGTGCTCTGAAGAAGGCATATCGGGCTGCGAACTCCTCTCCTTGAGACCGCAGGGGAGCTACCGGCTGAGGGGTCGTGCGGTCAGAGACATGACTGCCAGCCAGATGATCATGGGTGGTGATCTGATCGGTCTGGGGAAGAATTCTTTGGGAGAACATTGATAGGAGCTGGTTCATGGTCTCCAACTGTCGGGCGGTCTCACGATGAGACTGCTCGAGGCGGAGCTAAAAATGAAGCCCAAGGGATTCAAGGGAGTTTGCGTTACTAGAAGAGGGGAGACCATCGAAGAACTGATTAGGCTGAATCTCATGCTCTGACATCTTGTCTGTCCACTGGATTCACCTAAACACTCTGATCTGAAGGTCGCGTGTTCATTCCATTGGCACAAAAATTGTACCTCCAAAACTCGCACTTAAAAAAGATGGGGGAAGACTGTGGAGTGCAGGTTACTCGGGATGAAGGATGTCAGAAGAGAAACCTCTGAAGGAAAAATCTGCTTTGGTTGATCTCAAAAAAGTAATACAGAGGGGGTCCAAAATAGGTAAGGGTGAGAGGTAGAAAAGGTGACAAAATTCAAGACCGCTTGCACAGGCCACAAGCTGGAGGCTCGAATCCAAAATTCCCTTTTCTGGTACCCCTACCCCTCTATGTATAGACACAGGGGCTGGCCCAAATGGGCAGGTCCAAAAATTATGGGCTTCCCGAGGTATAGAAAAATCGGGGCAGAGAGGATGCATGGTGTGCAAATAGCAAAAAAGACAAAAAAACAGACCACGCGGTCTCCCTGGAGCCTGGCCACTTGTGCCTTAGTAAATCTGTCAGAGAGGAGACAGACGGTATGGGTAGTCTCAGAAAATCAAGACCGTCAGGGACGACAATTCTGATCGAAAAGGAGAGGTCGCGGACTTCCGGGCAAACACCACTATTAATAAATCTCGAGGGTTATTCCACATAGACTTCTTCTCTGATTATCCCATTTAGAAAATCACTCTTAATGTCCATTTGAAATATTTAAATTTTTTAAAGCTAACAAATGCAAGAAATATTCTAATGGACTCTAAACAAGCAACAAGTACAAATATTTCTTTAAAATCCACCACTTCAATATGTGAAAATTCTTGAGCAACTAACCTAGCCATATTTCTAGTGATCCAATTTTTACCATCTATTTATTTTTAAAAATTCATTTGACCCCAACAACCTGATAGTTAGACAGATGCTCAACTAGATTCCAAACTTTTTTTTGCAAATTATCTATGTTCCTCACTCATCGCCATACACTAAGATTCATCATTTAAAGCAGCAAACACATTTTTGTTCTATTTAAGAGATAAAGCATACGTTAGAGAAAGTTTGTTGTATGGAAGAACATGTCTTTACCACTCTTGATTGTTCAGCAAGAATTAGTTCATGTGGATGGTGTTTAGAGAATTTTAGCAAGCTTTGTGGCACATATCCTTGTTCTTCTTCCAAATGTTCACCAATGGTTTGTTTTCATATGCAAGCTCCAAGGTAGTAATGGGTTCATATTCCTTTCTTGTACTGGCTAAGAGTTGCATATGTAACAAAACATAAAATTTTATATGAATAGATTCATTAACCATCATTGTCCTTTTTGTTATAAATTGAATATGCATGACTACTTGAAGAATATCCTAAGAATATGCATTCATCAGATTTTTCTTCAAATTTTTATAGATTATCTTTTGTATTTAAAAAAAAGCATTTACATCCAAAGAATCTAAAATATGAAACACAAGGTGTCTTTTGAAAATAAAATTCTTAAGTAGTTAGTTTTAAAATTGTGTGAAGCATAAGGCAATTTATAATATAACATGAAGTTCTAACATCTACGACCCAGAATTATTTAGGCAACCCATACTCATATATCATAATGCATGTTAACTATTGTAGGATTCTATTTTCCTCTCCACTACACCATTTTATTGCAAAGTATGTGGAGTGCAAAACTCATATTTAATGACTAAACTATCACAAAAGTAGAAAAAAAATTCATTTTCAAATTCACATCCATGATCTTAGTGCATGCAATTAATTTTATATTTTTGTTCATTTTGAATGCATTCACATAGTTTTGAAAATTCAGAAAATGCATCAATTTTTTAGGTAAGAAATATAGTCCAACAATAGCGTGAAAAATAATCAATCAACAAACAAGTATATTTTCTTCCACTTAGACTAGATGTACTAACTTGACCAAAGAGATCCAAGTAAACTAATTGCAATAGTCTAGTGGTAGAATCTTTAGTTTTACTTTTAAATGAAGAATGTGTAAATTTTCACTTTTGGCATGGGTTACATAAAGAAGATAAATTGCCATTTTACCTTGGAAGACCAAAAATTAATTATCTTTTGATAGTTTTATAATTAACTTGGCTCCAGAATGACCAAGTCTCCTATGCCAAAGTTCTAATTCATCATTTTTTAGGAATTAGGCATTTCATTGAAGATAAAGCGGGATCATTAAATTCAATTGTGTAAAAATTAAATGATCTAGCTGCAGTAAGTAATACTTCATTAGTTTTAGCATGTATAATTTTGCCATTATTTGTTGATGATTCACAAAGCACATTTAAACATTTATCACAAAATTGACTAATAGTTATTAAGTTAAGTTTTAATCCATCAACCAATAACACATTTGAAATATAAAAGATTTGTTAACCCCCAATGTACCAATGCCCATGATCTACCCTTTTCTATAGTATTCAAATGTGATCAGTCCACCATTATTTTTCTCCAGGCTAATAAACTTATGTTTGTTGCCCTTGATGCCTTTGGAACACCCAAAGTCCAAGTACCACACGTCTCCCTTGTCCTTGCCTACTAACACACCTATAAGGAAATAAGGAGTAATGATCCGGATACCCAAGAGTTTCCTCCCAAAGAATAGGTGGAATCCTTAGATACCTAGATTTACTTTTGAGCATGAGACCCTTTATTCAATCAAGACCCAAATGCATGCCCAAACTTTTTTATGTTTGAAGCATAAAAGGAAGGTAGTGGAGACCACCTTCAGATTTTTGGGCGGACTCTTGCTGGGAGAGGGAGAAGCAACAAAATTGTATTTATTTATTTATTTATTTTTTATTTAATTTTAGTTTTATTTTGAGAAGCAATGTTATAGTCCACAACAGTATATACCAGTGGTGGTAGGTTAACAAAACTATAGTCCAACCCAAAATTTTCACTTCTATGATATTGTTTGGCCAAAATCATGTCCAGAGATTTTGGCCAACTCCAAAATTTTGTACGATAATGTTTAAGTCATGAATGTAGGCTTTTATTGCGGTGTTTTCGATGACAAGCATCACACACCAATTTTAAAATGACCTTTTTACCATTTTCATTTTGGGCAATAGAAGTTTTAAGATTGCTCTCTAAATCCCTCCTCACATTAGTGAGAGTTTCAATATTATATGAGGTTTTGGAGAGAAACTCTTCAAATTATTTAATCTTTGCCAAAGAGATGTCACACTCTTGGCAATCAATCTTTTCTTTTCCAAATTTGATAGCTTCTTTGTTTAACTTTTTATTTTCTTTATTTTCATATCTTAATGTATCAAGATTTTTAAGAGTGTTGTCAAAATATTTACAAGTTTTCATATACTCAGCATATAAATCATCGTAGGAGGGAGTAGGTTCCTTAATGTCGCTATGGACACTTGATTTGTCATAAGAAGGAGGAAGATTTTTCTCAAATAGGCATTTTTCCTCATCATCATTGCTTGAGCTTACACCGCTTGACTCCTCGTAGGAGATGTCATCGTAAGTGGATGCCTTTAGCACCTTCTTCTTTTATTTTCTCATGTTCATCTTTTCTTTTTCCTCATGCAAGTATTTAGGGCACATTCTCTTAATGTGCCTAGTCTTCTGGCAGTGGTAGCACTTTGGTGGTGGCTTCTCCTCCTCACTATCAGACCCTTTTGGCTTCTTTGACCAAGATTCCCTCTCATTTTTTGCTTTCTTCATGAACTTCCAGAAATTGTTCCTTCTTTTCTAATTCCTCATGAATCGCTTGAAGCCTTGAAAAAAGAATCTTAGATTATCAGCATCATCATCATTTATTTTTAACTCCAATGATTTCTTCTTTGTTTCTTTATGATATTCATCAGTTTGAATTTTTAGTTCAACTCATGGGTTTTTAAGTTCTTAATGAGTCTTTCAATCTTGAGCCGGCTTAGATCGTGTGGTTTAGCGATGGCAGTGACTTTTAGGTTGAATTTTGGGCAGAGATCTTAATATCTTCATCACCAAGTCCACATTGGAGAAGGACTTTCCATGAGATTTTTGAGGCATTCACAATTTTGTGAACCTCTGTACATCACGTAATCTTCCTCATCGATCTTCGTGAGGAATTGTTCATATTCCAACTCCAACCTGAATAGCTTTGAATCATTTACCTGCAAGGTACCATCATGTGTTAATTCCAATAAATACCAAATATCATAAGCAGTTTCACACGCACTAATTTGATTAAATTAAGCTTTATCTATCGCATAAAAAGAGAGTTCATAGCTTTATCATTATTTGTGCCTTTTCTTTTATTAATGCCATCCCACTTCTCACTAGGTTTTTATACAAAACTCATCACCAACTACAATAGATGGTGGAGTGCAGCATCATTCTACCATAGCCCAAAAATCTAATTTCAATGTCATTAAAAAACATTTTATCCTAGTCCTCGAATAACAATAATCTGAAATGGTAAAAAGTGGCAGAAGACTAATTCCTTGACCCTCTATGAATGAGAGATCATGATGTGACATTACTCTAGATGATTACACCTTTTTGAGTTACTTGGCTCAGATACCACTTGTAGGATTGTATGTCATTCTTAGAGGGGGGGACATGAATAAGGAATTGTTAATTTTAATTATTATAGTTTTCCAAAATAAAATCTTTGATTATATATAAAATGATTTTAACGGTAAATAATTTTGAAGCTCAATAAAAAACATGTTCAAATTATATTTAATGATGATTACAAAACTTGGATTTTCATGACATTTGTTGGGAAAAACATCCTCTTAATTTATCTTACAAATTCTGTAAAAGTGATTTCAACCTCTAGGATTTATTGCCCATGTTGTATAGTGAGGGTAATATGGTCTTTAGATATCCTAGGATGACATATTCACCTTAGTGTGTCAAAGTCTAGTCTAAAGGAGATCAAAAACCAATTGAGTTAAATCTGTGTCGAAAAGAAGTCGACGCAGCTTCGATTGAAAGTCGAAGTAACTTCAAATAGAAGTAAATATAACTCAGAACGGCTATTGGCACTTCATTAGAAGTCGACGCAACATTGAATAGTATTCGACATAGAAGTCAGAGTTTGAAGTCTACATTCTTTATCTCGACGGACACGTCGATAAGGAATCGACGCAACGCCGATAGCAGAGTTCAATTCAAAGTTGTGGAAGACTTCGAAGCTGCTTCTAGTAGAATTCAAAGGTGTGTTGATAAGAAATAAGAAGTTATTTGACGCAACGTTGAATACAGCCACAGTTTTGGAAAAAAATTCCTAAAATAGATTTTGATGTTTATTTAGAAGGTATATATAGAATATATTTGAATTATAACGGGACGCACATGTACAAAAAAAGAAAGAATAATTCTAGAGATTCAAAAGTAATGAAATTGAAAGTTATTTAAAAGGTTATTGATGGGCTATCACATAAATAGAAAGAAAACAACAATTCTTCTTGGACATTCCAACTGGAGAAGGATCAGTAAAGAAATTCATTCTTCTCCAATCGGCAGAAGATTATACATACATAATTCAAAAAGAGGGCAATAATAATTCTCCTCGAGAGCTCTCTCTTTCTCTTAGCCTACCCGTCAGATCTTTGTACAACATTCTTCTACAAGCTACATAAAGCTTCTTCTTCCTCCATCTCTAAAAGAAGCTAACAAAGTATACAGAGATCAAAACTGGATTATTACTTATAATCCTTACATCTTCTTCTAAGCAAGGATTCATCCGTTGATAAAGGATCTAGAACACTTAGTGTCTAGAATCCTCAGTGACTATTAAAAGAGGATTCAAATCAGAAGATTACTCTTCATCTTCTTCTTCTTCTGCTTATTATATTTCATATTTCTGTAAATTGAGTAAAGAGTCTTAAGAATTCATCTTCAAAGGATTTAGCTTTGTTTAAGATCTCTTTATCAAAAGATCTGGTTTAGTTCTAAGAGTCTCCTTATCAAAAGACTCAGTCCTTGGTTCTAAGAGTCTCCTTATCAAATGACGCAGAGCTTCTAAGTGTAAGACCCCTTTTTTTGCTATCAAAACCGGGTCTTATGCCTAGAACCACCGCTTTGCGGTGACACCATCACTCAGGAAGGTCGCCACTACAAAATATTGATCCTGTCGGCCATATCGATCACAGAAGAAGAAAAGTATAAGCGAACAAAAAGAAGTTCAAGCCCACAATCGCATGCTATATATAATAAATGTCCACATGGTATAACTGAAATAACAAAGGTTACAATAATAAAGGACTCATGCCCTGTACATCATGTCCTCACTACAAGATCACTCGCGGAAGCTAACTACTAATCAGTCACTAATCCTGAATTTGGTGCTCCTGTACTAGACTGGCCCGCCTCCGTCTGCACCAGCCTCTAGTGCTGCTGCGTCTCTTCGATCCCCTAAAATGATATGGTCCACCGACCGTTAGTCAAAAAGACTAAGCCTTATGTTCCCCACCCTACCCCTAATGGCTCCTAGGCACGGTGTGGGAGGATGAAGCGGAGAACAGCAGGGGGTATAAAATAATGCAGATGACGGCGGATCTTGTCTACAGGAAATGTCTACAACTACACATGTGTATATAAATAATTGAAGCAGTAATAGAGCATGGTAAAGAGCAAGTAAAGAACAGTAATTAAAGATAAGTACACAATAGAAATGTAACCATTGATTTATAATAATGCCCATACAAACCTATAGATCAAGGGGTCGTTTAGCAAGGCCTATCGTATAAAAAGTCCCATAACCAATTTATACGATAGGGGTAGGGGTTGAAATGCAATGCTTATGTCATGACATGCAGAGTTATGTAGTTTATGCTATGTTCACACAAGTGCAACTCACACACTTCGACTCTATGCGCACAGACCTTTAGTTCCCCCTTTTTGGAGCTAGCAAGACTCCGAGGATACTCCCGTAGTGGCAAATGGAAGCGGTGGGTTGGGCCTCGCCCGCCTTTAGGTTGGTATTCAAACTACCTAGCCTAGACCTATCATATGCCTCAACGCAAAAACCGCTGAGCATCTGCGTTGTTGGGAAAATGATTTGTCTTAACCCCCAAAATGAGTTGAATATGAATTCTAAGAAAGAAAAATCAAGGTTAAGTAAATATGCGTCGAATAGTATTCGACGCAACGTCGAAGTGTTGTCGACGTTTCCTTCAGAATGAGTCGAAGTAGCTTTAATAAGAATTCGACGTATC
The DNA here is from genome assembly GCA_033032865.1 of Dactylorhiza incarnata. Taxonomy (NCBI): domain Eukaryota; kingdom Viridiplantae; phylum Streptophyta; class Magnoliopsida; order Asparagales; family Orchidaceae; genus Dactylorhiza; species Dactylorhiza incarnata. The sequence goes on from JAWHQI010000005.1 coordinate 19,753,152, forward strand.
CTATGTCGACGTAGCTCTGACTTCTTGTCGACGCACCTTAGTCGACGCACCTTCCTTATTCTCCTCTCGACGTCCAGCTAGGATGAATTCGACGCTTACGTCGATTACTATGGTAAATTCAAATAACACCAGATCTCTTTCCTTCTTTCTATAGATCTGATTTATATGGAATAATATTATTCTTTTATAGCCGTTATGAATCATTCTTTCCCTCTAATTGATTCTTGGCTAAATTGATTAAGTTGATTATGGATATTATTTGAAATCAAAATGAATTCTTTCTTTCTATAGATATAATAGTTATGGAAATATTTCTCTCTTTCTAAATACTCTATCTACTAATTGATTTCTCTCCTATAGTGTTATCTTAATACACAGAGCTATAAATAAGGAGAAGGTCGACAGAGAACAAAGAGAGGTGATCCACTCCATACATTTGAAATAGAGGATTCGGAACCAAGGAGCCTCCACAACTAAATCAGACAGGGGGAGCTCTCTTCACCATCTTCATCAAGATCCAACTCAACATCCAATCAGGATTTTCAAGTGTCTTCTCAGCTAAAAGAGAAGAACAATATATCTTTTCCCTTTCTTCTTCTCATCTTGTAAAGGGTTAAAACTCCCTTCAAAAGTTTACTCCCGGTGACAGGGCACCTTAGCAAAAACCTGCAGCTTAGTTTATAAGCACCTTATCAAAAGCTTATAGGTGAATTGGGCACCTGATCAAAACTCCCATTGGTGTGCGGACACCTTATCAAAATCACCTTGGTGTGTGGACACCTTATCAAAATCACCTTGGTGAGAGGGCATCTTATCAACAACCTCCTAGTGGATTCCTACCAGTGGGTAGAAGAGTAGATGTACCCAGGTTTTGGGGAACTACTATATATCTTGTGTCATCTGGTTATGTGCTTGTCTTTTACTTTCTCAATCAGCACTCATATATATATTTATGTATATCACTTAATTTGAAACAAAGTTAAATAAGACTTTTAATAATAAGAATGAGAACTAAAACTCAACTTTCAATTGGTATCAAAGGCATGTTGATTTTTCACACAGGCTAACACCTGAAATCACAAAGATCACTTAGTTCTCTATTCTCCCCTTATTCTCTGAAAATGATTTTTCTGACTTCCTAATATATCTCTAATATGCTGATTCAATTTTTATATGAATAGGGTTAAGACAAATAGGGGGAGATTATTGGGAAAATGATTTGTCTTAACCCCCAAAATGAGTTGAATATGAATTCTAAGAAAGAAAAATCAAGGGGTTAAGTAAATATGCGTCGAATAGTATTCGATGCAACGTCGAAGTGTTGTCGACGTTTCCTTCAGAATGAGTCAAAGTAGCTTTAATAAGAATTCGACGTATCCTATGTCGACGTAGCTCTGACTTCTTGTCGACGCACCTTAGTCGACGCACCTTCCTTATTCTCCTCTCGACGTCCAGCTAGGATGAATTCGACGCTTACGTCGAATTGAAATCGACGTACGTCGATTACTATGGTAAATTCAAATAACACCAGATCTCTTTCCTTCTTTCTATAGATCTGATTTATATGGAATAATATTATTCTTTTATAGCCGTTATGAATCATTCTTTCCCTTTAATTGATTCTTGGCTAAATTGATTAAGTTGATTATGGATATTATTTGAAATCAAAATGAATTCTTTCTTTCTATAGATATAATAGTTATGGAAATATTTCTCTCTTTCTAAATACTCTATCTACTAATTGATTTCTCTCCTATAGTGTTATCTTAATACACAGAGCTATAAATAAGGAGAAGGTCGACAGAGAACAAAGAGAGGTGATCCACTCCATACATTTGAAATAGAGGATTCGGAACCAAGGAGCCTCCACAACTAAATCAGACAGGGGGAGCTCTCTTCACCATCTTCATCAAGATCCAACTCAACATCCAATCAGGATTTTCAAGTGTCTTCTCAGCTAAAAGAGAAGAACAATTTATCTTTTCCCTTTCTTCTTCTCATCTTGTAAAGGGTTACAACTCCCTTCAAAAGTTTACTCCCGGTGACAGGGCACCTTAGCAAAAACCTGCAGCTTGGTTTATAAGCACCTTATCAAAAGCTTATAGGTGAATTGGGCACCTGATCAAAACTCGCATTGGTGTGTGGACACCTTATCAAAATCACCTTGGTGTGTGGACACCTTATCAAAATCACCTTGGTGAGAGGGCACCTTATCAACAACCTCCTAGTGGATTCCTACCAGTGGGTAGAAGAGTAGATGTACCCAGGTTTTGGGGAACTACTATATATCTTGTGTCATCTGGTTATGTGCTTGTCTTTTACTTTCTCAATCAGCACTCATATATATATTTATATATATCACTTAATTTGAAACAAAGTTAAATAAGACTTTTTATAATAAGAATGAGAACTAAAACTCAACTTTCATGCGTACTCTTATTAGCTGGAGCACCAGACTTTTATGGCTAAGTGCAAATTCCACACTTGCCGAGCCAACGTATTGACGTCGGTGTGAACGACCGTCCAATACCGAAGACCCACCACCTTTATGCACATGCAAACATGTTTACCATCTATCTTCGAGCCATAAGCTCCCCTGGCTAACCCGCCCGTCACCATAACCTTCCGAGCCACAGGCTCGCCGGACCAATCCGTCCGCACCAACGAACATTACTGAGTCACAAGCTCACCAGAGTAATTAGTCTGCTGCTACAACCACCGGTCCTACCGCTCGTAAGACCCAACAAACTAACCTCCCGTAACCACGAGGTGTGGGTGTGTGGATTATTAAGACAATCTTACATAACAGTTTATTCTTACAGTTTAGGTTTAACCATGGGCTTCCCGAGGACTACCCTGTGAGGGGCTCGCAGCGGTACTAGGAGCTATGATGGGATGACACCCCAAAGCTCCCTTTCCAAGGCACTTAATGTTATTGGTAACTACCCATAAGAACACCCCTCTTATCATCACACTTGGATTAACCCTAAGTATTTTATGACTCTCTAGGGGAAAAGGGAAAGGCGATTTATCGTCAATCCCGAGTACAAGCTTGCCCTTAACTCACCAAGCACACTATCATCACATAAACTCCTTTTGGTGACCTTCAATCTCTTCAACTAGGCTAGGTACACCAACTACCTTCCATTCCCACCTACTGGTCTTCAATTTAATCAATTTACAGTTTTACTATACGCAGACCAAATGAGTTATATGAGTTGCACAAGAGGAGGTACTTAAAATATTCATCCAAGTGACTCAAGATTATTATTGGGAGTCTATCATGATATTATAAGACTAAAACTAGAGGATCATATTTTTCCTTAATTATTTGGCATTTATTATAATTTCTCCAACATTATCCAAGTATGAAACTGAACCTATAGTGTAATATCTTCCTATGATATGGACCCCATAAAATTATGGAAAGTCTATGATGTCAAAATAACAGTAAATTCAGAATCTCACGATTTTACAGTAAGGTGTTGGCCTCTAATTATAATATTGAATATTTATCCAAAATTAGAAATTAAAGAAGGAACCACCAAAAATACTTGTCCAAAAATTATGATAAAATTACCAGAACTTTGTATTGATCAGAAAAGTCTACTGACTAAATTTCAGAATTTATCAGAACTAATTAGTCACATAAATAAATATTCCAAGTAAACCCATACAAGGGAAAATTGTGAAGTAACTTACTGATAAATAATTCCAAAAATTATACAAACATTTACAGAGCTTTCTAATGCCCTAAAATGTCCTACCACCAAGTCTCACAATTTTCCATAGATTATTTGGCCCTCATTTATTTATCACAATCATAAGACAAAATAGATGACTTGTGAATGAAGTACTAATTAGATAAATTCAAAAATTACACAAAAATTACCAGAGGTCTATATCATGATTTTATGTAATCTACCAAACTTTCATCAACATCCAAGATAATTTGAGCATGTAAATTACTTTTATAAGAAGGTTCCCTAAAAAGGTTATAACCTAAATCAGAAGGGATAAGTACTCCTAAAATTCTCATAAAATTTTCTAGGGCATATTTATACCCAATGAACTTATCTACCAAGTTGAATGACCATTCAAGGACATATGCCATCATGTGCACTTTTGACCTAGTTTGACTTAGTTTGACCAAACTTGGGTTAACTAATTACCCAACCAAACCAGTCCCAATTGGGCTGAAATTTTTACCAGGGTCATGTAATAACCATGAAGAGCACCCACCAAAATTTGGAGGGGATTGGAGGTCTTTAGACCCTATAATTAAGTAAAATATGAATTATTAAATTATTACAAAAAATTTAGAAAAATATTTTCCAAAAATTCCCATCTTTGGATATGTTAAGGGTGTAGGTACAAATAACATATGTTTCCATTTTCATGTTAATATCATTTCCCTATCAAAAGTTATTCAAGAAATGGTGGTTGTCCTACCCTAGGGACCAGTCCCACCAAAGTGGCCCTACAGGGAGCTACAGTGCTCCTTTTGGGCTAAAACAAATTTTAAATTAAAGTACACACCGAGGGCTACAACTTTGGTGTGGACGACTGTTTCTGTATAGGGTCCTAAGTATTTTTAATAGATTAATCTAGGTACTACAAAAAGTGTGATAGAAATCACATAAATCATTTCATAAATAAAATCGATCCAGCACGAATCTTGAAGCAAGGATGGACGGAATCGGCTTGTCTTCTTCCTCTGGCCGACGGCCAGGATTAGTCGCGCCTGGGCCACCTTGATCCATGTTTTCCCAGCCACCTAAGCGCCGCCTCGGCCGGCCAATGCCACCACCACCTTCGTTGAGGTGGTGGCCGGCGATTTGCGGTGGTTGGCCGGCCGGAGGTGACCGGAACATGGGTATGGAGGTTGGATTACAGCTCCAAAAATTGAGCTTTCGGCCTACCCGATTGGGAACCAATTGGTCCCAATCCTTGCAGCCAACCTGATGGGATCTATCCACAGAGAGAGAGGAGAAGAACCAGACCTGTGTGGAGGGGTGATTCCTTGTCGATCTCCTGTTGGCCATGGCCGACCTTGAAGCTCTTGGGGCCATTGCATTCTCCACACCAGTAAGCTCGATTCCTTCAAGTGAACGGGGGAAAACAATCCTCTCAGTCCTCCAAAGGTTTTTAATTAGCCAATTTGGGGAGAGGGAGGGCCAAGACATCAATAGCCATGGAGGCCATTAATGGCCATTTTCGGCCATGGTGGAAACCTCCCAATTCATCCCCCATGTGGGCTGGAAAAACTCCTAAGATTCTTGTAACTGTCAGAGGAGATGAATCCCCATCAATTGGGAGATCAATTGGCCTCCCTTGGCCATGAATGTCATTACTCCTCTCTTTCTCTCTCCACCATTTTTGGGGAAAATGGGATTTCTCTCTCCTAGTCATCATTTAAAGAAATTGAGTGGCATCTCCTGGTAATTATTAGCCTCCTAATCTAATGGGCTACTCTAATTAGGCCTAGCCCAAGTGGATTGGGCTTGATTATGTCAAATAGGTCATTTTGACCTAATTTAGGGTGGAGTTGACTTTGGTCAATTTGACCATTTGGGTTGGCCCAATTGGGTGGGTAGTGACCCATTGGTATCCCTTAAGGGTTAGGAAGGTCTAGGTAGGGTTAATTTGGCAAAGTGAGGGCCAATTGACCCTTAATAGGCAATTTTGACCAAATTAGGGCTAGAGTTGACTTAGGTCAAATTGGCCAAATTGGTGCCCCCATTATGGGGCTTTTTGGTCCATTGGGTTCCTAATATATTTATAAGGGTAGTGGCAAGGTCAATTTGGCATGGTGGAGGTCAATTGACCCTAATTAGTCTACTTTGACCAATTTAAGGTTAGGGTTGACTTTGGTCAACTTGGCCACTTTGGTTGACCCCAATGGGTCCTTAGTGCTCTAAGGGGACCCCTAAGGGGTTAGGTATGATATGGTGGGTTCAAGGGATCAATTTGAGGCCATAAAGTCCAACCCTAGGCTTGTTAACAGGAAATTGCTATTTGCAGACCACTATGGTTTCCTTCTTCTTGGCTAAGGCCAAGTGGTCTCTTCAAGCATCGTAGGGTTTTGTCATGAACTAGTCATGACAAAACCACTCTAGGGGTCTAGTGTTTTGGGAGATGTTACACTAAGAGTCTCCTTATTAAAAGACTCAGGAACTGTGATAGTGAATTCCAACCGAGGGGGTAGAAGAGTGGAGTACCCCGGATTTTGAGGAACCACTATAGCTCTTGTCTTCTATGTTGTGAAATTTTATGTGCTTTACTCTTACTTAGTTCCATTATTCTGTGATTACTTTTATTCTAGTTGGAATCCTAGATGCCTAGTAATTAGGACTGTTTTCTGTGCACTTATTTGTGAAAAGGTTTAAATCTCTATTCACCCCCCAGCCCCTCTAGAGAATACTCATGGAAGTCACTGTGCACTTTCAATTGGTATCAGAGTTATGTTGATCAAAAAAGGTTAACACCTTGATCAAAAGATCCCCTCACTCACTTTATTATATTTCAATATTAATTTTAAGAAAATGAGTTCTAAGGACTGAGGATCCACTAGACCACCAGTGTGTAATTTGAACAAGTTTACACTCTAGAAGGCCAAAATAAAATTATATATGAACTCTATTGATGAGGTCATCTTTAATATTGTATTTTTATGTCATCCAATGCCCTACAGAAAGGATGTTAGTGGAACTTCAACACAAGAACTAGTTCCCAGAGCTGAGTGGACTGAAGCTGAGAAGAAAGTAAAAGTCTATGATGTTAAGGCTATGAATATCTTGATATCAACCAAGTCATATGACATATTCCAGAAAGTGGCTGAATGCCAATCTACAAAAGAAATCTGGGATTCACTGTCCAGAATAGTTGAAGGAAGCTCTGATGAAATAAAGGACAGGAAGTCCATTCTCATATCCCAATATGAGAACTTTCAGAAGAAATTTGAAGAGAATGTTGCTGAAATGTATGAAAGTTTCAGCATCATAATTAATGAGCTCAAAGGACTAGAAAAGGAGATCTCATTGACTGAGATAAATGACAAGCTGCTCATGTACTTCCCAAGAACTTGGGACTCAAGGATCTGGGTCATCAGAGAGTCTAGATGCCACAGGGAGATCTCCACAAATGCCCTACTTAACAATCTTATGTCCTATGAGCTGCTGCTAAAAAAGTAGAGCTGAGACATAAGCAAATGAGAAACTCTCAACTCCTAAAGAAAGGACCATAGCATTAAAGGCGGTTGAAGTAGAGCCTTCTACTTCTGAAAAAGAGATGTTTAATTTCTTGGCTAGAAGGTTTAGAAGGTGGTAAAAACTGAAGACTCCAGAAGATGGGGCAGGAGCTCAAGCAAGCCAAGGTTTGATAAGACTCCCAAACAAGAGGTCATCTGCTTTGCCTACAGAACGCCATGGCACATTGCCCCTGAATGTCCATTTGCGAACAGAAAATATGAGCTCACAAGAAGGAAAATAATAATATTTTTTATTTCCAAAAATCTAAGTATTACAAAGGTATTGCCTCCTTTATATAGAATGAGGAGAGAGAAGAGATTACAAACTACCAATGTGGGACTAATCACTATACAAGACAAACCACAAGACTGGGCTGTCAGACAAAGACAGACTGCCAGAGATCGCCAGTGATCGCGCGGTCTGATAAAGGCAGACCGCCAGGCAGAATTTGCTAGAGGACGTGCTCTCTGTCAAATATAGACCACCAGGGAGAAGCGCCAGTCCGGCCGGTCTCCACACTTCACCAGACCGCTAGTATGAGGTCGCCAGTCCACCCGGACTCCACACTTCAACACTCCCCCTCAAGCTGGAGCATATACATCAATCATGCCCAGCTTGTTGCAAATGTTTGAAAAAGAGGTACATATTGGTTTGGTAAAACTATCTGCTAGTTCATTGTCAGATGTGACGAATTGAGTACAAATTTGTTTCTTCAATATTTCTTCTCTGAAAAATGACAATCTACTTTAATGTGTTTTGTCCTCTCATGGAACACTAGATTCTTAGATATGTATATACCAGCTTTGTTGTCGCAGAAAATTGGCAGTGAATGGTTATAAACTTCTCCTAAGTCAAGCATGAGAGCTCTTAACCATTTAAGTTCACAAGTTGTCGACATCATGCTTTGATACTCATCTTCTGCACTTGACATAGAGACAATCGATTATTTCTTGCTCTTCCGGCTCACTAAATTCCCCTACAATGATGCAAAAACCCGAAGTAGACTTGCGATCTTCTTTATCGTTTGCATAGCTAGAATCTGAGTAGGCTTCAATCTTCAGATGATTATTATTCCAAAAAATTAGTCCCTTTCCTGGAGCCCCTTTAACATACTCTAATATCCTTAGAGTAGACTGTAGATGACACTCCCTTGGAGATTGCATGAACTGATTAACCTTTCCTGCAGCATATGAGATGTTTGGTCTTGTTACCGTAAGATAGATAAGTGATAATGCATCATTTATAGCTATTTTTATATAGTATTTTATTAATAATTATTTTATTTTTATTTTGTTTTGATTTAATTTATCACTAATTTACCTTATTTTTGTATCTTCAGGTAATTTTGGCTGCCAATAGAAATTTCAGGCTCATAGAAGTAATCAGGAGAACATTTCGAGCATTTCAGTCGAAATCGCAAAGTACACGCCCTCGGTCACGGGCGTGACCAAGGGTGTGATTCCAAGTTAAGGTCATGAACCAGCCCAGCCATCTCCCAGCTACCAGAACACGTTGCCATGTCGGATTAAAATAACACACCATCTATCACGGGCGTGACAGAGGGCGTGACCTCAAGATCACGGGCGTGACTCGCCCAGAAAGCATTCAATACAGGCATTACTCAGCTCGCGTCGTTTCCAGCGTACATGCCCTCGGTCACGGGCATGACCGAGGTCGTGACTCCTCCTGCAACTGCCAGATTAACTCCTGATCGCGAGGTTTCCTGCTATTTCTAGACTCGGTCAAGACACGCCCTGGGTCACGGGCGTGACCTGGGCTGTGACCCTCCATACAATTAATTTCTGGCTGTTTCTCTCCCCCAACGTTCCCGGGCTTTCAAGATCGCAATTACGCAGCTTACACGTCCTTGGTCACGGGCGTGACCAAGGGCGTGGCTCCTCAATTTTAACTATAAAAGGCAGCAATCTCCAGAAGTATTGGTGTTCGATTTTGGAGTTTATTTTAAGCTTTAGTTTACTGTTTTTGTTGTTCTAGCTAGTTTTTCTGCAAGTTATAAGTTTTCTATTATTGCAATTCCAATTTAAGTATTATAGTTTTTATCATGTCTTTTTCCTCTTCTACTTGTATTCCCATCATTATGATGAGTAACTAAATTTCCTTTAGCACTTGGTCATGATGAACTTTGGAATGAAATAAAATATGTTTTGAATTTTTCTAATTGGCAAGCTCTCGTCTTGATTATCTTCGAATTATCTTTGAATTTAATTGCATCAAATTAATATGTCGCGAATTTGTTTTTCGATCTAAGATCCATATTCTAGTTGATCGAGAGATCCATGCGTACGAGGCGATCACTCAAAGATAAAAGGAGTTGCATGCACTCCTCGAGAGAGGACGACATAAATCTTCACCGCTTAAAGCGAGCTTAGAGGTTTCGACTAGCTGTGGGGTCTTAATCGATCAATCTAAGGTTAGTTGGTAGTATTCCTCGAGAGAGGTGTTATCATGTTTTGGGAACCTCTACAATCGAAGTTATTTCAATAAGAGCTTGAGGATTTTTCTTTTGTAAAATTCTATTTTATTCCAAAGGAATTCTAGATTAAGTGTTATTCTTTTAATCTTAATCTTTCTTCATAGTTTATTTTCTCCGAATCGTTTTCCAAAACAAACCCAACTTTCGATCGATGAAATAATATCTCTTCTTTGTGAGTAGAAGTGCTCAACAAGCCCGAAAAAATACGACACTTGATTTTCTAAATCCTATACTATAAAACGATAGGTACACTTGCCTTATAGAATTATACGTGGATATCACTTTAATCTTATGCAACACTGATTCTACCCATCAAATTTTTGGCGCCGTTGCCGGGGACTAGTTGTTGATATTTTGAAAGCTTAGTTCTATTAATTTTATCTTTTTTTTCTTTTTAAGGTGAAATTACATTCTTAGAAAGGGGGATTTGGGTTATCATCACATCCTATCTCCTAGTACCGCTGTGAACCCTTCACCGGGTAGACCTCTGGAAATCTAAGACTAATTAAATTTTTAATTATTAAAAAAACAAAAAAATATTATTTATATTTATATTTATTTATTTTTTATTTGCTTTTCCTACTTTCTCCTTAATTCCTACATTTTTCTTTTTCTTTTTGGTGTATGACCCAAAGGAATCCGTCAGATCTTCTTGAATTTGATCCTGAAATCGAGCAAACAATTCGGCGACGCTTAAGATTCCAAAGGCCAAATTCTCAAGATCTGATTGAGGAATCCATAGGCGACACTTCTTTTCCGAGTACCTTTTCTTCTTCTTCTTCTCCCTCCTCCTCTTCTTCTTCTAATATGGGTGATCCAAACCCAGAATCGGCCGCACAACAGACTATGTCCTATTATGCCCGACCTAACCTGGACGATGCCCCTTCTAGTATTGTTCGACCTACTATTGCGAACAATAACTTTGAGTTGAAGTCAAACATCATACAGATGGTACAACAATATGTATAATTTGATGGGCTACAAGACGAGGATCCCAACGCGCATATTTTTAGTTTTCTAGAAATATGCGATACTTTCAAAATTAATGGGATATCCGATGACGCAATAAGGCTTCGCCTTTTTCCTTTCACCATGCGCAATAAGGCTAAGCAGTGGCTAAATTCTCTTCCAAGAGGATCTATCACCACATGGGATCAAATGACGGAACAATTTCTTACGAAATATTTTTCGCCCGCTAAATCGGCCCAATTGCGTAAGGATATTATTTCCTTCTCCCAAGTTGAATCGGAAACTTTTTATGATACTTGGGAGCGCTTTAAGGAATATTTGCGCGTTGCCCCCATCATGCAATCCCTGATTGGTTGCAAATCCAAACATTTTATAATGGCCTAAATCTCCAAACACGTCAAATGATTGACGTCGATGCCGGTGGTACCTTAAATAATAAAACATTGACGGGCGTGCAAGAGCTTTAGAGGGGATGATCATGAACACTTATCATTGGAGTACACCCCGGTCTCGCACAAATAAACCGGTCGGGATGTATGAAATTGATTCTATTTCTAATTTGTCTCTACAGGTTGAGCTTTTAAATAAAAAAATAGAAGGGATGACTGATCCCCCTTCTACACCTACCTGGGAGCCTAATCAAAATGCGGCGGAGCATGTGGATTACATGGGTAACCCAAACCGGCCGCCCTTCAATCCGGGCAACAATCACTATAGCAACACATATCACCCGGGTTGGAGGAACCACACCAATTTATCTTGGGGAAATCAAGGTAACAGGGGTAATGCTCTCTTTGCTCCTCCAAATTCTTCTCTTCCACCGCAAGCCTCAAAATCGTCTTCTCTCGAGGAGGTGGTTAATAAATATATTTCTAAAAATGATGCGGATGTCCGCAATTTACAAGGGTCCTTGCGGAATTTGGAGAATCAAGTTGGCAGCAATTAAAAATGGTTGTCGATCAACCTAAAAGGACACCGCCAACAACTTCAAATGTCTTGGCGGTAACCTTTGCGGATGATTCGGACATCAATTTTGGAGAGGAATTTCACTTTCCACACCATCTCTTCCACTTCAAGAGTTTCAGCCCTGTATTCCTTACCCCGCTCGTTTAATCGAGCGGGCTAATAATGTAAATTCTAATTTTAATATTCCCTGCACTATAGGCACTAATCATTTTCCAAATGCTTTCGCCGATCTTGGCGCTAGCGTTAATATTATTCCCTATAATTTAGACCAAAAATTAAACTTAGGAGAACCTACCCCCACCGACATTAAATTACAATTAGCTGATCGCTCCATAAAGACTCCTTTGGTGGTAATTCTGGATGTGCCAGTTGAGGTTGGCGAGTCTACTTTACTGGTAGACTTCGTTATTCTTGATATGGAAGAAGACGACGGGATCCCTCTTATCCTTGGTCGTCCCTTCTTGGCCACTACGCGAGCGATATTTGATGTTTGTGAGGGAACTCTTCTCCTCCGTTTGTGGTATGAGAATATTTTAATTCAAGCAACTAATTTGCCAACCTTGCATCTCTCAAAGCCTTTATCATCATTTGATGATAAATTTAGGACAAGGTGATCCGGCACGCCATCATGGTCGAGCTCAACGACCGTAACCAAAGCGCTATTGGGAGGCAACCCATGTTTTTTTATTTTTTTCGTTAGTTTTCATATTTCCTTCATTTAAAAATTTCTAAAAAAAAGAAGTTTCTATTTAAATACTTTTATTTTTGTTTTTTTTAAATCCTATAAAAAAGCAAAAAACACATAAACAAACAAATATGTTGTTGTTTTCATTATTGTTATTTTGTTAGTAAATGTTTTGCAGGTTTGGAGGAGATTTGCAAGATAACGATCGCTCGAACATACGCATGAAACTCCGCTCTCCAAGTCGGTATTTTATTAATATTTTTTTTCTTTTTATTTTACTGTCATATTTTTGTTTTCTTTTGAAAAATAAAAGATAGAAAATATTTATAAAACAACAAAAACAAAAAAAACAACAAAAAAATTCTGAAATTTTTGTGTTACAGAGCCTAGGTCACGACCGTGACCTAGGCGTGACATGCACCGTCCACTTTTTTTGTCGCGCTATATCCATGCACCAGGATTTTTTCATCTTTCGTGAAGGCCACGGGCGTGACCAATGATGGTCACGGGCGTGGCATTTACGTAACCACAATTTCAACTAAACACGAGCATCGGAAGACGTTTCGTGCTGTCACGCCCGTGACAAGGCCAAGTCACGGCCGTGACTTGACCCTGACCTTCATTAATTCGCAAGCCCGGTCAAAGATGTGGTTTGACTGTCATGTCCGTGACAGTCAAGTCACGCCCATGGTCACGGGCGTGACCCTGGGCCGTGACATCACGGGAATCTCCTTTTTGACCGTCGAGCATCGGATTCCCTGGCCGCTTTGATTTTGCCAGTTACATTCCCTCGGTCACGGGCGTGATCGAGGGCGTGACTCGCCAAAATCCAGGATTTTGACCAGTCCTCCCTCGGATTCCTCCCACTCTCCAGAATTCACGTGTCAAATTCCCTTAGCCAGAATACACCTTCTCCTACATCTCTCTCTTCTTTTCTATCTTCCCTTAGCCAAATTTCTAATGGCCCCCCGCTGCCACCACGCCATTGGCGAGTCCTCCTCTTCACTCCCCGATGACTCCCTCACTGCCGACGCCATGCTCAATTCCCCTTCCCGCGCTCACCAAGACCGGAGTGAATGCCTCTGTGGGAAGGAATTTGGAGTCTTCCGCGTTATCGATCAGCACGTCCTCACCACCCTCGGGCAGGCCGAAGCGGTGCTGAATTTCCTTAATACTCCGGGGTGGGCTCCCGTGTTCTCCATTTCAGATTCAGCGTACTACGAGTTGACGGTGGAGTTTTTCTCCTCGTTCGATTTCCGCTGGGCCATGGACGACAATGTGCTCGAATTCCGGATGGGCGGACTTTTGCAAACCCTTACTTTGCGTCAGTTTAACATTATCATAGGCTTCTGCGACGAGGATTTCACCCTTACGGAGGCCTACACTGCCCTCGCCCTCGATTTCCCCCGCGATTAAAACCTCCATGGTTTCCATGGATTTTGGGCAGAAATCAGTAACGACTGTTGGATCGGTCGGCGCCCTTAGAGGGGGGTGAATAAGGGTTTTCAAAAACTTTAGATTTTATTTAGAAAACTTTGGAATATTGCAATAATAAAACAAGAAGTCAAGTAAAACAAAAAGAGAGACAAGCTTTATTGATATTAAATAAGTTTTACAAAACTTGATCTCAATGGCGCTAGAGATCGGAGGCGAATAATAAAAACTCTTTTTCGTTTTCTATACCGACTCGTATCCCCACGAACCGGTTGGCTTTAGCCGATCTTTCCCCAGATACGGCCTCAAGCCGCTCTAGCCAATCTATCCCCAGAAAGGCCTCGAGCACCCCCTAGACCTAGCCTAGATCTAGACGCCAACATGAGGCGAATTTCAGCCCTAAGTCCTACCCCAGACCTAGTCGCCAACACGAGGCGATTTCACTTAAACGATTACAAGAAAAGATGTGAAATGAAAAAGACAATAATATAAAAACTCCCTCTATTTGGATCTCTTGGAGAAGTAGACGAAGACGCGGAGTATGATCGTAGTCGATGCGGTCTTTCGTCACGATGATGAAGCGTGTTGAAATCTTCTCCACGGATCTCCTTAAGGCTTTATGGAATTGTGGGAGTATCGCTCTGAATCTTCCTCTCTCTGATGTGGCACGAAGCTCTGGAGTTTGGGATTGGAGGAGGATGAAGAATTCGGAGCCAAAGCATCCAATTTATAGCCTTCACGCTACCGTCGGCGCTAGCGCTACCGCCGGCGCTAGCCCGGATTAGGAATGATCTTGCGCGGCCGAATCTCCCATCCGTGGCAACAATTTGCTCTATGCCTCTTGTGCGCCATGCTACCGCCAGCGCTAGTAGCTACCGCCGGGCGCTAGCTCCTTCTAAAAATGCCGCCGGAATCGAGCTAATCAGCGCTAGCGTCGGGCGCTATCGCTACCGCCGGCGCTAGTGAGCTTGATCGAATTTTGGCCTCAATTTTGGGGGCAGACATCATGAGTACTCCTTGAGTCATGTGGACTATGTTAACCTGCACACTTGAACACACAAGATCAAATACACATAGGATTTTTTATTCTCCAACCTAGGAGATGCGGAAGACCGTGTTCCAACAAACTCCCCCTTTTGATAATAACAAATTCATTAATGATAAATCAAAGCATTAATAAATAAGCATGATGAGACTATACTTGTGTGTGTGTGAGAGTGATGACTTTAGGATGATTATTGATTTTAGCATTTAGAATTGCTCCCCCTATATATATGCTCTCCCTATGTGAATGCTCCTCTAATATGTATGCTATCAACTTAATCAATCATGTTAGGTTTGCATTTTGATAGCGGATTATATATTTATCATGTTAGTTCTCCCCCTTTTGCATTTTATCATGTTAGTTCTCCCCCTTTGTTATTAGCAAAAGTGGGTAGGGAAACAAAGCACTAAAAAATGTGTAAATAAAAGAGAAGGCATGATCGAGCTTTTTAAGTAAATGATAAGGAGTTTTAGACTTGTCTTTCATTGAAAATGATCAGAGTTATGACTTATTTTATCCCTTTTGTTTGTAGTTCTCCCCCTTTTATATATCAGAGTTTAAGCAAAAATAATGATTTCCGCTTTAAATAAGAGTTTTAAGCCTAAAAACAATCATGATTTCCAAGTAACCAATCTACCCAGACAATATGTCAACACCCTAGCCCCGTACTAAGTGACGGATGGGCATGAGGAGCTGCAAACATGCCGTAGGTTGGGGTGTTAATCCCATATGCAAACACTAGACAAAACTTAACCTAGCACTCTTTTCCCCAGTGCTTCGCAAGGCCCCACTGGAACCCTCCCCGGTTAAGGACAAGACATGACTAGAGATAAGGTTATCTAATGTCTACAACCCTACGCCCCCGCTATGGTGAGGAATGAAGTCATGGATAACAATTATTGGAAACATTAAGCATTTAAATCTAATGGGAAATATCATAGCATATGGGTTTATATTTTTATTTGAATTTTTGAAATAAAACTCACATAGCTATATTGAAATTCATGAATGAAAAATTAATACTAAATAAGAGTTTAAGTTAAAAAGAGATGTTTTATAAGCAATATTTCACTTGTTGGAGGAGTGTTTAGAATAAAAATAGATCAAAGTTATAAAAAAAATTCAACCAATATAAAGTTTACCAAGCAAGTCTACCACTTGTTGCAAGAAAGGAATTTGAAGATTCAAGTGATGATGCACACAAGATGAAAGATTTTAAATAAGTATTAAAGTGCAAGGTAAAACAATTATATGGTTATGATGCGGAAGACATATAGAAGTACAAAAAATATCTTATGGTAATCAATGATGGTTCATAAAAAGATATATGAGTTCAATTTCAAAAAGAAGATGTTTTTGTAAATCATTTTGCATTTAAAATTTTTGTTTTGACAATACAGTAACCAAGCATGAAATAATCTTATCAAAAAGAGATTACTACAATGTTACTTTAATTCACAATTTCAAAACATACCAAACATTGTAGAAAGCATGCTAGGTTATCTAGTGCATTTCATAAATAAAGAGTAGTATAGAATTAGCATTAGGATCCAATACTCATGAGAAGAAGTGTTATGGAAGATAATGATGTGCATAAAAGTGTATTTTGAATAGAGTAAACAAATGTTTTAATCAAAAATAGAAGTAATATGTAAAGTAAAGAGCACAATAAAACACAAATAATTTTACTTCCACTCACTTCAATGCACAAAGAAAAATGTATAACTACCAAGGTGCTCTGCACACACAATGTTCATCAAGACTTATCAGGGTGCAAAGTAGTGCTTGGGGATCACATAGTTTTATTCTTCAAGATTGATTTTTATTGTGATCCAGTGTACTTAAGAATAAGTGGTTTTTATTTTGAAAGAAAGTTATGGTTTGCACAAGATACTTTATTATTCTTTCCAAGGTGCTCAACCTCACAACGCTTATTAAGACTTATTAGGAGGTTCAAGTAGTGCTTGGTGGAGTTATCTTTGTCACTTTATTTTATGATTTTGTTTTGTACAAAGTTCTCTGAATACACTTGTTTTGCAAACCAATATAATTTATGAAAAAGATAATCACTTTTCTTAACTTTTAAAAGTGCAAATAAAGGTTGTGTAGGTATGATACTTGTGCAATTTTAATTCATTGTACTATTACAAAACATACACAAACATTCTTAGATTAAACACATAAGTAGACAATGCCAAAATAAGTGAGTGAATTGCGATCATTATCAAACATAAAACATTACTCATACTTAGAGTCATGCTACGCATAGTTCTACACAATTTTTTCAATATAAATTATGCACAATTAATAGATGTATCAAAGCATGATGAAGGCAATGTTCAAAGTAGTTTGAAAAGATAAATTGCAACATTATAGAAGTTCTAAATAATAGATTAAATCATGCTTGATTTTCAATGAAGTTCATACAATATTTTTGATATTTTTAAAGAGTAATTTTTATTTAAAGTTTGAACTCATAAAATTGATCTTGGACTTCCCGGGGGCTACCTTGTGAGAGGTTCGCCCGGTACTAGGTGATATGATGGGATGATAGCCCAAATCACCCTTTCGCAAGATACATAGAAAAGTTAAGTTCATAAGAATAATTTTGATACTTGTTTTTGTTTTGTTTTATATTTTTGTAGTTGATTTTTACAAATAAAAGCATATTTTTGTAATTTTTGCTTTTGTAATTTTTATATTTGATTTTTGCATAAAGATGAACTTTAAATAAAGGAAACAACACAAGCGAAAAAACAAAACATATTTTTTGTAATTTGGTTTTTGTAGTTTTGTATTTGATTTTTCAAAAAATAAAGAAACACAGAAGTGCAAAACTAAGTAGAAAATATAGATTTATATATTTTAAGGGATTTTTATAAATTTAAAAAATACAGAAAAATGAACATGGATGCTAGCGCCTGCAGTAGCGCTAGCGCGGGAGACAGTGAACGATTTTTTAGGATTTTAGAAATTTTGATTGGTGGTCTTGATTAGGTGTCCCAATAGTAGTTCTATGCTGAAGTTGCAGATTTTTAGGAGATGTTTTGGATGGTCCAAATTGCATGAAACGTAAGCGATTTCTTATATGACTTGACAAAATAATCATTGCATGAGATATATTTACTTATGTTTTCATTTTGACTTTTCTAAAGACTTGTGCTTATAACTTAAAAAATAGGAAATGAAAACCC
Source organism: Dactylorhiza incarnata (assembly GCA_033032865.1). NCBI lineage: Eukaryota > Viridiplantae > Streptophyta > Magnoliopsida > Asparagales > Orchidaceae > Dactylorhiza > Dactylorhiza incarnata. The sequence continues at coordinate 19,771,189 of JAWHQI010000005.1, forward strand.
AAGATATCATGTTTGAACAAATCAAATATGCATGGTTTCGGTGAACAAGGAGTAATGTTCACGCAAATAGTAACATGGATATGCCCTGACATATATAACCTAACATAGATATAAATATTCTTTAGGTGACAATGTTAGTACGATAAATTTGAGATTAATGTTTTGCCAAAGTTTGATTGTGTTTCAACTTAGAGACCTAGAATGGAGTGACAATTCTATTTGATTTGATATCAAAATGATTCAAAGGTCTAAACTAGAAATAAATCACAATACACACATAATATACCATAACACCAACCATGGTAAACAATTATAATGTCAATTGTTATCATATAATTTGTGATAGTTGTTTATAGATGATTCTTGATATGAATTATGATTTTAGAGATGTTTAGCAAAAGATATCACTAGATCATGGTGGTGTTTGTGAATTCAATATTCATTATGAAGATAACTTCTTTCAACACATTTTAGTGATTTTCCTTTAATTAAGAATTTTGAATATATATATATATGTGATTTTTTGATACGTGAACAATAGTGATGGTTTAGATCATGTTTGACATCAAGGAGAGAACACAATATAATTTTTTGTTGTGAACAATGACACCCATATTGACAGTTGAGCTTTTATTTAAATCTTGAATTTTCTTTTAGATCAAGTTATTTCACTAAACCACTTGTCGGTGAAGGCTAAGAATCTTAATAGCCTAATAACCGGATTTAAGTTGAAATATCTTATAGCAAATTTAGAGTTTGATTCATATGGATAATATAAGATATTTATAATAATAAAAGATAGGTCATCAAAATAAAAATATGATTTTTAATTTTGATCAAAAAATGATTTATAAACTCATTAAGCTTTATGAGATAAAATCATATTTCCAATACTATATAGGATGACCATGGCATGATAGTTTAAAAAGAACACAAAAAGAAAAAGATAGAAAAGACATTAAAGCACATCATGAAGTAGAAATTTGTGTATTTCATTTTAATTGATTTCTACTTCATGCAAATGATGGGATACTAATGAATAGGAGATTTAGTATCCAAAGAGGACCGGGAGTGACGGTTCCTTTGGGTACCCAAATACATCGTGTTTTCTTTTGTGGAGATATGATTGAATGGGCCCTTTTGATTTGAATTTGTGTTTCATCTTTAACTTTTGGCCGCCATTCAAACATTGGTTTAATATTATTCTTATTTATCCAATTTCCATGATGATTTTCTTTCCTTTGAAGATTATAATTGAAATTATCATTTATAGGAAATTTGTGTAATTTCAATTTTAAGTTGGGAAAAACATGATTTTGTAAATAATGATGACTTGGTTTTTGATATGCAAAAACATTTTGTTTCTTATTCCCATTATTAGGTTTAGTTAAGATATTTATATTTGTATTTAACTTGCTTTTAGATATTGCTTGATATTCTAAATTTGTATGTTTTGAATTTGTATTTATAATTTTCATAAGCAAGTTGATTTTTTATTTTAATTCATCATTCTTTATCTTTAGATTATGCCTAGCTTTATTATAAGCTGTTGTGCTATTTTTAAGAGTGGAGACAATAGAGTCAATATGATCTTGATAGTTGTTTCTATATTCATCAAATGTTTCATCCATCTCTTTTATTTCAATTTCATAGTCCTTACACTTAGCACAATTAATTTTTAAAGATGAATTTTCTAAACATAATTTTTCATTTTGTTCTCTTATAAAAATAATTTCTTTTTCAAGTTCCTTAAATTTTTCTTTAATATCATTACAATCAAGACAAGATTTTGTATTTTCAATTGAAGTGACATGAGTAAAGCTAGATAAATCGGATTTTGATACTACTTTAACTTTTGCTTTTAAATTTTTATATTCTAAGCGCAATAGTTTATTAGCATTCTTTAATTTCTTAATTTTGCGCTTAGTATTTTGTAACAATTGTAATGAAGAGATAGAAGTACAAAAGATAGAATTTGATTTCCTTACATTGCTTTTGGATGAGGGAGGATTTGAACATATTGTTCCTTTGTCTTCTTCTTGGCACTCCTCTTCCAAAAGTAAGATTTCTTCTCCTTTTTCTCTTGGTGTATTGTTCTCCTTTTCTATTTCAATATTCTCCATGGCTTCGCTCCGAGAGAGATCTTCTTGAATGATAATGGATGCTTGTACGTTCTTTTCCTCCTGTGTTTGTTCCATAGCTGCGAGAGGAAGATCATACATTTTTTCAAGAAATTTCCATACTTTATAAGCACTAGAAAAGCAATACACAAATTTGAAAACTTCATTTGAGAGACCACAAAATAGATAATGTTTAGCTTTTGCATCTAAATAAAGTTCCTTTTTATTTGATTCATCCGCACGTCTTATAATTGCTAAGTTCCATACTTTGATATCTAAAGTTTTAATAAAATTTTCCATTAAAATTTTCCATCCTTTATAATTTGTTCCTTCAAACAAAGGTGGTTTATGTGATATTTCATCTTCACAGAAATTTGCCCCACTGGTTGAAGCGAGATCATGAGATGCCATTATTCCCGATTGTTAAGCCGATTGGAACAAATCCTGGCTCTGATACCACTTGTTGGATCGGTCGGCGCCCTTAGAGGGGGGGTGAATAAGGGTTTTCAAAAACTTTAGATTTTATTTAGAAAACTTTGGAATATTGCAATAATAAAATAAGAGTCAAGTAAAACAAAAAGAGAGACAAGCTTTATTGATATTAAATAAGTTTTACAAAACTTGATCTCAATGGCGCTAGAGATCGGAGGCGAATAATAAAAACTCTTTTTCGTTTTCTATACCGACTCGTATCCCCACGAACCGGTTGGCTTTAGCCGATCTTTCCCCAGATACGGCCTCAAGCCGCTCTAGCCAATCTATCCCCAGAAAGGCCTCGAGCACCCCCTAGACCTAGCCTAGATCTAGTCGCCAACATGAGGCGAATTTCAGCCCTAAGTCCTACCCCAGACCTAGTCGCCAACACGAGGCGATTTCACTTAAACGATTACAAGAAAAGATGTGAAATGAAAAAGACAATAATATAAAAACTCCCTCTATTTGGATCTCTTGGAGAAGTAGACGAAGACGCAGAGTATGATCGTAGTCGATGCAGTCTTTCGTCACGATGATGAAGCGTGTTGAAATCTTCTCCACGGATCTCCTTAAGGCTTTATGGAATTGTGGGAGTATCGCTCTGAATCTTCCTCTCTCTGTTATGGCACGAAGCTCTGGAGTTTGGGATTGGAGGAGGATGAAGAATTCGGAGCCAAAGCATCCAATTTATAGCCTTCACGCTACCGCCGGCGCTAGCGCTACCGCCGGCGCTAGCCCGGATTAGGAATGATCTTGCGCGGCCGAATCTCCCATCTGTGGCAACAATTTGCTCTATGCCTCTTGTGCGGCATGCTACCGCCAGCGCTAGTAGCTACCACCGGGCGCTAGCTCCTTCTAAAAATGCCGCCGGAATCGAGCTAATCAGCGCTAGCGTCGGGCACTATCGCTACCGCCGGCGCTAGTGAGCTTGATCGAATTTTGGCCTCAATTTTGGGGGCAGACATCATGAGTACTCCTTGAGTCATGTGGACTATGTTAACCTGCACACTTGAACACACAAGATCAAATACACATAGGATTTGTTATTCTCAAACCTAGGAGATGCGGAAGACCGTGTTCCAACAACGACCCTAATTCATATTCGCCAAAAAAATCCAATGCCAGTCATCTCCTCTCCCCCGCCTTACACTATCTCCACTACCTCCTCACTTTCACACTTTCCGCTCGCAGCGATAGCCATGGAGTGGTGACCCGCGCGGACCTGCTATATTTATATAGTATGAACGAACGGGTCCCCCTCAATCTTGGTTCGGCGCTTGAGATGTTTTCCCGGCATCAGGCCAAAAATCGGTGGTTTGGTGCGCTGCATGGAGGCCCCTTTGTCACTTATTTGGCCAAGCGTATGGGGCTTTGGGATGCACTTCCTCCCATGACTCCACTCCAAGCGCCCACGCCTATCATGTTCCAAAACCTTCGGGCCCTTGGTTTGATTCATCGGCGTGGACGAGATTTTGAGGTGATTCCCAGCGAGGTTGGTGGCGACCCGATCGATGTTGATTTCGAGGCTGATTCCGGTGGCGTTCCTCTAGCTCCACATTTCCCACAGCAGTCGCAATAACATTTTCCTCCTACGCCTGACTCGTATGCTTATTTCGATCAGCAGTTTGGGCGGATCCACACTCATCTGGATCAGATTTGGACAGAGCAATTGTCCATGCGCGCTCACTTCGACATGCATTTTGATACACTCGAGCAGCACCATGCTTCCTCTATGGAGCATCTGTAGTGGGAATTTGCAGATCTGCGTGCTTACTATCAGTAGGAGGAGGACGAGGATGACACTTAGATTTTTATCTTTATTTGAGCTCGTTTGTGTCTTTTCATTTCTGTTTAGTATCTTTTGTATTTATTTTTATTAATGCAAAAAATCAAAAAATGTTTTTTGCTTTCTTGTTATGTTTTCTTCAGGCTGGCTCAGTATTGATTTGTTCGTCTTCATAAGGGAAGTTTTCTCTCCTTTACTCGACTTTTATTTCTAAAACATTGGGGACAATTTTTATTTTAAGTATGGGGGTGTCTTCTTTTATTTTTATTTTTTTTATTTGCAAATCAATCACAAAGTTATTCTAATATTCAAAAATACTTAAAAATGCCAAAAACAAAAATTTAAAATTGCCAAAAATAAAAAAAATTTAACAATACCAACAAAAAATTTAAAAATAGAAACAAAAATTAAAATCTAATTTCTTGCGAAAGGGTCGTGTTGGCTTTCATCCCACAAAACCGTCTAGCACCTTGTGAGTCCGTCATTGGATAGCCCTTGAGAAGTCCAAGAACCAAAAATAAAAATGTTATTTCTGTTTTGTTTTTGTTTTTTAAGCAACTATTGAAAATATAAAATAATTGAAAAACCTTTAAAAAAATCTAACAAAAAAAAGTTTTTTTATATAAATCTTATAAAATTAGATGCTTCCCTACTTTTTATTGAGTTTAAACATTTTTAATTATGAGCCATTATTTATATGTTTTTTTAAACAAAAAGTTTTCTTTTTTATTTTTTTTTTCTAATTTTATGTGTCACATCATAATTTATTAGATAAATTTGAATTAATGAATTTTTCATCATTTTGGTGTATTTAGAATATTTCTTAGTTTTATTTTCTCTCCTTAAAATATCATGAATTAATTTTGTAGCAATTGTGCTAAAGATCTTCAGATTCTACTTATATTAACTTTAGCTCATAGATTCTTAAGATTTCTTAATTTATTTTCTATGCTCTCAAAATAATTATCTTGAAAAAATATATAGCTTTTAAACCCTAGCCCCTCCTTTTACTTTACCCTTTTGATTGGCAATTAAAAAAAGTATAAAAGATCATATGTGGAATGAGAGGATACAATTTATCATTCCTAAACATATGCACCCAAATTTGTAGAAGATTATATAACATGGAGTTGAGAGGATAAAATTCATCACTCCTAAACACATTTGGGATATAAAAAAAGGATAAAATTCAACATTTCCTAATTAAAAAATCTCTTATATGCCAATTTTTACCCAAACTTAACCAATATCATTTCATATTCAAGATATTTATGAGAGGGCTTAGTTAATATTTTAGGTTTTCTAAAAAGTTTCGAATGATATCAAAAGTTTGTATAATTCTAATCTTAGATTATTTTGCTTAATTCAATACAATCTTATTTATGAAAGTTGATTAGAGAATTTTTGAAACTAATTTTTATTCTACGCATATCAATTTATGAATCATGATTTATTTCGTATGATTTTAAATTTTATTTCAAAACTTATTTTTGTATGAGTCATGTATAATTTTAAAATGCATAATTAGGAGTAAATTAATTTTTTTTTGAAATTTCATATAAATATTTCTCATGCTTATGATGGTTTTGCTCTGGAATAGCAAAACCTTAAGTATGGGGTCATTTGATAATGCATCATTTATAATTATTTTTATATAATATTTTATTAATAATTATTTATTTTTATATAGTTTTGATTTAATTTATCACTAATTTACCTTATTTTTGTATTTTTCAGGTAATTTGGGCTGTCAATAGCAATTTTAGGCTCATAGAAGTAATCGGGAGAACATTTGGAGCATTTTTGCCGAAATCGCAAAGTACACGCCCTTGGTCACAGGCGTGACCAAGGGCGTGACTCCAAGTCACGGCCGTGAACCAGTCCAGCCATCTCCCAACTACCAGAACACGCTGCCACGTCGGATTAAAATTACACGCCCTCTGTCACGGGCGTGACAGAGGGCATGACCTCAAGGTCACGGGCGTGACCTGGGCATTACTCAGCTCGTACCGTTTCCAGCGTACACGCCCTCGGTCATGGGCGTGACCGAGGCCGTGACTCCTCCTGCAACTGCCAGATTAACTCCTGATCGCGACGTTTTCTGCCGTTTCCAGACTCGGTCAAGACACGCCCTAGGTCACGAGCGTGACTGGGGTCGTGACCCTCCATACAATTGATTTCTGGCGGTTTATCTCCCCCAACGTTCCCGGGTTTTCAAGATTGCAATTACGCAGCTTACACGCCCTTGGTAATAGGTGTGACCAAGGGCGGGACTCCTTAATTTTTTAACAATAAAATGCAGCAAGCTCCAGATGTATTGGAGTTCGGTTTTGGAGTTTATTTTCAGCTTTAGTTTACTGTTTTTGTTGTACTAGCTAGTTTTTCTGCAAGTTGTAAGTTTTCTATTATTGCAATTCCAATTTAAGTATTGTAGTTTTTATCATGTCTTTTTCCTCTTCTACTTGTATTCCCATCATTATGATGAGTAGCTAAATTTCCTTTGGCACTTGGTCATAATGAACTTTGGAATGAAATAAAATATGTTTTGAATTTTTCTAATTGGCAAGCTTTCGTCTTGATTATCTTCGATTTATCTTTGAATTTAATTGCGTCGAATTCATATGTCGCGAATATGTTTTTCGATCTAAGATCTGTATTCTAGTTCGTCGAGAGATCCGTGCGTACGAGGAGATCACTCAAAGATAAAAGGAGTTGCATGCACTCCTCGAGAGAGGACGACATAAATCTCCCAAATTAGAGTCAAATCCAGTAGTGGGGTTCACCGCTTAAAGCGAGCTTAGGGGTTTTGACTGGCCGAGGGGTCTTAATCGATCAACCTAAGGTTAGTTGGTAGTATTCCTCGAGAGAGGTGCTATCATGTTTTGGGAACCTCCACTGTCGAAGTTATTTCAATAAGAGCTTGCGGATCTTTCTTTTGTAAAATTCTATTTTATTCCAAAGGGATTCTAGATCAAGTGCTAATCTTTTAATCTTAATCTTTCTTCATACTTGATTTTCTCCGAATCATTTTCCAAAACAAACCCAACTTTCGATCGATAAAATAATAGCTCTTCTTTGTGAGTAGAAGTACTCAACAAGCCCGGAAAAATGCGACACTTGATTTTCTAAATCCTATACTATTAAACGATAGGTGCACTTGCCTTATCGAATTATACGTGGATATCACTTTAATTTTACGCAACACGAATTCTACCCATCAATAAGTTTTCCTACTAGACGTCTGAACCTTATAACATCTGACAGAGGCGGCGAATCATCTTGCCAGGTTTTATCTTCACCAATAGCAATGGGGCATCGAGCAGGTTTAGCCCCAGTCAGGCCTGTCTCTTGTAGAAGGTCAAGAGCATACTTGTGTTGTGAGAGAACCAATGAGTTATGTTTTTGGTGAAATCTCGATCCCCGGAAAGTATTTTGGAGAACCCATATCTTTTGTGACAAAGTGTTGACAGAGGTGTTTCTTTGTTAATGTTATTCCAGTTTGATCATCACCAGTGAGGAGAATATCATCAACATATACTGCAAGAACCACCAGTCCCTGAGAGGTTTTGCAAATGAAGAGTGAGTGATCTGCATCGCTTCTTATAAAGTCAATGATCGCTACAATGCTACAAAAATTATCAAACCATACTCGAGGGCTTTGTTTAAGGCCATAGATAGATTTCTGCAATTTGCATACACGTGTCTCCCCCTGAGCAACATATCTAGGAGGTTGCTCCATATACACATCCTCTTGAAGATCGCCATATAGGAAAGCATTTTTGGCGTCTAGTTGAGACATTGGCCAATCTTTGTTGATGGCAACGAAGAAGAGAATCTGAATAGTGCGGATGCGAGCTACTGGAGAGAAGGTGTCGAAAAAGTTGACGTCATACGTCTGAGTGAAGCCTTTAGCGACAAGGCGTGCCTTGTAACGATCCACGCTACCATCAGGATGGAACTTAACAAGAAAGACCCAGTGATAGCCAACGACATATGTGTCCAAGTACCCCTCTCAGTGAGGGTGGCCATTTCCTCATCCATGGCAGTCTTCCACTGAGGAATGGTAATAGCTTCTTGGTAAGAGCGGGGAGTGGCAGTGGCAGAGATAGCCAAAGCAAAATTCCTGCAAGAAGAAGTAAGACGAGCATAGGAAACAACATCATTAATCGAATGTTGGGTACATATTTGAACCCCTTTGTGAAGAGCAATAGGAAGATCCAGGTCGTCTTGTCCATCAGTATACGGTGCATCCGTTGTAAAGAGTGCTGGCCCGAGAGCAGAAAGAGGTTGTCGCGGAGGGGAAGAAGGAGATTCAAGAGATGGAGATTGGGATGAGGGTGGTGGCGGAGGAGATGTGGTAGTCTCTATTGGGATAGTCGGTACTGGGAGAATGGGTGAGGAAGTATAGGAATATCAGACAGAGAGACAGAGGATTCTTTGGAGAAATAAGACATCTCTTCGAAGAACGTAACACCTGCAGAGACCACTTGTTTGTGAAGAATAGGGTCAAAACAACAATAACCCATTTGAGTGGTAGAGTAGCCAAGAAAGACACAATTGGTAGAACGCGAAGAAAGCTAGCTTGTCACGAGTAGCGGACGGAGAGTGAACAAACGTCTTGCAACCAAAAACACGCGGGAGAAGAGGGAAAGCATCCTTTCCCGGATAGAGGATAGAGAACGTGGTTTGACCATGAAGAATTGTAGAGGGAATACGGTTGATGAGATGGAAGGAAATGAGAACGGCATATCACCAATATGAGCAAGGAACATGCATTTGAGTGAGGAGAGTGCGAGCGACATCAAGGAGGTGACGATTCTTGCGTTCAACCACGCCATTCTACTAAGAAGTATGGACACAGTTGGTATAAAGAATAATACCATTGTGCATACAAAAACCAGAAAAATCATTACCAATATATTCTTTGGCATTATCAGAACGAAAAATTTTGATACATGCATCAAATTATGTTTTGATCATTTCATAAAACGAGGTCCCCATATATTGGAGTGAACAAGATCAAAGGGACTGGAAGACCCACGTCCTTTCTTTGCCGGGAAGGAGGAGTGATGAAGCTTGCCAATCACAGTTGAGGGGAGGAGCTTGCTTAGGTAGTTGGGGTAGAATTTGACGAAGAAGCCTTGGAGGAGGATGACCAAGATGAAGATGCCATTGCAGAAGATCGGTCGAAGAAGAAGTAGAAAGAGCCGACATAGTGTCCAAGAAGTAGAGGCCACCGCTCTTAGTCTCAGTAGCAATCGTCCGCTTGGAGCAAGGATCTTGAAAAGAACAAGAAATATGGGTGAACGTTGCGGAGCACTATAGTTGCTTGCAGAGAGAAGTAACAGATAGTAAATTACAAGGGAACTTAGGCACATATAGAGTATCTTCCAAGCGAAGAGACAGTGTGACCTGGACCATACCAGTCCCATTTATCAGAGATGGGGATCCATCCGCAATGAACACCGGGGGCAACCGATCATGTTTTTCTAAGAGAGAAAAACACTGAGGATTGCCAGTCATATGATTTGTAGCACCTGAATCAACCAGTCATTTACCTTGAGTGACTACATGGGCGCTACCTGAGGAGGTGACCATCGAGGCTGACTGCTTGGAAGTAGAGACGGAAGAGTCACCGATGGGGTGTAGATGCGGATGCTTAAGCCAGCACCGAGCAATGGAGTGTCCTGTCTTCCCACAGTAAGAGCAAAGGTATGGGGAAGTTCCACGACCTTCGGGATGGTGGCTCCGACCTCCAGTGCTACCCCTCTAAGTTTGATGAGGATAGTTGTCAGGTAGAGTAGGTGAGACTAAAAGAGGTCGTTGAAGAAGAGTGGTAATGGCGGCAATGCGGGAAGCAGTGGCATCCAGAGTGGGAGAGTCAGCCTCGCCAAGAATTTGTTGACGGATCATGTCATAGGAATCTGGGAGGCGCAGAAGATAACACACAACCAGAAGTTCCTGGAAGTGTTTGTGTAGGTCAACAAGATCAGCAAAGAAGGGTCTATTCTGAAAAATTTTAGACCCAAGGGCCTGAACTTGTTGGTAAGCAGCGGGAGGAGACATGGAGAGATGAGAAAACAGGTCCGCATATAGGGTATATATGCGATACGTTTGAGCTCCCTTTGAGTAGAGAGCGGCAAGGTGAAATCAAGCAACCTTGATAGTTTCATCATGCCTGATGACAGGCGCAAACGAGGGCGTAGCTAGCATCCCAATCATCAAAGGTAGCAGATTCGCGAGGAGGTGGGTCATTGGTAAGATGATGACGCTTGCATTGAGAGCAGAGAAGGAAGGTGAAGGAGACACTCCAGTTGGGGTAGTTGGAACCGAGAAGCTTGGAGACGGTGCCAAGATTGCCCAAAGGAGTGGAAGGAGAGGGGTGGGCAAGAACAGGAGGTGTTGGGGTAGTAGTTGTAGAGAAGTAGTCTGAAACCGCCATAGATAAAAGAGAGCAAGAGAGGTCATGTGAATAGAGGAGACGACGCGAACAGAAGAGAAACCGCGCGAACGGGAGACTGCGTGAACAGGAGATTGCGCGAACAGAGGAGACCGCGCAAGCAGAGGAGAAACCACGCTAACAGGAGAAGGAGAGCGATCACAACCAGAAGATCGCCTCCCCTGATACCAGGTGCGAACAGAAAATATGAGCTCGCAAGAATGAAAATAATAATAATTTTTATTTTCAAAAAACTAAGTATTACAAAAGTATAGCCTCTTTTATATAGAATGGAGGAGAGAGAAGTGATTACAAACTACCAATGTGGGACTAATCACTATACAAGACAAACCACAAGATTGGGCGGTTAGACAAAGACAGACCGCCAGAGATCACCAGTGATTGTCAGTGATCGCCAGAGATCGCGTGGTCTGATAAAGGCAGACTGCCAGGCAGAATCCACCAGAGGACGTGCGGTTTGTCAAAGATAGACCGCCAGGGAGAAACGCCAGTCCGCCCGATCTCCACACTCACCAAACCGCCAGTATGAGGTCGCCAGCCCGCCCGGACTCCACACTTCAACAGTCCAAAAGAGTAGAAGGACAAAAGAAGTAAGAAAGAGCACAATAAGTAGTCATTCAAAAAGAAGGACAAGAATAAAGGAAGAGATTTCATAGCTGAAACTTGGAGTGACTCAGAATCTTAGTCAAGCTTTTCATCTAAAAGTGATGAAAAAATTGCTGCTGAAGAAGCCTGCCTAATGGCTTTGGAAGACTCCTCTGAGGAAGTTCAGGTATCTCTCTTTGATGACTTTGATTTTACTTTAGATGAATTCAAAAACTGTTTTAAAGAATTTTATCATGATTATCTAAATCCTCAAAAAGAAATTAAAACACAAAGAAAAGAATTAGAAGATCTTAAGAAAGATGATATATATTCTGATAATTATGAACTGAGGGATGAGTTATATAAGAAAGAAGCATAAATAAATAAACTAACTGCTAAAAAATTAACATTAAAAGAAAAGCTTGCAAAGACAAAGGCTTTGAAGACTCATTCAATGAGAGGAGTCAAAAGCTAAAAAGATATTACAAAAAATCTCTCTAGGAAATTTAAATATCTTGGATTAGTGGTAGATTCTTCAGTTAGTAATGTAGCTTCCAGCAAATCTGCTTGGGAGAGTCCTGTAATATTTATTAGATCCAGTGAGAAGCAATTAAATGACAATATAGAATCTTATGAAAAACTGAATAATCATCCTGATAAAGTCACTGTATTTAATAGGGTAAACATTAATGATCAAAAAGGAATTCTAGACAAACATCGTCTAGAAAAATCAATAAATAAAAATCAGGTTTTTAATAAAAGGAATTATGCGTCGAATAGAACTCGGCGCAACTTTAAAGATGCGTCAAATGCATAACTCAACGGAGTTCTGCAAGTTCGTCAATCATCAACTCGAAGCAGGTATGAAGGTGCGTCAAATCACAGTCAACGCAACCAGCATTCTGCATCGACCTATTATCGACGCAACTATGCAGACACATTGAATTACTTTCGACGCAACTCTAGAGATGCGTCGACTTCTTCTCGACGAATGTTTCCAGAAAATGTTTTTGATACATCTAGATTTCCTTCTCTCAATTCTCACTTCAATTCTAAATGTTATTATTGTTTTAAAATTGGTTACAAAGCAAAATATTGTTGTTATAATAAACCAGCATTTCTTCAGCTAAAGGGGTATCCTGAAAGACCAACTTATTCTTTCATAACTCCTTATGATGGTAGAATAAAGGGACCCCAGCAAGTAAGGGTCCATGCCAATGTTTCAAATTATGTGCAGAAAATAGACTGTTCTACCATAAACCAGCAGTGGTACTTGGACAATGGATGCTCCATGCATATGACTGAGCAAAAGATGTACTGGAAAACTATAAGTCTAAGGAAGGCACTAAGGTAATTTTTGGTAACTCTCACTCTGGCCAGACCAAAGGATATGGTGTGCTCAGAGTTGGAGAAATCTCCTTTTCTAAGGTAGCTAATGTAGAAGGTCTTCAACATAACCTAATTAGAATTAGTCAATTATGTGATGGTTAATACAAGGTTGTATTCACTAAATCATTATGCCATATAGTTAATTTATTAACTAATCAAATAGTATTAACTGGCCTTAGAAAAGGTAAAGTGTATTTAGTAGATTTCAACTATTCTAAATCTGAAATTTGCTTTTTTAACTATAACTTAGAAAATTTTGAATTATGGCATGGGAGAATTAGTCATTTAAACTTTAGACAATAGCTAAGCTATCAAAACTCAACCTAGTAAGAGACTTACCAAATGGTAAATTCAAAAAGGATCATCATTGTAGAGCCTGTCAATTAGGAAAACGGACATTTTTTATTCAAACCAATTTGTAAGAATGATTCCCCTAGAATCCTTTATTTGTTGCACATGGATATCTTTGGTCCTATCTCCACACAAAGCTTAGCAGGCAAGACTTATACCTTAGTTATTGTAGATTATTTTTCTAAATTCAGTTGGGTGTTCTTTCTAATAGCTAAGTCAGAAAATTTCAAAATCCTCCCAAGATTCATTAGACAAATTCAATCTGAATTCAATACTCAGGTTGCTATGATCAGGAGTGATCATGACATAGAGTTTAAAAATCAGTTAATTTGTAGATTTTGTGAGGATGAAGGGATAAGGAAAAAGCTTTTCAACTCCTAGAACTCCCGAAAAATGGGGTGGCTGAAAGAAAAAATAGAACTCTAATTGAATCAGGAAGGACATTATTGGTTGAATCCAATTTTCCAAAGTCTTTCTGGGTTGAGGTAGTGAATACAGCCAACTATATTATGACTAGGAGTCTCATCCACAAGACTAAGTTAAAAACCCTTTATGAGTTGTTGAAAGGAAAGACACATATAATCGCATACTTTAGGATATTTGGATGTACTTGCTTCATTCTACACAATGGAAATAGTCAACTTGCCAAATTTGACAAGAAAACTGATGATGGAATATTTTTGGGATACTCTTCATCAAGCAAGACCTATAAGCGTTATAATAAGAGTAATCTAAAAATGGAAGAGTCAACGCATGTAGTATTTGATGAAACTAACATGTTTTCCAAGGGGAAGGAAACTTCCACCAATGTTACATTGCATGAAGAAGATCAACTTTCAGGTCAAGTTGAAAGGTTGAGCATTATGAATCACTCTCAGGTTCTTATGAAAAAGGAAAACAACAAACTGATTGTGAATCAGATGAAGACTCTATTGAAAATGATGATGGCATCAAGGAACGTAATCCACCAGAACAAGACACTATTCAACAAGAAGAAAATGAGGCTACTACAACAAATGAAGAAGAAGAAATTAATGAGAATATGCATCCACTAAACAGTTCAACCAGAACTAGAATCAATCTAAAGGATCACCATCATTCTCAAGTTATAAGATACATGACTGTTGGAGTGAAGACCAGACATCAACTTACAAATGATCCTCACTGGATAGCTGTCATGCAAGAGGAGCTTGCACAATTTGAAAGAAATAAATTTTGGACTGTAGTGGAAAGACCAAGAAACTACCCAATTATTGGAACAAATGGGTATATAAAAACAAGATGGATTCAAATGGAGTTATAGTAAGGAATAAAGCCAGACTAGTTGCTCAAGGATACATGCAAGAAGAAGGAATTGGCTACAACTAGACTTTTGCTCCAGTGGCTAGACTGAAAGCAATTAGGATGTTCCTTGCATATACTGCTCATAAGAAAATCAAGGTATATAAGATGGATGTGAAGAGTGCATTTTTGAATAGAATTCTACAAGAAGAAGTATATGTGGAGCAACCTCCAGGTTTTGTCAATCCATCTCATCCCTCTTTGGTTTATAGGTTAGATAAAGCACTGTATGGTCTCAAGCAAGCTTTAAGAGCTTGGTATGAGACCTTGTACAGCTTTCTTCTAGAACACTCCTTTGTACAAGAGGGTGGATAAAACAATTTTCACTAGAACATATAAAAATCAGCTATTTCTAGTACAAATATATGTAGATGTCATCATATTTGACTCAACGTACCAAAGACTTTGCAAAAGGTTTGCTGACCTAATGCAGTCCAAGTTTGAGATAAGTAGCATTGGGGAGTTATCCTACTTTCTTAGCCTTCAAGTGAAGCAAAGTGCAGATGCATTTTCATATCCCAATCCAAATACACTAAAGAGCTTATCAAGAGGTTTGGGATGGAAAATGCATCTACCATGAAAACCCCCATGGCTACCAATAATTACTTGATAGGGATGAAAAGGGTAAGTCATTTGATCAAAAGACTTATAGAGCAGTCATTGGCTCACTTCTCTACCTTATAGCTAGCGGGCCAGACATAATGATTGGTACTTGTATATGTGTTAGAGTTCAGGTTGACCCCAAGGAATCCCACATGAGTTCTGTAAGAAGAATACTAAGATATCTAAAGGGTACACCTGAACATGGCTTATAGTATCCCACAGAGTCTAGATTTGAGCTAGTAGGCTACTCAGATGCATATTATGCTGGGTGCAGGCTTGATAGAAAGAGCACCTCAGGAACCTGTCAATTCTTGGGTGTTAGACTGATTTCCTGGTTTAGCAAAAAGCAAACCTCAGTCTCCACTTCTACTGCTAAAGCTGAGTATATAGTTGCAGGAAACAGCTGCTCACAAATATTGTGGATGCGGAATCAGTTGTTGGATTACAACTTGACTCTTGATAACTTTACAATATTATGTGATAGTTATAGTGCTATTTCTATAGCTTTCAACCATGTTCTCCATAGTAGAACTAAGCACATAGAGATAAGACACTACTTTCTCAGAGATAATGTAGAGAAGGGTAAGATCTCTCTTCAATACATTCCCACTGTAATCAAAGGGTTGATATATTTACTGAGCCACGTGATGAAAGAAAGCATAATTTCTTCATCAATGCATTGAGAATGCTTGATGGAGCTCTATAGGTTATTTTATTATCTAGTAAAAACTGTTTTCTATAGAAAGGTATTGCTGTGAAAAACAACAAAATTTTGAGAAAAACAAATGTTCATTCAGAGCTGCGACAAATACAAATCGACGCACCGTCGATTTATACTCGATGTCAGCTTCGAGAGTTGTCTGGGATAGTTCATTTGAATAGCACTCTATGCACCGTCGAATTCCTATCGACCCATACGCTAACTCAATTGTTGATGCATTTATTCGAAGCCGCGTCGATTTCCACTCGACACAACGTCGACTTTTTTAGTGCGCGCAGACTTTGCTTTTAGAAGCTACTTCAACTTATTTTGGCGCGCCGAATCTACTTCTTTTCGACATTGCTTCGAGTACAACCCTAAGTTACGATGAATCATCTTCTAAAAGAAACACAGTCGTTAGACTTCATTGTGCTTTGAATTCTCTCCCTCTCGCTCTCCTATTTTCTTGTCTCTCTACTTCTGTCTTCTCTCATCTTTGCAGGTACACACAGACAATCAATGGTCTCTAATAGAGACATCCTTGAAGCAATTGACTTGTCTTTGGAGACATTGTTGTCTAAGTTCTCTCTATACATGGATTTTTCAGAGGACTGCTATCAAAAATTAATTGCACAACATCACAGGTTGAGGAATATCTCCACTCAAACGAAAGAAATTGAGATGGAACCACGATCATTGTCATTGTCTGCTGAGGTCTTTATATTCTTATTCAATTATATAAAGTAGGGGGAGAAGGTGACAGCAGGCCCCAACCTGCTATTGAGAATCAATACCAATGCTCCTCGTATGTCTTTGAAGGAGAACCAGCCATCATTTCTCAACCCCTCCTTGCACCTGCACCATCTTCTCCAAACAGATTCCCGCCTGCAATCCAGGGGGAGTCTAATCTATTATCAAATGATGATGACTATTGGGCAAGTTTGAATGAGTTTTCAGTATGGACTGAGTAACCCATTACTGAGAACACAGAAATAAAATTTGCCTCTAAAGAATCAACAACCTTATCTCATGTTTTGCTCACTCTTGCTTCTGCTCCTGTTTTGCCTCCTCCTGCTCTTACTCCTGCTCTGCTTCCTCCTGCCTTTGTTCTACCCGTCCCACCATCGGCTCCTAGACAAAGGAATACATTCAGAGGAAGTCAAATACCTATCTGGGAGAAGTATTCTAAAGAACAAAGAAAGGAGTACAAAAAGGACAGGTCTCATTATAAAACCTATGAGAAAGTTCAAGTGCCTAAAAATCAGATGAAGGTATGCACTGATCCAATTCTTGACAAAATCATATATGAGATTAGAGAAAGGGATCAGTATGAATATGATGCCTCTAAAAGAGAAATTGAGGAAAATAGATGGAAATTTATTGAAAGGCTCAAGAAGAGGAAAGATGCGGTGGAAAAAGTGCAGATAAAAGAAGCAATCAAAATTCTAAGTACATTATTTGATTCTTCAAAATATGCTACCAAGAATCCTCAAGCAAAAGTTCTGAAAGATAAAGGACAACTTCACAAAAGGGGTCTTAGATTTGATCAAGATGTAGCAGATCTGCCATTTCAAAAGAAAAGAAAGATTGTTTTCAAAACAGCTCTAATTCTTGGCATTACACAATCAACCTTCATAGTGCCAGATTCATACTCAGATGAGCTTGACTTGATTGAAATAAATGAACTGACTGCTAAAATCATAAACCTTGGATTCAAGGTAAATGATGTCTATCCTGATGCAGAAGCTGACATAGAAAAACTATTCAAAGGGCATGAAAGAATTCAGAAGAATCTAGAGAAGGCAAAACCAGCTAACTTCAAGTATGTGGAAACAAAGTTCAGGAAAATCTATGAAGCTTTATCTACATTCCTTAGAAAGAAAAAGTAGAATGTTTCTTTGGGTAATTCATTCTGATGAACACAATATCTATTATTCAGAAGTTTTTCATACCATCTCAGTTTATGTTATCATCTTTTAACATATGCTTTTATGTAACTTGTTTTATATGTTGAAATCACATAAAAAGTCTGTAAAATTTGTAAAGATAAATAGGGGAGATTGTTGGGAATAACATCCTCTTGATTTATCTTACAAATTCTTTAAAAGTGATTTCATCCTCTAGGATTTATTACCCATGTTGTATAGTGAGGGTAATATGGTCTTTAGATGTCCTAGGATGACATATTCACCTTAGTGTGTAAAAGTCTAGTCCAAAGAAGATCAAAAACCAGTTGAGTTAAATCTGCGTCGAAAAGAAGTCGACGCAGCTTTGATTGAAAGTCTAAGTAACTTCGAATATAAGTAAAGATAACTCAGACTGGCATGTTTTTCGTCCCGGGACCACATTTTTTGCCCAATCGTGAATTCTTCATCCAATAGTGCATTTTTTGGCATGGGAACGCATTTTTCTTCCGAGCGCACTTTTATTGCCCAGACGTGTGTTTTTCGCCCGAGTGCATATTTTTCCGTCCGGGCACGTGTTATTCGTTCCGGGCAAACAAGGCGCGGTGAAGCAAAAAAGCTCCCCGGAAAAAATATGCGCCCGAGCGAAAAATGTGTGCACGTGCTAAAAACGTGCGGTCATGCGAAAAACACGGGCTCGAGCAGAAAAACGCGCGTCCGAGCTGAAATACACACAGCTGAGCAAAAATCGCGTGTTGGGTCGTAAAACGCGCGCCAAGGCAAAAAAACGCGCTAGGCCGAAAAATGCGCTCCAAGACAAAAAAATCACGCCAGGGCGAAAACTCGCGCCTTAGCAAAAATCACTCGCCCAATCGAAAAATGCGTGCTCGATCGACAAATGCGGGCCTCATTTAATAATGAACGCTCGGGCAAAAAAAACGCCCGCTCGGGCGATAAACGTCGGCCTGGGCAAACAAAATTCCCGCCCTGGTGAAAAAAAGGCCAACACCTGCGACAAAAACACCCGCCTGGGCAAAAAAAAATGCCCGCACGGGCGAAAAAACGTCCGCCCGAACAAAAAATACCCACCCGCTCAAAAAACGCACGCCCGGTCGAAAAACATGCGCCCGCTCAAAGAACACGTGCCCAGTACGAAAAACACACACCCGGGAAGAGAAGCGTGCGTCCGGCGAAAACACTTGATTTTGTGAAGAACTGGGCAAAGGTAAGAATTGTCGATTTAATTTTTTTAGTTCAAAGTCAAAGTCGTGAGCTTTCACATAATAGACAATATCCGCGTAAATTTCATCGTGTCGAACGCTAGAATTGAATTTCTAATCTCTAATGTCAATTTCAAAAGCCAATTTCATCCAAACGAACGGACCTTTGACATAGGGATGCCGGTCGTGAACGCGGTGTTTACGAACGATCATCCTTTTCATGTAGCGTTGAGTTTGGAAAAAACACAACCATCATGAATGAGTTTGACACAACTGTTATGACCGTTACCAAGAAAAAAATCAATTTTAAGCATAAAGACGAATGGATTTCCTTAGGTGAGGTCGAGCGTTCACGAACAACGGTTTGTAACCACGGCATCCCATACGACAGTTCGAAACCACTGCGTTCACAAACGACGGTTCGTAACTGCAGAGTTCACAACCACCACAGTTGTGCCAGACTGAATTTAAATAAACAATTAAAAGCGAAGTTGAAGACTACTATAAAATAAATTGAGAGTTTAATAACAATGAGCTCCGGTATAACTTAGTGAACTTTGCTGAACAGGATTGATCAATAAGCAAGTCATTCAATTAAGAATCAAATGCACCAACTTTTTCTAATCCAATGAATCATTGTCGGGAAATTAACCTGGAAGGCGCGGAGTGTCCTATTCTTCGACAACTAGTGCCATAGCCTCATGCAGAACCCATTCCGTATAGGCGGCAGCCTCTTGCTGCATACGGCGTCAGAGAATGTGTCGACCAGCTGATCGGCGAGGCTTCCGGGATCGTCGATCAGAGTATCAACGTAAACACTCACAACTCTCCTCTCCTGTAGAGTCGCTCTGAGGCTGAACCATGTCAGAAACTTGACCCTGAAGTTGCTTTCTATGAATCCTTTGCACTCAAGCCATCGGACCACTTTGACACAATATTCGTAGCCTCCCTCCATGTGCCCGTCCTTTTTACAGAATTCATCGCATTTTGCGATTCTTTTCTTCGACGAGCTCCCGGGCTCCTCGTCGGGTTTAGGAAGGCCGTTTTGGAGAAGTAAACTGACGCTGGATTTTGGCGCAATGATCATCTCGTTCCCAAGGGGAGGTTTTGATGCATTTTCTGATTTGAGAACATCTAATGGCGGGCTGAGCTCCGTCGAATTGGTGGAGTCTCGATGGGAATCCGTGTGTGGAGTAGAATTGGGCTCCTCGTCCAAGCCTGAACCCGAGAGACCTGGTCTTTCATCCGCCTCTGTTTCGTTGGAGGTGTAGATTTGATCGGACGATTTCTCGGATCCGATTACCTCTGATTTCTCGCCGTAACCAAAGGAAGTGCCCGGAGATTTATTCAAGTCGGCGTAAACGCCGATGTTGTGAGATTCACCAGCCTCAGACGAATGATTGGAGAGTTCACTGGTGATAATATTTGGTGATGCTGCTTCCTCTTTGTTGGCCAATTCATCAGTTGTCACTCCAACTTCCCATTTCTCTAATTCTCTTCTCTCACTAAAGGCAGCTACTCTGAAAATATATTCTATACCTGGAACTAATCCTGTCACTAGAAATCTTCTATTTGGCTT
This sequence comes from Dactylorhiza incarnata, assembly GCA_033032865.1. Classification (NCBI taxonomy): domain Eukaryota; kingdom Viridiplantae; phylum Streptophyta; class Magnoliopsida; order Asparagales; family Orchidaceae; genus Dactylorhiza; species Dactylorhiza incarnata. The sequence continues at coordinate 19,791,701 of JAWHQI010000005.1, forward strand.
ATAAAGTATGCCGGTTGGCTCGGAAGGATAGCCGGCTGCATCGGCCTTTCGATGCCAGATCGTAAACCCAACTATCTCTTCAGAAGATGCGTGATCCTCGGCAAAATCCAACACTATAATAAAAGATGATGGTGACTTATCTTCGAATTTTATAAATTCAGATGGAGCCAAGATAATTTCTGCGATAAAATTGCAGCTTTTAGAAGAAAGATGAGCATAGAATCTATAATTGTGTTAATCTGTGACGTTGCTTACGCTGGAAATTCACATTTGTTGATAGAGCAGTTGATAGCATTGTGTCAAGAGCTTGGATAGCTTGTGCACAGAGTCTTTGGACTTCAGCGCCAACCGACAGTCTGTTGACAATCCCACGACGAAGGTTTTGTGGGCCGCAGAATTCGCCCACCTCGGCTTCCAGCTTCATCATTGCTTCATCTACAATTTCGTGCAAACTTTGATAGTTGTGGGTGGAACTGAGTAGCTTGTGGCTTAGCGAAACTCGATGGCACAGCACATCAACCCTCCTAGCATCCTTTGCAATTAGAAGTTGCTTTCTCCAGCATCTGCATACAAAGTGAGAAGGCAAAAATGAAATGCTTTGAACTTGTATAACACATGGCATTAGAGCCGAGAATTATTTTCAAGAAACTCGAGCTCACTAGATGATTGATCCTTTTTTAATGGAATTGAAATGGAAATCAATTTACACCCTACTCAAAAATGCCATCTACGAAATTAGTTGTGATTCAACTCGAAATTGATTAGCAGATGATGTATGCACATACAAATGTGTTTTAAGATGTAATTAAATAACACGCAAATTGTGTGTAACATGTTTAATCATAAATTTTATATATAAATAAATATTAGGGTTAATTACCGGGACCTCACTTGGGAGTCTGCATAATTACAGGGACCTCCCCTCTATGTTTTGAGATTTCAAAGACCACCACTACAACTTTGGTCGGTTTACAAACTCCCCCCTTATGTTGAATACTCTAAACAACTTTTTATAAAAAGTCCAAATTACCATCTCGTTTAAAAAATTTTATCAATACAATCCTCACGGCTGTTATAGTATAACCCTACAAAAATAAAGACAATTTTCATTTCCCACTCAACCGCACCAGCTCACAACGCTTGCACCCTCGCGCGCGGTTGGTGGGGCTTCCATCGAGAATCCGTGGGCGACGGAGTAAGGCATCGGCGACTTAGGAGGGGCTAATAGGGTATTGGCGACTGTTTTGATGTAGACAAGGCTTCGGCTCGAGACGACTTCGGCAACGGAGAAGGGCATTGGCGACTTCGGCGACGGAAGGAGTTTGTAAACAGACCAAATTTGTAGAGGTCTTTGTAATTTTGAAACATAAAGAAGAGATTCCTGTAATTATGCAAATTTGAATGGAAGGTCCCTGTAATTAACCCTAAATATTAAATGCATATATAGATTAATCTTAATTATTAATAAAACTGTTTCAGTAAACTAACACGCTTGAATCAAATCACCTCGACATTCAACTCAAATCCATCATTTTCTAATAGGGGAGAGATAATGTTCCAGGAGGCCTTTCTGCACAGGTATGTCAATATTCATATAAATATGTTCAATGTCAAGTTAAGATTGCCGTTGTCAAACTCTATTCCAAAGCCATTTGGCATTGACAAAATGATCCAAAAATCAGGGTTTCATTTCTTTCATAAATAATTAAGATGTAAGATTAAAAACATCAATCACAAACAGATAATTAGATCAACAAATCAAAATACCATTCAGCCCCAAAACATATTATGTTAATGAGGCCCCACCAGAGAAAGACGGAACCTTGCACGCGCATAATAGATGCACTTGCACCTTGTGCCGTCGAATAGCTAATTACATGTTATTTTCCTATTGTACTAGATGTATTTGTAATTTCCTTTGTAGTAGCCATTGTCATGTCCTTTTGCTTTGTAAACCCATATATATATATAGGGGGGAGGAAAACATTAAAAACACGTTCGAAGTCAATAGAACGAATCAGGGTTACTTCCTAATGCTAACAAGGGAGGTGGTCATAGTGGATTTCCCCATCTCATTTATCCACCCTAACAGTGGTGCGACCTGCTGCTCCCGCCCGCATAAAGCCATCAGGAATAACATTTCGGAAGTAGCCCCTCTGGCCTAATCCTCACATTGTCTCGATGATCTCATAATCCCCGTGCCATCTCGTTGATCACGACCTTCCATGACCCCGCCTCCTGCATTCACCCGACAACACACACGCCTCTTGCATTGATCGGCTCTGGAACTCCATCCAACGAACCCTCCTCTGCGCCTACCTGTTCCCCCACTGCGCCTGTGGCGAGACACTTGTACGGACAATCCACCAAAATCGGCCACAATATCTTCCAATCCAGCCACCCAGCAGCCCGATACCATCTCATCTCATGTGCATTGAATCCTCACATACCGCCGCAGTTGCGCCTCCTACAAGCTGCACATAATGCAGCTACTTCTCCTGCATCCCCTCCGCGACGTCGTCGGCTCTCTGAGTCTCACCTGGGTGACTCTCATAGAGGCCTTCATTCAGCGGTACAATCAATGTACTCGGGCAATGCGAACTAACCCTTGTGAGGGATCCGTTAAAAGGGATCATCGACTCTTATGTGAATGAATTCATCGAACTTGTCACACACATGCTAGGTCCGTCAACCGACCATTATTTCGGCTACTTTATACACAACCTATTAAAAGCTATTGAGGGGTCCACCAAACAAGATCCATGGACTCCTCTATGTGGACGAATTCATTGAACTTTTCACGCATGTTCCATGTTTTTCACTTGATCATTACCTAGGCTACCTTATGCATAGCCTACAACCCCAATATTGGAGCTTGCATTCGCACACTCCATTCATCCGCCATCAACCAAGCCCTAGATCTCTCCCTACTCATGGAAGTTCATTCCTAGCTCAATGGATCCCCAATCTGCCTCCATCCCTTCCAACTCCCCCGCAATCCCATCCCACCCTACCCCTGCCCTCCACCCCACTAGTCATATTTCACCAAGAAACCCCAAACCGCCAACACCCTCTATACCTCGGCCACCCGTCATTCATCCACACAAAAACCATCCCACCCCCAATCACCATTTATTGAACCAAGAGTATAATGATTTGAGGAATAAGGGACTTCGCTTCCGTTGCAAGCAGTCTTACTCTCCTACTCATGAGTGTCATATGAAGGAGTTCCAAGCCATGACCGTGGACAGCATGGATAACATAGACATGACTGTATTAGAGGCCATTGAAATCGAGAACCCATCGCCAGACAAAGCCACTGGAATATCAGCAAGAGCAACCAAGCGGTTGTACTAGTACAGGTTGAATGGAGTGACATCGAGTGTCGAGTCATATCGGTTGACCGAGAGGATATTCACCCTCAGTTTTTGTCGTACTTCCTTGAGGACAAGGAATATTTCTCGGACAACGACATTGTTGTGTTGGCCCCACAGGAGAATGACAAAATCGTGAATGTGCCTGATAAAGCACTTACGGACGAGCATCGGGGTTAGTTAATTACATGTTATTTTCCTATTGTACTAGATGTATCTGTAATTTCCTTTTTAGTAGCATTGTCATATTTTGTTTGTCTTTTTGCTTTGTAACCCCTATATGTATGGAGGAAAACTTGTGTAAACATATTTGAGGCCGATAGAAAGAATTAGGGTTGCTCCCCAAGGATATCAAGGGAGATGCTCCTAGTGGATTTCCCTCAACTCATTTCTCAACCCCAGGAGATTAAGATTAACATTCAAATCTCATCCAGCGAAGGAAGACAAGAATTTAGTAAATATTTTTAACACCTCAAATTTGGAGCCCACACTGGTTTCTAATTTCGTCAAATCTAGCATGACAATATATTTGGTAATGGAAAACAAGAAAGTTTATATGAATCTACATTTGATTGATCGAAGAACAAGATGGAAGTCTGCAAACCCTTACGTGTGAGAACAAACTTAGGCAGAAAGAGACTGAATACAACAATCATTAAAAGATCGTGAGCAGAAAGGTATTGCTTTAGTGAAGATTTTAATTTGCTTGGCTAAACTGAGAGAGGTACTAGGTTGCATAATTTGTTTACCATAATAATTACTAATTTGTAATCAGTGGTGCTCTAAGTATCAATGAATATTGTATTAAAGGCTTATTTTACCTTCTGCATGCATATTGTTTGGATAGTATTGATTTGCTATATAATTTAGATTTTGGATAGAATTGGTGAAATGAAAGTGTTAAGAAGGCAAGGGGAAAAAAATTTATTAGTTTAAAAGGGAAAGATTTAAACAGTATTCTCTTGCATAAATTACTTATTTTATTGGACACGTTGCATGATCTTAAACAAGGTTTTGCCTTGTAATCCCTCAAGGTGCAAAACTTATGTTGACCTATGATCTAATCCTATATTAGACATGTCATTATCATAAGGAAAAGGAGCATGGATAAAAGAAATTAAAGAGAGAAACAAAGTTTAGTTTAAATCAAATGTCGACTGCATCGACTGAATGACTAAGGAAAATATCGATTGCATCGACTGAATGACTAAGGAAAATATCGACTGCATCGACTAGAAGCTAAGCCATTTATCGACTGCATCGATCAGGCAGTTAAGTAATTTGTCGACTGCATCGACTAGACAGTAAAGTGATTTCTCGACTGCATCGACTAGAAGACTACCTGTTTTATCGACTGCAGCGTCCAGACTGTGACAGAAGTATCCTTCCAGGATTTATTGCTCAAGTTTGGATTTCATCAGATTATGCTTATAAGATGGGTATTGTCGACTACATCATGACTATGAGTATTGAAGGATTTTATCGACTACATGTGCCGAAAGATTATATCGACTGGATAAAGTATCTTATCGGCCAGAAGCATGTTCTAACGACCTTATGCTGAAATCAAGCTACAAATTGCGCAGACATTCAAATGGAATTGAATTCCACTTTCTGCAGCAATAATCAAGGTGCTTTAAGAAGAAATAGATTATGCTCATTCAGTTCAGATTGCCATCTTTTAAAGGACTTTCCAGAGAGAAAATTTCTAGTCGTTGGAACGTTCCTTTTCTGTAGCAAGGGCCCTATCGATCCAGTCCTCTATATAAAGGGATATGAAAAATGTCCAAGATACACATATACATACATTTTAAAAAGAAAGCACACAGGCAAATACTGAACAAGATTTTCTGTGCAAGTATTTTGCAGAGAACAAGCTATAGAATTCCGTCAAGTCTATAGCCACTGCAAATCAGAGAAGAGTTCTTCCAAGGCTCAACAATATCTATTTTTTACAGAAGAACATTCCTCCTGAAGTAAGTTATCTTGATCCAGCCAAATCCATTTCAAGCAGATACATTCAAAGGCTGATTGAGGAAGAAGAAGGTTTCACAGAGCTTCTATTGAAGACTGAAGTTTTTATATAAACTATTTGTAATTGTAGGATCCTTTTTGGATCTGAGTTTGTTGTAGGATTCCATTGGGAATCTGATCTGTAAGATCATTGTGATCTGAGGTAGGATCTTGATAAGATCCGAGTGTAGATCTCTTGTTGGAGAGATTGAGGTATGACTGTTTTTGGCCTGAGTGTAGGATCTTGTATTTAGAGATCAGAGTTGTAGGACCTTGTGTCAAAGGTCTGAGGTAGCGGACTATTGTTCCTGAGTTGTAGGAGTCAAAGACTCTGAGTGTAAGATCATTTGATCTGAGAAAATTGGAGGAGTTGGCCTAAGCTAGCACTCTGCTAGATATGTGAAGGGGGAAAATGGATGTACCCATAATTAAGGAACAACTATACATCTTTGTGTACTGTGTTGTGGATTGTGCTTCTGTGTTGTTTTGTTGTGCTTAAAAATAGATACTTAAAAAGAAAGCATAAAATTTTTAAAACACCTATTCACCCTCATCTAGGTGATTAGTCAGCAACCCTTGTCTTTCAAGTGGTATCAGAGATAGGTTATTCAAAAAGGCCCCACAGCTGAACAAGATCCTTAAAGGGTTAAAACTCTAAAAACATCAAGTCTTCTGGAGAGAACTATATGGAGTTAAGATTTATGAAGCTTCCTATCTGCAAAAAAGAAAACTTTGGTATATGGAAACAAAGGGTTAAGCTCTACATGGAGGTCATTGACCCTAGGATATTCACCACCATTGAAGAGGGTCTTTTCATCCCCATGAAGGTCTCAACTATTGATGCAAATTTGAAAGTGCCAAAGAAACTCTCAGAGATGACAAAGGATGAGGTCATCTTGGCCACTATGGACAAAAGAGCTAAAAAATATTTTAGTTAATGTCATTGATGACTCCACATTTCAGAACCTTATTCACTGTCAAATAGCAAACAAGATGTGGGGCGCCTTGATTGTGTACATGGAAGGTACAGAGGAAGTAAGTGATGACAGAAAGTCCATATTGAATCAAGAGTATGAAGCCTTTATGCATGAAAAGAAAGACACAATAGCTGACTGCTATGAGAAATTCTTCAGGATAGTGAATGGACTGAAGAACTATGGAAGGACATTCAATAATTATGAACTCAATGACAAGTTCTTAAGATCCATCAACAAGGAGTGGGATATTAAGATATGTGCTATAAGATAAATGGGAAATCTGGGTAATATTCAGCCACAAAATCTGTTTGTGAAATTACTGTCCCATGAATTACACTTGAAAACCAGGAGAAGTGAAGAAGGGCATGTCAAAGAAAAATCAGTGGCCCTAAAAGCTGAGAGCTCTAGAAGAGGGAAAGAGAAGGCCTCATCCCCTCCAGAAGAGCAGCTGATTCAGAAGAATCTGAACCAAGCACCTCTGAAGAAGAGTTGTCAGATGGAGACATGGACTTGTTCACAAGGCAGCTGAAAAAGATGTTGAGCAGAAGGAAGCAACCGAAGAGCAAACCTTCTTCCTCCAGCTCCAAAAAGCATCACAGCAACTCAGACAATTCAAGAAAACACCCCAAAAGGGATAGGTATGAATCTAAACAGAATAAATTCATTTCAGATGACACTATTTGCTTTGGGTGTAGGAAATCAGGTCATATGATTGCTGACTGCCCATCAACAAGAAAGAGCAGCAACAAGTCTGAAGAAAAGAAGTATCACTCAAACAAAAGGTCTGAAAAGAGTCTCTTAGCAAAGAAGGAAAAGACCTTGAGTGACAGTGACTCAAGAACTTCTGAATCTGATGAAGAGGAAGTATATGTTGGGTTGACTGCACTAACAGAAGAAATAGAGCAAACTACTGACAGGACAAACATCAGAGCACCGTTGTTACCATCTGATTAAGACACTGAAGAAGATGACAAATGTGGGTTCATGGCTATGACTGAAGGGGAAGATCAGGATGATTCCCATCCTGATGAGGTAAAAATCAAAACTACTTATACATTATCTGATTATGAGACTGATGCTGAGTCAGAGGCAGACCCATCACACCTTGATGAGAATGACTCTGAATCTAAGAACAAGTTTGATGAGATGGTTGAGGAGTGCAGTGTTCTCCTTGAGGCATTAAAGAGAAGCAGAAAGCTGGCTAAGAAGCAAGCTAAGGAGATTGAACATCTCAAACCCCTGAAGTCTCAACTTGATGAGATGCTAGACAAAATATGTCCGATGAACTCTAAGATAATTGAGTTCAAAAAAAATTATTGATTTTCAAGCTGATCGATTGATTCAAAAAGAAAGAACTATTAAGAAATTGGATGAAGAGCTCCTCAAAGAGAGGAAACTAGTGGCTAAGTTTTCTAGGTCATAGACCATTCTTCCAATTATTGATAGTTTCTCGGCACCATACAGAAGTGGTGTAGGATATGAGAAAAAGGGGGAGGAGAAGGTTGATGCCAAGGGAAAAACACATCCAACCAACCACCTTTCAAAAGATTCTATTGGCCTCTAATAGCTATGACCAAGACAGTGTCTATGGACACTGGAAAAATGAATGCTCCACAAGTGGAACAAAAGAAATGCACAATGAAAAAAGTGTCTTCAAGAGAGTTCATGAAGAGATTGAACTGAAAGAGCATGGCCCTTTTGTGTTTGGTGCCAACACCAAAGTCAAGGGCATAGAAAAAGCATCTGAAAGGTGGTAAGCAAAGAAGGGCAAGGCTGTGGCTGTGTATTCTAAGACACAATCAACACATCACCATATGTCCTGCAAAGATTCACATGCAGTACCATTCAAATATACTACTAACTATATGAAGAGTTGTTTGTTATGAAAGTGGAAGAGAGAGCGAGAGTGAAGGAGATCTAGAGAAGAAGAGAAGACTAGGGTTAGGGTTGAGAGGGAAGGAGGGAGAATACCTGAAATATAATCTTCTTAGCCCATCCAAGAGAGTCCCGGGGTTATAAATACCCCGGGACTAGAAGGGGCCGGCCGGCCCCCTCAATAGGGGCTGAACCGTGTGGTTCAGCCCCGTCGGCTTCCTTTTAGTGATCGGGGGCTGAACCGGATGGTTCAGCCCCGTTGCTCCTTGTGGCTTCCTTTGGACGACGAGCGTAGTGATGCCCCGTGAATCGCAACGCGTTCGGGGGCGTAACATTCCCCTCCCCCATCAAGCACCAACTTGTCCCCAAGGTGGAAGTCCAGAAACAAGTCACGGAACTCTAGCAGATCAACCCAAGTGTTGTGTGCAGCTGTCAAGTTCTTCCATTTAACCAAGAGCTCGGGACGGTATTTAGTGCCCCGCTTCTTCCACTTGGTCAGCAAGATTTCCACCGGTGAGGGTCGCAATTCCCCTGTCGTGGTAGCTTCAGGTAATAGAGGGCTCGCGTGAACTGCGTCGCCAATCTTCTTTTTGAGAAGGGAGACATGAAAGGTTGGGTGAATACGAGAGCCTTCCGGAAGTGCTAAGGTGTAGGCCACTGGTCCGACCCGATGAGTAATGCGGAACGACCCGTAGTACCGTGATGCCAATTTCTGATTTGCCCTGCGGGAGACAGAGTTGTCGGTACGGTTATAGTTTAGGAAGACATCATCTCCGACCGCGAACTCCCGCTCTGTCCGATGTTTGTCTGCCTGTGTTTTCAACCTGTCCTGAGCCGCTCTGAGGTTGTCCCGTAGGAGGGCCAAGGCGCGATCCCGGTCGTGCAGTGTGCGGTTAACTGCTGGAAGAGCTGTGCTTCCTGGCTCGTAAGAGCCCAAGGATGGAGGCCAACGGCCATAGACGACCTCGAACGGAGTACGCTTGATTGTTGTATGATAGGAGGTGTTGTAGCAGTACTCTGCCCAATGTAACCAGCGAGTCCAGGTGCGTGGCTCGTCCATCACGAAGCTTCGGAGGTATGTCTCCACCCCCCCGATTGAGAACTTCCATCTGTCCGTCCGTCTGGGGATGGTTAGTCGTGCTCAGGCGCAACCGCGTACCTTGTAACCGAAAAAGCTCCCGCTAGAAGTTGTTGATGAACACCGGATCGCGATCCGAAATGATAGACCAGGGTACGCCATGCAGTCGAACGATATCACGGACAAAAAGATCGGCTACCGATTCCCCGGTGTAGGGGTGGTTCATGGAGAGGAAGTGCCCGTACTTCAAGAGTTTGTCAACCACGACCAAGATGACTGACTTGCCCTGATATTTGGATAGGCCGTCTATGAAGTCCATGGAGATCGTGTCCCAGATATTGTGCGGAATATCCAGCGGAGTAAGAAAGCCCGCTGGGGAGGTTGTTTCATATTTCTGTCGTTGGCAAACCACACATTGCTGCACAAACTGTTGTACGTCCTGACGTAAGCCTTTCCAAAAGATATTCGTCCGCAGCCGTTGGAGAGTTTGGAGCACGCCTGCTGATGTAGCTGAAACTATATCCGCAAACGACAACGGCAAGTGTACCGTATCGAAAGTAGTATAGGTTTATAAAAATCAAGGTCGTATTAGACTCGGGGCGGTTGAATACTCTTACTTCAAGAAAATCTCTATTATTTTATCAATAGAACTTTGAGTTGGTTTTTGCACTAAAGAGAGAAGAATTAAAATGAAGATTAAAACAATAATTCGGACGATCAGCACTCGATCTTGAATCACCTTGGAAATAAAATAGAAGAAAAATAATAGTTCTAATTCTCTTAAGAAAACTGCTTCGACCGTGGAGATTCTCGAATTCTAAACGCACCTCTGTCGAGGATGCATTCAACTGAGTTTAGGTTGATCAATCAAACTTTCGCTCTAGAATCAAAACACCTAAAACTCGTTTTATCATAGTGAACCCCTCAATTGGATTTGACTCCAATCCGGAAGATTTATGTCATCCTCTCTCGAGGGTTGCATGCAACTCTCTTTATCCTTGAATGATCAATTCGTATTATGAACCGCTCGGCTAAATTAAATACAAAAACATGTATGAGAATTATATATCGAAGATATAATCTCATAAAAAATAAATCAAGGATAAATCTTAAACATTTCCGAAAAAGAGAAAAAGAAACTCTAATTTACTTCGCTTATATTATTCCTTGGATTATCTCGACTGAGTACTAATAAAGATTTAGCTACTCATTGAGATTAAGGAATCAATAGAAATAAAAGAGTGCATTATGAAAGAAGAAGAGAATAAGAAGAACTATTTTATTTATTACAAAAGGGAATTACAAACTAAGGAATTTAGATCACAAACTACTGAAATGAAAGTTACAATTACAAAAGAAAACTACACGAATTGAAACTTACAATTGTACTAGAAAGAGAAATACAAGAATGCTTAAAACATGAAAATAAAGCAAGAAAAGAAGACTTGAGCCTCCAAAATTCGTCCCTAAACTTCTGGAGGAGCTGACTTTAAATAGCTGAGAAAATCGGGTTGCACGCCCCTTGATCACGCCCGTGACCAAGGGCGTGTAAGGGGCGTGATCAGCTGCTGCGGGAAGGACACCGTTTGGCTTCAATGTAGGCGTTTCGTACGTGTCACGCCCCTTGGTCACGCCCGTGACCGAGGGCGTGTAACCTTCAAACTGGCTGCTGGCGGGAAGCTTCGGCGGGAAGGAGCGCGGGAGGGTTCACGCCCGTGACCAGGATGCCACACCCCATGGTCACGCCCGTGACCTGGGGCGTGTAACTTTAAATGACGCGGCAGGCTGATCTGGCTGCATGAGGCGGGTCGCGGCCGTGACACTAGGTCACGCCCCTAGGTCACGCCCGTGGCCTGGGGCGTGTACTTGGCGAAACTTCACGGAATGAGCCCGGGTGGCGGCAGCAGGTCTGGAAAACATCATAGGTTATCATGCCCCTAGGGCGTGTACTTGCAAATTTCGTTCAAAGTATCCAGAAAACCTGAAAACATAAGATTAGCTTAAGTTAGTTCATAGAATTGAAAAAGTGATGATTTAAATAAGGTAAGACATAAATTATATAATTTCATATTAAACACAATAAAAACTATACTAAAAGATAAACTACACATCAAACACCCCCATACTTGAGTTTTTGCTATTCCAGAGCAAAAGAATGAGAGATAATCTACAAGACATTGATACAATTTCTAACTGACTAAAGTTTTATTAAATCAAAAGCAAGTCAAAGATAAATTTTAGAAATTCGAGGATTAAGTCTCAAATTATGGTGTTAATTTAAAAAGAGAGACATGCTTAGCTAAAATACTTCTCAAGATAACTATTTAGCAAACAAAATTATAGAAATTATCATACAAAGTTAGATTGACATTATATAAACTTTAACAAAAAAGAAGTTTAAGGAGAAGACACCTACCAAAATATTGCTCTCTAAATAATTTTATTTAGAACTAGAGCCAATAAAATTGGCTAGGGATGGGTTTTACATAAACTGGCAAAATGAAGAGATACTAAAATAAAGGTGATGAATTTTATCCTCTCACCTTATTTGAATATGAATTTGTATATGTTTAGAAAATAATGAATTTTATCTTCTTATTTTCCATGTCATATTCTTTTAAAATTTATATTCAATCAAAAACCCAAAATGTATATATTTAGAAGTAATGAATTTTATCCTCTTACTTCATGACATCTAATCTTTTAAGCGATTTTGGGTGCATATGTTTAGGGGATAATGAATTTTATTCATTTATTCCCATGACATATAATCTTTTATTTTATTTGCCAACAAAGGGTGGGGGAATAAAGAAATATTTCTAGATTTTTCAATTAAACTATTTTGAGAGCAACTTTTTAGTGGAATGAAGTTTCCTAAGATCTTGAAAGTTAGTAGAGAATATAGTGGAAATCCAAGGTTGCATTGCTAATTTACTAAAAGTGAAGTCATTTAAAATTAAAAAGAGAAGTAGTGTTAAATAAGATCTCTAATTAAATTAAAAACATAAGGTGTTTCTTAAAACTAAATTACTTCAAATTCAAACCTAACAAATTCTGATAAAACAAAATATTAGCTAAATTAAAAAATGTGAGAATACTTATAATCAAACCTCAAACTAGATTTCTAGAAAAATAAAAACAACAAGTAAGGATTATTTATTTTTATAAAAAAAAATTGATTAATTCTTAGACTTCCCGAGGTATTCCCAATGAAGGGCTCTCACCGGTACTAGGAGATATGATGGGGTGACATCCCAAACCTCCCTTTCCAAGAAATTAGATTTTTATTTCATTTTTTTCAGATAAAAATACAACGAAAGTTATATTACACCCTCATACATAAAATTAAACATTGTCCACAATATTTAAAGTATGAGAAATACTAACAAGATTAATAAAAAAAATTTAGAAAAATTACTGAAGCTAATTAAAAAAATGAAGTTCAAAATATGAGAGATAATAAAAAAAAGGGTGAGGAGGGCTTCTCTTGTTGGTAGACGGGGTTGCCAATCAAGCACATGCAAAATAAGTTAAACAAACAAAACAAAAGCAAGAAAAAAAGGATAACGTTGGGGTGCCTCCCAAAAGCGCTTTGTTTGTCGTCGCGTAGCTTGACTAAGTGGCAATTATTGCTTTTTAAAAATTAGGGAAATTAAGCATTTCAATTTGTCCGGACGCTGGGTCGTCGGGGTGATACACTTTTAGCCGGTGGCCGTTAACCTTAAAAGAGCCTTTTTCCGGGTGCTCTATTAGCACAGTCCCATATGACCAAACCTCTTTTACAATAAAAGGGCCGGACCATCGGGATTTTAATTTTCCCGGAAAGAGTCGAAGCCTAGAGTTATAAAGGACTAAATCTCTTGGCGAAAAAGATTTTGGAATTTTGATTTTTTTATCTTGATAAAACTTAGTGCGCTCCTTATAAAATTTATTATTTTCGTAGGCGTTTGCACGTCATTCGTCTAATTCATTTAATTGGAATTTACGTCGTTCGGAGGCTAAGTTTAAATCTAAATTCAAAGTTTTAAGCGCCCAAAATGCGCGATGTTCTAATTCCACTGGTAAGTGGCACGCTTTTCCATAGACTAATCGGTAAGGTGTACATCCAATGACGGTTTTGTACGCTGTCCGATATGCCCATAGCGCGTCGTCTGATTTTAACGCTCAATCCTTCCTGTTAACGGACACAGTTTTTTCTAAAATTCTTTTTAATTCACGATTCACCCTCCACTTAGCCATTTGCTTGTGGGTGATAGGCGGCGGAGAGCTTGTGCGTAACGACATACTTTGCTAAAATTTTAGCCAGTTGGTTGTTACAAAAGTGTGCCCCTATCACTAATAAGTGCGTGTGGTGAGCCAAATCGTGAAAATAATTTTTTTTTAAATTTTAGTACGAATCTCGCGTCGTTGGTGGGAAGGGCTTGTGCTTCCGCCTACCTCGACACGTAGTCGACCGCAACAAGAATATATTTATTGTTAAAAGAAGATGGTAGCGGTCCTACGAAATCTATTCCTCATAAATCGAATATTTCGCATTCTAAAAATATATTTTGGGGCATTTCGTTCCAGTTAGAAATGTTACCTGATCGTTGGCACCGATCACAATTACTCACAAAATTGTGAGCGTCTTTGAATAAGGTGGGCCAATAGAAGCCCGCCTCTAGCACCTTCCTTGCGGTCCGGTTCGCTTGATAGTGACCACCGGTTAGTCCTTCGTGGCAGTGCCGCAAAATTTGAACGTCTTCCTCACCCGAAATACACCTTCTTACCACTTGGTCCGTGCAGACACGAAATACAAAGGGGTCCTCCCAAAAATAATTTTTCAAGTCCGAAAAGAATTTCTTCTTTTGTTGACTTGAGAAATCTTTTGGTAGGACCCGGGCCACTAGATAGTTGGCAAAATCCGCATACCAAGGGGTGGAAGAAGCCGTTAATTTTTCAGGGAATTTATCGTCAATTTCGGCCTCCACTAGTGCTCTTGCAGCCGGATTCTCCAACCGTGAGAGGTGGTCGGCCGCAACATTCTCCGCTCCCCTTTTGTCCTGGATCTCCAAATCAAATTCTTGCAATAGGAGGATTCACCTTAGCAGTCGAGGTTTTGCATCTTCTTTATTTAGTAAATACCGGAGAGCGGAGTGATCTGTAAAGACAATAACTTTTGAAAGCGTTATATATGATCGAAATTTATCAAACGCAAAAAATATCGCCAAAAATTCTTTTTTCGTTGTTGTATAATTTACTTGCGCGGATGTTAGCGTTTTGCTTGCGTAATAAATCGGCTGAAAATATTTATTCACCCTTTGGCCTAAAACCACACCTACAGCAAAATCGCTAGCATCGCACATAATTTCGAACGGAAGAGACAAATCTGGCGCAATTAGAATAGGCGAGTTGATAAGTTCATTTTTAATTTTAGTAAACGCCTTTAGACATTCTTCATCAAAATTAAAAGCGGTTTCTTTTTCTAATAATTGCGTTAGCGGTTTTGTAATTTTTGAAAAATCTTTAATAAACCGTCTATAGAAACCTGTCTGTCCTAGAAAACTCCTAAGGATTTAATATTGGTAGGAGGGAGAGTTTTTCTATGACCTCGATCTTGGCCCTATCGACCTCGATCCCTCTACTCGAAACTTTATGTCTGAGGACTAACCCCTCTTGGACCATAAAGTGGCACTTCTCTCAGTTGAGTGTCAAATTCGTGTCTTCGCAGTGTTGAAGAACACAATCAAGATTATTTAAACAATTTGTAAAAGAATCGCCAAAAATGGAAAAACCATCCATGAACACTTTCATGACGTCCTCTACTAGTTCATTAAAAATTGCCAACACGCATCTTTGAAATGTAGACGGCGCGTTGCAAAGACTAAACGACAATCTTCGATATGCGAAGGTGCCGAAAGGACAGGTGAATGTGGTTTTCTCTTGGTCTTCGGGCGCAATTGGGATTTAAAAATATCCCAAAAGACCATCGAAAAAACAGTAGTGTGAGTGACCGGATAAGCGTTCTAAGATTTGGTCAATAAAAGGCAACGGAAAGTGATCCTTGCAGGTAGCATCATTTAATTTCCTGTAATCGATGCATACCCGCTAACCCGTAACAGTACGGGTCAGAATCAACTCGTTATTTTCGTTAGTGATTACCGTTATTCCGCCCTTCTTAGGCACGACTTGTACTGGACTAACCCAAGTGTTATCAGAAATTGGATAAATAATCCCAGCGTCTAATAGTTTTATAATTTCGGCCTTAACTACGGCCTTCATCTTGGGATTAAGGCGTCGTTGAGGCTGAATAGTGCCGCGAGAATTATCTTCTAAATTTATTTTATGCGTGCAAAACGAGGGATTTATTCCCTTGATATCAGAGATTTGCCACGCAATTGCGTAGCGGTGATTATTTAAAACTTTTGTTAATTCGGAAATTTTCGAATCATTTAGCGCCGAAGAAATAATTACGGACAATTTTGAATTATTTTCCAAAAAAATATATTTTAGATGCTCCGGGAGTTGTTTTAGTTCTAGGGTCGGCGGCTCTTCATAAGATGTTTTAATTTTTAAATTATTTAAATTTATTTGTTCAAATTTAAGCTGTCGAGTCATTTCTTTTAAACAAAATAAAGTTTCTAACTCACGATTTTCAAAAAAAGGAGAAATTCATTCAGCAAAAGATGACAATTCTTCTTCTAAATTTGACTCTAAGGTGAAGCAAGAATCGTCGTTAGGAAGCGCATTCCTCATAGATTAATTTACGCAAAAAGTAACTTCTTCATGGCCAACCCGAAGGAGAAGTTTTCCGTTACGTCAATTATTGCCCGAGCGGTGGCTAGGAAGGGTCGACCGAGTATGTGGGGTACCTCGGCGTCCTCTTCGATATCGAGGATGACAAAGTCTACCAGGAAGATAAACTTGTCAACCTTCACTAGCACATCCTCCACGACCCCTATTGGGCATTTAATCGACCGATCTGCTAGTTGGATGCTCATACTAGTATGGCTTGGGGTTCCCAAACAAAGCTTTTTAAATAAGGAGAATGACATTAAATTGATACTAGCTCCTAAGTCGGCCAAGGTGTGTTTGATAAATAAATTTCCGAATAAACACGGGATGGAAAACCGTCCCGGATCATTATCTTTTTGCGGTAATTTATTTAGAACAACCGCCGAACATTCTGCGTTAAGAGAAACATGCGAAATATTTTCAAGTTTCATTTTATTTGATAGTAAATCCTTGAGATACTTCGCGTATTTAGGCATTTGAGAGAGTGCCTCGCAGAATGGAACATTAATTTGAATTTGTTTTAAAATATTTATAAATTTTTTATATTGCTCCTCGTTGCGCTCGTTTTGAATTTTAGAAGGATAGGGGATTGAAGGAGTTTGAATTTTGCGCGGAGCTAATTCAGAAGAAATAAAATGCGGAGGAGAGGATAAAATGTTTACCTTAGGGCCTAAGTTATTAAAGGCGCAAGGCGCACCGAGGCGCAAAGGGGTCCTGGAGCCTAGGCGCAGGCGCGCGCCTGAGGCACGTGAGGCGCAAAAATGGGGAAAAAATAAAATCAGTGAATTGGGCGCCCAATTCATGGAAAATCAGCGAATGGGGCGCCCAATTAGCTGAATTTCTGCGAATTGGGCCCCAATTCGCTGAATTTCTGCAAATTGGGCCCCCAATTCGCTGAATTTCTGCAAATTGGGCCCCCAATTCGTGGAAATCGCTGAAATTCCGCGAATTGGGCGCCCAAATCGCGGAAATTCAGCGAATTGGGCGCCGAAATCGCCGAATTTCAGCGAATTGGGCGCCCAAATCGCCGAATTTCAGCGACTTGGGCGCCCAATTCGCCGAATTTCAGCGACTTGGGCGCCCAATTCGCTGAAATTCAGCATTTGGGCGCCCAATTCATTGAAATTCAGCATTTGGGCGCCTAGGGTGCGCCTTGGCGCACCTAGGCGCGCCTCAGGCACATCGCCCGCCTAGGCCTTGCTGGGGCGCAACGGGGTGCGCCCGGTGCGCCCGGCGCCTCAGGCGCGCCTAGGTGCGCGCCTTGATAACTCGACCAAATTTATAGAAGTTACCTCCTTTCCGCTACGGAGGGTTATAGCGTTGGCGCTTTCCCGTGGATTGGGCTCAGTATTGCCCGGTAGAGCTCCTTGTTAGCGTCGGAGAACATTTTGGCGAGTTGTCCAATTTGATTTTCCAAGCTTTTTATAGATCCGGATAGATTCTGAATGTTGGACTCATTGGAGGCAACGTATTTAGTGAAAACCTCTTCAAGTGAAGAGGGCTTGTGTGGTGGTGGCGGAGCGAATTCGGGGGGATTCACTTGTGGTGGACGTTGAAAATTTATTGGGGTTGCTCCATGAAAAATTAGGACGGTTCCTTACACCCGGATTATAGCTATTATTAAAAGAAATATTATTATTCGGGTTATAAGGAGGACGGTAGGAGTTCCCCATATAGTCTACTTGCTCATGATTAAAATTATTATTACTATTAAAATTATTATTATTAGCCCAATTGGTGGCAGAGGAAGCAGACATCTCCGCTACTTGCTTTGTGAGCATTTCTACTTGAAGTGCTAAGTTCGAGGTGGCCTCGACTTCAAAGAGTCCAGTCGGCTTGTTAGGGCGCGACCGTGGCGCATTCCACTGATAAGCATTCATGGTCATCTCCTCAAAAAGCTCTTGAGTGGCCTCTGGGGTTTTGTTATTAAGAGTTCCCCCAGCTGTCGCATCAATCATTTGCCTTGTTTGGAGATTCAAACCATAGTAGAAAGTTTGAGCTTGTTGCCACACAGGAAGGGCATGATGAGGACATCTCCGCAAGAGTTCCTTGAAGCGCTCTCATGTGTCGTAGAGAGACTCCGAGTCTATTTTCGTGAAGGAGAGAATGTCCGTACGTAATTTAGCGGAATTCGACGGAGGAAAATATTTCGTAAAAAATTTCTCCGTATTTATGTAGTGATGGAACCTCTAGGAAGAGATCTCAACCACTGCTTGGCCTTAATCCGCAAAGAGAAATGAAATAAACGCAAACGAATGGCGTCATCGGTGATGCCATTTATCTTGAACGTATTGCAAATTTCCAAAAAATTTAATAAATATAAATTAGGATCTTCATCCGGTAAGCTATCGAAAACGACGGTTTGCCGTACCATCTGAATGATGCTCGTTTTAATTTCAAAATTATTATTCGCCACCGCTAGGCGAATAATGCTAGATTGTGTTCCCTCCCATTTTGGCCTCGCATAATAGGACATGATCCGTAGTAGGGCCTCGTTATGGTCGGGATCTTCCATTATACCTTTGTTAGTTTCTCCGATTAACTCTTCTCGAATTATTGGTAGATCACTAAATCGTAGACGTCGTAAGGTGCGCTCGATTTCCGGATCAAAACACAATTCAAGATTAATTGAAAAGCTTCCTCGGGTCATAAACTAAAAGACAAGAAAAAGAGAAAAAAAGGTGAAAAGAATAAAAAGGTGAAGAAGAAAAAATTAAAATTAGTATTATATTATTATTCTATATATATATAATAATTTTTCCATAAGCGGGTTAAGTTAGTCCCGGACTTCCCGAGGTCTACCCTGTGAAGGGTTCGCACCGGTACTAGGAGATATGATGAGGTGACATCTCAAATCTCCTTTTTCGAGAATTTAAATTATGCCTTTTTAAGATTATTAAAAAATTTAAAAGAAGGGGGAGAAGAAAGAGAATGATAAAACTAATAGATATTTCTTTTTTCGAAATATCAACTCATAGTTCCCCGGCAACGGCGGCAAAAACTTGATGTAGCTGAAACTATATCCGCAAACGACAACGGCAAGTGTACCGTATCGAAAGTAGTATAGGTTTATAAAAAACAAGGTCCTATTAGACTCGGGGCGGTTGAATACTCTTACTTCAAGAAAATCTCTATTATTTTATCAATAGAACTTTGAGTTGGTTTTTGCATTAAAGAGAGAAGAATAAAATGAAGATTAAAACAATAATTTGGACGATCAGCACTCGATCTTGAATCACCTTGGAAATAAAATAGAAGAAAAATAATAGTTATAATTCTCTTAAGAAAACTGCTTCGACCGTGGAGGTTCTCGAATTCTAAACGTACCTCTGTCGAAGATGCATTCAAGTGAGTTTAAGTTGATCAATCGAACTTTCGATCTAGAATCAAAACACCTAAAACTCGTTTTATCGTAGTGAACTCATCTATTGGATTTGACGCCAATCAGGGAGATTTATGTCATCCTCTCTCGATGGTTGCATGCAACTCTCTTTATTCTTAAATGATCAATTCGTATTATGAACCGCTCGGCTAAATTAAATACGAAAACATGTATGAGAATTATATATCGAAGATATAATCTCATAAAAACTAAATCAAGCATAAATCTTAAACATTTCCGAAGAAGAGAAAAAGAAACTCTAATTTACTTCATAGCTTATATTATTCATTGGATCATCTCGACCGAGTACTAATAAAGATTTAGCTACTCATTGAGATTAAGGAATCAATAGAAATAAAAGAGTGCATTATGAATGAAGAAGAGAATAAGAGAATAAGAAGAACTATTTTATTTATTGCAAAAGGGAATTACAAACTAAGGAATTTAGATCACAAACTATTGAAATGAAAGTTACAATTACAAAAGAAAAGTACACGAATTGAATCTTACAATTGTACTAGAAAGAGAAATACAAAAATGCTTAAAACATGAAAATAAAGCATGAAAATAAGACTTGAGCCTCCAAACTTCGTCCCTAAACTTCTGGAGGAGCTGGCTTTAAATAGCTGAGAAAATCGGGTTACACGCCCCTTGGTCACGCCCGTGACCAAGGGCGTGTAAGGGGCGTGATCAGCTGCTGCGGGAAGGACGCCCTCTGACTTCAATGCAGGTGTTTCGTACGTGTCACGCCCCTCGGTCATGCCCGTGACCGAGGGCGTGTAACCTTCAAACTGGCTGCTGGCGGGAATCTTCGACGGGAAGGAGCGCGGGAGGGTTCACGCCCATGACCAGGATGTCACGCCCCATGGTCACGCCCGTGACCTGGGGCGTGTAACTTTAAATGACGCGACAGGCTGATCTGGCTGCATGAGACAGGTCGCGGCCGTGACACTGGGTCACGCCCCTAGGTCACGCCCGTGATCTGGGGCGTGTACTTGGCGAAACTTTACGGAATGAGCCCGGGTGGCGGCAACAGGTCTGGAAAACATCATAGGTTGTCACGCACCTAGGTTACGCCCGTGACCTTGGGCGTGTACTTGCAAATTTTGCTCAAAGTATCCAGAAAACCTGAAAACATAATATTAGCTTAAGTTAGTTCATAGAATTGAAAAAGTGATGATTTAAATGAAGTAAGACATATAAATTATATAATTTCATATTAAAACTCAATAAAAACTATACTAAAAGATGAGTGTATAAACTACTCATCACCTGCATGTCCCCCATCGGAGAAGAATAGAACTCATGGATCATAACTGTCTTCCAGGCCGAGGTAGGTGGAAGAATGACTTGGCCCTGATAATATAGGTACCCTCCCTGTAACTAGTACCCTGGTGTGGTCGTTTGTCCCTGTCGTAGAGCATCAACGATGATCCAAAGCTCGGGATCCTGTTGTACCTCCTTCTGTATGTCGTCGAGGGAGTCGATCAGGGGACCCGAAATGTGGAAGAGGGAGCTCTCCGGGAGTCGTGATAGAGCATCGGCGGCAACGTTCTCTTTCCCTTGCTTGTAGACGATCTCGTAATCATAGCCCAACAACTTGGTCACCCACTTCTGATGAAGAGGGGAGGCTACTCGTGCTCCAGGAAGTGTTTCAAACTCTGGTGGTCTGTGCGAACCTTGAAGTGGTGCCCCAGCAAGTACGGCCTCCATAAGGCCACCGCGTGTATTATGGCTAGCATCTCCTTTTCATAGGTGGATAACCCCAAGGTCCTCGGGGCTAGTGCCTTGCTGAAATAGGCCAGGGGTCTCCCTTCCTGCATCAACACTGCTCCAATCCCAACCCTGGATGCGTCGGTCACCAACACAAACTCCTTGCTGAAATTTGGAAGAGCCAGGCCAGGTGTAGTAGTCATGGCTCGTTTTAGAGCTTAAAAGTCTCCTCGGCGTCCTCCTGCCACACAAAGGCATCCTTCTGTAACAGCTGAGTGAGCGGTCTCGCGATCTTGTCGTAGTCCTTCACGAATCGACGGTAGTAGCCTGTGAGCCCGAGGAATCCCCGTAGAGCCCGGAGCGTCGTGGGGCGAGGCCAGGTTACCATGCTCGCGACTTTGGGTGGGTCGGCCCGAACGCCCTGTGCCGAAACAAGATGGCCCAAGTACTCGAACTTTGCTTGGCCGAAAGAGCACTTGGACTGCTTAGCATATAGCTGATGTTGGCGCAAGAGGGCGAGGACTTGCTGCACATGCTCCAAAGGCTCCTCCCAACTGCTACTGTAGATCAGGATATCGTCGAAGAAGATCAACACTGAGCGGCGCAGAAGTGGCCGAAAGATCTCGTTCATCACGGCCTGGAATGTGGACGGGGCGTTGGATAGCCCGAAGGGCATCACGAGAAACTCGTAATGTCCGTCATGGGTCCTGAAAGCAGTTTTGTGGATGTCTCCCTCCAGCATACGAATCTGATGGTAGCTGGAACGCTGGTCCAGCTTGGTGAATAGGCACTCTCCGTGTAGCTCGTCTAACAGCTCCTCAATCATGGGTATGGGAAATTTGTCTTTGATGGTAGAACTATTCAGGCTTCGGTAATCGACGCAGAATCTCCATGAGCCGTCTTTCTTCTTCACTAGAATGATAAGCGAGGAGAAGGAACTTGTACTAGGGAGGATGATCCCGGTAGCAAGCATCTCTCTAACGTTACGCTCGATCTCCGCTTTCTGTATGTGCGGGTATCGGTACGGTCTGATATTGGTGGGTTCCGTCCCCACCTTGAGCTAAATCGCATGGTCTCTGAACCTCGGCGGGGGAAGTGCGTGCGGATCCTGAAAGACATCTTCGTACTGGGTCAATACTGTTGGGTTTTTCTATGACCATACATCACATGTAGGCGCAGCGGAATAAAAGAGAAACAACCCAAAAAGACTTGGATCGGCCATGAATATTGAATCAAGAAGTTAATAAAATGCTAGGTATGAAATTACCTTTGCGGGATTGGATCAAATCCAACCAAGGTGCTCCAAGAAGAAGATTGCTTTCAGCGGCTTTGCAAGAGTTCACACGTAGAATAATGTCTACGTCTCTACAGCAGTCCACACGAGCCGGGAGAAGAAGACTACACCTTGCGCTTCCACGGATTGCTAGATCCGCTTCAGGAAGAACAACACCGGCGACAATCGTCGGAGAGGAAGTCGGCGGAGGCGATTCAGAACGGCGGAACTCCTTCCGTCTAGGGTTCGAGCGAGAGCGGAACTCCTTCCGTCGGCTTCTATTTCGTAAGTTATGAGAACCCTAAAAGAAGTCCTATTTATACCCAAAGGATAAACAGCTTCTAGAAGAATCGCTATCCGCAGACCACACAGCAAAATAGGGGCTTCTGTTACAATTCGTCGGGATTCCACGGAACAGCATTCGTCGAGTTTTCACGGGACAATCCGACGAATCACATCAGACGGCAACATTTGCCGAGTTAATGCTCTCTGTGACAATTCGTCGAGATTCCATGGAACAATCCGACGAATCCCGACGAATCCCGACGAATCCGACGAATCATGTCAGACGGCAACATTTGCCGAGTTAAGGATCTCTGTAACAATTCGTCGAGATTCCACGGAACAATCCGACGAATCCCGACGAATCCGACGAATCATGTCAGACGGCAACATTTGCCGAGTTAAGGATCTCTGTAACAATTCGTCGAGATTCCACGGAACAATCCGACGAATCCCGACGAATCCGACGAATTCTATCCGTGTAAACCCGACGAATTCAGACAGCAACATTTGCTGGACTTCCCCCATTCTATATGGTGATTGGTAACCTTTACCAACATAGTCAATCTTCCAACTTCTCCACATGCTCTTATGTGCGACCCTGCAGGCTCATATCGCGTTGGCAGTGACATTACATGTTTGACCACTTCTAGATCACAATGGTAACTCCAACAAATACAGGTCGCATCTGTGCCGGAATCTCTGATGGAATATTAGTGGCCATTGCTAGCCCCATGGTCATCGCCAACGAGCTCCCCTACTCGCCCAGACGTTCCAAGCTCCTGACAGAGATCTCCTTCAACGGAGATGATTTGAGGCCGTGAATGCAGTTATCCTCCCCAAGCTGTGTGAACTTCATGGTCATCTGGTCACAGTCAAAGGTGACTCTCTTCAACTGTCACAGCCACTGGACTCCTAGTACCATATCAGATCCCCGGATGGGTAGAAGGTAGATGTCGGTACGGCAGGTGTACCCCTGCATCCGCAGTTCGACTCCCCTCATCACCCCTTCACGCCTTAGTTTGCTCTCATCTGCTACCATGACCTGGAAAGCGGCGACACGGTCTATGGTGTGTCCCACCTTCAGTGCCACTGCAGGGTTGATGAAGTTGTGGGTGATCCCACTATCGATCAGAATTGTAACCCGCTCCTGGGTTACTTTCCCGGCTATGCGCAAGGTGAGGGGGCCTTGTAGCCCTCCATTGCCTGTATGGACACCTCGAATTTTGTCAGATCCAATTCCTCCTCTAGTTCCAACGCGGTGGTTTCTTCGTCCTCGTCCTCCTCTCGCAGCATGAAGACCTGGATCTTCTGACACTTGTGCCCGGGTCCGTACTTTTTATCACAGTTGAAGCACAGGCCTTTCTCCATCCTCGCCTGCAGCTCAGGCCAGGTCAGTCTGGTCACCGTCGGGCGGTCGGTCGCTGGAGGGTCTCTCCGGGCAGGTGTGGTAGTCGTGGCTGCTCTGCCCATGGTGCGGTTCCTCTGTCTGTTGAAACGCTCCTCCTGTATCCGTGCAAGACTGATGGCGTGACTCAAGCTGCGGGGCATATAGGCATGGACCTCGTCCCTCAGATGATCTTTCAGACCCGAGATGAAACAACTCAGCAGTGTTTTCTCTTCCCATCGGACCCTGTTGGCCAACCTCTCAAACTCGGTGCGGTACTCCATCACCGTTCCTTTCTGTCGAAGTTTCTGTAGCATGGCCTCAACGTCTTCATACTCCAGAGGGCCAAATCGGGCTGCAAATTCTTCTACGAACTCAGTCCAAGGCGTGTAATCACGACCCCTCAAGAACCACTGCATCCACTGGTAGGCGTCCTCCTCCAGGTGAAAAGCTGCCAGCTGTACCCATTGTTCCTCGGGAATTTCCTGGTAATTGAAAAAAAGTTCCGCTTTTTGTACCCACTCCAACGCATCTCCTCCTCTGAATTTGGGAAAATTCATTCGAGTCCTCTTCGGTGGCATGTACACTCTCTGATTTACCTTCCCGTATCCCCCTGGTTCCTGGTCGTACCCTCCCCGCCTCCGTTGTTCCATGGGTTGATTGGGTGGTCCTTGGGGTCCCTGAAAATACATGCCTCCCTGTTGAGTGGTTGTTGGAGTCCATTCGTATCCTTGGTTTCCGTTGTCGTAGCCTCTAGGTGATCCGAAGGTCTGTGGCAGCGGTAGGAGTCCAGTGCACCTCCGAACGACGCACACGATGCTCCGTTAGGTTGAAAACCCCCCGATGTATGCTCTGGAGGCTGCCAATTAGGCGTACGCCCCATCCCAGCCCCTTTCCAGGCCACCGCTGCTGTCCTGGCTCCATTCCAGGCCGTCGACGCTAACCCCAGGACAGACGGCCCAGCCCGAGCCTCCACAGGCCTCCACGTCCCTGGACGGCCTCCTCCGGCTCCCCTTCCCCCACCGACGGCTACTCCCTTCTCCGGCGGCTGAGACGAAGTTTCCCCGATCCTTCCCGCATGACTTCCGGCGAATCTAGATGGGTCGGTCCACATCCAACCGCTCGACGGCCTGCCGTCGCGTGAATCGGCGGGTTTGACTGTTGCCGAGCATGATCCCCCATTCCGTGAGGTATCGATTGATGTTGTGAATCCTCCGCCTCTAATCCGTCGTTGGCGGTCATTTTTCCATTCAGATTTTGAGCAAGGAGGGACTTGATCTCCTCCATGAGAGCGTCCAAGCGTTCTTCCAACTGTTTCGTGGATATCATCATCCTTTCTTCCATATCCGGCACCGTATCTGTCAACCCTACGTAGTTTTCCTCTAGAGTTGTTGTTACCGACCTGCAAGATGGAGAACCGTCATGGAGGGTGTATGCACGGAGACCTCGCGGGGCGGGTGACACGTCGACGTCGAGCGCTACCGATCTGGGTGGCAAGGGCACAGCAAGCGGCACGGTATCGCCGGCGGTATCACTCGGCGATACCGTCGGCGATAGCGCGGCAGGCGGTACAGGAGGCGCTAGAGGGACTTAGTCTTGTTATTATTATGTAGCAGTATTTTGGTATTTTGTTATGGCTTGTCTCATAGTATAAGAGGCTATTGTTAAACCCTATTTTGTATCTATTGGATCATCTAAGTTTTTTAACAAAGGGGGTTGCTCCCTCTCCTTCCCTCAACTCTCTTTCTCTCCTCTCCGCCGGCCTCCCCCCCCCCCCCCCCCCCCCCCCCCCCCCCCCTTTCTCCGGCTCTTCTCTCTCGCAGTGGTAACATCTGGTCCGACCTTCCCGTCCGTCCGCCACCGTGCCGCCGGAATCTCGAAACCATGACCATCGGTACTCGCAACAACCCCGCACCCTCCCTCGAAGCTACGGAGGGCCTCCGCGCCCGCGCCGACGCCCACGATGCCGACCTCTTCGACCTGCGGGCGTCCATTTCTGCCCTCCAAGCCATCGCCCTCACCAACTCCAACACCAACGCCTCCATCCTCGCCGGCCTCGAGCTTCTCACGACCGAGTCACCCATGGCCGTCGTGTCGACGTCGACCCGGGAGGGCGGCTCGATCCTCGGGCAACCCCCTTCCCCGCTACAGCCGCATGTCACAGTCGACCCGCGCCCCGCGGGTACTCTTCCGGTGGCCGGACGACCACCCCTGGCGTTGGAGCTGCCGTCCATTACCGGGGTGGATCCAATGGGGTGGATCGCTCGCGCGGAGCAATTTTTCAACCTCCACCTCACACACGATGAGGACAAGGTGGGCACCGTTGTTATCGGTCTCTCCGGCTTCGCCCTGCATTGGGCGCGTTGGCTTCGTCAGGTGCAACCCCATATCTCATGGCCCGAGCTGAAGCACGAAATGACTCAGCGCTACGATGCGCGGCACTCCGGCTCCGCCATTGGGCGCCTCTGCAGCATCCGCCAATCGTCCGACCTAGACAGTTACATTAATGAGTTTGTGGCGTTGGTCTCCCACGTACCGGGGCTTCCTCCGGAACATTACTTGGGTTTTTTTCTGTAAGGCCTCCTGCCCTCCATCCACTCTCGCCTTCGCACACATCACCCCCAGACCGTCTTGGCCGCCATCGACCTTGCTTGCGCGATTGAAGCGGATTTGGGCATCCGCCATCCTCCACTGGTCCATCATGCTTCCCCTCGGTCGGCTCCGCCGCAAGAGGTGGCTCCTCGCGTGTTTCAACCGGGCGGGCCTCGCCCGGGCCGTTCCGTTCACACCGTTTCTCTGATGGAGACTACAACGAGCTCCGCCGGAAGGGCTCGTGTTTTCATTGCCGCCAACCTTACTCTCCAAATCATGTGTGCTCGGTCAAGGAATTTTCATGCTTTATTTGGGGGTGAAGCTCTAACGGAAGCAACGGACGAGTGCGAAGACCCGGTCATATCCGAAAACACCGAACCAACTCCCACTCCCGCCGAACCCCTCCACTGCCTGGAGCTTCCTTACGTCTCGGTTGGCGGCATTACGGGCCCTCGCACGATGAAACTAAAGGGACGCATACAGGACCAGGACATCGTCCTCATGATCGACAGCGGCGCGAGCCACAACTTCATCTCGGACCAATTGGCGCGGGATCATGGTTCACGGTTTGCTTGAGAGACGGGCGGCGGCGACCGACACAGGGCCATTGTCAAGCGGTTACGTTGACTATCGGCGCATGCACCGTCACGGCCAACTTCTACATTTTTGGCTTGGGTGGCATTGACATCCAAACGCTGGGCGACGTTCGTGTTAATTGGGCGAAGATGACCATGCACTTCCAGCAAGGGCCCACCGCGTGCTGCCTCACTGGTGACTCGACCCTCCTCTGGACTCTGGTCTCCTTCCGAACCCTTCAGCGCACATCGGTCGTAGACTTTTCGGCATGGCTTTGGCCTCTTCAGAGCGTACCGGAAGACACAGGGCCCCTACCGGACGACCTACGCGACCTCTTGGACGAGTTTTCCGAGATCTTCGTGGCCCCAGCCGGCCTACTTCCCGTCCGCCCCACTGACCACGCCATTGTCCTTCAACCGGGCACATCCGCGGTGTCGGTTCGACCGTACCGCTATGGACATGTGCAGAAAGACGAGATCGAACGCATTGTGCGGGAGATGCTCTTGGGGGGCATCATTCGGCCCAGTGCGAGCCCCTTCTCCAACCCGGTCCTCCTCGTGCGCAAGAAGCATGGCAGTTGGCGCTTCTGCGTTGACTATCGCGAGCTCAACAAAGCGACCGTCCCCAACAAATATCCAATCCCCGTCATTCAGGAGCTTCTTGACGAGCTCCACGGCGCCACCTTCTTCACCAAGCTGGACCTCCGGGCTGACTATCATCAGATTCGGGTACGGCCGGCGGACGTTCCCAAAACTGCATTTCGAACTCATGACGGCCATTTCGAGTTCTTGGTAATGTCGTTCGGGCTGACCAACGCCCCGGCCACCTTCCAGGCTACCATGAATGACATCTTTCGGCCGGTACTCCGCAAACATGTCCTTGTATTTTTTGATGATCTATTGGTGTATGGTTCTAATTGGCAAGAACACCTTCGGCACGTCCGGGCCACCCTCCTCACTCTTCGCAGACACCACCTTGTATTGAACCGCAAGAAGTGCTCTTTCGGATCCACCTCGGTGAGCTACCTAGGCCACACTATCTCTGCCGACAGGGTGGCCATGGACGCCAACAAGATCGCGGAGGTTCTCCACTGGACGACCCCTACGTCCATACGCGAGGTGCGCGGTTTTCTCGGTCTGACCGGCTACTACCGGCAGTTCATCCAAGGTTATGGGACCTTAGCCCGTCCCCTCACCCAGCTACTCAAGATGTCGGAGGAGGGCCCCTTTGTTTGGTCAGCCGCGGCCATGGCCGCATTTACGGGCCTTCAGTCGGCCCTCGTGCACGGGCCGGTCTTGGCCATGCTGAACTTCGAACAGCCCTTTGTGATGGAGTGCGACGCGTCGGGCACCGGTGTCGGCGCGGTCCTCATGCAGTCCGGAAAACCGATTTCCTTTTACAGTCGTGCCTTCTCTTCCACCATTCGCATCCACTCGGCGTATGAGAACGAGCTCATGGCCCTCGTCTTAGCGGTACAGCATTGGAGACCGTACCTCCTCAGTCGGCCGTTAGTGGTTCGCACGGACCACCATAGCCTTTGCTGAACCGTCGTGGAGGGTGTATGCACGGAGACCACGCGGGGCGGGTGACACGTCGGCGTCGAGCGCTACCGATCCAGACGGCAAGGGCGCAGCAAGCGGCACGGTATCGCCGGCGGTATCACTCGGCGATACCGCCGACGATAGCGCAGCAGGCGGTACGGGAGGCGCTAGAGGGACTTAGTCTTGTTATTATTATGTAGGGGTATTTTGGTATTTTGTTATGGCTTGCCACATAGTATAAGAGGCTATTGTTAAACCTTATTTTGGATCTTTTGGATCATCTAAGTTTTTTTAAGAAAGGGGGTTGCTCCCACTCCTTCCCTCAACTCTCTTTCTCTCCTCTCCTCTCCTCTTCGCCCCCCCCCCCCCCCCCCCCCCACACCCACCCCCCCTCTTCTCTGGCTATTCTCTCTCGCAGTGGTAACAGCTGCCAATCTTGCGATTTCCGCGTCCGAGCGTGTGGTCACCATGGCCGCAAGAAGGTGCTCTGATACCAAATGTTATGAAAGTGGAAGAGAGAGAGAGAGAGAGAGAGAGAGAGAGTGAAGGAGATCTAGAGAAGAAGAGGAGACTAAGGTTAGGGTTGAGAGGGAAGGAGGGAGAATACCTGAAATATAATCTTCCTAGCCCATCCAAGAGAATCCGGGGGTTATAAATACCCCAGGACTAGAGGGGGTCGGCCGGCCCCCTCAATAGGGGCTGAACCGTGTGGTTCAGCCCCGTCAGCTTCCTTTTAGTGATCGGGGGCTGAACCGGATGGCTCAGCCCCGTTGCTCCTTGTGGCTTCCTTTGGACGGCGAGCGTTGTGATGCCCCGTGAATCCCAGCGCGTTCGGGGGCGTAACACTGTTCAACTCCTGTCATGAACCCTAAGAGAATATACAACAAATTTGAATGTTGTTGTTGCGGAAAAGTTGGCCACTTTGCTATTGACTGCTGGTACAATCCAATAGTTTTAAGAGCAGCCAAAGGCAAGCCAGCATCCAAATATGGAATAGTCCATAATGCATTTCAGAGTGGTCAAAAGCTGCAGAAAGTCTTTCATGCTAACAAGAATCTAGGACCCAACAAGATTTGGGTGCCTAAGAAGAAGTGATTCTCTTTTTGCAGGTATGTCCAAAGACCAACCACACCCCTATGGTATTTGGACAGTGGATGTTTCAGGCACATGACTGGAACAAGAAGACTATTAACTGAATACTCCTCAGTAGAAGATGGTCCAAAAGTCATTTTTGGAGGATCTGAAAGAGGAAAGACTAAAGGCTATGGCAAGATCTCTAATGACATAATCATTATCACAAGGGTAGCTTATGTAGAAAGATTGCAGCACAATCTAATCAGTATAAGTCAATTGTGTGATCTTGGCTATGCAATTGTATTCCACAAGGATGAGTGCCAAATTAAGAAATTTGAAGAGATTGTACTAACTTGCACTATGAGTGGAAATATTTATTGTCTTAACTTTCTATGTGCAAATTCAGATTCTTGTATATGTCTTATAGCTGAGAATAGGGCAAGCCTCTGTGTGCAATGACATAAGAGACTAGCTCATGCAGGACGGGTATCACCACCCGCCTGCCACTCTGGATACCTGGCGTCCCACCACAGCCCAGGGGTCCCACCAGGAGTCCACCGGATGAGCCTTATCAGGTCCCGCAGACCGTACACCCCAACCCATCCCCGGTCCCGCCACAGGGCAGATAGGTTGTTGAGGTCGGGGCTCGATCCCTCGACCTCCTTGATAAAGAGTCCTCAGGCTGACTCTCATCACCAACTGAGTCGCGGCTCAGTTGGTGATGAGAGTCCGCCTGAGGACTCTTTATCAAGGAGGTCGGGGGATCGAGTCCCGGCCTCAACAACCTATCGGCCATAGAGTGGGACCGGGGATGTGTTGGGGTGTACGGTCCGCGGGACCTGATAAGGCTCATCGGGTGGACTCCCGGTGGGACCCCTGGGTTGTGGTGGGACGCCAGGTATCCAGGGTGGCAGGCGGGTGGTGATGCCCGTCCTGCATCACTAGCTCACATTAACTATAAGACTATAAACAAGTTTTTATCAGAAAATATGGTTAGAGCTGGCCCCAAATGGAAATGTATTCAGAAAAGTCATTGTCATGTCATATCAAATGGGCAAGCAAACAAAGGCTTCATGTAAACCAATTGGGGTTAAGGATTACACTAGATGCTTATACTTACTGCATATGGACTTGGTCCTATGCTATTCACATTTTAGGAGGGAAAGTCTATACATTTGTAATTGTTGATGATTATTCTAGGTTCACATGGGTGTTCTTTCTTAAGCAAAAGTCAGATACCCTGGACATATTCGCTAACTTTGTCAGGTAAATCCAGAATGAAATGAGCAGTTCCATTGCCAAAATTAGAAGTGACAATGGAACTAAATTTCAATCAAGAGCCATGGCCAAGCTCTGTGAAAGCCTAGGTATCTTTCAAGAGTTTTCCTCTCCTAGAACTCCTCAACAAAATGGAGTTGCAGAGAGAAGGAATAGAAGACTTATTGAAGTTAGTAGAACTATGTTGAGTGATTCCTCACTTCCAGAATACTTCTGGGCAGAGACTGTCAACACAGCTTGCCATGTGCAAAATAGGGCATTAATCAATAAGAATTACAGCAAGACTCCCTATGAACTTGTGAAAGGTAGAAAACCAACTCTAGTCTACTTCAAGATCTTTTGAAGTAGGTGATATGTACCGAACAATGAAAAACACTATCTAACCAAGTTTGCTGAAAAGACTTTTGAGGGTATTTTTGTTGGATATAGCTCCCACAGTAGAGCATACAAAATATTCAACATAAAAACTCAAGTAATAGAAGAATTCATTCATGTTGTATGTGATAAGACCAGCCTAATCTACAAAGGCTGGCCTAGTTCTCTTAGTGCTGCAAGTACTGAACAAAGACTGGAAAAGCTGTCCATTAATGACAAGCAAGAAGAAAGTGAGATAACCTCACCAGATGTTCTAATCAAAGAAGGTTGTCTAACCGAAGATGTACAGAAAAATGCAGAAAGAATACAGCAAGATGAGGAACAAGATGGACCTAGAGCACTAGAGATTGCAGGAAGAATGTCAATTGCTACAAGACAATTGAGAGATCATCCACAAAATCATATTATTGGTGGCATAAGTCAAGGAGTCCAAACAAGAAGCACTATAAATTAAGTACTCCACCTGAGCTTTCTGTCTCAGGTAGAACTCAAGAAATTTGAAGAAGCCAACTCTGATCCATCCTGGATCTTGGCTATGCAAGAAGAATTGAACTAATTCAAAAGATGTAAAGTCTGGAAGCTAGTCCCAAGGCCCCATGACCACAATATCATTGGAACAAAGTGGGTATTCAGAAACAAGATGGATGAACAAGGAGTCATCATCAAGAATAAAGCAAGGTTGGTTACAAAGGGATATAGACAGGAAGAAGGAATAGATTTTGATCAAACCTTTGCATCAGTAGCAAGATTGGAGGCAATAAGATTATTTCTAGCATATACAGCTCACAAAGGTTTCAAAGTATACCAAATGGATGTGAAATCTGCATTCCTCAATGGAGATTTGAAAGAGAACGTATATGTAGAACAACCTTCAGGTTTTGTCAACTTAACTCATCCTAATCATGTCATCTATTTAAAGAAAGTTTTATATGGTCTAAAACAGGTACCTAGAGCCTGATATGTGACATTGTCTAGAAAGATAGATAAAACATTATTCCTAAGGGAAATAAGAGGCAAGACTCTTATGGTCCAAATATATGTAGATGACGTAATATTTGGCTCTACAGATGACAACCTCTGTAAAAGATTTATCAATCTTATGCAAGGGAAGTTTGAAATGAGCAGCATGGGAGAGTTAAAATATTTCTTAGGACTTCAAGTAAACCAATCTGAGGATGGTATATTCATCTCTCAGACCAAATTCACAAAAGAACTAATAAAGAAGTTTGTAATGGAGGATGCAACCTCAATGAAGACTTCAATGAGCTCCAATGTGTCTCTGGACAAGGATGACAAAGGAAAACCTTTTGATGAAGAAGTAGACCAAACATTATGTTCTCTACCTGTGTTTGTGTCAGGTATCAAGTAAACCCCAAGGAATCTCACTACTCTATCAAGAGGATTTTATGATACCTTAAGGGTACACCAAATCTTGGCGTATAGTACCATAGGAGCAATGATTTTGAACTAACAGGATTCTCATATGCAGACTTTGCAGGATGCAAGGAAGACAGAAAAAGCACATCAGGGACATGTCAATTCCATGGGAGAAGGCTAATTTCATGGAGCAGCAAAAAGCAACTAGTGTGGCTATCTCAACAGTTGAATCAGAATATATCTCTGCTGGAAGTTGTTGTGCCCAATTACTTTGGATACAACATCAACTACAGGAGTACAACATCAAGCTAAGTAAACCTTCATTATTCTGTGATTCATCAAGTACAATTTCAATTGCTAAAACTCTTGTGTCACACAGCAGGACCAAGCACATTAAGATTAGATATCACTTCATCAGAGAGCATGTTGAGAAAGAAGATATTTGCCTTGAGTTTGTCCCCACTGACAAACAAGTGGCAGATATTTTCACGAAGCCTCTAGATGAGCAAAAGTCCAATTTCTTCAAAATTGAATTAGGCATGTTAAATTTAGAATAATTTTCATGTCTCCCCTCTATGTCAAATTATCCCTTATAATCTAGTTTTACAAATTATCAGTTACATTTTTTTTGATACACTATTTATTACATTATTTGTTTACAATACAAATATTATAGTGTGCAATTTAGTATATTTTAGGCATTTAATAAAGATTGCAGAAAATAAGTCCAAAAAGGGGAAGAAGATCGGCTTGATGGGTTTGCACGGAAACAAATTGCCATATACAAGGAAGGATATCAGCACACCACATAAAAGGAAATTCTTCAATCTATTACTTAACAAGGTACGCGACTATTCAACTTCCTTTTATATAAATAAATCAGAAATTACGAAAATAATTAAGATAAATATGCCGCACAACCCCAAAAGTCGGCACTTAAGCTTTCGCGCTCTCTCCTTCTCACAAAAGCTTTCTCCTCTTCCTCTCCAAAAACCTTATGCATCTTCAATGGAGCCAAAGACGAATCCTTCCGATAAAACCAATACCGACAGTGAGGTGGTAAAAGGTGGCTTCAAGAATTGTCGGGATGAGATACAAAATGTCGTCTTCCTTCTTAGTGCGGCAGGGCTGGATACCCTATTATCAGAACCTACAAGAATCGTGTCTGATTGTGTTGAAGAATTCTTCAAAAGAGCAGAGGTCGGTAAATCAGGGAATAACATCAAAACCTTTGTACTTGAAAATAGGTTGAGAATAACTTCCAGAAACTTGAGTCGGCTGCTTTACTTGCAAGCCCTCACTGAAGGAGAAGGAGAAGATGAATTAACTAGGGCAGATCATGAAGCAGCCCTAGAATGGTGCAATTACTCAGCAGCAGAATATGGATCACTGGAAAGGAGCAACATGAATCCTCCAGGGAAATTATTAGCTGAAATTGTGGGGAAGGTTCTCCTATCAAACCAGGCGTCTATGACAGGATATCAAAGGAAATGTTCAACTTTATGACTGCAATAATTCTTACCAAAAAGATTGATTGGAGTCAGATCATCTTCAAGAAGTTAAAAGACTGCTTAACAGCCCCCAACATGGGGAGAATTGTTTCCATATACCTCTACAAGTGCCTAGGAGACAAGATCAATGAGTCACCTGAGGTACATCTGCACTACTTGAAAAGAATAGACTACAAGGCAATAGAGAGGTGGGAAAAGTCATTCCCCAAATCAAAAAAAGTTGGAGAAAGCTGTTGGAGTTTCTGAGGTGATCTCAAAGCAATCAACAGTTAGTCTTACTGCCAACGCAATATGAGTCTATAGGGTCGCACATAAAAGTGCTTGGAGAAATTGGAGAAAGAATTGAGTTGGCCTTGCTTATATAGGATATGAGTGGATGACCAATCCTGTGACTGTTTGGAATTAAGTTGAGAATGTCTCAATGAGAAATCGTTTAAAAGTGTTAGCGAATATAGGAAAATATGTGTAAAGGCCCATTAATGAGGCCCATTTATTCTCCTCTCCTTTAGTCCCACATCTCTTGTATAGGGTTTCTTTCCCCTCTCTCTTCCTATATATATGTATCCATACCTGTATTTTTCTCTCAAGTGAATATAATATAAGGTTTTATACCATTTCTCTACATGGTATCAGAGCTAGGTTCCAAAATTTGCGGTCTCACATTCGTTTGACCGCCTGAGACCGCTCCCTTGCTGCTCGCGGTCTCCTTTTTTTGAGACCGCTTCCCTCCCTGCTGCCAGCTCCGCTCCTTCCTGCTTCCTCTCCTCTTTGGCTCTTTTATAGTCTTCTCCTACCTGACTCGTGGCATCCACCTCGCTTCAACTGCAGTCTCCTTACTGCGATCTCAAGCTCACGATCGCCAGCTAGCTTCTCCTGTCTGCCATCTCGTGCGATCTGCCGCGATCTGCGATCTGCCGCGCTCTGCGTCCTGCTCACTGCTCCTGCGATCTGCTCCTGCGATCTGCCGCGATCTGCTTGGCTTGCGATCTGCCGCGATCTGCTCCTGATCGATGTGTTGCCAACCTGCCGAGATCGCGTCATTTGCGATCTGCGCCATTTGCGATCTGCTGTGCGACATCCCCGCGCCATTTGCGACATCCCCGCGCCATTTGCGATCTGCTGTGCCCTGCTGACCTGCTGACCTGCCGACCTGCCAAGATCGCTGCTGTCCTGCTAAGCTCGCTGCTTTGCCGATCTGCCGAGATCGATGTGTTGCCAACCTGCCGAGATCGCGTCGACCTGCCGACCTGCCCTGTTCACTGCGACCTGCTCTGTTCACTACTGACCTGCCGAGTCGCTACGACCTGCCGAGATCGCTGCTTTGCCGAGATCGCTGATCTGCTCTGTTCTGTTCGCTGCCAGCTTCTGCTGCTCTAGCCGGCTCCTCTTCCAATGGCCCTCGACGATTCCTCCTCCACTACCCTTCCGACACCGGCTCCGACTTCTGCTCCGATCTCCGATGTTCGTGACGAACTTCGGATTACCACTATCTCACTTACCGGGAAGCGTAACTTTGTGGAATGGGTGCACTCGGTGCGTCGAGTCTTGCAGACCAAAGGACTCCTTCCTCACTTAACCCAGGTTACTACTGCGCCTACTGCTGACTGGCTTAAGGATGATGGCCGTGTCCAAACGTGGCTTCTCAACTCAATGGACTCGGAACCGTACAGGATGGCTATGTATCATGACACCGCCAAAGCTATGTGGGATGAACTTCATGCCTTCTACTCTGGGGAGAACAGTCTCCAACATCTGTATGACATCATATCAGACCTTCAGCACCTTAAGCCTGGCGCGCCCGATGACATGCTCTCTCATGTCGCCAAGGCAAAGACTCTTCATGAGGCTTGGCTTCAGCATCAGCCTCCCACTCCGGATCTTGCTATTCAGCGATCACAGAAAGAGGCAGTGACCATTGCTATGCTTCTCTCTAGCGTACCTACTCATCTACATAGCGTTCGCGCTCAGATACTCTCCTCTACTACCACACCATCTCTGTCTGCTGTTTGCTCCATGCTTATCAAAGTTACACCTCCATCAGAGGCCCTACAAAGTGTTTCTCCGGCTCTTCTTCAACAACCACTCCTTCCAACACCTTCTCCTGGTTCCTCTGCTCGTGGTGGCCGCCCCCCATCTCGGGGACGCGGCCGTGGTAGCCGACCTCCTTTAAAGTGTACTTACTGTGGCCGTGACGGTCATCGTGAAACAACATGCTACCGTAAGCATGGTTTCCCTCCTCATCTTGCTGCTACTTCGGCGCCTCCTGCTACGTCGTCCCAAGCCGATCAGCCTGGTCCTACCCGACAGGAATATGATGACCTACGCTCCCAGTTCCAACAGCTTCAAGGCAGTCTTGGCCGGTCTCCTGGATCCGTTGCCTCTTTCTCGACTGAAGGTATAACCTGCCTATCTCATTGTTCTCATTGGATCGTAGATTCTGGAGCAACGCATCATATCACCTCCCAGAAACCACCCCAGTATAAACAGACGTCTCACCCGCCATCTATTGTTGTTGCGAATGGCGCTACTACTCCGGTTGCTGGTGCTGCTGATCTGCACCTCACTCCCACTATAAAGCTCTCCTCGGTTCTTCATGTTCCGGGCTCGCCTTTCAACTT
Organism: Dactylorhiza incarnata; assembly: GCA_033032865.1. NCBI lineage: Eukaryota > Viridiplantae > Streptophyta > Magnoliopsida > Asparagales > Orchidaceae > Dactylorhiza > Dactylorhiza incarnata. The sequence goes on from JAWHQI010000005.1 coordinate 19,828,771, forward strand.
ACTCTCTGTGAGTCGTTTGATACAGGATCTTGATTGCTGTGTAACATTCTCTCCCTCCTCTTTTGTTTTTCAGGATCGCCGCACACGGAGTATCATTGGTAGCGGTCGGCTGCTGAACGGGCTCTATCTCTTGGATCTCCCACCTACCGCTCTCCTGTCTGTCTCTACAGTTGACTGGCATCGCCGACTTGGCCATGCTCCTCTCCAAGTCCTCCGCAAAGCTCTCCCTGATGTCCCTCTTCACGAATTCACCTGCGAAGCCTGCATCTACGGCAAGCAACATCGCTCTTCCTTTCTCCCTTCATGTACCCGGAGCACGACTCCGTTATCTTTAGTACATTCTGATGTATGGGGCCCTTATAAGGTCCCAAGTATTAATGGCTATCGTTATTTTGTAACCTTCATTGATGACTATTCTCGTGTTACATGGCTATATTTACTTCATGATCGCTCTGAGCTCCCATCTGTGTTTCGTGCTTTTGTGACTGAATCACGGACACAATTCTCCACTACACTTAAAATAATTCGAACCGACAACGCTCGCGAGTACACTGGTCGCTCCTTTTCTACTCTCTGCACAGAGTTTGGCATAATTCACCAGACATCGTGTGCCTATACCCCCCAACAAAATGGCGTTGCGGAACGGAAAAATCGTCACCTTCTGGATGTTGCTCGGGCTCTCATGGTTCAAATGCGGGTTCCTACGGAATACTGGAACTTTGCCGTCTCCACTGCTTGCCATCTCATTAACCGTCTGCCCTCCTCTGTTCTTAACTTTGACACTCCCATGACACTCCTCTTCCCCTCATCTCCTCTTTTTCCTATTCCACCTCGCGTTTTCGGTTGCGTCTGCTACGTACACCTTCTCGGTCCGCCTATCGATAAACTTGCTCCGCGAGCTGCCAAGTATATATTCGTCGGATATTCTCGGACCCAAAAAGGATACGTGTGCTACTCTCCCACAACCGGCAAAACCATTGTCTCACCTGATGTTACGTTCTGTGAAGATCAATCATTTCACTCTCCCTCTCCTCCAAGCACTTTACCTTCTACTACTGTTCGTCCTTTTGTTCCGGCGGACACTCCACCCTCACCATCTCCATCACCTGCCCCTCCTCCTCCCATCATTCAAGTATACTCCCGTCGTAAATCTAAGGATGGTCCCCGTCAGACGCCCTCTGCTACCGATGCCTCTCCGTCAGCGGTTGATCCGGTCTCCGCCTCTACAGCTCATCCCATGGCAAACCACGTGTCTCTCCACCGGCTATCTCCACCTCTTCACCGGTTTGCTACCTCTCTTTCTTCCATTTCCCTCCCTAACTCTGTGCAGGAAGCGCTACGGCATCCGGGGTGGCGTGCTGCGATGGAAGAGGAGATGGTTGCTCTCCGAGCTAATCACACTTGGGAGCTGGTTCCTCTTCCTCCTGGTCAACACTGTGTCAGCTGCAAATGGGTCTTCGCTGTCAAACAAAATGCTGATGGGACTCTTGACCGCTTAAAGGCTCGTCTCGTTGCCCGCGGTTTCACTCAACAACAGGGCTTGGACTACGATGAAACCTTCTCCCCTGTAGCCAAGTTAAACATTGTTCGTGTGGTGATCTCCGTTGCTGTCCACCGCCGGTGGCCTCTTCTTCAGTTAGATATCAAGAACGCCTTCTTGAACGGGGATTTGCAGGAGCAAGTGTATATGTACCAACCTCCCGGGTTTGAGGCCACGGGGGAGTCTCGTGCTGCCTATGTATGCCGTCTCCTAAAATCTCTCTATGGCCTCAAACAATCTCCGAGAGCTTGGTTTGAAAAATTCGGCAAAGTCTTACTGGCACTTGGCTTTCGACGAAGCTCTGCTGACTTCTCGCTATTTACCAAAGAAGGACCCACGGGAACTGTGATCCTCCTTGTGTATGTTGACGATATCCTGATCACTGGGGACGACATCTCTGGGATACAACAACTCAAGGAGCATCTGAACTCGGCATTTCAAACAAAGGATCTTGGCAATCTTAGATACTTCCTCGGAATTGAAGTCGCTCGTCGATCCGATGGGTTAGTCTTGTCCCAACGAAAATACTGCATTGACTTACTTCAAGAGGCAGGTTTCTCTGGCTGCAAACCTGCAGATACTCCTATGGATTCAAACCAAAAGTTATGTGCAGCTGGATCTGAGACTGATCAACTCCTTGAGAATCCAGAGTATTATCGTCGTTTGGTTGGGAAGCTGATTTATCTTACAGTTACTCGACCAGATATCTCGTTTGCCGTCAGCGTTGTAAGTCGCTTCATGCACACTCCGAGGACTTCTCATCTCCAAGCTGTTGAGCGCATTCTCCGGTACTTGAAAACTGCTCCTGGACAAGGCCTTGTCTACAAACCATCCACCTCGCCATCTCTTCTTGCTTACTCGGATGCTGACTATGCTGGCTCTCCAGATGACAGGCGATCCACGACTGGTTTTTGTACGTACTTCGGTGGACATCTTATAACATGGCGGAGCAAGAAACAGGTTGTGGTTGCTCGCTCCTCGGCTGAGGCTGAATATAGAGCTATGGCTGCTGTCGCATCTGAATTAACCTGGCTCGAAGGACTTTTGGGAGATTTAGGTGTCAAACTCTCCTCTCCGGCAACTCTTCTTTGTGACAGTCAGGCTGCTATTCATATTGCCAAGAATCCTGTGTTCCATGAGCGGACAAAGCATATTGAGGTTGATTGTCATTTCATCCGGGAAAAGGTTCAGTCAAAGAAGATAGAATTGGAACATGTCCCAGCTGCAAAACAAGTGGCTGACATCTTGACTAAAGCTCTTCCTCGACCATTATACCATCAGTTCTTATCCAAGCTGGGTGCCTACGACTTGTACGCTCCAGCTTGCGGGGGAGTGTTAGCGAATATAGGAAAATATGTGTAAAGGCCCATTAATGAGGCCCATTTATTCTCCTCTCCTTTAGTCCCACATCTCTTGTATAGGGTTTCTTTCCCCTCTCTCTTCCTATATATATGTATCCATACCTGTATTTTTCTCTCAAGTGAATATAATATAAGGTTTTATACCATTTCTCTACAAAAAGGTTTAAACGAATGGATTTATACTTGACAAATTCGGTTAAAGTGTTTAACCGAACTGTGTCAAATTCGGCTAAAGGGTTCAGACGAATTCGGCTAAAGGGTTTAGACGAATTCGGCTAAGTCAAAATTCGGCTAAAGGGTTTAGACGAATTTATATAGCCGAATTTAGATAGTCGAATTCGGTTATAGTGTATAGTCGAATTCGGTTATAGTGTATAGCCGAACTTATAGTTCGTCGAACGCAGGCCTCCTGAGTTCGTCGAACGCAGGCTTCTTTGAGTTCGTCGAACGCAGACCTCTTGAGTTCGTCGAACGCAGGCCTCTTGAGTTCATCGAACGCAGGCCTCTTGAGTTCGTCGAACGCAGGCTTCTTTGAGTTCGTCGAAAGCAGGCCTCTTGAGTTCGTCGAACGCGGGCTTCTTTGAGTTCGTCGAACGCGGGCTTCTTTGAGTTCGTCGAACGCAGGCTTTGGTATATAACAGTTCACGATCTTAGGGTTCGATAGAAATACAGATACGGATATTGCGACCGACCCTTTTTCAGATTTTGTGAGAGCCGCGCCGAAAGTGTTCTGCTAGGGCTTCTCTCCTCTTCCGACAGTTGCCGCCTCCCTTATGTCGGATCTAGCCGTCTGTGGGGACGCTGGGAGCTTTTCTTCACCGACTCATTCCTTGTTCGACAAGGCATTGAGGTTCTCCTCCTCTTGTGTGGATCTCTGTAGAGGGGCCGATCCATTTCGGTTCTTGGAACTCAAGATTGGTTCTACCAGAAATCAGTGAGGAGCATCTTGGTTGAGTATCGACTCAATCCCGTAAAGGTATATTGTTTTATTGCCTTTTCTATTTCTTGATTCATGAAATCCGCAAGATCCTTAACTCTTTGGGTTGTTCTTGTTATTTTTCCGCTGCGCATATGTGATATGTTATCTACTTTATTGTTAAGAAAACCCAACAGTGGTATCAGAGCCAGGTTGGCAATCAAGTGCGTGTAAATCAGGATTTTAGAAGCATTCTAAATGTCTTGATTTCTTCTTGGAACCCCGCCAAGAACGCATGTGATTGCGTTGCGATTTCATTGTTTCAGAAATAGTTTCTCCTTTGCAGTAACCATCTCTCCAAGTGATTTGTGAAATCACATGTTTGAGATTTTGAATCTGACATTGAGAGACGAGCTTGTCTACTGCACAAGTGGAGTTGTTTTTGTTGTGTCCAATGCATGTAAATCTGGAGATTTAGAAGTATTCTAAGTGTTCAGATTTAGCCCTTCTTATCAAAGTGTTGATAATTTGTTTTGTGCACATTGGGGATGCATTTGGTTTGAAATGTTGTATTTCAATTTTGTGGATGTGCACACTGATTAAAAGTTAATCAAGATGAAATGTTCATCGATTGTATCTTAAAATCCCTTATCCAATATTAAGCATTTGGATGTCTTCCGATGGATGACACTCTTCCTGCCTCGATCGATGAAGTGTGGGCTTGCCAAAGCAAGGTGCATTAATCTATCTTGGTAAGGATGCGAGCGGATAATTGTGATATCCCACTGTCGACATTGGGTCTATCTTAACTAGGTGACCTCAAAGGTTGAGTGCCTAGAGGCATAGGGTTGCCATGCACCATATGATGGATGCGAATAAAGAGTTATTCACCAACCATACAAGAGTTGCATAGTGATGCAATTGACAAATGTTGTCTACCTAAATAACCACATTGTGAGAGAAACGCCAAAGCGGACTCATTGTGTTGGTGAAATACGGATCTTGTCCACTAAGAGAGTAGCTCGCATAAACTCTCTGAATCGATATTAAGGGATATCGATTTGATTAAAATAGTGGGAGCCTTTTTAATAAAAGTCCTTATTGAAGTAAAATGTATTTTGAAATATAGTACTGAAAATCTTTTGCAAATTTATTGTAGAATTTCCATGGCAAATACATCTCACTTCACGTTGTCCCTGAGAGTCATCCTTGAGAAGGACAAGCTCAATGGGACGAACTTCCTCGACTGGTATAGGAACCTGAGAATTGTTTTCAGGCAAGAGCGCAAGCTCTATGTCTTGGAAGGGGAAGCCCCTGCAGAGCCGACCGAGAATGCTCCGCGAGCAGACAAAGATGCTTACAAGAAGTATCAGGATGATACCTTGGATGTGGAATGCCTCATGCTTGCTACCATGTCCTCTGAGCTTCAGAAGCAACACGAGAGCATGTGTGGTTATGAGATAATCGGGCACCTCAAGAAAATGTTCGAGGGGCAAGCCCGGCAAGAGAGGTTTGACATATCCAAGGCATTATTTCAGTGCAAAATGGGAGCTCGAGACTCAGTAGGGACTCACGTACTCAAGATGATTGGGTATATAGAGAACCTTGAAAAACTGGGTTTTTCCTTGGGTCAAGAGTTGGCTAAAGATCTGATCCTGCAATCGTTGCCGGACAGTTATGAGCAGTTCGTCTTGAACTATAACATGAATGAAATAGAAAAGACACTGCCCGAGCTCCTAGGCATGTTGAGAACTGCCGAAAATAATATGAAGAAGGTCAAGCCTGCTAGCCCCATACTGATGGTGCATAAAGGCAAGGGCAAGGTCAAGGGATCCAAGAAGACAAAGATAGGATCTAAGTCTCATCTTGATCCCAAGTCTTCTGCACTGAAAAGGAAAGGTCTGGCGAAGGAAGGAAAATGCCACCACTGCGGTAAGGTAGGCCATTGGAGGCGGAATTGTCCCCTCTACATTGAGGATCTGCAAAAGAATAAGGGAAGTGTGACTTCCACTTCAGGTATTTACGTTATAGAGATAAACCTTTCAGCTCCTTCGTCTTGGGTATTGGATATCGGATGCGGTTCTCACAATTGTACAAATGTACAGGAACTGAGAAGGAGAAGAATGCTGGGTAAAGGGGAGGTAGACCTGCGCGTCGGAAATGGAGCAAGAGTTGCTGTCGTTGCCGTTGGTGTTTATTGTCTTTCTTTGCCCACTGGGCTTGTAATAGAACTAGATAACTGTTATTTTGTTCCAGCCATAACTAGAAACATTATATCCGTTTTTCATTTATAATTAAGAATAATTGTTGTTCGATTTTTATGAATGATGTTTGTTATGGTGTAGCCCAATTGTTTAATGGTTTATATGTTTTGAACTTAGACCATCTGATCTATAATATTGAAAATAATAAAAGACTAAGAACAAATGACTCGAATCCTATATACCTTTGGCATTGTCGTTTGGGTCATATAAACGAGAAACGCATATCCAAGCTCCATAGAGATGGACTACTGGACTCATTTGATTATGAATCATTTGAGAGATGCGAATCTTGCTTATTAGGCAAAATGACTAAAGCCCATTTCACTGGTCACACTGAGAGGGCAGATGATCTCTTGGGTGTCATACATAGTGATGTGTGCGGACCAATGAGTTCTATGGCTAGAGGTGGGTTCCACTATTTCGTTATATTTACTGATGATTTCAGTAGATACGGATACGTGTTTCTTATGAAGAACAAATCCGAGACCTTTGAAAAGTTCAAAGAGTTTAAGAATGAAGTAGAGAACCAACTGGGAGAAAGGATAAAAGCACTCCGATCTGATCGAGGTGGCGAATATTTGAGTCAGGAGTTCCGTGATCATCTGAAAGAGTGTGGTATTGTATCACAACTCACCCCACCTAGAACACCGCAACATAATGGTGTCTCTGAGCGGAGGAATCGTACTTTGTTAGACATGGTACGGTCGATGATGAGTCATGCAGATCTGCCCGTTTCCTTTTGGGGTTTTGCTCTAGAGACTGCTGCTTTTACACTAAATCGCGTTCCGACGAAGACGGTTCAAAAGACACCATATGAGATATGGACTGGGAAGCGTCCTAGTATGTCTTTCATTAAGATTTGGGTTGTGAGGCATACGTACGACGTCAAATGTCTGACAAGCTGGAACCCAAATCAGATAAGTGTTATCTTGTGGGATATCCTAGGGAAACCAAAGGGTATTACTTCTACCTGCCGTCCGAGGGCAAAGTGTTTGTCGCAAGGACTGGCGTCTTTTTGGAGAAAGAGTTCTTATCCAGAAAGACTGCAAAGGTGGAACTTGAAGAGGTTCAAGAACCACAAACAATGAATGAACGTGAATTGGAACCTGAGCAAGGACTACAATCTGTTGTAGCTAGAGAACCTGCTCAAGAAACACAAGTCCTACGTAGATCTGATAGACCAAGATTTGAGCCTGAGAAATATGGATTTCTCGTGTCTCAAATAGGTAATGTGTTGCTTATGGATCATGATGATGAGCATGCAACCTATCAAGAGGCTATGTGTGGACCTGACTCCGAGAAGTGGCTTGAGGCCATGAAATCTGAAATGGACTCCATGTATGCAAACCAAGTTTGGACCTTGGTGGAACCACCTGAAGGGGTACGACCCATAGGGTGCAAGTGGGTCTTCAAGAAAAAGACCGACATGGATGAGAATGAACAGACATTCAAAGGCCGGCTGGTGGCTAAAGGTTTCAGGCAAATTCATGGTGTTGACTATGATGAGACCTTTTCCCCTGTAGCCATGGTCAAGTCCATCAGAATTCTACTTGCTATTGCTGCGTATTATGACTACGGGATCTGGCAAATGGATGTCAAAACGGCTTTCCTCAATGAAAACCCCCTTGAGGAAGTGTATATGACACAACCCGAGGGTTTTGTATCTCCAAGTGAAGCCACTAAAATATGCAAGTTGAATCGATCCATTTATGGATTGAAACAAGCTTCTCGAAGTTGGAATCTTCGTTTTGATGAGAAAATCAAAGAGTTTGGTTTCATCAAGAACGAGGATGAACTTTGTGTTTACAAGAAGATTAGTGGGAGCATTGTCGTTTTCCTGATATTGTATGTAGATGACATACTGCTGATCGGGAATGATATTCCAACCCTGCAAGCTGTTAAGAACAGGCTAGGGGACTGCTTTTCTATGAAGGACTTGGGTGAAACGACTTATATACTTGGTATTAAGATCTATAGAGATAGATCGAAGAAGTTGTTGGGTTTGACCCAGAGTACATACATTGATAAGGTGTTGAAACGGTTCAACATGCTTGAATCCAAGAAGGGATTCTTACCCATGTCTCATGGTGTGAGTCTCTCTAAGGACCAGTGTCTTAAATCTTTGGAAGATAAGGACTGCATGAAGTTGATTTCATATGCCTCGGCAATTGGATCAATCATGTATGCAATGTTATGTACTCGACCCGATGTCTCATATGCTTTGAGCATGACGAGCAGGTATCAGTCTGATCCTGGTGATGGTCACTGGATAGCTGTCAAGAATATCCTAAAGTACTTGAGAAGGACTAAGGATACGTTCTTGGTGTATGGTGGAGAGGAAGAGCTCGCTGTAAGTGGCTACACAGATGCTAGCTTCCAAACTGATAAGGACGATTCAAAGTCCCAGTCAGGTTTTGTATTTTGCATTAATGGAGGAGTTGTAAGCTGGAAGAGTTTCAAGCAAGAGACAGTTGTCGATTTTACGACAGAAGCCGAGTATATTGCTGCCGCAAATGCGGCAAAGGAGACTGTGTGGATTAGGAAATTCATCGGCGAGCTAGATGTAGTTCCTAGCATTGTTGATCCCGTAGTTCTCTACTGTGACAACAACGGTGCAATTGCCCAAGCTAAGGAACCTAGATCTCATCAGCGCTCCAAGCACATACTTCGGCGGGACCTTCTTATTCGAGAGATTGTCGATCGAGGAGATGTGAGCATTTGCAGAGTACCGACTGAAGAAAACATAGCAGATCCACTAACAAAGCCTCTTGCGCAAAAGAAGCATGATGGTCATGTTAGATCAATGGGTATTAGATACCTAATGATCATCTTTAGTGGTAGCCTGGTGAATTGCATGTTTGTTGGTTGTTTATTCATTTGATGAATTGTGATATGTATTATATGTTTCATTTTACATTTATGGTATGTTCTTTTATTATGTCAACTGTTTCTATATGATAGACTAATTAACATAATGAATGCCCTTAGAATGTTTGCTTCCATAGGAATTCAAGTACGTGACTTGAATGTAAGGGCCTATGTTTAAATGAAACTTTATTCTTAAATGGTCCCTGGTCGAGGTATCATCCTAGAAATTAGGGCGAGGATGAGACCTTAAAACTAGCATGTGCGTTGACTGATGACCGGTTCTCATAGGTCATGATATTGTGATATCAAGTCATCACATGGGTACTTGTTAAGAACAAGTTGTACTGGACAGACCCACCGTGAGACTACTTTGTGGATTGTTATATGAACGTGTCACAAGTAGGTCTCAAGTGACAATGGTGTGTGTGGTCCTTTGACCTGAAGTCACAACATTCATCGGGTGAGGAAGGGCGTACTTTGATGTCATCTAAAGTCTTCTCTTGAGAAAGGTTGGCGATAAGGGTGGTTGTTGGGTATGTTACGAATCATTTGAATGTTTGTATGTAAGCAGAAATGGAATTTGTCCTCCTTTATGACAGGAGTTACATCCATGGGCCCCTTGATGGAATGAGACTGAGAAATGCATGGCCATGCTTGGTCGAGTCAATATATGATATTGAGCTCACCAAATTTTGTCAGTCAATTCTAGATCAGGAAACTGGGATTGAACATTTATGAGGGTGACACGCTCCATGCCTCTAGTTCTATCCGGATGTAAAGGACAAAAGGACATGACAACACTGATACATTGGTCATGACAGGCTTGTTGAGTTATGAACTCTTATTGCTTGGGTAGCAATGATGTATTGCTAGATGCCGCTCATTGTTTGTGAGACTTTTGTTGACACTTTGTGATCAAGTGGGAGACTGTTGGAGTTTCTGAGGTGATCTCAAAGTAATCAACAGTTAGTCTTACTGCCAACGCAATATGAGCATATAGGGTCGCACATAAAAGTGCTTGGAGAAATTGGAGAAAGAATTGAGTTGGCCTTGCTTATATAGGATATGAGTGGAGGACCAATCCTGTGACTGTTTGGAATTAAGTTGAGAATGTCTATTGGGAAATCGTTTAAAAGGTTTAAACGAATGGATTTATACTTGACAAATTCGGCTAAAGTGTTTAACCGAACTGTGTAAAATTCGGCTAAAGGGTTTATACGAATTCGGCTAAAGGGTTTAGATGAATTCGGCTAAGTCAAAATTCGGCTAAAGGGTTTAGACGAATTTATATAGCCGAATTTAGATAGTCGAATTCGGTTATAGTGTATATTCGAATTCGGTTATAGTGTATAGCCGAACTTATAGTTCGTCGAACGCAGGCCTCTTGAGTTCGTCGAACGCAGGCTTCTTTGAGTTCGTCGAACGCAGGCCTCTTGAGTTCGTCGAACGCAGGCCTCTTGAGTTCGTCGAACTCAGGCCTCTTGAGTTCGTCGAACGCAGGCCTCTTGAGTTCGTCGAACGCAGGCCTCTTGAGTTCGTCGAACGCAGGCCTCTTGAGTTCGTCGAACGCAGGCTTCTTTGAGTTCGTCGAACGCAAGCTTTGGTATATAACAGTTCACGATCTTTTTCGGATTTTATGAGAGCAGCGCCGGAAGTGTTTCGCTAGGGCTTCTTTCCTCTTCCGACAGTTGCCGCCTCCCTTGTCTCGGATCTAGCAGTCCGTGGGGACGCTGCGAGCTTTTCTTCTCCGACTCATTCCTTGTTCGACAAGGCATTGAGGTTCTCCTCCGCTTGTGTGGATCTCTGTAGAGGGGCCGATCCATTTCGGTTCTTGGAACTCAAGATTGGTTCTACCAGAAATCAGTGAGGAGCATCTTGGTTGAGTATCGACTCAATCCCGTAAAGGTATATTGTTTTGTTGCCTTTTCTATTTCTTGATTCATAAAATCCGCAAGATCTTTAACTCTTTGGGTTGTTCTTGTTATTTTTCTGCTGCGCATATGTGATATGTTGTCTACTTTATCGTTAAGAAAAACCCAACAAAAGCTCCAAGCCCCATCCTGCAGAAAGAAAGGAAAAACAACAAAATTGGGAGAGAAGAAGAGATGAATGAAGAAGAAAGAGCATACTCCAAGCCCAATCCAATCTCCCAAACATGCTGAGGAGGAGCATACAGGGGAAGTGAACCCAAACACAATCCCAGTAGTTGAAGAAAGCTCAGCACCTATGGAAGGGTCTAGGGTCGCTGCTGGAATGGAGATTGAGAATATAGGAGAAGTTCATCTGGAACTTGCTCCTCAATACACTGAAACTGTGGATCTAGGAGAAGATCAGCAAGAAGTCTCCACCCAACATACTGAAGTAGTGGAGGAAAAGGAAGGTCATAAAGAATCCGCATCCTAAGGTATTGCATCAGTTGAGGGGGAGCTCTTTCCTGAAAACTCTGCCCAAAAGACTGAGATGCAGGAAGATGGTGAAAGGTCAATCTGTTACGCCCCCGAACATGACACAGTTCTTTGGGCGTACCTACGCCCGACGGCGAAAGGCGAAGACAGGCGGCAGTGGGGCTGAACCATCCCCACTCTCTAATTCTGGCGGACTGGGGTTGAACCACACCGGTTCAGCCCCGTAGGAGGGGCCAGCCGGCCCCTCTTGGGCCCGGGTATATTTATACCCGGGGCTCTCTCTCTTGGAGGCATGAACAATCAAGGTATTACTTTCCTCCTCTCTAACCCTAATTCCTCTAGTTCACTCCCTAGCCTTCTTTTCTCTAGCTTTCTCCTAACATTTGGTATCAGAGCATTCGTCCTGCGGCCATGGTGAACACCCGCTCGCAAGAAGAGATCAGCCGATTGGAAACCCTAGAGAAAAATTACGTCGGATCAACGGATTCGGTTGCCGCCATCGAGGAAGAGATGAGGGCGTCCACGCAACGGCTGGAAGAACGGATCGACACCCGCATGGAAGAACTCAAGGCCTTGTTATCGCAAAGTCTAAAAGGGAAGGTGACGGCGCATGAAGATGCCGGCGGTTTGCAAAACTCGGTTGCCGACACCTACGCATCGCAACATCCGGCCACGCAAGCGGGAGAAATGGCCGGATCGGCCGATCTGGCGCGCGTGGGGGCGAGTTCCAGCGGATCAGGGGGCAGCGATGACGGCAGCGCAGCAGCGGGCTTGGGAGTCCACATGATATCAGCTGAGGTCGGATCCGTCCAGTTCGGGGCGGCGGACCTCAGTATGGGACGCCCGCCATGGGCGTGAGTCGGCGGCGAGCAGGGAGGAGCCGGACGGACTCCAGGCGTACCGGCAGGAGGTGCGGGGGGTCTTTTACCTCAGCCGCGCGGCGTCGGTCCTCCAGGTGGCTACGGAGCTGGCGCTCCTTGGGGCGGCCAGCCATATCAAGGCTACCCAGGCGCAAACATCGGTCCTTTGGAGCCGAGGTGACCGGCATAGAATGGGCAAGGCCCGGGTTGGCAAGGGCAAGCAGCTCCACGAGTGTACATGCCTCCAAAGTTGACGCGCATGAACTTTCCAAGGTTCAACGGAGGGGACGTTTTGGAGTGGGTGCAGAAGGCCGAGCTTTTCTTCAGTTATCAAGAGGTTCCGGAGGGCCAATGCGTGCAGCAAGCATCTTTCCACTTGGAGGATGACGTTTTTCAATGGACTCAGTGGTTCCTGATGGGCAAGGTCTATGTGCCTTGGGATGATTTTGTGGAAGGCTTCACCGCCATATTTGGGCCCCTGGAGTACGAGGATTTTGAGGCCTCCTGCAAAAGTTGCGTCAGAAGGGATCAGTGATGGAGTATCGGACGGAGTTCGAAAAATTGGCAAATCGGGTACACTGGGAGGAGAAGACGTTGCTCAGCTGCTTTGTTTCGGGACTGAAAAGCAACTTACGTGATGAGGTTCACGCCTATATGCCCCGCAGTCTGAACCATGCCATTAGCTTGGCCCGCATTCAAGAGGAGCGCTTCAACAGGCAGCGAGGCTGCACTACGGGGAGGCCCACAACTACCCCGACGACCGTCAGGAGGGAGCGGCCAGCGGTCGGCAAACCGAAGGTGACACGATTATCATGGGCCGAGTTGTAGGCGCGGAATGAGAAAGGACTATGTTTCAACTGCAACGAAAAGTTTACGCCCGGGCACACCTGCCAAAAGATACAGGTTTATATGCTACATGAGGAAGTGGAAGGTGAGCTTTCCCACGAGTCAGAGTTGGAGGGGGACTTGGATCTGACCGAGTTTGGTGTATCCCTGCAGGCGATGGAAGGATGCAGCACCCCCCCTCACCAGGCGGATTGCGGGAAAGATTATTCTGGAGAAAGTAACGATTTTGGTGGACAGTGGGAACACCCACAACTTTATCCACCCCGATGTGGCACATCGGGTGGGGCATGTGATTGATAAGGGAGCCGCCTTTCATGTTATTGTGACAGGTGGGAGCAAACTTAAGTGCGAAGAAGTTATGAAGAGGGTGGAGCTACGGATACAGGGAAACTCAGGACGCACGGACGTCTATCTTCTCCCTATCCGAGGCTCCGACATGGTGCTTGGGGTTCAATGGTTGCAGCAATTGAGTAGGGTAACCTTTGACTGGGACCAGATGACGATGGAGTTCCTACAGCATGGGAAGCAGTACTGTCTGGGGGGCCTAAAATCTGCCCTGATGAAGGAAACATTCCTTCGGAGTTTGGAACGACTAGAGAGTCAGGGCAGCACGATGGCAGTGATTATGGAGGTTACCCCAACCCCTACCGCTCCTCCAGTTGTTCCAGTTCAAATACAGGCGCTTCTAGCCCAGTATGTCGATATTTATCAGACACCCCGCGCACTTCCACCACCGCGGTTCAGTGATCATCAGATTCAGCTCAAGACGGGCGTGGAACCCACCAACATCCGACCGTACCGCTACCCGTACATCCAGAAGGCCGAGATAGAGCGCAGCGTCAGGGAAATGCTTACCGCCGGAATCATCATCCTCAGTACTAGTTCCTTTTCAAAACCATCATTCTGGTCAAGAAGAAGGACGGGACGTGGCGATTTTGTGTGGATTATCGCGGTCTGAACAGCTCAACTATTAAGGATAAGTTCCTCATCCCTCTGCTAGAAGAACTGTGAGACGAACTGCACGGCGCTCGCCTCTTTACCAAGCTCAAACTTCGGTCGGGCTACCATCAAATTCGGATGCGCGAGGAGAACATATACAAGACAGCTTTCCGTACACATGATGGACACTATGAGTTCCTGGTGATTCCATTCGGGGTCACCAACGCCCCGTCCACGTTCCAAGCCATAATGAACGAAATCTTTCGCCCTCTGCTCCGCAGATCAGTGCTGATTTTTTTTTATGATATCCTCATCTATAATACCAGTTGGGAGGAGCACTTGGCCCATGTCGAGCATGTTTTCACAATCCTCCGCCAACATCAACTATACGCCAAGCAGTCCAAGTGTTCGTTCGGGCAAGAAGAAGTGGAGTACCTGGGACATTTGGTCTCCGCTAGCGGCGTCAAAGCTGATCCCAAGAAGATCGAGAGTATGTTATCATGGCCTCGTCCTCACACGGTTCGAGCATTACGGGGCTTCCTGGGACTTATCGGATATTGCAGGCGATTCGTCAAGGATTATGGCAAGATCGCTCGCCCGCTGACTCAAACGTTACAGAAGGACGCCTTCCAGTGGCCGGATGAGGCGGAAGCGGCATTCCAAGCCCTTAAGCGGGCCATGACGACCAGTCCGGTTCTCGCGCTCCCGGATTTCAACAAGGAGTTTGTGCTGGAAACCGACGCGTCCGGTGTGGGCATCGGCGCGGTTTTGAAGGCATTGGGGCGCCGTACTCTGGGGCTTTCCACGTACGAGAAGGAAATGCTGGCAATCATTCACGTGGTGGCTATGTGGCGGCCTTACCTGTTGGGGTGATATTTTAAAATCCGTACGGACCATCAAAGCTTGAAGCACTTCTTGGAACAGCGGGTCTCCTCCCCGCTTCAGCAGAAATGGGTGACGAAACTGTTGGGATATGAATATGAGATTCTTTACAGGCAGGGCAAGGAGAACGTGGTTGTTGACTCCTTATCCCGCTTACCGGCGAGCTCCCTCGCCCAACTTTCAGGTCCCCTGCTCGATTCGCTAGATGATATTCAGGAGGAGATCATGCGGAACCCCGCACTGCGGGCCATTGTGGAGGCTCTTCGACGGGGGGAGACCACTACCCCGGGCTACCAGCTGCTGAATGACAGACTTTATTATCAGAACCGAGTGGTCGTTCCACCAAATTCTTCTTGGAAGACAGTTATGATGCACGAGTTCCACTCATCCCCGACCGGCGGTCACGCGGGCATTCTCCAAACTCTTCAATGGGCCCGGGCGAACGTGTTTTGGACAGGATTACGGCGCGACGTCCAACAGTTTGTGCAGTAGTGTAAGACATGCCAGCATCAGAAGTAAGAGACGACCTCTCTAGCCGGCCTGCTTACACCTCTGGAGGTCCCCCGCCACATTTGGGAGACGGTGTCCATGGATTTCATCGACGGGTTGCCCAAGTCTCAGGGCAAGACAGTTATATTGGTCGTGGTCGACAAGCTCTCCAAATATAGACATTTCTTGGCTTTGAGCCACCCGTACACCGGCGAGTCCGTCGCCGATCTTTTTGTTCGAGAAATTGTCTGACTCCACGGCATACCGCGCGCCATCATCTCCGACCGGGATCCGACATTTGTGGGCAACTTCTGGCAGGAACTGTTTCGATTACGGGGGACTTGCCTGCGCTTCAGCACGACGAATCACCCCCAAAAGGATGGCCAGACAGAGGTTCTCAATCGGGGGGTGGAAACATACCTACGATGCTTTGTGATGGACGAGCCGCGGACATGGACCAGTTGGCTACACTGGGCCGAATATTGCTACAACACCTACCATTCCGCCAGCAAACTGACCTCGTTCGAGGTCGTTTATGGTCGTCCTCCTCCCTCCTTGAGCAGCTATGAACCGGGCAGCACAGCATTACCGGTCGTGGACCGGGCACCCCGCGACCGGGACCGAACTATCGCCACTTTGCGTGAGAATCTTTGTACCGCACAAGATCGCATGAAGGCCCAAGCAGACAAACATTGCAAGGAACGGGAGTTCGCAGTCGGCGATGAAGTCTTCCTCAAACTCTGACCTTACCGACAAGTGTCCGTGGGCTGCAGGACGAACCAGAAATTGGCTCCTCGCTATTATGGACCCTTTTGTATTATCCGTCGTGTGGGTCCTGTCGCCTACACCTTAGCTCTTCCTAAAGGGTCGCGTATTCATCCGACATTCCATGTGTCCTTACTTAAACCAAAGATAGGCAACACAATTCATGTCAGCCCTTTCCTTCCCGAAGACACAGTATCAAGCGAGCTGCGAACTATACCCGAAGAGATCCTGATGCTCAAATGGAAACAGCGGGGCACCGAGTACTTACCGGAGCTCCTTGTCAAATGGAAACACATATCAGGAGCACACAATACTTGGGTTGATCTGTTGGAATTCAGGGAGCTCTACCCCGACTATCACCTTGGGGACAAGATGGTTCTTGATGGGGAGGAGAACGTTACGCCCCGAACATGACACAGTTCTTTGGGCATACCTACGCCTGACGGCGAAAGGCGAAGACAGGAGGCAGTGGGGCTGAACCATCCGGTTCAGCCCCCACTCTCTAATTATGGCGGACTGGGGCTGAACCAAACCGGTTCAGCCCCGTGGGAGGGGTCGGCTGGCCTCTCTTGGGCCCGTGTATATTTATACCCGGGGCTCTCTCTCTTGGAGGCATGAACAATCAAGGTATTACTTTCCTCCTCCTCTCTAACCCTAATTCCTCTAGTTCTCCCCCTAGCCTTCTTTTCTCTAGCTTTCTCTTAACACAATCACTGAAGTGATTGAGGGGGAGTCTCATCAACAAGACTCTGCCCAGAATGACTTTGACCTGGAAGAAGTTAACCATGTCATCAAGAGCATTATAGAAAAAGAAGAAGAAGAACTAGTCTCCACAGGGATGGAGATAGTTCTATGGAAAGGTAAGAGTGTGCTGGAAGAGCCAGACACTTCAAAGCTCAAGTCTCAAGCCTCCACCCCTGATTGCCTCTATGAGGACTATGAGCCTCATACAGGCCCATCTCAAAGTGTTGCAGCAGAAGAGTCAAAGCTTCAATCTCCACCACCAAGTGAAGTACCTCATGGTCCTTTACTTGCTCAAATGAAAGTCCTGTTGGACAATCAAAGGAGCCAAATTGAAGGCTTTGTGCACAAGACAGTCCAAGAACTGAGGAGTGAGATGAATGTAAGGATTACAGGTGTTCAAGAAGAAATGCATCATTTGAATGCTCAAACACTCCATTTCTTCATGAAGGCTGGAAATGATGTAGATGTCATTACAAAGCAAAATGAAATGACTCGCCAAGGCCTACAAGCAATAGTTGAAAATCAAGTTGCCACTGGAGAAAATCTTCACTTAGCTTTTCAAGAAACATCAAACCACATAGCGGAAGATAGGACAAATATCCTGGACAGAATGGACTTCTGCAGTCAACTGTTTGATGAGCATCTGCTGCAAACAAGGAACGCAGTGACTACAGGAGTGAATATGCTAGAACAGAAAATAGCTGATTCACAAGAAGCCATCTGCCAACATGTATTTGAAGAAATCAAAAAGGGGGAGAAGAGCATCACTCATCAAACTTCTCAACAAGCTGTATGGGTATCCAATGCCACTAGGGAGGACCGGGATTTATCACCAAGAACTTACTCTCCAGAACCAGAATCAGCACCAGTTGCTTTTGATTACATTCCTCCAGCCAATTATGCAGACTCTTTGAATGATTATGACTATTCTCCTTCAGCTAATCAAGAAGGATCATCTTCATCTCACAAGAGGAAGATTGTCCCAACTGAAGAAAAAATGTTGGTTAGACAAAGAAGGAGGGTAGAAATACAAAGCTTACTTGATTATGAAGTTTGGAGCTCGGAGTCCAAGTCCATCATCATGTACACATGGGAAAACTTTGGAAAGCAAGGCATCAATATCTCCAGATACTATGGTTCAGTTGAATGGCACAAATATGAAAAGCAGGAAGCAAAGAGGAGAATACACAGAAGGAATTATCCAAATGGATCACCTCCTCCTCCAAGATACATTTCAAAGCCCCTGGGATACTTTCAAAGACAAAAGAGGAAAGCTGTTGGAGAGAGCTGAAAAACCGTAGAGAACGCTTTGAACTTTTGTGGAATTGCACTTACGTATCATATTATTGAACTTCATAATGTCTGAACATATTTATTTATATAATCTGGAATGTTCCTGCTATCTAAATATTTCTATCTTGTGTATATCTTTTATGTCTATATGTCTATTGTCATATAAGGTTCTGACTTCTTCAAATATGGGAAAATTGTTGGGAATATTATCCACAAGATTCCTGATTTGAAGAAGGCCTTAAGATGACAATAAACATCTTGTATTTGATGTTTGCATGAGTTTTGATGTGACAGGTACAACAGAAATGCTTGGCTAATATAGTGTTAGGCTTATAGTCACCCAAACAGGGTTTTGCTCTTGTAATCCCTCAAGTTGCAAAACTTATGTTGACCTATGATCTAATCCTATACTAGACATGTCATTATCATAAGGAAAAGGAGCATGAATAAAAAAAATTAAAGGGAGAAGCGAAGTTTAGTTTAAGTTAAATGTCGATTGCATCGACTGAATGACTAAGGAAAATATTGACTGCACCGACTAAATGACTAAGGAAAATATCGACTGCATCGACTAGAAGCAAAGTCATTTATCGACTGCATCGACCAGACAGTTAAGTAATTTGTCGACTGCATCGACTAGACAGTTAAGTGATTTGTCGACTGCATCGACTGGAAGCCTACCTGTTTTATCGACTGCATCGTCCAAACTGTGACAGAAGTATCCTTCCAGTATTGTTTGCTAAAGTTTGGATTTCATCAGGTTATGCTTATAAGATGGATATTGTCGACTACATCATAACTACAAGTACTGAAGGATTTTATCGACGACATGTGCTGAAAGATTATATCGACTGGATAAAGTATCTTATCAGCCAAAAGCGTGTTATGGCGGCCTTATGCTGAAATCAAGCCACAAATTGCGCAGACATTCAAATTGAATTGAATTCCGCTTTCTGCTGCAATAATCAAGGTGCTTTAAGAAGAAATAGATTATGCTCATTGATTTCAGATTGCCATCTTTTAAAGGGCTTTCCTTAAAAAAAATTCTAATCGTTGGAGCTTTCCTATTCTGTAGCAAGGGCTCTGTCGATCCAGTCCTCTATATAAAGGGATATAAAAAATGTAAAAGTTACACATATACATACATTTTAAAAAGAAGGCACACGTGCAAATACTGAACAAGATTTTCTGTGCAAGTATTTTGCATAGAACAAGCTATAGAATTCCGTGAAGTCTATAGCCACTGCAAATCAGAGAAGAGTTCTTCCAAGGCTCAACAAAATCTATTCTTTTTACTGAAGAACATTCCTCTCTGAAGTAAGTTATCTTGATCCATCCAAATCCATTTCAAGCAGATACATTCAAAGGCTGATTGAGGAAGAAGAAGGTTTCACAGAGCTTCTATTGAAGACTGAAGTTTTTATATAAACTCTTTGTAATTGCAGGATCCTTTTGGATCTGAGTTTGTTGTAGGATTTCATTGGGAATCTGATCTGTAAGGTCATTGTGATCTGAGATAGGGTCAGGATAAGACCTGAGTGTAGATCTCTTGTTGGAGAGATTGAGGTATGACTGTTTTTGGCCTGAGTGTAGGATCTTGTATTTAGAGATCTGAGTTGTAGGACCTTGTGTCAAAGGTCTGAGATAGGGGACTATTGTTCCTGAGTTGTAGGAGTCAAAGACTCTAAGTGTAAGATCATTTGATCTGAGAAAATTGAAGGAGTTGGCCTAAGCTAGCACTCTGCTAGATAGGTGATGAGGGAAAGTGGATGTACCCATAATTGGGGAACCACTTTACATCTTGGTGTAATGTGTTGTGGGTTTTGTTTCTGTGTTGCTTTGTTGTGCATACAAATAGATACTTAAAAAAAGCATAAAATTTTTAAAACACCTATTCACCCCCCTCTAGGTGATTAGTCAACAACCCTTGTCTTTCATGGACTGAGCTTCATATAGAACTTTGAATACAAAACATCCTACATGAACTATAAGGAAATGTCATTCTAGATGGAATGATCTAAAAATTGACTGAGCCCCTAAATCAGATTTCCACTATATATGTGGAGTCCAGTATGCTCTTTAGCACTTGCCTTCAATTTCCACAAACAAGCTACTGTCCAGTTTATTCTTTGTTTTATTCCTCTTCACACTTTTAATGATCATAAATGCATCCAAACCACAAACAGGGATGGCATGAGAACTTGGCTTAGATTGGGTTTAGATCAAAGTTTATAGTAGATCCTTAACATTAAACCATGTTATCTATAGAGATTAAAATTATTAGTTAAAAATGAAATTCAGAACATGATATATCTTGCAAGATATCTGAGGCTGACTGCAAAGTGATGGAGAATAAGGTTCATGTAGGGGACACTTTAGGGTTGGATAATGCTAATGATTAAGAAATTCATCGTATTATATAGCATACATGAAGATAATGAAGAATGATTTGTAAGAGATATTGCAGAATAATATGAATTTCAAGTTTAGATTCATTTTCTGAATATTGACATACATTTTCTGATTGAGAGTCCGCCTGATACACATTGAAATCGATTGCACTAAAAGTCTAAAATAGAGGAAGAAGATAATCGCGAGGTATGTTCGCGCCAATCTCTTGAAGATTGGCTCCCTTAGAGACCTCTCCAAAGAGAGCTTAGAAGACTAGACTCCAAGATATCCTCTTAAGACTCCTCACCCCTCCTTATAGTAGGGGAGACTAATAACTACTTACCAAAATATCACTAATACACAATGCAATAATAGTAGATTCTCCCGGACAATCGGGCATGGATCTCCATCTGTCGAGAGTAGTAATCTGAATACATATACTTGGGTGTATGTACATGTCACAGCCCATCAACCACCTTCAACCTGTCTCATATGGATTTGGGATCAACAATTGTGGTTCATAACTTTGATATGCAATTACCAGAAAAAATATAGATAATCAGCCCAACCAAAATAACATCTCTAAGACCTTATAATATAGAAGGATAGATTTTATGGCAATTTGACTAGGCTAGTTTTTTCTTGTTGTCAATTTCTTCTTTTTCATTATTTTCCTTTTGTTTATTTTCTTCTCATTTATGAGAGAGAAAAATTGACTCTTGGAACGTGTGCATGAATAGTATCAGAAATAACCTCCCAAGAAATAGGGTTGACCGTCAAGATATAGAAGGATTGTGAGCTACACCCAGTGGTTGCAAGAGAGAAAGATGATAGAGTTTATTTATACTAATATTTATAGTCATTTGCATAAGCTCTCTTTCACACCGTTACTATTCATTTCACATGCTTTTTATTGTATTTTGGTGTTTTCATTACAGAGAAGCAGAGATATGTAAAAGTGTTAGAAGGAATAAGTGATCTGGAGCTCAAAAGGAACTTAGAGAAAAAGGTGGCTGACACGGCCGTGTCTGGATGTTGTGTCGAGACTTTTTGGAGTTTCTTAACGCTTCCAAATAGAGATATACACTGTCATGTGACACGGTCATGTCATGAAGCCAAGTCGAGGCCATGGTAGACGGTAACAAACGAAAAGAAGCATTTTTTGGGTGAGACGGCCTAGGGACACGGTCGTGTACCAAGGTCGTGTTAAGGAAAATTTCTCGAGATTATAAATAAGTTCGTTTCACTGAAAAACCCTCTTTCCCTGCTGGAAGTTCGTCGTTGGAGTCATCTTAAAGCTGAAACAATCAATGTAAGGAGGAAGGTCAAGGGAAAAGGAGATCGAAGAGAGATTTTATCATTTTCTTTTACATCTTTTCTATCCTCTCTAGCTTTCTCTTCCCCTTAGGTTTTCTTCTGTACTATGTTTATGGAATCCTTATATTACTCATATTGGTTTAAATTTTTGAATGTTTTGAAGTAATTTATTTCTTTATCATTATCAGTGTTAGAATCGTTCTTCAATTCATCTACGGGGTTTATTGTTATGAATCAGTATTTCACTAGTATCGTATTCATATCTAGTGTTCACATTTCCATAAGTCTTAGTGAACTATTATAAGAATAGATCATGCGTACATAAATGAATAAGACACTATAAATCTGCCGGATTAAGATCAAACTTAATAGTGTGATTCATGAATCGAATAAAGCGATTTTTAGGGGTTTCTACATAGTTGGTTGGGTTCCCAAGTACTTCAACCTAAGTTCAGTTTCCATTCGTCCCACCCAAGGAGTGCACAATAATATAGGAATCACCACGGTCTGGATTAGTATTCATACAATCTTAAAAGCATATTCAAGAGTTATAACCTAATATGTTCATAATTTTAGTAGTCAAATCAATATTATCTCAAAATGAACTTTTGATATCTAGTTTTAGGTTTATTATTTTGCGTATTTATGTTTCATCGTTAAAAAATTTAATAAGATAACAAGAGAGAAGCGAAGTACGGTAGTTAATGGAGAATCCTGAAAAAATACGATCTTGATATCATCTTATCAATATACTACCAACGATAGATGCGATGTGCTAATCTGATTTAAAGTACCCATAATTTATCGCTTGCCTAGGTGCGATTTGAGCGTATTAATGGATTAGGATGGGAATAAACCCGATGGAAAGAGAACATATGAAAGTTAGAGAGAGAGAAATTTACAATATCCCGATGAAAAGAGAGGATATGGGAGAGAGTGAGTAGAGGAACTTACAGTATCCTGATGGAAAGAGAGAAGATAGGGGGAGAGAGAGAGGGGGAGAGAGGAGAGAAACTTAGATTTTTAATCATAATTCATTAATTATATACAAGATACAATCAAACAAATTTTAATTTACATATAAATTACTCCAGAGGTTCAAATCTCTTTAATAAAGATAATCCTAACAACTAAATGCAATAAAATAAAAAATAAAAGCTTAAAATTATCCAAAATACACAGAATTATCTTATTGCAATAAACTAAAATAAATTTGAACATTATCTAAAAATGTCTAAGCTGATCTTCTTGTTTTGCATCAATTTAAGGCCAATACAACTCTCATGAGTTATGCAGAAAATTTCACGGGGGTGGTAGTGAAACAAGTTCATGAACAACTTCGGTATCATCAACATGTGTACATTGAATATAGGAAGAGACTTGGCATCTTTTCCAAAACAAAACATTAGAATATTTTAAAATCATATTTTTGGTGATGATGCAAATATTGGTTAGGCAATTTGTTGAACAGGTGTAAAATGTAAATAAAGAAAACCATGCAATAATATCCAACTTTGTGAATCAACATGTTTCTCCTCAATAATAATAGTAAAGCGAGATAATTTAGTATCAGGAATTGATGGGGATCGACGTTGGACTACGGGCCACTATTCTGCGGGGCCCGCATTCACGTATTCACGCAGGAGGCATTGATCGAATCGACGATACAAGACCACGAGCGCATCCGGAACGCCGTTTTAGTATTTTTATTTATCTTTTTTTTTGGACTTGTATTTAGTGTTTTAAGACACCAGTCGTAACGGTCAATCATCGTCGTGCACGCCGAGTGCCCAACCGCCCCTCTCGCTATAAATAGGGGCAGAGGCTTTCAATTTCGATCATTGTTTATTTTGTAAGTGAATCCAAAATCGGCAATCAAATAGTGGTGCGAAGCCGCAAGATCCTGGGGTGTGACACCCCGGTTAACCAGTGAGGACCCTGACCACAGCCTGGCGCACCAGCGCTGCCTTTCGTCACAGGCCCCCACATGGGCCGCAGCCCATGCCACCCCAACCCCTCTCCGAGCCCCTTCGTCCACGGCGGGTTGTTGGAGACCGCAGCCTCCCTTTGACGAGAAGTGATCCAGTTAAGCTGCGGGTTGTTGGTGCGCCAGGCTGTGGTCAGGGTCCTCACATAAAAAGTGCACTTTTAATGTGAGGACCCTGACCACAGGCGCTTAACTGGATCACTTCTTGTCAAAGGGAGGTTGCGGTCTCCAACTACCCGTCGTGGCCGAAGGGGCACGGAGAGGGAGAGGGGTTGGGGTGGCATGGGCTGCGGCCCATGTGGGGGCCTGGGACGAAAGGCAGCGCTGGTGCTCCAGGCTGTGGTCAGGGTCCTCACATAACCACTTCAAGTTTCCTTTTTGGTTTTCTTTTCCCATAATTCCCTTCCATCACCGCACGATCTCCCCCTCACACAACCATAGAGTTCTTTCACTTCTCATCACCATTTGAGCTTAACTGGATCACTTCTCGTCAAAGGGAGACTGTGGTCTCCAACAACCCGCCGTGGCCGAAGGGGCACGGAGAGGGGTTGGGGTGGCATGGGTTGTGGCCCATATGGGGGCCTGGGACGAAAGGCAGCGCTGGTGCGCCACAGCACTTTTAATGTGAGGACCCTGACCACAGCCTGGCGCACCAGCGTTGCCTTTCATCCCAAGCCCCCACATGGGCCGCAGCCCATGCCACCCCAACCCCTCTCCGCGCCTATTCGGCCACGGCGGGTTGTTGGAGACCGCAACCTCCCTTTGACGAGAAGTGATCCAGTTAAGCGCCTCTACGTGGACTTCCCAGGAGGTCACCCATCCCAGAATTGCTCTCATCTGAGCACGCTTAACTATAGAGTTCTTTCACTTCTCATCACCATTTGAGCTACGGCCACGATGGGAGCAATTCTGGGATGGGTGACCTCCTGGGAAGTCCACGTAGAGGCGCTTAACTGGATCACTTCTCGTCAAAGGGAGGCTGCGGTCTCCAACAACCCGCCGTGGCCGAATAGGCGCGGAGAGGGGTTGGGGTGGCATGGGCTGCGGCCCATGTGGGGGCCTTTCGTTAATGTGAGGACCCTGACCACAGCCTGGCGCACCAGCGCTGCCTTTCGTCCCAGGCCCCCACATGGGCCGCAGCCCATGTCATCCCAACCCCTCTCCGCGCCCCTTCGACCACGGCGGGTTGTTGGAGACCGCGGCCTCCCTTTGACGAAAGTGATCCAGTTAAGCGCCTCTACGTGGACTTCCCAGGAGGTCACCCATCCCAGAATTGCTCCCATCTAAGCACGCTTAACTATAGAGTTCTTTCACTTCTCATCACCATTTGAGCAGCTCAAATGGTGATGAGAAGTGAAAGAACTCTATAGTTAAGCGTGCTCAGATTGGAGCAATTCTGGGATGGGTGACCTCCTGGGAAGTCCACGTAAAGGCGCTTAACTGGATCACTTCTCGTCAAAGGGAGGTCGCGGTCTCCAACAATCCGCCGTGGCCGAAGGGGCACGGAGAGGGGTTGGGGTGGCATGGGCTGCGGCCCATGTGAGGGCCTGGGACGAAAGGCAGCGCTGGTGCGCCAGGCTGTGGTCAGGGTCCTCACATAAAAAGTGCACTTTTAATGTGAGGACCCTGACCACAAGCGCTTAACTGGATCACTTCTCGTCAAAGGGAGGCTGCGGTCTCCAACAACCCGCTGTGGCCGAAGGGGCACGGAGAGGGAGAGGGGTTGGGGTGGCATGGGTTGCGGCCCATGTGGGGGCCTAGGACGAAAGGCAGCGCTGGTGCTCCAGGCTGTGGTCAGGGTCCTCACATAACCACTTCAAGTTTCCCTTTTGGTTTTCTTTTCCCATAATTCCCTTCCCCCACCGCACGATCTCCCCCTCACACAACTATAACCGACCGCTCCCTTCATCTAACCGCAAAACCGCTCGTTCATCTCCTCCATTCGCAAGCCTCACCCCTCCCTCACACCTTCCTGGCCAATCCAGCAAGCCAAAGCCCTAACTCTCGTGGATCTACACCGCAAGCCCCTCGACACTTTGTTGAAGTCGTTCACTGTTCTTCTCGCCCACGATCGACGAGGAATGGCCTCTCGTCCGACTTGAGATCTACATCTCTCTCTCGATCGTGTTTCAGATCCCCTCCCCTCTCTCATTTCAGCAAGCTGCCACACAAGTTGTGATATTTCCTCCCACCGCATTCCTCTGCAAGTCGCCACTCCCCTGTAAACATTCATGTTACACCGAGCCACCTCTCCCGCAACCACAACTAGCCCTCCACTCCTCCTTCCCTTCGTCCATCATAGCTAACCGCAAAGCCTTCCCTAGTCGTGCAATCCACCTTAACCCTAGCCCTTGCCGCAAGATACTCCTCCTTCCCTACCACAAACAATCAGTCCCTCTCCTGCCATGTTTTCTGCAGCCAATTCCTCGCCCACTTACTGCAACCGCTCTCACTTCTTTCCACCGCAGAATCTTACGCTTGTGAGTATCTTTCAGTGTATTAAATTATTCTGTATTAAATATTTGGATAACATTGCATATTTTCAGTGGAAATCTTGCCTTGATTGTGCTTTTGTTTCATTATTTTGTTCTCCTATAATCCATTGGTAAATATTGCAGTTGAAAGCACCACTTGTGAAGACAAGTATGATTTTGCTTGTGCACCGAAAAAATCAAAGTTCGCATTGTGTAGATTTGCTAACATTATATAATTATCATTGCTAAATTTTCATTTCCGGATTAAATTAAATTACTCACGCATCATTTAGATTGGGATTGTTTGAGTTCGTCTTGCATTACTCACCTAAGATTGCATTAGCATTGGCACAACCACCTCGCACAGCCTACCCTGCGTCAGTAATTGGCTAGAGCACAATCACAAATTTACTCTTATGAATAAATTCAATCACAATCTCTAGGATAGGCTCATTAAAAGGTCTCAGTACAAAATTAATCATTATCAACATTATCATATGGTCATATGATAGTAAAAATGGTAACACAATATATATTTGTTGTTTTGGCGATGCAGTTATAGAGTAGTATCTTACAAAAATGTCAAAATCAGTGAATGAAATGTTTATTTATCTTAATAATAGTAAGAGAAGATCTCTTGATCTTAATAATAAGTTCGAGATGATTTATTATCCAGGTACATGGATAACTCAATCACAATCTCAGGGTTAGAACCAACAAGAGGCTTGAATTAGTTTTAACGACATAAATGCCTAAACTTCCAGATTTGATGTAGACTTGCGAACCTTTGAGGTTAGGCACATTGATGTACAATACGATTTATCATCATGACAAGATTTTTTTCAGATACGGAAAGATTGGCGATCATATGCATAAATATCATATGATTTATACTCCTGACATTAATATTATTAAGAAGACACTCAAGCATCATCAGAATATTGATAATGCTATATGCATTGCATTGGTCTTTCCGAAAGATGATTTCCAATTCTTTTAGTATTAATACAAAAAAATGGATAGAAATGTGTTACGCCCCCGGACGGATCCGAAGGCGACAACGGGGCTGAACCAACTGGTTCAGCCCCCATTTTCTAATAACGGCCCTTGGGGGGCTGAACCCACCTGGTTCAGCCCCAATTGGGCCGGCCAGCCCCCTTGGCCGGCCGGCCTTAGTCCGGGTATAAATATACCTGGATCCTCTTGTGGAAGGGTTATGCAAGAATATCTGCAGGTATTTCTCTCCCTCTTCTTCTTGAAAACCTTAGTCTCTCTAGTTCTTTAGATCTCTCCCTCTCTCCCTCTTCGTTCGTAACAATTGGTATCAGAGGCTTCGTCCTCCCTGATTTTTTTCCCGGATCCACTGGGATTCCAGCGACAACTCCAGCGCCGACCCTTTCCGATCCAGCTACGCCTGCGATTCCAGCGACGATCTGCGATCCAGATTCCAGCGCCTCCAGCGCCGATCTGCGATTCCAGTCGACTCCAGCGACGATCTGCGATCCAGATTCCAGCGCCGATCTGCGATCCAGCGACGATCTGCGATCCAGATTCCAGCGACGATCTGCGATCCAGACTCCAGCGACGATCTGCGATCCAGATTCCAGCGCCGATCTGCGATCCAGCGCCGATCTGCGATCCAGCGACGATCTGCGATCCAGATTCCAGCGACTCCAGTGCCGACTGCTCCCGATCTCGATCCCGACTCCAGCGCCTTCAGCCGCCGCCTGCTCCAGTGCCGCCGCCTGCTGTTCCAGAGACCGCCGCCTGCTGCTCCAGGCCGCCGCCTGCTGCTCCAGGCCGCCGCCTGCTGCTCCAGGCCGCCGCCTGCTGCTCCAGGCCGCCGCCTGCTCCTCGGGCTTCTGTGCTCCAGCGCTTCCAGCGTCTGGTTCCGCCGACCCCAAATCCATGGTGACTCGCAACCAGGAGGAATCTACTCGGCTAGCAACTCTTGAAGAGAACTACATCGGGCTAGCCGACGCAGTGACAGCCCTTGAAGGGAAGTTACAAGCCTCGGAAAAACGACTGGAGGGCAAATTGGATGATTGCCTGGACGAAATCAAGAATCTGTTGACTCAACACCTTAAGGGCAAAGGTGCTGTGAACGAAACCAGTGCAGTTCCAAATCCCTCGTTGCCCGCAACTGTGGGATACGCAGACGGTGGGGGAAGGGAGAATCATGATCGGGCCTCCAGCGTAAATGGGGGGCTTGGGATCGACATCGACAGGACAGGAGGCCCACGACGACCGTCCTTCGGGCCCGAGCCAACCGAGATAGGTCGAATTGACGACTTTCTCCCTTATCGGGAGGGGCCCCAGGAGGACTGACGACTCAGAGGGGTAGGGTACCCACATCGGGATGGACTCCTTCCCATTCCAAGAGGACCGGGACACACCGAAGGCGGCAGAGGTGGAGGCAGATGGGGGTTTAGGCCGCCAGTAATGGGAAACCCCTATGGAGAGGATTGGGGATACCCGAACGTGGCCGCTAACCGACGACGACCGCATGGACACGGGCAAGAGTACGGTGGACCTGGGCAACAACTACCACGAGCTTATATGGCGCCGAAGGTTACCCGCATGAACTACCCCAAGTTCAAAGGAGGAGATGCGCTCGAATGGATCCAAAAAGCTGAGTTGTTCTACAGTTATCAGGAGATTCCAGAGGCACAGTGGGTCAAGTTAGCGTCGTTCCACCTCGACGATGACGCATACCAGTGGACACAATGGTTCCTTCGGGGACGGGATCACGCGTCGTGGCCCGAGTTTGTCGACGGATTCACCGCCCGCTTTGGTCCACTCGAGTATGAGGACGTCGAGGCTCTTCTCCAGAAATTGCGCCAGAAAGGGACGGTGATGGAGTACAGAACAGTGTTTGAGAGGTTGGCAAACAGGGTGCAGTGGGGCGAGAGGACATTAACGAGTTGTTTCATTTCCGGACTGAAGGAGGACATCAGAGATGAGGTGCATGCCTATATGCCGCGCAGTTTGACACATGCTATCAGCTTGGCCCGAATTCAAGAAGAGCGCCTCAATCGACAGAAGTTCAGGGGGGACACTAAGAGAACCGCTACACACCTTCCCGACACCAAAAAGGATCAAGCAACTACAGAACGGGCGACGGTGAAGAAATTGACATGGACAGAGTTGCAGGCACGAAAGGAAAAGGGGTTGTGCTTCAACTGTGATGAGAAGTTCACCCCAGGCCACAAATGCCAGATGATTCAGGTCTACATATTGCAGGACGATCAGATGCCAGATGTAGAAGGAGGAGAACAGGAGCACATGCTGGATACAATCGAGTACGGGGTATCGACCCTGACCATGGCAGGAGACACCACACCGCCCACTATGACTATTGCGGGGTGGATCGGCCAACAGCAGGTGTCCATTTTGATTGACAGTGGGAGTACACATAACTTCATCAGTCCGACAGTGGCACACAGGCTAGGGCACGCGATCATCCAGGACGCCTCTTCCCAGGTTGTGGTGGCAAGTGGACAGAGCTGCAGTGTGGAGTGCTTCAGGACGTGGGGATCAGTGTGCAGGGCTATGCTGACAAGATGGATATCTATTTATTACCTATTCGGGGGTCCGATGTGATTCTGGGGGCCCACTGGTTGAGACAGCTGGGTAGGGTCACTCTGGATTGGGACAAGTTGACTATGGAGTTTTCTAAGGATGGGCAGGAATATTGCTTGCATGGAGTCAGAATCTCACCGGTGACAGGGGACTCTCTTTGTGGTTTAGAGAGGCTGCGGGGACAAGGGACTTGGCTTGGATCGACCTGCCGGAACAGACGGAGCCACCAGATTCCCACCTTGCGGACAAGCTGGGTCTTGAAGGGGTAGGGAATGTTACGCCCCCGGACGGATCCGAAGGCGACAACGGGGTTGAACCAACTGGTTCAGCCCCCATTTTCTAATAACGGCCCTTGGGGGGGCTGAACCCACCTGGTTCAGCCCCAATTGGGCCAGCCAGCCCCCTTGGCCGGCCGGCCTTGGTCCGGGTATAAATATACCCGGATCCTCTTGTGGAAGGGTTATGCAAGAATATCTGCAGGTATTTCTCTCCCTCTTCTTCCTGAAAACCCTAGTCTCTCTAGTTCTTTAGATCTCTCCCTCCCTCCCACTTCGTTCGTAACAAAATGTTGTCCATTACTTGTGCTAATCATGAGACCGAATGCAATCATGAATTATTAAAATCATGATATTGAGAAGAATAAAAGATATATAATTTGTGTTGATCATAAGATGATCTAGAATCATTTACATGATATTTGTGAGATTGATGAAGTTGTGAGATTGATGAAGCTAGGATACTTATGCATTAATTAATATTTGAGTTAAGGTTTGCGTTTAAATATATCTCCTAAGCACAACCTTTGCATTCTTCAATTGATAATCATTCACGTGATGATCCCGAGATGCATGTATAAGGTGTATTAGAAATTCCTGTAAGAAAATTAGGTGGTCAATCAAGAGAGAGAAGGATCGAGACCTTCTTCTAAGATTGAGAGAGATCAGAATGAAAGAGAAAACGCCGATGGAGATATGGAGAGAGAGAGAGAGAGATAATAGAGCAGGTAATCCTCCAAACTTTATTCATACTTGAAAAATTACTCTTCTTTGATAAAACTAATACATACAGAAAAACATTACAAGAAAGCACAGCTATTTAATTTAAAATATAGAACTCTTACAAATCCTAATGTAACAAAGAAATGCAATAAAAAATAAGTGAATCTTGTTGATGGGGTTCCCCTAAAATGATTCGAGTTGAGCCGGTTTTGATTTCGACCGAGTCGCCAAAGAGGGACAAGCTGACCGAGCAAGGCGTACACATGACTGCACAACACACGCAGGACACACGCGCGCAGCCTGCGCTCTCTCATGCCTCGCACGCGCGCTCGCCATGCGCCCCTCGTGCGCATGTCGGCCTTCCTCCGCCGCCGCCATTCGCCAGCGCCACCCGCCACCTCCTTCGGCCACCATCGTTGTTGGAACATGTTTCCCACATCTCTTGGTTTGAGAATAACAAATCTCATTGTATTTGATCATACTTGTCATGTGTTTATAGTGTGCAGGAACTTCAGCTCTCAAGCCCCTATGAGTACAAAAAGAAAAGACGACGATCCTCTATCGATTCGGCGCTCTGTTAGTTACCGCGGCGCGCTATCGCTACCGCGGGCGGTAACATCTGCATAATTGGAAACAACGTCGAGAAGGATGCATCGTCGAGAAAGGAATGTCGACAGGACGCAGATATAGCAAGTCCTACCGCAGCGCGTTAAGGTTAACGCTCGGCGGTAGCTTATGGTATTCCCGCCATCTCGCTGCTGATTGAGGAGCAAAAGAGGAAGGAGATCTGACGGCAAGGAAGGATATGCTAACGCGGCGCGTTAGTGTTACCACGGCGCGGTAGGAGGGGCATCCATATTTGGAGCAGAATGTTGCCAAAGATGACTCTATCCGTGTGCCAGCAAAAAAGCCTAAAAAGGCTACCGCTAGCGCTAGGTCCAAAGTCTATTTAAAGAGCGGTCCTCCTCCGTTAAGTGTGCTGATTGACGACGAACAAAAGCCACAACTCCTAATATCCGTAAGAAGCCTTCTTGCAGCCAAGTCAACTCCGATCAACGTTCATAAACGCAAGGAACTCGAAGAAGGATCGATCACGCTTATTCTACATGAAGGACGTACGCATCAACATCAAAGATTACTTCGGCGCGCCTTCGACAAGATCTTCGAGTTCAACCTAAGAGGGAGTTTTGTCTTTAGTTTTATTTTATCTCGTAACTCTTAACCATTGTATCAGTAGAGAAATTCGCCCGTGTTAGCGACTAGGTCTTATGAGGCATAGGGAGAAATTTGCCCGGTGATCGGCGCCTCGGCGGCTAGGTCGTGAGTGGTTTAGGGAGAAATTCGCTCAGTGGTTGGCGACTAGGGCGTTGGGGACTAGGGGGAATTCGTCACACGGCGACTAGGTCAAGGGTTAGATCTAGGGGCGGCTCGAGGCCTCATCTAGGGAGAGATAGGCTAGAGCCAACCGGTCTTTGGGATAAGAGTCGGTATAGAAAACCAAAAGGGTTTTTATGTACGCCTGATTCCAAGCATCATTGGGATCAATTTTGTAATCATGTTTAAATTAATGATATTATATTTTTCTCTAGGCAAACCAGCCGATGCCGGTCCCAAGCCCGGATGAAAAATGGTGAGGGTTGTGTTAGGTAGACGGCCAGCGTAAAATTTAGTCACCCTTATGAATATGGATCTTTTGAGAAATTGTGCTAAAGCAGTAAGTAAAGCAAGAAGTCAAGCTTATGAAGAATTTTACAAACGACTAGATACCAAAGATGGAGAGCGCGATATATATAAAATTGCTCGAGCTAGAGAGAGGAAGACAAGAGATTTAAGCCAAATTAAATGCATAAAAGATGAAACAGATACGGTTTTGACGGATGATGTGGCTATTAAGGAGCGATGGAAAAGATACTTTTATCAACTATATAATGAAGG
Organism: Dactylorhiza incarnata; assembly: GCA_033032865.1. NCBI lineage: Eukaryota > Viridiplantae > Streptophyta > Magnoliopsida > Asparagales > Orchidaceae > Dactylorhiza > Dactylorhiza incarnata. The sequence goes on from JAWHQI010000005.1 coordinate 19,861,627, forward strand.
AAAAGATAATGAACTGAACTTCGAAGAGTTAAGTAAATCGGAGGAGTTTAGAGACATAACTTTTTATCGTAAAATTCAAGCATCAGAGATAGATGACGCTCTGAAGAAGATGAAAAATGGAAAGGCGGTTGGACCAGACGATATACCCATTGAAGTATGGAAATGCTTAGGGAGAGAAGGAATTTTATGGCTTACAAGTTTCTTCAATAAGATACTGAAGACAAAAAGGATGTCAGACCAATGGAGAGAAAGTATTTTGGTACCTTTGTATAAGAACAAAGGAGATATACAAAATTGTGTCAATTACAGGGGAATTAAATTAATGAGTCATACTATGAAACTATGGGAACGAGTAATAGAGAGACGAGTTAGACGAGAGACTAGCATCTCAGAGAATCAATTTGGATTCATGTCAGGGAGGTCAACCATGGAAGCTATACATCTCTTGAGGAGACTCATTGACAACTATCGGGAAAGACAAAAAGATTTGCATATGTTATTTATCGATCTGGAGAAGGCGTATGATAGGATTCCAAGAGAGGTCTTGTGGAGAGTCTTAGAAAAGAAAGGTGTAAATGTATCATACATTGACGTAATCAAAGATATGTATACAAATTCAGTGACCAGGGTGAGGACATCTGGAGGATTAACACAGAAATTCCCTATCGCTGTTGGCTTACATCAAGGGTCAGCTTTAAGCCCTTACCTTTTTACCCTTATCTTAGATGAGCTCACCGGACATATCCAGCAAGCAATACCTTGGTGTTTATTATTTGCAGATGATATTGTTTTGGTCGATGAGACGCGCGAGGGTGTAAACGAGAAACTGGAATCTTGGCGAGACACTTTAGAAAAGAAGGGTTTTAGGTTGAGCAGGACAAAGACAGAGTATATAGAGCTTAAATTTAGTAGTGCAAGAAGGTCAGATGACTCCGTCATTAAATTGGGTGACCAAGATATTTCCCGCAGTGAGTGCTTTAAATATCTGGGATCGATAATTCAAAAAGATGGAGGTGTAGATAAAGATGTGATTCATAGAATCCAAGCAGGTTGGTTGAAGTGGAGAGGCGCGTCTGGGATCCTATGTGATCGTAAAGTACCACTAAAACTTAAAGGCAAGTTTTACCGTACTGCAATTAGGCCTGCAATGCTCTACGGTTCTGAGTGTTGGGCAGTGAATGGTGTACACGAGCAAAAAATGGGAGTCGCGGAGATGAGAATGCTTAGGTGGATGTGTGGTCACACGAGATTGGATAAAATTAGGAATGAATGTATCAGGGATAAGATAGGAGTGGCGCCAATTGTAGAGAAGATGCGAGAAGCTCGTTTAAGATGGTTTGGACATGTACATAGGAGACCATTAGAGGCACCTGTTAGGCGTTGTGAGAGTTTAGTCACTAGACATGTTAAACGGGGGAGGGGTAGACCAAAAAAGACTTGGAATGAAACTATAAAGAAAGACATGATGTACTTAGGCATTAATGAGACTATGCTTAAAGATAGGGCGCAATGGCGACAGAGGATCCATATAGCCGACCCCACTATGGTGGGATAAAGGCTTAAGTGTTGTTGTTGTTGTTGTTATATTTTTCTCTAGGCCTCATCTAGGTAGAGATAGGCTAGAGCCAACCGGTCTTTGGGATAAGAGTCGGTATAGAAAACCAAAAGGGTTTTTATGTACGCCTGATTCCAAGCATCATTGGATCAATTTTGTAATCATGTTTAAATTAATGATATTATATTTTTCTCTATTTCAGATTTGTCTTCTCTGATCTGTGAAATCTAAACGAAAAGCAGTTTCACTGTTTGTTAACGCCGAGCGGTAACTGATACCGCTGGCGGTAGCAACAGTAACTCCATCTCTCGTGCTTTCTATAATACTGCTTCGTAAAAGCATAAGGCACTGTCTTGAGAGTCTCCTGAAGTATAATATATTCAACATTGTTATATATTATTGCACTTAAGCACGAAAAATTTTAAACTCTTATTCACCCCTCTCTAAGGGCGCCTACAGAACTAACAATTGGTATCAGAGCTAGATTATTCCAAAACGACTTCACAACCGGGAATAATTGCGTTTCATGATCTCGCTTCCACCAAAGGGGATAAAATTTTATTACATGAAAAATCGTTAGCACCACCTTTATTTATTGGCAAAAATTATAAAGGGTGGAAAATATTAATGATAAATTTTCTTAAATATTTAGATGAAAAAGTTTGGAATATTACTATTGAAAATTCATCAAGCATATTAAATAGAAATGAAATAGTTTTAAATGTAAAATCAATAAATAGTTTATTTTGTAAGCTAGATCAAAATATTTTCAAACTTATTTATACTTTACCTACTGCTTATGAGATTTGGAATTTTCTTGAAAAAACTTATGATTCTCCCTTTATAGGCATGGAACAATCGCAAGAACTGGAGAATATGCAAGCTTGCATACGCAATCAAGAAAGATCCTCTCCTGAAGGATCCATTGAATGCTCATCAAGCGGAAGGGAAGATGTCAACTCATCTACGGAAGAGGAAGAAGAAGATGTCAAAGAAACTTTATGTTCAAATCTTGCTTCATCTAAAAGCGTTGGAAGGAAATCAAATTCCCTTATTGTTTGTAATTTTATTTTTGTATTACATTTTGTACAAATTGCTAAACGTAAAATTAAGAAATTGAAAAATACTAATTGCAACTTGCGTTTAGAAAATAACAGTTTAAAAGCCAAAGTTAATGTAGAATCATATTTTAATGTAGTTTTCCCAATGGCTCTTTAGTTGAAAATATTACACATGTAGAATTTAATGAATTAAAAAAAATACAAAGAACTTGAAATTGAGCTTATTTTTGTAAAAGAACATAATGAAAAATTGTCTATAGAAAATTCCTCCTTAGAAAGTAAGTGTGTTATGTGTAAAAATTATAAAATTGAAATTAAAGAGATGAATGAAACGTTTGAAGAATTAAGAAATAATTATAAAACTCATATTGATTTTATTGTCACCACTCTTAAGAATAGTACAATCGCTTACAATAAAGGTAGACATAATTTCAAAATTAAGAATAGAACAATCGCTTGCAAGTTGAATATAAATATCTTGACTAGCCCAAATATTGGGAGTAAAAACACAACATTTGTAAATCAAAATCATAGTTACTATCATTTATAAAATCATTTTTCTCCTAAATTAAACTTAAATTTGCACAAATTTCCTATGAAAAATCTTTTCAATTATAATCCTCATGATAAAAATAATCACAATGGAATTTATTGCATAAAAATAATATTAAACCAAGGTTTGAATGGAGACCCAAAGTTAAAAATGAAACACTAACTCCACTCGAAAGGGCTTATTCATCACTATCTCCCCAAAAGACAACACGATGTATTTTGGTACCCAAAGGAATCATCACACTTGGTCCCATTTGGATACTTAAATCTCTCATTCATTAGTATCCAATCATTTGCATGGAGTAGAAACAATTAAAAATAAAATATCAATACTCTATTTCATGATATGCTTAATTTCCTTTTTTTTGTTTTTTTCTTGATCCAACATGCTATGGTCACTTTATATAACTTATGATATGACTTTCACGCATTAAGCTTAAATTCATTAATGAATCATATTGAATGAAATTGAATAAAAAGTCACAGCATTGCCCAAGTGGCCTATCTATCATTTTTTGTTTTATCCTTTTAAATCTATTACTTATAAAAGACTTATAAAAAGAATACTAAATTTGTTATGTTATATTTATCAAAACTAATACTTTCAAAAATGGATTTAAATAGGCTCTTTATGGGTCTTAGGCTAAAATTTTAAATGCGCAACTTTTTGATTATTTACCTAATTTCTTTGCTGCATGTGATAACCCCTATTATGCAAAATCATAATTAAGAGAAATCGGAATTGAAATATCTCAAAAACCACGTTTTTTAGATGAAAAATAAAACCTTTGTTTGCTACCGTCTGGCGCTACCTCTATCGTCGGCGGTATCTATATTTTCTGAAAATTCTTGAATTTCTCTAATTATTAAGTTCTGAACATTTATTCTACTACTTTAATAATCACTTTGTTTTCAAAAAATTATATATATATATATATATATCGTTTGATTAATATTCAAAAATCAAAGAGAAAGTTTACAAAACCTTTCAAAATAACTAAAAATATTTTCTCATTATATTTATATTCATTATTCACCATACAATTTTTTCTGAAAAGGTTGAATATAAATTTTCTTTTATAATACTTCATTTACATCATCATGAATAATTAATTAGGAATACTAAATTTTTGTGTTAAAGTTAATGGTCATTTATAATAATCACACAAAATCAAAGGATCTTTTAATTCAAGCATTAAACATAACTACAAAAATTCTATTACTTCCAACATATGGTTTGTGATCATGATCATTATATGAATATATTATGTATTGTGTGTGCATGTATCTCTCTTATATATAGACCCTAAAATCATCTTTATACCAATAAGAATAAATCAAATAGAATCATCACTTCATTCTGGGTCTAGAAATTTAAATGTTATCTTTGAATACATGCAACATTATCAAAATTAATCTTATGGCATAACATTTCATTCAAACTCATTATTCTAGCATTATCAACTAATAAATATTATCATTCATGCTAGTTATCTTTTATTGCCATAATGAATTAATTTTAAAATAAAAAATTTGAAAGTTAAAATTCATAATAGCTATGTAACTTTAAAATCAAATATAATTAGAAATTAATCTCGCATAAAATCCATAATTTATAAATTGTTTTCATAGGATTAAATGCATAGTAAGTTCATGATCATTCACCCACATTATGTGTCTCACAATAGCGAGGGCATAGGATTGTGTGCATTAGAGACATAACTTCTAAGTCATATATTGTCCTTAACCGGGGAGGTTTCAGTGGAGCCTTGTGAGGCACTAGGGGGAAAGAGTGCTAGGTTGAGCGTCATTTTTGTATACATATGGGATTAACACCCCAACCTACGGCATATGTGCAGCTCCTCATGCCCATCCGTCACTTAGTATGGGGCTAGAGTGTAGACATGTAGTTAAGGTATCTTGATCTTAAACATACTCATATTATATACATTGCATGAATATTTATTTCACTATTTATGATCATTTCACTCATGCATATTTTGTTCAAACATGTTATCTTATGTTTTTCATACTATATACTCTTTGGACTTTCTTGATTTTGAAAAACATAAGTATCTTGAAAGATTATTTTGACACCTTAAGCCAAAAATCTTTTATCTGCATCTTTCACACTATTATTCAAAACTTTTTGCGGTACTTAGTGTCTCTTATCTTAGAAAACAAGAATCAAGAAAAATCAGAGCGAAAAATTTCACAATCACACAGTTTTTGTTGGAAACACGATCTTTTTTACTTACCGCGTAGCGGTAAGTGTTACCGCTGGCGGTAGTATAAAATACTGAGTTTGTCTTCTTTTAAAAGCTTGTATTTATATTCATTACTTGTCTCTCTCTAACGACAAAAAACAACAAAAAATCTGTAAAACAAATAAAAATCAAACAAAAATATGTTTTCTTTTTATATATCAAAAATCAAATACAAAATTAAAAAACAAACTAAAATCACAAAAATATGTTTTCAATTTTCTCTTATTGTCTTTATTAATCCAAAAATTTATAAAGAAAACTGATTGTTATTCATTGAAATGTTTCAAGGTTGATTATGTTTATCTTTCCAAGATTACAGCACAATATCAAATTCTAATTTCAAGTATCTTAAAACCTTGTTTTGTGTCATATCTTGAACATTATCTTGTAATGTGCAATGAAATGGATTATATAAATCATATGTAGGATTGCTTAGCATGCCTCTAAGTATGATTAATGTTTTATATTTGATAATGGTTTACTCACTCACATATTTAATAATCTACATATGACATTAATCTTACTCGTGCATGATTGCGTAGTGTAATAACTTAATATTATTAAATGTGTGATTAGTTTACCTACACCATAATAAAAAACTCTTTTATGCACCCATATTTAAAGAGGTGTGTTTTTTATTCAAAAAACTATATGTTTGCAAAAACAAGTGAATTCGGAGAACTTTGTCACCAAACTAAAATTCAAAAGAATAAATGACAAAGATAACTCCACCAAACACTACTCACCCTCCTGATAAGTCTTAATGAGCATTGTGAGGTTGAGCACCTTGGAGAGAATTATAAAGTACCTTGAGCAAACTCTTTTATACACTACTTCTTCCTGTATACTCGGATCACAAATAAATCAAAGAAAACATAATATATGTGATCTCTCAAGCACTACTTTGCACCCTGATAAGTCTTAATGAGCATTGTGTGTGCTGAGCACCTTGGTAGTTGTACTTATGTGCATTGAAATATAATTTAGCTTTGTGAAAGTAGAACTTCTACTCATGAGTGGAAGTAACATTCTTATCAAAAACACATTTTCAATAATATTGTACTTATGAGTTGAAGTAATTCTAAAAACGCATTTTCAATAATATTGTGTTTATTCCATTATACATGTCATGTGTTTTGATTAAATTATTTGTATACTCTTATCAAAAACACTATTTGTACACATCATTATCTCTTATAAAACTTCTACTCATGAGTATTGAAGTTTATTGCATACCTATATTTCTTCTCTATAATCTTTAGTAAATGCATTAGATAACATTGCATGATCTCTACAATGTATAAGTCTACTTGATTTACGAATTTAGAACATTGTAGTTTTCCGATCTTGTCTTGATAACCTTAATCATACTAACATTCTTTGTTGAACTTATTTTTCGCTACGTCGTATATGCTCTATCTTGACTATTTAATTTCTAAACAAGTGCTACATTATTTTTACTACCACGTGTTATTTACTCTGTCTTAAATTGTTAAAACTTCTATTTCTACTAGACTACAATTCTTAATCATTTACTATGCTTTAAACTCATATATAGATGTTCATTTTTTTTCCAAAATCTTGAAATATGTTTTCCACACTACTTTACTACTTGTAAGCTTGATCATGAATATTCTATTAACCAACAAAATGGTCTTGTTTACTAAACTAATGATACTTCATTCCATCAACTCAACTTTCTTTTATTCTTTCACCATGTGGTATCATAATTCCTTCTCATGCTCATTCCCTCTCTAGACAAATATTGCACTATTAATCGCTATACTTTTTCTTTCCACCCTCCTATGATAATATTAAAAGGGGGAGAATAACTTTTGAAAGAAATTCACATATTTAAGGGGAGTCAAATTCATAGGAAGCTTTGATATATGAGGAGCATTTATATAGGGGGAGCATTCATATAGGGGGAGCATATGCACCATTCCACATACTATCACGCTTATTATTAACTATAAACACATTTCTTATAATTGAAGTATTTCTTTCTAATTGGATTAGTTATTATCAAAAGGGGAATTTGTTAGAACATGTTTTCCACATCTCTTGTTTTGAGAATAATAAATCTCATTGTATTTGATCATACTTATCATGTGTTTATAGTGTGCAGGAACTTCAGCTCTCAAGCCCATATGAGTACAAAAAGAAAAGACGGCGATTCTCTATCGATTCGGCGCTCTGTTAGTTACCACGGCGCGCTATCGTTACCGCTGGCGGTAGCATCTGCATAATTGGAAACAGCGTCGAGAAGGATGCATCGTCGAGAAAGGAATGTTGACGGGACGCAGATATAGCAAGTCCTACCGCGTTGCGTTAAGGTTAACGTCCGGCGGTAGCTTATGGTAGTCCCGTCATCTCGCTGCTAATTGAGGAGCAAAAGAGGAAGGAGATCTGACGGCAAGGAATGATATATCGCTAACGCGGCGCGTTAGTGTTACGGCGGCGCGGTAGGAGGGGCAACCATATTTGGAGCAGAATGTTGCCAAAGATGACTCTATCTGCGTGCCAACAAGCATGCCTAAAGAGGTTACCGCTCGTCGGTAGCGCTACCGCTGGCGCTAGGTCCAGAGTCTATTTAAAGAGCGGCCCTCCTCCGTTAAGTGTGCTGATTGATGACAAACAAAAGCCACAACTCTCAATATCCGTAAGAAGCCTCCTTGCACCCAAGTTAACTCCGATCAACGTTCATAAACGCAAGGAACTCAAAGAAGGATCGATCACGCTTACTCTACACGAAGGACGTAAGCATCAACATCAAAGATTACTTCGGCGCGCCTTCGACAAGATCTTTGAGTTCAACCTAAGAGGGAGTTTGTCTTTAGTTTTATTTTATCTCGTAACTCTTAACTTTTGTATCGGTAGAAAAATTTGCTCGTGTTGGCGACTAGATCTTGTGAGGCTTAGGGAGAAATTCGCCCGGTGATCGGCGACTAGGTCGTGAGTGGCTTAGGGAGAAATTCGCCCAGTGGTTAGCGTCTAGGGCCTTGAGGGGACTAGGGGAATTCGCCACACGGCGACTAGGTCAAGGGTTAGGTCAAGGGGGCGGCTCGAGGCCTCATCTAGGGAGAGATAGCCTAGAGTCAACCGGTCCTTGGGAGAAGGGTCGATATAGAAAACCAAAAGGGTTTTTATGTACGCCTCATTCCAAGCGTCATTGGGATCAATTTTGTAATCATGTTTAAATTAATGATATTATATTTTTCTCTATTGCAGACTTGTCTTCTCTGATCTGTAAAATCTAAACGAAAAGAAGTTTCACTGTTTGTTAACATCGAGCGGTAACTGCTACCGCTGGCGGTAGCAACAGTGACTCCATCTCTTGTGCTTTCTATAATACTGCTTCGCAAAAGCATAAGGCACTGTCTTGAGAGAAATATTAAGTATAATATATTCAACATTGTTATTATTATTGCACTTAAGCACGAAAAGTTTTAAACTCTTATTCACCCCCCCCCCCTCTAAGGGTGCCTACAGATCCAACAATCGCCGCTGGCGAACCTTTCCGGGCCGGCGGCCCGGGGGAATGCCTGTCATTTTTCAGAAATTGGTGATCCAGGAGACCATAATCGCGCAGGCTCAGTCGTCGATTCAAATTCCAAGACAGCGCAATTATCAATGCGCAACTCAGAAAAACTATAAAAAGGCTCATAGGCCTTCATTTGAAAACAAGCAACCAAGAGGAGAGAAAGGAGCTCTGAAGGTTTTCCGACGAAGATTTGGAACTCTGAAGATTTTCCGGCGAAGATTTGGAACTCTGAAGGTTTTCCGGCGAAGACTTGAAGTTCTCTTGCTCCCTGACTCAAGCGCTCACTTTCCTAAAGTGTCCACTCTGAGCACTCTCACGCTCTCTTGCTCAAGGGAGAACTTCGCTCTCCAAAGTGCCGTCTCAAGTGCCCGCTCAAGTGCATACTCAAGTACCCGCTCCAGAAGCCGCTCATACGAGCGCGGAGAGAGCCTTTGCATCTTTTTCTTCTTTGAATACTTGTAATCGGAGCGGTGGTCTGTCACCCTCCCGAATATTTTAAACATCTGTAACCTCAAGCAAGTTAGTGGATTTAATCGGCACCGAACCAGTCCCGTGGTTTTTTACCTTTCTGGGTTTTTCCACGTAAAAAGTTTTGTCGTCTCCGTTATTGGTTCTCTTTTAACTGTTTGCGCACTTGGCTCACTCTCGAGCTAATGTGGTTCGATTTTCCGGATCGGGAGAGCGTTAAACAATCCGCAACACTTGTCTTGACCGCAAAGCCTTCCCTAGTCGAGAAATTCTTTTTAAAAAGGAAATGATATATTCTGTTAATGATCCAAAAGTTACTCTTGTTGATATATTTTATTAAAAAGCTACTGTTGCTTGCAATATTAACATATTAACCAACATAAAGCTCCCAGTAACAAAATAGTGATGTTTCATCCTGAATCCGAGGTTTAAAATTACAATTACTTCCTTAGAATTACAACCATCAAGGAAGAATAACTTATGTATATAACACAAGGATCTATATGTAAAGAACTTCTGTTACGCGCACGCGCCATGAGCCATCCCATTTTATCATTACTGTTTTTCTTTAAATATATTAGGTTTGATGTGAGCCCCCTCCTCCCTATATAAGGAGGAAGTATGGGAGTGTTATTTTCATCCTTGGATCATTAGGGATTTAGGCTCTCATTTGAGAGAGGGATCACTGGAGGAACCAGCCTTCTTGATCTTGGCCGGACTTCGATCCGGATTGTATCCGTGTTCTTCTTCGATTAATGCAACTTCCTTCCTGTCCGTATTAATTGGTCCGACCTGCCGCTCCGCCCGCTTCTACAGCCGCCGGAGTATCGAGTTCTGCTATACGAGCACCGCTCGACATCGCCTCTGTCGCTCGACGACACCAGATCTGCGCCGCTCCGCTCAATCTTCCAGCCCGCTCGACGACGCCACATCGCCTCTGTTGCTCGATCTTCCAGCCCGATCGTCCTCGCCATCGCCACCGTGCGTCCTCGCCACTGCCGCTCGACCACTGACCGCTCGATCTTCCGATCCGCCAACGCTGCACGTCTTCTTAACCGCTGCTACAGACGACGCCGCACAGCACGCCGCCGTGTGCGCCCACTTCTGCATGCGCACGCTTCGATCAGCTCGGCACCGTGCCAGCCCCTTCGACCCAGCCCCATCTCCACCCGGCACCGCCAGATCCGCTCGACCCAGCGCCCGATCGGCGTCCTCAGCCCGCCAGCGCTCCCAGCCGCCGCCCCGTGCATCCTCCTCAGCCCGCCAGCGATCCCATCCACCGCCCGTGCATCCTCCTCAGCACGCCAGCGCTCCCCGCCGCCGTCCCGGCCCCCTGCGGACCAGATCTGCCCCGTGCCACACCGATCCGCCCCGGGCCAACCTCCAACTCGGAGCAATCGTCCTCAAATGCCAAAGAGCCGGATGGAAGCCCGCGTGGAAGCCCTCGAACACTCCCTCGCCACCATTAACTCTCGTCTTGAGGCACAGAACGAGCAGTTCACCTCGATTCTGACCATGCTCCAGAAATTGCAGCCCACCCAGCACTCCGGGCCCTCTACCGCCTCTGTTGTGGGATCCCCCAGCACCGTGCTTCCCGATGCTTCCGCAGCGGTGGAAGTGCCTACTCCACCGTACCGTGGACCTGGCATGCCTACCTTCAACGGGTCTGACCCCCTCGGGTGGATTGCCCGCGCCGAGCAGTTCTTCGACATTCACCAGACCGCGCCGACACAACGGGTCTCCACCGCAATCATCGGCATGGAAGGGTCGGCCCTCCATTGGGTTCGTTGGCTCCGGCAGACCTCTCCCGACCTCTCCTGGCCAGCTCTCTCTGAGGCCCTCATTCAGCGGTATGACGCCCGCTACTCCGGCCCCATGATCGAGCGACACTGCGGGGTCCGTCACACTGGCTCCATCGACTCATACATTGATGCCTTCGTGGAATTAGTCACCCATGTCCCCGGTCTTCCCCCGGACCATTACTTGGGGTTCTTCATGAACGGCTTGCAACCCCACTTCCGCTCCCGTCTCCGCACTCTCCAACCATTAACGGTTCACCACGCCATTGACCTCGCCCCCCTGGTGGAGGCAGAATTTCTCGCGACGTCCGGCGACATTTCTTCCCCATCACCTCCCTCTCGGCATCCCTCCCACACATATTTCTCGACGCATCCGAAACCTACACCTCCGCCACCTCCTCTGCCTCGGCCACCACTGATGGGTCCTCGCAACAACCGGCCTGTCCCTACCCACCGCCTCTCCAACCAGGAGTACAACGACTTAAGAAGCAAGGGTCTGTGCTTCCGCTGCAAGCACCCCTACTCTCCTGGTCATGAGTGCTCCGTGAAGGAGTGTCGTGTCCTCATCGGCGATGACGTGGTCGTGCTCTCCGCCACCGACTTCGACGCCCTGCTGCTCTCGGACGGACTACCGCACGACGCCCCGGGCACCTCGACGGCATCCCACTACTGACCGGCGGGCGGCGCTCCGACCTTGGGGACAAGGTCGCTTTTCTGACGGGATGTATTGTTACGCGCACGCGCCATCCCATTTTATCATTACTGTTTTTCTTTAAATATATTAGGTTTGATGTGAGCCCCCTCCTCCCTATATAAGGAGGAGGTATGGGAGTGTTATTTTCATCCTTGGATCATTAGGGATTTAGGCTCTCATTTGAGAGAGGGATCATTGGAGGAACCAGCCTTCTTGATCTTGGCCGGACTTCGATCCGGATTGTATCCGTGTTCTTCTTCGATTAATGCAACTTCCTTCCTGTCCGTATTAACTTCCCTGTGTGAGAATGACTGAGAATGTATTTTATCGCATTAGGAGGATGTGTCCAGTGGTATGAGAATAATAAAAATATAAAAGAAAATATTGGTATATAACCAGCTAATGAACAACCATCTAGAAACAATATTGGTAGAAACCAAACAATAAGAAAGGGAAAAAATTAATTACAAAGGATAATGAGTTTTCACAATGGAAGAATACCACATTCTCCCATACTCGACCAGTGGTAAATCTAAAAGCTTTGACCAAAGAATTTAGCAAAAAAATAGTAAATAATGAAAGCATTTCATTACTTCAATATGGTTTGTTAAGAACTGCATAATTTAGAAAATTAAAAATAAAATACTGCAAGCAAGTATGCATGAAAGTATTCCCATAACATGTGATATAACTTTAGCATTTCAAAATGGATCAGATCACTATAGCGAGCTTAGCGACGTCTAGGAAATTAGTTTTTAAAATAACAATTAATTAGAATAGTTATTTTCCTGCAAATCATTCTAGTGTGATCATTTTTCTAACAAAAGGCGAAGGAATTTAGAAGAATGCATAGTTGGATCAAGAAGAGGACTAAAGATATTACCCCAACAAGCTGTTCACTCTACCACAGTGAGCACAATAATAGCTCCCATCAAGCTTTGAACGGTGTCCATTCTTCGTGATCCCGGTTCTTTCATCCTTCAGAGCACAATCTAGATGGCAAGATAGATCACAAAAATCACCTTTATTGGAATCTTCTGAGCTACAAGACAGCCATAGGCTTGGATCCTTGTTATCATCATACTTGTGACAGATGCAACATGAGCATCTTCTGCAAAAGAGATCTTCGGGGCTTAAGGGCGCCCGGCAAGCCACATTTAGGCACAATCGACGGTTTTTTGGCTCTTTATTTTCATCAATTATAGAGGGAATGTTCAATTCAACAGGAAGACGTGAAGGGTGATCATTCTTTCTCTGTCTTTTGGTTGGGATTTGAGGTTCCTTCAAGAAAGTGTTCTGAGTTGAGTATGAAACATCTGCAAGCTTTCCCGAATTCTTCTCGGACACAATTCTGAATAGATTTTCTATCAGTTTCTGCTTAGTTAACCCAGTGTACTTCCTCTCCTTTCCCATCTCCACACACAAAATCTCTAACAGATCTCTGCGGCTCCATGACTGCAGCTTTTGAGGAGCACTCTCAGGCCATTTAGCCAAGTGCCAAACAAGCTCTCTCCTCTCTTTGATGCTCAGCTTCGGGCACTTAGGTCGGTGAAGTACATATTCTGGTGTATGATACAAGCCAAATAATAAAACAAGAAGCATAGGAATTATACATAATGATATTTAGGCTGTAATGGCAAAAAAGTAGCAGGAAAGTATAAATGTTTATATAAAAACAAGAAATACTAGGTTGATAATATTCTAGGAATTTCACTTTTTACAACATGATGCTCTAATGCTGCAAGTGTACTTTATTAGCAAGATGTTTCAGTTCAGTGTGAACAACAACTTCAACATCAAAGTTTAAAAAGAAAATCCTTCTCTTGTGCATGAATACATCAAAACTTTTATATCAAAACAAACAACGACCTATAGTTTTTTCCAAAATTTAAATATAGTTTAGATTTTAACGACAGGTTTAAATACAATTATAAAAGGGAATTATTATGTGCACCACGTTTTTGGCTATGTTCACTACAAATCTATGTAAATTTCGATTTCCATTCCTTTCAATAAAACCACTAGGTGCACGCATTTGAGCGCACTGCACCTATTTCGCCCCTCCATCCCGCGCCCCCGATAGCTAGGGTTTTGAAAACCCTGGCAGCGATCGTTCTCCGCCAAATCCCGCGCGACACCACTTTACGCCGGCCTTCACAGGTCTTCGCTGGACTTCACCGCCCTTCGTCGGCACTCGTTGGCACTGTTATTCCCTTCGACGCCTCTCCAGCAACTCAGACCGCCCGGCTCTTCCCTTCGACGCCTCTCCAGCAACACATTGTCACACCTCTACCTCAACACAAGGTAAGACCATTCCCTTGTTATTTGGTTTTCTTTTGTGATTATTTCTTGCGGATTTGTAGCCCCATCATTTTGGAGTACTATAAATCAAGGTGAGCAATCATTAATTGGTATGCGTTTCATTACTATATTTCATCTTCTATGTAATTATTTTGGCTTATTAATATTGTAGGAATATGGACATCAAAAACATCAATGAGGGGAAAGTTTTGATAATAAAAGCAGAGGTCTATTTACTTTTTGTTTTTCCTGTTTCGATGAAATCATGTTGTTAATTCATGTCAGTTATTGTCGTTAGTTTTCCCAATTTTGATGTAATCTATGTTGTGTGTCTTATTACTCATCTTTTTTGATCGAATCGTATTGTGGTTCATTGATATATCAAGTTATTCTTGTTGGTTTGCTATTAACAATAATTTGATGCCCCCTAACAATTATGTGTGCACTTATCATAGTGTTGTGCTTTTAACAAAAAAATGTCAATAGCCAAAATCGTAATGCACTTAACAATTTCCTTATAAAATTTCTCTTCAAAAATCTATTAATAATAAAACTAGCTGAAATTCATAAGAATTAATATATCAAAAAAGGAAGATGCAGATGAGACTAGATTTTCCATGTCAACCATTAACATCGACCTCTACAGAAATCTAGCTAGGTTGACAAGAAAACCGACAGGTATTGATCATCAAAACCGGATTCAACCTGGCAGGAAAAGCTATCACAAAGCAGAATTAAATATAAATCAATCATTTCCATGGAGAAGATGCTTTGCCCTTTTACAAAGAGGAAGAAGCAGAAGCTGAGTTCTAGGTGAAAATCCAGAGACTGATATGCCCTAGCAACTCATTAACGTTGCTGCAATGCATAAAATGACACCAGGAATAACAGTAGGAAATTCCTAAATGAGAAAGCAAGCCCTCAAAGGATCCAATTATTATCACACCGGGGATGATTTCTCCTCAAAATTCGATGGCGCAAGCAGATCTAAAGCATTAATAAAAGAAAAACGGCAGAAACCAAGCGGCGGAAATCACAAGAAGAAGGACGACGCAGAAAACAGAAACAGACCGGAGAAAGAAGGATCCATAGAGGCAGTAGGTCTTCTTCTCGTCTTCCTTCAATCTTCACATTATGAGACTGACCGCATCTCCTCTTCTTCCTCTCTCATCACCCTCCAATGCCCATCAGAGAAGAAGAAACTAATAAGCTAACAATCCACCTATATTCCTCCCTTCACAGAATGAACTTTTTTCTTATTCTTTATAGAAGATTATATAACTCCCCTTTATGCTTTCAATAGAAGATAAATTATCTTGAGGATGCCAAACTATGAGCACGTCCCGTATACCATCCACTGCAAGGTATGCACGAATCTTGAAGATCAATGCGTGAATAATAATGAATATAAAATAGCAAATTTTACTTCAAAAAATAACCTCTTCCTGCTTTCAAAGATAATGCTATAAACAATTATATTATTTTTAAACAATTTTTATCAATCATCACCTTATGGATACAAAATAGTAAAAATATATGTATATATTAGGAAATCAACCACTATTGCGACGATATCACCTATTTTAGAGGTATTTAATTTCCTGTGCGAATGAGGTATTTGATGTTCTTGTACAGAATCTTGTCACGTAGATATTGCTTTTCTCCTGCAGTGCTGCTATTCCTAACACTATTTTTTTACAACTTTAATCTCATCGTTGCTTTTACTTAGCCAGTCATAAGAAAAAACCTAAACCTAAAATCTGAAAATATTACAAAACTGTTATCATATAATAATGGTTGAGGAGTGACTGAGTGAGTGCATGGGATTCCATTGTGCAGACGAAACAAGACATCACTCACATCTCATGTAGTCATTGTGAGGCGACGACTGTACCACAATTTCGCTCTAAATCGGTTGATATTATCAAAATAGTGTTAGGTCTAATAATAATAATATGTCCGCGCGTGTCATGACCGACTCGGAACGACCTGCCGGGTTCCGTGTCACTAGGGTGTTGCTCTACGCTGGAGATACTATAAAGACTCATTCCACATGTTGATGAGGTCTTGTAGACTATCTTGAGCGGAGCCAACATTCTCAAGATAAACTGTTAGGGTTTTCCGCTCAAGTGCTCTCCCCGGCGGCGCTCCCAATTTTTCAGATCGCGATTTTAGCGAAATCTCCCCGGCGCTCTTTTTTTCGCGATCTTCCTAAGTTTGTAAGTCGTCGTCATCGCTGCTCGTGAAGGACCTGCAGTCACTGGGAGATCTGTAGATCTGCCGATCGGGTTCTTCGTCCCTGTCTCAGATCGGGAAAGAAGCAAGGCAGCCCGACTGTTCGCTGCCGCTTCTGGATCGTGTTCTTCCTGTTGTTCTGGATCCCGTTGAGCAGATCTTGCCGGTGCATTTTTCTCTCGAGAAGCTTGCCTTCCAGATCTTGGTCTCTCCAATCATCTGGAATAGATCCAGATCCAGCCGCGAATCAGAGTTGTGTCCAGTTTTCGAATCCAGATCGGAAGTCAAGCAAGTTTACTCCTCGTGCTTTCTCAGGTCTTGAAGACATTTCTTCCGATCGCAAGTTTTTCTCAACCAAACAGATCGTTGATTGGGAGAGAAAATCCAGATTTGTTCTTCTCATCCTTACAGATCCAGATCCAAAAAAATCCAGGAGAAATATCAGATCTGCTCTTCTCCACGCTTCCTGCCATCTAAGAGGGACTCATCTTCTTCCTGGATCTAAGAAATATATTCCATTCCTTGATCAGGATAGTGGAGTTTTTGCTAGTGGAGGAAATTTTTTTTTTTTGGTCGGAAGTGCGGGTTCTTGCCTTTTTTTTATCTTGTCTTCGGCGACCGTGATCAGTCGGAGAGGAGGAGCACACATACAATAAGTTCTCTGGATTGGATCCGAAGTTTCCCGGTCGTCTTCGCGCGCATCAGGTGACTTTATTTCAGTTTTTTCTGTTATAAATTTTTTGCTGCGATGTCGAACAAAAGTGCGCTAGACGTCACCAAGCTGCAGTCGTTCGACGCCTCCGATTTCCTCAGTTGGAAAATTCAAGTCCAACTGGGAATGAAGGAACGCGACATCTTCTACACAATTCAGAGTGACTTTGCGTCTTCTGGCGAGGGTGTAGACGAATATCAGTGGAACAAGGATGAGGACTTCTGCAGGGACTACATGTTGAATTCCCTCAATCCTCATCTCGCACTGACCTACCACGCCTACAAGACCGCAAAGGAGATATGGGATCGTCTCAACGCGCATTTCCAGAAGGAGGAGGTGTTGTCCAAATCGCTCATTGGGGAGAAGTTCTTCAACTTCTGCCTCAAAGCGAACCTGCCGATCACCTCCCAGATCATAAAGCTGGAGAACTTGCGCAACAAACTGGAGGACGATCAGTCGAAGATGGATGATAATCTGTTCGTGTACTTGATTCTGAGCAAGCTACCTGCGGAGTCGCTGACTTTCAAGACGGAGATGCACAGACTGAAAGAGAAGGAGATTGCCCCACAGAATACTGCAAACATGTCGGTCGATATCTCCGATCCTAAGTCCTTCGTGGCTATGATTGGGAGTAGTCACCACAGTGCGTCTTCTGAGTGGTGGCTAGAAAGCGGTGCTACCTGTCACGTCACAAATGACAGAGGTCTTCTCTCAGACGTCAGAGCAGTCCGAGACAGAGTAGAGAACTGCAATGGAGGAGAGACAGTCGTTACTCATGCTGGGATGACAAAGCTCGTCCTCTCTTCAGGTAAAACTTTAATTTTGCAAAATGTTAAATTAGTTCCTAATTTAACTAAAAATTTAATTTCTACGAGCTTGTTAGATAAGTCCGGAATGTCCTTCACAACCATTAGCGGTAGAATAACATTGTCTGTTAATTCACATTATTTTGGTTGCGCTTACTTAATCAATGGAATGTATAGACTTATCCTAGAAAACGAGTGCATAAATCAAGTGAGTTCGTCTCTATTAGATCCAAAGGTACTTCAAAATAGACTTGGACACGTTCACTACAAGAAGATGCGCGATCTAGCTAAGAGTCACAACATTCCGTTAGATTTCTCTATTCGATTTGATAGATGCGAGGTTTGTGCCCAGACCAAAATAACTAGAAACTCTTACAAGACCGTTTCTAGGAGCACACAACTTTTGGAATTGATTCATTCCGACCTCTGTGACTTTCGTATTCATGCCACTAGAGGGGGAAGGAAGTATCTAATTACCTTTATTGACGATTTCTCCAGATTTTGTCATGTCTACCTATTGAAATCGAAAGATGAGACATTCGAGACCTTCAAAATCTTCAAATCTCGGGTAGAAAACCAGTTAAATCTGAAGATTAAGAGACTTAGAAGTGATCGAGGAAGAGAATACACTGCAACTGGGTTTATGGAGTTTTGTGCCACTGAGGGCATAATCCTTGAAACTACAGCTCCTTACTCACCCCAATCAAATGGCGTTGCTGAGCGTAAGAATAGAACGTTGACAGAGATGTTACATTCTATGCTCCTGACCGCTGGCATGCCCAATTCCTTTTGGGGGGAAGCAGTCCTTACTACAAATCACATTATGAATAGAGTGCCTTACTCAAAGCTCAGTTTTACTCCTTATGAGCTGTGGCACGGTCATCCTTGTAGATATGACACTCTTAAGACTTGGGGTTGTATCGCCTATGTGCGTATACAAGACCTTAAAAGACCTAAGATGGGACCTAGAACGACAACCTGTGTCTATCTAGGCAGTGCAGAAGACAGTGCAGCTGACCGATTTCTAGATCTATCCACTAATTCAGTGATAGAGTCCAGAGATGCTATCTTCTTTGAGCATAAATTTATCAAAGATCATGGTCTGACCGTTCCTGGATCTACTGACATGATCTCAGAGTCTACAGTAGAACCCGAAGCTGGCCCCTCTGGCACTGCTCCCCAACCTCTAGAGGTCGAACCTGTTCCTCTTAGAGTATCTACAAGAGATAGAATCCCTAAGGATTTTAGTGAGAACTTCGTCACCTACCACTTAGAGGATGATCCATTTTCCTATCAGGAAGCGATGAGATCGAGAGATAAGTTAATGTGGGCAGAAGCCATCGACGATGAGATGAACTCGCTGCTATAAAATAATACCTGACATCTAGTGGACCTACCGAAAGGAGCTAAAGTCCTGGGATGCAAGTGGGTACTGAAGAAGAAGTTACATAGTGATGGGTCTATAGCCAGATACAAAGCATGTCTAGTAGCTAAGGGTTATAAACAACAAGGGGGAATTGACTACTTTGATGTCTACTCACCTGTATGTCACCTATCTACTATTAGAATTCTTCTAGCCTTAGCCTCTATAGAGAATTTCATCATCCATCAGATGGACGTGAAAACAGCTTTTTTGAATGGAGAGCTAAATGAAGAGATCTACATGGCACAACCTGAAGGTTATGTCCATAAAGATTTAAAGGATAAAGTGTGCAAGCTAGATAAATCCATCTATGGGCTTAAACAAGCACCTATGATGTGACACATGAAGTTTGATCAAGTTGTAAAGAGCTTTGGATTTCAGTCCAGTCTATCAGATAAGTGTCTCTATTACCGCTCGATGTCAAACCAAACAGTCATCATATGCCTATATGTGGATGACATGTTGATCCTGGGGTCAGACCTAGCTGTCGAAAGGAATATTAAGTCCGCTCTCGCCAAAGCGTTTGATATGAAGGACCTTGGTCCTGTCGATACCCTACTAGGTATGAAAGTAAGAGTAGACAAGGGACGTGTCACTCTGAGTCAAGCTCACTACATAGAGCAGATTCTTAATACCTGGGGTTATAAAGATTGTAGGCCCGTTGAAACACCAACTGATCTGAACGTCAAGTTGAGTCCGAATGAAGGGACAAGCGTTGATCAAGTCAAGTACTCAAAGATCATTGGAAGTCTCATGTACGCCACAAGTTGCACTAGACCAGACATTGCTTTCTCCGTAAGCATGCTAAGTCGCTTTACCAGTAGTCCAGGCAAAGAGCATTGGGATGCCCTAGATAGACTGATGAAGTATCTAAAAGGTACTAAAGACCACGCTCTGTGCTACACTGGTCACCCTCCTACTTTGGAAGGGTACTCTGATGCCTCCTGGTGTTCAGAAGTTGCAAACAGCAAGTCCACAAGTTACTTGGAAGTCCAAGAGACAGACATGCATAGCCTTGTCGTCTATGGAAGCCGAGTTATTTGTCTTAGCTTCAGCTGGTGAAGAGGCAGACTGGATCAGGAATTTGATCTTAGACATTCCCTTGTTTAGAGTTCAAATCAATTCCTTAAGCCTGTTCTGTGATAATCAAGCAGCAGTCCAAGTTGTTAGGATTGTCCTCTTTAACACTAAGAGACGACATGTACGACTGAGACACGCCCTATTGAATTATCTTAAAGAACAAGACGTTATTACTTTGGTCGACGTGCTATCGAAGGATAATCTAGCTGATCCACTGACAAAAGGAATGCCCCGAGACCGTTCAATCAAAACAGTGGGGGAAATGGGACTCAAAGCGGTTTGAAACCAGCCTAGGTCCGAATGTTTTGATTCCTTCCTTTGTCAAATCAAGCATGTTGTGCTCCGTTGATATTTTGGTTGCTGAGTACGAATCTCTGGTTGGTTGTTTCATTCCACATTTGATGATAACAACCTTATCCAGATTCGTCTTCCTTAACTTGGAGGAGAGTGTTATTCCACATTTGATAACACGATCCGACTTGTTTTGGACCTTCTCCTATTGATTGGTTCCATTCCACATTTGATGAGTTCCAATCAACCCTAGAAGAACAGTAACCAGGATATCACACATAGGAACACATATATAGCTGCGTTGTCCAGAAGTCTGAAATCGTTTCGTTTGGAAATAGTTAATAGATTCTGCGGTTAAACCTGAAATACTCTACATATATCCTCTAAGCATAATTAAAGTACTACGTTCTTATATATAGAACTAGATACATGTACATTTTCCATAGTTGAATTCATTCTGAATGAAGTTCTCTGTTGGAAATTACAGGAAATGCTGCTGCAGGAGGAGCACATGCAGACTGGGATCCTGAAAAGGATGATCTGCTGGATGATGATCTCTAGAGTATCTGTATGGTTTACTTTCTTTGGCCTAGAACATTATTTAGCTCTTTTCCTTTACCTATTTTTGTTTGGACTATTTTATGCTCTTTTGTTAGTCACGAGACATTAGGTCTACTGGTACCTATTTCTCTGATTGTACTCTTGACTTTTATGTGGTGCTGCCTGGTTTATGCTTTATACTTATGCGTGCATACATACTACTGTCTTCTTTCAGTCCAATATATTATAACAGGTACTTGCGGACACGGTTGTGTAATGAGTCGAACTGGTTGAACATTACACACACCAACCCTTTTCCAACGTCGGTATACCGCGGACATATGAGGAGATTGTTAGGTCTAATAATAATAATATGTCCGCGCGTGTCATGACCGACTCGGAACGACCTGCCGGGTTCCGTGTCACTAGGGTGTTGCTCTACGCTGGAGATACTATAAAGGCTCATTCCACATATTGATGAGGTCTTGTAGACTATCTTGAGCGGAGCCAACAAATAGTATCAAGAAAATAAAAAAATAAAAGTTGGTTTTTAGAATATTTCTTTAGTAATTTATTGTTTGATTTTTCTTATCCTGGAATCTCAATTTTTTCACTAATAAAAAAAATATCCCAAAAAGAAGATATTTAACAAGGTATTTGATGTTTCAAAATTTATATCATTATGACCAAGGGCGGATCCAGGAATTTCAACAAGGGGGGCCAGACAAAAGAGGCGAGAGATGACATTGGCCGAAAAGGCCGATAGAACAGGGGTCGGTGAAGCTATAACGGGTCGCGGTGGTGGTGCGTCTGTGAGAGAAAATTGTGAACCGACTAATGAATTTACACGATTTCCCAAAAGGGCATGGGCTCGATGGAACGAGCATCATGCGGCTCAAGAAGAAATGACAGGCGTGCAGAGGGCAGATGGTCCGGGGCTAAAAAAACTCGTTCTTCCCTGTGCGGTCAGTAAGGACGGCACACGCGAGTGATTGAGCGGATTTGATCAGCAAGGATGTCGTGAGTAGCGAGCAGGAGTCGCTGGTAGGGCGCCGAAAGAGGAGATTAATGGAGGCCAGAGTTGTGGCCGGGGACGACGAGACGACGACATGATGAAAATGTAAAGACGAGTGTTGTTGCTTCCCCTTGACAAGTGTGTCATTTATCAAATGGATGTATTCGTCAATGACGATAGGGATCGTGGAGGCGTTGGAGACGGCAAATGCAGGGAACAGACGCGTTGGTCGTGCTGGGAGGCGTTGGCGTGCTTGTTGTAGACGATGCAAAATATTTTTGTGCTCGTCTAATGGCGCAGCGGCCGCTGCACGCTTGCGGTAACCGAAGTTGGGCGGATCAAAATAGCAGCGGCTTCGTAAAAGGGTGGCTTAATCATCGACTTCCTCTCATCAAAAAGTTTTTGAAGACCTTCATCTTCTCGGAGTCATTTCTCCCTCATTCGAACACCGTTTTTGACGTGTAAGTAGTCAAAATTCATTGACTCGACGAGAGGAATCCAAATCCACTAATATTTCTGCAAAATTCTTGGGGGGCCCGGGCCCCCGCCGGCCCCCCCTTAGATCCACCCCTGATTATGACATTATTCTTATTAGTAAAGGATATTTTCAATTTTGAAAAATGTCAAGGATAAGATCAACAAAAAAAAGAGCTAAATGATTGAAAATAATAAAAGGCTAAAATATTAAATTGGAATAATAAGTATTTATATAATTTTTATTTAAAAAATATTTATTTTGAAAATAAATTTAATAATTATGATTAGTTTGATGGCATAATGATCAATATACTCTTTATAAATATATATATTAATACAATCACTAAGAAAGTGAGATTCAATAATGAAGGTCATGAACCACTTGGGCTTAATAATAGTTTTCTTGAGTTGCCGTCTAGTTCTAGCCTTGACCAGTTGCTTAAATAGGATTCCTCACACAATTTGGACTTCATTTGGCGCAGCGGTGGCGGGCGGCGTTTGCGGCAAACGCCACCGCAAGGTGGGTAAACAAACGCCCGGCGGCGGCGTTTGCCGCGTTTGCACCCGCCGCGCCATGGAAAAGCTCAAAAAACGGAGCTTTTCGAGCCCCACCTCCTCCCCTCCTGTCCCAACCACCCGTCTCCACCCGCAGGTGCCGCTCGCTTCCGCCGCGCCAAATAAAGCCTTGGTTTGTGACGTTTCTAATCCTTGGTATACAAAAGCACTTGAAAATTCTTCTATCCCACATGAATCCCTGCTCTTGATAATCTTTAAGATGCGTTTCGCCAGATGACGACATAAATTGAAACATGTTTTTCTCATATATAGAATGATGATGAAGAGGCAGGTGAGAATTACTCTGACGGGAAAAGTTTTTGGCGCCTACTGCAATTGAATTTTGTTTTCACATTTTGTAGAAATAGGTTTGATGCAGTTTGATTATGATGATGGAGTAAAATATGTTAGGGCGGCTCCGCTCAAAGTATTCTACAATACCTTATCAGACATCTGACATGAGTATTTATAGTACATCCAACGTAGAGTGATGCCCTGGGACGACATGAAACCCACGAGTCCCTATCGGGTCAATCTCGACACGTGCGGACATATACATGAATATTCAACAATCTCCTCATATGTCCGTCGTAGACCCGACTTCGATATAGGTGGTTTGTGCAATGTTCAAACGTACATGAATCATTCACATTAGTGTCGCAAATATGTTTAAACAATATTAGACTATAAGGAAGAATTGTATGTGTAACAACTCAATTTCTAGTGCACTGAAATCAGCAGGTTGTTAGGCTGAAAGCTAACGCCAGCGTTAGGACTAACGCCAGGCATTAGCCCAAGCCGTTCGTCGAACGCAGCCTTCTCGCCGTTCGTCGAACGCAGTCAGCCGTTCGTCGGACGCAGCCTTCTCGCCGTTCGTCGAACGCAACTTTCTAGCCATTCGTCGAACGCAGTCAACCGTTCGTCGAACGAAGCTCTCTAGTCATTCGTCGAACGCAGGTAGTCGTTCGTCGAACGCAGCTTTCTAACCGTTCTTCGAACGCAGGCAGCCGTTCGTCGAACGCAGGCAGCCGTTCGTCGAACGCAGTCTTCAGATCGTTCGTCGAATGCAGGCTTCAGGTCGTCCGTCGAACGCAGGCTGCAGAGAGTTCGTCGAACGCCGTTCGACGAACTCCAGGCCGTTCGTCGAACGCCGATCGTCGAACGCCGTCGGACTTAAGCGGTTGTGGATAAACTCAGCCACCGCCTTAAGGGCTAACGCCCGGCGTTAAGTGCTAACGTCGGCGTTAGCGAAGAAAATATAAAAGGCAGCCAAATTAAGTTTCCCTTCTCATTTTCTGATTCCAAGCTCGTTCCAAAGGCAGAGAACTTGGGATTTCTGAAGGAAGGAGGTCTTTTTGGGCTAGTCTTTTGCTTGTGTTAAGAGCAAATCCGTGGGGGAGATTGCTTGCGTGTTTGCCATCGTTGATCCAGTGGAAAGGAAGCTGTTTCAAAGTGTCCAGCCGAGTTTCTCTCAAATCTATGGCACCAAAACGAGCGCCGAGGGTAACGATTCTCCTCCCTTCATCTTTGGACATGTGCGTCCTTTGATTTGCATGCTTAGGAAGATTTCTACTAATTAGTAGATGGGTTCTTCTTGGGTCGATGTTATCCCCACAAAATTTGCATATAGAGTCTGGAATGGTAGTATGGATATAGGCATGCTGTGTGAAGCCCATTTGGACAGGTTGGTCTGGATTGGTGATGTTTACTGCTTGTAGCGTGCCGGGGAAGACTCCGTGTATATGTTGAGTTTCGGGTTCTTGTACTGTGTTGTACAGCAAATTGATCTGGAGGTGTTTCCCAGAAAGTACCCGAGAAAAGTGAGCAGAATTGGGTTCTGTTACTAACATCGGGCGTTAGAGCTAACGCCGGCGATAGCTCCAGGTGAGCAGATTGTGTAACCCTGTGAGGTTATAATTTAACGGGCACAAGGGGAAGCTGGACTCGTGTCAGGCATAGTTGAATACTGACATTTATGAGCGCGGGCACAAGCTGAACCGAACCCGTCCCATAGCCAGTTGGTGATGAGGTCGCTCCTCCGTGTTCACCTAGGGAATTGTGGGATAGAAACCGTAAGGTAGTGCTAGCCTTGACGGTCGCAGCTCATAGTGTACATCCAAGTTGAAAAAGTACTTGTCGATGTCGTGCCGAGAGTGCACAAAGAGTGTAAGCCTAAATCCAAGTTGAAAAAGTACTTGTCGATGTCGTGCCGAGAGTGCACAAAGAGTGTAAGCCTAAATCCAAGTTGAAAAAGTACTTGTCGATGTCACCTTGTGATGAATGCTTCTATGCGGTGCTTAGACGCACCTGTGATATATATATACTGCTGTTGCTTGCCTGCAGGGAAGGAGCACCGCCGCCCCGAGCATGGGGTGGGGTCGTTATAAATCTGGGTCAGCTAAAGCTGACCGGTTACTTGTTTTCCCACCGCTTGGTGGATTTGTTTGTACAGGACCTGGCGAGACTAGTGGGAAATAGCGGGCTGAAGCCCCTATTGCTGTGCTGTACTGGCCCTCGAAGGCCAAAGCTTTTGTTTACTATTTTTCATGTGTGACCGGCCTGCGCGCCGATGTTTGGAAGCCACCTTTATTATGTAAACAAACTTGTAACGAACTTGATGTATTTCATTCCTAATAGCTTGGTGGACATTGTATAAACTGGTTTTATTTGAAATTAAATGCTTCCGTTGTGTGACTCTGTGTGTTGAAATGGTTATGTTCATAACTATTTAATGCTAATTAAGTAACGTGCTCTTCTGTTCGTTTCATATGGCGTGGGGTCCCGGCCGGACCTACTGCTATATGTTATGTAATAGGGAGGGTGTTACAAATTGGTATCAGATACGGGTCTCGATCCCTTTCCGTCTGAATTCGTGGTCGACTTCTTTTAAGGGGTGGTGACCACGTGTGTGCGTCGCCGTTAACTCATGTAAATCACCAGTAATTGTCCACTTTAGGTATGAATTACCAGTATGTGTGTAGCATTGGGATGGAACTTATGTGTTCCTTTATTGATCCATGCTATCTCTTCGTCGCTAATTGTGTTTTGTGCACATGTATAGGCGGCTGGGAGTGGAGCAGGGTCGTCTCGACCCCCGTGTTCGTCTGCGAGCAGTGCACCAGCTGAGGTGTCGACTCCTCCTTCTACTAAGACAGTAAGGATGATAGCGGAAGCAGTGTTTGCTATGTTCACTGCACAACCTGGAGGGCATGTCCCTGGACAGCCTCCTACTCCTTTAGTGTCTCCAATGCCGGTTGTGGCAGCTGAACCTGCAGTTGAAAGGTCAGTGCCGGTGAGGGCACGAAGAGCTCCGGACCAACAACTGCAGTACTTTCTGAATTTCCATCCTCCTACGTTCACGGGGGCAGGAGCCCCGATGCAAGTTGAGGATTGGCTATCAAAGGTGTGCAAGACCTTGAAGGCCACTGATACGGAGGAAGGCCAGAAGGTTACTTTGGCAACCTTCCTACTTGATGGGGAGGCGCAGTTGTGGTGGGATGATATAGAGATGCATCACTTAGCAGGAAGGCAGCTGGCGGACATCTCGTTTGACGAGTTTTCGAGATTGTTCTTGGCGCGGTTTCTCCCACCTGCTCAGCAAATCGAGATGGAGAACCAGTTCAACCGTCTGACTTAAGGCGATCGTATGATTGATGATTACCTGCATGAGTTTACTCGGTTGGGGAGATACGCAGGAGCAACCTTTGCCGATGAAGCTCGGAAGACCAATCGGTTCTATGAAGGTTTGCGAGAAGAGTTGCGGTTCCTTCTGTCGGAGGCAATGACACAGGGGTTTATGACCCTGGTCAATACGACTCGTTCCTTAGAAAAGGATATGAAGCGGTCCCAGAGCAGGAAGGAGTTAGCAGTGGTAAAGCCAGAGTTCAAAGCACCGAGCTCTGCGAAGTCTGGGCGAGGCAAATGGAGGAACAGAGCGCGACCTTCTGGGTCAGCTCAATCTGCGGCTTCGGGTGTGACGACTGGGCGAGGCCCACTCATCTGTTTTAATTGTGGTAAGCTGGGTCATATGGCCCGAGACTGTCGTGGAGGCAAGAAGGCGGTTGCGGCTTACGCGGCAGAGAAAGGGAAGGCGGCAGAGTCAACCGCATCCCATGCTTCTCCAGCCCAACCTAGAGTGTACAATCTTTGCCAGCAGGAGGCCATCAAACAAAGCGATGTGGTGACAGGTATGCGCTAGTGTACAGCTTTTGTTGCATTTTATACTTCATACCTTGTGCATTGCTTGTAACCTTGTGTGTATTAGGCTTTGTCCTAATACTTAACTCTCCGGCGAGAGCGTTGTTTGATACGGGAGCTTCACATTCCTTTCTATCGGAGGCCTTCATACAACAACTTGGAGTACCTTCGTCCTTTAGAAAGGAACGATGAGATGTGTTGCTACCCAATGGTTGCTCGATGAGTGCGTATCGAGGCTGTATTGTAAAGGTACGAATAGGAAGTCAAGATTTCGATTTGGAAGCACTGATACTGCCACTTTCGGAGTTCGATGTGATCTTTGGTATGGACTGGATGTCGGCGCAGCAGGCCTGCATTGATTGCACTTCTAAGGAGGTCACACTGGGGCGGAATACCGAACGTGCGACTATGTTTGTTGGTTTGCGTGGATCGAGCAAGACGTTGATGTCTGCTGTCCAAGTAGTCAAGGCAGTTCGACAAGGCGTAGAATTGTGTGTTGTACTAGTGGGGGCTGCAAAGCCTCAGTCCAGTCTGAGTGGCGTTCCTGTTATCTCAGAGTATCCTGATGTCTTTCTGAAAGATCTTCCTGGGGCGCCACCTCAGTGAGAGATAGACTTCACTATAGAGCTGGTGCCAGGTGCCAAGCCTGTGTCACGCTCTTTGTACCGTATTGCGCCAAAGGAGATGGTAGAGTTAAAATTAAAGTTCAATTACAAGAGCTGCTAGAGCAAGGCTATATACGCCCAAGTACATCGCCTTGGGGTGCTCCGGTACTCTTTGTGAAGAAGAAGGACTAAAGCCTACGTCTCTGTATCGACTACCGTGAATTGAACAAGCTGACTGAGAAGAACAAGTATCTGATTCCTCGAATCGATGACTTATTTGATCAGCTAGTGGGTTCGTCGGTGTATTCAAAGCTGGATCTTAAGTCTGGCTATTATCAGTTGCGGATTCGAGAATGCGACATCCCCAAGATGGCATTTAGTACCCGCTACGGGCACTATGAGTTTATTGTTATGTCGTTTGGATTGATGAATGCGTCGTCAGTATTTATGGATCTGATGAATAGGACCTTTCGAGAGTACCTGGATCGATTTGTCATCGTCTTCATCGACGATATCTTGGTGTACTCTCAGTCTAAAGAAGAATACGCGATTCATTTGCGCGCAATTTTGGAGACCCTGCGACGGAGTCAGTTGTATGCCAAGTTCTCTAAGTGCGAGTTTTGGCTAGCTTCAGTAGCATTCCTTGGTCATGTGGTTAGTGGTGAGGGTATTGCAATGGATCCAACAAAGATAGTTGCTATCCAAGAGTGGCCCGTTTTGACGACAGTAGCGGAAGTCAGGAGTTTCCTTGGACTTGCCGGCTACTATCGACGCTTCGTGGAAAACTTTTCGCTGATTGCACTTCCTCTCACAACCTTGACAAGGAAGGATCAGAAGTTCGTTTGGTCACCAACGTGTGCACGAGCTTTTGAAGAATTAAAGAGTCATTTGACCACGACACCGATCTTGTGTTTGCCATGTGGTACAGAAGGCTATGAAATTTACAGCGATGCATCAGGGAGCGGCTTAGGCTGCGTACTTCTTCAGAATGGTCAAGTGATAGCTTATGGCTCTCGCCAGTTGAAAGTGCATGAGCGGAATTACCCGGTCCACGACTTGGATTTGGCGGCCGTAATCTTCGCTCTGAAATTGTGGCGACACTACTTGTATGGCGTGAAGGTTGATATCTTTACGGACCATAAGAGCCTAAAATATCTGCTAAATCAGAAAGAGCTCAATATGCGACAACGAAGGTGGATGGAGTTCCTGGGGGACTACACTTTCGAAATACACTATACTCCCGGGAACAGAAATGTCGTTGCAGATGCTTTGAGCCGGAGGGCTTCTGTGCAGGCCAACTGGATTCAGATGTATGATCCACGTCTGATCAGTGACTTGGAAGCCTTGAAGATCTCCTGTGTGGAGAAGAGTTCTAGTGCAAGTGCATGCTTGAACTGAACGGAGGTGCAATACGACCTCGCGGACAGAATACGACAAGACCTGGAACTTGATTCGAGCATGCAGTGCTATTTGGCGGAGTCTGAAGTTGGAACTGCTGCAGAGTTTGTGTTAGACGACGGTCTGATGTGGAAAGACGGTCGGTTGTGCGTCCCAAATGTGGGTAAGTTGCGGGAAGAATTGATGTACGAAGCGCACTTTACAAAGTACTCAATTCACCCGGGGAGCACAAAGATGTACCAAGACATGAAAGAGCTGTTTTGGTGGCCAGGTCTGAAGAAAGACTTCGCCTTGTACGTGGCAAAATGCAAAACTTGCGTATTGTGAAGGCGGAATGTCAGAAACCTGGTGGGTTCCTGAAGTCGTTGTCAGTACCGGAATGGAAATTTGACGATATTTCTATGGATTTTGTGCATGGTTTGCCGAGATCTCAGAGTGGGAATGATGTCGTATGGGTGATCGTGGATCACTTGACGAAGGTGGCCCACTTTATTCCAAACCGGAGGGATGATCTAGTTGAAAGGTTAGCAAAGCTTTATGTAGATAGCATTGTACGATTGCACGGTGTGCCCCGTAGCATCGTCAGTGACCGAGATGGGCGCTTTACTTCGAAAGATTGGAGGCTAATCCACCAGTTGTTGGGTACAAAGTTGAAGTTTAGTACTACCTTCTACCCTCAAACGGATGGACAGACAGAACATACGAACAGAACTCTGGAGGACATGCTCCGTATGTGTGTCCTGGATTTCGGTAAGAAGTGGGAAGATCATCTTTTTATGATCGAGTTTGCTTATAATAACAGCTATCAGGCAAGTATAAAGATGGCGCCCTTCGAGGCCCTCTATGGTAGAGCTTGCCGCACTCCCTTAGCTTGGGCGGAGACAGGTGAGACGAAGCTGTTTAAGCGGAAGGAAGTCGAAGATGCAAATTTGGCTATTCAAACAATCCGGGAGAGATTGTTGATTGCACAAGATAGGCAGGCGAAATACTACAATGCCAAGCACAGAAACATCGAGTTCGCCGTGGGCGACTGGGTTTACCTAAAGATCAAACCTTTCAAGGGTGTGTCCAGGATTCGGCGCTTGAAAAAGCTGAGTCCGAGGTACCTTGGACCGTTTGAGATTCTGGAGCGCGTTGGCGAAGCTGCCTATCGGCTCGCTCTTTCGACAGAGTTGAGCGGACTGCATGATGTGTTTCACATATCTGTGCTGTGGAAAGCTGTGCCAGAGCCTAGCCAGGTCCTGGTAAAGAATTAGGTGTCGGTCGATGATGCGCTGAAGACATTGGTCTCGCCTATTTGCATCGAAGACACTGATGTCAGGCAGTTGCGGAATAAAATGATCTGAATGGTCAAAGTACACTGGAACAACTGCGGTCGTGAGGAGCTTTCATGGGAATGGGAGCAAACCATGCAGGATGAGTTCCCCGAATTGTTCCGTTGAGGTACAACTTATGCTTTGTATCCTTTTGTTTCTTTGCACTGTTAAAATTTCGGGACGAAATTTCTTAAAGGAGGGGAGATTTGTAACACCTCAATTTCCAGTGCACTGAAATCAGCAGGTTGTTAAGGCTGAAAGCTAACGCCAGCGTTAGGACTAACACCAGGCGTTAACCTAAGCCGTTTGTCAAACACAGCCTTCTCGTCGTTCGTCGAACGCAGCCTTCTCGCCGTTCGTCGAACGCAGTCAGGCATTCGTCGGACGCAGCCTTCTCGCCGTTCGTCGAACGCAGTCAGCCGTTCATCGAACGCAGCTTTCTAGCCGTTCGTCGAACGCAGTCAGCCATTCGTCGAACGAAGCTCTCTAGTCGTTCGTCGAACGCAGGCAGCCGTTCGTCGAACGCAGCTTTCTAGCCGTTCGTCGAACGCAGGCAGTCGTTCGTCGAAATGCAGCCAGCCATTCGGCAAACGCAGGCTTCAGGTCGTTCGTCGAATGCAGGCTTCAGGTCGTTCGTCGAACGCAGGCTGCAGAGAGTTCGTCGAACGCCGTTCGACGAACTCCAGGCCATTCGTCGAACGCCGATCCTCGAACGCCGTCGGACTTTAAGCGGCTGTGGATAAACTCAGCCACCGCCTTAAGGGCTAACGCCCGGCGTTAAGTGCTAACGCCGGCGTTAGCGAAGAAAATATAAAAGGCAGCCAAATTCAGTTTCCCTTCTCATTTTCTGATTCCAAGCTCGTTCCAAAGGCAGAGAACTTGGGATTTCTGAAGGAAGGAGGTCTTTTTGGGCTAGCCTTTTGCTTGTGTCAAGAGCAAATCCGTGGGGGAGATTGCTTGCGTGTTTGCCATCGTTGATCCTGTGGAAAGGAAGCTGTTTCAAAGTGTCCAGCCGAGTTCCTCTCAGATCTATGACACCGAAATGAGCGCCGAGGGTAACGATTCTCCTCCCTTCATCTTTGGACATGTGTGTCCTTTGATTTGCATGCTTAGGAAGATTTCTACTAATTAGTAGATGGGTTTTTCCGGTGGGTCGATGTTATCCCTACAAAATTTGCATATAGAGTCCGGAATGGTAGTACGGACATAGGCAAGCTGTGTGAAGCCCATCTGGATAGGTTGGTTCGGATTGGTGATGTTTACTGCTTATAGCATGCCGGAGAAGACTCTGTGTATATGTTGAGTTTCGGGTTCTTGTATTGTGTTATACAATAAATTGATCTGGAGGTGTTTCCCAGGAAGTACCCGAGAAAAGTGAGCAGAACTGGGTTCTGTTACTAACGTCGGGCGTTTGAGCTAACGCCGGTGGTAGCTCCAGGTGAGCAGATTGTGTAACCCTGTGAGGTTATAATTTAACGGGCACAAGGGGAAGCTGGACCCGTGTCAGGCATTGTTGAATACTGACATTTATGAGCGCGGGCACAAGCTGAACCGAACCCATCCCATAGCCAGTTGGTGATGAGGTCGCTCCTCCGTGTTCACCTAGGGAATTGTGGGATATAAACCATAAGGTAGTGCTAGCCTTGACGGTCGCAGCTCATAGTGTACAACCAAGTTGAAAAAGTACTTGTCGATGTCTTGCCGAGAGTGCACAAAGCGTGTAAGCCTAAATCCAAGTTGAAAAAGTACTTGTCGATGTCACCTTGTGATGAATGCTTCTATGCGGTGCTTAGACGCACCTGTGATATATATATATATATATACTGATGTTGCTTGCCTGCAGGGAAGGAGCACCACCGCCCCGAGCATGGGGTGGGGTCGTTATAAATCTGGGTCAGCTAAAGCTGACCGGTTACTTATTTTCCCACCGCTTGGTGGATTTGTTTGTACAGGCCCTGGCGAGACTAGTGGGAAATAACGGGCTGAAGCCCCTACTGCTGTGCTATACTGGCCCTCGAAGGCCAAAGCATTTGCTTACTATTTTTCATGTGTGGCCGGCCTGCGCGCCGATGTTTGGAAGCCACCTTTATTATGTAAACAAACTTGTAACGAACTTGATGTATTTCATTCCTAATAGCTTGGTGGACATTGTATAAACTGGTTTTACTTGAAATTAAATGCTTCCGTTGTGTGACTCTGTGTGCTGAGATGGTTATGTTCATAACTGTTTAATGCTAATTAAGTAACACGCTCTTCTGTTCGTTTTATATGGCGTGGGGTCCCGGCCGGACCTACTACTATATGCTATGTAACAGGGAGGGTGTTACAGTATGCAGGCATAAGAACATAATAAAATTCAAAGTAGCATCACAAACTATAAAGGTAAAACTGTAGCACTGAGTCCAACACATCATAGTGTCTACTAGTCACCAAAGCACAATAGTCCAAAATAAAACATGTAAACAGGAAATAGCAACTCTAAATAGAGATACAAGAAACCAAGAACATAAAAGAAAATAGCACTTGATATTGTCATCGTCCTCAGATGTACAGTAGGTCGTCCTTATCAGGATCTCAGTCCGCAAATGCTCCTCCATTTGCACCATCTCCTGTAAATTTCAAACAAAGAATTTCATATCAGAATGAATTCAAACATTTGAAAATTACAAGTATCTAGTTCTACTATAAGAACTTAGTACTATATGATTAAGCAAGGAGAACACATATACAGAGTATTTTATGTTCCAGGTTCAGAATCCATTATCTGTTTCACAAGAGACGATATTATCGACTTCTAGTCAACTCTGCTATATTTGTGTTCCAATTTGGAATGTCACGGTCACTGTTCCCCTAAAGTTAAACCAGATATCATCAGAATTTGGAATGATATTATTTAACAAAAGAAGAATCAAACCAAGTTAGATTGTATTATCAAAATTTGGAATAACACTTTCTTCCCAGGTAAGAAAGAGAATCAAGGTTAAGTTATAAGCATCAAGTATTGGAATAAAACAACTCACTAGATTCAAGATCAGCATTCACGAATATCAGCGAGACACAATATGCTATTAAATGACAACGGAAAAATTGAGAGCATCAAAACATTAAACTAAGGCTGAACTAAATCGCCTTTAGTCTCATTTTCCCCACTGTTTTGATCAATCTATCTTTAGGCATTCCTTTCGTCAGTTGATCGGCTAAGTTATCTTTCGATCGCACATCAATCAAAGTGCTAACTTCTTGTTCCCTCAAATAATTCAACAGGGCGTGTCTCAGTCGTGCATGTCTCCTCTTAGTGTTGTAGAGGGCATTTTTAATGACTTGGACTGCAGCTTGATTATCACAGTATAAGCTCAAAGAGTTGACTTGTAATCTAGATAAGGGAACATCCAGAAATAAATTTCTGATCCAGTCTGCCTCTTCACCAGCTGAAGCTAAGGCAAACAATTCTGCTTCCATAGACGACAAAGTTATGCAAGTCTATCTTTTGGATTTCCAGGTTATATCAACTCCAACCAAGGTGAATATATATCCACTAGTAGACTTACTGTTACTAATTTCTGAACACCAGGAGGCATCAGAAAATTCATCCACTGTAGGAGGATGACTACTATAGCACAAAGCATGATCTTTGATTCCTTTCAGATATTTCATCAGCCTATTTAAGGCACCTGAATGCTCATTGCTTGGATTACTAGTAAAATAACTCAGCATGCCAACAGAAAAGGCAATGTCTGGTCTCGTACAGCTTATGACATACATGAGACTACCGATTATCTTGGAATATTTCTCTTGATCAACACTGATCCCGACATTTGGACTCAATTTGACATTATGATCAAATGGTGTCTCTACTGGCCTACAATCAATATATCCCCGGGTAGAAAGTAGTTGCTCAATGTAATGAGCT
Source organism: Dactylorhiza incarnata (assembly GCA_033032865.1). NCBI lineage: Eukaryota > Viridiplantae > Streptophyta > Magnoliopsida > Asparagales > Orchidaceae > Dactylorhiza > Dactylorhiza incarnata. The sequence goes on from JAWHQI010000005.1 coordinate 19,896,428, forward strand.
TGATTAAGGGTAAAACCACACTTATCTTTACTAACTTTCATACCTAGAAGGGTATCTACAGGACCAAGGTCCTTCATATCAAATTCATTTGGCAGAGTGGATTTTATATCACTCACTGCAGAAAGATCTAACCCCAGAATCAGCATATCATCCACATAGAGACATATGATGACAGTCTTATTCGACACAGAATGGTGATAAAGGCATTTATCAGAATAGCTGGATTGAAATCCATAGCTCTTTACCACTTTGTCAAATTTAAGGTGCCACATCTTAGGCGCTTACTTGAGCCCATAGATTGATTTATCCAGTTTGCACACCTTATGCTTTAAATCTTTCTGGGCATAACCTTCAGGTTGTGCCATATAGATTTCTTCATTTAGCTCTCCATTCAAGAAGGTTGTTTTTACATCCATCTGATGGACTATGAAGTTCTCGATAGATGTTATCGCTAGAAGAATTCTTATAGTAGACAGGTGACACACAGGTGAATAATCATCAAAGTAGTTTATTCCCCCTTGTTGCTTATAACCCTTAGCTACTAGATGTTCTTTGAATCTAGCTATTGACCCATCACTATTCATTTTCTTCTTCAATACCCACTTGCATCCAAGGACTTTTGCACCTTTAGGTAGGTCAACTAGATGCCAAGTGTTGTTCTGTAGCAGCGAGTCCATTTCATCATTTATGGCTTCTGCCCACATCAGTGAATCTCTCGATCTCATTGCTTCCTGGTAGGAGAATGGATCATCCTTTAAGTGGTGGGTAACAAAGTTCTCACCAAAGTCCTTAGGGATTCTTTCTCTTGAAGATACTCTAACAGGAAGAGGTTCAACCTCAGAAGGTTATGGAGCAGTGCCAGAGGGACCAGCTTCAGGTTCTACCGTAGATTCTGAAATCAAGTCAGTAGACCCAGATAAATTAAAGTTTTGATCTTTGATAAACTTGTTTTAAAAAAAGACAGCATCTCTAGACTCTATCACTGTGGTAGTGGATAGATCAAGAAACCTATCAATTGCATTGTCCTCTGCACTACCTAGGTACACACAGGTTGTAGTCCTAGGTCCCACCTTAGGTCTCTTTAGGTCTTGTATTCTTACATAAGCAATACAACCTCAAGTCTTAAGAGTATCAAATCTACAAGAGTGACTGTGACACAGCTCATAAGGTGTAGAAGTGGGCTTAGAGTGAGGCACCCTATTCAGAATGTGATTTGCAGTTAAGACTGCTTCTCCCCAGAAAGAGGTAGGCAAACCAGCTGTAAGTAACATAGAGTTCAGCATCTTTGTTAAAGTCCTATTCTTATGCTCAGCAATGTCAATTGATTGGGGTGAGTAAGGAGCAGTAGTTTCAAGAATTAAGCCATCGGAGGCACAAAATTCTCTGAACCCAATTGCGGTGTATTCTCCTCCTATATCACTTCTAAATCTCATAATTTTCAGATTCAACTGATTTTCTACTCTAGATTTGAAGATCTTAAAGGTCTCGAATGCCTCATCTTTCGATTTCAACAGGTATACATGACAATATCTAGAATAATCGTCTATGAAGGTAATCAGATACTTCTTTCCTCCTCTAGTGACATGACTTCTAAAATCACAGAGGTCAGAATATATCAACTCAAGAAGTTTTGTGCTCCTAAAAACTGACTTAAAAGATTTTTTGGTAATCTTGGTTTGTGCACACACCACACATCTATCAAATCGAATAGATAAATCTAAAGGGATGTTGTGACTCTTAGCTAGATCACATATTTTCCTATAGTTCACATGTCCAAGCCTTTTGTGTAATAACTTAGGATAAATTAAACTTGAACTAACTTGGTTAATGCTATCATTGTTTAAGCTAAGTCTATACATTCCATTTATTAGATACGCACAACCGAAGTAGTGTGAATTAATAGTTAATGTTATTCTACCATTCAGGGTTATAAAGCACATTCCAGCCTTATCTAGCAAGCTCATAGAGATTAAATTTTTGGTTAAAGAAGAAATTACTCTAACATGCTTTGGAGTTAGAATTTTACCTGGCGAGAGTACCAGATCTGTAGTCCCAGCATGAGACACTACTGTCTCTCCTCCATTGCAATTCTGCACAGTGTCCTTGACCATGGTCACCTCTGTAAGAAGACCTTTATCATTTGTTGCATAACATGTAGCACCAGAGTCCAGCCATCACTCAGACGAGTCACTGGCACTACAACCTCTCCCCATCATAGCTATGAAAGATTGGGGACCATAAGTGTCCACCAACATGTTCGTCTTATTCTGAGGCGCGTCCTCCTTGATCTTTTTCGGAGCCTTACAGTCTGCGGCCCAATGACCCCACTTTCCACAATTATGGCACTTGCCCTTCTTCTTTTTAAGAGAAGGTTTTTGGCCTGGAGTTGTGAAGAGGGTTCACCTTTTGGTGCAGATGGCTTCCTGAAAGGTTTGCCGAGACGTGAAACTAAGTTAGCAATCTGAGTAGATTGACTAGCTTGTTCCGCGCTTTTCTTGACCACATTTTGATCTTGAATATGGATGAACCTCATGAGTTCATCAAGCCCAATCTGCTCTTTCAGCCTGTGCATCTCAGTCTTACAAGTAGCCCACTTAGGAGGCAGTTTGCTTATGATCAGACCAACAAAGAGATTATCAGAGATTTCTGACTTTTCATCATACAGCTTGTTCCGCATATTCTCCAATTCGACCAACTGTGAAGTGATTGCAGAATTTGTATTCAATTTGAAATTAAAGAACTTGTCAGCGAGGAGAGTTTTCGACAATCCTTCTTGCTTCTGGAAATGCGCGTCCAAGCGATCCCAGATCTCTTTAGCAGTCTTGAACCCACTATACATCATTGCGAGGTGGGGATTCAGAGAATTCAGAAGGTAATCCCTGAAAAAAATCCTCGTCCTTCTTCCACTGCAGTTCGTCTACATCTTCAGTGGTCGTTGCGAAGTCACTGAGCACCGTATAGAAAACCTCGTGTTCTTTCATACCGAGTTGAACGTGGAGTTTCTAACCATGGAACTCAGTATAATCGAACGACTGCAGTTTCACTATGTCGCACGAGCTGCGCTTCGACATTTAAAATAGAAAAATGTAAACCAGAAAAATATCACCTGATCCGGATGAAGTTGATCAAGTCACTTCAGATCCAATCCAGAAATCTAAACACGGATGCCGAGGACTTGATTAGACTGTCAACCCTTAATTGGGGCTCCTTCACGTTGACCGGGGCTCCTTCCTGTCGATCAAATCCTTCCCGTCGATCGGCTCCTTCCCGTCGATCGGGACTCCTTCCCATCGATCGAGACTCCTTCCCGTCGATCATCTCCTTCCCGTCGATCGGGACTCCTTCCCATTGATTGGGACTCCTTCCCATCGATTGACTGCATGAACTCCTTCCCATCGATCGGCGCACAGCAATAAGCGGCAAAGAAATCCAAACAAACAACGCCAAAAGAAACCTTCTCCTACGACATGATCGAAAACTTCAATTGAAAACAGATTTCCTCGCTTTCTTCTCGATCAAACAACAATCTCCTCTCTATCGATGATTACCTTCACAACGGCTGTAGATTCCAGCGATTCAGATCTACAGGTGACTGGCTCGCAGAAAAAAAAACCAGACCGACAAGATCCCAGCGAATGATCGTCGACGCAGAGACAAGAACATCGGGATTTTACTTCCTCGATAGCAGCAACGCACAGAGAACTTGCTATCCACGGCACAAAGGATTTGCTATCCACGGCACAGAGGATTTCCTATCCACGGCACAGAGGATTTGCTATCCACGACACAAAGGATTTTCTATCCACGACACCGACAACGGAGAGGGAGCAGCGATCGTGAGCGACGCACGAGAAAGTCGCGAACGAAAGAAGAGAGTGACGCGAGAGAATAATGAGTGGACGAAAACCTTAGGAGCGTAATCCTACTTTGAGAATGTTAGGGTGGCTCCTCTTAAAGTATTCTATAATACCTCATCAGACATCCGACATGGGTATTTATGTTGGAGCCTATGTTCCGCATCTCTTGGTTTGAGAATAACAAATACCGTGTTGTATTTGATCTTGTATTTTGTGTGTTTATAGTATGCAGGTTGTACTGAAACTATAGCTACACATCCCTATGAGTAGTATACTGAATGGAGATGACTCTCTAGAAAGAGAGCTAAAGCCCCGCGTTAATTGTTAACACTCCGCGTTAACTTCTGTTGAGAAGGAATCGGTCGAGAAGAAATTCCGTGGAGAACGAATCCGTCGAGAAGCCAGAGACAACGCCAGGCGTTAGGACTTAATGCTGGGCGCTAGCCGTTCGACAAAATGAGATGCAGGTCGACGAAACTGTGTTCGACGAAAGGAGATTCTGTTCGACGAAATTGCGCTCGACGAAATTGCGTTCGACGAATTTGATGACGTTCGACGAAATGAAATTACGTTCGACGAAGTTGCGTTCGACGAAATTACGTTCGACGAACTTTGATGACGTTCGACGAAATTGCGTTCGACGAAATTGCATTCGACGAAATTGCGTTCGACGAAATTGCGTTCGACGAAATTTGATGTCGTTCGACGATCTGCCACGATCCTGACGGTTTGCACGATTTCAGCAACTACCGTACACAATGCTTAACGCTGGCGTTAACTCTTAACTCCGCGCATTATCTCCCGTGCTTATTTAAAGTGCAGCCCCTCTCATTCTATGAGAGATGATTCCAGAATTCTGATACTTGTGAGAGAGGTTCGTCTACAGCAATTAAGAGATCTCCCTTGGGCTAACATGAAGATCTAAAGAAGATTTTGAAGGAGAAGGTCTACAACGCTTATTCCATACGAAGGACAATCGCTTCCAGAACGCCAACATCTACATCATCTTCGTCTTCACCTTCAGAATTTATTGGGGAGTTTCTCTTTACTTTATCTTGTAATATTTTATTTTTCTCTTTGTATTTTGGTGTGGAGGAATCGTTCGGGGAGAACGTCGGATTCCTGGAAGGATTCCGTGGGTAAATTCACCGCGGTTGTTGGCGACTAGGTCCTTGTGCGGCTTATGAGGTAATTCGTCGTCTTGTGCATGACGACTAGGTCGAGGGTAGATCTAGGAGGTGGCTAGAGGCCTTATCTGGGTAAGATAGGCTATAGCCAACCGGTCCTGGGGAGAAGGACCGGTGAAACAACAAAAAGTGTTTTTATATATTCTCGCCTTGATTTCTAGCGTTATAGAGATCAAATATTTGTATATTCAATTTATTATGAAATAAAATCATGTCTTTTAATGTTCTATTCAATTGATTTTATTTCCTCTTCAAGAATGTTTTAATTTATGTTTTCATCAAAGTATTAAAATTAACATTTGTGTAATTATCTTTGAAATACAATAATCGTTTTCATTATCTCTGAATTTCTGGAATTGTATTTCATTTTAGATTTCATAAGTAAAATCACTGTGACAATCTTTTTGTGCTAAGGAAAATTTTCTGGAGAGCTAACGCCCACCGTTAACACTTAACACCAGGCGTTAGCAACAGTTAACAAAAAGTTGTGTTTCTCTTGTTTAAAAAAGGAATCTTCAATACAATCTTTTCTGAGATATCAAAATATATTTTCTTATAAAATATTCCTAAACTTTGGTCACAAACTTTGATAAATTTAATTAAGATTTAAAATTCCATAAAACCCTTATTCACCCCCCCCCCCCCCCCTCTAAGGGCGCCTTAAGATCCAACACGTGGTATCAGAGCGAGGTTATTCCAATACGGCTTCAAAACCAGGAATAATGGCGCTTCATGATCTCGCATCTTCTAGAGGGGATAATTTTTATGAAAATGAAAAATCATTATGTCCACCATTATTTATGGGTGAAAATTATAATGGGTGGAAAACACTTATAGAAAATTTCTTAAAACTTTGGATATTGAAGTTTGGAATATTACAATTAAAATGCCCCCAATTATTCTAAATAAAAATGAAATGTTTTTAAATGTCAAATCCATGAATAGTCTATATTGTGCTCTAGATCAAAATATTTTCAAACTTATTTATACGCTTCCTACTGCTTTTGAAGTTTGGAAATTTCTTGAGAATACTTATAGTCTTCCTTTCACAGATGATGAACAAGAGGAATTCCTTATGGATCCAAGAGAAGAAATCGACGAGGACTCATGCTTGGAGGAAGATCAATCTAAGAGAGAAACAATATTGAACTCAATTGATGGCAAAACATCAAGCAAAAGAGAAGACAGAAACTATAGCAAGGTAAGAAAATCTAAATTTTCTCTTTTTGTAACAAATTCTATTTCTACATTTCGTGTGCTTAAATTTGCTAAACGTAAAATTTCAAAGTTGAAACATGCTAATTCCAAATTATGTTTAGAAAATAAAACTTTAAAAGCAAACGCTAAAGTAGAATCTTATATTGATGTTTCAAATTCTCTTTCATGCTCTTTTAAAAATGCTAAACCTTGTTTTGATTATAATACTTTTAAAGAAGAACTCAAGGTTTTGGAAAAAGGTCTTTTAACTTCAAAAGAGCATAATGAAAAATTGATAAAAGAAAATGATAATTTAAAGGATAAGCTAGAATCATTAAAAATATTTATTCAAAATTTTTCATATATTAAAAAATCTTTTATTTCTAGTTTATCAAATTATCAAAAGTCTAAAAGCTTAACTTCATATTATAAGAGTATGTCTATAAGAAAGAGTGGAAATGAAAATCATCAAAATAAGAACCAATTATTTAAAACATATTGTAACCCACTTTTTCAACATTCAATTCTTAAGAAAGTTCATCACTCTTATAAACTCTCAAAGAATCCATATAATAAAATTCATTATGATTATCAACATCAATGTATTTTGAAAAATAATTTGAATAAACATAAATCCCAAATGAATTATTTTTCAAACAACTATCATCACAAAAAGATGTCAAATAATCATAATATGAATTTAAAAGATAAACAACTAAAGTATGAATGGAGGCCCAAAATTAAAAATGAAACACAAACTCCACTAGTAAAGGCCCATTCATCACTATCTCCCCAAAAGCCAACACGTTGTATTTGGGTACCCAAAGGAACCATCACACTTGGTCCCCTTTGGATACCTAAATCTCTCATTCACTAGGAATCATTGTATTGCATGAAGTAGAAATAAATTAAAAATAAAATATCATTATTTTACTTAATGATATGCTTAATTGCTTTTTCTTTGGTTTATTTTTTATTTTTGAGCCAACACACTATGATCACTTTATTTATCATGGGATATGACTTTCATTTTAAGCCTAATGTTTAACAAATCAAATTGAATATAAAGTCATAATTTTTTTAAGTGATCTATCTTTCCTTTTTATATGTTTTATCCTTTTTAAATTCATTGCCTATAAATGTCTTATATTATCATTATAAATTGAATGCTAAATTTGCTAAATGATATTATCAAGACTAATGAAATTACTTTCAAAATTGGATTTAAAATGGACTTTTAGGGGTCTTAGGCTAAAATATTAAATGCACAACTTATTGCATATTTGTCTATTTTTCGTTGCTACATGCATAATAGCCCATATATTGAAAATCATAATCGAGAAAAATCGGAATCAAATAAAATAAAAAACCATGTGTTTCTAACGCCGGGCGTTATCACTAACGCTGGCGGTAGCATGTTTTCCTAAAAATTCTGATTTCTCTAATTATTATTTTTCTGAAAAATTATTTTACTATGTTAAGTATCATTATCTTCTATTTTCAAGTACATTGTATTTGTTTTGTCTAATTCCTACAAATTAAAATCAAAAAGAAAATTTACAAAACATTTCAAAATAACCAAAATAATTTTGTGTCTCTTTATATATATGTAGTATAATATTCACTTTATGAGCAGTCACTACATATTAAAAGGATGAATAAGAACCATACAATCACCACCACGATCTATTTATATCCTATGCTAAAATTCACTATATTCATATATCATAATTCATGATCTATCAAGACCTATCCTAAATTAACTAATTCTATCAACCTTAGGAATTATGAAATATATGATTGCGATTGGTATTATAGTTTCATATCTTGTTTAGTGAGTGTGATGTGCATCTCTATTGTTTGCATGTATCTCAGTATCTTTAGACCTATGAATTAACTTGATATCAACAAGATGAAATCAAATAGAATTGTCACTTCTTTTCAGGTCTATGAAAATTCAAAACTCTATGTTTGAAAACATGCAATTCAATTATATATTTGTCCAACTTTACTTATCTTTGCACCTTGTTGTCGTAATTCATCATACTAGCATCATCACTTACCATTGGTAGAAATCAATGTCCATGCTAGTTATATCTTGCAATGCTAAAGTAAATTATATTAATAAGTCTAAAAATCATAATTTCCTTTGTAGTTATTTGCATGAATAAAATTTTTCTAAATAGATTTAAAATCAACAATCTTTGATATAAGTGTAAATCCAAAACTAATCATGCAATTATACCATAGTTAATATATTTAAGGCTTACACGCTTAGTATGTCCATAATTATTAAACCTATGACATGTGTCTCACAATAACGAGAGCATATAATTGTGTGCTTAAGAGACCTAACCTCTAAGTCATGTCTTGTCCTTAACCAGGGAGGGTTCCACTATGGACTTGCGAGGCACTAGGGGAAAGAGTGCTAGGTTAAGCGTCGTCTTTTGTATGCATTTGGGATTAACACCCCAACCTACGGCATGTTTGCAGCTCCTCATGCCCATTCGTCACTTAGTACGGGGCTTGAGTGTAGTCATGTAGTTAAGGTATCTTGATCTTAGATATACTTATATTATATTCATTGCATGAACATTATCTCACTCTTTATACATAAATCATGCATATTTGTTTTTGTTCTAACATTGCATCTTGTGTTTGCATATTTTATTATTTTGAGCTTTAATGATTTTACAAAACACAAGTATTTGAAAAATCACCAAAAACATGCTAAAAGAGCCTTCAAATCTAATTAATATGCTCTGAAATTTCAACTGAAGGATGGTCTCTTTATAATACAAATGAATTGAGAAAAATGTTTTTCAAAACATCAAAATTTGCAGTTCTGTCTCGGCGTTAAGAAGCTAACGCATGGCATTAGCTCCTTTGCTCCAATTTTTTTTTGTTTTGAGTAATTTCTGGTATTATTTTAATATTTTGTGTGTGTTTTATTTCTTTGTTTGTAATAAGTTTTCTATCTTTTTATTTCCTTTAAAACAAAATTTTATTTCTTTTAAAAAAATATTTATTTTCTCATGCATTATTTTGGGTGTATCTCTCTAACATAGAATATCATTTACTGATTGGGATAAAAAGACTTCTATGTTTTCCAGAGAATATATTAAAAAAAATACAAAATTACAAAACAATTTCAAAGAACAAAAATATGTTTTTTTCCTTATTTGTGCTTATTGTTTTGTATTTATATACAAAAAAATTATTAAAAAATTTATACAAAAATTGATTGTTTTTCATTGTCATTGTCAAGGATGATTAATTATATCAATTAAAGGTTAAATACAATGTTTAATTTAACTTTCAAGTTTCTTAAAAAAACATTATTTTGTATTTGTCATGCCTTAAAAATTATCTTGTTATGTGCAATGAAATTGATTGTAGATAAACATGTGTAGAAATGCCTATCATGCCTCTAAGTATGAGTAATGTATTATGTTTGATAATGATTCATTCACTCACTTATTTTTGATAACTTACATGTGTTTACAATCTTATTCTTGCATGATCGTGTAGTGTAATAACATAAATAATTAAAATGCATAAATAGATTACCTACACAACATTGAATTGGTTATTACAATTCTTTGTCTTTCATGCACTTATTCTTTAGAGAAATGTGGTTTAAATGCTATGTTTGCAAAACAAGTGAATTCAGAATCCTTAGTCACTAAACTAAAAAGCAAATAATAAATGACAAGGAAAACTCCACCAAGCACTACTCACCCTCCTGATAAGTCTTAATGAGCATTGTGAGGTTGAGCACCTTGGCTAAAGAATTGTAAAGTGTCTTGTAGCAAACAATTTATACATCACTTCTCTTAGTACACCGGATCACAAAAAATTGAAAATAATGCTAAAAAGTATAAAAGTGATCCCCAAGCACTACTTTGCACCCTGATAAGTCTTAATAAGCATTGTGTGTGCAGAGCACCTTGGTAGTTGTACTCTTTATTTATGTGCATTGAAATATTGTGGAAGTAATAGTATTTGTGTATTTTAATGTTGTGTTATTTCATTATATATGTCATGTGTTTTTGATTGATTCACTTGTATGCTTTATCAAAACACTACTTTATACACATCATTATCTTTCATAAAACTTCTACTCATGAGAATTGGATCCTAATGATCATCTACTCAAATCTCTACAAACTTAAGTAAATGCACTAGATAACAAAGCATGATCGCTACAAAGTTTATGTTTACTTGAAATGCAAATTTTATTACATTGTAGTTTTTGTATCTTTTCTTGATATTATGAAATCATGTTTATCTCTTCAATCATTAACTCAAACATCAAATTTTCAAATTTAAAACTCATTCTCCTTTATATGATTTTATCTTCTAAAATTATGTTTATGTTTAAGAGTGCTTATTATATTTTTCTGCTAAGTTTATCACTTATGCTCATTCATGTCTATTATTTTTAACACCGTGGTTTTCTTTTCAACAAGTGGTATCTTAAAATAGAATGCTTACTTTATCATGTCAGTTATGTTTCTTACTACTATATGTTCCATTATGCTTATATTTTTCTCAACAAGTTGTATTTAACAAGCTTTTGATTGCATCTTATTTTTCTTCTCGACATAGAACATATTACTCCTTATTGCACACTCTCACCTAAACCCTCTTTTGATACTACCAAAAGGGGAGAATAAATTACATAAATCTAATATTTAGGGGGAGTACATTATAATGATTTCAAACTCAAAGAAATTATTTATGTAGGGGGAGTAATCATATAGGAGGTGCATACACTATCATATGCTCGATCATGACAATCCTTCAATAAGTGGTTCCTAATCAATCTTAGTAGATATACACTCATCCCTGCCCACTTTTGCTAATAACAAAGGGGGAGAAGAAATTGAGAAATCTAGTCAAATAGATATTTAGGAGGAGTAAATTATAAGAGAACACTTATGTAGGGGAGGACTTCATATATAAAGAGTATGCATTATCGCTATCAAATCTATCATGCTTTTAACCTGTTATTCATGCATATATTATTACCTCACTTATCTATAAACACATATGGTCTTAATCTCACTTATTTCTCATACAGGTATTTGTTATTATCAAAAGGGGGAGATTGTTGGAGCCGCATCTCTTGGTTTGAGAATAACAAATACCGTGTTGTATTTGATCTTGTATTTTTTGTGTTTATAGTATGCAGGTTGTATAGGAACTATAACTACACATCTATATGAGTAGTATACTGAATGGAGATGACTCTCTGGAAAGAGAGCTAACGCCCCACGTTAGTTGTTAACGCTCTGCGTTAACTTCCGTTGAGAAGGAATCCATCGAGAAGAAATGTCGTCGAGAACGAATCTATCGTGAAGCCAGAGACAACGCCATGCGTTAGGACTTAACGCTGGGCGCTAGCCGTTCGACAAAATGAGATGTCGGTCGACAAAACTGTGTTCGATGAAAGGAGATTCCGTTCGATGAAATTGCGCTCGACGAAATTGCGCTCGACGAATTTGATGACGTTCGACTAAATGAAATTGCGTTCGACGAAGTTGCGTTCGACGAAATTACATTCGACGAACTTTGATGACGTTCGACGAAATTGCGTTCGACAAAATTTGATGTCGTTCGATGATCTGCCACGATCCTGACGGTTTGCATGATTTCAGCAACTGCCATACACGATGCTTAACGCTGACGTTAACTCTTAACGCCGCGCGTTTGCTCCCATGCTTATTTAAAGTGCAGCCCCTCTCATTCTATGTGAGATGATTCCAGAAATCTGATACTTGTGAGAGAGGTTCATCTACAACAATTAAGAGATTTCCCTTGGGCTAGCATGAAGATCTAAAGAAGATTTTGAAGGAGAAGGTCTACAACGCTTATTCTATACGAAGGGCGATCGCTTCCAGAATGCCAACATCTACATCGTCTTTGTCTTCACCTTCAGAATTTCTTGGGGAGTTTCTCTTTACTTTATCTTGTAATCTTTTATTTTTCTCTTTGTATTTTGGTGTGAAGGAATCGTTCGGGGAGAACGTCGGATTCCTGGAAGGATTCTGTGGGTAAATTCACCGCGGTTGTTGGCGACTAGGTCCTTGTGCGGCTTAGGGGGTTATTCGCTGCCTTGTGCATGGCGACTAGGTCGAGGGTAGATCTAGGGGGTGGCTAGAGGCCTTATCTGGGGTAAGATAGGCTATAGCCAACTGGTCCTTGGGAGAAGGACCGGTGAAACAACAAAAAGTGTTTTTACATATTCTCGCCTTGATTTCTAGCGTTATAGAGATCAAACATTTGTGTATTCAATTTATTATGAAATAAAATCATGTCTTTTAATGTTCTATTCAATTGCTTTTATTTCCTCTTCAAGAATGTTTTAATTTATGTTTTCATAAAAGTATTAAAATTAACATTTGTGTAATTATCTTTGAAATACAATAATAATATTCATTATCTCTGATTTTCCGGAATTGTATTTCATTTTAGATTTCATAAGTAAAATCACTATGACAATCTTTTTGTGCTAAGGAAAATTTTCTGGAGAGATAACGCCCAGCGTTAACACTTAACGCCAGACATTAGCAACAGTTAACAAAAAGTTGTGTTTCTCTTGTTTAAAAAAGGAATCTTCAATACAATCTTTTCTGAGATATCAAAATATATTTTCTTATAAAATATTCCTAAACTTTGGTCACAAACTTTGATAAATTTAATTAAGATTTAAAATTCCATAAAACCCTTATTCACCCCCCCTCTAAGGGCGACGTAAGTTCCAACAATTTATAGTACCTCCAGCGTAGAGCGATGCCCTAGGACGACACAAAATCCACGAGTCCCTATCAGGTCAATCTCGACACGTGCGGACATATACACGAATATTCAACAAAATAATCTCAAACAAATAAGATTATGTAAATAATTTATGTTTGGAGTGCCGATTTTAATGGGTAGATTAGTTGTTGCATGATATTTCTCGTCAATTCAATAAGATGGAAAATGTGCGGGGCTAGTAGGGCCTTGCCCGTGGGTTTGGACGTGAAGCTGTAGATGCAATTTTCCTGTGTTTTTACTAAAAATGGGGTGCCCCTCCCCCCTCCTCTCTCAGATGCTGCTTTGTCCCATCTACATAGCCTTCAATACCCTCTTCGTTGCTCATCGTAGTGAAAACAATCTAGATCCAAAGGAGAACAAGCACTCAACAAAGGAGATTTGGCTCTGGAAAATAGAACTATAAGTGTTGTTGCGGGTCGCGCTCGCTCAGTGCTCTCACAGACCGGTCAAGTCGGATCATCTTAGCTCGAGAGTGACTCGAACGTGTAAATAGTCAAAAGAGTTGTCAACATTATTTTTATGTTGAAAACCCGAAAGGAAAATCCATAGGGTCGGGACCAACTCAGAAAAAGCCATTAGTCAATGTTGAGTCGACTGTTATTAGCGAGGGTGACATGGACAACTCGTTCTTACAATAACTGTCTTTTACTTGCATGGGTACACACTTAAGAACTATCGGGGCGGGCGCGCCATGCGGTGCTACGAGCTCAGACACGTTTTTGGTGCTTCAGTCGCGTGCCATTTGGTGCTGTCATACAACGAGTGTGATGAGGGCACAAGAGTGGCTCTCGTTGGAGTTTTTCGGTGTCGCAACACAAGAGCACAAGATCCATACTTTTCCTCTAATTATCAGACCCCAAATGAAAGGATAAGTCCCTCTTTTATAGATTTTGGCATTGGCACTTTGAGACTTTTGCCCTTTTAACTATTTGATGAATGAATAGGAACTCCTAATTTACATCCCATCAACTTTGATGATAGAACACATTGCCCCTCGGGTAGACCCACATTATAACCCCTCTAGAGAATTGGGCCTGACCAAAGGGAGTCTTATGCCCAGAGTAAACTTTATGCGGTAGAAAGAGAACTCAGGTTGACTCCTACCACATGACACTTACCTGTCAGGCAACATCATCACACAACCATCAATTTATGTACTGAAAGAGTATTCATATGAAAATAAAAGGTCATTGAACACATCACATAAAATATATAAACGACGCCATGCATACATAGTCATAAAATACTAAAACAGTAGCCCCAGGCGAAAACTTGAGTCCTTCATAATATGAAATATTAAAGCACAAATTAAGGTCATCACATCTTTCATGTCATCCTCCGTAGTGGTAATAGTTATAGTGATGATGGGTACTATTGCTATCGTCTCCATATGCTCATGGAAATCCTCTAGGTGGAGCCGCTATCCTTGGGTGACTTCAAGTAAAAGATTAGTCAGTGACTAAGTGATTTCCTTCCTCATCCCCAATGCATCGTAAAGCACCGAGTGGAAAGAAGACAAGATGCAATGTTATCTCAACAAGACAAGTATAATTTATATATATCAAATAAAAGCACTCAGAATATGCAATTTCGGTGCAAGTTTGGTAATTATAGTAGAGTATTGTTGCGGTCAAACTCGGTGCTCCTGTAACTGGTCTAGATTGGACCGTCTTAGCTCAGGAGCGATTGAGCGTGCAATCAGTCAGAGGGAAATGAGATGGCTGGTAAGAGAAATTTTTTCGTGAAAACCCCCAGAAAGTGGTGAAAACCCACGTGGCCGGGACAGTTTCGACCAAACTTCACTATTCTTCATTGTTGTACAATGCTTTTAAGGGAAGGCGAGGGTGACAGGATGTTCCCCATTACAACTTGTAAGGAGAGAGAGGGATACGCTCGGAGGGTGACAAGCCACCTCTCACGAAGCTATATCTTTTTCCTTGCTGCAATGGGGAGCACCGCACTCTGGGCGCTTTGATGTCTTCCTCTGGCGCTCAGAAGATGAGGGTGACACATTTTGCGCACTTCAGTGCGTGTGGCTTGACTCTTGCTATGCACCGATGAATCTGGAGCGATGAACTTGTCGACTAGAGGGCTTCAATAAGCACAGGCCACTTACTACGGTGCGTTGGAAGCGGAACATGCGCAGGAGTGCTCGAAGGAGGAGGAAAGCCTTCGAAGGATCTTCAAAGGAGTTGTTATATATGGAACTATCACCTAGAGGGAGGTGGGGAGAATAGGTGATGTGACTATTTTGAAATTTCAAGCATGAGAGCAAATAAAGTATATCACAGCACAGATCACATGCACAGAACACAACACACAAAGACAGCAGGGTTATAGTGGTTCCCCAAGACAATGTGTCTTAAGTACTCCACTGTCCCTCTATGCCTATCTGTTAGTGTGTTAGAGTCAACAATCTCCACCGAAAACTTAGATCTCCTCCACAGATCTTACAGCTAAGGAACAATAGTCCCTACAACTCAGATCCTTCTAGGATCCTACCTTAGGTTCTAGGAACCCCACAGCTCAGGCACTCCAGTCCTTACAACTCAAATCAACAGAAGATCCTACCTCAGGTTCACACAGAACCCTATAGCTCAGACTCAAAAAGCCATACAAAAAAGTTACATGTTTATAATATTGAAGAACACTTTACAGAATATGAAATAGAAATATCCTGAAGAGTTTTCTTAGGCCTGAAGGAGACGACCTCTGGATCTGAACAGAACGCCTTGAAGATCTATTCATTAATGCACAAAAGGTTCTCTTTGATCCTCTTCTTCAATCTAGAACAAGATAATCAATCGATGATGCCTGACTGAACCTTGGAGAACTGAGAGCAATGTTCTCGAGAATGTTCCTTCTTTTGAAATCTGTTATACCGTTTTTGATTCGATTGATTCTTTCTCTTTTCGTGTTCTCTCTTTTTTTAGGGAAAACAAGTTATCCTTATATATGACAGGAATATCTAGCCGTCTATTCCGAGGTCTCATAAATGTCAGAAGCCCATTCCTAAACATCATCCGCTGATTGGACCCTTAGACGGCAGTATTAAATGCAGACAACGCGTTTCGAAAAATCTCAGTCTGTCTCGATGATATGAATATCATCTCGACAACAGAACTTGTCGTCTCAGCGATATAACTTAGATATCTCTTCAAGTCTTCTGAGATCTTTCCCTCGAATATATATATCGACGATATGAATACTCTCTCGACGATATGAAACTTCTCAACTGCATTCTTTGTCTCCACGATATTTAACATCCTTCACGACGATATAGCTCCTTCACGACAATATTTGTCTTAGCTAGCCCATCTTGAATCTTCACAACGATATCATCGTGTGTACTTTGCTGACACAATGATATCGTCGTGTTCTTCTTATTGTCACGATGATTCTTGTACTTTTTCCATGATAAGTCTATACCGTTTCAATGTTATGTCTATACTTTCTCAATGATATCTCATGTCCTCTCTCAATGATATGTCCAGTCCTTTTCAATGATTTTAGACTTAGAGATATATGAGAAATACTGGACAAATTGTCTATATACTGCATACATGCATAAGATATAACATCAAATACATAGTTCTTTTGTCATTGACCTGAGCACTTCTTCAAATCAGGAATATTGATGGGCACTATTTCCAACAATCTCCCCCTATTTGAAGAAGTCATAACTCACCTCAATGATAAATGTCAGATAACCAGCAAGATCAAAATTAAAGATAATTAAGACACTGGAATTCAACCACCAACATAGCATAAATAAAAGATGAAGTCTTAAACACAATTTATAAAGTCATTTGCCCTAGTCAATTTTGAAACAATCATATAGATTTGATTCTTCTAGCTACTTCTTGCACTGCCCTTTCCTTTTTCTCATCTGCCTTTCATAGAAGTTTATTGGCTTAGGGGTCTTCTTAGGAGAAGGAGGAGGACAATGGGGAAAAGCTAATTTGTGATTTCTTCTCTTCTTCTCCAGCAGAATAGTAAACTCTTTCAGATCCATCCTTAGGATACCCAAATTCAATCCAAGCTTCTGAGATTAGAGTTCTAGAATTAGAGCTCCATTTGCTGAATTGGGGGTCTTGCTCAACTTCCCTTTGCCTTTTTGCCATGTATTATTTGTTCTCTGATCTTTTCCTTTTCCTGGATGTTGAGGACTCTCCAACTTCAACAACAGCACTTTCTGAAGTAGTGCTCTCTGAGGGTTCTTCCATTTTAAACATAGAAGATGGCTTTTGCATGTCTTGTTGAACTTGATTGACAGTCCACATGGCTTGATGGGAGCTGACATTTATTACAGCCTTCTCCCCCTTTAGGACTTCTTCAACAATATGATCATCTAGGGCCACTTGCACCATGTTAATCCTTTTATGCAGATTTTGTTAAGACTCATCTATATTGTTTCTTATTTGGAGCAGATGATCATTTAACACTTAAGAATTAAAGTCCATTCTGCCCACTATATGTTCTCTATCTTCACCCATGAAATTGGTGATCGCTTGAAATGCATCTTGCAGATTTTGTGAGGTGGCTATTTGATTTTGAATCACCTGGAGGGTTGACTGATGGGATACATGCATCTGTTCAGAAATTTTCTCCATAGCTGGAGCTGCCAGGTGTAGAAAATTGGTTTGTTGAGTGTTGAGATGATATATGTCATCCTTTACAACCTGCAGCTCATCTTTCAGCTCTTTCCTCAAACCATCAACTGCTTTCAGAACAAAAGCTTCCATCTTTTTCCTTTGCATATCTAAAAGTGCTGATAGCATGTGGTACATGGATCCTGACTGAGCATTAGAGGGATCAACAGTAGTATCTTTAGAGGTAGAGAAGCTCCTGGAGACACTTTCAGGATCACTGTCTCTAAACTGAAAGCTAGGAGAATCAACCTGTGTTTGTTCTCCATCTGGCCAAACTGCCTTCCCTTTCAACATCACCAGGTCAAGTACAGTCTTAGATCCTGCACCTTCATCCTTCTCTAGCTCATTGCCTGTGTTTTTTTCATCTTCTCTTTTAGATCTTTCCTGAACTCCTCCTTCAGTAGAGGTTCTACCCTCTTCAGTAGCAACATTGTCACCTTGCTCATCCAGGGCAGAGCACCCTAGATGGGTCTCCCCCTCAACAACTACAGTATGTTGGGCTGAGCTCCCAGGTAGGGACTCCCCCTCAACAAACACTCCAACTTTCTGGCTTCTCTTTCTTTTATACACAGCTGAGATGTCACCCAAAGGTGCTCTCCTTTCCAAAAGAACCTCTATGGAATCAGGTTCAACAATAAGCTATGGGGCCATCTACACATGAGAGCCCTCCCCCTCTGTCAGAGCAGGGTTTGGGACAGATGGGTCTACCTCTTCTCGATAACTATTGGAGGAACTTTTCTCTCCAGCATTACCAGCATGTACATCCTTCTTCTGTCCCTTCAGAGGTGCTATACTGTCTTTAGGGGATTTTGAAATCACCCTATCACATCTCTCCAACATCTTGGACTCCAACTTTTTGGAGTAATGAAACGGTACTCCCATTTTCTTCTTTAGAACATCCCTAAGGGAATTTAAAAGGAAGAGAGACATAATTCTTCCAAAACTGGGGGTCTTAATTATTGGTATTTCCAAGGTGATCTCAAAGAAATCAAGCAGTTAGTCTCACTGCCAACACAATATGAGCCTATAAGGTCACACATAAGAGTGTTTGGAGAAGTTGGAGGAAGGATTGTGTTGGCCTTAATCATATTTGATATGAATGAAGGACCAATCCTATGACTCTTTGGAGTTAGGTCGAGTCGAATAAATGTTCCACGGATATTCTGAATATCGTATGGAGCATGTTGCATGTGTTTAAGATGACATTGCATAAGTCATCGAGATCATCAAAACTATATTGTGAATATTGTCGAATGATCATGACGATATGACCGACTATCACCTATGATGTATCGTCGAGTGCTAAGGGATATCGTCTTGACTGTCAAGATGATATTTTAGGTATCATGACGATATCGTCGAGATCATCTCGATGATATAGGTCATCAAGATTATATCGTCTTGACTATCAAGACGATACAGGTCATCATGATGATATCGTCGAGATCGTCCATCAAGACTATATCGTCTTGACTGTTAAGATGATACAGGTCATCACAACGATATCGTCGAGATCATCTCGACGATATTCAGTGATCACGACGATACACATCGAATACTCCTATTAAGGATTGGCTCTGCAGATATCTGATTTTATGCCCTGGGTATAAACATGGAAGTGATTAGGTTTTCCTAGAGAGATTATCCTTTTGAGAGATTCATATGGAAGCGTTCCGTAAGATCTCCGCGAGATCCGTCCATCTATTCCCATCATCGCCGACTTTCCCTTGCGTGGATCTAGCAATCAGTGGGAGACGTTGAGGGCACTCCTTCTCTGACCCAGATCTTGTTCGACAAGAGGCTTGGGGTTCTCCTTCGCTCATGTGGACTGCTATAGAGGCGCAAATCTACTTTCTGTGCTTGGAACTCAGCCACCAGTTTCTAGATCTGATTTTGGAGCATCTTGGTTGAGTGTTGACTTAATCCCTCTCAGGTATATTGCAATGTGTTGCTTTCTTTATTTCTTGATTTGTGAAATCGCAAGGTCCTGTAACTGTTTTGGGTTGTTCTTGTTTCTTTCTTTCCACTGCGCACATCCGATGTGATATTATAGAAAACCCAACATTCATGTTCCCCTTTATTCTTTGAAATAATAGATCTTTCTAGTCTGTCTTCTTGGAGAGGATGATTCTGCATATTATTTCAAACATCTCCTTTGAGATTCTATCATGAGAACCTGGCTTGCAGAGCATCACCTTCCCCACTACTTCAGCTAGGAGCTTTCCCTTCTGATTAAATTCTGCTCTCTTAATTGACCCATAGGTCTTTCCACTGTGACAATACCAGGTATAACCTGCAGTGTAGTCTTCTCTAGTCAAGTCTTCCTCTTGTTCTTCTGCTTCCAGCCTTGGTAGACATAAAGCCTTCCCCAGGCTCTTGACCGACACTTTGACCTTCCTTCCACCTACATTCAATTTTAGAGAGGTCTCAGAATGATTTACTCTTGATCCTTCATAAAATTCTAGCAGCTCTCTATGCATCAGAACGCACGACTCACTGAGCAAGTACTCCTACCCGGTCACTTCTATAAATACTTCTGATTTCTTCTGAAAAGGAATTGAAGCCTCATCGCAGAAGCTCATAACCAGAGATTACTGAACCCTCTTCCTTTTCTTTGTCTTTCTTTAGATCCATTGAATCAGGTTGGCAAGAATGAGAGTATGCGGAAACGAAATAGAAGTTTGTCGTAGAGATGACTTAGGGCAAATGACAGTGTAATTTTGTCCTAAGTATTCATCGTATTTATACTAGAGGCAGATGAAGGTGTGCATACCTATTTATACTATTTATTTACTTAATTAATCATCAGACGGCTTAGATTGAAAATCCAATATCGCGTTAAATAGCTGGGTTGTGTTTCGACGATATTCTTTTTGTCATTGAAACCTGTCGCCGCCAAGCATCCTTCCAACTGAGTCTTTGCGTTGTTGAGATTCGTGTTTTGCCTTCGAGACATCTGACTATGTCATTGTGACATCTATTTATGTCTTTGGACAACTCACAAATATTTTTCAGACTTAGTCAATTTTCATCACTTCTTGAGAGGTACCTGCATCACTCATCATATATGTTATCAGTGACTATAAATAGATGATATCAAATTGAAATTGAGTTAGAATTTATTCTAAGTTTAACATCCCCAATTGGAACTTGAAGAAATTAAACTTAGTTTCATCTAGGGGCTTTGTGAATATATTAACCACTTATTTGTCTATAGGGACAAACTCAAGGATGATATCTTCATTCTCCACATGCTCCCTAATGAAGTGATACCTGATCTAAGTATGCTTAGTCCCTCTATGTGAGACAGGGTTCTTAGCAATTGAGATGACACTAGATGAGTCACAAAACAAGAGTATTTTTGTTATCTTTAGATTATAGTCTTGAAGCTGATACTGAATCCACAATAATTGAGCATATCAACTCCCTACAGATATATACTCTAATTCTACAGTAGAGATTGCTACACTTATTTGTTTCTAGCTGCTCCAAGAAATGAGTATTCCTCCAAGGAATTGGAAAGTCCTTGAAGTGATTTTCCTATCTTCCTTGCACCATGCATAGTCTGCATCTGAATAACCAGTCAGTTCACAATCATTATTCCAGGGTACCATAGGCCAAGATTGGGTGTATCCTTGAGGTATTTTAAGATCATCTTGATTGAGGAGTGATGAGATCCCTTGGGATTCACCTGGTATCTAGTACAAACAAATGTGGCAAACATTGTGTCAGGCCTACTGGCAGTTAGGTAAAGAAAAGATCCAATTACGCATCTGTACTTGTTGTTTATTGGGTGTCGACTTATCACCTAGAGGGGGGGGGGGGTGAATAGGTTTCTCAAATTATATTATCCCCTTTTAGGTGTTCTTGATTTCTGGTTAATAGATCTATATAGTAGAAAGCACAACACAGAAAAGCACACAAAGATGTATAGAGGTTCCTCAAGATCGGGTGTCTTGAGTAGTCCTCTTTCCCTCTGCGCCTACCTAGCAGTGTGCTAGGCTCGGCAAACTCCGCCAAAAACTTCAGGCCCTCAAGCCTTACACCACGGACCCGCAAAGTCCTACAGCCTAGGCCCGCAAGCCCCTACTGCACCCGAGCCTGCAAGCTCGACACTCAGGCCCTCAAGCCCTACACAACACAGACCCGCAAGTCCTGTGCGTACAGCCTAGTCCCTCAAGCCCCTACTGCGCCTGAGCCCTCATGCTCGACAAGATCGGACCCGCAAGTCCACTGCCCTGGCCCTCAAGCCTCACAGCTCTCCAGCCCTCAAGCTAGACGGTGTCGAACCCGCAAGTCCACTGCCCTGGCCCTCAAGCCTCACAACTCTCCAGCCCTCAAGCTAGACAAATAGGCCCGCAAGCCTTACAAGAAATTACAGCGATAAAAGACTGCTTCTTCTGCCGGATGAAGATCGGCAACTTTAGCCTGATGAAGATCGGCTTCTTATGATTGTAGAAAATGTTTCTGATTTAGATCTTGAACGCACAGTTCTTCTTCAATCTTCTCTTAGCCTGATGAGGAATGGCTTCTTTTCAGTCGATGGAGATGACTGCTTCTTCAGTGAACACTTGATGCTTGTTCTCTACTTGATCTTCTTCTTCTCCGCTGAAAATACTGTTCTATTGAAGTGTAGCGGCGGGATTCTTTTTTGTTCTTTTTCTCTATTTTGAAGACCTGTTTTCTAGGGCATCAATGTTCCCTTTTATAGGACAGATGAGCCGCATAACGGTCACATGTGATGTCCTTTACTGTCAGACGCCCATTCCTTAAAAGCATTCGCTGATTGGACAATCAAGCGGTGACATTAAATGCTGATAGCGCGTCCGCAACATTTGAATCTGTCTCGATGATATTTCCAGCTTCACGCTGATACTGATACCATCATGATGATATGAGTAATATCTCGACGACAGGACTTTGTCGATGCCTTATGCCTTGGTAGATCTTCAATTCGTCTTGCTTCTGCCTCTGATGCTGGTATCTCGACGATACAAGACATTCTGGCGCTTCTGCATATACGACGATATGCTATCTCTGACTGTATCGTCGTGATCTTCTTTCTTGCAGACTGTCGTCATAATCACATTGTTCTCTCGACGACATGAGTGATATTACTTTAGCAACTGCTTGTCTTCAACTGTCCTTCTTCAGTCTTCTTGACGACATGTCTTCTTTACGATGATGTCCTATGCCATCAGTCATACTTAGCCATTTCAGCGACAAGGCTTCTTCACGACGATATGAGTAATATCTGTTCTTCTCGATGACAAGGCTACTTTGTTGATGTCGACGATGCTGCATCTTCTCGACGACATTCCTTCCTTTGATATCTTTATGTCTTCTCTGCGTTCGACGATCTTCCTTCTGCGTTCGACGATCTCCATTCTGCGTTCGATGATTTTCCTTCCGCGTTCGACAATCTTGCCGAGTCTCAGCGTTCGACTAACTCGCCAAGTCTCAGCGTTCGACGAACAGCATTCTGCGTTCGACGAACTCCCTTCTGCGTTCAACGAACAACATTCTGCGTTCGACGAACTCGCCAAGTCTTAGCTTTTGCTTTGCCCATCATTATGACGACAAACATACTTTGTCGATGACATCTCCTGTTCTTCTTGATGATATAGTACTTACTGAAATAACTAAAGCACTTGACATATTGTCGATCTCTGCAAGCATGAACTAGATGGAACATTAAATACAACTTGCATTTATCATTGAGCTGAGCACTTCTTCAAATCAGGAACATTGCTGGGCACTGTTCCCAACAATCTCCCCCTATTTGAAGAAGTCATAACCCACTTAATGATAAATGCCACTCATATAAAGGGTTTAACATTTTAAGTAAATAAGCATGTAATGATGACATTGCAGCTATGATTGAGTGAACACAGAGTTTGACAAATATTACTTCATTTATAAATAGTATCAAATGTTTTCAAAAGTTTTGACATTTCTACATTTAGCCCCTCAAAGGTTTAGTCATTTATATTTCTGGTGCCCTCATAGCAGCTTCACCCTTTGCTTTCTTGACACTGGCTTCCTGCTCCTTTTCAGCTTTCCTGATGAAGTACTCAAACTGTTTAGGATAATACTTCAGAGATTCAGGAGTGTTGGCTGGAATTCTTCCTGCTTGATTATCCCTTCTGTATTCTCTCCTTACTTCTTCTTGATCTTTATGCTTAGTTCTCCAACAAAGCGACAAATGCCTCACCTCCTTGATTCACCGGACGCACCATTTGCGCGACAGAAATCAGGGACCAGGCCACTCCGCATAGGCCCTCGAACTTGACCTCCGCTCTTCCTTCACTCCTTAAGGTCACCACCTTCAACAGGAAGTCAATACTAGCTCGTTGCTCTGCAAGCCAGTCCATTCCCAGGATTATGTCAAATTCGGCTAGTGGTAAAATTGCTGCTACCAACTCGAAATCACACTCGCAAATCCTCAGCACAATGCATCCTTTCCTTCCAGTGGTCACGAAGGACCCATTCGGCATGCGCACACTAAGCTCTGCCTCTGCCTCGACAGTCTCAACACCGATCCTCCGGGTAAAGCTTTCTGCGAGAAAAGAGTGTGACGCTCCTGTGTCGAACAACACTCTAGAGGGATAGCCAGAAACTAGCACGAAGCCTAACACGCATATAACAAATATGAAAGGTCGCAAACAGGTTAAAACTATTAAATGAAACTCTAAAATTTCGAACCTGTCACCACGTCAGGTTGACGAATCGCTTCCTACTGCCCGAGGTTGTACGCTCTAGGCTGCACAGGAGGGAAACGGGAAGCACTGGACTTCGCCGTCTTCCCTTTCTCCCCAACACTAGGACCGGAACGCACCGACTGCTCCTGCCTCTGCTCTGGCGCAACACCACTCTCGAAACAGACCCGAGCTATGTGGCCCACTTTGCCACACTTGTAGCATGTCACTGGTCCCTTGGGATGGAACTCTCCAGAAGCCACACCGCTTTTCTCGCCAGTCCTAAGAAGGCGGGGCTTTTTCTTCCACCAACTTTTCTCAGACTTCCCCTGAGACTGAGATGGCTTGCTTTCTCCCTGCTTTGCCGCCAAGCCCTTGCGGCACTGGGTTTGCTCCATATCGTTCTCCAAAGTTCGAGCAGCTTCAACTAACTCATTGAACCCCACATTCTTTAAGGCTATCAGAGGTTGCCTTAAATTCTCTCTCAGACCTTGATAGAAGAGATTATCCCTCTCCTCATCGTCTGCCATGGTCGTTCCCACGTAGCGACCCAACCGAGTAAACTCCTGCAAGTACTCGTTTACCGTCTTCTCGCGCTGCACCAAGTGCAAGAACTGCCGCTGAAGGTCTAACCTCATCAAAGAAGGGATATAGCGCTTCAGGAAGGCATTTCCGAACTCTTCCCTGGACGGGGCACGTCCAGGGAAATGACGACCGCTATGATTCACCCACCACATCTTGGCGTCGCCTTCTAACATAAACGATGCGAACTGGGAATGCTTGTCCTCTGGTGTCTCTGTCGCTTTCAGGAGTTCCTGAATTCTCTCCAACCAATCCTCTGCGTCTGTCGGAGTGCCAACTTCTTTGAACGTCGGAGGATGGAAACTCAGATAGTACTTCATCTGACGATCTCCTTGCCCAACCGCTCTCTCGACTAACGGCTCTACCTGCCTTACTCCCACCTCCGGCGTCATAGTGACTGGAGTAACAAGAGTCGCATCCTGTACGACAGGCGTCGCAATCTGTGGCATTGTCGCAGCTTGAGCCGCCACCATTGCCTCTGCTAGCATACGACAAAAGTCTGCCGGGGAAACACCCATATTCACCAGGGTTGGGGTCATTGCACTGCTTGCCGACGGCTCCTCTTGACGCCTCGACATCCCTGCATCATCGCCACCATCCTAGCATAAGCAAGGAAAAATGAATCAGACTCTATTCGCAAGACTCAAACTCAAGGACACTCATGGTCCCGCACTATGTGGACAACCTCTTAATGCGATCCGAACACGCTAAACCTCAACAAGAATGCAAACATAGCTCTGATACCAAATTGTAACACCTCCCCTGTTATGACTATATAATATAGGTCCGGCCAGGTCCCACAGCATATAATCGCCACAGCTTTAGGATTAAAAAGTGATATAGATCTAACAATCTCAAAACTCATAACCAACACAGCGAAAACATTAAATAAACAACAGAAGTTGTCCACATCTACATAAGAGTACTACGACCCTAAGGCCTTACAAAACTCATACTCAAGTCAAAACAAACAGGGCATAGAAATGTCCAATAGATCATCACAATCCTAAGCTACCTCGACATGCAAGCCGGAACAGGGAAAGACATCATAGTCAAACAAGAAAGCATGAAAGTGCACTTCATGAAGCTTAGGCCTTTCTGGCCGGCGAGCTAGGTCCAGCCTGCGATCCTTTCCCTGCATCCAAATCACAAAGAGCGGTATAACGAGGGTCCGCTTTGGCTGACCAACAACGATGTAACAACACCCCTCCTCCCGGCCGTCCTAGCGGACCCCGTGGAACTACATCACCCTGCAAGTCAGCACTTCGTATGCAAATGTAATAAACAGTATTAACATAAACACGATATGCATGAGTGTCACAATCATCATCCACGTTTCTACGTTGAGCAATAAAAGTAAGGGGATCTAGCAATGCAGAATGTATGCAAACCTGGGTTTCACCCAAGGCACCCTATGGCGTGTTTGCTTCTAACATAACAACACACATCAACATTTCACAAAAAACCAAGGGTACTTATCATTCCCCCACGGGCGTACAAGCCCAAGGCCAAGAACTCCACTGAGACCTCACCCCTTACATGGCTCATCTTGCCAACGAGCACATCAACATACTTGTTCTCGCCACAATCACTAAGCCAAAAGCCAAGAACTCCACTGGGACCTCACCACTTACATGGCTCATCTTGCCAACGGGCGCATCAGCATACATATTCGCATCAGTTAGCCCAAAAGGGGTCTTGTCTTGCCGGGACACTCTCCCCACATGAATGCAAGCATTCACGGGCTAGCCAGCCGACCACAAAGACAAAGCCACGCCTTCACATACACATAACATTTACCCTTTCCAAACCAACGTTCATTCTCACACGAACATAAGGGCAACACATACGACATTTTCGCCGTCATCGGAGTTTTAGCAAAATCCCTAAAATGCACGTTAAGCAACATCACCGTATCGAACCTCCGGTCACGATTTCGGCTTCACCCAAAATGCCTAATCCACTAACAGAGCGGATCTATAGTGCAAAATCATGTCGGGGATGGACTCAATCAACCCGATGGTTTTTCTTGAACCAAGGTGACCCAAACCCCTCTCATTTGAGAGATCCGGTGCCATAAAATTTCAGAAAATAGAAGCTAAAAGCATAGATGCCATGCACGCATCCTAAAACCGGGAGGAGAGATGTCATTACCCTAAGAGTTCTCTTCCTCGCCATGGATCGGTTGAAAGGCACGGATAGAAAGAAGCGCCTTCTAGTCCTCTCCATGTATCTGATCTCGGATCGGCGAACGGAGCTCCGATGCTCCAACAATGGCGGATCTAGCCTTCTTCTTCCTCCAAACCCCACCTCTCTTCTACGCCTCCAAAAGCACAAAGGACTTCACGAAAAGAGAATAGAACTTCTCTGCCCTAAATAAAACCTTAGGACGCACTTATCTAGACAGTAGGATCAAGATCCAAACAGATCGGACATTCAGAAAATGCTACTTACGGAACAGGTTCCGTCAGCTAACGTCAGCGTTAACGCTAGCGCCCGCGTTAGCTCTTCGTCGAACTCCCTTCGATGAACTCCCTTCGGTGAACTCCCTTCGTCGAACTTCCTTCGACGAAACTTCCTTTGACGAACGAAGCCAATGCAATGACCCAGCGGTTCCGAATTCTCTTCGCCGAACACTCTTCGTTGAACTCCGTTCGACGAACTCCCTTCGTCGAACTCCCTTCGACGAAACTTCCTTCGACGAATGAAGCCAACTCAACGACCCAGCGGTTCTGAACTCTCTTCGTCGAACTCCATTCGACGAACTCCCTTCGTCGAACTCCATTCGATGAAACTTTCTTCGACGAACAAAGCCAACTCAGCGTCCCAACGGTTCTGAACTCTCTTCGTCGAACTCCTTTTGTCGAACTCCCTTCGACGAAACTAAACTCCCTTCGTCGAACTCCCTTCGCCGAACTCCATTCGTCGAACACCATCGCAATCCCGACGGGGCAGCTAACGCCTGCTTTAACACCTAACGTCGGTGCTATCTCCCAGATACAGAAAACCTGTACCAGCCTTAGGCATTCCAGCCTCCGCGCTCAGCGAAACCTGGGGTGTTACAAAAAGCATAAGTATAAATCTTAGTTTAAGTTCAAAATGTAAAGATGTTTTAACCTATATGAAATCTCATAATTTTACATAAAGTTACCAAGCATGAAATGAACATATTGAAAAGAGAATATACTACAATGTTACTTAATTTCAAGTGTAAGAGATACCAAAACATTGTAGAGATCATACTAGGTTATCTAGTGCATTTCTTATATAAAGAGTAGTATAGATAAAGCATTAGAATCTAATACTCATGAGAAGAAGTGTTATGAAAGATAATGAAGTGCATATAAGTGTATTTTGAGCAATGTTAACAAATGATTTAAATCACAAAATACAAGACATATGTAGAGTTAAGTGCACAATAAAACACAAGTATATTACTTTCACACACTTTAATGCACATAATTTTTAAAAAAGTGGTGTAATAACCAAGGTTTGCACAAGACACTTTTCTATTCTTTCCAAGGAATACTTGGTGGAGTTATATTTGTCTATATTTCTTGTTCACTTTTGTGAGACAACAGTCTCCGAATACACTTGTTTTGCAAACCCAACAAATATTTTTTAAGAACAACCACTTTTCTTAATTTCTTAAGTGCAATTCAAATGTAGTGTAGGTAATCAACTTATGTAAGTTTTAATTCATTGCACAATTACAATACACAAGCAAGCATTTTTCGATTTAAATTAAACACACATGTTGATTACCAAAATAAGTGAGTGAAAGGTATCATATCAATCACAAAACATTTACTCATACTTAGAGGCATGCTAAGCTTGGTTCTACACATATTTTTCAATACAATCGATGCACATAATTAGATAAATCAAAGCATGATAAACAAAAACAATGTTCATAGTAATTTGAAGAAATAAGTTTTAACATTGTAAATAACTCTAAATAATAGAATTCAGACATGCTTGATATTAACAATAAGGATCGTACAGTTTTTTTGTTTTTTTGAAATTTTTTAGTGAAAGAAAAAAACAGAAAACCGCAAAAAACATATTTTTGTATTGTTTGAATTTTGAAGTTTTATAGTTGAATTTTCACAATATAAATAAAACAAAAATAACAAAAGTCAGACATACAAAACAAAGTAGTACATATAAACTAACATATTTTTATAGATTTTTAGAAATTTTGAAAAACAGAAAAATCAAACACCAACGCTAGTGTCGGCGCTAGTGCTAGCGCCGAAAACAGTAAGTGATTTTTTGAGAATTTTAAATTTTCACTTTTTGATCTTGATTAAGAGTCCTTAAAGTAGTCTTATGCAAAAATTTTGTAATTTTTGGAGATGTCTTGATTGCTCAAATTGCATAAAACTTTAGCGTTTTTCAAATAACTCATCCTAAGATGTCTAAGACCCCTAATTCTAACCTTAACATTTGAAACCTTACAAGATTTTTGGAGATCTCTAGGTGGATCAAATTTACATGAAACTTTTGCTTTTGTAAATACTTGTGTTTTACAAAATCATTTAAGCAAAAAAAAATAAACTATGTAAACACAAGAGGTCCTTTTCGTTCAACCCAAAATATGCATGATTTAAGTGATAAGTAAATAAAAAGTTCATGCAGTGAGTAATAGAAGTATGTCCTAAGATTAAAAACTACCCGAACTAAATGTCTACACCCTAGCCCCGTACTAAGTGATGGATGGGCATGAGGAGCTGCACACATGCCGTAGGTTGGTGTGTTAGTCTCATATGCACACACTAGAGAACGCTCAACCTAGCACTCTTTCCCCCAGTGCCTCGCAAGGCCCCACTGGAACCCTCCCCGATTAAGGACAAGACATGACTTAGAGGTTAGGTCTCTAATGCATCCAATCCTACGCCCCCTACTATTGTGAGATATGAAGTCATAGGTGAATAATCTTTGGACAACCTATGCTTTTAAACTATGGGTTAATTTATAAACTATGGTTTTTGTTTAATGTGAAGAATTATAGAAAAATATAAAGCCACATAGTTTCTCTACTTTTTTGAGATGACGATATGACATAACTAGCAAAATTACTAATATTCAATAAGTGATAAAGCTAGTATGATGAGTTTTGGGTTTAATGTCACGTCATAATATTAACATTAATATTGCATGTATTCCAAAATAGAGTTTCAAATTATAGATCTAGAATAAAGTGATGATTTAGTTTGATTTATTCTTATTATTACAAAGTTAATTCTAGAGTCTACATATATGTGAGATACATGCAATCAATAGAAAAGTATATCAATACACCAAGTTTGTAAAGAAAACATTATTCATATTTTTATCATAAGATTCATAATTCCTAGGTGATAGATATTTTTGATTTGAGATATTTCTTGATAGAACATGAATTATGATTTATGATTTTAGATAATTTTGCATAGAATATATGTTAGATCATCATGATGTATATGAATTCTATTCCTTCTAGGCTTATGACAATATGATTTGGTGATTTTTTTTGAATGAGCATGTTTGATTTGTAAGTAAAAAAAATGATGATCATGCAATCATATCAAAGACAAAGATCATATATATAACGTTTTGAAATTTATAATAAAATTGCTTTCAATAATAGAATTTATTGATCGTTGGTTTTGCATGATAATATATGATTCATGATACAATATTCATATATATATTCTAATGATTAATCCATAAACTATGTGTTTTGATGGAATTTTAGTATTCTATTATAATTTCAAATCACATTGTTATCATGATATTTTAATTACATTGTAAATGTTATACCTAGCATATAAATTTAAGCAAAAAATAAGAAGTGATGCTAAGATGATGAGTTTGAATGCAATGTTATTATACAGGATTAATGGAGATAATGTTATATGTAATATGAGAAGATTTCAAATTAATTTTCTTTAGACCTAGAATGAAATGATTATACTTTTGATTTGAACTTAATGATACAAGATGATTCTAAGGTCTAAATACATGCAAACAATGGTGACACACATCACATAATACCTAAATCAATATATGAAATAATTATACTAAGGATTGTATGTGATGAAAAATCCATAGACACAGAAATTGCCGAAATAAGAAAACTAAAATAACTTTTAAACGAAATTGAATTTGGGAATTTTGTTAGCACCAAACGAACTCGTGCGGGCAAGCCTGGTTCGCCGTTGGATGGAGATTTTTGTGCTCTTTCTGAAAACATATTAAATGCCAAAATCGGACGAGTGGATCAAAAGATATGGTCGTTTGAAGTTTTGATCGAAGACTCGCATTTTTGAAGGATTAAACATGCATTTTGTGAATTTTTGTTTTCGATTTTACTTGATAATATTCTTCATTATAAGGGCTATCATATGCAGCAAACAAAATAGAAAATAATTAAAATGTTGCGCATTTTAATTTTTATCCTAAGCCCTTTAATAAACCATTTAAATCCATTCTTTAAAATAATTTCATTTGTCTTGATAATAATTTAAATATTCAGTTTATAATGATAATTCAAGACATTTATTGGTAATGGATTTAAAAGGATAAAAACAAAAAAAATATGAGAGAAAGGTCACTTTTTTAAAACATATGACTTTTTATTCAATTTGATTTATACGTTATAAAGCTTTAGATGATAAAGTCATATTTGAAATATTTATAAGGTGACCAAGGCATGTTAGCTTAAACAAAGAAAAAAAAACTAAGCATATCATGAAGTAGAGTAATGATATTTCATTTTTAATTGTTTCTACTTCATGCAAATGATTGGATACTAATGAATGAGAGATTTAGGTATCCAAAGGGGATACCCAAATACATCATGTTGGCTTTTGGGGAGACAAGGATGAATGGGCCATTTTAATTAAAATTGATGTGTAATTTTTCTTTATGGGTCTCCATTCATACCTTGGTTGTTTATCACTCAAATCCATATAATGATTATTTGACATCTTTATATGATTGTAGTTATTTGAAATATAATTCATTTGGGATTTATGTTTATTCAAATTATTTTTCAAAATAGATTGATGTTGATAATCATAATGAATTTTATTACATGGATTGTCTTTCTTTAGAAGTGATTGTTGATAGAGTGAGTTACAATATGTGTTAAATGATTGGTTCTTATTTTGATGATTTTCACTTCCACTCTTTCTTATAGACATACTCTTATAATGTGAAGGAAAATATTTTATAGTTTGATTTTCATGAAAATGAGTTTTTAAATTTGAGTCATGATTGAAAATATATTGAGACTTATAATAGTGTCTCTTAAGAATTTTGTGAGGATCATAATTCCTTTTGAAACTAAACTCCTTTTGAGTTGATGTATGAAAATAGTTCTTTTTAGAAATGATTTTGTAAGTTAATTTATCTTTGTTATTCAAAATCTTATGATGAATGACATTACTAGAAATTAGAACTTTTTCAATAAAAGATTTTAATTGTCTTAACTTACAAGTTAAAGCATCATTTTCAATTATCAAATTTTCATTATGTTTTTTAGAAACTAAGAGCCCTTTTTAGAAATGATTTTGTAAGTTAATTTATCTTTGTTATTCAAAATCTTATGATGAATGACATTACTAGAAATTAGAACTTTTTCAATAAAAGATTTTAATTGTCTTAACTTACAAGTTAAAGCATCATTTTCAATTATCAAATTTTCATTATGTTTTTTAGAAACTAAGAGCCCTTTTTCAATATCCTTGAATTTTTGTTTTAATAGATTGCAATCAAAATAAGGAGTAGGAATTTTAATCAAAGAGCATGAAAGAGAATTTAACACATCAATATTTGATTCTACTTTAGCGTTTGTTTTTAAAGATTTATTTTCTAAACGTAATTTGGAATTAGCAATTTTCAACTTTAAAATTTTACGTTTAGCAATTTTAAGCATACGAGATGTAGAAATAGAATTTGTTATAAAAAGAGAAGTTTTTGAATTTCTTACATTGTTATGGGATGAGGTAAGATTTGAACCAAGGGTTCCTTTGACATCTTCTTCGCATTCCTCTTTCATAGTTCAATTTCCGTCCTCTTTTTTGCTTGATGTGTTTCCATTATTTGAGTCCAAAATTGTGACGTTGCTTTCTTCTTTCTTAGATAGATCTTCCTCCAAGCATAAATCATCATAAGTTTCTTCTCTTGGGTCCATAAGGAATTGCTCTTGTTTATCATCTGTGGAAGGAAGACTATAAGAATTCTCAAGAAATTTCCAAACTTCATAAGTAGTAGGAAGTGTATAAATAAGTTTGAAAATATTTTGATCTAGTGCACAATATAGACTATTCATTGATTTGGCATTTAAAAATATTTCATTTTTATTTAAAATACTTGGGGGCATTTTAATTGTAATATTCCAAACTTCAATATCCAAAGATTTAAGAAATTTTTCCATAAGAATTTTCCACCCATTATAATTTTCACCCATAAATAATGGTGGACATAAGGATTTTTCATTTTCATAAAAACTTTCCCTTCTAGTGGATGCGAGATCATGAAGCACCATTATTCTCGATTGTGAAGCCGTATTAGAATAACCTCGCTCTGATACCACTTGTTGGATCGATAGGCGCCCTTAGAGAGGGGGTGTATAAGGGAATAAAAAATTCTGTTTATAAGTTTAGGCAAATTACTAAATTATTTTGAAATAAACAAGAGCGAAATAACAATTTAGCTAAAGAGAATATTGTAATTTGCAATTTTAGAATTTAAAAACAAGTGCTAAATTATTTTATGATGAAAGAGATTAAAATAAACAATTTAGATAAAGTGATTCGAATTGAAAGCTTAGTAACCAATATAGTAGAGATTATGCCAAAAGAGAGAAATCAAGTAAACACAAATAGAGACATGATATATATATTTAAAAGTGTTTACAAATACTTGATTTCAATAACGCTAGAAATCGGAGGCGTACAAATGTAAATATCTTTTCCTTTTCTATACCGACTTGTATCCCCACAAGTCGGTTGACTTTAGCATATCCTTCCTCGGATATGGCCTCAAGCCGCTCTAGCCAATCCTTCCCTAGATATGGCCTCGAACACCCCCTAGATCTAATCTCCTAGACCTAGTCGCCAACTCACCCGGCGAATTACCCCCTAAGCCGCGCAAGGACCTAGACGCCAACACAAGGTGATTTTACTACAAAAATTCACAATTATGAAATAAAGTAAATAACAAGAACTCCCTCTATGAGATTTCTGAAAATGAGGGTGAAGGATCGTTGTAGCATAAGCGAGGTTGAAGCGGTCGTTTTTGGATGCAGTGTGACGACTTCCTTCTCCAGAAATCTTCTTTGGCTTTGAGTGGGAGATGGACTTTCAGCATTGTAACAGCTCTGGAATTTTGGCACAAGTAATCTCTCTGGAAGCTCTAGCCAAAATGAGAGAGAAGGCATCAAAATATATAACTTGGAGATAGCGCCTGCGGTAGCTCCTAGCGCCTGCGGTAGCTCCTAGCGCCTGCGGTAGTGTTCATGTAGAAGCGGTTACGAAACCGTCACGGCGTGGCATTTTGCACGAACTTGAGCTAGCGCCAGGCGGTAGCGATAGCGCTTGCGGTAACCCCTAGCACTGTCGGTAGTGCTTTAGTTCAGTTTTTTGGTTCCAAGCAGCTTTCTACCTGTGGAGTATTGCACCTATAGATTATGCACACTATAAACACACGACAAGCAAGATCAAATACAATTTGGGATTTGTTATTTTCAAATAAAGCGATGTGACACACATGTCCAACAGATCCTAGCGCCTGCGGTAGCGCTAACGCCCGCGGTAGCGCTAATGCCTGCGGTATCACTAATGCTGGCGGTAGTGCTTCATTTCAAAGATTTTGGTTCCAAACTGCTTTCTACCTGTGGACACTAAAGGTATATCCTCTACAGTGACATTTTTGCTGCGAGGTTTTAAAAAGAATTGCCGTTAATTTTATTTTTAGCGACATTTTTTTTCAAAGAATGTCGCAAATGCAAATTTTTAGCATTAGTGACGCTTTTTGCAAAAAAAAAAAACGTCGACATACATGTTTAGCTTTCGTGACAATTATTTATAAAACGTCGTCAAAATATAAGAGCACGCAAACCATAAATTTTTTACCACTAAATATTATTTCATGACAAAAAAGGTTGTAAAGAGGAAAAAACACAAGCTTCTTTAAACACAAAACAACTATAGATGTTTTTCGCCTTAGTCCATACAAAATAATAAAAGTAGATGTCTACTACTATTGGTGTGCATTTTGTTATTTTTTGAAGTTTTCTGAATGTTATATACTTCAAATTAATGCAGTCGTTGCTCTAATGTTTTTCTTTTATTTTTCTAGGATGTTGATCAATCAGTTGAGAAGTAATCAGAGAACGGAATAGGACATTGGAAGAGAGGGAATGGTGGAAGAATAGATGGAAGCATTGTGAGAGCAGGTGGAGCATTATGAGAGCATTGTGAGATGGAATGTAGTGAATGTTTATATGTTTTCTTGCAAGATTATATTATTTGAAATACGTTTTGTTTATTATCAATGTGATTTTTTGCAAGTTTATATTCTTTAATTCCAGTGATGATGAGTACAACCCTGTATTCGCCGAGTGGGTTACCGGGACCCAAGAGGTCTTTTAGATTATCATTTTTCAGTATGATCCAGGGCAGGGAGAGAGGAGGGCGAGCGGTGGAAGTAAAGACCTCCCGCTCGCCCAGCTCATGTAGGAGGCGAGCAAGGGGGAGAGAGGAGGGGCGAGGCCCCCCTCTCACCCCCGCCCACTCCAGGCGGTGCGAGCTCCCCTCGCCCCCGCCCCAGCAGGGGGAGAGACCAGCAGGGGGCCGACCCCTGGGTTTCGCCCGCCCCAGCAGGGGGCGAGGGGAGGAGGCCTCCGGCCCCCTCCTCGCCCCCGCCCCAATAGGGAGTGAGACCAGCAGGGGGGCCGAACCCAGGGTCTCGCGTGCCCAGCAGGGGGGTGAGAGGAGGAGGCCTTCGCCCCCCCCCCCCCCTCGCCCCCGCCCCAGAAGGGGGGCGAGACCAACATGGGGGCCTACCCCTGGGTCTCGCCCGCCCCAGCAGGGGGGCGAGGGGAGGAGGCCTCCAACCCCCCTCTCCCCAGCCCCAGCAGGGGGCGAGACCAGCAGGGGGCCGACCCCTGGGTCTCGCCCGCCCCAGTAGGGGGGCGAGGGGAGGAGGCCTCCTTCCCCCCCCGCCCCCCCCCCCCCGCCCCAGCAGGGGGAGAGACCAGCAGGGGGGCCGAACCCTGGGTCTCGCCTGCCCCAGCAGGGGGGCGAGGCCTCCGACCCCCCCTCCCCCTCGCCCCCGCCCCAGCAAGAGGCGAGACCACCAGTAGGGGCCAACCCCTAGGTCTCGCCCGCCCCAGTTAGGGGGCTTGCCAAGCCCCCACAGGGGGTACGCCCTCTCGCCCAATTCTGAGGGGGAGGGGTCGGTCTGCATTTAGCGCCTCAAAATAGCGGGAATTGGCTGTTCGCAGGCCAAATCCGGGGTATTTTGGTAATCTCGTAGGCCAGATTGTGGTTATTTGCAGACCAAGTTCAAAATCCGATAAATAGGCCCAAGGGGGCACTATTTGGGGGGCTTCTCTTTAGATATCTCTTTTAGCCTCTCTCTCCCCAAGTCTCTTTAGTGGGTGAGAAGAGCCTCCAAAGGTGCCCAAGCTTAGCATTGGCTTGGGAGGGGAAGCGCTCAACGATCTTCCGGGTGTGTGGTGGGACCTCCTCGCTAAGCCCTTGGCCTTGTTCCTAGTTCCTTAGCCTCTTAGCCTAGAGCTCTCCCTTAGGAGAAGTAGGTGTGAGGTCACCCCCCAACTTGTTGAGGGCCCGAAATCCACTGAGACTAAGTCTTGTTCTCAAGTCTTGGTTTCAACATTTATGGTGCGGTGAGCGTGGAGAGTGACCAGCATAAGAAAATTTCAAGCTGAGCTCCATGGTTGGAGGTGGAGGAGATTCAGACCCAGGCCACCCGCAGCCAACGGGGGTGGTGGTGTCGGTGGAGATGTTAAAAGACTTCAAGCAGGAGGTCATGCACACCTTGCAGCTCACTTTTGCTGCGATAGGCGAATGTAGGAGAAGAGGTGGTCCAGAGGTCTCGCCTCAACAGGTGGGCGAGAGTACTCCCGGCCAGCTATCCAGGACAGGGGTACCAGCGGGGGGAGGGGGGGGGGGGGGGGGAGTGGGGAGGCATTCGGCCCCCACTCGTCCGGTCCCCTAGGAGGGTGCGAGTGGGGAGGTGCCAGCCCCCCACCCGCCCAGCCCCAATGGGGCGAGTGGGGAGGTGTCAGGCCCCCACTCGCCCAGCCCCAAGGGAGCGAGTGGGGAGGTGTCAGGCCCCCACTCGCCCAGCCTCAAGGGGGCTAGTGGGGAGGTGCCGGGCCCCCACTCGCCCAGCCCCAAGGGGGCGAGTGGGGAGGTGTCATACCCCATTCACCTAGCCCCAAGGGGGCGCGAGCAGGGGAAACCCTCTGTATGAATTGATCCTCTCGGCCCCGGTTCCAGAGGGGTTTGGGGGGCTGGAGTTTCTCACTACTCCGGCAAGGATGACCCCGTCCTGCCTGCAGTGGTTTGAGGACATGGTCTCCATGCCTTCGAGGACTTGCGTCGAGTTTTCCTACTACGCTTCTCGACATCAAGGAAGAGGAAGAAAGATGTCGAAGCACTTTTCAAGATCAAGCAAGAGTCAGGGGAGTCACTAGCTCACTATGTTGACCGGTTCCAGGAGGAGGTTCTCCTCACCCAAGAGGTGCCAGGCTGTACCCTCCAGCTTGCTTTCATCGTGGGGCTGCGAGGAGGATTCTTTAAGATGGACCTCAAGAGGAGAGCTCCTTCGCCTTTTGAGGAATTAATGGAAAGGGTGGCGGAGGAAGTCGGGAGTGAGGAGGCCAACCCAAAATTTGCAAGAAGATTGGCCAGGCTGAGTGAGCCGTAGGTAAGGCAGCAGGGGGGGGGGGGGAGGTAGAGGCTCCCAAGGGGAAGTTCGACCAGAAGGAAAACTTCCAGGGAGAGGGGGCCGACCTTCCAGGGTGGAGACAGGGACCGAAGGCACCCTCTCCACCACCCCAACAAGCCATGGTGATCGGCCACAGAAAAAGAAGAAATCGTACGCGAGGAAGAGGGGGCGTCAGGGTGAAGTTACCTTACTGTGACTTCCACGATGAGGAGGGTCACGCGACATCCGCCTGCCTCGAGTTCTTAGAAATGAAGGAGGCGAGGGGTCAGAAGCCGCAACATCAGCAACCAGAGGAGGTCGAGGAGGACCATGCCTGGGAGTAGGAGTCCGAGACCCAATTTCCGTTCTTAGTTTTTTCTTTAAGTCTATGTAGTATGATGGTTTATTTCCATACTTAATTTTTCTTGCATGTAACCGGATGACTAATATAATGAAAGTTTTTTCAAAGTATCTTTCCCCTCGGATGGTTCCGCTGACCGGGCTCTCTCTAGCCGGCAGGGCAGGTTGACCTCCCAGGGGGGGGGGGTAAGTGGTCTTCCCTTTGGATAGTTCCGCTGACTGGGCTCTCTCTAGCCGGCAGGGCAGGTTGACCTCCCAGGGGGGGGGTGTAAGTGGTCTTCCACTCGGATGGTTCCGCTGACCGGGCTCTCTCTAGCCGGCAGGGCGGGTTGACCTCCCAGGGGGGTAAGTGGTCTTCCCCTTGGATGGTTCCATTGACCGGGCTCTCTCTAGTCGGCAGGGCAGGTTGACCTCCCAGGGGGGTAAGTGGTCTTCCCCTCGGATGGATCCGCTGACCGGGCTCTCTCTAGCCGGCAGGGAAGGTTGACCTCCCAGGGGGGTAAGTGGTTTTCCCCTCGGATGGTTCCGCTGACCGGGCTCTCTCTAGCTGGCAGTGCAGGTTGACCTCCCAGGGGGGGTAAGTGGACTTCCCCTCGGATGGTTCCGCTGACCGGGCTCTCTCTAGCCGGCAGGGCAGGTTGACCTCCCAGGGGGTAAGTGGTCTTCCCCTCGGATGGTTCCGCTGACCGGGCTCTCTCTAGCTGGCAGGGCAGGTTGACCTCCCAGGGGGTATGCGGTCTTCCCCTCGGATGGTTCCGCAGACCGAGCTCTCTCTAGCCGGCAGGGCAGGTTGACCTCCCGGGGGGGGGGGGGGCTAAGTGGTTTTCCCCTCGGATGGTTCCGATGACCGGGCTCTCTCTAGACGACAGGGCAGGTTGACCTCCCAGGGGGGGTAAGTGGTCTTCCCCTCTGATGGTTCCGCAGACCGGGCTCTCTCCAGCCATCAGGGCAGGTTGACCTCCCAGGGGGTAAGTGGACTTCCCCTCGGATGGTTTCGCTGATCGGGCTCTCTCTAGCTGGCGGGGCAGGTTGACCAACCAGGGGGGGTAAGTGGTCTTCTCCTCAGATGGTTCCGCTGACTGGGCTCTCTCTAGCCGGCAGGGTAGGTTGACATCCGGGGGGGGGGGAGGGGTAAGTGGTCTTCCCCTTGGATGGTTCCGCTGACCGGGCTCTCTCTAGCCGGCAGGGCAGGTTGACCTCCCAGGGGAGGTAAGTTGTATTCCCCTCAGATGGTTTCGCTGACCGGGCTCCCTGTAGCCGGTAGGGAAGGTTGACCTCCCAGGGGGGTAAGTGGTCTTCCCCTCGGATGGTTCCGCTGACCGGGATCTCTCTAGTCGGCAGGGCAGGTTGACCTCCCAGGGGGGTAAGTGGTCTTCCCCTCGGATAGTTCCGCTGACCGGGCTCTCTCTAGCCGACAGGGCAGGTTGACCTCCCAGGGGGGTAAGTGGTCTTCCCCTCGGATGGTTCCGCTGACCGGGCTCTCTCTAGCCGGCAGGTCAGGTTTACCTCCCAGGGGGGGTAAGTGGTCTTCCCCTCAGATGGTTCCATTGACCGGGCTCCCTCTAGCCGGCAGGGCAGGTTGACCTCCTAGGGGGGTAAGTGGTCTTCCCCTCGGATGGTTCTGCTGACCGGGCTCTCTCTAGCCGGCAGGTCAGGTTGACCTCCTAGGGGGTAAGTGGTCTTCCCCTCGGATGGTTCCGCTGACCGGGCTCTCTCTAGCCGCAGGGCATGTTGACCTCCTAGAGGGGGTAAGTGGTTTTCCCCTCGGATGGTTCGGCTGACCGGGCTCTCTCTAGCCGGCAGGGCAGGTTGATCTCCCAGGTGGGGGTGGGGGTAGATAGCCTTCCCCCGGGATGGCTCCGTTAGCCGGGCTCTCGCTAGCCAGCAGGATAGGATGCCCTCTCAGGGAAGCTTGGGTAAACTTTCACCAGGACGATGTGGAGACTTCTCATTTTTGCTTAGCACCACTCGCCGAATATGCAGGGTTGGACATTTCTTTCTGAGCGTGTACCTCGCTCGAAAAGAGCGGGGATTGTGTACAACCCTGTATTCGCTGAGTGGGTTCCCGGGACCCAAGAGGTCTTTTAGAACATCGTTTTTCAGTATAATACAGTGCAGGGAGAGAGGAGGGCGAGCGATGGAAGTAAAGACCTCCCGCTCGCCCAACTCATGTAGGAGGCGAGCAAGGGGATAGAGGAGTGGCGAGGCCCCCCTCTCACCCCCGCCCACTCCAGGCGGGGCGAGCTCCCCTCGCCCCCGCCCCAGCAGGGGGGCGAGACCCGCAGGGTGGACGACCCCTGGGTCCCGCCTGCCCCAGCAGGTAGGCGAGGGGAGGAGGCCTGCGACCCCCCCTCGCCCCCGCCCCAGCATGGGGCGAGACCAGAAGGGGGCCGACCCCTGGGTCTCGCCCGCCCCAGAAGGGGGCGAGAGGAGGAGGCCTCCAGCCCCCCCTCCCCCCCGCCCCAGCAGGGGGGAGAGACCAGCAGGGGGCCGACCCCTGGTTTTTGCCCGCCCCAGCAGGGGGGTGAGGGGAGGAGGCCTCCGCCCCCCTCACCCCCGCCCCAGCAGGGGGGCGAGACCAGTAGGGGGACCGACCCCTGGGTCTCTCCCGCCCCAGCAGGGGGCGAGGGGAGGAGGCCTCCGGCCCCCCTCGCCCCCGCCTCAGCAGGGGGTCCGACCCCTGGGTCTCGCCCACCCGAGCAGGGGGGCGAGGGGAGGAGGAGTTCGGCCCCCCCTCGCCCCCGCCCCAGCAGGGGGGGCGAGACCACCAGTAGGGGCCGACCCCTGGGTCTCGCCCGCCCCAGTTTGGGGGCTCGCCCAGCCCCCGCGGGGGGTACGCACTCTCGCCCAATTCTGGGGGGAGGGGTCGGTCTGCATTTAGCGCCTCAGAATGGCGGGAATTGGCTGTTCGCAGGCCAAATCCGGGGTATTTTGGTAATCTCGTAGGCCAGATTGTGGTTATTTGCAGACCGAGTTCAAAATCCTATAAATAGGCCCAAGGGGGCACTATTTGGGGGGGGGGGGGGGGGCTTCTCTTTAGATATCTCTTTTAGCCTCTCTCTCCCCAAGTCTCTTTAGTGGGTGAGAAGAGCCTCCAAAGGTGCCCAAGCTTAGCATTGGCTTGGGAGGGGAAGCGCTCAACGATCTTCCGGGTGTGTGGTGGGACCTCCTCGCTAAGCCCTTGGCCTTGTTCCAAGCCTCTTAGCCTAGAGCTCTCCCTTGGAAGAAGTAGGTGTGAGGTCACCCCCCAACTTGTTGAGGGCCCAAACTCCACTGAGACTAAGTCTTGTTCTCAAGTCTTGGTTTCAACATTTATGGTGCGGTGAGCGTGGAGAGTGACCAGCACAAGAAAATTTCAAGCTGAGCTCCATGGCTGGAGGTGGAGGAGAATCAGACCCAGGCCACCCGCAGCCACCAGGGGTGGTGGTGTCGGTGGAGATGTTAAAAGACTTCAAGCAGGAGGTCCTACACACCTTGCAGCTAACTTTTGCCGCGATAGGCGAATGTAGGAGAAGAGGTGGTCCGGAGGTCCTGCCTCAGCAGGTGGGCGAGAGCACTCCCGGCTAGCTATCCAGGATAGGGGTACCAGGGGGGGGGGGGGGGGAGTGGGGAGGCATTCGGCCCCCACTCGCCCGGTCCCCTAGGAGGGGGCGAGTGGGGAGGTGGCAGGCCCCCACTCGCCCAGCCCCAAGGGGGCGAGTGGGGAGGTGGCAGGCCCCCACTCGCCCAGCCCCAAGGGGGCGAGTGGGGAGGTGCCAGGCCCCCACTCGCCCAGCCCCAAGGGGGCGAGTGGTAAGGTGACAGGCCCCCACTCGCCCAGGCCCAAGGGGGCGAGTGGGAGGTGCCATGCCCCCATTCGCCCAGCCCTAAGGGGGGCGAGCAGGGGAATCCCTCTGTGTGAATTGATCCTCTCGGCCCCGGTTCCAGAGGGGTTCGGGGGGCTGGAGGTTTCTCACTACTCTGGCAAGGATGACCCCGTCCTGCACCTGCAGTGGTTTGAGGACATGGTCTCCATCAGGCCTATGTCGGATGCCTTCCAGTGTCGGCTCTTTGCGACAACCCTGAAGGAGAAGGCTAGGGATTGGTTCCACCAGCTCCTTGCGGGATCCATTTATGCCTTCGAGGACTTGCGTCGAGTTTTCCTGCTACGCTTCTCGACATCAAGGAAGAGGAAGAAAGATGCCGAAGCACTTTTCAAGATCAAGCAAGAGTCAGGGGAGTCACTGGCTCACTATGTTGACCGGTTCCAGGAGGAGGTTCTCCTCACCCAAAAGGTGCCAGGCTACACCCTCCAGCTTGCTTTCATCGTGGGGCTGCGGGGAGGATTCTTTAAGATGGACCTCAAGAGGAGAGCTGCTTCGTCTTTTGAGGAATTAAT
This sequence comes from Dactylorhiza incarnata, assembly GCA_033032865.1. Classification (NCBI taxonomy): domain Eukaryota; kingdom Viridiplantae; phylum Streptophyta; class Magnoliopsida; order Asparagales; family Orchidaceae; genus Dactylorhiza; species Dactylorhiza incarnata. Next base: position 19,939,112 of record JAWHQI010000005.1, read on the forward strand.
GGAAAGGGTGGCGGAGGAAGTCGGGAGTGAGGAGGCCAACCCAGAATTCGCAAGAAGATTGGCCAGGCTGAGTGAGCCGGAGGTAAGGCAGCAGGGGGGAGGTAGAGGCTCCCAAGGGGAAGTTCGACCAGAAGGACAACTTCCAGGGAGAGGGGGCCGACCTTCCAGGGTGGAGGCAGGGATCGAAGGCACCCTCTCCACCACCCCCAACGAGCCATGGTGATCGGCCACACAAAAAGAAGAAATCGTACGGGAGGAAGATGGGGTGTCCGGGTGAAGTTACCTTACTGTGACTTCCACGATGAGGAGGGTCACGTGACATCCGTCTGCCTCGAGTTCTTGGAAATGAAGGAGGCGAGGGGTCAGAAGCCGCAACATCAGAAACCAGAGGAGGTCGAGGAGGACCATGCCTGTGAGTAGGAGTCCGAGTCCCGGTCTCCGTGCTTAGTTTTTTCTTTAAGTCCATGTAGTATGATGGTTTATTTCCATACTTAATTTTTCTTGCATGTAACCAGATGACTAATATAATGAAAGTTTTTTCAAAGTATCTTTCCCCTCGGATGGTTCCGCTGACTGGGCTCTCTCTAGCCGGCAGGGCAGGTTGACCTCCCAGGGGGGTCAGTGGTCTTCCCCTTGGATGGTTCCGCTGACCGGGCTCTCTCTAGCCGGTAGGGCAGGTTGACCTCCCAGGAGGGGTGGGTGGTCGTCCCTCGGATGGTTCCGCTGACCGGGCTCTCTCTAGCCAGCAGGGCAAGTTGACCTCCCAGGGGGTAAGTGGTCTTCCCCTTGGATGGTTCCGCTGACCGGGCTTTCTCTAGCCGGCAAGGCAGGTTGACCTCCCGGGGGGGGGGGGGGGGGGGGGTAAGTGGAGTTCCCCTCGGATGGTTCCGCTGACCGGGCTCTCTCTAGCCGGCAAGGAAGGTTGACCTCCCAGGGGGGTAAGTGTTCTTCCCCTCGGATGGTTCCGCTGACCGGGCTCTCTCTAGCTGGCAGGACAGGTTGACCTCCCAGGGGGGTAAGAGGTTTTCCCCTCGGATGGTTCCGCTGACCGGGCTCTCTCCAGCCGGTAGGGCAGGTTGACCTCCCAGGAGGGGGGGGGGGGGGGGGGGGGTAAGTGGTCTTCCACTCGGTTGGTTCCGCTGACCGGGCTCTCTCCAGCCGGCAGGGCAGGTTGATCTCCCAGGGGCGTAAGTGGAGTTCCCCTCGGATGTTTCCGCTAACCGGGCTCTCTCTAGCCGGCAGGGAAGGTTGAACTCCCGGGGGGGGGGGGGGGGGGGGGGTAAGTGGTCTTCCCCTCGGATGGTTCCGCTGACCGGGCTCTCAATAGCCGGCAGGGCAGGTTGACCCCCCAGGGGGGTAAGTGGTCTTCCCCTCGGATGGTTCCGCTGACCGGGCTCTCTCTAGCCGGCAGGGCAGGTTGACCTCCGAGGGGTGGTAAGTGGTCTTCCCTTCGGATGGTTCCGCTGACCGGGTTCTCTCTAGCCGGCAGGACAGGTTGACCTCCCAGGGGGGTAAGTGGTCTTCCCCTCGGATGGTTTCGCTGACCAGGATCTCTCTAGCCGGCAGGGCAGGTTGACCTCACAGGGGGGTAAGTGTTCTTCCGCTCGGATGGTTCCGCTGACCGGGCTCTCTCTAGCCGGCAGGGCGGGTTGACCTCCTAGGGGGGGGGGGGGGGGGTAAGTGGTCTTTCCCTCGGATGGTTCCGCTGACCGGGCCCTCTCTAGCCGGCAGGGCAGGTTGACCTCCCAGGGGGGTAAGTGGTCTTCCTCTCGGATGGTTCCGCTAACCGGGCTCTCTCTAGCCGGCAGGGCAGGTTGACCTCTCAGGGGGTTAAGTGGTCTTCCCCTCGGATGGTTCCGCTAACCGCGCTCTCTCTAGCCGGCAGGGCAGGTTGACCTCCCAGGGGGGTAAGTGGTCTTCCCCTCGGATGGTTCCGCTGACCGGGCTCTGTCTAGCCGGCAGGGCAGGTTGACCTCCCAGGGGGGTAAGTGGTTTTCCCCTCGGATGGTTCCGCTGACCGGGCTCTCTCTAGCCGGCAGGGCAGGTTGACCTCCTAGGGGGGTAAGTGGTTTTCCTCTCGGATGGTTCCGCTGACCGGGCTCTCTCTAGCCGGCAGGGCAGGTTGACCTCCCATGGGGGTAAATAGCCTTCCCCCGGGATGGCTCCGTTAGCCGGGCTCTCGCTAGCCAGCAGGATAGGATGCCCTCTCAGGGAAGCTTGGGTAAACTTTCACCAAGACGATATGGAGACTTCTCATTTTTGCTTAGCGCCACTCGCCGAATATGCAGGGTTGGACATTTCTTTCCGAGCGTGTACCTCGCTCGAAAAGAGCGGGGATTGTGTACAACCCTGTATTCGTCGAGTGGGTTCCCGGGACCCAAGAGGTCTTTTAGAACATCATTTTTCAGTATGATCCAGGGCAGGGAGAGAGGAGGGCGAGCAGTGGAAGTAAAGACCTCCCGCTCGTCTAGCTCATGTAGGAGGCGAGCAAGGGGGAGAGAGGAGGGGCGAGGCCCCCCTCTCACCCCCGCCCACTCCAGGTGGGGTGAGCTCCCCTCGCCCCCACCCCAGCAGTGGGGCGAGACCAGCAGGGGGGCCGATCCCTGGGTCTCGCCCGCCCTAGCAGGGGGGCGAGGGGAGGAGGCCTCCGACCCTTCCTCGCCCCCGCCCCAGCAGGGGCGAGACCAGCAGGGGGGCCGACCACTGGGTCTCGCCTGCCCCAGCAGGGGGGCGAGAGGAGGAGGCCTCCGACCCCCCTCGCCCCCGCCCCAGCAGGGGGGCGAGACCAGCAGGGGGGCCGACCCCTGGGTCTCGCCCGCCCCAACCCCAGCAGGGGGCGAGACCAGCAGGGGGGCCGACCCCTGGGTCTCGCCCGCCCCAGCAGGGTGGCGAGGGGAGGAGGCCTCCGGCCCCCCCTCGCTGGGGCGAGACCAGAAGGGGGGCCGACCCCTGGGTTTCGCCCGCCCCAGCAGGGGGGCGAGGGGAGAAGGCCTCCGCCCCCCCCCCCCCCCCCCCCCCCCCCCCCCCCCCCCCCCCCCCCCCCCCCCCCCCCCCCCCCCCCCCCCCCCTCCCCTGACCCCGCCCCAGCAGGGGGGCGAGACCACCAGTAGGGGCAGACCCCTGGGTCTTGCCCGCCCTAGTTAGGGGGCTCGCCCAGCCCCCGCGGGGGGTACGCCCTCTCGCCCAATTCCAGGGGGAGGTGTCGGTCTGCGTTTAGCGCCTCAGAATGGCGGGAATTGGCTGTTCGCTGGCCAAATCCAGGGTATTTTGGTAATCTCGTAGGCCAGATTGTGGTTATTTGCAGACCAAGTTCAAAATCCTATAAATAGGCCCAAGGGGGCACTATTTGGGGGGGGGGGGGGGGGGGGCTTCTCTTTAGATATCTCTTTTAGCCTCTCTCTCTCTCCCTAAGTCTCTTTAGTGGGTGAGAAGAGCCTCCAAAGGTGCCCAAACTTAGCATTGCTTGGGAGGGAAAGCGCTCAACGATCTTCCGGGTGTGTGGTGGGACCTCCTCGCTAAGCCCTTGGCCTTGTTCCTTGTTACTTAGCCTCTTAGCCTAGAGCTCTCTCCCTTCCGAGAAGTAGGTGTGAGGTCACCCCCCAACTTGTTGAGGGTCCGAACTCCACAAAGACTAAGTCTTGTTCTCAAGTCTTGGTTTCAACATGATGTATTATGTTGACATTATAATTAATTTTTCATTCTTTTTGTTATAATTAGAGATATTGTATTTGGAACAAGTTGTAAAAAATATCTTAACATATCTGAATATCAAGCTCAAAAAATATTTGAAATATTTATCAAAATTAATTTTATAAAAAAATAACATTTATATTTTTAATTAAGATTTTAGATGCACAGTTACTTTTTAGAGTTTAGATTATCATAAACTTTTATTTATTTTAAGTTTTTTTTCTGAAAATGCAAAAAATTTGCGACGTTTTTTTCGGAAAACGTTATTGTAGAGTTAATTTTTTAACGTTATTGTAGAGTTAATTTTTTCTCGGCGTTTTTTTTGTAAAGTGTCACGATCATGACGTTTTTTTCAAAAAGTGTCACGATAGAGCAAGTGCCATCCGTGACGCTTTTTTGTGAAAGCGTCGCAAATAGCTACGGCGACGGCTGCAATCACGACGATTTTGTGGCATTTTTATAAACGTCACGAAAACTATCGCGCCGCTTAAAAATTGTCACTTAAGAAAAAAAAATGTAACCGTATAACGATTTTGTTGTAGAGTGTAGTATTGCACCTATAGTTTCTGTACACTATAAACACACGACAAACAAGATCACATACAATATGTGATTTGTTATTCTCAAACAAAGAGATGTGACACACATGTCCAACAGCGTGGAGTGTCACGGTGAAGTGTCGCGGAGGAGTTCTGGCGTGGGAAGGAGAGGAAAAGGCATGCATTATCTAAAGTGAACGGAAAAGTCTTTTGCCGTTTATTTTAGGACTGAAATGAAAAATATTGAAATGTTGGGGACTGAATTACACAAAATAAAGGAACTTAAATGTTGAGGACTGAAATAAGTACTTGCCCACCAGCATATGCAGAGAATAAAACTTATTTTTGCTGATTCAGAGGAAGAACTGAAATGACATGACAGGCATTAATCAAATCCTAGAGTATTTTGCTCATCCTAAGTTCTGTATAATGCTGCAGTTTGCTCCAGCCATGTGATTTGTTTAATTCTAGATAATGTACTTTATCAATCATTTCATCTGGCTTGGTTTTAAGAAAAATAGTATTTGAATGATGCCGTCACTCGAATGATGTTTCCGGCCGAATCATTTATGCGGGTGACATCATTCGGCGGGCGGCATCATATGGCGGGAGGCATCATTTGACAAGTGTTATCATTCGGCGGGCGGCATCATTTGACGGGCGTCGTCATTCGTCGGGCTGCATCATTTGAGTGGCGGCCATTCGACGGGCCTCGTCCGTGTCCGAGCGGGCCTCACCCGCGTCCTGTGCACACTCATATGTAATATAATTTATTTTATATTTTATTATATTAGTTATAAAATTTATAATATTAGTTTATATTAAATATATTAACTTATATTTAACATAAAATCATATATAAATTTATATTTATATTGTATTTATAATATATTGTATGCATTATATTATGTATAATATATTTCATGACATTAAACTTGTCTGGTTGTTGTAGTGGTTGTCTCTAAAATTCTAGTGAATGATTCCGGTACGAATCAAGGTGGCGATTGGGTTTTTCAAAAAATCTAATCATAGAAAAAGGTAGGCTTAGGCTTTGTTTGAGGGGACTTATTTTCACCGGTCAAGCGATTACGACCGCATGAACCGGACCTTAATTAAGGTCCGGTTCATGCGGTCGTAACCGCTTGACCTGTAAAAATAAGTCCCCCCAAACGGAGCCTTAGTCTGACCCAAGACCCGCCCGCTTACTGTTGGATTTCAACGAGGCATTTTGAACAGCTGGCAGTCGGACAGGCCGGTCTGAACCAATTTTCAAAAGCAAGATAATTAGTATTAAATTATCAATTTAGATAGGGGCAAAACATAACTTCACGTTGGAGGGCACCATTTGCTCCACTATTACAGCACATAGGTAATCGGATAGCTATATTTTATTTTAGGAAGATCGAACGGTAATAATAATTTCCGAAGTTCCGAAGGACGAGCAAGAGTTACATTATGAACTGCGAAAGTATTTCTTTGTATACAGTTTAGATTAGTATAGGTAGAGAGAGATACCGGTTCTCTTGAATATATTACTATTAAAATCAAAAGAGAGAGGATCCGTGCCTCCACTATTGCATCAAAAGAAAGCACAAATGTCTTTAATATATTACTATATGTAGAGATAATCCTAAAGGTGAGGGTGGTATAATAACAAAGAATCAGGGAATTGAAAAAAGCAATTAAGATTATTACAATTTTTGTGGCCAGCTCGTATTAGTAGGCGCATTTCCACCGTAGCGTTAAAGAAAACAGTAGATGATAAAGAGATAATATTCAAGTCGCTTTCACGATTTAATTGCTTCCGGATTTAAATGGGAGAACATTATAGGCAAGAGATAATAAATGTACCTTTCACCTACTACCAAAAAACTATAGTTTTATAAGAAAGTCTAAATTGTGGGCACACAATAACAAAATAGTGTATTGCTATTAGCAAACCACATTTCATGTACCTAAAATTATAATTATGCCTTTGTTGCGTCGCTCGACGCTCTCGTTAGACCGGTCGAATTGAACCTTCTCAGCTCTAGATTGAGCTGAGCACGCAATCAGTTAATGAAAAGTGAGACATCTGACAAGAAGACTTTTTACGTGAAAAACTCGGAAATGGTGAAAAATCATGGGGACGGATCGGTGCCGACCAAATTCACTATCTTTTTTGGTGTTACAAATTTTAGAATGCAAAATGGAGACATGCCACCGTTCGATGCTGGGGCTGCAGAGAAGAGAGAGAGAGAGAGAGAGAGCGAGTCTATAAGGATGGAGAGATCATCGAGTTGTTGATAAGTAGTTTTTATATAACCTTTTTTGTATAAATTTTAGTAATTATTTAATATGAACTTTTCTTTTCCATGTCAATTTTAGCTTATAACACTTTTATGAAAAATGTTTTAAATATAGCTTATTTGTATTTTTGCAGAATTTTGGGACAAATTTGGAAAAATTTGCATTACACGTCCTAGGTCACGCTTGTGACCAAGGGCGTGTAATCATAAGATCTTTCACAATTGATGTCCCGCAATTTGAGCTCGTCCACAACAAGTCACGCCCTCGGTCACGCTCGTGACCCAATGGTCACGCCCGTGACCAAGGACGTGTAAACTTAAAGAGATTCTCCCAGCGATACCGTCGAGACGTGGAGATGCCGTCGAGAAGTCAACTCAAGTCACGCCCGTCACCCAAATGTCACGGCCGTGACTTTCCCGCATGATCCCTGCTCGCCGACGCGCTGCAGTCAAGCCCACATTGCATTAAATGAAGACGTCACAGGTCACGCCCGTGACCCAAAGGTCACCGACGTGACTTGTCCCTTTTCGCCACGCCTTCACGCAAGACCCACGCTGTTGTTGGAGCTGAGGTGAACAGTGGTTACACGCCCGTGACCGAGGGCGTGTAACTTGAAATTTTTTTCTATAAATTCAGAAGGTCTCCTTTAATCCAGGGTTCAAAAAATTACAGAGGTGGAGGTGCTGCTAGAGCTATAGTGACCATTTTCATGTTCTTTTTTATGTCTTTCCATTTCACGTTCTCTTTCTCTCTTCGCAAGTATGATTCTAATTTAGCTTTCATGCAATAGTTTTTATAAGCTTGTAATCTTTTCATTTCTAGTATTATAATCTTATTTAAGGCTTGTAATAGTTTTTAATTTCAATAAAATTTAGTGTTGCTCTCTTTCATTCTCTCTTTCTACTTTAGTTAAATTTTCCTTTATGCAATTTTATCTTTCTCTCTTCTTCCCCTCCACCATGATTAACTAATTCTCATTAGTGCTCAATCGAAATGATCCGAGGATGAGATAATTGAGTTATGATTTTCTAGCTCTATTTTTCCGTTTTTGTAATTACTTGATTTACCCTTGATTTTTAATTACTAAAACCATATTATCGATATATGGTTTTTGCTTATGTTTTCATACTTAGTTAGCCGAGAGGCTCAAAATATGAATCGATCACTCAAGGGTAAAGAGAGTTGCACGCACCCCTCGAGAGAGGATGACGTAAATCTCCCGGATTGGAGTCAAATCAAATAGAGGGGTTCATAGCGTAAAACAAGTTTTATGTAATCGATTATAGAACGAGAGTTTGGTTGATTTTTTCTAAACTTAGTTGGGCATTCCCCTCGAGAGAGGCATGTTCTAGCTTCGGGAACCTCCACGGTCAAGTAGTTTACTTAAATAGAATTAGAGTTATTTTTGATTTCTCTTGATTATTCTCACTCCAAGGTGACTTTTGATCGAGCTCTAATACTTTTTTCCATCGTTTAAAATCTTCTTTAGCTTGGAAATTATCACTTTTAGCTAAGTAAAATAAACCTTAAAAAATCATTAGATAAGATAATAATGATCTCCTCGAAGTAGAAGTAATCAACGTGCCCCGAGGAATACGACCTTGGTATTTTCAAAATATCATATACTATAGACGATAAGGTATACTTGCCTTCATCGGATATAGTTTGGAAAACATCATCAATCTCTTCGTTTTTTCTTAAATCCAAATCTCTAAGTAAGAAGTAGATTCTTACGTATTGTGTCATCTGAAAAAGACTCTAAGCTACCCATTATTATGTCATCTGAACTGAGCTTTTCAGAAATTTCTGAATTGACTCTAGTCTTAAGCAATCACCGTCACGCAATTGCGTGACAAATTTTGGATATCAAGGGTATTAACCCTTCCTTCTGCACTCACAAAATCTTCCTCGAAGATAATTCCCGCAACACAGTCCAGCCTCAACGACGGCTAAACCCGAATATGAATGAAGTCGTTAAGGCGGAAGTTATCAAAGTCTTAGACATGGGGATCATCTACCCGATTTCGGATAGTACTTGGGTTAGCCCAGTACAAGTCGTGCCGAAGAAAGGCGGCGTAACAGTAGTAGAGAATATAAATAATGAATTGATCCCAACCCGTACTGTTACGGGTTGGCGGATGTGCATTGATTATCGAAAACTAAATGATGCCACATGTAAGAATCATTTTCCAATAACTTTTATCGATCAAATCTTAGAACGCCTTTCAGGTCATTCCTACTACTGTTTTCTCGATGGTTTGTCGGGATATTTTTTAAATCCCTATTTCGCCCGACGTCCAAGAGAAAACCACATTCACTTGTCCCTTTGGCACCTTCACTTATCGTAGGATGTCATTTGGTCTTTGTAACGTACCGACTACATTCCAAAGATGTATGCTGACGATATTCGACGAGTTAGTAGAGGAAGTGATGGAGGTTTTCATGGACGACTTCTCCGTCTTCGGAAATTTGTTTAAAAATTATTTAAAAAATCTCGAGCGTGTGCTACAATATTGTGAGGAAACAAATCTAACCCTTAATTGGGAGAAATGTCATTTTATGGTCAAAGAAGGATTAGTCCTTGGCCATAAAATATCGGGCAAAGGGATCGAGGTCGATAGGGCCAAGATCAAAGTTATCGAAAAACTCCCCCTCCAACGAATGTAAAAGCAATTAGAAGTTTACTAGGCCACGCAGGGTTTTATCGGCGTTTCATTCAAATTTTTTTCCAGAATCACGAAGTCGTTAACCCATCTTCTCGAGAAAGAATCTTATTTCCTATTTAACGACGAATGCCATTTGACCTTTAAACTTATCAAAGAAAACTTATAAATTCTCCGATTTTAGTCGCCCCGGATTGGTCGCTCCCCTTTGAAATTATGTGCGACTCGAGTGATATTGGGGTAAGTGTCGTATTAGGCCAACGGGTGAGTAAGTATTTCCACCCGATTTATTATGTGAGCAAAAAACTTACGTCAGCACAAGCGAATTACACCACTACTGAGAAGGAGCTTCTAGCGATCATTTTTGCCTTTGATAAGTTTAGGTCGTACATCACTATCTCCAAAGTAATCATTTTCACAGATCACTCCGCTCTTAGATATCTTTTAAGTAAATCGGACGCCAAGCCCCATCTTTTGCAATGGATTCTCCTTCTGCAGGAGTTTGATTTAGAGACCTGGGACAAAAGGGGAGCAAAAAACTTGGCGGCCGACCATTTTCCCGTCTAGAAAATCCCGCTACGGAAGCATTAGTAGAAGCCGATATTAGTGATAAATTCCCTGAAGAGCGCCTCCTTGCTCTCAAAAATATAAATACATCTTCCACCCCCTGGTTCACAGATTTGGCTAACTATTTAGTAGCTGGGTCCTGCCAAATGAATTCTCTAGTCAGCAAAAGAAGAAATTCTTTTCTGATTTAAAGAATTATTTTTGGGAGGACCCCTTTCTATTCCGTATCTGCGCGGATCAGGTAGTGAGAAGATGCGTCTCGAGTGAGGAAGGTCTAAACATTTTATGGCATTGTCACGAAGGACCAACTGGTGGTCATTATCAAGCGAACTGATCATCGAGGAAGGCGCTGGAGGCGGGCTTTTATAGGCCCACGCTCTTCAAAGAAGCTCACACCCTTGTGAGTACTTGCAACAGCTACCAGCAGTTGGGGAACATCTCTCGCCGGGATGAGTTGCCCCAAAATATTTTCTTAGAATGCGAAATTTTTGACCTTTGGGGTATCGACTTCGTTGGTCCTCTTTGTTGACGCCAGGAAAATCCTGACCTCAAAATTCGGACCGATGCAGCCGGAGGCTACTCGCCCAACAGTCCAACGAGACGACTAAGCTGGCGACTACTGAAGAGATAGAAGAGCAACACACAAGACCCCAGGTGCTGCGGCAGGGAGGTCCCACCACATACCCAGAAGCTCCGAAGAGACTTCCCCTCCAAGACCAAAGAATGGCCGAGCAAGGTACGAGGAAGACACCGACTTGGCTAGTACCGGGAGTAGCGACCAAGTGCGACAGATGCTAGAAAGCAAGAGCAGGGTTTCGAAAGCTCAAGTCCAGGTGCCAATCCAAGTACCCATGGGGTCCTATTTATAGGAAAACCAAGGGGTAGGGGGGGTTTTTATAGCCCAGCCCTTGCCCGACGACTAGCGACATTGAGGCGATCTCCCCGGGCAGATGGGCGAGTATCGACTATGGTCGCCCACCTTTTGGCGAGTATCCGAGCTACTCGCACGAGTGCACCCCTACTCGCCTAGGCTGTCTTCTGCTCTTACGCTTGTCTGCCGTGTTGACCTTTTTGACTTTGACTTCTGCCTACGTGGCCTTGGGGGGGGGGGGGGGGGGGGGTCCACCCTCGGAGAATGAGGGTTGTACACAATCCCCGCTCTTTGCGAGTAACGTAGTTGCTCGGAAAGAATCATCCAACCCTTACTCGACGAGCTGTCTTCTGGGCGAGTATCAGTGAGTAGTCGGCATCCCGCTGTTTTGACTCCCCAGCCCTATATATAGAGGGGGAGGGGTCTCTGACGCCAAGGTTTCTTTGGTTCTCGCTTCAAGATGTCGATGAGTATTGCCGAGGAAGCTGCTGCGGATTTGGCCGAGCTTGCCAGTTTGTTGCCGCCGCTGCGGAAGCCTGCTCGCGATGTTGAGCTCGAAGACTTCCTCGCTTCCCGGAAGAGGAAGCGCCTGGAGAAGAAGAAGGAGAAGAAGAGCAAGAAGAAGCAGAAGAATGCCGTCGCCCCTGAGAATGTCGCTGATTCTCAGGTCGGCACTACCCAGCAGGTACTCGCCGACTTGGGTCTCGGCCAGTCAGGTGGCTCGCCTGCTCCTGATCCTCCTTCGCTGAATACCGCTCCAGAGGCGAGTACTGCAGGGATCTCGGCTCAAGATCGAGCTGAAGTTACTCCCGCGCAAAGTGAGAGATACCTACTCGCCACTTTTATTAGTCGCCCAAGTGTCGGCTGGTCTCTGACGTTTTCTGTATTATTTCGCAGATACGCTTCTCGCCGATGCTCGTCAGGAGCCTCTGAGCGTCATTCCCCTACGATCCTCGCCTATGATCTTGAACACGGCTGGGGGAGGAACTCGCCAGGGCGGATCGGTGCGGATCCTTCATAGCTCTGCGGTAGACAAGAGGCCGATGAGCGAGCAGAGGACTCTTTCAGCGAGCAATCCTCTTCCGCCACCACCGCCTTTGCAGCGACCTGAGGTGGCGAGTAGCTCGCAACTACCGGCGGACCAACTTCCTCCACCTCCTCCATTTCCTCCTCCGGCCGACATGCAAGATGATCGCCGCCTCCTGTCTTCTTCGGCTCCTACCGCTCATCCGGCTGGATCCTCGCGTCGAGGTGGGATGGCGGGATCTTCTGGTTTCTTCGCTCCCAGAGGGGGAGGGCGACCGGTGGATGGTTGCGGTCGGGGTGATGCGCTTTCCAGCAGGGAGCACATCGGCGGTTCACATTCGAACCGGCGAGATGGCATTCGTCGCAGTCCGTCCTCGCATCGGGGAAGGAGCTCTCCTCGCCGACCATCTCGGAGTCCTCGTCGTGATTCGCGGAGTGAGGCCTATCGGCCTGGTAAGTGGAGTCGCTGCTTTTTCGAGTATCATCTAAGAAGAGTCTTCTCGCTACTCGTCACTAAGATTTTGCTTCCATGTCTTTTCCTGCAGCTCGCGCCCCTACCCCTATCGGGGCTCTGGTCGACGCCGTCGGGCTTCCTTCTCGCGAGTATCAGGAGAGGGCTACTCGCGCCATCCTGGATTTGGAGGCGAAGTTGGAGCGGCTGGCGATCAGCGAGTCTCATCGGCGGCTGACCGCGGTTGAAGCGCGAATAGAGCTCTTGGCGGCTGCTGACTCCCAGCGTCGTCTGACCGAGCTGGAGGTCCGAGCATTACGGCTGGAAGAGTTAGAAACTCGCCTGGCTAGTGTAGAATCTCGCCTTCAGTCTGTCGGCGAGCTGGAGCGCCGGGTGGGCAGGATGGATCATCGCCAGCAGCTGCATCATGATGAGCTGGTGGGGATGCGCGCGAGCATGGGCTCCGTAGGTCGCCTGGCGAGGATGGAGGAACAGCTGCGACAAGGCGAGGATGCGATGTCCGTGGCCTTCGAGCATTTCAAGAGAGCTCGTGGTTTGGGCTGGGTTGGGCGACAACCACAACTTCCCGATGCTCAACCGAACCCCTAGGATCCTGCCCTTTTTTCTTTTTGTAGTCGCTTGTCGCCTTCTGGCAAATGTTTGTAATTCTGAACAATTTTATTTTTTCTAAGTAATTTGCCTATTTGGCGAGTATGAATCTCGCCTTGTTGCCTCTCTTGTTTCCTGTGATGTGTTGATGCTTCTTTTTTGTTTTCTTTTCTGCGAGTAGCTGTTGAATGTCGCGTTGATGTGGCGAGTAGCCTAAAAATTTGATGCAGGTGCTCGCTCGTTTGACATCAGTGTTCTGACGTGCACCCTAGGTTTTGGCGACTTTTTCTCGATATGCGCCACCTCCTACTCGCGCTCGCGGTGGCGTACGCGGGAAGCCAAGCTTTGTCGAGTACTATAAATAGGGGGGGGGGGGTAGATACGTATTTATTACGCTCTTGACGATCTTCCCTTTCTTCTAGCGACTATCTCTCGATTGCTCCTCTCCTCGCCCTTCGCTACTCGCTTCTTCGATCCTTCCACTCTTGGATGGCTGACGATGCAGCTATTCGCCGTGCAAGTCACGCGAAGAACTTCGAGGCAAATTCCTTCAAGAAGCCGATTACTCGGCCGAGCGACTTGAAGGAGTTCTCCGCCAAGTACTTGTCGCCGGGATATGTCGCCAGGCTTCCTCGTGAGGATGAACGCCTGAATTCCTTCTTGGCGACCGAGCTGGTCTTCCCCATCCGCCACTTTGAAGTCGGCCTGCGACTACCCTTGTGGCCGGAGGTTTGCCAGATCCTCCGCTACCACAGGATAGTCCCGTCACAGATCAATCCAAACGGAGTGGCGATGATCGTGGGGTTCCTCTGCTACCTGCGCGATCAGGGGATCGCCTTTGATCTCTCCGTCTTCCGGCGAGTATTCCACTTTGGCGCTACCGGCGAAGGCGTCGTCTTTTTGTGCAGCCATGTCTGCACCCTAGTCGGTACGGCGAACAAGAACCATCGCTGGACGGAGCGCATAGTCGTCATCAAGGGCGACTTTGGCGTCGTGCCGACTTCCTCTTTCCAGTGGGCCGAGAGTGCGTTCTTCCCTCCTTACCTGGAGGAAAGCCGGGAGAAGCTACTCGACAGCTTCCGAGGTCGCCGGCTGGATGTCGTCTTTTGGAGGAGGCGAGTAGATGAGCTCGCGGAGGTGTTCCCTGGTGAAGGTAGTCGCCTAAACGAGCATTAGGTCATACTCGCCAATTCGTCTTCACCCGGTGTTTAACGTTTTGCTCTTTACATTTTGTTGTAGCTACTCGCTCTTTGCTGAGCGAGCTTCTTCCCTTGGCGCCGAAGGCGGGAACCCTTGCCTTGGTTGATTTGTCGCCCGGCGGCGATGATCAGGAGGTCGCCGGCGATGATGCTGGGCCTTCGAAGAAGAGGAAAGCCAAGGCAAAATCCGTCGAGCCTGGGAGAAAGAAGGAGGTCGCCAGGAGGGATCTGAAAGCGAGGGCCGATCCATCGGAGGCGGGCGAGCCTAGCGGCCATCCTCTCTTCGGCGAAGGTGGGGGCAGCGAGGATGCTTATGGTCGCCCTTTGGTGTCCTGGGCTGAGCGAGCCCATGAAGTGACCTTGAGCACCAACCTCCCCGCCTGGTCGGAGGATTGGGAGGATGCGGGCGAGGCGTTCGACGTTTCGTTCGCCCTCTATGGTCGTGCGGACGCCAAATCCTTGCAAGAGGTCTCGGCCGAATATCTCGCCCATCAGAGCTCGCGAGCCAACCTGCGGGCTGTCGAGCTTGGGCATGCGACGGCGAGGAAACTGCTCGAATACGAGCAGATGATCAAGGTGCAGGGCCCGAAGATGATCGCCATGGCGAACAGAATTAAGGAGTTTGAGGTACTCACCGATGCGACTTTACTCGCATTTTGGGATACTCGCTACCTTGCAAACTTATTTAAACTAACCTTCTTCTTTTCGCTCGCTGCAGGCCGCCGAGCTGGAGTCGGCAAAGAGGCTGTCCCAGGCCGAGAAGGAGCTGGAGGATACTCGGCAAACCTTGGAGGCCGCCCAAGTGCGAATCGCTGAGTTGGAAACTCGGCCTGCCGAGCAACAGCCTTCATCGGCGGGCCCCTCCAGGGTGGGCAAGCAGATCCGGATAGTCGGCGATGATATGGCGCATATCCGCCGGGAGATCGCTCGAGCAACCGGGAAGGTGGTCCTGAGCAGCTTGAAGGCCGATGGCTTCTTGAAGCCGGAGGCAATGCATCTGACGGTCATGGACATCATCCCGACATTACTCGCCGAAGAGTCCACTTCCCCCATGCGAGATCTCCCATCCTCATCCACCGATTCTGACGACGACGATTCTGAGGACGAGGTTGATGATGTGGAAGATCTCGATCCCGACGCCGATGATGGTGGCGAGGATGCATAGTCGCCTGTCTTCTTTTTGCAAAGCTGTACAATCATTTTTGTGTATGTATTTACGTCAGTAAATGAATATAATCATTTTGCTCGCCTTTTTCTTTGATGCTCGCATCCCTTTCTTTTTTGAATGTCGCTTAGGCTCCTAGGCTCGGGGCGAGGTTGAGTGCTCGCTCGGCTCTTAGGGTCACGGCGAGATTGAGTGCTTCTTCATGCTCGCACCTGTATACTCGCCGAGATACTCGCGCATGCATACTCGCCGAGATACTCGCGCATGCATACTCGCCTTTTTCAATACTTCCCTTGGTGGAGTCGAGTTGTGGAGGGTACTTGGAGGGTTCCGAAGGACACATGCTCTCAAGGCCTCACTCTGTACCTGGTGAAGAGTTCATTAGACTCGTTCAATAAATTCTGAAGGGGAAAGAGATAGGGAACGACAGTCGGGGAGGCCTGGAGGGACACATCTTCCCGAGGCTTCCATCCTACTTGGATGCCGGAACGTCGACGAAGAGTGACGTTAAGTAGGGAATGACGGTCGGGGAGATCCAAGGGGATACACCCTCCCGAGGTCTCCATCCCTTGGCCGGTCGAATCGATCGCTCCCCTTCTCAAGTTGGAGTATCGGCTTCCAGACTTTAGCCTAGTAATCTCTACAGTCAGACGAGAAATGCAGTCGGTGGGAACCGCGGCCAACATGCAAGGGGGGAGCTGATCTCGGCCGTCATTGCAGAGGCTTGGTCTTAAGGGAACGCACACCCGAGGCACTGTCCCATCATCCGTTCTGAGTTTTTACAAGGGTCAAGTCGGAGGCTCATCTTCCAACCTGCGGCGGCGAATGTTGATGTAGGACGACGTCAAGCAGGGAGTGGCAGTCGGGGAGATCCATGGGGATACAACATCCCGATGCCTCCATCCTACTTGGATGCTGGATGTGGATCGGACCTGCTTCCTGTTGCTCACTGAGTTTAGCAGGGAGTTAAGCACACTTTAGGCACAATAACTCATATGATCTAACACAATAATTTAGAAAATGAAATGCTTTGCTGCGAGCTTTTTAGCTCTCGAGGGTACACGACGCCTTTTTTCAAGGGTTCCCTGAGCTAGTGAAATCGATCATCCCTTCGCCGAATCGGAAGGTCGGCGTCCAGACTTCCTCCTGGTAATCTCTACAGTCGGACGAGAAATGCAGTCGGTGGGAACCGCGGCCAACATGCAAGGGGGGAGCTGATCTCGGCCGTCATTGCAGAGGCTTGGTCTTAAGGGAACGCACACCCGAGGCACTGTCCCATCATCCGTTCTGAGTTTTTACAAGGGTCAAGTCGGAGGCTCATTTTCCAACCTAGCGTGGAGATTGACTTCACCTGACTTCTTTATTATGAAAACTTTGTTGATGCGAAAGAAGCTGCCTCGTCCCATGTTTCAGGGAGATGCAGATTTTATTCAAAGAAATGAATTTACAAGGATGGGGTATACACATTCCCCCTCAGGGATAAAACCTTTTCAGGTCATCGCCGCTCCAGGTGCTCCCTAGCAGCTCGCCTTTTTTGGTTCTGCAAGCGGTATCCTCCTGTTAGGAGTGCTTCCTGGATGATGAAGGGTCCTTCCCAATTCGGGTTGAGCTTACCGACGGCCGCAGACCTTCCTGCTGCTTCCACCTTTTTCAGGACCAGATCACCTGCTTGGAATTGTTTGAGGCGAACATTTTTGTCAAAATGTTTTGCCATCCGGCGCTTGATTTCTTCTTGCCTGGCTGAAGCTAAATCTCGGAGTTCCTCGATGTAGCCGAGAGACAATTTTTGAACCTCTTCATTCTCTGGTCGCCATTCTTCGCTTCCGTCCTCCGCAGCTATCACCCTTGGGCTTCTGACTTCGAACTCTACTGGAATGAGAGCTTCTGACCCGTGAGAGAGTTTGAACGGCGTTTCCCCTGTGGCTGAGCTAGGAGTGGTCCTCAGAGCCCACAGGACCGAGGGGAGCTGGTCCGCCCAGTTACCTCTTAGGTTCTCCACCTTCTTCTTCAGTAGGTTGATGATCAGTTTGTTGGCGGCCTCCACTTGGCCATTGCTCCTTGGGTGATGTACGGAGGCGAACCGAAGGTCGGTTCCTAGCTGCCTACAAAAGTCTTCCAGTTCTAAGCTGGCGAACTGGGGACCATTGTCGGTGATGATGGCGAGAGGGATCCCGAATCTGCAGACGATCTCTCCCCAGATGAAGTTCTTCACGACTTGAGAGGTGGTCTTGGCCAGGGCTTTGGCCTCGATCCACTTGGAGAAGTAGTCGATCATGACGAGAACGAACTTTCGTTGTCCACTGGCTTGAGGGAAAGGGCCGATCAAGTCCATCCCCCAGATGGCGAATGGCCATGGGGAGATGATCGATCGGAGCTGCTGGGCCGGCTGCAACTGAAGGGGGGCGAAGAGCTGGCACTTCTGGCACTTCTTCGAGAAGATCTCAGCATCCTTCCGGATAGTAGGCCAGAAGTAACCATGCCTCAAGACCCTCTGCTCCAAAGTGCGAGTCCCAGAATGACTTCCACACTCTCCCGAGTGGATCTCTTCCAACACTCGGGGTACTTGGTCTTCGGAAACACATCTGGCCAGGGGGCCCGAGATGGTCTTGCGGTACAGCTCCCCATCTTGCAGGAGGTAGTATGCCGCTTTGTACCGAAATCCTCGCTGATCCCCTCCGTTCACCGGAAGCTGGCCGCTGGTCAGGAAGGTTACAAAGGGATCCATCCACGAGGGGCGTTGCTCGATCGCCATTATCTCTCCCTCTTCAATGGATGGGTGGAAAAGCTCTGTGATAGTTCCTCCAGCCCTCGGCCCGTACTTGGCGAGGCGATCTGCTGCCGAGTTCTCCTCTCTTGGCACATGTTCGACGAAGAAAGACTGGAAGCCTCCAATCAGTCCTTTTACTTTTACCAGGTACTTCTGCAGGATGGTGTCGCGCACCTCGAACTCGCCTCGAATCTGCGACGCGACCACCATTGAGTCCGTGAAAGCCCGGACATCACGGATCCCCAGCTCCTTGGCAAGGCGCAAGCCTGCCACTATGGCCTCATACTCTGCCTGGTTGTTTGTGACAGGGAAGAGGATCTCGACGGCTTGCTCGATTCTTGTTCCCTGCGGGCTGACGAGCACGATGCCCACCCCCACAGAGCTTTTGCCCGAAGCTCCATCAACAAACAACTTCCAAGGAATGGGATTGAGCACCTCTTCTCCTGGCTCTGCTTCCACCGAGAAGTCAGCCAAGAAGTCTGCTACTGCCTGGGCCTTGATCGCTACTCGGGGAGAGAAGGAAATGTCGAACTCGCTGAGTTCTACCGACCATTTCGCCAACCTCCCTGAATGCTCCACTCCCTCTAGGACATTGCGGAGAGGATGATCAGTCACCACTCTGATGGAGTGAGCCTGAAAATAAGGCCGAAGCTTTCGAGCCGACACCACCAAGGCGAAGGCAAGCTTCTCCAGGATTGGATACTTCAGCTCCGTCTTCTTCAGTACCCGGCTGACATAGTAGACGGGTAACTGCTTCCTTCCTTCCTCTCGGACCAAAACGGAGCTCACCGCCTCTGCTCCTACTCCCAGGTAGACGAGCAGGTCTTCGCCTTCTTTCGGGCTCTGGAGGAGAGGTGTCTGAGTCAACTGCTCCTTCAGCTTTCCGAACGCCATCTCACATCCTTCGGACCACTCGAAGCTTTTCGCTTTGCGGAGTGTCTTGAAGAATGGAGAGCATTTCTCTCCGGCTTTAGAGAGGAAGCGGCTAAGACCCGCCAGCCTTCCTGTCAACCTTTGGACTTCCTTCATCGTCCCTGGTCGATCCGATCCTCGTGGATTACTCCAACTCGACCTCCCTGGCCCAGGTCTCCCCGACCTCCCTGGTCGATCCGATCCTCGTTCCTCCTGCGAACGACTGCAGCCTGCCCTGCCTGTGGCTCGGCAGGGGCCTCCATCCTCCTCTGCTCTCCTTCAGCTTCTCCTGCTGCCAACCTCCTCCGGGCTTCCCAAAAGTCTGGGCAGGCAGCCATGGCATGTCCCCCCACCTGGTGGAAGTCGCAGTAGAGAGGAACCTCTTCTGTTTGACGCCTCCTAGGCTTCAGCTTCTTCCTTCCTTGACGGCGGCCTCGCCCGGCTACCGCCATTGCTTCATCTCTCCTCCTCTCCTGACGCCTCTCTGGTTGGCGAAAGGGCCTTCTTTCAGGGGATCTCCCCCTTTGGTCCTGACGCTGGTGCCGTCCAGCCGGCCTCCATGGTGGCCGGTTGACGGGGACCTGGTAGCGTCTTCCCTCCTCGTGACGCTCAGGGGACTCGACGGGCCTTCTCTCCACGATCCTCCCGGTTTCTTTCCTCCTGAGCTCCTCCTTCTTCTTCTCCTCTTGCCGCTCCGGCCACTTCCTTTCCTCCCTTTGGGGCTCCTCCCTCTTCCTTTTTCCAGGGATCTCATCCCTCTCTCCACGATCGCCTCTGGTCACCCGTGCCAACCTTGCCAAGAAGTCGGGGTTGGAGGCTTCTCCCCGGACAAATTTATTGGCCCTCTGAATGAGGTTGTCGTAGGAGTAGGGTGGGTTCTCACTGAGTTCCAACTTGAAGAGGCCTTGACTGATGCCAAATGTCAGGGCCAGCAACAGGATGTTGCTATCTACCTCCTGGATTTGCAGAACCTCCTCCTGGAAGCGCTCGATGTAAGGGCCCAATGCCTCATCTGGCCCTTGCATGAGGTAGAACAGGGCCGTGGCCTCCTTCTTTAGCTTCCGTGCCGTGTCGAACCGGGTCGTCAGCCCACGACACAGGTCTTCGAAGCAGTAGATTGAGCCTGCGGGCAACTGATGGAACCAGTCCCAGTCCTTTGCGCGGAAGGTAATGGCAAACAACCTGCACTTGAAGGCGTCCGACATGGTTCGGATAGAGACTATATCCTCGAACCATTGGATGTGCCTGACGGGGTCCTCCTTCCCTGAATAGTAGTTCAAGGCAGGGTCCCTAAACCCCTCTGGCACTGGCGCGGCGAGAATCTCCTCGCAGAAGGGGCTCCTCCCTCCTGCCCGGCGACGATCCTCAATCTGGCGAGTATCACCTCCATACTCGCCATATGGGCGAGTATCCTGGTACCTCGCCTGCTCGCCCGGCTCGCGGAAGCGAATACCTTGCGAGGTTGGCTGGTAGAATTGCGACCTCCTTGGTCGCTCGGTTTCATCCTCCATGTGCTCCTTTCCTGCTCGCCGAGGGGGACTCCCTCCCTCGGACGGAGTTGGGCGATGCGGCGAGGTCGCCGTGACCTCGGCGCGCGGCTGAAGCGCTGTTTGCAAGATCCCCTCCATGCGCTGCGCGAAGGCTCCCTCCATACGCTGTGCGAAGGCTTCTAGAACCGCTAGTGTCACGAACTCGCCACTCGCGGCTGAGTTGCCGACTACCTCCTCATGGTCGCCACCTACGACCATCTCGGCTTCCTGCTGAACTTTCCTTCTCCGACTACGATCCACGCTCACCGCACCAAAGTGTTGACGCCAGGAAAATCCTGACCTCAAAATTCGGACCGATGCAGCCGGAGGCTACTCGCCCAACAGTCCAACGAGACGACTAAGCTGGCGACTACTGAAGAGATAGAAGAGCAACACACAAGACCCCAGGTGCTGCGGCAGGGAGGTCCCACCACATACCCAGAAGCTCCGAAGAGACTTCCCCTCCAAGACCAAAGAATGGCCGAGCAAGGTACGAGGAAGACACCGACTTGGCTAGTACCGGGAGTAGCGACCAAGTGCGACAGATGCTAGAAAGCAAGAGCAGGGTTTCGAAAGCTCAAGTCCAGGTGCCAATCCAAGTACCCCTGGGGTCCTATTTATAGGAAAACCAAGGGGTAGGGGGGGTTTTTATAGCCCAGCCCTTGCCCGACGACTAGCGACATTGAGGCGATCTCCCCGGGCAGATGGGCGAGTATCGACTATGGTCGCCCACCTTTTGGCGAGTATCCGAGCTACTCGCACGAGTGCACCCCTACTCGCCTAGGCTGTCTTCTGCTCTTACGCTTGTCTGCCGTGTTGACCTTTTTGACTTTGGCTTCTGCCTACGTGGCCTTGGGGGGGGGGGGGGGGGGGGGGGGGTCCACCCTCGGAGAATGAGGGTTGTACACTCTTCATCCTTCTTTTTCAAACAAATATATTCTCATTGCGGTCGATTACGTGTCGAGGTGGGGGGAAACACAAGCTCTCCCCACAAACGATGCGAGAGTCATCGTAAAATTGTTAAAAAAATTATTCTCTCGATTTGGCACGCCGCGCACAATAGTTAGTGATCGGGGCACCCATTTTTGCAATAGCCAATTCACGAAAATCTTAGCAAAATATGGTGTCACGCACAAACTATCCACTGCTTATCACCCACAAATGAGCGGTCAAGTCGAAGTCGTAAATAAAAAATTAAAGCGGATTTTAGAAAAAAACTATTTCTATTAATCTGAAGGATTGGACGTTTAAGCTCGATGACGCTCCATGGGCCTATTGAACGGCGTACAAGACCGCTATCGATTGTACACTGTATCGATTGGTTTATGGAAAGGCTTGCCACCTTCCGGTCGAATTAGAACACCGCGCATTTTGGGCGCTTAAATTTTTAAACCACAATTCTACGTTAGCGGTCGAGCAAAGAAAGTTTCAAATGAACGAGCTAGGTGTGTGGAGAGCGAATGCGTACGAGAATAACAAATTTTATAAGGAGCAAACAAAGTTTTACCATGAAAAGCATTTAAATTTTCCAGAAACTTTTTCGCCCGACGATCTCGTCCTCCTTAATAATTCTCGTCTTCGCCTTTTTCCGGGAAAGCTAAAATATCGATGGTCCAGACCCTTTATTGTTAAAGAGGTTTGGTCATACGGGACAATTCTAATTTCCCACCCAGAAAAAGGTTCCTTCAAAGTAAATGGTCACCGTCTTAAGTTGTATCTTCCAGGGGATTCGTCTAACAAAAAGAGTGAATCAATATTGCTTCCACCAATAACGTGAGCGCCAATTGGGTCAAACTACGTGACCTTAAACAAAGCGCTTTTGGGAGGCACTCCAAAGTTAACTTTTTATTAGTTTCTCTTATTTTTGTAGGTAACCGCCGCCTCCCCCGCATCTTCATAACCCGGGAAGCCCTTTTTTCTCTCTTCTCATTCCTTCTTGTTTTAGCTTGCTTTTCTTTTTTGTTTGTTTTTGTCTTCTATTTCTTCATACTTAGTTTTAAACATTGGGAACAATGTTTATCTTTAAGTATGAGGGTATAAATAACTCTTAGTTTTTAATTTAGAAAACTTTTCAAAAAATATATTTTGTTATGTATTCTTTTATTGAGGTACTTTTCAAACGCAAAAATTCAAAAAAAATTAGAAAATCGAAAATTTAAATTTTGGAAAGGGACTTTTGGGCGATCATCTCATCACACCTTCTAGTACCGTTGAGAACCCTTCATGGGGTATACCTCGGTAAGTCCAAGAATTAAAAAAAAATCATTAGGTTTAAAACCAGTTTCTTTTCTTTCACTATCAAAAATCCAAAAAAGATAATATCAAAAATTCAAAAAAAAAAAATGAAAAACTTAGAACAAAAACAAAAAAAAATTATTAAACCCTTACTTGTTTTTGTGATTTCTTAGAAATTTAGTTGAGAATATTTATAAGCATTTTTATGTTTTTAATTAGCTAAAATTTTATTCATCATAGTTTGTTAAATCTAAATTTTAGGTAATCTTGTTTTAAGAATCATTTTATGATTTGAGCTTGATTAGAGAATTTTTGTTAGCATGACTTCTCTCTTTATTTTTAATTGGCTTGATTTTGTAGTAAATTTGCTAAACTTCTTTAGATTTCTATTATATTTTCTTCAAGCTTTTTAGATCTTAGGAAATTTAAATTTACTAGAATTTGCTCTCAATATAATTTAATTTATAAGCTAGAAATTTTTCCTACCCACCTCTTTTGATGACATAAAAACGTGTTTTAAAAGATCATATGTTATGGGAATAAGAGGATAAAATTCATTATTCTCTAAACATATGCATCCAAAATCATTTAAAAGACTATATGGCATGGAGTAAGAGGATAAAATTCATTACTCCTAAACATATACGTTTTGGGTTTTTATTAGAAGAGAATTTTAAAAGATTATATGACATATAGTAAGAGAATAAAATTCATTACTCCTAAACATATAAAAAAATAGTAAGGTGAGAGGATAAAATTCATCACCATTTTTCTAAGATCTCTTCTTATGCCAAACTTTGTAAGCCTCCCCTTAGCCAATATCTTTTATCTAGATTTAATTTAAGTTATGGAGAGTGTTGGAACAACCCTATTACTGATTTGGGCTAGGATCACTATCTGTTGACTAGGCCTAAGTTGACCCCCATTGTATAGTCTAAGGGTTAAGGTTTTAGGCTGTTAGAACTTAGGAAAAGCTAAGTCTCATCGTTCGACGAACTTGCCAAGTCTCATCGTTCGACGAACTTGCCAAGTCTCCGCGTTCGATGAACTTGCCAAGTCTCAGCGTTCGACGAACTTCCCAAGTCTCAGCGTTCGACGAACTTCATAAGTCTCAGTGTTTGAAGAACTCCTTCCTGTGTTCGACGAAAGTGCTTCTCAGATCGACTAATTCAATTCCTCCAGCCAGATTCAGTTGTTTATCCTTCAGTTTGACGAATTCAACCTTCAGATCAATAAATCCTTATCTCAGCTAGACGAATTTCAGACAGATCAATTATATATTATTCTCGGATCTTAGATCAACTAAATCAGTAACAGATCTATTCTATCTTCTATTCCAGATAAGTCAAGGATTATATCCTTCCTTTTATTTTATTCCTTTCCATTGTCTTCTCTCGAGAAAGTAGTCGTTTGGCTTATTGGAAAAGGATATCATTTATTGAAAAGGAAAAGGAATTAAAGATTCAGATTACAGTTCCAAGACACAATCAATTCTGATTATTATTTTCCTTATTCAGAGGATTTGAAATTAAAAATAAGAGATATATTGTCCAGGAAAAAGAAAAAGATCAGTAACAAGAAAGAAAAAGAAAGGATTACAGTATCAGTTGATAGAGAAGATACATTCTAGAGGAAATACACAAAGTCAAAAAGATTTTGCAGTGTTCATCCTCAAGCAGCACTTACATTCTCAGAGAACAACAACACAAGATCATTCTCTCAGTATTCTGCTGCTAGTTCAAATCTTCAAGAGCAACAACAAATCTGAGAAACATTGTCTCTCAGATTCATCAGCTATCAAGAAGATTTGCTTTACATTCAAGTGAAAGCTCCATCTATCAACTGTCAACCATTTCTATCAGACAGGGGGAGCTTTATAACAACACAATCCACTAGTCTTCTCTCAGATTATTGACAGAGAAGAACTTCATAACCCTTTTTTTTTATTTACCTTTATCCCATCTTGTACAGGGGTCTATCTCCCTTCAAAACTTAACTGTTTGGTGGCAGGGCACCTAATCAAAAACCCGCAGTTGGTGTATTGGGCACCTGATCAAAACTCCATTGGTGATAGGGCACCTGAACAAAAACCTTGTGGATTCCTACCAAGGGTGGTAGAAGAGTGGACTACCCAGTTTAATTAGGGAACTACTATAGATCCTTGTGTCTTCTGCGTTTTTGTTTATTTTATGTACTGTGTTGTGCTGTGTTTTCTTTATTTGTTTTTATAACTCACTCATTACACATATATATATCACTACTGTAATTCCGCTATAAAAATAAGTGAAAAACCTTTTAATACTCAATTCACCCCCTCTAGAGTAAATCTAAGATCTAACCTCACTTTCAATTGGTATCAGAGGTTGTTTGATTCTTTACATGCTAACACCTGAATCCAAAGATCAATTAGATCTTAATTTATTCTAGAGTTTTCTTTTTTCTTAAAAAAAACTCATGACACAGAACAAAGAATACTCAAGCACAAGACCTCCTATGTGCAATCTAAATAAGTTTGCATTATGGAAGGCAAGGATCATGTTATATATGAATTCTATTGATGAGGATATCTTCAATGTTATTTTGACAGGACCTCCTACTCCTACAATAACAACAAGCACTGAAAAAACAACAACAAATAATATTATTCCACCTCCTGAGTGGACAGAAGCTCACAAGAAGCAGAGAAGTGCTGATGCCAAAGCAATGAACATATTGGCACAAACAATGTCAGATGGCATTTTTCAAAAGGTTGTGGAATGCACCTCAGCCAGGGAAATCTGGACCTCCCTCAACAACATGGTTGAAGGATCTGCAGATGAGAGAAAAGATAGAAGATCTCATCTCATCTCTCAGTATGAAAATTTCATGAAAGGAGAAACTGAGAGTGTTGCAGATATGTACAACAGACTCAACCTCATAATCAATGAGCTGAAATCTCTAGACAAAGTGATCTCCATCATTGAATTCAATGATAAGATCTTAATGTGCTTCCCTATCACATGAGACTCTAGGATCTGGCCAATCAGGGAAGCCAGAAGCCTCAATGAGATCTCTACTGAGACCTTGTTAGGAAAGCTTAAATCATATGAGTAGCTTATCAAGTCCAGAGAAGCTGCACAATCTACTTCCTCACTAGCATCCAAGAAGGAAAGAAGCATTGCTTTCCAAGCAACTGAAGAGGAAGATAAAGCTCCAGGAGAAGTGGAGTTTATGAGTTTTCTAGCCAAGAGATTCTACAAGATGGATAGAAAGGATTTCAGAAAGAAGGACCTCAAATCAAAAGAAAAGCCAAGGTATGACAAAACTAATTCTAAAGAAATTATTTGTTATGGCTGCATGAAACCTGGACACATTCTACCTGAGTGTTCAGAGAACCAAAAGAAAGAAAAGAGAAAAGAGAAAGAAGAGAAAAGGCACTCCAGCAAGCCTTCCTCCCACATACACAAGCATAAGGGAAGAGGCTTTATAGCTGAATCTTGGAGTGAAACAGAATCAGAATCTTCATCCAGCTCTTCATAAGATGAAGAAATTTAAATGAGAAGGACTAATGCTTGATGGCTATATATGACTCAAGCAGTGAGTCAGAATATGCATCATCATCCAGCTCCAGTGATGATGAAGAAGAAAGAAACTTCTGCATGATGACTATCAATGCCTCAGGAAACAACTCTGAAGAATCGGAATCTGAAATTGACAGTGATCAGGTAATTTCTACCTTTGATTTCAATTCAAATGAATTCAAAGATGAATTCAGAGCTCTTTGTATAGATTTAATCAAATCTGAGAAAGAGAAAATCTCTCTCTGAAATCAGTTGGCTGAAATGAACCAACTAAGTGAAGATAATGTCAATCTTTAGAAAGAATTGGATGCCTCCAGAGAACACATTGTTCTCATTGAGAACAAGTTATCTGAAGCTAAGAAGTTTAAAGAATCCCTCAATGGGAGAAGTATCAAACTGATGGACATCACAAGCACAGTGAATGCCAGACTTAGTGGCAGACTGCGCTTGGGTGCATCATCAAGTGAGCCACATCTTATTAAGAAAAACATTCTCTCTACACCAGTAAAATTCATTTCTGCTAAGAACAAAGAGGCAGTAGATGTTAGTAAGAATATTTAAAGCAAGAATATTAAGAATAAAGGAATTCAACAGAATTCGTCGAACGGAGCCCGACGAAATCACACGAATTCATCGAATAGAGCTCGATGAAAGCTGAACTCAGAGTTCCAGTATATCTATCCATCGAACGACGCTCGACAAAATCATGCCCATTCGTCGAACGGCGATCGACGAATTCACCCAAATTCGTCGAACGGAAAGTATACAAAAAATCTGAAGAATTCATATTCTCAATATACTAGAAATCCTTTTATTGAGTGGATAATTCCTCCAAGGAGATATCATCCACAAGGCTACAAGGATCAGCCTGAGATATCTTACATTTCTGATTTTTGTGGAAAGACAAAAGGACCCAAGGTAGTCTGGGTCAAGAATAACTAGAATGTTTTCTGTTTTGCAGGTACAGGACTATCCAAAAATAAAAGAACAATGGTACTTGGATAGTGGGTGCTCAAAGCATATGACAGGAAACATGGCCAACCTAAGGAACTACAAGGCAAGGCTTGGACCCAAAGTGATCTTTGGAGACTCCAACTGTGGACAAACCAAAGGTTATGGACAAATCAAAGTTAGAGCAGTCACCTTCAAAGAGGTAGCTTATGTCAAATCTCTGAAGCATAACCTCATTAGCATAAGCCAGTTATGTGATGAAGGTTATCAGGTAACTTTTAACCATTCCTTATGTCTTATTACCAATAATAAAAACATAAATGTATTATATGGTATTAGACATGGAAACATTTATTTAGTCAATTTTGACTCTGCCAATTCAAATATTTTCTTATTTAATTCTATAAGTAAGACAAATGAATTATGACATAAAAGGCTTGGACATATTAACCTTAGAACTATCTCTAAGCTCTCTCAAGACAATCTTGTTAGAGGACTGCCTTCTGGTTCATACAAGAAGGAAAGACTCTGCAGGGCTTGTCAATTAGGTAAGCAGACTAAGAGTAGTTTTAAATCTTTATCCAAGAGTGATTCACCTAGGATTTTTTATTTACTGCATTTGGACCTTTTTGGACCCAGTGCAATACAAAGTCTAGGAGGGAAGCATTACTCCCTAGTTATTATAGATGACTTCTCAAGATTCACTTGGGTGTTCTTTCTTAGGAACAAGTCTGACACCTTCAGTGTTCTAACAGACTTTCTCAGGTCCATCAAGATTGAGTACTCTACTCTAGTTGCATTGATCAGAAGTGACCATGGCACTGAGTTTGAATCTCTTCTGATGAGAGAATTCTGTGGAAAAGAAGGGATCAGACAGTATTTCTCTGCTCCTAGAACTCCTCAACAAAATGGGGTAGCTGAAAGGAAAATAGAACACTTATTGAATCAGCAACTACATTGCTTGTTGATGCTTACTTGCCAATCTCTTTTTGGGCAGAGGCAGTGAACACAGTAAATTATGTGTTGAACAGAAGCCTGATACACAAACTTAAGGGTAAAACTCCCTATGAATTACTCAAGAATAAAAAGCCTAAGGTTAACTATTTTAAGATATTGGGCTGTAAATGCTATGTGCATAACAATGATAAGAAGTATCTCAGGAAATTTGAAGCAAAATCTGTTGAAGGCATATTCCTTGGATATTCTCTTTCTAGTAAAGCATACAGAGTTTACAACAAATCTACTCTTAAGATAGAAGAGTCCATGCATGTATCTTTTGATGAATCTAATATGTTAAATGAGGAGAGGAACATCATCTCTACCAAAAATACTTTGCTGGTACCAGCTCTATGTGAAGAACTCAATGGACTAAATCTACAGAATGAAGAGTCTCTACTTCCATCATCTCAACTTATTGAAGACAGTGAAGAAGAAGATCATTCAGAAAATCTTGTTGACAATTCAAATCAAGTGACAGCTGATCATATCCCTTAAGAGAAAACTATTGCTGAACCAACTCCAACTGTTGATCACGTCACAGTTAGAGATCATCCAATATCTCAAGTCATTGGAGATATTTCAGCAGGTGTTCAAACAAGGCATCAACTACACCAAAATCAGATGCACACTTGTTTCCTATCACAAGTTGAACCTCAAACCATAAAAGATGCAGAACAAGATCCAAACCGGATTCTTGCAATGCAAGAGGAGCTCAACCAATTTGAAAGGAACAAGGTTTGGGATTTGGTTCCAAGACAAAATGGCCATCCAGTCATTGGCACCAAGTGGGTCTTCAGGAACAAGCTAGATGATCAAGGCATCATAGTCAGAAATAAAGCAAGATTGGTAGCCCAAGGATATTCTCAGGATGAAGGAATTGATTTTGATCAAACCTTTGCTCCTGTTGCTAGACTTGAAGCTATAAGGATATTCCTTGCTTTTGCTGCCTTCAAGAAGTTCAAAGTCTATCAGATGGATGTGAAGAGTGCATTCTTAAATGGAGATATCAAAGAAGAAGTCTATGTGGAACAACCATCAGGTTTCATCTCTCCAACTCTGTTAGAACCTAGTTAATTTGGATTAGGATCCCAACTCAAATAGTGGGAGATTGTTGGAACCTTAGTTTTGATTTGAGTTAGGATCCACCTTTAATGTCTAAGTATATATCATAATATATATTACAACTTAGATTAAATATCCTATTAAATTAAAAGGCTGAAAATAATATATATATAAATAATATACTAAGAAATATATATATATATATATATATATATAATAGGCTTATTAATATAAGAGAAAATAATATAAGAGAAAATATTATAAGAGAAATTAATATAAAATAATATAAGAGAAATAAAATATTTCATATAGTTAGCAGCGTTCGACATTCGTCGAACGACGCTCGACATTCGTCGAATGGCGATCGGCGAACAGATCTTATTACAGCAGCGCTCGACAGATTATAACAAGGAAAGCTGCGATCGACGAACGTGGAACAGAGGTCGACGAATGACGAACGGCGGTCGACGAAATTCAACAGATGTTCAGAAACAGTAAATTTAATAATGAGGTCTATGAATGAATTGATGAGCTCGACGAACGTAGAGCTCAGCTCGATGAATTTCTGTCAGGAACACTTTATATTATTTAGCTTGACTAAAATAGATATTTTGCTGTCAGATTTATTTAAAGCAATATTTATTTATCCTATTTATATATTGCTATATATATTATTGATTTAACAATACAGCTGCTGAAGCATTTATTAATAGAGAAAGCAATAAATGCTATAGCCATTGCAGCAATGCCAAACACGGCAAGAGATGTTCTCAAGGATCTGGGAAATAAAGGATATAGTTATTGTATTCCTCTTCTGTCGGCAAGAATTCAAATCAGATAGATTATATATATAGTTTATATTGCTGTACAATATAGCAGGAAGATTACATACAGAATATATTACATCTTGCTGTACAGGAAAAAGAGAAGAAGAAGAGCAGAGCAAAAAGAAGAACAGATCCAAATATATTATCTTCTTTTTGCCTAATCCCTTTCTTGCAGATCATATACAACCTGAGACATCAAACACTATCATTTGCTCAGGGATTCAAAACTACAAGAAGAAGAACAGAGGAATTGGAATCAAGAGAAGGAGCCTCCACAAGCTGTCATCAAACTACATCAGACAGGGGGAGCTCTCTTCAACATATTCATCAAGAGTCTTCTCAGCAAAAGAGAAAAACAACATAATCTTTTCTATTTTCTTTTTATTTCTTCCCACCTTGTAAAGGGTTAAAACTCCCTTCAAAAGTTTAATCCCGGTGACAGGCCACCTTAGCAAAAACCTGCAGCTTGGTTTATAAGCACCTTATCAAAAGCATATAGGTGAATTGGGCACCTGATCAAAACTCCAATTGGTGTGTGGACACCTTATCAAAATCACCTTGGTGTGAGGGCACCTTATCAACAACCTCCTAGTGGATTCCTACCAGTGGGTAGAAGAGTAGATGTACCCGGGTTTGGGGAACTACTATATATCTTGTGTCATCTGGATTGCTTCTTGTTTGTTTGTTTTATTTCCTGTGTTGTGTTTTATTTATGCACTCCTACTGTTTATTTTTATTACTCAGCAAACTCATATATATATATTTATATATATCATTTATTTTGGAAGTAAAACTTAAACAAGAGTTTTAACAGATAAATAAGAACTAAAACTCTCATTTCAAACTCACTCTTCTTATATATTTAAGCTTAATAAAGCTCTCTATGGTCTCAAGCAAGCTCCCAGAGCATGGTACGAGACCTTAGCTAATTTTCTTTTGGAGAACAATTTATGTAGAGGCACTGTTGAAAAAACCCTATTTTTCAGTACATAAAAATAAAACTTTACTAGTTTAAATTTATGTAGATGATATTATTTTTGGCTCTACTGATTCAAATTTATGCAAAAGGTTTTCTGACCTAATGCAATCTAAATTTGAAATGAGTAGTATGGGTGAGTTATCTTACTTCCTTGGTCTTCAAGTGAAGCAAACTCTAAATGGCATATTCATATCACAATCTAAGTATGCTAAGGAATTAGTGAAAAGATTCGGTATGTCTGATGCTTCCACCATGAAAACACCCATGCCCTCCAATGCTGTTGTTGACAATGATGAATCAGGGAAACCTGTTGATCAGAAAGTATATAGAGCAATTGTTGGCTCATTACTTTACTTAACAGCTAGTAGACCTGACATAATGTTTGCTACATGTATTTGTGCTAGATTCCAAGTTAACCCCAAAGAATCTCACCTAATTTTACTAAGAAGAATTTTGAGATATATAAAGGATTGTCCAAATCTAGGACTTTTGTATCCAACAGCTTCAGAATTTGAATTAACTGGATTCTCAGATTTTGATAATGCTGGATGCAGAGTAGACAGGAAAAGCACATCAGGAACTTGCCAGTTTCTTGGTGATAGGCTAGTGTCTTGGTTTTGTAAGAAATAGACATCTGTGTCTACATCAACAGCTGAAGCAGAATATATTGCTGCAGGTAGTTGCTTCTCACAGATACTGTGGATACAAAATCAACTTCTAGACTATGGTATCAACTTAAATAATTCAATTATATTTTGTGACAATACTAGTGCAATATCTATAGCACAAAATCCATTACTCCATAGTAGGACTAAACACATAGAAATTAGGCACCACTTTATCAAAGATAATGTGGATAGAAATAAAATTTGCCTACAATTCATTTCTACTGATTTGCAAAGGGCTGATATTTTCACCAAATCCTTGGATGAAAAGAAACATATCTTCTTTATAAATCAGCTAGGAATGATAGATGGAGATTCAATCAACTAATTTTTTTCTACTTATCCCATCATTTCGGCGAACGAAGATCGACGAAATTGAGTCTTTCGTCGAACGGAGATCGATGAAACCTATTGGGTTTAATCGACCTCAGTTCTACGAAAGCTTACGTCTTCTCCGATCCCTCTATATAATCAAACTTTTATTTCCTTTTATCTTTGCGCCTACAGAAATTGCTTTTCCCTCCAGTTCCCTTTGCACTTGATCGTTATTTCTTTTGCAGGTTACAATGGCGATTTTCAAGCAGTTCTTTCCTCAATGAAGTTTGACGCCGGGTTGATATCGACATCGAGTCGTTTGCGCATTTCGATCAAATATTCCAGGACGTTCTTCATTTGTTTGAAGAACAACATCTTAAGAAGTTAATGACCACAAGAATCAAGCTTCCAGTAGTCGAGATAAAGGAATGGGTTCACACCCTTAAGGTAGAGAATGCAATAACTATATCAGGAACAATATCTAGAAATCAGGTTACTCTTACCCCAGATTTTTTAATAGAAGTTTTTGGGTTATTGAATGGTAATGATGAGTTAGAAATAAGTTCTGTTGAATTTGATAATGTTTTGGTTAAGTTGGGTCATTCGTCTGGAAACCCTAACCATCTGTTGAAGAAAAACTTATCCAGTGAATATATGTTTTTGGCAGATATTGTTGGAAAGGTCTTGCTAGGGAAGACCTCAGCCAATGATTATATAACCAGGCACCAATTTCTGTTGATGGTGGCCTTGGTAGAGAAGAAGAAAATAAATTGGGGATTGATTCTTTTTGAATCAATTAAGAAAAAATAAGCAAGACTAATATATGTTATGGCAGAATATTGGGAATTTTTCTTCAAGAAAAATATTCAGACCTGTTGGTCTCTCCTAAGGTGTTCATAAATGCTAGCAAGAGGCTAACATCAGCTCTATTTGGCAAGTGGGAAAGGGTGATCCCAAAGAAGATTCCAAGGGTAGATGCCCCTAGGCCAGCTTCTGAAGGCACAAGGACTGACCCAGTCACTCCCCTGACCCTTCCAGAAGTCCCTCCTCTTGATTCTTCCACCCCAACTCCAACACCTCTCCCCTGTCAACCTAGTATTTCTTCTGAAGAAATTCCTCCTCCCAATTCTCCAATAAACCCTTCATCCTCATTGCCATCTTCTCCTCCTCTTCAGACACATTAGTCTGAAGAGCCTTCATCCTCTATCCAAGATGATTTCCTTACCCCTCTTGACTCCTTTCCCCCTCCATCATTCAATCTCTTATCTCCACCTCAGTCACCCATCCACCCTCAGTCCCCCAAACATTCACAGTCACCTATCCAACCTCATTCCTATTCATGAAGATTTTCATCCACCCATATCAGATGCCACTAACATCTTCATGCACTCTATTCCATCCTCTATCCCATCATCATCTCAGCATCCACAAGACCTTGTGTATATCGATTTCTCATCTCTAGCTGGTCAGATATTCCATCATATATCTCCCAAGCTAGATGCTCTCCTGGATGCAAAGTTTGCTCCAGTTCTTCAAGCTCTATCTGACCTTTCTGCTAAAATTGCTTCTTTCCCTACCTCCTCATCTGTCCCTTCTTCTAGGGGCCTAGCTTTAGGGCTTCCTGAAACTAAGCAGGGGGAGATGTCTCATGAAGAAGCTCCAGTGAATGCAGTTGCAGGTTCAGATATGTTTTGTGATGAAGAAGCAGCCTCAGCTCCAGTTTTTGAAGAAGCAATTCCAGCTCCAGCTCTCTTCAGCAGTTTGCCAATTCCTTCAGTATATTCAAAAGATATAGTTCCATATACAGATCCTGTTAATACAATTGTGTTAAATAAAATTCTCAAAAGTTTTGAAGTTCCAGACCAAATTCCAGTTCAGTTCAAGTTCAAATTCAAGAATCAGAAGTAGTTGGAGTGATGAATTCACCTCCAACCTTTGTATTTGATGGTTCTCTATTACCAGATTTTGATAATGTTGATGTTGAGCAAGATGTTAAGAAAGTTGATGATAAAGTTCTTAAAGACATTGATGAATTATATGATAATCCTCAGTTCTCTTCTGATGATGATGAAGATGATGATGATTCAGATGACACATCTTCAAGGAAAATAAAGTCAAGATCTAAGCCTAAGGCTGTCCCTAAGCCTCACTCCTCTAAGAATGATATTCCATATTATATTTTGCACAATATCACCCTTACCAGGGATTCCCCAGCCTGGATGAGGCTATCCAAAAATGAGTCTAATAAAAGAAAGAAGATGAGGAAGACTTGTTATTACTCTGACAAGCCTGTCAAGTATAATCCTCCTCCCCCTCCACCTCCTCCTCCTCTAGCAGCACCTGCAGCAGGTTCATCAGGACTATCTTCTTCTTCCTAGAAATCTTTTTCTCAGCAGTCAAGGAGACCAGCTAGTTCTAGTGGCTCTCAGAGTTCTAGGTCTTCCAGACCTCCTCCTTCAGGATCATCCAGAACCATTTCATCAGATTATAAATTTCACATATCTGATGGTTCTTTTCATAGGAAAAAGTTTTCTCAAGATTATAAATCCTCTTATCAGGCCAGTGAAATAGATGATAGGCCTCCTTCTCCCAATCCAGAATCAGAAAGAATTTCTCAGATGGCTAGATTCAAGGAATCTATTACCACAACTCAGATTAACAAGGCAAAAGCAGAAGGAAAAGATTATTTTCAATATTCAACTATGTCAGAGTTCAGAAAGAAAGAGTTTGAAAAGTACAGATCAAGGCACTTATTCAATGCAGAAGATTACTTAAGGTTGCACCCAGCAGCTGTGGTTCCTCATGCAAAATCTCAAACCATGCAAATCATATCAAGCCTCCTTCAGAGAAGAAGTAAAGGTTCTGACTTTTTGGTTTTCTATATTTTCTATTTTTAATGTAAATGTATCTAAACTCAGAACACTATATTTCTGTTATCTGCTGAAAAGAATTTACATTCTGTCAGATATATATGCTCTGCTATTTTTCTGTTATTTGATTTGATTTTTGTTAAATAGTATCCTAACCCAAATAGGGGGAGATTGTTGGAACAACCCTATTACTGATTTGGGCTAGGATCACTATCTGTTGACTAGGACTAAGTTGACCCCCATTTTATAGTCTAAGGGTCAAGGTTTTAGGCTGTTAGAACTTAGGAAAAGCTAAGTCTCAGCGTTCGACGAACTTGCCAAGTCTCAGCGTTCGACGAACTTGCCAAGTCTCAGCGTTCGACGAACTTGCCAAGTCTAAGGGTTCGACGAACTTGCCAAGTCTCAGCGTTCGACGAACTTGCCAAGTCTAAGGGTTCGACGAACTTCCCAAGTCTCAGCGTTCGACAAACTTCCCAAGTCTCGGCGCTCGACAAACTCATTCCCGTGTTCGACGAAAGTGCTTCTCAGATCGACTAATTCAATTCCTCCAGCCAGATTCAGTTGTTTATCCTTCAGTTTGATGAACTCAACCTTCAGATCGACGAATCCTTATCTCAACTTGACGAATTTCAGACAGATCAGTTATATATTATTCTCGGATCTCAGATCAACTAAATCAGTAACGGATCTATTCTATCTTCTATTCCAGATAAGTCAAGGATTATATCCTTCCTTTTATTTTATTCCTTTCCATTGTCTTCTCTCAAGAAAGTAGTTGTTTGGCTTATTGGAAAAGGATATCATTTATTGAAAAGGAAAATGAATTAAAGATTCAGATTGCAGTTCCAAGACATAATCAATTCTGATTATTATTTTCCTTATTCAGAGGATTTGAAATTAAAAAAAAGAGATATATTGTTCACGAAAAAGAAAAAGATCAGTAACAAGATAGAAAAAGAAAGGATTACAATATCAGTCGACAGAGAAGATACATTCTAGAGGAAATACAAAAAGTCAAAAAGATTTTGCAATGTTCATCCTCAAGCAGCACTTACATTCTCAGAGAACAACAACACAAGATCATTCTCTCAGTATTCTGCTGCTAGTTCAAATCTTCAAGAGCAACAACAAATCTGAGAAACATTGTCTCTCAGATTCATCTGCTATCAGGAAGATTTGCTTTACATTCAAGTGAAAGCTCCATCTATCAACTGTCAACCATTTCTATCAGATAGGGGGAGCCTTACAACAACACAATCCACTAGTCTTCTCTCAGATTATTGACAGAGAAGAACTTAAATACCCTTTTTTATTTACCTTTATCCCATCTTGTAAAGGGTTCTAACTCAATTCAAAAGTTAACTGTTTGATGGTAGGCACCTGATTAAAAACCTGCAGTTAGTGTATTGGGCACATGATTAAAACTCCATTGGTGATAGGGCACCTGAACAAAAACCTAGTGGATTCCTACCAAGGGTGGTAGAAGAGTGGACTACCCAGTTTGATTGGGGAACCACTATAGATCCTTGTGTCTTCTGTGTTTTTGTTTATTTTCTGTATTGTGTTGTGCTGTGTTTTCTTTATTTGTTTGTATAACTCACTCAGTACACATATATATATATATCACTACTTTAATTTCGCTTTAAAAATAAGTGAAAAATCTTTTAATACTCTATTCAACCCCTCTAGAGTAAATCTAAGATCTAACCTCACTTTCAGAGAGAGCAATATTTAGTAGGTTATTTTTCCTTAAAGTTTCTTTTAAGATAGAGTTCTTATAATTTTAATCTAATTTAGTTTTATAATTTCTACAATTTTGTTTGCTAATTAATTATCTTGAGAAGTCCTTGCCTAAACACTTCCTCTCTTTTCAAATCATCACCATAATTTAGGACTTAATTCCTCCTAGAATTTATTCTTAACCTAACTTTTGATCTAAATGAAATTTTAGTTTATGATTAAAAAATTATATGAATGTCTTATGAATTATGTCTTATACTTTTGCTCTGGAATAACAAAACCTCATGTATGGGGGTATTTGATAAGTAGTGTTTATATAACCTTTTTTTGTATAAATTTTAGTAATTATTTAATACGGACTTTTCTTTTTCATGTCAATTTTAGCTTATAACTAGTTTTTTTTTATGAAAATTGTTTCTAATTTAGCTTATTTGTATTTTTACAGAATTTTATGACAAATTTGAAAAAATTTGCATTACACGCCCTACGTCATGCCCATGGCCAAGGGCGTGTAATCATAAGATCGTTCAGAATTGATGCCGCACAATTTGAGCTCGTCCACAACAAGACACGCCCTCGATCATGCCCATGACCCAATGGTCATGCCCGTGACCAAGGGCATGTAAACTTAAAGATATGCTCCCAGCTATACCGTCGATACGTGGAGATGTCGTCGAGAAGTCAACTCAAGTCATGCCCGTGACCCAAATATCATGGTCGTGACTTTCCCGCATGGCCCATGCTCGTCGTCGCACCGCAGTCAAGCCCACGCTGCATTAAATGAAGTCGTCATAGGTCACGCCCGTGACCCAAATGTCACGGCCGTGACATGTCCCTTTTTGTCGCGCCGTCACGCAAGACCCACGTCGCTGTGAGAGCTGAGGTGAACAGTGGTTACACGCCCTTGGTCAGGCCTGTGACCGAGGGCGTGTAACTTGAATTTTTTTCTATAAATTCAGAGGGTCTCCTTGAGTCCAAGGTTCAGAAAATTAGAGAGAGGGAGGTGCTGCTAGAGCTGCTAGTAACCATTTTCATGTTCTTTTTCATGTCTTTCCATTTCATGTTCTCTTTCTCTCTTCTTTGCAAGTATGGCTCTAATTTAGCTTTCGGCCGCACCCCCTATGGGGGTGCGAGCTTCGCCGCCCCTCCACCCACTATGAGGGGTGCGACCCGCACTCCCTTAGTGGGGTGCAGGCCTAGTCAAACCCCACTTTAGGAGGTGCGGCCCTTGGCCGCACCCCCTTAGTGGGGTACAACCCACACCCCCTTTGTGGGGGTGCGGTTGTGCAACTTTCGCCGCACCCAACAATGGCGGGGTGCAGCCTTGGTAACTACCTGCCCGGGTGATGCCGTGTAATGGTTGCGGTGGTTTCTTCCTCTTTTCCCCACTCTCTTGATCATGGGGTTGAGCTTGACTCCATTACTTCCATTTTCCTATTATGGAGCTTTTGCTAATCGGACCCCTGGAGTTTCTATAAATTTATGGGTGCATATCAATTGCCCCCTAAACCTTTGAAGTCCACATTGTTGCTTGGAGGAGTTTGAAGATTTCATCACTTTCTTCGTGGCAACTTGGATCAAAGTCTTATGTGTATGAGACATGTTGTACCATGCCGGAGGTAAGCAACTCTTTAACTTACGTGAGAAAAAGGAGAGAGCAGAGGGAAGTTATGCCGAGGTGGGATGACCGTCGACTGGGCAACCGCCCGGGGCACGGATGGCTGCGCAAGTTATGGCGTCTGGCCGGCGCGCGTTACAGCGTCCGGTCGGCGCCCTCACAGTTGTGCATCCTGTGGCGGTCGTCTGCCGCATGGGTGAAGCTCATGCGGGCGCCCATCCGGGCGCGCATGGTTGCCCGCTGGGCGAAGTCCGGCCGGCGCACGGTTGGCGCGCGGGTACGGTGTCCAGCTTGGTGGGCGGGCACACGGGTGGCGCGCGCGCCCGACACCAGGCCTGTCGTGCACGGTTGCGCGCGACCAGCATTTGGCTAGCCGCGTGCGGTTGCGCGCGGCCGGCATTCGGATGGGTGTGCGGGGTTGAGCGCGGCCGACACCCAGTTGCCCATGACCGGGGCCTTGCTGGGCATGCACGAATGCACGCTTGGCGGTCAGTGCGTGGGCGGATTGCGGGGTTGCGCGATGCTGGTGCTCGGCCGGGTAAGGGTGGTTTCACTCTAGGCGGACGACATAGTGCACTCAGGGCATATTAACGGTGTACTGGATTTCCCAGGGTCCCACCTTTTTCCATCATAGACAATCACTGGTGCATTACACACCCAATTCGGTAAACTCCATGAGTTTCACCAATATTCGGTCCCACACCAGATGGTTCCGCGTGAGCATTACTAGTCAGGCATATATCTATGACTCTCTCCTATGCCACTGGAGAAATCCAGGTACGTTAGGCAATCTAGACGGACGACATAGTGCGGGCACAGTTCATCGCTTTGCCATTGCTCACATCATCATGCCAATCAACGACAACGATGCGGGTCATCCTCCCTTTTCCCATACACAACATAAACAACGTTATGTTCCGAGGTTGGCACTCGCGGGCACCAAAGTTGGGCAATCCATACGCACAACTTGACATGCTAGCCCAACGGTCTCCGAGAGACCTGCTTCGCACACTAACAAAGAAATTAGGGTGTTTCCTGGAGCATACCTCCAGTACTACCCGCAGCATCGTGCAGACCCCTAGAATCCAGAACCACACAAATTCCACGGAGTCTTCTCTGGTAAGCACAACAAACATCACCGATCTTGATCAACTTAGGCAGATGGGTTTCACACAGCATGCATATTCCGTGCACACGCTTCCAAATTCTAAATGCAATTAATAAATAGGGATAGAACCTATCAACCCATTGGAAATCACATTTCCTCCACCAATCGGTGGGGGATTTTAAGCAAACATGCTAAAATAAGGGCTTCACCTGCCCAAGAAGAGAATCATTACCCTTGACGCACATTTCAGAGGCATGGAAAACAATCGTAGCAGTTCCCTCTTTGAGGATCCATACTCCTCCTGACGAATCAAGCTTCGAGTCGACTCTCTCGTAGCGATTTCTGCAACACACTTTTTCGTCGAGGGCTCCTAACTTCTTCTCCTTCTCTTCACCATCCATGGACACAACCACGACATCTACTCATGGTAAAGGAAGCACCTCCTCTTGGTGGCGGCTGTACCTGGATCTCACGGCAAGGAAACTCCAAGGGGGGGTGGGGGTCAGAAATAACCTTCCTTGCCAAAACACACAGAGAAAGCTCAGAGGGGTCTCTTCTTCCTTTCTCATGATCACGGCACTGCACAGGAGGCGGCTCACTGGAAGCAGAACCTGAAAGGGCGTGGGTTTCACGGTTGTCGAGAGAGAGAGATTGAGAGAGAGGGGAGGGGTTGCAACTTCCCCATGCGAACCAGAACGAGAGATAGGAGGGGAGGAGGGAGAGATCGGGAGAGAGGAAGGTCGGGGATTCCCATGCGATCTGCTTCACGCAAACGAGAGGGAGAGAGATCGTTGAGGAGGCTTTGCGGCTGGCGATAAGGGATCAGGTAATGGGAGAATGGGGAGGGATTTAGGTTTTAATCTGAAACCTAGCAAAAGAGCTATCCGCAGACCACATTTCAGCTATCCGCCCACCAATGACCTAAGTTTTAGGTATTATAACTTTTAACCACACCCCACAATGGAATTTGATAATTTAATCTTCAAGTCATAATTTTAGGGCGTTACAGTTCTCCCCCCTTAAGGAAATTTCGTCTCGAAATTTAAAACATGGACAACGAAATTAAATCCATCATACATGAGTGAAAAGTTCGGGGCACTCCTCGCGCATGAACTCTTCTGGCTCCCAGGAGAGCTCCTCACGGCCACAGTTGTCCCAACAGAGTCTCACCATTTTGATGGACTTTCTTCATAGTTGTCGAATATCGGCATCGATGATGCAAATCGGCATCACCTTAGTAAATATGCCACTATCCACCGACACACTATCAACCTCCAACATAGACTCAGGATCCCGCACTGCCTTCCTCAACACAGAAATAAGGAAGACATCATGCAACCCACTCAGCTCCATCGACAATACAAGTCAATAAGCTGCCTCGCCGATGCGTTCAGTGATCTTGAATGGCCCTAAGTACCTCGGGCTCAGCTTCTTCAAGCATCGAATCCTCGACAGTCCCTTGAAAGGCTTTATAAATACATCCAATCACCAACTGCGAACTCCACATTCTGGTGTTTGGCGTTGTAATACTTCTCCTATCGGTCTTGGGCAATCAATAACTATTCTCGAATGGTCCATATCGACTCATCCGCCTCAACAACCTCTTTGCATTTCAGAAGCTTGGTATCACCGGTCTCTGCCCATGCTAAAGGAGTATGACACCTCCTACCATATAACGCTTCGTACGGAGCCATCTGAATGCTCGCCTGATAATTGTTGTTATAGGCAAACTCTACTATATAAAGGTGATCTTCGCAGCGATGTCTGAAATCCAACATGCACCTACAAAGCATATCCTCCATCGTCTGATTTGTCCTCTCGGTCTGTCCATCCGTTTGCGGATGGAAGGCTGCGCTAAATTTGAGCTTCGTGCCGAACAAACGATGAACATGTCTCCAATCACCGGATGTGAACCGTCCATCATGGTCGCTAACAATACTACGAGGGACGCCATGTAGTCGAACTATGTTCTCCACATAAAGCTTTGCCATCTTCTCCACTGAATACTTTTTTGATTCGGAATATAATGCGCAACTTTAGTCAACTAATTAACGATCACCTAGATCGCCTCATTCTTCTGCAACGACTTTGGCAACCCGTGCACAAAGTCCATGGAAATATCATCAAATTTCCATTCCAAAAATGGAAATGACTTCAATCCTCCTCCTAATCGTTGATGCTCGACCTTCACTAACACGCACACTTGGCACTTTGCCACATAAAGAGCTATATTTTCTTCATGCCTAGCCACCAGAACAGTGTCTTCATGTCCATGTACATCTTTGTGCTTCCCGGGTGGATCGAGTACTTGGTATAATGAGCCTCATACATCATCTACTCCCGTAAAATGCCAAACTTGGGGACGCACAAATTATAACACTTTTGCAAAAGACCATCTTCATACGAGAATTCTGCATTAGACCCATCCACGATCTCTGCCACATAGCGTTTCATGCTTTCATCAAGCTCCAATGCCCAACGAACTAAGTCCACGAGGTCACATTGCACCTCCATCTAGTTCAAGCATGCCTTTGTTGTTGTCCTTCTCTCAATGCACGAGATTCCTAAGGCCTCCAAGTCACTGATTAGACATTCTTCGTGCCTCAAAATCTAGTTGGCCTATGCAGAAGCCCGCCGACTCAACGTGTCTGCAACGATATTTCCCTTACCGGGAATGTAATGTATCTTAAAGGTGTAGTCCCCAAGGAACTCTATCCACCTCCGCTGTCACATATTCAAGTCCTTCTGATCTATCAAGTACTTTGGGCTCTTGTGGTCTGTAAAGATATCAATCTTCACGCCATACAAGTAGTGCCGCCAAAGCTTAAGAGTGAATATCATGGCCGCTAACTCCAAGTTGTGGACCGAATAGTTCCTCTTGTGCACTTTCAATTGGTGAGAGCCATACGTGATTACCTTTCCATGCTGAAGAAGAACGCAGCCTAAGCCGCTCCCTGATGCGTCAATGCAGATTTCGTAGTCTTCCGTACCACATGGCGAGCACAAAATGGGCATCGTGGTCAGATGGCTCTTCAATTCCTCTAAAGCTTGTGCGCACACCGGCTACCAAACAAACTTCTGATCCTTCCTTGTCAAGGTAGTGAGGGGTAACACTATCTGCGAGAAGTTCTCTGCGAAGCGCCTATAGTAGCCGGCAAGCCCCAGAAAACTCCAAACTTCTGCCATCGTAGACAACATATGCCACTCCCATATCGCAACTATCTTCGCCAGATCCACCGCAATTCCCTCTCCACTAACCACGTGATCGAGAAATGCTACAGATGATAGCCATACTCACACTTAGTGAACTTGGCGTACAACTGACTCCTCTTTAGGGTCTCCAAACCCATGCGTAAGTGATCCACATGATCCTCCTTCTACTGTGAGTACACCAGGATATCGTCAATGAAGACTATCACAAACTGGTCCAAATACTCCCTGAACATTCTGTTCATCAAGTCCATGAATACCGAAGGCGCATTTGTTGGGCCGAATGGAATAACCGTGAACTCGTAATGCTCGTAACGCGTATTGAATGCCGTTTTGGGAAAGTTACATTCCCTGATTCTCAACTGATAATAGTCGGACTTCAAATCCAACTTTGAGTACACCGTAGAACCTACTAGCTGATCAAAAAGATCATCGATTCTCGGAATTGGATACTTATTCTTCTCCGTTAGCCTATTCAACTTTTGGTAGTATATACACAACCGCAAGCTTCCATCATTTTTCTTCACAAAAAAGACCGGTGCGCTTCAAGGTGATGAACTCGGATGCACATAACCTTGATTTAACAACTTTTGTAACTATACTTTCAGTTCCACCATCTCCTTCGGTGCTAACCGGTACAGAGAGCCTGACACAGGCTTGGCACCAAACACTAACTCGATAGTGAAATCGATCTTTCGCTGAGGTGAATCTCCTGGAAGATCTTCAGGGAACACGTCTGCAAACTCTGATACTACAGGGATGCTACACAAACCGGGCTTAGGCTACAAAGTCTCCACTAGCGTGAAGAATAACTCCACGCCTTTCTGACCCGCCTTGACTACCTGAAGAGCAGACATCAGTATCTTGCTTGACCCCTTCATACAAGAGAAGGTAGTCTCATGCTCAGTATTATGCCCCTGCTTGACTTCCTTTATATTACAATCAATGCACATACGCTGCTCCGAAAGACAGTTCATGCGAAAGATAACATCAAACTCTGAAATTGGTAGTACCGATGCTTCCAAGTCAAACTCTCAATTTCCTATCCTCACCTTCACACAAAAATACCAATTCGCGTGCATCATGTACCTATTGGGCAGCAACACATCCAATCTATCTTTTGTTAAGGAAGAAGGCACTCCAATTTGCAAAATGAAGTCCTCAGATAGAAACAAATGAGACACTCATGTGTCAAATAGCGCTCTCGCCAGATAGTTAAGAATTTGGAGAAAGCCTAATACACAACAAAAATCAAACAAATGTACGCAAGGTATAAAGTAGCTAAACCACACAAGATGTATAAAGCTCTTACCTGTCACCACGTCACTTTATTTAATGGCCTCCTGCTGGCCAAGATTGTACACTCTGGGTTGCGTTGCATATAGTGAGATGCAGATGACTCCGCTGCTTTCCCTTTCTTAGCACACGACGCACACACTTTATTATCTGTCTTCGTAGGATGACTC
This sequence comes from Dactylorhiza incarnata, assembly GCA_033032865.1. NCBI lineage: Eukaryota > Viridiplantae > Streptophyta > Magnoliopsida > Asparagales > Orchidaceae > Dactylorhiza > Dactylorhiza incarnata. The sequence goes on from JAWHQI010000005.1 coordinate 19,982,994, forward strand.
CAACAGTCTCAAGCATAGTGTCCCACTTTTTCGCAATTGTAGCACGTAAGCGGACCTTGCCCTGTAGTAGCTCCACAAATAGTAGAAGGAGTTGGTCAAGAAGATCTATCCTTCTTGCTCCTACTACGGGACCCGTCTTTGAAGAGCTCGGCACTTTGAACTCTTGCTTTTTCACCGAGAGGTCCTTCTTACTCTAGTCCTTCTTCAAATCATGTTCAAGTGATTGCGCAGTATTAAACAAGGTAAGGAAACCCTGCGTCATAAAACCCAAGAGAAGCAACCTTAGATCATTGCGCAGACCGTCATAAAACCAGTTGGTCTTCCACTCTTCATCAGCAAACATATAGCCCACATACCGCCCCAACCTTATGAACTCATGCAAGTAGGCATCAATGCAACTCTCACCCAGAGTCAGCCTTTGGAACTGATTCTCCATCGCAATCCTCTGCGCAGATGGGAGATACCTAGCCAGAAACACCCTCGAGAACTCTTCCATCGAGATATCAACAAGTTGCCTTCCCGCGAATTGGTGCGACTGCAACTCGTCCCACCATAGCCTCGCCTCTCCATCCAATAGGAAAGTGTCTATGGTGACTTTCTGCCACTCTTCCATCTCCATTGCCATCATGGTTCTCTTAATCCGAGATAGACAATCCTCGACTTGCATTGGGTTTCCCATACCCATAAACATTGGAGGGTTGAAACCCATCACACGCTTCAGTTACTTTTTTATTGCTCACCTTGTCACTAAGGGATATACAGACACATGCTCTGCTTCTAAGGGCTCAAATATGCCAACCGACATCGGGGCCACTATAGGATTAGGAGGTTGTCTCAGTCATCCTAGTTGCGCATTGAAGATTGCAAAGAAGGCTTCCACAATCAGCCGAACTATTTCAGAAGAAGGAGGTGAAACATAATCGTGAAACATTCATGGGTTCCTCAAACATGTGTATTTTCATTCCTAAGTGAACATTCATGGGTTCTTTCTTGTTATAACAACGACACACATATATTCTTACCACACCTTGATGCGCAAAAACTATATCCGCAAACGATAACGACAAGTGTACTGTATCGAAGGTAGTATAGGTTATAAGAAACCAAGGTCGTATTAGACTCGGGGCGGTTGAGTACCCTTTCTTCAAGAAAATCTCTATTATTTTATCAATTAGAACTTTGGGTTGGTTTTGCAAAAGGAAAAATAAAATAATAATTAAAAGATAAGTAAAAGGACTAGCACTCGATCTTTGAATCACCTTGGAATAATAAAATAGAAGAAATAAGAAAATCTAATTCTCTTAGGAAAATTTCTTTGACCATGGAGGTTCCCGAATTATGAGCGCGCCTTGGTCGAGGATACGCCCAACTAAGATTAGGTTGATCAACCGAACTCTCGTTCTATAATTGAAACCCCTAAAACTCGCTTTATCGTAATGAACCCCTCTATTGGATTTGACTTCAATCCGGGAGATTTATGTCATTCTCTCTCGAGGGTTGCATGCAACTCTCTTTATCCTTGAATGATCGATTCGCCATATGAGCTTGTTCGGCTAACTAAAGAGCGAAAACAAGAACGAGAATTATATATATCGAAAATATTATCTCATTTCATTAAAATCAAGGATAAATCGAAAGTATTTCCAAGAAGAGAAAAAAGACGTTCTAAATTAATTCATGAATTATAATATTCCTTGGATCTTCTCGACCGAGTGCTAATAGAAGTTTTAGCTACTCATGAAGATTGAGGAATTAAAAGAAATAAAAGAATAAATGAAGAAGAGAGAAGAAAATGAGAGAAATAAACTATTTTATTAATTGATGCAAAAGAAAGTTACAAACTAGGAATTGAAAGCTACAAACTATTTAATTGAAAATACAATTTGCATAAAGAAAAAGGACATACAAGAAGTACTAAAACATGAAAATAAAACATGAAAAGAAGAATCTAAGTCCTAAAAATTCATCCTTTAACATCTGGTGAAGCTCCCCTTATATAGCTGAAAAATTGAGGTTACACTCCCTTGGTCACGCCCGTGACCAAGGGGCGTGTAGGGGGCATGATCAGTGCTGGCGGAGAGGGCGCATTCTGGCTTCAATGCAGGCATTTCGGGCGCGTCACACCCTAGGTCACGCCCGTGACCTGAGGCGTGTAATCTCTAAAAGTGCTGCTGGCGGGAAATCATTGGCGGGAAGGCGCGCGGGGCGAGTCACGCCCATGACAGAAGTCACGCCCCCTGGTCACGCCCGTGACCTGGGGCGTGTAACTTTAATTGACGTGGTAGGCGTGCTGGCAGCTGGTGGTGGGGTCTCGGCCGTGACTTGGATGTCACGCCCTTTGTCACGCCCGTGACCTGGGGCGTGTACTTGGCGAAACTTCACGGAATGCTCCCGGGATGGCGGAATCGAGTCTGGAACACGTCTAGGCTGTCACGCCCCTGGGTCACGCCCGTGACCTTCGGCGTGTACTTGACATTTTTGCTCAAAGTGTCCATAAAATTTGAAAAACATAAACTAAGCTTAAATTAGTGGCAAAAATAAAAAGGAAGAATTAGATAAGATAATACATATAATTTATATAAATTCATATTAAAACTATATTAAAATTATACTAAAAGATGAGTACACAAGCTACTCATCAAACATCCCCGTACTTGAGCTTTTGCTATTCCAGAGCAAAAGAGTGAGGAAAGAATTACAAGACATCGATATTATTTCTAATTAACTAAAATTTCGTTAAACCAAAAGTAAGTTAAAAGTAAATTCTAGGAATTCAAGAATTAAGTCATAAGTTATGGTGATAATTTAAAAAGAGAAAAATGTTTAGCTAAGTACTTCTCAAGATAACTATTTAGCAAACAAAATTATAGAAATTTTTAAACAAGAATAGATCGAAATTATAAACACTTTAACATAAAAGAAAATTAAGGAAAAGACACCTACCAAAATATTGCTCTCTTAATAATTTAGCTTAGGACTAGAAACAATGAAATTGGCTAGGGATGGGTTTGAACGAAATGGCAAATGAAGAGATACTTAAATAAAGGTGATGAATTTTATCCTCTCACTTTAATTGAATTTGTATATGTTTAGGAGAATAATGAATTTTATCTTCTTATTTTCCATGCCATATAATTTTTTTTAAATTCTCTTCAATCAAAAACCCAAAATGTATATGTTTTAGATGTAATGAATTTTATCCTCTTACATCGTGACATATAATCTTTTAAATGATTTTGGGTGCATATGTTTTAGGAAATAATAAATTTTATCCTCTTATTTCCATGTCATATGATCTTTTTCTATATTTTTTATTTGCCAACAAAGGGCAAGGGTAACGAAATACTTCTAGTTTATAAATTAAACTATTTTGAGAGCAAATTTTTAGTGGAATGAAATTTCCAAAGATCTTAAAGTTAAAAGAGAATGTAATACGAATCTAGAGATGTTTAGCCAATTTAGCACAAAATGAAGCTATTTAAATTTAACGGAGAAGTAGTGCTAAATAAATTCTCTAATTGAATTAAAAACATAAAATGTTTCTTAAAACCAAATTACTTCAAATTTAAATTTAACAAATTCTGATAAAACAAAATATTAGCTAAATCAAAAATGTAAGAATACTTATAATCAAACCTCAAACTAAATTTCTAGAAAAATAAAAACAACAAGGCTAGGCGTATTTATTATTATTATTTTTATGAATATTATTTCTTGGACTTCCCGAGGGCTACCCGGTGAAGGGTTCGCAAGGTACTAGGAGCTGTGATGGGAGTTCAAGCCCAAAGCGCCCTTTTCAAGAAATTAGATTTTTATTAAATTAATTTTTTTTTTCTTTTTTTTTTCAAATAAAAATACAGTGAACGCAAAGCTACACCCCCATACTTAAAATTAAACATTGTCCCCAATGTTTAAAACTAGGTATGAAGACTACTTGAAAGAAAATAAACTTTTAGAAAAGAAGAATACAAAAAATTAAAGATAAGCAAGGGTTTGCCTCCCAAGAGCGCTTTCTTTTTCCCGTCTTTAAGCTAGACGGTTAGTGTTAGGAAAAAGGAAAATTAAAAGAGAAGTGGACAGGCAACTCCCCTAATTTACGCGTAGGTGAATGTGCCGGCGTCAGTCGCACGGCTACTCCTTCGCTTAACATGTGATTCTTCATTTGTCTTTGATCTTGAATTTACAAATCCAAATCACCTATACATACCTGAGGTGATTTGAATTTATATATATGAGCGGCATATGCATCGTCAATTCTTTGGGGTAGCGATGACTCATCTTCATCATGAAAATTATTAGTTTTTAAAAAATCATAAGTGAACGATTCAGATAATTTTTCGCAAGGAGGAGGCGCTTGCGAAAATATAAAATTAAGCTCCGGTTGTTCCTTTTCTAAAATAAAATTTTCATTAGGAAAATCTAGTGCATTACCAAGTGGAGTAAAATTTTCGGACACAATTTTTATGATTTTTTGGTTGGATAGAAGAAATTCGCGAAAATTCATGACAAAGAAAATAAAATCTGGGTGGAGTAGGGGAAGAAACTTGTTCTTCTTCTATTTCATCCAGGGTGCCCATAACGTTAAGAAATTCTTGGTATAATAAGTTTTCTTCATCTTTGGTAGAAGAAGTTATGGGATTACATGAAACCACATGTTCCTCCATAACTAAATTATCCAAAGATGGAGAAAAAGCACTAGAAGAAATAAAATTCTCCTCTAAATTTTGGGGGGAAGTATCAAATTGAATCGGTGGAGATTCCCCAAAATTAGAGAAAGAAAATTGCGGCGCAAAAGAAGATGAACAAGAATTCGGATCGAAAGATTTATCTTCATCGCTCAGAGAGCTATCCGGGTGACCTTGCCACCAAGAATAATCTACTTCGGGGCTAGAGGAAAATTTATTAGAAGCCGGCAAATTGTTCTCGTGAAAATTAGAAAAAACATTTTCATTAAAAGAGGAAAAATTATGATCGTAATTATTAGCAAAATTATTTGCCGAATATTGAGGAAAATTATTTTCATAAATTTTTTTTTGATAATAAGAATGTAAATAACATTCCTCACTTTGATGAGGCGCATTACAATAATAATAACTAAATTGGCATTTTCGCGCCGCTTCCAAAAGATATACTTGGCTTTGAAGCTCGACAACTTTTACGGCCAATTCAAGTAACTCCATTTAAAAAAAAAAAATAACCTTCACTTAAATGAATGGAATTTTGAAAATATGTTTATTATATATATTTTTTCAAAAAGCGGGTTAAGTTAGTCCCGGACTTCCCAAGGTCAACCCGGTGAAAAGCTCGCAAGGTACTAGAGGCTATGATGGGAATTCAAGCCCAAAGTGTTCTTTCCGAGAATTTAGATTATGCTTTTTAAGATTTTTTTTTGTATAAAAAAAAATTTAAAGAGAAGGGGGAGAAGAAAGAGAACGATAAAATTAATAAATATTTCTTTTTTTCGAAATATCAACCGTGTCCCCGGCAACGGCGCCACAAATTTGATGCGCAAAACTATATCCGCAAATGATAACGGCAAGTGTACCGTATCGAATGTAGTATAGGTTATAAGAAACCAAGGTCGTATTAGACTCAGGGCGGTTGAATACTCTTACTTCAAGAAAATCTCTATTATTTTATCAATTAGAACTTTGGGTTGGTTTTGCAAAAGGAAAAAGAAAATAATAATTAAAAGATAAGTAAAAGGACTAGCACTCGATCTTTGAATCACCTTGGAATAATAAAATAGAAGAAATAAGAATATCTAATTCTCTTAGGAAAATTGCTTTGACCGTGGAGATTCCCGAATTATGAGCGCGCCTTGGTCGAGGATACGCCCAACTAAGATTAGGTTGATCAACCGAACTCTCATTCTATAATTGAAAACCATAAAACTCGCTTTATCGTAATGAACCCCTCTATTGGATTTGACTCTAATCCGAGAGATTTATGTCATCCTCTCTCGAGGGTTGCATGCAACTCTCTTTATCCTTGAATGATCGATTCGCCTTACGAGATTGTTCGGCTAATTAAAGAGCAAAAACAAGAACGAGAATTATATATATCGAAAATATAATCTCATTTCATTAAAATCAAGGATAAATCGAAAGTATTTCCAAGAAGAGAAAAAAGACGTTCTAAATTAATTCATGAATTATAATATTCATTGGATCTGCTCGACCGAGTGCTAATAGAAGTTTTAGCTACTCATGGAGATTGAGGAATTAAAAGAAATAAAAGAATACATGAAGAAGAGAGAAGAAAATGAGAGAAATAAACTTTTTTATTAATTGATGCAAAAGAAAGTTACAAACTAGGAATTGAAAGCTACAAACTATTTAATTGAAAATACAATTTGCATAAAGAAAAAGGACATACAAGAACTACTTAAACATGAAAATAAAATATGAAAAGAAGAATCTAAGTCCTAAAAATTTGTCCTTTAACATCTGGTGAAGCTCCCCTTATATAGCTGAAAAATTGAGGTTACACGCCCTTGGTCACGCCCGTGACCAAGGGGCGTGTAGGGGGCGTGATCGGTGCTGGTGGAGAGTGCGCGTTCTGTCTTCAATGCAGGCATTTCGGGCGCGTCACGCCCTAGGTGACGCCCGTGACCTGGGGCGTGTAATCTCTAAAAGTGCTGCTGGCGGGAAGGCGCGCGGGGCGAGTCACCCCTGTGACAGATGTCATGCCCCCTGGTCATGCCTGTGACCTGGCGTGTGTAACTTTAATTGATGTGGCAGGCGTGCTGGCAGCTGGTGGTGGGGTCCCAGGCGTGACTTGGATGTCACGCCCTTTGTCACGCCCGTGACCTGGGGCGTGTACTTGGTGAAACTTCACAGAATGCTCCCGGGATGGCGGAATCGGGTCTGGAACATGTCTAGGCTGTCACGCCACTGGGTCACCCCCATGACCTTGGGCGTGTACTTGACATTTTTGCTCAAAATGTCCAGAAAACCTGAAAAACAAAAACTAAGCTTAAATTAGTGGCAAAAATAAAAAGGAATGAATTATTTAATATAATACATATAATTTATATAAATTCATATTAAAACTATATTAAAATTATACTAAAAGATGAGTACAAAAACTACTCATCACACCTTAAAAGAATTTGACAACGAATTTGAAAAAGGAATCGAAACCTGAATCCGATACCAAATTGTAACACCCCCATCCATCGCAAATAATATAACGGAAGGTCCGGTCGGGGACCCACACATTATTAAATGGACAGACAAATGCGTTACTAAATAAGACCACATTTATTTTATTTTAAAACAAACCCTAACACAGAGTTACAATCTAGCAGAAGCATTAAAGAGTTAAAGAAGCACCTAACGAGGAATGTCCACTAATAAAATAACCAGGAATGAAAGTCATACACCAAAAGATTTTGGAATTAAGGCCTTACATCAACAATGTTGAGCAAAATAAAGTAATTTCCATACTTCGGCACGCAGGCTGGCAAAACAAGAAAAATACTAAAATGACACATTTGGGCTTTCAAGGGCCAGCTCAGCAAAAGGGCTTCAGCCGCTATTTCCCGCTCGGCTCACGGACACCTACACAAATGCACTCCACCAAGCGGTGGCAAACAAGGCAACAATAAGCATTAGTTGACCCAATTAGAATGACCCCACCCCTTTCTCGGGGTGGCAGTGCTCTTTCCCTGCAAGCTAGTATCATGTTTACATAAAATAAGTATGTGCAACTTAAGCACCACTCATCACAAATGTTTTGCGGGACTGGCCAAACGTCTTGTGTACTTAGGGCACATTAACGGTGTATGGGATTTCCCAGGGTCCCACCTTTTTCCACCATAGGCAATCACTCGTGCATTACGCACCCAATTTAGTAAACTCCATGAGTTTCACCAACATTTTGCCATAGACCGGATGGTTCCGCGTGAGCATTACTAGTTGGGCGTATAACCATGACTCTCTCCTATGCCAACGACGAAAGCCAGGTACATTAGGCACTCTAGCCGGACGAAATAGTACAAGTACAGTTCAGCGCTTTCCCGTTGTTCACATCGCCGTGCTAATTAATGACAACGAAGCGGGTCGGCCTCCCATTTCCTATACGTGACATAACCAACGTTATCTTTCAAGGTTGGCACTCGCGGCCACCAAAGTTGGGCACTCCATATGCAAAACTCGACATGCTAGCCCAATGGTCTCCGAGAGACCAGCTTCGCACACTAACAAAGCAATTAAGGTGTTTCCTGGAGCATACCTCCAGTACTACCTGAAGCACCGTGCAGACCCCCAGAATCCATAACCACACAAATTCCACGGAGTCTTCTATAGTATGCACATCAAGCATCACCAATCTAGACAAACTTGTCAAGATGGGCTTCACACAGCATGCCTATTCCGTACTTACGCTTCCGAATTCTAAATGCAATTAATATACAGGGATAGAACAAATAAACCCATTAGAAAGCACCTTTCCTCCACCAATCGGTGGAGGCTTTCATTCAAACATGCTAAAATAAGGGCTTCACCTGCCCACGAAGTGAATCGTTACCCATGAAGCGCATTTTGGAGGCAAGGAAAATGATCGTAGTGGTTCCCTCTTTGAGGATCCATACTCCTAGTGACAAATCAAGCTTCGAGTCGACTCTCTCGTTGCAATTTCAGCAACACACTTCTTTGGCAAGGGATCCTAACTTCTTCTCCTTCTCTTCACCATCCACAGACACAACCACAACATCAACTCACGACAAAGGATGCACCTCCTCTTGGTGGCGGCTATACCTGGATCTCACGGCAAGGAAACACCAGGAGGGGGGGGGTCGGCAACAACTTCCTCGCTGGCACACATAGAAAGCTCAGTGAGGTCCCTTCTTCCTTCCTCACAATCGGTGCCACAACACAGGAGGTGACTCACCAGAAGCAGAACCCAAAAGGGGGCGGGTTTCACGGCTACCGAGAGAGAGATCAAGAGAGGGGAGGGGTTGTGGCTTCCCTGTGAGAACGAGAGCAATAGAAAGGAGGGGGGAGGGTGAGATCGTGAGAGAGGGTGGTTGGGGCTTCCCGTCTGGGCTGCTTCATGCGAATGAGAGGGAGAGAGATTGGGGAGGAGGCTTTGCAGCTGGCGATAGGGGATCGGGTAATGGGAGAATGGGAGAGGGATTTAGGTTTTAATCTTAAACCTAGCAAAAGAGCTATTCATATACCACATTTCAGCTATCCTCCCACCAATTACTTAAGTTGTAGGTATTTTAACTTCTAACCTCGCCCCACGATGGAATTTGATAATTTAATCTTTAAGGCACAATTTTGGGGTGTTACACGCCATGTGCCGGTTGTGCTCCAGCGTGTGCATGTTTACAGGCCATCGAATACCTGTCACGCATTGCGTAGTTCTTACTTGGTGCTTCTGTAAAAAAAATTCTTTTATCTCTTTCAGGCTTCAAAACGGGGCGACCAATCGAGGCCGATGTGGCTACGCTTAACAATTGATAGTGCATACATTGATATGTGGCAAAATCGCTTAGGATTGCCTTCCATCGTCGAAGTGAAGATTCCTCGGGAGGAGGAGCATGCTCAGAACCCTCCGACTGGTTTCATGACCCTTTCAGAGAGTTGTTTGAAGTTTGGGTTCCGCTTTCCTCCTTCGGAGGAGGCTAACGAATTATTCTGAATTTGAGGAGTGCCGATTTCCTAGTTTACTCCTGATAGGATGAGGAGGATCATGGGGATGATAGTGCCCTTCTGGGAGCATGGTATGCAATTTACCTTGGAGATTTTCGAGGACTGGTGCGAGGTTTGTACTAATCCGGGCGACCATATTAAATTTTGCAGCTCTAAGAGGTGGTTCCATTTCGGAGAGAATGATTGCCGCCATTGGAATACCCTTTATATGTATGTTCAGAATCGTTGGGAGTTGCCCGAACTATGGAGTGATCTTCCAAGTTGCTGTCGTCGGCAAACTGGGCGAGAAAATGACTTTTTGTCCATTTCAGATTTTCCTGATCGAGAGGGGTTGGCGAAGGCCTTATATTATTTTGTTAGCTGTGTGGAGGAGAGTAGATTACTCTCAGTAGGGGTTTCTTAGGATACTGAGCACACAAATTCCATTCCTTTGGTTTGTGACTAGAAGAAGAACATCATTTTCAAGAACGGGAGTTCTGGTTTGGGGCCTGTTTCTCCTGTACCGAGGATCCATGATCACGAGGCCAGTCCCAGCAACTGCGAGTTGGAAGTTATTCCAACCAACCCTGATGTTGAGATTCTAGCATCTCCTATTGCTGGTCAGATCCCGCAGCAAGACTTGACACCGCCTCTCCCTTTGATAACGGCGAGGCGAGTCTCTTCTTCTCTTCAGGCGATGACTTCTGTGGTGAGTGAGACTGCCTTTGCTCTGGTTTTCGCTTTCCCTTCTTTATTATTGTTTATAAATTCTAACAGTTCATTTTCTTTGCAGACCGATGTTTTGAACAACGTTGTTCACACATGAAATGACTGTTATGTGGGCCTTAAGGATGGCTACTTTGTTCTCTAGGAGGAGATGTGTGTAGCAAATAGTGACTTATCCGACTTTAAGAAGAAGTGGGATTGCGACACCGCCCATATCCAACAATTAGAGTCGAACAATTCTTCTACCCGAGCAGAGGTTGAGAAGTTATGAGAGGAATGTGGCGGAGACAAAGCACTTGCTCAGGATGACATTTGCCAACTATCGGAGGACAAATGAGAGATATTCTGTCAAGAGGGAGAGCTGGGCTTCTTGAGGAGCGAAGGGGATAGGTTGTCATCTGCAGAGCAGTGCGTCAAAGAGACTAAAGCTACGGGGGTTGCCAAGTATAAGGACTCATTGGATTTTGTGGAGTAGCGGTTCCAGATTTCATAGGATCTTCGTGCTAATATCATGACTATGGAGGTGGAGTCATTGCTGGAGGATTAGTGTGAGGTCGCCTTTCAGAAGGGCATCTAGAAGACTCTTTACATGATGGAGAGGAAGTTCGGGTTTGGTATTACTGTTCTTGGAGCAAGGGACCTCTCGTAGAATCATTATGATGCAGCCGAGGATTGATCATTACCTTTATTGTCTTTACCACTTACATCTTGTTGCTTTCTTTTTCTGTTTGAAGTCATTTCCTGATATGTACATCATTGCACTGACACCATCGTGACTCCATTGTTTTTTGCAGTGTTTATTCTTGCATATACCTGATAACTCCATTGTTTTAGCTATTTACAGAGCGGTGGTCACGGGGAATGGCCCAGAGTTGACAGTGAAGAGCGTATGCGATCAAACTGTTGGTGACTGCGAGAGGGGCAGCCCCTCACAGTGCTGTGACCTACTGCGGAGGTGAAGAGCGAATGTGTTCAAACTGGCAGTGTGCGGTCAGAGAGGGGACGGGCCTCAGAGTTGATTGTGAAGAGTGTATGTATTCAAACAGTTGGCGACCGTAAGAGGGGTAGGCCCTCACGGTGTCGTGACCTGTTGTGGCTGTGAAGAGCGGATGCGTTCAAGCTGGCAGTGCGTGGTCGGGGTGGGGGGGGGGGGGCTGGCCCCATGGTAGATGGTAAATAGCATATGCATTCATCCGTTGGTGACCGTGAGAGGGGTAGACCCTTACGGTGTCGTGACCTATTGCGGAGGAGACTAACATATGGCATCATTTTTGCTTAAACACAGGCATAAGTGTTAAACATGGTTTCCATTGCAGAAAGTTAGTTGACGCGAGTGGAAGCTCGCGAATTTTTACATAGCAAAAAAAATACAAATTTACTGATAAAAATGACACAAGTTCTGCGCGTTCCAAGTGCGTGGTAGAGTCTTTCCTTCGACCGTTCTGAGCTTGTACGTCCCGGGATTCATGACTGCAATGACAATATATCGTTCCTCCCAAGTTGGCGAGAGCTTGTCTCTTTGTGGGCCTTTACCAGCAGCTTTGATGCTGCATAGGATGAGATCTATGACATTGATTGGACTGGGCTTTACCCTTCAATCGTAGAGACGGGCTATGCGCCTCTGATAGATGGTGATGTGCTAGGCAGCTGTGTCCCTGACTTCGGTGACTAAGTCAAGGTTTTCCTGGAATAATTCATCATTCTTTTCGGGGTTGAAAGTTATTACCCGGATACTGGGACGCCGATGTCGACGAGAATGGCTGCTTCTGTGTCGTAGCAGAGATTGTACGGGGTTTCTCTTGTTGGAGTCCTTTTTGTGGTGCGGTACGGTAGAGTACTTTGAGGATGGTGCGATTTGTCACTTCAATCCGACCGTTCATTTGTGGGTGTGCTATGGTTGTACGGTGGAGGTTGATTTTTTATGTCCTCGCACATCTTTGTGAATGACTTACCCGTGAACTAAGTGTCATTGTCGACAATGATTACTGCTGGGATTCCAAAGAGGCAAATGATGTTCTTCCACACGAATTGCTTGGCATTTTCTTCAGTGATTTTGGCGAGGGGTTCAGCTTCTACCCACTTGGTAAAGTAATCAATAGCCATGATAATGAACTTACTTTTGCCAGATACCATAGGAGGTGACCGAGGAGATCGATCCTTCATTGAGTAAATGACCAGGCACTTTGGAGTGCAATGAGCGCAACTGGGGGTTAATGAGGGACGTTTGCATGAAGCTGACAGCTTCTACACTTTTGGACGAACTCGGCCGCATCCTTCTTCATTTTCGGCCAATAAAAACCCTAACACATGATCTTTTGAACTAGAGCTCTTGCACCCAGGTGCCTATGGAGCTCCCCTTCGATGATAATGAACGAGGAGGCTCACATCCATAGTTATCGTGCTTCTAAATGGTCATCGGGCAGGTCTTCGTGTTTAATGTAGGCCCAAAGGGGAGTCATCCAAGATGATTCTTCTTTGTAGATATCAGCGATCTCCCATGTCCCCTGAATACTAAGGGTCATGATGTCTTCAACTCGGCACCGTCGGGATTGGTAGTTGGAAGGAGAGGTCGCGAGTTTAGAGGGTGCATCGACTCTTGAGTTCTGCTCCCTTAGGATGTGCAAGATCTGGTACGATGGTATCTTCTGGAGGAGAGACTTCATGAGTATGAGATATTATGTCATCTGGTCATTCTTTGCTTCGTAGTTCTCCTCTACCTATGAGACCACAAGTTGTGAATCGGTATAGATTGTCAAGTTCTCTACCTTAAAGTCGATGGAAAGTCATTGGCTGGCGATTGAGACCTTATACTCGACGATGTTGTTGGTTGTCGGGAACTTCAACCTAAGGCCGTACTCCATGGTGATCTCCTCTGGACTGCCTAGGAGCAATCTTGCTCCTTCGGCCATAGAGTCCCTATTAATGGAGAGAGGCCAACGAGCGGTGTAGGAATCTTCACTGGGAGCGGCCTCCGTAGGGAGGGTATTTTTCATGATGAAGTTGGCGAGCACCTGATATTTGATGTTCGTCCGGGGTAGGAAGTGGATATCGAAATCGCTAGCTCAACTGCCCACTTAACCAATCTCCCTGATACTTCTAACTTTTGGAGGATGGAGTGCAATGGTAATTGAGTCAACACCTTTATCTTATGGGCCTAAAAGTAGGGCCGAAGTTTTTTTTGCAGAAAAGACAAGAACGAAAAAATGTTTTATCAGCCATCGAGTTTCAGGTTTCGGTGTCGGTGAGGACCTTGCTGAGATAGTAGATGGGACATTTAACTCCTCCTTCATCTTTAACCAGTACCGAGTTGATGAATGTTATAGATACTGCCAGGTAAAGGAACCAGACCTCTCTAGGGACATGCTTTGATAGAAGCGAAGGCGAGGCCAAGTACTGCTTGAGAAGCATGAAAGACGTCTGGCACTCGTCCGTCCACTAGAATCCATAATGACGTGCCCCCTAAGAATTTTGAAGAAGGGGAGATATTTATCTCCCATCCATTCCAGGAACCGCAAGAGAGCGACAATCCTTCCGTTTAAGCGATGTATTTCCTTGATGGAGAGGGGTGGCGACATGTCCCTAACACCTTGATCTTTTCGAGGTTTTCCTCGATTCCCTGATGGGTCACCATGAAACCCAGGAACTTTCCTGCCATCACGCCAAATGCACGTTTGCTGGGGTTGAGCTACATTTGGAAGCAGTGAAGGAGCTGAAATCATCTTTCCAGATCTTCCAAGTGGTCGTGATGGTGGACGCTCTTTACCAGCATTTCATCTACATATACCTCCATTATTTTGCCGATGAGATCTTTGAGTACTTTGTTCATCAATCTTTGGTAGGTTGCTCCAACATTTTTGAGTCCGAACATCATGAATTTGTGCTAGTAGACTCCCTTGTCTAATTGGAATGCAATGTGCTCCTCATCCGCAGGGTTCATACTGATCTGGTTGTAGCCTGAGTAGGCATACATGAAGCTGAGGAGTTCATATTTGGCTGTTGCGTCGACCAGCTGATCAATCCATGGAAGGGGGAAGCTGTCTTTTGGGCACACCTGATTCATGTTGCTGTAGTAGACGCACATCCACAACTTCCCGGAGGCCTTTTTCACTGTGACCACATTGGCGAGCCATGTGGGGTACTTTGCTTCATAGATGAACCACACTTACAGGAGCTTCTCCACCTCTTCGATCACACCGAGTCATTCTGGGATGAAGTTTCATTTCTTCTGGATTAATGGCCTACATGCAAGATTAATATTTAAATAGTGAAAGATGACTTGTGGATCTACCCCATACATATCTTCTGGACTCCATACGAAGACATCTTCATTAGCGTTGTGTAAGAAGGCGTATTCCTCTCACTCTTCTTTGGATAAGAAGGACCCAACCTGAACAGTTCTCCCGTTGGGAGAGTGGCACTTCCACGAGCCATTCAATGGGCACTCCACGTTGTAGAGTGGCCTTATCCTGTAGGTCGAAGTTGTTAATTTTGAGAGCAGTTGCCTTCGCTGGCCGAGCCTTTTTCAGATAACATGTTCACGTTACTTCTTGGTTTCCCCTCATGACCCTTATCCCTGCGGCGGTCTGGAATTTCATGGCTAGATGTGGAATAGATGGAATTGCTCCAAAGATGGATTGAAGCGGCCTTCCAAAGATGGCATTGTAGGCGGAGGTGGATTCCATAACCAAAAACTGGATATTGTGTGTTGATTGTCTCGGGAACTCTCCCAATATGACCGGGACGGTGATCATGCCATGAACCAGAATGGGTCAGTTGTCAAAGCCATAGATAGGTCCGGCCGCGGGGCTGAGCTGCTCCTTTGTGAGTTTTATGCTTTGTAGAGTGGACAAGAATATGATGTCGACTGAGCTCCCATTGTCGGCCAATATCCTCTTAGCGTTGAAGTAAGAGTCCCCAATTCTTGAACTGATTACGAGTGGGTCCTGATGTGGTAGCCATATCC
The DNA here is from genome assembly GCA_033032865.1 of Dactylorhiza incarnata. Taxonomy (NCBI): domain Eukaryota; kingdom Viridiplantae; phylum Streptophyta; class Magnoliopsida; order Asparagales; family Orchidaceae; genus Dactylorhiza; species Dactylorhiza incarnata. The sequence continues at coordinate 19,998,324 of JAWHQI010000005.1, forward strand.
CTTGCAGATCCTCTTCCACAAAAGTGACCGCGATGTCTTTTCTGAGCTTCTTATCTTCATGGTCCCTATGGGGTTTGGCAATTAAGAGGCTCTGCGCAATGAGGGTGGGAGGCCCAACGATAGTCTCGATCTCTCCCACCATTGGTCAATCCCCTACAACTCCTTGGGGAGAGGGAGGCTGCCCCCTTGACTCCCTAGGTGGCTGAGGCTGATTGGGCACATGATCTTATAAAAATATTCTGAGGAATCCCTAACAGATGAGACACTCAATTTTGTCTTTCAACCTGGAACATTCTTCGGTTGTGTGCCCATTTCCCCAGCAGAACTCGCAGTATTTTGATTGGTTGCTCCTAGGATTCAGGAGAGGTACCTTTGGCATGTGAAGCTCCGAGTTGTTCTGGATGGCACAAGTACGTTGGTTCTGGTGGTATTCAATGGGGTGTAAACTCTGGGCGCTCGCAGAGCCAGATATCATCGGGGGTTGCGACGACATTCATCGATGTGGAGCTCCCCATTACGTCGGTCTTCTAGGGTCCATCTCCAACCCCTTTTCCTTTTTTGGTTACCTTCGAACTACTATCGGTGTGCTTCAATAACCTTATCAGATGCTATCTGAGCTTCTACCCGATGAACGAGATCGGGATAACTCGGTAATGACTCTTTCATCAGAGCAGAGTAAAAGCCACTTGGGAGGAGACCCCCAAGGAAAATGCCCCACAAAAGCTCAGTATGGACCCCTTGGATTTGTACTGGCAGAAAATATCCTTAAGGGTCTCTCCATCATTCTGGCGGATCCCTGAAAGATGGGAGGGGTCTTGGACGGTCCTGCAGTTGGCGATGAACTGGTCAGTGAACTGCTGTGCCATCTCTATAAAGCTATCTATGGCTCCATCTTGGAGAGATTGGATCCAAGTGCGTGCTTTCCCTTTCAAGGTAGCTGGAAACACATGACAAAGGAGCTGATCTGGAGCATTGTAAATTATCATGATGGTAGTAAGTGGTTGATATGCTCTAATTGGTCATCCGTCCCGTCGAATGTTTCAATGTTGGGGAGTTTGAAACCATGCAGAACTAGGTGAGCCATGACCTGAGGCGATATTGGAGAGTCGTGGTGTAGGGGACGGCGAGCAAAAGCAGTACGTCGCCCAACCTGACCGTACTCTTCCACTATCACGTTGCGTATCTCTTCGTGAGTGGTTCTTACGATAACTTGTCTGGGGTCAATTCTTCCTTGATGTTGGTGATGGTGATTGAAATCTAGTCCCCTGGCCGGCTGGGCGGGATGAGTGGAGCTTGTTGCATCAGAGAGTTCTTCTGAGTCATCTACCTCCCAAGTGACCTCCTCGACCGGAGCTGGATTTGAAGGTGGGGGGGAGTGGAATGTTCAGTATTGGAGGTGGAATGGGAGCTCAAGGAACCTCAAGATTTCTTAGGAGAGTCAACATCTTTGTCTGATGCTCTTCCATTTGATGCATGCGCCCTTCTAGTGCTGCTATAGAAGCATTTCCTGACTCATCCATGAGAGGCACGTTAATGAGTGAATTCCATGGAGCCAGGTCAACATGCCCCCCAGGGATTGATCCTTTGGTGTTACGTGAACTACTTCTTGTCATCGCCGGATGCTGTCTTGAGGAAATCTCTGTAGACCTTTGTAGAGTTTTTGAAACGAATTCCCACAGACAATGCTAAACTATTGCAGGTCACTCAATGCTCTTGTTAGACCGGCCGAGCTGAACCGTCTAAGCACTAGAGTGAGCCAAGCGTGCAATCAGTTAAAGAAAAGTAAGAAAGCAGGCAAGAAGACTTTTTCATAGAAAACCTGGAAAAGGTGAAAAATCATGGGGCCGGATTGGTACCAACCAAATTCACTATCTTTTTGGGTGTTGGAAATTTTAGATTGCAAGAGGGTGACAGGCCACCGCTCGTTGCTGCGGGTGCAGAGAAGAAAGAGAGAGAGAGAGAGAGAGAGAGAGAGAGAGAGAGAGAGAGAGAGAGAGAGAGAAGTCTCTAAGGATGGAGAGATCTCTAAGATCCAAAGAGAGATTGTGAGTCACCTTCGAAGGAGATCTTTGAAGGGGGAGGAAATCTTCGAGAGCCGAAGGAGATCTTCGAGGGAATTCTTCGAATGCCAAAGTGGAACTCTGAAGGATCTTCAAAGGAACTCTCTCGGTCATTGAAGGCAAAATATCTTGAAATGAAGGACCTGAGCTCCTTTTATATCCTTGGGCAGGGGTAGCCTGGTAATTTTGCCATCGTAACCACAGTAACCACCTGATAGAAGAATCACATTTGCCGATTTGGAGCACACAGATCGCCATTATTTGGATATGTCAGTTTTGCCCTCCGGGCAGTTCGAGCAGCTTTGTTGATGGTGATGAGCGTAATGGACAAGTCCTGTAATTTGGGAAATCAAGAAAGGTTAACTGTCGCATGCGTCGGGAATTTGAAGGCGTTCTGAGCGCATGGTGAATTTGGAAGCATTCTGAGCACGTGGTGAAGACGAAAGCATTTTGAGCTCGTCGTGGACTTAGAAGCGCTTGGCGCGCATTGAGAATGGAAACCAAGAAGTTATCGAACGCCGTCAGAGAGGAGTGACCATAAGAGGAAGGGCGCACCCCTCAAAGGCCGCCCCCCTGAAATGGGAAGTAGCAACCCCTAAAAAAGGGAAGGGGCTTCGACCGCATCCCCCGAGGGGATGCAGTTTCGGCCGCACCCCCCAAAGGGGGTGTAGGCCTAGTTGCACCCCCTATTGGGTGCGGGCTTAGACTCACCCCACTATGGGGGTGCGGCCCGCACCCCCTTAGTGTGGTGCGACCCGCACCCCCATAGTGGGGTGTAGGTTTAACTGCACCCCTTAGTGGGGTGCGGTCCTAGCCGCATCCCACTTTAGTGGGGTAAGGCTGCACGGCTTTGGCCGCACCCGACAAGGGTGAGGTTTGATCTTAGTAACTACCTGCGCGGGTGATGTCGCGCGATGGTTGCGGCGGTTTCTTCCTCTCTTCACCACACCCTTAATCTTGGTGTTGATCTTGACTCCACTACTTCCACTTTCCCATGGTGGAGATTTTGCTAATCGCAACCCTGGAGCTTCTATAAATTTATGGGTGTATATCAACCTTATTTTCAAATCTCTATAATTTATGTTAGCAAACCACACACATACTTGTGAGTCCATAACCTAGTGCGGAATTAGTTTATTGGATTCTGTTGCCCTAACTGTCTTTCCTCCCGATCAACCATGCGAGGCTTTTCATTCTTGATCGCTCTAGACCAACGACAGTTACCGCTCCAGTTGACTCTAGCGACAAGGGTTAGGGCATTCCATTTCAACGATTGTGTGCTCTTCCTTCTAGAATGATGAAACTGCTACTGTTCTGGACTCCGGTGTCGAAGGTTGTTGCTCCCGTGGGCTCCGACGATGATGATTGTTGTTCCATTGGATGCCGACGATGAAGGCCGTGTCTCCTGTGGACTCCTCCAGTGACTTAGTAGTCATCTTTTTTGTTGGAACATGCTTTCCATATCTCTTAGTTTGAGAATAACAAATCTCATTATATTTGATCATACTTTCCATGTGTTTATAGTGTACAGGAACTTTTGCTTTCAAGCCCCTATGAGTACAATAAAGAAATATGTAAAGGAATGTCAATGGGACTCTAATATAGCAAGTCCTACCGAGGCGCATTAAGACTAACACTCAGCGGTAGCTTAAGGAAGTCCTGCCATCATGCAGCTGATTGAGGAGCAAACGAGGAAGGAGATCTGGCAGCAAGGAATAATATAACGCTAACGCAATGTGTTAGTACTACCGCGGTGTGGTAGGAGGGGCAACCATATTTGGAGCAGAATGTTGTCAAAGATGTCTCAATCCACGTGCTAGCAAAATGCCTAAAGCGGCTACTGCCCGACGGTAGCGCTAGGTCCCAAGTTTATTTAAAGAGCATCCCTTAGGTGGGCTGATTAACGATGAACCAAATCCAAAATTCTTGACCTTCAAGAGAGCCTCCTCCTTACAGCCAAGAGAACTCCTTCAACGCTTGTGAATGGGAAAAACTTGAAGAAGGAACGATCACACATTCATCATCTTCGAGTTCATTCTATGAGGGAGTTTGTGATGTTTTAATTTCATTATTGTTGTAACTCTTATTATTTTTGGTAGACAAATTTGCTCGTGGTTGGCGACTAGGGCCTTGCGAGAACTTGGGGGAATTTGCCTCGTGGGTGTGACAAATATGTCTAAGATTAGATCTAGGGGGGAGGATCGAGGCCTCATCCGGGGAGAGATAGGCTAGAGCCAACCGGTCCTTGGGAGAAGGGTCGGCATAGAAAACCAAAAAGGTTTTTACATTTGCCCAAATTCCAAGCGTTATTGGTGTTGGAACATGGTCTTCCACATCTCCTAGGTTTGAGAATAACAAATCCTATGTGTATTTAATTCTGTGTGTTTAAGTGTGCAGGAAATGATGCCATATGACTCAAGGATAACATAAGAAGGTTGCCCCCAAGTTTGAAGCCAAAATTCCTGCATGCCCACTAGCACTGGCGGCAGCCACAAGCGTAGGCGCTATCATTGATTAGAGCAATTTCGGGAGACATCTTTAGAAGGCGCTAGCAGCTAGCGCAGGCGCTATCTCGAAGCACATGAGGAATGTCGGCAGGGTTTCCTTGGAATGAAGATAAACACGTGGAGAATGTTTCCTAAATTGGTATAGCGCCAGCGGTAGAGATAACGCAGGTGCTAGCTCCAAGGATATAAAAAGGACCCCTTGGCTCCGTCTTCTTCATCCTCTCACACCCCTAAATTCCAGAGCTTCGTGCCACATCATATAGATGAAGTTTTAGAGTGATACTCCCATAAATCCATGAAGGCTTAAGGAGATCCATGGAGAAGATTTCAACACGCTTCATCATCGTGACGAAAGACCGCATCAACTACGATCATACTCTGCGGGACTTCATCTACTTCTTCAAGAGATCCACATAGGGAGTTTTTATAATGTTGTTGTTTCATTTCTTTACTCTTTCGTACTCGTGCAGTAAATTTGCCTCATGTTGGCTTCTAGGTCTGGGTAGGACTTAGGGAAGAAATTCGCCTCATGTTGCCGACTAGGTCTAGGGTGTAGATCTAGGGGGTGTTCGAGGCCGTATCTGGAGGAGGATTGGCTAGAGCGGCTTGAGGCCGTATCCGAGGGAGGATATGTTAAAGCCACTGGTTCGTGGGGATACGAGTCGGGATAGAAAATGAATAAGTGTTTTTACTATTCGCCTTCGATTTCTAGCGTTATAAGAAGTCAAGTTTTGTAATCTTATATTTCATATTAATAAAATCAAGTCTCTATTTTATTTCACTTGATTTCCTTGGCTTTTCTCTATTTTGTTCTCTTAAATTTTCAAGTCTTATAAAATATACCATAAGTTTTTAAAACCCTTATTCACCCCTCCCCCCTCTAAGGGCGCCTACAGATCCAACAAGTGGTATCAGAGGGAGGTTATTCCAAATCGGCTTAACAACCGGGAATAATGGCGTCTCATGATCTCGCTTCTATTAGTGGGGGAAATTTCTATGAAGAAGGAAAATCTCTTGCACCACCTTTATTTGAAGGAAGAAATTATAAGGGGTGGAAAATTTTAATGTTAAAGTTTATTTAAACTTTAGATATCGAAGCATGGAATATAACAATAGTAAGACCAGCAGATGAAACAAATAAAAATGAATGTCACCTAAATGCAAAGGCTTTGAATTGTATTTTTTGTGCTTTATCTCAAGAAATTTTCAAATTGATATATTGTTTTTCTAGTGCATACAAAGTATGGAAATTTCTTGAAGAAATGTATGATCTTGCTCTCACAACTATGAAACAAGCGCAAAAAGGGGAGAACATACAAGCTTACACAAATAGTTAAGAAATATCCTCTCATGATGGATCAATAAAGTGCACATCAAGTGGAGATGAAATCCTATCTTTGGAAAAGGAGTGCCAAAAAGATGTCAAAGAAACTATATGTTCAAATCTTGCCTCTTCTGATTGCAATGTAAGGAAATCAAAGTCTTCTCTTTTTGTGATAAATTCAATTTCCATATTACATATGCTACAAGTTACTAAACATAAAATTAAGAAATTGAAAATTGCTAATGAGAAATTACGTTTAGAAAATAAAAGGTTACAAGATAATGTTAATTTAAAATCTAATTTTGATGTGGCTTCTCCTTCTTGCTCTCTAATTGAAATCTCAAAGTCTTGTTTTGATTGTAATAATGTTAAAGAAAAATTCAAGGATTTTGAAAAGAACTTTTAATTGTAAAAGAACATAATGAAAAATTGTCTTTTGAAAATTCATCTTTGAAAAGTGACTGTTTTACGTGCCAAAGTTATAAAATTGAAATCAAGGAGATGGATGAAACATTTGAGGAATCTAGAAATAACTATCAAACTCATATTTACTCTATTGATTCCACTCTTAAAAATATCACAATAGCTTATAATAAAGCTAGACATAATCTTAAGATCAAGAATGATGAATTAAAATAAAAAATCAACTTGCTTATAAAAATTATGAATAAAAATTCACAACACACAAATTCACAATATCAAGCAATATCCAAAAGCAAGTTGAATATGAATATCTTAACTAAGCCTAATAATGGGAGTATAAAACACAGTATTTGTAAATCAAAATCCAAATCACCATTATTTACAAATCATGTTTCTCCCAACTTAAAACGAATTACACAAATTTCCTATGAACCATACTTTCAATAATCATTACAATCATAATATTCAAGATAAAGATAATCACAATAGAAATTTGATGCATAAGAATAACATTAAACCAAGGTTTGAATGGAGGCCCAAAGTTAAAAATGAAACATTCACTTCACATAAAAGGACCCATTCATCACTATCTCCCCACAAGCCAACACGTTATATTTGGGTACCCAAAGGAACCGTTACACTTGGTTCCCTTTGGATACCTAAATCTCTTATTCATTAGGTATCATCAAATGCATAAAGTAGAATCTTTTCAAAATGAAATATACAAATTTCTACTTCATGATATGCTTCAATGTCTTTTTTATTTTTATTTTTGTTTTTAAGCTATCATGTCATGGTCGTCGTATATATTATTGGAAATATGATTATAGCTCTTAAAGATTAATAAGTTTATAAATCAAGTTTATCAAAATTCAAAGTCATATTTTATTTTGATGACTTATCTATTTTTCTTAAATTTATTGCCTATAAATATCTTATATTATCCATATAAATCAAATTCTAAATTTGTTATGCGATATTTATTTAAATTAATAAAATCATGAACTTCACTTTTTCTCTTTCAAAAATTTTGAGTCTATAAATTTTAAATATTAAATATGAGTAACAATCAATAATACTTAAATATCTTGAGAAAGGGAGATTTGGATATCACCCCATCATATCTCCTAGTACCGGTGCGAACCCTTCACAGGGTAGACCTCGGGAAGTCAAAGATCCACTCTAAATTGCTAAGTCTAACTAAAGTCTAGAAAAGATCAAATTAATTATAGACTCATGCAATAATCGAAAAAGAAAACTATCATTATTTTTTAGAAAAATATATATACTCATAATTCGTGATTAAAAATAAAATCATAAAAGAATGAATGTATTATCATACTAAAATTGTATCTTAATGAATATTATTAGTTATCGTGTTAATCTCATGCAATGTTAGTTATCATGTGTTTAATATAAAATAGAAAATTTGGAACATAGAATTCATGATATCTATGAGGTTTTATATTATCATTCTAAAATTCAAACAAACTCATAGTTTATTAATCATTCTTAAACCTAATCGCTGTGTATGCCCATGAACATATACCAAAATTTTATGTCTCACAATAGCGGGGTATATGATTGGATGCATTAGAGACCTAACCTCTAAGTCATATCTTATACTTAACTCGGGAGGGTTCCAGTCGGACCTTGCGAGGCACTAGGGGGAAAGAGTGTTAGGTTGAGCATTCTCTAGTGTATGCATATGGGAGTTACACCCCAACCTATGGCATGTGTGCATCTCCTCATGCTCATCCGTCATTTAGTACGAAGCTAGAGTATAGATATATAGTCTAGGTATTTTTATCTAGGGCATACCTATTTTATTCTTTGCATGAACGTGATATCTTGTGTTTTCATTTCATATCTTTTTCATCTTACATTATTTTAATAAACACAAGCCTTAGAAAAATCAAAATGAAGATATAACAAAATATATCTCATGCGATGTTTATTTTCTAAAGTCATATAAGAAATCGCTAACGTTACATGCAATTTGCACTATCTAGACATCTCCAAAAATTCTGAAATTTCTGCATAAAACTACTCTTGGGACACTTAATGAAGATCAATAATCAAGATTTTGAAAATCTTAAAAAACAATACAATGTTTGTCGCCCTAGCGCTAGCTCGAGTGTCTAATTTTTGGGGTTTTTAAAATTTTGAAAAATCAATAAAAATATGTTCTTTTATATGTACTACCTATTTTTATTTTTATGCCATTGTGTGATGTTTGAAATCAAATACAAAATTCCAAAATGCAAATAATATGTCTTTGCTTATTTTTATTTGTGTCTGCAAGGTTTTATTATAATAACAAAGATTTCTATATTTCATTACTTTGGCAAAAATGATAAGCATGTTCTTTTAGATTTGGCTAAAAATGTTTAATTTAAAATCTCAAGTATTCTAAACATTGTTTTGGCTTATCATGCTTAGATTTTAATCTTATTATGTGCAATGAAAAAGTCTATAGTGAATTGTCTAGGATTGCGTTTGTATGCCTCTAAGTATGAGTAATTTGTTATGTTTGATAATGATCTCTTTACACTCACACTTTTGGTAGACTGCATGTGCCGATAATTCTTAACCCTACATGATTGTGTAGTGTAGTAACATACAATATTAAGATGTCTTTCTCAATTACCTACACAGTACTCAAAATTTTGTAACACATATAGAAGAAAATTTTCAAAATTATAGGTGTTTGCAAAAACAAGTGAATTCGGAGAACTTTGTCTTGCTAAAAAATCAATAATAAAATGACAAAGATAACTCCACCAAGCACTACTTGAACCTCCTGATAGGTTTTCATAAGCATTGTGAGGTTGAGCACTTTGGAAAGAATTGTAAAGTGTCTTGTGCAAACTACTTTAATACACTTCTATTATGTACACCGGATCTCAAATAGCTCTTATTGAAAATAAAATATGAGATCCCCCAAGCACAACTTCGCACCCTCATAAGTCTTCATAAGCATTGTGTGGGCGAAGCACCTTGGTTGTTGTACTTTTTATGTACTTTGTATCAAATCTAGAATTAATGTGTAGAAGTAGTTAAAAGATTGCATTCTTAATAATGTTTCTACTTCACTATATAAGTCATGTGTTTTGGATTATATCACTTGTATACTTTTATCAAAATCATTTGTATACACATCAATATCTCTCATAAAGCTTCTACTCATGAGAATTGGACTCAAATGCTTCTTTACATAAATTCTCTAGAAAGCTTTAGTAAAAGCACTAGATCGTAATGCATGATCTCTAGAATGTTTTCATAACTTGAAATGCAAATTAATAACATTGTAGTTACTATCTTCTAGAATGTGTGCAATCATGCTTGCCTTAGTAGTTTTTGAAAAATTGAACTCCTTGCCTATTTTCATGAAAACTTTATTGAAAACCTTACTTGCTTACGAAAAATATTTCTTAAAAATATTATGTATACATAAAATTGGTTTTATCCAAACAACATCACTTTATTGCATAAACATCTCTTATTTCTATGATGATCTTTGAACCTCCAGAAAGATGTTCTTTGGATAATCAATTTTGTTTTCTTTTCGCTTGTGATAAAACTCTAATTTATCTCGGTTGAAATCTCTCAAAAATTGTGCTATAACTCTCCTAAAATTTTGAACTCCAAAAAAGCATCTTCTTATGTTTGGACTTAAACTCATATTTACTCTTATGATTTTCATGATCACAAAAAGATGTTTCTATAAGTCTTCCGCATCATTACCATATAATTTTTGACCTTGTGCTTTCATGCTTATTTAAAGTCTTTTCTTTTGTGTGTATCATCACCCGAATCTCAAAATTCATTTCCTTAAACAAGTGATAGAATTTCTTGGTAAAATTTATATTGGTTGTTCTAACCATGAATAGTATTTTTATGCAAAAAACTCTAGTTATTTCTATGAAAATGCTTATGCTAAAAACTCCTTATCATTTCATTTCCTCTAAAAATCTCAATCATGCCTTACCATTTTTTATCAAAAAACCTCTTTCTATGCTACCTTAACCCACTTTTGCTAATAACAAAAGGGGAAGAACTAACATAATAAATAATAACGGCTATCAAAGCGGGAGAACTAAAATTTATATGATAGCTTACATATAAGGGAAGCATTCACATAAGGGGAGCATGCATTTAGGGGGAGCAATTCTAAGTACCAAAATCGACAATTATCCTAAGTCATCTATCTTTCACACACAAGTAGGATTCATCATGCTTTATGTATTAATTATCTGATTTACCAATACTGAATTTCATATTATCAAAATGGGGACTTTGTTGGAACATGGTCTTCCGCATCTCTTAGGTTTGAGAATAACAAATCCTATGTGTATTTAATCTTGTGTGTTTAAGTGTGCAGGAAATAATGTCATATGACTCAAGGATAAAATAAGAATGTTGTCCCCAAGTTTGAAGCCAAAATTCCAGCATGCCCACTAGCGCCAGTAGTAGCCACTAGTGTTGGCGCTAGCATTGATTAGAGTATCTTTAGAAAGTGCTAGCACATGCACTAGCAGCTAGCGTAGGCGCTATATCGTTGCGCATGAGAATTGTCAGCAGGGTTTCCTTGGAATGAAGATACACACGCGGAGAATGTTTCCTAAACCGGGATAGCACCGACAGTAGTGATAGCGCAGATGCTAGCTCCAAGAATATAAAAAGGACCCCTTGGCTCGGTCTTCTTCATCCTCTTACACCCCTAAATTCCAGAGCTTCGTTCCACAAATCCATGAAGGCTTAAGGAGATCCGTGGAGAAGATTTCAACACATTTCATCATCATGATGAAAGACCGCAATGACTACGATCATACTCTGCGGGACTTCATCAACTTCTTCAAGAGATCCACATATAGAGTTTTTATATTGTTGTTGTTTCATTTCTTTACTCTTTTGTACTCAGTAAGTAAATTTGCCTCGTGTTGGCGACTAGGTCTGGGTAGGACGTAGGGCAAAAAATTGTCTCGTGTTGACGACTAGTTGTAGGGTGTAGATCTAGGGGTGCTCGAGGCCGTATCTATGGGAGGATTGGCTAGAGCAGCTTGAGGCCGTGCTCAGGAGAGGATAGGCTAAAGCCACCGATTCATGGGGATACGAGTTAGGATAGAAAATGAAAAAGCCTTTTTACTATTCTCCTTTGATTTCTAGCATTATAAGAAGTCAAGTTTTGTAATCTTATATTTCGTACTAATAAAATCATGTCTCTATTTTATTTCACTTCATTTGCTTGGCTTTTCTCTATTTTGTTCTCTTAATTTTTCAAGTCTTATAAAATATAACATAAGTTTTTAAAACCCTTATTCACCCCCCTTCTAAGGGCGCCTACAGATCCAACAATTGGGATTAAAATTTTTAATCATTCTTGAAAGCAATAATACTATCATTTTATCTATTATTTACTTGTTGAGTTTAATCCTTGGAATCTAAACAAAAAGGAATTTTACTGTCGCTAACGTTGAGCAATAACTTCTACCACTACGGTAGCAACAGTGAATCCATCTCTCATACTTTCTATAATACTATTTCGTAAAAGCATAATTTATTGTCTTGAGGGAAATATTTTCATAAAATATATTCAACTTAATTGTTTAATTGCACTCAAGCACAAAAAGTTTTAAAACCCTTATTCACCCCCTCTAAGGGTGCCTATAGATCCAACAAGTGGTATCAGAGGCAGGTTATTCCAAAATAAAAGAGTTATGAAATTCTTCTCTGTCAACAATCTGAGAGAAGACTAGTGGATGTTTGATGCAAAGCTCCCCCTGTCTGATAGAAATGGTTGACAGTTAGAGGATGGAGCTTTCACTTGAAAGAGATATCTTCCTTGATAGCTGATGAATCCGAGAGACAAAGTTTCTCAGATTTGTTGTTGCTCTTTGAAGATTAGAACTTGCAGCTGAAAACTGAGAGAATGATCTTGATGTTCTCAGAGAGTGAAAGGTGCTACTTGAGGAAGATGATCTTTCTGTTTGACTTTCTGTGTATTTCTTTCGACTAAAACTGTGATACTTTCTTACTGGTATTACATCTTCTTCTTTATTTTTCTTAGAGAGTATATTAATCTGATTTAAATTTCAAATCCTCTGAATAAGGAATAGAATAATTAGAATTGATTATATCTTGGAACTGCAATCTGATTCAGCAAATCTTTAATTCCTTTTTCCTTTTTCCATAACAGATATCCTTTTCCAATAAGCCAAACGACTACTTTCTCAAGAGAAGAGTCTGGAAAGGAATAAACAAATGGAAGGAACAAATCTTGACTTATCTGGAAATGAATAACTCCAAATAATAGAATAGATCCGTTGCTGATAGTCGATCTGAGTTAGAGAATAGAATAAAACTGATCCTTCTGAAAATATGAAGTTGAGGAGAAATTTCGTTGAGCTGAGAGAAGAGTTCGTCGAGCTAAATTGAATTCATCAAACACAGAGTCGAGTTCGTCGAACTGAAGCTGGAGTTCGTCGAACAGAGAGATAAATTGCTGGACTAGCTGGAGAACTGAGTTCGTTGAGCTGAGAATGGATTTCGTCGAACGCATAATGAAGTTCGTCGAACACAAAGACTTGGCAAGTTCGTCGAACTGGAGCATGCCATTCGTCGAACCCAGGATGGAGTTCGTCAACGCAGGATGGATTTCATCGAACGCAGAAACTTAGAGTTTTTCCTAAGTTCTAGCTAACTCAGGCAGCCTAAAACTTTGACCCTTAAACTATACAATGGGGTCAACTTAGTCCTAGTCAAAAGATTGTGATCCTAGCCCAAATCAGCAATATGGTTGTTCCAACAATCTCTCCATATTTGGGTTAAGATACTATTTGACAAAATCAAATAATCAAATAAAGAACAAAACACAGAGCATATATATCTGGCAGAAATTAAATCATTTCAGCAGATAGAAAATATATCACCCTGAGTTTAGAAACATTACATTGAAAACAGAAATAACAAAACCAAATAGTCAAGAACTATTGCTCTGAAGGAGTCTTGAAAATGATTTGCCTGTTTGGGTTTTCTGATTCCTTTTTACTCATATAAAGATCCTGAGCTCCTAGCAGGGTTTGAGATTTACCTTGAACAACCACTAGTGCTAGGTGCTTCTTTAAGTAATCTTCAGCATTGAAAAGGTACTTTGAACCATACCTTTCAAATTCCTACTTTCTGACCTCTGATAGGGTAGAAAACATAGAGAAGTCCTTGCCTTCAGCTTTTGCTTTGTTGATCTGAGCTGTAGCAATAGATTCCTTGAATCTAGCCATCTGAGCTATTTTTTCTGCTTCAGGATTGGGAGAAGGAGGCCTATACTCAAAATCACTGCCTTGAACTGAGGATTGAGCTTGAGGGTTTTTATCCCTGTGAGAGGAGCCATCAGAAATATGATGCTTATACCCTGAAGAAAGAGTTCTGGAAGAACTTAAAGGAGGAGGTCTGGAAGACCTAGAACTTGAGGAACCACATGAACTAGCTGGTCTCCTTGACTGCTGAGGAATGGATCTCTGGGAGGATGCGGATAATCCTGCTAAACCTGCTGCACCTGCTGCTGGAGGAGGAGGAGGAGGAGGATTATACTTGACAGGCTTGTCAGAGTAATAACCAGTCTTCCTCATCTTCTTTCTCTTCTTGGTCTCATTTCTAGAATATCTCATCCAGGCTGGGGAATCCCTGGTAAGAGTAATATTGTGCAAGATATAATAGGGAATATCATTCTTAGAAGAGGGAGGCTTAGGAACAGCCTTTGGCTTAGATTTGGATTTTCTTTTCCTTGAAGATGGGTCATCTTCATCATCATCATCTTCATCATCATCATCTGAAAACTGAGGATTATCATATAACTCATCAATATCTTTAAGAGCTTTATCATCAACTTTCTTAACAACATCTGCAACATTTTCAAGATTATCTGACATAGGGGAATCATCAAATACAAATGTTGGAGGAGAATTCATCACTCCAACTTCTTCTGAAATTATAACTGATTCTGGAGCTTGAACTTGAACTGGAGATTGAACTGAAAAACTTTTGAGAACTTGCTTTAACAGCATTGTATCAATAGGAGCTGTATATGGAATTATAGCTTTTGAAAACTCTTGATACTTTTGTAAACTGCTGCAAACTGAATTGAACTTAGATAGCAATGAAATAATATCTATAGATGGATGAATATAAATATTATTTATTTCTTCTAAAACTGGAAGAACTGAAACTGCTGGAACCGGAACATCTTCTATCAAAACTTGATCTGCTTCTATCAAAACTGAATCATTCATAATTGAATCAGTATCAATCATCACTGAATCATTATTCACTGCATCAAAAAGAGCTTCTTCATAAAGCATCTCCCCCTGCCTAGTTTCAGGAAGTCCTGAAGCTAGGCCCCTAGAAGAAGGGACATTTGAAAAGGAGGAAGGGAATGATGCAATCTGAGATGAAAGGTCAGATATTGCTTGGAGGATAGGAGCAAGCTTTGCATCAAGAAGATCATTGAGCTTTGGAGAGATATGATGAAATATCTGGTCAGCTATGGAGGAAAAGTCAACATATACAAATTCTTGTGAATGCTGAGAGGATGATGGAGCTGGGATAGAAGAAGATGGAGTAGTGGATGGTACAAAAATTTTTGTGTTTGTGGGAGGATGGCTTGCTGGAGTGCCTCTTTTCTTCTTTGTCTTTTCTCTTTTCCTTATTTTGATTCTCTGGACACTCAGGTAGAATGTGTCCAGGTTTCCTGCAACCAAAACAGATAATTTCTTTAGTATTTATTTTGTCATACCTTGGCTTTTCATTGGATCTTGAATCCTTCTTTCTGAAATCCTTTCTAGCCATCTTGTAAAACCTCTTGGCTATTAGGCTCATGAACTCCACTTCTCCTAGAGCTTTATCCTTCACTTCTGTTGCTTGGAAAGCAATACTTCTCTCCTTCTTGGAGGCTGGAGAGGAGGTAGATTGTTCAGCTTCTCTAGACTTGATAAGATGCTCATAGGATTTTAGCTTGCCTAACAAGGTCTTAGTAGAGATCTCATTGAGGCTTCTGGCTTCCTTGATTGGCCAGATCCTAGAGTCCCATGTTTCGGGGAAGAACATTAGGATCTTATCATTGACTTCAGTGATAGAGATCACTTTGTCCAGAGACTTTAGCTCATTGATTATGAGACTGAGTTTGTTGTACATATCTGCTACTGTCTCAATTTCTCCCTTCTTGAAATTCTCATACTGGGAGATTGGATGATATCTTCTATCTTTTCTCTCATCTGTAGATCCTTCAACCATGTTGTTGAGGGAAATCTAGATATCCCTCGCTGAGGTGCATTCGACAACATTTTGGAAAATGTCATCTGACATTGTTTGTGCGAAGATATTCATTGCTTTGACATATGCACTTCTCTGCTTCTTTTGAGCATCTGTCCACTCAGGAGGTGGAACAATATTATTGTTTGTTGCTGCTTCAGTGCTTGTTGTTGCTGTAGGAGTAGGAGGTCCTGTCAAAATTGCATTGAAAATATCTTCGTCAATAGAATTAATATACAATCTGATCCTTGCCTTCCATAATGCAAACTTATTTAGATTGTACATAGGAGGTCTTGTGCTTGAGTATTCTTTGTTCTGTGCCATGAGTTTTTAGAAAAAGAAAACTCTAGAAAAAGTTAAGATCTGATTGATCTTTTGATTCAGGTGTTAGCCTGTAAACAATCAACCAACCTCTGATACCAATTGAAAGTGAGGTTAGATCTTAGATTTACTCTAGAGGGAGGGGGGTGAATATAGTATTAAAAGTTTTTAACTTATCTTTATAGCGGAATTAAAAATAGTGATATTTATATGTGTATAACAGAGTGAATTATAAAAACAAAACATAAGAAAATCACACAGCACAGTACAGAAAAATAAACACAAACGCAGAAGACACAAGGATCTATATTAGTTCCCCAATCAACCTGGGTACATCTACTCTTCTACCACCCTTGGTAGGAATCCACTAGGTTTTTGATCAGGTGCCCTATCACCAATGGAGTTTTGATCAGGTGCCCAAACACCACTAAGCTTTTGATCAGTTGCTCAAACCAACCACAGGTTTTTGATCAGGTGCCCAGCCACCAAAGGGTTAACTTTTGAAGGGAGTTAGAACCCTGCACAAGATGGGATAAAGAGTAAATAAAAGAGTTATGAAATTCTTCTCTATCAATAATCTGAGAGAAGACTAGTGGATGTTTGATGTAAAGCTCCCCCTGTCTGATAGAAATGGTTGACAGTTAGAGGATGGTGCTTTCACTTGAAAGAGATATCTTCCTTGATAGTTGATGAATCTGAGAGACAAAGCTTCTCAGATTTGTTGTTGCTCTTTGAAGATTAGAACTTGCAGCTGAAAATTGAGAGAATGATCTTGATGTTCTCAGAGAGTGAAAGGTGCTGCTTGAGGAAGATGATCTTTCTATTTGACTTTCTGTGTATTTCTCTCGACTAAAACTGTGATACTTTCTTACTGGTATTACAACTTCTTCTTTCTTTTTCTTAGAGAGTATATTAATCTGATTTGAATTTCAAATCCTCTGAATAAGGAATAGAATAATCAAAATTGATTATATCTTGGAACTACAATCTGATTCAGTAAATCTTTAATTCCTTTTTCCTTTTTCTATAAAAGATATCCTTTTACAATAAGCCAACAGCTACTTTCTCGAGAGAAGAGACTGGAAAGGAATAAACAAAAGGAAGGAACAAATCTTGACTTATCTGGAAATGAATAACTCCAAATAATCGAATAGATCCATTGCTGATAGTCGATCTGAGTTCAGAGAATAGAATAAAAATGATCCTTCTGAAAATATGAAGCTGAGGAGAAATTTCGTCGAGCTGAGAGAAGAGTTCGTCGAGCTGAATTGAATTCATCGAACACAGAGTCAAGTTCGTCGAACTAAAGATGGAGTTCGTCGAACTGAGAGATAAACTGCTGGACTGGCTGGAGAACAGAGTTCGTCGAGCTGAGAATGGATTTCATCGAACGCAAAATGAAGTTCGTCGAACGCAGAGACTTGGCAAGTTCGTCAAACTGGAGCATGCCTTTCGTCGAACCCAGGATGGAGTTCGTCGAACGCAGGATGGAGTTCGTCGAACGGAGAAACTTAGTGTTTTTCCTAAGTTCTAGCTAACTCAAACAACCTAAAACTTTGACCCTTAAACTATACAATGGGGTCAACTTAGTCCTTGTCAATAGATAGTGATCCTAGCCCAAATCAGTAATAGGGTTGTTCCAACAATGACGCTTCTTGATCACGCAACCACTAGAGGGGATGATATTTTATTAAATGAAAAATCATTAGCACCACCTTTATTTATGGGCAAAAATTATAAAGGGTGGAAAATCTTAATGGAAAATTTTCTTAAATCTTTAGATGAAAAAGTTTGGAATATTTCTATCAAAAAAGCATCAGCATATTAAATAGAAATGAAGTTATTTTAAAAGCAAAATCTATAAATAGTCTATTTTGTACGCTAGATTAAAATATTTACAAACTTATTTATACTTAACCTACTGCTTATGAGATTTGAAACTTTCTTGAAAGAACTTATGGTTCTCTTTCTATAGGTACAGAACAATTGTGAGAATCGAAGAATATGCAAGCTTGCATATGTATTCAAGAAAGCTCCTCTCCTGATAGATCCATGGAATGCACATCAAGCAGAAGGGAAGATGGAAAATCATCAATGGAAGAGGAAGATGAAAAAGTCAAAGGAACGTTATGTTCAAATCTTGCCTCATCCAAAAGCGATGTAAGGAAATCAAAGTCCCTTCTTGTCTGTAATTCTATTTCTACATTATATTTGCTACAAATTGCTAAACGTAAAATTAAGAAATTTAAAAATGCTAATTGCAATTTGTGGTTAGAAAATAATAGTTTAAAAGCAAAATTTAATGTAGAATCATATTTTGATGTATCCAGTTTTCCCTATGGCTCTTTAGTTGAAAATATTACACCATGTATAGAATTTAATGAATTAAAAGAAAAATACAAAGAACTTGAAAAGGAGCCTATTTTTGTAAAAGAACATAATAAAAAATTGTCTTTAAAAATCCATCTTTGAAAAGTAATTGTGCTATGTGTAAAAATTATAAAATTAAAATTAAAGAGATGAATGAAACATTTGAAGAATTAAGAAATGATTATATAACTCATATTAATTCTATTGTTACAACTCTTAAAATTAGCACAATCGTTTATAATAAAGCTAGACACAATTTCAAAATCAAGAATAATGAATTAAAACTAAAGTCAACTTGCTTAAGGAAATTATAGAGAAAAATTCTCAAAACATGCACTCACAATATCATGTAAAATCCAAAAATAAGTTGAATATGAACTTGCATAATTTAATTAAGCCAAAAAAATGGAATAAAAAACTTCAAAAGATTGTAAATGAAATTCCAAAATACTATCATCATTATCATTTACAACATCAATCTTATCGCAACATAAAATTAAATGTTCACAAATTTCCTATGAAAAATACTATCAATAATCATCACAATTATAAGCTTCAAGGTAAAAATATTCACAATGGAAATTTGATGCATAAAAACAATATTAAACAAAATAATGAATGGAGGCCGAAAGATAAAGATGAAACACTAATTCCACTCAGAAGGGCCCATTCAATACTATCTCCCCACAAACCAACACTCTATATTTGGGTACACAAAGGAACCATCCAACTCGGTCCTCTTTGGAGAACTAAATCTCTTATTCATTATGTATCATACAATTGCATGAAGTAGAAATAAATCAAAATTGAATAGCATTACTCTACTTCATGATATGCTTAACCTTCTTTTGTTTGTGTGTTTTCTTTTGCCTTTTCTTGAGACAATATGCAATGGTCACTTTATATAACTTGTGATATGACGTTCATATATTAAGCCTAAATATATTAATGAATCAAATTGAAAGAAATTAAATAAAAAGTCATATCATTCCACAAGTGACCTATCTGTCCTTTTTAGTTTAATCCTTTTGAATTCATTACCTACAAATATCTTATGTTATCATTACAAATTGAATATTAAATTTGTTATATGAAATTATCAAGACTAATGAAATAACTGTCAAAAATGGACTTACAAGGAGTATTAGGGGTCTTAAGCTAAAAATTGAAATGTGCAACTTTTTGATTAATTTTCTAATCTCTTTGCTGCATGTGACAACCCCCAAAATGCAAAATTAAAATTAAGAGAAATCAGAATTGAAAAGCCACAAAAATCAGGATTGCTTGATGAAAAATCGAATCACTATTGTTACCGCCTAGTGCTAACTCTATCGCCGACGATATCTGCAATGTTTGATAGTTCATAATTTTCTCAATATTATCTTCTCTCCGAAAATTATATTATTGCTTTATAAGTCTCTCATTCGTAAAGACATATTAAAAAGTGAAGTAAGAAAAATCCGATCAAACATAATATCAGGAACCTACTTCACATATATAAGCATAGAAGCCCAATTAAGTCAAAAACAAAAAGTCTAGATAAAAGACCACAAAGAAAAGTCTGCACCACTAATGCCAACAGTAGTATTTAATGTTGGCGATAGCAACAGAAAACTGTAATCATGTCCAAAACCTATTTTCTTACACACAAAATAAAAAGTTCAATCCTCAATACCCCTGCTGCTACTTTCTCCTCCATCTCTCCTCGTCGAGTCCGACGAACTGATTATCGGGGAGGCTCCTCCTTGGGATTCTCCTATTCTACCTCCTTTGCTCATGCATGAGTTAGCTTGAGCCCCTTTATAATGAACCACATCATATTTGACAACCCTTTCATTTTCTTTTTCACCTCTGCTCCCTGCTCCTCCACCAACTCACGTAGATCACGTTGGGACTCTCGCTCTGAATCCCCTTGTTGAATCAGACATTGCGGCGATGGAGGCCTACCCTATCAAGGAGAATGAATGGAAAGGGAAGAAAATAATGCAGGCCGACATTCAAGAGGGTAATATACTCGATTGATTGCAGAATATTTTTGTAAAAGAATCCCGTGAAGAATCCCTCCCAAAGGAAGGGCGAGTGTTCAAACCAAATTTTCTTACGATGGTTTCGACGAATTTATTGTGAAGTTTGCACTTGGAATCTTTTCTGGGTATTCCTGTGGTGCCAGATTGGTCAAGATGTTGTGAATTCTTACACCCAGTTGGATGTTTCTGAACTGTTGGTTGTGTGGGTGTAACCACCACCACAATGCCTATTTTTCTTCCTTGTACGTGTAGGCGGTTGGTGTGCGCGGATGTAACCACCACCATAATGCTTTTGTTCCTTGGATGTTTTGGTCTGATGGTTTGTGTTACAAAGATAGCCACCGCCACGGTACCATTTTATGATTGGGTTAATGATTCACTTCTTGAGCCAATCTGACACTTTTCTTCATACTTGGATGTTGTTATATAACTTTGACTGCAAGTTTTTCCAATCTGGACGCTAATCTTCCTTGCTTTGATTGTTGTTGTTTCACAGCTATTTTCTTGTTGAGGAGGTAACCCACTTGAGTTTGCTAAGTTCTTTTGGTTATATACACTCTATGTTGTTGGATCGGTAGGCGACCTTAGAGGTGGGTGAATAAGGGTTTAAAACTTTTTCTTATATTTTGATTATCTTGAAATAATAAGTGATTAAGAAGGTGAGAAATAAAACAAAACAATTGAAATAAAGTAGAGACATGCTTTATTAATATGAAATATGGTTTTACAAAAATTGATTTCTATAACGCTAGAAATCGGTGGCGAACAATAATAAACTCTTTTTGTTTTCTATCCCGAATGGCATCCCCACGAACCGGTGGCCATAGCCTATCCTTCCCCAGATTCGGCCTCAAGCGGATCTAGCCAATCCAACCCCAGATATGGCCTTAAGCATGCCCTAGACCTAACCTAGATCTAGTTGCCAACACGAGGCAAATTTTTGCCCTAAGAACTACCCAGACCTAGTCGCCAACACGAAGCGAATTCTCTAACGGTTTACAAGGAAAATGAAATGATAATAATAAAAACTCCCTCTTAAAGAACTTCTGGAGTTGGAGATGATGATCCGCTGTAGGATAAGCATTGTTAAAGCAAACATCGTTTTGATTCGGCGTGAATAAGTCCTCCTTCAGAAATTTGCAGAGCTTTGGTGGCAGATCAACTTTCGGCCAAATCAGGCTCTGGAATTATAGCACTCAACCTCTCTCTTTGATGGCTGTCCTAAACGAGAGAAGAGGGGTCCAATTTATAGCCTCATCGCTAGCACCAGCGTTACCGTTACCGCTGGCGCTATCCCATATTAGGACATATTCGGCGCGGGAGAATCTTCAATCCGAGGAAACATTTTCGTCTTACCTTCTGTGCTCTGCGTTACCGCCTGTGCTATCTACTACCGCCTGGCGCTAACGCCTTCTAAATGTACTCCAGGGATTGCGCTAATCATCGCTAGCGCCGGGCGCTATGTGCTACCGACGGCGCTAGTGGGCATGTGATGAGTCTCCATTGTATACATGTTTTAGGACTCATTTATGCTTATTATCATGCATAGGTACTGCATTTTAGGTGGATTATCGCTCATATTGGATTAGTAGTTCATTTGCGTAGATAGTACCTTCCAAAGCCTTATTCAGTGTGTTATCTTGGATGCTTCCCCTTTTATTCTTTTTGGTGCATATTTTATGTCGCTGGTGAGCTTGTTTAGGGGAAATTTCTGCCTGAAATGCCACTGATCGCGCGTTTCCTTCACGCACGATCAGTTGATCGTGCGCCTCTGGTCGTGCGCAGTCATCTGCTGCCCAAAAATAGCTTCGGATTTTGGTCGTGCGTTTGCTACGCACGATCGTGCGCACGGTCGTGCGCTTTATATTTTTCTGCAGTTTGTTCAACAGGATTTCGGGCACAGTGCGCACGATCACCAGCTTTCTGTGCGCACGATCACCTGATCGTGCGTCACTGGTCGTGCGCACTATTTATTCCAGCGCATATTTATAGCCCTGCTCGCGATTTTAGGTCATTGAGACAGACGGGGGCGTGATTCTTCCGCCGTTTTTGGGCGATTTCCATCCCATCTTCATCCCCATTCCATTCCGATCATCCGGGAGACTCCTCCGGCGACCAAGAGTTGTTTCTCTACCATCGGGGAGCCCTTCCGGCCGTCAGCAAAGCTTTCCTAGCGAGTGTTCTTCAAGTTGTTACGGAGAAAGTGGAAGATCACTGGAGAAAGTGACAGATCTCCGGCACCGGAAGCACCCCTCGACCGAGTTCGGATGCGGATTGACAACCCGCTATTCCGGCCGTGACCAACGGCTCTCCTTCTTGAGTGGTTTTCTCTTAACTTATCTTGTATAACTAGATGAATATTTGTGTAATGAACTTGAATGATTTGTTTGTCTATGAATGAATTATTTAGTGTTTACATAATCTCCTTTGTATTGCTCTGTGTTGCGTCCGCTTACACCCACTCCACTCCACTTCCACACACACGTTCTAGCTAGCTCACTCTAGCAAAACCTAGAGGTGAGAGTGAAGAGGTGCCTTTGACCCTCATCAAAACCCCGCACTGTGGCCATTTCACCCACATACCGAAGCACGGCATCGCGACCGCTGCACTCACCCCCACTTTGCGAAGAGGTGTGTGCGACCCTCAATTGTCACAGTTACTTTCCGTCCACGCGCCTTCCGAAGCACGGCATCGCGGCCGTTGCATCCATCCCGCCTTGCGAAGCGGAGTTTTGACCCGCATCTCTTACTTCTGCAATAGTCTAGGTCACCAATCACAACGCCCTTGTTTTTACTTTCTTTTACTCGTCGTAACAATCGCCTCACTCTATTCTCTATCACCATATCCTGCATTCCTTTGAGATCGATATTCGGGGAGTTCCTCCCTATTTTATTACTTGACAACGACCGGTGCACTGTCGTCGTATCACATTTCGTGCTTGCTAATTAGCAGTGCCGAAATAGCGCATCAGCATGTTGGAATTATTGGCACAATTTTGGGGGCAACCTTCTTATGTCATCCTTGCATCATATGGACTTTGTTCCCTGCTCACTTAAAAAGATCAAATACATATAGGATTTGTTATTCTCAAACCTAGGAGATGCGGAAGACCATGATCCAACAAACTCCCCCTTTTGATAATAACAAATCCATTATTGATAAATCAGAGCATTAATATATAAGCATGATGAAACCTACTTGTGTGTGTGAGAGAGTGATGACTTAGGATAATTATCAATTTTAGTATTTATTATTGCACCCCCTAAATACATGCACCCCCTAAGTGAATGCTCCCCAAATATGTAAGCTATCATCTTAATTAATCATGTTAGTTTTCATTTGGATAGCGGATTTTAGTTATCATGTTAGTTCTCCCCCTTTTGTTATTAGCAAAGTGGGTAAGGAAGCAAAACACAGAAAAGTTTTGATAATAAGATAAAGGCATGATCGAGCTTTGAGAGAGTAGGAAAATGATAAGGAGTTTTAGAATAATTTTCATAGAAATAAATCAGAATTTTTATCATAAGTATGTTCATGGAAATAAATCAGAGTTTTTAGCGTTAAAAGGAATAATATAGCATTTACCATGCAAGTTTACAAAAAAAATTTGAGTTAAGCATGAAAAGAATACAAGGTAAATGTAAAGTTGCGGAAGACTTATAAAAATACAATAAACATCTTTGTGTAAGACATGATGAGTCATAAAATGAAAAAAGATGTTTTTGTAAATCATTTTTCTTTGAAAAGATTATCATGAAGTAACCAAGCATGAAAGAGATGTAAAAGCGAATGTGAGAATGGATAGTCAGATGGATGGCCCATAGATGGATCTAAGGAAAAAATTCTTCTACACCAGCTTGTGGCAGTACGGGCTGAGATTCAAGACTCTTTGTATGGCCATCTTTCCCTCGATCTTGAGCTTCATCTTAATGGAGTTCGCCTCTTCTCTTTAGTGAAAGCTAGTGATATGTGATATATTATATACAACAAAACACTTCCTTAGTGAGCTATGAGACTCCAGGCCCATTACGCTCTTCTCGCCGAAGGATTCCTCATCAGATTGATATAGTGGAATTTCTCGCACAATGAAAGAGAGGCTACTACAATGTTATTCTAATTCACAAAGTCAAAACATACCAAACATTGTAGAGAGCATGCTAGGTTATCTAGTGCATTTAGATATAAAAAGAATTATAGAATTAGCATTAGAATACAATACTCATGAGAAGAAGTGTTATGGATGATAATGATGTGCACAAAAGTGTATTTTGAAAAGAGTAAGCAAATGTTATAATAAAAAAATACAAGACAAATGTAGAGTAAAGTGCACAATAAAACACAAATAAGATTACTTCCACACACTATTTATGCACAAAAAATGTACAACTACCAAGGTGCTTCGCACACACAATGCTCATTAAGACTTATCAGTGTGCAAAGTAGTGCTTGGGGGATCACACAATTTATTTTTGCAGTTTTGTTTTTTGATCCGGTGTACTTAAGAATAAGTGGTTTTTAAAAAAAAAATGAAGGTCTGCACAAGACACTTTACTAATCTTTCCAAGGTGCTCAACCTCACAACGCTTATTAAGACTTATCAGGAGGTTCAAGTAGTGCTTGGTGGAGTTAACTTTGTCAATTTATTTCATGTTTTTGTTTTGTACAAAGTTCTTCGATTACACTTGCGTTGCAAACCAATTAGATTTTGAATGTACAACTCCTTTTTTTTTAATATTTAATAGTGCAAATAAGTGTAGTGTAGGTAAGATACTTGTGCAAATTTAATTTATTGTACAATTACAATACACTAGTAAGCATCTTTAGATTAAAAATACAAGTAGACATAGCCAAAAAGTGAGTGAAGAAATATCATTATCAACCATAAAACATTTACTCATACTTAGAGGCATGCTAAGCTTGGTTCTACACTACTTGTACAATATAATTGATGCACATATTAATAGATATATCAAAGCATGATAAGAACCATGTTCAAAGTAGTTTGACAAGATAAATTAGAACATTGTAGAAGTTCTAAAGATAGTTTAAAACATGTTTGATTATCACAATAAATTCCATACATTTTTTTGTTAGTTTTTGTGTTTTATATTTTTGTATTTGATATTTGCATTTAGAAATAGAATTTAGACAAATGAACAAAGAAAAAGAAATATTTTTGTAATTTTGGCTTTTGTAATTTTTTTGTTTTAATTTTTCAAAAATCAATTTAAAACAGAACGGTAGAACTATATAGTACATATAATTAAGAATAATTTTAGGTATTTTAGAAAAATTTCAAAGTACATAAAAGCAGATAGGTGCGTTAGCGCCGGCGCTAGCGCTAGCGCGGGAAACAGTACTTGATTTTTTAGGATTTTGAAAATTTAATTTTTGATATTGGTTAAGTGTCCAAAGATTAGTTTTATGCAGAAATTTCAGAGGATGTGAAGATGTTTAGGTATGGAAAAATTGCATAAAACTATTGCGTTTTAGCCCGAAAGATCTAGGACACCTAATTCGAGTCGTAATTATCGAAATCTTGCATCGGGGAGAGGTTTAGTGAATATGTCAGCAAGTTGGGAGTCCGTACCAATGATACTTACTTTTACATGCTCTTTCTTAATATGATCCAAAATGAAATGATGGCAAACATCTATGTGTTTGGATCTAGAGTGGTGTACGGGATTATTTGAAAGGTCTATGGCACTTTTGTTGTCACATTTAAGATCAATGTTTTTGAGATGAAAACCAAAATCCTCTAGATTTTGGCTCATCCATAACGCTTGTGCACAACAACTACCAAGTGCGATGTATTCGGCCTCCGTGGTGGAGAGTGCAACCGAAGATTGTTTCCTACTAGACCATGCAACTAATGAGGGTCCTAAAAAGTGATAAGTACCGCTAGTGCTTTTTCAATCTAGTGAACAACCGGCGTAATCCGAATCGGAATAGCCGTGAAGTGTAAATGAATCATTGTGTGGGTACCATAATCCTAATTTAGATGACCCTAATAGATAAAAAAAATATATTTTACCGCTTTTAAATGAGATTCTTTTGGATTGGCTTGAAAGCGAGCACATTGACATACGGCAAACATTATATCTGGTCTAGATGCACTTAAGTAAAGAAGAGATCCTATCATTCCTCTATATAAAGTTTGATCAATGGAAATTCCAGATTCATCTTTTCCTAGTTTTAAAGAAGCACTCATAGGAGTAGAAGCTTGTTTATGTTTTTCAAATCCAAATTGTTTAAGCATATCGTGAACATATTTTGTTTGGCAAATAAATATACCATCATTTCGTTGGGAAATTTGAAAACTAAGAAAATATGATAGTTCACCTACAAGACTCATTTCAAATTCATTTTTCATTACTAAGACTACTTCATTACACAACTCTTCATTAGTGGCTCCAAAAATTATATCATCAACATATATTTGTAAGATAATTAAATCATTATTATTATGCTTAATGAAGAGTGTGTTGTTGGCACTTCCCATAACATAACCGTGCTTTAATAAAAATGATGTAAGTCTATCATACCATGCACGAGGCGCTTGTTTTAAACCATAAAACACTTTTCTAATTTATAAACATGATTTGGAATTTTTTCATTTATAAAACCGAGGGGTTGTTCTACGTAAACTTCTTTTATAAACCCATTTAAGAAAGCACTTTTAACATCCATTTGAAATAATTTTATCCTTTTAAAACTCGCAAATGCCAAAAATATTCGTATAGATTCTAAGCGACCAACGGGTGCAAAAGTTTCTTCAAAATCTACCCCCTCGATTTGAGAAAAACCTTGAGCGACTAAGCGAGCTTTATTTCTTGTAATCCTAGATTCACCATCTAATTTATTTTTAAAAATCCATTTTACACCAATAATGGGATGATTAGATGGACGTTCTATTAGATTCCACACTTTATTTCTTTCAATTTTTAACTCTTCATTCATAGCCAAAAATCAAAATTTGTCATTTAAAGCAGTTGAAACATTTTTAGGTTCAATTTCGGAAACAAAACAAATATTTGAAAACATTTCATGAACAGAAGATTGAGTTCTTACCCCAATAGATGGTTCCCCAATGACTAGCTCCTTTGGATGATTTTTTGAGAAGTTCAAGACGCTTGGGGGCACATATTCATCTTCCTTGGTCTTCTCCTCCTCTTCTTGGGAAGGGTCCTCTTCGTCGTGCTCCAAAGATGGCAAGGGTTCATCATTTGTACCTGTAGGAAGTCTTTCTACACAAGGAATAAATTCATTAAATTTTACATTAATAGACACTTCAACCTTACTTGTTCTTTTGTTAAATATTCTATAGGCTTTACTAGTTGAAGAGTATCCAAGAAATATTCCTTCATCACATTTTTCATCAAATTTTCCTAAAGAATCTTTTGTATGTAGAATGAAGCATTTTCAACCAAATACTTTAAAATATAATACGTTAGGTTTCTTTTGATAATATAATTCATATGGTGTTGAGATTTAAAGATGGACGAAGCATGGCTCTATTCATTACATAACATGATGTGCTTACGGCTTCAGCCCAAAAGGACTTAGGTAATTTATATTCAGATAACATAGTACGTGCTAGTTCTTGGATTATCCTATTCTTTCTTTCTACAACACCATTTTGTTGAGGTGTGCGTGGAGCGGAGAACTCATGTTTAATACCTAACATTTCACAAAAAGATTTAAAATTTTCATTTTCAAATTCTCCTCCATGATCTGAGCGAATGCATTTTATTTTTAAATCTAGTTCATTTTGAATACGAGAACATAATTTTGAGAATTCGCAAAACGCATCAGATTTGGAAGAGAGAAATAAAGTCCAACAATATCTAGAGAAAGCATCTATCAGAACGAAAGTATATATTCTACCACCGAGACTTGCAGTGCTAACGGGACCAAAGAGATCCATATGAAATTAATTGTAATGGTTTTGAAGTAGAGATTTCGTTTTTGCTTTTAAAAGATGATTTTGTAAATTTTCCTTTTTGGCATGGAGAACATAGTGAAGACAAATTTCCATTAAATTTAGGCAATACTCTAATTAATTCCTTTTTGGCAAGTTTTAAAATAAGCTTTGTACTAGCGTGACCTAAACGTTTATGCCATAGTTCTAACTTGTCATTTTTAGTTATAAAACATTTTATAGATGATTTGGAAAGATCATGAAACGAAACTATATAAACATTGTGAATTCTAGTTACAATTAGTAACACATCATTTGTGATAGGATTAAATATTATGCAAAGATTAGTGGATGATTCAAATAATACATCTAATCCTTTATCACACAATTGGCTTATAGATATTAAGTTATGTTTTAATCCTTTTACATAAAGAACATTTGAGATAAGAAAGGATTTGTTACCCACTGTACCTACTCCCATGATCCTTCCTTTACCATTATCACCAAACGTTATGATCCCTCCTTTACTCTTTTCTAGGCTAAGGAACTTTGCTTTGTTGCCCGTCATGTGCTTGGAGCAGCCTGAGTCCAAGTACCACAAGTCCTCCATTTCCTTAGCCTTCCTGCAAATCTAGAAATAGGATGAGAGTAAAGATCCGGATACCAAAGAGGTACCACCCATAGAGTAAGTGGATTTCTTAGGTACCCAGATTTGTTTTAAAAATCGTTGCTTTGAATTTCTGCAAGAGCTAGATGTGTGTCCAAGCTTAAGAAAATTTGCACATGAAATAAAGGGGGTTGAGACCCTTTTCTGAATTTCTATATTGATCTTGCTAGATGATGTTTGCATTTTAGAAGAAACATGAGATTTTTTAACTGTTGAGCAACCGCCGACGTTAGTGGCTAGCGCCGGGCGGTAGGGATCACTTTGATATCCGAGCCCAAACTTTCCAAAACCATAACATTGGTTTCCCAAAATCATATCCAGGGATTTTTGACCTATTCCAAATTTTTTTATGGCCATATTGAGATCATGATTTTGTTTTTTAAGAGATGTATTTTCTTGTACAATCATAACACATTTATTATCAAAACCATTTTTGTTATTTTCAATTTGTAAGAGAGAGGTTTTAGTTTTCTCTCTACGTCCCCCTTTTTTTTGCAATAGTTTTGATTTGTAAGAGGGCCTTAGAAAGAGAAACTTCAAGTTCTTTTGCCTTACATAAGGAGTGCTCACACTCTTGACATGAAACCTTTCTCTTTTCAAGGGAAATCAAATTTTTAGTAAGCTTATGATTTTCTTTAATGATAGATTAATTTTCACGATTTAAAATAATATTATCTTTTATACTTTTATCATAGGATTTGCAAGTTTGAACAAATTCATCATAGAGTTCTTCGAAGGTGGGAGGAGTTACCTCAGTTTCGCTAAGAACACTGGTGTCGTCAGTGTTGCTTTTTGCCATTAAGCATAAGTTTGCTTCCTCCTCGCTGCTTGACTCAGATTCGCTTGATTCTTCAGAGGAAGAATCATCCCAAGTTGCAGCTTTCAGTACTTTCTTTTTCTCTTTTGCTTTGTATTGTTCTTTTTGCTCCTTTTGATACTTCGGGCACTGGCTCCGAATGTGCCCGGTGTTTCTGTAGTGGTAGCACTCCGGTGGTGGTCTTTCTCCTTCATCTTCACTTCCTTTTTCTTTCTTTGATGAAGAGGAAGATCCTTTTCGTCGAGCATCCCTTTGGAAGTATTTTTGGAAAGTGTTCCTCCTCTCCAGATTCCTAATGAACTTCCTGAAGTTCTTCACCAGGAGCCCTTCTACATCTTCATCATCATCTTTGATGCACTCCTTCTTTGATTTTAGTGCCAGTGTCTTTTTCTTTGGCTCTTTGTTGTATTCATCGTGTTGAATCTGGAGTTCTACCTCATGGGTTTTGAGATACCCAATAAGGTTCTCGATCTGGAGCGTTCTTAGGTTGTGCGACTCCGAGATGGCCGTCACCTTTGAATTGAACCTTGGAGGTAGGGAGCGAAGAATTTTCCTGACCAAGTCCCCGTCTGAGTTGATCTTTCTAAGTGTTTTTGAAGCGTTGACGATCTTAGTGAAGCGAGTGTACATCGAGTTGATGTCCTCTTTGGTATCCATCCTGAATTTTTCATATTCATACTCAAGTTGGAGCTTTGCATCTTTTACCTGCAATGTACCTTCATGCGTAACTTCTAATTGATTCCAAATATCATAAGTAGTTACACATGCAGAAATTCTATTAAACTCAGTTCTATTTAGAGCGCAATATAAAGCGTTCATTGCCTTAGCATTATTTTTGCACCTTAGTTTATCGTTATCATCTCATTTATCCTTAGGTTTTAGTAACATCGTCTCTCCCACTACAATTGTAGGAGGAGAGTACCGAACTTCTACCATGTTCCATACTTCCACATCCATGGTCATAAGAAAACACATCATTCAATTTTTCCAGTAGTTGAAATCTGACCCAGAAAAAAGAGGTGGTCGACTAACACCCGGACCCTTCGGAAAAGCGAGATCATGAGACGCCATTATTCCTGGTTGTTAAGCTGATTGGAATAAAACCGCTCTGATACCACTTGTTGGATCGGTAGGCGCCCTTAGAGGGGGGTGAATAAGGGTTTTAAAACTTTTTCTTATATTTTGATTATCTTGAAATAATAAGTGATTAAGAAGGTGAGAAATCAAACAAAATAATTGAAATAAAGTAGAGACATGCTTAATTAATATGAAATATGGTTTTACAAAAATTGATTTCAATAATGCTAGAAATCGGTGGCGAATAATAATAAACTCCTTTTGTTTTCTATCCCGACTCGCATCCCCACGAATCGGTGGCCCTAGCCTATCCTTCCCCGGATTCTGCCTCAAGCCTCTCTAGCCAATACAACCCCGGATATGGCCATGATCACCCCCTAGACCTAACCTAGATCTAGTCTCCAACACGAGGCGAATTTAAGCCCTAAGTCCTACCCAAACCTAGTCGCCAACA
Source organism: Dactylorhiza incarnata (assembly GCA_033032865.1). Classification (NCBI taxonomy): domain Eukaryota; kingdom Viridiplantae; phylum Streptophyta; class Magnoliopsida; order Asparagales; family Orchidaceae; genus Dactylorhiza; species Dactylorhiza incarnata. The sequence goes on from JAWHQI010000005.1 coordinate 20,029,599, forward strand.
CGAGGCGAATTCTCTAACGGTTTACAAGAAAAATGAAATGATAATAATATAAACTCCATCTTGAAGAACTTCTGGAGTTGGAGAAGATGATCTGCTGTAGGATAAGCGTTGTTAAAGTGAATGTCGTTTGGATTCGGCGTGAAGAAGTCCTCCTTCAAAAATTTGCAGAGCTTTGGTGGGAGATGAACTTTCGGCCAAATCAGGCTCTAGAATTATAGCACTCAACCTCTCTCTCTGATGGCTGTCTTAAACGAGAGAAGAGGGGTCCAATTTATAGCCTCAACGCTAGCACCAGCGCTATCGCTACCGCCGGCGCTATCCCATATTAGGACATATTCGGCGCGGGAGAATATTTAATTCGAGGAAACATTTTCGTTTTGCCTTCTGTGTTCCGCGCTACCACCTGCGCTATCCACTACCACCTGGAGCTAGCGCCTTCTAAATGTACTCCTGGGATTGCACTAATCATCGCTAGCGCCGGGCGCTATGTGCTACCGCCGACGCTAGTGTGCATGTTGGAATTATTAACCCAATTTTGGGGTCAACCTTCTTAGGTCATCCTTGAGTCATATGGACTTTGTTTCCTGCACACTTAAACATACAAGATCAAATACACATAGGATTTGTTATTCTCAAACCTAGGAGATGCGGAAGACCATGTTCCAATATATGTTTGGCTGCCTTTTTGCGCCTTTGTGCTGAGGTATTCTTTTCTTTTGAATGCCTCCTGTTTGGATTAGTAGTAGTTTGAGCTGACTGAGTTCGGTCCTTCTAGACCGTCAATAGTTGTTTTCTTTACCCTCTCTTTGAGAGGTAGTTGTTGAATTCTCCTCTAGCTTTGTTGAATGTTATAAGTTCGTGTTAGTTTGTTGATGCCCATAATATGAATTTCTTTTTGTGTTAGGCTAGGAATTGTTGTTTATGCTACTACCGTTGCCTTACTGTTATGTAATTTCTCTCTAGGAAGGCTTTATGCTAGGACGCATCATAAATATTTTTTATATACTAAAATCTACATATTTCCTCTTACATGATATCTTTTTAAACTATTATCACTCTACTTTAAAACGCGTAAAAGTTCCATTTATATCTATACTAAATTTAGAAGATTCATATCATTAGATTGTTAGTTTGGTTCTCATGTTCATGTAGGAAAACTTAAATTCAAATATTTATTTTCCGCTGCATATATCTATACTTTCCTATTTGTGGACTAGTTGATCCACTAAGTCGAGGGACACGGTGCTTGAAAACTTCAACCTTAATCATTATTTTAAAACATAAAGTTTATGTCTTCTACAAGGAAAAGTGTAAAGATAGAACTATCTGAGCATCTGTAGTTGTCTCCTACACGGCCTGACATCGTGACGTGTATTATCTCTAACTCTGATTTATATTTATATATTGAGAAAATATGGCTTGTGACAGCATATTCGGGCATGACTCATGCATGCCCAAAATTTCAGATCATTTAGAGTGGTAGAACTCCATGAATTAATTTTCTAGTGTCTACGACACCTAGTGTACATCCCTCACAAGAAATTGACTTTAGGGAGCTACATTGCTCCAAATTGAGTAAACCCAGTTTCTAGAAATAGTAGAGACCTAGAGCTATAACTTTCATGTTAGACACTTTTTCTGATTTTTCTTCTATATTTTTTTATAATTTATTTAAAGTTTAGGCAGATATAGTTAATATAACATTTCATTTAATAAAAATGGCCTGCAAATATCCATCTGATTCAATCCAACGGCCCAACTTCATCTTCAACCTCTAGCCAATGGCTGAGGTTGAATCTGCCTGGGCCAATTTGCAAGCCTAATTCCCATCCACCTAGATCCTCCTCCGACCGACTACCATCACCACCACCTACGCCGATGTGGTGGCTGTCGTTGGGTGGTGGTTTGCCGACAGGTGGTGTCCGGAACAGAGTGTTGGGGGAGGGGATTTTTGGCTCAAAATAGAGCTGATTTATTACTCGAGTTAAGCTCGATCTGGCTCGAATCAAGCCCTAATAGAGCTAGATACTAGCACAAGTTGAGGAGGATAGGAAGCCTTTCTGAATGGGGGCTGTTTGCCGGGGATTTCCTCGGGTTGCCATGGCTGGCCGGGAAGCTTTTGGTTCCATGATGATCTTGGCTTGCACTGCTCGATTCCTTCTACCAAGTTGGGGTTTCTACTTCTCTCAGCTTACTGAAGGTGGTGAGGGGCTTGAATGGGGTGAGGGAGGTATAATTTGAGGGGTTCCATTATAGCACCTCTCGGCTGTTGGATCGGTAGGCGCCCTTAGAGGGGGGGGGGGTGAATAAGGGTTTTTAAAATTTATATTATATTTTGAAAAGCTTTGAAATTATGTGAGATTAAGACAATGAGAAATCAAGTAAAACAATTGAAATAAAGTAGAGACATGTTTTATTAATATGAAATAAGGTTTTACAAAAGTTGATTTCTATAACGCTAGAAATCGGTGGCGAATAATAGTAGACTCTTTTTGTTTTCTATCCCGACTCGCATCCCCACGAACCGGTGGCCCTAGCCTATCCTTCCCGGATTCGGCCTCAAGCCGCTCTAGCCAACCCTTCCCCGGATATGGCCTCGAGCACCCCCTAGACCTAATCTAGATCTAGTCGCCAACACGAGGCGAATTTCCTCCCTAAATCCTACCCAGACCTAGTCGCCATCACGAGGCAATTTCTCTAACCGTTTACAAGAAATATGAAATGAAAATAATTAAAACTCCCTCTTGATGAACTTCTGAAGTTGGAGACGAAGATCCGCTGTAGAACAAGCATTGTAGAAGCGGACTTCGTTTGGATCCGGCGTGAAGAGTGTAACACCCCAAAAATCGTAGTTCAGCGAGGTAGGCAAAGTGGTAGTGCTGCGCTCGGAGTAGGCTGAAATTTCACTGTCCAAAGCAGTGCGCACGACCATTTCTACTCTTCGCGCACGACCACTGGTCGTGAGCCAGTGATCGTGCGCTCTTGTCAAGGAAAAGAGAGCCGTCGGGATGCTCACTGTCCAAAGCAGTGCGCACGACCATTTCTCCTCTTCGCGCACGACCGCTGGTCGTGCGCTAGTGATCATGCGCCCTGTTTATTCTGTTCCGTAAAAACGAGCGGAGATGACGATCCGACCGAACAAATTTATTGGAAATAGATCCAATGGCTGTGAGCTGTTGCTGGGGGGTCTTAGGCCTTTGGAAAGGGGTTAATCCCTCATATTTCCATAGCCTTTCTCTCTCCTCAGCTTGAGAAAGAAGAAAGGACAAGGAGGAAGAAGAAGGAGATTCCGCCATTGACGGAGCTCCGATTCGCGAGACGTTTCCAGATCTAGAAAGTGCAGCCCGGTGCGGTTCTTTCCCTCCGATTGGAATCTCGGATCTATGGCGGGGAAGAGAGCTCCAAGGGTAACGATTCTTTCTCCCGGTCTTAGGACGTGTTCTTTGTCCTCTCTTTCTTCTTCTATGCTTGCATGAGGACTCCCTTTCACCAAATGGGTGAAGTGTAGGATTTCCTCTAGTTCTTCGGAACTCTGGGTCGATTGTGTCCGTCCCCGGCATATTGCATTTAGAAATCCGGTAGTCGTGCGGATTTAGGCATTGTGTGTGAAGCCTATTCGTGGCCGTGAGCCCGAATCTGTGATGCTTGATTTGCGACGTTGCATTTAGGTTTAAGCCCATAATGCGTGCCGGAGAATGTCTCTGTAAGATCATCCATAGTATTGCGGGACTTGAGATTAGGCGTCGCGTGAAGATCCTAACAAAAGCCCCTTGCTTGGAAAGTGGTGGAATGCAAACCTTCACCACGAAATTGAAGTGAGTCGTTGTATACCTCCTTCATTGGTTGTTCTAGTGAAGCCTAGGGCCACTTGGTTGGTTTAGGTGCGTAACTTATCGTGATTGGGAACCCCCATCGGTGTTTCCTTGTAATCGGGCCGAGGTAAAGCTACACCCGCATCGTTGTTGTTAACGCGATGATTTGAGCAACATGCACAAGCTTGTACCGAACCCGCACCATGCTTATCGGCAAGAGAGGGAAACCTCGGGATGCCGTGTGATCGTGGGATAGACCTGTTTGGGAGGGTTCCTCCAATAGGTAAATGCTCAAGCGTTCACTAAACTCTTTAGCTTAGCTGGTTACGTGTGGTCGTGAGAACCCAGGGTTGGTTTTGTATTGATGTTATGATTAGCCTCATGCGTTGCTTAGGCGGTTGTGGGGAACCTTCGGGTGAACCCAACCAACATCATGTGCATTCCCAGGATCAACTCTATTTGTTGCTACACCTAGAAGATTGATTGTGCTTGAAACCTCACCTTGTGTAGTTTGCACCTTCTTAGTACTACTTGCTTCTTGTACGACTTGTTTGCAGGGAAGAAGCTCCGCCACCCCGGGAAAGGGGTGGGGTCGTTATAATTTGGTCAGCTGTGCTGACCGTTACTTTGTTTACCACCTCTTGGTGGAATCTTCTTATGCAGGTGCATGTGAGCCTAGCGGGAAATAGCGGGCGGTGGCCCTTTTTGTTGCGTTGGCCCTCGAAGGCCAGCCTCTTTTCTGCTTTTCATGTATTGCCGGCCTGCGTGCCGAAGTATGTTTAGGGAGTTTTGTACATTTTGGAATGTAAGGCCTTAAGGCCGTAACTCTACACTTTATTGTTTCATTCCTGTGATAGTGGACTATTCTGAAAGAAATGTTAAATCATTATGCTTCCGCTTATGTTTAGTATACTCTGGTGTAGTTCTTTTCTGTATATCTCCTTTTAACGCCCAGCTAGTGTGGTTAGTATAGCGTGGGGTCCCGGCCGAACCTACTGTTATATTATTTGTACTGGCAGGGTGTTACAATTTGGTATCGGACTTAGGGCGTCGATCCGTAGTTTAGCGAATTCGGGACGAATTCCTTTTATGGGTGGTGTGCACGGGATATGCATTCACCTAAAACGACAAAAAACTTATAAGAATGTCCACTTAGGAATGAAAAAACATACTTGTTTGCGGAACCTGAGCGTTCCATGATTGTTTTTTGCTATGTTTTCGGTCACTAAATTGTGTATTGCACGATTATAGGTGACTATGAGTGCTGCGGGGCAGTCTCAACCCCGTAACACCGCTGAAAGTAGTGCGTCGACTGAGGTGCCAGCGACCACTCCTCCTGCTGAGATGATCAGGTTAATCGCAGAAGCTGTCTTCGCGATGATCAATGCTCAACCTCAAAGGCCTGCACAGCCTGCTACGCCTGTTATAGATGCGGCCCCGGTGATTGAACCTGTAGTGGAACCTGCGGTGGAACCGAGGATGGAGACCCCTGTTCCAGTGGCTGCAGTGGAACCTGCGGTGGTGCCAAGGGTGGAGCGCCATGTAGAGCGTGTAACTGTTGCGCGAGCACGTGATCAACAACTGCAGCACTTTCTAAGTTTCCATCCTCCAACCTTTTCGGGGACCGGATCCCCAACGGAGGCGGAGGACTGGCTGTCAACGGTTAGGAAAACTCTAAAGGCGACAGCAACGGAAGAAGCTATGATGGTCACCCTAGCCACCTTTCTCCTTAACGGAGAAGCAGAGCTTTGGTGGGCCGAACAGGAAGCGCATAAGTTTGAAGGTAAGGATATTACCGAGATCACTTTGGCAGAGTTCTCAAAGTCGTTTCTTCAGAGATATATTCCCTCTGCCCAACGCATTGCGTTGCAGAACCAGTTCTTGAAGTTAACTCAAGGCAATAGCTCGGTGGACGAGTACTTGCACGAGTTCACTGGATTGGGCCGCTATGCGGGGTTTTTGGTGGAAGATGAGGAAATGAAGACGAACAAGTTTTATGAAGGTCTTTGGGATGAGTTGCGGCTGCTCCTTGCAGGCCCAATGACGTTTGGCTTCCATTTGATGGTGCAAAGCACCAGATCTCTGGAGTTGGACATGAAGAGAGTACATGCAAAGGGCGTGGCAAAGAAACCTGAATTTCATGCGCCGACCTCTCACTCCAAATCTGAGTTCAGGAGGAACAAAAGGAAGTTCAAGTCTGCAGAACCAACTCGCTCAAATGCGTCGGGAGATACGTCTGCATGTGGTCCAATTACATGTTTCACTTGCGGAAAGGTGGGACACAAAGCAAACGTGTGTCGCAGTGGTCCCCCGAGGCCATAGAACCGAGCGATGGACTATGCTCGTGCTGCGGGTCATGCGGAAAAGGGCAAAGCTGCAGAGTCTGCTGCTTCCCAGCACATTCCGACCCAGCCGAGAGTTTATTCGCTTGGCCAGCAAGAAGCCATACGACAAACTGATGTCGTCACAGGTATGAATTAAATGTTAGCTTTTACATAGCTATGTGTGATTAATACCGTTGTGCGACTTTATGTTTGATTTGTGTGCAATTAGGTTTCGTCCTAATTTTCAACTATCCGGTGAGAGCTCTATTTGATACGAGAGCATCACACTCTTTTCTGTCTACGGGCTTCGTGGTGCGAATCGGAGTGCCGTCAACCTTAGCAAAAGATAGATTGGAGGTAGTGCTACCTAACGGGTCTCGCATGAGTGCGGATAGGAAGAGCCGTCTGAAGGTGCGGATCGGAAATCAGGATTTTGACTTGGAAGCGTCGTTATTACCGTTAGCTGAATTTGATGTGATCTTCGGCATGGACTGGCTCTCGGAGCAGTGAGCATGCATAGATTGCAATTCAAAGGAGATCACTCTGGGAAAGAACACCGAAGACGAAACCACGTTCGCAGGTATGCGAGGAGCGAGCAAGACTCTGATGTCTGCTCTCCAGGTGGTTAAGGCGGTGAGAAAGGGCGCGAAATTGTTCTACACTCTGTTGGAGGCTTCAGAGCCAAAGCCCAGGATATGCAATGTCCCAGTTATAGCTAAGTCTGAGGTACTTAGGACCGTTCGAGATCTTGGAGCGCATTGGTGAAGCTGCCTACCGGCTTGCTCTATCTTCGGAGCTGAGCGGGTTGCATGATGTATTCCACATCTCTGGGTTGCGGAAGGCTGTAAAGGAGCCAAATCTTGTTACTACGGTCAGCGAAGTGTTGGTAGATGGTGGGCTAGCGACGAAATTCAAACCCATTTGCATTGAAGACACTGAAGTGAAGCAGTTGCGGAGCAAGTCCATTCAGATGGTGAAAGTCCGTTGGAATAATTGCGGGCGAGAGGAATTCTCTTGGGAAAGAGAGCAGTCGATGCTTGCGGAGTACCCCAAGCTATTTCTCTCAGGTATTTATAACTGTATTTTCTGCTAATACTATTTTCGAAATTTCGGGACGAAATTCTTTTAAGGGAGGTGGAGTTGTAACACCCCAAAAATTGTAGTTCAGCGAGGTAGGCGAAGTGGTAGTGATGTGCTCGGAGTAGACTGAAATTTCACTGTCCAAAGCAGTGCGCACGACCATTTCTACTCTTCGCGCACGACCACTGGTCGTGAGCCAGTGATCGTGCGCTCTTGTCAAGGCAAAGAGAGCCGTCGTGATGCTCACTGTCCAAAGCAGTGCGCACGACCATTTCTCCTCTTCGCGCACGACTGATGAGTCCCATTTATACATATATATATATTTTGGAATCATTTGGGCTGATATTCTAGTGTTTGCACCACATTTTAGGCATGTTTTCATTTATATATACTATTCCATGCTAGGTGCACTATTAAGCCCATTTCGGTGTGCAATTGCATTCCTTGTTGTTGGGGGTAAGCACATTGTGCTCCCCTTCCCTTCTTTTATGTATCCCTGTGCTGGACGTGTATTCCCAGCTAGAATATCTTGTTTGCAGGTGACCTGATCATTCCGTTTTCCCCCAAATGTAATTTCTGTGCATATCGCACGGTCGTGCGTTTCCTTGACGCACGGTCTGCGCGGTCGTGCGTTTGTGTCTGGGAAGAAAATGGAGCGTCGGGGTTTACTCGTGCGTTTTAACGCACGGGCGAATCCGCCCGTGCGTGAGTAAAATGCACAGTCGACCTGTATCTTTGTGATCTCAGAGCGTCGGATTTTACCCGTGCGTTTGAACGCACGGGCGGCGTTGGTCGTGCGTGAACAAATCGCACGGGCGGCGCAGCGTATTCTACAAGCCATATTTCATCCGTTAATATCGCACGGTCTGCGCACGATCGTGCGTTCGACCGCGCGTGACCATTTTTCAGCCTGTTTGCTATAAAAAGCAGGAATCCAGGCAGTCAACATGAGGGACCGGGAGAGGACGACCAAGAGCGATTCAGAGAGCGGGAAATCTCTTCCTTCCCACTGCTCTTGAGGGTTGAAGGCTTCCCCTTCATCTCCTCCACCATCAAGGCCATTTCCGGTGATTTCCACCTCCATCCTTCCATCCGGGAGCATTAGGGAGCTTCATCCACCATTAGCTCAAGCATTCCTCGCCAAGGAGACCAAGGAAGCGCTGAAGATCGTAGGAGCGGTGACAGCCTCCTTCGAGCCAAGCTCACCATCTGAGGGCCGAGTCCGGAGAGAGCCCGACAACCTCTCATTCCGGCCGTGAACCCAAGACGTGACCTCTTCTTTGTGGTCCTCTCTAACCTTGAATGCTTTTACTTCATTTTGTGTTGTATGAACATGTGTTAAGCTAATCCTAAGTAGTTTTGCTTTCCTTCATATGCACTGATGTTGTTGTGGTATGAATAACCCCTTTGTTCCTAGTGATTTTCTGTGATTTGTTGTGGGTGAAGCCACTAACAATTGCTAGTGGTGATGTTTTGAGAAGAGGTGCGTGCGACCCTCAACCGTCATAGTGATTTCCCGTCCACACGCCTTCCGAAGCACGACATCGCGGCCGTTGCACCCATCTCGCCGTGCGAAGCGGAGTTTTGACCCGCATCTTTATTCATTCTGCAATAGCGTAGGAAACCAAATCAAACCCCCCCGTGGTTACTTATCACTCCTTTTAACTGATTTCCTGTTTAGAGCAAATCGTACTACCCAACTTGCAGTCCTTGAGAGATCGATACTTGGGGATAACTTCCCATCTTTATTACTTGAGCGACCAGTGCACTGTCGTCGCATCGCATTACGTGCCTGCTAATTAGCAGTGCCGAAATAGCGCATCAAGTTTTTGGCGCCGTTGCCAGGGAATGCAGGCGTGATGAGATGTTGTTTGTGAGTCGATTATTTTCGAGTGAGTCTTTTATTCTTTTTTAATTTATTCCTTTTCATGCTATTTTCTTCTTCTATATCATGTGGGCGCATTTTAATATCTGATGTCGTTGGTGTGGGGACACATCCCACGCTAGTGATAGGTGTCCCAAGGAGTATGGTGTTGTTCAGAAACTGTACGGAGCCCATAAGTCTTGTGGCTACTCTACTGCACCTTCGTTATCGCACCTTTACACGGCTGCCACACCTTTTGTGCTGGCAAAGCCGGCAAAGCAGTGTCTATTTTGCAAAAGTAGAGAGCACGCCTTGAAGGACTGTTCTGCTTATCTTCACGAATTGGCGGATGACGACGAGCCGGATATCCGGATCATCCCATCTTCAAATTCTGCGAGCACAGCTTCTTCCTCTGATTACGTGTCACTTCCACCTTCACCTTTTGAAGGCTTTGGAATAGACACGTACGTCAGTGTCCCTCATGACTCCGTTTCTGATGCGACACCTCATACTTCTTCGGTTCATGTACCACTTTGCGTGGATTTGTGCCCTTGCATGGAGAGTGAGCCCGAACTCTTACGAAGCACGTCCTCTCCCGCCATGCACGAAATTACATCTGTTGCTGATGTTTTTATTGAGGTCACTTTGCAGGATGTTGCGGACCTGCGCAATGTGGTGCCCACTCCCATGGAGGAGGACAACCTTGATTGTGCTGAAGCAACCGCTTCGGTCCAGTGCAAGGAAGTCCAAGTTATAGAGGAGGCCATTGCGTGCGCTGTGGAGACTAGCGAAATCTTCGATGATATCATCAGTTTGTCATTGCCACACCCCATGGGGGATGAAGCTAGGATTGTCCCCTCAGATGAGATTTCTTTTAGTTTTCTTCCAATTTATTTCCTGACCCCCTTTCTTTATGTACAAGGATGCAGGATGCCCCTCCTCCTGTTGATCAGACCTTATGCATGGAGGAGCTGAAAGCCTGGCGGGATGAGGAAGATACAGTGAAGGAACATCTTGTTTCCCCATCTTCGTTGGTGCTTCGCCTTGAGGATTGGTTACAAGGGGGCAAGCGGTTTTTCTTTGAAGATATAATACTGGAGGAGAAGAAGAGAGCGAAAAAGGAGGAGATTTGGGGTTGGAGGCTGAGCATCTTACTTATTTTCCACCCCTACTACCAGGTCCCCGGACCTTTTTCTTTCATCAGCTGTTACTACTTCAAATCAGCTTATAGCTGATTTGTTTTGAGCTTGTAATAATAATTAGGATTTATTGACCTTTGCTCATTCCTAGACTTTATAAACTGCTTTAATACAGGTATTTGGTCCACCTTTAAGGACGTTAAACAAAAGGGCTTCTTGGGAGACAACCCATGGGAACCACCCGGTTCTGTCTATTTTTTTAATCCTTTTGCGTATTGTTATTTCAATTTTGCTAACATTGTAGGTGAAGCTATGCTCTCGCGTGGAAGGAGATTTATTTTTAAAGAAATTGGGATTACCGCACTTCTGGCATGCTCCTTTGTGAGCATAGGTCAACTCTTCCCCTCTCTTACTTATGTTTGAATTGCTTATTTTAGATGTTCTCAATCAAGTCTGGGGGAGAGATCGAGCCGTGCACGTGCACGCACGTTGCATGACATGCTAGAATGTGCTGAGTTAGGATTTATATTTTGTTGCATACACTTGCACCTAGTTCACGCGCACTTGATCACGCGTGCTTATTGGGTATCGCTGCGAGGTTTTCCCGCTCATAAGAATTGAATTGTTAGTGTTTGAGTGAAGAGTAGAGAAAAATGTTGACTCGAGTAGTGCTCTAGTCATGTGCTCCCGTCACACCTAGAATTTCAATTAGGGTAGAATAAAATTCAGAGTTGTAATGTAGTTATTTCTGTTATAATAGATGAAATTTATTTTATTTTAGTGGTGAATCCGGTGAACCCAACGGTAGCAATATGTCGAGTGTAGCAGACTAGTAATAGCTTATTACTAGGGTCGAAAGGAAGGACAACCTTTCTCGGTGGCTAGAACTTGCACTAGGCGACTCTCAACACGATTGTGTTGAGGTACTCGTCATGAAATGTGATGTAGGCCATCTATTGATCCGTTTGTGCTTTTGAAATCCTTACCTACGTAATCACCATTGCAAGCCCATTTGAGCCTACTCTTCCTCCTTGTTTAGCTCCACTAATAATGTAACCAAAGCCATACAGCCGAACCTATGTTCGCACCAACCGTTGAGCTGAAAGAAATTTCTTTCTCGATCGCATTTGGTGTCATCTATGTTGTGTATGGCAGCTTTAATTTAGCTAAAGGAGTCGTTTTATTGCGCTTAAAAATGTTCTTTTGCCGAAAAGAGAAAAGAAAAGAAAAGAAAGAAAAGAAAAGAAAAATAAAAGAGTTGTGCAATAATAATTTTCTCTCGGCAAAATTTTTGTATATCTAGCTCAACGCGCGCTTAATGTTCAGTTGAAGTCTGGGGGTGTCGTGTAAGTACTGAAAATGTTGTATTGGTGATTGTCATTCTCTTGAGTGCGACGGTTGTGTTGAGTGCGATGCCCATCGTCCTTCTACTTACCTAGCCTATACTCAACCTATGCCCAATAATTGCCTATAAGTCCTATTGATTTTTGATACGAGTCATCTCATGCGGTAGAGAGAGTGCGAACGTGCAAGCCTATGGACACCGACTTTGATGGATTTCTTAGGAGATTGTCCCTAGCTTCGATTTGAGTAATACTTTACTCATTAGTCACACTATTTTCCCTTTTTGCGTGACCGAAAGATTTACCAGGATTCACCATCCAAGTAAAGTAAATTCCAAACCACTGTTTTAGAAATAATTAGATATAACCTTGAGTTTAATTCTGTTCTAATGTATTTCTACGCACGAGAGCATGCGACTTCGGATAATTCTCTACCGCTCAAACTCATGCTAACATTGAATTGTTCCGACAGGAGAGCTGAGTAGTTTGCCCGAGACGTGCAAATGGTTAAGTCTGGGGGTGTGATGAGTCCCATATATATATATATATATATTTGGACTCATTTGGGCTGATATTCTAGTGTTTGCACCACATTTTAGGCACATTTTCATTTATATATACTATTCCATGCTAGGTGCACTATTAAGCCCATTTTGGTGTGCAATTGCATTCCTTGTTGTTGGGGGTAAGCACATTGTGCTCCCCTTCCCTTCTTTTATGTATCCCTGTGCTGGACGTGTATTCCCAGCTAGTATATCTTATTTGCAGGTGACCTGATCGTTCCATTTTCCCCCAAATGTAATTTCTGTGCATATCGCACGGTCGTGCATTTCCTTGACGCACAGTCTGCGCGGTCGTGCGTTTGTGTCTGGGAAGAAAATGGAGCGTCGGGGTTTACTCGTGCATTTTAACGCACGGGCGAATCCGCCCGTGCGTGAGTACAACGCACGGTCGACCTGTATCTTTGTGATCTCAGAGCGTCGAATTTTACCCGTGCGTTTGAACGCACGGGCGGCATTGGTCGTGCGTGAACAAATTGCACGGGCGGCGCAGCATATTCTACAAGCCATATTTCATCCGTTATTATCGCACGGTCTGCGCACGATCGTGCGTTCGACCGTGCGTGACCATTTTTCAGCCTGTTTGCTATAAAAAGCAGGAATCGAGGCTGTCAACAGGAGGGACCGGGAGAGGACGACCGAGAGCGATTCAGAGAGCGGGAAATCTCTTCCTTCCCACTGCTCTTGAGGGTTGAAGGCTTCCCCTTCATCTCCTCCACCATCAAGGCCATTTCCGGTGATTTCCACCTCCATCCTTCCATCTGGGAGCATTAGGGAGCTTCATCCACCATTAGCTCAAGCATTCCTCGCCAAGGAGACCAAGGAAGCGCTGAAGATCGTAGGAGCGGTGACAGCCTCCTTCGAGCCAAGCTCACCATCTGAGGGCCGAGTCCGGAGAGAGCCCGACAACCTCTCATTTCGGCCGTGAACCCAAGACGTGACCTCTTCTTTGTGGTCCTCTCTAACCTTGAATGCTTTTACTTCATTTTGTGTTGTATGAACATGTGTTAAGCTAATCCTAAGGAGTTTTGCTTTCCTTCATATGCACTGATGTTGTGGTGGCATGAATAGCCCCTTTGTTCCTAGTGATTTTCTGTGATTTGTTGTGGGTGAAGCCACTAGCAATTGCTAGTGGTGATGTTTTGAGAAGAGGTGCGTGCGACCCTCAACCGTCATAGTGATTTCCCGTCCACGCGCCTTCCGAAGCACGACATCGCGGTCGTTGCACCCATCTCCCTGTGCGAAGCGGAGTTTTGACCCGCATCTTTCTTCATTCTGCAATAGCGTAGGAAACCAAATCAATCCCCCCCCCATGGTTACTTATCACTCATTTTAACTGATTTCCTATTTAGAGCAAATCGTACTACCCAACTTGCAGTCCTTGAGAGATCGATACTTGGGGATAACTTCCCATTTTTATTACTTGAGCGACCGGAGCACTGTCGTCGTATCGCATTTCGTGCCTGCTAATTAGCAGTGCCGAAATAGCGCATCGACGACCGCTGGTCGTGCGCCAGTGATCGTGCGCCCTGTTTATTCTGTTCCGTAAAAATGAGCGGAGATGACGATCCCACCGATCAAATTTATTGGAAATCAATCCAACGGCTGTGAGCTGTTGCTGGGGGGGTCTTAGGGCTTTGGAGAGGGGTTAATCCCTCATATTTCCATAGCCTTTCTCTCTCCTAAGCTTGAGAAAGAAGAAAGGGCAAGGAGGAAGAAGAAGGAGATTCCGCCATTGATGGAGCTCCTGAGCTCCGATTCGCGAGACGTTTCTAGATTTGGAAAGTGCATCCCGGTGCGGTTCTTTCCCTCCGATTGGAATCTCGGATCTATGGCGGGGAAGAGAGCTCCAAGGGTAACGATTCTCTCTCCCGGTCTTAGGATGTGTTCTTTGTCCTCTCTTTCTTCTTCTATGCTTGCATGAGGACTCCCTTTCACCAAATGGGTGAAGTGTAGGATTTCCTCTAGTTCTTCGGAACTCCGGGTCGATTGTGTCCGTCCCCGGCATATTGCATTTAGAAATCAAGTAGTCGTGCGGATTTAGGCATTGTGTGTGAAGCCTATTCGTGGCCGTGAGCCCGAATCGATGATGCTTGATTTGCGACATTGCATTTAGGTTTAGGCCTAGAATGCGTGTCGGAGAATGTCTCCGTAAGATCATCTATAGTATTGCGGGACTTGAGATTAGGCGTCGTGTGAAGATCGTAACGAAAGCCCCTTGCTTGGAAAGTGGCGGAATGCAAACCTTCACCACGAAATTGAAGTGAGTCGTTATATACCTCCTTCGTTGGTTGTTCTAGTGAAGCCTAGGGCCACTTGGTTGGTTTAGGTGCGTAACTTATCGTGATTGGGAACGCCCGTCGGTGTTTCCTTGCAATCGGGCCGAGGTAAAGCTACACCCGCATCGTTGTTGTTAACGCGATGATTTGAGCAACGGGCACAAGCTTGTACCAAACCCGCACCATGCTTATCGGCGAGAGAGAGAAACCTTGGGACGCCGTGTGATCGTGGGATACACCTGTTTGGGAGGGTTCCTCCAATAGGTAAATGCTCAAGCGTTCACTAAGTTCTTTAGCTTAGCTGGTTACGTGTGGTCGTGAGAATCCGCGGTTGGTTTTGGATTGATGTTATGATTAGCCTCATGCGTTGCTTAGGCGGTTGTGGGGAACCTTCGGGTGAGCCCAACCAACATCATGTGCATTCCCAGGATCAACTCTATTTGTTGCTACACCTAGAAGATTGATTGTGCTTGAAACCTCACCTTGTGTAGTTTGCACCTTCCTTAGTACTACTTGCTGCTTGTATGACTTGTTTGCATGGAAGACGCTCCGCCACCCTGGGAAAGGCGTGGGGTCATTATAATTTGGTCAGCTGTGCTGACCGTTACTTTGTTTGCCACCTCTTGGTGGAATCTTCTTATGCAGGTGCAGGTGAGCCTAGCGGGAAATAGCGGGCGGTGGCCCTTTTTGCTGCGTTGGCCCTCGAAGGCCAGCCTCTTTTCTGCTTTTCATGTATTGCCGGCCTGCGTGCCGAAGTATATTTAAGGAGTTTTGTACATTTTGGAATGTTAGGCCTTAAGGCCGTAACTCTACACTTTATTGTTTCATTCCTGTGATAGTGGACTATTCTGAAAGAAATGTAAAATCTTTATGCTTCCGCTTATGTTTAGTATACTCTGGTGTAGTTCTTTTCTGTATATCTCCTTTTAACGCCTAGCTAATGTGGTTAGTATAGCGTGGGGTCCCGGCCGGACCTACTGTTATATTATTTGTATTGGCAGGGTGTTACAAAGAGATTCTCCTTCAGAAGTTTGCAAATCTTTGGTAGGACATCAACTTTCGGCCAAGGCAGCCTCTGGAATTCTAGCACTCAATCTCTCTCTCTCTGATGTGTGTCTGAAACGAGAGAAGAGGGGTCCTTTTTATAGGCTCAGCGCTAGCGCCTGCGCTAGTGCTACCGCCGGCGCTATCCCATTTTAGGACATATTCTGCACGGCAGAATCTTCAATCCGAGGAAACATTTCTCTCTTGCCTTCTGTGCTCCGCGCTACTGCCTGCGCTATCGGTTACCGCCAGGCGCTATCTCCTTCTATATGTGCTCCCGGTATTGCGTAGATCATCGCTAGCGCTGAGAGCTAGGTACTACTGCCAACGCTAGTGGGAGTGTTGGATTTGATGGCTCAAATTTGGGGGCAACCTTCTTATGTAATCCTTGAGTCATATGGACTTTGCTTTCCTACACACTTAAACACACAAGATCAAATACACATAGGATTTGTTATTCTCAAACCTAGGAGATGCGGAAGACCATGTTCCAACAAACTCCCCCTTTTGATAATAATAAATCCATTAATGATAAATTAGAGCATTAATATATAAGCATGATGAAACTTACTTGTGTGTGTGAGAGAGTGATGACTTAGGATAATTATCGATTTTAGCATTTAGAATTGCTCCCCCTAAATACATGCTCCCCCTAAGTGAATGCTCCCATAATATGTAAGCTATCATCTTAATTAAGCATGTTAGTTTTCTATTTTGATAGCAAATTATATTTATCATGTTAGTTCTCCCCCTTTTGTTATTAGCAAAAGTGGGTAAGGAAACAAAACACAGACAAGTTTTGATTAGAAGATAAAGGCATGATCGAGCTTGTAGAGAGAAGGAAATGATAAGGAGTTTTAGAAGACTTTTCATGTAAATAGATCAGAGTTTTAGTATCACAACATTTTCATAAATCAGAGTTTGTAGCATATAAAGAATACAAGGTAAATGTAAAGTTGCGGAAGACTTGGAAAAATATAATCAAACATCTTTTGTAAGACATGATGATTCATAACAAGATATATGAGTTAAATTTCATAAAGAAGATGTTTTTGTAAATCATTGTTCAAGTAAAATCTTAAATTCAATAATAAAGTAACCAAGCATGAAATAATGTTACCAAAAAGAGAGTACTACAATGTTATGTTAATTCACAATTTCAAAACATACTAAACATTGTAGAAAGCATGCTAGGTTATCTAGTGCATTTCATAAATAAAGAGTAGTATAGAATTTGCATTAGGATCCAATACTTATGAGAAGAAGTGTTATGGAAGATAATGATGTGCATAAAAGTGTATTTTTGAGTAGAGTAAACAAATGTTTTAATCAAAAATACAAGAAATATGTAAAGTAAGAGCACAATAAAACACAAATAATTTCACTTCCACACACTTCAATGCACAAACAAAATGTACAACTACCAAGGTGCTTTGCACACACAATGCTCATCAAGACTTATCAGGGTGCAAAGTAGTGCTTGGGGGATCACACAATTTTATTCTTCAATATTGATTTTTTTTTATGATCCGGTGTACTTATGAATAAGTGGTTTTTATTTTGAAAGAAAGATATGGTTTGCACAAGATACTTTACTATTCTTTCCAAGGTGCTCAACCTCACAATGCTTATTAAGACTTATCAGGAGGTTCAAGTAGTGCTTGGTGGAGTTATCTTTGTCACTGTATTTTATGATTTTTGTTTTGTACAAAGTTCTCTGAATACACTTGCTTTGCAAACCAAAATAATTTATGAAAAACATAACCACTTTTCTTAACTTTAAAAAGTGCAAATAAAAGTAGTGTAGATAAGATACTTGTGCAATTTTAATTCATTGTACTAATACAAAACATACACAAGCATTCTTAGATTAAACACATATGTAGACAATGCCAAAATAAGTGAGTGAATAAAGATCATTATCAAACATAAAACATTTACTCATACTTAGAGGCATGCTAAGCTTAGTTCTACACAACTTTTACAATATAATTGATGCACATATTAATAGATAAATCAAAGCATGATGAAAACAATGTTCAAAGTAGTTTGAAAAGATAAATTGCAATATTATAGAAGTTCTAAATAGTAGATTAAATCATGCTTGATTTTCACAGGAAAGTCCATACAGTTTTTTTTGATAGTTTTAATGTTTTATATTTTTGTATTGAATTTTTGCATAAAAAAAACTTTAAACAAATGATAAAAGCAAGAAGGCAAAACATAATTTTTTTTGTAATTTGGCTTTTGTATTTTTGTATTTGATTTTTCATAAAAAATAGACTTTAAACCAATGTCAAAAACAAAAAAGCAAAACATATTTTTAGTAATTTGGCTTTTGTATTTTTGTATTTGATTTTAAAAATGAAATAAAATTAGAAGTGCAAAAATAAATAATACATATAGATTAATATATTTTTAAGAAATTTTCAAAATTTTAAGAATACAGAAAAACAAATAAGTGCGCTAGCACCGGCGTTAGCACTAGCGCGGGAAACAGTACACGATTTTTGATGATTTTGAAATTTTTAATTGTTGATCTTGATTAAGTGTCACAATAGTTATTTCATGCAAAAATTTCAAAATTTTTGGAGATGTTTTAGATAGTTAAACATTACAAAATTGCATTTATGAATGTGTTTTAACACGAAAGATCTAGGACACCTAACTCAAGTCGTAATAATCGAAATCTTGCATCGGGAAGAGGTTTAGTAAATATGTCAGCGAGTTGAGAGTCCGTGCCAATGAAGCTTACTTTTACATGCTCTTTCTTAATGTGATCCCTAATGAAATGATGACGAACATCGATGTGTTTGGATCTAGAGTGGTGTACAGGATTATATGTGAGGTCTATTGCACTTTTGTTGTCACATTTAAGATCAATGTTTTTGAGATGAAATCCAAAATCCTCTAGAGTTTGGCTCATCCATAACGCTTGTGCACAACAACTACCAAGTGCGATGTATTCGGCCTCCGTGGTGGAGAGTGCAACCGAAGATTGTTTCCTACTAGACCAAGCAACTAATGAGGGTCCTAAAAAGTGATAAGTACCGCTAGTGCTTTTTCGATCTAGTGAACAACCGGCGTAATACGAATCAGAATAGCCGTGGAGTGTGAATGAATCATTGTGTGGGTACCATAATCCTAATTTAGATGACCCTAATAGATAACGAAAAATACATTTTACTGCTTTTAAATGAGATTCTTTTGGATTGGCTTGAAAGCGAGAACATAAACATACGACAAACATTATATCTGGTCAAGATGCACTTAAGTAAAGAAGAGATCCTATCATTCCTCTATATAACGTTTGATCAATGGAAATTCCAGATTCATCTTTTCCTAGTTTTAATGAAGCACTCATATGAGTAGAAGCTTGTTTAAGATATTCAAATCCAAATTGTTTAAGCATATCGTGAACATATTTTGTTTGGCAAATAAAGATACCATCAGTTCGTTGTGAGATTTGAAAGCCAAGAAAATATGGTAATTCTCCTACAAGACTCATTTCAAATTCATTTTTCATTACTAAGACTACTTCATTACACAACTATTCATTAGTGGCTCCAAAAATGATATCATCAACATATATTTGTAAAATTATTAGATCGTTATTATTATGCTTAATGAAGAGTGTGTTGTCGACACTTCCCATAACATAACCGTGCTTTAATAAAAATGATGTAAGTCTATCATACCATGCACGGGGCGCTTGTTTTAAACCATAAAGCGCTTTTTCTAATTTGTAAACATGATTAAGAAATTTTTCATTTATATACCCGGGGGGTTGTTCTACATAAACTTCTTCTTTTATAAACCCATTTAAAAAGGCACTTTTAACATCCATTTGAAATAATTTTATTCTTTTAAAACTCTCAAATGCCAAAAATATTCGTATAGATTCTAAGCGAGCAACGGGTGCAAAAGTTTCTTCAAAATCTACCCCCTTGATTTGAGAATAACCTTGAGCAACTAAGCGTGCTTTATTTCTTATAATCCTAGATTCACCATCTAATTTATTTTTAAAGATCCATTTTACGCCGATAACTGGATGATTAGATGGTCTATCTACTAGATTCCAAACTTTTTTTCTGTCAAATTGATCTAACTCTTCATTCATAGCCAAAAACCAAAATTCGTCATTTAAAGCGGTGGAAACATTTTTAGGTTCGATTTCAGAAACAAAGCAAATATTTGAAAATATTTCATGAAGAGAATATCGAGTTCTTAACCCAGTAGAAGGTTCCCCAATGACTAGCTCTTTTGGATGATTTTTTGAGAAGTTCAAAACGCTTGGAGCTACATATTCATCTTCCTTGGACTTCTCCTCCACTTCTTTGGAAGGTTCCTCTTCGTCGTGCTCCAAAGATGGCAAAGGTTCATCATTTGTACCTGTAGGAATCCTTTCTGCACATGGAATAAATTCATCAAATTTAACATTATTAGACTCTTCAACCTTACTCGATCTTTTGTTAAATATTCTATAAGCTTTACTGGTTGAAGAATATCCAAGAAATATTCCTTCATCACATTTTTCATCAAATTTTCCTAAAGAATCTTTTGTATTAAGAATAAAACATTTACATCCAAATACTTTAAAATATGATACGTTAGGTTTCTTTTGATAATACAGTTCATACGGTGTGAGATTTAGTGATGGGCGAAGCATGACTCTATTCATTACATAGCATGATGTGCTTACGGCTTCGGCCCAAAAAGACTTAAGTAATTTATATTCAGATAACATGGTGTGTGCTAGTTCTTGAATTGTCCTATTTTTCCTTTCTACAACACCGTTTTGTTGAGGTGTGCGTGGAGCGGAGAACTCATGCTTAATACCTAACATTTCACAAAAAGATTTAAAATTTTCATTCTCAAATTCACCTCCATGATCTGAGCGAATGCATTTTATTTTTAAATCTAGTTCATTTTGAATACGAGTACATAATTTTGAGAATTCACAAAACGCATCAGATTTGGAAGAGAGAAATAAAGTCCAACAATATCTTGAGAAATCATCTATTAGAACGAAAGTATATATTCTACCACCAAGACTTGCTGTGTTAACAGGACCAAAGAGATCCATATGAATTAATTGCAATGGTTTTGAAGTAGAAATTTTGTTTTTGCTTTTAAAAGATGATTTTGTAAATTTTCCTTTTTTGGCATGGAGGACATAGTGAAGATAAATTTCCATTCAATTTAGGCAATCCTCTAATCAATTCCATTTTTGCTAGTTTTAAAATAAGCTTTGTACTAGCATGACCTAAACGTCTATGCCATAGTTCTAATTCATCATTTTTGGTTATAAAGTATTTTATAGATGATTTGGAAAGATCATGAAATCAAACTATGTAAACATTGTGAATTCTAGGTGCAGTTAGTAACACATCTTTTGTTTTAGGATTAAATGTTTTGCAAAGATTAGTAGATGACTCAAATAATACATCTAATCCTTTATCACATAGTTGACTTATAGATATTAAGTTATGTTTTAATCCTTTTACATAAATAACATTTGAGATAAGAAAGGATTCGTTACCCACTGTACCTACCCCCATGATCCTTCCTTTACTATTATCACCAAATGTTACGATCCCTCCTTTCTTCTTTTCTAGCTAAGGAATTTTGCTTTGTTGCCCGTCATGTGCTTGGAGCAGCCTGAGTCCAAGTACCACACGTCCTCCGTTTCCTTAGCCTTCCTGCAAATCTAGAGAGAAGATGAGAGTAAAGATCCAGATACCCAAGAGGTACCACCTATAGAGTAAGTGGATTTCTTAAGTACCCAGATTTGTTTTAACGATCGTTGTTTTATATTCATGCAAGAACTAGACGTGTGTCCAAACTTAACACAATTTGCAAGTGAATTTTTACATTGCTCTTGCTGAATGATGTTTGAACATTAGAAAAAACAGGAGATTTTTTAACTGTTGAGCTACCGCCGACGTTAGTGGCTAGCACCGGGCGGTAGGGCTCATTTTTATATCCGACCCCAAATTTTCCAGAACCATAACATTGGTTTCCCAAAATCATATCCAAGGATTTTTGACCAATCCTGAATTTTTTTATGGCTATATTGAGGTCATAATTTTGTTTTTTAAGAAATGTATTTTCTTGTACAATCATAACACATTTCTTTTCAAAGCCCTTTTTGTTATTTTCAATTTGTAAAAGAGAGGTTTTTAGTTTTCTTTCTAAGTCCCCCTTTTCTTTTGCAATAGTTTTGTTCTGTGAGAGGGCCTTAGAAAGAGAAACTTCAAGTTCTTTTGTCTTAAATAAAGAGTGCTCACACTCTTGACATGAAACCTTTCTCTTTTTAAGGGAAATCAGTTTTTTGTGAGCTTATGATTTTCTTTAATAATAGATTCATTTTCACGATTTAGTATAATATTATCTTTTATACTTTTATCATAGGATTTGCAAGTTAGAACAAATTCATCATAGAGTTCTTCGAAGGTAGGAGGAGTTACCTCAGTGTCGCTAAGAACATTGGTGTCATCATCGTTGCTTTTTGCCATTAAGCATAAGTTTGCTTCCTCCTCGCTGCTTGGCTCAGACTCGTTTGACTCTTCAGAGGAAGAATCATCCCAAGTTGCTGCTTTCAATACTTTCTTTTTCTCTTTTGCTTTGTATTGTTCTTTTTGCTCCTTTTGATACTTCGGGCACTGGCTCCGAATGTGCCCGGTCTTTCTGTAGTGGTAGCACTCTGGTGGTGGTCTTTCTTCTTCATCTTCACTTCCTTTTCCTTTCCTTGATGAAGAGGAAGATCCCTTTCATCGAGCATCCTTTTGGAAGTATTTTCGGAATGTGTTCCTTCTTTCCAGATTTCTGATGAACTTCCTGAAGTTCTTTACCAGGAGACCTTCTTCATCTTCATCATCATCTTCGATGCTCTCCTTCTTTGATTTTAATGCTAGCGCCCTTTTCTTTGGCTCTTTGTTGTATTTATCATGTTGAATCTGGAGTTCTACCTCATGGGTTTTGAGATTCCCAATAAGGTTCTCGATCTGGAGCGTTCTTAAATTGTGCGACTCCGAGATGGCTGTCACCTTCAGATTGAACCTTGGAGGTAAAGAGCGAAGAATTTTCCTCACCAAGTCCCCATCTGAGTAGATCTTTCCAAGTGCCTTTGAAGCATTGACGATCTTGGTGAAGCGAGTTTACATCGAGTTGATGTCCTCTTCGGTATCCATCCTGAATTTTTCATATTCAGATTCCAGTTGGAATAGCATTGCATCTTTTACCTGCGATGTACCTTCATGAGTAACTTCCAATTGATTCCAAATATCATAAGCAGTTATGCATGCAGAAATTTTATTAAACCCAGTCCTATTTAAGGCGTAATATAAAGCGTTCATTGCCTTAGCATTATTTTTACACCTTAGTTTATCATTATCATCCCATTTATCTTTTGGTTTTAGTAATGTTGCCTCTCCCACTACAGTTGTAGGAGGAGAGTACCGAACTTCTACCATGTTCCATACTTCTACATCCATTGTCATAAGAAAACACATCATTCGATTTTTCCAATAGTTGAAATCTGACCCAGTAAATAGAGGTGGTCGACTAACTCCTTGACCCTCCGGAAAAGCGAGATCATGAGACGCCATTATTCCCGGTTGTTAAGCCGATTGGAATAAAACCCTTCTGATACCACTTGTTGGATCGGTAGGCGCCCTTAGAGGGGGGGGGGGGGGGGTGAATAAGGGTTTTTAAAATTTATATTATATTTTGAAAAGCTTTGAAAGAATGCGAGATTAAGACAATGAGAAATCAAGTAAAACAATTGAAATAAAGTAGAGACATGTTTTATTAATATGAAATAAGGTTTTACAAAAGTTGATTTCTATAACGCTAGAAATCGGTGGCGAATAATAGTAGACTCTTTTTGTTTTCTATCCCGACTCGCATCCCCACGAACCGGTGGCCCTAGCCTATCCTTCCCGGATTCGGCCTCAAGCCGCTCTAGCCAACCCTTCCCCGGATATGGCCTCGAGCACCCCCTAGACCTAACCTAGATCTAGTCGCCAACACGAGGCGAATTTCTGCCCTAAGTCCTACCCAGACCTAGTCGCCAACACAAGGCGATTTCTCTAATCGTTTACAAGAAATATGAAATGAAAATAATTAAAACTCCCTCTTGATGAATTTCTGAAGTTGGAGACGAAATCCGATGTATAATAAGCATTGTAGAAGCGAACTTCGTTTTGATTCGTCGTGAAGAGATTCTCCTTCAAGAGTTTGCAGAACTTTGGTAGGACATCAACTTTCGGCCAAGGCAGCCTCTGGAATTCTAGCACTCAATCTCTCTCTGATGTGTGTTTGAAACGAGAGAAGAGGGGTCCTTTTTATAGCCTCAGCGCTAGCGCCTGCGCTAGTGCTACCGCCTGCGCTAGTGCAACCGCCGGCGCTTGATGGCGCGAATCTCGCACACCACTATAGGCGGTAGCTCGACTGCGGCACGAAACGGCAGTGTACCGATCGTTCAAGTAATATAAAACGAGGAGTAAATCCCCGAGTATCGATCTCGGAAGGAACACAGTAAGGTGGAGTTGACTATTGAGGAGGACTTGAGATTGAAGTCCTTAAGGTCGGATGGATTGCGGGAGGCTTGGTTTGGATTGCGGAAAACAAAATAAAAATAGCTACGACTACTCCTATGCAGGCCTTGAGCGCACTGCTTCGCCAGGCGGGATGGAAGACTACACGGGCCGCAATGCACCAAATCGCTAGGCGGATGGACGAGCAGGCTAGCGGATGGAGTGGAGAGAGCGGCGGAATGAGGGTCGCAAGCACCTCTTCGCAAAGCACACCACTAACACTTGTTAGGGCGGCACAACACAACAAATAATCCACACCACAAGGCACACCTCAAATGAAAATATAACAAGATTACTCAATCACATAAACATGATTTCATACTAATGTTAACAAATAAAAGTATACTTCATCAAACATATAAGAAATCCAACTAAACTATCAACTACAAGAGGAGATGAGTGTGCGAAATCGATCGACTCCGAAGTCTTGTTGAGGATTCACGGAAGGAATCGCCGGGTTGTCAATCCGCGTCCAAGCTCGGTCCTCAACTGCGTCCGGGGTAGAGAAGGTTGTCACTACCTTCCAATGGACCCGTCTTCTTCGTGTCACGAACCGGAGGAATGATCACAAGCTGCTCCAATCTTGAAGAAGAAGGCTAGGTTGACTCCCTTCTTGAAGCCCAAGAATGAAGGAGGAGTCCAAGAGGAAGCTCCGACGACGATTTGGCGTTGAAAGCTTGCCTGGAGATCCTCCCTAAGGTGGGCGGCGCTGGAGGAGTCGGAACCCCCCGAAATAGGCGGAAAACGGCGGACTGGAAGTGATCTTTTTGACCTAAAATCACGCATGTCTATTTATAGGCGGAGCAGAAATTAACAGCGCGCACGGTCAGGCGCACGACCAGTGGTCGTGCGCGAATTGCCTTTGATCATGCGCGAAGAACCTGTAGTATAGTCCTGAACTGCAAAAATAGCGCACGGTCAGTGGCGCACGACCAATGGTCGTGCGCGAAGAAGGCCTGTGATCGTGCGCCGACGCTCTGTCAGGGAAGGGAATTAACGCACGACCACTGGTCGTGCGCCTGATCGTGCGCGAAGGAATGCGCACGATCAGAGGCTTTTTAGGCCGAAAATCCCCCAGGACCCATCCCGAGTGTCGCACAACCCTTGGACCTGCATGAAAATATACTAGACCACAGAAATACATGAAATCACACCAAGATGGGGCATAAATGTGCACTAAGCAATGAAATGGGCAATGTGATCAAATAGAATTGAAAATAGGCCTAAAGTGAAGTGCAAGTGCATGAAAACTAGCCCAGATGAGTCCGGAAATCACTATATAAACTGGACTCATCACACCCCCAGACTTACCTGTTTGCACGTCCCGAGCAAACAAATCCTAAGCAGGCGGGAAAATGAAATAGCTAGCTTAAAATTACAAAAAATGGAGTACCATGCGAAGTCGGATGCTCACGTGCATAAGATGAATAATAGAGAAGATTTCTCATTATACAAACAGTTTATAGATTTTTAAAAGAGTAAAAGCATATTACAACTACTCAAAATGGTGAACTACGGTGAATCATCCGGTCACGCATACGGAGAAAGTAAACTAAGCGCTGAGATGAGCATTGCTCGAGATTGGGGTGCAGGACAAACTCCACCGAAATCCATCGATGTCGGTGACCATAGGCTCGCCCGGTCACATTCTCTCCACGACACTAGATTTGTTCATAGCGTGAGTCGGTAGGGCTTTAGGTTTTAAATGAGGCTTGGGTTAAGGTAGGGTATACAAAGATAAACATGATGGCTTAAATCACCTAAACCCAAATGAGCTAGCACAAAAGAAAACATCCACGCAGCAACAAAAAGTGCGGGCGCACCACACCCCCAGACTTGAACTTGAAAACATGGGTGTGTGCACCGCCTACTCCCAATACAAACTTACACAAAAAATATTTTCATTATAACCCTTTTTTTCACATTTTTTTTTTCTTTTCATTCATTTTTTTTAAACTATTTTCAGCACATTTACTCAATGTAGCACATCCACATTTCCCTAATCATCATCACCACATCAACACCCCCAAAAGAAAACTATGAAAACAGCTAAAGCTCAACTTTGGGTATGCGACTAGGATCGACTTTTTGGCTTTGGTGAGAAACGGGTGGAGCTGAATTAAGAGGAAGGGGTAGGCACAAAGGGGCTAGCGAGGGAAGATATCAGGAATGGCACAAAAGCTCAACCGGGCCAAAATGATGGCCTACGTCATTCTCACGCACTAGAACTATCCTATGCCAATGCTTCAAGAATCGCTTGGGGCAAGTTCTAGCCATCGAGAAAGATTCTCCTTTTTCCCGACTCAAGCAATACGAGTCTAGCGATCGTTTACACACATCCATATGCTACCGTTTGATTCCCACCGGATTCACCATTTGAGTAGAGTAAACAACATTTACACTAATAGAAAAATATAAAACCATAAGTATAAAAAGAAGTCTAATCAACACAAATTTCTATGCAACCGAGCACTCGACTAGGAGCACTACTGGAGTCAACATTTTACTCCGCTACATAGTCCTAAGCCAGCACCTAGACTTTCCCAAATATGCAGAAGAATTAAATTCAACTCAGAGCACGCATACAGATGAGTACATGCTCAAGTGGGTGCTGTGGTGCGCAAAGAGAATGAACAACAATTTTCAATAAACTAAAATAAAAGTACTTCTAGCATGCTATGAAATAGTGCACGTGAGTGGGAACACATAATTACTCTCCCCCAGACTTAAACTAGACAATACACAAAATATATAGCTATGAAATTCAGAAAAGAGCTAGGGGAAGAGAGTACCCAATGCTCAACAAGTGAGCATACCAGAAGACGCGTGTAAACCAAGACAATGCTGCAGCATCCCCATCAAAAAAATAAACCTGCAGGGGTGAGTTCCGCCAAACAAAAAGAAAATAGACAAACTAAAAAGAAATGAAACTAACTAAACTAGATGAAATAAAATTGCAGGAAAAGTAAGATAACTACTGGGGTTATTGTCATCCCAGCACGACTTATTTAAAAACATAACAGTTCTAGCTAATGGGCGTATGAAAAAGGAAATGAACAGGTAACTGTTCTAATATGCGTGTCGGTAGCGGGTACCGATACGGAGACAGAACAATTACCCCTCTACCTAAATAATAATACCTGCTTAACACAGGTAGAGGAAATAGGAAGTAAGAAGAGGAGGAAGGCTGGTCCTCACTCGTCTCACCACAAAATAAATCCTTGCCCAGCAAGGTGTCATCTCCAGGGAGGCAGCAGGAGGAAGAGATCAATGTTGGAGCTTTCTCATCGGAGGAGGGATCAACCTCCTCGCACATGAGGATGCTATCATCATTGACCTGAGCTGGAAGCTCCAAGTCCTCCTTATGTACCTGCGGAGACTCAACCTGCACAGGCTCAGTTATAGCAGAAGGGGGGTCAAGAAATAAAAGAGAAGAATGACTTAAATAGAACTCAAGCGGGGGAGTGTTTCCGGTCTCACTCCCATTAGATTGGGAAAGTAAAATAATGTCAACATTGTCATAAATGCTACAAGGTTCGGCGGGATCAACAGTGGCCAATCTTAAGATTTGGACTTCCCCCACCGGTGCTGAGGAAAACTCCTCTTCACCTAGAAGGTTGTCCTCCTCCATAGGAATAGGCACAACACATAGATCGCCAGCCTCATCCTGCGACACATCCTCAACAATGTCGTCTGAGACGAGTATAGTAGTATGCACAACAGGGGGAGGAATAGTGCTTGGATAAATGTCAAGCACCGATTCCTCACAAAGAATCGAATCTACGCACGGTGATATATGCACAGGGGAGAAAGGCTCGGCCATGTCAGAGCCTAGATCAGCCACGCATCTGGTGACTGTGTCCACATCATCCCCTTCAAAGCATGAAGGTGACACGGATATATAACCAGATGTTGAAGGCGTGCCTCCAGAAGTAGGAGTCGGGATGATTCAGATATCCGGCTCATCATCCTCGTCCAATTGGCGAAGATACTTGGCACAGTCCTTCAGGGCGTGATCCATGCTTTGACAGAACAAGCACCGTTTTATATTACTCCTTGGTCCTTGAGGGGTCGGGGAGGAATATAAAAATGGTGTATGCGGCGAGGACGAGTGGCCATAAGACTTGGGCATAGGGCATGAAGAACCATAGGAAAATGGTGCTCCGTACACCGGGCCACGAGAATTATGCCCACCATCTTCCGTAGGGCATCTATCACTAGCGTGAGAAATATCTCCACATACACGACAACGAATATTAAATGCAGCCCACATTATATGGAGATAGCAAGATTCAAAATAAAGACACTATCGTGCAAACTGTTACACCTAACAGTAATTTACTAAACAACCTATTTAAAACAGGAAAATAGAATAAAAAGAACTGAAATAAAAATAAACGACGCAATTTACAAATGGAAGGGCTTCTCTCTCAGATTCTCCCTCTCCAGAAAACTCACACGTCTGTGTTCCCCGGCAACGGCGCCAAAAACTTGATGGCGCGAATCTCGCACACCGCTATAGGCGGTAGCTCGACTGCGGCACGAAACGGCAGTGTACAGATCGTTCAAGTAATATAAAACGTGGAGGAAATCCCCGAGTATCGATCTCGGAAGGAACACAGTAAGGTGGAGTTGACTATTGAGGAGGACTTGAGATTGAAGTCCTTAAGGTCGGATGGATTGCGGGAGGCTTGGTTTGGATTGCGGAAAACAAAATAAAAATAGCTACGACTACTCCTATGCAGGCCTTGAGCGCACTGCTTCGCCAGGCGGGATGGAATACTACACGGGCCGCAATGAACCGAATCGCTAGGCGGATGGACGAGCAGGCTAGCGGATGGAGTGGAGAGAGCGACAGAATGAGGGTCGCAAGCACCTCTTCGCAAAGCACACCACTAACACTTGTTAGGGCGGCACAACACAACAAACAATCCACACCACAAGGCACACCTCAAATGAAAATATAACAAGATTACTCAATCACATAGACATGATTTCATACTAATGTTAACAAATAAAAGTATACTTCATCAAACATATAAGAAATCCAACTAAACTATCAACTACAAGAGGAGATGAGTGTGCGAAATTGACCGACTCCGAAGTCTTGTTGAGGATTCACGGAAGGAATCGCCGGGTTGTCAATCCGCGTCCAAGCTCGGTCCTCAACTGCGTCCGGGGTAGAGAAGGTTGTCACTACCTTCCAATGGACCCGTCTTCTTCGTGTCACGAACCGGAGGAATGATCACAAGCTGCTCCAATCTTGAAGAAGAAGGCTAGGTTGACTCCCTTCTTAAAGCCCAAGGATGAAGGAGGAGGCCAAGAGGAAGCTCCGGCGACGATTTGGCGTTGAAAGCTTGCCCGGAGATCCTCCCTAAGGTGGGCGGCGCTGGAGGAGTCGGAACCCCCAGAAATAGGCGGAAAATGGCGGACTGGAAGTGATCTTTTTGACCTAAAACCGCGCATGTCTATTTATAGGCGGAGTAGAAATTAACAGCGCGCACGGTCAGGCGCACGACCAGTGGTCGTGCGCGAAGAACCTGTAGTATAGTCCTGAACTGCAAAAATAGTGCACGGTCAGTGGCGCACGACCAATGGTCGTGCGCGAAGAAGGCCTGTGATCGTGCGCCGACGCTCTATCAGGGAAGGGAATTAGCGCACGACCACTGGTCATGCGCCTGATCGTGCGCGAAGGAATGCGCACGATCAGAGGCTTTTTAGGCCGAAAATCCCCCAGGACCCATCCCGAGTGTCGCACAACCCTTGGACCTGCATGAAAATATACTAGACCACAGAAATACATGAAATCACACCAAGATGGGGCATAAATGTGCACTAAGCAATGAAATGGGCAATGTGATCAATTAGAATTGAAAATAGGCCTAAAGTGAATTGCAAGTGCATGAAAACTAGCCCAGATGAGTCCGTAAATCACTATATAAACTGGACTCATCAGCGCTATCCCATTTTAGGACATATTCTGCGTGGCAGAATCTTCAATCCGAGGAAACATTTCTCTCTTGCCTTCTGTGCTCCGCGCTACCGCCTGCGCTATCGGCTACCGCCAGGCGCTATCTCCTTCTATATGTGATCCTGGAATTGCGCAGATCATCGCTAGCGCTGGGTGCTAGGTACTACCGCCGGCGCTAGTGGGAGTGTTGGATTTGATGGCTCAAATTTTGGGGCAACCTTCTTATGTAATCCTTGAGTCATATGGACTTTGTTTTCCTGCACACTTAAACACACAAGATCAAATACACATAGGATTTGTTATTCTCAAACCTAGGAGATGCGGAAGACCATGGTCCAACATCGGCCACCCAATGGGAGACTCAATTCTCCACCAGCTGGCTTCCTCTCTGGATGGATTCTGCTGGAAATTACTGTGGCAGCTGAGAGAGAAGGTTAGGAGGAGGAATGAGAGGAAATATGGAGGGCATTCCACAAAACCATGGTTGTCCTCATTCAAAATGGGGTATTTCCCAATTTTGCCCCTCTGCATGCCATCCCTTCCTAATTTTTGAGAGCATGCATGGTAATTAAGTCATGGGTTATAGATTCAGCTTCTAATATTGGTCTTAGCCCATTTGAGACTTGGTTTGGGTTCACTTGACCTAAGGTGTCAATTTGTGCTAAGTGCACTTGAGTTGACCCTAGGTCAAATTGACCAATGTGTCTGGCCCACATTGATGGTCTTAGGTCCCTAGTCATCATGTGAGGTGTATTGGGTCATGGTGTGGCCCCAATTGGGCTAATTGAGCCGTAAGGTATAATTTTGACTAAGATTGGCTAGGTTTGACATTAGTCAAATTGGGTCAATTGGTTGACCAAATGATGGGGCTCTTGGTCAATTGAACCTCTTGAAGGGATTGCCTTGTAGTGGTGGGTTCAATTTGTCCATATTAAGTCCAATTGACTTCAATTAAGAAGGTTTGACCTAGTTTGGGCTAGGGTGACTTTAGTCGATATGATCAATTTGGTTGACCTTAAAGAGTCCATAGTGACATATTGATCTCCTTGAAAGATCATGAGGGTCAAGTTGAGGTTATATTGACATACTAAAGCTCCTTTGGTTAATTCTAAGCTAGATGACCTAAAGTTGCTAAATGCATACCACCGTGCAATTCACATACTCTCCCAGGTTTCTAGGGTTCTTTTGGATAGTCTACCCTTTTGTCATGACATAGTCATGACAAAAATTCAATTTAGGGGTCTAGTGGTTTGTGGGATGTTACAAATCCCAATACATAAAGAAAAAATTCTGTCCTCGAAAATAAGATTGGGCTTGCGGGGTTCTTACTTAAGATAGACCATTACAAGTTTTTATGCTAATCAAACTTTTACCTAACGTGAAGAGTCCTGGGTATTGTTATTGCATCAGGTCTAGAGGATCCCAAGTGTGCTCCTCTCGCTCATGATTCGACCAAAGGACATTCACCAGCGGGACTCTCTTCCGCCGCAAGAATCAAAAAGTTGTGTCATCGATCTGTATTGGCTCCAAATGGACTGTACGATGGGATGTTATCGGGCCTGTCGCGGTAGTGATCTATTTCTCTGGCCAAAGTAGTGCTCTCATAAGCGAGGAGACGTGAAAACATCATGCAATCCTATAAATTTCGGTGGCAGCTCCAGGCTATAAGCCAATGGGCAGATCCGTTCCAGGATCCTATAGGGCCCCATGTATCTCGGACTGAGCTTCTTTAGTCTCCTCACCCGTGAGACTCCATGTGCCATATGTATTTTCAGAAACACCCTGTCTCCCACCTGCAATTCCACCTTGCGATGTCGCGCATCATAATATTTAACCAATCAGCTCTGCGCTTCCAACATCTGATCTTGTATCAGTTGTGTCTGGGCATTCATGTCTTCTATATATTCTGACCCCAGCGCCTTCGGGTCCTCATCCTGTATCCATGAAAGTGGAGTCCTGCACTTCCTGCCGTAAAGGGCTTTGTATGGAGCCATGCCAATACTAGATTGTTGGCTATTGTTGTAGGAGAACTCGATGAGTGGCAGTAGTCTCTCCCACAACTCTATATTATATAGGATGCATAATCTCAATAGATCTTCCATCGTCCAGATAGTGCATTCCGTCTGACCGTCAGTCTGTGGGTGAAAAGCGGTGCTAAATGTCAATCGTGACCCCAGATATGCCTGAACTGCCTTCCATTCCCTTGATGTAAAACAACCATCTCAATCTGACACGATCGATCGGGGCACTCTACGGTATCTAATGAATTGTTCCACGAATAATCGCACAAGAACACTGACGGGAGCACCCATTTTGACTGGAATGAACCGGGCAACTTTTGTCAGTCTGTCCATAATAACCCAGATGGAGTCGGGCCCAAAGCGGGAGCAAGGAAACCCATGTACAAAGTCCATGGAGATGTCCTCGAACTTCCACTCTGGCACCGGTAATGGCTGCAATAACCCTCCAGGGCTCTTGCATTCGGCCTTCACCAGTTGTCATGTGATGAGTAGTTTATTTACTCATCTTTTAGTATAATTTTATTATTATTTTAACATCAATTTATAGAATTGATATGAAATATCCTAGAAAAATCACTTCTTTTCATATTTATGTATTAACTTAAGTTTATTTTATATTTTCAGGTTTTCTGGACACTTTGAGCGAAATTGCAAGTACACGCCCAAGGTCATGGGCATGACCAAGGGCGTGATAGCCTAAGATGTGTTCCAGACCATCTTCCGCCACCCCAGGCTCATTCTATGAAGAATTGCCGAGTACACGCCCAGGTCACGGGCATGACCCACGTCACGGGCGTGACCAAGGGCGTGACCCAGGTCACGACCACGACCCACCGCCAACAGCCAGATCAGCCGCCGCGTCATTTAAAATTACACGCCCCAGTTCACGGGTATGACCAAGGGCATGACATCCAGTCACGGGCGTGATCACTTCCCGCGCCACTTCCCGCCGAAAGCACCCCACCTGGCGCTGTTTTAAAGATTACACACCCTAGGTCACGGGCATGACCTAGGGCATGAAGCGCACGTAGCACCCGCATTGAATTCAGAAGGCGTCTATCCTGCACCAGCTTTGATCACGCCATATAGATGCCCTTGGTCACGGGAGTGACCGAGGGCATGTAACCTCAAATTGAAGCCTATTTAAAGCCAGCTCCACCAGAACTGAGGAGACAAATTTTGGGAGCTCAAGTATTCATTTCTTTTATTGTTTTCAGGTTTTAGTAGTTTTTGTACTCCTTTCTTTCATGCAATTGTACTTTCAATTCAATAGTTATAATTTCCATTCCAATAGCTTGT
Organism: Dactylorhiza incarnata; assembly: GCA_033032865.1. Taxonomy (NCBI): domain Eukaryota; kingdom Viridiplantae; phylum Streptophyta; class Magnoliopsida; order Asparagales; family Orchidaceae; genus Dactylorhiza; species Dactylorhiza incarnata. Next base: position 20,062,935 of record JAWHQI010000005.1, read on the forward strand.
ATTTCTCTTCTTTGCAAAATCAATAAAATAGTTCTTCCTTCTTCTTAATCTCTTCTAACTTTCATCATGAACTCTTTTATTTTTATTGATTCCTCTATCTCCATGAGTAGCTAAATTTCTATTAGTCCTCGGTCGAGATGATCCAAGGAATAATAAACTTCATGAATTAAATTTAGATTCTCTTTTTTCTCTCCTCAGAATACTTACGATTTATCATTGATTCTAACATAATGAGATTGTATTATCGATATGTTGGGAAAATGATTTCTCTTAACCTCTGAAAATGAGTTAAATATGAATTCCAAGAAAGGAAAATCAAGGTAAGTAAATATGCGTCGAATAGTATTCGACGCAACGTCGAAGTTGTGTCGACGTTTCTTTCAGAATGAGTCGAAGTAGCTCCAAGCAGAATTCGACGTATCATATGTCGACGTAGCTCTGACTTCTAGTCGACGTATCTTGAGAAGTGATGGCGCAAATCTTAGCACACTGCTATAGGCGGTAGTAAGACTGCGGCACAAAATGGCAGTGTAACGATCGTTCAAGTAATATAAAATGGGAATGAATCCCCAAGTATCGATCTCAAAGGAACACAGTAAGGTGGAATTTATTATTGAGGAAGGACTTGAGATTTAAGTCCTTTTAAGCGGATGGATGCGGAAATGGGGGATTTGGTTTGTGGAAAATAAAAGAAAACAACTTAAACTAATCCTATGCAATGCCACTATGCAATGCTTCGCTTGGCGGGATGGAGACTAGGTAGGCCTTGAACGCGCTACTTCATTGGGCGGATGGACGAGTAGGATAGCGGAATCGAACTATGCAGGCCTTGAGCGCGCTGCTTTGTTAGGCGGGATGGATTACACGGGCCGCGATGCCACGCTTCAATAGACGGATGGACGAGTAGGCTAACGGAATGAGGGTCGCAAACACCTCGTCGACAAGCACGCCACTAGCAATTGCTAGTGCGGCACCGGACACGGTGGTGGAGTGGAAAATGGATGGCGGCGCACCTCATTAACACATATGAACCAAATAATTTCAAATAAATGAAATAAGCATTACAAAGCATAGTTCATAGCATACATCATCAAAATATAGAGATTACAAACATTACATCAACATAAGGAAGAGGAAAAGGCAAGAGATACGACCGAATCCGGAGGCTCGTTGTAGATTCACGGTAGGAAGCACAGGGTTGTCAATACGCGTCCTAGCTTGGTCCCAACTATCGTCAGGGGTAGAGGAGGGCTGTCACACCTCCCAATGGACCCGTCTTCTCCAACATTTTACAATCCGGCCACGTCCGATGCGAAGAACTCCTTCCTTGGTGATGAAGATGAGTGTAGAATCTCCTCCTTGAAGCCCTTGGATGATGGAGGAGGCCTAGGGGGCGAACACCTGCAGAAATGGGTGGAACGGCGGAGCTGGGCGAGAAAATGCGGAGGATCCGACCTAATTCGCGAGCAGGAGTATTTATAGGCGCTGGAATAAACAGTGCGCACGGTCATTGGCGCACGACCAGTGGTCGTGCGCTCTGGAATCCTGTGATCATGCGCCTGCCTCGGTGGAGCCTGCAATGTAAGAAATTTATAAAATACCATGTTCGCACGACCAGTGGCGCACGACCGGTGGTCGTGCGCACTATCGTAGGTGGTCGTGCGCACTATCGTAGGTGGTCGTGCGCACTGGTCGAAACAGAACTCATAAAATTGATGTTAAGTGCGCACGAACAGCGGCGCACAACCGGTGGTCGTGCGCAATATCGTTGGTGGTCATGCGCACTGTCCGAGACAGAACTCAAAAAATTGGGTTAAGTGCACACAATCAGCGGCGCACGACCAGTGGTCGGTGCGCAATAGAACCAGTGATCGTGCACAGTGTTCCTGTACAAAATTGTACCGGGAACACCTGCACGACTCTTGTTCCAGCACAACCACGAATCCAGCCACTGAAAGTGGCACTTAACAATGCATGAAAACTACTAAAGAAGAAGAACATGAAATAACACCAAAAATGGGCCTAGAGGTGCACTTAGCATGGAGTATCAAATATGAGTGAAAACATGTCTAAAGTGAAGTGCATAGACTAGAAAATCGGCCCAGATGAGTCCATAAATGTGTATATATTTGGGACTCATCACACCCCCAGACTTACCTGTTTGCGCGTCCCGAGCAAACATATTCTAAGCGAACGGGGAGAGAAAAGTAGATGGCTTAAATTACAATACAGAGTACCATGCGAAGTCGCATGCTCACGTGCATAAAAAAATAGTAGAGAAGATTTCTCATTATACACAAACAGTTTATATATTTCTAAAAGAGTAAAAGCATATTACAACTACTCAAAATGGTGAACAACGGTGAATCATTTGGTCATCCATACGGAGAAAGTAAGCTAAGCGCTGAGACGAGCATTGCTCAAGATCGGGATGCGGGACAAACTCCACTGAAGTCCATCAGTGTCGGTGACCATAAGCTTGCCGGGTCACATTCTCTCCACGACAATAGATTGATTCAAGGCGTGAGTCAGTAGGACTTTCAGGTTTTAATTGAGGCTTGGGTTACGGTGAGGTAAACAATGATAAACAAAATGGCTTAAAACACATAACCCAATTGAGCTTTTAAAATAACTACCCGCGCACCAAAATCGAATGCAAGTGCACCACACCCCCAGACTTGGACTTTTGCAACATAGGTGTGTGCACCGCCTACTCCCAATACATAATTTTTCTAGACGATATTCAATAAAACTCATTTTTTTTCTTCTCTTTTTTTTTTCATTTTTCTTTCTATCTTTCTTTTTCTTATCTTTTTTTTTTCTTTCAGCAAAATTTTCAAATGAGCATATCCACAGATTCACATAATAAACACCACAATCAACACCCCCCAAAATGTAAAAAAAAAAACTACAACTAAAGCTCAGATTTGGGTGTGCGACTAGGTTAGGCTTTTAGGCTTTGGTGAGATAAATGTGGAGCTGAATTAAGAAAAGGGTAGGCACAAAGGGGCTAGCAAGGGTAGACGATAGGCATGAAATAAAAAGTTCAACCGGGCCAAAATAATGGCCTACGTCATTCTCACGCACTAGAACTATCCTATGCCAATGCTTCAAAAATCGCTTGGGGCAAGTTCTAGCCACCGAGAAAGATTCTCCTTTCTCCCGACTCAAGCAATACGAATCTAGTGATCGTTTACACACATCCCTATGCTACCGTTTGATTCCACCGGATTCACCATTTGAGTAGAGTAAACAACATTTACACTGATAGAAAAAATATAAAACCATAAGTATAAAGAGAAGTCTAATCTACACAAATTTCTATGCAACCGAGCACTCAACTAGGAGCACTACTAGAGTCAACATTTTACTCTGCTACATAGTCCTAAGCCATCACCTAGACTTTCCCAAATAAGCAGAAGAATTAAATTCACAACAGAGCAAGCAAACAGATGAGTACGCGCTCAAGTGGGTGCTGTGGTGTGCAATGAAAATAAACAAAACATTTTAAATGAAATCTTCTAGTATGCAGTGCAATAGTGCACGTGAGCGGGTAAACAAAACTACTCTCCCCCAGACTTAAACTAAACAATCCACATAATATATGACATGAAAATCAGCATAGGCTAGGGAAAGAGAGTACCCAGTGCTCAGAAATGAGCACACCAGAAGATTGGCGTGTAAGCTAAAATTAGCCGCAGCATCCACCATCCAGAAAAGATACCTGCAGGGATCAGCTCCGCAGAAATAGAAGAAAATATAAAACTGAAAAAAGAATACTACTAAGTAAACTAAACAAGAAGAAATAAGAAATGCAGGAAAAGGTAAAATAACTACTAGGGTTATTGACATCCCAGCACGACTTATTCAGATTTTATAAAGTTCTAGCTTATAGGCCTATGAAAAGAAAAGTGGACAGGTAACTGTTCTAATATGCGTGTAGGTAGCAGGTACCTATACGGAGAAAGAACAGTCACACCTCTACCCGAATATAAATACCTGTTCCTCACAGGTAGAGGGAAAAGAAAGTAAGAAGAGGAGGAGGCCTGGTTCTCACTCATCTCACCAAAACTATCCTTGCCCAGCAAGGTATCATCTCCAGGGAGGCAGTAGGAGGAGAAGGCAATGAGTGGAGCTTCCTCTACGGAGGAGGGATCAACCTCCTCACGTGAGAGGATACACTCATCATTGACTTGAGCAGAATGCTCCAAGTCCTCCTGAAGTACCTGTGAAGACTCAACCTGCACAGGCTTAGATAGAGAAAGGGGATTAAGAGATAAAAAAGAAGAAGAACATAAATAAACATCAATCGGGGGAGTGATCCCGGTCTCACTCCCATCAGGTTGGGTAAGTAAAATAATGTTTGCATTGTCCTCAATGCTACAAGGTTCGGCGGGATCAACAGTGGCCAGGCTAGAGATTTGGACTTCCTCCACCGGTGCTGAGGAAAACTCCTCTTCACCTAGAAGGTTGTCCTCCTTCATAGGAATAGGCACAACACTCAGATCACCCACCTCATCCTGCAACACATCATCAACAATGTCGTCGGAGATGAGTATAGTATGCACAACAGGGGGAGGAGTAGTGCTCGGATAAAAGTCGAGCACCGATTCCTCACAAAGAATCGAATCCACTAGAGGTGGTGGATGCACATGGAGAATAGGCTCAGCAATGTCGGTGCATAGATCAGCCGCACATCCGGTGACCGTGTCCATGCCATACCCTTCAAGATGTGAAGGTGACAAAGACACATAACCGGATGTTGAAGGTGTGCCGCTAGAGTTAGGAGTTGGGACGATCCGGATATCCGGCTCGTCATCCTCATCCAATTGGCGAAGATACTCGGCACAGTCCCTCAAGACATGATCAGTGCTCCGACAAAACCGGCACTGCCTTGCAGGTTTCTTTGGCACAGCGGGGGCTGAAGCCGAAAAGAAGTAAGACGGTAAAGGCTCAGCAGAGTAGCCATAAGACTTACGCACACCATATGGAGTATCAGACGAAGTCGGTGCTCCATATGCTGGGCTATAAGAATTATGCCTACTGTTCTCCGTAGGGCATTCATCACTAGAGTGGGAGGTATCTCTACACCAACGGCAACGGATATTGAGATGTGCCCACATAGTGTGAAGATAATACGATTCAAAATAAAAATGCTATTGTGCAAAATACTACACCTAACAAAAATTACAAAAGCAACCTAATATAAAACAGGAAACAAAATACGAGGAAAGAAAACAAAGGAATGCAATTTACAAATGGAAGGGCTTCTCTCTCAGGTTCTCCCTCTCCAGAAAACTCACACAACTGTGTTCCCCGGCAACGGCGCCAAAAACTTGATGGCGCAAATCTTAGCACACCGCTATAGACGGTAGTAAGACTGCGGCACGAAACGGCAGTGTACCGATTGTTCAAGTAATATAAAATGGGAATGAATCCCCAAGTATCGATCTCAAAGGAACACAGTAAGGTGGAATTTATTATCGAGGAAGGACTTGAGATTGAAGTCCTTTCAAGCGGATGGATGCGGAAATGGGAGATTTGGTTTGTGGAAAATAAAAGAAAACAACTTAAACTACTCCTATGCAATGCCGCTATGCAATGCTTCGCTTGGCGGGATGGAGACTGATGGCGCGAATCTCACACACCGCTATAGGCGGTAGCTCGACTGCGACACGAAACGACAGTGTACCGATCGTTCAAGTAATATAAAACGAGGAGTAATCCCCGAGTATCGAATCTCAAAGGAACACAGTAAGGTGGAGTTTATTATCGAGGAAGGACTTGAGATTGAAGTCCTTAGGTCGATGTTCACGAAGGTGGGTGGATTGGTTTTGCAAAGTAAAATAAAAGCTATCGACTACTCCTATGCAATGCCGCTATGCAATGCTTCGCTTAGCGGAATGGAAAACTACGTAGGCCTTGAACGCACTACTTCGTTGGGCGGATGGGCGAGTAGGCTAGCGGAATCGAACTATGCAGGCCTTGAGCGCGCTGCTTCGTTAGGCGGGATGGAGTACGGGCCGCGATGCCACGCTTCGGTAGGCGGATGGATGAGTAGGCTAACGGAGTGAGGGTCGCAAGCAACTCGTCGACAAGCACGCCACTAGCAATTGCTAGTGCGGCACCGAACACAATGGTGGAATGGAAATTAGATGGGGGCGCACCTCAATAAGCACATATGAACTAAATGATTCCAAATAAATGAAATAAACATTAAGCAATATTGTTCATAGCACACATCATCAATATATAGAGGAAACTAGTTTATACAATCAACAACATAAGGAAGGAAAAAGAGAGTAAAGGAGTCGACCACATCCGAAGCCTTGCCGAAGATTCACGGTTGGAATCGCTGGGTTGTCAATCCACGTCCAAGCTCGGTCTTCAACTGCGTCCAAGGTAGAGGAGGGCTGTCACTTCCTCCCAATGGCTCGTCTTCTTCGTGTCACGATCCAATCTCCTCCGATACGCGATCTCCTTGCTCGATGTTGGCGATCTTTGGGCTAGAAACCTCTCCTTGAAGCTCAAGGATGATGGAGGAGGCCTAGGGGGCGGAGAACCTGCGGAAGGGGCGAAAACGGCGGAGCTGGGTGGAAGGAATGCGTCCCTCCTGACCTAATTCGCGAGTAGGTCAATTTATAGGCGCTGGAATAAACAGTGCGCACGGTCATTGGCACACGACCAGTGGTCGTGCGCACTAGAATCCTGTGATCGTGCGCCTGCCTGGACGGAGCCTGCAAGGTAAGAAAATTATAAAATACAATGTTCGCACGACCAGTGACGCACGACCAGTGGTCGTGCGCGCTTTCGTAAGTGGTCGTGCGATAAGGAAGACGGAACTCAGATTTCAGGGGGTAAGTGCACACGATCAGCGGCGCACGACCAGTGGTCGTGTGCAATAGAACCAGTGATCGTGCGCAGTGTTCCTGTACAGGATTGTACTGGGAACACCTACACGACTCCTGTTCCAGCATACAACACCAATCTAGCCACTGAAGGTGGCACTTAACAATGCATGAAATCTAAAAACGAAGATAAACAAGAAATAACACCAAAACGGGCCTAGAAGTGCACATAGCATGGAATAACAAACATGAGCGAAAACATGCCTAAAATGTAGTGCATAGACTAGAAAATTGGCCCAGATGAGTCCATAAATGTGTATAAAATTGGGACTCATCACACCCCCAGACTTACCTATTTGCGCGTCCCGAGCAAACAAATTCTACGCGAACGAGGAAAGAAAAGTAGATGGCTTAAAATTACAATACAGAATACCATGCGAAGTCGCATGCTCACGTGCATAAAAAAATAGTAGAGAAGATTTCTCATTATACACAAACAGTTTATATATTTCTAAAAGAGTAAAAGCATATTACAACCACTCAAAATGGTGAACTACGGTGAATCATCCGGTCATGCATACGGAGAAAGTAAACTAAGCGCTGAGATGAGCATTGCTCAAGATTGGGGTGCCGACAAACTCCACCGAAATCCATCGGTGTCGGTGACCATAGGCTCGCCCGGTCACATTCTCTCCACGACATTAGATTGATTCATAGCGTGAGTCGGTAGGACTTTAGGCATGAGATGGGGCTTGGGTTACGGTGAGGTAAACAACGATAGACCTGGAGGCTACGCACACCTAACCCAACATGAGCACAAGATAGAGCTACCCGCACGACGATAATAAACAAATGCACCACACCCCCAGACTTGGACTTTTACAACATAGGTGTGTGCACCCCCCACTCCCAATACTAAAATTTCAAAATTTTCAATTCAACTTTTTTTTTCATAACAATCCCCTTTTTTTTCTTTTCTTTCTCTACTTCATTTTTCTTTTTCTTTCTTTTCTTTTTTCAGCAAAAATATCAATGTATACACCCACAATTTCCACAATAAAAATTACCACATCAACACCCCCCAAAATGTAAATATAATAATTAAAGCTCAGATTTGGGTGTGCGACTAGGTTAGGCTTTTAAGCTTTTGGTGAGATAAAAGTGGGGCTGAATCAAGAGGAAGGGGTAGGCACAACGGGGCTAGCAAGGGTAGATGATAGGCATGAAATAAAAAGCTCAATCAGGCCAAAATAATGGCCTACGTCATTCTCACGCACTAGAACTATCCTATGCCAATGCTTCAAGAATCGCTTGGGGCAAGTTCTAGCCACCGAGAAAGATTCTCCTTTCTCCCGACTCAAGCAATACGAGTCTAGCGATCGTTTACACACATCCCTATGCTACCGTTTGATTCCACCGGATTCACCATTTGAGTAGAGTAAACAACATTTACACTAATAGAAAAATATAAAACCATAAGTATAAATAGAAGTCTAATCTACACAAATTTCTATGCAACCGAGCACTCGACTAGGAGCACTACTGGAGTCAACATTTTACTCTGCTACATAGTCCTAAGCCATCACCTAGACTTTCCCAAATAAGCAGAAGAATTAAATTCACAACAGAGCAAGCAAACAGATGAGTACGCGCTCAAGTGGGTGCTGTGGTGTGCAATGAAAATGAACAATACTAAATAAATGAAATAGAAATACTTCTAGCATGCAATGCAATAGTGCACGTGCGTGGGCACACAGAACTACTCTCCCCCATACTTAAACTAAACAACCCACATAATATATGACATGAAAATCAAAATAGGGCTAGAGAAAGAGAGTACCCAATGCTCAGAAATGAGCATACCAGAAGATTGGCGTGTAAGCTAAAATGAAGCTACATCATCCGCCATCCAGAAGAAGGATACCTGCAGGGGTCAGCTCCGCAGAAACAAAAGAAAATAGAAACGCTGAAATAAAGTGCAATTAACTAAATAAAATTAGAAAAGACATGAAAATGCAAGAAAAATTAAGATAACTACTAGGGTTATTGTCATCCTAACACGACTTATTCAAAACTTTATAATATCTAGCTAATGGGCCTATGAAAAAGAAAATGCACAGGTAACTGCTCCAATATGCGTTTCGGTAGCTGGTACCGATACGGAGATAAGGCAGTCACCCCTCTACCTAAATAATAATAATAATACCTGCTCCTCACAGGTAGAGGGAAAAGAAAGTAAGAAGAGGAGGAGGCCTGGTCCTCACTCATCTCACCAAAACTATCCTTGCCCAGCAAGGTATCGTCCACAACAGGTCCGAAGGAGGAGAAGGCAATGAATGAGGCTTCCTTAGTGGAGGAGGAATCAACCTCCTCTCATAAAAGGACACAATCATCATTGACTTGAGCACAAAGCTCCAAGTCCTCCTGAAGTACCTGTGAAGATTCAACCTGCACAGGCTCGGGTGAAGGAAGGGGATCAAGAAATAAAGAAGACGAAGAACATAAATAAACATCAATCGGGGGAGTGATCCCGGTCTCACTCCCATCAGGTTGGGGAAGTAAAATAATGTTTGCATTGTCATCAATGCTACAATATTCGGCGGGATCAAAGGTGTCCAGGCTTAGGATTTGGACTTCCTCCACCGGTGCTGAGGAAAACTCCTCTTCACCTAGAAGGTTGTCCTCCTTCATAGGAATAGGCACAACACTCAGATCACCCACCTCATCCTGCGACACATCATCAACAATTTCGTCGGAGACGAGTATAGTATGCACAACAGGGGGAGGAATAGTGCTTGGATAAATGTCAAGCACTGATTCCTCATAAAGAATCGAATCCACTAGGGGTGGTGGATGCACATGGAGAATAGGCTCAGCAATGTTGGTGCATAGATCAGCCGCACATCCGGTGAACGTATCCATGCCATTCCCTTCAAGATATGAAGGTGACAAAGACACATAACCGGATGTTGAAGGTGTGCCGCCAGAGTTAGGAGTTGGGACAATCCGGATATCCGGCTCGTCATCCTCATCCAATTGGCGAAGATACTCGGCACAGTCCTTCAAGAAATGATCAGTGCTCTGACAAAACCGGCACTGCCTTGCGGGCTTCTTTGGCACAGCGGGGGCTGAAGCCGAAAAGAAGTAAGACGGTAAAGGCTCAGCAGAGTAGCCATAAGACTTACGCGCACCACATGGAGTATCAGACGAAGTCGGTGCTCCATATGCTGGGCTATAAGACTTATGCCTACTATTCTCCGTAGGACATTCATCACTAGAGTGGGAGGTAGCTCCACACCAACGGCAACGGAAATTAAGATGTGCCCACATAGTGTGAAGATAATACGATTCAAAATAAAAATGCTATTGTGCAAAATACTACACCTAACAAAAATTACTAAAGCAACCTAATTAAAACAGGAAAATGGAATAAAAAGAAATAAAACAAAGAAATGCAATTTACAAATGGAAGGGCTTCTCTCTCAGGTTCTCCCTCTCCAGAAAACTCACACGACTGTGTTCCCCGGCAATGGCGCCAAAAACTTGATGGTGCGAATCTCACACACCGCTATAGGCGGTAGCTCGATTGCGACACGAAACGGCAGTGTACCGATCGTTCAAGTAATATAAAACGAGGAGTAATCCCCGAGTATTGAATCTCAAAGGAACACAGTAAGGTGGAGTTTATTATCGAGGAAGGACTTGAGATTGAAGTCCTTAGGTCGATGTTCACGAAGGTGGGTGGATTGGTTTTGCAAAGTAAAATAAAAGCTATCAACTACTCCTATGCAATGCCGCTATGCAATGCTTCGCTTGGGGGAATGGAAAACTACGTAGGCCTTGAACGCACTACTTCGTTGGGCGGATGGGCGAGTAGGCTAGCGGAATCGAACTATGCAGGCCTTGAGCGCGCTGCTTCGTTAGGCGGGATGGAGTACGGGCCGTGATGCCACGCTTCGGTAGGCGGATGGATGAGTAGGCTAACAGAGTGAGGGTCGCAAGCACCTCGTCGACAAGCACGCCACTAGCAATTGCTAGTGCGACACCGAACACAATGGTGGAATGGAAATTAGATGGGGCGCACCTCAATAAGCACATATGAACTAAATGATTCCAAATAAATGAAATAAACATTAAGCAATATTGTTCATAGCACACATCATCAATATATAGAGGAAACTAGTTTATACAATCAACAACATAAGGAAGGAAAAAGAGAGTAAAGGAGTCGACCACATCCGAAGCCTTGCCGAAGATTCACGGTTGGAATCGCTGGGTTGTCAATCCGCGTCCAAGCTCGGTCTTCAACTGCGTCCGAGGTAGAGGAGGGATGTCACTTCCTCCCAATGGCTCGTCTTCTTCGTGTCACGATCCAATCTCCTCCGATACGCGATCTCCTTGCTCGATGTTGGCGATCTTTGGGCTAGAAACCTCTCCTTGGAGCTCAAGGATGATGGAGGAGGCCTAGGGGGGCGGAGAACCTGCGGAAGGGGCGAAAATGGCAGAGCTGGGAGGAAGGAATGCGTCCCTCCTGACCTAATTCGCGAGCAGGTCAATTTATAGGCGCTGGAATAAACAGTGCGCACGGTCATTGGCGCACGACCAGTGGTCGTGCGCACTAGAATCCTGTGATCGTGCGCCTGCCTGGACGGAGCCTGCAAGGTAAGAAAATTATAAAATACAATGTTCGCATGACCAGTGACGCACGACCAGTGGTCGTGCGATAAGGAAGACAGAACTCAGATTTCAGGGGGTAAGTGCACACGATCAGTGGCGCACGACCAGTGGTCGTGCGCAATAGAACCAGTTATCGTGCGCAGTGTTCCTGTACAGGATTGTACCGGGAACACCTGCACGACTCCTGTTCCAGCATACAACACCAATCTAGCCACTAAAGGTGGCACTTAACAATGCATGAAAACTAAAAACGAAGATAAACAAGAAATAACACTAAAACGGGCCTAGAAGTGCACATAGCATGGAATAACAAACATGAGCGAAAACATGCCTAAAATGTAGTGTATAGACTAGAAAATTGGCCCAGATGAGTCCATAAATGTGTATAAAATTGGGACTCATCAGAGACTAGGTAGGCCTTGAACGCGCTACTTCGTTGGGCAGATGGACGAGTAGGCTAGCGGAATCGAACTATGCAGGCCTTGAGCGCGCTGCTTTCGTTAGGCGGGATGGATTACACGGGCCGCGATGCCACGCTTCGATAGGCGGATGGACGAGTATGCTAACGGAATGAGGGTCGCAAACACCTCGTCGACAAGCACGCCACTAGCAATTGCTAGTGCGGCACCGGACACGGTGGTGGAGTGGAAAATGGATGGCGGCGCACCTCATTAACACATATGAACCAAATAATTTCAAATAAATGAAATAAGCATTACAAAGCATAGTTCATAGCATACATCATCAAAATATAGAGATTACAAACATTACATCAACATAAGGAAGAGGAAAAGGCAAGAGATACGACCGAATCTGGAGGCTCGTTGTAGATTCACGGTAGGAAGCACCGGGTTGTCAATCCGCATCCTAGCTCGGTCCCAACTATCATCCGGGGTAGAGGAGGGCTGTCACACCTCCCAATGGACCCATCTTCTCCAGCATTTTACAATCCGACCACGTCCGATGCGAAGAACTCCTTCCTTGGTGATGAAGATGAGTGTAGAATCTCCTCCTTGAAGCCCTTGGATGATGGAGGAGGCCTAGGGGGCGAACACCTGCGGAAATGGGCGGAACGACGGAGCTGGGCGAGAAAATGCGGAGGATCTGACCTAATTCGCGAGCAGGAGTATTTATAGGCGCTGGAATAAACAGTGCGCACGGTCATTGGCGCACGACCAGTGGTCGTGCACGCTGGAATCCTGTCATCGTGCGCCTGCCTGGGTGGAGCCTGCAATGTAAGAAATTTATAAAATACCATGTTCGCACGACCAGTGGCGCACGACCGGTGGTCGTGCGCACTATCGTAGGTGGTCGTGCGCACTGGTCGAAACAGAACTCATAAAATTGATGTTAAGTGCGCACGAACAGCGGCGCATAACCGGTGGTCGTGCGCAATATCGTTGGTGGTCGTGCGCACTGTCCGAGACAGAACTCAAAAAATATGGTTAAGTGCACACGATCAGCAGCGCACGACCAGTGGTTGTGCGCAATAGAACCAGTGATCGTGCGCAGTGTTCCAGTACAAAATTGTACCGGGAACACCTGCACGACTCCTGTTCCAGCACAACCACGAATCCAGCCACTGAAAGTGGCACTTAACAATGCATGAAAACTACTAAAGAAGAAGAACATGAAATAACACCAAAAACGGGTCTAGAGGTGCACTTTGCATGGAGTATCAAATATGAGTGAAAACATGTCTAAAGTGAAGTGCATAGACTAGAAAATCGGCCCAGATGAGTCCATAAATGTGTATATATTTGGGACTCATCAAGAAGTCGACGCACCCTAGTCGACGCACCTTCCATATTCTCCTCTCGACGCTCTTCCAGGACGAATTCGACGCCTACGTCGAATAGTAATCGACGCACGTCGATTTCTATGATTAATTCAAAAATCGCCAGATCTCTTTCCTTCTTTTATAGATCTGATTTATATGGAATCAATTTAATCTTTATAGCCGTTCTGAATCATTCTTTCCTCTAATAAGATTCTTGGCTAAATTGATTAAATCCTTTATGGACATTATTTGAAATCAGATTGAATACTTTCCTTCTATGGATATAACTGTTATGGAAATTTCTCTTTCTTTCTAATACTCTGCCTGCTAATTGATTACTCTCCTATAGTGTTATTTTAATGAACAGAGCTATAAATAACAAGGTGGTCGGCAAAGAGCAACAAGGAGTGATCCACCATTTTACATTTGAAAAAGAGGAAGAGCTCCCAAGTGAAAAGAGAAAATTGAGAGATAGTGCTGCAGCAAAGATCAAGCTTCCATCTTCTCCTGCTTCTGAAGCCACTCTGCTGCATACTCTGATAGCTCTCACAAAAGAGAGAAAAAGGGCTACAATCTCCTTCTCACTATAGAAGAGAGATTTTATTCACTACTTCTTGTGCTTCCAATCTTCTTGCTAGGAAGAAGATTCTTTCTTCTCTTTTTATTATCTCTCTTTCTTTTTTACCTTATTTTCACTTTCAAATATTGTAAAAGAGTTTTTAGAATCTCTCTTCAAAAAATTCAGTTGTACTGGTTCTAAGAGTCTCCTTTTCAAAAGACTCAGTTGGTTCTAAGAGTCTCCTTGTCAAAAGACTCAGGGTGGTTCTAAGAGTCTCCTTATCAAAAGACTCAGTGCAAGATAGTGAATTTCCTACCAATGGGGTAGAAGAGTGGACTACCCAAAGTTTGGGGAACCACTATATTTCCTTGTGCTGTGATGTGATTTCTTTTCTTGCATTTATTTTCTTTACTTGGTTAATTCTTGTTGGTGTGTGGGAAGCCTTAATCTGTGATCACCACATATAAATATATATAATTATTAACTTTGCACAAAAATATTTTTAAATCTCTATTCACCCCCCTCTAGAGAATTCTAGTGAGGTTAACTGTGCACTTTCAATTGGTATCAGAGGCAGGTTGATCTAAAAAGGATAACTCCTTGATCAAAAAGGTCCTACCTCTTATTTATATATATATTTTTCTTTTATTTTTCACATGGCACAAATCAAAGATTATGCTTCCACCAGACCACCAATTTGCAACCTTGAAAAGTTTGCACTTTGGAAAACAAGAATTAGAATTTATTTAAACTCTATTGATGATGAATTGTTTAATGTTATCTTGACAGGTCCCCCCAAGCCATTCAGAAAAGACTCAAGTGGAAAAGTGACTGAAACACTTGCTCCAAAAGCTGAGTGGACAGAGGAAGAAAAGAAAGCCCAAGGATATGATGCCAAGGCTATGAATATCCTAGTCTCAACCCTCTCAGATGAAATCTTCCAAAAGATTGCTGATTGTGAGTCAGCTAAGGAAGTATGGGAAGCTCTCACCAAAATGGTAGAGGGAAGTGCTGATGAGAAAAAGGATAGAAAGGCACTACTCATCTCTCAATATGAAAACTTTCAGAAGAAAGAAGGTGAAAGTGTTGCTGACATGTATGCCAGATTCAGCCTCATAGTGAATGAGTTGAGAACACTTGAAAAGGACATATCTCTCACTGAGATAAATGACAAACTGCTAACTTGCTTCCCTAGCTCTTGGGATTCAAGAATCTGGCCAATTAGAGACTCCAGAAGTCAAAGAGAAATTTCAACAGATGTCCTGTTGGGCAAATTAAAATCTTATGAACATCTGTTGAAGACAAGAGCTGAGAAAGAAGAGAAAGAAAAGGCTCCTTCACTCTCAAAAGAAAAGAATATTGCATTGAAAGTTGTTGAAGGTGAACCCTCTACAAGTGATGAGGAGCTGATCAGCCTACTGGCCAGAAGGTTCAAGAAGTGGATCAAAACAGAAGGATCCAGAGGAAGAGACTCAAAAACCAGGTATAGCAAAACACCTACTAAAGAGATTATATGTTACTCTTGCAGGAAACCTGGACATATTGCACCTGAATGTCCTAAGGAGATCAGCAAAAAGAAAGATCTGAAAAGAACAGATCTACAGAAGAAAAAGAAGAAAGAGAAAGGTCTCATTGCTCAATCATGGAGTGATTCAGAATCTAAAGAAAGCACATCATCTGACAATGATCAAGAAGAGGCCAAGCTGGAGGAAACCTGTTTGATAGCCACTGAGAAGCCCAATGATTCATCTATGGTAAATATACTTGATGATATAGATTTCTCTTCAACTGATTTCAAAAACAATTTCAAAGAACTCTGTTTAAATCTAATCAAATCTGAAAAAGAAATTAAAGAACTAAGAAATGAATTAAACAATCTCAAACAAGTAAATACACAGTATAATAACTATGAGCTTAGCCTAAAGGAATTAGACAAAATCTATACAGAAAATCTAACACTGAAAAATGAGCTAGCAAAGGCAAAGGTCTTTGAAGACTCTCTAAATGGGAGAAGTCAGAAGCTCAAAAACATCTCTAGAAATCTTACTGAAAGACTTAGACAACTAGGTGATAATACTAACTTAGAAACAAAAACTCAATCACCTAGAAAATCTGTTTGGAGACATCCCATTCACTTCACTAGGGAAGGTCATTTGACAGGAGAAAGATCACAGGAAAATCCAGAAACAACCACTGTCTTTAATAAAACTATTCCCATTACATATGAAGGAATCCTAGGAAAATATCCTCAGAAAAGAGTCAAACATGCGTCGAATTCTTATCAACGCACGTCAATTTCTAATCGACGCTTGCACCAAAGTGCGTCGACTCCTACTCGACGCTACCTCTCTCATGCTTTGACTGAAAATAAATGCAGAATGGAGAAGGAAGCGTCGATTTCATATCGACGCAACCATAAACCTACGTCGAATCCATATCGACGCAACCAATCAGACAGAAATTTCTCCTCTTCCAAACAGGTCTCTCAATCCATTTCCTTTTACTATGACCACTATTTTTGTAACATCACCAAAGAAAATTGGTATGATAAACCAATACCCCTAAAGGAGAAAGGATATTCAGAAAAACCTACTTATTCTTTCATTAATTCCTTCACTGATGGGAGGAAGGGACCCCAGCTCAGCAGGGTCCAAACTAATGTGTAAAACTTTATGTGCAGATGTATCACATCTCCAGGCTGGTGTGGTACTTGGACAGTGGATGCTCCATGCATATGACAGGATGCAAAAATTTATTGATCAACTTTGAGGATAGACTTGGACCATCAGTGACCTTTGGAGACTCTAGCTGTGGCCAAACCAGGGGCTTTGGAGACTTCAAAGAAGGGAAAGTAACCTTCAAGAATGTGGCAGTAGTTAAAGGACTAAAGCACAATCTGATAAGTATAAGTCAGATATGTGAAAATGGTAAGTATGAGGTAAAATTCACCACACTACTCTGTCATATCATTGATATCAAGACTGGTGCCACAATACTCAATGGAATTAGAAAAGGAAAATTATATGTAGTGGACTTTAGCTCCTCACCCACAGAAGTCTGTTTATTCAACAATATTATTGATAAAAGTGACTTATGGCATAGGAGACTAGGTCATCTAAACTACAAAACCATTAGTAAACTAGCAAAGAATAACCTAGTTAGAGGCTTACCAAAGGGTAGGTACTCTAAGGATTCTCCATGCAGAACTTGCCAACTAGGAAAACAAACCAAATCATCCTTCAAACCAATTGGTAAGGATGACTCTCCCAGGGTCCTTTACTTACTACACATGGATCTCTTTGGTCCCATATCCACTCAGAGCTTAGGTGGAAAATCCTATACCCTAGTCATTGAGGATGACTATTCTAGATTCAGCTGGGTATTCTTTCTAAGGGCTAAGTCTGAAACCCATAAGACTCTCTCAAGATTCATAAAACAAATTCAATCTGAACTCAATAGTCAGGTTTCCATAATCAGAAGTGATCATGGGACTGAATTTGAAAATCAGTTTATGAGTAGTTTCTGTGAAGATATAGGTATCAAACAAAGTTTTTCAGCCCCTAGAACCCCTCAGCAAAATGGAGTTGCTGAAAGAAAGAATAGAACTTTAATAGAATCACGAAGGACTTTACTTGTAGAATCAGGTTTACCAAAAACTTTCTGGGCTGAAGCAATCAACACTGCCAACTATGTTCTAAATAGAAGCCTAATACACAAAACTAAATCAAAAACTCCATATGAGCTCCTGAAAGGAAAAACACCCATAGTTAAATATTTTAAGATATTTGGATGTGCTTGTTTTATCCTAAATAATGAAAAAGATCATCTTGCCAAGTTTGACAAGAAATCTGATGATGGAATATTTCTGGGATACTTAGCATCTAGTAAAGCCTATAGGTGCTATAATAAGAGAACTCTTAAAATTGAAGAGTCTATGCACATTATATTTGATGAAACTAACATGTTGTTTAAAGGGGAGGGAACTCCCACCAGCTCTTTTCCACAGGAAAGCAGTAGCATAGAAACACAGCTTGAACAACTGGTTCTAGAGAACATAAATAATGGAAAAGAAAACCAGATAGAGGAATCAAGTGAGGAATCTGAACAAGAACATGAAGAAGATTCAGAAAAGAGCATTCAAAACCAACTCCCACAAGAGAACATGGTTCAGGAAGGCCAGGTGGACAATGATCCTATCACCAATGAGGAAGAAGAACATCTGACAAGTTCAGGCAGGACAAGGGTAAATTTGAAAGATCATCCACAAACTCAAGTAATTGGAGACCCCAATACAGGAGTAAGAACAAGAAACCAGGTCTCCAATGGGATGATGCTCCAATGCTTCCTATCACAAGTTGAACCAAAGAAGTTTGAGGAAGCAAATTGTGATCCTCACTGGATTATGGCGATGCAAGAAGAGCTAGGCCAATTTGAGAGAAACAAAGTGTGGAACCTATTTGAAAGACCAAGAAACTACCCTGTGATTGGTACAAAATGGGTATACAGGAACAAACTAGATTCCACTGGAGTAATTGTCAGGAACAAGGCAAGACTTATAACACAAGGATATAGACAAGAAGAAGGGATAGACTACAACCAGACCTTTGCTCCAGTAGCCAGATTGGAGACAATCAGGCTCTTTATTGCCTATGCAACCTTCATGAAGATGAAAGTCTACCAAATGGATGTCTAGAGTGCTTTTCTGAATGGTGACCTTCAAGAAGAGGTATATGTGGAGCAACCACCAGGTTTTGTTAATCCCTCTTCTCCTAACTTTGTTTATAGACTTAACAAAGCACTATATGGTCTTAAGCAAGCACCTAGAGCTTGGTATGAAACTCTCTCCAATTTCCTCCTAGAAAATTCCTTTGAAAGAGGAAAAGTGGACAAGACACTCTTTACTAGAACCCATAAAAACCAACTCCTCCTTGTTCAAATATATGTAGATGACATCATCTTTAGCTCAACTCATCCTAAACTGTGTAAAAGATTTGCTAATCTAATGCAATCTAAATTTGAAATGAGTAGTATGGGAGAACTCTTATATTTCTTAGGATTACAAGTAAAACAAAGTAGTGAGGGAATCTTCATCTCACAATCCAAATATACTAAAGAGCTAATTAAAAAGTTTGGTATGGAATCAGCATCCACCATGAAAACACCCATGGAAACCAATGCCATTATAGAAAAAGATGATAAAGGAAAATCAGTAGATCAAAAGACTTATAGGGCCATCATTGGATCCCTTCTATATCTAACAGCTAGCAGGCCTAACATCATGTTTGCCACTTGCATATGTGCTAGATTTCAGGTTGATCCAAAGGAATCCCATCTCACCTCTGTAAAAAGGATTCTTAGATACCTAAAGGGAACCCCTGAACTAGGTCTATGGTACTCAGCAGAAACCAACTTTGAATTAATAGGCTTCTCAGATGCAGATTATGCTGGACGTAGGGTTGATAGAAAAAGCACATCTGGCACTTGCCAATTCATAGGTGACAGATTGATATCATGGTTTAGTAAGAAACAAACCTCAGTCTCATCCTCAACAGCTGAAGCTGAATACATAGCTGCTGGGAGCTGTTGTTCACAAATCCTGTGGATGCAAAATCAGCTTCTTGACTACAAATTGGAAATACATAACTCTAAGATCTATTGTGATAGCTCTAGTGCTATATCCATTGCATCCAACCCAGTCCTTCATAGTAGGACCAAACATATAGAGATCAGACATCACTTCCTTAGAGATAATGTTGAGAAGGGTAAGATAATCTTAGAATATATTCCCACAGACAATCAAAGAGCAGACATCTTCACAAAACCCTTAGATGAAACTAAGCATAATTATTTCATTAACACCTTAGGAATGCTTGATGGTAGTCTGTAACCACCATTGTTGTGAAATCTAAAAGAAATCAGGAAATCTAAGACCGTATTTGAAGATGCGTCGAATACATATCGACGCATTGTCGAAACGAACTCAACGCTGGCGTTGATTTCTTCCGGGCAAAGTTACGTTGATAACGTATCGACGCACCGTCAAACTTATATCGACGCAGGGCTATGAACACGTCGACAGAACAGTAAGTGGACAAATCTCCACGGAGCGTCGACTCCATATCGACGCATATGTCGACATTAATTCGACGTAACGTCGACATCTGGTTACAATTAGAATCAAATCCTTACTTCCTCTTTTGACGATTGGATTACCTGATATACCTTGATTTCTATTTCCTTTCTCGACGTTTCCCCTCCTTTAAATAATACCTCTTATTTCATACAATATACTCTCCTAAAACCCGCCAAAACTTCGTCTTCTACCTCTCTCTCTCTCTGCAACAATGACACCAACTCCTGATCAATCGGCCCTCATCAAAACGATGAACGATGCTCTCGAACACCTAGTAAGTGATTTCCAGAATCGCCTGAATCACTTTGCCGACGAATGTGCTGCCATGATCAACACCTGTGCAGCCAAACTGGCAACCCTCTCTTCTTCTCTTCCTGAGCTTAATGCTCTCATTCAAGAATGGCCTCTGTCGCCAGAAAGGTTTAAATCCTTTTTGCAGGATATAAACCAGGGGGAGAATGGCTCCAGAAACCCACCTTGTCAGGTTCTCTATCTCTCTTAAAAGCTCAGGATTAATTTCCTTTTCAACTCTAAACATTATCTCTAAAGAGTTACACCAACCTCTTCTCTTATAATAGGCTCCAATCCTCTCCAATCACTCTGACTACACATTCAACAAATACTTTGGAGAGACCTCCTCTTATCACACTGAGGGAGATCATGCTGTGGATTCAGCATTTAGAACTGATGCCCCATTTACTCAGGGGGAGCTTCCTGTGGTAAAGAACTCAGGAGTTCAGGGGGAGGAAGAAGCAGCCACCTCTGATGACTGGAAGGGACAGATGTGGACTGATGCACCCCTATGTGAAGAAGAATTTCAGCATCACTCTCCTGGCTTCTCTGCCAGTTACATCAAACTGAAGACACCTCTACTTGAGGACATCCCTTCAGAAGAGCCTGGAAGAGACAAAACTCCCTCAGCAGAGATTACTCTACTAGAGGTCATTCTGCCTTCTATTGCAGAATAAACTCTTTTTCTTGAGAAAGTTCCTTCTCCACCTAAAGAGAAAACTCCATCTCCCTCTCCTTCTCTACCTCTACCTCCACCTCAACTTCCTTCTCTACCTTCATCTCCACCTCTACCTCTACCTCCACCTCAACCTTCTTATCTACCTCCACTGCTACCTTTACCTCCTCCAATAGCAAAACTCACTAAGCAGATTCTACCTAGTAAAAGTCCAGAAGGACAAATGAAAAGGAAAAGAGAAGCCATTCCCTACTGGCAAAACTTCTCCAAAGAAGAAAGGAAAGAGTATGCAAAAGAAAAGAAGTATAGAAAAGCATGTGAGGAAATAAAAAGATTTGAAAAGATGCCTATTATCACTCCTAACAGCCCTGTGAAGGAGTACCATGACCCTGACATGGAAAAGAGGCATGAAGAGATAAGAGAAAGAGAACTGTATGAATATGAAGCAGCTAGGAAAGAAATGGAAGATAAAAGGAATGCCTTGATAGAAAAGATCAACAGGGGAATGACCAAGGAACAAATTCTTGCTGAATCTTCTGTCAAAATTCCAAAGAAGTTGTTTGATATTGAAGCTTATCAAAAGAAAAACCCTCAGGCACGGGTCATCCTAGAGAAAGGCCAAAAGTACAAGAGGGGTGTAGGGTGTACAGAAGATACTTACATTCCCTACAAGAAGCCCAACAGACCTGTAAAATTAGACAAGTGGCATGCCTCACCCTGGAAAGGGAAAGGAAAAATGGCTGAGATTCCTGAGAAGCAGCAATCAGAAAAGAAAACAAAATATAGGCCCAAGGTTGATAGCAAGGGACCACCTGAGATCAAGCCTACTGAAAAGAAAATTCAAAACATTACAATTGAGATGATTGATGAAAAGGCAGCAATCATCATCAGCAAAGGCTACTCCATAAATGACACTATCCCTGATGGTGATAAACTCTTGGAAAAACTGCATACAATCATCAGGAATGTCCAGGAACGCCCTGATAGAGCCAGGGGATACATTTTTGATGCTATTGAAAACTTATCTAGGAAACTTTATTCTGCTTTTGTCAACTTCATGTACAGAAAGAAGTTTCTGGTTTAATTCTTGTGAAAGACAAATGCTTGTCATATGCTTTCTTATTCTAATTGTTTGATATATTTCTTATCCTTACAAATGCTGTGAAGAATTAATTATATGCTTTCTCTCCTATAGGGTTAAGACAAATAGGGGGAGATTGTTGGGAAAATGATTTCTCTTAACCTCTGAAAATGAGTTAAATATGAATTCCAAGAAAGGAAAATCAAGGTAAGTAAATATGCGTCGAATAGTATTCGACGCAACGTCGAAGTTGTGTCGACGTTTCTTTCAGAATGAGTCGAAGTAGCTCCAAGCAGAATTCGACGTATCCTATGTCGACGTAGCTCTAACTTCTAGTCGACGTATCTTGAGAAGTCGACGCACCCTAGTCGACGCACCTTCCTTATTCTCCTCTCGACGCTCTGCCAGGACGAATTCGACGCCTACGTCGAATAGTAATCAACGCACGTCGATTTCTATGATTAATTCAAAAATCGCCAGATCTCTTTCCTTCTTTCATAGATCTGATTTATATGGAAGCAATTTAATCTTTATAGCCGTTCTGAATCATTCTTTCCTCTAATAAGATTCTTGGCTAAATTGATTAAATCCTTTATGGACATTATTTGAAATCAGATTGAATACCTTCCTTCTATGGATATAACTGTTATGGAAATTTCTCTTTCTTTCTAATACTCTGCCTGCTAATTGATTACTCTCCTATAGTGTTATTTTAATGAACAGAGCTATAAATAACAAGGTGGTCGGCAGAGAGCAACAAGGAGTGATCCACCATTTTACATTTGAAAAAGAGGAAGAGCTCCCAAGTGAAAAGAGAAAATTGAGAGATAGTGCTGCAGCAAAGATCAAGCTTCCATCTTCTCCTGCTTCTGAAGCCACTCTGCTACATACTCTGATAGCTCTCTCAAAAGAGAGAAAAAGGGCTACAATCTCCTTCTCACTATAGAAGAGAGATTTTATTCACTACTTCTTGTGCTTCCAATCTTCTTGCTAGGAAGAAGATTCTTTCTTGTCTTTTTATTATCTCTCTTTCTTCTTTACCTTATTTTCACTTTCAAATATTGTAAAAGAGTTTTTAGAATCTCTCTTCAAAAAATTCAGTTGTACTGGTTCTAAGAGTCTCCTTTTCAAAAGACTCAGTTGGTTCTAAGAGTCTCCTTGTCAAAAGACTCAGGGTGGTTCTAAGAGTCTCCTTATCAAAAGACTCAGTGCAAGATAGTGAATTTCCTACCAAGGGGGTAGAAGAGTGGACTACCCAAAGTTTGGGGAACCACTATATTTCCTTGTGTTGTGCTGTGATTTCTTTTCTTTCATTTATTTTCTTTACTTGGTTAATTCTTGTTGGTGTGTGGGAAGCCTTAATCTGTGATCACCATATATAAATATATATAATTATTAACTTTGCACAAAAATATTTTTAAATCTCTATTCACCCCCACCCCTCTAGAGAATTCTAGTGAGGTTAACGGTGCACTTTCACGATATATGATTCTCATTCTTGTTTTCGTTCTTTAGTTAGCCGAACGAGCTCATAAGGCGAATCGATCATTCAAGGATAAAGAGAGTTGCGTGCAACCCTCGAGATAGGATGACATAAATCTCCCATATTGGAGTCAAATTCAATAGAGGGGTTCACCTCGGTAAAGCGAGTTTAGGGGTTTTGATTCTAGAGTGAAAGCTCGATTGATCTACCTAAACTCATCTGGGCGTATCCTCGACCCAAGGTGCGCTCAGAATTTGGGAACCTCTATGGCCTAAGCATTTCTTTGAAAGAGAATTAGAGTCTTATTTTATTCTTGTTATTTTATTCTAAGGTGATTCGAGACCGAGTGCTAATCTTCCTTATTATTGTTTTAATCGCTATTCTAATTCACTATATTTTCTTTATAAACAAACCAATTCCAAGCTTTGTTGATAGAATAATAGAGATTTTCTTAAAGTAAAAGTACTCAACCACCCCGAGTCTAATACGACCTTGATTTTTATAAACCTATACTACTTTCGATACGGTACACTTGCCCTTATCATCTGCGGATATAGCCTTGCACACATCAAGTTTTTGGCCACATTACCGGGGAGCTGAGTTGATATTTTAAAAGAAGAAATATCTATTTATTTTATCATTCTCTTTCTTCTTACCCTTTTCTTAAAAATTTAAAAAAATCTTAAAAGGTGCAATTTAAATTCTCGAAAGGGAGATTTGGGCTTGTCATCCCATCGCATCTCCTAGTACCGTGCGAACCCTTCATAAGGTAGACCTCAGGAAGTCCGGTACTAACTTAACCCGCTTTTGAAAAAAATAATATTTATTTATATATTTAACTATAATATTATAATAATATTTTAATTATTTTAATTTTTCCTTATTAAACTTTTTATTCTTTTTGATTCTTTTTCTCCTTTTCCCTTTTTCTTTTCATTTAGTTTATGACCCGGGGAAACTCTTCAATTAATCTTGAACTGTGTTTTGATCTGAAAATCGAGCGCACATTGCGGCGACATCTCCGATTTAGTGATCTACAAATAATTCGCGAAGAGTTAATCGGAGAAACTAACAAAGGAATTATGGAAGATCCCGACCATATCGACGCCCCGCTACAGACCATGTCCTATTATGAGAGGCCAAATTGGGAGGGAGCACAATCTAGTATTATTCACCGGGCGGTGGCGAATAACAATTTTGAAATTAAAACGAGTATCATTCAAATGGTACAACAAACCGTCATATTTGATGGCTTACCAGATGAAGATCCTAATTTACATCTTTTAAATTTTTTGGAAATTTGTGATATATTTAAGATAAATGGTGTTACCGATGACACCATTCATTTGCATTTATTTCCTTTCTCTTTGCGGACTAAGGCCAAGCAGTGGTTGGGATCTCTTCTCAGAGGTTCCATCACTACATGGGCCGAAATGACGGAGAAATTTTAAATGGAATATTTTCTCCTAGTGAAGTCCGCTAAATTACGTACGGACATTCTCTCGTTTACGCAAATAGACTCAGAGACTCTCTACAACACATGGGAGCGCTTCAAGGAACTCCTGCGGAGATGTCCTCATCATGCCCTTCCTGTGTGGCAACAACTTTAAACTTTCTACAATGGTTTGAATCTCCAAACGAGGCAGATGATTGATGTGGTTGCGGGGGGGGGGGGGGGGGGGGGGGGGACCCTTAAAAACAAAACCCCCGAGGCTGCTCAAGAGCTTTTCGAGGAGATGGCCATGAATGCTTATCAGTGGAATGCGCCACGGTCGCGCCCTAACAAGCCAACCGAACGCTTTGAAGTCGAGGCCACCCCGAATTTAGCACTTCAAGTAGAAATGCTTACTAAGCAAGTGACGGAGATGTCAACTTCCTCAACCACTAATTGGGCTAATAATAATAATAATTTAAATAATATAATATTAGTTTTATTCAAGAGCATGTAGATTATATGGGGAACTCCTATCAGCCTCCTAATAACCCGAATAATAATCTTCCGCTTAATAATAGTTATAATCCGGGTTTAAGGAACCACCCTAATTTTTCATGGAGCAACCCGAATAATGCTCAACCCCCACCACAAGTGAATCCTCCCAGATTCGCTCCACCACCACACAAGCCCTCTTCACTTAAAGAGGTCTTCACTAAATACATTGCCTTCAATGAGTCCAATATATGGAATCTATCTGGTTCTATTAAATATGTTGCTCTGTCGGGAAATACTGAGCCCAATCCATTGGAGAGCGCCAACGCAAATAACCCTCCGCAGCAGAATGGAGATAAAATCTTCAAATTTGGCCGAGCCTGAGGTAAACATTCCAACCCCACCTCCGCATTTTATTTCTTCTGATTTAGCTCCGCACAAAATTCAAACTCCTTCTATCCCTTATCCTTCTAAAATTCAAAACGAGCGTAACGAGGAGCAATATAAAAAGTTTATAAATATTTTAAAACAAATTCAAATTAATGTTCCATTCTGCGAGGCTCTCTCTCAAATGCCTAAATATGCGAAGTATCTCAAGGATTTACTATCAAAGAAAAAGAAACTTGAAGATATTTTGCGTGTTTCTCTTAACACAGAATGTTTGGCGGTTGTTTTTAAATAAATTGCTGCAAAAAGTTAATGATCCGGGATGGTTTTCCATCCCGTGTTTATTCGGCAATTTATTGATCAAACACGCCTTGTCGACTTAGGAGCTAGTATTAATCTGATGTCATTTTCATTATTTAAAAAACTTAGTTTAGGTAATCCAATCCCAACTAAAATTAGCATCTAACTAGCAGATCGATCGATAAATTACCCAATCAGGGTTATTGAGGATGTGCTTGTTAAGGTTGACAAATTTATCTTCTCGGTAGATTTTGTCATCCTAGACATTGAGGAAGACACTGAAGTACCTATTATATTCGGACGTTCTTTTCTCGCCACCTCTCGGGCAATCATTGATGTTAGTAACAGAAAGCTTCTCCTAAGAGTTGGGGATGAAGAAGTTATTTTTAGTATAAACAACTCTATGAAAAAATCTTTTTCCACAATTCCTGTTTTACTTTAGAAACAAATCTTAAAGAGGAATCGTCGCCTTTTTCCCAATTAATCTCACCAATTTTTGAAGATCCGAAATTAGTTACTGAGGAAATAGCTAGGTCTTTAAAATTCGAACAAATAAATACAATCAATGAAAAAAATTAAAACATCTTATAACGAACCATCGAGCTTTGAGTTAAAGCAACTCACGTAACATTTAAAATATATATATTTTTTTTAAAAAAGATTCAAAATTGCCCGTAATCATATCCTATGCACTTAACGATTCAGAAATTTATGAATTAATTAAAATTTTAAATAATCACCGTCATGCAATTGCACAGCTAATTTCAGATATCAAGGGGATTAACCCCTCATTTTGCATGCATAAAATAAATTTAGAAAATAATTCTCGCGGCACTATTCAACCTCAACGACGCCATAATCCCAATATGAAGGAGATTGTTAAGGCCGAAATTATAAAATTATTAGACGCGGGAATTATTTACCCAATTTCTGATAGAACTTGGGTTAGCCCAGTGCAAGTCATGCCTAAAAAGGGCGGAATAACGGTAGTTACAAATGAAAATGATGAGTTGATTCCAACCTGTACCATTACGGGTTAGCTGGTATGCATCGATTATAGAAAACTAAATGATGCTACCCACAAGGATCACTTTTTGTTTCCCTTCATTGACCAAATCATAGAACGTCTATACGGTCATTCGCACTATTGTTTTCTTGATGGTCTTTCAGGATACTTTCAAATCCCAATTGCGTCCGAAGACCAAGAGAAAACCACTTTCACCTATCCTTTCAGCACCTTCGCATATCGAAGAATGCCATTTGGTATTTGCAATGCGCCGACTAGATTTCAAAGATGTATGTTGGCAATTTTTAATGAATTAGTAAAGGACATCATGGAAGTTTTTATGGCCGATTTTTCAGTCTTTCGCGACTCCTTCACTAATTGTCTAAACAACCTTGATCATGTTCTTCAACGCTGCAAAGACACAAATTTGGCACTCAACTGGGAGAAGTGCCACTTTATGGTCCAAGAGGGATTAGTCCTCGGGCATAAAGTCTCGAGTAAGGGGATCGAGGTCGATAGGGCCAAGATCGAAGTCATAGAAAAACTTCCTCCTCCAACCAATATTAAATCTATTAGAAGTTTTCTAGGACACGCAGGATTTTATAGGAGGTTCATTCGCGATTTTTCAAAAATTACAAAACCGCTAACGCAACTTTTAGAAAAAGAAACCGTTTTTTATTTTTGATGAAGAATGTCTAAAGGCATTTACTAAAATTAAAAATGAACTTATCAACTCGCCTATTCTAATTGCGCCAGATTGGTCTCTTCCGTGCGAAATCATGTGTGATGCAAGCGATTTTGCTGTAGGTGCGGTTTTGGGCCAACATGTGAATAAATATTTTAACCCAATTTATTATGCAAGCAAAACGCTTACATCCGCCCAAGCTAATTATACAACGACGGAAAAAGAACTTTTAGCAATTATTTTTGCATTTGATAAATTTCGTTCATATATAACGCTATCTAAAATTACTGTTTTTACAGACCACTTGATGAGTCCTGATCATATACACATTTTTTGGACTCATCCGGGCCGTTAATTAGTCAATTCTCCGCACTTTAGCCTTGTTATAGTTTATATTTGATAATCCATGCTAGGTGCACATCTTGGCCCACTTTGGTGTGATTTTCGTGTTTATTGTCTTTAGTATATTCTTGTGCTGATAAGTGCCACTTTCAGTGGCTAGATCTGTGGTTGTGCGGGAATAGGAGTCGTGCAAGTGTTCCCGGTGCAATTCTGCACAGGAACACTGCGCACGATCACCGGTTCTATTGCGCACGACCACTGGTCGTGCGCCACTGATCGTGTGCACTTAACCCTTTTTCACGAGTTCTGTTTGGTGCAGTGCGCACGACCATCAACGACAGTGCGCACGACCACCGGTCGTGCGCCACTGCTCGTGCGCACTTACCATTTAATTTCCGAGTTCTGTTTGCTGTAGTGCGCACGACCATCGACTCCAGTGCGCACGACCACTGGTCGTGCGCGACTGGTCGTGCGAACATTATCTTCTATAAACTCCGTTTCTTGCAGGTTCTACCCAGACAGGCGCACGATCACAGGATTCTAGTGCGCACGACCACTGGTCGTGCGCCAATGACCGTGCGCGCTGTTTAATTCAGCGCCTATATAATGACCTGATCGCGAATTAGGTCGAGAGAACGCATTTGGACTCCGTTCCTTCCGCCGTTTTCGCCATTTTCAGAGGGTTTTCATCCCCTAGGCCTCCTCCATCATCCAAGGGCTTGCAAGAAGGGATCCTACACTCATTTTGATCGCTAAGGAAGAAGTTCTTCGCACTAGACGTGGCCGGATGGTAAATCGCTGGAGAAGACGGGTCCATTGGGAGGTGTGACAGCCCTCCTCTACCCCGGACGCAGTTGGGACCGAGCTAGGACGCGGATTGACAACCCGGTGCTTCCTACCGTGAATCTACAACGAGACTCCGGATTCGGTCGTATTTCTTGCCTTTTTCTTCTACTTGTGTGGTTATATTTGTTGTAATCTCTTTATTTAGATGATGAATGCTATGAACCATGTGTATTATTGCTTATTTCATGATTTTGGAATTATCTAGTTCATTTGTGTTATTGAGGTGCGCCCTATTCCATCTCCCACTCCACCACCGTGTCCGGTGCCGCACTAGCAATTGCTTGTGGCGTGCTATTGTTGACGAGGTGCTTGCGACCCTCACTCCGCTTGCCTTCTCGCCCATCTGCCCTTTCGACGCAGTGCGCTCAAGGCCTGCTCAGTCTCCATCTCGCCAATCGAAGCATTGCATAGCGGCATTGCATAGGAGTAGGCGTAGTATTTTATTTTATTATTCGCAAACCAAACCAACCATCCATTGTAACACCGACCAAGGACTTCGATCTCAAGTCCTTCCTCGATATTAAATTCCACCTTACTGTGTTCCTCAAGAGACCGACACTCGGAGATTTTCCCCATTTTTAATACTTGCGCGACCGGTGCACTTGTCGAAAATATCGCATCAAGTTTTTGGCGCCGTTGCCGGGGAACACAGTCGTGTGAGTTTTCTGGAGAGGGAGAATCTGAGAGAGAAGCCCTTCCCATTTGTCTATCGCATCTTTTATTTTATTTCTGTTCTCTTTTTTCCATTTTCTTGTTTTATAGTAGGTTGCTTTAGTAAATTTTTGTTAGGTGTAGTATTTCGCACAATAGTGTTCTTCTTTTTGAATCGTTTTATCTTCACACTATGTGGGCACATCTCAATTTTCGTTGCCGTTGGTGTGGAGCTACCTCCCACTCTAGTGATGAATGCCCTACGGAGAATAGTAGGCATAATTCTTATAGCCCAACATATGGAGCACCGACTTCGTCTGGTACTCCATATGGTGCGCGTAAGTCTTATGGCTACTCTGCTGAGCCTTTACCGTCGTACTTCTTTTCGGCTTCAGCACCCGCTGTGCCAAAGAAGCCCGCTAGGCAGTGCAGGTTTTGTCGGAGCACTAATCATGTCTTGAAGGACTGTGCCGAGTAACTTCGCCAATTGGACGAGGATGACGAGCCGGATATCCGGATCGTCCCAACTCCTAACTCTGGCGGCACACCTTCAACATCCGGTTATGTGTCTTTGTCACCTTCGCATCTTGAAGGGTATGGCATGGACACGGTCACCGGATGTGCGGCTGATCTATGCAGCGACATTGCTGAGCCTATTCACCATGTGCCTCCACCACTTCTTGTGGATTCGGTTCTTTCCCCTGTTGTGCGTGCTATACTCATCTCCGATGACATTGTTGATGATGTGTCGCGGGATGAGGCTGGCGATTTATGTGTTATGCCTGCCCCTATGGAGGAGGACAACCTACTAGGTGAAGAGGAGTTTTCCTCAACACCGGTGGAGGAAGTCCAAACCTTGGGCATGGCCACTGTCGATCCCGCCGAACCTTGTAGCATTGATGACAATGCAAACATTATTTTACTTACCCAACCTGATGGGAGTGAGACCGGGATCACTCCCCCGATTGATTTTTATTCATGTTCTTCTTCTTTTTTATTTCTTGATCCCCTTTCTCTATCTGAGCCTGTGCAGGTTGAGTCTTCACAGGTACCTCAGGAGGACTTGGAGCATGATGCTCAAGTCAATGATGAGAGCATCCTCTTATGTGAGGAGGTTGATTCCCCCTCCGTAGAGGAAGCTCCACTCATTTCCTTCTCCTCCTGCTGCCTCCCTGAAGATGATACCTTGCTGGGCAAGGATAGTGTTGGTGAGTTGAGTGAGGATTCCTCTTCTTCTTATTTTTTATTCCCTCTACCTGTGACGAGCAGGTATTATTTATATTCGGGTAGAGGCGTGACTGTTCTGTTGCCGTATCGGTACCCGCTACCGACACGCATATTAGAACAGTTACCTGTGCACTTCTCTTTTCATAGACCCATTAGCTAGGACCTTTTTGTTTTCAAATAAGTCGTGCTGGGATGACAGTAACCCCAGTAGTTATCTTTATTTACCCTGAAATTTTATTTTGTCTGGTTTAGTTAAGTTTTTGTTAAGGCTATGAATGCCTCGCTGCGTGTGCTGACTCCTGGTTGTGCGTAAATTGCACGGTGGATGGAGTTTTTACTAAAATTTTGGCCGCTTGGAAAATTCCTAAGGCGCACGATCACTGGTCGTGCGCACTACTTATCGCGCACGACCACTGGTCGTGCGATCGGCCCAGATTTTTATAAAAAGCCCGTCCGCCCGAGCCTTTCGCGCACGATCTAGGGTTTTCGTTCGCCGACGTCCGTGCGCCGTTTCTGCCTGCTTGCCGCCGATCGTGCGCCTCCTTCCCTTCCGGTGAGCCCTTTCCCTATTTCTCCTCCTTCCTTTGCCCTCCTACCACCATGAGCTCCAGAGATCGTCAAAAGGTCTACCAACGCTCCGGCCGCTCTTCCGCCTCTCCTGCTCAGATCCTCACTAGGATGGCGACTTTTTCCAAGGATTCGCATACGCGGCGATTCAATTCTCTTAAGGAGAAGCCATTCCTATCACAGCGTCTCGTGGATTGGAATGAGTTGAACTCTATCGGCGACAATGGGGAGTTGGGGGAGGCCGTCCGCCAACGCTATTATTTCGATCATTGGAGCGGGGTGTTCGAGTGCAATGACCTCGGCTACCGGGAGCTCACCTTGGAATTTCTTGCTACGTTTGAGTGGGAAGTGTTGCCCTCCGGTCAACGTCCGGGAAAGTGCTCTTTCCGAATTTTGGGCAAGGTTTTCACTCTCTCCTTATCCGAGTTGGCGGTGCACGCTGGATTTTACACCGAAGCCGAGGCCACGATGATCCCTTTTCTGGATTTGGATGTCTCCTTCCCTGATGGCGTTACCCCGCGTGCCGCGTGGTGTGCCCTCACGGGTCGTGATGAAGAATATGTGGCCAGAAAAAGCAAATCCACATGGATCGTCGCGCCTGCTCTCCGATACCTGCAGCACGTCCTTAGCCACTCTCTTGTCGCCTGTGCCCTTAGTCAGAATGTAGTGGGGTGGCAGGATCTGATATCCCTCTATAGTATGGAATTTCGGCAGCCCTTGCATCTCGGCTACATGTTGGCCTTCTTCTTCCATCACGAGGCTACCTACGGTCTCACAGGCGCCATTGGTGGTGCCTACTATATCACCCGCATTGCCAAGAGCTTGGGGGTCTGGAGTCATCTGCCTCCGATGGTGCAGGTGACTGCACCCTCATTCATCACGCGGGCCACCATGGTGAGTTTCCATCTATTACGGGTCGTGGGGAAGAAGAATAGCAAACGCTTTGTGGTCGTGATGCCGGGAGATGCGCCTAGGGAGAGGCAAGGCGACGAGGAGCACGGAGAGCCGGCTGAGCCGCCAAATACTCACCGCAAGGTAGCCCTTCTGCAGCCGCGAAGGCATTCATTTCAGCAGGAGCGGAGAGCCAAGGAGGAGGGCAGTTCGTCAAGAGCGCCGGAGGTGCCAAGTTTCGATCGGCGCCTCTCCGATTTGGAGACAAACCAGTACTGGCTTACGGATTTCGTCTATCAGCAAGCACTGCGGGGAGGGCTAAACATCCCCCCACCTCCGGGTCGGGCCGCGTCATCTTCCAGACGGTCGCCGTCCGTTGTGGTGTTAGATATCGACAGCGACGACGAGTGATCTTCCTCCCTGCATGCGAGATATTCTAAGCCGTGCTTTCTGTTTAGTTTCTTTTGTTGAGTCGTTTGAACTCCTTCTCTTTTGATGTTTGTAATAATAACATTTTGTTTGTGGAATGCTCTTCTGGGCATAGTTTTAATTATTCAGCTTTTCTGTTCCCTTATTTTGTGTGCGAGTGCTCAATATTTATTGCAGGAACAAGTTCACTCCCATGGGTGATAACTTAGAATTTTTGATTTTTTGTGCTCTCACATGTTTAGTCCAGTTTTTACTATTTTTGTTGCTCTAGTGTATAACTTTCAGGTGGCCTTTGTTTCTCTTGAGAGCGGATGCTGCGGACTATTCTTGATCATTTACGCCAATCGTCTGGTATGCTCACTTCTGAGCATTGGGTAACACTTCCTCCCCTCTTCTTGCTTCAATTTCTAGATATATCGCTTAGCTTAAGTCTGGGGGAGCGGTTGTTGTTATCCAATGTGCACATGCTGCACCGCATACTAGAAGGTTGCTTTTTATTTATCATTTTCATTATCATCGTTGCATTCGTCTCACACCACTTCACCCACTTGAGTGCGTGCTTGTCTTTTTGTTGTTGTTCCGTTTAAACTAGTTTGGTTGGAATGTGAAATAGGTTGTTAACGCAGGAATTATTATTTGGAGTGCGATGTTGACTCATGTAGTGTTCTAGTCACTTCGCATGCTATGGTAGAATTTGTGTAGAACTAGATTTTCTTTATGCATTTAATTTATGTTTAGTATTTCTGCGTAAATTTAGATTTAATATACTCAAGTGGTGAATTCGAATGAAATCGATGATAACCCGGTGTTGTGTGTGTGCGGTTGCTAGTCGTGTGTTGCTCGAGTCGGGAGGAAGGTTTATCTTTCTCGTGGGCTAAGAACTTGCCCCAAGCGACTCTCGAAGCATGGGTGAGAGCTACTCGTTGAGTCAAGCATGATGTAGGCCACCCTTTGGCTAGTTTGAGCTTTGTTATTCCATGTCCATTTCATTCTCCTTTGCAAGCCAATTTTGTGCCTACCATTCCTTTGTACAGCCCCTCTTCATCCACCAAAGCCTGAAGCCTATCCTACTCCCGCAACCAAAACATTTTTAACTGCGCTCATAATTCTAAACTTGTGTGGAGTGTGGAATCGTTGTGTTATGATGGGGAAATAAAGTCCATCTGCTGATTTTGAACCAACCGGGGGTTCAATAAAAGAAGTAAAATTTGTAAAAGAAAAAAAAAAGAGTATTTTGAAAAAAAAATCCTCCCGAGCTAAAAACAGAAAATCTGTTGGTATTTGTGAAGTAGGCCGTGTGCACACCTGGTTTTCATGATAAGTCTGGGGGTGTGTCACACGAGCATTGTTCGTTGGTCTTGTTTGGTGCGGCGTTCCGTTAGCTCACTTGGGTTGCGTAGCCACCGTGTTTAACTTTGAATATCATACCATAACCTAAGCCTCGTTTTACTCCTAAAAGCCCTACTGATTTGACTTGCGAGAGTGCTAGCGCCGTGGAGAGAGTGTAACCGGGCAAGCGTATGGTTCACGACGGTGATGGATTTCAGCGGAGTTATTCCTAAGCCCCGATCTTTAGTAACACCTGCCTCAGTGTCTCGTCACTTTCATACCGGGCATGATCGTCAAATTCTTCATAATTCACCAATTGAGTACATCTAAATCTTTAATTATGCTTTAATACTCTTGTAAATTATTTAGCATATCTAGAATCTCCTTCTACTAAATTCTCTACTTGCATGCGTATGTTACTTCGCACCGTACTCCTTTGTGTAATTCTCTATGTCAATTATCGTTTTCACGCTCCGCCGGATTCGTTTGCTCGGGACGCGCAAACAGTTAAGTCTGGGGGTGTGATGAGTCCTGATCATATACACATTTTTTGGACTCATCCGGGCCGTTAATTAGTCAATTCTCCGCACTTTAGCCTTGTTATAGTTTATATTTGATAATCCATGCTAGGTGCACATCTTGGCCCACTTTGGTGTGATTTTCGTGTTTATTGTCTTTAGTATATTCTTGTGCTGATAAGTGCCACTTTCAGTGGCTAGATCTGTGGTTGTGCGGGAATAGGAGTCGTGCAAGTGTTCCCGGTGCAATTCTGCACAGGAACACTGCGCACGATCACCGGTTCTATTGCGCACGACCACTGGTCGTGCGCCACTGATCGTGTGCACTTAACCCTTTTTCACGAGTTTTGTTTGGTGCAGTGCGCACGACCATCAACGACAGTGCGCACGACCACCGGTCGTGCGCCACTGCTCGTGCGCACTTACCATTTAATTTCCGAGTTCTGTTTGCTGTAGTGCGCACGACCATCGACTCCAGTGCGCACGACCACTGGTCGTGCGCGACTGGTCGTGCGAACATTATCTTCTATAAACTCCGTTTCTTGCAGGTTCTACCCAGACAGGCGCACGATCACAGGATTCTAGTGCGCACGACCACTGGTCGTGCGCCAATGACCGTGCGCGCTGTTTAATTCAGCGCCTATATAATGACCTGATCGCGAATTAGGTCGAGAGAACGCATTTGGACTCCGTTCCTTCCGCCGTTTTCGCCATTTTCAGAGGGTTTTCATCCCCTAGGCCTCCTCCATCATCCAAGGGCTTGCAAGAAGGGATCCTACACTCATTTTGATCGCTAAGGAAGAAGTTCTTCGCACTAGACGTGGCCGTATAGTAAATCGCTGGAGAAGACGGGTCCATTGGGAGGTGTGACAGCCCTCCTCTACCCCGGACGCAGTTGGGACCGAGCTAGGACGCGGATTGACAACCCGGTGCTTCCTACCGTGAATCTACAACGAGACTCCGGATTCGGTCGTATTTCTTGCCTTTTTCTTCTACTTGTGTGGTTATATTTGTTGTAATCTCTTTATTTAGATGATGAATGCTATGAACCATGTGTATTATTGCTTATTTCATGATTTTGGAATTATCTAGTTCATTTGTGTTATTGAGGTGCGCCCTATTCCATCTCCCACTCCACCACCGTGACCGGTGCCGCACTAGCAATTGCTTGTGGCGTGCTATTGTTGACGAGGTGCTTGCGACCCTCACTCCGCTTGCCTTCTCGCCCATCCGCCCTTTCGACGCAGTGCGCTCAAGGCCTGCTCAGTCTCCATCTCGCCAATCGAAGCATTGCATAGCGGCATTGCATAGGAGTAGGCGTAGTATTTTATTTTATTATTCGCAAACCAAACCAACCATCCATTGTAACACCGACCAAGGACTTCGATCTCAAGTCCTTCCTCGATATTAAATTCCACCTTACTGTGTTCCTCAAGAGACCGACACTCGGGGATTTTCCCCATTTTTAATACTTGCGCGACCGGTGCACTTGCCGAAAATATCGCATCACCACTCCGCCCTCCTGTACTTGCTAGATAAAGGGGACGCCAAGCCCCGACTACTGAGATGGATTCTCCTCTTGCAAGAATTCGATTTGGAGATCCGAGATAAGAAAGGAGCGGAGAATTTGGAGGCCGACCACCTTTCAAGATTGGAGAACTCGGTGGCAGGAGAACTAGTGGAGGCCAAAATTGATGATAAATTCCCTGAAGATTGCCTTCTCGCCATCGAAAAGGTAATGACTTCTTCCACCCCTTGTTATGCGGATCTTGCCATTTATTTAGTGGCCTGGGTCCTCCCAAAGAATTTTTCAAGTCAACAATAGAAGAAATTCTTTTCAGACTTAAAAATTTACTTTTTGCGAAGACCCCTTTTTATTTCATGTCTATGCGGACCAAGTGGTAAGAAGGTATATTTCGGCCGAGGAAGGCATCCAAATATTGCGGCATTTCCACGAAGGACCAACCGGTGGTCACAATCAAGCAAACCGGACCGCAAGAAAGGTGCTAGAGGCGGGCTTCTATTGGCCCACCTTATTCAAAGATGTTTATAATTTTGTGAGTAGTTGTGATCAATGCCAATGGTCAGGTAACATTTCTAACTGGGATGAAATGCCCCAAAACATTATTTTAGAATGCAAAATTTTTGATTTATGGGGAATAGATTTCATTGGTCTGCTACCTTCCTCCTTTAATAATAAATTCATTCTTCTTGCGGTCGATTATATGTCGAGGTGGGCGGAAGCACTAGCCCTTCCCACCAACGACGTGAGAGTCGTCGTAAATTTTCTACAAAAATTATTTTCATGATTTGGCTCACCACGTACACTAATTAGTGATAGGAGAATGCACTTTTGTAACAATCAACTTGCTAAAATTTTAGCAAGGTATGGCGTTACACACAAGCTTTCAACCGCCTATCACCCAAAAGCAATTGGCCAAGTGGAGGTAGTGAACCAAGAGCTAAAGAGAATTTTAGAAAAAATGGTGTCGGCCTATAGAAAGGATCGTTCACTAAAATTAGACGATGGTCTATGGGCTTATCGGACAGCATTCAAAACTGCCATCAGATGTACGTTGTATAGATTAGTCTATGAAAAAGCATGCCATCTACCGGTAGAATTGGAGCATCGCGCATTTTGGGTGCTTAAAATTTTAAATTTAGATTTAAACTTAGCCTCTGAACAAAGGAAATTTCAATTGAACGAATTAGATGAATGTCGTGCAAACGCCTATGAAAATAATTAATTTTACAAAGAGTGTACTAAGTTTTATCATGACAAAAAAATTAAATACCCAAAGTCTTTTTGGCCGGGAGATCTAGTCCTTCTCTTTAATTCTAGACTTAGGCTTTTTCTGGGCAAATTAAAATCCCGATGGTCCGAACCCTTTTTAGTAAAAGAGGTTTGGCCATTTTGGACCATTCTAATAGAGCACCCGAAAAATGGCTCATTTAAGGTTAATAGACATAGGTTAAAATTGCACCACCCAGGTGGCCCAACGTCCGGAAACATTGAAACGCTAAAACTTCATAATCTTTAAAATAAATCATCACTTAGTCAAGCTGCACGACGGTAAACAAATCACTTTTGGGAGGCACCCCAACATTATCTTTCTTGCTTTTGCTTTGTTTAACTTATTTTTGTAGGTTTTTGTTCCGACAACCCAATCTACAACCAAGGAAGCCCACTTCTCCCCTCCTTTCATTTACTGCATTTTTTATCTTGAGGATACTTCATACTTAGTTTTAAGCAATGGGGACAATGTATAACTTTAAGTTTGGGGGTGTAGTGTAGTTTTCTAGACTTTCTCTTCAATTTATAAAAAGAATTTTTTTTTATAAAAATCTAATTCCTTGAAAAGGGAGATTTGGGCTTGTCATCCCATCGCACCTCCTAGTATCGTGCGAACCCTTCACAGGGTAGACCTCAGGAAGTCTAAGAATAAATAAATAAATATCTATATATATATATATCTGCCCCTTACTTTGTGTTTTTACTATTCTCTATAAATCTAGTTTGAGAAGTAAATATAAGCATTTTTACCTTTTTTTAATCTAGCTAAAAGTTTTGTTTTATCAAAATTTGTTAGGTTTAAATTTGAAGTAATTTAGTTTTAAAAACACCTTATGTTTTTAATTCAATTAGAGATCTTATTTAGCACTACTTCTCTTTTTTATTTTAAATTGCTCCACTTTGTAGTAGATTGGCTAAACAACCTTGGATTTTTATTATATTCTCTCCTAACTTTCAAGATCTTAGGAAACTTCATTCCACTAAAAATTGCTTTAAAAATAGTCTAATTGAAAAACTAGAAATATTTCTTTATCCCCCACCCTTTGTTGGCAAATAAAAAATATAATAAAAGATCATATGTCATGGGAATAAGAGGATAAAATTCATTATCCCCTAAACATATGCACTTGAAATCATTTAAAAGATTATATGTCATGAAGTAAGAGGATAAAATTCATTACTTCTAAACATATACATTTTGGGTTTTTGATTGAAGAGAAATTTTAAAAAATTATATGGCATGGAAAATAAGAGGATAAAATTCATTATTTTCCTAAACCTATACAAATTCTTATTTAAATAAGGCGAGAGGATAAAATTCACCTCTATTTTAGTATCTCTTCATTTTGTCAGTTTGATTTAAAACCCATCCTTAGCCAATTTCATTGGTTCTAGTTCTAAATTAGATTATTAAGTGAGCAATATTTTGGTAGGTGTATTTTCCTTAAACTTCTTTTTGTTAGAGTTTCTATAATTTCAATCTAATTTTGTATGATTATTTCTACAATTTTGTTTGCTAAATAGTTATTTTGAGAAGTTTTTTAGCTAAGCATGTCTCTCTTCAAGAATTAACACCATAATTTGAGATTTAATTCTTGAATTTCTAGAATTTATCTTTAACTTACTATTGATTTAACAAATTTTTAGTTAGTTAAAAATAATATCAATGTCTTGTAGTTTATCTCTCATCCTTTTGCACTGGAATAGCAAAAGCTCAAGTATGAGGGTGTTTGATGAGTAGTTTATTTACTCATCTTTTAGTATAATTTTAATATTATTTTAACATTAATTTATAAAATTTATATGAATTACCCTAAAAAATCACTTTTTTCATATTTATGTATTAACTTAAGTTTATTTTATATTTTCAGGTTTCTGGACACTTTGAGCAAAATTTGCAAGTACCTACCCAATGTCACGGGCGTGACCAAGGGCGTGACAGCCTAAGATGTGTTCCAGACCCACTACCGCCACGCCAGGATCATTCTGTGAAGATTTGCCAAGTACATGCCCCAGGTCTCGGGCGTGACCCAGGTTACGGGCGTGACCAAGGGCGTGACCCAGGTCACGACGACGACCCGCCTCCAGCAGCCAGATCAGCTGCCACGTCATTTAAATTACACGCCCCAGGTTACGGGCGTGACCAGGGGCATGGCATCTAGTCACGGGCGTGATCATTTCCCGCGCCACCTTCCACCAGGCGTTGATTTAAAGATTACATGTCCTAGGTCACGAGAGTGACCTAGGGCGTGACACACACATAACATCTATATTGAAGCCAGAAGGATTCTATCCCGCACCAGCTTCGATCATGCCATATATAGGCCCTTGGTCACGGGCGTGACCGAGGGCGTATAACCTCAAATTGAAGCCTATTTAAAGCCAGCTCCACCAGAACTGAAGAGATGAATTTTTGGAGCTCAAGTCTTCATTTCTTGTATTGTTTTCAAGTTTTTAGTAGTTTTTGTACTCCTTTCTTTCATGCAATTGTACTTTCAATTCAATAGTTATAATTTTCATTCCAATAGCTTGTATTTGTCTTCTTTGCAAAATCAATAAAATAGTTCTTCCTTCTTAATCTCTTCCCACTTACATCATGAACTCTTTTATTTTTATTGATTCCTCCATCTCCATGAGTAGCTAAATTTCTATTAGTACTCGGTTGAGATGATCCAAGGAATAATAAACTTCATGAATTAAATTTAGATTCTCTTTTTTCTCTCCTCAGAATACCTACAATTTATCCTTGATTCTAACATAATGAGATTATATTATCGATATATGATTCTCGTTATTGTTTTCGTTCTTTAGTTAGCCGAACGAGCTCGTAAGGTGAATCGATCATTCAAGGATAAAGAGAGTTGCATGCAACCCTCGAGAGAGGATGACATAAATCTCCCGGATTGGAGTCAAATCCAATAGAGGGGTTCACATCGGTAAAGTGAGTTTTAGGGGTTTTAATCTTAGAGCGAAAGCTTGATTGATCTACCTAAACTCAGCTGGGCGTATCCTCGACCCAAGGTGCGCTCAGAATTTGGGAACCTCCACGGTATAAGCATTTCCTTGAAAGAGAATTAGGGTCTTATTTTATTCTTGTTATTTTTATTCTAAGGTGATCCGAGACCGAGTGCTAATCTTCCTTATTATTTTTTAATCGTTATTCTATTTCACCGTATTTTCTTTATAAATAAACCAAGTCCAAGCTTTGTTGATAGAATAATTGAGATTTTCTTGAAGCAAAGGTACTCAACCACCCCGAGTCTAATACGACCTTGGTTTTTATAAACCTATCCTACTTTTGATACGGTACACTTGCAATTATCATTTGCGGATATAACCTTGCACACATCAGCATGCCTCACAATGAGTCACGAAGTGGATGATTTACTTCTTCATTCCATGCCAATACATGTTTCTCCTCAGGTCTGCAGTCGTTTTAGTGATCATAGGATGCACTGAATATTTACTACAACATGCTTCTGTCAGGATATCTTCCCGTATATTATCTCCTATTGGTTTGTAAATTTGGCCCCGAAAGTGCATGCGATCATCTTTCAACAAATAATCCCAGACAGTGCCTGTCTCTAATGCCTTGAAAATCAGTTCTAATTCTTGATGGCGACGGCCACCACGATGGCCAACTTGGTGATGAAGATGACGACCATGGCGCACTTGGTGATCATGGGATTGTGGCGGAAGATGATGATGATGAACCGCCGGACAAAGACTTGCGGCGCCGTAGCGGTCACGGCTACAATCTTCGCCCACGCAACAAGATTTAATTTAATTTATTTTGCTAGTTTATGGTCTGCAATTATCCAATTATATGGTTTGCTTTTAATTATTTTGTGGTGTGCATTTAGCCACTGTTATGGGTTGCTATTAGACGTTTGGATGTAAGCCTTATATAAGCCCAAAAACTCTTCTTATGTTGGAGATTATTATTGAGAATAAACCAAAATTTGCTTCCTAAAGCCTAAAATCCTCTCTCCCTCTCTCTCTCTCTCTCAGATTTCCGCCCCCCTCTATCTCCCTCTTCCTCTCATTGTCGCCGCCCCCCTTGAGGGATCACTTCCAAGGTTTGGCCGCCCCCTCTTCTATTCTCCCCTCCTCCATATTCTCTCCTCCACACTATTCTTCCACCACCTTTCATCCCTCTATTTCCTCTTTCATCCACGGTTCCAAAATATCTTGTGCAAGAAGTAAAGGTTGTGGTGATCTTCTACGGCGTGAAGCGGGGAAGACGGACGTGTTCTTCATCCTTGGTGCACTTCCCGTGGATCTCGACGGAAGGCGATCATTTCTTGTGGATCCAACATCTCAGATCTACTTTTCCGAGAGGGGTAACGAAAAATACTACTCAAGAGATCTTCCTTTTTTGATAGTTCTTGTGGTGGACGATTTTTGCGTGGATTTTTGAAGCTTTAATTATCGCGGTAGTTTTTATATAGATCTTTGGTTTTCGTTTGGTTTTCCGATAACTCTCGAGAGGATTGGCGACCCTCGTTCTTTTTCTAGTTGGGATAGATCCTACCACTTTCGAATCGTGTTTTATTTTTGGTGGATCTATTTTGGTACAACTCCAAGCTCGTCGGAATCAATATTATTCCTTTTGGCCGGAGCGGATTTTGGCCTATAGCCATTCTCCGAACCAAGTGCAGTGTGGCTACCCGTACGTTAGCGCGAAAGATAAATAAAAATAACTGCGACGGCTGCGTTTCGTTAGCATGTGGTAAAGAGGGCGTAGAACGTATCGAGAGACGTTGTTGCGTCGTCCGTGTAGGATCGATTTGGTCGACCTACATCAATTTGTTATCAGAGCCAGGTTCGTGCCAATTTCTTAATTGACGCATTCCTATTATTTTCTTAGAACGCCGGTACTCACATTCCTCACACGTTTCTACGCTCAAAATTTAAAAATAATTTTTCATCGGTCTGCGAATAGCGGCCTAAATTTCTCATTTTTCTGCGAAATTTAGGAAAAACAATTCTGGTAATTCTACTTATTATTTTCTGTGGGAAAATCAAAAAAAATATTTACTTACCCTAGTTATTAGGCGGGAATAAAATTCTCTTTCGTAAAATTTTGGCGTGATCTAAATTTCTGGCCTGCGAATAGCGATCTTAAATTTTTTATTTTTCAGCGAAAAAAAAACAAAAAAAAAACAAAAAAATTGCAAATCTGCGTACTATTTTCTATAATATTCAAAATTCAAATTCAAAATTCAATTTTTTGAAATTCAAAATTCAAAATTCTGAAATTCAAAATTCAAAATTCAAATTCAAATTTCAAATTTTTGAAATTCAAAATTCAAATTTCTGAAATTCAAAATTCAAATTCAAAATTCAAATTTTTGAAATTCAAAATTCAAATTCAAAATTCAAATTTTTGAAAATTCAAAACTCAAATTCAAAATTTTGAAATTCAAAATTCAAATTCAAAATTCTAATTTTTGAAATTCACATTCAAAATTCAAATTTTTCGATCCACTATTCCTCGTGATGACTAGAGAGACCCCCCGAACTCTAATTAAAGGGTGGGACACCGTTGCAAGAGTGTTTAGGTTTGACCGTGACATAACAAGAAAAATTTCGAAAAATTTTAAGCACGGTGAGAAGTGGTGCAAACTAGTTGTCGACAGCATTTGCCGCATGAATGTCGTTTCGGAAAATGCTATCACGAGGATGTGTTTGACCACCGAGCCGCACCTCCGTCCCTATCGGCTTGTGTGTTCTGACAAGAGCACTATTTTAGTGTCTAGGCAATGTTTGGTGCCCCTCACCATCAAAGTCTATTCTGAGCGCATTTGGTGTGATGTCCTTCCTATGAAGGATTGTCATGTATTGCTAGGACGCCCATGGATTTCTGACCATGTGGTCATCCACGATGACCATGACAACATGATAGAATTCCAGCATAATGGTCAACTTATCACTCTTAGGTCCACTCCGCCTAAGAAGCCTTTGGTCCCACCTGGAGGTACTTGTAGCCCTACTGAGTCGACACCACCGTGCCTAGCTACGAAAGAGGATTTTGACACTGTTAGTCAAAATCGGCCTATAGACTGTATTAGCCCCTCCGAAACGAACACATTAGGTTTAATCGTTAAAGCTGAGGCTGGCCCGGTTAGTCCCAGCCTGCCCATAGACATTGTCCCAATTGAGTCTCCCT
This sequence comes from Dactylorhiza incarnata, assembly GCA_033032865.1. Classification (NCBI taxonomy): domain Eukaryota; kingdom Viridiplantae; phylum Streptophyta; class Magnoliopsida; order Asparagales; family Orchidaceae; genus Dactylorhiza; species Dactylorhiza incarnata. Next base: position 20,106,534 of record JAWHQI010000005.1, read on the forward strand.
CGACTGACTTAGTGCCTGAAATTGATGCTGCTCTGATTAGCCAACCTCTACTTGATCCCGTTAGCCTTAAGGAGCCTTCTGTTGGCCACCCCGAGGACATTCAGGAGGTTGAAGAAAATTCTGAAAGTGGGCTGAGTGAATCTGATGTTGATGGTGAGACGGTTGAGGAGATAGGGCGAGCCTTATCGACTCCTCACATTTTTGATGGTGGGATTAGGGCTCGTGTGTTTCCTGTGTCATTTAGTGGGGAGGACAAATGGACCAATCCATTATCTGTGGGTAGTAGTTGTGTGGGCACATTCTCTGCACTAGTGGACCCTAGGCTAGTGTTATCGCCCCCACTGAACCTTCACCCATTTAAGGTTGCTTGGGTTTCCCCTACTTCAGCCCCGATCTGGAAGTATGGCATGGAGCCTGTTACCTCCGCGGGGCGGGTTGAGTGGTTTCGTTGGGTTGTCCTTCCCATACTAGCTGATCTTAATTGTTGGGATCGCCCTAGGATGAACCTGAATTTAATTTCATATAATGAATTAGTAGGTGTTTCAAGAGGTCTTAATCCATCCAAACACGATGAATTGGTGTTAGCCGACCCATCTGGGTCCATTCACTTTCTAGTTACCGCACCCATTGGAGAATCCCGCAATAAGGTAGACTCGGTTTTAGTAGATCATTCCCCTGGACAGTTGCCAATTGGCAACTTGGATGGCAATGTCAGTATTGTCCCCACTGTTCGTCGAATAGTTGTCATTCATCGGGGTGTCCCCAAAACGATAGTGACTGATAGGGACGTTAAATTTACTAGCTATTTCTGGAAAACACTTTGGAAGCTTTTGGGAACTAGACTTATGTTTTCGTCGGCCTATCATCCCCAAATGGATGGGCAAACGGAAGTGGTTAACCGAAGCTTGGGTGGTTTGCTTCGTTGCCTCGTGGGTGATCATAAAGGTACGTGGGACCTTATTCTTCCTCATGCTCAATTAGCTTATAATAATTCTAAGAATAGGTCCACTAGATTATCACCAAATGAGATCGTACATGGATATAAGGCGCCCGTACCTCTTGACTTGGTTCCGCTACCACCATCTTTTAAATCCAGTCAATTTGCACGGGACTTCGCCTCGCACGTTCACACTCTCCATAAGCACATTAGCGAGACGTCAGCTAAGAAATATTCTATTTATCAATCGAATGCTAACGTACATAAGCGAGAAGTCCCCTTGAATATTGGTGATTTGGTAATGGTTCGTCTAATCCCGGAACGTATGCCGTCAGGCACCGTAAAGGAATTGGCGAATAGGAGAGCCGGTCCTTTTCGGGTTTTAAAGAAGATAGGCGAAAATGCATATCTATTAAAGTTACCCGCTGAGTGGGGAATTTAACCTGTTTTTAACATTTCAGATTTAACGCTTTATGTCGCTCCGCCACCTGAACTATCTGTCTCTCCATTTAATATTTCCACTATATCTTCTAATGGGGTGGGGGTGAGATGGTTTCTGGATCGCTCTCTCCTTCGGAGTCTATAGGAGGTATGTTGCCTACTGATGATGAAACATGTTTTTCTTCTTTGCCTAATGCATTTCCAAGGTTCCCCCGGACTGATTCCTTGCATGACAGGATTTTGCAGGATTTAGTGTTTCCCACTCCCGACGGTGACATTCACAGGTTTTTGATCCGGTGGCGAGGTCGCCCCGCTTCAGACGACTCTTGGCTCTCTGCCTCGGAGGTGGAACTTCTGGACGCGGATCTCCTATGCAGTTACTTACCCGCACACTCATCGGTGATGAGTCCTTTTGAGCGGGGGAGGATTGATGGCGACGGCCACCACGACGGCCAACTTGGTGATGAAGATGATGAAAATGGCGCACTTGGTGATCATGGGATTGTGGCGGAAGATGATGATGATGAACCACCGGACAAAGACTTGTGGCGTCGTAGCGGTCACGTAAACAATCTTCGCCCACGCAACAAGATTTAATTTAATTTATCTTGCTAGTTTATGGTCTGCAATTATCCAATTATATGGTTTGCTTTTAATTATTTTGTGGTGTGCGTTTATCCACTGTTATGGGTTGCTATTAGACGTTTGGATGTAAGCCTTATATAAGGCCAAAACACTACTTATGTTGGAGATTATTATTGAGAATAAACCAAAATTTGCTTCCTAAAACCTAATATCCTCTCTCCCTCTCTCTCTCAGATTTCCGCCCCCCTTTATCTCCCTCTTCCTCTCATTGCCACCCCCCTTAAGGGATCTCTTCCAAGGTTCGGCCGCCCCCCTCTTCTCTTCTCCCCTCCTCCATATTCTCTCCTCCACACTATTCTTCCACCACCTTTCATCCCTCTATTTCCTCTTTCATCCACGGTTCCAAAATATATGGAACCGCGGGAGGGATTCTTCAAGATGAGTATAAAGCGGAAGGCCCCCATTTCCTTCGAAGAGATGATGGAAAGGGCGGTGAAGGAGATCGAGGGGTAGGCGGCCAACCTAGAGTTCGCAAGAAGGTTGGCAAACCTGAGTGATCCGGAGTTTAGGAAGTAGGAGGTCAGGAGGAGAGAGGATCTGAGAGCCCCAAAGTTTGGGTAGTCCGGGAATAGGCTTCGCCCCAGGAGGGGGAAATTTCTAAGGGAGCCAAGGAAGACCCCACCAGTTAGAATGGAGGCAGGGTCCTAGGCCACCTATCCCCCACCACAGCAAGTCATGGCGATCGAACAGGGGAGAGGAGGAAGAAGAGCAGGAGCAGGAGGGCCAGGATCTCAGAGAAGGAACAGGGTCGCGGAGGCCTAGAGAAGGAACCGACCGGATACTCGGAACTAAGCACAGACCTTTGGTCGCAGCGAGGAGGTCCCACCACATGCCTGGAAGATCTTTGAGCGCTTCCCCTCCCAAGCCAAAGCTGAGACTGAGCACCTTAGAGAGCCTGAGAGCTAAGCCAAGATAACCTAGGGAGGAAGAAGCTCAGAGTACTGAGATTGGAATTCCCTCCCAAGGTGCCCTTCAAGGTCTATATATAGTTTTTCAAGTCTGGTCTGCTAATAGCGGAATTCCGCCTTATACTTTTGCTATATGCAGCCCAAAATGGTTTGCCAACAGCCAAACTCTGCTGTTTGGAGGGGCTAACTACATACCACCATGGGTTTTTAGGTAAAAACGATCAAGAACCCTTCCTGGGTGAGCCGCCCAAAAGGGCCTCTCTTGTGAACCATGAGGCTCGGCTCGCTCGCCTCCCTGCGAGTAACTGACGAGGGCCTGGCCCGCCCCCCCCCTCCTGCGAGCGACCGGCGAGAGCCCGGCTAGCCCGACACCCTGGCTCGCTCGCCTGCTTACTCATTTCTCCTTCTTACTCCTTTCCTGCTCATCTTTCCTCCCCTCCTGGTTCCTTTGTCTCTGCTCACCCCCTGGCGGAAACTGGGGTTGTACACAATCCCCGCTCTTCGTGAGGCTACTTTAGGTTCGCGAAGAAACATCCAACCTCTGGTGTTCGTCGGCCCCTTGATGACGTGGTGAGAATATTTTGGTGGGCCGCATGCCCAAGGATATAAATACCATCCTCTTTGACCGATACATGAACTTTCTCTCCTTCTCTTCTGTCTCGCGGCTCACTACTGTTCTCAACATGATGTCCATGAGGGAGGAGTTATTGGCTCACCTAAAGGCCTCGCAAACGACACAAAAGGACAAAGCCACCGAGCTCGCCACCTGGATTTCCCCGGATCTGGCCCCGCCTCCGCCTCAAACAAAAAAGGCGAAGACCATCCGACGATCGGCTGAGAAGGATGAGTCATCACCTCTATCCTCGCCTCCCCGCCATAAGCTCGCCTCACAGGTCCTGCCATGGATTTTTTGACAATCCCAATGGTATTCACTGAACTCTATTTTCTTGCTCGCAGGATCCTCCCACCGAGGAAAATCTTATCAGTCCATCGCCAAAAGGGTCTCTCCCCGCATCCCCCAGGAAGACTAATCCCCCCTGATGTGAGGACCACTGACCTGCGAGCCTCACCCTCGCGTCCCGGTAAGTCGTTTGCCTTGCTTTCCATTGATCTTCTTTGAACGCTGACCCGCATTATTCCTTTTCACAGGGTCTCATCCCTCGACTCCGGAGCGGCGAGTCCCCACTCCGGTGGGCTCGCCCCACCCACCGAACCAGAACTTCATCACTCTGGGGTTTGGCCTTCTGGGCTAACGGAGCCCAGGTGGCTCGCTGCTCGCCGAGGCCCAGGTCGCAGATGAGATGACGCACCGCCCTGGCTTAGGGAAATCCCATACCCCGGCCTTCACTGAAGCCTTCAGAGGCCATCCAAGTTCTTCTCGACCGCGACACCGTACCATTCTCATCTCGCCAGGTTAAACAATTTCTGCCGGCTGCCTCTTTTACATCCTCTTATGCTGATTGTTCATTCGCAGGTGTTCCCCCTACCCCGCCTACCGAGTTAGAGCAAGGAGAGGTGGAGATGTCGGCCCCTCCCTCGCCGAGCTAGGTCACAGATTTCTTGGGGGACCTCGGCAACTCGGAACAGATGAAAAGGCGAGTTGTCGAGATATTTCTGAAGAATACCCTAATGTTGTGAGAGCTAATCGACCAGGACCGCATAAATAGGGCCGCTTACGAGGAGATGTTTGCCGCCATGGAGGATGCGAACGCGCGTGTCCTCATCGAGGTACAGCAGGTCGCTCGCTGCGAGGTCACCACCCCCGGGGTGCACCTCGAGCGAATCGAGGACTACATGCGCCTAATGTAACACGAGGTCCAGTCGGTCCTGTTGGACATGTGTGTCACATCCCTTTGTTTGAGAATAACAAATCCCAAATTGTATTTGATTTTTCTTGTCATGTGTTTATAGTGTGCATGAACTATAGGTGCAATACTCCACAGGTAGAAAGTAGCTTGGAACCAACAAACTGAACTAATGCACTACCGCCAGCGCTAGAGGTTACCGCAGACGCTAGCTCAAGTTCGTGCACAACGCTACGCCGCCGACGGTTTCATAACTGCCACTACACGAACGCTACCGCAGGAGATAGGAGCTACTGCAGGCGCTAGCGACAAAGTCAATATATTGATGGCTTCTCTCTCATTTTGTTTAGAGCTTCCAGAGAGATTACTTGTGCCAAAATTCCAGAGTTGTTACTCTGCCGAAAGTTCATCTCCCACTCAAAGCCAAAGAAGATTTCTGGAGAAGGAAGCCCCCACGCTGCATCCAAAGAATGATCGCTTCAACCTCGCTTATGCTACAACAATCCTTCATCCTCAAGTTCAGAAATCTCATAGAGGGAGTTTTTGTTATTTACTTTATTTCATTATTGTAATTTTTGTAGTAAAATCGCCTTGTGTTGGCGACTAGGTCCTTGCGCGACTTAGGGGGTAATTCGCCATGTGAGTTGGCGACTAGGTCTAAGAGATTAGATCTAGGGGGTACTCGAGGCCATATTCGGGGAAGGATTGGCTAGAGCGGCTTGAGGCCATATCCGGGGAAGAGTAGGCTAAAGCCAACCGGTTTGTGGGGATACAAGTCGGTATAGAAAAGGAAAAATTATTAACATTTGTACGCCTCCGATTTCTAGCGATATTGAAATCAAATTTATGTAAACACTTTTTCATATAATACAATCATGTCTCTATTTGTGTTTACTTGATTTCTCTCATTTGGCGTAAATTTTATTTTTGCAAATTACTTTTTGCTAAATTGTTATTTTGCTCTCTTGTTAACTTTAAAACAATATAGTAAATTGCTTAATATTACAAAAGGAATTTTATTCCCTTATTCACCCCCCTCTAAGGGTGCTTATCGATCCAACAAGTGGTATCAGAGCAGGTTATTCCAAACGGTTTAAAGACCAGGAATAATGGCGTCTTATGATCTCACTTTTTCCGAGGGACAGGGAATTAGTAGACCTCCACTATTTACTGGGTCAGATTATAATTATTGGAAAAATAGGATGAGATGTTTTCTTATGACCCTAGAGATTGAGGTTTGGAATATGGTAGAGGAGGAATACTCTCCTCCTATAGTTGTAGTTGGAGAAGTAACATTAGAAAAACCTAAGGATAAGTGGGATGATAGGGATAAACTTAAATGCAAAAATAACGCCAAGGCCATGAATGCTTTATTTTGTGCATTAGATAGAAATAAAATTAATAGAATTTTCGCATGTACTACTGCATATGAAATTTGGAATCATTTGGAAATTACTCATGAAAGTACATCGCAGGTTTAAGATTCAAAGCTTTTCCAACTGGAGTCGGAATATGAAAAATTCTGGATGGATGAAAGTGAAGATGTTGATGCCATGTACACGCGCTTCACCAAGATCGTCAATGCCTCCAAAGCTCTTTGAAAGACTTTCTCCAATGGCGACTTGGTCCGGAAGATTCTTCGATCCTTTCCTCCAAAATTCAATCCGAAGGTAACGACTATCTCAGAGTCGCACAATCTATGAACGCTCTAAGTTGAGAGCCTCATTGGGAATCTCAAAACCAATGAGGTAGAACTCAAGATCAAAGACGATGAATACAACAAGGAGCCAAAGAAGATTGCATTGGCACTAAAATCAAAGAAGGAGTGCCAAGAGGATGAGGATGAAGATGAAGAAAGCCTTTTGGTAAAGAACTTCCGAAAGTTCATGAGAAATCCGGAAAGGAGAAACAACTTCCAAAAATATTTCCAAAAGGATGCAAGGTGGAAAGGGTCATCGTCAAAGAAGGAAAAGGAGAGTGATGATGAAGAAGAAAGACCTCCGACAGAATGCTATCACTGCAGGAAGACCGGGCAAATTCGGAGCCAGTGCCCAAAGTTTTTGAAGGAGAAAAAGGAAAAGAGGCACAAAGGTAAGGAAAAGAGGAAGGTGCTAAAAGCTAGAACATGGGATGACTCCTCCTCCTCCGAAGGATCAAGCAGGTCTTCATCAAGCGAAGATAAGGAAGCAAACATGTGTCTCATGAGACAAGAAAATGACAATGACGACATTAGTGTTCTTAGCGACACTAAGGTAACTCCTCCTACTTATGATAAACTCTTTAATGAATTTCTTGAAATTTGCAAATCTTTTGATAAAAATATGAAAGATAATGTTTTATTGAATCGTGAAAATGAATCTCTAATTAAAGAAAATCAAAAGCTTTCCAAAAAACTAATTACTTTAGAAAAGAGAAAGGTTTCTTTCCAAGAGTGTGATCACTCCACTAAAATGACAAAAGATATTGAAGAGTCACTTTCTACAGCCCTCTCTCATGCCAAAACTCTTACAAAAGAAAAGGGGGAATTAAAAGCCTCTCTTTTGTATATCAAATATAATAAAAAAAAGGTTTTGAAAATAGGTGTGTAATGCTTGTGAAAGAAAATTCTTCAATTAAAGCACAAGTTCATGATCTCACCATGGCAATTAAAAAATTGGAATGGGCCAAAAATCTCTGGATATGATTTTAGGGAACCAGTACTATGGTTCTAAAAAATTTGGGCTCAGATATCGAGGTGAGGGCTACCGCCCGGCGCTAGCCACTAATGCCGACGCTAGCACCTCATACAAAAATCCAAGGATTTCTTTTGCAAAATCTTTTTCTTCTGTAAATACGATTCCTTCCAGCAAGAAAAAATTCAAGAAAAGGGTCTCAACCCCCTTTATTATGTGTGCAAACTGTTATAGGTTTGGTCGCACGTCTAGTTCTTGCAGAAAATTAAAACAAACTACTTTCAAGCAAATCTGGATACCTAATGCTTCCACTTATTCTATGGGTGGTACCACTTGGGTATCCGGATATTTACTCTCATCTTCTTTCTAGATGTGCAGGCAGGCTAAGGAAAATAAAGACATGTGGTACTTGGATTCTAGATGCTCCAAGCACATGATGTGCAATAAAGCAAAGTTCCTTAGCCTAGAAAGGAAGAAGGGAGGGATCGTGACATTTGACGATAACGGAAAAGGAAGGATTGTGGGTATTGGTACAATTGGTAACGAATCCTTTACTATATCTAATGTTCTTAATGTGAAAGGGCTAAAACACAATCTTATTTATATTAGTCAATTATGCGATAAAGATTAGATGTTTAATTTGAATCTTCCACTAATCTATGCAAAATATCTAATCCTACTACAAAAGATATTTTACTAACTGCACCAAGAATGCATAATGTTTATATAGTTTCTTTTCATGATCTTTCTAAATCATCTATAAAATGTTTTATCACTAAAAATGATGAATTAGAACTTTGGCATAGAAGGCTAGGACATGCTAGCACAAAACTTATTGTAAAACTTGCCAAAAGAGATTTAATTAGAGGATTGCCTAGATTAAATGGGATTTTTTCTTCACTATGTTCACCTTGTCAAAAAGGTAAAATTACAAAATCCTCTTTCAAAAGTAAAAATATTATTTATACTTCAAGACCCTTGCAATTAATTTATATGGATCTTTTTGATACCGTTAGCACCGCAAGTCTTCGGGGTAGATTATATACATTTGTTTTAATAGATGATATTTCAAGATATTGTTGGACAATATTTCTCTCATCCAAATCCGATGCATTTAGCGAATTTTGAAAATTATGTACTCGTATTCAAAATAAAAGTGAATTAAAAATTAAATACATTCGCTCAAATCATGGAGGAGAATTTGAAAATGAAAAATTTGCTTCCTTTTGTGATCTGTTAGGCATAAAACATGAATTCTCTGCACCACGCACACCACAACAAAATGGTGTTGTAGAAAGAAATAATAGGACACTTCGAGAACTAGCACACACTATGTTATGTGAATATAAATTGCCTAAATCCTTTTGGGCCGGAGCCGTAAATACATCATGTTATGTTATAAATAGAATCATGCTTCGCCCATCTCTTATTCTCACACTATATGACTCTATTTTCAAAAGAAGCCTAACGTATCTTACTTCAAAGTTTTTGGTTGTAAATGTTTCATTTTAAATACTAAAGATAGCTTTGGAAAGTTTGATGAAAAATGTGATGAAGGAACTTTTCTTGGATATTCTTCAAATAGTAAAGCTTATAGAATTTTTAATAAAAGAACTAGAAAAGTTGAAGAATCAATTAATGTGAAATTTGATGAACTTGTTCCTTGTATAGAAAGACTTTCCACAGGCAAAGAGGATGATCACTTACCACCTTTGGAGCATGCATGGTGATGAGGAAACTTCTAAAGAAGAAGAAGAGGAGGCCAAGGAAGATGAATATGTACCTCCAAGTGCCTTGAAATTCACAAAGGATCATCCACGGGAATTAATAATTGGTGAACCATCCATTGGGGTAAGAACTAGGCTCTTCTCTTCATGAATCTTATTCAAATATTTGTTTTGTTTCCGAAATTGAACCAAAAAATGTTTCAACCGCTTTAAATGATGAATTTTGGTTTTTGGCTATGAATGAAGAGTTAGAACAATTTGAGTGACATAATGTTTGGTAGTTAGTAGAAAGACCATCTAATCACTCGGTTGTAGGTGTAAAAAGGATTTATAAAAATAAATTAGATGGTGATTCTAAAATCATTAGAAATAAGGCACGCTTAGTTGCACAAGAATATTCACAAATCGAGGTGATAGATTTTGATGAATCTTTTGCACCCGTTGCTAGATTAGAGTCTATGAGAATTTTTCTAGCATTTGCAAGCTTTAAAAGAATAAAACTATTCCAAATGGATGTGAAAAGTGCTTTTCGAAACGGGTTTGTAAAAGAAGAAGTTTATGTTGAACAATCCCCTGGTTTTATTAGTGAAAATTTTCCAAATCATGTTTATAAACGAGAAAAAGCGCTTTATGGTTTAAAACAAGCACCCCGTGCATGGTATGAAAGACTTACATCATTTTTATTAAAGCACAGTTATATTATGGGAAGTGCGGATAATACTCTCTTCATTAAGCACAACAAAGATGATATGATTATTTTACAAATACATGTTGATGATATTATTTTTGGATCTACTAATGAAGAGTTGTGTAATGAACTTATTTTAGTGATGAAAAATGAATTTGAAAGAGTCTAGTAGGAGAACTTTTTATTTCCTTGGTTTTCAAATATCACAAAGAAATGATAGTATTTTTATATGTCAAACTAAATATGTCTTTGATATGCTTAAACGCTTTGGATTTGAAAACCTTAAACAAGCTTCTACTCCTATGAGTGCATCAATAAAATTAGGAAAAGATGAATCAGCATTTTCTATAGATCAAACTTTATATAGGGGTATGTTTGGATCACTACTTTATCTAAGTGCAACTAGACCCGATATTATGTTTGTCGTATGCTTATGTACTCAATTTCAAGCCAATCCAAAAGAATCTCATTTAAAAGCTTTAAACGTATTTTTAGATATCAAATTGGATCATCTAGATTAGGATTATGGTACCCGCACAATAATTCATTTACACTTCACGGCTACTCCGATTCGGACTACGCCGGATGCTCACTTGATAGAAAAAGCACTAGTGGTACTTGTCATTTTCTAGGACCTTCATTAGTTGCATGGTCTAGTAGGAAATAAAATTCGGTTGCACTCTCCACCACGAAGACTGAATACATTGCATTAGGGAGATGTTGTGCACAAGCACTATGGTTGAGCCAAACTCTAGAGGACTTTGGTTTTCATCTAAAACATATTGAATTAAAATGTGACAACAAAAGTGCCATTGATCTTACATATAATCCAGTACATCATTCTAGATCCAAACATATAGATGTACGTCATCATTTCATAAGAGATCACATTAAAAAGGAAAATGGTAGGATAAGTTTCATTGGCACGGACTCTCAACTTGCTGATATATTCACTAAACCTCTTCCCGATGCAAGGTTTCAAATGTTAAGGTTGGATTTAGGAGTCTTAGACTTTTTGGGATAAGTTATTTGAAAAATGCTAAAGTTTTATGCAATTTGAGCAATCAAGACATCTCCATAAATTACAAAAATTTTGCATAAGACTACTCTGAGGACTCTTAATCAAGATCAAAAATGAAAATTTAAAATTCTCAAAAAATCAAGTACTGTTTGTCGCGCTAGCACTAGCGTCGGTGCTAGCGTGGATGTTCATTTTTTCTATTTTTTAAAATTTCTAAAAATCTTTAAAAATATGTTAGTTCACATGTACTACTTATTTTTTGTGTTTTTGACTTTTGTTATTTTTGTTTTATTTATATTATGAAAAATCAACTACAAAACTTCAAAATACAAAAATACAAAAATATGTTTTTGGGTTTTCTGTCTTTCTCTCATTAAAAAGTTTACAAAATAACAAAAAACTGTATGATCTTTATTGTTAATATCAAGCATGTATGGATTCTATTATTTAGAATTATTTACAATGTTAAAACTTATTTCTTCATATTACTATGAACATTGTTTTGTTTATCATGCTTTCATATATCTATTTAAAGTGCATCAATTGTATTTAAAAATATGTGTAGAACCAAGCTTAGCATGCCTCTAAGTATTAGTAAATGTATTGTGATTGATAATGATACTTTTATACTCACTTATGTTTGGTAATGTACTTGTGTGTTTAAATCTAAAAATGCTTGCTTGTGTATTGTAATTGTACAATGAATTAAAATTTGCATAAGTTTATTATCTACACTACATTTGAATTTCACTTAAAAATTAAGAAAAGTGGTTTTTAATAATTGTGTTGGGTTTGCAAAACAAGTGTATTCGGAGAATGTTATCTCACAAAAGTGAACAAAAAATAGAACTACACCAAGCACTACTTGAACCACCTGATAAGTCTTCATAAGCATTGTGAGGTTGAGCATCTTGGAAAGAATAGTAAAGTGTCTTGTGCAAACCTTGATTATTACACCACTGTTAAAAATTATGTGCATTAAAAGTGTGTGAAAGTAATATACTTGTGTTTTATTGTGCACTTTACTCTACATATATCTTGTATTTTGTGATTTAAATCATTTGTTAACATTGCTCAAAATACACTTATGTTCACTTCATTATCTTTCATAACACTTCTTCTCACGAGTATTGGATTCAAATGCTTTATCTATACTACTATTTATAAAAGAAATGCGCTAGATAACCTAGCATGATCTCTACAATATTTTGTATCTCTTAAACTTGAAATTAAGTAACATTGTAGTATAATCTCTTTTTGATATGTTCATTTCATGCTTGGTATCTTTATGAAAATCTTTGAGATTTCAAAAGGTTAAACATCTTTCAATTTTGAACTTAAACTCATATTTTTTACTTATGTTTTTCATGCTTACAAAAAGATGTTTCTTATAATCTTCCGCTTTCTTACAACTCTTATATTTTTATTTGAAATCTCTTATATATATTATGCTTAAACTCTTTATCATTATCTAAGTTGCAAAAGCTCGATCATGCTTTATCATGCCTCCTTACTACCCTCACCCCACCTTCTTTTGATAATACCAAAAGGGGGAGATTAATTGAAAGAAATCTAGAGGAGAAATCTAGAAGATTAAGGGGAGAATAATTCTTGTAATTTAGGGGGAATACAACATAAATTGCATTTATGTAGGTGGAGCATTAAGATAGGGGGAGTATGCACATTCTCATGCTTATCAAATACTATAGTTGCACTTTTATCTCGCTTATCATATACCATAAACAACTTTGTTGATTTCTTGCTAAGAGTATTTGTTATTATCAAAAGGGGGAGATTGTTGGACATGTGTGTCACATCCCTTTGTTTGAGAATAACAAATCCCAAATTGTATTTGATCTTGCTTGTCGTGTGTTTATAGTGTGCAGGAACTATAAGTACAACACTCCACAGGTAGAAAGCAGCTTGGAACCAACAAACTAAACTAAAGCACTACCGCCAGCGCTAGAGGTTAACGCAGGCGCTAGCGCTACCTCCTGGCGCTAGCTCAAGTTCGTGCACAACGCCACGCCGCCGACGGTTTCGTAACCACCACCATAGGCTCTAGGAGCTACGGCTGGCGCTAGCGACAAAGTAAATATATTGATGGATTCTCTCTCGTTTTGTTTAGTGCTTCCAGAGAGATTACTTGTGCCAAAATTCTAGAGTTGTTACTCTGCCAAAAGTTCATCTCCCACTCAAAGCCAAAGAAGATTTCTGGAGAAGGAAGCCCCCACGCTGCATCCGAAGAATGATTGCTTCAACCTCGCTTATGCTACAGCGATCCTTCATCCTCAACTTCAGAAATCTCATAGAGGGAGTTTTTGTTATTTACTTTATTTCATTATTGTAATTTTTGTAGTAAAATAGCATTGTGTTGGCGACTAGGTCCTTGAGCGACTTAGGGGGTAATTCACCGCGTGAGTTGGAGAATAGGTCTAGGAGATTAGATCTAGGGGTACTCTAGCGCATATCCGGGGAAGGCTTGGCTTGAGGGTCTTGAGGTCATATCCGGGGAAGGATTTGCTAAAGCCAACCGGTTTGTGGGGATACAAGTCGGTATAAAAAAGGAAAAGTTATTAACATTTGTATGCCTTCGATTTCTAGCGATATTGAAATCAAATTTACTTAAACACTTTTTCATATAATATAATCATGTCTCTATTTGTGTTTACTTGATTTCTCTCATTTAGCGTAAATTTTATTATTGCAAATTACTTTTTGCTAAATTATTATTTTGCTCCCTTGTTAACTTTAAAACAATATAGTAAATTGCTTAATAATACAAACAAAATTTTATTCCCTTATTCACCCCCCTCTAAGGGCGCTTATTGATCCAACAAGTCTGCGAGTATCACTACCCGAGAATCCCTCCGCGCTCGGGTGTGCGAGGTCGCGGCCGCTGAAAATGGCTCAATTACTGAACAACTATCTTTTATTATTTTTGTTGCTTACTCTTGTTACCATTCCCCCCCGCTTTTGGGGGTTCCAAACAATTTGTGATTTTGTAATAAGGATATTCCCGCTCGCTCGCGAGCTTTATCTTTGTATTATTTCTATCATTACATTAATTGCGCTCGCGCATCGCTTGCTTTTCATTTGATATGCCTGGTACGCGAGATATTGCCTCGCCCTCGCGACTTTTGCTTTTTCTTTCTACAGTTTTGGCTCGCCGATGGTGAGTCAGCAGGTTCCGCCAGTATGCCAACCCTCTTGGAGCAGATAGGCCCCGAGAAGCTGAAAAATCACCGTGCGGTTCTGCTATCCGCACCCCCGGCGCTTCGAATCCTTCCCGCCCTTTTCATTTCTATAAATAGACGTGAGCTTTTACTTTCTAACTACCGCATTAACTATTCTTCAGCCTTTCTTTTCTCTTCCAGGCCCTCTCATAAATTTCATCTCGCACTCGCTCTCTTCCCGGTTCACAGCTACTAACATCATGGTTGTCGAGGGCGAATCCGAAGGGCGACCCAGGTGCGTCGGGGCCTTTCGCGACCACAGGTTCTTCTACGCCTTGATTACTGGTGACAAGTTCCTCGCCACGGTGGACAAGCACATCCCTTCTAGGTATGTAGCTCACTGCCCACCGAGCACTGCCACCCTCAATGATCCGTCTACCGAAGAGCTCGCCATCCCCATTGCTCAATTTAAGAATGGGTTGCGACTCCCACTCTAGCCAGAAGTACGCTAGGTAATCTACTCGACCCTCACAATTCTTACTCACCTTGCAAGGAGCGTGCTAACCTTACCTTGGTGAATGTTGTAGGTACTCAAGTACTACGGTGTCCTATTGAGCCAACTGACGCTGAACGCGATCGCCGTGGTGGTCGCGTTCGCTTGCTACCTGCGGGAGGAGAAGATCGAGTTCAGCCTACTCATCTTCCGTAAATTGTTATCCTTCTATTCAATTAATGATGGGACAACCCATTTTGCGAGCCAGCATGTCATCGTCTGTGAGACGGTGAACAAAGCCCATTACTAGCACTAGAAATACGTCCTGGTAAAAGGACCGTTCGGCAACATCCCCTTCTCTCCCCTCCAACGGGATGATGCTTGTAACATCCCCCAAACAACTAGACCCCTAGAGTGGTTTTGTCATGACTAGGTCATGAAAAAACCCTTGGAAGCTTGAAGAGACCACTTGGCCTTAGCCAAGAAGAAGGAAACCACAGTGGTCTGCAAATAGCAATTTCCAGTTAACAAGCATATGGTTGGACTTAAGGGCTCACCTTGACCCTTTGACCCCACCATATCATACCTAACCCTTTATGGGTCCCCTTAGAGCACTAAGGACCCATTGTGGTCAACCAAAGAGGCCAAATTGACCAAAGTTAACTCTAACCCTAAATTGGTCAAACTAGCTCAATTAGGGCCAATTGGCCTCCACCATGCCAAATTGACCCTGCCCCTACCCACCTAGGGTCATTAGGGACCCATTGGACCAAAAATCCCCATCATGGGTCCACCAATTTGGCCATTTTGACCAAAGTCAAACCTAACCCTATTTTGGTCAAAGTGGCCTATTAAGGGTCAATTTACCCTAACCTTGTCAAATTGACCCTACCTAGACCTTCCTAACCCTCAAGGGAGACCAATGGGTGACTAGCCACCCATTGGGGTCAACCCAAATGGTCAATTTGACCAAAGTCAACATTATGCTATATTTAGGTCAAAATGACCTATTTTGACCTAATCAAGCCCAATTCACTTGGGCTAGACCCAATTGAGGTGGTCCACCACCTAATGGGGTTGGGTGCTACTGAATTGGACATTCAATTTTAGTAAATTCGTCCGGGAGAGAGAAAGCCCTAATTTGAATGAGAGAGAAGGAAGGGGGAGTTAATGAAGAGGAAGAGGAAACCTCCCATCTCTTCCAATAATGGAACCATTCATCTCCTCTTGGGGATAGGAGAAGTTTCCAGCCTTCTCCTGACTGGATTGAGCCCCTATTCATCACCCCCAAGCCAAAAACCGAAATCACCTTGATGTCCATTAATGGCATTCAAGGTTGTAACCTCCCCCTCTCCCAATCAAGGCCTTTAACATCTTCAAAAGACTGAGAGGAGTGAAAACCCCAACCTTCCAGAGGAAATTGTGCAGGAGCACAACTTGAAGGGGGCGGCCATGGCAAATCCGGGAAGCAACCACCATCAAGCCCGATTGAAGGTCTGGTTCTTCTCCTCTCTCCCTTTGGGTAGATCTACATCTATTGGCCGCAAGGTTTGAGGCCAAATGGCCTTGGATCAGGTTTGGCCGGATCTTGTATTTTCAATCTTTCAATTCCACCCTAAACCCTCCATTTTGGCCACCTCCGGTCGGCCAACCACCCCCCATCGTCGCCACCACCTCAATGGAGGTGGTGGTGGCATTGGTCGGCCGGGGCGGTGCTTGGGTGGCCGGGAAAACACCTCCAAACATCACTCAGGTTGGGGCAATCTCAGACATTGGCTGTAGGAAGAAGACAAGACGATTCCGTTCGTCCCTGCTTCAAGATTCGCGCAGCAGATTTCGTTTTTTATATATTTGTTATTCCCTTTTTCTGTCTCTTTACTGGAAGCTGTTAGAAATAAATATTAAAAATACATAGGTCCCTCTATAAAAACAGTGGTCAACACCAAAGTTGTAGCCCTTGGAGTCTAATTTATTTTAAAATTTGTTTCAGCCCAAAAGGAGTTTTCTATCTCTCTGTAGGTCCATTTTGGTGGGACTGGTCCCTAGTGTAGGACAGCCACCATTTCTTGAATAACTTTTGATTGGTTCATGGGATTGACTTGAAAATTAAAACCTAGGCTACTTATATCAACTTCCTTATCATATCAAATGATGGGAATTTTAGGAGAAACTTTTCCTAAGGTTTTTGTAATAATTTCATAAATTAAATATTAATTAATTATTGGGTCAAATGACCTACAATACCCTCCAAATTTTGGTGCGTACTTCTTAGGGTTATCACCTGACCCTGGTAAAAATCTCAGACCAATTGGGACTAATTTAGTTTGGAAATTGGTTAACCTAAGTTGGGTCTAATTAGGTCAAAATTAGGGCATGATGTTTATCTTGGGGTATTGTGGTCAAATCTACTCACCATGAGTTGAAACCTTGGACACTGGTTTAGGATCCCATAAAAAACCTTCATGAGTAAGATGGGGTGGTGTAGAGGTGGATATGCCTTAGAACCCTAGTTTTACCCCTTGGGGTGCATATAGAGCTTTGTGAAGGATATGTGGTCAAAAGCTATAGAATGGTCATGGAACTTGGTGGATAAGTTCATGGAATGTAATTAGGCCCTAGGTAATTTCATAAGAATTTTAGGAGGAATTATTCCCCCTAAATTAGGTCATAACCCCTTTAGAGAAATTTCTTATAAGAGACATTTACATGTTCAAATGTCTTGGATGGTGATGAATCCTTGGTAGTACCTTTATATTTATGTGATGGACCTCTGGTAATTTTTGTGAAATTAATTAGGTGATTTAACCAGCAATTCATTTACATGGCACTTATTTTACCTTAATCTTAAGAAATATAATTAAGGGTCCAATACTCTCTGGAAAAGATGTGCAACTTGGTGATAAAACATTTCAGAGCACTAGGAAGCTCTGTGAATTTTTATGGAATTTTTGAAAGTTTTTATCAGTAGGCTACTTCCCAACATGTGCAAATTAGGAATTATTTGGATTAATTATTTCAGTAAGGAAATGATTCCCATAAATTGTGAAACTCTGTCATTAAGCTTTTCTGGACATAATAGAGGACTGGTAATTTTTCTATAATTTTGGCATAAGTATTCTTGGTAGTTCCTTCATAAATCTTCAAGGTTGGATAGATGTTAAATATTAAAAATAGAGGACATTTTCTTACTATAAAATTGTGATATTCATTATTTACTATTATTTGGGCATGATAGATTTATCATAATTTTATGAGAGTCATATCATAAGAATCCCTTATACTTCATGCTCATATTCATACTTGGCAAATATTGGAGAAATTTAAAAAATGCTAAAATGTCAAGGAAAATTACGAATCTCTAGAGTTAGTCTTATAATGCCATGATAGCCCTCCATTAATAATCTTGTGTCATGAGGATGAATATTTAGAGTACTTCTACTTATTAGCTTCATATAGTTAGTTGGTCTGCGTATAGTAAAAGTGTGAAACTTGGGAATTTAGGGGCCTACCAAGTGGAAGTGGCATGTATTTGGTGTACATGGTCAGGTTGAAGAGATTGAAGGTCACCAAAAGGAGTTTAGGTGATGAGGGCGTGCTTGGTGAGTTAAGGGTAAAGTTGTGCTCGGGGTTGACGAAGGATCGTCTTTCCCCTAGCGGGTCATAAAATACTAGGGTAATCCAAGTGTAATAACAAGGATTGGGTAATCTTATGGGTAGATACCAACAACACTAAGTGTCTTGAGAAAGGGAACTTTGAGGTGTCATCCCATTACAGTTCCTAATACCGCAGCAAGCCCCTTACAGGGTAATCCTCGGAAAGTCCAAGATTAACCATAAACTGTAGGAGTAAGATGTTGTACAAGATTAACTTAACAATACACACACCCACACTCCGTGGTTACGGGAGGTTAGTTGGTTTGGTTTTACGAGCTGTAGGCTCGGTGGATGAAGCAGCGGACTAGTTAGTCCGGTGAGCTTGTGACTCAGTAGTGTTTGTTGGTACGGACAGGTTGGTCCGGCGAGCCGGTGGCTCGGAAGGTTATTGATGACGGGCAGATTAGCCCGGGGAATTTATGGCTCGGGATATAGTAGAACATGTTGCATGTGCATGAAGGTGGTGGGTCTTCGGTATTGGACGGTCGTTCACACCGACGTCAATATGTTGACTCGGGAAGTGTGGAATTTGCACTTAGCCATAAAAGTCTGGTGGTCCAGCCAGTAAGAGTACACAGATGCTCCGCGGTTTTGCATTGAGGTGTACGATAGGTCTAGGTTAGGTAGTGTGAATACCAACCTAGAGGTGGGCGAGGCCCAACCCACCACTTCTGTTTGCCACTATGGGAGTATCCTGGGAGTCTTGCTAGCTCCAAAAAGGGGGAACTAAAGGTCTGTGCTCATAGAGTCGAAGTGTGGGAGTTGCACTTGTATGAACATAGCATAAACTGCATAACTCTGCATGTCATGGCATAAACATTGCATTTCAACCCCTACCCCTATCGTATAAATTGGTCATGGGACTCTTTATACGATATGCCTTGCTAAACGACCCCTTGGTCTATAGGTTTGTGTGAGCATTCCTATAAATCAATGGTTACTTTTCTATTATATACATGTCTTTACTTACTGCACTTTACTTATTCTTTACCTGCTCTTACTATGCTCTTTTACTGCTTCAATTAATTATATACACATGTGTAGTTGTAGACATTTCCTGTAGACAAAATTCACCGTCATCTGCTTTATTTGATACCCCTTGCTGTCCTCCGCTTCATCCTCCCATACTGTGCCTAGGAGCCATTGGGGGTGGGGTGGGGAACATAAGGCTTAGTATTTTTGACTAACGGTCGGTGGACCATATCATTTTAGAGGACCGAGGAGACGCAGCAGCACTAGAGGCCGGTGCAGACGGAGGCGGGCCAGTCTAGTATAGGAGCACATGATTCAGGACCAGTGAGTGATTAGTAGTTAGCTTTCGCAAGTGATCTTGTAGTGAGGACATGATTTACAGGGCATGAGCCCTTTATTATTGTAACCCTTGTTATTTCAGTTATACCATGTGGACATTTATTATATATAGCATGTGATTGTGGACTTGAACTTCATTTTGTTCGTTTATGCTTTTGTTCTTCTATGATTGATATGGCCGGTAGGATCGGCGTTTTGTAGTGGCAACCTTCCCGAATGAAGGTGTCACCGTAAAGCGGCGGTTCTGGGCATAAGACCCGTGTTTTTGAAAAAAAATGGGGTCTTACAAGTGGTATCAGAGCAAACCTAGATCCGAAGAAAAGAAGTCCACAAACCCTAGGCCACCCCGCGCGAGTTTAGTTTGAGGACAAACTAAGCAGCGGAAGCAATGGTGTGCCCATATGGGGAATCACATGAAAAAGTCCACTTTTAACTGAATCTTTTTAGCCAAATCTCCTTATGAGTGGCAAGTTTTCTTTTGTAGCCTGCGGCGAACCCTGCACCCAGTAGGGAATACCTCCGGCTACAAAGTTTTCTTTAGATAGTCCTTTAGTCAACGAGTTAGATTTAAACTCCACTAGGACACGTGACTTACCATAATAATTTATACCCTGCCCTAGCTTGAAATAGACCGTAGGTATGAATTTGGTTAAGATACGAGGATACCCCAAAGAGATTAAATGAGGAGCTTAACATGAGAGTGGCCACCTAAGACATAACTCTAATGTCCCTACTTCATCTATCAAAGGATTATCCAAACTGATAGGACCGCCTTAAGGAGATTGACACATAAGCAGAATGTTAGGGGACTCGTAGACTCAACCTTTGTATCGGTGAGATGATTACATTGAGACAACCACCACGACAAACACCGAGGGTCAGATAAGAATTGAAGTTCAGAAGGGACCCATTTGGGATTGGGTGACATATTGACCCTGATAAGGTTGTCGTAGAATGTACCTAGAAGAGTCTAAGGTGTGGAGTATACCAATGAGCCTCAAGATAGAACCCCAAGTCTAAGGTTGTGTGCCATAAGAATTGTTTGCATACTTGGGACGAATATAACTTGGTGATATTGAAGATACTCAGCCCAAAATAGATAGTGGCTTGTCTTTTGTTTATTGGGGCTTATCTTTTGTTTATTGGGGCTTACCTTTTGTTTAGTGGGCAAATTAATGACTGACTTGGGTTTCCCTTAGATTTAATTTAGAAAGTGCTGCGTCCTGAACATAATGATTTTGAAGTTGATCATATTCGACGTTACACGGGCAAGGATGAGATAGTGTAAAAGTAGGTCTGGAATAATGATCGGAAGTATTACCAGGACAATGAATAAACATCGTTGATCAAACAACAACTTGACCTTAGTTGAATCATTGGAAATGTAAAGTCGTCTGGATTAATCACTTAAGGATGTCGATGTCCTTGTCTAGAAGTTGAGGACGAAAATTAGATCTTACAAGTTGTAGATATATCCGACAGTTCTTGAGGTTTGGGGCATTCGGAAGTGATTAACTTATGGTTTGTTAAAAATCACACCTTATCATGGTAGAGAATCTTAATTACAATAATAGCCTTATACCTTGGGAGCTTTGATGATAAATAACCAGAGATCTTAGACGATGACTTATTGGATTTAAAATCTAGTGTTTGAGTTTACTATGATAAGAACGATCTAAGTTTATCTTACTTTAGACCATTCGAAAGTGATCGAGACTAGCATATGTGGAAGTGATAGGAATTTGGTGAAATAAACGTGAAGATATTTGCTTGATAAAATTGACTTGTGAAAAATCTTAGGGTTTCAAAAGATTCTACCCGTATACCTTGTGAATCAAACTCCACCTAGAAAGTTATTGGGAGTCATCTTCAAACATTGATACTAGTGTTGGTTGGTTAACATATGATCATAAGATTCATGTGTACACCCCCCTTAAATTCTGAGGATAATTGGGACGCTTGATGATGCGATCAGTCCCACTAAATGATAAGAATCGTTTAAAATCATAAAGTTGAGTTGGTTGATGACTCGGGCGTACTCATAGGAATAAGAAGCTGATTGTGTAGAGAAGTTTTTATAGAGTCGCTGCCTACCCTTATAGATGAGAAATATAGTCACCAGAAAAATGGTGTATTGTGGAATGTATATTTCCTCGAAATGAAGAAAGACATCGTAAGTTTTGTGATGCACTGTGAAGGCCAAGTGCAAAAGTCTTTGGAGAACTACCACAGTCACTGCACATGTTAGAGTGGAGTTCGAGGACATAACTATGGATTTCACACACAGGTTACCACTCCGAACACAGTCTTATTTGGAACAACGAGGATAGATTAACCAAGGTAGCTAGGGTCACCCTGGACTGGAAGGACGCTCTCGTTGGTGTTTGATGAGATTTGTTGAGTAGTTTGTTCGTTATCGTGGTGTGACCAGGACGATCGTGTCGGATCGGGATGAACAGATTATCTCCAAGAGTGAAGATCAGTCCAGGCTTACCTCAGCTCTTGGTTGGCGTTCAGCACAACTTTCCACCCTCAGAAATATAGAGGCGCAGAATTCCACCATCTTGGACCCAGGATGAAGATTTAAGGAGACTCGGCTCTGAATTTGTGAAGGACACAGATACCCAGGTGCGACTGATTTGGGTTAGGATGCTGGAGGACCAGAGCAGCTAGGTCAGGTGTTACGATGTGTGGTATCGTCAAGTAGAGTTCCAGGTTGGAGACCGGGTGTTCCGTAAGATACGTCTGATGTAGGGAGTCTTGCGGGTACGCAGGCGGAAGAAGCTCAGTCTGAGATAGATGGGGCTCTTCATGATCCTGGAGTGGATTAACCTGTTGGCTTATAGACGGGAGTTGCCGCCGGAGTTAGCAGGATTGCACGACGTCTTCCATGTCTCCTCCTTTAGGAAATCTCTACTACGGACGGAGTAGCAAATTTCTACTATAGATGGCCCTGTAGCCTCTAACTGATTGATTCACCTGGAGCCAGTCCTGTTAGATGGCACGAAGATGCGGGTCTTGTGACGCAAGGAGCTGTTGGATCGGTCGGCGCCCTTAGAGGGGGGGTGGGGTGAATAAGGGTTTTCAAAAACTTTAGATTATATTTAGAAAACTTTGGAATATTGCAATAATAAAATAAGAAGTCAAGTAAAACAAAAAGAGAGACAAGCTTTATTGATATTAAATAAGTTTTACAAAACTTGATCTCAATGGCGCTAGAGATCGGAGGCGAATAATAAAAACTCTTTTTCGTTTTCTATACCGACTCGTATCCCCACGAACCGGTTGGCTTTAGCCGATCTCTCCCCAGATACGGCCTCAAGCCGCTCTAGCCAATCTATCCCTAGAAAGGCCTCGAGCACCCCCTAGACCTAGCCTAGATCTAGTCGCCAACACGAGGCGAATTTCAGCCCTAAGTCCTACCCCAGACCTAGTCGCCAACACGAGGCGATATCACTACCGTTTACAGAAAAGATATGAAATGAAAAGACAATAATATAAAAACTCCCTCTATGTGGATCTCTTGGAGAAGTGGGCGAAGGCCCGCAGAGTATGATCGTAGTCGATGCGGCCTTTCGTCACGATGATGACGCGTGTTGAAATCTTCTCCACGGATCTCCTTAAGGCTTTATGGAATTGTGGGA
Source organism: Dactylorhiza incarnata (assembly GCA_033032865.1). NCBI lineage: Eukaryota > Viridiplantae > Streptophyta > Magnoliopsida > Asparagales > Orchidaceae > Dactylorhiza > Dactylorhiza incarnata. The sequence continues at coordinate 20,129,656 of JAWHQI010000005.1, forward strand.
GCATCGCTCTGAATCTTCCTCTCTCTGCTGTGGCACGAAGCTCTGGAGTTTGGGATTGGAGGAGGATGAAGAATTCGGAGCCAAAGCATCCAATTTATAGCCTTAGCGCTACCGCCGGCGCTAGCGCTACCGCCGGCGCTAGCCCGGATTAAGAAACAATTTGCGCGGCAGAATCTCCCATCCGTGGCAACATGCTGCACTATGCCTTATATGCGTCACGCTACCGCCGACGCTAGTAGCTACCGCCGGCGCTATCCCCGATTAAGAAACTTCTTGCGCGACAGGATCTCCAATCCGCGGCAACGAGGCTTTCATTCCTTCTGTGTTCACCGATACCGCCGGCGTTATCCGCTACTGCCAGGCGTTAGCGCCTTCCATAACAGCTCCCAGAAATGCGCTCATCAATGCTAGCGCCCGTCGCTAGTTGCTACCGTCGGCGCTAGTGAGCCTCTTCGAATTTTGGCCTCAATTTTGGGGGCAGTCATCATGTGTACTCCTTGAGTCATGTGGACCTAGTAAACCTGCACACTTGAACACACAAGATCAAATACACATAGGATTTGTTATTCTCAAACCTAGGAGATGCGGAAGACCATGTTCCAACAAACTCCCCCTTTTGATAATAACAAATCCATTAATGATAAATCAAAGCATTAATAAATAAGCATGATGAAACTCTACCTGTGTGTGTGTGAGAGTGATGACTTAGGATAATTATTGATTTTAACATTTAGAATTGCTCCTCCTAAATATATGCTCCCCCTATGTGAATGCTCCCCTAATATGTATGCTATCAACTTAATAAATCATGTTGGATTTGCATTTTAATAGCGGATTATATATTTATCATGTTAGTTCTCCCCCTTTTGCATTTTATCATTGTTAGTTCTCCCCCTTTATTATTAGCAAAAGTGGGTAGGGAAACAAAGCACTAAAAAATGTGTAAATAAAAGAGGAGGCATGATCGAGCTTTTGAAGTAAATGATAAGGAGTTTTAGATTTGTCTTTCATTGAAAATGATCAGAGTTATGACTTATTTTATCCATTTTGTTTGTAGTTCTCCCTCTTTTATATATCAGAGTTTTAGCAAAAAAAAATGATTTCCCCTTTAAATAAGAGTTTTAAACCTAAAAACAATCATGATTTCCAAGTAACCAATCTACCCAGACAATATGTCAACACCCTAGCCCCGTACTAAGTGACGGATGGGCATGAGGAGCTGCAAACATGCCGTAGGTTGGGGTGTGAATCCCATATGCAAACACTAGACAAAAAACTTAACCTAGCACTCTTTCCTCCCAGTGCCTCGCAAGGCCCCACTGGAACCCTCCCCGGTTAAGGACCAGACATGACTAGAGATAAGGTTATCTAATGTCTACAACCCTACGCCCCCGCTATGGTGAGAAATGAAGTCATGGATAACAATTATTGGAAACATTAAGCATTTAAATCTAATCGGAAATATCATAGCATATGGGTTTATATTTTTATTTGAATTTTTGAAATAAAACTCACATAGCTATATTGAAATTCATGAATGAATCAGAGTTTGAGTATTGCGGAAGATTTCGAAAAAGAAACATCATAATACTAAATAAGAGTTTAAGTTAAAAAAGAGATGTTTTATAAGCAATATTTCACTTGTTGGAGGAGTGTTTAGAATAGAAATAGATCAGAGTTATAAGCAAAAAAAATTCAACCAATATAAAGTTTACCAAGCAAGTCTACCACTTATTGCAAGAAAGGAATTTGAAGATTCAAGTGATGATGCACACAAGATGAAAGATTTTAAATAAGTATTAAGGTGCAAGGTAAAGCAATTATATGGTTATGATGCGGAAGACATATAGAAGTACAAAAAACATCTTTATGGTAATCAATGATGGTTCATAAAAAGATATATGAGTTCAATTTCAAAAAGAAGATGTTTTTGTAAATCATTTTGCATTTAAAATTTTTGTTTTGACAATACAGTAACCAAGCATGAAATAATCTTATCAAAAAGAGATTACTACAATGTTACTTTAATTCACAATTTCAAAACATACCAAACATTGTAGAAAGCATGCTAGGTTATCTAGTGCATTTCATAAATAAAGAGTAGTATAGAATTAGCATTAGCATCCAATACTCATGAGAAGAAGTGTTATGGAAGATAATGATGTGCGCATAAGTGTAAATTTAAGGAGAGTAAACAAATGTTTCAATCAAAAATACAAGTAATATGTAAAGTAAGAAGCACAATAAAACACAAATAAGATTACTTCCACACACTTTAATGCACAAAAAAAATGTACAACTACTAAGGTGCTTTGCACACACAATGCTCATCAAGACTTATCAGGGTGCAAAGTAGTGCTTGGGGGATCACATATTTTATTTTGAATTTTGAGACTTGTGATCCGGTGTACTTAAGAGAAAGTGGTTTTTCTTATTTTTGAAAGAAAGAGTTGATTTGCACAAGACACTTTATTATTCTTTCCAAGGTGCTCAACCTCACAATGCTCATTAAGACTTATCAGGAGGTTTAAGTAGTGCTTGGTGGAGTTATCTGTCATTTATTTTATAATTTTATTTTGTGCAAAGTTCTCCGAATACACTTGTTTTGCAAATCAATAGATTTTATGAGAAAAAATATAACCACTTTTCTTAATTTTTAAGAGTGCAAAAGAAGAAGTGTAGGTAAGATACTTGTGCAATTTTAATTTATTTGTACTAATACAAAACATACACAAGCATTCATAGATTAAATGCATATGTAGACAATGCCAAAATAAGTGAGTGATTTGCGATCATTATCAAACATAAAACATTACTCATACTTAGAGGCATGTTACGCATAGTTCTACACAACTTTTTCAATATAAATTATGCACATATTAATAGATGTATCAAAGCATGATGAAGGCAATGTTCAAAGTAGTTTGAAAAGATAAATTGCAACATTATAGAAGTTCTAAATAATAGATTAAATCATGCTTGATTTTCAATGAAGTCCATACAATATTTTTTGATATTTTTGATGAATAATTTTTATTTAAAGCTTGAACTCATAAAAATTGATCTTGGACTTCCCGAGGACTACCTTGTGAAAGGTTCGCCCGGTACTAGGTGATATGATGGGATGATAGCCCAAATCACCCTTTCGCAAGATACAAGTAAAAAGTTAAGTTCAAAAACTAACAATTTTTGATAATTTTTTGTTTTATATTTTTGTATTTGATTTTTTGCTTTAAGAAATAGAATTTAAACAAATGACAAACCACAAAGGCAAAATATATAATATTTTTGTAATTTGGCTTTTGTATTTTTGTATTTGATTTTTCAAAAAATAAAGAAAAACAGAAGTGCAAAAACTAAATAGAAAATATAGATTTATATATTTTTATGGATTTTTCAAATTTTAAAAAATACAGAAAATCGAACATGGACGCTAGCGCTTGCGGTAGCACTAGCGCGGGAGACAGCAAGTGATTTTTGAGGATATTGGAAATTTTGATTCTTGATCTTGATTAGGTGTCCCATTAGGAGTTTCTTGCTGAAATTGCAGAATTTAAGGAGATGTTTTTGATGGTTAAACACCAAAAAATGCATTTTTGAATTTGTGTTAATTTGAAAGATCTAGGACACCTAATCATCGCATGAGACATATTTTCTTATATCTTTATTATGATTTTTCAAAGGCTTGTGTTTACCAAAATAATGTAATAGATAGAGAATATAGCCACAAGACATCATGTTTGAATTCACCAAATAAGCATGATTTTTTAATTATGAACTAATGTATATGCGAAGAATAAACTAGGTATGCCCTAGATACCAATATCTAGACAATATGTCTTGACAAAAACTTATAAAACCTATCATAGACACAAATGTTCTTTAGGTACCAATGTTAGTATGATAAGTTTGAGATTAATGTTATGCCAAAGTTTGATAGTGTTTCAATTTATAAACCTAAAATGGAGTGACAATTCTATTTGGTTTGATATCAAAATGATTCATAGGTCTAAACTAGAAATAAATCACAATACACACATAATACACCATAACACCAACCATGGTAAACAATTATAATGTCAATTATTATCATATAATTTGTGATAGTTGTTTATAGATGATTCTTGATATGGATTATGATTTTAGAGATGTTTAGCAAAAGATATCACTAGATCATGGTGGTGTTTGTGAATTCAATATTCATTATGAAGATAACTTCTTTCAACACATTTTAGTGATTTTCCTTTAATTAAGAATTTTGAATATATATATATATATATATATATGTGATTTTTTGATAGGTGAACAATAATGATGGTTTAGATCATGTTTGACATCAAGGAGAGAACACAATATAAATTTTTTTTGTGAACAATGACTCCCATATTGAAAGTTGAGCTTTTATTTAAATCTTGAATTTTCTTTTAGATCAAGTTATTTCACTAAACCACTTGTTGGTGAAGTCTAAGAATCTTAATAGCCTAATAACCAGATTTAATTTGAAATATCTTATAGTAAATTTAGAGTTTGATTCATATGGATAATATAAGATATTTATAAAAGATAGGTCATCAAAATAAAAATATGATTTTGAATTTTGATCAAAAATGATTTATAAACTCATTAAGCTTTATGAGATAAAACCATATTTCCAATACTATATAGGATGACCATGGCATGATAGTTTAAAAAGAACACAAAAAGAAAGATAGAAAGACATTAAAGCACATCATGAAGTAGAAATTTGTGTATTTCATTTTAATTGATTTCTACTTCATGCACATGATGGGATACTAATGAATAAGAGATTTAGGTATCCAAAGAGGACCGGGAGTGACGGTTCCTTTAGGTACCCAAATAAATCGTGTTTGCTTTTGGGGAGATATGATAGAATGGGCCCTTTTGATTTGAGTTTGTGTTTCATCTTTAACTTTTGGCCGCCATTCAAACATTGGTTTAATATTATTCTTATTTATCAAATTTCCATGATGATTTTGCAAAACATTCTTTATAGGAAATTTGTTTATTTTTACGTTGGGAGAGTGGTTATTTTGTAAATGATAATGATTTGGAATTTTATTTTCAAGCATTTGATATTTTTTATTTCCTTTATTGGGCTTAGACATATTATGGAAACTCATATTTAACTTGCTTTTGGAATTTGTTTGAAATTGTTGATTTATGTGTTGAGAATTTTTCTTTATTATTTCCTTAAGCAAGTTGACTTTAGTTTCCAATTCATAATTCCTAACGTTAAGATTATGTCTTGCTTTGTTATAGGCTATTGTGCTATTTTTAAGAGTGGATACAATAGACTCAATATGATTTTGATAATTGTTTCTATATTCATCAAATGTTTCATCCATCTCTTGAATTTCTATTTTAAAATCTTTGCACTTAGCACAATCATTTTTCAAGGAAGAATTTTCTACACAAAATCTTTCATTTTGTTCTTTTATACAAATAAGTTCCTTTTCAAGTTCTTTGCATTTTTCATTTAAATTATTACAATCAAAACAGGATTTTGTATTTTCAAGTAAAAAACAAGATGATGAAGACACATCACAATTTGATTTTAAATTAACATTAGCTTTTAATCTCTTATTTTCTAAATGTAAATTTTTAATAGTGATTTTCAATTTCTTGATCTTACGTTTAGCAATTTTTAGTATATTGAAACTAGAAATGAAAGTTATCACACAAGAAGAAGATTTTGACTTTCTTACAGCGCTTTTGGTGGAAGCAAAATCTTCGTTATCTTTTGGCCCTTCCTTCATCATTGATGAATTTTCATCTCCTTTTTCTCTTGGTGTGTTGTTCTCCTTTTCTATTTCAATATTTTCCATGGCTTCGCTCCGAGAGAGATCTTCTTGAATGATAATGGATGCTTGTACGTTCTTTTCCTCCTGTGTTTGTTCCACACCTGCGAGAGGAAGATCATACATTTCTTCAAGAAATTTCCATACTTTATAAGCACTAGAAAAGCAATACACAAATTTGAAAACTTCATTTGAGAGACCACAAAATAGATAATGTTTAGCTTTTGCATTTAAATGAAGTTCCTTTTTATTTGATTCATCCACACGTCTTATTATTGCTAAGTTCCATACTTCGATATCTAAAGTTTTAATAAATTTTTCCATTAAAATTTTCCATCCTTTATAATTTGTTCCTTCAAATAAAGGTGGTGCAAGTGATTTTTCCTCTTCACAAAAATCTCCCCCACTAGTAGAAGCGAGATCATGAGACACCATTATTCCCGGTTGTTAAGCCGATTGGAATAAAATCGCTCTGACACCACTTGTTGGATCGGTCAGCGCCCTTAGAGGGGGGGGTGAATAAGGGTTTTTAAAAACTTTAGATTATATTTAGAAAACTTTGGAATATTGCAATAATAAAACAAGAAGTCAAGTAAAACAAAAAGAGAGACAAGCTTTATTGATATTAAATAAGTTTTATAAAACTTGATCTCAATGGCGCTAGAGATCGGAGGCGAATAATAAAAACTCTTTTTCGTTTTCTATACCGACTCGTATCCCCACGAACCGGTTGGCTTTAGCCGATCTCTCCCCAGATACGGCCTCAAGCCGCTCTAGCCAATCTATCCCCAGAAAGGCCTCGAGCACCCCCTAGACCTAGCCTAGATCTAGTCACCAACACGAGGCGAATTTCAGCCCTAAGTCCTACCCCAGACCTAGTCGCCAACACGAGGCGATTTCACTACCGTTTACAGAAAATATATGAAATGAAAAGACAATAATATAAAAACTCCCTCTATGTGGATCTCTTGGAGAAGTGGACGAAGGCCCGCAGAGTATGATCGTAGTCGATGCGGCCTTTCGTCACGATGATGACGCGTGTTGAAATCTTCTCCACGGATCTCCTTAAGGCTTTATGGAATTGTGGGAGTATCGCTCTGAATCTTCCTCTCTCTGCTATGGCACGAAGCTCTGGAGTTTGGGATTGGAGGAGGATGAAGAATTCGGAGCCAAAGCATCCAATTTATAGCCTTAGCGCTACCGCCGGCGCTAGCGCTACCGCCGGCGCTAGCCCGGATTAAGAAACAATTTTTGCGGCAGAATCTCCCATCCATGGCAACATGCTGCACTATGCCTTATATGCGTCACGCTACCGCCGGCGCTAGTAGCTACCGCCGGCGCTATCCTTGATTAAGAAACTTCTTGTGCGGCAGGATCTCCAATCCGCGGCAACGAGGCTTTCATTCCTTCTGTGTTCACCGATACCGCCGGCGTTATCCGCTACCGCCAGGCGTTAGCGCCTTCTATAACAGCTCCCGGAAACGCGCTCATCAACGCTAGCACCCGGCGCTAGTTGCTACCGCCGGCGCTAGTGAGCCTCTTCGAATTTTGGCCTCAATTTTGGGGGCAGTCATCATGTGTACTCCTTGAGTCATGTGGACCTAGTAAACCTGCACACTTGAACACACAAGATCAAATACACATAGGATTTGTTATTCTCAAACCTAGGAGATGTGGAAGACCATGTTCCAACAGGAGCTCCCGCTGGTCAAGGTCCTGTGGAGAAATCATTGACAGGAGGGACATACCTGAGAGAACTGATATAGCATGTGATTGTGGACTTGAACTTCATTTTGTTTGTTTATGCTTTTATTCTTTTGTGATCGATATGGCTGGCAGGATCGGCGTTTTGTAGTGGCGACCTTCCCGAGTGAAGGTGTCACCGCAAAGCGGCGGTTCTGGGCATAAGACCCGGGTTTTTGAAAAAAAAGGGGTCTTAAAATGCTACCTACCGCCCTCCTGCCTCGCTCGGCGGTGACGACGCGAGGCTCTACCAATACTTGGATGGTAAGAACTTTGAGGTCATCTACCTCCGGCAGAGGGTGGACTCACTGCTGCCGGTCCCGCAAGGAGAAGGTTTGGCTCGCACTCGTAAGCTCCTATAGTTTATTCTTATTATATCCGCTAACTCTTTCTTTGCCTTAGCAGGAGAGCGAGATCTTCCCATCCATCCCCCGCATGCGAGTAGCGCAACCCTCTCTTCAAGCTCTCTCGTTGTTGCGGCCACCGATGCATGCTGAGAGCCTCTCAGCTCGGCTTCGGGTAAGAAGCGGCCGCCGCCCGCGGGCCAGCTCGCCGCAAAACCTCCCGCGAAGAAAAGGAACAAGGGGACCCCCCCCCCCCCCCCCACACACACCACGACCAAGGGGAAAGAGGTCGTCGACCTGAGCGACGCCGAGATTCCACACCCCCCCCCCCCCCCCCCCCGCCCGCGAGCCAGAAGGCCGCCGAGGGGGGCAGCGAGCCGAGGGATGCCCCCGGCGGGCCCAAGCCAGCCAACCACAAGAACTTTGGCCTGGGCGCTAAACTTCCCAATGCTATTGGCGAGTCGGTGCTCGCGTGGGATCCTGACCTCAACAGGATCTCTTGCTCCTCGCTCCTCCCCTCCTGGGTAGAGAGCAATAGGGTTGGAGGCGAGGCATTCTCCCTCGCCTTTGGGCTATATGGCCGCGAGGACGCCGCCCATTTCAGCGCCCTGTGATCCCGGCCACTTGTCAACGAGTCCATGCGAGCCTACTTCCGGTCCATGGAGCTCAGCCACATGGTGGCTCGGCGGTACCTCACCGCTGAAAGGGATTCTAAAGAGCTCCAGCGCGAGCCTCAAGGCGGCCACCGACTAGGTCGCAAGCCTCAAGGGGAAAGAGGCCATCTCGGAAGGTCTCCTCGCCAGCCATCAAGGTTGGATGGTAAGTCCTCCATATAACTTCCATCTCGCTCACTATATATTTCGCTTGACTTACGTTTTTCTTTTTCAGGATGTCGAGACCGCGAGCCAGCTACTCTCGCAGAACGCTGACCTGGAATCAGAGGTCACGTTCCTCAAGGCGCACGTCTGCGAGTTGACCAGAGCTGTGCTCCCCTCTCCGCCTCCGTGAGCTAGGGATTGAAATAAATCTTGAGATGAGCAGGAGGCGACCCGCAAGAATTCAATGGGCATTGCCAACCTCATCTTTGAGACCCTCAAAGGGGCTGGCCTGCTTTCTCCTGATGCCTTGGAGCTCAGCATCGAGGACGTCATCCCAGACTTGTTCGCGCCGATCCCGGAGCCAGACGATCGCGGGAGCGAGGAAGAGCCGTCCAGCGACCGGCCTTATCCTTTTACTCTTCAATGTAAATCTTATGTTTTTGACCGGCGAATTCGCCGTCATTTGTAATGAACTTTTGAGAAAAGAAACAAAGAGTATTTTTTCTATCTTTAAATTGTTTTTCTATTTTGCTCGCGCCAATGCACTTTTCTATACTCGAGTGAATGTATTTTGTTATGCTTGTGCTCATACTCTTACCCGCGCTCGCATCTTTGCATTTAGCCATGCTTGCGCTCGCACATTTCTTGTCTGTGATGGTTATAAGGTTCACCCTTTCATCATACTTTCACTTTGTCTTGCTATCTTACCTCGCGCACATCTAAGAAGGCGTTCGCGTAGCTTCTCTCGCGTATACGCTTTGTTAGATAGACCATCTGTTTGCTTTCATACCCGGGTAAGGCCTGGGCTGCTTCACACTTCTGGCTCGCCTCGTAGGGTCCCTTGCGAGCGGGGTCGATGCTACTTTTCCTCGCTCGCTCAACCCCTGTGAGCGTCTAGCGCTTCTTGCGAACCACTGTGTCGGCGGGTCTCCCTGACTCGCTGATATTAGTCATCACGTATAAATTCTCCAAGTATTTTTGTGAACCAGGACCCGACCCGACGAGCCATGCGACCACCATATCCATCTATCTCACTATTACCCTTGTACTTGGCGTTTTTCATCAATTGTTGTCTTTCATTTCCCGCGAGCGACCCCCAGGTCACGCCCTATCCAAGCCTTGAGAGATTTGGCGAACCGAGCCCCTTGTCATGAGTAACTTACTTGCCAGCCCGTCCGCGAGATCAACCTGACCCACCGTCTATGAGAGCCCGACAGCGGAATGATCGGGGGTAATCAAATACCAATGACTTGTTACCTTGCCGGCCTCTCCAGAGATTAAACTGAACCACCGTCTGTGAGAGCCCGACAGCGGAATCGATCTGGGGCACTCCGACACAAATACTTTCCACCTTGCCATCCTCTCTAGAGATTAACCTAACCCACCGTCTGGGAGAGCCCGGCAGCGGAATCGATCTGGGGCACTCCAGCACCAAAACTTTCCACCTTGCCAGCCTCTCTAGAGATCCACCTGACACACCATCTATGAGAGTCCGGAAGCGAAATCTATCTGGGGAACTCCAACATAAAAACTTTACACCTTGCCAGCCTCTCCAGAGATCAACCTAACTCACCGTCTATGAGAGCCCGGCAGCGGAATCGATCTGGGGCACTACAACACCAATACTTTCCACCTTGCCAGCCTCTCCAGAGATAAACCTGACCCACCGTCTATGAGAGCCCGGCAGCGGAATTAATCTGGGGCACTCCAGCACAAAAACATTCCACCTTGCCAGCCTCACCAGAGATCAACCTGACCCACCGTCTATGAGAGCCCGGCAGCGGAATCGATCTGGGGCACTCCAGAACCAATACTTTCCACCTTGACAGCCTCTCCAGAGATAAACCTTACCCACCGTCTATGAGAGCCCGGCAGCGGAATCGAGTTGGGGCACTCCAGCACAAAAACATTCCACCTTGCCAACCTCTCCAGAGATCAAACTGACCCACCGTCTATGAGAGCCCGACAGCGGAATCGATCTAGGGCACTCCAACACCAAAACTTTCCATCTTGCCAGCCTCTCCAGAGATCAACCTAACCCACCGTCTATGAGAGCCCGGCAGCGGAATCGATCTGGGGTACTCCAGCACAAAAACTTCCCACCTTGCCAGCCTCTCCAGAAATCAACCTGACCCACCGTCTATGAGAGCCCGACAGCTGAATTGATCTGGGGCACTCCAGCACCAAAACTTTCCACATTGCCAACCTCTCCAAAGATCAAACTGACCCACCGTCTATGAGAGCCCGGCAGCGGAATCGATCTAGGGCACTCCAGCACAAAAACTTGAGGACTCGTGCTTAGAAAAAACATCCGAACCAATATATGGAGAGTAAAACATATAACAAGTCAATTACAAAAAGATTCAAGGATATAATCGTTTCAGGTCATCCCTGCTCCTGGCCAGGCTGAGGAGTACCTCATCCACATCTCGGAGGTGGTACCCTCCTGACCTGAGCACCTTGTCTACAATATACGGCCCCTCCCAGTTGGGATTGAGCTTTCCTACCGCGGCTCCCCTAACGGCCGCATCAACCTTCTTCAGTACCAGGTCTCCTTTCTCGAACTATTTTATTCGGATATGCTTATCGAAGTACCGAGCAATCCGTCATTTGACTTCCTATTGCTAAATAGTGGCTAAGTCCCGGAGTTCTTCCAGAAGGTCCAGAGATAGCCTTTGCTCTTCCCCATTATCCACCAGCCATTCTTCATCGCCTTCACCCGCGGAGACCACCCTGGGGGATTTCACTTCAAACTCTGTTAGGAGGATGACCTCGGACCCGTGGGAGAGCTTGAATGGAGTCTCCCTCGTGGCCGTGTTCGGAGTGGTCCTCAGGGCCCAGAGGACCGAGGGTAACTGCTCCACCCAGTTTCCCCTAAGGTTCTCGACCTTATTCTTCAGCAAGTTCACGATAATTGTTGAAAAACTTGAGGTCCTGAGGTGAAGTAAAATGCGGAAAACGCTTCACAAACTTTTCACAAGTGTAGCACAACAATGAATGGGAAGAACGAATAGTGCTATGGTATTAACTATCTCTTCACAATTCGAGGTATACATGGCGAGACATGATTTATAAGAATCACGGAGGAGAGAAGCACAAAACACAAAAGATACAAGCTGCTGGCGACTTGACCACTTCAGACCGCCAGACCGCGCGAACACACAAGCCAGACGGTTAGCCTCTGAGACCGCGCGAATAAAGCACAAGCCGCACCTGTTAAACCGCAACCACAGACCGCCCGACCTGCTGCTTTATTCCACTGCTGAAAACAAACAGTTCGCACTTCTTGATCGCCCTGACCGCACGGTCTTGATCAAAGAAGAACCCGCGAACACTGAATAGAGAAACTGCTACCTGCTGCAGACCTCAACTTAAGATCGCATGTCCACTTAAGACCGTCTGATCAACTGAGCTGATGCACAGACCGCGAACACCTAAACACAATCCGCCCGGACTTGTTTATTCAAAGCTGGAAGAAGGGAGACAAGCTGACCGCGAGCTGCTAGCCGCTAACCCGCGAACACACAAAACCGATCAGTCAAAATCTCAGACCGCGCGACCTCAAAGTGAGACCGACATAATCAAGCCAACTTTGGTTCTTACAGTTCTCATTTTTTATTAATGACGGGGTCTGCACCCCTATTTATAGGCGAACAGACGAATGTCGTCACCGCACAAACAGGGATACAATAACCGCCCATCAGATCGCGAGCGGTCTCACAAAACAGACCGCCCGAACTCAGCACCGCTGAACAGCTTCCTTATTAACCATACAGTTATGTACAAACCTCCTGGTTACCGCGGTCTCCCTAAAATAAACCGCCCAGTCTTTATTGCAAAGGCAAGGAACTTCTTCAGTAAACCAGTCTGACTAGAACAGTCCTCAGACCGCCCAGTCACTACAAGAAGGCAGACCTACTTGAACATCTGGCCAACTTGAACAAGTCGCCAGATCAACCCGCAAAGCCGCCCGGACAAAATAGGCGGTCTCCCAGATCAGACCACTCAGAACAACTGAGACAGAACCGGCCAGAGCACCGGCGCAAATCGCGCGGTCTCTGCGGTCTCCAACCTCCAGACCGCCCAGCACCCTTCCACTTCCACTTCAAAAATTTAACAATAATTTTGTTTGTCGCTTCTACTTGCCATTGCTCCTCGGGTGGTGAACTGAGGCAAACCGAAGGTCTATGCCAAGCTGGGTGAAGAAGCTGACAAACTCGTCGCTGGCAAACTGCGGCCCGTTGTCTGTAACTATGGCTAGCGGCAACCCATGCTTGCATATTTTCTCACCCCATATGAAATTTCTAACAACTTGAGACGTTACCTTGGCCAGCGCCTTCACCTCCAGCCACTTGGAGAAATAATCAATCATCACCAACAAGAACCTTCTTTGGCCACTTGCTTGCGGGAAAGGACCTACCAGGTCCAAACCCCATATAGCAAAGGGCCAGGGAGCTGTGATGGACCGAAGCCTTTGGGCTGGCAGGAGCTGGAGAGGAGCGAACAACTGGCACTTTGAACACTTCCTTGTGAACTCCGATGCATCTAGGCCAAAAGTATCCTTGCCTCAACACTCTCCCCTCCAATGTTCGGCTTCCGGAGTGGCTGCCACACTCTCCCGAGTGGATCTCCTCCAGAACCCTCGGGACCTCCTCTTCCCCCACACACCGAGCTAGGAGCCCCGAGAGTGTTTTCTTGTACAGTCCTCCTACATGCAAGGAATAATATGCTGATTTATACCTAAAGCATAGCTTATCCACGTCCCCTTCGGGGAACCTTCCCGATGTCAGGAAGGTGATGAAGGGGTCCATCCATGATGCCCGCTGGTCCACCTCCATCAGCTCCCCCTCTTTGATGGATGGTAAAAAGAGGTCTAATACTGTCCCCCAGCCCTGGGACCGAACTTGGCCAGGAGGTCCGCCGCAGCACTCTCCTCCCTTGGCACATGATGGATCGAGAAGGTCCGGAATTTCCCTATGAGTCCCTTGACCTTTTCCAAGTATCGCTGAAGAGTCGACTCCTTTACCTCAAAATCCCCCTGACTTGGCAAGCCACCACCATGGAGTCCGTCGAGACCTCCACATCTTGCACTCCAAACTCTAGGGACAGACGCAGGCCCGCCACCACCACCTCGTACTCAGCCTGGTTGTTGGTGAGGGGAAAATGAATATTGACTGTCTGCTCGATCCTCGTTCCTTGGGGGCTTACCAAAACTACCACTCCCCCGAAGGAATACTTTCTCGAGGCCCCGTCCACCAACATCCTCCAGGCCACCGAGCTGGGTAGCTCAGACTCTTCTATCTCGGTCACATAGTCCGCCAAAAAGTCTGCCACCGCTTGGGCCTTTATGGACAACCTGGGCACATATGAAATATCAAATTCACTTAGCTCCACCGACCACTTAGCCAACCTCCCCGAGTGCTCCACCCCTTCCATGATGTTGCGAAGGGGGTGATCGGTCACCACCTTGATCAAATGCGCTTGGAAATAAGGTCGGAGCTTCCGGGACGACACCACAAAGGTGAAGGCCAACTTCTCTAGGATGGGGTACCGAAGCTCCACCTTCCTTAGTACTTGGCTAACATAGTAGATTGGGAGTTGCCTTCTTCCTTCTGCCTTCTTCCCGGACCACTATTGAACTCACTACCTAAGGTCCTACCCCCAGGTATAGGGATAATTCCTCTCCCTGTCTCAAACCTTGCCGCAAAGGAGCTTGGGTCAATTGCTCTTTCAGCACTTGAAAGGCCCTTTCACATTCGGGGATCCACTCAAACTTTTGGCTTCCCCGCAACACCTTGAAGAAAGGTGCACACTTCTCTCCCTCCCTGGAGAGGAACCTACTAAGCCCGGCCAACTTCCCGTGAGATGCTGAACCTCCTTCGCATTCCTCGATGATCCCAACTCTATGATCGCCTTTACTTTGTCCAGATTAGGCTGTACTCCCGATGGGGTGAGCAAGTGCTTAGAAACTTCCCCCAGCTAGCCCCGAAGACGCACTTCTGGGGGTTGAGTTTCATTTTGAACTTGCGCAGAGTCCCGAATGTTTCTTTAAGTTCACGGAGCTGGGACTCAAGGTCTCGACTTTTCACCATGAGGTCATCCACATATACCTCCAGGTTTCTACCCTTTTGTTCTCGGAAGACCCAGTCCATCATTCATTGGTAAGTCGCCCCTACATTTTTCAACCCGAAGGGCATCATTTTGTAACAATAACACACATCCCCCATGATGAAAGAGACATCCTTGACGTCGGGGGGGGGGGGGGGGGGGGGGCTGCAGATTTGATGATAACCTAAAAAAGCATCTAAAAAGACATCACAGAGAAACCGACGACTGAGTCAACCAGCGCGCCGATTCGGGGCAAGGGGTAGCAATCCTTGGGGCATGATTTATTATGTAAAGAAAAGTCAACGCACATTCTCCACTTACCTCCCCCCTTCATTACCATAACCACGTTGGAGACCCAGCCCAGGTACTGGATCTCCAATACAAACCCTTCTTGGAGGAGCTTGCCCACCTCCTCTCGGATGGGTCCTTCCATCTTGTCAGCAATGGCTCTTTTCTTTTGTCGGATGGGTCGGGTGCCGGGATCGAGGTTGAGGCGATGGCAAGCTACATCTGCATCGATACCGGGAATCTCTGCTGCACTCCAGGCGAAGACATCCACATTCTCCTATACGCAAGCCAAGATTTGCTTCTGCTCCTCTGGGCTGAGCTCGCCGCTGACCTTGACTTTCTCTACCACCCCCGCTCGGGCGGTGACTTTGAGTTCCACAACCTCATCCACTGCCTCCAGCCGGGACTGCTCCCCCCAATCTCCCTCTTTCTCCTCGCTGTGAGCTAGCGCTTCGGCCTCCTCCTCCTTTCTCCCTTCCTGAACCTCCATCAGCTCTTCCGCCCCTTCCGCCTGGGCCTTCCCTTCCTCTTCTTCCCTCTCCTTCTACTCCTCTATCTACTCTCCCACCCCTTCCTCCAGGGATTCCCCTTATCCTACTCTTTTCTCTTCTCCTCCCTCTTCGAGCCTCGCCGGCTCGCCCATCTCTAGATCCCACTCTTCCGCCTTGGCCATCTAGGAGATGGTGTTCACGGCAGTCACATAGCACTGTCGGGCCACCTTCGGATCTCCCCTAATCTGGACTTGGACTCCTCCCGCATTGAACTTAAGGCACTGATGGAAGGTGGAGGGGACGCAGTGGAACGCACTGATGAGCGGCCTTTTGAAGATGGTGTTGTAGTTGCTGGGGCATCCACTATGACAAAATGGCAATTCCTGGATTCCCCCCCCCCCCCCAGGACTACATGGAATCCCACTCCCCCCTCTACCTCCTTCCTCTCCCCGGAGAATCCAAACAATGGGCCATCCGAGGCCAACACCCTCCGTGTCTCCACCAGTATCTCGTCAAATGCTTTCTTGAAGATGACGTTGACCGAGCTACCGTTATCCACAAGGATCCGGGAAATGGTGAAGTTCTCGATCGCTGTCTGAATGAACAACACATCGCAGAATGGGTCTTCATGACCCGACATGTCCTTCTGAGTGAATGAGATCTTCTCTGCTGGGGGTGGGGCTAGGGATGTCGAAGCCACGGTACGACAGTAGATAGTATGGACGCTGGCCTGCTGGGTCGCCTTAATCCCTACGCCCCCATGGATCACCCTGATCCCTCCTCGGGTCCCCACATCGACCCGGTCTTCAAACCTCTTGTCCTCCTCGTCCTGATACATGACCTCCTCAATCCTAACCGCCCGCTGCTCTCGTGGCGCAGGTGCTCTGGCTTCCTTCATCTCCAGGAACTCCGGGCAGGTGGCCGTTGCGTGACCTTCCTCCCGGTGGAAGTCACAATAGGGCAACGCCGCCCCCCTCCTCTCGACCTCTGCCGCCCTATTCCTCTTCCTAAGACTGGCTCCTCCGGCTCTGGCTCCTTCGACTCCTCTTCCCCTCCCTGGTCTCCCTCGACCGACCGCCATTGCCTACTGAGGCGGGTGGGGATAAGGTGGCCTCGGGCCCTGCATCCACCCTAGCTGGTGGGGTCTTCCTTGGCCTCCTTAGAAGTTTCCCCCTCCCTGGTGGAAACCCCTTCCCGGGCCTTGCCTCCCCCCTTCATGCTGCCTCCACCCCACCTCCGGGGCTCTTGCCTCTTCTCCTTGGTTCCGGATGTTTGACCTTCTGCTCTTTCAGCCATGTCAACCTCTTCGTGAACTCGGGGTTTGCTGCCTCCCCCTCTATCTCCTCCGCCGCTCTCTCCATCAACTCCCCAAAAGAGAAAGGTGCCCTCCTCTTGAGGTCCATCTTGAAGAACCCCTCTCGCAGCCCCACTATGAAGGCGAGCTAGAGAGTGTACCCTGACACCTCCTGGATGAGGAGGACCTCCTCCTAGAATCGATCCACATAATGAGCTAGCGACTCCCCCTGCCTCTGCTTGATGTTGAAGAGGGCCTCTGGGTCCTTCTTCCTCTTCTTCGAGGTTGAGAAGCGCAGCAGGAAGCCGCGACGCAAATCCTCAAAATCATATCTCGACCCGGAGGGTAACTGGTGGAACCAGTCCCTCGCTTTCTCCTTTAGGGTGATGGCGAAGAGTCGACACTTGAAAGCATCCGACATAGGTATGATAGAGACCATATCTTCGAACCACTGTAGGTGATGACTGGGGTCATCCTTTTCGGTATACAACGTCATGGCCGACTCGCTGAACCCCTCGGGGAGAGATGCCGAGAGCACCAACTCGCAGAAGGGACTCCCCCCCTTCACACTCCTAACCTGCTCCACTCGCCCCGCGAGCTCCGCGGGCAAACCGGCTCCTACCAGTCTCGCACTCGCCGAGGGACCGCTCAATGGGATCCCACTGGCCGGGATCCCTCCTCCCGTGACGGCGCTCGCCTGAACCCCACCTGCACTCACCAGGCTGGGGAAGAGCTCCCGCCCCACTAGATCTCGCTCCAGCATCTGGGACACCGCCTCCTTCCCTGGCCTCTGCTTATTTGCGTGCTCGCCTACTCCAGCTGGAGGGGCCACTTGGGGCGCAGGGGTGATGAGTCCCGATTATATACACATATATGGACTCATCTGGGCCGTTTATCTAGTCATTCCACTGCACTTTAGCCTCGTTTTAGCATATATTTATTATCACTTGCTATGTGCACCTCTAGGCCCATTTTGGTGTGTTTTCATGTTTATCTTCATTAGTAGTTTTCATGCACTGTTAGGTGCCACTTTCAGTGGCTAGATTTGTGGTTGTGCCTGGAATAGGAGTCGTGCGAGTGTTCCCGGTGCAATTCTGCACAGGAACACTGCGCACGATCGCCGGTTCTATTGCGCACGACCACTGGTCGTGCGCCACTGATCGTGTGCACTTAACACCTTTTTCATGAGTTCTGTTTGCTGTAGTGCGCACGACCATCAACTCCAGTGCGCACGACCACCGGTCGTGCGCCACTATTCGTGCGCACTTAACAGTAATTTTATGAGTTCTGTTTCATCTATTGCGCACGACCACCGACGATGGTGCGCACGACCACCGGTCGTGCGCCACTGGTCGTGCGAACATGTTATTTTATAATTTCTGTCTTTGCAGGCTCCGTCCAGGCAGAGCGCACGATCACAGGATTTAGGTGCGCACGACCACTGGTCGTGCGCCAATGACCGTGCGCACTGTTTATTCCAGCGCCTATAAAATGACCTGCTCGCGATTTTAGGTCAGATCCCAAATTTCAGCCGCCGTTTTCCGCCCGGTTCCGCCCAGATTCGCCCCTCCACCGTCGCCCACCATATGGAGGTGCTCCGGGCTTGTTCTTCATGCCAATCTTGAGCCGGAGTTTCCTCTCGGCCTCCTCCTTCATCCAAGAGCTTCAAAGAGAGATCTAGCCGCCATCTCCATCGAGCAAGAGGAAGTTTGCAACCTCTACCGGATCGTGACACGAAGAAGACAGGTCCATTGGAGAGTCGTGACAGCTCTCTCTACCCCGGACGTAGTTGCGGACCGAGCTTGGACGCGGATTGACAACCCGGCGATTCCAACCGTGATTCTACAACGAGACTTCGGATTCGGTCGATTTCTTGCCTTATTCTTCTCTTTTTGATGTATTTGTAGCTAGATCTAATCATGATGATGAAGTGGCACTTGAATTAGTTATATTTACATATATATTTCATGTCTATGTGATTGTGTAATTTATCTATTTGAGTTGCTTGAGGTGCGCCGCCGTCCATTTCCATTCCGCCGTCACGTTCGTGTGCCGCACTAGCAATTGCTAGTGGCGTGCTTGTCGAAGAGGTGCTTGCGACCCTCACTCCGCTAGCCTACTCGTCCATCCGCCTACCGAAGCGTGGCATCGCGGCCCGTATTCCATCCCGCCTAACGAAGCAGTGCACTCAAGGCCTGCACAGTTCGATTCTGCTTGCCTACTCGTCCATCCGCCCTTTCGACGCAGCGCGCTCAAGGCCTGCCTAGTCTCCATCCCGCCAAGCGAAGCATTGCATAGCGGCATTGCATAGGAGTAGTTGATAGCTTTTATTTTATTTTCCAAAAGCCAACCCAACTCCCCCGCATTCCATCCGATTTAAGGACTTCAATCTCAAGTCCTTCCTCGAAACCTAACTCCACCTTACTGTGTTCCTCAAGAGACCGACACTCGGGGATTTTCCCCATTATTATTACTTGCGCGACCGGTGCACTTGCCGAATCATCGCATCAAGTTTTTGGCGCCGTTGCCGGGGAACACAGACGTGTGAGTTTTCTGGAGAGGGAGAGTCTGAGAGAGAAGCCCTTCCATTTGTAAATTGCATCTCTTATTTTATTTCTCTTCTTTTTATTCCCTTTTCTTGTTTTATAGTAGGTTGCTTTAGTAAATTTTTGTTAGGTGTAGTATTTCGCACAATAGTGTTCTTCTTTTTGAATCGTTTTATCTTCGCACTATGTGGGCACATCTTAATTTCCGTTGCCGTTGGTGTGGAGCTACCTCCCACTCTAGTGATGAATGCCCTACGGAGAATAGTAGGCATAATTCTTATAGCCCAGCATATGGAGCACCGACTTCGTCTGGTACTCCATATGGTGCGCATAAGTCTTATGGCTACTCTGCTGAGCCTTTACCGTCATACTTCTTTTCGGCTTCAGCACCCGCTGTGCCAAAGAAGCCTGCTAGGCAGTGCCAGTTTTGTCGGAGCACAGATCATGCCCTGAAGGATTGTGTTGCTTATCTTCGCCAATTGGATGAGGATGACGAGCCGGATATCCGGATCGTCCCGAATCCTAACTCTGGCGGCACACCTTCAACATCCGGTTATGTGTCTTTGTCACCTTCACATCTTGAAGGGTATGGCATGGACACGGTCACTGGATGTGTGGCTGATCTGGGCACCGACATTGCTGAGCCTATTCTCCCGGTGCATCCACCACCTCTAGTGGATTCGATTCTTTGTGAGGAATCAGTGCTCGACTTTTATCCGAGCACTACTCCTCTCCCTTTTGTGCATACTACACTCGTCTCTGACGACATTGTTGATGATGTGTCGCAGGAGGAGGCGGTTGATCTGAGTGTTGTGCCTATTCCTATGGAGGAGGACAACCTTCTAGGTGAAGAGGAATTTTCCTCAGCACCGGTGGAGGAAGTCCAAATCCTAAGCCTGGCCACCGTTGATCCCGCCGAATCTTGTAGCATTGATGACAATGCAAACATTATTTTACTTCCCCAACCTAATGGGAGTGAGACCGGGACCACTCCCCCTATTTTTGATTATTTATGTTCTTCATCTTGTTTATTTCTCGATACCCCCTCTTCACCCGAGCCTGTACAGGTT
Source organism: Dactylorhiza incarnata (assembly GCA_033032865.1). NCBI lineage: Eukaryota > Viridiplantae > Streptophyta > Magnoliopsida > Asparagales > Orchidaceae > Dactylorhiza > Dactylorhiza incarnata. Next base: position 20,150,177 of record JAWHQI010000005.1, read on the forward strand.
GAATCTTCACAGGTACTTCAGGAGGACTTGGAGCTTTGTGCTCAAGTCAATGATGAGTGTGTCCTTTTATGCGAGGAGGTTGATCCCTCCTCCATTAAGGAAACCTCATTCGTTGCCTTCTCCTCCTGCGGACCTGCTGTGGACGATACCTTGCTGGGCAAGGATAGTTTTGGTGAGATGAGTGAGGACCAGGCCTCCTCCTCTTCTTACTTTCTTTTCCCTCTACCTGTGAGGAGCAAGTATTTATATTCGGGTAGAGGCGTGACTGTTCTTTCTCCGTATAGGTACCCGCTACCGACACGGATATTAGGCCAGTTACCTGTCCACTTCTCCTTCCATAGGCCCATTAGCTAGAACTCTTAAAGTTTGAATAAGTCGTGCTGGATGGACAATAACCCCAGTAGTTATCTTTCTTTTCCTGCATTCTTATTTCTTCTAATCATGTTTAGTTAGTAGTACTTTCTTTTCAGTTTTCTTTTTTCTTTTGTTTTTGCGGAGCTGACCCCTGCAGGTATCTTCTCTGGATGGCGGATGTTGCAGCTCATTTTAGCTTACACGCCAATCTTCTGGTATGCTCACTTGCTGAGCATTGGGTACTCTCTTCCCCTAGCCTTTACTGATTTTCATGTCATATATTATGCGGATTGTTTAGTTTAAGTCTGGGGGAGAGTAGTTTTGTTTACCCGCTCATGTGCACTATTGCACTGCATGCTAGAAGATTTCATTTAAAATGTTTTGTTTATTTTCATTGCACACCACATCACCCACTTGAGCGCGTACTCATCTGTTTGCTTGCTCTGTTGTGAATTTAATTCTTCTGCTTATTTGGGAAAGTCTAGGTGATGGCTTAGGACTATGTAGCAGAGTAAAATGTTGACTCCCGTAGTGCTCCTAGTCGAGTGCTCGGTTGCATAGGAATTTGTGTAGGTTAGATCTCTTTTTATACTATGGTTTTATATTTTTCTCTATTAGTGTAAATGTTGTTTACTCTACTCAAATGGTGAATCCGGTGTGAATCAAACGGTAGCATAGGGATGTGTGTAAACGATCGCTAGATTCGTATTGCTTGAGTCGGGAGAAAGGAGAATCTTTCTCGGTGGCTAGAACTTGCCCCAAGCGATTCTTGAAGCATGGGTATACGGTTAGTCAATTGTGTGAATGTGATATAGGCCATCATTTTGGCCCGGTTGAGCCTTTGTGCCTATCCCTACCGCTATATCCTCGCTAGCCCAGTTGTGCCTACCCGTTCTTTGATTCAGCCCCACTTTTATTTCACCAAAGCCCAAAAGCCAATCCTAGTCGCACACCCAAAATTTGAGCTTTAGCTGTTTATTATTTTCATGAGTTGGGTTGTTGATGTGGTAATATGTTTGTGAAGATGTGGATGTGTCCTTTTGTTTATTTGCTGAAAATGATAAGAAAAGAAAAAAAAATGAGAAAAAGAAAAGAAGTTAAAAAGAAAGGAAAGAGAAGGAGTGTTTAATTGAAAATCTTTATGTATAGATTTATGTTTGGGAGTAGGCGGTGCACACACCCATGTTGTTAAGTCCAAGTCTGGGGGTGTTGTGTACCCGCGTGTTTGTGTGGTGAATGAGGATAGTTTCCTGCATTAGCTCATTTGGGTTTAGTTTTTGAACCATCGTCTTTATCATTGTATACCTCACCTAAACCCAAGCCCCATTTAAGACCTAAAGTCCTATTGATTGACGCATTTGAGTCAAACCAGTGCCGTGGAGAGAATGTGACCGGGCAAGCCTATGGTCACCGACACCGATGGATTTCGGTGGAGTTTATCCGGCATCCCAATCTTGAGCAATGCTCATCTCAGCGTTTAGTTTACTTTCTCCTTATGCATGACCGAACGATTCACCGCTTTTCACCACTTTGAGTAGTTGTAATATGCTTTTACTCTTTTAGAAATATATAAACTGTTTTTATAGTCAGAAATCGTTTCTACTATTTTTCTTATGCACGTGAGCATGCGACTTCGCATGGTACTCTGTATTGTAGTTTTAAGCCATCTACTTTTCTTTCCCCGTTCGCATGGAATTTGTTTGCTCGGGACGCGCAAACAAGTAAGTCTGGGGGTGTGATGAGTCCCGATTATATACACATATATGGACTCATCTGGGCCATTTATCTAGTCATTCCACTGCACTTTAGCCTCGTTTTAGCCTATATTTATTATCACTTGCTATGTGCACCTCTAGGCCCATTTTGGTGTGTTTTCATGTTTATCTTCATTAGTAGTTTTCATGCACTGTTAGGTGCCACTTTCAGTGGCTAGATTTGTGGTTGTGCCTGGAATAGGAGTCGTGCGAGTGTTCCCGGTGCAATTCTGCACAGGAACACTGCGCACGATCGCCGGTTCTATTGCGCACGACCACTGGTCGTGCGCTACTGATCGTGTGCACTTAACACCTTTTTCATGAGTTCTGTTTGCTGTAGTGCGCACGACCATCAACTCCAGTGCGCACGACCACCGTTCGTGCGCCACTATTCGTGCGCACTTAACAGTAATTTTATGAGTTCTGTTTCATCTATTGCGCACGACCACCGACGATGGTGCGCACGACCACCGGTCGTGCGCCACTGGTCATGCGAACATGTTATTTTATAATTTCTGTCTTTGCAGGCTCCGTCCAGGCAGAGCGCACGATCACAGGATTTAGGTGCGCACGACCACTGGTCGTGCGCCAATGACCGTGCGCACTGTTTATTCCAGCGCCTATAAAATGACCTGCTCGCGATTTTAGGTCAGATCCCGAATTTCAGCCGCCATTTTCCGCCCGGTTCCGCCCAGATTCGCCCCTCCACCGTCGCCCACCATATGGAGGTGCTCCGGGCTTGTTCTTCACGCCAATCTTGAGCCGGAGTTTCCTCTCGGCCTCCTCCTTCATCCAAGAGCTTCAAAGAGAGATCTAGCCGCCATCTCCATCGAGCAAGAGGAAGTTTGCAACCTCTACCGGATCGTGACACGAAGAAGACGGGTCCATTGGAGAGTCGTGACAGCTCTCTCTACCCCGGACGTAGTTGCGGACTGAGCTTGGACGCGGATTGACAACCCGGCGATTCCAACCGTGAATCTACAACGAGACTTCGGATTCGGTCGATTTCTTGCCTTATTCTTCTCTTTTTGATGTATTTGTAGCTAGATCTAATCATGATGATGAAGTGGCACTTGAATTAGTTATATTTACATATATATTTCATGTCTATGTGATTGTGTAATTTATCTATTTGAGTTGCTTGAGGTGCGCCGCCGTCCATTTCCATTACGCCGTCACGTTCGTGTGCCGCACTTGCAATTGCTAGTGGCGTGCTTGTCGAAGAGGTGCTTGCGACCCTCACTCCGCTAGCCTACTCGTCCATCCGCCTACCGAAGCGTGGCATCGCGGCCCGTATTCCATCCCGCCTAACGAAGCAGTGCGCTCAAGGCCTGCACAGTTCGATTCCGCTTGCCTACTCGTCCATCCGCCCTTTCGACGCAGCGCGCTCAAGGCCTGCCTAGTCTCCATCCCGCCAAGCGAAGCATTGCATAGCGGCATTGCATAGGAGTAGTTGATAGCTTTTATTTTATTTTCCAAAAGCCAACCCAACTCCCCCGCATTCCATCCGATTTAAGGACTTCAATCTCAAGTCCTTCCTCGAAACCTAACTCCACCTTACTGTGTTCCTCAAGAGACCGACACTCGGGGATTTTCCCCATTATTATTACTTGCGCGACTGGTGCACTTGCCGAATCATCGCATCAAGGGGTTGCGAGCCCCCAAGTGACGTGGCGAGGGCACACTGGAAGGCCCCGAGCAGATCCCTCTTCAGGTTGGCCAGCATCTCCACCATTGTTGGCGCGCTGGGTGGCGGCGAACCGCCGAAGTTCACCTCCCGCTCGTCGTCTCCCGCTCGTCGTCTCCCGCCATGTCTCTTCCTTAGAGTTTTCTTGAACTAGTTGCACTCTACGCTCACCGCACAAAAAATGTTGAAACCAGGACTTGGCTTCTTTGTGGAGCTTGGGCCCTCAGTGAAGAGGGGCAGTTAGCTCTTTCTGATTCCTCGGAAGGGACCGACCGAAGACTCGAAACTAAGCACAGACCCTTGGTCGCAGTGAGTAGGTCCCACCACATACCCGAAAGATCTTTGAGCGCTTCCCCTCCCAAGCCAAAGCTGAGATTGGGCAACTTGGAGAGCCTGAGAGCTAATCCAAGATAACCTAGGGAGGAAGAAGCTCTGAGTACTGAGATTGGAATGCCCTCCCAAGGTGCCCTTCAAGGTCTATATATAGTTTATCAAGTCTGGTCTGCTAATAGCGAAATTCCGCTTTACACTTTTGCTATATGCAGCCCAAAATGGTCTGCCAACAGCCAAACTCTGCTGTTTGGAGGGACTAACTGCAGACCACCAGGGGTTTTTAGGTAAAAACGATCATGAACCCTTCCTGGGCGAGCCACCCACAAGGGCCTCTCTCATGAATTGGGAGGCTCGGCACGCTCGCCTCCATGCGAGTAACCGACGAGGGCCTGGCACGCTCGCCCTCCTGCGAGCGACCGGTGAGAGCCCGACTCGCCTGGAACCCTGGCTCGCTCGCCTGCTTACTCCTTTCGCCTTCTTACTCCTTTCCTGCTCATCTCTCCTCCCCTTAGGGTTCCTTTGTCTCTGCTCACCCCCTGACGGACATCGGGGTTGTACACTACCTGTATACCATCGAAATATGTGGTCTGTCATACCCCGTGCATTTTTGGTCACACACGAGCGCACTGCTCGTGCGTGAAAAAATGCACGACCTTACTGTAGCTACATGCGCTATTTATCTCTATAAATTGCACGGCCCAAAATGCACAGTCATGTGTTTTTATCGTGTGTTCCTTAAAATTAATGCCTCTATTTAAGTGCGCAGGATCGTCCGACCTAAAGATCCATTTTTTTCGGCCTTTTCATTGGCGAGCTGTCTGGAGGAGCGAGAGAGCTCCAGCTTCGCCCTCAATTGAGCTCCACCTTGGGAGAGAAGCTCCGACCACCATCTCTTCAAAAAACTCTCGCTAAACTTTGTCTCCGGCCACTTCCATTGTTGCCTACTCTCAAGCTCTGTTTCCGGTCATTACGTGTTGCGTTTTGGGAAGTTTCCGGCAAGATTGCTGCCAGCATAGATCAGCGAAGAAGACGGGCTCAATAGAAGGAGTTGACAGCCCTTCCGTACCCAGGACGTTAACCATGGACCGAGCTCGAACAAGGACAGACAACCCTTGAGTCCGGCCGCGAATCCCGGCAAGCCTTTGTATGCTCAGTTGTATTCCTCCCCCCTTTCCTTAATGTAGTATTGATAATGTGTTTTGAGATGTGGTCATGATGTATAATAACCCTAACTTTGCTCTAGATGATAATCATGTTTGTGTGATTATTGGTGGTTTTTATATAAGTGGTGTGCCTTGTTCTAAGATCTTGTGTTGTAGCGTTCTGTGATAGTGTCGTCCTAGCAATAGCTAGGAGCGTGCTTGGCGAAGAGGTGATTAAGACCCTCGTTTATTTCTTGTTGATAACCTAGGATCCCAAATGAAAACCCTCGTTTAGTTCGAATTCACACTTGCAGTTATTTTTCTAATTAGGAAATCCACACACCCTACTTGCACTCCTCGAGAGATCGATACTCAGGGAATTGCTCCCATTTTATTACTTGTGCGACCGGTGCACTTGCCGAACGCACATCAAGTTTATTGTGCCATTGTCGGGGAGTGCACTATCGTGTGTTTTCTCTACCAGGAGAATAGTTGTAAGCGTGTTATATTCCTTTTATTGTTTTGTGCCTTTTGTGTTATGGAAGGAGAGAATCGTGGTGAACCTGCTGGTGTTGATCTAGAGACAGAACATGCTAGAAGAGCTCATCTGCGTGAGATGGCTGCGAGAGAAACATAAATAGTTGAGGGTGTGGGACAAGCTGGTAATGTCCGGGGTGAAAGAAGTCCTGATGACGAGGAAGTGGTCCGCCCTCTTGTGCGGACGATGCGTGATTTCACTACTACTACTGTGGGGAGTGTCTATCCGGGGTTTGGCCCAAATATCATCAACAATCACTTCGAGATCAAGCCGCTGAACATGATTCGGAATAACACACAGTTCTCCGGGCTGCCGAGTGAAGACCCCCATCTTCACCTTGCAGAGTTCTCGAATATCCGCGGTACTTTCCGGTTTGCTGGGATCACTGATGAGGTGGTTAAGCTCAGGTTGTTCACTTTTTCTTTAAGGGATAAAGCTAAGGCATGGCTGCATACTATCCCCTCTGGGACCGCTGCCACTTGGGAGGCCCTCTCTTCAATGTTCTTGTCAAAGTTCCACCATGTGGACAAGATTGTGAATGCCCGGCGAGATATCGCTACTTTCAGACAGCTGGACCAGGAGTCTTTATCTGAAGCATGTGAGATGTTTGCGGAACTACTGCGCAGATGCCCACAACACGGTTGTGAGCCCTGGAATATAGTGGAACTCTCCTATTTTGCTATTAAACCTAACTACATGGCAATGATCAACGCTGCTGCGGGTGGAACGATTATGAATCTAACTCCAGACGAGGTGATGAGTCCCAATTATATACACATTTTTGGACTCATCTGGGCCGATTATCTAGTCTATGCACTACACTTTAGGCATGTTTTCGTTCATATTTGATATTCCATGCTAAGTGCACTTTTAGGCCCGTTTTTGTGTATTTTCATGTCTATCTTTCTTGCTGTGTTTTGTGCCACTTTCAGTGGTTTCGATCAGGGTTTATGCTAGAACAGGGGACGTGCAGGTGTTCCCGGTACAAATCTGTACAGGAACACTGCGCACGATCACTGGTTATACTGCGCACGACCACTAATCGTGCGCCGCTGATCGTGCGCATTCATTTGCAGCCCAAAGTTACTTTCTGAATTTGGTCGTGCGTTGTCACGCACGGTCGTGCGATCGATCATGCGCTTTATTATTTTCTGCAGTTTTGTCTTGCAAGTTTTTGGGCACAGTGCGCACGATCACCAACTTCCATTGCGCACGATCACTGATCGTGCGCCACTGATCGTGCGCCCTGTTTTCTATAAATATACAGCCCGCGAAATTAGGTCGGACGACCTTCCAGCTCCGCCGTTTTCGAGTCCTGTTCTCCACTTCCGCCCCCAACATCATCTTCCACCACCAGGAGATGCTCCAGGACTATTCTTCTTGCCTATCTTGAGCCCGGAGATCATCTCGGCCTCCTCCTTCATCCTATAGCTTCAAAGGAAGATTTAGCCGCCATTGCCATCAAGCAAGGGGAAGTTTGCAACCTTTTACCGGATCGTGACACGAAGAAGACGGGCTCATTGGAGAGTCGTGACAGCTCTCTCTACCCCGGACATAGTTGAGGACCGAGCTTGGGCGCGGATTGACAACCTAGCGATTCCAACCGTGACTCCTCGACGAGCCTTCGGATTCGGTCGATTTCTTGCGTTGTTCTTCTCTTATTGATGTGTATATATTGTAGATCTTTATTATTATGATGAAGTAGCACTTAAACTAGTTTGTATTTCTATATATTTCATGTCTATGTGAAATGCTTTATTGTTTGAGTTGCTTGAGGTGCGCCCCATTCCATCCTCCATCCCGCCGTCACGTTCGTGTGCCGCACTAGCAATTGCTAGTGGCGTTCTTGTTGAAGAGGTGCTTGCGACCCTCATTACGTTTGCCTACTCGTCCATCCGCCCTTCCGAAGTAACGCGCTCAAGGCCTACGTAGTCTCCATCCCGCCTAGCGAAGCTTTGCATAGGGGCATTGCATAGGAGTAGTTGTAATATTTTTCTCTTTATTTTCCACAAACCAAATCCCCCGTTTCCGCAATCCATCCGACCTAAAGGACTTCAATCTCAAGTCCTTCCTCGATAGATAGCTCAACATTACTGTGTTCCTTTGAGATCGATACTTGGGGATTCATTCCCATTTTATATTACTTGAACGATCGGTACACTGCCATTTCGTGCCGCAATCTTGCTACCGCCTATGGCGGTGTGCTAAGATTTGCGCATCAAGTTTTTGGCGCCGTTGCCGGGGAACGCAGTCGTGTGAGTTTTCTTGAGAGGGAGAGCCGAGAGATAGTTGTTCTTCCATTGTGTATATCCGCTTTGTTATTTTTGTTTGCTTTTTAATCATATATTGTTTGTTATTATTTCTCTCTCCTATTTTAGAGTTTTAAGCAAGTTTAATCCAAGGAGTTTTATTAGTTTGTGTAGACTTCCTTGCAAAGAATTTCAGTTTCATTATATCTGCTTTTATTGTTTAAAATGTCTTCATGGGATATTTCTCCTGGCATTTACGACATGATGGTCTATTATATAGACCAAATGAAGGAGTTAAATGCTAGGCAGTGTAGGAACGTTGTTTGCTTGTTGTGTCGAGGAGAGCGTCATGAATTGAAGGACTGTCCTAGTCTTTTAATTCCTGACCGCTGCTCCTCCACTCATGACAACATTGTTCCTACCACACATTCTTTACCCATGGAGGCAATCGTGCCCTCTATCCCCGAGTTTATCTCGTGCATGGACTCCTCACTCCCTGTGTATGGATTCACTCCTAGTGATGATGATCACTCATCTGTTGGCCAACAAGGAGAGGAATGGGAGCTCCTAGATGCACCTGAGTGTGATGAGGAAAGTATTCTTTCCATCGGGGAGGCATTAGCAGATCTTTTTGAGGAGGAACTAAATCTTTTTGTACCTCCAGTTTCTTTGCAAGATTTTTCTACACACATTCTTTATGATCCTATCAAAGTGAAGGAGTGGGGTGATGCTTCTGACTCGGAGGATGCTCCAAAGTGGGATGAGGAGTTTGTTTTCCCCGAAGGGGAGAATGAATGCTTTGAACACGATGGTGCACCTCGGTGTGATGAGGAGGATACTCTCTCTGATGAGGAGGTTTGCACTTCCTCATGGGACGAGGAGGTCCAACTCACCACCGAGGCCCTTGAGTTCTTGGGTTCCCCTCGCTATGATACTTACGATGATGATAGCGATCTATCCTTGGATTCTACTGGGAGTGTGACCGGGACCACTCCCCCGATTTATGATTATTTAAGTTTTTCTTCTCTTTTATTTCCTGATCCCCCTTCTTCATCTGAGCCTGTGCAGGTTGAGTCTTCATAGGTACCCCAGGAGGACTTGGAGCATGATGCTCAAGTCAATGATGAGAGCATCCTCTCATGTGAGGAGGTTGATCCCCCCTCTGTAGAGGAAGCTCCACTCATTGCCTTCTCCTCCTACAGCCTCCCTGGAGATGACACCTTGCTGGGCAAGGATTTATTTTGTGGTGAGACGAGTGAGGACCAGCCTTCCTCCTCTTCTTACTTCCTATTTCCTCTACCTGTGTTAAGCAGGTATTATTATTTAGGTAGAGGGGTAACTGTTCTATCGCCGTATCGGTACCCGTTACCGACACGCATATTAGAACAGTTACCTGTTCATTTTCTCTTTCATACGCCCATTAGCTAGAACTGTTATGTTTTTAAATAAGTCGTGCTGGGATGACAATAACCCCAGTAGTTATCTTACTTTTCCTGCATTTTTATTTCTTCTAATCATGTTTAGTTAGCTGTAGTTTATTTTAGTTTGTCTTTTTCTTTTGTTTTTGCGGAGCTCACCCTTGCAGGTCCTTCTTCTGGATGGCGGACGCTGCAACGTTGTCTTGGTTTACACGCCAATCTTTTGGTATGCTCACTTGCTGAGCATTGGGTACTCTCTTCCCCTAGCCCTCATTTAAATTTCATGTTGATATTTTATGCTGGTTGGTTTAGTTGAAGTCTGGGGGAGAGATATTTATTGTACCCACTGCACGTGCACATATCAGTGCATGCTAGAAGTATTTTATTTCAATTATTTTATTTGTTCATCTTCATCGCACACCACTACACCCACTTTAGCATGCACTCGCTTGTTTGTATGTTCCTGTATATTCAATTCTTGGTTGTGATGTAGAAATTGCTGTGTTAGCCTAAAAATTGCAAGATGGAGTGGCATGTTGACTCTTGTAGTGCTCTAGTTGAATACTCATGTCTTGCCTAGGAATTCGAGTAGAATTAGTTTTTATTTATGCTTCTAATTTATAATTAGTAGATTTGCGTAGATTTTAATTTATTTTACTCAAAATGGTGAATGTGGTTGAATCTAGTGGTAGCGTGGTATTGTGTGTAGGCGAGCACGATGTTCGTGTTGCTCGAGTCGGGAGGAAGGATTACCTTTCTCGGGGGCTAAGAACTTGCCCCAAGTGACTCTCGAAGCATGGGTGCGAATGACTTGCAAGTTGAGCGTGACATAGGCCATCTATTTGGCAAGCTTGAGCTTTGTTCTACCATTCCTATACGCTAACTGTTGCTAGCCTATTTTGTGCCTACCCGATCTTTTGGTTCAGCTCCACCATACTTCACCAAGGCCTAAAAGCTAATCCTATTATCGCAACCAAAAAAAATTAAGCTAAAAGCATTTATGAATTGTAATTTTCCAATGCGGTGCGGTGATGCGACACTTCAGTGTTGATGTGGAAGTTTTAAAAATGTCTATGTGCTGAAAATTGTGCTATTAGATATGGGGATGAAAAGAAAAGAAAAGTAAAAAAAAAATAGATTTATATCCCCAGCGTTTTAATTGAAACATCTAAATAGTATTGATTGTTGTAGGCCGTGTGCACACCCGGTTTCAAAGTCAAGTCTGGGGGTGTGTTACACGTGTATTATTGTGGCAACTTTGATTTAGCACTTTTGTGAGCTCATTTGGGTTGCGATTAGCCTTCACGTTTATCTTTGCATTCCAAACCGTAACCTAAGCCTCGTGTAAACCCAAAGTCCAATTGATTCATCTTGTGAGTTCACTAGCGCCGTGGAGAGAGTGTGACAGGGCGAGCTTATGGTTCTCGACGTTGATGGATTTCAACGGAGATAATTCCGAGTTTCGATCTTGGGTAACATTCACCTTCGCGACTTGCTTAATTTCGTACTATGCGTGACCACGAGATTCATCAACATTCCATTTTTGAGTAAAAATAAATTTCTTTTTACGCATTTACACTTTTATAAATTAACTAGCATATGTAGAAACTTCTTCTAATGAATTTCTTTGCACACAAGTATGCAACTTCGCATACTACTCCATGTCGCAGTTTTTTTAGCTAGCTATGTTTTCCTACTCCGCAGGATTTGCTCGGGACGCGCAAACAGGTAAGTCTCGGGGTGTGATGAGTCCCAATTATATACACATTTTGGACTCATCTGGAACGATTATCTAGTCTATGCACTACACTTTAGGCATGTTTTCGTTCATATTTGATATTCCATGCTAAGTGCACTTCTAGGCCCGTTTTTGTGTATTTTCATGTCTATCTTTCTTGCTGTGTTTTGTGCCACTTTCAGTGGTTTCGATCAGGGTTTATGCTGGAACAGGGGACGTGCAGGTGTTCCCGGTACAAATCTGTACAGGAACACTGCACACGATCACTGGTTATACTGCGCACGACCACTGATCGTGCGTCGCTGATCGTGCGCGTTCATTTGCAGCCCAAAGTTGCTTTCTCAATTTGGTAGTGCGTTGTCACGCACGGTCGTGCGATCGATCGTGCGCTTTATTATTTTCTGCAGTTTTGTCTTGCAGGTTTTCGGGCACAGTGCGCACGATCACCAACTTCCAGTGCGCACGATCACTGGTCGTGCGCCACAGATCGTGCGACCTGTTTTATATAAATATACAACCCGCAAAATTAGGTCGGACGACCTTCCAGCTCCGCCGTTTTCGAGTCCTGTTCTCCTCTTCCGCCCCCAGCATCATCTTCCACCACCAGGAGGTGCTCCGGGACTATTCTTCACGCCTATCTTGAGCCCGGAGAACATCTCGGCCTCCTCCTTCATCCTATAGCTTCAAAGGAAGATTTAGCCACCATTGCCATCAAGCAAGGGGAAGTTTGCAACCTTTTACCGGATCGTGACACGAAGAAGACGGGCTCATTGGAGAGTCGTGATAGCTCTCTCTACCCCGGACGTAGTTGAGGACCGAGCTTGGACGCGGATTGACAACCTAGCGATTCCAACCGTGACTCCTCGACGAGCCTTCGGATTCGGTCGATTTCTTGCCTTGTTCTTCTCTTATTGATGTGTATATGTTGTAGATCTTTATTATTATGATGAAGTAGCACTTAAACTAGTTTGTATTTCTATATATTTCATGTCTATGTGAAATGCTTTATTGTTTGAGTTGCTTGAGGTGCGCCCCATTCCATCCTCCATCCCGCCGTCACGTTCGTGTGCCGCACTAGCAATTGCTAGTGGCGTGATTATTGAAGAGGTGCTTGCGACCCTCATTACATTTGCCTACTCGTCCATCCGCCCTTCCGAAGTAGCGCGCTCAAGGCCTACGTAGTCTCCATCCCGCCTAGCGAAGCTTTGCATAGAGGCATTGCATAGTAGTAGTTGTAATATATTTCTCTTTATTTTCCACAAACCAAATCCCCTGTTTCCGCAATCCATCCGACCTAAAGGACTTCAATCTCAAGTCCTTCCTCGATAGATAGCTCCACCTTACTGTGTTCCTTTGAGATCGATACTTGGGTATTCATTCCCATTTTATATTACTTGAATGATCGGTACACTGCCGTTTCGTGCCGCAATCTTGCTACCGCCTATAGCAGTGTGCTAAGATTTGCGCATCACGAGGCGCTGAGGATCATCTGTGACACGACTTTGCATAGCACCTATTGAACTGCGAGAAGGAATGCACCGAGAGGTGCTATGAATCTTTTCGAGGTGAATGCAATCGCACCACCAAGAGATACTACTCAACAGGCCCAAGTGATGGCAATTTCATGCCAAGGTTGTGGAAACCCCGGGCACCATGCATATGAGTGCCCCGCAGGTGAGCAATCTACTGACCTTTCTTATGATGAAAGTGTGAATTTTCTGAATAGTGAAAATCGAGCGGTGCCGTTTAATAATGCTTATAACCCGGGTGTGAGAAATCACCCAAACTATTTGCGGAATAAAAACGCTCCTGGCCAACGATGGCAAGGGGGCCAGCATCAATATGATGATCAAGCCTCCGGTAGCCAGCCGCGGCCACCACACCCGAGTTATACGCAACCTGCGCCTCCCCAAAGGAAGAGTGCTTTAGACGAAATGAAGGAGAAGTTCGTTGATCTGGCCCATACTAATATGGCCAATCAAATTGCTTTCATGAGGAACTTGGAGACGCAGTTAGGCCAATTGGCCCAAGTGATCTCCGAGCGCACCCAGGGCGCTCTCCCAAGTAACACTGAAAAAAATCCACGGGAGCATGGAAAAAGCATCTCGGATGCGGATGGTAGCCATAAGGACACATGTGTAGTCGGCTGCAAAATTAATGATATTGAGATGTTCGCACTATGCGACTCAGGATCATCTCGAAACGTTCTTGCTCTGCAAGATGTGGAGAAATTGAACTTGAACATGAACAAAGACGAGCGGGCGTCGCTAGTGCTGGTGAATGTTGCTGTAGTTGAGACCGAAGGTGAGGTAAAAAATGTGCACGTTAGTGTGGATGGGACGGATGTCATCACCAACTTCCAGGTCTTGGGACCCATGGAGAACGACTATATCCCTATCTTGGGTACTCCCTTTCTGAAAGAGAGTGGGGGGAACTCTGCATTTCTCCATGAGGCATGCAGCCTTATCAACTAACGGTGAACACCCTCTATCCCTTCCCATGCGCACTATGGCCAATGATAAGCCCAATTTATTCCGTGATACATGTTTATTGAAATCTGTTGATAGTTTGAGTATCATTGATTACATGGAAGAGTGTATCGAAAGGAGAAATGAATTTGATGAAATCATGGAAGAAACTAAAGTAGACACTGTTGTGGAGAGAGGTGAAAGTCCGGGGGAGTGGAAGAATGATATTGTTGCTACTGCTACTGCCTATATGGCGAGGCATGAAATATTAGAAACCTCTTTAATTTTGAGCAATGACTGTAAAACTATAAAATAGGTGTGATGGGCCGATATTTCATCCACAGGGGGTGAGGAAATGAAGCCCCAATTTGAGAATGATGGCACTAAAACTTTTTTTGAGCGAGTGTCTGGTGCTTGTTGGCGATCGCCTTCTGTGGAGAAATTATAGCGGGAAAGATTGGAGCACAAGGCTCGCAGGTTTGCCCACCAGCATGCGAAGGAAGAGGCGTGGGGCAGGGGAGACAACTCTCCCTTGTGCCCAAAATCTTTCACCCCTTCTCTTTCTCATGTAGCAGGGGAGGATCATTATAAATCAGCATATAGTTGAGGTGTGGCGGACCCTTAGCCGCCCTTCTATTTCTCTACTGTTAGTTTTGTTGTTTTGTGCTGTTCGGGTTGGTTTATGTGATGTTTCTCACTGTGATGTCTTGTTTTGGTTAAAAACACTTGTTACTACTGTTTAATATAGGTATTGAGTCTAGCTTAAGGACGACAAACAAACGAGCTGCTGGTAGACAACCCAAATCTTTTTTTATTGTGCTAATTGATGGCGCAAATCTTAGCACTCCGCTATAGGCAGTAGTAAGACTGCGACACGAAATGGCAGTGTACCGATCGTTCAAGTAATATAAAACGAGGAGTAATCCCCGAGTATCGAATCTCAAAGGAACACAGTAAGGTGGAGTTTATTATCGAGGAAGGACTTGAGATTGAAGTCCTTTCGAGCGGATGGATGCGGAAACGGGGATTTTGGATTGTGGAAAATAAAGAGAAAATGCTATGACTACTCCTATGCAATGCCGCTATGCAATTCTTTGCTTGGCGGAATGGAGACTAGGCAGGCCTTGAGCGCGCTGCGTCGGTAGGCGGATGGACGAGTAGGCTAACGGAGTGAGGGTCGTAAGCACCTCTTCAACAAGCACGCCACTAGCAATTGCTAGTGCGGCGAAGAACGTGACAGCGGGATGGAGGATGGAATGGGGCGCACCTCAAGCAACTCAAACAACAAACATTTCACATAGACATGAAATATATAGAAATACAAACTAGTTTTAAGTGCAACTTCATCTTAATACATAGATCTAACTACATACACATCAATAAGAGAAGAATAAGGCAAGAAATCGACCGAATCTGAAGTCTCGATGTAGATTCACGGTTGGAATCGCTGGGTTGTCAATCCGCGTCCAAGCTCGGTCCGCAACTACGTCCGGGGTAGAGAAAGCTGTCACTACTCTCCAATGAGCCCGTCTTCTTCGTGTCACGATCCGGTAGAGGTTGCAAACTTCCTCTTGCTTGATGGTGATGGCGGCTAGGTCTTCCCTTGGAGCGCTAGGATGAAGGAGGAGGCCGAGAGGAAGCTCCGGCTCAAGATTGGCGTGAAGAACAAGCCCGGAGCACCTCCATATGGTGGGCGGCGATGGTTGGGGAGAAAAAGCTGCGGAAGGGGCGAAAACGGCGGAGTTGGGCGGAAAAAACGGCGAGTGTCCGACCTAAATCGCGAGCAGGGCAATTTATAGGCGCTGTAATAAACAGTGCACACGATCGTTGGCGCACGACCAGTGGTCGTGCGCACTATTATCCTGTGATCGTGCGCCTGCCTGGACCGAGCCTGCAAGGGAAGAAAATTATAAAATATAATGTTCGCACGACCAGTGGCGCACGACCAGTGGCGCACGACCAGTGGTCGTGCGCGCTATCGTAAGTGGTCGTGCGATAAGGAAAACAGAACTCAGTTTTCAGGGGTTAAGTGCGCACGATCAGTGGCGCACGACCAGTGGTCGTGCGCAAGAAAACCAGTGATCATGCGCAGTGTTCCTGTACAGATTTGTACCGGGAACACCTGCACGACTCCTGCTTCAGCATACAACACTAATCAAACCACTGAAAGTGACAGTTAACCATGCATGAAAACTAATAATGAAGATAAACAAGAAATAACACCAAAACGGGCCTAGAAGTGCACATAACATGGAATAACAAATATGAGCGAAAACATGCCTAAAGTGTAGTGCATAGACTAGAAAATCGGCCCAGATGAGTTCAAATATGTGTATATGATCAGGACTCATCACACCCCCAGACTTAACTGTTTGCGCGTCCCGAGCAAAACCATCTCTCGCGGACAGGAAAAACATAAGCTGGCGAAGAAATTATCAAGCGGAGTACCATGCGAAGTCGCATGCTCATGTGCGTAGAAGTATAGTAGACAAAATTTCTAATTATACATATTAGTTTATACTTTTCTAGGAGCGTATTTATATATTACATTTACTCAAAAAGTGAATCACGGTGAATCATAAGGTCGTACATAGGAAGAAAGTGAACTGAACGCTGAGGCGAGCATTGCCAAAGATCGGGGCTCGAGACAACTCCATTAAAATCCATCAATGTCGGTGACCATAAGCTTGCCCGTTTGCATTCTCTCCACGGCACTAATTTGACTCAAATGCGTGAATCAATAGGACTTAAGGTTTTAGATGAGGCTTGGGTTTAGGTGAGGTAAACAAATATAAACATGAAGGCTTAGAACACAAAAACCCAAATGAGCAAATGCATAACACTATCCAAGTACCCATAAAACACGCGGGTGCACCACACCCCCAGACTTAGACTTAACAACATGGGTGTTTGCACCGCCTACTCCCAAACATATATTTTTACACAGATTTTTCATTAAAGCTCATATCTTTTTCTTTTCTTTTCACTTCTTTTCTTTCTCTCATTTTCTTCTTTTCTTTTCTTATCATTTTCAGCAGCTAAACAATAAAACACATCCACATTTTCACATTGTACTTCCACAATCAACACCACCAATTTAAAATTTAAACAAAATGCTTGCATTTTGGGTGTGCGACTAGGATTGGAGTTTAGGCTTTGGTGAACAATAGTGGAGCTGAACCAAAAGAATGGGGTAGGCACAACTGGGCTAGCGAGGAAATGACGATAGGAATGGCACAAAGGCTCAACCGGGCCAAAATGATGGCCTATATCACATTCACGCAATTGACTAACCGTATACCCATGCTTCAAGAATCGCTTGGGGCAAGTTCTTAGCCACTGAGAAAGATAATCCTTTCTCCCGACTCGTGCAATACGAGGCTAACGAACGTCTACACACATCCCTATGCTACCGTTTGATTCACACCGGATTCACCAATTTTGAGTAGAGTAAACAATATTTACGCTAATAGAAAAAAATATAAACTAAAAGCATAAAAAGAGATTGAATCTGCACGAATTTCTAAACGAGACATGAGCACTCGACTAGGAGCACTTACAGGAGTCAACATTTTACTCCGCCTCATAATCCTAAGCCAGCACAATGATTTTCCAAATCACACAAAAAGAAAAATTCAACTCGCGACGTGCCAACGGCTAAGCGCGCTCAAGTGGGTGCTGTGGTGTGCAATGAAATTAAACAAAACATTTTAAATGAAATCTTCTAGTATGCAGTGCAATAGTGCACGTGAGCAGGTAAACAAAACTACTCTCCCCCAGACTTAAACTAAACAATCCGCATAATATATGACATGAAAATCAGCAAAGGCTAGGGAAAGAGAGTACCCAGTGCTCAGAAATGAGCACACCAGAAGATTGGCGTGTAAGCTAAAATGAGCCGCAGCATCCGCCATCCAGAAAAGATACCTGCAGGGGTCAGCTCCGCAGAAACAAAAGAGAATAGAAAACTGAAAAAAAGAATACTACTAACTAAACTAAACAAGATGAAATAAGAAATGCAGGAAAAGTTAAGATAACTACTGGGGTTATTGTCATCCCAGCACGACTTATTCAGGTTTTGTACAGTTCTAGCTTATAGGCCTATGAAAAGAAAAGTGCACAGGTAACTGTTCTAATATGTGCATCGGTAGCGGGTACCGATACGGAGACAGAGCAGTCACCCCTCTACCTAAATATAGATACCTGCTCCTCACAGGTAGAGGGTAGAGAATGTAAGTGGAGGAGGAAATATCCTCACTCAACTCACCAAAAACATCCTTGCCCAGCAAGGTATCGTCTCCATGAAGGTGGAAGGAGGAAAAGGTAATGAGTGGAGCTTCCTCTACGGAGGGGGAATCAACCTCCTCACATAAGAGGATGCTCTCATCATTGACTTGGGCAATATGCACCAAATCCTCCTGGGGTACCTGTGAAGACTCAACCTGCACAGGCTCGGATGACGAGGGGGGATCGAGAAATAAACAAGACGAAGAACATAAATAAACATCAATCGGGGGAGTGGTCCGGGTCTCACTCCCATCAGGATGGGGAAGTAAAATAATGTTTGCATTGTCATCAATGCTACAAGATTTGGCGGGATCAAAGGTGGCCAGGATTAGGATTTGGACTTCCTCCACCGGTGCTGAGGAAAACTCCTCTTCACTTAGAAGGTTGTCCTCCTCCATAGGAGTAGGCACAATACTAAGATCAACCGCCTCCTCTTGTGACACATCATCAACAATGTCGTCAGAGACGAATGTAGTATGCACAACAGGGGGAAGAATAGTGCTCGGATAAAAGTCGAGCACGGATTCCTCACAAAGAATCGAATCCACTAGGGGTGGTGGATGCACCGGGAGAATAGGCTTGGCAATGTCGGTGCCCAGATTAGCCACACATCTGGTGACTGTGTCAACGCCATACCCTTCAAGATGTGAAGGTGGCAAAGACACATAACCGGATGTTGAAGGTGTGCCGCCAGAGTTAGGATTCGGGACGATCCGGATATCCGGCTCGTCATCCTCATCCAATTGGCGAAGATACTCGGCACAGTCCTTCAAGACATGATCAGTGCTCCCATAAAACTGGCACTGCCTTGCGGGCTTCTTTGGCACAGCGGGGGCTGAAGACGAAAAGAAGTATGACGGTAAAGGCTCAGTAGAGTAGCCATAAGACTTACGCGCACCATATGGAGTATCAGACGAAGTCAGTGCTCCATATGCTGGGCTATAAGAATTATGCCTAGTATTCTCCGTAGGGCATTCATCACTAGAGTGGGAGGTAGCTCCACACCAACGGAAACGGAAATTAAGATGTGCCCACATAGTGCGAAGATAAAACGATTCAAAAAGAGAAACACTATTGTGCGAAATACCACACCTAACAATAATTACTAAAGCAACCTAATTAAAACAGGAAAATGGAATAAAAAGAAATCAAACAAAAAATGCAATTTACAAATGGAAGGGCTTCTCTCTCAGGTTCTCCCTCTCCAGAAAACTCACACGTCTGTGTTCCCCGGCAACGGCGCCAAAAACTTGATGGCGCAAATCTTAGCACTCCGCTATAGGCGGTAGTAAGACTGCGACACGAAACGGCAGTGTACCGATCGTTCAAGTAATATAAAATGAGGAGTAATCCCCGAGTATCGAATCTCAAAGGAACACAGTAAGGTGGAGTTTATTATCGAGGAAGGACTTGAGATTGAAGTCCTTTCGAGCGGATGGATGCGGAAACGGGGATTTTGGATTGTGGAAAATAAAGAGAAAATGCTATGACTACTCCTATGCAATGCCACTATGCAATGCTTCGCTTGGCGGAATGGAGACTAGGCAGGCCTTGAGCGCGCTGCGTCGGTAGGCGGATGGACGAGTAGGCTAATGGAGTGAGGGTCGTAAGCACCTCTTCAACAAGCACGCCACTAGCAATTGCTAGTGCGGCGACGAACGTGACGGCGGGATGGAGGATGGAATGGGGCGCACCTCAAGCAACTCAAACAACAAACATTTCACATAGACATGAAATATATAGAAATATAAACTAGTTTTAAGTGCAACTACATCTTAATACATAGATCTAACTACATACACATCAATAAGAGAAGAATAAGGCAAGAAATCGACCGAATCCGAAGTCTCGTTGTAGATTCACGGTTGGAATCGCCGGGTTGTCAATCCGCGTCCAAGCTCGGTCCGCAACTACGTCCGGGGTAGAGAAAGCTGTCACTACTCTCCAATGAGCCCGTCTTCTTCGTGTCACGATCCGGTAGAGGTTGCAAACTTCCTCTTGCTTGATGGTGATGGCGGCTAGGTCTTCCCTTGGAGCGCTAGGATGAAGGAGGAGGCCGAGAGGAAGCTCTGGCTCAAGATTGGCGTGAAGAACAAGCCCGGAGCACCTCCATATGGTGGGCGGCGATGGTTGGGGCGAAAAAGCTGCGGAAGGGGTGAAAACAGCGGAGCTGGGGGGAAAACGGCGAGTGTCCGACCTAAATCGCGAGCAGGGCAATTTATAGGCGCTGGAATAAATAGTGCGCACGATCGTTGGCGCATGACCAGTGGTCGTGCGCACTATTATCCTGTGATCATGCGCCTGCCTGGACGGAGCCTGTAAGGGAAGAAAATTATAAAATACAATGTTCGCACGACCAGTGGCGCACGACCAGTGGTCGTGCGCGCTATCGTAAGTGGTCGTGCGATAAGGAAAACAGAACTCAGTTTTCAGGGGTTAGGTGCACACGATCAGTGGCGCACGACCAGTGGTCGTGCGCAAGAAAACCAGTGATCGTGCGCAGTGTTCTTGTACAGATTTGTACCGGGAACACCTGCACGACTCCTGCTTCAGCATACAACACTAATCAAACCACTGAAAGTGACACTTAACCATGCATGAAAACTAATAATGAAGATAAACAAGAAATAACACCAAAACGGGCCTAGAAGTGCACATAGCATGGAATAACAAATATGAGCGAAAACATGCCTAAAGTGTAGTGCATAGACTAAAAAATCGGCCCAGATGAGTCCAAATATGTGTATATGATCAGGACTCATCAATAATATGCTATTAGTTGAGTATTATATATGTTTTCCTTGGAGTCTCTCTTTCCTGCAGGTGCGCGGCAAAATCTTGTTTGGCAGATGCTGCAACTTTGTTTTTGTTTACACGCCAATCTTCTGGTATGCTCACTTCTGAGCATTGGGTAACTTCTCTTCCCCTAGCTGCTATTTTAGTCTTTATTATATATCTTGTATTGGAATGTTTAGATTAAGTATGGGGGGAGCTGATGTATTTGTTACCCACTACATACACTCAATGTCATTGCATGCTAGAAGTATATTTATTTCACTTATTTAGTATTGTTCCATCTTCGCCGCACACCACAACACCCACTTGAGCGTGCACTTAGTCGTAGGCGCGTTACGAGTTCAACTCTTTTTTTTTGTGTGATTGGGAAAATCTCTGTGCTGGCTTAGGATTGTGAGGTGGAATAAAAGGTTGACTCATGTAGTGCTCCTAGTCGAGTGCTCATGGTTTGCATAGAAATCCGTGAAGAGCAGATTTCTTTTTATGCTTTTAGTTTACATTTTTCAATTGGTGTAAATGTTGTTTACTCTACTCAATTTGGTGAATTTGTTGTGAATCAAACGATAGCATAGGGATGAGTGTAGATGATTGCTAGATTCGTATTGCTCGAGTCGGGAGGAAAGATTGCCTTTCTCGGTGGCTAAGAACTTGCCCCAATCGACTCTTGAGGCATTGGCATAGGATGATTCTAATGCTCGAGCGTGATGTAGGCCATCATTTTGGCCCAGTTGAACTTGTGTACCCTGCCGCTAATCCTATCCTCTTTAGCCCCTTTGTGCCTACCCCTTCCTATTGATTCAGCTCCACCTTTATCTCACCAAAGCCTAAATGCCAATCCTAGTCGCACACCCAAATATGAGCTTGTCTTGTTTTATTTTCATTATTGGGGTGTTGTTGTGGTGATTTTCATAGTGGAAATTGTGGTTTTGTTTATTGGAAATTTGCTGAAAAAAAGAAATGAAAAAAAAAGAGTGAAAAAGAGAACAATGGAAAAGAAAAGTTTTGTATGATAAAGTTAAATTGAAAAATTCTGAACATATTTATGTTGGGAGTAGGCGGTGCACACACCATGTTGTGAATTCCAAGTCTGGGGGTGTCGTGCACTCGCAAGACTTGTAGTGTGTGGGTAGTTTTCTGTATATGCTCATTTGGGTTAGGTGCTAGCCATCTCGTTTATCATTTTATACCATACCGTTGCCCAAGCCCCGTATCTTACCTAAAGTACTACTAACTCACGCAGTGAACCGATCAGTGCCATGGAGAGAGTGTGAACGGGTGAGCTTATGGTCACCGACACTGATGGATTTTGGTGGAGGCTGTTCCGAACACCGATCCTTGGTAATGCGCATCTTACTAATCAGTCTATTTTCTTCCTATGCATGACCGAGCGATTCACCGTGATTCACATTTTGAGTAGTAGTAATAGACATTTACTATAGTAGAAATATATAAACTATCTTATATAATTAGAAATCTATTCTACTGTATTTTTGTGCACGTGAGCGTGCGTCTTCGCATGGTGTTTCGTGTCACAATTTCTGTGCTAGGTAGCTGTTTTCCCCATCTGTATAGAATGGCTTGCTCGGGACGTGCAAACGGTTAAGTCTGGGGGTGTGATGAGTCCCAATTATATAGGGTTTTTTGGACTCGTCAAGGCTTGTTTTCTCACTCGTGCACTACCCTTTTAGCGTTAAAACGCTCATATTTACTTTAGTTATCATTTTACACATAATGCACTCTTTTCGCCTATCGGGGTGTGCAATTGCACATTCTGTGCTGGGGGTATGCCTTTGGGGGCTCCCCATGCCTGTTCATACTTGTATTGTGGATGCTATGTGATTTCCTATGTGGTAGGAGCTAATATTTTGATTGAATGCAGGTGGATCAAACCCATGAGCTGAGCATTGCAGTCTCGGTAAATTGCACGATTGTGCGATTATTGTTAACGAACAATTGATAAGATCGTGCGATTTACTCAGAGCTCTATGTGATGATGTTCATCGTGCGTTTTCCTTAGTGCATGATTGAATTCAATCGTGCGTGAAGGAAAATGCACGACCTACTTAAATACCATCAAAATATGTGGTCTGTCATACCCCGTGCATTTTTGGTCGCGCACGAGCGCACTGCTCGTGCGTGAACAAAAATGCATGACCTTCCTGTAGCTCCAGTCATTGTTTATCTATGTAAATCGCATGGCCTAAAATGCACAGTTGTGCATTTTAATCTTGCATTCCTTAGAAGTAACGCCTCTATTTAAGTGCGCATGATCGTCCGACCTAATGATCCATTTTTCGGTCTTTTCATTGGCGAGCTGTCCGGAGGAGCGGGAGAGCTCCATCTTATCCCTCAACTGAGCTCAACCTTTGGAGAGAAGCTCCAACCACCATCTCTTCATAAAACTCTCGCTAGAGCTTCGTCTCCGGCCACTGTCATTGTTGCCAGCTCTCAAGCTTCGTTTCCGGTCATTACGTGCTGCGTTTTGGGAAGTTTCCGGCAAAATTGATGCCAGCATAGATCAGCGATGAAGACGAGCTCAATATAAGGAGTTGACAGCCCTTCCATACCTTAGATGTCAATCGTGGACCGAACTCAGACAAGGACTGACAACCCTTGAGTCTGGCCGCGAATCCCTACAAGACTTCGTATGCTCGGTTGTATTTCTCCCCCCTTTCCTTATTGTAGTATTAGTAATGTGTTTTGAGATGTGGTCATGATGTATAAAACCCCTAACTTTGCTCTAGATGATAATCATGTTTGTGTGATTATTTTGGTGGTTTTTATATAAGTGGCGTGCCTTGTTCTAAGATCTTGTGTTAGCGTGCTGCGATAGTGTCATCCTAGCAATAGCTAGGAGTGTGCTTGGCGAAGAGGTGATTGCAACCCTCGTTTATTTCTTGTTGATAACCTAGGATCCTAAATCAAAACCCCCGTTTCATTCAAAATCACACTTGCAGTTATTTTTCTGATTAGGAAATCCACACACCCTACTTGCACTCCTCGAGAGATAAATACTCGGGGACTTGCTCCAATTTTATTACTTGTGCGATCGGTGCACTTGCCGAACGCACATCAGGAGCTGGAGAGGCGGAGTGTAGAGGAGGGGGTCGTTGAAGGGCCCGAGGCAGAAGAGATGGTAGAGGAAGGGGGAGAAGGAGACCAAGCCCAGGAGAGAGGGCAAGGGAGCTGTTGGAAGTCAGGGAGGAGAAGATGGAGGAGGAAGAGACCAAAGCATTTGGTTGTGGAGGAAAGAAGGAAGGTACTTGGGGGAACAATATAGGTTGTAGGCCACGGAGGGGATCGTGGAGCTGGAGGTCATATCTCGAGCAGGAGTTGTAGAAAAGGTGAAGGTCAGTGGGGAGCTCAGCCCCGAGGACTAGAGGAGGATCCTGGCCGGCGTCCAAGAAAACGTGGACATCTTCGCTTGTAGCATGGCAGAAATGCCAAGGATCAATGCGGATGTGGCTTGTCATCACCTCAACATTGACCCTGCCACTCGCCCCATCTGGCAGAAGAAGAGGTCCATCGCCGACAAACTGGAGGAGCCCATCTTGGAGGAGGTGAGCAAGCTCCTCAAAGCAGGTTTTATATTTGAGATCCAGTATCCAGGTTGTGTCTCCAATGTGGTGATGGTAAAAAGGGGGGGGGGGGGGGGTGGAAGGTGGAGAATGTGTGTTGATTTTTCCTTGTTGAATAAATTGTGCCCTAAGGATTGCTACCCTTTGCCTCGAATCAACACGCTGGTTGACTCAGTCGTCGGTTTTTCTCTATTGAGTTTTCTAGATGCCTTTTCAGGTTACCATCAGATTTGCATTCATCCCCCGACATCAAGGATGTTTTGTTCATCATAGAGGATGGATGCTACTGCTACAAGATGATGACCTTTAGGCTGAATAATGTAGGAGCAACATACCAGCAAATGATGGACAGGGTCATTCACGAGCAGAAGGGAAGGAACCTTGAGGTATATGTGGACGACCTCATGATCAAGAGCCGAGATCTCTAGTCCACCTTTGGGACCTTGAGGAGACCTTCGGTACCCTGAGAAAATACAAGATGAGATTCAACCCCCAGAAGTGCATCTTCGGGGCCAGCCGGGGAAAGTTCTTAGGCCACTTACTCACCCCGGCTGGGGTAGAGCCCAACCCCGACAATGTGAAGGCTTTCTTGGAGCTGGGTTCGCTAGGAACGCAAAGGAGGTCCAGTGCCTCATGGGGAAATTGGCCGGGCTGAGCAGGTTTCTCTCCAGGGCAGGCGAGAAGTGCTCATCTTTCTTCAAAGTACTCTGAGAGAGCCAGAGATTCGAATGGACCCCTGAGTGTGAAGGTGCGTTCCAACCGCTAAAGGAGCAATTGACCCAGGACCCACTTCTCTCGGGACATAGGAAGGGGGAGGACATGTCCCTGTACCTGGGGGTGGGGGCCGAGGCAGTAAGCTCTATTTTGGTCAAAGAGGAGGGCAAGAAGCAAATCCCAATCTACTACGTCCGTAGAGTGCTAAGGAAGGCAGAGCTCGGGCATCCCATCTTAGAGAATCTAGCCTTCTCCCTGGTGGTGTCAGCCTGGAAGCTCTGACCTTACTTCCAGGCACACTCCATTAAGGTGGTGACCGACCACCCCCTCCGCAGCATCATGGAAGGGGTGGAGCACTCAGAAAGGTTGGAAAAATTCTTGGTAGAGTTGAGCGAAGTTCGATATCTCGTTTGTCCATAGGCTTTCTATAAAGGTACAAGCGGTGGCAAATTTTTTGGCTGACTACGTGACCGAAGTGGAAGAGCTTGAGCCATTTCCCTCGCTGGCATGGAAAATGATGGTTGACGGCGCATCGGGAAAGCATTCCTTTGGAGGGAGAGTAATCTTAGTTACCCACAGGGAACAAGGGTTGAGCAGGCCATTAGCATCCATTTCCCTCTCACCAACAATCAGGACGAGTACAAAGCGGGAATAGCGGGGCTCCGCCTAGCCCAGGAGCTGGGCGTATAGGATGTTGAGGTCTCGACAGACTCCATGGTGGTGGCGTGCCAAATCAAGGGAGAGTTTGAGGTGAAGGAACTGACTCTCCAGCGATACCTGGAAAATGTCAAGAGGATCATCGGGCAATTCCATACTTTCTCAATTCGACATGTGCCGAGAGAGGAGAGCCTCCTGGCGGATCTCCTAGCCAAGTTCGGTCCCAAGAGAGGAGGAACGGTGTCGGAACTCTTTCGACCATCCATTGAAGAAGGCGGGTTGATGGAGGTGGACCAATGAACCATGTGGATGGAACCCTTCATCACCTTCCTAGCATCAGGGCAGTTCCCGGAAGGAGATATGGACAAGCGATGGTTCATGTACAAATTGGCATACTATTCTTTGCATGCAGGAGGATTGTATTGGAAGACCCTCTCGGGGCTCTTAGACCATTGTGTGTCAGAGGAAGAGGCCCTGAGGGTCCTAGAAGTGATCCATTCTGGAGAGTGCGGCATCCACTCGGGGAGCAGGACCCTTGAGGGAAGGTTGTTGAGGCAAGGTTACTTCTGGCCTACCCTAAGCAAGGATGCGACAGAGTTCGCAAAGAAGTGCTCCAAGTGTCAACTATATGCTCCCCTCCAACTCCTTCCAGCCCAGAGGCTTCAAACCATCACTTCTCCATGGTAGTTCACGATATGGGGGTTAGACTTGGTTGGTCCTTTCCCCCAGGCTAGTGGTCAAAGGAAGTTCCTGCTAGTGATGATCGATTATTCCTCCAAGTGGCTGGAGGTGAAGGCGCTGGCTAAGAAAACCTCTCAGGTAATAACAAATTTTGTATGGGGGGAGATAATTGGTCGGCATGGACTTCCGTTAGCCATCGTCATGGAGAACGTGCTGGATCTTACGGCGCCCTTAGAGGGGGGGGGGGGGGGGGGGGGGGGTAAATAAGGGTTTTATGGAATTTTAATTCTTAATTGAATTTATCAAAGATTGTAATCAAAGTTTAGGAATATTTTATAAGAAAATATATTTTGATATCTCAGAAAAGATTGTATTGAAGATTCCTTTTTAAATAAGAGAAACAAAACTTTTTTTTAACTGTTGCTAACGCCTAGCGTTAGGTGTTAACGCTGGGCGTTAGCTCTCAAGAAAGTATTCATTAGCACAAAAAATTGGCGTAGTGATTTTACTTATGAAATCTTAAATGAAATACAATTCCAGTAGACTAGAGATAATGAAAATGATTATTGTATTTCAAAGATAATTACACAAATGTTAATTTTGATACTTTAGTGAAAAGATAAATTATAACATTCTTGAAGAGGAAATAAAATCAATTTAATAGAACATTAAAGGACATGATTTTATTTCATAATAAATTGAATACACAAATGTTTAATTTCTATAACACTAGAAATCAAGGCGAGAATATGTAAAAACATTTTTTGCTGATTCACCGGTCCTTCTCCCAAGGACCGGTTGGCTATAGCTTTTCTATCCCCAGATAAGGCCTCTAGCCACCCTGATACGAAGACTTTAGGATATAAAATTTCTCCAAATTCTACGAACTATAGGCAAGAGCACCTATCGTTCATAGCATAGGATATTTAAAACAAATAAATATCAAGTGTCGTATTCTACGGGGTTGTTGAGTACTTCTACTCACGCAAATTATAAATATTTTATCGGAAATAAAATAGAGTTTTGAAAATAATTTAAAGAAGAGAAACATTTGATTGAGAATCCTTCTTAAGTAAAATATTTCGTAAATCTAGAATTCATAAGAAATTGATTTAGACAAAAACTTGACCGTGGAGGTTCCCAAAATATGGTAGAGCCTCTCTCAAGAGAACTACCACCTAACCTTAGGTTGATCGATTAAGACCCCTCGGCCAGTCGAAACCCCTAAGCTTGCTTTATGCGGTGAGCCCCACTATTGGATTTGACTCCAATCCGGAAGATTTGTGTCACCCTCTCTTGAGGAATGCATACAACTCTTTTTACCGATGAGTGATCTACCCATATTTATGGATCTCTCGATACACTAAAATACGGATCAAGCGTGATTATCATACCCTAGAAATAGGAAACCAATAATTGCAAATCAACGGTAAATCTTAGTTTTCCAAAACTAAACTATGAATAAGAGATTACGAAATATAAAAGCTTAAGAATTCATCCGATCAAATGCTATGAAAATTAGCTAAACATAATTGAGAAGAAAGACATTTTTATTTCTATCTAAAGAAAAGTACAATTGCAAGTAAAGTAAATCTAAGCTAGGAATTAAAAAGACAAGACATAAAATAAAGTTACACTAAGAAAAATGAAGAAAAACTATACTAGAAATGACCCAATCGAAGCAAGAACTGGATCCCCCTCACTTTGGCAACAACTGGCTTTTATAGGTAGAAAATTAGTGAGTCACGCCCTTGGTCACGCCCGTGACCAAGGACGTGTAAGCTGCGTAACTGCGTTATGAAAGCCCGGGAATGTTGGGGAAGAAAAACCACCAAAATTGATCATCTCGACGGGTCACGGCCTAGGTCACGCCCGTGACCTAGGGCGTGTCTTGACCGAGTCAGGAAATGGCGGGAAACAGCACGATCTAGAGTTAATCTAGCAGTTGCGGGAGAGGCCACACCCTAGGTCACGCCCGTGACCAAGGGCGTGTAAGCTGGAATGGCTCGGCGGCGGAAACTGCTTGTATTGAATGCATGTCGGGCGAGTCACGACCGTGACCTGAAGGTCACGCCCCAGGTCACGCTCGTGACTTGGGGCGTGTAATTATATACCGACGTGGCACAGTCATCCAGGAGCTGAAGGCGGAGCACGGCCGTGACCATGGTCACGCCCCCAGGTCACGCCTGTGACCTAGGGCGTGTACTTAGGATTTTTGCAGATTTGTTCTGGAATTTCCCCTGAACACAGCTGTGGGCTTGAATTTGCTTTTAGCAGCCCCAGATTACCTGAAAACACAAAATAAAGCGAATTAGATATATATTAAGCTAGGATGAAGGAGGAGGCCGAGAGGAAGCTCCGGCTCAAGATTGGCGTGAAGAACAAGCCCGGAGCACCTCCATATGGTGGGCGGCGATGGTTGGGGCGAAAAAGCTACGGAAGGGGCGAAAATGGCGGAGCTGGGCGGAAAAACGGCGAGTGTCCGACCTAAATCGCGAGCAGGGCAATTTATAGGCGCTGTAATAAACAGTGCGCACGATCGTTGGCGCACGACCAGTGGTCGTGCGAACTATTATCCTGTGATCGTGCGCCTGCCTGGACCGAGCCTGCAAGGGAAGAAAATTATAAAATACAATGTTCGCACAACCAGTGGCGCACGACCAGTGGTCGTGCGCGCTATCGTAAGTGGTCGTGCGATAAGGAAAACAGAACTCAGTTTTCAGGGGTTAAGTGCACACGATCAGTGGCGCACGACCAGTGGTCGTGCGCAAGAAAACCAGTGATCGTGCGCAGTGTTCCTGTACAGATTTGTACCGGGAACACCTGCACGACTCCTGCTTCAGCATACAACACTAATCAAACCACTGAAAGTGACACTTAACCATGCATGAAAACTAATAATGAAGATAAACAAGAAATAACACCAAAACGGGCCTAGAAGTGCACATAACATGGAATAACAAATATGAGCGAAAACATGCCTAAAGTGTAGTGCATAGACTAGAAAATCGGCCCAGATGAGTTCAAATATGTGTATATGATCAGGACTCATCCCCCCCCAGACTTAACTGTTTGCGCGTCCCGAGCAAAACCATCTCTCGCGGACAGGAAAAACATAAGCTGGCGAAGAAATTATCAAGCGGAGTACCATGCGAAGTCGCATGCTCATGTGCGTAGAAGTACAGTAGACAAAATTTCTAATTATACATATTAGTTTATACTTTTCTAGGAGCGTATTTATATATTACATTTACTCAAAAAGTGAATCACGGTGAATCATAAGGTCGTACATAGGAAGAAAGTAAACTGAACGCTGAGGCGAGCATTGCCAAAGATCGGGGCTCGAGACAACTCCATTAAAATCCATCAATGTCGGTGACCATAAGCTTGCCCGTTCGCATTCTCTCCACGGCACTGATTTGACTCAAATGCGTGAATCAATAGGACTTAAGGTTTTAGATGAGGCTTGGGTTTAGGTGAGGTAAACAAATATAAACATGAAGGCTTAGAACACAAAAACCCAAATGAGCAAATGCATAACACTATCCAAGTACCCATAAAACACGCGGGTGCACCACACCCCCAGACTTAGACTTAACAACATGGGTGTGTGCACCGCCTACTCCCAAACATATATTTTTACACAGATTTTTCATTAAAGCTCATATCTTTTTCTTTTCTTTTCACTTCTTTTCTTTCTCTCATTTTCTTCTTTTCTTTTCTTATCATTTTCAGCAGCTAAACAATAAAACACATCCACATTTTCACATTGTACTTCCACAATCAACACCACCAATTTAAAATTTAAACAAAATGCTTGCATTTTGGGTGTGCGACTAGGATTGGAGTTTAGGCTTTGGTGAACAATAGTGGAGCTGAACCAAAAGAATGGGGTAGGCACAACTGGGCTAGCGAGGAAATGACGATAAGAATGGCACAAAGGCTCAATCGGGCCAAAATGATGGCCTATATCACATTCACACAATTGACTAACCGTATACCCATGCTTCAAGAATCGCTTGGGGCAAGTTCTTAGCCACTGAGAAAGATAATCCTTTCTCCCGACTCGTGCAATACGAGGCTAACGAACGTCTACACACATCACTATGCTACCGTTTGATTCACACCGGATTCACCAATTTTGAGTAGAGTAAACAATATTTACGCTAATAGAAAAAATATAAACTAAAAGCATAAAAAGAGATTGAATCTACACGACTTTCTAAACGAGACATGAGCACTCGACTAGGAGCACTTACAGGAGTCAACATTTTACTCCGCCTCCTAATCCTAAGCCAGCACAATGATTTTCCAAATCACACAAAAAGACAAATTCAACTCGCAACGTGCCAACGGCTAAGCGCGCTCAAGTGGGTGCTGTGGTGTGCAATGAAATTAAACAAAACATTTTAAATGAAATCTTCTAGTATGCAGTGCAATAGTGCACGTGAGCAGGTAAACAAAACTACTCTCCCCCAGACTTAAACTAAACAATCCGCATAATATATGACATGAAAATCAGCAAAGGCTAGGGAAAGAGAGTACCCAGTGCTCAGAAATGAGCACACTAGAAGATTGGCGTGTAAGCTAAAATGAGCCGCAGCATCCGCCATCCAGAAAAGATACCTGCAGGGGTCAGCTCCGCAGAAACAAAAGAAAATAGAAAACTGAAAAAAAGAATACTACTAACTAAACTAAACAAGATGAAATAAGAAATGCAGGAAAAGTTAAGATAACTACTGGGGTTATTGTCATCCCAGCACGACTTATTCAGGTTTTGTACAGTTCTAGCTTATAGGCCTATGAAAAGAAAAGTGCACAGGTAACTGTTCTAATATGTGCATCGGTAGCGGGTACCGATACGGAGACAGAGCAGTCACCCCTCTACCTAAATATAGATACCTGCTCCTCACAGGTAGAGGGTAGAGAATGTAAGTGGAGGAGGAAATATCCTCACTCAACTCACCAAAAACATCCTTGCCCTGCAAGGTATCGTCTCCATGAAGGTGGAAGGAGGAAAAGGTAATGAGTGGAGCTTCCTCTACGGAGGGGGAATCAACCTCCTCACATAAGAGGATGCTCTCATCATTGACTTGGGCAATATGCACCAAATCCTCCTGGGGTACCTGTGAAGACTCAACCTGCACAGGCTCGGATGACGAGGGGGGATCGAGAAATAAACAAGACGAAGAACATAAATAAACATCAATCAGGGGAGTGGTCCCGGTCTCACTCCCATCAGGTTGGGGAAGTAAAATAATGTTTGCATTGTCATCAATGCTACAAGATTCGGCGGGATCAAAGGTGGCCAGGCTTAGGATTTGGACTTCCTCCACCGGTGCTGAGGAAAACTCCTCTTCACCTAGAAGGTTGTCCTCCTTCATAGGAGTAGGCATAATACTAAGATCAACCGCCTCCTCTTGTGACACATCATCAACAATGTCGTCAGAGACGAATGTAGTATGCACAACAGGGGGAAGAATAGTGCTCGGATAAAAGTCGAGCACGGATTCCTCACAAAGAATCGAATCCACTAGGGGTGGTGGATGCACCGGGAGAATAGGCTTGGCAATGTCGGTGCCCAGATCAGCCACACATCTGGTGACTGTGTCAACGCCATACCCTTCAAGATGTGAAGGTGGCAAAGACACATAACCGGATGTTGAAGGTGTGCCGCCAGAGTTAGGATTCGGGACGATCCGGATATCCGGCTCGTCATCCTCATCCAATTGGCGAAGATACTCGGCACAGTCCTTCAAGACATGATCAGTGCTCCCACAAAACTGGCACTGCCTTGTGGGCTTCTTTGGCACAGCGGGGGCTGAAGACGAAAAGAAGTATGACGGTAAAGGCTCAGCAGAGTAGCCATAAGACTTACGCGCACCATATGGAGTATCAGACGAAGTCGGTGCTCCATATGCTGGGCTATAAGAATTATGCCTAGTATTCTCCGTAGGGCATTCATCACTAGAGTGGGAGGTAGCTCCACACCAACGGCAACGGAAATTAAGATGTGCCCACATAGTGCGAAGATAAAACGATTCAAAAAGAGAAACACTATTGTGCGAAATACCACACCTAACAATAATTACTAAAGCAACCTAATTAAAACAGGAAAATGGAATAAAAAGAAATCAAACAAAAAATGCAATTTACAAATGGAAGGGCTTCTCTCTCAGGTTCTCCCTCTCCAGAAAACTCACATGTCTGTGTTCCCCGGCAACGGCGCCAAAAACTTGATGGCGCAAATCTTAGCACTCCGCTATAGGCGGTAGTAAGACTGCGACACGAAACGGCAGTGTATCGATCGTTCAAGTAATATAAAATGAGGAGTAATCCCCGAGTATCGAATCTCAAAGGAACATAGTAAGGTGGAGTTTATTATCGAGGAAGGACTTGAGATTGAAGTCCTTTCGAGCGGATGGATGCGGAAACGGGGATTTTGGATTGTGGAAAATAAAGAGAAAATGCTATGACTACTCCTATGCAATGCCACTATGCAATGCTTCGCTTGGCGGAATGGAGACTAGGCAGGCCTTGAGCGCGCTGCGTCGGTAGGCGGATGGACGAGTGGGCTAATGGAGTGAGGGTCGTAAGCACCTCTTCAACAAGCACGCCACTAGCAATTGCTAGTGCGGCGACGAACGTGACGGCGGGATGGAGGATGGAATGGGGCGCACCTCAAGCAACTCAAACAATAAACATTTCACATAGACATGAAATATATAGAAATATAAACTAGTTTTAAGTGCAACTACATCTTAATACATAGATCTAACTACATACACATCAATAAGAGAAGAATAAGGCAAGAAATCGACCGAATCCGAAGTCTCGTTGTAGATTCACGGTTGGAATCGCCGGGTTGTCAATCGCGTCCAAGCTCGGTCCGCAACTACGTCCGGGGTAGAGAAAGCTGTCACTACTCTCCAATGAGCCCGTCTTCTTCGTGTCACGATCCGGTAGAGGTTGCAAACTTCCTCTTGCTTGATGGTGATGGCGGCTAGGTCTTCCCTTGGAGCGCTAGGATGAAGGAGGAGGCCGAGAGGAAGCTCCGGCTCAAGATTGGCATGAAGAACAAGCCCGGAGCACCTCCATATGGTGGGCGGCGATGGTTGGGGCGAAAAAGCTGCGGAAGGGGCGAAAACGACAGAGCTGGGGGGAAAAACGGCGAGTGTCCGACCTAAATCGCGAGCAGGGCAATTTATAGGCGCTGGAATAAACAGTGCGCACGATCGTTGGCGCATGACCAGTGGTCGTGCGCACTATCATCCTGTGATCGTGCGCCTGCCTGGACGGAGCCTGCAAGGGAAGAAAATTATAAAATACAATGTTCGCACGACCAGTGGCGCACGACCGGTGGTCGTGCGCGCTATCGTAAGTGGTCGTGCGATAAGGAAAACAGAACTCAGTTTTCAGGGGTTAAGTGCACACGATCAGTGGCGCACGACCAGTGGTCGTGTGCAAGAAAACCAGTGATCGTGCGTAGTGTTCCTGTACAGATTTGTACCGGGAACACCTGCACGACTCCTGCTTCAGCATACAACACTAATCAAACCACTGAAAGTGACACTTAACCATGCATGAAAACTAATAATGAAGATAAACAAGAAATAAGACCAAAACGGGCCTAGAAGTGCACATAGCATGGAATAACAAATATGAGCGAAAACATGCCTAAAGTGTAGTGCATAGACTAGAAAATCGGCCCAGATGAGTCCAAATATGTGTATATGATCAGGACTCATCAATAATATGCTATTAGTTGAGTATTATATATGTTTTCCTTGGAGTCCCTCTTTCCTGCAGGTGCGCGGCAATATCTTGTTTGGCGGATGCTGCAACTTTGTTTTTGTTTACACGCCAATCTTCTGGTATGCTCACTTCTGAGCATTGGGTAACTTCTCTTCCCCTAGCTGCTATTTTAGTCTTTATTATATATCTTGTATTGGAATGTTTAGATTAAGTATGGGGGGAGCTGATGTATTTGTTACCCACTACATACACTCAATGTCATTGCATGCTAGAAGTATATTTATTTCATTTATTTAGTATTGTTCCATCTTCGCCGCACACCACAACACCCACTTGAGCGTGCACTTAGTCGTAGGCGCGTTACGAGTTCAACTCATTTTTTTGTGTGATTGGGAAAATCTCTGTGCTGGCTTAGGATTGTGAGGTGGAATAAAATGTTGACTCATGTAGTGCTCCTAGTCGAGTGCTCATGGTTTGCATAGAAATCCGTGAAGAGCAGATTTCTTTTTATGCTTTTAGTTTACATTTTTCAATGGGTGTAAATGTTGTTTACTCTACTCAATTTGGTGAATTTGTTGTGAATCAAACGATAGCATAGGGATGGGTGTAGATGATTGCTAGATTCGTATTGCTCGAGTCGGGAGGAAAGATTGCCTTTCTCGGTGGCTAAGAACTTGCCCCAATCGACTCTTGAAGCATTGGCATAGGATGATTCTAATGCTCGAGCGTGATGTAGGCCATCATTTTGGCCCAGTTGAACTTGTTTACCCTGCCGCTAATCCTATCCTCTTTAGCCCCTTTGTGCCTACCCCTTCCTATTGATTCAGCTCCACCTTTATCTCACCAAAGCCTAAATGCCAATCCTAGTCGCACACCCAAATATGAGCTTGTCTTGTTTTATTTTCATTATTGGGGTGTTGTTGTGGTGATTTTCATAGTGGAAATTGTGGTTTTGTTTATTGGAAATTTGCTGAAAAAAAGAAATGAAAAAAAAAGAAGAGTGAAAAAGAGAACAATGGAAAAGAAAAGTTTTGTATGATAAAGTTAAATTGAAAAATTCTGAACATATTTATGTTGGGAGTAGGCGGTGCACACACCATGTTGTGAATTCCAAGTCTGGGGGTGTCGTGCACTCGCAAGACTTGTAGTGTGTGGGTAGTTTTCTGTATATGCTCATTTGGGTTAGGTGCTAGCCATCTCGTTTATCATTTTATACCATACCGTTGCCCAAGCCCCGTATCTTACCTAAAGTACTACTGACTCACGCAGTGAACCGATCAGTGCCATGGAGAGAGTGTGAACGGGTGAGCTTATGGTCACCGACACTGATGGATTTTGGTGGAGGCTGTTCCGAACACCGATCCTTGGTAATGCGTATCTTACTAATCAGTCTATTTTCTTCCTATGCATGACCGAGCGATTCACCGTGATTCACATTTTGAGTAGTAGTAATAGACATTTACTATAGTAGAAATATATAAACTATCTTATATAATTAGAAATCTATTCTACTGTATTTCTGTGCACGTGAGCGTGCGTCTTCGCATGGTGTTTCGTGTCACAATTTCTGTGCTAGGTAGCTGTTTTCCCCATCTGTATAGAATGGCTTGCTCGGGACGCGCAAACGGTTAAGTCTGGGGGTGTGATGAGTCCCAATTATATAGGGTTTTTTGGACTCGTCAAGGCTTGTTTTCTCACTCGTGCACTACCCTTTTAGCGTTAAAACGCTCATATTTACTTTAGTTATCATTTTACACATAATGCACTCTTTTCGCCTATCGGGGTGTGCAATTGCACATTCTGTGCTGGGGGTATGCCTTTGGGGGCTCCCCATGCCTGTTCATACTTGTATTGTGGATGCTATGTGATTTCCTATGTGGTAGGAGCTAATATTTTGATTGAATGCAGGTGGATCAAACCCATGAGCTGAGCATTGCAGTCTCGGTAAATTGCACGATTGTGCGATTATTGTTAACGCACAATTGATAAGATCGTGCGATTTACTCAGAGCTCTATGTGATGATGTTCATCGTGCGTTTTCCTTAGTGCATGATTGAATTCAATCGTGCGTGAAGGAAAATGCACGACCTACTTAAATACCATCAAAATATGTGGTCTGTCATACCCCGTGCATTTTTGGTCGCGCACGAGCGCACTGCTCGTGCGTGAACAAAAATGCAAGACCTTCCTGTAGCTCCAGTCATTGTTTATCTATGTAAATCGCATGGCCTAAAATGCACAGTTGTGCATTTTAATCTTGCATTCCTTAAAAGTAACGCCTCTATTTAAGTGCGCATGATCGTCCGACCTAATGATCCATTTTTCGGTCTTTTCATTGGCGAGCTGTCCGGAGGAGCGGGAGAGCTCCATCTTCTCCCTCAACTGAGCTCAACCTTTGGAGAGAAGCTCCAACCACCATCTCTTCATAAAACTCTCGCTAGAGCTTCGTCTCCGGCCACTGTCATTGTTGCCAGCTCTCAAGCTTCGTTTCCGGTCATTACGTGCTGCATTTTGGGAAGTTTCCGGCAAAATTGATGCCAGCATAGATCAGCGATGAAGTCGAGCTCAATATAAGGAGTTGACAGCCCTTCCATACCTCAGATGTCAATCGTGGACCGAACTCAGACAAGGACTGACAACCCTTGAGTCTGGCCGCGAATCCCTACAAGACTTCGTATGCTCGGTTGTATTTCTCCCCCCTTTCCTTATTGTAGTATTAGTAATGTGTTTTGAGATGTGGTCATGATGTATAAAACCCCTAACTTTGCTCTAGATGATAATCATGTTTGTGTGATTATTTTGGTGGTTTTTATATAAGTGGCGTGCCTTGTTCTAAGATCTTGTGTTAGCGTGCTGCGATAGTGTCATCCTAGCAATAGCTAGGAGTGTGCTTGGCGAAGAGGTGATTGCAACTCTCGTTTATTTCTTGTTGATAACCTAGGATCCTAAATCAAAACCCCCGTTTCATTCAAAATCACACTTGCAGTTATTTTTCTGATTAGGAAATCCACACACCCTACTTGCACTCCTCGAGAGATAAATACTCGGGGACTTGCTCCAATTTTATTACTTGTGCGATCGGTGCACTTGCCGAATGCACATCAGGAGCTGGAGAGGCGGAGTGTAGAGGAGGGGGTCGTTGAAGGGCCCGAGGCAGAAGAGATGGTAGAGGAAGGGGGAGAAGGAGACCAAGCCCAGGAGAGAGGGCAAGGGAGCTGTTGGAAGTCAGGGAGGAGAAGATGGAGGAGGAAGAGACCAAAGCATTTGGTTGTGGAGGAAAGAAGGAAGGTACTTGGGGGAACAATATAGGTTGTAGGCCACGGAGGGGATCGTGGAGCTGGAGGTCATATCCAGAGCAGGAGTTGTAGAAAAGGTGAAGGTCAGTGGGGAGCTCAGCCCTGAGGACTAGAGGAGGATCCTGGCCGGCGTCCAAGAGAACGTGGACATCTTCGCTTGTAGCATGGCAGAAATGCCAAGGATCAATGCGGATGTGACTTGTCATCACCTCAACATTGACCCTGCCACTCGCCCCATCTGGCAGAAGAAGAGGTCCATCGCCGACAAACTGGAGGAGCCCATCTTGGAGGAGGTGAGCAAGCTCCTCAAAGCAGGTTTTATATCTGAGATCCAGTATCCAGGTTGTGTCTCCAATGTGGTGATGGTAAAAAAGGGGGGGGGGGGGGTGGAAGGTGGAGAATGTGTGTTGATTTTTCCTTGTTGAATAAATTGTGCCCTAAGGATTGCTACCCTTTGCCTCGAATCAACACGCTGGTTGACTCAGTCGTCGGTTTTTCTCTATTGAGTTTTCTAGATGGCTTTTCAGGTTACCATCAGATTTGCATGCATCCCCCGACATCAAGGATGTTTTGTTCATCATAGAGGATGGATGCTACTGCTACAAGATGATGCCCTTTAGGCTGAATAATGCAGGAGCAACATACCAGCAAATGATGGACAGGGTCATTCACGAGCAGAAGGGAAGGAACCTTGAGGTATATGTGGACGACCTCATGATCAAGAGCCGAGATCTCTAGTCCACCTTTGGGACCTTGAGGAGACCTTCGGTACCCTGAGAAAATACAAGATGAGATTCAACCCCCAGAAGTGCATCTTCGGGGCCAGCCGGGGAAAGTTCTTAGGCCACTTACTCACCCCGGCTGGGGTAGAGCCCAACCCCGACAATGTGAAGGCTTTCTTGGAGCTGGGTTCGCTAGGAACGCAAAGGAGGTCCAGTGCCTCATGGGGAAATTGGCCGGGCTGAGCAGGTTTCTCTCCAGGGCAGGCGAGAAGTGCTCATCTTTCTTCAAAGTACTCTGAGAGAGCCAGAGATTCGAATGGACCCGTGAGTGTGAAGGTGCGTTCCAACCGCTAAAGGAGCAATTGACCCAGGACCCACTTCTCTCGGGACATAGGAAGGGGGAGGACATGTCCCTGTACCTGGGGGTGGGGGCCGAGGCAGTAAGCTCTATTTTGGTCAAAGAGGAGGGCAAGAATCAACTCCCAATCTACTACGTCCGTAGAGTGCTAAGGAAGGCAGAGCTCGGGCATCCCATCTTAGAGAATCTAGCCTTCTCCCTGGTGGTGTCAGCCTGGAAGCTCTGACCTTACTTCCAGGCACACTCCATTAAGGTGGTGACCGACCACCCCCTCCGCAGCATCATGGAAGGGGTGGAGCACTCAGAAAGGTTGGAAAAATTGTCGGTAGAGTTGAGCGAAGTTCGATATCTCGTTTGTCCATAGGCTTTCTATAAAGGTACAAGCGGTGGCAAATTTTTTGGCTGACTACGTGACCGAAGTGGAAGAGCTTGAGCCACTTCCCTCGCTGGCATGGAAAATGATGGTTGACGGCGCATCGGGAAAGCATTCCTTTGGAGGGAGAGTAATCTTAGTAACCCACAGGGAACAAGGGTTGAGCAGGCCATTAGCATCCATTTCCCTCTCACCAACAATCAGGATGAGTACAAAGCGGGAATAGCGGGGCTCCGCCTAGCCCAGGAGCTGGGCGTATAGGATGTGGAGGTCTCGACAGACTCCATGGTGGTGGCGTGCCAAATCAAGGGAGAGTTTGAGGTGAAGGAACTGACTCTCCAGCGATACCTGGAAAAGGTCAAGAGGATCATCGGGCAATTCCATACTTTCTCAATTCGACATGTGCCGAGAGAGGAGAGCCTCCTGGCGGATCTCCTAGCCAAGTTCGGTCCCAAGAGAGGAGGAACGGTGTCGGAACTCTTTCGACCATCCATTGAAGAAGGCGGGTTGATGGAGGTGGACCAATGAACCATGTGGATGGAACCCTTCATCACCTTCCTAGCATCAGGGCAGTTCCCGGAAGGAGATATGGACAAGCGATGGTTCATGTACAAATTGGCATACTATTCTTTGCATGCAGGAGGATTGTATTGGAAGACCCTCTCGGGGCTCTTAGACCATTGTGTTTCAGAGGAAGAGGCCCTGAGGGTCCTAGAAGTGATCCATTCTGGAGAGTGCGGCATCCACTCGGGGAGCAGGACCCTTGAGGGAAGGGTGTTGAGGCAAGGTTACTTCTGGCCTACCCTAAGCAAGGATGCGACAGAGTTCGCAAAGAAGTGCTCCAAGTGTCAACTATATGCTCCCCTCCAACTCCTTCCAGCCCAGAGGCTTCAAACCATCACTTCTCCATGGTCGTTCACGATATGGGGGTTAGACTTGGTTGGTCCTTTCCCCCAGGCTAGTGGTCAAAGGAAGTTCCTGCTAGTGATGATCGATTATTCCTCCAAGTGGCTGGAGGTGAAGGCGCTGGCTAAGAAAACCTCTCAGGTAATAACAAATTTTGTATGGGGGGAGATAATTGGTCGGCATGGACTTCCGTTAGCCATCGTCATGGAGAACGTGCGGGATCTTACGGCGCCCTTAGAGGGGGGGGGGGGGTGAATAAGGGTTTTATGGAATTTTAAATCTTAATTGAATTTATCAAAGATTGTAATCAAAGTTTAGGAATATTTTATAAGAAAATATATTTTGATATCTCAGAAAAGATTGTATTGAAGATTCCTTTTTAAATAAGAGAAACAAAACTTTTTTTTAACTATTGCTAACGCCTAGCGTTAAGTGTTAACGCTGGGCGTTAGCTCTCAAGAAAGTATTCATTAGCACAAAAAATTGGCGTAGTGATTTTACTTATGAAATCTTAAATGAAATACAATTCCAGTAGACTAGAGATAATGAAAATGATTATTGTATTTCAAAGATAATTACACAAATGTTAATTTTGATACTTTAGTGAAAAGATAAATTATAACATTCTTGAAGAGGAAATAAAATCAATTTAATAGAACATTAAAGGACATGATTTTATTTCATAATAAATTGAATACACAAATGTTTAATTTCTATAACACTAGAAATCAAGGCGAGAATATGTAAAAACACTTTTTGCTGATTCACCGGTCCTTCTCCCAAGGACCGGTTGGCTATAGCTTTTCTATCCCCAGATAAGGCCTCTAGCCACCCTGATACGAAGACTTTAGGATATAAAATTTCTCCAAATTCTACGAACTATAGGCAAGAGCACCTATCGTTCATAGCATAGGATATTTAAAACAAATAAATATCAAGTGTCGTATTCTACGGGGTTGTTGAGTACTTCTACTCACGCAAATTATAAATATTTTATCGGAAATAAAATAGAGTTTTGAAAATAATTTAAAGAAGAGAAACATTTGATTGAGAATCCTTCTTAAGTAAAATATTTCGTAAATCTAGAATTCATAAGAAATTGATTTAGACAAAAACTTGACCGTGGAGGTTCCCAAAATATGGTAGAGCCTCTCTCAAGAGAACTACCACCTAACCTTAGGTTGATCGATTAAGACCCCTCGGCCAGTCGAAACCCCTAAGCTTGCTTTATGCGGTGAGCCCCACTATTGGATTTGACTCCAATCCGGAAGATTTGTGTCACCCTCTCTTGAGGAATGCATACAACTCTTTTTACCGATGAGCGATCTACCCATATTTATGGATCTCTCGATACACTAAAATACGGATCAAGCTTGATTATCATACCCTAGAAATATGAAACCAATAATTG
Organism: Dactylorhiza incarnata; assembly: GCA_033032865.1. NCBI lineage: Eukaryota > Viridiplantae > Streptophyta > Magnoliopsida > Asparagales > Orchidaceae > Dactylorhiza > Dactylorhiza incarnata. The sequence goes on from JAWHQI010000005.1 coordinate 20,191,392, forward strand.
CAAATCAACGGTAAATCTTAGTTTTCCAAAACTAAACTATGAATAAGAGATTACGAAATATAAAAGCTTAAGAATTCATCCGATCAAATGCTATGAAAATTAGCTAAACATAATTGAGAAGAAAGACATTTTTATTTCTATCTAAAGAAAAGTACAATTGCAAGTAAAGTAAATCTAAGCTAGGAATTAAAAAGACAAGACATAAAATAAAGTTACACTAAGAAAAATGAAGAAAAACTATACTAGAAATGACCCAATCGAAGCAAGAACTGGATCCCCCTCACTTTGGCAACAACTGGCTTTTATAGGTAGAAAATTAGTGAGTCACGCCCTTGGTCACGCCCGTGACCAAGGACGTGTAAGCTGCGTAACTGCGTTATGAAAGCCCGGGAATGTTGGGGAAGAAAAACCGCCAAAATTGATCATCTCGACGGGTCACGACCTAGGTCACGCCCGTGACCTAGGGCGTGTCTTGACCGAGTCAGGAAATGGCGGGAAACAGCACGATCTAGAGTTAATCTAGCAGTTGCGGGAGAGGCCACACCCTAGGTCACGCCCGTGACCAAGGGCGTGTAAGCTGGAACGGCTCGGCGGCGGAAACTGCTTGTATTGAATGCATGTCGGGCGAGTCACGACCGTGACCTGAAGGTCACGCCCCAGGTCACGCTCGTGACTTGGGGCGTGTAATTATATACCGACGTGGCACAGTCATCCGGGAGCTGAAGGCGGAGCACGGCCGTGACCATGGTCACGCCCCCAGGTCACGCCTGTGACCTAGGGCGTATACTTAGGATTTTTGCAGATTTGTTCTGGAATTTCCCCTGAACACAGCTGTGGGCTTGAATTTGCTTTTAGCAGCCCCAGATTACCTGAAAACACAAAATAAAGCGAATTAGATATATATTAAACTAAAACTAATTAATTACTACTAAAATATTATATAAAAATAGCTATAAATAATGCACTATCAAATACCCCCATACTTAAGCTTTTGCTATTCCAGAGCAAAACAATTCATAAGTATGAGAATAAAATTTATATGACATTTCAAAAATAAAAGAATTTACTCCTAATTATGTATTTAAAATTATACATGACTCATACATAAATGAGTTTTGAAATAAAATTTAGATTCATAAGAAATAAATCATGATTCATAAGTTGACATGCGTAGAATAAAAAATAGTTTCAAAAATTCTCTAATTAAAATTTCATAAACAAAATTGTATTGAATTAAGCGAAATAATCTAAGATTAGAATTATAGAAACTTTAATTATCATTCGAAACTTTATAGAAAACCTAAAATATTAACTAAGCACTCTCATAAATATCTTGATTATGAAATAATATTGGTTAAGTTTGGGTAAAATTGGCATAGAAGAGATTTTTAATTGGGAAATGATGAATTTTATCCTCTCATTTCCATTTTTTTAGATACTCTTCTTTTTTAATACCCCAATTGTATATGTTTAGGAGTGATGAATTTTATCCTCTCAGCTCCATGCCATATAATCTTTTACTAATTTGGGTGCATATGTTTAGGAACGATGAATTCTACCCTCTCATTCCATGACATATGATCTTTTATATTTTTTTATTTGCCAATCAAAAAGGGTAAAGTAAAAGGAGGGGGTAGGGTTTAAAGGCTATAAAATTTTCAAGATAACGATTTTGAGAGCATAGAAAATAAATTAAGAAATCTTTAAGAATTTATGAGTTAAAGTTAATATAATAAAAATCTAAAGATCTTAAGCACAATTGCTACAAAATTAATTCATGATATTTTAAGGAGAGAAAACAAACTAAGAAATATTCTAATCAAATCAAAATAATGAAAAATTCTTTAAATCAAATTTATCTAAAAATTAAATCTAACAAATTATGAAGAGACACATAAAATAGAAAACACATAAAAAGAAAACTTTTGTTTATTTAAAAGTCATATAAATAAAAGCTCATAATTAAAATTGGTTGGACTCAAATAAAAAGTAAGAAAGCATCTAATAATACAAAATTTATAAAAATATTTTTTAAATCAATTTTGTTTTATTTTATATTTTTATATTTGCTTGAACAAGAAAAATAAAACAGAAATAAATTTTTTTTGTTCTTGGACTTCCCAAGGGCTACCCAATGACGGGCTCGCAAGGTACTAGGCGGTTTTGTGGGATGAAAGCCCAACACGACCCTTTCACAAGAAATAATTTTTAATTATTTTAATTTTTTTTGTAATTTCCATATTTTAAAAACAAAATTGAAAAAGAAGATAAAAGAAGATTTTTTTATGATTTTTAAATATTTTTGATTTTTTTGTATTAAAAGGTTTTTTTCTAATTTTTTTGAATTTTTTTAAAAGTGTTTCCCCGGCAACGGCGCCAAAAACTTGATACGTAAAATTTAGGATATAAAATTTTTCCAAATTCTACGAACTATAGGCAAGAGCACCTATCGTTCATAGCATAGGATATTTAAAACAAATAAATATCAAGTGTCCTATTCCACGGGTCTGTTGATTACTTCTACTCACGCAAATTATTATTATTTTATCGAAAATAAAATAGAGTTTTGAAAATTATTTAAAGGAGAGAAACATTTGATCGAGAATCCTTCTTAAGTAAAATATTTCGTAAATCTAGAATTCATAAGAAATTGATTTAGACAAAAACTTGACCGTGGAGGTTCCCAAAATATGGTAGAGCCTCTCTCGAGAGAACTACCGCCTAACCTTAGGTTGATCGATTAAGACCCCTCGGCCATTCGAAACCCCTAAGCTTGCCTTATGCGGTGAGCCCCACTATTGGATTTGACTCCAATCCGGAAAATTTGCGTCACCCTCTCTCGAGGAATGCATACAACTCTTTTTACCGATGAGCGATCTACTCGTATTTACGAATCTCTCGATACACTAAAATACAGATCAATCTTGATTATCATACCCTAGAAATATGAAACCAATAATTGCAAATCAACGGTAAATCTTAGTTTTCCAAAACTAAACTATGAATAAGAGATTAGGAAATATAAAAGCTTAAGAATTCATCCGATCAAATTCTATGAAAATTAGCTAAACATAATTGAGAAGAAAGAAATTTTTATTTCTATCTAAAGAAAAGTACAATTGCAAGTAAAGTAAATCTAAGCTAGGAATTAAAAAGACAAGACATAAAATAAAGTTACACTAAGAAAAATGCAGAAAAACTATACTAGAAATGACCCAATCGAAGCAAGGACTGGATCCCACTCACTTTGGCAGCAGCTAGCTTTTATAGGCAGAAAATTGGTGAGTCACGCCCTTGGTCACGCCCGTGACCAGGGGCGTGTAAGCTGCGTAACTGCGTCATGAAAGCCCGGGAACATTGGGGAAGAAAAAACGCCAATATTGATCATCTCGACGGGTCACGGCCTAGGTCACGCCCGTGACCTAGGGCGTTTCTTGACCGAGTCAGGAAACGGCGGGAAACGGCGTGATCTGGAGTTAATCTAGCAGTTGCGGGAGAGGCCACGCCCTAGGTCACGCCCGTGCTCAAGGGTGTGTAAGCTGGAATGGCTCGGCGGTAGAAACTGCTTATATTGAATGCATGTGTAAGATCCATCTCCCGCACCAGGAGAGTTCCTGGATCTTATGCCCAGAACCACCGCCTTACGGTGATGCTAACACACAAGTTATTCACCTCCGCAAGACGCTGATCCCGCCGGCAAGAACGACCAACTAGGCCAACAAGAGATAAGGAGAAAGCTAAGAAGGACAAACTAAGTCCGCAATCACACATCTGCATATATATTAAAATGTGTACAAGTCCAACAATGAGTACAAAAGGAGAGAGAGAGTAAGGGCTTATGCCCGGTACATGTTCAAAATAAATAAAGTAAGCAACTCTCTCTCTCACTCTACAATTACGCGGAAGCTATCGATCTTGTCATCCTGTCATTGATTATTGGTGCTGCGCGGAAGCTGCTCTTCGTCTCGTCGTCATGTGTCTGTAGCTACTGCTGCAACAATGGGTAGATGCTACATTACTTCATCATGCTCCCTTAACCTATCTCCTTAGCGTAGTCCTGTTGCTCCGGCATATCATCCCTAAAATGAAGTGGTCCACCGACCGTTAGTCAAAAGACTAAGCCAAATTCCTCATCCCCTCCCTCCGCGACTCCTAGGCACCGGGCGGGAGGAAGAAGCGAAGGACAAACAAGGGTAACACAAAAGAAGCAGGTGACGAGTGGTAAAACTGGCAAGAGCGCACTGAAATAAGATTGTTCTAGCAGTTCTACTATAAGGATCATGTGCAGAGCGAACAATACAAGAAAAACTATAGAGATAGTAACAAGGAGTAAGTAAAGTAATAACTAGAGCAGCTAGGAAAAATAACCTTAACTTATATGCGTACACACAAAGCACATAAGTTAAGGGATCTGGCAAGAAGTAAACTCATCGTATAAAAGAGCCCACACTAATTTATACGATGAGGTCTCTGTTTATGCAGAAATGCTATGCTATGAGGTGCAATGCAATGATGCAATGTTTGTATTATTAGTTCATACACATGCAACACACCCACGCGACTCTTTACGTACAGACCTTTAGTTCCCACTTTTCAGAGGTAGCTAACCTCTCGGGCACCTCCCGTCGTGGTCAAACGGTGGCAGAGGAGCGGGCGTCTCCTCACATAGGTGGGTAAGTCACACTACCAGACCTAGGCCCAAACGTACGCTGTGATACCGGTACCCGGTACTCACGAGCTCCTACGTACTAAACTGAATTGGCTAGGCAGGGTTTAGGGAATTCGTCCTGTCGGACGCGCAGTAAAACAACCTGGCCCCAATAAAACCACTAGCACTGCCGAGTCAACGAACTGATGTCGGTGTGACGATTAAGACAGAACTGAAGACCCACCACATCTTATACACAAGCAATAAGTATTAGCCATTTACTACCGAGTCTCCAGCTCGCAATTCTATATCAACATTTATAAAGTAGAGCTTGCCGCTCGCCAGACTATACCAGTCTTATATTTAAACTACAACCCTACCGCTCGCTAGACTACACTAGTCTTATATTTAAACTACGAGCCTACCGCTCGCTAGACTACACTAGTCTTATATTTAAACTACGAGGCTACCGCTCGCTAGACTATACTAGTCTTATATTTAAACTATGAGCCTACCGCTCGCTAGACTATACTAGTCTTTCCTTATATATCCCGAGCTTACCGCTCGAAGGACTATCCCAGTCCTTCCTAATATATCCCGAGCTTACCGCTCGCAGGACTATCCCAGTCCTTCCTTATATATCCCGAGTTTACCGCTCGCAGGACTATCCCAGTCCTTCCTTATAAAATGTTCTGATTTGGGATGAAAGTTAACTTGTCAAGTTCTCCTACTTAACTAGTCTTGTTTATAATTTAGTTGATCTTAGAAGCTTAGGGTTAGCCTTGGACTTCCGAAGGGTTACCCGGTGAGGGGCTCGCAGCGATACCAGGAAGTGTGGCGGGCTGGCACCCTGGACTTCCCCTTCCCAATGCACTTAATCTTGTTGGTATCTACCCCATTCTACTTGATCCCAATTATCCTCTCCAATTACATTAAATCTCTATGATGAGTTGAACTTGGCTCTTAGGAGTGGGGGAGTTCTTTTGATCTCCAACACCACCCATTGTGACCGGGTGCTGACTCTCCCGCCGTCACATTCTAAGCTCGAGTTCCCTTCTTCACCGAGGAACTGCACACATTCAATTAGCCTTCTCAACCTTACTTGGACCCACACTCCTATTCTTCGTCATCCTTAATCCAGGGTTTGCCTTAGATATTTCTCGACTTCTCCCTTGAGTAGTTACCTTAAGATGGCTCACCCGGCTAAGGGTAGTTTTACTTCCATATAATCATTTAACACAGATGAGTTGTCCGTGGGGCCCTTGATGAGGTCTAACCTCCTTTTTATATCATTATAAATTCCTGCACTTATAGCTTCGCTAAACGCACCCCAACCCTTATTTCCCATGATGCCCCTTAGAGGTGTTCTTCCAAATAATCTGAGCCTTCATAATAATCAAAGAGTTAATAGTTCTATGTGTGAAGGTCAGTGGTGGTCTAAATCATATAAATCAGTTTTACTATTCGCAAACCAAAATAAGATTGAGCTAGATTTGACTCCTAAGGTGCAATCTTGATCACATCATATCCAAATGAGTTCCAATTATTACCATGGGTTCACATTGAGTAGTGATCTAATAACCCCAAATTCTAATTTCATAAATTTCCTAGGGAATCTTTAATCATTGTTTCTATTAAAATAGAAGATGTGCAGATTGTGATTTATACATCGACTGTCAACTAATGATCTCCATAAATTCTGATAAATTCACTGTAGCATAATATAGGTCTAAAAACCTCAAACCCCAAATTTCACATTTTTCCAAGGAGTATTTAATCATAATTTCTAATCAAAACAAAAAGGGGTGCAGATAGTGATTTACACTACAAGTACTAGATTATGACATCAATAAATTCTGGAAAAATTACCATAGCATAATATTGGTCTAAAAACACCAAACCCTAGATCTCACATTTTTCTAGGGATTATTCTACCACAATTACTATTTAATACATATGGGGTGCCAATAAAGATTTACACTACAACTGCCATCTACTGGTCAATATAAATTCTAATAAAATCACAGTAGTACAATACTGACCTAAAAACATCAGAGCCTAAACTTCATAATTTTCCATGTAATATTTGTCCATAATATTCATTCAATACCAGTGGTGCGCCAATAAGAGTTTACACTACAAGTGCTATGTTAAGGCTTCAATAAATCCTGGGAAAATTACTATAGCTTAATATTGGTCTAAAAGCACCAGGTCCTAAGTCTCATATTAATCCAAGGTGTATTTATCCTTAATTATCGTTTATTACATTCTTGCTAAATGCACCCCAATTTTTTTTCCTAACCCTTAAGTCCAAAACTTCAACTTGAAGTTCAGAGAAATCCACTAACGAACATGAGTTGAATTCTTAACTAGAGGTGGTTGATATCATATCTTAGGCATGGACAACTTTTCAAAGCATTTGCATGAGCCAAAATCACTGAACACACCAGATGCAATTTTATACATGTCTCACTAAAAGTGGTGCTGAGGGAGGTACAGGGATCCAAATGACATGAAATCAGTGGCATTTTAAAGGTAACTCCAAGATCTACAATTGTTATGTTGATCACTAACTCCAGAAGTGAACTTAACCTAGGTGGAATCAACATGCAAGTTCTTGGCACAATGTTTAACTTAACAAATTCACCTTATATACATGTCACACCAAAAATGGTATAGAATGAGTTATACTTGGCCAAATGACATGAAGTCAGTGGCATTTTAAGGGTAACCTAAAGGGCTACAAAGTTCATGTTGATTACAACCTCCAAAAATGAACCTAACCTAGGTGGAATTAACATGCAAGTGTTGTACAAATTGTTTATCATAGCAAAAACACTATTATAGACATGTCACACCAAAAATGGAATAGAATGAGTTATACTTGGCCAAATGACATGAAGTCAGTGTCATTTTAAAGGTAACCTAAAGGGCTACAATGTTTATGTTGATTATAATCTCTATAAATGAACTTAACCTAGGTGGAATTAACATACAAGTGTTGTACAAAATATTTAACACAGCAAAACACTATCATAGACATGTCACACCAAAAATGACATAGAGAGAGTTATACTTAGCCAAATGACATGAAATCAGTGGCATTTTAAAGGTAACCTAAAGGGATACAATGTTCATGTTGATTAAAATCTCCAGAAATGAACTTAACCTAGGTGGAATTAACATACAAGTGCTGTACAAAATATTTAACACAGTAAAACACTATCATAGACATGTCACACCAAAAATGACATAGAGAGAGCTACACTTAGCCAAATGACATGAAATCAGTGGCATTGTAAAGGTAACCTAAAGGGCTACAATGTTCATGTTGATTACAATCTCCAGAAAGAACTTAACCTAGGTGGAATTAACATACAAGTGCAGTACAAAATATTTAACACAGCAAAACACTATCATAGACATGTCACACCAAAAATGACATAGAGAGAGATATACTTAGCCAAATGACATGAAATCAGTGGCATTTTAAAGGTAACCTAAAGGGCTACAATGTTCATGTTGATTACAATCTCCAAAAAAGAACTTAACCTTGGTGGAATTAACATACAAGTGCTGTACAAAATATTTAACACAGCAAAACACTATCATAGACATGTCACACCAAAAATGACATAGAGAGAGCTATACTTAGCCAAATGACATGAAATCAGTGGAATTTTAAAGGTAACCTAAAGGGATACAATGTTCATGTTTATTACAATCTTCAGAAATGAACTTAACCTAGGTGGAATTAACATACAAGTGTTGTACAAAATATTTAACACAACAAAACACATATATATATATAATTAAAATGTGACCTAAAGGGGGAATAATAAAACAAAAACTAGAAATTATGAGCCCAAAAATTTCCAACCTACCCAAAAGTAATGCATTTAGCCATATCACATGCATGGACAAGATGTCATTGCCAAGTAGTGAGCCATTTGAGAGAGATTCATCAAATTCCACTTTTATGCTAAATGCAACCCACTTTCCCATACACTACTTTGCATGCATGTGAAAATTACCAAACATGCACATGCCAAAATTGTTTGGAATTTTTACCAGAGCCATATCATGGCCAAATAGATCCCTCATCAAAGACTTGAGGTCTTTAGGGTTCATATACCCACTTAATTTCACCATGCATGAATAATTAAATTATTACCAAAACTATAGAAAAAGTTTATTCAAAAATTCTCATTTTTGGTCAGGGGCTGTATTTGGGCAAGAAACATGCATGTTTAAATTTTCAAGTCATTTAGAGTCATATTTCTCTCTAATTTAATTTTTAGAGATCTAGGGATCCCTATGTACAAGTCTCACTAAAACAGCTCTACAGGGATCTCACTAGCCCAAATGTCAGAAAATCTGTGGCATTGGAAACTTAAGCCCTAGGCCAACAAGTTTTGTCTCTGGGGATTTTTCCATTTGAAGCCTCTAAGGGCCTCAAAATAAGGCTACAAACATGATTAAAAAGTGTGACAGAATTGTATAAAACATTTAATAACTATATAATAATTATGAAAAGTACTGTTCATCATCCTGTCCAAAAATCCGAAAAAGACATATTCCTGGAGTGTTTTCGGCCATGGATTCCAGACACCACAAGCAGTTTCCGGCCAATCCCCCAAGCCACCACCTCCGTCCATGGTAGGGCTATCGACCGGCGGTGAGATCTCGGCCGGAGGAGGCCGGAGTAGCTCTCCCGCCGTTTTCGTTTTTCAAGTTTGAACATTTGAAAATCCAAAATGGTGGATCACAATTTCTTTGTTGGTTTTGAAAGAGGAAGGAAGGGGAAGCTAGAACAAGGGGAGGAGAGAAGGAATGCGTGCCTTGATTTGGCTTGAGATTGAAGGAAGCTCGAGCTTGCCATGGCCGAAAATTTCTTGAGATCCCATGGTGATCTCCCCTTCTAGTGCCCGATTTCTGTAACTTCCATGGGGCTTCTACTCCTCTCTGCTCTCTTATGCTGATGGAGGTCTCAAATGGGGATGGGGAGGGCTTAAACCTGAAATGTCATTAAGGCCATTTTCGGCCAAGCTCCACCTCCCTCTACAGCCAATGGATGGGCAGCAAGGTAGCTGGGATTCTGTTGGAATTAACTCCCTGAGCTCAGAGGAAGGGTTTTGAAGAGGAATTGAGTGCGATTTGGCACTCATTCCTCAAATCCCTCTTTTTGGCCTCTTTTGAACTTAAATTCTCCTAATTTCCACCCAAATTTCCACCCAATTTTAATTCTCTGAAATTATACCATGCATTGGGCCTACAATGTTCAGAGATGGGTCCCAAGCATTGGACTAAATCCAATGGACCTGAAGCTTTGGCTCACTTGACCTAAAGGGGCCAATTTGAGCTAAATGCACTTGGGTTGTCCCTAGGTCAAATTGACCAATATGGCTGACCCACATGGATGGGGATTTTGGGTCCCCTAAGTTCCTCTTGATGTCATAGAGTTAAGGGTGAGGTTAATTGGGTCCTTGTGAGGCTTAGACATCAAACCTTAAACCTTGAAGTCAAATTGTCTATTTGCACACCAAGGTGCTTCTCACCTTTTCACCTTGGTTCTAGGGCAATTCTTGGTCTATTAGAGCAATGTCATGACCTTGTCATGGCAAAGTGCACCTTAGGGGTCTAGTAGTTTTGAGGATATTACAAATCCCAATAAACAAAAGAATTATTTGGTCCCCGAAATTCAAGTTTGGGTCTACGGATTTTCACGCTCAATGGGAATGGAAAAATCTCGATGAGGTTTCAGAAAAATGAGACCCAAGTCTATATACTACCTTTTATAACATTCCTGGACCATCAACATTCAATATGTAAAGGATAGAATATTCTCATAAGATTCCTGAAACACATTGTTTATCCCAACAGCCTAATTACCCGATTTCACATAATGATAAATTTATTCGCCCATCTAAGTATGGGACAAGCTAATCGGGGTTGATTTGGGTATATGTACTATGACAAAGTATAATATCACCAAAAATTCCAAGTAATTTTTCATGGGTGTAATCTCACTTCTGCTAGTGAATTCCGAGGTTTTATGACATTCCGGTTCCTTCTGACCCTAGATTTCTTCCTTACGATGTCGCGCATCATAATATTTCACAAGTCCGCTCTGTGCTTTTGACACAAAAATATGCCAATAGCCTCGAATCTTGCTAATGGCAATGGAGCTATCTTTTAAGCATATGTGCTCTGGTTGAAAGGTCATATACAGTGTATATATCTTAGCTATATTGTCCATCAATCTCAAATTTTCTAGGTTATCATACCTTGAATGTCACATTTTAGTAATGAATCTCAGTTGTTCACAACGTGAACGCATTTATTCACCTTCTAAAACGAAGTCTACAGTTACCCCACTTATTTCAATCTGCAAGTTTCTAACATAATGAACTGCTCATATTAAAGAGGTTTGGCTTTGATGAGCGAGCCAAATATGTATCGCCTTCGAATGCCCTAAAATGCAGAAGTCCCTGCTATAACTCTAACTTGCAGGGACCCGATTCCAATCCACATAGCTCATAAGGCAATTTATTTGTCCCCAGAAACTAGCTTGGCCGTCCAATGTTTCAAACCATTCGACTAAATTCAGATATTTGATCATCCAACGATATTTGCACCGTTAGCCCCGAACATAACCGAATCATCATCTCCTAGTTGGGGAGGAAGATCTAAGGAACCACACATTGCATGAGGTTGTTTATATTTGTTCACCTCTTAAGATCACGAGGGCCTATTGTTCGTTCCATTCTTATCCAGTCCATATCCGACTTAAACCTGCGCTGAGTCTATAATTCATGTCGGTTCTCTCTTGCGCTTTTCAAATGTTTGTTCGTCAAATCTTTAGTCGGCATCAAAGTCATTAATCTTGTGTTACGATAATTAAGTTGAGATGGTAGAGGGTCTAAGAATATGTTGTCGAGGCAATAATTATCACACCACCTTAACTGAGTGTAAAACTCTTTCTACAATCAGTGCCTCATCGAGCTTAGGTCTTTTAAAGTAATTTCACAATTTTCTTGTGAATCTGCAAGTGATTCACACCATGACTTGTATTAGGGAAGGCACAAACGGTTCTTAGGTTGCGTACTAAGTAGCTATCTATGGCATTATGTTCGGACTTTGGAGATTCTCTCGAAGTCTTATACTATTTTCCTTGTTCTCAAGAGTCGCATGCAAAGATATATCTAGGCGACCTGATCTATAACTTCAAAGACTTCATTTACTATTTTCTTTTTTTACTTATCTGCATAACCTTAGAGCATTAAGGGAGGTGAATAATCATTCTTGAAAGGCTCTATGCTCTTATTCCGATTTGTGTATTCATAACAGTCTCGTCATAGTATTAATAATTCTCATTTCTTAAGACGAAGGAATTCTTCAAGAGTCTCGACTTCTAGGAAGGGTTGGTCATCAGACCGATTATGCATACTTCAAAATCTCTTCTTAAGTCAAGTAAAGTTGAATACCTCAAGATTGCTTACGTTTTTGACGAACATTTCCAAAATAAGGTCTAGGGAACTCGGGTTGGTATCTAACTGGCCCCAATAAACAAAAGGGATTAGCCCATGTACACTTCGGGTTAATTTCCTGATATCGTTATGATCTATTGTCCTAGGTACTCACTCACTCCTTAGGGCATATAACTCTAGACTTGGAGTTCAATCCTGAGGCCTATTGATATTCCTCATACTTTTAGGCCATCAAGGTTACTAATTATCACAACCTTTTCAAGATTAATCTATGGGCAAACCACAAATGGCCCTTTTCTGAACTCGAATCCTTATCCGATCTCCGGTGTTTGTCACGATGATCATTTCGGTGTAACCCTGTTGTCTGTTTGGAGATTAAGTTTACGATTCTCCTACTGTCCACTAATGGTGTTCGTGCACAGAATCTCTTGAGGCGGTCCTTCTCATTGGGTAGGGAGTGATGATATCACTTGATATTAGAATTAAGGACGTCAGAGTTTTAAGCTTTAGGTAACTATTTTCTCAATAGACTCTTTCTTTAGTCACTTTGGGGGTCATAACACCTTAATCTGTCTATGCCTGAGGTTGGTTTGGATTAGTGTACGCTATGAAATCATCTTGGTGCGTCAAACTAGAAAGATGTCCTAGTTGGGTTGACCTAACTCATTGATTAATGGACTATTTTGTGTGATTTTTACACATGGGCACACCACTGCTTCCGCTGCTAGTTTGTCCTCAAACTAACTCGAGCGGGGGTGTACCAGGGTTTGTGGACTTCTTTCTCGTTGGATCGTTGTTCAAGTGATACCAGTTGTAAGATCCCTCTCCCGCACCAGGAGAGTTCCTGGATCTTATGCTCAGAACCGCCGCCTTACGGTGATGCTAACACACAAGTTAGCCACCTCCGCAAGACGCTGATCCTGCCGGCAAGAACGACCAACTAGGCCAACAAGAGATAAGGAGAAAGCTAAGAAGGACAAACTAAGTCCACAATCACACATATGCATATATATTAAAATGTGTACAAGTCCAACAATGAGTACCAAAGGAGAGAGAGTAAGGGCTTATGCCCGGTACATGTTCAAAATAAATAAAGTAAGCAAGTCTCTCTCTCACTCTACAATTACGCGGAAGCTATCGATCTTGTCATCCTGTCATTGATTATTGGTGCTGCGTGGAAGCTGCTCTTCGTCTCATCGTCATGTGTTTGTAGCTGCTGCTGCAACAATGGGTAGATGCTACATTACTTCATCATGCTCCCTTAACCTGTCTCCTGAGCGTAGTCCTGCTGCTCCGGCATATCATCCCTAAAATGAAGTGGTCCACCGACCGTTAGTCAAAAGACTAATCCAAATTCTTCATCCCCTCCCCCCGTGACTCCTAGGCACCGGGCGGGAGGAAGAAGCGGAGGACAAACAAGGGGTAACACAAAAGAAGCAGGTGACGAGTGGTAAAACTGGCAAGAGCGCACTGAAATAAGATTGTTCTAGCAGTTCTACTATAAGGATCATGTGCAGAGCGAACAATACAAGAAAAACTATAGAGACAGTAACAAGGAGTAAGTAAAGTAATAACTAGAGCAGCTAGGAAACATAACCTTAACTTATATGCGTACACACAAAGCACATAAGTTATGGGATCTGGCAAGAAGTAAACTCATCGTATAAAAAAGCCCACACTAATTTATACGATGAGGTCTCTGTTTATGCAGAAATGCTATGCTATGATGTGCAATGCAATGATGCAGTGTTTGTAATATTAGTTCATACACATGCAACTCACCCACGCGACTCTGTACGTACAGACCTTTAGTTCCCACTTTTCAGAGGTAGCTAACCTCTCGGGCACCTCCCGTCGTGGTCAAACGGTGGCAGAGGAGCGGGCGTCTCCTCACCTAGGTGGGTCAAACGGTACCAGACCTAGGCCCAAATGTACGCTGTGATACCGGTACCCAGTACTCACGAGCTCCTGCGTACTAAACTGAATTGGCCAGGCAGGGTTTAGGGAATTCATCCCGTCGGACGCGCAGTAAAACAACCTGGCCCCAATAAAACCACTAGCACTACCGAGTCAACGAACTGCTGTCGGTGTGACGACTAAGACAGAACCGAATACCCACCACATCTTATACACAAGCAACAAGTATTAGACATTTACTACCGAGCCTCTAGCTCGCAATTCTATATCAACATTTATAAAGTAGAGCCTGCCGCTCGCCAGACTATACCAGTCTTATATTTAAACTACGAGCCTACCACTCGCTAGACTACACTAGTCTTATATTTAAACTACGAGCCTACCGCTCGCTAGACTACACTAGTCTTATATTTAAACTACGAGCCTACCGCTCGCTAGACTACACTAGTCTTATATTTAAACTACGAGCCTACCGCTCGCTAGACTACACTAGTCTTATATTTAAACTATGAGCCTACCACTTGCTAGACTATACTAGTCTTTCCTTATATATCCCGAGCTTACCGCTCGCAGGACTATCCCAGTCCTTCCTAATATATCCCGAGCTTACCGCTCCCAGGACTATCAAAGACCTTCCTTATATATCCCGAGCTTACCACTCGCATGACTATCCCAGTCCTTCCTTATAAAATGTTCCGATTTGGGATGAAAGTTAACTTGTCAAGTTCTCCTACTTAACTAGTCTTGTTTATAATTTAGTTGATCTTAGAAGCTTAGGGTTAGCCTTGGACTTCCGAAGGGTTACCCGGTGAGGGTCTCGCAGCGGTACCAGGAAGTGTGGCGGGCTGACACCCTGAACTTCCCCTTCCCAAGGCACTTAATCTTGTTGGTATCTACCCCATTCTACTTGATCCTCATTATCCTCTCCAATTACATTAAATCTCTATGATGAGTTGAACTTGGCTCTTAGGAGTGGGGGAGTTCTTTTGATCTCCAACACCACCCATTGTGACCGGGTTCTGACTCTCCCGTCGTCCCATTCTAAGCTCGAGTTCCCTTCTTCACCGAGGAACTGCACACATTCAATTAGCCTTCTCAACCTTACTTGGACCCACACTCCTATTCTTCGTCATCCTTAATCCAGGGTTTGCCTTAGATATTTCTCGACTTCTCCCTTGAGTAGTTACCTTAAGATGGCTCACCCGGCTAAGGGTAGTTTTACTTCCATATAATCATTTAACACAGATGAGTTTTCCGTGGGGCCCTTGATGAGGTCTAACCCCTTTTTATATCATTATAAATTCCTGCACTTATAGCTTCGCTAAACGCACCCCAACCCTTATTTCCCATGATGCCCCTTAGAGGTGTTCTTCCAAATAATCTGAGCCTTCATAATAATCAAAGAGTTAATAGTTCTATGTGTGAAGGTCAGTGGTGGTCTAAATCATATAAATCAGTTTTACTATTCGCAGACCAAAATAAGATTGAGCTAGATTTGACTCCTAAGGTGCAATCTTGATCACATCATATCCAAATGAGTTCCAATTATTACCATGGGTTCACATTGAGTAGTGATCTAATAACCCCAAATCCTAATTTCATAAATTTCCTAGGGAATCTTTAATCATAGTTTCTATTAAAATAGAAGATGTGCAGATAGTGATTTATACATCGACTGTCAACTAATGATCTCCATAAATTCTGATAAATTCACTGTAGCATAATATTGGTCTAAAAACCTCAAACCCCAAATTTCACATTTTTCCAAGGAGTATTTAATCATAATTTCTAATCAAAACAAAAAGGGGTGCAGATAGTAATTTACACTACAAGTACTAGATTATGACATCAATAAATTCTGGAAAAATTACCATAGCATAATATTGGTCTAAAAACACAAAACCCTAGATCTCACATTTTTCTAGGGATTATTCTACCACAATTACTATTTAATACATATGGGGTGCTAATAAAGATTTACACTACAACTGCCATCTACTGGTCACTACAAATTCTGATAAAATCACAGTAGTATAATACTGACCTAAAAACATCAGAGCCTAAACTTCATAATTTTCCATGTAATATTTGTCCATAATATTCATTCAATACAGTGGTGCGCCGATAAGAGTTTACACTACAAGTGCTATGTTAAGGCTTCAATAAATCCTGGGAAAATTACTATAGCTTAATATTGGTCTAAAAGCACCACGTCCTAAGTCTCATATTAATCCAAGGTGTATTTATCCTTAATTATCGTTTATTACATTCTTGCTAAATGCACCCCAATTTTTTTTCCTAACCCTTAAGTCCAAAACTTCAACTTGAAGTTCAGAGAAATCCACTAATGCACATGAGTTGAATTCTTAACTAGAGGTAGTTGATATCTTATCTTAGGCAAATGACATGAAGTCGGTGACATTTTAAAGGTAACCTAAAGGGATACAATGTTTATGTTGATTACAATCTCTAGAAATGAACTTAACCTAGGTGGAATTAACATACAAGTGCTGTACAAAATATTTAACGCAGCAAAACACTATCATAGACATGTCACACCAAAAATGACATAGAGAGAGCTATACTTAGCCAACTGACATGAAATTAGTGGAATTTTAAAGGTAACCTAAAAATCTACAATGTTCATATTGATTACAATCTCCAGAAATGAGCTTAACCTATGTGGAATTAACATACAAGTGTTGTACAAAATATTTAACACATCAAAACACTATCATAGACATGTCACACAAAAAATGACATAGAGAGAGCTATACTTAGCCAAATGACATGAAATTAGTGGCATTTTAAAGGTAACCTAAAGGGTTACAATGTTCATGTTGATTACAATCTCCAGAAATGAACTTAACCTAGGTGGAATTAACATACAAGTGCTGTACAAAATATTTAACACAGCAAAACACTATCATAGACATGTCACACCAAAAATGACATAGAGAGAGCTATACTTAGCCAAATGATATGAAATCAGTGGCATTTTAAAGGTAACCTAAAGGGCTACAATGTTCATGTTGATTACAATCTTCAGAAATGAACTTAACCTAGGTGGAATTAACATACAAGTGCTGTACAAAATATTTAACACAACAAAACACATTTTTATATATAATTAAAATGTGACCTAAAGGAGGAATAATAAAAAAAACTAGAAATTAGGAGACCAAAAATTTCCAACCTACCCAAAAGTAATGCATTTATCCATATCACATGCATGGACAAGATCTCATTGCCAAGTAGTGAGCCATTTGAGAGATATTCATCAAATTCCACTTTTATGCTAAATGCACCCCACTTTCCCATACACTACTTTGCATGCATGTGAAAATTACCAAACATGCACATGCCAAAATTGTTTGGAATTTTTACCAGAGCCATATCATGTCCAAATAGATCCCTCACCAAAGACTTGAGGTCTTTAGGGTTCATATAACCACTTAATTTCACCATGCATGAATAATTAAATTATTACAAAAACTATAGAAAAAGTTTATCCAAAAATTCTCATTTTTGGTCAGGGGATGTATTTGGGCAAGACTCGTGCATGTTTAAAATTTCAAGTCTTTTAATGTCATATTTCTCTCTAATTTAATTTTTAGAGATCTAGGGATCCCTATGTACATGTCTCACTAAAACAGGTCTACAGGGATCTACATTAGCCCAAATGTCACAAAATCAGTGGCATTGGAAACTTAAGCCCTAGGCCTACAAGTTTTGTCTCTGGAGATATTTCCATTTGAAGCCTCTAAGGGCCTCAAAATAAGCCTACAAACTTGATTAAAAAGTGTGACAGAATTGTATAAAACATTTAATAACTATATAATAATTATGAAAAGTACTGTTCATCATCCTGTCCAAAAATCCGAAAAAGACATATTCCTGGAGTGTTTTCGGCCATGGATTCCGGACACCACAAGCGGTTTCCGGCCAATCCCCCAAGCCACCACCTCCGTCCATGGTAGGGCTATCGACCGGCGGTGAGATCTCGGCCGGAGTAGCTCTCCCGCCGTTTTCATTTTTCAAGCTTGAACATTTGAAAATCCAAAATGGTGGATCACCATTTCTTCGTTGGTTTTGAAAGAGGAAGGAAGGGGAAGCTACCACAAGGGGAGGAGAGAAGGAATGCGTGCCTTGATTTGGCTTGAGATTGAATAAAGCTCTAGCTTGCCATGGCCGAAAATTTCTTGAGCTCCCATGGTGATCTCCCCTTCTAGTGCCCGATTTCTGTAACTTCCATGGGGCTTCTACTCCTCTCTGCTCTCTGATGCTGATGGAGGCCTCAAATGGGGATGGGGAGGGCTTAAACCTGAAATGCCATTAAGGCCATTTCGGCCAAGCTCCACCTCCCTCTACAGCCAATGGATGGGCAGCAAGGCAGCTGGGATTCTATTGGAATTAACTCCATGAGCTCAAAGGAAGGGTTGGGAAGAGGAATTGAGTGCCATTTGTCACTCATTCCTCAAATCCCTCTTTTTGGCCTCTTTTGAACTTAAATTCTCCTAATTTCCACCCAAATTTCCACCAAAATTTCCACCCAATTTTAATTCTCTGAAATTATACCATGCATTGGGCCTACAATGTTCAGAGATGGGTCCCAAGCATTGGACTAAATCCAATGGACCTGAAGCTTGGGCTCACTTGACCTAAAGGGGCCAATTTGAGCTAAATGCACTTGGGTTGTCCCTAGGTCAAATTGACCAATATGGCTGACCCACATGGATGGGGATTTTGGGTCCCCTAAGTTCCTCTTGATGTCATAGAGTTAAGGGTGAGGTTAATTGGGTCCTTGTGAGGCTTAGACATCAAACCTTAAACCTTGAAGTCAAATTGTCTATTTGCACACCAAGGTGCTTCTCACCTTTTCACCTTGGTTCTAGGGCAATTCTTGGTCTATTAGAGCAATGTCATGACCTTGTCATGACAAAGTGCACCTTAGGGGTCTAGTAGTTTTGAGGATGTTACAATTCCCAATAAACAAAAGAATAATTTCATCCCCGAAATTCAAGTTTGGGTCTACGGATTTTCACGCTCAATGGGAATGGAAAAATCTCGATGAGGTTTCAGAAATGAGACCCAAGTCTATATACTACCTTTTGTAACATTCCTGGACCATCAACATTCAATATGTAAAGGATAGAATATTCTCATAAGATTCCTGAAAAACATCATTGATCCCAATAGCCTAATTACCCGATTTCACATAATGATAAATTTATTCGCCCATCTAAGTATGGGACAAGCTAATCAGGGTTGATTTGGGTATATGTACTATGATAAAGTATAATATCACCAAAAATTCCAAGTAATTTTTCCTGGGTGTAATCTCACTTCTGCTAGTAATTTTATAGGTAGAAAATTGGTGAGTCACGCCCTTGGTCACGCCCATGACCAAGGGCGTGTAAGCTGCGTAACTGCGTTATG
Organism: Dactylorhiza incarnata; assembly: GCA_033032865.1. NCBI lineage: Eukaryota > Viridiplantae > Streptophyta > Magnoliopsida > Asparagales > Orchidaceae > Dactylorhiza > Dactylorhiza incarnata. The sequence goes on from JAWHQI010000005.1 coordinate 20,210,886, forward strand.
AAAGCCCGGAAATGTTGGGGAAGAAAAACCGCCAAAATTGATCATCTCGACGGGTCACGGCCTAGGTCACGCCCGTGACCTAGGGCGTGTCCTGACTGAGTCAGGAAATTGCGGGAAACAGCATGATCTAGAGTTAATCTAGCAGTTGCGGGAGAGGCCACGCCCTAGGTCACGCCCATGACCAAGGCCGTGTAAGTTGGAACGGCTCGGCGGCAGAAACTGCTTGTATTGAATGCATGTCGGGCGAGTCACGACCGTGACCTGAAGGTCACGCCCCAGGTCACGCTCGTGACTTGGGGCGTGTAATCATAGACCGACGTGGCACAGTCATCCGGGAGCTGAAGGCGGAGCACGGCCGTGACCATGGTCACGCCCCCAGGTCACGCCTGTGACCTAGGGCGTGTACTTAGGATTTTTGCAGATTTGTTCTGGAATTTCCCCTGAACACGGGTGTGGGCTTGAATTTGCTTTTAGCAGCCCCAGATTACCTGAAAACACAAAATAAAGCGAATTAGATATATATTAAACTAAAACTAATTAATTACTACTAAAATATTATATAAAAATAGCTATAAATAATGCACTATCAAATACCCCCATACTTAAGCTTTTGCTATTCCAGAGCAAAACAATTCATAAGTATGAGAATAAAATTTATATGACATTTCAAAAATAAAAGAATTTACTCCTAATTATGCATTTAAAATTATACATGACTCATACATAAATGAGTTTTGAAATAAAATTTAGATTCATAAGAAATAAATCATGATTCATAAGTTGACATGCGTAGAATAAAAAATAGTTTCAAAAATTCTCTAATTAAAATTTCATAAACAAAATTGTATTGAATTAAGCAAAATAATCTAAGATTAGAATTATAGAAACTTTAATTATCATTCGAACCTCTATAGAAAACCTAAAATATTAACTAAGCTCTCTCATAAATATCTTGAATATGAAATAATATTGGTTAAGTTTGGGTAAAATTGGCATAGAAGAGATTTTTAATTGGGAAATGATGAATTTTATCCTCTCATTTCCATTTTTTTAGATACTCTTCTTTTTTAATACCCCAAATGTATATATTTAGGAGTGATGAATTTTGTCCGCTCAGCTCCATGTCATATATTCTTTTACTAATTTGGGTGCATATGTTTAGGAATGATGAATTTTATCCTCTCATTCCATGACATATGATCTTTTATATTTTTCTTTTTTTTGCCAATCAAAAAGGGTAAAGTAAAAGGAGGGGCTAGGGTTTAAAGGCTATAAAATTTTCAAGAAAACTATTTTGAGAGCATAGAAAATAAATTAAGAAATCTTTAAGATTCTATGAGTTAAAGTTAATATAATAAAAATCTAAAGATCTTAAGCACAATTGCTACAAAATTAATTCATGATATTTTAAGGTGAGAAAACAAAACTAAGAAATATTCTAATCAAATCAAAATAATGAAAAAATTTTTAAATCAAATTTATCTAAAATTTAAATCTAACAAATTATGAAGAGACACATAAAATAGAAAACACATAAAAAGAAAACTTTTGTTTTTTTAAAAGTCATATAAATAAAAGCTCATAATTAAAATTGGTTGGACTCAAATAAAAAGTAAGGAAACATCTAATAATACAAAATTTATAAAAATATTTTATATTTTATATTTACTTGAACAAGAAAAATAAAATAGAAATAAATTTTTTTTGTTCTTGGACTTCCCAAGGGCTACCCAATGACGGGCTCGCAAGGTACTAGGCGGTTTTGTGGGATGAAAGCCCAATACGACACTTTCGCAAGAAATAATTTTTATTTTTTTTTGTAATTTCCATATTTTAAAAACAAAATTAAAAAAGAAGGTAAAAGAAGATTTTTTTATGATTTTTAAATATTTTTGATTTTTTTTTTGTATTAAAAGTGTTTTTCCAATTTTTTTTGAATTTTTTGAATAAAAACAAACATTAGAGAACACCCCCCCTATACTTAAAAATAAACATTGTCCCCAATGTTTATAAACAAGGATGAAGAGGAAAGAACTTGAAAAGAAAAGGGAGATAAAGAAAAGAAAAATTGCAAAAAAGATAAGCAAGGGGTGCCTCGCAAGAGCGCTTTCTTTTTCTCGTCTTTAAGCTAGACGGTTATTGTTAGGAAAAAGGAAAATAAAATTGAAAATGCACATGCAACTCCCTTAATTCATGCTCAGGTGAGCATGCTGAAGTCGGTCGCTCGGCTACTCCTCCGTTATAGTCTTGATTCTTTCGTTGTCCATTAGCTTCAAATTGTGAATCCAAATTACCTATACATACCTTAGGTAATTTGGATTGTTGGAGATGAGCGGCAAATGGATCGGTGAAGACGTTTGGTTGTAACGGCTCATCCTCTACATGAAAATTGTTAGTATCAAACGAATCAAAATTAAGCGAGTCTGAAAATTTTTCACCAAGAGGAGTCGCTTGCGAAAACACATGATTAAGCTCCGGTTGTTTATTTTCAAAAATAAGATTTTTATCTGGAAAATCAATACCAAGGGAATTAAATTCATGGGCGACTCAATTTTCATGAATTTTGATTCCAAAATATTTATGTGTTGGGGTTAAAAATTCATGAGAAAGCGGAATAGAGTCGGGCGGAGTAGAAGATGAAACATGTTCTTCTTCTATTTCGCTCGGTACACCCATTATGTTAATAAATTCTTGGTATAAAATAATATTTTCTTCTTGGGAATAACTATTCAAATTTTGAATAGGAAGATTCGGAGAATCACCAAGAGAAGAAAATTGATCAAAAGAATTTTGCGGATAAAAAGTGGAGGAATAGAAATTTTGATCAAAAGATATTTCTTCATTGCACCGTAAACTATCCGGGTGATCTTGCCACCACGAATAATTATTATCGGAGCAAGAAGGAATTTCAGAAGAATTATAATCTTGAGAGAAATTATTTTGATCAAAAATATTTTGAAAATAAAAATAAGAATAACATTCCCCGCTAGAATAATTTGCACCACAAAAATAACAAATAAGTTTGCGCTTTCGTGCGGCTTCCAAAAGGTTTACCTGAGGTTGAAGCTCGGCAACTTTTGCGGCCAACTGAGATATCATCATTTTTTTTGGAAAAAAAGAAAGAAAATTAAACAACCGTCACCTAATAGAAAGGAATTTTAAAAGAAACAAAATGGGGGTGGAGAAAGAGAATGATAAAAGTAATAAAATCTACGCTTTCAAAATATCAACAAAAATTTCCCGGCAACGGCACCAAAAACTTGATACGTAGACTTTAGGATATAAAATTTCTCCAAATTCTACGAACTATAGGCAAGAGCACCTATCGTTCATAGCATAGGATATTTAAAACAAATAAATATCAAGTGTGGTATTCCACGGGTTGTTGAGTACTTCTACTCACGCAAATTATAATTATTTTATCGAAAATAAAATAGAGTTTTAAAAATAATTTATTGAAGTGAAACATTTGATCGAGAATCCTTCTTAAGTAAAATATTTCGTAAATCTAGAATTCATAAGAAATTGATTTAGACTAAAACTTGACCGTGGAGGTTCCCAAAATATGGTAGAGCCTCTCTCAAGAGAACTACCACCTAACCTTAGGTTGATCGATTAAGACCCCTCGGCCAGTCGAAACCCCTAAGCTTGCTTTATGCGGTGAGCCCCACTATTGGATTTGACTCCAATCCGGAAGATTTGCGTCACCCTCTCTCGAGGAATGCATACAAATCTTTTTATCGATGAGCGATCTACCCGTATTTATGGATCTCTTGATACACTAAAATACGGATCAAGCTTGATTATTATACCCTAGAAAAATGAAACCAATAATTGCAAATCAACGGTAAATCTTAGTTTTCCAAAACTTAACTATGAATAAGAGATTACGAAATATAAAAGCTTAAGATTTCATCCGATCAAAAGCTATGAAAATTAGCTAAACATAATTGAGAAGAACGACATTTTTATTTATATCTAAAGAAAAGCACATTTGCAAGTAAAGTAAATCTAAGCTAGGAATTAAAAAGACAAGACATAAAATAAAGTTACACTAAGAAAAATGCAGAAAAACTATACTAGAAACGACCCAATCGAAGCAAGGATTGGATCCCCCTCACTTTGGCAGCAGCTGGCTTTTATAGGCAAAAAATTGGTGAGTCACGCCCTTGGTCACGCCTGTAACCAAGGGCGTGTAAGCTGTGTAACTGCGTCATGAAAGCCCGGGAACGTTGGGGAAGAAAAACCGCCAAAATTGATCATCTCGACGGGTCACGGCCTAGGTCACGCCCGTGACCAAGGGCGTGTCTTGACCGAGTCAGGAAACGGAGGGAAACGGCACGATCTGGAGTTAATCTAGCAGTTGCGGGAGAGGCCACGCCCTAGGTCACGCCCGTGACCAAGGGCGTGTAAGTTGGAACTGCTCGGCGGTGGAAACTGCTTGTATTGAATGCATGTCGGGCGAGTCACGCCCGTGACCTGAAGGTCACGTCCCAGGTCACGCCCTTGACCTGGGGCGTGTAATCATAGACCGACGTGGCACAGTCATCCGGGAGCTGAAGGCAGAGCACGGACGTGACCATGGTCACGCCCCCAGGTCACACCTGTGACCTGGGGCGTGTACTTAGGATTTTTGCAGATTTGTTCTGGAATTTCCCCTGAACACGACTATGGGCTTGAGTTTGCTATTAGCAACCCCAGATAACCTAAAAACACAAAATAAAGCGAATTAGATATATATTAAACTAAAACTAATTAATTACTACTAAAATATTATATAAAAATAACTATAAATAATGCACTATCACACCCCCTAGATCTACCCTTGACCTAGTTGCCACGCAATGTTCCTCGACCAGAACCTCATTTCATCAGCCGCAATGTTCCTCGACCAGAACCTCATTTCGTCGGACGCAGATGTGAAATTTTCCGGACCTTGTGAGAGCAAGCAGGAATAACAACTAGAGATACAAGCCAAACAACCAGAGACAATCTTAGGCGAACAAAAAACGATCTTTATTGATAGTAATACTTCAATTACAGGGCAAGACATGCTCGACGAGACATGATTTCGTCAGCACAAACCTTCAAAGAGAAAAAACAGAAACTGAAGATAACTGAGACCGCACGGTCTCTTGCCGAACTCAGCAGCTCGCCAGACCGCTGCTGCCTGATCGCAACCGCCCCCGATCTCGAAACACCACCAGACCGCTGCACCAGACCGCTCCTTTGCCGGTATCCTGATTCCCGAACTCCAGCACCACAACTCCAAGCCGCAGACCGCCCGAACACTTTCAGAGGAAGAGGTGATCGCTGCTGCCTGCACTATCCGCAGAAGCTGCACAAGGAAGAATTCAATCAGAGACCGCTCGGTCAGATAAACACAGACCGCAGGAACTAGGCAAACTCGGCTTACACTTGGTGTGTTCTACTTGTTGCTACAGTGGCTCCCTATTTATAGGCGTGAGACCTGATCCAGTCACCACCCTATGAGATAGAGTCACCACCCATCAGACCGCGCGACCTTACCGGTCAACCCGCGCGATCACCGCAACCCTCCTGCTTCATTTTGGTGAGCGCCAACTTCACTCCAGACCGCGGGAGATCGCTACTCCCTTGGTCTGAACACGACTCCACACGGAGATCGCCAGACCGCCTAGAAGTCACCCACCACCTGTGTTCGCCTGAGACCGCAAACACAGCCAGCTCGCCCTCCTGGTCTCCTCCTGAGACCGCGAACTGAGACCGCGCGACTAAGAATGACTTAGTCCGCGAACTCCTTCAGAACCCTCTGGAAAGCCACCAGACCGGATTCAAGAGCCAACCCGTGCGGTCACGCCAGACCGGCACGTCCTTGAAGAGAACAACTTGTCACGCGGTCAGAGACAGACCGCGCGACCCTGAGGATGATCAGCCGTCATGCGGTCACAGCCAGACCGCACGACCTCCTCCAGCAGCCCTTGGACCAGACCAGCGGTCAACCCCGGAAACTGCAGCTGACCAATAGAACAGACCGCCATTGTCAGACCGCCAGACCGTGCGGTCACGCCAGACCGCCCGGTCACTTCCCAGACCGCCCAGGTCAAAAAGCCTCCAAACTTCCACTTCAACAATTTCAACAGCAGATTCGTCGAACGACTTCAAATATCGTCGAACGCAGTTTCGTCATCCGACATCACATTTCGTCGAACGGCTAGCGCCCAGCGTTAAGACTAACGCCTGACATTGTCTCTGGCTTCTCGACGGATTCGTTCTCGATGGAATTTCTTCTCGACAGTTTCCTTCTCAATGGTTGTTAACGTGAGGCGTTAACAACTAACCCGAGCGTTAGCTCTCTTCTGAGAGAATCGTCATCAATCAGCAAACTACTCATATTGCTATAGTTCCTGTAAAACATGCACACTATAAACACACAAAATACAAGATCAAATACAACACGATATTTGTTATTCTCAAACCAAGAGATGCGAAACATAGGCTCCAGCAATCTCCCCCTTTTGATAATAACAAATACCTGTATGAGAAATTAGTGAGATTAAGACCTTTTGTGTTTATAGATAAGTGAGGTAATAAGATATGCATGAATAACAGGTTAAAACATGATAGATTTGAAAGCGATAATGCATACTCTTTCTATATGAAGTCCTCCCCCTACATAAGTCTTCTCTTATAATTTACTCCACCTAAATATCTATTTGACTAGATTTCTCAATTTCTTCTCCCCCTTTGTTGTTAGCAAAAGTGATTAGGGATGAGTGTATATCTACTAAGATTGATTATGAACCACTTATTGAAGGATTGCCATGATCGAGCATATGATAGTGTATGCACCTCCTATATGATTATTCCCCCTACAAAGATACTTTCTTTGAGTTTGAAATCATTATAATGTACTCCCCCTAAATATTAGATTTATGCATTTTATTCTCCCCTTTTGGTAGTATCAAAAGAAGGTTTAGGTGAGAGTGTGCATTAAGGAGTAATATGTTCTATGTCGAGAAGAAAAATAGGATGCAATCAAAAGCTTGTTAAATACTACTTGTTGAGAAAAATATAAGCATGATGTAACATAAAGTAGTAAGCAACATAACTGAAATGATAAAGTAAGCATTCCTATTTTAAGATAACACTTGTTAAAAAGAAAACCACGGTATTAAAAATAATAGACATGAATGAGCAAAAGTGGTAAACTTAGCAGAAGAATATAATAAGCACTCTTAAACATAAACATCTTTTTAGAAGATAAAACCATATAAAGGATAATGAGTTTTAAATTTGAAAAATTGATGTTTGAGTTAAAGATTGAAGAGATGCTATTCCATTAAGATAAAATTGCAAGCATGATTTCATAATATCAAGAAAAGATACAAAAATTACAATGTAATAAAATTTGCATTTCAAGTAAACATACACATTGTAGCGATCATGCTTTGTTATCTAGCATTTACTTAAGTTTGTAGAGAATTGAGTAGATGAGCATTAGGATCCAATTCTCATGAGTAGAAGTTTTATGAAAGATAATGATGTGTACAAAATAGTGTTTTGATAAAGTTTACAAGTGAATCAATCGAAAACACATGACATATATAATGAAATAACACAATATTAAAATACACGAATACTATTACTTCCACAATATTTCAATGCACATAAATAAAGAGTACAACTACCAAGGTGCTCAGCACACACAATGCTTATTAAGACTTATCAGGGTGCAAAGTAGTGCTTGGGAATCACATTTATACTTTTTAGCTTTGTTTTCATTTTTTTGTGATTCGGTGTACTAAGAGAAGTGGTGTATAAATTGTTTGCTACAAGACACTTTACAATTCTTTAGCCAAGGTGCTCAACCTCACAATGCTCAATAAGACTTATCAGAAGGGTGAGTAGTGCTTGGTGGAGTTTTCCTTGTCATTTATTATTTGCTTTTTAGTTTAGTGACTAAGGACTCTGAATTCACTTATTTTACAAACATAGCATTTTAAACCACATTTCTCTAAAGAATAAGTGCATTGTACAACCCCGTATCTGTCGGGTGGGACCCTCCCCAGATAGTGGGGACTCGTGGTGTCCCGTGGTTGGCTAGCATTGGCCGGGGTGCGGTTAGGATCCATATTCGTAAATAAACGAGAAAGTGGGGCGCGAGTAACGGGGTTTGGGTGTGCGTTTAGAGGATGGGTTGCGGATAGCCAGTATGGGCTAGGGTTTTCTTTATATAAAACCTAAAAACTAAAACCTAAAGGGGATTCTCCTCCCCCACCCGATTCTGCCCCCCTCTCTCTCTCGGTTCGTGCAGGAAGCCGCAGAGCCCCCTCCCCCTTCGTCTCTCTCTCGGGCGCCAGGAAGGAGCAGCGGTAAGCTCTACCCCCTCTCTCTCTCTCGGTTCGTGCAGGCAGCCGCAAAGCCCCCTCCCCCTTCATCTCTCTCTCGGGCGCCAGGAAGGAGCAGCGGCAAGCCCTGCCCCCCCCCCCTCTCTCTCGGTTCGTGAAGGCAGCCGATGAGCCCCTCCCCCTTCCTCTCTCCGTCTCGCGCCAGGAAGGAGGAGGCCCGACCCCCTCCCCCTTCCGCTCTCCGTCTCGCGCCAGGAAGGAGGAGGCCCGACCCCTCCCCCTTCACCTCCCTGTCTCGCCGCCAGCAACAGCAGGAGGCCGCTCGCTCCGGCCAGGAGCTCCTCTCCCGTGGCCGTCCGAGGCGGGATCCGGTCGGGAGCTCCTCTCCCGAGGCCGTCCGAGGCGAGATCCGGCCGGGAGCTCCTCTCCCGAGGCCGTCCGAGGCGAGATCCGGCCGGGAGCTCCTCTCCCGTGGCCGTCCGAGGCGAGATCCGACCGGGAGCTCCTCTCCCGAGGCCGTCCGAGGCGAGATCCGGCCGGGAGCTCCTCTCCCGTGGCCGTCCGAGGCGAGATCCGGCCGGGAGCTTCTCTCCCGCGGCCTCTTGGAGCACGATCGGCCGGGAGCTCCTCTCCCGTGGCCGACTTGGGGCTAGACTCGGCATGTAGAGGCCGGATCTATGCACGGAAAGCCGCTACGGCTCCTAGACGAGGAGCCTCTGGCAAAATACACGCTACAAGGGTAACGAATTTCAACTCGGGCAGGTGAAGCCCTCAATTCTCATATTTGCATGAAAGCCCCTCCCCACCAACGGGTGGGGGAAGGGAGCTCTCCGACGGGTTGACATGTGCGTCCCCGCTATTAATTACATTAGTGCTCGGAAGTGTGAGTACGGGTTTAGGCATTCTGTGTGAAGCCAATCCGGGTGTGTAGACCGGATTGGTGATGTTTCTGTGTGAAGCCAATCCGGGTGTGTAGACCGGATTGGTGATGTTGCTGTGTGAAGCCCATCCGGGTGTGTAGACCGGATTGGTGATGTTTCTGTGTGAAGCCCGTCCGGACGTGGGGGCCGGATTGGTGATGTTCTGGGGACCCCGGAGAAGACTCCGTGGAAGATTTTTAGTATTTGCAAGTATTTATAAAATGCCGCCGCCTCGGGAAAGGGGCGTGGGTAATATAGCTCAGTTTGCTTCAATGGGCCGAGGTTCAGTTGGCTACCGCATGGCGAGACGTTGGTGTACAGGTGTCGCAGTACCAAGCATGGAGTTGCGGGCTTAAGCCCAAAATTGTGCCGCCCCAAGAAGGGCTTATTTATTTATATTTGCCAGCCTGCGTGCCGAAGTATGGAGCTTATGCTCTTGTAAATTTAAAATGCTTGTGATGCCCTTTTTTGTAGCTTATATTTTTATCGTAGGCGAGTGGTGTTTTCACGAACCACTCGCCCCGTGGGAGCCCCGAGGTGAAATTACCGGGAAGACCTTAAGGGTCGGTTAATTAACTCTTAGAACGGCGGAGTTACGCTGTCGGTAGTCCCATTTGGGCTGCGTATAGTCAGACTGTTTGTCGGGATTACGTTATTGGCGGCCCGGACGAGGAATGCTATAAATAGACCCAAGAGAGCACCTTTAGGAGGGGAATTCGGTTTGGGATTTCCCCTTAGATGTTTTGGTTGGCCAAGAGAGTCTCCCAATGGTGCTTTGTCTCAGCTTTGGCTTGGGAGGGGAAGCGCTCAATGATCTTCCGGGTTAGTGGAGGGACCTCCTCGCTGTGACTAAGGTCTTAGTCAATCTTCCTAGTTTCCGGTCTATCTTCTCTGAGGGATCAGTAAGGGCTAGCCGCCCCTCATTTCGGTGAGGGCCCCGAACTCCACAAGAGACCGAGAAATCGGTTTCAACATCTTAGTGCGGTGAGCGTGGAGTGTGGCTGGTCCAAGAAAGTTCCAAAGACCAGGCATGACAGGAGGCGAGGATCAAGGCGAGGGGTTCAGCGAGCATTTTCTTTGGGTTCAACATTTTGATATTAATTCATAGTTCATGAGAATTTTTTGAAATAGTATTTTAAACCTATGAAGCCTCTTAAACTACCTAACTAAATTTGGAACTGGTCACTATAACATATCCTACATTTTCTTCGGATTAGCTTCCACCCCATAAGCAAATTCGTAAAATAAATTAAGAATTAAGCGGTGTGATATGTTAACCTCACAACAGAGCACCTCAACGACCACACTGGTGATACCGGTAATGTTAAAACGATAGTAAGTTAAATGTGCTAATCACTAGCCCAAATATTTTATTGACCGAGTTTTTGTCTTAGAAGGGTAAAATTGCATACGCTACTGTTAAGCTTTTTATTTAAGGTGCAAGTCCTTTTCAAAAATAAGGGTAAGAACCATACATATTGTGTTTTACTTGATCTTATGGCCAGTTTTACACTTAACATTGAAGAAAGTTATTTACATCTCAAAATAGGTGGTGTTAGTACGTTTTACTTGGTTCAAGAATTGTGCGCTCAATAAGGCTTGATCTGGCCTGCATTATGATTTTGTTATGCCTAGATTATTTTATCCTATCCATTGTCGAGAAGCTGATAGCATTTTAGAAGCTTGAACCCAATTGGGAAGAGCCGTATATTGTAAGTGAGGCGCTCAGGTCCGGGGGATATCATCTCCAGGATGTGGAAGGGGTATCCCTCGGCCGGGCTAGATGTGGAGATGATTTGAAAAGGTTTTATCCTTGAAGGTTCTTTCCTTTTTTTTATATAGCTGTTACACTCTTTGATTATTGTTTCATACGATGGCTAAGTACCTAAGAGGTTATATATGTTGGTGCTGGAGTGCCCCAGATCGATTCCGCTCCCGGGCTCTCATCTAGACGGGGGGTTCAGGTTGATCTCTGCAGAGGCTGGCAAGGTTGGATATGTTGGTGCTGGAGTGCCCCAGATCGATTCCGCTCCTGGGCTCTCATCTAGACGGGGGGTTCAGGTTGATCTTTGGAGAGGCTGGCAAGGTTGGATATGTTGGTGTTGGAGTGCCCCAGATCGATTCCGCTCCCGGGCTCTCATCTAGACGGGGGGTTCAGGTTGATCTCTGGAGAGGCTGGCAAGGTTGGATATATTGGTGCTGGAGTGCCCCAGATCGATTCTGCTCCCGGGCTCTCATCTAGACGGGGGGTTCAGGTTGATCTCTGGAGAGGCTAGCAAGGTTGGATATGTTGGTGCTGGAGTGCCCCAGATCGATTCCGCTCCCGGGCTCTCATCTAGACGGGGGGGGGGGGGGGGGGGGGGGGGGGGGGTTCAGGTTGATCTCTGGAGAGGCTGGCAAGGTTGGATATGTTGGTGCTGGAGTGCCCCAGATCGATTCCGCTCCCGGGCTCTCATCTAGACGGGGGGTTCAGGTTGATCTCTGGAGAGGCTGGCAAGGTTGGATATGTTGGTGCTGGAGTGCCCCAGATCGATTCCGCTCCCGGGCTCTCATCTAGACGGGGGGTTCAGGTTGATCTCTGGAGAGGCTGGCAAGGTTGGATATGTTGGTGCTGCAGTGCCCCAGATCGATTCCGCTCCCGGGCTCTCATCTAGACGGGGGGTTCAGGTTGATCTCTGGAGAGGCTGGCAAGGTTGGATATGTTGGTGCTGGAGTGCCCCAGATCGATTCCGCTCCCGGGCTCTCATCTAGACGGGGGGTTCAGGTTGATCTCTGGAGAGGCTGGCAAGGTTGGATATGTTGGTGATGGAGTGCCCCAGATCGATTCCGCTCCCGGGCTCTCATCTAGACGGGGGGTTCAGGTTGATCTCTGGAGAGGCTGGCAAGGTTGGATATGTTGGTGCTGGAGTGCCCCAGATCGATTCCGCTCCCGGGCTCTCATCTAGACGGGGGGTTCAGGTTGATCTCTGGAGAGGCTGGCAAGGTTGGATATGTTGGTGCTGGAGTGCCCCAGATCGATTCCGCTCCCGGGCTCTCATCTAGACGGGGGGTTCAGGTTGATCTCTGGAGAGGCTGGCAAGGTTGGATATGTTGGTGCTGGAGTGCCCCAGATCGATTCCGCTCCTGGGCTCTCATCTAGACGGGGGGTTCAGGTTGATCTCTGGAGAGGCTGGCAAGGTTGGATATGTTGGTGCTGGAGTGCCCCAGATCGATTCCGCTCCCGGGCTCTCATCTAGACGGGGGGTTCAGGTTGATCTCTGGAGAGGCTGGCAAGGTTGGATATGTTAGTGCTGGAGTGCCACAGATTGATTCCGCTCCCGGGCTCTCATCTAGACGGGGGGTTCAGGTTGATCTCTGGAGAGGCTGGCAAGCCGGGTACTTTTAAAGCAGTAAAATAATAGTATATGCTAAGGCTAGTAGGGCCTGAATTGCTCCGAGTGATCCCGCTGTCAGGCTCTTATCAGCTGGCAGGGCAGGAAGGCCTCGTGGAGATGAATTGTTTTTGCTCTGAGTGATCCCGCTGTCAGGCTCTTATCAGCTGGCAGGGCAGGAAGGCCTCATGGAGATGAATTGTTTTTGCTCCGAGTGATCCCGCTGTCAGGCTCTTATCAGCTGGCAGGGCAGGAAGGCCTCGTGGAGATGAATTGTTTTTGCTCCTAGTGATCCCGCTGTCAGGCTCTTATCAGCTGGCAGGGCAGGAAGGCCTCGTGGAGATGAATTGTTTTTGCTCCGAGTGATCCCGCTGTTAGGCTCTTATCAGCTGGCAGGGCAGGAAGGCCTCGTGGAGATGAATTGTTTTTGCTCCGAGTGATCCCGCTGTCAGGCTCTTATCAGCTGGCAGGGCAGGAAGGCCTCGTGGAGATGAATTGTTTTTGCTCCGAGTGATCCCGCTGTCAGGCTCTTATCAGCTGGCAGGGCAGGAAGGCCTCGTGGAGATGAATTGTTTTTGCTCCGAGTGATCCCGCTGTCAGGCTCTTATCAGCTGACAGGGCAGGAAGGCCTCGTGGAGATGAATTGTTTTTGCTCCGAGTGATCCCGCTGTCAGGCTCTTATCAGCTGGCAGGGCAGGAAGGCCTCGTGGAGATGAATTGTTTTTTCACCGAGTGATCCCGCTGTCAGGCTCTTATCAGTTGGCAGGGCAGGAAGGCCTCGTGGAGATGAATTGTTTTTGCTTCGGGTGATCCCGCTGTCAGGCTCTCACTAGCTGGCCGGGCTGGAAGACATTTGCAGGAAAGTTGTTTTTGGAAAAATGCCCCCGAGATGGTTCCACTGACCGAGCTCTCGCTAGCCGGCAGGGTGGGTATACCTCTCGGGTTGACGTTTTAAGAGATGTTGATTTTTAGAAAAGTGTCCCCGATACGGTTCCACGGACCGGGCTCTCGCTAGCCGGCAGGGTGGGTATACCTCGAGGGTTGATGGTTTGAAAAGTTATTTTTGAAAAAGTGCCCCCCGAGCAGACCCGCTGACCAGGCTCTCACCTAGCTGGCAGGCTCGTAGGCTCACTCGGTGGCGGATCCCAAAGGCTTTAGCATATAAGGAATCAGTTACGCTTGATAAATTGATAGTTTTCACTGATAATCGAAATTCTTCAAGAATAGTTTTTGAAAACAGAAGCTGAAGATAATAAACCCTGCAATGGCGCAACCTTATTTGATTAGTTTTATAAACAAAATCAGATTCATTTCGAATTGTCAATGCATGATTGTTTATGTAATCATTGTAGATAATTGTGAGCATTCTATTCCTTAGCACCATCAATCATCCTTGAGGCCCATTCCTAAATAACGCAATATGCAACAGTAAAAAGAACTGCGCTCTAAATTGTGAGTTTGCTTGCTAATAGGCATTAAGTGGCATGACATTCTGAGAACCTGAAGGGCATAATATCTCTACCATAAAAAAGAAGGCATAATACATAACCAAGGTTGTTGACAACCAAATTGATCACTTAAAGGCAACAAAGGGAAAGGTTATCACATCAGGACAAATATGAGTACCAAAGGGAAGGATCATCATTCATATGATTATATACCCATAATTTTTTTTCGGGTCGGCTCCCACCCTCCGGATACTTGGGGTTGGATGTTTCTTTTCGAGCGTAGGACACGCTCGCAAAGAGCGGGGATTGTGTACAACCCCGTATCTGTCGGGTGGGACCCTCCCCAGATAGTGGGGTCCCGTGGTGTCCCGTGGTTGGCTAGCATTGGCCGGGGTGCGGTTAGGATCCATATTCATAAATAAACGAGAAAGTGGGGCGCGAGTAACGGGGTTTGGGTGTGCGTTTAGAGGATGGGCTGCGGATAGCCAGTATGGGCTAGGGTTTTCTTTATATAAAACCTAAAAACTAAAACCTAAAGGGGATTCTCCTCCCCCACCCGATTCTGCCCCCCTCTCTCTCTCGGTTCGTGCAGGAAGCCGCAGAGCCCCCTCCCCCTTCGTCTCTCTCTCGGGCGCCAGGAAGGAGCAGCGACAAGCTCTGCCCCCTCTCTCTCTCGGTTCGTGCAGGAAGCCGCAAAGCCCCCTCCCCCTTCGTCTCTCTCTCGGGCGCCAGGAAGGAGCAGCGGCAAGCCCTGCCCCCCCCCCCCCCCCCGCCTCTCTCGGTTCGTGAAGGCAGCCGACGAGCCCCTCCCCCTTCCTCTCTCCGTCTCGCGCCAGGAAGGAGGAGGCCCGACCCCCTCTCCCTTCCGCTCTCCGTATCGCGCAAGGAAGGAGGAGGCCCGACCCCTCCCCCTTCACCTCCCTGTCTCGTCTCCAGCAACAGCAGGAGGCCGCTCGCTCCGGCCGGGAGCTCCTCTCCCGTGGCCGTCCGAGGCGGGATCCGGTCGGGAGCTCCTCTCCCGAGGCCGTCCGAGGCGATATCCGGCCGGGAGCTCCTCTCCCAAGGCCGTCCGAGGCGAGATCCGGCCGGGAGCTCCTCTCCCGTGGCCGTCCGAGGCGAGATCCGACCGGGAGCTCCTCTCCCGAGGCCGTCCGAGGCGAGATCCGGCCGGGAGCTCCTCTCCCGTGGCCGTCCGAGGCGAGATCCGGCCGGGAGCTTCTCTCCCGCGGCCTCTTGGAGCATGATCGGCCGGGAGCTCCTCTCCCGTGGCCGACTTGGGGCTAGACTCGGCATGTAGAGGCTGGATCTATGCACGGAAAGCCGCTACGGCTCCTAGACGAGGAGCCTCTGGCAAAATACACGCTACAAGGGTAACGAATTTCAACTCGGGCAGGTGAAGCCCTCAATTCTCATATTTGCATGAAAGCCCCTCCCCACCAACGGGTGGGGGAAGGGAGCTCTCCGACGGGTTGACGTGTGTGTCCCCGCTATTAATTGCATTAGTGCTCGGAAGTGTGAGTACGGGTTTAGGCATTCTGTGTGAAGCCAATCCGGGTGTGTAGACCGGATTGGTGATGTTTCTGTGTGAAGCCAATCCGGGTGTGTAGACCGGATTGGTGATGTTGCTGTGTGAAGCCCATCCGGGTGTGTAGACCGGATTGGTGATGTTTCTGTGTGAAGCCCGTCCGGACGTGGGGGCCGGATTGGTGATGTTCTGGGGACCCCGGAGAAGACTCCGTGGAAGATTTTTAGTATTTGCAAGTATTTATAAAATGTCGCCGCCTCGGGAAAGGGGCGTGGGTAATATAGCTCAGTTTGCTTCAATGGGCCGAGGTTCAGTTTGCTACCGCATGGCGAGACGTTGGTGTACAGGTGTCGCAGTACTAAGCAGGGAGTTGCGGGCTTAAGCCCAAAATTGTGCCGCCCCAAGAAGGGCTTATTTATTTATATTTGCCGGCCTGCGTGCCGAAGTATGGAGATTATGCTCTTGTAAATTTAAAATGCCTGTGATGCCCTTTTTTGTAGCTTATATTTTTATCGTAGGCGAGTGGTGTTTTCACGAACCACTCGCCCCGTGGGAGCCCCGAGGTGAAATTACCGGGAAGACCTTAAGGGTCGGTTAATTAACTCTTAGAACGGCGGAGTTACGCTGTCAGTAGTCCCATTTGGGCTGCGTATAGTCAGACTGTTTGTCGGGATTACGTTATTGGCGGCCCGGACGAGGAATGCTATAAATAGACCCAAGAGAGCACCTTTAGGAGGGGAATTCGGTTTGGGATTTCCCCTTAGATGTTTTGGTTGGCCAAGAGAGTCTCCCAATGGTGCTTTGTCTCAGCTTTGTCTTGGGAGTGGAAGCGCTCAACGATCTTCCGGGTTAGTGGAGGGACCTCCTCGCTGTGACAAAGGTCTTAGTCAATCTTCCTAGTTTTCGGTCTATCTTCTCTGAGGGATCAGTAAGGGCTACCGCCCCTCATTTCGATGAGGGCCCCGAACTCCACAAGAGACCGAGAAATCGGGTTCAACATGCATGAAAGAAAAAGAATTGTAATAACCAATTCATTGTTGTGTAGGTAATCTATTTAAGCATTTTAATTATTTATGTTATTACACTACAAAATCATGCAAGTATAAGATTGTAAACATATGTAGATTTTCAAAAATAAGTGAGTGAATAAATCATTATCAAACATAATACATTACTCATACATAGAGACATGCTAAGCATTTCTACACATGTATATCTATAATCAATTTCATTGCACATAACAAGATAATTTTTAAGGCATGACAAATACAAAACAATGTTTTTTTAAGAAACTTGAAAGTTAAATTAAACATTGTATTTAATCTTTAATTGACATATTTAATCATCCTTGACAATGGCAATGTATAACAATCAATTTTTTTATAAATTTTTAATAATTTTTTGTATATAAGCACAAAACAATAAACACACATAAAGAGAAAAAACATATTTTTGTTCTTTGAAATTGTTTTGTAATTTTGTATATGTTTTTTTATATATATTCTCTAGAAAACATAGAAGTCGTTAATAGCCCTTTCAATAAATGATATTCTATGCCAGAGAGATACACCCAAAATAATGCATGAGAAAATACTTTTTTTGTAAAGAAATAAAATTTTGTTTTTAAAGGAAATAAAAAGGTAGGAAAACTTTTTACAAACAGACAAATAAAAACACACATAACATTAAAACAATACCAGAAATTATTCAAAACAACAACAAAAAATTTTGGAGCAAAGGAGCTAACGCCAGGCGTTAGCTTCTTAACGCCGAGACAGAACTGCAAATTTTGATGTTTTGAAAAAAAAATATTTTTCAAAATTCATTTGTATTATAAAGAGACCTTCCTTCAGTTGAAATTTCAGAGTATATTGATTAGATTTGAAGGCTCTTTTAGCATATTTTTGGTGATTTTTCAAATACTTGTGTTTAGTAAAATCATTAAAGCTCAAAATAATAAAATATGCAAAAACAAGATGCAATGTTAGAACAAAAACAAATATGCATGATTTATGTATAAAGAGTGAGATAATGTTCATGCAATGAATATAATATAAGTATATCTAGGATCAAGATACCTTAACTACATGACTATAGTCTAGCCCCGTACTAAGTGACGGATGGTCATGAGGAGCTGCACACAATATTGAACTAAATTGATGGAAAAACATCAAGCAAAAGAGAAGACGGAAACTATAGCAAGGTAAGAAAATCTAAATCTTCTCTTTTTATAATAAATTCTATTTCTACATTTCATGTGGTTAAATTGGCTAAACGTAAAATTTCAAAGTTGAAACATGCTAATTCCAAATTACGTTTAGAAAATAAAACTTTAAAAAGCAAACGCTAAAGTAGAATCTTATTTTGATGTTTCAAATTCTCTTTCATGCTCTTTAATTAAAAATGCTAAACCTTATTTTGATTATAATACTTTTAAAGAAGAACTCAAGGTTTTGGAAAAATGTCTTTTAACTTCAAAAGAGCATAATGGAAATTTGATAAAAGAAAATGATAATTTAAGGGATAAACTAGAATCATTAAAAAGGTTTATTCAAAAATTTTCATACAATAAAAATTCTTTTATTTCTAGTTTATTAAATTATCAAAATTCTAAAAGCTTAACTTCTTATTATAAGAACATGTCTATAAGTAAGAGTGGAAATGAAAATCATCAAAATAAGAACCAATCATTTAAAACATATTGATAACCCACTCTTTCAACATTCAATTCTTAAGAAAGACCATCACTCTTATAAACTCTCAAAGAATCAATATAATAAAATTCATTATGATTATCAACATCAATGTATTTTGAAAAATAATTTGAATAAACATTAATCCCAAATGAATTATTTTTCAAACAACTATCATCAAAAAAAGATGTCAAATAATCATAATATGAATTTAAAAGATAAACAACCAAAGTATGAATGGAGGCTCAAAATTAAAAACGAAACACTAACTCCACTTATAAAGGCTCATTCATCACTATCTTCCCAAAAGCCAATACGATGTATTTGGGTACCCAAAGGAACCATCACACTTGGTCCCCTTTGGATACCTAAATCAAATATTCACTAGGAATCATTGTATTGCATGAAGTAGAAATAAATCAAAATGAAATTTCCAATACTCTACTTCATGATATGCTTATTGTCCTTTTCTTTTGTTTATTGTGTATTTTTGAGCCAACATGTTTATGATCACCTTATATATCATGAGATATGACTTTCATTTTAAGCCCAATGTTTAACAAATCAAATTGAATTAAATTGAATATAAATTCATAAGATTTTTAAGTGATCTATCTTTCTTTTTATATGTTTTATCATTTTTAAATCAATTGCCTATAAATGTCTTATATTATCATTATAAATTGAATGCTAAATTTGCTAAATGATATTATAATGACTAATTAAATTACTTTCAAAATTGGATTTAAATGGACTTTTAGGGGTCTTAGGCTAAAATATTAAATGCACAACTTATTGCATATTTGTCTATTTTTCATTGCTGCATATAATAGCCCCTATATTGAAAATCATAATCGAAAAAA
Source organism: Dactylorhiza incarnata (assembly GCA_033032865.1). Classification (NCBI taxonomy): domain Eukaryota; kingdom Viridiplantae; phylum Streptophyta; class Magnoliopsida; order Asparagales; family Orchidaceae; genus Dactylorhiza; species Dactylorhiza incarnata. Next base: position 20,230,036 of record JAWHQI010000005.1, read on the forward strand.
ATCGGAATCAAATAAAATAAAAAATCATGTGTTGCTAACGCCCGACGTCATCACTAACGCTGGCTGTAGCATATTTTCCTAAAAATTCTGATTTCTCTAATTATTATTCTTCTAAAAAATTATTTCACTATATTAAGTATCATTATCTTCTACTTACAAATACCTTATATTTGTTTTGTCTAATTTATACAAAGTAAAATCAAAAAGAAAATTCACAAAACATTTTAAAATAACCAAAACAATTTATGTCCCTTTATATATATGTAGTATAATATTCACTTTACAAGCAGTCACTACATATTAAAAGGATGAATATGAACCATACAATCACCACCATGTTCTATTGATATCCTATGCTAAAATTCACTATATTCATATATTATAATTCATGATCTATCATGACCTATCTTAAATCAACTAATTCTATCAACCTTAGGAATTATGAAATATATGATTGTGATTGGTATTATAGTTTCATATCTTGTTTTGTGTGTGTGTGATGTGCATCTCTATTGTTTGTATGTATCTCATTATCTTTAGACCTAAGAATTAACTTAATATAAACCAAATGAAATCAAATAGAATTGTCACTTCATTCTAGGTCTATAAAAATTCAAAACTCTATGTTTGAATACATGCAACTCAATTATATATTTGTCCATCTTTACATAGCTTTGCACCATGTTGTCCTAACACATCATACTAGTATCATCACTTACCATAGATAGAAATTAATGTCCATGCTAGTTATATCTTGCAATGCTAAAGTAAATTATATTACTAAAATCTGAAAATCATAATTTCCTTTGTAGTTATTTGCATGAATAAAAATTTTCTAAATGGATTTAAAATCAACAATCTTCGATATAAGTGTAAATCCAAAACTAATCATGCAATTATACTGTAGTTTATATATTTAAGGCTTACACGCTTAGTATGTCCATAATCAATAAACCTATGACATGTGTCTCACAATAGCGAGGGCGTAGGATTGTGTGCATTAGAGACCTAACCTTTAAGTCATGTCTTGTCCTTAACCGGGGAGGGTTCTAGTAGGGCCTTGCGAGGCACTGGGGGGAAAGAGTGCTAGGTTGAGCGTCGTCTTTTGTATGTATATGGGATTAACACCCCAACCTACGGCATGTGTGCAGCTCCTCTTGACCATCTGTCACTTAGTACGGGGCTAGACTATAGTCATGTAGTTAAGGTATCTTGATCTTAGATATACTTATATTATATTCATTGCATGAACATTATCTCACTCTTTATACATAAATTATGCATATTTGTTTTTATTCTAACAGTGCATCTTGTGTTTGCATATTTTATTATTTTGAGCTTTAGTGATTTTACTAAACATAAGTATTTGAAAAATAACCAAAAACATGCTAAAAGAGCCTTCAAATCTAATCAATATACTTTGAAATTTCAACTGAAGGAAGGCCTCTTTATAATACAAATGAATTTTGAAAAACATTTTTTTTCAAAACATCAAAATTTGCAGTTCTGTCTCGGCGTTAAGAAGCTAACGTATGGCGTTAGCTCATTTGCTCCAAATTTCTTTGTTGTTGTTTTGAATAATTTCTGGTATTGTTTTAATGTTATGTGTGTTTTTATTTTTCTGTTTGTAAAAAGTTTTTCTATCTTTTTATTTCCTTTACAAATAAAATTTTATTTCTTTTCAAAAAAAATGTATTTTCTCATACATTATTTTGGGTGTATCTCTCTGGCATAGAATATCATTTACTGAAAGGGCTATTAACGACTTCTATGTTTTCTAGAGAATATATATAAAAAAACAAATACAAAATTACAAAACAATTTCAAAGAACAAAAATATGTTTTTTTTCTCTTTATGTGTGTTTATTGTTTTGTGCGTATATACAAAAAATTATTCAAAATTATAAAAAAATTGATTGTTATTCATTGTCATTGTCAAGGATGATTAATTATATCAATTAAAGATTAAATAACATGTTTAATTTAACTTTCAAGTTTCTTAAAAAAAACATTGTTTTGTATTTGTCATGCCTTGAAAATTATCTTATTATGTGCAATGAAATTGATTGTTGATATACATGTGTAGAAATGCTTAGCATGCCTCTAAGTATGAGTACTGTATTATGTTTAATAATGATTTATTCACTCACTTATTTTTGATAATCTACATATGTTTACAATCTTATACTTGCATGATTGTGTAGTCTAATAACATAAATAATTAAAATGCTTAAGTAGATTACCTACACAACATTGAATTGGTTATTACAATTCTTTGTCTTTCATGCACTTAATCTTTAGAGAAATGTGGTTTAAAATACTATGTTTGTAAAATAAGTGAATTCGAAGTCCTTAGTCACTAAACTAAAAAGCAAATAATAAATGACAAAGGAAAACTCCACCAAGCACTACTCACCCTTCTGATAAGTCTTAATGAGCATTGTGAGGTTGAGCACCTTGGCTAAAGAATTGTAAAGTGTCTTGTAGCAAACAATTTATACACCACTTCTCTTAGTACACTGAATCACAAAAAAATGAAAACAAAGCTAAAAAGTATAAATGTGATTCCCAAGCACTACTTTGCACCCTGATAAGTCTTAATAAGCATTGTGTGTACAGAGCACCTTGGTAGTTGTACTCTTTATTTATATGCATTGAAATATTGTGGAAGTAATAGTATTCGTGTATTTTAATATTGTGTTATTTCATTATATATGTCAGGTGTTTTCGATTGACTCACTTGTATACTTTATCAAAACACTATTTTGTACACATCATTATCTTTCATAAAACTTCTACTCTTGAGAATTGGATCCTAATGCTCATCTACTCAATTCGATCTCTACAAACTTAAGTAAATACACTAGATAACAAAGCATGATCGCTACAATATTTATGTTTACTTGAAATGCAAATTTTATTACATTATTGTTTTTGTATCTTTTCTTGATATTATGAAATCATGCTTGCAATTTTATCTTAATGGAATAGCATCTCTTCAATCTTTAACTCAAACATCAACTTTTCAAATTTAAAATTCATTATCCTTTATATGGTTTTATCTTCTAAAAAGATGTTTATGTTTAAGAGTGCTTATTATATTCTTTTGCTAAGTTTACCACTTATGCTCATTCATGTCTATTATTTTTAACACCGTGGTTTTCTTTTCAACAAGTGGTATCTTAAAATAAGAATGCTTACTTTATCATTTCAGTTATGTTGCTTACTACTTTATGTTACATCATGCTTATATTTTTCTCAACAAGTAGTATTTAACAAGCTTTTGATTGCATCTTATTTTTCTTCTCGACATAGAACATATTACTCCTTAATGCACACTCTCACCTAAACCTTCTTTTATACTAGCAAAAGGGGAGAACAAATTGCATAAATCTAATATTTAGGGGGAGTACATTATAATGATTTCAAACTCAAAGAAAGTATCTTTGTAGGGGGAGTAATCATATAGGAGGTGCATACACTATCATATGCTCGATCATGGTAATCCTTCAATAAGTGGTTCCTAATCAATCTTAATAGATATACACTCATCCCTACCCACTTTTGCTAACAACAAAGGGGGAGAAGAAATTGAGAAATCTAGTCAAATAGATATTTAGGGGGAGTAAATTATAAGAGAACACTTATGTAGGGGGAGGACTTCATATAGAAAGAGTATGCATTATCGCTTTCAAATCTATCATGTTTTTAACCTGTTATTCATGCATATCTTATTATCGCACATATCTATAAACACAAAAGGTCTTAATCTCACTAATTTCTCATACAGGTATTTGTTATTATCAAAAGAGGAGATTGTTGGGGCCTAAGTTCCGCATCTCTTGGTTTGAGAATAACAAATATCGTGTTGTATTTGATCTTGTATTTTGTGTGTTTATAGTGTGCAGGTTTTATAGGAACTATAGCTACATGAGTAGTTTGCTGATTGATGTCGATTCTCTGAAAAGAGAGCTAACGCTCGCGTTAGTTGTTTATGCCCCGTGTTAATAACCGTTGAGAAGGAAACCGTCGAGAAGAAATGCCATCGAAAACGAATCCGTCGAGAAGCCAGGGACAATGCCAGGCGTTAGTCTTAACGCTGGGCGCTAGCCGTTCGACGAAATGTGATGTCGGACGATGAAACTGCGTTCGACGATATTTGAAGACGTTCGACCAATTTATGTCCGACGAAATGAGGTTCCGGTCGACGAACATTGCGGCTGACGAAATGAAATTTTGTTCGACAAAATTGCATTCGACAAACTTTGATGTCATTCGACGACATGGGATTCCGTTCGACGAAATTACGTTCGACGATGACGTTCGACGAAATGAGATTCTGTTCGACGAAATTGCGTTCGATGAAATTGTTGACGTTTGATGAAATAAGATGTCGTTCGACGAACTGCCACGATTTTGGCGATTGCACGATCTCAGCCACGATAGTGCACGTTCACTAACGCTGGCGTTAACTCTTAACGCCACGCATTTGCTTTTGTGGCTATTTAAAGTACAACTCCTCTCATTCTATTTGAGATGATTCCAGAATTCCAATAATTTTAAAAGAGGCTAGTGTACAGCAATTAAGAGATCTCCCTTGGGCTATCATGAAGTTCTAAAGAGGATTTTGAAGGAGAAGGTCTACAACGCATATTCCATACGAAGGACGATCGTTTCAAGAAGGCCAACATCTACTTCGCCTTCGTCTTCACCTTCAGAATATCTTGGGGAGTTTCTTTTTACTTTATCTTATAATCTTTTATTTTATTTTCTTTGTATTTTGGTGTGGAGAAATCGTTCAGGGAGAACGTCGGATTCCAGGAAGGATTCTGTGGGTAATTCGCCACGGTTGTTGGCGACTAGGTCCTTGTGCGGCTTAGGGGGTAATTCGCCGCCTTATGCGTGGCAACTAGGTCAAGGGTAGATCTAGGGTGTGGCTAGAGGCCTTATCTGGGGATAGATAGGCTATAGCCAACCGGTCCTTGGGAGAAGGACCGGTGAATCAGCAAAAAGTGTTTTTATATATTCTCGCCTTGATTTCTACCGTTATAGAAATTAAACATTTGTGTATTCAATTTATTATGAAATAAAATCATGTCCTTTAATGTTCTATTCAATTGATTTTATTTCCTCTTCAAGAATGTTTTAATTTATCGTTTCATTAAAGTATCAAAATTAACATTTGTGTAATTATCTTTGAAATACAATAATCGTTTTCATTATCTCTGATGTACTGGAATTGTATTTCATTTAAGATTTCATAAGTAAAATCACTGCGGCAATCTTTTTGTGTTAAGGAATAATTTCTGGACAGCTAACGCCCAGCGTTAACACTTAACGCCAAGCGTTAGCAACAGTTAAGAAAAAGTTTTGTTTCTCTTATTTAAAAAGGAATCTTCAATACAATCTTTTCTGAGATATCAAAATATATTTTCTTATTAAATATTCCTAAACTTTGATTACAATCTTTGATAAATTCAATTAAGATTTAAACTTCCATAAAACCCTTATTCACCCCCCCTAAGGGCGTCGTAAGATCCAACAGGCCCCGTGGCTGCCGAGCGTTGGGTGCGGTACGTGGACTCATCGCGCTGGATGGGCGAGAAGGGAACGTTGTCGAAGGGCCCCTTCATGAACACGAACTTATGCGTCCAGTAGTGGCTTTTGTTGACCGTCTCATGAAATTTGGCGTGTTGGCTCGCGAAGAAGGCGGTCCCATCCTTGTTGGTCTGGAAAGAGAAGAGCTTGCAGAAAACTGGCAAGCTGAACTCCATCCGCTCTTCCCTCAGGTAGCATGCAAAAGCTACCATGACATAGATCGAGTTGGGGGTCATCTGACCCTGGATTACACTATAATACTTGAACATTTGGCGGGTTCACGACATGCAGTTAGAAAGAAATATTAGGCGAGCGCAAAAAAGGGAACAGAAGAGCGAGCGAGTACCTGGCTGATCTCCGGCCAGAGAGGAAGCCACATGCCCACCTAGAAGTGGGACACGGAGATGGCAAGCTCATCTGGGTAGAGGTCGTTAATGGCCTCGGTCTTCACTAGATGGCGAGCCGAGAACCTGGTGAGATGTGGTTCGCCATGATGGAGTGGTACTCGCATGCAGTAAGCGAACAGTTGAAGAAGGAGTGGTCGCACAAGGTCCAGGCGCTCTTAGCCCGACCTTCGAAGTCACCTTCATCACCACCCATTGCTTTTGAGAAAGAAGCAAATGCGAGAATGAGAGAGCGTGAGTTCACAAAAACGAAGGTAGCAGAGGTTTAGAGTGATAAATGCGGTGGTAAGCTTTGATAACGAGGCCTATTTATAGAAAATTAAAGATGGCAGGAGGAATCGAGGAGTCGGGTGTGCGGTTAGCGGAATCTCGTCGCGACACACCTCGATACTTGAACCAACCCACTACCCCATCCACTTGTGGCAATACATCAAGGCCAGTTCGCTTTCAGGCGAGGCGAGTCCCACACAAGCTGCGTGCAAAGGCATTAAATAAAAGAAGGAACTAGCGAGTGCAATGCATACAATAATATCATGATGCGAGTAAACATAAAGAAAGAAAAGCCCAACAAGGGGAGAGAAGCATCATATTAACAACAGAGTTCGCAGATTGTTAAGAAAAAATAATTAAAATTACAAGTTCGTCCGGCGGGTGCGAGCACGAGAAGGATAAATATTGGATCCACCTCCATCGTCCTCGACCCCGTACCCCCGAGCTTGGCGGCACGCATGGTTAATGATAGGCGCGGAAGGTTCGGATCTCACGATGCAGCAGGCGTACTTGGTCTTCTGCTCATGAGAGGTGCACCCTAGGAGATGTGACCTCGCCGTGGGTGTCCAGATGCAGCTTAGTGAGAATCCTCGCTTGCTCATCCTCAATCACGAAGATCCGCTCCTCATAGGCCACCCTATCCTCTCGTGCCTGGTTATACAGGTCTCGCAGCATGTGCCCGTATTTCTGAAGCACCTCGTTGGTCTATCGCTTCATAACTTCGGGGTCCCGAGGATCGCCTAGGAAATCAGCAATCTTGTCTGGGGAGGGCGGGGGAGACATCTCCTCCTCCCTAAGGTCCAGCTCAGCGGAGGGCTCCTAGAAACCTGCAAGAAGAGAATCAGCGATGAAATTGAGACACAACCCATCGATTGTAATTGACCAACCTGACAGGGCCAGGGCCGCTTTACTAGGGCACTGACGGGAGGAACTCGGTTGCCCCTGAAAGGCCTCCGTGTTGGTTAGCATGACAGACTTCCTTAGGCATGGGGTGAGGGGGACATTCCTCGCAATCCAGGAGATGGTGGGAAGCAAGCCGCCAGAGCCCTGATGGTCTAGAAGACCAAACCTAGGGGTAGGGATGGTCGTGCCCGGCAGGGGTAGCGAGCCAACAGGAGCTGGCGAGCCCGGTGGAGTGGCGCGCCTCCCAGGCATCGCAAGGAGGATCTCTGTAAGGGACAACATCATGAAGAGATCAGTCAAGGAATTTGTGGACAGGGAATGCTTTAAACTCACCAGGCTGCGGCGTAGGGGATGTAGGGTGGCGACTGTTTGCACAAAAAATATACCTACAAAACTCACACTAGAGAAGGGATGGAGAAAACTATGAAGTGCATGTTACTTGAGACAAAAGATGCCAGAGGAGAGACCTCTGATGAGAAAAACTGTTTCAATTAATCTCAAGAGAGGTTACAAGACGAAAGTACAGAACAGGCCAGGGGAAGAGGTAGAAAAGTGACAGAATTCGAGACCGCTTACACAGGTTGTAAGGAGGAGCCTCGAAGCCAAAAGTCCTTTTTAGATACCCCCTACCCCATATTTATAGATGTGGAGGCTTCCTAAATGGGCAGATCCAAAAATTATGGACTACACAGCATATAGGAGAGCCAGGGTAGAGATAAGAGGAAAAAGGAAGCAGACCGCCAAGTCTAGCAGTCTACAAGAGCTGAGATCGCTGAGCCTTACATGAGAAATCTGAAGGGGAAGCTGGCGATTTGGGCGGTCTCCAAAAACTGAGACCACTGGGAAAGGTCCTTCTGACTGGAGAGGAGAGGTCGCAGACTTCTGGGCAAACATGATCCCCGCACATTTTCAAGTTTAGCTGGAACTTCAAAAATGTTTACTTTGACCTCCGAGACCGCGACCGCCATAAATGCGAGAGAATCAATTAATACGGCTTGGGGGGCTCCAGTGTCCAGAAGCCTCTAGAAAGAAAAGCGAGCTAGCTGTTGAAGCGGTCACTACTTCTATGTCCGGAACGAGATTGAAGATGGTGAGCATTCTGGATCGGATCTCCAAGCGGTCTCCCAAGGCTTCTTCTCCGAAAGGGAAGAAGAAAGAGACCACCAGCTCCAAGAAGATGGTGTTGGATTTGTAGGCGCCCTTAAAGGGGGGGGGGGGTGAATAAGGGTTTTAAAATACTTATATTAAATTTTGATATACTTGAAAAACTAAGAGATTAAAATAGAGATTTAGAATGAAGATCTAAATTGATTTATAATGAAAGAGAAAATAATTATCAATTTAGAGAAATGAAAACAAATCAATTTTATTACCCAAAGAGTGACATGATTACTATTAATAAAATTGATTACAAAACTAGCTTTCTATGATGCTAGAAATCAAAGACGAATAATAAAATCCTTTTTGTTTTTTATCCCGACTCGTCTCCCCAAGAACAGGTGGCTTTAGCCTATCATTCCTCGGATACGGCCTAAAGCCGCTCTAGCCAATCCTTCCCTGGATATGGCCACGAGCACCCCCTAGATCTACACCCTAGACCTAGTCGCCAACACAATGCAAATTTCTGCCCTAAGTCCTACGCAGACCTAGTCGCCAACACGAGGCAAATTCACTAAACGATTACAAGAAAAGATGTGAAATAAATAACAACAATATAAAAACTCCCTATATGAATCTCTTGGAGAAGTAGATGAAGATCCAAAGAGTATGATCGCATTCGATGCGGTCTTCCGTCATAACGATGAAGCATGTTTAAATCTTCTCCAATGATATCCTAAAGCCTTCATGGATTTGTGAGAGTCTCTCTCTGAATCTTCCTCTATATGTTGTGGCACGAAGCTCTAGAATTTAGGATCATAAGAGGATGATGAATACGGATCCATGGGGTCCTTTTTATAGCCTTGGAGCTAGCGCATGCGCTATCGCTACCGTCGACGCTATCCCAATTTAGGAAATATTCTCCGTGTGAGAATCCTTTATTTTAAGCAAGCTGGACGCCTTCCTCTATTGCTTTGTGCTACCTCCTGCGCTAGTAGATACCGTCTGCGCTAGCTACTACCACCTGCGTTAGCTTCTATTGCCAGGTGCTAGCACCTTCTATAACTGCTCCTGAAATTTTCTCTAATCAAAGCTAGCGCCGGCGCTAGCGGTAGCAATGGCTATAGTGGGCAGGTTGGAATTTTGGCTTCAAATTGTGGCACAACCTTCTTATGTTATCCTTGAGTCATGTGGACTTATTTTCCTGCACACTTAAACACACAAGATCAAATACACATAGGATTTGTTATTCTCAAACCTAGGAGATGTGGAAGACCATGTTCCAACAAACTCTCCCTTTTGTTAATAACAAATCCATTAATGATAAATCAGAGCATTAATATATAAGCATGATGAAACCTACTTGTGTGTGTGTGTGTGAGTGATGACTTAGGATAATTGTCGATTTTAGTATTTAGAATTGCTCCCCCTATGTGAATGCTCCCCTAATATGCAAGCGATCATCTTAATCATTAGTCATGTTAGTTTTTTCCATTATTTATCATGTTAGTTCTCCCCCTTTTGTTATTAGCAAAAGTGGGAAAGGAAGCAATAGACATAAAAAGAGGATTTTTGCTAAAAAGATAAGGCATGATAGAGCTGTTTAGAGGAAATGAAATGATAAGGAGTTTTAAGCATAATAAGGTAATGATTTCCAAGTAACCAATCTACCCAGATAATATATCTTCACCCTAGCCCCGTACTAAGTGATGGATGTTCATGAGGAGCTGCATACATGCCTTAGGTTGGGGTGTTAGTCCCATATGCAAACACTAGAAAATACTCAACCTAGCACTCTTTCCCCCAGTGCCTCGCAAGGCCCCACTGGAACCCTCCCCGGTTAAGGACAAGACATGACTTAGAGGTTAGGATATCTAATGTCTACAACCCTACGCCCCCGCTATGGTGAGATATGTAATCATGGGATAATAATCATTGGAAACATTAAAGCATTTGAATGTAATGATAAGTCCATAGCCTATGGGTTTATATTTTTAATTGAATTTTTTAAAAACTCACATAGCTATTTTGAAATCCATTAATGAATCAGAGTTTTTAGCATAAAAATGATATTCGTGTTAGACCAACCAATATAAATTCTACCAAGAAAGTCTATCACTTGTTGAAAAAGGAATTTTGAGATTTAAGACTTTTATATAATCATGAAAGCGCAAAGTAAAAAAATATATGGTAATGATGCAAGAAATACAAGAAACATCTTTTTGTAATCATGATGATTCATAAGAAGATATATGAGTTAAATTCCAAAAAGGAAGATGTTTTTGTAAATCATTTTTCATTTAAAATCCTTAAGTTTGACAATAAAGTAACCAAGCATGAAAGAAGGATATCAAAGAGAAACTACTACAATGTTATTATAATTCACAAATTCAAAGCATACCAAACATTGTAGAAAGCATGTTAGGTTATCTAGTGCATTTATATATAAAGAGAGTATAGAATTTTAGCATTAGGATCCAATACTCATGAGAAGAAGTGTTATGGAAGCTAATGATGTGCACATTAGTATATTTTAAATAGAGTAAACAAATGAATAAATCAGAAAATACAACACATATGTAGAGTAAACTGCACAATAAAACACAAATAATTTTACTTCCACACACTTCAATGAACATACAAAAAATGTACAACTACCAAGGTGTTTTGCACACACAATGCTCATTAAGACTTATTAGGGTGCAAAGTAGTTCTTGGGGGATCACACACTTTATTTTTCAATATATATAATTTTGTGTGATCCGGTGTACTTAAGAATAAGTGGTGTAAAAATGAAGGTTTGCACAAGACACTTTATTATTCTTTCCAAGGCGCGCAACCTCACAACGTTTATTAAGACTTATCAGGAGGTTCAAGTAGTGCTTGGTGGAGTTATCTTTGTCAATTTATTACATGATTATTTTTTGTACAAAGTTCTCCAAATACACTTGTTTTGCAAACCAATGTAATTTTGAAAGCACAATCACTTTTCTAAATTTTTAAGAGTGCAAATAAATGTAGTGTAGGTAAGATACTTGTGCAAATTTAATTCGTTGTACAATTACAATACATAAGCAAGCATTCTTAGATTAAAAGCACATGTAGACTTTGCCAAAATAAGTGAGTGAATAATTATCATTATCAACCATAAAACATTTACTCATACTTAGAGGCATGCTAAGCTTGGTTCTACACAACCTTTTCATTACAATTGGTACACATATGAATAGATATATCAAAGCATGATAAAAACAATGTTTAAAGTAGTTTGAAAAGATGAATTGTAATATTGTAGAAGGTCTAAATAATGGAGTAAATCATGCTTGATTTTCACAATAAAGTCCATACAGTATTTTTGATATTTTGAAAAATAATTTTGATTTAAAGTTTGAACTCTTAAAATTGATCTTGGACTTCCCGAGGTCTACCCTGTGAGGGGTTCGCATCGGTACTAGGAGATGTGATGGGATGACATCCCAAATCTCCCTTTCGCAAGATACATGTAAATAAAAAGTTAGGTTCAAAAATAATTTTTGATGTTTTATATTTTTGTATTTGATTTTTGCATATAGAAATAGAAATCAAACAAATAACCAAAGAAAGGAAGTAAGAAAAAATATTTTTTGTAATTTGACTTTTATATATTTTTTTGTTTTAATTTTTCAAAGATCAATTAAAAACAGAAATGAAAACATATGTAGTACATATAAAATAATATATTTTTAGTGATTTTTCAGAGTTTTAAAATTATAGAAAATCGGACACTCGAGCTAGCGCCGGCACTAGCGCTAGCGCGGCAAACACTACACTATTTTTCAGGATTTGGGAAATTCTGATTATTGATCATGATTAAGTGTCCCAAGAGTAGTTTTATGCAGAAATTTCAGAATTTTTGGAGATGTCTAGATAGTGCAAATTGCATGAAACATTATCGATTTTTTATATGACTTTACCAAATAAACATTGCATGAGATATATTTTATTATGCCTTCATTTTGACTTTTCTAAAGGCTTGTGTTTATCAAAATAGTATAACTTGAAAAAAATAGGAAATGAAGACACAAGACATCATGTTCGAATAATCCAAATAAGCATGATTTAAATGATTTTAAAGTGAAATGATGTTCATGCATAAAAATAGGTTTAAGAATGATTTATGAACTATGGTCATCCCTCAAAATTTTTGAAAGAGAAAAAGTGAAGTTCATGATTTTATTAATTTAGATAAATATCTTATAACAAATTTAGAGTCTGATTTATATGGATAATATAAGATACTTATAGGCAATAAATATAACAAAGATAGATAGGTCATCAAAATAAAATATGATTTTGAATTTTGATCAATTTGATTTATAAACTCATTAAGTTTTAATAGATAAAATCATATTTCTAATAATATATAAGATGACCATAACATGATAGCTTAAAAAAATAAGAAAATAAAAAGAAAAAATTAAAACATGTCATGAAGTAGAATTCTGTATATTTCATTTTGAAAATATTCTACTTCATGCGTTTGGTGATACCTAATGAATAAGAGATTTAGGTATCCAAAGGGGACCAAGTGTGGTGGTTCCTTTGGGTACCCAAATATAACGTGTAGGTTTGTGGGTAGATAGTGATGAATGGGTCCTATCATGTGAAGTTATTGTTTCATTTCTAATTTTGGGTCTCCATTCAAACCTTGGTTTAATGATATTCTTATGCATCAAATTTCCATTGTGATCATCTCTATATTGAAGATTATGATTGTAATGATTATTGAAAGTATTGTTCATAGGAAATTTGTGTAATTTTAATTTTAAGTTGGGAGAAACATGATTTTGTAAATAATGGTGATTTTGACTTTTACTTACAAATACTTTGTGTTTCTTACTCCCATTATTTGGCTTAGTTAAGATATTCATATTCAGATTCAACATGCTTTTAGATATTTCTTGATATTGTGAATTTTTATTTATAATTTTCATAAGCAAGTTGATTTTTTATTTTAATTCATCATATTTGATCATAAGATTATGTCTAGCTTTATTATAAGCAATTGTGCTATTTTTAAGAGTGGAAACAATAGAGTCAATATGAGTTTGATAATTATTTCTAAATTTCTCAAATGTTTCATCCATCTCTTTGATTTTAATTTTATAACTTTTGCATGTAGCACAATCACTTTTCAAGGATGAATTTTCTAAAGATAGTTTTTTATTACGTTCTTTTACAAAAATAAGTTCTTTTTCAAGTTCCTTGAATTTTTCTTTATTATGATTACAATCAAAACAAGGTTTTATATTTTCATGGAAAAAACTAGATGAATCAGAATTTGATTTTACTTTGACTTTTGCTTTTAAACTTTTGTTTTCTGAGCGCAATTTGCAATTTGTATTTTTTAGTTTATTAATTTTGCGCTTTGTAATTTGTAGCAATTGTAAAGTAGAAATAGAATTGCAAACAATAAGAGAATTTGATTTCCTTACAGTGCTTTTGGATGCGGTGAGATTTGAGCATAGTGTTTCTTCGTTATTTTCATCTTTTTGGCACACCTCTTCCAAAGATAAGATTTCTTCTTTCCCACTTGATGTGCACACCATTGATCCATCATGAGCCGAGCTTTTTTGACCATTTGTGCGGGCTTGTATGTTCTCCACTTCTTGTGTTTGTTCCATACCTGTGAGAGGAAAATCATACATTTCTTCAAGAAATTTCCATACTTTGTATGCACTAGAAAAATAATATATTAATTTAAAATTTTCTTGAGATAAAGCACAAAAGATACTATTCAAAGCCTTTGCATTTAGGTGACATTACTTTTTATTTGTTTCATCCGTTGGTCTTACTATTGCTATATTCCATGCTTCGATATCTAAATTTTAATAAACTTTTCCATTAAAAAATTTCACACTTTATAATTTCTTCCTTCAAATAAAGGTGGTGCTAGTGATTTTCCTTCTTCATAAAAATTTCCCCCACTAATAGAAGCGAGATCATGAGATGCCATTATTCCTGGTTGTTAAGCCGATTTGGAATAACCTAGCTCTGATACCACTTGTTGGATCTGTAGGCGCCCTTAGAGGGGGGAGAATAAGGGTTTTACAAAACTTATATTATATTTTGATATACTTGGAAAACTAAGAGATTAAAATAGAGATTTAGAATGAAGATCTAAATTGATTTATAATGAAAGAGAAAATAATAATCAATTTAGAGAAATGAAAAACAAATCAATTTTATTACCCAAAGAGAGACATGATTATAATTAATAAAATTGATTACAAAACTAGATTTCTATGACGCTAGAAATCGAAGATGAATAATAAAATCCTTTTTGTTTTCTATCCTGACTCGTATCCCCACGAACAGGTGGCTTTAGCCTATCCTTCCCCGGATACGCCTCAAGTCGCTCTAGCCAATCCTTCCCCGGATATGCCCTCGAGAACCCCCTAGATCTACACCCTAGCCCTAGTCGCCAACACGAGGCGAATTTCTGCCCTAAGTCCTACCCAGACATAGTCGCCAATACGAAGTGAATTCACTAAACGATTACAAGAAAATATGTGAAATAAATAACAACAATATGAAAACTCCCTATATGAATCTCTTGGGGAAGTAGACGAAGACCAACAGAGTATGATCGTAGTCGATGCGGTCTTTCATCATAATGATGAAGCGTGTTGAAATCTTCTCCAATGACATCCTTAAGCCTTCATAGATTTGTGGGAGTCTCTCTCTGAATCTTCCTCTATATGTTGTGGCACGAAGCTCTAGAATTTAGGATCATAAGAGGATGATGAAGACGGATCCAAGGGGTCCTTTTTATAGCCTTGGAGCCAGCGCCCGCGCTATCGCTACCGCCAGCGCTATCCCGCTTTAGGAAATATTCTCCGCGTGAGAATCCTTCATTTTAAGCAAGTCGGTCGCCTTCCTCTATTGCTTTGCGCTACCGCCTGCGCTAGTAGATACCACCCGTGCTAGCTGCTACCACCTGCATTAGCTGTTATCACCAGGTGCTAGCACCTTCTATAACTGCTCCCGAAATTTTCTCTAATCATATTTAGCATCGCGCTAGCGGTGGCGCCAGCTCTAGTGGGCACGTTGGAATTTTGGCTTAAATTTGGGCGCAACCTTCTTATGTTATCCTTGAGTCATTTGGACTTGTTTTCCTGCACACTTAAACACAAAAGTTCAAATACACATAGGATTTGTTATTCTCAAACCTAGGAGATGAGGAAGATCATGTTCCAACAGATGTTAGCAGTCAAGCCTCCAAGAGATACTGCCAAGGTGGGAGCGGTGAAGGAGATCATTGATGCTCCTGAAAAACAATCTGCACTACCGGATAATGAGGTCTTGTCAGTCTTGAAGGTTGCAGACTTGTCAGCCACTTCGTTTGGACCTCCTGTGCTTGATCTTACAGATATGATGATTACTTTTGATTGTCATAAGTCTGTGGATGCTCTTAAGCAGGCCGTTGAACAAACCGGAGAGACCATATTTGTTAAAAATATAAAAACTCTTCTGCAAGAACAGGCGGCCTCGGCTGGGAAATTAAGGTAGTAGATCGCGGACATACATGAAGCTGCAACTGGAATAAAGAGAAAAACATAAGTCCTTCCAGCAAAGTTACTAAGAAAAGAAGAAATGAGGAGGGTAAAGCTGTGACCGCTAAGGAAGCGGTCTCAATCCCTGAAAGTGTGAATCTGCAACTCCCTGCAAAGGCTCCTGAGAAGGTAAGGCAGACCGTTCCTCATTTTTCTTCTGCCATCTATCTTCCTTCTGGGGAAGCGAACCCAGAATTAATTGCTTATCTTGATTGTGATTCTTCTACTGACCTTGTCCGCCCGATCTCACAGGTGATCGATCCTTTTGAATCAGTGAGCCTCCAAGAGGCCGCAGAGGAGCAAAAGAAGAAGATCGCGAAAGAGGCGATCAGGCAAAAGGCTGAGGTAGAGAAGAAAGAGAAGGAAGAGAAGGAGAAGAAATGGAAGAAAAAGAAGGAGAATAAAGAGGAGGAGGATAAGGCGAAGCATATCGCTATCTAGCAGAAGAAAGAAGAAGAAGAGAGGGAAGCACAGACCGCTGTCGAAAAGTTGGAGGAGGAGGAGAAAAAGGCAGCACAGATCACTGCTGATAAGAAAAAGGAAGATGAGAAGTCGACGCAGATCGCCGTAGAAAAAGAAAAGGAAGAAGAAGAAAGAGAACGCCGAGGGGGAAGAAGAGGAGATCAAAAGAATCAGGCAGATTAAAAAAGAGAAGACCGCACTAACCGGCGGTCTGACTAATGCCTCTGCCAACCTAGAGTATCAGCTGGATAAAGAAGCGGCAGACCGTGCTACAACGATCACCGCCCTGCGAACTGGTAAGGCAGGGCCAGCCGTGAGACCGCTTAAATTCTTTCCATTACCTGCTCCTCGACCTAGATCTCCAAAAATATGGCGTGAGATCATCATTATCAAAATCGATGATATCCTCGTTAGTAATGTCGAATTAGAAAGAAGGTGAAAAGAGGGAGAGTGGTCGCAGAAGAGGGAATTGGAAAGAATGAACCTCGAGCGCTTTAGGGGGTCAGACCGCCTTTTGCTGACCGCGGACCCTGCGGTCACAAAAGATATTGAAAATAACTTATGCAACAATGGTCTTGATTTCTTATCGAGTATTTCTACTTGCGCGAGCTCTTTCCTTTTTGCTTTGTTTGAGGCCAAACTAATTGTTCTTTGCTTCTGACCGCAGGTGCTGATGAGACCGACATAACTCCCGAGGTGGGAGAAATTCAGCAGCAAGCGCTGATTCTGCCTCCTCTGTTCACTGATATACTTAAACCTATGTTTGAGGATGTCAGAACAATGCGGGCTCGGGAGCGGGCTCTTGAGGATCAACTCTAGGTAATGGCTGCTGATTTTGAAGAGAAGCTGGGAGCCAAAGAGAAACAAGTCCGCGAGGAAAGCGAGCTGAAGATTGGCGATCTTACCAGGGCACTTCTCAGGGCGGAAAGAGATGTTGATTACTATAAATTAAAGTCTGCTGCCCTGACCACTAAGGTCGCCACTTTTAGAATTAGCGTTGCTCCCATGGTGATGAAACTAGGAACTTCTGGCGGACACCTAGAAGAAAGGCTGACCTCAGAAATTATGGTTATATCCATGGAGCAGGTAGATAGGTAGGTCACTAAGATCCACCGTGCTGCAATGTCAGCAAACCAAAGCTTAGCGACCACTCTATCCACCATCAATTAAATGCAACATGATGCTGCCTTCATCGGAAGAAAACACCAGCCAAGGAGATAGACATTATTTTTTATTTTGAGCGGTCTTGAAATGATAACTCTGAACAATTTGATCATGTAATATATTGCAACCATCTGATTTTGATTTTATGTGATCTCATTAATTGTTGTGATATCGATCTCTTTTACTTTGCTTTCTCCTGTGTTGCTTATTGGATGATTATGGCGATCTCTTCTTTTTGAGACCGGAGCTATTGTATGTTGTGTGTTATTTCTTCAGCAGGTTTAGCGGTCTGGCGCGCTTCCTGGGCAGTCTCATAAGATTGTAATGATTACAATATCGCTCTTCCTCTCTTAAAAATAGCTAGCTTTGACTTCTTCATTTTATGCTTTCTTGAATACAACCAAAACACGGATCTCAATGGTCTTTCATAATGGTGTCTTTTCGAGCTTCTTCAGCTGAGACTTTCTTAACTACCGATCATAAGTCTTCAAAACTTTCAAAGGACGAATATTTATCTTTTCTAGCAAAGCATATGATATAGAGCCAGATCGTTGTGAGATCACCAATGGAGGGTGAAGGATTAAGCTTTGGAGAAGATAATAAGTATATAATCCTTATCGATCGCTTTGAATACGGCCTGAAATTTCCTCTTCCCAGGGAAATCTTGGAAGTGATGGAACACTATGGATTTGTGCTCGCCCAGTTGCCTCCCAACTCCATCGGCCTGATGAATGTATTTATTAATTACCTGAGATCAGAAAAGATAAAGTTTTCCATGGCCCTTTTCTGAGCGACCTTCACTGTAAAGTGGGTAAAAGAAGGTCAGAAGAAGGAGGAATTTAAGGAATTAGTATATTTTTCGTGCAATGGAATAATGATTTTGAATCTCCCTAACAAAGTCCCCTTTTGGACGGAGAGGTATCTAGTTTTTGAAGGCGACCTCGGCGGTATCAGCAGCCAACCATCTCCGCGAGCAGAAAAAGTTTTCAGAAAATTGAAAACGTTCTCAGAGGGCGAGCTTGAGATCTTGGTCTTTTTGGCTGGCGATCAAGGAAATGAGCATATGATGCAGACAATGAAGGTTTCCAGAATGCTCTAATACACCATGTAAATGAGACCGCAGAGCAGACAATCTCTGAGCTTCGTGCTCGCGGTTCTTTTATTGATGAATATAAAATGTTAAGTTCGCTGATCTTTTCCCTGATGCGGCAAGGGTAATAGACAAATAGTCGATCACGACTGGCGAGATCATCGTTGAAGGAGAAGAAGAAGAGGAAGATATTGATATTGAAGAAATTGTTGATGAATTGAGCGGAAACCAGTACGTTGCAGGCAATGATATGAGCTCTGTCGTGGACTCAAGTTCTGTATCCAAAGTTTCTCCCGTAGATTCAGAAGAATCTTTAGACGAGACTGGTTCTTCTTCGTCAGATGAGCGGTCTCCGAAGAGATCAAGGAGCAAGTAGAAATTCTTTTGTAATTGTTTATTGTACTTTCCCGATCACCGATATTGAGACCGGACAAACAGTGTAACAATCATGGTTGATATATAAATAGAATTTATCATACCTCTTTTTTGTGGATGAATGTCTATATTTACCTGTGTTTATGTCGACCACTTTCTTCCTACGAGCGAACTAACTTTCATCATTTGCGGTCTTTATTGAATAACTTTCACCCTGGAGATAATATTCATCAATAATTCCCATCTCAGCGGTCTAGATTTTATGAGATAGAAAATAGCATTCGATCTCAATGCTTTTAGGTATTGTTGAGCTCGAATAAACGATCAACTATGAGAATGTTGCATAACAGTTGTATGAGACCACTTATCATATTGCGATTTTGAACTTGTAAGATCTTCAGAGATAAAAAAATCATTGCATAAATCATATTGTGGTCTTGAACTTAAGATCTTGCATAAATGTTGATTCCTGAATAGCTTCTAACAAGAACAAAAGTGGCGATCTTCAATGATTCAGACCGCTTCTTCCTTGGATGATATTCAGTTAGAAATGATCCTTTCAAAGAAGATTACCAGCGATCTCCTATTTTTTTAGATCGCTATTTTAGCTTCCAAGACCTGTAGAGATAAAAAAACCATAATTTGAAAATAATGATTCCCAAATGCCCCAGAGGTCAAATAACCAGGCGATTACACACTTTTCATATCAATTGTTATGAGAGTAGATAATTTGAAGTCATGATCATATAAGAGAATAATCAACGATCTCTTGCTTTCTTAAGTCAATATTTTGAACTTAAAAGAACCCTGATGACGATCTCACATTTCTCAGACCGCCCTTCCATAGCTTGGAATCATAAACATACTGTAAAGCTTGACCATTTGAAATTTTTATAAGGTTTTGAAGAACTTTAGTCAGCGGTCTCAATGACACTAGACCGTCCCATTCCCAAAATAATCCAACACTTAGATCGGCGGTCTCCATAAACCTCAAACCGCTCCTTCAAGATAAAGTATTGCTAGATAGAATCTGTGATGATCTAAAGGGCAGGTGCGACTATGCCAGCAATCCTTTCCTCAAAAGATCATCATAATTCTAATGCTTTCAGAAAGAGAAATAGAGAGAGAGGGGGAAAGAGTTTGACAACTCCAAATGATCAAAAGGGCAGGTGCGACTAGGCCATCATTGATTTCCTCAAGAGATCAATTAGGTTGTACCCACCATAAACAGAGAGGGAGAGAAGAGAGGTGAACAACTCTAAATGATCAAAAGGGCAGGCGTGGTTATGTCGCGGAGGCTTTACCGACATTGCTTTCCTCAAGAGATCATTAAGGTTGTAGCACCCTAGCCACTCAAGGGGTTCTGAAAACGGCTATAGATTCAACCGGCCTCATCTTGGCTATTGATAATGCACTATTAATCCTAAATTATAACATAAAAATATTAAATATTTTGATAAAAATATATCATCTCGCCTATTAAAAAGTGGTTTTAAAGATAATTTATTTTTCTCGCAAAATTTATGCTAACGTTATTTTTATTGTTATTTTTGCAGGCCTGGGAGATTTATGCATGTCTCGATATAAAAGCCCATTGCTGCCCGGCCATGTTCACGTAAAGTCCATGCAAGCCGTCACCTTTCCATGCACGTGAACCTATCATTAATCCCATGCATGCATTATTACTATGCCCATGCATGCCGCCCACCATTTCCGCCAACTTCGCAAGCTCATGCCGGACATGTCCAAGCCGCACACGATGCCATCGCCACCACCTTTGCATGCCGCCACTACCATTTTATCCATGCACGTGAAACCTTTCCATCAACCCTCCATGCAAAGGTGGAGATGTGAAATCCATACAAATAAAACGCCACTCATGTTGGACTGCCACATCATCACCATAAATTAATCATGCACGTTACCTCCCCATATCAAAACCTACAACTCCTCTTCATTATAGCTGCCATTCGGTTCTCCTCCTCTTCAATTCAGCTATTTATTTTTTCATTTTCAATGCTGCCACTCTCCTCCAATTCAGCAGCCCACTTAATTTCTCCAATTTAATTCAGCAACCCACTCAATTCCTCCATTTGCCCGTCCACCTCCCTTCTTCATCTTCAATGCAGCAGCCCATCCACGTGATTTCAATCAAGTGCAGCCGGTTCTCTCAATTTAATTCAGCAGCCATTTAATTCTTCCACTTCAATGCATCCATTCAGTTTTCCCTCTTCATCAAAGGAGCCGGTTCATTTCTTGCAAGAGCTACCCATCCACTTCAAGGAGCAGCCCACCTATTAATTTCTCCATATTGCTACCCATTCACTTGAGCTCTTTTCATGCATCCATTCGGTTTTACTTTCTCAAATTAATTACATCAATGCAGCAGCCATTATCTCCATGAAATGCCCATTTTACGGTTTTTATTATTCAATGGATACAAGCTATAGCCGAATTCTACATGCCTCTTGGAATTTCAAAAGCCACCATCATTTACTTCTTTGGATGATTCTAGATGGGATATTCACCTATAAAAAGGGTAAGGATTCAAAGGAGAGGGGGTGGTGAAAGGAAGGCATCGAGTCCACATTTTTATGAGAGTTAGAGAGAATTTCAATTTTGTATGAGTGCTACATGTTTGAGAGTTAATTTTAGAAGTTTCTTTTTATATGTATGTTTTCTTTTTCTCTAATATCGTAGTTGCATTTAGTTTGTTCCCTTCTCTTTTTCCATATTAATGAAAATGCGATCTTCTTATTCTATTGTTGTTTCTTTAATTAATATACATAGCTAATTTTCTTTAGCGTTCGATCGTGAGGATCCATGATTTGAGATGTGATTGTGCTTCGTTTCTAAGTTTTATTTTAGCTAAATTTTTCTCTCGATCCCTCTTCGATTTATCTTGCATCGACTCCGTGTTTCCGGTATACGGTAGTAGATATTTGATCTCATTTTATAGTAGTTGAGAGACTCGTTAATTTGAAAGATCACTTGAAGAAGGAAGGAGTTGCACTCAATCCTAGAGATATGATGACGTAAATCCTTCGGATTGGAGTCAAATCCAATAGTGCGGCTCACTTCGATAATGCAATTTTAGCCCTTTTGATTCGTAAAGAGATTTCGGTCAAATTGTCTAGAAGTTAGGAGATTTGATGCTCTAGCGAGATTATTTCTTATTTTCGATCCGCTACGGTCAAGATTAAAACTTTATGTTTATTCGTCTTCTCTCTTTTCATGGTGAATCATTGATCGAATGCTATCCTTTAAAAACTAAATTTATCATTTTCAATTTTCATTAGTTCGTCTATAAATTTTCAAACCACAACAATCGTACGGTAGGATAATAGTTGGAAGTGTGAGTAGTAATACTTGACAGCCTCGTGTTTTAAATACGACCTTGTTACTACGGTTCGATAGGTACACTTGCCTTTTTGGATTGATCGTAAATTAATCACCAAGCTTTTTGGCACCGTTGCCGGGGAGATTTTGTCAATATTAAGAAAACGCCGTCGCTATTACTTCTACAAAAATCCAAAAAAAATTATTGATATTATTATATATTATAATTAACCCACATCATCGTTTTTCTACCCCACCTAAATTCTCTAAAAAAGGGTGGTTTGGGCTTGAATTCCCATCTCACCACCTAGTACCTTGCGAACCCGTCACTGGGTTGCCCTCGGGAAGTTTGGGAGCAAATCCAATATATATATTTATCTAATTATTTCCTAATTTTCTCTTTTTAGTATTTTTCTTCTTTTAGTATTTATTTCTTTTATTTTCTCCCTAGTGCATGACCCGCGGTAATCCGTCGACACTTCTCGATTTGGACCCCGAAGTCGAACGCTCTGTTCGGAGAAATTTACGACTTCAACATTCCATTTCTCATGTTTCGGTTGAGGATTCCGTTGGAGATTCTGATTTTGATTTAAATTCTATTATGGGAGAACCCAATCCAGATGAAGTCCAGCAATGGACCATGTCCTATTATGCTCGACCCAACCTGGAGGGTACAGAATCAAGTATTGTTCACCCTGTTGTAGCGAACAATAATTTTGAGCTTAAGCCTAGCATCAATCAAATGGTGCAGCAATATGTGTAGTTCGACGGATTACAAGATGAAGACCCGAACATGCATATTGCTAATTTTCTCGAGATTTGTGATACCTTCAAAATTAATGGTGTCACGAACGATGCGATTAGACTAAGACTCTTCCCCTTCTCTTTAAGAACTAAAGCCAAACATTGGTTGAATTCTCTCCCAAGAGGATCAATTACTACTTGGAACATGTTAACAGAAAAATTTCTTGCTAAGTATTTTCCTCCCTCAAAAACTGCTAAACTTTGAAATGATATTTCTTCTTACTCTCAAATTGATTCTGAGACCCTCTATGACACTTGGGAGAGGTTCAAGGAACTTTTGAGATGCTGCCCTCATCATGCTATGCCTGTATGGTTACAGGTCCAGACATTTTACAATGGGCTAAATAAAGCAACTAAGCAAATGATAGACGCCGCATCCGGTGGTTCTTTGAACCAAAAAACTCCGGAGGATGCTCTTGAGCTTATCGAGGAGATGGATATGAACACCTATCAGTGGAATACGCCTAGGTCTCGCCCAAATAAACCTGCAGGTATGTACGAAGTGGACTCCGTGTCCCAACTGGCGCTTCAAGTAGAGATGCTGAACAAGAAAATATCGGAGATTTCTGTTGCCTCTGCCCCTCAGGTATGGGAAACTGCAAATGTTGTCGTTGAGCAGGTGGATTATATGGGGAACGCACCCAGGCCTGCTCTTAATAATTTTTCTGCTTTTTCTTCTCCTCCTGGTTTTTCGAATTCTTATCATCCGGGATGGCGTAACCATCCAAATTTTTCTTGGAGTAACCACGCAAACGCTACACGTCCACCATACGATTTCACTCCACCACCACCACATCAAAATCAAAATCAAAGTTTTCAAAAACCTCCATCCTTGGAGGATATGTTTTTAAGATATATTACCGTAAACGAGACGACTATTAGAAATCTAACGGGGTCAATGAAAAATCTAGAAAATACGGTCGGGCAACTCGCCAAGATTATTTCGGAAAGGCCACCTGGGACTCTCCCCTCAAATACTTTACCCAATCCAAGGGAGCACGCAATAGTGATTACCCTGCGAAGCGGTAAAGTTATTCATGAGCCCACCACAAGGGAAGATCCAGAGGTGATCGCCTCTCCTGCTGCTAAACAAACTATAATTTTGGAAACTGATAAAAATGATTTTAAAAAAGAGAATCATGTTTTAGAAAAAGAAAAAAAATGATTTTGAAAAGAATGCTCCAAAATTTTTAAAAGAATTACCTCCTCCTTATCCCGCTCAACAAAGGAAAGAAAAATGACACGATCAATATAACCGCTTTCTTGAAATGTTTAACCAAATTCATATAAATTTACCATTTCATAAAGTGATTAGTCAAATGCCTAAGTACGCAAAATATTTAAAAGATTTATTAACAAACAAAAAGAAATTAGAAAATTTATCTCACATAACGTTGAATGAAGAGTGCTCGGCGGTCGTTAATAATAGTAATCTACCTAAAAAGATAAACAATCCGGGTAGCTTTTCTATCCCCTACATTTTTGGTGATCTTTTTGTGAAGTATGCGTTAGCTGATTTAGGTGCGAGCATCAATTTGATGCCCTTTTCTTTATTTAAGAAGTTAGGGTTGAGTACTCTTAGCCCTACGCGTATGAGTATTCAGTTAGCTGATCGATCGATTAAATATCCGCTAGGAATTGTAGAAGAAGTGCTAGTGAAGGTTGACAAATTCATCTTCCCGGTGGATTTTGTCATTCTTGATATCGATGAAGATGTCGAGGTTCCTCTGATCCTTGGTCGCCCCTTCCTTCCTACGTCACGTGTGGTTATCGATGTGAGTAACAGAAAGCTCTTGCTCCGTGTCGGAAATGACGAAGTCACTTTTTCAATAAATCAATCCATAAAAAATTCTTTAAAAAAGGATGACTCTTTTTTTCCTGATATTTTAAATGACGATTCTGATTTTTCTCTTTCAAATGTGTCTGCAAATGATTTTTCCTCTTCATTTTCTGAAAACTCAACTGATTTTTATGAAGACACGGCTATGTCCGTGCAAGCTATTTTTGATAATGATAATCTTTCAAGATCAAAAAAATTTGAATCTATTGTTTTTGAAAAAGAAAAGGTTTTAAAAAACTCTTATGACGAACCACCCACTCTTGAATTAAAACCACTCCCTGAACATCTAAAATATGCTTTTCTCAGAAAAATTCTAAGTTGCCCGTTATTGTCTCGGCATTTCTTTCTCAATCTGAAAACGATCAATTGATCGAAGTTCTACAAAGGCATCGCCGAGATATAACGTGGCAAATATCCGATATTTCTGGCATAAGCCGTTCCTTTTGCACGCATAAAATATTTTTCGAAGAGAATTCTAAAAGTGTAGTCCAACCTCAACGTCTTCTTAATCCAAACATGAAAGAGGTCGTAAAGGGAGAGGTGCTTAAGTTATTAGATACGGGGATAATTTATCCAATCTCAGATAGTAAGTGGGTGAGTCCAGTCCAGGTAGTGCCTAAGAAAGGTGGGATTACGGTGGTAGCAAACGATAATAACGATTTGATTCCAACTAGGATGGTAACGGGATGGAGTATGTGCATTGACTATCGTAAATTAAATGATGCCACTCGTAAAGATCACTTCCCCCTTCCCTTTATCGATCAAATTTTAGAACGTTTATCCGGGCATAGTTTTTATTGTTTTCTCGACGGTATCTCGGGATATTTCCAAATCCCTATCGCACCCGAGGACCAAGAGAAGACAACATTCACTTGCCCCTTGGAACTTTTGCCTATCATAGAATGCCTTTCGGTCTTTGCGGCACCAGCTACCTTTCAACGTTGTATGTTAGCAATTTTCGATAAGTATGTAGAAAATATAATGGAAGTCTTTATGGATGACTTTTTGGTTTTTGGTGATTCTTTCTCTTTGTGTTTACAAAACCTAGCTAAGGTGTTAGAACGAGGCGAGGAAACAAACCTAGTTTTAAACTGGGAAAATGTCATTTTATGGTGAGAGAAGGGTTAGTTTTGGGTCATAAAATATTTGTTAAGGGAATCGAGGTTGATCGAGCTAAGATCGAGGTGATTGAGAAGCTGTCACCGCCTATGAATGTAAAAGCGATTAGGAGTTTTGTAGGCCACGCAGGATTTTATAGGCGTTTTATCAAAGATTTTTCTAAAATCACCAAACCTCTAACACAACTTTTAGAAAAAGACGCTCCTTTTATTTTCGATGATTCATGTTTAGCTGCATTTGAATTAATTAAATCTAAACTTATAAATGCTCCGATTATGATCGCTCCGATCTGGGATTTACCATTCGAAATTATGTGCGATGCGAATAGTTATGCGGTCGGTGCGGTTCTCGGACAACGAATAGCTAAAAACTTTCATCCGATTTATTACGCTAGCAAAACGCTTAATTCGGCTCAAGAAAATTACACCATAACTGAAAAAGAACTTTTAGCCGTTATTTTTGCGTTTGATAAATTCCGACCGTATATTACTCTTTCTAAAGTTATCATTTTCACGGATCATTCCGCTTTGAAGTACCTCCTTTCTAAACCGGACGCCAAGTCGCGTCTTATTCGCTGGATCCTCTTACTTCAAGAATTCGACTTGGAGATCCGGGATAAGAAAGGAGCGGAAAATCTAGTGGCTGATCATCTTTCTCGACTCTAAAATCCTGAAATGGGCATTTTAAATGAAAATTTTCTGAATGATTCTTTTCCGGATGAGCAAATTTTAAATGTTTCTTCTCCTACACTCTGGTTTGCAAATCTGGCCAATTATCTCGTGGCCCGCGTCCTCCCAAAAGAGTTCTCTTCTCATCAAAAGAAGAAATTCTTTTCTGAGTTGAAGTACTATTTCTGGGAGGACCCATTTTTATTTCGTATTTGCGCAGACCAGGTGGTAAGAAGATGCATTTCCCGGGAAGAAGGTTATCAAATTTTAAAGCATGTTCATGAAGGTCCGACTGGTGGGCACTATTAAGCAAATCACACTGCTCACAAAGTGCTTAGTGCTAGTTTTTATTGGCCAAGCATATTTAAAGACGCACAACATTTTGTGAGTAGGTGTGATCGGTGCCAGCGGACCGGAAACATCTCTAATAAAAATGAAATGGAACAAAAATATTTTCTCGAATACGAGGTTTTTGATTTGTGGGGTATTGATTTTGTATGTCCACCTCTAGTTTAGGAAATAAGTATACTCTAGTCGCAGTAGATTATGTTTCTAGGTGGGCGGAGGCCCAAGCTTTACCCACTAACAATTCTCGCGTGGTGATTTCATTTCTTAAAAAATGATTTTTCTCGTTTTGGTTTTCCTCGGGCGATCGTTAGTGATAGGGGAGCTCATTTTTGCAACGCTCAGCTCGCTAAAGTTTTAGCTAAATATGGTGTTACGCTTAAACTATCCACCACTTATCACCCCCAAACTAATGGTCAGGTCGAAGTTGTCAATCGCGAAATTAAAAGAATTTTGGAAAAAACCGTCTCTACTTCTCGTAAGGATTGGTCATTAAAGTTAGACGATGCTCTTTGGACCTATCGGACGGCGTACAAAACCGCTATCGGTTGTACCCCTTTCCGATTGGTCTATGGAAAATCGTGTCATCTCCCGGTAGAAGTAGAACACCGTGCATATTGGGCACTAAAATTTTTAAATTTCGATCTACACTCGGTCGGTGAGCACAGAAAAATTCAATTGAACGAACTCGACGAGTGGCGAGCCAACGCTTATGAGAATAATAAAATATATAAAGAGCGAATGAAATTTTATCACGACAAGAACCTATGCCACCCTAAGACGTTTAAACCAGGGGATCAGGTTCTTCTTTTTAATTCTTGTTTGCGTCTCTTTCCTGGGAAACTCAAGTCCCGATGGTCTAGACCATTTACGGTCAAAAATGTTTTTCCGTATGGCACTGTGCTGTTAACGCACCCAGAAAAGGGTGAATTTAAGGTTAATGGTCATAGGTTGAAATTATATTTTTCTAATGATTGGGAGTCTTCTGCTACGGAATAATTTATATTTAACTCTTAATATTCATTTTTATTTGGAACTTTTTTTTTATTGTGGAACTCTTTATTATTGAACTTTTGTTTATTGTCTTCGAACTCAATAATGTTGAATAAAGAACACTCTTGGGAGGCTGCCCAAGGTTTTTCCTATTTTTCTTTTCTGTTGGTATTTTGTTCTTCCTCCCGGTGGCCAATTAAATCCAAGATCGTGATCGCCTCTCCAACATTGCTGATTTCAAGATGGATCAAGTCAATCCTACTGATAATCAAGTGGTTTAAAGCGTCATCATGGGGGAGTGACATCAACGTTCGGCCTCACAACTTCGGGGAAGTCCAATTTTTTTTCTTTATCTTTTTATTTTACTGCATTCCCTCTCCCTCCTCTTCTTCTTCTTCTTGCCTTCTCTTTCTCGTTATTTTCTTTTTTTTCATTGATGGCAATGAAAACTTTAATCATGGGGGAGGGTCTCGCTCTTTTCTTTTCGTGTTTCTGAATCTCTATCTCTTTTTCTTTCTAGCACTTATATAAAAATCTAAAATCTAAAATCCAAAAAACATAATGAAAAATTTAAAATCTATTTGAAAATCAAAATCAAAAATTATTTCCTATCTTTATTTTTATGCGTCTTTTAGTGGTGTGCATGCCCGAGCGGTACTTTAGTTCTAAGTAGAATTTCTTTGAAACGGTTTTCTAAATCTATTATTTTTACATATTTTAGTTTTACTATTTTCTAATTCATAAATATAGGCATCCATTTTTACGTTCTAAGTTAGCAATTTGTGGTTTTTCTTTTTATTCGGCTTAGTTGCGTACAAATGGTTGCTAGATAATATTATCTACTTTCATTAAGGGGTAATTCTTTCTTGGTGTCTAGAACTTGCCAAAAGCGACTCTCAAAGCATTTGCGTGGTTCTTCACGAACTTTAGAAATGATTTAGGCCACCTTTTGACCCATTTTGAGCTTATTTGCCCACCCAAAAATTTTACCGTTGCTTAAACAATTTTGGGCCTTTTTTCTGTTCCTTTTGTTCACCTCCACCAAATTTCACCAAGGCTAAAATTCACTTCCCAATCGCACTAAATTTTTGAGCTAAAATTTCATTTGTGATAGAATTTTCTTGTGTTTGGGAGACTTGTTTTTCTTGCATATTTTGGTGAAAAGGAAGAAAAAAAATATTGAAAAATTTGGAGAAAAATTGAGAACATGTTACAAAAAAAAGAAAATTTCTTGTTGGCCAAGTTCAAAAATATATATATATATATATCGTTGAAAAAATTATTGCGATGGCCTATTCAAAAAGATGAAATCATCTCATTTGACCTTTTTCTTTTGATTGAAAGCATCATGAAAAAATCCTATGTTTATCATTTTTGTAAGCTCATCCTTGGTTTAGTGTGATTTTGACCGCCACGTTTATCTTTTGCTATTCCATATCCTAATCCTTTACCTAAGCCAAGTTAAATTACCAATAAAAGTCTTTTTGATCTTTAGAACGTGTCGCCAACTTGTGTAGTGGAGAGAGTGTGAACGGGCAAGCCTATGGACACCATCATTGATGGATTTCTTTGGAGGTTATCTTGACGTGATTATGGGATAATTGTTATTTTAATAACCTAGTAGTTTGTTCAATGCGCCGTTTATTTAGAATCTCTACTATTGTCTTTCTTACCTTCTTAATTTTTGAATGCTTTGTTTTAAGAATTTTGAAATGCGTAAACCTTCTTTATGTTCTAATAATATTTTTAGATTTCCATTTTCAAGTTTTTTATTTTTGGACTTCTCACCCTACTAGTTGCTAGCATAGAAGTTAGGATAGTTTAATTTTTCAAGTTTTGATTTTCTTAATATTTGAAACTCCAAGTTGTTTGTCATTCCTCCTTCCAATTATAATTCCATTTGCTTGAGGGCAAGCAAATACTTAAGCATGGGGAAATTTGATAATGCACTATTAATCCTAAATTATAACATAAAAATATTAAATATTTTGATAAAAATATATCATCTCGCTTATTAAAAAGTGGTTTTACAGATATTTTATTTTTCTCGCAAAATTTATGCTAACGTTATTTTTAGGGCGCTGTTAGGTGCACACCACTCTTGGCTATGTGCACACCAAAATTTTAAAATAAATAATAATAGTGTTTTTTCCCAACCCCACCCATTCTTGGCTATGTGCACACCAAACCCTTGTTCCACGCCGCTCACTGTTTCGAGGAGGTTTGCCGCCCGCCGTTTGTCAGAGGTCCGCCGCCCGCCGTTTGTCAGAGGTCCGCCGCTCGCCGTTTGTCAGAGGTCCGTAGCTCGATGGAAGACCGCTTAGTATTTTAATTGATATGCGATGCTATTTAGTTGGTCTGCACTTGTTTGGACACTTTTTGTTAAGCCCTTATGTTCTGCTGGAACGATGAGTTTTTTTTAGCGGGAATCTTAGGATTTACTCGATCCTGGTAGGCAAGGATTATTGAGATCTAGGTTATGTCTAGGTGGGCGGCGGCGGTTGGAGATGAAAATACAAGTGTTCGCTCTCTTCCTGCGGTTGGAACTGGGTTGTTTTAACAACATTTTTGGAGATTGATGGTTCTAAATGGAGGGTATTTAAAAGGGTAAAAATAGTGTTTGTGGGATTGGTGTGTCGTTCTGAGTAATGGCGGTGAAATTATGGTAGTGCGGACGATGTTGATGATTTACTTGTGTTTGGTACTTGAGGCCCAAATTATGGTAGTGCGGAGAATTCATGATTTTCCGACACATGATCACATACGGTTCTGGGCGGGTCTTGACTTAGAATGTTGCTCAAATGGTGCTTGAAGGAAGAATTTCGATGGCCTGCATATAAAATTTTTGGTGTGCACATAGCATTGGTGTGCACAAAGCCAATTATGGTGTGCACGTAACAGCGCCCTATTTTTATTGTTATTTTTGCAGGCCTGGGGGATTTTATGCATGTCTCGATATAAAAGTCCGCTGCTGCCCGGCCAAGTTCACGTAAAGTCCATGCAAGCCATCACCTTTCCATGCGCGCGAACCTGTCATTAATCCCATGCATGCATTATTACTATGCCCATGCATGCCGCCCGCCATTTCCGCCAACTCCGCAAGCTCATTCCGGACAAGTCCAAGCCACACACGACGCCATCGCCACCACCTTTGCATGGCACTACTACCATTTTATCCATGCACGTGAAACCTTTCCATCAACCCTCCATTCAAAGGTGGAGATGTGAAATCCATACAAATAAAATGCCACTCATGTTGGACTACCACATCATCACCATAAATTAATCATGCACGTTACCTCCCCATATCAAAACCTCCAACTCCTCTTCATTATAGTTGTCATTCGGTTCTCCTCCTCTACAATTCAGCTATTTAATTTTTCATTTTCAATGCTTCCATTCTCCTCCAATTCAGCATCCCACTTAATTTCTCCAATTTAATTCAGCAACCCACTCAATTCCTTCATTTGCCCGTCCACCTCCCTTCTTCATCTTCAATGCAGCAGCCCATCCACGTGAATTCAATCAAGTGCAGCCGATTCTCTCAATTTAAATTCAGCGGCCATTTAATTCTTCCACTTCAATGCATCCATTCAGTTTTCCCTCTTCATCATGGAGCCGGTTCATTTCTTGCAAGAGCTACCCATCCACTTCAAGGAGCAGCCCACCTATTAATTTCTCCATATTATTGCCCATTCACTTGAGCTCTTTTCATGCAGCCATTCTGTTTTACTTTCTCAAATTAATTTTTTACATCAATGCAGCAGCCATTTTCTCCATGAAGTGCCCATTTTACGGTTTTTATTATTCAATGGATACAAGCTATAGCCGAATTCAACATGCCTCTTGGAGTTTCAAAAGCCACCATCATTTACTTCTTTGGATGATTCTAGATGGGATATTCACCTATAAAAAGGGCAAGGATTCAACGGAGAAGGGGTGGTGAAAGGATGGCATCGAGTCCACGTTTTTAAGAGTTTTAGAGAGAATTTCAATTTTGTATGAGTGCTACATGTTTGAGAGTTAATTTTAGAAGTTTCTTTTTATATGTATGTTTTCTTTTTCTCTAATATCGTAGTTTCTTTTAGTTTGTTCCCTTCTCTTTTTCCATATTAATTAAAATGTGATCTTCTTATTCTATTGTTGTATCTTTAATTAATATGCGTAGCTAATTTTCTTTAGCGTTCGATCGTGAGGATCCATGATTTGAGATGAGATTGTGCTTCGTTTCTAAGTTTTATTTTTGCTAAATTTTTCTCTCGATCCCTCTTCGATTTATCTTGCATTGACTCTGTGTTTCCGGTATACTGTAGTAGATATTTGATCTCATTTTATAGTAGTCGAGAGACTCGTTAATTTGAAAGATCACTTGAAGAAGGAAGGAGTTGCACGCAATCCTAGAGATAGGACGACGTAAATCCTCCGGATTGGAGTCAAATCCAATAGTGCGGCTCACTTCGATAATGCAACTTTAGCCCTTTTGATTCGTAAAGAGATTTCGGTCAAATTGTCTAGAAGCTAGGAGATTTAATGCTCTAGCGAGATTATTTCTTATTTTCGATCCTCCACGGTCAAGATTAATTATGCAATCTTAAAACTTTATGTTTATTCGTCTTCTCTCTTTTCATGGTGAATCATTGGTCGAATGCTATCCTTTAAAATCTAAATTTATCATTTTCAATTTTCATTAGTTCGTCTTTAAATTTTCAAACCACAACAATCATACGGTAGGATAATAGTTGGAAGCGTGAGTAGTAATACTTGACAGCCCCGTCTTTTAAATACGACCTTGGTACTACGGTTCGATAGTTACACTTGCCTTTTCGGATTGATCGTAAATTATCACCAGCTATCCTTACACCAATGAGTATTCGAGGGTTACAGATCATGATGATTTATAGGGAGGGTGTGGTTATGCCGTGGAGGCCATACCGACATTGCTTTCCCTGAAAGATAATCAAGGTTGTAACGATGTCCTAAAATGCGTAACATTGTTGAACATTCACCCAGACCTCCCTTAATGCAGGGGTGTCTCAGATATTAGCAAGGACCCAGCATCCTAAAGTTCCTCCACATGAGCTTGGCGAGTTACTACTACACAAGTGTGAAATCTCCTCGCTACTTGTGGTCCTGGCAGATTTACATCTCAAGCTTCAAGTCGAGGGGGCAACAAGTAGGATCCGTCGATATCTCTGTTGGAACGACCCTTTCTATTTTGGGCTAGGATCACTTTTGTACTGATTAGAATCAGTTGACCCCATTGTATAGTTTAAGGGTCAAGTCTTTAGGCTGATAAACTAGCTAGAAATTAAGATTAATCAAAGGCTTTCAGCGTTCGACGAATGACCAGCAGCGCTCGACATATGGCACGTGGGGTTCGACAAATGTCTAGTATCGTTCGACAAACAGTTCTAAGCAGACTGAAGTACTACTGCCAGTTACAGCACTCGACATTCACTGATCAGCGTTCGACGAATGACTAGCAGTGCTCGACAGTTTCTTTTTCTTCTTTGGCCAGTGTTCGACATATTCTGGACAGCGCTCGACAGATGGCTCCCAGCGTTCGACAGATCATTTATTGAATTTCAGATTTATTATCAGTCACATTCTATTCTGTCCTAACAGCAAAACGACGACTATAACGGATCTATTCAATATCTTTGGATATATTCTGACAGATAAGGAAGGACATTTAAAACTCAATTAATATATTCCTTTCCTTTCTTTTTCCCAGAGAGGAATAGCCGTTGACATTTAATGAAATGGAATCTTTTCACGACCAAGGAACAAAAGGACCTGGCAGAGTCGTTTGAGCCTTGTTGTTATTTCCAAGAACGTCAACAGAATTCAAATAAAAAGGGATATATATATATAGAAAAAAAAAGATATATATAAAGACATATATACAGACATATATATAGAGATACACAGAGATATATACAAGTAGTGATCTTCTTCCTCTTTTTCGACAAGCAGCACACAAAAACCTCAGAGAACATCATCAAGAGGATCTTTACTCAGAATCTGCTACAAAGATAGATCTTCTAAAAGGAGCAACAAACGATCTGAAGAACCCATTCTTCCAGATTAATCTGCTACAGGAGCTTTTCGTTTTTCAAGAGAAAGCTTCTCCATCTTCTGTCAAATAATTCTATCAGACAGGGGGAGCATTACGACTACATCTACTAGAAGCTTCTCTCAGCATCTTGACAGAGAAGAACACTACAAACTCTTTCTTACCTCTCTTGTACAGGGTTATAACTCCCTTCAAAAGTTAATCTTGGTGACAGGGCACCTTTACAAAAACCTGCACCTTGGTTAGAGCACCTTATCAACAGCTCACCTGGTGTGTGGACACCTTATCAAAATCACCTGGTGTGAGGGCACCTTATCAACCACCTCCTAGTGGATTCCTACCAAGGGTGGTAGAAGAGTAGACGTACCCAGTTTTGGGGAACTACTATAGCTTTTTGTGTCTTCTGTGGTTAATTATTCTTTGTGCTTGTGCTGTTTGATTTCTTTCATTTACCTTTTCTGTTTATTTAATTCTCACACTAATTATACTCATAGATATATATAACACTATTTTAATTCCGCTATAAAACTAAAGAAAAATTTTAATACTCTATTCACCCCCCCCCCCCCCCTCTAGAGTAATTTAAGATCAGACCTCCACTTTCAATTGGTATCAGAGGCAGGTTGATTCTTTACAGACTAACATCTGAATCACAAAGATCAACCAGATCTTAATTTGTCTAGAGCTCCTTTAACCAAGAACTTTATAACATTCAAAACTCATGGCACAAAACAAGGAATATTCTAGCACAAGACCTCCCATGTGCAATCTCAATAAGTTTGCACTATGGAAAGCAGGGATTAGGCTTTATATGAACTCTATTGATGAGGAGATTTTTAATGTTATTCTTACAGGACCTCCAGCACCTACAGCAACAACCAACACTACTGCAGCAACAGACAACACTGCTGTTCCACCTCCTGAGTGGACTGAGGATCAGAAGAAGCAAAGAAATGCAGATGCAAAAGCCATGAACATTCTAGCCTTAACTATGTCAGATGACATATTCCAGAAAGTTGTTGAGTGCACCTCAGCAAAAGAAATCTGGGAATCACTCAACAACATGGTGGCAGGTTCAGCAGATGAAAGGAAAGATAGAAGATCCCACCTGATCTCTCAATATGAGAACTTCAAGAAGGGAGAATCAGAAAATGTTGCTGATATGTACAATAGGCTCAGCCTCATAATAAATGAGCTGAAGTCTCTGGACAAAGTGATCTCACTAACAGAGATCAATGACAAAATTCTCATGTGCTTTCCCAGCACATGGGACTCCAGAATCTGGCCAATCAAAGAAGCCAGAAGCCTAAATGAGATCACCACTGAAGCCTTGTTGGGCAAGCTCAAATCTTATGAGCAGCTTGTCAAGAGTAGGGAAGTTGAAGAATCTACCTCATCCCTAGCACTCAAGAAGGAGAAAAGCATAGCCTTCAAAGCTGCAGAAGAAGAAGGATCAACTCCTAACAAAGAGGAGTTGATGAGCGTCATAGCCAAAAGATTCTATAATATGGCTAAGAAAGATTTCAAGAAGAAGTCATCCAGAAGCCATGACAAGCCAAGGTATGACAAAAATCATTCTAATGAAATTATATGTTTTGGTTGCAGGAAGCCAGGACATATTGCTCCTGAATGTCCAGAAAATCAAAACAAAAAAGACAGAAAGGAGAGAAAAAGAGAAAAGGAAGAAAAGAAAAGATCCAGCAAATCTTCCTCCCATTCACACAAAAAGAAAGGAAGAGGATTTGTAGCAACATCCTGGAGTGAAACAGAATATGAATCAGAATCCTCATCTAGTTCTTCTGATGAAGAAGAAACAAAAGAAAACAGCCAATGTCTAATGGCAATTTATGACTCAGACTGTGAGTCACAATCTGAATCTTCATCAAGCTCCAATGATGATGAAGAAGAAAAGAGCTTCTGCATGATGGCAATCAATGCCTCAGCCAGCAAATCTGATGAAGAAAATTTAGAATCAGAAGAAGAAAATGATGCAGATCAGGTAATGTCTGGTTTTGATTTTACCTCAGAAGAATTCAAAGCTGAATTCAAAGTCCTTTGCTCAGATCTACTCAACTCTGAGAAAGAAATAATCTCACTCAGATGTAAGTTAGCTGAAACAAAAGAGATGGGTGAAGAAAATGCAAATCTTAAGAGAGAATTGGCTACCTCCAGAGAACACATTATTCTCATTGAGAATAAACTTTCTGAGGCCAAGAAATTTGAAGAATCCCTAAATGGGAGAAGTATCAAACTGATGGACATCACAAGCACAGTCAATGCTAGACTCAATAATAGCAAGCTGGGCTTGGGTGCCTCATCAAGTGAACCATCTCTGATTAAGAGAAATATCCTTTCCTCACCTATAAAATTTATTTCTGCTCAAGGCAAAGAAGTTGTAAAAAGAGATAAAGATATTTCAAGCAAGTTTGTTAAGGATAAAAGAATTCAAAAGAATTCGTCGAACGGAGATCGACAAAAAGGTTCAAATTTGTCGAACGGAGCTCGACGAAATCTGAAAACAGATTTTCAGTATAGTTATCAGATGAACAATAGTCGACCAATTTATCCAAACTTGTCGAACAGATACTATACAGAAAATACTAGAAATCTCACTTCCAAACAAACTAAAAATCCTTTCACTGAATGGATAATACCTCCAAGGAGATATCATCCACAAGGCTATAAGAGCCAGCCTGAAATGTCATTTATCTCTGAATTTTGTGGTAACACAAAAGGACCCAAGGTAGTCTGGGTCAAAAACAACTAGTTTATGTTTTTGTCTTTGCAGGTACTCGGCCATCCAAGACTAAATCAAAAAATGGTACTTGGATAGTGGCTGCTCCAAGCACATGACAGGAAACAAGGCCAATCTAAAAAATTACAAGGCACAGCTTGGACCCAAAGTGATCTTTGGAGACTCCAACTATGGTCAAACTAAAGGCTTTGGTCAAATCAAGGTTGGAGCAGTAACATTCAAAGAAGTCACCTATATGAAGGGTCTGAAGCATAACCTCATCAGCATAAGTCAGTTATGTGATGAAGGTTATCAGGTAACCTTTAATAAATCAGAATGCATTATCAAGTCATTTGACAATGTCATTGTTTTATCAGGTATTAGACAGGGTAATATATATTTAGTAAATTTCAATTCCTCTAAATCAGAAATTTGCCTGTTTAATGAGCTAAGCAAACCTAGTGAACTATGGCATAAAAGATTAGGACATGTAAATCTCAGAACAATTGCCAAGCTATCTAAAAATAATCTAGTTAGAGGCTTACCATCAGGAACATATAAAAAGGAAGGTTTGTGTAGAGCATGCCAGCGAGGAAAACAAACCAAAAACAGTTTTAAATCTTTATCTAAAAGTTATTCACCTAGAATCTTATTCTTACTACATATGGACCTTTTTGGACCTATAGCAATAAAGAGTTTAGGAGGGAAGTCTTACACTCTAGTTATTGTAGATGACTTCTCTAGATTCACTTGGGTATTCTTTTTGAGAGAAAAGTCAGATAACTTTAAAGTTCTTACAGACTTTCTTAAGAGCATACAGATTGAATACTCTACTGTAGTTGCATTGATCAGAAGTGATCATGGCACTGAGTTTGAGTCTCTTCTTATGCAAGAATTCTGTGAGAAGGAAGGTATCAGGCATTGCTTCTCAGCTCCTAGAACTCCTCAACAAAATGGGGTAGTTGAAAGGAAAAATAGAACCCTAATTGAATCAGCAAGAACATTGCTTGCAGATGCTAATTTGCCACTATCTTTTTGGGCAGAAGCTGTTAGCACAGCAAACTATGTTCTGAATAGAAGTTTGATACACAAACTTAAGGGTAAAACTCCCTATGAATTACTTAAAGGGAAGAAACCTAAAGTTGACTATTTCAGAACTTTTGGTTGCAGGTGTTTTGTTCATAACAATGATAAGAAATATCTTAGAAAATTTGAACCAAAATCTGAAGAAGGAATTTTCTTAGGATATTCAATAATTAGCAAAGCATATAGGGTATTTAACAAGTCCTCTCTTAAGATAGAAGAGTCCATGCATGTTTCCTTTGATGAAACTAACATGTTTTACAAGGAGAAGAACTCTTCTACCAAGAATGCTTTACA
This sequence comes from Dactylorhiza incarnata, assembly GCA_033032865.1. NCBI lineage: Eukaryota > Viridiplantae > Streptophyta > Magnoliopsida > Asparagales > Orchidaceae > Dactylorhiza > Dactylorhiza incarnata. The sequence continues at coordinate 20,268,293 of JAWHQI010000005.1, forward strand.
GGTACCAACTCTATGTGAAGAGCTTGATGGGCTAAATCTACAATCAGGAGATCAAATGCAACCATTAGCTCAAAGTCTTGAAGATAGTGAAGAAGAAGATCATTCAGATCTTATTGATTATCAGAATCATGCAACAACAGAACATCCTCCACAGGATACAGTTACTGAGCAAAATTCCCAAATAAATATCACTGCAGAATTAACTCCAACTGTTGACCACATCACAGTTAGAGATCACCCAATTTCACAAGTGATTGGTGATATTTCTACAGGTGTTCAGACAAGACATCAACTGTATCAAAATCAGATGCATACTTGCTTTCTATCACAAGTTGAACCTCAAACCATAAAAGATGCAGAACAAGATCCAAATTGGATTCTTGCAATGCAAGAGGAACTTAACCAATTTGAAAGAAACAAAGTTTGGGATTTGGTTCCAAGACCAAGAGGACATCCAGTCATTGGTACCAAGTGGGTCTTCAGGAACAAACTTGATGATCAAGGAAATATTGTGAGAAATAAAGCAAGACTTGTAGCTCAAGGATACTCACAGGAAGAAGGCATAGACTATGATCAAACATTTGCACCTGTGGCAAGACTTGAAGCCATCAGAATATTTTTAGCATTTGCTGCATACAAACAATTTAAGGTATATCAAATGGATGTAAAAAGTGCATTCCTAAATGGAGACATCAAAGAAGAAGTTTGTGTGGAACAACCACCAGGTTTTATCTCTCCAACTCACTCTTCTTATATATTCAAGCTTAATAAAGCTCTCTATGGTCTCAAACAAGCTCCCAGGGCATGGTATGAGACCTTAGCAAATTTTCTATTAGAAAACAATTTCTGTAGAGGCCTAGTAGATAAAACCTTATTTTTCAGAATACATAAAAATCAAACACTGTTAGTTCAAATATATGTAGATGATATTATTTTTGGATCTACTGATTCAAATTTATGCAAAAAGTTCTCTAAACTTATGCAATCTAAATTTGAAATGAGTAGCATGGGTGAATTATCATACTTCCTTGGTCTTCAAGTGAAGCAAACCACATCAGGAATTTTCATTTCCCAATTCAAGTATGCTAAGGAATTAGTAAAAAGGTTTGGAATGTCTGATTCCTCTCCCATGAAAACACCCATGGCCTCTAATGCTGTCATCAATGCTGATGAATCAGGGAAACCTGTTGATCAGAAAATGTATAGAGCAATTGTTGGCTCATTACTATATTTGACAGCTAGTAGGCCTGATATAATGTTTACTACCTGTATTTGTGCTAGGTTTCAAGTTAATCCTAAAGAATCTCATCTATCTTTATTAAAAAGAATTTTAAGATATATAAAGGGTTGTCCTAATCTAGGTCTCTGGTATCCAACAGCATCTGAATTTGAATTAACTGGATTCTCAGACTCAGATTATGCTGGATGCAGAGTAGACAGAAAAAGCACATCAGGAACTTGTTAGTTTCTTGGTGATAGGCTTGTGTCTTGGTTTTGTAAGAAGCAAACAACTGTGTCCACATCAACAGCTGAGGCAGAATATATTGCTGCAGGCAGTTGCTGCTCACAAATTCTGTGGATACAAAATCAACTTCTAGACTATGTAATCAACTTAAATCAATCAATCATATTTTGTGACAATACTAGTGCAATAGCTATATCACAAAATCTAGTTCTCCATAGTAGGACTAAACACATAGAAATAAGGCACCACTTTATCAAAGATAATGTGGATAAAAATAAAATTTGCCTACAATTCATCTCCACTGATTTACAAAGAGCAGATATTTTCACCAAACCTCTGGATGAAAAGAAACACATCTTCTTTATGAATCAACTGGGAATGATAGATGGAGACTCAATCTGCTGAAGATTATTTGTTCTAACCCAATTTTCGTCGAACGAAGAACGACAATATTTTTTTTTGTCGAACGATTGTCGACGAAAACCTACATCTTAAGAGTCAGTGAAGAAAATCCCATTTGTCGAACGGCGCTCGACGAAAAAGACCTTTTAATCTTTAAAGTCGGTTCAACTTCAGAATTAATTAGGTTTTGCCGAACAGCGCTCCTCGAACTCTCCTCCCTATTTCCTCGACTATATAACACCGATTTTACTTCATTCTAAGTTCGCGCCTACAGAAATCGTTTTCCTTCAGTTCCCTATTGCACTTGATCTTTCTCTTCTCTTGCAGGAACAATGGCGATTCCTCAGGCCTCTCTGCACCCAATGAAGTTTGACGCAGGTTTTGACATTGACATGGACTCATTTGCACAGTCAGACCAAATCTTCAAGGATATTCTTCAAATGCTGGATGAACAACATCTAAGGAAATTTCTAAGCACCAGGCAGAAGATAGCTGTTGCAGAGATAAAAGAATGAGTTTTCACTGCAAAACCAGTCGATGAAAGCTTGTCGGGAACAATCGCAGGTCATCATGTCTCTCTCTCTCCCACCATCCTTACTGAAATCTTTGGTCTTGCAAATGGTGAAGATGAATTAGACATAAGCTCAAATGAATTTGATGAAGCTTTAGTCAAAATGGGCCATTTGACTGGAAACCCTAGCCACATTCTGAAAAAGAACATGTCTCAGAACTACAAGTTCTTAGTAGATATTGTTGGGAAAGTCCTGCTGGGCAAGACTTTTGGACATGACTATATCAGTAGGCACCAATTTCTATTAATGGTGGCCTTAATGGAGAAGAAGAAAGTCAATTGGGGATCAATCCTTTTTGACCTAATTAAAAAGAAGAATTCTACAGAGAATGTATGCTTTGGAAGAATCTTAGGAATCTTCTTGCAGGAAAGGCATCCAGAACTTTTGGTGTCACCAAAAGTAACAATAAATGCCAGCAAGAGGCTGACCTCAGCACTCTTTGCTAAATGGGACAGAATAATTCCCAAGAAGAATACAGGAGCTGAGGCCTCCAGAAAAAGGAAAGCTTCTGAGAACACAAGGACTGATCAAGTCACTCCCTCTACACCTCCAGAAGATCCTTCCTCAGTTCCTCCTCACTCTTATATCCTCTCTTCTCCTGCTCATTCATCATCCCCTCCCTCAACTGCAATATCACTCATCAATGATATTCAAATCTTAACCGACCACATCAGTGATGCTCCACCTCCACCACTATCTTCAGAACCACTACCTACCACACCTTCCTCTCCAATACAAGATGAATATCACTCACCTATCCATTCTCCTAGTCCAATCCATCCAGACATTCTTCCACATACCACCAACATCAGTAATATCATTCCTTCAATATCCTCTCCATCCACATCACAACCATTCACTTGTCATCCACCTGATTATTCATCCCTCAACCTCTCCTCTATTGCTGATCAAGTTTTTGATATTATCCTTCCTAAAATAAGCCAGCTCCTGGATGCAAAACTTGCTCCAGTTATTCAGGCTCTGTCTTCTTTATCTTCTAGGATAGCCTCTCTTCCCTCCTCCACTGCTGTCCCTTCTACTAGGGGCCTAGATTCAGGCTGTCCTGAAGCTAGGCAGGGGGAGATGTTCTATGAAGAAGCTCCAGCAACATGGTATCAAGCTCCAGCAACAGAAGAAATTCCAGAAGATGTTACAATTTTTGATACAGATTCACAAGTTATAGAAGTAATAAATACTATATGCATTCATCCATCCTATGATCTATATAGCCTATTATCAAAATTTGATGTCACATATACTTCAAGAGTATCACCAAAGGTATACATAGAGGATCTTTCAAAGGCTCTGATTTGCCTTCCTCAGAAAACTCATTCTGACATCATACAAAATTATATATCCTCTATTCCTTCATCCACTATTCAAGACAGTCCAATACAGGATCATTTTGTAGAATTTGAAGATGATCTTGCAGAATTCCTTGATGATTCACCAGCCCCACAAATTACTTCTTCACCTCCAATTCCTGTATGGAATGAAGAACCAATGCCAAGCTTTGATGAAATCTGGAGAGAAGCAGATGCAGAGTTTGACAAAGCTGAAGAAGAAAGATTAAAGGCTCGTGAAGCAATCAAGAGAATTGATGACCTATACAATAAGCCAATCTCATCTTCTGACTCTGAAGATGATGATGACACCAGTAATTCTGATGATACACTCTCAAAGAAAAGAAAGAAAAGAACAGCTAAGTCAAAGGCTGCTCCCAAGCCCCCAAATCCAAACAATGACATTCCTTTGTACATTTTGTATAATGTTCCTTTTGATGAGAAAACTCCTCACTGGATGAAGTACTCCAGAAATGAGAACAATGGGAGGAAGAAATTCAAGAAGACTGGCTACATTTCTGACAAACCAGTCAAGTACAATCATCCTCCTCCTCCTCCTCCAGCAGCTGGTGCAGCAGGATCAGCAGGTGTATCATCCTCCTCTCAGAAGCCAAGCTATCAATATTCAAGGAGACCTGGTAGTTCTAGTGGGTCTCAAATCTCTAAATCAACCAGTGCTCTTTCCTCTAAGAAATCAGCTTCAATCTATCAAGGAAGTCAAACCTTCTCTTCCTCTCAAATATCTTCAGAATACAAATTTCACATTTCTGATGGATCTTTTCACAGAGAGAGAGTACCTCAAAAGGTCACTCAAGACAAAAATGATTCAGAAGATATTTATTACTTTCCAGATCCAGAAGAAGAGAAAATGTGTCAGATGGCAAGACTGAAAGAAACAGTTGCATCTGCACAGATTAAAAAGGCTAAAGCAGAAGGCAAAGACTTCTTAAGTTTCTCAACCATGTCAGATTACAGAAGAAAAGAACTTGAAAAATACAAAACAGTTACAGCATTCAATACTGAGAAATATATTGATATGCACCCAGAAGCATTTATCCCTCATGTCAAAGAACAGAAAATCATTGGTGCTCAAGAATTGTTTATCAGCAAAAAGAAATCAGAAGACCCCAACAGGAAAATCATATTCAAGCCAGCTTCTCAGGACAAAAAGCCTTAAATAAATTGCTTGGTTATGAATGTAAAGTTTCTGAACTCAGAGCACTTGTTTTTATCTGATGATTTTTTTTTCATCATTGCTCTGTTTTGCTGCATTTATTTGATCTCTTGTTAAAAAGTATCCTAACCCAAATAGGGGGAGATTGTTGGAACGACCCTTTCTGTTTTGGGCTAGGATCACTTTTGTACTGATTAGAATCAGTTGACCCCATTGTATAGTTTAAGGTTCAAGTCTTTAGGCTGATAAACTAGCTAGAAATTAAGATTAATCAAAGGCTTTCAGCGTTCGACGAATGACCAGCAGCGCTCGACATATGGCACGTGGGGTTCGAAAAATGTCTAGTATCGTTGGACAAACAGTTCTAAGCAGACTGAAGTACTACTGCCAGTTACAGCACTCGACATTCACTGATCAGCGTTCGACGAATGACTAGCAGCGCTCGACAGTTTCTTTTTCTTCTTTGGCCAGTGTTCGACATATTCTGGACAGCGCTCGACAGATGGCTCCCAGCGTTCGACAGATCATATATTGAATTCCAGATTTATTATCAGTCACATTCTATTCTGTCCTAACAGCAAAACGATGACTATAACAGATCTATTCAATATCTTTGGAAATATTCTGACAGATAAGGAAGGACATTTAAAACTCAATTAATATATTCCTTTCCTTTCTTTTTCCCAGACAGGAATAGCCGTTGACATTTAATGAAATAGAATCTTTTCACGACCAAGGAACAAAAGGACCTGGCAGAGTCGTTTGAGCCTTGTTGTTATTTCCAAGAACGTCAACAGAATTCAAATAAAAAGGGATATATATATATAGAAAAAAAAAGATATATATAAAGACATATATACAAACATATATATAGAGATACACAGAGATATATACAAGTAGTGATCTTCTTCCTCTTTTTCGACAAGCAGCACACAAAAACCTCAGAGAACATCATCAAGAGGATCTTTACTCAGAATCTGCTGCAAAGATAGATCTTCTAAAAGGAGCAACAAACAATCTGAAGAACCCATTCTTCCAGATTAATCTGCTACAGGAGATTTTCGTTTTTCAAGAGAAAGCTTCTCCATCTTCTGTCAAATAATTCTATCAGACAGGGGGAGCATTACGACTACATCTACTAGAATCTTCTCTCAGCATCTTGATAGAGAAGAACACTACAAACTCTTTCTTACCTCTCTTGTACAGGGTTATAACTCCCTTCAAAAGTTAATCTTGGTGACAGGGCACCTTTACAAAAACCTGCACCTTGGTTAGAGCACCTTATCAATAGCTCACCTGGTGTGTGGACACCTTATCAAAATCACCTGGTGTGAGGGCACCTTATCAACCACCTCCTAGTGGATTCCTACCAAGGGTGGTAGAAGAGTAAACGTACCCAGTTTTGGGGAACTACTATAGCTCTTTGTGTCTTATGTGGTTAATTATTCTTTGTGCTTGTGATGTTTGATTTCTTTCATTTACCTTTTCTGTTTATTTAATTCTCACACTAATTATACTCATAGATATATATAACACTATTTTAATTCCGCTATAAAACTAAAGAAAAATTTTAATACTCTATTCACCCCCCCCCCCCCCCCCTCTAGAGTAATTTAAGATCAGACCTCCACTTTCAATTGGTATCGTTTGGTAGGATCTTTATCCTTTGATAGTCAGACAATATATCCTTCATTCCTCCTTTCTGATATACGTAATGCAAGAGGTTACAACCACATCATGATGCTTGCAAAAAATGAAGGAAAGAAGAAAGATGGGAAAGAATATAAGTTTTTAAGAAAAGAAGCGTTTGAGATCATATCCACTCCAATTGTGAGATAGATCTTCCCCTTCATAAGTTTGGATATGATAAGCTCCATTCTTGATTGCTTCTTTAATAATAAATGGCCCTATCCAATTTGGGTTCAGCTTTCCAACCGAGCCAGATCTTGTTGTTGCATCTACCTTCTTGAGGACGAGATCACCAGCAACAAACTCTTTAACTCGAACATTTTTGTCAAAATATTTAGCCATCCTTCTTTTTACTTCTTCTTGCCTAATTATTGTTGTATCCCTCAGCTCTTCGATGAGATCAAGGCTGCATTTCAATTCTTCATCATTTCCTCCCATCCAATCATCTTGATGTTGTTGAGATAGTAATACCCTTGGACTTTTAACTTCAAACTCAACAGGAATGAGAGCTTCGGATCCATGAGATAATTTGAAGATAGTTTCTCCGGTAGCTGATGTTGGAGTCGTTCTCAAAGCCCAGAGTACTTAAGGTAACTGTTCAGCCCAATTGCCTCGGAGATTTTACACTTTCTTCTTCAAGAGGTTGATTATTAATTTGTTATCAACTTCTACTTGCCCATTACTTCTTGGCTGATGCACATAGGCAAACTGCAACTCGGTGCCAATTTGATTACAGAAATTTATTAGATTGGAGTTGTTAAATTGAGGACCATTATCTGTGATAATTGCCATTGGAATTCCATGCCTGCGTACAATCTCCCCCCAGATAAAATTCTTCACAACTTGAGTAGTAGTTTTAGCTAATGCTTTTGCCTCGATCCATTTGCTGAGATAATCAATCATCACTAGAATGAATTTGCGTTGACCACTAACTAAAGGAAAAGGTCCAATCAAGTCCATTCCCCAAACTGCAAATGGCCATAGGGTCGCTATTGACTTAAGTTGTTGAGCTGTTTGATGTTGAAGAGGAGCGAACTTCTGGCATTGGACACACTTTTTGGCGAATTTCTCTGCATCTTTCCTCATTTGAGGCAAGAAATAACCTTCCCTTAGAATCCTTTTTTCTAAGGTTCTAGCTCCAGAGTGACTACCACACTCTCCTGAATGCACTTCTCGAATAATAATAGAAATTTCCTCTTCAGAGACACATCTTGCCAGAGGTGATAGAAATGTTTTCCTGTAGAGGATTCCTGTAACAAGATAATAGTAAGCTGCTTTTAACTTAAATCAATTTTTATCTTTTACCGCCGGATGGAATTCTCCACTTGAGAGATAGAGAACGAAAGGATCCATCCAGGATGGTCGTTGTTCATTCATCATGATGTCTCCTTCTTCAATAGCTGGATGAAACGGTTCTGAAGTAGTTCCTCCTAAAAGGAGACCGAATTTGGCCAATTCGTCAGCTTCCATGTTCTCTTCCCTTGGAATGTGTTGAATAGTGAGGTTTTGAACTTTCTTATCTCAATCTTCTCTGGTATTTGATGTTGTTTTAGAATAGAGTCTCTAGTTTCATAAGTTCTATTCACTTGAGACGACATCACTAGAGAATCGGTTTTAACTTGAACATCCTCGATTCCTAGCTCTCTTGCAAATCTAAGACCGGCGAGCAAGGCTTCATACTCCACTTGATTGTTCATTGTTGGGAAGTGAAACTTGAGAGGTTGATCTGATCTAATCTTATTGGGATTAATTTATACAACTCCAGCTCCTGATGAATTTCTCCCGGAAGCTCTATCCACGTAAATTGTCCAAGCTAAAGATTTTCCAATCTCTTTTTCATAGCTAACTTCCTTGGCATCAATCATAAAATCTGCTAACACTTGAGCTTTGATCGCCACTCTATGATCGTAGGAGATATCAAACTCACTGGGTTCTATCGCCCATTTTGCCAATTTACCCGAACGTTCTGGCTTTTCCAACACACTCTTTAACTGGTGATCAGTGACAACCTGAATAGAATGAGCCTGGAAGTAAGGCCTTAACCTCCATGCTGAAACCACAAGAATTAGGACCAACTTTTCAAGGATCGGATATCGAGCTTCTGCATCCTTCAAAACTTTACTCACATAATAAACCAGATATTGCTTCTTCTTTTCCTCTCTTACCAGCACATAGCTGATATCATTAGAACCGACTCCCAAATACAAAAAGAGATCCTCTCCTTCTCTTGGGCTTTGGAGTAAAGGGGTGGACGTTAGCTGCTTTTTGAGCAGAACAAATGCTTCATCATATTCTTTTGTCCACTCAAATTTAGCTCCTCCACGGAGAGTTTTGAAGAAAGGAGCATTCTAATCCCCTGAATGGGAGATGAAATGGCTCAAGCCTTCCATCCTCCCACCTAGCTGTTAAACTTCCTTAGGGGTCTTGGGAGGTGACATTTCTAGAATAGCCATTACTTTATCGGGATTTGGCTCTAATACTTCCAGAGTAAGGAGATGGCCAAGAAATTTTCCTTTGCTAGCTCCAAAGATGCATTTCAAAGGGTTTAATCTCATATTAAAGGCTCGGAGTGTTGCAAAAGTTTTGTTCAAATCGTTGAGGTGTGCTGAGAAAAGCTTTCTTTTTATTAGAAGATCATCAACGTAAACTTCTAAATTTCTCCCTTTTTGAGTTTCAAAGGTGGTGTCCATCATTTTTTGATAAGTGGCACCAGCATTTTTTAGCCCAAAAGGCATTACGATATATCAAAAATAGTCTTCATTCGTGATGAATGAGGTATGAGGGATATTGGGCTTATGCATTCTTATTTGGTGATAGCTAGAGAATGCATCTAAAAAACTCATGCAAGAGTACCCTACCACGGAATCAACTAAAGAATCTATCCGAGGCAAGGGGTAGCAATCTTTAGGGCAAGCTTTATTGAGTTTAGTAAAATCCACACACATTCTCCATTTTCCACCAGCTATTTTCACCATTACAATATTCGATACCCACTCTGGGTATTGAATTTCCCTAACAAAGTTAGATTTGAGAAGCTTTTCCACCTCCTCCCGGATTGGTTGAGCCAAGGTCATTGCAACCGCTCTTTTCTTTTGCTTTACTAGAGTAAAATCTGGATCAATGTTAAGATGGTGGCAAGCGACATCTGGATCAACTCCTGGCATATCATCCGCCAACCAAGCGAATATATCCAAGTTTTGCAGCAGGCAAGAGATGAGTTGATTCTTCTCAGCTTCGGGTAATTCGGCATTGATTGAAAGCCTCTTGCTTTCATCTTCATCACCGATGGGCACAACTTGAGTTGCTTGGGCAGGTTCCAAGCGAACTCCATCTCTTGACTCTTCTTCCATGACCTCTTCTTCAGCTTTAGCAGGATCAGGGACTTGGGAAGCTGAAGAGGTCTCAGCCACTTGACGAGGAAAACATTTAGTCATATTAACTGATTTGATGTAGCACTCCCAGGCTTTCCTCGGATCGCTCCTGATCCGATATTGCTTTCCATTCAAAGCAAACTTCACTGCAAGGTGGTAGGTGGAAACCACCGCTTGATACTCATTTAGGATGTGCCTCCTAAAAATTGCGTTGTAGCTACTCGGAGCTTCAATGACTATGAATTTGACTAACTTTGTGATGCCTCCAAGCGTCACTGAGAGCGTGACATTTCCTTCCACTTCTTTCTTCTCTCCGGAAAAACCATAGAGTGGACTTTCTGTGGAAAGAAGAGTCTTCCCAGACTTCAGGGCCTCAAAAGCTGTTTTGAAGAGAAGATTTACTGAACTCCCGGTATCGATCAAAATGTTCTCAACTGTATAATTCTCTATAACTAACTTTATAACGAATGCATCGTTGAAAGGATTGGCAGTAGGAGGAAGATCTTCTTGCCCAAAAGTGACTGTTCCTCGGACCGGGGCAGAGGAGGAGGTAGCAGTAACCTCTGAACTGAAAACTCTGACCATGCTGGCTTTCTTTGAAGATTCTAGGCCTGCTCCCCCATGGATGGAAAAAAGATAACCCAATGTTCCTTCATCATTTGCATCCACGTATTCACCAAGATAGCCGACATTGCCGAGATGGCCAACGTCGTCAACCTCCTCACATTCCCAGTGGACTTCTGCCACCTCTTTGCTCTTGGAGGTGGAGGCTTTAGAAGGATCGGCTTTTTGCAACAGACCTTGCAGCTTCCCTTCCTTCAAAGCTTCTTTACTAACATTCTGAGGGTTCTGTAATTCACTGTCAGATGACCCTTCTCCCTATGATGCTCATAATAGAGAGAAGGGTTCCTGAATTTAGGGTCGGATTGCATGGGTGTGGGCCTTTTGTAGAAAGGCTGCTTCTGGAGGATCTGAATCACCTTAATCATTGGGATGTTGAGTTCGGTGAATGATTCTTGAGAATCATTGTAGGAATGTTGAGGGAGCGGGGGAGGAGGCTGAACAAAGTGAATCTGTTGAATTGGAGTTTGTTGAGGAGCTGGAGTGACTGGAGCAGGTAACAAGGGCACTTGAGGCTAAAACTGTTGATGCCCTTGGTAAGGATGATGGTGACGGAAATTCCTTCCTCTTTGAGCTGGAGGTTGGAATTCTTGACGAAACGGCTTCGATGTTGGAGGGGCTGGAAGAAAACCTGCAAAGCCTTTTTGAACTACCTTGCATGTTAAATTAGAAACATAGACGAGATTATTTACTTCCCCTTCTATGAATCTATTCGCAATGCCGATCAGTTCCTGGTAAGAGCTCGGCTCTTTGGTTGTGACTTCAAACTTCAGAGGCCCCTTCTACAGAACATTTATCAAGGCGATTAGTTATAATGAGGGATCAACATCCCTTATTCCTAGAATCTCTCTCTGAAAATGGCTGATGAAGCGAGTTGTAGTCATGCCTTCATTCTGCTTGATCTTAAAAAGGGCCGCAGGGCCACTCATTCTCTTCTTTGAGGTGGTAAACCTCAGAAGAAGCTCCTGCTTTAGAACTGTGAAGCAAGAGATGGACTGGGGAAGAAAATTGTAGAACCACTCCCTTACCTGCCCATCCAGAGAGGTGATCAACAATTTGCACCTCATTGCATCTGAGAGAGTTCTCAGGGCGACTGCAGATTCAAAGGCTTGAAGATGTGAACTGGGATCACTATCTCCAGTAAACATAGGCATTCTTGGCTCTCTGAAACCATGGGGAGTTGGCTCCCAACAGATCTTGCCGGAAAAAGGAGAGGGATCTTCTACCCCATAGACACCAGAAGGAACAAAAGTGGCAGCAGCGGGGGCTGGAGGATAGACATAATCCTCTTAGAAATTCAGGGCTCAAGCTGGAGATCCCTGAGCTGCTTCCCTAAAAAAGGCTTGAAGGGCAGCGAACTCCTCATTCTGAGACCGCAAGGGAGCAGCGGGCTGAGGGGTCGCAACCTGATCAGCTTGAGGTAGCAGCCTCTTGGAGAGCTCAGACAATAGTTGATTCATGGACTCAATCTACCGAGCTATCTCCTAGGGGCTTGAGCGGCCTCCCGGAGGGCTTGAGAGAGATGAAGCTCGATTCAAAGCTCGAGAGCTTCTAAAGAGGTCGCACACACTGAAGAGGGGAGACTGCCAGTGAACTGACCTGCCTGACCTTTGTGGTCTAACTTCTCAAAAAGCCTACTGATTTCACATGAACACCTCAAATCTGAAGGTCGCGCGTTCATTCTGTTGGCACAAAAAATGTACCTCCAAAACTCACACTAGAGAAGGGATGGAGAAAACTGTGAAGTGCAGGTTACTTGAGACAAAAGATGCCAGAGGAGAGACCTCTGATGAGAAAAACTATTTCAATTAATCTCAAGAGAGGTTACAAGACGAAAGTCCAGAACAGGCCATGGGAAGAAGTAGAATAGTGATAGAATTCGAGACAACTTACACAGGTTGTAAGCTAGAGCCTCGAAGCAAAAATGTCCTTTTTCAGGTACCCCTACCCCCTATTTATAGATGTAGAGTCTGCCCAAGCGGGTAGATCCAAAAATTATGGGTTGCCCAGGATATAAGAGAGTCAGGGCAGAGATAAGAGGAAAAAGGAAGCAGATCGCCTGGTATGGCGGTCTCCAAGAGCTGAGATCGCTGAGCCTTAGACGAGAAATCCGGAGGGGAACCTGGCGATCTGGGCGGTCTCCAAAAACTGAGACCGCTGAGAAAGGTCCTTCTGACTGGAGATTAGAGGTCGTTGACTTTCGGGCAAACAACAACATCCACAATCGCGGTCACAGAGTCAATTTTTTCAGGAGAGGGGGGATGGGCACCCTCCATGGCCTCACTCGCGATGGCCCCCTCCAGGGATGCACTCTGCAAAAAGAAGTGTTAGCACAATGGTGTGAGGGACTAACCTACAAATCTAAGTACCTGCTTAGCGAGCTTGATGTCGAGCGACGGGTCCAGAAGTGAGGACCCATCCTCCATGGGATGTCGCCCCACCGTCTTCACGCTCTTTAGCTTGGGAAGGGTCGGAGGGGTCCGCAGGGCGAGCTAGGGGCGAGCCGGACAGTAATGGAGTGCTCGTTAGCCTAGGACGCATCTAGGTGGGCTTGTTCTTCTTCTGAGAGAGGCATTCTGGCGACTACAGCAGTGGATGGTGAAAAAAGTTGAAGAGACAAGGGGTTACCCATCGCCCAGAAATGGTGGTATTTATAGCGCGGGGGATGGGGCCCACAAAATATTCCTACCAGGTCAGCAATCGTCTGGCAAACACCAATGGTTGGATGTTTCTTCGCGAACTTAGGATAATCTCGCAAAGAGTGGGGATTGTGTACAACCCAGTGTTCGCCAGGGGGCAAAAATGAGAATCGAGAGTAGGCGAGTCAAGGAGCGCCTTACCGACTTGCGGCGAGCATCTACCTAAGGTGAGGCGAGGCAAACCAGGGGGCCAACCTCGCGAGTAGCGCATGGCGAGGGCAAGGCATGTTCCCACACCGCATTGGGAGTGCATTTATCCATAGTGAGGCGAATGAGGACTCACTGTGCCAAGGAGCGAGGCGAGTAGGACTCTACTCGCAAGGGGAGATCTCATGAGCCCTGCTCGCAGGAAGACTGGCGAATGGCGTCGTCACATGCCACTCGCCCAATGGGGTATGCAGGTAAAAATACCCTGATACCCTTTGTGGGCTGCCAATAACTCTTCAGAATAGCGGAGTTTGGTTGTTAGCAGACCAGTTTGGGGTGCGATTAGTACAACCAAAAGGCAGAGTTACGCTATTTGCAGACCAGTAGAGAAAACTATATATAGACCCTGAAGGGCACCTTTGGAGAGGATCCACTTTCTTGGCTTCTTTCTCCTTGGGATGTTCTTGGTTAGCTCCTCAGGTTCTCCAAGGTGCCCGACTTCAGTTTTGGCGTAAGAGGGGAAGCGCTCTAAAGAACTTTCAGGTTTGTGGTGGGACTCCACATTGTAGCCAAGGGTCGGTGTTTTAGCTCCAAGTCTTCAGTTAGGTTCTTCCATGGGATCAGTAAATGCCAGCTGCCCCCTTTCAAGGGTCAGAACTCCTCGTTGGACCGATTCTCGGTTCCAACAGATTCGATCTCGGATATCACAGACAATGCTCATTGAGGATAGAGACTCCTTGTAAACCTCAGGGTCATTCCTGGATACCAGAGTGATATGCATGTTTTCTAATATCTGCACCAGCTCCATGGCCATCAATTGTGGTTCCGCATTGGATGTGATAGCCCTTCTGCTGAGTGCATCCTCTATTGAGTTCGCCTTCCCTTAGTGATAGTGCTTTGTATATTGGTAATCACAGAGAAATTCCACTCATCTTCTCTGCTAGAGATTTAGGTCCTTCTGTGTGTCCACATACTTGGGGTTTTTATGATCTGAGAAGATATCACAATGAACCCCATACAATAAGTGTCTCCAAATTTTGAACACAAAAATTACCGCTCCCATGTACAAATCGTGCACCGGGTAATTCTGCTCGTGCTTCATCAATTGTCGGGAAGCATAATCCATCACATGTTTATGCTGCATTAGGACAACACCCATGCCTTGATATGATGTGTCGGTGTACACCTAGAATCCTTCCTTCCCAGATGGAAGTGCAAGGATTGGGGCGGAGGTGTGTCTATTCATTAATTCCTAAATGGATGCCTCGCACCACAGTGTCCATACGAACGGTGCATCCTTCATTGCCAGTGATGTAAGGGGAAGGGCAATCCGGGAGAATCCCTCTACGAACTTCCGGTAGTAACTGGCAAGTCCTAGGAAACTCCTTACATCAGAAGCCGTCTTCAGCTGGGGCCAGTCTCGCACTGCCTGAATCTTTGCTGAATCTACCGCTAATAGTGCCCCACTGATGATGTGCCACAGAAAGGTTACTTCCTTGAGCCAGAACTGGCACTTGCTATATTTGGCATACATCTTATGCTCTCGAAGCCTCTCCATTACGTGTGTCAGATGCTGGGTATGTTCTTCTTCCGTACTCGAATAGATAAGAATATCATCTATGAATACTATAACGAAGACGTCGAGATAGTTCTCGAATATGCGGTTCATCAGACTCATGAATGCGGAGAGAGCATTTGTGAGCCTGAATGGCATTACCGAGAATTCATAAAGACCATAACGACTGTTGAATTTTGTCTTCGAAATATCTTCCTCCTGGAGTCACAGTTGGTAATATCCTGATATCAATTCTAGATTTGAGAACCAGTGTGCTCCTTTGAGTTGATCGAATAGCTCGTCTATCCTTGGCAAGGGGTATGTGTTTCGCACTGTCAGCCTGTTCAGCTCCCTATAATCAATACACAGCCTGAGGGACCCATCCTTCTTCTTTACAAACAACATCGGGTCTCCCCATGGTGACGGGCTTGGTCTAACGAATCTTGCTTCCACTAATTCTTACAGTTGGCTTTTGAACTCTTCCAGTTCCTTCGGAGCCATCTGATATGGAGCTCTAGATACTGGTCTCGCTCCCGGTACTAACTGAATTTGAAAATCTTTCTCCCTATGTAGTGGTAACCCTGGTAGCTTCTCCGAAAACATGTTAGGAAAATCATGAACAATAGGAATAGTGGTTAGATAAGTTTCCATTTCCATCATCTCAAAGCATATCAAATAAACATCATCACCCTGTAGGTGGGCCTTGATGGCCTGAGTAGAAGAAAGTAAATAACGGGAGACCGAGATAGTACCTTTGAAGGTCACGTAGGTGTTATCGTATCTTAGCACAACCTTCCTTGTCGGGCAATCAATCTGGGCATGGTTCCATGTGAGCTATGTCATTCCCAAGACAAGATCGAAGTCCGACATCTTCAAGATTGTTGCTAGAGCCTCGAATGTTAGGCCTTCAATGGTCACCTTCAGAAGGCATTTTGTTGTTGATTCAATATCTGACCCATTTGGAAGATGCACCCTCCTGGTGACTCTCGTTTAGTGTTGAACCTGGTCCAAGTCTTTGACAAAGTCATCCGAGATAAGTTATATGATGCCCCCGTGTCGAACAAGGTATGGGCAGGCTTGCTGCATATAGTTACTATTCCTGAATTTATTGTATAGTTCTAGGTTGCTAAGTTTTTCTACTTCTAGTAATTCTATATCAATTCTATAGTCTAAGAATTGAGAAGAATTTAGAATGCCAGCATAACTGCTATGACCCTCTCTGGGTTCCGGGGTTGAGCAAGACCCAGAGCATATATCTGATCTATATCCTGTCTGTAGTCTGATCTATGGAATCCTTGACCTTGACCACATCCTCGACCTCATCCCCTAGGCTGCTGAGCAGGTGGTGTTGGAGGTGGTGGTGGAGCTCTCTAAGGGCAGTTGATATGGATGTGGCCCGGCTGGTGGCAGTGATAGCACAAATGTGTGGAGGTGCTCCTCCACCTTGTCTTGGTGGCTCCTAGATCCGTAGTGGTTGAGGGGCCAACACTGTCGGTGGTCGCTGCTCCTATCTAAAGTTGGGATGGGGTCATTCCCCACCCCTCCTGTACTTGATGAATCTGCCCCTCTGGTGTCCCCTGCCGCCAAATACCGCATCTTCTACCAGCCTTTTCCCTCTGCTCCTCACCATTAGCTGGTCCGCCTTCAACTTATTTGCTGCTTTGATAATCCGTGTTAGGCTAGAATCTGATATGTATAGCAGGGCTTGCCTCGAGTCGTCACGGAGGCCCTTGTAGAACCTCTTGGCATAGTCAGAGTCATCTGGCTGGTGGGATGTGGCAAAGCGAGCTAGATGCGAGATTTCCCGTTGATACTCTAACACCGAATGACTCCCCTGCTTCAGGTGCAGGAACTATTCTTCAAGTTCAACTCTAGTCGTCTGTAGTACAAAATGTTCTAGTAGCGCCTCCTTGAACTCCTCCCAAGTGATATTGGCGTACTCGAGGCCGTCAAAGGTAGTGTCCAAAGCTGGCTTCCACCACTGCTTGGCATGTGACTCCAAGGTAGTGACAGCTAGTGATACTGCCATATTGACCAGGCAGAGTATCCCAGCTAGCATCTCTTGGATGGTGTCTAACCACTCCTCAGTCCACACCACCGACTCAGTCCTGGCATAAGATGGTGGGGAGAGGCCTCGGAAGGCACTCAACCAGTTTTCCCTAGGGTTGGGGGCCTAAACCGGGGCCTGCTGTTGTGAGAAGGCCTACAAGATGGTAGTCAAAGTTTGACCTAACTCTGACTGTTGGAAGGGGGTGGGAGCCGGTGTGGGAGGAATGGCATCCTGAATGGGAGGTATCGTCGCCCGTGTGGCGATGTTCACCGGAGGCTACATAAGAATAAAGGTCTTATTAGAATGGTTGACCTAAACATCTCATTTTTAATGGACAATTAAATGTGATTTCCCATATGGGCAAACCATTGATTCTGCCGGTAGTTTATCCTCACACTAAGCTCAAACAGGGTTGCTTAGGGTTGTGGACTTTCTTTACTTTGGATTGAAGTTGCCTGAGCAGATACCAGTTTGTAAGCCCCCCTTTTTGCTTACATTTCTGGGTCTTACTGCCTAAAACCACCGCCTTGCAGTGACACCCACACACGAGAAGGTCGCCACTACAAGATGCAAATCTTGCCGGCTATTCACATATCCAGGCCAACCAATCACCACAACATAATAAAAAACAAGTCCACAATAATCACATTACAAATAGAGAGACATGTCCAAATGGGATACGTAAATAAAAAGGTACTGAATACGAGTATTAAAATGAAAGGGCTTAATCCCGATACATAAACTTCCTCACTACAAAACTCTCAGGAAAAGACAAATCACACACTGCCGAGGGAAAACGTGGAAGGTAGCATTTGGAAGATGGTATCTCACCGAAGCTCTTCCAGCTGCAGCTGAGAGTCCAACTCCGGGCCTGGCCACTGTATCAATTCCCTCCCTCGGGATGTGGGTCTGCTCCTCCTGGTGCTCTTGTTTGTTATGCCACATCCGCCCATTATTCCATAAGACTAAGCAGTTTTCTCTGTTGGATCTGTAGGCGCTCTTAGAGGGGGGTGACTAAGGGTTTTATATGTTATATTTTGAAATACTTGAAATAATAAGAGATCAAAATAGTGCAAAACCAAAATAAATCAAGAGAAATAAAATAGAGACATGATTTTATTAATATGAAATATAAGATTACAAAACTTGACTTCTTATAACGCTAAAAATCGAAGGCGAATTGTAAACAGAAATTTCATTTTCTATCCCGACTCATATCCCCACGAACCGGTGGCTTTAGCCTATCCTTCCCCGGATACGGTCTCAAGCTGCTCTAGCCAATCCTTCCCTGGATATGGCATCGAGCACCCCCTAGATCTACACCCTAGACCTAGTCTCCAACACGAGGCGAATTTCTTCCCTAAGTCCTACCTAGACCTAGTCACCAACACGAGGCGAATTCACGGCACGAGTATAAAAGAGTAAATAAAAGAAACAACAACAATGTAGAAACTCCCTATGTGGATTTCTTGAAGAAGTAGAAGAAGACCTGCAGAGTATGATCATAGACGATGATGAACTGTGTTGAAATCTTCTCCATAGATGTCCTTAAGCCTTCATAGATTTGTGGGAGTATCTCTCTGAACCTTCCTCTATATGATGTGGCACGAAGCCTTGGAGCTAGCGCTATAGCTACCACCGGTGCTATCCCAGTTTAGGAAACATTTTCTGCGTGCATATCTTCATTCCAAGGAAACCCTGCCGACATTCCTCATGTGCGTTGAGATAGTGCCTGCGTTAGCGCCTTCTATACTTGCATCCCAAAATTTCCTAATCAGGGCTAGCGCCTGCGCTATTGGCTACCACCGGCGCTGGTGGGCTTGTTGGAATTTTGGCTTCAAACTTGGGGGCAACCTTCTTATGTTATCCTTGTGTCATATGACATTGTTTCCTGCACACCTAAACACACAAGATCAAATACACATAGGATTTGTTATTCTCAAACCTAGGAGATGCGGAAGTCCATGTTCCAATAAACTCCCCCATTTAATAATAACAAATCCATTAATGATAAATCAGAGCATTAATACATAAAGCATGATGAAACCTACTTGTGTGTGTTTGTGAGTGATGACTTAGGATAATTGTCAATTTTGGTATTTAGAATTGCACCCCCTAAATGCATGCTCCCCTTATGTGAATGCTCCCCTTATATGTAAGCTATCATCTTAAGAATTAATCATGTTTAGTTCTTCCCCATTTGATAGCGGTTATAATTTATCATGTTAGTTCTCCCCCTTTTGTAATTAGCAAAAGTGGGTTAAGGTAGCAAAAGACGTAGAAAAAGGTTTTTTTTTTTTGAAAAAAAAATAAGGCATGATCGAGCTTTTTAGAGGAAATGAAATGATAAGGAGTTTTTAGCATAAATATTTTCATAGAAATAAATCAGAGTTGTTAGCATAAAATAATATTCATGTTTAGAACAACCAATATAAATTTTATCAAGCAAGCCTACCACTTGTTGAAGGAAAGGAATTTTGAGATTCAAGTGATGATACACACAAAAGAAAAGACTTTAAATAAGCATGAAAGCGCAAGGTAAAAAATTATATGGTTATGATGCGGAAGACTTATAGAAATATAAGAAACATCTTTTTGTAATCATGACTATTCATAAGAAGAAATGTGAGTTAAATTCCACAAAGAAAATATGTTTTTGTAAATCATTTTTCTTTTAAAATCTTTAAAGATTACCATAAAGTATCCAAGCATGAAAAAAGATATCAAAAAGAGACCAATACAATGTTATTTAAATTCACAAATTCAAGACATACCAAATATTGTAGAGAGCATGCTAGGTTATCTAGTGCATTTTATATATAAAAAGAGCATAGGATTAGCATTAGGATCCAATACTCATGAGAAGAAGTGTTATAGAAGATAATGATGTGCACATAAGTTTATTTTGAATAGAGTAAACAAATGATTTAATCAAAATATACAAGACATATGTAGAGTAAAGTGCACAATAAAACACAAACAATTTTACTTCCACACACAATGCTCATTAAGACTTATCAGAGTGCAAAGTAGTGCTTGGGGGATCACACACTTTATTTTTCAATATTGATTTTTCTTGTGATCCGATTTACTTAAGAATAAGTGGTGTAAAGAAACAACTTATGGTTTGCACAAGACACTTTACTATTATTTCCAAGGTGCTCAACCTCACAATGACCATTAAGACTTATCAGGAGGTTTAAGTAGTGCTTGGTGGAGTTATCTTTGTCAATTTATTTCATGCTTTTTTGTTTTGGACAAAGTTCTCTGAATACAGTTGTTTTGCAAACCAATGTAATTTTGAAAGTACGGCCACTTTTCTTAATTATTAAGAGTACAAATAAATGTGGTGTAGGTAAGATACTTATGCAAATTTAATTCATTGTACAATTACAATGCACAAACAAGCATTCTTAGATTAAAAGCACATGTAGACTTTGCCAAAATAAGTGAGTGAATAAATATCATTATCAACCATAAAATATTTACTCATACTTAGAGGCATGGTAAGCTTGGTTCTACACAACTTTTACAATACTATTGATGCACAAGTGATTAGATATATCAAAGCATGATAAAAACAATGTTCAAAGTAGTTTGAAAAGATGAATTTTAACATTGTAGAAGGTCTAAGTGATAGATTAAACCATGCTTGTAATTAACAATAAAGTTCATACAGTTTTTTTTTTATAAAAAGAATTTTGTTTAAAGTTTGAACTCTTATAATTGATCTTGGACTTCCCGAGGTCTACCCTGTGAGGGGTTCGCACCGGTACTAGGAGATGTGATGGTGTGATATCCCAAATCTCCCTTTCGCAAGATACATGTAAATAGAAAAGTTAATTTCAAAAACTACTTTTTATGTTTTATATTTTGTATTTGATTTTTTTGCATATAGGAATAGAAATCAGACAAATAAACAAAGAAAGTGAGTGAATAAAAATATTTTTTGTAATTTGGCTTTTGTAATTTTTTGTTTTAATTTTTCAAAAATCAATTAAAGGCAGAAATACAAAAATAAGTAGTACATATAACAGAAATATTCTTAGTGATTTTTTGAAATTTTAAAACACAGAAAATTTGATACTCAAGCTAGCATCAGTGCTAGAGTTAGTGCGGCAAATAGTACACTAATTTTTTAAGATTTTGAAAATTCTGATTATTGATCTTGATTATGTGTACCAAGAGTAGTTTCATGCAGAAATTTAATAATTTTTGGAGATGTTTAGATAGTGAAAAAATGCATAAAACGATTGCATTTTTGTATGACTTAAATAAATCATCTAATCCTTTGTCACATAATTGACTAATAGATGTTAAGTTATGTTTTAACCCATTTACATAAAGAACATTAGAAATAGTAATGGATTCGTTACCCATTGACCGAATCTCATGATCCTTCCTTTACCGTTATCTCCAAAAGTTATAATCCCTCCCTTCTTCTTTTTTAGGCTAAGGCACTTTTATTTTTTGCCCGTCATGTGCTTGGAGCAGCCCGAATCCAAGTACCACACGTCCTCTTTGTCTTTAGCCTTCCTGCAAATCTAGAAGGAAGATGAAAGAAAGGATTCGGATACCCAAGAGGTACCACCCATAGAATAAGTGAATGTCTTAGGTACACAAATTTGCTTTAAAGATCCCTGTTTTATAATCCTGCAGGAGCTAGACGTGTGTCCAAACCTATGACAGTTTGCACATGAAATTAAGGGGGTTGAGACCCTTTTCTGAAATTCTACATTTCTCTTCCTGGATGAGGTTTGATTTTTTGGAATAAACAGAATATTTTTTATATGATGGGCTACCGCCGACGTTAGTGGCTAGTGTTGGGCGGTAGCTGTCACTTTGATATCCAAGTCCAAATTTTCCTGAACCATAAAATTGGTTCCCTAAAATCATGTCCAGAGATTTTTGACCAATTTCAAATTTTTTGATGGCCATATTGAGGTCATGAGTTTGTTTTTTAAGAGATGAGTTTTCTTTTACAAGCATGACACATTTATTTTCAAAACTTTTTTTGTTATTTTCAATTTGTAAGAGAGATGTTTTTAGTTTTCTCTCTAAGTCCCCAATTTCTCTTGTAAGAGTTTTGATTTGAGAGAGGGACTTAGAAAGAGAAACTTCAAGATCTTTTGCCTTACATAAGGAGTGTTCACACTCTTGGCATGAAACCTTTCTCTTTTCCAAAGAAATTAATTTTTTAGTAAGCTTATGATTTTCCTTGATGAGGGATTCATTTTCATGATTTAAAATAATAACATCTTCTATACTTTTATCATAGGCTTTACAGGTTTGAACAAATTCATCAACAAGTTCTTCGAAGGTGGGAGGAGTTACCTCAGTGTCACAAAGACCACTGTTGTCATCATCGTTTCCTTTTGTCATGAAGCATATGTTTGCTTCCTCATCGTCGCTTGAAGTTGTTGCGCTTGACTCCTCGGAAGACGTATAGTTTTTCTTCTTGTCCTTCTTTTTGTGCCGCTTCGCCTTCTCCTCTAGAATTTTTAGACACTCACTTCGGACGTGTCCGATCTTCCTGCAGTTAAAGCACTCTATAAGAGATTTTTCCACATCATCATGGCTCATCGTGTTCTTCCATGACCCTTGCTTGTTGGACCCTTTGGTGAGGTATTTGCGAAAAGTTTTTTTCTTTCGGGATCCCGCATGAATCTTTTCAAGTTCTTCACCAAGAGACCTTCTTCATTATCGTCTTCTTCGTCGTCAGCCTCAATTTTTAATTTCAGCACCAATGCTTTCATTTTCAGTTCCATATTGTACTCTTCATGTTGAATCTAGAGTTCTTCCTCATGGGTTTGGAGATTCCCAATGAGGTTCTCAATCTGGAGCGTTCTTAGGTTGTGTGACTTCGAGATGGTCGTCACCTTTGGATTGAACCTCGGAGGTAGACAGTGAAGAATCATTCTGACCAAGTCGCCGTCGGAGAAGGTCTTTCCAAGATCTTTTGAAGCGTTGACGATCTTGGTGAAGTGTGTGTACTTCGAGTTGATATCTTCTTCGGCATCCATCCTGAACTTTTCATATTCCGACTCTAGTTGGAATAGCTCTACATCTTTCACCTACGATGTACCTTTATCAGTAACTTCCAATTGGTTCCAAATATCATAAGTAGTTACACATGCAGAAATTCTATTAAATTCAGTTCTATTTAAAGCACAATATAAAGCATTCATTGCATTAGCATTATTTTTGCACCTAAGTTTATCGTTATTGTCCCATCTATCCTTAGATTTTTCTAAGGTATACTCTCCTACTACAATTATAGGTGGAGAGTACCAAACTTCCACCATGTTCCATACTTCTCTATCCATGGTCATAAGAAAACACATCATCCTAGATTTTCAGTAGTTAAAATCTGACCTAGTAAAAAGAGGTGGTCTACTAACACTCTGACCCTTGGGAAAATCGAAATCATAAGATGTCATTTATTCCTGGTTGTTAGACCATTTGAAATAAACCTGTCTGATACCACTTGTTGGATCTGTAGGCGCCCTTAGAGGGGGGTGAATAAGGGTTTTAAGAACTTATGTAATATTTTGAAATACTTGAAATAATAAGAGATCAAAATAGTGCAAAACCAAAACAAATCAAGTGAAATAAAATAGAGACATGATTTCATTAATATGAAATATAAGATTACAAAACTTGACTTCTTATAATGCTAAAGATCAAAGGCAAATAGTAAAAAAACTTTTTCAATTTCTATCCTGACTCGTATCCCCACAAACCAATGGCTTTAGCCTATCCTTTCCCGGATACGGCCTCAAGCCGCTCTAGCCAATCCTTCCCTGAATATGGCCTTGAGCACCCCCTAGATCTACACCCTATACCTAGTCTCCAACATGAGTAAAATTTATGCCCTATGTCCTACCCAAACCTAGTCGCCAACACAACGTGAATTCACTACACGAGTATAAAAGAGTAAATAAAAGAAACAACAACAATGTAAAAACTCCATATGTGGATCTCTTGAAGAAGTAGACGAAGACCCACAGAGTATGATCGTAGTCTATGCGGTCTTTCATCATGATGATGAAGCGTATTGAAATATTCTCCACGAATCTCCTTAAGCCTTCATAGATTTGTGGGAGTATCTCTCTGAACCTTCTTCTATATGATGTGGCACGAACCTCTGGAATTTAGGGGTGTGAGAGGATGAAAAAGACAGAGCCAAGGGGTCCTTTTTATAGCCTTGGAGCTAGCGTCTGCGCTATTGCTTCCATCAGCGCTATCCCAGTTTAGGAAACATTCTCCGCGTGCGTATCTTCATTCCAAGGAAACCCTGTCGACATTCCTCATGTGCATGGAGATAGATCATGCGCTAGCCGCTAGCGTCGGCGCTAGTGCCTTCTATACTTGCCTCCCGAAATTGCCTAATCAGGGCTAGCACCTGCGCTAGGGGATAGCGCATGCGTTAGTGGCTACCGCCGACGCTAGTGGGCATGTTGGAATTTTGGCTTCAAACTTGAGGGCAACCTTCTTATGTTATCCTTGAGTCATATAGCATTGTTTCTTGAACACTTAAACACACAAGTTCAAATACACATAGGATTTATAATTCTCAAACCTAGGAGATGCGGAAGACCATGTTCCAACATCCTCGTCCCCTCCACCCATGACTCCTAGGCACCAGGCGGGGAGGATGAAGAGAAAGGTAACAAAGGGTAATATAAATAAGCAGGTGGCAGTGACCCTATCTAGCATAAGTATAGATAGAAAAGGGGCATATTCTAGCAGTTCTACTATATTGTCTATGTATAGGAGTGCAGTAGACAAATAATAAGAACTAATAATAGTAATAGTGAACATAGAGAAAACAATAACATTCGTAGCAGTATAAGTAAGAACAGCAGTGTATGTAAAATAAGTAGATACGAAAGTAACCCTAGCTTATAAGACTGCTCAAACTTATAAGTTAGGGGATCTGACACTAAGGTAAACCCATCATATAAAGAGCCGATACTAATTTATATGATGAGGTCTTGTTTATGAAAATGAGGCTATGTTATGTTGTGAAATGCAATGATGCAACTCACCCACACGACTCAATACATACAAACCTTTTAAGTTCCCTCTGTTCGAGTATGTCAACTCAGGTACCCAGCTGAGGCAAACAAGGGTAGTGGATCGGGCTTTTCCACTTCTAGGCTTCTATCAACACCTCACGGCCTAGACCTTATGTATGCCCCTAAGAACACACAGGGTATCTGCATACTAATTAGCAAGTAACACCTCATAATTTGTATTTCCCCGAGCCTCCAACTCATCGGACTATCCAGTCCTCCTTAGATAACACTGACCCTACCGCTCGCAGGACTAACCCTCCTTAGATAACACTGACCCTACCGCTCACAGGACTAACAATTCCTTGTACCAATCGTCCAATATTTAGGATGAGGATTATCTTACCAAAATCTCATATATAACTACTCTTATCTATCAGTTAGGTGAACTTAGAAGTTTAGGGTGTACCATGGACTTCCCGAGGACTACTCGGTGATGGGCTCGCAATGGTACTAGGAGGTATTATGGGGTGACATTTCAAACCTCCTTTTCTTATGATATTTAATCTTATTGGCGGCTACCCATTCTTACATACCCACTTTCCCTTTAGTTACTCTAGCTTCATACGGTAGTTTACAATTATCTGGACAAGGAAGCGATGATGTTAATTGAACATCAATCCTTGCCCTTTCTTAGTGTCTAACTACATCTTCATTTCATCACCCAATCTCTATCTAAAGATTCCACATTTTGATAGACCTCTAGTTGCTGGTGGATCTACCCTCATGTCCCTTAATATATCATTATCAAAATCCCATATTGATAATTTTATTAAACACACCCCAAACCCAAACATTAAGTGCTGACACTAATTGGTTGATCTACCAATCAATCTATGATGTACCTAATGTTTCAGAAATTAATAATTCTGTGCGTGAAGATCAAAAGGGTCTAGATCAAATATTTCACTTTTACTACCCGCAGACCAAGTTGTCCTCAAGCATGATACATGACCTAAAAGGGAGCTATATGGTCCTTATAGCTATTATGCATACATATATGGTTCTAGAAGTTGTACAAAAGATAAGTTACTAATTTCCATCATCTTTACTTGATTATGATTATGTTTGGGCCTAATAATCAAATTTCTTAACATTTAGGGGAAACCATCAATTTGTACATGTAGTGTTAACTAGCATGGTCCAAAAGGGTCTAATGAAATTTACTGAGTTTTGTTATGACCCAAAACAATGTCCAATAAATATTCATAATTTTCTCCCTAATAAAATTCCAGAAAATTAATTAATTATTCAAGGGTACTATTCTTAACATTGTGAAGGGTCTACTACAATTATTCATTCAAATGCTGTAAATATATTTTCTAGGTATTTTATAACTCTAAAATGAACATAAACATGATTTGGCATTTTTCTAACCATATTTCATCATTTAAATTAAATAAATCATATAAGCCCATTATTTTCACTTTGTGAAGGAGCTACTGTAACTCATTATGAAATAATTACAACAAAATTATCAGGGCATTAAGGTGGTATAACAAGTCCTTTGGCTAAGTCTCATAAGTTTCCAGTTCCATTTGACTAGTAATAATAATTACTAAATGAAAATGATAAAACTCCACTTTATGAAGAAACTACTATGAATTATCAGAGAATAAATGTGAAAAAATTATCAGAACACTATTATGAACTAATAAGTATGCTGACCAAGTTTCATAATTTTTGAACTTCATTTGACCAGCAATATTAATTACTCTAAGAAATATACAAATTCCAACTTGTGAAGGAACCATAGTAAATACTCATTAAATACATATCATAAAATTTCCAGAGGCTACTAATGATATCAAAAGTCTAACTACCCAGTTTCATAATTTTCCAGATCAATTTAACCAGTATTTATAATTGATTAAGGGAGAAATTAAAATTTCACTTTGTGAAGGAACCACAGTAAATACTCACCAATTAAATTCGAATAAATTCCCAGAGGCTAATTATTATCGCCAAAGTATACATGTCCAGTTTCATACAATTTAGAGTTCATATGCTCATACACAAGCGTGTTAGTATAAATGAAGGTAATTCCACTAATTACTACTTAGTGAGAGCTATCATATCTCTAATAATTCCCATAAAATCTGCAGAGTGTAGTTACACTCTCCAAAAGTGAATCCCAGAGTTTTGTATCATTCCAGAAAATTTTGACCGTAAAATACTCATTTATGCTAAATGTGACAAAATCACATAAACCTTAATTTCCTAGGGAAATCAACCCCAAAGTACAGGATTTTTCCTGAGTTGTAATATCTCATGATAACAAGTGCATGCTTTAGAGTTCATAATAATTGACCAAGGGAATACCCATTAATTCTCAAAACATCATTTTGTATACACCATATTGAATTTTCCATGGTATCTTGGTCTTGCATGTCAATTTTCCTCACATACATGAGTCCAAATGAGTTGAAAATTTAATCATGCTCATGATATAGCTACAAAAATCCCCCAACAAAATTTTGGGGTGTTTTGAAGGCATTTAATCACTTAATTAACATATGCATAAATATTTAAATGTTTCCTAAAACTTTAGAAAAATGTTCTCTAAAATTTCCCAATTTTGGGCAGGGTGTATTAGGGCATGGCTTATGCATGCCTAAAATTTCAGATCATTTGGAGTGGTAGAACTCCATGAATTAATTTTCTAGTGTCTAGGGCACCTAGTGTACATCCCTCACATGAAATTGATTTCAGGGAGCTACATTGCTCCAAATTGAGTGAACTTAATTTCTAAAAATAGTAGAAACCTAGATCTTCAACTTTCATGTTAGACACTTGTTCTGATTTTGCCTCTATATTTTTCTATAATTAATTTAAAGATCAGGTAAATATAGTTAATATAACATTTCGTTTAATAAAAATGGCCTGCAAATATCCATTCGATTCAATCCAACGGCCCAGCTTCATCTTCAACCTCTAGAAAATGGCTGAGGTTGAATCTGCCTAGGCCAATTTACAAGGCTATTTCCCAGCCATCTGGACCCTCCTCTGGTCGGCTACCACCACCACCTGAACCAATATAGTGGATGTTGTTGGGTGGTGGTTTGCCGGCAGCTGGTGGCCAGAACAGAGTTCTGGGGGAGGGGATTCTCGGCTCAAAATTGGGCCAATTTATTACTTGATTCAAGCCCAATTTTGCTTGAATCATGCCCTAATAGAGCTAGATACTAACATAAGGGGGGAGGAGAGGAATCATGCTTGAATAGGGGTCATTTGTCGGGGATTTCCTCAGGTTGCCATGGCCGGTCGGGAATCTTTTGGTGTCATGGTGATCTTGTCTTGCACTGCTTAATTCCATCTCCCAAGTTGGGGCTTCTCCTTCTCTCAGCTTACTGAAGGTGGTGAGGGGATCGAATGTGGCTGAGGAGATTTAAGTTGAGGGGTGCCATTATAGCACCTCTCTGCCACCTAATGGGAGCCTCAATTCTCAACCAGCTGGCCTCATCTCTGTATGGATTTTGTTGGAAATTATTGTGGTAGCTGAGAGAGAATGTTGGGAGGAGGAATGGGGGGACATGTGGAGGGCATTCCACAAAACCATGGTTGTCCTTATTCAAAAATTGAAGATTTCCCAATTTTGCCCCTTTGCATGTCATCCCTTCCTTAATTCTGAGGGCATTCATGGTAATTATGTTATGGGAAGCAGATTGGGCTTCTAACATTGGTCTTAGCCCATTTGAAACTTGGTTTGGGTTCACTTGACCTAAAGGGGTCAATATGGGCTAAGTGCACTTGAGTTGATCGTGGGTCAAATTGACCAATGTGGATGACCCACATTGATAGTCTTAGGTCCCTAGTCATGATGTGATGTGTATTACGCCATGGTGTGGCCCCAATTGGGCTAATTGAGCAATAACATATAAGTTTGACCATGATTGACTAGGTTTGATTTTGGTCAAATTGGATCAATTGGTTGACCAAATGATTGGGTTCTTGGTCAATTGAACCTATTGAAGGGTCTGGCTTGTAGTGGTGGGTTCAATTTGGCTATATGATGTCTAATTGACTTCAATTAAGAAGGTTTGACCTAGTTTGGGCTGGGGTTGACTTTGGTCAATATGACCAATTTGGTTGACCCTAAAGGGTCCATAGTGACCTATTGATCTCCTTGAAAGAGCATGAGGGTAAAGGTGAGGTTATATTGACATATTGAAGCTCCTTTGGTTAATTATAAGCTAGATGACCTAAAATTGCTAAATGCACACCACTATGCAATTCACCTACTCTCCTAGGTTTCTAGGTTTCTTTTGGCTAGTCTCCCCTTTTGTCATGACATAGTCATGACAAAAATTCAATTTAGGGGTCTAGTGGTTTGTGGGATATTACAAATTGTGCCCTTTCACTTCCAATATGAAGAAAAAGGAAGTCTCTAAGGAGTATCAGTTCCTTGTCAACATTTGTGGAAAAATACTAATGTGTAAAATAACATTCCACGATTCTATACCAAGAGAAAAACTTCAACTTATGAGAATTCTAGTTTTACAAAAGAAGATAGGCTTAAGTAAATACATGATAAGGTTGATATACTCAAGGATGAAGAAATGATGTGTGCAAACTATGCCTACAAACGACAAATGCAAGTGTACCGTATCGAAAGTAGTATAGGTTTATGAAAAACTAAGGTCGTATAAAGATCCGGGTGAGTTGAATATTCTTACTTTAGAAAATCTCTATTATTCTATCAATTAAAACTTTGTGTTGATTTTGCAATAAAGAAAAGGGAATTAAAATGATGATTAAGCAATGGGAAAAAAGACTAGCACTCGATCTTCAAATCACCTCGGAATGAAAATAATAAAAGAAGAAATAAGAGTTCTAATTCTCTTAAGAAAATTACTTCGACCGTGGAGGTTCCCAAATTCTAAACGCACCTCTGTCGAGGATACATTCAACTGAGTTTAAGTTGATCAATCGAACTTGCGCTCTAGAATCGAACCCCCTAAAACTCGCTTTATCGTAGTGAACCCCTCTATTGGATTTGACTCCAATCCGGGAGATTTATGTCATCCTCTCTCAAAGGTTGCACTCAACTCTCTTTATCCTTGAATGATCGATTCGAATTATGAGCCTTTCGACTACTAGATTACGAAAACAAGTCTGAGAATTATATATCGAAAATATAATCTCAATTCAATTGAAGCCAAAGATAAATCTTAAGCAATCTAAGGAAGAGAAAGAGAAGCTCTAACTTAATTCATAGATTATATTATTCCTTGGATCATCTCGGTCGAGTACTAATAGAAATTTAGCTACTCATTGAGATTAAGGAATCAACAAAAGTAGAAGTGTTCATGATGAAAGTAAGAATTGAATTAGGAGAAGAACTAATTTTTATTGCTTTTTGCAAAAGAGAATATAACTAATGAAATTGATTACAAGTACAAAGAGAAAATTGAAGTATAAGAATGATAAAAATAGGAAAACAGTACAAAAAATGAAGAAAAGAGCTCCCAAAATTCATTTTGAAGTTCTGGAGGAGCTCCCTTTAAATAGGCGAAAAGTTGATGTTACACGCCCTCGGTCATGCCCGTGACTAAGGGCATGTTCGAAGCTGGTGCGGGAGAAACGCCTTTTGGATTCATTGCTGGCATTTCGTGTGCATCATACCCTAGGTCACGCTTGTGACTTAGGGCGTGTATGTTGGTATTTCTAAGGTGATCTCAAAGCAATCAACCAGTTAGTCTTACTACCAATGCAATATGAGCCTATAGGGTCGCACGTAAGAGTGTTGGAGAAGTTGGATGAAGGATAATGTTGGTCTTACTCATATTGGATATGAGTGGAGGACCAATCTTGTAACTGATTGGTGTTGTGTCGAATTGTACTCGACGCCATGTCGAGATTGTCTCGGCGTGGTGTACTCGACGTTGCGTCGAGATTGTCTCGACGCAAGTCTTGTACTCGACGCTGCGTCGAGATTGTCTCAACGTGATGTACTCGATGTTGTGTCGAGATTGTCTCGATGCGAGTCTTGGACTTTTATGTTGCATCGAATTGTCTTGACAGACAGGTCATATTCGATGATGCGTCAAGAATGTCTCGACGCAGTGTACTTGATGTTGCGTCGAGATGGTCTCAACGCAATTCTTATACTCGATGTTGCGTCGAATTGGTCTTGACGCAATTCGTGTTTAACTCCAATTAAGTCTCTGGTCTGTGGATAATGTGTTTTATGCCTTGAGTACAAAATAGGAAGCGATTAGGTTTCCTGGAGTGATAATACTTTTCGTAAAAACCATTAGGGCCGAAGCGGAAGAGTTCCGCATAGGTCTCTACATTCCGTGAGATCGCTGCCACCGCCTCTCCCTGTCATCGGATCTAGTAGTTCATGGGAGATGTAGAGGGCATTCTTCCTCCATCCCAGATCTTGCTCGACAAGAGTGGTGGGGTTATCCTTCACCATGTGCACTCCTATAGAGGTGCTGATCCATTTCAGTACTTGGAACTCAAAGTTCGATCTTGGGATCAGATCTTGGAGCATCTTGGTTGAGTGTTGACTCAATCCATTTCAGGTATATTGCAATGCGTTGCTTCTTCCTTTTATTTATAGAGTTATGAAATCGCAAGGTCATGTAACTCTTTTGGATAGTTCTTCTTTCTTTCCGCTGCGCACATCTGATGTGACGTTATAGAAAACCCAACATTGTAATATATAGAATGCATCTGGCGAGAAATCATCAGTGGGCTGGCGCGTCATTCTAGCAGCAAGGAGGTACACGCCCATGACATTGGAAGTACACGGGCGTGACATGTGATTCACGAGCACGTACTTGGCGAAATGTATGTCATGGTCATGGATTACGTCCTGCTGAGCTAGAGGCATGGCTTATATTTACACGCCCTTGGTCACT
The DNA here is from genome assembly GCA_033032865.1 of Dactylorhiza incarnata. Lineage (NCBI taxonomy): Eukaryota > Viridiplantae > Streptophyta > Magnoliopsida > Asparagales > Orchidaceae > Dactylorhiza > Dactylorhiza incarnata. Next base: position 20,300,328 of record JAWHQI010000005.1, read on the forward strand.
CCCTTGACCTAGGGCATGTACTTGGCGAATTTTCTCTGAATGAGCCCAGGATGGACGCAGCAGGTCTGAAACACATCTTGGAATGTCACGCCCTTGGTCACGCCCGTGACCTTGGGCATGTACTTGGAATTTTTACTCAAAGTGTCCAGAAAACCTAAAAAACATAGGATAAGCTTAAGTTAGCTCATAAAAGTGAAAATAAACAATTTAAATGGGATAATTCATATAAATTATATAAATTCATATTAAAATAATATTAAAACTATACAAAAAGATGAGTATATAAACTACTCATCAAACACCCCATACTTGAGTTTTTGCTTTTCTAGAGTAAAAAAAATGAGAAATGATTTACAAGACATTGATAATATTTCTAACTAACTAAAATTTTATTAAACCAAGAGTAAGTTAAAAGCAAATTCTAGGAATTCAAGAATTAAGTCATAAATTATGGAATTAATTTAAAAAGAGAAACATGCTTAGCTAAAGACTTCTCAAGATGACTATTTAGCAAACGAAATTGTAGAAATTTTCATACAAAATTAGATTGAAATTATAGAAACTCTAACATAAAAGAGACTTGAGGAGAAAACACCTACCAAAATATTGCTCTTTTAATAATTTTATTTAAGACTAGAACCAATAAAATTGGCTAAGGAGGGGTTTTAAACAAAATGGCAAAATGAAGAGATCTTGAATTTGAGGTGGTGAAACCTCACTTATAAATTCATATTTGTATATGTTTAGGAAAATGATGAATTTTATCCTCTCATTATCCATGTCATATAATCTTTTAAAATTTCTCTTTAATCAAAAACCCAAAATGTATATGTTTAAATGTAATGAATTTTATCCTATTACATCATGACATATAGTCTTTTAAATGATTTCGAGTGCATATGTGTAGGAAATAATGAATTTTATCCTCTTATTCCCATGACATATGAACATTTACTACATTTTTTTTATTTGCCAACAAAGGGTGGTGGTAAAGAAATACTTATAGTTTTTTAAATTAAATTATTTTGAGAGCAAATTTTTAGTGGAATGAAATTTCCTAAGATCTGGAAGTTAGTAGAGAATATAATAAAAATCTAAGAATGTTTAGCCAATTTAGCACAAAGTGAAGCTATTTAAAAATAAAAAGAGAAGAAATGCAAAATAAATTCTCTAATCGAATTAAAACATACAGTTTTCTTAAAACTAAATTACTTCAAATTTAAATCTAACAAATTCTCATAAAACAAAACATTAGCTAAATTAAAAATGTAAGAATGCTTATAATCAAATCTCAAACTAGATTTCTAGAAAAATAAAAGCAACAAGTAAGGAGGATTAATTATTATTATTATTTCGATTATTTCATGGACTTCCCGAGGTATTACCTATGAAAGGCTCTCACCGGTACTAGGAGATATGATTGGGTGACATCACAAACCTCCCTTTCCAAGAAATTAGATTTTAATAATAAATAAATATAACTTTTTTTTACAAAAAAAAATACTTGAAAACTATGCTACACCCCCATACTTAAAATTAAAAATTATCCCTAATGTTTAAAACTAAGTATGTAGTACCAACAAGACTAACATTTTTTTTGTTTTAAAGGGAAATAAATTAAGCTAATTGATTATTAAATAAAATCAAAATATGATAGAAAAGTGGGGAGAACAGGCTTCCCTGGTTGGTAGTTGGGGTTGCCGAAACAAAACCTACAAAAATAAGTTAAACACAAACAAAACAAAAGATAACAAAAAGAGAAGATAATGTTGGGGTGCCTCCCAAAAGAATTTTGTTTACCATCGCGTAGCTTAACTAAGTGGTGATTTTCTTAATAATTTGGGAATTTAAGCGTTTCAATTTTTCCGGACACTGGTCATTTTCTTGTGGGTGGTAGGCAGTAGAAAGCTTGTGCGTAACTCCATACTTTGCTAAAATTTTAGCAAGTTGGTTGTTACAGAAATGTGTGCCCATATCGCTAATTAATGCTCGGAGTTTGCCAAATCGTGAAAATATTGTTTTTAAACATTTACGATGACTCTCGCATCGTTGGTGGGAAGAGCTTATGCTTCTGCCCACCTCGACATGTAATCGACTGCAACAAGGATATGCTTATTATTAAATAAAGCAGGTAAAGGACCGAAATCTATTCCCCATAAATCAAAAATTTCATATTCTACAAAAATATTTTGGGGCATTTCATACCAGTTAGAAATATTCCTTGACCTTTGGCAGCTATCGCATTTACTCACAAAAGTGTGAGCATCTTTGAATAAGGTGGGTCAATAGAAGCCCGCCTCTAGCACCTTTCTTGCGGTCTGGTTTGCTTGGTAGTGTCCACCGGTTGGTCCTTTGTGGTAGTGCCGCAGAATTTTCACACATTCCTCGCCCGAAATACACCTTCTTACCACTTGGTTCGCACAGATTCAAAATAAAAAGGGTCTTCCTAAAAGTAATTTTTCAAGTCCGAAAAGAATTTCTTCTTTTGTTGACTTGAATAATTCTATGGAAGAACCCGAGCCACTAAATAGTTGGCAAGATCCGCCTACCAAGGGGTGGAAGAAGTCATTACCTTTTTGAAGGCGAGGGGGCACTCTTCAGGGAATTTATCATTAATTTCAACCTCCACTAGAACTCCTGTTGACGGATTCTCCAACCGTGAGAGGTGATTTGCCACAACATTATCTGCTCCCTTCTTATCGTAGATCTCTAAATCAAACTCATGTAGGAGGAGGATCCATCTTAGCCGTCATGGTTTTGCATCTCCATTATTTAGTAAATATCGGAGAGTGGAGTGATCTGTAAAAACAATAACTTTCGAGAGCGTTATATATGATCGAAATTTATCAAAACATGAAAATAATTGCCAAAAATTCTCTGTTGTTGTATAATTTGCTTGAGTGGATGTTAGCATTTTACTTGCGTAATAAATTGGGTGAAAATATTTATTCACTCATTGGCCTAAGACAGCCCCTACAGCAAAATCACTTGCATCACATATAATTTCAAATGGTAAAGACCAACTTGGCGTGATTAAAATTGGCGAATGAATAAGTTCATTTTTAATTTTATTAAACGCTTTTAAATATTCTTCATCAAAAATAAACTCGGATTCTTTTTCTAATAATTTCGTTAGCGGATTTGTAATTTTTGAAAAATAGCGTATGAACCGCCTATAAAATCCCGTGTGTCCTAGAAAACTTCTAATCAATTTTACGTTGGTTGGAGGGGGAAGTTTTTCTATAACTTTGATCTTGGCCCAATCGACCTTGATCCCTTTACTAGAAACTTTATGTCCGAGGACTAATCCCTCTTGGACCATAAAGTGGAACTTCTCCCAGTTGAGTGCCAAATTTGTGTCTTCGTAGCATTGAAGAACATGATCAAGATTATTTAAACAATTTTTGAAAGAATCGCCAAAGACTGAAAAATCATCCATAAAAATTTCCATGACTTCCTCTACTAATTCATTAAAAATTACCAACATACATCTTTAAAATGTAGTTGGCGCATTGCAAAGACCAAATGGCATTCTTCGATATGCGAATGTGCCGAAGGGACAAGTAAAAGTGGTTTCTCTTGGTCTTCGGGCGCAATTGGGATTTGAAAATATCCCGAAAGACCATCAAGAAAATAATAGTGTGTGTGACCTGATGGACGTTCTAAGATTTGGTCAATAAAGGGTAACGAAAAGTGATCCTTATGGGTGACATCATTTAATTTCCTATTATCAATGCATACCCACCAACCCATTGTTGGAGTTTCTGAGATGATCTCAAAGCAATCAACCGTTAGTCTTGCTGCCAACGCAATATGAGCCTATAGGGTCGCACATAAAAGCGTTTGGAGAAATTGGAGAAAGGATTGTGTTGGCCTTACTCATATTGGATATGAGTGGAGGACCAATCATGTGACTGCTTGAAATCAAGTTGAGAATGTCTCAAAAGGGAAATCGTTTAAAGTGTTTAAACGAACAGATTTACACTAGGTAATTCGGCTAAAGGCATTAACCGAATTCGACTAAATGGTTTAGACGAATTCGGCTAATGGGATTAACCGAATTCGGCTAAAGGGTTTAGACGAATTCGGCTAATGGCAAATTCGACGAAAGGGTTTCGCCGAATTTATATAGCCGAACTCATATAGTCGAATTCGTCGAAATGGTTTCGCCGGATTCGGTCATAGTGATTAGTCGAATTCGGTTAATGTGATTAGTCGAATTCGGCGAATTCAATCTGGACAGTTTTTCCTCTGGTCTGCGGATAGCCGATTTTATGCCTTGCTTATAAAAGGAACGTGTTTAGGGCTTCGAATAAGACGGTTTTTCAGATCGAGCCTTTTCACGAGAGAGAGACGACGGAAGTGTTCCGTCCGCCGATCGTCGTTCCGCCGCCGCTAGACACCGCCGCCGGTCGCCGCCTCCTCTGGATCGGACCTAGCAGTCCGTGAGGACGTTGGGAGCATCCTTCTCCGACCTAGTTCTTGTACGACAATAAGCTAGGGTTCTTCATCGCTTGTGTGGACTTCTGTAGAGGGATCGATCTATTTCGATCCTTGAAGAACTCAAAGGCAGATTTCGGATTCTTCGTGGAGCACCTTGGTTGAGTATTGACTCAATCCCGCGAAGGTATATTGTATTTCGATTTGCATATTCTCTTGAATCATGAAAACCGCAAGATCCGTTGATCTCTTTTTGGGTTGTTCTTGTCCATTTCCGCTGCGCATATTCAATATGTCATCCCTTATGAAGGGGTATAGAAAACCCAACAGTGGTATCAAAGCGAGGTTGCGGTCAAGTGCGTGTAAATTGGGACATTTAGAAGCGTTCTAACAGCCCTAATTTCGTCTTGGAATATCACATTTGATGTGATTTTGGGTGGTTTCTGGTGGTGGGATTTCAAAAATTTGGCCCCGCACCCCGCAAGGGCTCTGCCCCTTGACCCCGCTCGCTGATCGGTCAGCGAGACCACCGCCAGGGGCGCTGCCCCTTGGACCCCGTTAGGGGCTCTGCCCCTAAGACCCCGCTAGGGGCGCGACCCCTTGGAACCCCGCCAGGAACGCATGTGATTGCGTTGCGATTTTCATGTTTCAGAGGTTGTTTCTCCTCTGCAGTAACCGTCCCTCAAATTGGTTTGTGAAACCAAATGTTTAGATTATTGAATCTGACATGAGAGACGAGCTTGTCTACTGCACAAGTGGAGTTTCTTTGCTTATGTTCAATGCATGTAAATCTGAAGATCTAGAAGTGTTCTAAGTATTCGGATTTAACCCCCTTTTATCAAACTGTTGATAATCCTTTTGTGTGCACATAGGGGATGCATTTGTTTTGTGTATGTGCACTGTGATTAAATGTTAATCACGATGAAACGTTCATCTATTGAAAACTAAAATCCCTTATCCAATATTAAGTATACGGATGCCTTCCGATGGATGACACTCTTCCTGCCTCGATCGATGAAGTGTGGGCTTGCCAAAGCAAGGTGCATTAATCTATCTTGGTAAGGGTGCGAGCGGATAATTGTGATATCCCACTGTCGACATCGGGTCTAACTTAACTAGGTGACATCAAAGGTTGAGTGCCTAGAGGCATAGGGTTGGCATGCTCCATATGATGGATGTGAATAAAGAGTTATTCACCAACCATACAAGAGTTGCATAGTGATGCAATTGACAAACGTTGTCTACCTAAATAACTGCATTATGAGAGGAACGCCAAAGCGGACTCGTAGTGTTGGTGAAATACGGATCTTGTCCACTAAGAGAGTAGCTCGCATAAACTCTCCGAATTGATATCAAGGGTTATTGATTTGTTTAAAATAGTGGGAGCTCTTTAATAAAAGTCCTTATTAAAATATATAAAATGTATTTTGAAATATAGTACTAAAATTATACTTTGCAAAATTCCTTGTAGAATATCCATGGCAAGTGGATCTCACTCCACCTTGTCCCTGAGAGCGATCCTTGAGAAGGATAAGCTAAATGGGACAAATTTCCTTGATTGGTTCAGGAACCTGAGAATTGTTCTCAGGCAAGAGCGCAAGCTCTATGTCTTGGAAGAAGATCCCCCCCCCCCCCCCCCCCCCCCCCCGAAGAGCCAGCCACTAATGCACCATGTGCAGATAAAGATACTTATAAGAAGTATGGAAATGACTCCTTGGATGTTGAATGCCTTATGCTCGCGACTATGAACTCTGAGCTTCAGAAGAAACATGAGAACATGAGTTGTTATGAGATGGTTGAGCACCTGAAGAAAATGTTTCAAGGGCAAGCTCGCCAAGAGAGGTTCGATATATACAGGGCGTTGTTTCAGTGTAAGATGGGAGCTCGGGACCCAGTAGGAACTCACGTACTCAAGATGATTGGGTATATAGAGAACCTTAAAAGACTGGGGTTCCCGTTGGGCTAAGAGTTGGCCACTGATCTGATCCTGCAATCATTGCCGGACAGTTACGAGCAGTTTGTCTTAAATTACAATATGAATGAAATTGACAAGACACTGCCCGAGCTCCTAGGCATGTTGAGAACTGTCGAGATCAACATGAAGAAGACCAAGCCTGCTAGCCCCATACTGATGGTGCATAAAGGCAAGGGCAAGGTCAAGGGAACCAAGAAGACTAAGGTAGGACCTAAGTCACATCTTGATCCCAAGTCTTCAGCACTGAAAAGGAAAGGATTGGCTAAGGAAGGGAAGTGCCACAATTGTGGTAAGGCAGGGCACTGGAGGAGGAATTGTCCTCAGTATCTAGAAGATCTGCAGAAGAAGAAGGGAAGTATGACTTCCACTTCAGGTATTTTCGTTATAGAAATAAACCTTTCTGCTCCTTCATCCTGGGTATTGGATACCGGATGTGGTTCTCACATTTCTATAAATGTGCAGGAACTGAGAAGGAGAAGAATGCTGGGTAAAGGGGAGGTAGACCTGCGCGTTGGGAATGGAGCAAGAGTTGTTGTCGTCGCCGTTGGTGTTTACTGTCTTTCTTTGCCCACAGGGCTTGTAATAGAACTTGATAATTGTTATTATGTTCCCGCCATAACTAGAAACATTATTTCTATTTCATGTTTGGACATGATTGGTTTTTCTTTCATAATTAAGAACAATTGTTGTTCTATTTATAAGAATGATGTTTGTTATGGTGTTGCCCAAATGTTTAATGGTTTATATGTTTTGAACTTAGACCATCCGATCTATAACATAGAAAATACTAAAAGACTAAAAACAAATGACTTGAATCCTACGTACCTTTGGCATTGTCGTTTAGGCCATATAAACGAGAAACGCATATCCAAGCTCCATAAGGATGGACTACTGGACTCATTTGATTATGAATCATTTGAGAGATGCGAGTCATGCTTATTAGGCAAGATGACGAAAGCTCCTTTCACTAGTTGTAATGAGAGGGCTAATAATCTCTTGGGTATTATACATAGTGATGTATGTGGACCCATGAGTTCTATGGCTAGAGGTGGGTTCTACTACTTCGTTACATTTACTGATGATTTCAGTAGATACGGATACATGTTTCTTATGAAGAACAAATCCGAGACCTTTGAAAAGTTCAAAGTGTTTAAGAATGAAGTAGAAAACCAACTGGGAAAAAGGATAAAATCACTCCGATCTGATCGAGGTGGTGAATATCTGAGTCATGAGTTTCGTGATCATCTAAAAGAGTGTGGTATTGTATCACAGCTCACTCCGCCCGGAACACCTCAGCATAATGGTGTTTCTGAGAGGAGGAATTGTACCTTGTTGGACATGGTGCGGTCGATGATGAGTCATGCAGATTTGCCCTTTTCCTTTTGGGGATTTGCTTTAGAGACTGCTGCTTTCACACTAAATCGAGTTCCAACAAAAACGGTTCTAAAGACACCATATGAGATATGGACTGGGAAGCGTCCTAGTATGTCGTTCATCAAGATTTGGGGATGTGAGGCATACGTACGATGTCAAATGCCTGACAAGCTGGAACCAAAATCGGATAAATGTTATCTAGTGGGGTATCCTAGGGAAACCAAAGGATACTATTTCTACTTGCCGTCTGAGGGCAAAGTGTTTGTCGCAAGGACTGGTGTCTTTTTGGAGAAAGAGTTCTTATCCAGAAAGACTGCAAAGGTAGAACTTGAAGAAGTTCAAGAGCCACAAATAATGAACGAACCAGAATTGGAACCTGAGCGAGGACTACAAGAAGTTGTAGCTGGAGAGCCTGATCAAGAAACACAAGTCTTACGTAGATCTGGTAGACCAAGATTTAAGCCTGAGAGATATGGATTTCTCGTGTCTCAAATAGGTAGTGTGTTGCTTATGGATCATGATGATGAGCCTGCAACCTACCAAGAGGCTATGAATGGACCCGACTCCGAGAAGTGGCTTGAGGCCATGAAATCTGAAATGGACTCCATGTACACAAACCAAGTTTGGACCTTGGTGGAACCACCTGAAGGGGTACGACCCATAGGGTGCAAATGGGTCTTCAAGAAGAAGACCGACATGGATGGGAATGTACAGACATTCAAAGGCCGGCTGGTGGCTAAAGGTTTCAGGCAAATTCATGGTATTGACTATGATGAGACCTTTTCCCCTGTGGCCATGGTCAAATCCATCAGAATTCTACTTGCTATTACTGCGTATTATGACTACGAGATCTGGCAAATGGATGTCAAAACGGCTTTCCTTAATGGAAACCTCCTTGAGGAAGTGTATATGACACAACCCGAGGGTTTTGTATCTCTAGATAAAGCCACTAAAATATGCAAGTTGAATCGATCCATTTATGGATTGAAACCAGCTTCTCGAAGTTGGAATCTACGTTTTGATGAGAAAATCAAAGAGTTTGGTTTCATCAAGAACGAAGATGAGCCTTGTGTTTACAAGAAGATTAGTGGGAGCATTGTTGTCTTCCTGATATTGTATGTAGATGACATACTGCTGATCGGGAATGACATTCCGACCCTGCAAGTTGTTAAGAACAACCTAGGGAAGTGCTTTTCTATGAAAGACTTGGGCGAAGCGACTTACATACTTGGTATTAAGATCTATAGAGATAGATTGAAGAAGTTGTTGGGTTTAACCCAGAGTACATACATTGACAAGGTGTTGAAATGGTTCAACATGCTTGAGTCCAAGAAAGGATTCTTACCCATGTCACATGGTGTGAGTCTCTCTAAGGACCAGTGTCCAAAATCTTTGGAAGATAAGGACCGCATGAAGATGATTCCATATGCTTCGACAATTGGATCAATCATGTACGCAATGTTATGTACTCGACCCGATGTCTCATATGCTTTAAGCTTGACTAGCAGGTATCAGTCTGATCCGAGTGATGGTCACTGGATCGCAGTCAAGAAAATCCTAAAGTACTTGAGAAGGACTAAGGATACATTCTTGGTGTTTGGTGGAGAGGAAGAGCTCGTTGTAAAGGGTTACACGGATGCAAGCTTCCAGACTGACAGAGATGACTCAAAGTCACAGTCAGGTTTTGTGTTTTACCTTAATGGAGGAGCTGTAAGCTGAAAGAGTTCCAAGCAAGAGACAGTTATTGATTCTACGACTGAGGCCGAGTATATCGTTGCAGCGAATGCAGCGAAGGAGGCTGTATGGATTAGGAAATTCATCAACGAGCTTGATGTAGTTCCTAGCATTGTTGATCCTGTAGTTCTCTACTGTGATAACAACGGTGCAATTGCACAAGCCAAGGAACCTAGATCTCATTAGCGCTCCAAGCACATACTTCGGCGCTTCCATCTTATTCGAGAGATTGTCGATCGAGGAGATGTGAGCATATGTAGAGTACCAACTGAAGAAAATATAGCGGATCCACTGACAAAGCCTCTTGCGCAAAAGAAGCATGATGGTCATGTTAGATCAATGGGTATTAGATACCTGAATGATTATCTTTAGTGGGAGCCTTGTGGATTGCATATTTGTTGGTTGTTTATTCATTGGATGAATTGTAATATGTACTCTGTATTTCATTTTATATTTATGGCAAGTTCTTTTATTATGTCATTTATATCTATCTGATAAGACTAATTAGCATAATAAATGCCCTTAGAGTGTTTGCTTCCATAGGAATTCAAGTACGTGACTTGAATGTGAGATCCTATGTTCATAAGAATCTTCATTCTTAAATGGTCCCTGCTCGAGGTATCATCCTAGAAATTTAGGACGAGGATGAGACCATAAGACTAGCATGTGCATTGACTGATGACCGATTCTCACAGGTCATGATATTGTGATATCAAGTCATCATATGGGTACTTGTTAAGAACAAGTTGTACTGGACAGACCCCCCGTGAGACTACTTTGTGGATTGTTATATGAACGTGTCACAAGTAGGTCTGAAGTGACAATGGTGTTTGTGGTCCTTTGACCTGAAGTCATAGCATTCATCAGGTGAGGAAGAGCGTGCTTTGATGCCATCTAAAGTCTTCTCTTGAGAAAGGTTGACGATAAGGGTGGTTGTTGGGTATGTTACGAATCATTTGGATGTTTGTGTGTGAGCAGAAATGGGATTTGTCCTCCTGTATGACAGGAGTTACATCCATGGGCCCCTTGATGGAATGAGACTGAGAAATGCATGGCCATGCTTGGTAGAGTCAATATGTGATATTGAGCTCACCAATTTTCAGACAGTCTATTCTGGATCAAGAAATTGGGATTGAACAATTATGAGGGTGACACGGTCCATGCCTCTAGTTCTATCCGGATGTAAAGGACAAAGGGACATGACAACACTGATACATTGGTCATGACAGGCTTATATGAGTTATGAACTCTTATTGCTTGGGTAGCAATGATGTATTGCTAGATGCCGCTAATTGTTTGTGAGACTTTTGTTGATACTTTGTGATCAAGTGGGAGACTGTTGGAGTTTCTGAGATGATCTCAAAGCAATCAACAGTTAGTTTTGCTGCCAACGCAATATGAGCCTATAGGGTCGCACATAAAAGTGCTTGGAGAAATTGGAGAAAGAATTGAGTTGGCCTTGCTTATATATGATATGAGTGGAGGACCAATCCTGTGACTGCTTGGAATCAAGTTGAGAATGTCTCAAAAGGGAAATCATTTAAAGTGTTTAAATGAACGGATTTACACTAGGTAATTCGGCTAAAGGCATTAACCGAATTCGACTAAATGGTTTAGACGAATTCGGCTAATGGGATTAACCGAATTCGGCTAAAGGGTGTAGACGAATTCGGCTAATGGCAAATTCGACGAAAGGGTTTCGCCAAATTTATACAGCCGAATTCATATAGTCAAATTTGTCGAAAAGGTTTCGCCGGATTCGGTTATAGTGATTAGTCGAATTCGGTTAATGTGATTAGTCGAATTCGGCGAATTTAATCTAGACAGTTTTTCCTCTGGTCTGCGGATAGCCGATTTTATGCCTTGCTTATAAAAGGAACATGTTTAGGGCTTCGAATAAGACGGTTTTTCAGATTGAGCCTTTTCGCGAGAGAGAGACGACGGAAGTGTTCCTGCTGTTCTCGTTCCGTCCGCCGATCGTCGTTCCGCCGCCGCTAGACGCCGCCGCCGGTCGCCGCCTCCTCTGGATCGGACCTAGCAGTCCGTGAGGACGTTGGGAGCATCCTTCTCCGACCTAGTTCTTGTACGACAAGAAGCTAGGGTTCTTCATCGCTTGTGTGGACTTCTGTAGAGGGATCGATCTATTTCGATCCTTGAAGAACTCAAAGGCAGATTTCGGAATCTTCGTGGAGCACCTTGGTTGAGTATTGACTCAATCCCGCGAAGGTATATTGTATTTTGATTTGCATATTCTCTTGAATCATGAAAACCGCAAGATCCGTTGATCTCTTTTTGGGTTGTTCTTGTTCATTTCCGCTGGGCATATTCGATATGTCATCCCTTATGAAGGGGTATAGAAAACCCAACACCCATAACGGTACGGGTTGGAATCAACTTGTTATTTTTGTTTGTAAATATTGTTATTCCACCCTTTTTAGGCACGACTTGCACCTGGCTAACCAAAGTGCTATCAGAAATTGGGTAAATAATTTCCGCATCTAATAATTTATAATTTCGACCTTAACAACGTCCTTCATATTGGGATTAAGGCGTCGTTGAGGCTGAATAGTGCCGTGAGAATTATTTTCTAAATTTATTTTTATGCGTGCAAAAAGAGGGGTTAATCCCCTTGATATCTGAAATTTGTCATGGAATTGCATGACGGTGATTACTTAAAATTTTAATTAATTCGGAAATTTCTGAATCGTTAAGCGCGGAAGATATGATTACGGGCAATTTTGAATCTTTTTCTAAAAATATATATTTTAAATGGTCCGGCAATTATTTCAATTCTAAAGTCGACGGCTCCTCGTAAGATGTTGTTACTTTGAAATTATTCAATTTTATTTCTTCAAATTTTAGCGGTCGAGTTATTTCTTTTAAACAAAATAAATTTGCAATATCCGAATTTTCAAACAAATGAGAGATAATTTCAGCAAGCGAAATTATTTCCTCTTCAAAATTTGCTTCTAAGATAAAACAAGAGTCGTCGTTAGAAAAAGTGTTTTTCATGGAAGAGTTTATACTAAAGTAACTTTTTCATCCCCCGCTCGTAGGAGAAGTTTTCTGTTACTTACGTCTATTATTGCCCTGGAGGTGGCAAGGAAGGGACGACCGAGTATAAGGGGCACTTCGGCGTCTTCCTCGATGTCTAAATAACAAAGTCTACCGGGAAGATAAACTTGTCTACTTTAACTAAAACATCATCTATGACCCCCATTAGGTATTTTATTGACCTATCCGCTAGTTAGATGCTCATTTTAGTTGGGGTTGGGGTGCCCAACCCAAGCTTTTTGAATAGAGAAAATGACATCAAATTTATACTAGCCCCTAAATCGGTTATGGCAAGCTTAATTAGATAATTGCCGAACAGACACGGGATCGAGAATCGTCCCAGATCATTTAATTTTTCCGGTAGTTTATTTAAAACAACTGCCGAACACTCTGCATTTAGAGATACGCATGAAACATTTCCCAACTTTTTTTTATTAGTTAACAAATCTTTTAATTATTTTGCATACTTAGGCATTTGAGAAAGTGCCTCGCAAAAAGGAATATTAATTTGAATTTGTTTCAAAATATCAATGAATTTTTTATAGTGCTCCTCATTGCGCTCGTTAATAAACTTAAAAGGATAAGGGAATATAGGATTATTAAAATTGCGCAGAGCTAAAATGGAAGAATGTGTAGTAGAAGAAATAAGGTGCGAATGTGAAGTTGAAACAATTATCTCAGGCTCGGCCAATTTTGAAGATTTTACCTCCATTCCGCTACGGAGGGTTATTGCTTTGACGCTCTCCCGTGGATTGGACTCAGTATTTCCTAGTAGAGATTCTTGTTGGCTTTCAGAGAACATTTTGGCGAGCTGTCCAATTTGACTTTCCAAGCTTTTAATAGAACCAGAGAGGTTCTGGATATTGAACTCATTGGAGGCAACATATTTAGAGAAGACCTCTTCAATTGAAAAAGGCTTCGGGGGTGGTGAGGCGAATCCGGGAGGATTCACTTGTGGCGGTCGTTAAGCATTATTGGGGTTGCTCCATGAAAAATTGGGATGGTTACTTAACCCGGATTATAGGAATTATTAAAAGAAATGTTATTATTCGGGTTATAAGGAGGACGATAAGAGTTCTCCATATAATCTACGTGTTCTTAAACAAAATTATTATTGTTATTATTATTATCCCAATTGGTGGTGGCGGAGGAAGCAGACATCTCTGCCACTTGCTTAGTTAATCTTTCTACTTGTAACGCTAAATTAGTTGTGGTCTCGACTTCATAGAGACCGGACGGCTTGTTAGGGCGCGTTCGTGGCGCATTCCACTGGTAAGCGTTCATGGTCATTTCCTCGAAAACTCTTGAGCGGATTTCGGGGCTTTATTATTTAAAGTACCTCCGGCGGCCGCATTAATCATTTGCCTCATTTGGAAAATCAAACCATTGTAGAAGATTTGAACTTGTTGCCAATTAGCATGCGCATGGTGAGGGAATCTCCGCAAAAGTTCCTTGAAGCGCTCTCATGTATCGTAGAGAGTCTCCGAGTCAATTTGCAGAAAAGACACAATATCGGTGCGCAATTTAGCGGTTTTGGCGGGAGGGAAATATTTCGTTAAGAATTTCTCCGCCATTTCGGCCCATGTAATGATGGATCCTCTAGGAAGAGAGTCCAACCACTGCTTAGCCTTTGACCACAAAGAGAAAGGAAATAAGCGCAATTGAATGGCGTCATCAGTAAAGCCATTTATTTTAAAAGTGTCGAATATTTCTAGAAAATTAGAGAGATGAGAATTTGGATCTTCGTCCGGCGAACCATCAAAGGTTACCGATTGTTGCACCATTTGGATGATGCTAGACTTGATCTCAAAATTATTGTTTGCCACTGTAGGGTGCACAATACTTGATTGTGTCCCCTCCAGGTTCGGTCGCGCATAATAGGACATGGTACGTTGTGGGGCTACTTCCGGATTTGGCTCTCCCATAATTTCTACGGTCGTGTCTCTGATAGATTCTTCTGGAATAATCGGTAGTTCCTGGTCACAGAATCGTAGGCGTCGCCGTAAGGTGCACTCTATTTCTGGATTGAGATTAAAATCAGGATTATTCAAAGAATTTCCTCGGGTCATACACCAAAAAAGAGGAAAAATAATGAAAATTAAAATCGTAAGAAGAGAAGATGGAAGAATGAAAACGATAATTTTATTATATTAATATTTTTATATAAATACATATAAATATTTTTATTCGGTGAATTAAGATTAGTTTTGGACTTCCCAAGGTCTACCCGGTGAAGGGTTTGCAAGGTACTAGGTGATGTGATGGGATAACAAGCCCAAACCTCCCTTTCCAAGAATATTGTTGCTCCTTTTTTTATTCTCTTTTTATTTTTATTTTAAAATAGAATAGAGATAAGAAACGATAAAATTAATATATATTTCTTTTTTCGAAATATCAACTCATTGTTAAAATTTCTAGAGGTCTGGAGTGAAGTAAAAATGCGGAATACTTCAAAACAATCCACAAGCGTGACAATCAATGACAATGGGAGGACAGAATAGTGCACTTGATATTCACTATCTCTTTACAACTCCAGACGTACATGGCGAGACATGATTCATAAGAATCACAGAGGAGAGAAGCACAAGACACAAAAATAAGCCGCCAGCGAACTGCCAAAGCAGAGACCGCCAGATCGTTCGAACATACAAGCCGCACGGTTATCCCTGAGATCGCGCGAACAGTGCACAAGCCGCTGCTGTCAGACCGCAACCACAGACCGTTCGACTTGCAACATTATTCAACTGCTGAGACATGTCCGCACTTCTTGATCACCCAGACAGCACGGTCTCAAGATCACAGAAGAACTCACCAACACTTGACAAAGAACTGCTTCCTGCTGCAAGACCACAACTCAAGACCGCCCGACCACTTAAGGCTGCCTGATCAACTAAGTCCGTTGCACAGTCCAAGAACACCTAAACACAGTCTGCGCAGACAGACCGCTGCCGAACTGGTTTATTCAAAGCTGGAAGAAAGGAGAAAGCTTACGGTGACTGCTAGTTGCTAACCTACGAACAAACAAATCGGTCAGACAATTCAAACCGTGCGACCTCAAAGTTAGACCGGCACAATCAAGTCAACTTTGGTTCTTACAGTTCTTGTGTATTGATTGCTACCCCAGCGTCCCTATTTATAGGCAAACGAAAGGATGTCGTCACCACCCTAAGGGATACAGTCATCTTCCTTATTGAAGTACGCGGTCTCCAGTACCAGACCGCGCGGCCTCTTATAAGACTTTATTTACTTAAGCCACAACTGTCCAGGAAAGTCAGCTCGCCAAGATAACCCGGCAGACCGCCCAGTCTCTTATAAGAACGGACATGAGCATCTGACCGATTAGGAGCAGACCACAAAAACCGAGCTCATACAACCCGCCCGGAATATTATAAGAACGGAGCCACATAAACTTTCTGACACACCAAGCTGACCTCCAGAACGAGCTCATGCAGGCCGCAGTACGAGACTGCAGAAGTGACCTCCAGTATAGACCGCCCGGTCTAAACCAGAAAAAGGATACTTGGGCAAAAGCGGCAGACCAAACACAGGCCGCCAGCACCAGAGATGCGCGACCACACCAGCCAGGTCGCTACACCGAGCTCGTGGATTCTAGAGGTAAACCGCAACACAGGCCGCGCGATCTCTGCGGTCTCCCAAAACAGCCCGCCAGGACAGACCACTTCTACTTCAAAAAATTTAACACTCCCCATTGAAGTGGGAAGTGGAAATCAGCCCAAGTAACGTCCTCAACTGTGTGAACGGTTCCATCGACAATGGCTTTGTAAATATGTCAGCAACATTTTCCTTGCTCTGCATATGCTCAACCATAAGAGATCCCTCCAACACCTTCTCCCGAATGAAATGATGTTGAATCCTTATGTGCTTGGTTAGCGCATGACAAACTGGATTGTTCACCAGTTTGAGGGCACTCTCATTGTCACCCTGAAGCAGAGTAAGACCATGAACCTCCCTATGAATGTCCTCCACAAGCCTCCTAAGCCAGATGGCTTCCTGAGCTACCAATGCCGAAGCTTTGTACTCCGCTTCCATTGTAGAGACATAAACAGAATCCTACTTCTTGTTGCACCATGATATAGATATAGAGCCCGTCATAAAGATGTATCCAGAAGTCGATCTCCGACCATCTGAATCTCCTCCATAATCAGCATCCATGTATCCATGCAAGCAAAATCCTGAGTCTTTCCCATAGAAGAGACCCAAATCCTAGGTGGTCTTGACATACTTCAAAATGCTCCTCGCCACCATCAGATGAGGTAACCATGGCTCTGTCATATACCGACTCACCCAGCCAACCGCATAAGCAATATCCGGCCTCGTGATCGTCAAATATATCAGACTCCCGACCAAAGCCCGGAACACCAAAGGATCAGAAAGAACCTTTCCCTCATCACGTCGAAGATGAATACCAACCTCCAGTGGAGTACAGCTGCTCTTCCCCCCTTCCATGTTGAATCGCTTCACAATTCGTTCTGCATATCCCTTTTGGGAAACAAGCATTCTGCCCTCTTTCCTCTCCACTTCGAGTCCAAGGAAATGGTGGAGCTCACCCAAATCCTTCATCTCAAAGCTGATAGCTAGCTCAGCATGAAGCCTAGCTACCTCCACTTCAGAATTCCCTGTGACAATCATATCGTCAACTAATAACAGCACCAAGACCTGAATCTCCCCCTTCTCCTTTACAAATAAGCTTGAATCAGAATCAGAAGCAAAATATCCACAGAACTGGAGGTATTCTGCGATCTTCCCATACCATGCCCGAGGCGCCTGCTTCAAGCCGTAAAGAGCCTTCTTGAGCTTACACACATGTCTTGGTAGACCAGAAACATACCCGGGTGGCTGATCCATGAAGATATCTTTATCGATCTCACCGTAAAGGAAGGCATTCTTCACATCAAGTTACCATATCCTCCACCCTTGGCAAGCTGCCAACGCGATCACCACCCGAACTGAAGTCATCTTGGCAACGGGGATTAAAATTACTTCATAATCCTCCCCATACTTCTGAGAGAACCCTCGAGCTACAAGTCAAGCCTTGT
This sequence comes from Dactylorhiza incarnata, assembly GCA_033032865.1. NCBI lineage: Eukaryota > Viridiplantae > Streptophyta > Magnoliopsida > Asparagales > Orchidaceae > Dactylorhiza > Dactylorhiza incarnata. The sequence goes on from JAWHQI010000005.1 coordinate 20,317,962, forward strand.
ACCACTCGATGCTGCCATCAGCCTTCTTCTTCAGCTTGAAAACCCACTTGCAAGTCACCGGAGTAACACCCTCAACCTTAGGCACCAAGTCCCAAGTCTCATTCTTCCTGAGGGCAGCCATCTCTTCATCCATGGACATTTCCCACTCCTTGACTCCAACGACATTTTCATAACAAGATGTCTCTCTCTAATCCAACGGACCTACGAAGAAACATGAGACGAAGCTCACCAAGTTTCCCCTCGTATATCGATCTAGTGGAATAATGGTCATCTTGGACCTCCTCAGAGCTTTACTCTGATCCACCTCTCCATCTACATGTTCTGGACTAGCTCTCCTTTCAGGCATATTTGGAGCATCGCACCCACTGCTTCCAGAACCTAAAGCACCTGACCCAGAGCTAGAAGCACCTGGACCACTTGGAGAAACAGGCAACTCCACCAGAAACTCCATAGTAGCTTCACCTGGTCCACCATCTACCCTGCTTCCTTGTTGCTCAATAGAAGATCTACCATTTTATGACGTCAAATCGTCGAATACCACATCCCTTAAGACCACAGCTCTCCGTGTCTCAAGATCCATGCATCTCCAACCCTTCTTCTGGTCATCATAACCGACGAAGACTAGCTTCCATGCTTTCGCATCTAGCTTCATTCTGAGGGCATCAGGAACATGATTATAGAAGGTAGAACTGAACACTCTAAGGTAGTCCACCATGGGCTTTATCTTGAACATCAACTCATGATGGGTCTTCATGTTGATAGGACTAAGAGGCATCTGATGGAAGACATAAGTTGCACAAGACATTCCCTCTGCCCAGAACGACTTTGGGATATTCTTGGCATGAACCCCGCACTTGCAGGTCTCCGTCAGATGACAGATCTTCTGCTTTGCAACGCCATTGTGTTGTGGAGTGTGACCACAAGAAAGCTCTCTCCTGATGCCATGCTTTCTGCAGAAGTTAAAAATTGCTTTGGAGGTAAACTCCCCTCCATTGTCAGTTCTGAACTTCTTTTTCTGTAGGTTGAGCCGACCCTCCATGAGCACCTTAAACTCCACAAACTTCCCGAACGCTTCCGACTTCTTCTTCAGAAAATAAACCCAAGTATATCTACTGAAATCTTCAATCAAAACCAGCATATACCTACTGCCTCCAAGACTGACAGTTATAGTAGGTCCAAATAGAACACCATAAATATACTCCAATGGTGCTTTACATCTTCTTTATGATTTGTCAAATGCAAGGCAATGAGCCTTACCATATTGGCAACTTGCACAAACATGACCTTTGCTGAAGGATGACAAACTAGGCAGACCTCTCACAAGGCCTCCCCCTGCCATAGTTTTCAACTTGTCCATCCCAGCATGCCCAAATCTTTCATGCCAGATAGCAGCGCTATCATTAGTCCTCATCTTATCAACATAGGAACTTGTTGATAACACAAACAAGTCCTTCACCCTTCTAACAACATGAGTGACTTCATCCTCCACCGCTAGCACGTTTTGAAGAAAATTCACTTCTGTTGGACCAAACAGAACGTGATAGCCAGCATCCACAGCATTGGTTACCGAGAAGAGGTTTTTCTTCGTCCCCGGAACATGATAGACACTCTTCAACGTAAGAGTACCTCTATCATCATTCAAAGAAACTACACCCTCCTTCTCTACTGTATATATAGTATCATCAGTCGTAATGATAGCATCATTACCTGTATATGCCTGCAAAGAAGAGAAATTTGGCTCGTCTCTGGTTAGGTGATGACCACAACCCGAGTCCACTATCCAATCATCCTGATAGTTGATGGACGCTATAGCCTAAACACATGTGCTCATCATGAAAGCTCCATCACCCCATCTATCATCTGCATTGGAACCAGCCTCCTCCTTTCCTGCAGCATGCCCCGGCTAAAGATTGACCTTGCGGTCTCTTTTGAAATGACCAAGCTTGTTGCATCTGTAATATCTTAGCCCTTCCTTCTTCTTCCCTTCAGACTTAGGAGCATAACTCCTCTCTTGCTGATATGAAGTAGAAGGACCATCGTTACTATATGTCTTCTCCTTCTTGTCCCAACGCTTCTTCTTTCCAGAAAAGAGAACCTCATCTTCTCCCTCAGAGGCATACATCCCCGCCATTTGCTTAGCCAAACTCTCTTGTGACGCAAGTAAGTTCTCCAGCTCTAGCAACGATGGATGATTGACCCAGCCTTGCACAGAAGTAGCAAAGGCCACATAATCTCTCCGCAAGCCAGGGATTATATGCCTCTTCAACTTTGCTTCTGAGATAGGCTCATCCGGGTCAAATGTTGATATCTCTGCGCATAGGTTCTTCATCTTCAAGAAGAACGTTGAAATGGACAATTCTCCCTGAGTTTCTTTTGCCAACTCATTTTCCAAGAACTATAGTCGACCTACATTCTTCTTATTGAACAACCATCCAAGGCTGTCCAAATTTCAGCAGCTGACCTACACCTGATGATGTGGTCAAACAACTCCGGAATGATAGCTCGCTTTAGAGAGAACTCAGCCTTCGCTTTAGTTCTTTTCCAAGCCTTCACGAGCTCAGCATTCCCCTCAGCTGGAACAACAGCTTGTCTTGCTTCTTCTCCAACTACCTCCCATAATTCCTCGCCAAGAAGATAGCTCTCCATGCACGACTTTTGCTTAAGGAGCTCAATACCAAGACCTCTAGCATATCCTCCTTCCATTGCTATCCCACTAATTTGCAACCAACTTGCAGAAACCCAAGCAGAAGGCAACTTTGATTACTGCTCAGAAACCTAGCTCTGATACCATGTTAAAATTTCTAGATGTCCGGAGTGAAGTAAAAATGCAGAATACTTCAACACAATCCATAAGCATGACAATCAATGACAATGGGAAGACAGAATAGTGCACTTGATATTCAATATCTCTTTACAACTCGAGACATACATGGCAAGACATAATTCATAAGAATCACAGAGGAGAGAAGCACAAGACACAAAAACAAGCCGCCAGCGAACTGCCAAAGCAGAGACTTCCAGGCCGCTCGAACAGACAAGACGCACGGCTATCCCTGAGACTGCGCAAATAGAGCGTTAGCCGCTGCTGTCAGAACGCAACCACAGACCGGTCGACTTGCAACTTTATTCAACTGCTGAGACCTGTCCGCACTTCATGACCGCCCAGAACGCACGGTCTCAAGATCACAGAAGAACCCACAAACACTTGATGAAGAACTGCTTCCTGCTGCAAGACCACAACTCAAGACCGCCCGACCACTTTAGGCCGCCCGATCAACTGAGTCAGCTGCACAGTCCAAGAACACCTAAACACAGTCCGCACAGACAGACCATTGCCGAACTGGTTTATTCAAAGCTGGAAGAAAGGAGAAAGCTGACAGTGACTGCTAGCCGCTAACCTGCGAATAAACAAACAGGTAAGACAATTCAAACTGCGCGACCTCAAAGTGAGACCGGCACAATCAAGCCAACTTTGGTTCTTACAGTTCTTGCATATTTATGGCTACCCCAGCGTCCCTATTTATAGGCAAACGAACAAACGTCGTCACCACCCCAAGGGATACAGTCACCTTCCTTATTGAAGCACGCGGTCTCCAGTACCAGACAGCGCGGTCTCTTATAAGACCTTATTTACTTAAAGCACAACTGTCCAGGAAAGACAGCTCGCCAAGACAACCCGGCAGACTGATCGGTCTCTTATAAGAATGGACATGAGCATCTGACCGATCAGGAGCAGACCGCCAGAACCGAGCTCATACAACCCGCCCAGACTCTTATGAGAACGGAGCCACATGAACATTCTAACACACCAAGCTGACCGCCAGAACGAGCTCATACAGGCCCTAGAACGAGGACGCAGAAGCGACCTCCAGTACAGACCGCCCGGTCTAAACCATAATAAGGATATTTGGACAAATTCGGTAGACCAAACACAGGTCGACAACACCAGAGATGCGCGAACACACCAGCCAGGTCGCCACATCGAGCTCGCGGATTCTAAAGGTAAACTGCAACACAGGTCGCACAGTCTCTGCGGTCTCCAAAAATAGACCGCCCGGACAGACCACTTCCACTTTAAAAAAATTAACATTTATGTCCCCGGCATCGGTGCCAAAAACTTGATGTGTGCAAACTATGCCTGCAAATGACAACGACAAGTGTACCGTATCGAAAGTAGTATATGTTAATGAAAAACCAAGGTCGTATAAAGATCTGGGTGAGTTGAATGTTCTTACTTTAGATAATCTCTATTATTCTATCAATTAAAACTTTGGGTTGATTTTGCAATAAAGAAAAGGGAATTAAAATGATGATTAAGCAATGGGAAAAAAGACTAGCACTCAATCTTCGAATCAACTCGGAATGAAAATAATAAAAGAAGAAATAAGAGTTTTAATTCTCTTAAGAAAATTACTTCGGCCGTGGAGGTTCCCAAATTCTAAACGCACCTCTTTCGAGGATACATTCAACTGATTTTAGGTTGATCAATCGAACTTTCGCTCTAGAATCGAAACCCCTAAAACTCGCTTTATCGTAGTTAACCCCTCTATTGGATTTAACTCCAATCCGAGAGATTTATTTCATCCTCTCTCGAGGGTTGCATTCAACTCTCTTTATCTTTGAATGATCGATTCAAATTATGTGCCTTTTGGCTACAAGATTACGAAAACAAGTCTGAGAATTATATATCAAAAATATAATCTCAATTCAATAGAAACCAAGGATAAATCTTAAGCAATCTAAGGAAGAGAAAGAGAAGCTATAAATTAATTCATAGATTATATTATTCCTTGGATCATCTCGATCGAGTACTAATAGAAATTTAGCTACTCATTGAAATTAAGGAATCAACAAAAGTAGAAGAGTTCATGATGAAAGTAAGAATAGAATAAGGAGAAGAAGAACTAATTTTTATTTATTTTTGCAAAAGAAAATAAAACTAATGAAATTGACATTACAAGTATAAAGAGAAAATTTAAGTACAAGAATGCTAAAAATAGGAAAACAGTACAAGAAATGAAGAAAAGAGTTCCCAAAATTTGTTTTGAAGTTCTGGAGAACTTCCTTTAAATGGGTAAAAAGTTGATGTTACACGCCCTCGGTCACGCCCGTGACCAAGGGCGTGTTCAAAGCAGGTGCGGAAGAGACGCCTTCTGGATTCATTGTAGGAGTTATGTGTGCGTCACGCCTTAGGTCATGCCCGTGACCTAGGGTGTGTAATCATTAGAATGCATCTGGCGGGAAATCTTCAACGGGCCGGCGCGTCATTCTGGCGGAAAGGAGGTACACGCCCGTGACATTGGAAGTACACGGGCATGACATGTGAGTCACGGGCGTGTACTTTTGGAAAAGTGCATATAGCATGGAATTAAAAATAAAAAAGGACAACAAAACTATAGCATGCCATCCAAGTCTGCACGAACAAGCTCGGCAAACTCAGTCTGGGTGCTATCAACATCTAGCCATACAAAGTTTCCCCGTAGGGCAAAACGAGCACAGAAATCAGCAACTCTGTTGGCCTCACGGCCAATATGCTGGAATCGAAGCTGAGGGAAGCCGCTCAGAAAGGAGAAGTCCTCATCGCCACCCACCGTCACGCTCCAGTCGCCCCGGCGCAAACCAGCAGCACAGCTGTCCATAAGGGTCAAACAGTCGCCCTTCACAATTGCCCCGCGCACCCCATATAAAGAAGGCGGGATAAGATCCTTGAGAGCCAAGACCGCCGCCAGCTCCACTCCCCCTGGATCCCAGTGCACCAGCGGGGACCCAGCAGCAAAAATGAGAGAACCCCGGTCATTGCGGGCCACCATCCCAAGCCCAGCAAGCCCGGACGAGGAGAGAGAACCATCCACATTGAACTTTATCCATCCAGGGGGCGGGGGCACCAAAGGAGTGGTGTCGACAGACGGTGAGGCTGGGTGGTACCCCAGTGCCCCTGGATTGGTAGAGTTCACATAATGGAGAGGGTCTCAACAATGGTCGCCGCCATGACAGTGAAGGTCGCCACCTCGCCATGGTGGACCTTGGCGTTGCGGCCACGCCAGGCCTGGTACACTGCACAGCAAAAAACCCTCGCTGGACCAAGCGCGCCAGCAGAGGCAGAGGAGAGAAGCTCCCGCGCAGTCTCCCAGCTAGAGAAGGAAGGCATACTGTATCCCCAACGCAGAAGAGCGGCCTGAATGGACGAGAGACAGCAGCAATTCGAGACCAGATGGTCCCGGGTCTCCTCAGAAGTGCAGCCTCAAGGACATCCCCGCTCAGCAGTAAGACCCCGACGGGCAAGCCACGCCCGGGTGGGGATCACATCCCAAAGGAGCCGCCACCAAAACATCTTCTCCCGCGGGTGAAGCTTCAGCTTCCGTAGCCAGCTAAAGTCCGTACAAGCCCTGTCAAACTGGGTCATGTAGGCGAGGGAGGCAAGAGAATGGCCGCTGAGGCGGGTGCAGAGCTCCGGTCTATCCTAGGGAAAAGAGCTGTGGACCGGGATCTGGAGGACAACCTTAACAAGATCCAGCCCAAAAAACTGAGACAGAGCGGAAACATCCCAACCGCCGCCAGAAAGCAAGAAGGCTGAAACCTGGAGCGACTCCATTGAGTCGCAGACAGCGAAAGTAGGCCACCGGGAGAGAGGCCGGTCAAGAATCCAAGCATGCGCAAGCACATCCACAGAATCCCCATCCGCAATCTTCCAGGGAAGCAGGGGCCGAAGGCATTCAGCGCCCTCCCTGATGAGCCGCCAAACCGAAGAGTCGCGACATGTGATCCTCTCCCGCCAAAGACGGCCATTGTACCGGGCCAAAACCCTCCTGCGGAAAAGGGAGGATCCCGGCTGCATCAACTCCCAGGCGAACTTTGCCCGCAAGGGGCCCTACCACCTACTCACTCCATAGAAGCCAAGCCCACCGCCGGCAGAGGGAGAACAACACTGCTCCCAGCTAACATAGTGCATCCCACGCTGGGAAGGGGCCCTCTGCCACAGAAAAAACTGCGCCAGCCGCTCTATAGTCTCCTGGACCGACCGAGGCACATGGCAATGCGTATAGAGGAACATTGGCGTGGCCAGAAGCGCCGACCTGACGAGGGTGGCCCGGACCGCCAAGGAGAGGTGGCGGTTCCCCCAAGCCCGAACCTTCTCCGCCACCTTCAGGAGCAGGTGTGAAAAGTCGGAGCGTTTCAACTTACGCATTGCCAACAAAATGCCCAAGTAAGTAAACTCTCGGACCCTCTTAAAGCCCAAGCGGCGAGTCTGCATGTTGCACTTCCCCGTAAGGGTGGACTTGCCAAACATGACCATGGACTTTGATATGTTAATCCGCTGCCCAGTCCAAGTACAGAACTCCTGCAACACGGCAAGGCACTGGTCCACACAAGATGTGGTGGCGTCCGAGGTGATGAAGATGTCATCGGCGTAAAGCAAGTGAGAGATTCGCAGGCCTGAAGCCGCAACTAGAACGCCCAATGAGTTCCCCCGCTGACTGAAGGCAAACGAAAGCAGCTCAGAGCACAGAATGAACAGATAAGGGGAGAGGGGGCATCCCTTTCGGAAGCCACAGCTCGCCTCGATCCACCTCGTACGTCGCCCGTTAAGGAGCAACGTAAACTGCGGCCCCTCCACACACTAAAGAATCCAACTAGCAAACTCCACCGGAAACCCAAACATGGCCAGAACCTGCCGTAGCGTCTCCCACGACATCTTGTCGTAGGCCTGCTCCATGTCGACCTTCATAGCGAGGAACCCAGTCCCAGAGGTCGAGATTGCCAGCTTATGCACCACCTCCTGGGCGATGAAGCACTGGTGGGAAATAAAGCGCCCGGGAACAAAGGCCCCCTGCTCCTCAGAGATGAGCGAGGGTAGGAGCCCCTTCATGCGGTCCACAATGATCTTCGCCGCCACCTTATAGATGGTCTGACACAGACTGATAGGCCGAAACCGATCCGGCCGAGACACATTGGGGCACTTCGGAATGAGTACCACCAATGTCTCCTTCCACGCACTGGGCATACAACCAAGAGCAAAGAAGTCGCCAATGGCCCTGCAAATAAAAGTACGCACAATGGGCCAGAAGTGGACAAAAAAAGAGGAAGTAATACCGTCTAATCCCGGAGCACGGTTGGCCTTCAAGGCCTTGATGACGCCCCAAATCTCCTCCTCAAAAATCGCCTTCAGCAACAAGGAGGCCGCCCCGCCATCGAGCCGCCGGGAGGAAGGTGATGAGTCCTGATCATATACACATTTATGGACTCATCCGGGCCATTATTCAGTAAATTCACCGCACTTTAGCCTTATTATAGTCTATATTTGATAACCCATGCTAGGTGCACATTTAGGCCCACTTTGGTGTGTTTTCGTGTGTATTATCTTTAGTAGTATTCATATGTTGTTAAGTGCCACTTTCAGTGGCTAGATCTGTGTTTGTGCTGGAATAGGAGGCGTGCAAGTGTTTCCGGTGCAATTCTGCACAGGAACACTGCGCACGATCACTTGTTCTAGTGCGCACGACCACCGGTCGTGCGCCACTAATCGTGCGCACTTAACCCTTTTTCACGAGTTATGTCTGGTGCAGTGCGCACGACCATCGACTCCAGTGCGCACGACCATCGGTCGTGCGCCACTGCTCGTGCGCATTCACCATTAAATTTCTGAGTTCTGTTTGCTGTAGTGCGCACGACCATCAACTCCACTGCGCACGACCACCGGTCGTGCGCCACTGGTCGTGCGAACATTTTATTTTATAATTTCGTCTCTTGCAGGTTCTGTCCAGGCAGTGCGCACGATCGCAGAATTCCAGTGCGCACGACCACTGGTCGTGCGCCAATGATCATGCGCAGTATTCAATCCAGCGCCTATTTAAACGCCTGTTGCGATTTTAGGGCGGATCGATCATTCCGGGAGCGAGGTTCCTGTTACGTACGCCGCCGACCACCGCCCTGGAACGCCCCTACTTCATCTTCCACGCAAGGGGAAGCCTCCTCCATCCATTCCAAGCCTTCCTCCATCGTCCGTGAGTGTTCTCCATCGTCCGCAAGCCTCCAAGCAACCATTTTCGCTTTCCGCCCGGTGAGAAGAAGAAGAGACCTTGAGTCGAAGACGACGGAGCACGTAGGGAGATTGTGACAGCTCTCTACGCCGGAAGCATTGCCCGTCCGAGTCCGGAGGTAGCCCGACAACCTACCATTCCGGCCGTGAACGGCCGCTAGTCTTCACCGCCGGTTATTTCTTTCTTCTTTCCCTTCATCGCACTCTTTGAACCATGTACTAGATGAATATTGTGATATTTACTTTGATGAAAATGAATATTTCTTTGTTTTTCTCCATGGTTTGCTCATGATTCATTCCGTTCTCACTCACTCACTCGCGCACGCACGCAAGGTGTTTGCTCCGTGTTAGCAAGAGCTAACGACGGTTGTGAAGAGGTGTTTGCGACCCTCACCCTTTCGCACTTGAGTTCACTTCATCCGCCTCACGAAGCACGGCATCGCAACCGTTGCATCCACCTCACTTTGCGAAGCGGTGTTCTCGACCCGCATCTCTGTTGTTGTTGTTAAAATTAGGAAAACCAACCAAAAACCCCTTTTTGTGTTTGTGAAACGCTTGTGTAACAATAATCACTGCGCGATTCGTTCACCCATCCTGCATTCCTCAAGAGACCGACATCCGGGGAATTTATTCTCCACAATTATTACTTGACAGCGACCGGTGCACTTGCCGACGCGCATCAAGTTTTTGGCGACGTTGCCGGGGAATGCAGACGTGTATCATCTTGTGTAGTGATTTTCGTTATACAAGCTGTTGTCTTTGAACTTCCTTGTTTTCTTCTGTTTCTGACAGTGTATGCAGAGACAGACCGCCGGTGAACTCGCACCTTTTGACCCAGAAATCGAACGGACTGCTCGCGCGCGAAGGCGCGCTGCAGCCGTACAAGCGGCCATGGGTGATCAAGTAAACCCGAACGATGATGATGCGAGAGTGCCCAACTAGGGGCAACATCTGCCTGGCGACGAGCAGGAGGTGGCGAGGCCTCGACCCCGCACGATGAGAGACTACACCACCCCCACTGCTGGGAGTGTGTACCCGGGGTTTGGGCCCAACATCATGAATAATCAGTTTGAGATCAAGCCAGCGATCTTAAACATTATCCGCAACAATGCTCAGTTTTCAGGGCTGGCTAGCGAAGACCCGCATCTGCATCTGGCAGAATTTTCTGATATCTGCGGAACCTTCCGCTATGCCGGGATTGCTGATGACACAGTCAAGCTGAGACTGTTCCCCTTCTCTCTCCGGGACAAGGCAAAAGTGTGGCTTCACTCCATTCCGCCCGGGACTGCTGCAACTTGGGATGCCCTTGCATCCAAGTTCCTCGCTAAATTCCATCCTGTGGACAAGATCGTGAGCTTGCGACGGGAGATCGCCACATTTCGTCAACTGGACCAAGAGACCCTTGCTGAAGCATGGGAGCGCCTTAACGGGCTCCTTCGCCGTTGTCCTGGCCACGAGCTCCAGCCATGGAATGTGGTCGAGTTATTCTACTTTGCAATCGAGCCCCACTACAGGGCAATGATCGATGCCGCAGTGGGTGGTACCCTGATGAACCACACTCCGGACGAAGCCCTTCGAATTTTGCGTGACACTGCCTCCCACAGTACGTTCTGGACTGCAGGGAGAAATGCCCCGAGAAGCGGCCGAGGTCTTTTCATGGTCGACTCACTCCCCACTCCGTCTGCGCCTGCTGCTATCATTACTTGTGAAGGATGTAGAGGCGGAGGCCATCATGCTTATGAATGTTCGGGGAACCACATGGCAGGTGATTTCGCACACTTGCCTTAAATGAATCTGTGAACTATGTAGGAAATCAACCCAAGGGGGCGCCTTACAATAACGCCTATAATCCGGGAGCGAGAAGTCATCCAAACTTCTCTTGGAATCCCAACACGCCCGGCCAACGATGGTCACCGGGGCAGCATCAAAATGATGCTTACGCCTCCGGGAGCCAACCGAGGCCGCCGCACCCGGATTATAACCAAGCACCCCCCACCCAAAAGAAAAGTAATTTAGAAGAGATGATGGAGAAATTCCTGCTTGCAGCTAATTCAAACATGGTAAATCAAACCGCATCTATGAGAAACTTGGAGACGCAATTGGGCCAATTGGCTTAAGCGCTAACCGAGCGTTCGCAGGGAACCCTTCCCAGCAACACGGAAAAGAACCCTATTGATCAAGGGAAAAGTCTGGGAGATGCGGTAGATGCCAAACCGAGTGAGCTGGTAATCTCGTGCTCCATCAATAAGGTTGAAACCAAAGCTTTATGCGATTCCGGTTCCTCCCGCAACGTTATTGCACTGCAAGATGTTGCAAAGTTACAGCTGGAGATGAACACGGAGGAAAGGAAATCGCTGATTCTCGCTAATGGCACGATTATCCAATCTGAGGGGGAAGTAAAGAATGTGGAGGTAACGGTTGAGGGGACAACTGTAGTAGCTGATTTTCAGGTTCTGGGCCCGCGAGAAAACCAGTCCATTCCTATCTTGGGGGTGCCGTTCTTGAAAGAGAGCGGTGCTACCCTTGATTTTGCTACGGGGTGCATTTCCCTAACCAATGTGGTGCAGCAACCTACTTGCCCTGAAGCCACAACTGAAATATTCACTCCGCCCCCTCTCGTTATTTCTGATGAATTTCTAAGCGGTGCAGGAAAGATACATGTTCAAGAAACAGGTGAAGGAGGAATGGAAGAGTTCCAATCGGATGAGGAAGAAGAGGTCGACTTCCGGAAAGAGTTCGACTCCGAGATGGAGGAAGACGACAGTTCGGGAAACGTTGACTTGAATATAGTTAGGGATGATATTTATTTATCTCCGTGTGATGAATCATGTAATAAACTATGTAAGCGCTCCATCTCGTGGGCCGATCTGGTAGTCACCACGATGCCGGAAGTGACGCTACCTGATTCTAAGGCAGAAAAATCTGAGAACTCTCAGCGGTGGCAGTCTCCAACTGTCACCAAACTTAAAAAGGAAAAACTTCTGCGTGACGCTCGTGCTGCTGCTCTCCGTGGCAAGGTGGCGGAGGTTAGGGGAGCATTGGGTAATACCAGTGCTGGCCCTAAAGCCTTCACCTCCCGCCTACGTGCTACGGGAGAAGCGCACCATAAGAGCGCTTTTAGTTGATGTGTGTTTTATTTGCTGTGATGAACTATTTTTGAGTATTTCTTTTTAATTCCTGCACTCTTTATAAACACTGTTAATACAGGTATTTGGTCCAGCTTAAGGACGTTAAATGAAAGCGCTACTGGGAGACAACCCAGATTTCCGTTTTCGTATTTTTTTTTTAGTTCAGCTTTTGTATTTGCTTTTGTTGCCTTGAGTTTGTGCTTGCAGGTTTCGTGTTCGATGGCGGATGCTGCGGACTATTCTTGATCGTAAACGCCAATCGTCTGGTATGCTCATTTCTGAGCATTGGGTAACACTTCCTCCCCTCTTGTAGCTTCAAAGTCTTTGATATATTGTTTAGCTTAAGTCTGGGGGAGCGTATGTTGTCATCCACTGTGCACGAATTGCACACTAGAAGGTTGTATCTTTTTTTTTCCCGAGTCATTATCATTGTTGTTCATTCTTCACACACCACTTCACCCACTTGAGTGCGTGCTTTTCGTTTTGTTGTTCCGTTTAAAATTAGTTTGGTTGGAATGTGAAATAGTTTGTTAACATAGGAATTATTATTTGGAGCACGATGTCGACTCATGTAGTGTACTAGTCACGTCGCATGTTATGGTAGAATTTGAGTAGAACTAGATTTTCTTTATGCATCTAATTTATATTTAGTATTTCTGCGTAAATTTAGATTTAGTATACTCAAATGCTGAATTTGTATGAAATTGACGATAACCCGGTATTGTGTGTGCACGATTGCTAGTCGTGTGTTGCTCGAGTCGGGAGGAAGGTTTATCTTTCTCGTGGGCTAAGAACTTGCCCCAAGCGACTCTCGAAGCATTGGTGAGAGCGACTCGTCGAGTTAAAAATGACGTAGGCCACCATTTGGCTAGTTTGAGCTTTGTTATTCCATGTCCATTTCATTCACCTTTGCGAGCCAAATTTGTGCCTACCAATCCTTTGTTCAGCTCCTCTTCATCCACCAAAGCCTGAAGCCTATCCTACACCCGCAACCAAATTGTTTTTAACTGCGCTCATAAGTCTCAATGTGCGTGTCGTGTGGAATCATTTTGTTATGAAGGGAAAATATAGTTTATCCGCTGATGTTGAACCAACCGGAGGTTACATAAAAGAAAAAAAAATATGTAAAAGAAAAAAAAAGTAGTTTGAAAAAAAAAAAAAAGTCCTCCCGAGCTAAAAACAGAAAATCTGTTGGTGTTTGTGAAGTAGGCCGTGTGCACACCTGGTTTTCATGATAAGTCTGGGGGTGTGTCACACGAGCGTAGTTTGTGGTTTTGTGGGGTGCAGCGTTCCGATAGCTCACTTGGGTTGCGCAGCCATCGTGTTTAACTTTGAATATCATACCGTAACCTAAGCCCCGTTTTAATCCTATAAGTCCTACTGATTTGATTTGTGAGTTTGCTAGCGCCGTGGTGAGAGTGTGACCGGGCAAGCGTATGGTTCACGACGTTGATGGATTTCAGCGGAGTTATTCCTAAGCCCCGATCTTGTGCAACACCCGCCTCAGTGTCTCGTCGCTTTCATACCGGGCATGATCGCCAAATTCGTCATAATTCACCAACTGAGTATAACTAAATCTTTAATTACGCTTTAATACTTACGTAAATTAGTTAGCATAGTTAGAATCTTCTTCTACTAGAATTTCTACTCGCATGCATACGTTACTTCGCACCGTACTCCCTTGTGTAATTCTCTATGTTAGCTATCGTTTTCACATTCCACCGGATTCGTTTGCTCGGGACGCGCAAACAGTTAAGTCTGGGGGTGTGATGAGTCCTAATCATATACACATTTATGGACTCATCCGGGCCATTATTCAGTAAATTCACCGCACTTTAGCCTTATTATAGTCTATATTTGATAACCCATGCTAGGTGCACATTTAGGCCCACTTTGGTGTGTTTTCGTGTGTATTATCTTTAGTAGTATTCATATGTTGTTAAGTGCCACTTTCAGTGGCTAGATCTGTGTTTATGCTGGAATAGGAGGCGTGCAAGTGTTTCCGGTGCAATTCTGCACAGGAACACTGCGCACGATCACTTGTTCTAGTGCGCACGACCACCGGTCGTGCGCCACTAATCGTGCGCACTTAACCCTTTTTCACGAGTTCTGTCTGGTGCAGTGCGCACGACCATCGACTCCAGTGCGCACGACCATCGGTCGTGCGCCACTGCTCGTGCGCATTGACCATTAAATTTCTGAGTTCTGTTTGTTGTAGTGCGCACGACCATCAACTCCAGTGCGCACGACCACCGGTCGTGCGCCACTGGTCGTGCGAACATTTTATTTTATAATTTCGTCTCTTGCAGGTTCTGTCCAAGCAGTGCGCACGATCGCAGAATTCCAGTGCGCACGACCACTGGTCGTGCGCCAATGATCGTGCGCAATATTCAATCCAGCGCCTATTTAAACGCCTGTTGCGATTTTAGGGCGGATCGATCATTCCGGGAGCGAGGTTCCTGTTCCGTACGCCGCCGACCACCGCCCTGGAACGCCCCTACTTCATCTTCCACGCAAGGGGAAGCCTCCTCCATCCATTCCAAGCCTTCCTCCATCGTCCGTGAGTGTTCTCCATCGTCCACAAGCCTCCAAGCAACCATTTTCGCTTTCCGCCCGGTGAGAAGAAGAAGAGACCTTGAGTCGAAGACGACGGAGCACGTAGGGAGATTGTGACAGCTCTCTACGCCAGAAGCATTGCCCGTCCGAGTCCGGAGGTAGCCCGACAACCTACCATTCCGGCCGTGAACGGCCGCTAGTCTTCACCGCCGGTTATTTCTTTCTTCTTTCCCTTCATCGCACTCTTTGAACCATGTACTAGATGAATATTGTGATATTTACTTTGATGAAAATGAATATTTCTTTGTTTTTCTCCATGGTTTGCTCATGATTCATTCCGTTCTCACTCACTCACTCGCGCACGCACGCAAGGTGTTTGCTCCGTGTTAGCAAGAGCTAACGACGGTTGTGAAGAGGTGTTTGCGACCCTCACCCTTTCGCACTTGAGTTCACTTCATCCACCTCACGAAGCACGACATCGCAGCCGTTGCATCCACCTCACTTTGCGAAGCGGTGTTCTCGACCCGCATCTCTGTTGTTGTTGTTAAAATTAGGAAAACCAACCAAAAACCCCTCTTTGTGTTTGTGAAACGCTTGTGTAACAATAATCACTGCGCGATTCGTTCACCCATCCTGCATTCCTCAAGAGACCGACATCCGGGGAATTTATTCTCCACAATTATTACTTGACAGCGACCGGTGCACTTGCCGACGCGCATCAGAAGGCAGGAGCGGCCACCCAGCAAGAACAGGAGCCGCACACTCCCACTTCCGATCAAAGAAGGCCAAGAATGCTGCATCGATGCCCTCCGGATCTTCAACACGGGCGTGTACTTGGCAAAATGTTCGTCATGGTCGTGGATTACATCCTGCTGGGCTGGAGGCATGGCTTATGTTTACACGCCCTTGGTCACGCCCGTGACCTAGAGCATGTACTTGGCGAATTTTCTCGGATTGAGCCCAGTATGGCAGCAGCAGGTATGGAACACATCTTGGACTGTCACGCCCTTGGTCACGCCCGTGATCTTGGGCGTGTACTTGGAATTTTTACTCACAGTGTCCAGAAAACCTGAAAAACATAGGATAAGCTTAAGTTAGCTCATAAAAGTGAAAATAAACAATTTAAATGGGATAATTCATATAAATTATATAAATTTATATTAAAATATTATTAAAATTATACTAAAAGATGAGTATATAAACTACTCATCAAGAAACATAAGAAAATTTCTTATGGGCGAATACTGTGTGTAGTTCTGCGATATTCATGTCATGTTATCTGCATGTCTAAAGGAATTCCAATGCCACCGGGAAAGAGATTGACATCTCAGTTATTTGAATGATGGGTGCGGCCAATTGAAAAGCATGCCTCTATGATAAATAATACATTATCCTTCAAATTGAGAGACCATCTTTTGTTTCTTCAAATACACATTTTTCCACTAATCATCCTGAAACAAAAGATGGTCCATGAACTTAGTTCATACATTTGCTTCTTGAATTTAGTTAATTAATTAAAAATAGGAAATATGAACTTAGTTCATACATTTGCTTCTTGAATTTAGTCCAACCTAGTCACCTTTTCTGCATATGTAGCATAAGCTATTATAATAAAACTACTTCATCTGCAAATAGCTATTTATATATACTAATTTTTATTCCAGTTTTTCGGGCTTTGAATTAACAATTTGCCATAGTTGATCATCTGACCGTAAGGTGAAAAAGAAAATAATATGAATAATATAGAGATAAGTGGCATATACTCCACCATTCAACTATACACTCAACATGCATCATTTTCCTAGAAATAACATATGAAATGATGATGTATACGTCCAATCAAGAAGGAATAACAAATTATGGAGTTATTTGTGAAGCTTGCTTAAGATCAAACCATAATTATAATTCACCTAATAAAAAATTTATTGATAAAATAACAACATTTAAAAGAAAATAATCACATTTATTTCTTATGTATGAATAAAAGTTTGAAAGGTGAGTCAATCACAGGAAATACACACATCATGGACTGAAAAACTAAAGGAAAGAATAGAGCAAAAAAATTAAGCAATAATCACAAGTGTTATTGATTATGTCTCCTCAAACTCTTCCATTAACTCTCAAATTCTCCATTCAATCTTTTCATCTACATCATCTTCAATGAATGCTCAGTTGATGATATTCAAAGAAGATCTCTACCAAGTTTGTTGATACTGATACAAAATTAACTAACCCTTCCACTATAAGGGACTCTACTTTTGAACGAACTTCTTCTACTGTACTTACCAAGGAATTCTTGAGTTCTCTCATTGATCGAATCAAGAAGGGGGAGAAGTCTTGTACTTTTGGCTTGCATTGCACTACTAGTCCTGATATTTGTGGTCATCAGTATACTAATCAGGCTATGTTATCAGATACAGATACGACGTTAACAACTTTGGCTAATGCTGCTTTTCTAAAAGGAGATTCATTGTGTCTCTCAAAAGGTTAAGAGCAGATAATGGACTTTTCTAAAATTACAAGAGATAACTTTTCTCTACATCTTCCTTCTCTTAAGACCTATAAGAGAAAGTGCAGGGACATTATGGTATCTGAATATGGAACAGATAAGGATTGCTTAATTCAAATGAATGATAGTTATATCTCTAGAGCAAAAAGGTTCAAGATCAATAGTTTAATTCTGATTAAAAGTTTACCAAAACTTCATTTGGGAACTGGTACTCACTCTATGCCTCTTATTGAAACAGCTTCTTTCGGACCTCCTAAAAAGAAAGCTACTCAAATACAGAAATTAAATTCAGATCTTAGCGAGGATCTTAAGAAGGAAAAACATATTATTGATTCAGAAACTTTGATTTTCTCAACTAAAAAGATGATTCATGAGCTCTATATAGAGGTTATAGTCTTCCTAAAGTATATGAATCTGCCTTGAAAGATTTGAGGAAGTTAATATTTGTTTCAAAATCATTAACTGATAATCAAGGAAGAGAACCACAAAATTTTTCATAAGTATTGTGATAAGCTCAAAGAGAGTTTACATTATCACATTTATTTCTTTCTTTGTCAAAATCCTCCGGAAAAGGATAAAACATAGATAAGTTGATATGAAATCTTTCAAAGTATATGTCTCTCTTCTTATTTCACTTGTAAAAATATGTACAAAGGAGTTTTTGATGAAGATTGTTAAAAAGTACAAAGGAGTATTTAGATCTTCCTACTACTATTGCATTCATTCAACCGACATTGATATCTTTCTTTGTATTTAAAATTGATCCACATATAAAATCAGGTATATCAAATAGGGGGAGATTGTTGGGGGAAAATCCCTTCATGATTTGATAAATCTAGTTATCAAGGTGGATATAAGCAAATGGTTTTGATTTAGGTTAAATGTAAAGACCAGGCTCAGGTTATATAGCAAAGCTTTGTTGGGTTTTCTATATACCATTCAAAATGATAATAGCACATCAAATGTGCGCAGCAGAAGAAACAAAACAAGAACAACCCAAAAGAGTTTTGGATCTTGCGATTTAATGAATCAAGAAAAAAGGAAAGCAACACATTGCAATACCTGAAGGGGATTGAGTCAACACTCAACCAAGATGCTCCAAGAAGAAATCCCGAAGACAACCTTTGAGTCCCAAGCGCTGAAACCGATTGGCGCATCTACGGAACTCCACACGAGCGATGAAGAACCCTAGCTTCTTGTCGCACAAGAACTAGGTCGGAGAAGAAGAGCCCTCTGCGTCTCCCACGGACTGCTATGTCTGACAACAGGGAGAGGAGGCGACGACGTCGGGGTGTGGGAACAGCCGATCGGAATCCTTCTGTCTCTCTCGTTCTTTCGTAAAAGGAGATCACTATTTTAGGGTATGAAATCGTCTTCTATTTATACCCAGGCGAGAGAGAGGCTATCTGCACACCCACGACTTACATTGGAGTAAACAGAATTCATCGAGTGAACATTTCACTGAAGAAATTCATCGAGTAACAAACTAAATTCGTCGAGTAAAATAGAATTCGCCGAGTGAACCTTTCACTAAGAAATTCGTTGAGTAACAGGTAATTCGTCGAGTGAACATTTCACTTGAAGAATTTCGTCGAGTCATGAATTTGCCGAGTTCGTCGAGTAATCATAAATTCGTCGAGTCATTATGATTTCATCGAGTCATTATGATTTCGATCATTCGACGAACTGAAGTAATAGTCGTCGAGACACTCTCGATGACTCGACTCGAAAACTTGTCAACACGCTCCATACAATATTCACAATACCTGTGGAGCATTCAGTGGACTCGACCCAACTCCAATAAGTCATAGGATTGGTCCTTCACTCATATCCAATATGAGTAAGGCCAACACAATTCTTCCTCCAACTTCTCTAAACACTCTTGTGTGTGACCCAATAAGCTCATATCGGGTTGGCAGTGAGGCTAGATGTTTGATTACATCCAGATCACCTTGAAAGCACCAATAGCCTCCCACTTGATCTTGAACGTATCAAATAAAAGTCTCACAAACAATGAGCGTCATCTAGCAATACATCATTGCTACCCAAGCGATTAGAGTTCACAACTCAACAAGCTTGTCTTGACCAATGTACCAGTGTTGTCATGTTCCTTTGTTCCTTACATCCAGATAGAACTAGAGGCATGGACCGTGTCACCCTCATAATTGTTCAATCCTAGTTTCCTGATCTAGAATAGACCTTAAGAGAGTGGTAAGCTCAATATCACATATTGGCTCAACCCTGCATGGCCATGCATTTCTCGGTCTCATTCCATCAAGGGGCCCATGGATGTAACTCCTGTCATAAAGGAGGACAAATCCCATATATGTCCACACACAAACACCCAAATGAATCGTAACATACCAATAACCACCCTTATCATCAACCTTTCTCAAGGAAGACTTTAGATGGCATCAAAGTACGCTCTTCATCACTTGATGAATGTTGTGACTTCAGGTCAAAGAAGTATATACACCATTGTCAGTTGAGACCTACTTGTGACACGTTCATATAACAATCCACAAAGCAGTCTCAAGGTGGGTCTGTCCAGAACAACTTGTTTGCTAACAAGTACCCATGTGATTACTTGATATCATAATATCATGACCTGTGAGAACCGGTCATCAGTCAACGCACATGCTAGTCTTAATGTATCATCATTGCCCTTTAACTTCTAAGATGATACTCTGACTAGAGACCATTTAAGAATGAAGCTTCTTGTTATACATAGGCCCTCATATTAAAGTCAAGTACTTGAATTCCCATGGAAGCAAACATTCTAAGGGCATTTATTATGCTAATTAATCTATCAAATAGAAACTATAGACATAACAATAATAACTTGACATAAATGTAAAATGAAAAACACAGTAAATATCATAATTCATCAAATGAATAAATAACTAACAAACATACAATCCACAAGGCTCCCATTAAAGACGATCATTCAGGTATCTAATACACATTGATCTAACATGACCAGCATGCTTCTTTTGTGCAAGAGGCTTTGTCAGTGGATCTGCTATGTTCTCTTCAGTCGGTACTCTGTAAATGTTCACATCTCCTCGATCGACAATCTCTCGAATAAGATGGAACCGTCGAAGTATGTGCTTGGAGCGTTGATGAGATCTAGGTTCCTTAGCTTGGGCTATTGCACCATTGTTATCACAGTAGAGAACTACGGGACCAACAATGATATGAACTACACCAAGCTCATTGATGAATTTCCTAATTCACACAGCCTCCTTCGCCGCATTTGCAGCAGCAATATACTCGGCCTCAGTCGTAGAATTGGCAACTGTCTCTTGCTTGGAACTCTTCCATCTTACAGCTCCTCCATTAAGGCAAAACACAAAACCTAACTGGGACTTTGAATCATCCCTATCAGTTTGGAAGCTAGCAACTGTGTAACCATTTACAACGAGCTCTTCCTCTCCACCATACACCAAGAACATATCCTTAGTCCTTCTCAAGTACTTTAAGATATTCTTGACAGCGATCCAGTGACCATCACCGGGATCAGACTGATATCTGCTCGACATGCTTAAAGCATAAGAGACATTGGGTCGAGTACACAACATTGCATACATGATTGATCCAATTGCCGAAGCATATGGAATCAACTTCATGCGGTCCTTATCTTCCAAAGATTTAGGACACTGGTCCTTAGAGAGACTCACACCATGTGACATGGGAAAGAATCCCTTCTTGGACTCAAGCATGCTGAACCGCTTCAGCACCTTCTCAATGTATGTACTTTGGGTCAAACCCAGCAACTTCTTTGATCTATCTCTATAGATCTTAATACCTAGTATATAAGTCTCTTCTCCCAACTCTTTCATAGAAAAGCATTTCCCTAGGTTGTTCTTAACAACTTGTAGGGTCGAAATGTCATTCTCGATCAACGGTATGTCATCTACATACAATATCAGGAAGACAACAATTCTCCCACTAATCCTCTTGTAAACACAAGACTCATCCTCGTTCTTGATGAAAACAAACTCTTTGATTTTCTCATTAAAACGAAGATTCCAACTTCGAGAAGCTCTATTCAATCCATAAATGGATCGATTCAACTTGCATATTTTAGTGGCTTCACTTTCAGATAGAAAATCCTCGGGTTGTGTTATATACACATCCTCAAGGAGGTTTCCATTAAGGAAAGCCATTTTGACATCCATTTTCCAGATCTCGTAGTCATAATACGCAGCAATAGCAAATAGAATTCTGATGGACTTAACCATGGTCACAGGGGAAAAGGTATCATCATAGTCAATACCATGAATTTGACTGAAACCTTTAGCCACCAGCCGGCCTTTGAATGTCGGTATATTCCCATCCATGTCGGTCTTCTTCTTGAAGACCCACTTGCACCCTATGGGTCGTACCCCTTCAGGTGGTTCCACCAAGGTCCAAACTTGGTTTGCATACATGGAGTCCATTTCAGATTTCATGGCCTCAAGCCACTCCTCAGAGTCAGGTCCATTCAAAGCCTCTTAGTAGGTTGCAGGCTCATCATCATGATCCATAAGCAACACATTACCTATTTGAGACACGAGAAATCCATATCTCTCAGTCTCAAATCTTGGTCTACCATATCTACGTAGGACTTGTGTTTCTTGAGCAGGCTCTCCAGCTATAACTTCTTGTAGTCCTTGCTCATGTTTCAATTCCGGCTCATTCATTATTTGTAGTTCTTGAACTTCTTCAAGTTCTACCTTTGCAGTCTTTCTGGATAAGAACTCTTTCTCCAAAAAGACACCAGTACTTGCGACAAACACTTTTCCCTCAGATGATAGGTAGAAGTAGTACCCTTTGGTCTCCCTAGGACCCCCCACTAGATAACATTTATCTGATTTGGGTTCCAGCTTATTAGGCATTTGATGTCGTACGTATGCCTCACAGCCCCAAATCTTGATGGACGACATACTAGGACGCTTCCTAGTCCATATCTCATATGGTGTCTTTTGAACCATTTTCGTTGGAACTCGATTTAGTGTGAAAGCAGCAGTCTATAGAGCAAAACCCCAAAAAGAAATGGGCAGATCTGCATGACTCATCATCGATCGCACCATATCTAATAAGGTACGATTCCTCCTCTCAGAAACACCATTATGTTGTGGTGTTCCGGGCGGAGTGAGCTGTGATACAATACCACACTCTTTGATATGATCACGAAACTCTTGACTCAGATATTTGCCACCTCGATCAGATCAGAGTGCTTTTATCTTTTTTCCCAATTGGTTCTCTACTTCATTCTTAAAAACCTTGAACTTTTCAAAGGTTTCGAATTTGTTCTTCATAAGAAACACGTATTCGTATCTACTGAAATCATCAGTAAATGTAATGAAGTAGTAGAACCCACCTCTAGTCATAGAACTCATGGTTCTGCATACTTCACTATGTATTATACCCAAGAGATCAGCAGCCCTCTCACTACAACTAATGAAAGGAGCCTTCGTCGTCTTGCCTAATAAACATGACTCACATCTATCAAATGATTCATAATCAAATGAGTCCAGTAGTCCATCTCTGTGGAGCTTGGATATGCGTTTCTCATTTATATGGCCCAAATGACAATGCCAAAGGTACGTAGGATTCGAGTCATTTATTTTTAGTCTTTTAGTATTTTCTACATTATTGATCGGATGGTCTAAGTTCAAAACATATAAACCATTAAACAATTGGGCTACAGCATAACAAACATCATTCATAAAAATTGAACAAAACTGTTCTTAATTATAAACGAAAAACCTTTCATGTCAAGACATGAAATAGATATTATGTTTCTAGTTATGGCTGAAATGAAATAACAATTATCTAGTTCTGTTACAAGCCCAGTGGGCAAAGAAAGACAATAAACACCAATGGCAACAACAACAACTCTTGCTCCATTTCCGACGCGCAGGTCTACCTCCCCTTTACCCGGCATTCTTCTCCTTCTCAGTTCCTGCACATTTGTACAAATGTGAGAACCGAATCTGATATCCAATACCCAAGATGAAGGAGCGGAAAGGTTTATCTCTATAATGTAAATACCTAAAGTGGAAGTCACACTTCCCTTCTTCTTTTGCAGATCCTCAATATAGAGGGGACAGTTCCGCCTCCAATGCCCTGCCTTACCGCAGTGGTGTCACTTTCCTTCCTTCGCCAGACCTTTCCTTTTCAGTGTAGAAGATTTGGGATCAAGATGAGACTTAGATCCTATCTTTATCTTCTTGGATCCCTTAGTCTTGCCCTTGCCTTTATGCACCATCAGTATGGGGCTAGCAGGCTTGACCTTCTTCATATTATTTTCAGCAGTTCTTAACATGCCTAGGAGCTCGGGCAGTGTCTTGTCAATTTCATTCATGTTATAGTTCAAGACGAACTGCTCATAAGTGTCTGGCAACGATTGCAGGATCAGATCTGTGGCCAACTCTTGGCCCAAGGGAAAACCCAGTCTTTCAAGGTTCTCTATATACCCAATCATCTTGAGTACGTGAGTCCCTACTGAGTCTCGAGCTCCCATCTTGCACTGAAATAATGCCTTGGATATGTCAAACCTCTTTTGGCGAGCCTGCCCCTCGAACATTTTTTTGAGGTGCTCGATTATCTCATAACCACACATGCTCTCATGTTGCTTCTGAAGCTCAGAGGACATGGTAGCAAGCATGAGTCATTCCACATCCAAGGTATCTTCCTGATACTTCTGGTAAGCATCTTTGTCTACTCGCGGAGCATTCCCAGTCGGCTCTGTAGGGGCTTCCCCTTCTAAGACATAGAGCTTGCACTCTTGCCTGAGAATAACTCTCAGGTTTCTATACCAGTCAAGGAAGTTCATCCTGTTGAGCTTGTCCTTCTCAACGATAGCTCTCAGGGACAAGGTGGAGTGAGATCCACTTGCCATGGATATTCTACAAGGAATTTTGCAAAATAGATTTTAGTACTATATTTCAAAATACATTTTATTTAATAAGGACTTTTATTAAAAGCTCCCACTATTTTAATCAAATCGACAACCCTTAATTTCGATTCGGAGAGTTTATGCGAGCTACTCTCTTAGTGGACAAGATCCGTATTTCACCAACACAACGAGTCCGCTTTGGCGTTCCTCTCATAATGTGGTTATTTAGGTAGACAACATTTGTCAATTGCATCACTATGCAACTTTTGTATGGTTGGTGAATAACTCTTTATTCGCATCCATCAACTGGAGCATGTCAAACCTATGCCTCTAGGCACTCAACCTTTGAGGTCACCTAGTTAAGTTGGACCCGATGTAGACAATGGGATATCACAATTATCCGTTCACACCATTACCAAGATAGATTAATGCACCGTGCTTTGGCAAGCCCACACTTCATCGATCGAGGCAGGAAGAGTGTCGTCCATCGGAAGGCATCCGTACACTTAATATTGAAAAAGGGATTTTAAGATATAATCGATGAACATTTCATCATGATTAACATTTAATCACAGTGCACATTCACAAAATAGAAATATAACATTCGCAAACCAAATGCATCCCCTATGTGTACAAAAACAAATTATCAACACTTTGATAAGAGGGGCTAAATCTGAACACTTAGAACACTTCAAAATCTCCCAATTTACATGCATTGAACATAGGCAAAACAACTCCACTTATGCAGTAGATAAGCTCGTCTCTCAATGTCAGATTCAAAATCTAAGACATTTGATTTCATAAATCATTTTGAGGGACGGTTACTACAAAGGAGAAACAATTTCTGAAACAATGAAATCGCAACGCAATCACATGCATTCCTGATGGGGTTCCAAGGGGTCGCGCCCCTGGCGGGATCTTAGGGGCAGAGCCCCTAACGGAGTCCAAGGGGCAGCGCCCCTGGCGGTTTTCTATATACCATTCAAAATGATAATAGCACATCAAATGTGCGCAGAGGAAGAAACAAAACAAGAACAACCCAAAAGAGTTTCGAATCTTGCGATTTCATGAATCAAGAAATAAGGAAAGCAACACATTACAATACCTGAAGGGGATTGAGTCAACACTCAACCAAGATGCTCGAAGAAGAAATCCCAAAGACAACCTCTGAGTCCCAAGCACTGAAACCGATCGGCGCCTCTACGGAAGTCCACACAAGCGATGAAGAACCCTAGCTTCTTGTCGCACAAGAACTAGGTCAGAGAAGAAGAGCCCTCTCCATCTCCAACGGACTGCTAGGTCCGACTATAGGGAGAGGAGGCGACGATGTCGGGGTGCGGGATCAGCCGATCGGAACCCTTCTGTCTCTCTCGTTCTTTCGCAAAAGGAGATCGCTATTTTAGGGTATGAAATTGTCTTCTATTTATACCCAGGCGAGAGAGAGGCTATCCGCACATCCACGACTTACATTGGAGTAAACAGAATTCATCGAGTGAACATTTCACTGAAGAAATTCGTCGAGTAACAAATTGAATTCATCGAGTAAAATAGAATTCGTCGAGTGAACCTTTCACAAAGAAATTCGTCGAGTAACGGGTAGTTCGTCGAGTGAACATTTCACTTGAAGAATTTCGTCGAGTCATGAATTTGTCGAGTTCGTCGAGTAATCATAAATTCATCGAGTCATTATGATTTTATCGAGTCATTATGATTTCGATCATTCGACGAACTGAAGTAAGAGTCGTCGAGATACTCTCGACGACTCGACTCAAAAACTTGTCAACACACTCCATACAATATTCACAATATCTGTGGAGCATTCAGTGGACTCGACCCAACTCCAATAAGTCATTGGATTTGTCCTTCACTCATATCCAATATGAGTAAGGACAACACAATTCTTCCTCCAACTTCTCCAAACACTCTTGTGTGTGGCCCCATAGGGTCATATCACGTTGGCAGTGAGGCTAGATGCTTGATTACTTCCAGATCACCTTGGAAGCACCAACAAGCTTATGGTAAGAAATAATCAAAAATACCTTGACAAGTATTATTGACTAATGTCGATGTACGTGTTGTGGAATTCTGGAAATATCAAAGTTCTATGATATGCTTATAATCTATACTTTATCTTTGAGTTAAAGTTGAGATGTGCAAGTAAGCTGGAGTCAAAGTTTATCGTATACATCGAGATACATCTCTTATATCTCTATAAAATCCTTCTATCTAGTTAGAGCTTGAATTTGCTTCTATCAGCTTACTCTGATAAAAAGTCAAAGTTCAAGAACCATTTTATCAATTCATGTACAAGATTTATGGGATCTAATAATAGTTGTTATGAACATATTGAGAAAAGCTTTTATTTCAATTAGCGGCTTGGTTGAAAAGAGATCGATTGTGTATTATAAAAGGATACTTACTCCTTTTAATATTAAGAAAACAAATTAATTATTTTTGTGGGTAACGATTCTCTTGCAGAAAAGAAACAAAGTTCTAATTATTGGGGACAAGGCGATATTCTTCTTCACCTCACCTTTCTTCCATTGAGGATCGGAAGGAGAATTACAGTCAAAAAGGATCTCTTTTCTTAATCCAACGACTGTACATTTGAAAGATAGGAACAAGGGCTTCAACAGAACTCATTCCTCATCAGATCCATCTCTTCTGAATCTATAATATCAAGGGGAAAGAGCTGCTCTTCTCTCAGCAGATATTCATCAACATTATGAAAGAGTTCTTAAAATCTCTCTCTTTTCAAAAGATTATCAGTGGTGGTTGATCCTCCTTAGCAAAAGGATATGTGATGGTTTAGCCTCATTATCAAAAGGCTGTTGGTTTGAGAAACCTGATCAAAATCTCGTTTGGTTCTAAGAATCTCCTTAGCAAAAGATTCAGTTGTTTTTTGTTTTGAGAATCTCCTTAACAAAAGATTTAGTTGTTGTAGTTCTAAGAATCTCCTTAGCAAAAGATTCAGATGTATTGGTTCAAGAATCTCCTTATCAAAAGACTCGAACACTATTTAATGGAATTCCTACCAAAGGAGTAGAAGAGGGGATGTACCCAAATATGGGGAACCTCTATAAGAACTCTTGTGTCTTATGGATTGCAATTTCTGTATGGATGTGCTTGTGACTTGTTTATTATTTTATTTTCATTCCGTTGTGTATAACTTAACAAACAAATATTTTGCGATTGTATTGATTACTGATAACATTCAAAAGAAAAGATAAATACTATATTCACCTCCCCCATCTAGAGTAAATCTCAATAGTTCACCCTGCCTTTCAGTCGCAGTCTTGATGCCCTAACTAATTTGCTCAGAAAGAGGACTGCTCTCCACATCAATGAAGGATGATGAATCTGGGGTGGCCGCAAGTGGCTCTTTTTGGGCCCCCTTCGCCAGCTCAATCTCGTTGACTGCACCTACATAGCTCTTACCACCTTAGATATGTTTTTCCTCCATGACATGTGTCTTCACGAGCTCAGCAGCTTTGATCGACTTAAGAGAGTACTCATTAGTATCCGGGCAATCACTCTTTTTCTTCGTCACAGACTTCCTTTGAGGGGAATACTGCATCCATGCTCCAACCTCAATCTTCGAGAGCATGTTTATATATGTCATAATTGCTACGATCTGGAATATCTAAGTCTTAAGAGGAGAGAAGCTTGTCATGGCTGAAGAATGTTCTGTAAATCCATAGGTCCCTTAACCCTACTTATATATTTCATAGCATTAAAGACATATCGTAGTCTATGCGGTTAAAGTGGACATTTACAAAGTTTTATCCACTTGAAAATGTGTGGGGATCATGCTTACTCGGGATTATGTGACCTATTTTATTCAAACCTGACGGTCAAAGTGGTCAGCATATCCGATGACCGCCTAGATCGCATGAGATCTTTTCAGCAATCATCCTCAAGGACAAGAGACCAGACTCAGGACTGACCTCCTGACTGCGCGATCATACCTCTTTTTATTTTTCGTGTTATCTACACACCATGTAATCTCTCATCTCTGCCTGAATCTCTTGTACCCCATGCAACCTGTAATTTTGTTGTTTACCCATTCGAGCATGCCCCCGTAGCTATAAATAGGGTTGAACAGTACACAGAAGGTAGGCTGATTTGAATCCTCAAGCTCATCACCTATGGTTGTGGTCTCGAGTCTAGTAACTTCTTGGTCACCTAGTCATCGGCTAGGGAGATCTCTTTTCTATAGCCGCACCTTTTTGATGAAATAGTATTACAGCAAGTGGTATTCGCCACTATGGCTAAATCTTCTCTCGTATCTCTATAATATCTTTTCTCTTCTCCAGCTTGCTCATCTTAACCTGAAGAAATCAACAATCTGCAGTCTCCCCCGCTCCTCTTTAGTATGCGCTGTGGAGGTCCATTTTCTGCACCAATGCCTCCACTTCTAGGTGTGTTCGTACCTCACCACCCAAGCCTTGTGTATATTATAGTGTACTCGTGGATGTGAGAGACATCCGGCGATAATAAAATCCAGCTAACTAGCAGAGGAACCTAGTAGGGCAATTGTAAAATAAAAGATAATCTCCCAGGGTTTGTGCACTCCCTAGTGCCAAGATTCTTTAATACTCCCATGTCGGTACGAATGACTAATGGGCATGACCGACCCGCCACTGTAAGTGCAATCCAATTTACAAGTATTTTATAAAAGAAACAAGCCTACACCTTCTAGGTCTAGCGGTCGCTTGCCCTACTCAACATAAAATAATTTGGGCACGCAGTTATTACTTTAAGATTGAACGCACCGCTTAGGATTAACTATAAGGAGAGACGATCAAGAGCGCATATTATTTAGGGTTACCCTTGGAGGAATGCTCTGTCTCCAAGTTAACTTTAAGTAATGCTCATATTAAGCTAACATGCTTAATAGGGCTAGACCTATAATAAAGGAGGTGAGGTAAACAAATGCCCTATTAAACTGCAGCAAATAAATTGTTATAATGAACTGTGATATGTAAAATATCGTAATAAAGTGCAGTAAATTAGATGTTGTAATAAAGAGCGATAAACAAAATGCAGAGTCAAGAGGAACAATAAATAAAAAAACAATTAAAGCTCATGTATCTGCAGTTCCATCTCTGTTCTAAGGAGACATCTCTGTTCCAAGGAGGCATCCATAAATGTCACGACAAATTTTAAGTATTACTTGAATCAGGGGTCCGCCAGGTTTAAGACCCCCAAACTCGTTGATTATTCAAGTTTCCTTTTCATTAAATTGAATTATCAAATCAAAATCCTTTTTAGGGTTCGATGGTTTGTTCGAGCCTTTATTTTCTTTTTTTATTAAATATGATGCTTACCGTTAATAATTCCTTAAAATATCAGATTTAATTAGAAAAATACTAAATCTTAACAAGAGGTCCAGTATGGGAATATTAGCTCATTATTTTCATCATGGCATTATGTACTCAAAATTATCACCCGATCAAATTTCTATCAATATTTAACCCCATTTTATTTAATAAAACTCCAAATTTCATCAAAACTTTATGAAATTAAATTGTGTAAATAGGATTACCCTAACTAATATCACATAATTTTCTCAAATCATTTTATGTTCTAAATTAGCCTCTATTAAATTATTTAGCCATTTTTAACCACTAATTAAACTCCTAAAAAATATCAAAATGATCTAAAAATCTTCAAACTTTTATAGAGGGTTTATAGAACCTCCACTGATCTATTATAAATATTTTAGAAGTTTTGATCAAATTAGAAGTCATTTAGAAAATTAAACTCAGAGTATTAAACATTTTCTAAATTAATTAACATAGTACACTAATTACAAAATCACCAAAGCTTTCTAGTAGGTCTTTAACACTCTTAGACTGCATACATTAAAATTCTAGAGCTCTTTGAGGTCTTTAATAGCCTCTATTAATTTACCAAGTCATCTTGAGCCACCAAATTAAATCTTATAATACTAGAAAAATAATC
This sequence comes from Dactylorhiza incarnata, assembly GCA_033032865.1. NCBI lineage: Eukaryota > Viridiplantae > Streptophyta > Magnoliopsida > Asparagales > Orchidaceae > Dactylorhiza > Dactylorhiza incarnata. Next base: position 20,348,045 of record JAWHQI010000005.1, read on the forward strand.
GTACAATTCTCAAACATTTTCAATGGGTGTGTATCACTTTTACAGCTCTACTATAAATAATTTAGGTCTTTTAATTGAGCAAATACTCCTCTGTTAATTTCAAATTGAAACAATAACTTATTTTTAATTGTTTACAAGTAGAAAGACACCTCCAAAATTCATTAGATAATTATAACGGGTGTATATCAGCTCATTTATTACTTCACCAATTTTATAGAATTTTATCTTCATATTAAGGCTCTCTCATATTTTAAAAATAGAGAATTTAGCCTCTTTTAATTATTAAAATACTAAATAATTACAGAAAATTCCCATGATTTTTTTATAGATAGCCCTTAACATGATGTACCACTTTATGTTTAATGTTTCTGATTTTGAGCAACTAATCGGCATCAGAAAAAATCCAAACTAATTTGCTTTTATTGAAGATAAGGTCTGCACTGATCTAGAAGCTTAAAGCCGGCTGAGATCATGTGGAAATAGTGGCCCCACAACGGATCAAGCTCGAATCCGACGTGGGAGTCGATGATTGATTCATGAATTCGGCGTCACTTGTGCATCGTCGTGCCACAGAGAGTATTGGGTCTCTGCCACTGCCGGCTGGCTGCGCCACCACCCCCAGCCGACTCATCGTGGGTCGGCGTGTAAGGCCCCCCTCCCCTAACCGCAATCGGGTCGGGTCGGAGACGGGCCTTACTGCCCAAGACAGACACCTTGTGCTTTTTGAGTGGCAGTAACGTACACTCCTAGCATAGAATGATCGCCTTGTCAGGCTATGGAAACTCATCACATCACATCAGATCACAACGGAAGCAATTCAGAATTCAAACCACACATATATATATACTAAGGCTGAAGGCCGGCTGTTTATACATCAGGCCTCATATGGCTATTCTACTACAACATTTACTCCCCCTTATTCTAGAAACTAAGGCTCACGTCTCTGAATACCGGAGGAGAGGCTGGGATGTCAGCTTATGCGGGCTCAATTGCGGGTATCCCTTCATGCAGTGGCGGGGCCTCGCGCCGCTCCATCTCCTGAATGGTGTACGACGACACATTAGTCAGAGACTAGTGGATTCACTCTTCCTCACCAAGGTCCCTAAGGCTTGGGGACGAGAGTGAGACTCAAAAGGAAACATCAATAGCCGAAGCATAAAGAGTTAGCAGCAGTACATATATAATAATCTAAAATGAGACAATGAGCATAGTATTAAATAACTAAAGAAAAGAGCAAAAGTATATTTAGCAGTTATTTAATCCGAGCTTCTCTAGCTAGCGCGCAATCACACAGGTATTCACAACCTGCAACAACTCCCTATGTCGACATAGTTTGACCACTTTCCTTTTTGCAAGGTGGCAAACCTCACGGGCCTTATCGATGTGGCAGATCAGTAACAGTGGTCGGTCATGCCACTTCTAGGTGTGGAAGTACTACACTACCCAGGACCGAATGTACAACCTGGTGTACTCTTGGATGTGAGCGACATCCGACAAACCTGAAATTGGCCAACCAGCGCAGGGACCCAGCAGGGCATATATGATACGGGCGGCTCCCGGGGGCACTTCTCCCTGTTTCCTAGAGTCGTCAACTTTCCCGTGTCAGAACGTATGGTCTACGGGCATGACTGACCTGCCACTTTTCCACATACAAATCATAATACAAGCATTTTATAAATTAGATAATATGCACTCTCGGGTCCGCAGTGGATTTCCTTACTCGGCATAAAACTATTCCGGCAGGAGGCAACACAATATCAGTGTGCAGATCAACATTAGGCAAGGAGCACGACAAGCGTGTGAGTACATTATTTGGGACTAGCCTTGGAGGATTAACTCGGCACGTGACTATCCCCAACTAATGCACTGATAGAAAGCCAATCACTCGTTAGAGCAGGGCCCGAGCTTAAGGATGCGGACAGAGTAAATTGCAATAAATTAGTGCGCTAAGAGAATGTTGTTAAATAAACTGCAGGAAATAGATGTTGAACTAAAATGCTGGAATAAAGTGCTGAAAGGAACTGGACCAGTATGAGACTGGAGTACCGAAGCAAATTAAATAAAGAGCATCAATCATCCTGACCAGTACAAGACTGGAGTATTGAAAAGAACTAAATAAAGAACAATAATCACGGGACCAATACGTGACTGGAGTTAAAGTAATTGCAATCAAAATAAAGGGGTTAGTAGTCCTTCACTTCATATATAGGAGGCTTCAGTTCCATCTCCATTCATAGGAGGCAAGTTCAGTTCTTCTCTCCATTCCAAGAAGACTTCTCCGTTCCAAGGAGACAAGTTCACAATTCTGCGGCGGGTTCTTAGTATTTTACTGTGTTAGGGCATGTCGGCTTGATAATTACTTTAGTTGCACATGTTAAGGCAATTTATTGGATTTGTGTTGATCTATAGGAGCTTCATTGTAATTTCAAGTCTTCTAGTTATAATCACCCAATTTAATTAACGAGACTTCAATACCCTGTATGAAGTCTACGTGAGATCATTTAACCTCAACTGCTCATACCGGGCGAATCAAATTCCGGTGTTACGGCCGATAATAATTATTCGATTTAAACTTCCTTATATAGCAAACATCAAAATACTTTTGTCTTTCAAATTATTGCCGAATATTGTATGATGATTTATATTATAACAAGAGAGACCTCCATATTTTATCTGGCTCATTTTTCCAAGATAGGAGCTCTCTATAGTATAAAAAATAGCACTAAGATCATGGCGTAATTTGCCAAAAAAATAGATCATTTGAAATAAATTTCCCGAACTTTTTTCCAGAGGGTAAATAATCGGCTTACTGACCCCCAGTGATTTCCTCAATTTTTGTTTCCAACATGATTTTGGGTAATTAATATTTAAAACAACACTTTCCTCATGGTTTAATCATTGAAAAATATCAGGAATTAATAAAAAATTCTGATTATTTTCCTTAGGGTGTGTCATACCCTAACATGCCATACATAAAATTTTCAGCCATATGGGTCATGGAAATATTCCCCAAAACTGCACATTCCTCTTAATTTATTCCTTGAAAAATACCAGGAATCATCAAAAAAATCTCTTTATTTTTCTTAGGGTGTGCCATGCTCTAAAATACCTTATAAAAAATTTCAGCCATGTGGGTTATGACAACATCTCCCTGAAATTTTTATAAGTAAATAACCCATACTGAATGAATCATTAGACTAACATAATTACTTCTGAAAATTGTCAATTAATTACTACAGGTGTCACTGGGCTCTGGGAACAGACCCCATTTATTTCATAATTTTTTGATATCATCTAATTACTTTGATAATTCAAAAACTCAAAATATTGGTGTATTTTAATTTCCAAAAATACCTAACTATTCCAAAAATTATGAAATTTTTACAGTAGGTAGTACTTGCCATGATAAGCAACTTTCATGTTTTGTGTTTTCTAATTTGAGGGCTAAATATTGCACAAAAATTCAAAATTCCCCCTGCCTTTGAATAAAAATACACAGCACATAAGTTTTTACAATCGGAGGGCTGAGATCGAGCCGCAGACTTGCGCCTTACAACCCCACAGCAGATCCGTGCCAGATCCTCTATGGGACCCAATCATTTTTCGATTGATTTAAGAAAATCTTGACCGTCTGATCCCTTGCATGGGATCGAATGGCAACTGCATGCAGCCGGAGTCCGCAGCCTTGCGGGATCTCTCCACCGCCGGTGGGCCGGCGGATCGCCGTGCCACCACCCCCGGTCGGCTCGCCGGAGGTGGGCGCTTACATTGGTGGTGGTCTGGCGGCCCAACATCGTCATCGACCGCCGGTGGGCGCTTACTCTGTGCTGCATGATCTAGGCATTGCCGGAGTTCCCTACTCCGGCGGTGCCACCACCTGGATCTGCTCTGGAGAGGGCAGTCGATGACTCTCTGGCGATTGGACGCTCCCCAGCCAACGTAGAGAGGCTGGGGAGCCTCACCCATGCATGGCTGCCACCTTGCCTACCTGATCTTGGTGGTGGCCGCGACGGAGCTTCGGCGGTCGGAGCTTGCGGGTGAGTCTTTCGAAGTCTAGGGAAGGAGGGCAGGAAGCGATTCCACCTGCTGGAGGGGCCTCCTGGAGGGTCCGATGAGATCCACCATTGGAGGGTGGTGGACGGAGGAGAGCTTGGCCAGGGGTGTTTTCCGGCGAGGCAGGGCTCCGATAGGGTGGGCTGAGGTCGGTCTGAGGAGTACTTCCTCCTGGAGGGAGGCAGGGTCTATTTATAGGAGAGGCTAGACCCCTCCCTCCCTTCTCCTTCTCGGCCAAGATTGGGCTTGGGTTAATTTCTAACCCAGGTGGGGTTAACGGGGAGGGGCCGGGTGTCTGCCATCTTAGGGTAAAAGTACTCATATGTGTCTAAATCTTGGGGGGTTCTGGTCATGGCTAGGCTTGGGATTTGGGTTGGGAAGAGAGTGGAGGGAAGGGGTTTAGGTTTGGGTTTTCCCCCAATCCTTGAGCCTTGGTACCCAATCCCCTAAGACAGCTGGTCTTGCCTAAATATCAGAGCCCACTTTGGGCTAGTGGTGGCTTGAGTGGTGAGTGAAGTGGAAGTTTCATTTAAATAACCAAATTATCATTTGTTTTTGTGGTTTTGACCAAAGTCAACCCTAGGGGGTCCCTAGGTGGGTCAAGGTCAACGTAGGTCCATGTCGTCGGGTGATCAGTCAATGTTGGTGCGTCGGAATCGAATTCATGTGTTCACACTTTTCGAGACGCAGTATATTTTACGTGCTATATTTTTACTATTCAGTCAAACTATGTCAGAATTGAGTGTAACAAATTTCGTTATTCTCATATTGACCATATGAGTTCAACATAACTGACTGGGGTCAATTCCGAGTTTATTTGCTTAACATATTCAAATGGCGTCGTTGTGACGCGCTACGATACTCAAAATGGTTGTTTTCTCCAAACGACATTGGATTAGTACGGAACAAGTTCCATTGCACTCGTATTGATCATATGAATCTAACGGAAGTCGATTCGGAGTACGTATGGTCATTATACCAAAACGGCGTTGTCGTGACGAGCTACGATACTCAAAATGGTTGTTTTCTCCTAACGACATCGGATTGGGACGGAACGAGTTCTGTTGCACTCGTATTGATCATACGAGTCTAACGGAACTGACGGAAGTTGATTTGGAGTATGTATGATCACTATACTACCATATATATAGGTGTTTTGGGTTACTTTTATTGGGTCACTTTTGTTCTTAGTGGCCCAATAAAAGTCGGGATGTTACAATCCAATAAAAATAAGAGGATATTTGTTATCAAAAAATGCTTAAAGTAGGGGGTTGGTTGAAGGGAAGGTGTGTCTAAGGGAAGAGTTCCTGGTATTTTTCCTTGACAAGGCTCCCTGGTTCCCAAGTGTGTTCATCACGCCCGCAGTTTGACCATATTATTTTAACCATTGTTATGGTTTTATTCCGCAGATTCTTGGTTTTTGAATCAACAATCTGTACGGGCTCTATCTGCAGAGACCTGTCAGGTTGCACGGGTACCTAGGATGTCGGTAGATGTTGTTCCGGTTGTTGAAGGACACATCGCACGGAAGAGACACGGAAGACGTCATGTAGATTCCCCAATTCTGTTGGTAAGGCTAATCAGTATGCGACTGGGCCAACTCACTCAATGATGGGGTAAGGGCCCAAATAGCGTGGGTCTAACTTCTTCTATTTCTTTATCTGAGAGATACCATGCATGGGCTTGATCTTCAAGAATACCATATCTCCCACACTAAACTCCACCAAACGGTGTCGTGCATCGTAATATTTAGCTTGTCGGCTCTATGCTTCAAACATCCGGTCTCGGATCAATCTTATTGATGTGGTGGTGTCATCAATGTATGTTACACCCAATGCCTTCGGTTCTTTATCTTGTGCCCATGATAAGGGTGTCCGACAGCGTCTCCCATAGAGAGATTCATACGGAACCATTTTGATGCTGGCCTGGAAGCTATTGTTATTGGAGAATTCGACCAGTGGCAGAAGGTGCTCCCAAGGCTCATTATGTTCTACTATGCAAAGTCGAAGAAGATCTTCCATGGTATGATTTGTTCTCTCGGTTTGCCCGTCAGTTTGGGTGTGAAATGTGGTTCCAAAGGCTAGTTTGGTGCCCAAATAAGCCTGCACCCGTCTCCACTCCTTGAAGTAAATCATCTGTCGCGATCAGAGACAATTGTTTTAGGTACCCCGTGAAATCGCACCACTTGCTCTATTAACAGTCTGGCTAATATATCAACGCCATCGCCTTGCCGATTAGGTATAAATCGGGCTACTTTGGTGAGATGATCTACCACGACCCATATAGAGACATTTCCTGCACGGGATCAAGGTAAACCATGGCCAAAATCCATCGAAATGTCTTCAAATTTCCACTCTGGTATTGGTAGAAGTTGCATAGAACCCCCGGGCTTCGGCATTCGGCCTTGAACATCTGGAAGGTTTGGCATTGTGAAACGAAATTCGTGACATCCTTTTTCATTCTGGGCCAATACAGAGTACGGCGCAGGTCAGTATACATCTTAACTACTCCTGGGTCAATAGAATACCTGGATTGGTAAGCTTCTCGGAGTATCTCCCCTCGGATCTCTCCGACAAATGGGATAAATACTCGGTGCTTATGCTGTAGGATGCCATAATATAGGTTGAAGTCCTCCTGAGAACCACCTTGTAAAGATTGATTGATTGGAGCTGCATCCGGGTCAATCCTCTGGGCTTCGCGAATTCGGTTTTGAATATCACATTGAATTTCCATCCAATACAATTGAGCTTGATATGCTACCGGGTCCCTTCGAGTGATAAGAGTGATGTCCAGGTCTACTAAGGATTGCAACAATTCTCTGGGTATTACCTCCATCCAACTCCCGTCCATTGTAGGTTGACGACTCAAAGCATCCGCAACCTTGTTGGCCTTACCGGGGTGATATTGAAGGGCAAAGTCATAATCACAAAGGAATTCTAACCACCGGCATTGTCGGAGGTTCAACTCTTTTTGGGTGAAGACATACTTGAGACTCTTGTGGTCCGAGAAGATTTCACATCTTATTCCATAGTGGTAATGTCTCCAGATTTTGAGCGCAAAGACTACCGCACCCAATTCTAAGTCGTGGGTTGGGTAGTTGACCTCATGCGGCTTCAATTGTCGAGACGCGTAGGCAATGACCTTTCCGTGTTGCATTAACACGGCTCTTAGTCCCTTTAGGGATGCGTCGGTGTAGATTAGGAACCCTTCAGTCCCAAATGGAATTGTAAGAATTGGGGTGAAGGTCAAGCAGTTTTTTAGTTCAACGAATGCTGCCTCGCACTCGGGAGTCCAGCAGAATACTGTTTCCTTTTTTGTAAGAGCGGTGAGGGGCAGGGCAATTTTTGAGAAGCCTTCCACGAACTTTCGATAGTATCCTGCGAGTCCGATAAAGCTAACTAATATCGGCTACCGATTTTAGTGGCGGCCAATTCCGTACCGCCAATACATTTGCCTGGTTCACAGCCATTCCATTTTTGTTGATGACATGTGCTAAAAATCCAACCTCCTCAAGCCAAAATTCGCACTTGCAAAATTTGGCGAATAGGGAGTGCTCTCGTAGTTTGAGCAACACCATCTGTAGATGTCTTGCGTGGTCCGCATTGCTCCTGGAGTAGATAAGGATATCGTCTATGAAGACGATTACGAAATGATCCAGATATGGTTAAAACACTTTGTTCATTAGTGCCATGAAGGTAGACGGTGCATTGGTTAGCCCGAAAGGCATTACCATGAATTCGTAATGTCCGTATCGGGAGCTGAAGGCGGTTTTGGGTATATCTTCTTCTCGAATTCCAAGTTGGTAATAGCCTGATCGTAAATTCATCTTAGAAAAGACAGAAGCACCTTGTAGTTGGTCGAATAATTCGTCAATTCTTGACAGGGGGTATGTATTCTTAACGGTGAGTCAGTTTAGTTCCCTGTAGTCGATGCACAAATGTAGCGACCCATCCTTCTTCTTGACGAATAATATTGGGGCTCCCCAGGGTGAGGATCTTGGTCGAATAAACCCTGCATCGATCAGCTCCTGGAGCTGTATTTTGAGTTCAGCTAATTCTGTTGGATTCATCCGGTAAGGTGCTCGGGACACCGGTCGAGCTCCTGTTGTAAGTTCGATTTGGAAATCCACCTCCCGTTGCGGGGGCAACCCTGGGAGGGATTCAGGAAAGACGTCTGGAAAATCTCGAATGACTGGCACTTGGGTGAGTACCTTAGTCTTATCTTCCATTTTGAAATAAATTAAGAACACCCCATCCTTCTGTCTGACAGACTTAGCAGTCTGTGTAGATGTGAGGATAATACGTGAGACAGAGGGAATACCTTTCAGCATGATGGACTACCCATTCGAGTTTTGGAGGCTGACTTCACTGGTCGAGCAATTGATTTGGGCCTTATGCTCAGCCAGCCAGACCATTCCCAGAATGATGTCGAACCCGGTTATGGCTAATATAGTCGCGTAAACTTTGAACTCCACGCTTCCTAGTAGAGCCTGGAATGAACACTTCTCCATAGAGGTCATATCTGATCCGTCCAGAAGTCGTATTCATATTGACATCCCGGATGATCGGATGATGTTTGATTTTGACGAGATGAAATCCCGAGACACAAAAGAGTGAGTAGCTCCGGTATCGAATAAAGTTTTTGCAGGCTGACTATCTACCAAAAGTAAACCTGGAGGGATTCATATACTATAAACACATAGCTTATAATAATACAACGACATACTAGAAATAACAAGTCACAGATGCCTAAGATATATATTGATTACAACATCCGGTACGGGTCCCTGCTGTAGATCCAAGGCATATGCTTCCAGCGGTGCGGCCCTGCCGCGTCTCGGCTAGTCTCTCATATTTGGTCAGCCTTTGCGACCTCTTCATCCTCGGCCGTTGTTTGCAGCTCCCTGCACAGCTCCTAGGCCTGGTCTCCCCGTAGCCTGTGGGCAGAATGCCCGGATGTGCCCGGGTTGGTGGCACAGGAAGCAGTTCCCTGCGAAGGGAACCTCTCGATGTGCTACCAGTGCTGGCTGGGGTGCTAGACATGGTGGTGGTGGTGGCTGAGGTACTGGTGGAGGTGGGGGTGCCTGACGGAGTTGTGGTGCCCGATGGTATGGTTGGTGGCGGCGGTGTGGCCTCCTATTCTGGAATTGTCGTCGTGGAATTGACGTTTGTGTAGATGTCGAACCCGGTGTGGCCTCCCTTGATGTTGTGCCACCATCCTCTGATCCATCTCTTAAGCAGCGGCATGGGTGGCGATGTTGTGAAATGACGTTTGTGATATCATAATCAGGGCCTGGCGGAGGTCATCGCATAGGCCACGGTAAAATCTAGCAGCTCTATCCTTGTCTGTCATCGCAAGTGTTCCCGCAAAGCGGGCTAAATGTGTGAACTCCCTTTGGTACTCAGCCACTGTCATCTCCCCCTGTCGGATCTGTAAGAACCGCTCATGTAACTCGGCTCGATCAGCATCTGGTATGAAGTGCTCTAAGAAGGCCTCAGAAAACTCTCCACAAAGGATAGTGCTAAGCGATCGTCCTCTGAACGTGGAGCAAATGGCTGCCCTCGACCAGTCCCGGGCATATCCCTCTAGTAAAGTCATCACTAAGGAAACGACGGCTACTGTGGGGCGCATCATCCCTACAAGTAACTCCTCTACCCTTTCCACCCACTCCATTGTCCGCATTGCTGACTCGGAGCCTCGAAACATAGGGGGTCTCAACCCTTGGAACGTCGTCAAGAGGTCTGTGGGTATAGTTAACTGCTGCTGCGGCTGTGTGATGGCAGCCTGGAAAGTGGCAAGCAGTGTTGTTAGTGTCTGCCCCAACTCGGTCTCAGCAAAGGGAACCACAGGAGTAGTAGGAGCGACAGGAGCAGGTGGAGGAGTCAAGGGGTAGTACTGGTCTCTAGAAGAAGATCTCCCGTTACTCGACTCTGGTATCTGGAGAAGTAACAGGAAAAGAGTAAGTAACTTTGCAAAATAAGGGACTTTGCAAAATTGACTAAAGCGGAAACTAGTGTGTGCGGGTGTGCAATGTGCAGCCTAGAATCCTTAAACTTGCTACCTAAGGGTCCACCAGGCTTCCGCTGCACGGTTCGTCCTGAACCGAGAAACGGAGCTAGGAAGGAAGGATTCTGAAGTTGCCCCACATGAACAGACCGTGAATGTTATGATCCAATTATAAGGCCCCCTCCCCTAACTGCAACCGGGTCGGGTCGGAGACGGGCCTTACTGCCCAAGACGGCCACCCTATGCTTTCTGAGTGGCAGTAACATACACTCCAAGCATAGAATGATCACCTTGTCAGGCTATGGAAACTCATCACATCAGATCAGATCACAACGGAAGCAATTCAGAATTCAAACCACACATATATATACTAAGGCCGAAAGCCAGTTGTTTATACATCATGCCTCATAGGGCTATTCTACTATAACATTTACTCCCCCTTATTCAAGAAACTAAGGCAGCGCATCTTTGAAGACCAGAGGCGGGGCTGGGGTGTCAGCTCGTGCGGGCTCGATTATGGGTATCCCTTCATGCAGTGGCGGGGCCTCGCGCCGCTCCATCTGCTGAATAGTGTATGACGACACATTAGTCAGAGACTAGTGGATTCACTCTTCCTCCCCAAGGTCCCTATGGCTTGGGGACGAAAGTGAGCTTCAAAAGGAAAAATCAATAGCTGAAGCATAAAGAGTTAGCAGCTATATATATATATACTAATCTGAATGAGACAATGAGCATAGTATTAAATAACTAAAAAAAGAGCAAATGTATATTTAGCAGTTATTTAATCTGAGCTTCTCTTGTTGGACATGTGTGTCACATCCCTTTGTTTGAGAATAACAAATCCCATATTGTATTTGATCTTGTTTGTCGTGTGTTTATAGTGTGCAGGAAATATAGGTGCAATACTCCACAGGTAGAAAGCAGCTTGGAACCAACAAACTAAACAAAAGCACTACCGCCGGCGCTAGAGGTTACCGCAGGCGCTAGCGCTACCGCCAGCGCTAGCGCTACCGCCAGCGCTAGCGCTACCGCCTGGCTCTAGCTTAAGTTCGTGTACAACGCCACGCTGCTGACGGTTGCGCAACCGCCTCCACACCAATGATACCGCAGGCGTTAGGAGCTACCGCAGGCGCTAGCAACAAAGTCGATAAATTGATGGTTTCTCTCTCGTTTTGGTTAGAGATCCCAGAGAGATTGCTTGTGCCACAATTCTATTGTTGTTATGCTGCTGAAGATGTATCTCCCATAAAAAGCTTAAGGAGAATTCTGGAGGAGGACTACGTCACGCTACATCCGAAGGACGATCGCTTCGACCTCGCTCATACTACAGCAATCCTTTATCTCCGACTTCAGAAGATCTCATATAGGGAGTTTTTATTATTGTTATTTTTATTTTCATTCCATATATTTTTGTAACCGTTTAGAGAATTCGCCTTGTGTTGGCGACTAGGTCCTTGCGTGGCTTAGGGGGTAATTCGCCACGTGAGTTGGTGACTAGGTCTAGGAGATTAGATCCAGAGGTGCTCGAGGCCATATATGGGGAAGGATTGGCTAGAGCAGCTTGAGGCTATATCCGGTTAAGGATAGGATAAAGTCAACCGGTTTGTGGGGATACAAGTCGGTATAGAAAAGAAAAAGATATTTACTTTTGTACGCCTCCGATTTTTAGCGATATTGAAATCAAATTTATGTAAACACCTTTTTATATAAATACAATCTTTTCTCTATTTGTGTTTACTTGATTTCTCTCCTTTGGCATAATCTCTAAAATATTGGTTACTAAGTTTTCAATTCTAATTACTTTATCTAAATTGTTTATTTCAATCTCTTTCATCTTAATACAATTTAGTACTTGCTTCTAAACTTGGATATTATGATATTCTCTCAATTTAGCTAAATTGTTATTTTGCATTCTCCTATTATAAAATAATTTAGTCATTTTCGTAAAATTATACAAAAAATTTTATTCCCTTATTCACCCCCCCCCCTCTAAGGGTGCCTATCGATCCAACATCTCTAGCTAGCGCGCAATCACACAGGTATTCACAACCTGCAATAGCTCCCTATGTCGACATAGTTTGACCACTTTCCTTTTTGCAAGGTGGCAAACCTCGCGGGCCTTATCGATGTGGCAGATCGGTAACAGCAGTCGGTCCTGCCGCTTCTGGGTGTGGACGTACTACACTACCCAGGCCTGAATGTACAACCAGGTGTACTCTTGTATATGTGCGACATCCGGCGAACCTGAAATTGGCCAACCAGTGGAGGGACCCAGCAGGGCATATATGATACGGTCGAGCTCTCGGGGGCACTTCTCCATGTTGCCTAGAGTCGTCAACTTTCCCGTGTCGGTACGTACTATCTACGGGCATGACTGACCCGCCACTTTTCCGCATACAAATCATAATACAAGCATTTTATAAATCAGATAATATGCACTCTCGGGTCCACAGTGGCTTTCCTTACTCGGCATAAAACTATTCTGGCAGGCAGCCACACAATATCAGCGTGCAGCTCAACATTAGGCAAGGAGCACGACGAGCGCGTGAGTACATTATTTGGGACTAGCGCTTGAGGATTAACTCGGCACGTGACTATCCCCAACTAATGCACTGATAGAAAGCCAAATGCTCGTTAGAGCAGGGCCCGAGATTAAGGATGCGGAAAGAGTAAATTGCAATAAATAAGTGCGATAAGAGAATGTTGTTAAATAAACTACAGTAAATAGATGCTGAACTGAAATGCTGGAATAAAGTGCTGAAGGAACTGGACCTGTACGAGACTGGAGTACCGAAGGAAATTAAATAAAGAGCAGCAATCATCCTGACCAGTACGAGACTGGAGTATTGAAAAGAACTAAATAAAGAACAGTAATCACGAGACCAATACGAGACTAGAGTTAGAGTAATTGTAATCAAAAGAAAGGGGTTAGTAGTCCTTCACTCCATATATAGGAGGCTTCAGTTCCATCTTCGTTCATAGGAGGCAAGTTCGGTTCTCTCTGTTCAAAGGAGACTTCACCGTTCCAAGGAGGCAAGTTCACAATTCTGCGGCGAGTTCTTAGTATTTTACCGTGTTTGGGCATGTCGGCTTGATAATTACTTTAGTTGCACATGTTAAGGCAATTTATCAGATTTGTGTTGATCTGTAGGAGCTTCATTGTAATTTCAAGTCTTCTGGCTATAATCACCCAATTTAATTAACGAGACTTCAATACTCTGCATGAGGTCTACGTAAGATCGTTTAACCTCAATTGCTCGTACCGGGCGAAACAAATTCTGGTGTTACGGCCGATAATGATTGTTCAATTTAAACTTTCTTATTTAGGAACCATCAAAATACTTTTGTCATTCAAATTATTGTCGAATATTGTATGATGATTTATATTATAACAAGAGAAACTTTTATATTTTATCCGGCTCATTTTTCAAAGATAGGAGTTCTCTATAGTATAAAAAATAGCACTAAGATCATGGCGTAATTTGCCAAAAAAAATAGATCATTTGAAATAAATCTCCCGAATTTTTTTCCATAGGGTAAATAATCGGCTTACTGACCCCAAGTGATTTCCTCAATTTTTTTCCAACAGCATTTAAGGTAATTTATATTTTAAAACAACACTTTCCTCATGGTTTAATCATTGAAAAATATCAGTAATTAATAAAAAATTCTGATTATTTTCCTTAGGGTGTGTCACACCCTAACATGCCTTACATAAAATTTTCAGTCATGTGGGTCATGGAAATATTCCCCAAAACAGCACTTCCCTCTTAATTTATTCCTTGAAAAATACCAAGAATCATCAAAAAAATCTCTTTATTTTTCTTAGGGTGTGTCATACTCTAAAATACCTTATAAAAATTTTTCAGCCATGTGGGTTATGACAACATCTCCCTGGAATTTTTATAAGTAAATAACTCATCTTGAATAAATCATTAGACAAAATAATTACTTCTGAAAATTGTTATTTAATTAATACAAGTGTCACTGGGCTCTGGGAACAGACCACATTTATTTCATAATTTTCTGATATCATCTAATCACTCTGATAATTCAAAAACCCAAAATATTAGTGTATTTTAATTTCCAAAAATACCTACACTATTCCAAAAATTATGAAATTTTTACAGTAGGTAGTACTTGCCATGATAAGCAACTTTCATGTTTTGTGTTTTCTAATTGGAGGGATAAATATTGCACAAAAATTCAAAATTCCCCCTGCCTTTAAATAAAAATACACAACACATAAGTTTTCGCAATCGGAGGGGTGAGATCGAGCCGCAGACTTGCGCCTTACAACCCCACAGTGGATCCATGCCAGATCCTATGTGGGACCCAATCATTTTTTGATTGATTTCAGAAAATCTTGGCCGTCTGATTCCTTGCATGGGATCGGACGGCAACTGCACGCCGCAGGAGCCCGCAGCCTTGCGGGCTCTCTCCACCGCCGGTGGGCCAGCAGATCGCCGCGCCACCACCCCTGGTCAACTCGTCGGTGGTGGGTGCTTACTCCGGCGGTGGTCCGGCGGTCCAGCACCGCCGTCCGCCGCCGGTGGGCGATTACTCTGTGCTGCACAATCTAGGCATCGCCGGAGTTCCCTCCTCCGACAGCGCCACCACCTGGATCTGCTCTGGAGAGGGTAGACGACACCTCTCTGATGATTGGATGCTCCCCAGCCAACGTAGAGATGCTAGGGAGCCTCACCCAAGCACGCCGCCACCTTGCCTACCTGAGCTTGGTGGTGGCCGCGATGGAGCTCCGGTGGTCGGAGCTTGCGGGTGAGTCTTCTGAAGTCTAGGGAGGGAGGGGAGGAAGGGATTCCACCTGCTGGAGGGGCCTCCTAGAGGGTCCGATGAGATCCTCCATTGGAGGGTGGTGGATGGAGGAGAGCTCGGCCAGGAGTGTTTTCCGGCAAGGCAGGGCTCCAGCAGGGTGGGCTGAGGTCGGTTTAAGGAGTACTTCCTCCTGGAGGGAGGAGGGGTCTATTTATAGGAGAGGCTAGACCCCTCCCTCCCTTCTCCTTCTTGGCCAAGCTTGGGCTTGGGTTAATTTCTAGCCCAGGTGGAGTTAACGGGGAGGGGGCCAGCTGTCTGTCATCTATGGGGAAAAGTACACATATGTGTCTAAGTCTTGGGGGTTTGGTTCATGGCTAAGCTTGGGATTTGGGTTGGGAAGAGAGTGGAGGGAAGGGGTTTAGGTTTGGGTTTTCCCCCAAGCCATGAGCTTTGGTTCCCAAGCCCCTAAGATAGGTGGTCTTCCCTAAATATCAGAGCCCACTTTGGGCTAATGGTGGCTTGAGTGGTGAGTGAAGTGGAGGTTTCATTTAAAATTGTTGGATCTGTAGGCGCGCTTGGAGCGGGGGTGAATAAGGGTTTTAAAAACTTTAAACTTTAATAGAAAACTTTTGATATTTTGATCGAAATTAAATCAAAAGTAAAGAGATAATGAAATTAGAAATGAAATCAATTTTATTATACAAGAAAAGAAATGATTATCATTTATAAAATTGATTACAAAATCTGATTTCAATGACGCTAGAAATCAAAGCGAATAATATGAAAACTCTTTTTGTTTTCTATACCGACTCGTATCCCCACGAACCGGTTGGCTTTAGCCGATCTCTCCCCAGATACGGCCTTAAGCCGCTCTAGCCAATCTATCACCAGAAAGGCCTCGAGCACCCCCTAGATCTACTCCCTAGACCCAGTCTCCAACACGAGGCGAATTACTCCCTAAGTCCAACCTAGACCTAGTCATTGTGTGGCGAATTCACGAACCGATTACAAATATGAAATAAAGGACCAATTACAAAATACAAATATAAAACTCCCTATGAGGTAATCTGAAGGAGACGTCGAAGAATCGCTGAAGATCGTAGAAGTCCAAGCGTGCATTCTTCGCGTCGAGTTAGCGTGTTGATCCAAGCCTCCTTTGATTCCTCCTTTTGAAATATGAGCAGGAGATGTGTTGATCTGAAATACGGCCCTCACACAGTTTCTGAAGTGCTGGAATAGGGCTCTTGACAATCAGTAGTCGGAGAAGACAAAATCCTCCGATTTATAGAATTTGAGCTAACGTCGGCGTTAAGTCCTAACGCCTGGCGTTGACCATGTATAGCAATATATTAATGGCTCGGATCTTTAGAAGAGGAAGGAGATTCTGCACTTTAGGAATGTTTTATTTTAGGTAATATCAACGCTGGCGTTAAGGCTAACGCGGCGCGTTGGGCAAATCATTCCTAATGTTCCTCCTGAAATCACGGCTGCTTTCTCCTTGCCAAATTCGTTGACCGGATAGCGCCCAGCGTTAAACCCAACGTCTGGCATTGAGTTTCATCTGTAATTAGCCGGCACCTCAATTTGTCAAGCACATAATTTCGTCGAACTCAATTCGTCAAACTGGCTTCATCTTTCGTCGAATGACATTTCGTCGAACGGAGTTCGTCGAACGGGCTTCATCATTCATCGACCGGAAATTCGTCGAACGCAAGATCTATTTCGTCGAACCTAGCTACCGTTCTCAGCGGCTTGATTTCGTCGATCGCAGCATCTAGTTCGTCGAACGAAAATTTCGTCGAGCACATTTTGTCGAACGCCGTGGTATGCATTTCGTAGAACTCCGATTTCATCTAGCGCTAATGCCCCGCGTTAAGCTTAACGCCTGGCGTTGAGTAACTTTCAATCCTTCAGCTTGTGGTTAGTGCTAGACCAATGTTGCAGCTACCTGGTGTCAAAAACTGTCCATACCTACATGCTAAAAACACAATGGTAACAAGATCAAATATAAGTAGGATTTGTTATTCTCAAATCAAAGGGATGTGAAAAACCATGTTCCAACAAAAATATCCAAATTATGTTTTTTTTTTTAGGTTTTGACCCAAGTCAACCCTAGGGGGTCCCTAGGTGGGTCAAGGTCAATGTAGGTCCATGTCGTCGGGTGATGAGTCAATGTTGGTGCGTCGGAGTCGAATTCAAGTGTTCACGCTTTTCGAGACGCCGTATATTTTATGTGCTATATTTTTACTATTCAACCAAACTATGTCGGAATTGAGCGTAACAAATTCTGTTATTCTCGTATTGACCATAAGAGTTCAATGTAACTGACTGAAGCCAATTCTGAGTTTATCTGCTTAACATATTCAAATGTCGTCGTCGTGACGCGCTACGATACTCAAAATGATCGTTTTCTCCAAACGACATCGGATTGGAATAGAACAAGTTCCATTGCACTCATATTGATTATATGAATCTAACAGAACTGACGGAAGTCGATTCGGAGTACGTATGGTCATTATACAAAAACGGCGTTGTCGTGACACGCTACGATACTCAAAATGGTCATTTTCTCCAAACGACATCAGATTAGGATAGAACGAGTTTCGCTGCACTCGTATTGATCATACGAGTCTAACGGAACTAGCGGAACTCGATTTGGAGTACGTATGATCACAATACTACCATATATATAGGTGTTTTGGGTTACTTTTATTGGGTCACTTTTGTTCTTAGTAGCCCAATAAAAGTTGGGATGTTACACGGCGCCCTTCCATTGGTGGTCCGATGGCCTAGCACCGTCGGCGGCCACCACGAGCATCGACGGAGCTCTATCGCAGGTCCTCCAGCTCTAGTAAGACAAAAGTGAGGAGAATCCTCAACAACTGAGGCTGCCCCAAGAAGTGAGTGGACAGAGGCTGAGAAGAAGGTCAAGGCATGTGATGCCAAGGCCATGAACATTCTGGTGTCAACAATGTCAGATGACATTTTCCAGAAGGTTGCTAAGTGTCAATCAGCAAAAGATATCTGGGATTCTCTCACCAGAATGGTGGAAGGAAGCTCAGATGAAAGAAAGGACAGAAAGTCTCTTTTCATGTCCCAGTATGAGAACTTTCAGAAGAAAGCTGAAGAATCTATTGTTGATATGTATGACAGATTTAGCATTATCATTAATGAGCGCATAGGCTTGGACAAGGTGATATCCTTGACTGAAATTAATGATAAAATCCTCATGTGCTTCCCTAGCTCATGGGATTCAAGGATCTGGGCAATCAGAGAGTCCAGGTGCCACAGAGAAATCTCTACTGAAGCTTTGCTAGGAAAGCTTAAGACATATGAGATGCTTCTGAAGAACAGGGCTGAGTCAGAAGAAAGGGAGACTACTCCAACTCCTATCCAAAGGAGCCTTGCCCTGAAAACTACTGAAGGAGAGCCCTCTACTCCTGAAGATGAAATGTTAAATCTCCTAGCAAGGAGATTCAAGAAATGGGTCAAGACAAAAGACTCAAGGAGAAGAGAAAGGGACTCAAGGCCCAGGTATGATAAAACTCCAAAGAAGGAGATTATCTATTTTACATGCAACAAACCAGGGCACATAGCTCCTGAGTGCCCACAAGAACAAAGGGACAGAAGCAGCAAAAAGGATGAAAAGAAGAAGAAGCCTTTCAAAGGGAAAGACAAAAAGAAAGTCAAGGGCTTCATTGCTGAAACATGGAGTGACTCAGAAGCAGAGTTAAGCTCCTCATCATCTAAAAGTGATGAAGAAGCAGAAGGAGCCTGCATAATGGCACTGGGGATGTCATCAGATGATGAAGAAGAGCAGGTAACTATGTTTGATGATTTTGATTTTAGTTCAGATGATTTTAAAACCTGTTTTAAGGAATTCTGTAATGACTTTATTAAAATTCAAAAAGAATTAAAAGCAGGTAAAGAAGAGTTAGAAAACTTTAAGAAAGATGAACTCTACTCAGCAAATAACAACTTAAGAAATGAGATTAAGGACAAAGAATTAGAACTAATAGAAATAAGGAATGGAAACATAAGATTAAAAGAAGGGTTAGCAAAGGCAAAAGCCTTTGAGGACTCTCTTAATGGGAGGAGTCAAACTCTCAGAGACATCACAGATAATCTCTCCATGAGATTCAATCACCTAAGGTTAAGAGTAGAGCCCTCCACTAGCACAAAAGCACCTAGGAAACCTGCCTGGAAAAATCCAATATCTTTTGTTAGACCTAGTGAGTACTGATGAGTCCTATTTATATACACTTTTATGGACTCATCTGGGCTAGTTTTCCTGCTTTTGCACTTCATTTTCAGTTCTTAATTGCTTATATTTTACTCGTACGCACTTTCACTATTAGTGCAATGTCTTGGCCCATTGTGGTGTGCAATTGCGCGCTTTATTGTTGGGGGCAAGCACAATGTGCTCCTCATTCTTTTTATGCATTTATGCTTGAGCTGGAGGGGTATTCCCAGCTGTGTTGTGGGTGATGCAGGTGGACGGTTCATCCATTTTTTATCCAGAATTCATGTCTGTGTATATTGCACGGTCGCGCGTTTTCCTTGACGCACGGTCGTATGTGATCGTGCGTTCTCTTCTGTGGTGGAAAACGATGTTCTGTCGTTGATCGTGCGTCTCTACGCACGGGCAGTTGCCCGTGCGTGAAGGAATCGCACGATCGACCTGTTTAGCTTTGTTTTTGGCTTTCTGAATTTGCCCATGCATTTTTACGCACGGTCGGCTTTGACCATGCGTGAGTAAAATGCACGGGCGCTCTGGGTCGTCTTCCTGGGTATTATTCTTAATTAATATCGCATGGTTCATGCACGGTCGTGCGTTCGACCGTGCGTGACCAATTTCTGACCAGTTTTCTATTTAAGCTGCAGAGTCCGCCCTAATCGGATCAATCTTCTTTCCCGCACCCAAGAGCTCCAGTTTCGCCCTTTTCGCCGCTCCATCTCCGCCCACCTTAAGGAGGAGCTTCGGCCACCATTCCCTTGCAAATCTAAAGTCGGAGCATCCTCTCGGCTGCCTCCATCATCCAAGTGCTTCAAGGAGAGGATTCCACCCTTATCTTCATCGCCAAGCAAAGAGTTATTTGCATTGGACGTGGCCGGATTGTAGTTTACCAGAGAAGACGGGTCCATTGGGAGGAAGTGACAGCCCTCCTCTACCCCGGATGATAGTTGGGACTGAGCTAGGACGCGGATTGACAACCCGACGATTCATACCATGTATCTACAATGAGCCTCCGGATTCGGTCGTATCTCTTGCCTTTTTCTCTTATTTGTGTTGATGTATATGAATGTAATCCTTATTATTTGATGATGTGGCACATGTAAACCTTTCTTTGTATTGATTATTTCATGTCTATGTGAAATTTCTCGTTTGTTTATATGTGTATTTGAGGTGCGCCACCAAATCCACTCCACCCTCCACTTCATTCTGCTAGCCTACTAGCCCATTTTGTGTGCCTACTCTTCCATCCGCCTAGTGAAGCGTGGCATAGCGGCCCGTGTAATCCATTCGCCTCACGAAGCAGTGCGCTCAAGGCCTGCATAGGAGTAGTTTAGTAGTTGTTTTCTTTTATTTTCCACAATCCAAATCATCCCCTTTTCCGCAATCCATTCGACCTAAAGGACTACAATCTCAAGTCCTTCCTCGATAGTAAACTCCACGTTATCGTTTTCCTTTGAGATTTGATACTTGGGGATTCACTCCCACATTTTATATTACTTGCATGACCGGTACACTGCCGTTTTGTGTCGCAGTCTTGCTACTGCCTATAGCGGTGTGCTAGATTTGTGCATCAAGTTCTTGGCGCCATTGACGGGGAACACAGTCGTGTGAGTTTTCTGGAGAGGGAGAACCTGCGAGAGAAGTTCTTCCATTTGTTAATTGCATCCTTTATTTTATTTTAGTTCTTGTTATTCCATTTTCTTGTTTTACATAGGTTGCTTAGTAAATTATTGTTAGGTGTAGTATTTTGCACAATAGTTTTTTTTCTTTTGAATCTTTTTATCTTCACGTAATGTGGGCTTCATTTAATATTCGTTGTCATTTGTGTGGAAATATATCTCATGCTAGTGATAGATGTCCAAAGGTAGATAATAGCCCTAGCACTCAAGGCCCAGTATATGGAGCACCGACTTCGTCTGGAACTCCATATGGTGCGCGTAAGTCCTATGGCTACTATTCCGCTCCGCAGGTGCCTTTTTTGCATTCATCTCCAGTCCAATTTGAGCCGAAGAAAAATGCAAAATAGTGCTTGTTTTATCGGAGCATGGATCATGCCTTGAAGGATTGTGCTGCATTTCTTCGCCTATTGGACGAGGATGACGAGCCGGATATCCAGATCATCCCGACTCCTAACTCTGGAAGCACACCTTCCACCTATGATTACATTGATGTATCACCTTCAAGTTTTGAAGGGAATAATGCATACACGCTCATCAGAGTTGTGGTCCAATTTGAGCCCATCTCCCCTGTCAATATATCACCATGCATGGATTCGATTCTTTGTGAGGAATCGGTGCTTGACTTTTATCCAAGCCCTATTCCTCCCCCAATTGTGCATACTACTACATTTGTCTCTGACGACATTTTTGAGGATTTTCGCAGGAAGAGGCAGTTGATCTATATGTTATGCCTATTCCTATGGAGGAGGACAACCTTCAATGTGAAGAGGATTTTTCCTCAGCACCGGTGGAGGAAGTCCAAATCATGGATGTGGTCACAGATGATCCTGCTGAGCCTTGCAGCATTGTCGACAATGCCGACAATATCTTACTTCCCCAACCTATTGGGAGTGAGACAGGGACCACTCCCCCGATTTTTGATTATTTAAGTCATTCTTCTCTTTTATTTCCTAACCCCCCTTCATCATCTGAGCCTGTGCAGGTTGAGTCTTCACAGGTACTTCAAGAGGACTTGGAGCATTCTGCTCAAGTCAATGATGAGCACATCCTCTTATGTGAGGAGGTTGATCCCTCCTCCATAGGGGAAGCCTCACTCATTACCTTTTCCTCATGTCGCCTCCCTAAAGACGACACCTTGCTGGGCAAGGATATTTTTGGTGAGATGTGTGAGGAGTACTCCTCCTCCACTTCTTACTTTCTACTTCCTCTACCTGTGAAGAGCAGGTATTATTATTTAGGTAGAGGGTTAACTGTTTTATCGCTGTATCGGTACCCGCTACCAATACGCATATTAGAACAGTTACCTATGCATTTCCATTTTCATAGACCCATTAGCTAGAACTGTTTTAAATTTGAATAAGTCGTGCTAGCTATAGGAAGACAATAACCCAGTAGTTATCTTACTTTTCTTGCAATTTTTATTTCATCTAGTTTAGTTTAGTTAGTGTTTTTCATTTTATTTTGTATATTTTATTTTGTTTTTGGCGGAGCTCACCCCTGCAGGTCCTTCTTCTGGATGGCGGATGCTGCAGCTTTCTTTTGGTTTATGCGTCAATCTTCTGGTATGATCATATCTGAGCATAGGTACCATCCTCCTTAGCAATTTCTTATTTTCATTGTCAAAATTCATGTGATTGTTTAATTCAAGTCTGGGGGGAGTGTACCGAGTGTTCACTACACGTGTACACGTTTTAGCATACCAGAAGTATATTTTCATTTACGTCATATTATAGCATACACCAGTTCACCCGCACAAGCGCACACTCACCTGTTTGTGTGCTTCCGTACACGCTATCTTGGTTTAGAATGTGAAATAGGATGTTAGCTTATGAATTGCAAATCGGAGTGCGATGTTGACTCTTGTAGTGCTCTAGTCGCATATGCATGCTCCCATAGAAATTTGAGTAAAATTAGATTATCTTTATGCTTTTAATTTACAATTAGTGTTCTTGCGTAGTTTTTGATTTATTTTACTCATTTGGTGAATGTGACTAAACTTTGTAGTAGCATGGTGTTGTGTGTAAGCGAGCGCTAGTTATGCGTTGCTCGAGTCGGAAGGAAGGTTTATCTTTCTCGTAGGCTAAGAACTTGCCCCAAGCGACTCTTGAAGCATGGGTGAGAGCAACTCAATAAGTTGAGCGTGACGTAGGCCATCTAGTTGGCCAGTTTGAGCTTTGATTTCCATGACCCATTCGCTTACCTTTGCAAGCCAAATTGTGCCTACCCATCCTTTGTTTCAGCTCTTCTTTCAATCACCAAAACCTGAAGCTTATCCTATTATCGCAACCAAGTAGTGAGTTAACTGAAATTATATTTCTTTTTTGGGTGTGATGTATGAAATTATTGTGATGTGAAAAAAATTATATTGTGTGCTGAATACATTCTTGCAAACCAATTGGGGGATAAAATAATTTAAAAAAAATGAAGTTAGAAGCAATATCTGAAAAAAAAATGAAATGAAAAGAAATCCCCTTGGGCGTAATAGAAAAATTCAGTTGGTATTTGCTTGGAGTGGGATGTGTACACACCCAGTTTTCAAGCTAAGTCTGGGGGTGTGTCACACTAGCATTGTTCTTGGGCTTGTTCAGGTGCAACATTGTCTTTTAGCTCATTTGGGTTGCGTAGCCGTCATGTATCATTGTATATCATTCCGTAACCTAAGCCTCGTAAAAACCTGAAAGCCCTACTGATTCACCTTTTGAGTTTGCTAGCACCGTGGAGAGAGTGTGACCGGGCAAGCTTATGGCTCACGACGTTGATGGATTTCAGCGGAGTTACCCCTGAATTCAGGTCTTTAGCAACACCCTCCTGAGTGGCTTGTCTACTTTCACACTGGGGCATGATTGCAAAATTCTTCATGATTCACCATCTGAGTAAACTTAAATCTTTATTTACGCATTTATACTATTATAAATTAGTTAGTATAGTTAGAATCTTCTTTTACTGAATTTCTATTTGCATGAGTATGATACTTCATATCCTACTCTTTCTTTGTAATTCTCTACGCTAACTGCCATTTTCTTATCCCGCCAGATTTGTTTGCCCGGGACGCACAAACAGGTAAGTCTGGGGGTGTGATGAGTCCCATTTATATACACTTTTATGGACTCATCTTGGCTAGTTTTCCTACTTTTGCACTTATTTTTCAGTTCTTAATTGCTTATATTTTACTCGTACGCGCTTTCACTATTGGTGCAATGTCTTGGCCCATTGTGGTGTGCAATTGCGCGCTTTATTGTTGGGGGCAAGCACAATGTGCTCCCCATTCTTTTTATGTGTTTATGCTTGAGCTGGAGGGGTATTCCCAGCTGTGTTGTGGCTGATGCAGGTGGACGGTTCATCCATTTTTATCCAGAATTCATGTCTGTGTATATCGCACGGTCGTGCGTTTTGCTTGACGCACGGTCGTATGTGATCGTGCGTTCTCTTCTGTGGTGGAAAATGATGTTCTGTCATTGATCATGCGTCTCTGCGCACGGGCAGTTGCCCGTGCGTGAAGGAATCGCACGATCGACCTGTTTAGCTTTGTTTTTGGCTTTCTGAATTTGCCCATGCATTTTTACGCACGGTCGGCTTTGACCGTGCATGAGTAAAACGCACGGGCGCTCTGGGTCGTCTTCCTGGGTATTATTCTTAATTAATATCGCACGGTTCACGCACGGTCGTGCGTTCGACCGTGCGTGACCAATTTCTAACCAGTTTTCTATTTAAACTGCAGAGTCCGCCCTAATCGGATCGATCTTCTTTCCCGCGCCCAAGAGCTCCAGTTTCGCCCTTTTTCTCCACTCCATCGCCGCCCACCTTAAGGAGGAGCTCAGGCCACCATTTCCTTGCAAATCTAAAGCTGGAGCATCCTCTCGGTCGCCTCCATCATCCAAGTACTTCAAGGAGAGGATTCCACCCTCATCTTCATCGCCAAGCAAAGAGTTCTTCGCATCGGACGTGGCTGGATTGTAGTTTACCGGAGAAAACGGGTCCATTGGGAGGAAGTGACAGCCCTCCTCTACCCCGGACGATAGTTGGGACCGAGCTAGGACGTGGATTGACAACCCGGCGATTCCTACCGTGAATCTACAACGAGCCTCTGGATTCGGTCGTATCTCTTGCCTTTTTCTCTTATTTGTGTTGATGTATATGAATGTAATCCTTATTATTTGATGATGTGGCACATGTAAACCTTGCTTTGTATTGATTATTTCATGTCTATGTGAAATTTCTCGTTTGTTTATATGTGTATTTGAGGTGCGCCACCAAATCCACTCCACCCTCCACTTCATTCCGCTAGCCTACTCGCCCATTTTGTGTGCCTACTCTTCCATCCACCTAGTGAAGCGTGGTATAGCGGCCCGTGTAATCCATTCGCCTCACGAAGCAGCTCGCTCAAGGCCTGCATAGGAGTAGTTGAGTAGTTGTTTTCTTTTATTTTCCACAATCCAAATCACCCCCTTTTCCGCAATCCATTCAACCTAAAGGACTTCAATCTCAAGTACTTCCTCGGTAGTAAACTCCACCTTA
The DNA here is from genome assembly GCA_033032865.1 of Dactylorhiza incarnata. Taxonomy (NCBI): domain Eukaryota; kingdom Viridiplantae; phylum Streptophyta; class Magnoliopsida; order Asparagales; family Orchidaceae; genus Dactylorhiza; species Dactylorhiza incarnata. The sequence goes on from JAWHQI010000005.1 coordinate 20,373,311, forward strand.
CTGTGTTCCTTTGAGATTCGATACTTGGGGATTCACTCCCATATTTTATATTACTTGAACGATCGGTACACTGCCATTTAATGTCGCAGTCTTGCTACCGCCTATATTTGCGCATCAAGTACCAACCAAGTGAGAAAAATACATCATACATGTGCAATGCTAGTAGTTATCCAGATAGGATAGATGAACCTAACAAAGTAAATCTGAAAAAGAAAGAAAAACCCTTACGCAAGAATTATATAGAGAAATTAAATAACCAAAACCAAAAGTCTAAAGCAAAACCTAGGAAAATAAAATATTTTGTTGATCTGTTATACCTAGATACATTATACACTCATTTCAAGTATCAAAAAAATAGGTTTGGGAAACCCATTCCTTATCATCCAAAAGGGTATCATGAAAGACCCTTCTATTCCTTCATTGAAACCTATAATGGTAAAAGCAATGGGCCCATGGTAACCTGGGTTCCTTCTAATGTTTGAATTACTTGTGCAGGGTAAGGAAGGGGACTAGCTAGGAGATAGTAAGAAACGGAATAATGAACTAAACTCAATCAAGGGAGTGATTACTTCTCTTAATTCCCTTGTTATCTTTATAATTCATAAAATTATTATCATAAACTCTATTTTCAATAAATATAATTGCTGGGAAAATCAGCAAGAATTTCCTAAGGAAATGAATCTGTTCATTCATAGGTGCGTCGAATAGAAGTCGACGTTCCATCGACTTCTACTCGACGCCTGCATCAAGAAGCACTCAGAGTGGATAATTCGAATAGAATTTGATGCAGCATCAAGTTCATATCAACGCATGCGTCGACTCAATGGTCGCTGCTCAAAGTCGAGGTAGCATCGATTGGAAATCGACGTAACGTCGACAGAACTATGTCAACTTAAGGTCTGCTCAACTATCTCGAAGTTACGTCGAATACTAGTTGACGCAACGTCGTATAACAGCGCGCGCAGAACTGCCTCTAGAAGTAATCTCTACACAGCTTTGTGCGCCAAATAATAAGTTTTATCGACGGTGCGTCGACCTAAACCCTAAGTTGCGATGAATCGTCTTCTTTCAAGCAACTTCATCGTCGAGTGTATTACGCTTTCGAATTTTCCTCTCGTTGCTCTCTTGCTCTCCTCTTTTCCAGCTCTCTCGCATTTTCTTCTCTCTTTCACTCTCGTTTTCTCTTGTGTTTGCAGGTACCTCTCATCAATGGCTCCACCAAAAGTAAACTCTAGCTTCGATGTGGATATTGATTCCTTCTGAGCGGCCGAAAGCTTCAAGGCCATTATTGGTCTATTTCATAATGCAGGATTAACCAAGCTGATCTCCACAAGGTGTAAAATACTTGATGTTGAGTTGACAGAATTCAAGGGTACTGTACACATAGGGGATAATGGTTCCCTCCATGGAAAAATTTCTGAAAAAGATATCAGCATAACAGAGGAAATGTTGTCTCAAACATTTGATCTACCCACAGGAGAGGCTTCTGATTAGTTGTCTGGGGAAGAGACAAAGAAGGCCTTAGAAATTATGCAATTGAAGAAAGAAAGACCCATAAATCTGAAAAAGGTGGATCTGGCAGAAGAATATAGATTTCTGGCAGACATGGTGGGAAAAGTGATGCTGTGCAAGATATCAGCACATGATGATATACCCAAACAGCAACTACACATCATGGGAGCTCTGATTCTGGAAAAGAAGATAAACTGGGGGAGATGCCTCCTGAAAATGATTGGCCATAAGTATGCACACAAAGAGAACTCCTACATGAGAATAATGAGCCAAGTTCTCTTCCAACACTATCCAGAGGACTGCAAATCCAAAGGAGTACCAATTCCACTAGGCAAAAGAATTAACATTGGGATCTTTTCCAAGTGGACCAGGCAAATCATAAATCCTGGTCAAGCTCCAGCCTCACCTCCTCCCTCTCCCCCTCCTCAAGATTCAGAGAGGCAAATACCAGATCTTCTAAGGGATAATATTCCTCCTCCTCCCTCTCCAACTCCTCTGGACACTGTTCTAGATCTCCCTCAGGAAGATGTTCCAGCTCAACAATCTCCTCAGCAACAACACCAACAACAACAGCAGCAAATCCCTCAATCCATCCCATCTTCTTCAATCCCAGAGCCATCCTCTTACATTCCTCATCAACAACCATTTATCCCAGTCTCTCAGTTTGCTCCTCCACCACCACCATCAATACATATCTCTCCTAAAATCTACAATGCACTCTCTTCTATCCAGGAAGACTTCCCTCCATCACCTCCTCCATCTACCACACCCATCACTTAAATTGACCTTGAGCAAGTCATCTCAAAAGCAGTAAGGTTAGCTTCTAGCACCTTTGCTGATCTTCTGGCTGCTCAATCAAGAAGATTTGATAAAAAGTACTCTCAAGTGGAATCTGAACTCATGGATTCCAAAAGATCTCTACAGGGAATCAAAGACTTCATATCCTGCTCCCTGTGACAAAGGAGCTCTTAACCTCTCTTACCAGCAAGGTTAAGAAGGGGGGATATTCAGGAGGAGGAAAGGACTGTTCCAGATTCTAGTGGCCAAGATAAGAGGAATTATGATGTAGCCCCTGATAAAGTGACCATCTTCCAAGGTCCAAATATCCTGGGGGGCTAATTCCAGAGCATCGGGAAGGGAAAGAAAAAGAAAATGAGCCATAGAATCAAGTGGATATTACTGCAGATAATCAGGGGGAGCTCATATCTACTCAGGGGGAGCCTGTCCCTGATGTCCAGAGGAATCTGGATGAAGAGATGGCAGATGTAGGTACTGCAGTGGTTCAGGGGGAGCCTTAGAATGAAAATCTGTTGGATGAAGTGGCAAAGATTGCCAAGGATGTTGCTGATATGGCTGAGCTGAATACACAAACTCAAGGGGGAGCTCCTCAATGACAACATTGTTGAAGAAGCAGAAATGTCCCATGAAGATGATGAGCCTCTGCAGATTGCTCCAAGGAAGGTTGCTCCAAAAGTATTTTCAAGGAAAAGAAAACTCTTGAGAAGGAGCAATGAGGTTCAGGTACTCTGTAAAGTTGTGTACTTCCTAAAAAACAACTGTGGAGATCTCTATATTTCTTGACAATTGAATGAAAGGGCTTGTGTTTTCCGTCTGTCATTCTCTTATGTCTATGTTGTCTTGAATGTATTTTTTGTTTATATAAAAGGAATGTGTAAAATCACTTTAATCAATCTGTAAAATTGTTAAGATAAATATGGGAGATTGTTGGGAAAAACTCATTTGATTTAACTTAACAAATTATCTAAAAAGTTATTTTATCTCTTAGGTTGAATTACTCATTATATAGTGAGGGTAATGTGGTCAATAGATGTCTTAGGATGTCACACTCAACCTAGGGTGTCAAAACCATATCAAGAGATGCACAATTTAGGCAGAGTGAACTTTTGCGTCGAATGAAAATCAACGCAACATCGAATGGATGTCGACGCTACTTAGACTAGAAGTCCAAGCAACTCAACCTTTTGTCGAAGTAATTCAGGTCGACGCTACGTCGAAAGGATATCGACGTATAGGTCATGGTCATGTCGAAGTATCATGAGAAGTCGGCATAGCTTCTACTTCAACTCAACGCAGAAGGAAGTATTTGTCGAAGCCATCTGAAGTCGACGCAACATCAACTATAATTTGGCACAGATGATGAAGTTCAGAGTCAAGCTCTCATCTCGATGGTCACGTCGATAAGATATCGACGCAACGTCGACAAGCAGACTTCAATCAGAGCAAGCATGAATTCGAAGCTACTTTTACAAGAAATCGAAGGTGCGTCGATAAGAGAGGAAGAGAACTCGACGCTACGTCGAATACAGTCTGAAAAGGAAACCTTTTCAGCTGTCATTTTGTGTTGGATCGGTCGGCGCCCTTAGAGGGGGGGTGAATAAGGGTTTTCAAAAACTTTAGATTATATTTAGAAAAACTTCGGAATATTGCAAGATTAATAAAGAGACATCAAGTAAAACAATAATAAAGAGATATGCTTTATTAATATCAAATAATGTTTTACAAAACTTGATTTCTATGACGCTAGAAATCGGAGGCGACTAATAAAAATTCTTTTTCGTTTTCTATACCGACTCGTATCCCCACGAACCGGTTGGCTTTAGCCGATCTCTCCCCAGATACGGCCTCAAGCCGCTCTAGCCGATCTATCCCCAGAAAGGCCTCGAGCACCCCCTAGACCTAACCTAGATCTAGTCGCCAACACGAGGCAAATTTCAGCCCTAAGTCCTACCCCAGACCTAGTCGCCAACACGAGGCGATTTCACTACCGTTTACATAAAAGATATGAAATAATATAAAAACTCCCTCTATGTGGATCTCTTGGAGAAGTGGACGAAGGCCCGCAGAGTATGATCGTAGTCGATGCGGCCTTTCGTCACGATGATGACGCGTGTTGAAATCTTCTCCACGGATCTCCTTAAGGCTTTATGGAATTGTGGAAGTATCGCTCTGAATCTTCCTCTCTCTGCTGTGGCACGAAGCTCTGGAGTTTGGGATTGGAGGAGGATGAAGAATTCGGAGCCAAAGCATCCAATTTATAGCCTTCACGCTACCGCCGGCGCTAGCCCGGATTAGGAATGATCTTGCGCGGCCGAATCTCCCATCCGTGGCAACAATTTGCTCTATGCCGCTTGTGCGCCATGCTACCGCCAGCGCTAGTAGCTACCGCCGGGCACTAGCTCCTTCTAAAAATGTCGCCGGAATCGAGCTAATCAATGCTAGCGCCGGGCGCTATCGCTACCGCCGGCGCTAGTGAGCTTGTTCGAATTTTGGCCTCAATTTTGGGGGCAGACATCATGAGTACTCCTTGAGTCATGTGGACTATGTTTACCTGCACACTTGAATACACAAGATCAAATACACATAGGATTTGTTATTCTCAAACCTAGGAGATGCGGAAGACCGTGTTCCAACAAACTCCCCCTTTTGATAATAACAAATCCATTAATGATAAATCAAAGCATTAATAAATAAGCATGATGAGACTATACTTGTGTGTGTGAGAGAGTGATGACTTTAGGATGATTATTGATTTTAGCATTTAGAATTGCTCCCCCTAAATATATGCTCACCCTATGTGAATGCTCCCCTAATATGTATGCTATCAACTTAATCAATCATGTTGGGTTTGCATTTTGATAGCGGATTATATATTTATCATGTTAGTTTTCCCCCCTTTTGCATTTTATCATGTTAGTTCTCCCCCTTTTGCATTTTATCATGTTTTAGTTCTCCCCCTTTGTTATTAGCAAAAGTGTGTAGGGAAACAAAGCACTAAAAAATGTGTAAATAAAAGAGAAGGCATGATCGAGCTTTGTAAGTAAATGATAAGGAGTTTTAGACTTGTCTTTCATTGAAAATGATCAGAGTTATGACTTATTTTATCCCTTTTGTTTGTAGTTCTCCCCCTTTTATATATCAGAGTTTAAGCAAAAAAATGATGATTTCCCCTTTAAATAAGAGTTTTAAGCCTAAAAACAATCATGATTTCCAAGTAACCAATCTACCCAGACAATATGTCAACACCCTAGCCTCGTACTAAGTGACGGATGGGCATGAGGAGCTGCAAACATGCCGTAGGTTGGGGTGTTAATCCCATATGCAAACACTAGACAAAAACTTAACCTAACACTCTTTTCCCCAGTGCCTCGCAAGGCCCCACTGGAACCCTCCCCGGTTAAGGACAAGACATGACTAGAGATAAGGTTATCTAATGTCTACAACCCTACGCCCCCGCTATGGTGAGAAATGAAGTCATGGATAACAATTATTGGAAACATTAAGCATTTAAATCTAATGGGAAATATCATAGCATATGGGTTTATATTTTTATTTGAATTTTTGAAATAAAACTCACATAGCTATATTGAAATTCATGAATGAATCAGAATTTGAGTATTACGGAAGATTTCGAAAAAGAAACATCATAATACTAAATAAGAGTTTAAGTTAAAAAAGAGATGTTTTATAAGCAATATTTCACTTGTTGGAGGAATGTTTAGAATAGAACTAGATCAGAGTTATAAGCAAAAAAAATTCAACCAATATAAAGTTTACCAAGCAAGTCTACCACTTGTTGCAAGAAAGGAATTTGAAGATTCAAGTGATGATGCACACAAGATGAAATATTTTAAATAAGTATTAAAGTGCAAGGTAAAACAATTATATGGTTATGATGCGGAAGACATATAGAAGTACAAAAAAACATCTTATGGTAATCAATGATGGTTCATAAAAAGATATATGAGTTCAATTTCAAAAAGAAGATGTTTTTGTAAATCATTTTGCATTTAGAATTTTTGTTTTGATAATACAGTAACCAAGCATGAAATAATCTTATCAAAAAGAGATTACTACAATGTTACTTTAATTCACAATTTCAAAACATACCAAACATTGTAGAAAGCATGCTAGGTTATCTAGTGCATTTCATAAATAAAGAGTAGTATAGAATTAGCATTAGGATCCAATACTCATGAGAAGAAGTGTTATGGAAGATAATGATGTGCATAAAAGTGTATTTTGAATAGAGTAAACAAATGTTTTAATCAAAAATACAAGTAATATGTAAAGTAAAGAGTACAATAAAACACAAATAATTTTACTTCCACTCACTTCAATGCACAAAGAAAAATGTACAACTACCAAGGTGCTCTGCACACACAATGCTCATCAAGACTTATCAGGGTGCAAAGTAGTGCTTGGGGGATCACATAGTTTTATTCTTCAAGATTGATTTTTATTGTGATCCGGTGTACTTAAGAATAAGTGGTTTTTATTTTGAAAGAAAGATATGGTTTGCACAAGATACTTTATTATTCTTTCCAAGGTGCTCAACCTCACAACGCTTATTAAGACTTATCAGGAGGTTCAAGTAGTGCTTGGTGGAGTTATCTTTGTCACTTTATTTTATGATTTTGTTTTGTACAAAGTTCTCCGAATACACTTGTTTTGCAAACCAATATAGTTTATGAAAAAGATAACCACTTTTTTTAACTTTTAAAAGTGCAAATAAAGGTTGTGTAGGTAAGATACTTGTGCAATTTTAATTCATTGTACTATTACAAAACATACACAAACATTCTTAGATTAAACACATAAGTAGACAATGCCAAAATAAGTGAGTGAATTGCGATCATTATCAAACATAAAACATTACACATACTTAGAGGCATGCTACGCATAGTTCTACACAACTTTTTCAATATAAATTATGCACATATTAATAGATGTATCAAAGCATGATGAAGGCAATGTTCAAAGTAGTTTGAAAAGATAAATTGCAACATTATAGAAGTTCTAAATAATAGATTAAATCATGCTTGATTTTCAATGAAGTTCATACAATATTTTTGATATTTTTGCTTTTGTAATTTTTATATTTGATTTTTGCATAAAGATGAACTTTAAATAAAGGAAACAACACAAGCGAAAAAAAAACATATTTTTTGTAATTTGGTTTTTGTAGTTTTGTATTTGATTTTTCAAAAAATAAAGGAACACAGAAGTGCAAAACTAAGTAGAAAATATAGATTTATATATTTTAAGGGTTTTTTAGAAATTTAAAAAATATAGAAAAATGAACATGGACGCTAGCGCCTGCGGTAGCGCTAGCGCGGGAGACAGTGAACGATTTTTTAGGATTTTAGAAATTTCGATTGGTGGTCTTGATTAGGTGTCCCAATAGTAATTCCATGCTGAAGTTGCAGATTTTTAGGAGATGTTTTGGATGGTCCAAATTGCATGAAACGTAAGCGATTTCTTATATGACTTGACAAAATAATCATTGCATGAGATATATTTACTTATGTTTTCATTTTGACTTTTCTAAAGACTTGTGCTTATAACTTAAAAAAAATAGGAAATGAAAACCCAAGATATCATGTTTGAACAAATCAAATATGCATGGTTTCGGTGAACAACGAATAATGTTCACGCAAATAGTAACATGGATATGCCCTGACATATAAAACCTAACATAGATATAAATATTCTTTAGGTGACAATGTTAGTACGATAAATTTGAGATTAATGTTTTCCCAAAGTTTGATTGTGTTTCATCTTAGAGACCTAGAATGGAGTGACAATTCTATTTGATTTGATATCACAATGATTCAAAGGTCTAAACTAGAAATAAATCACAATACACACATAATATACCATAACACCAACCATGGTAAACAATTATAATGTCAATTGTTATCATATAATTTGTGATAGTTGTTTATAGATGATTCTTGATATGAATTATGATTTTAGAGATGTTTAGCAAAAGATATCACTAGATCATGGTGGTGTTTGTGAATTCAATATTCATTATGAAGATAACTTCTTTCAACACATTTTAGTGATTTTCCTTTAATTAAGAATTTTGAATATATATATGTGATTTTTTGATAGGTGAACAATAGTGATGGTTTAGATCATGTTTGACATCAAGGAGAGAACACAATATAAATTTTTGTTGTGAACAATGACACCCATATTGAAAGTTGAGCTTTTATTTAAATCTTGAATTTTCTTTTAGATCAAGTTATTTCACTCAACCACTTGTTGGTGAAGGCTAAGAATCTTAATAGCCTAATAACCGGACTTAATTTGAAATATCTTATAGCAAATTTAGAGTTTGATTTATATAGATAATATAAGATATTTATAATAATAAAAGATAGGTCATCAGAATAAAAATATGATTTTGAATTTTGATCAAAAATGATTTATAAAATCATTAAGCTTTATGAGATAAAATCATATTTCCAATACTATATAGGATGGCCATGGCATGATAGTTTAAAAAGAAAACAAAAAGAAAAAGATAGAAAAGACATTAAAGCACATCATGAAGTAGAAATTTGTGTATTTCATTTTAATTGATTTCTACTTCATGCAAATGATGGGATACTAATGAATAATAGATTTAGGTATCCAAAGAGGACCGGGAGTGACGGTTCCTTTGGGTACCCAAATACATCGTGTTTTCTTTTGGGGAGATATGATTGAATGAGCCCTTTTGATTTGAGTTTGTGTTTCATCTTTAACTTTTGGCCGCCATTCAAACATTGGTTTAATATTATTCTTATTTATCAAATTTCCATGATGATTTTCTTTCCTTTGAAGATTATAATTTAAATTATCGTTTATAGGAAATTTGTGTAATTTCAATTTTAAGTTGGGAGAAACATGATTTTGTAAATAATGATGATTTGGTTTTTGATATGAAAAATCATTTTGTTTCTTATTCCCATTATTAGATTTAGTTAAGATATTTGTATTCAACTTGCTTTTAGATATTGCTTGATTTTCTAAATTTGTATGTTTTGAATTTGTATTTATAATTTTCATAAGCAAGTTGATTTTTGATTTTAATTCATCATTCTTTATCTTTAGATTATGCCTAGCTTTATTATAAGCTGTTGTACTATTTTTAAGAGTGGAGACAATAGAGTCGATATGATTTTGATACTCATTTCTAAACTCATCAAATGTTTCATCCATCTCTTTTATTTCAATTTCATAGTCCTTACACTTAGCACAATTAATTTTTAAAGATGAATTTTCTAAACATAATTTTTTATTTTGTTCTCTTATAAAAATAATTTCTTTTTCAAGTTCCTTAAATTTTTCTTTAATATCAATCAAGACAAGATTTTGTATTTTCAATTGAAGTGACATGAGTAAAGCTAGATAAATCGGATTTTGATACTACTTTAACTTTTGCTTTTAAATTTTTATTTTCTAAGCGCAATAGTTTATTTGCATTCTTTAATTTCTTAATTTTGCGCTTAGTATTTTGTAACAATTGTAATGAAGAGATAGAAGTACAAAAGATAGAATTTGATTTCCTTACATTGCTTTTGGATGAGGGAGGATTTGAATATATTGTTCCTTTGTCTTCTTCTTGGCACTCCTCTTCCAAAAGTAAGATTTCTTCTTCTTTTTCTCTTGGTGTATTGTTCTCCTTTTCTATTTCAATATTCTCCATGGCTTCGCTCTGAGAGAGATCTTCTTGAATGATAATGGATGCATATACGTTCTTTTCCTCCTGTGTTTGTTCCATACCTGCGAGAGGAAGATCATACATTTCTTCAAGAAATTTCCATACTTTATAAGCACTAGAAAAGCAATACACAAATTTGAAAACTTCATTTGAGAGACCACAAAATAGATAATGTTTAGCTTTTGCATCTAAATGAAGTTCCTTTTTATTTGATTCATCCACACGTCTTATAATTGCTAAGTTCCATAATTCGATATCTAAAGTTTTAATAAATTTTTTCATTAAAATTTTCCATCCTTTATAATTTGTTCCTTCAAATAAAGGTGGTGCAAGTGATTTTTCCTCTTCACAAAAATCTCCCCCACTAGTAGAAGCGAGATCATGAGACGCCATTATTCCCAGTTGTTAAGCCGATTGGAATAAAACCCCTCTGATACCACTTGTTGGATCGGTCGGCGCCCTTAGAGGGGGGGTGAATAAGGGTTTTCAAAAACTTTAGATTATATTTAGAAAAACTTCGGAATATTGCAAGATTAATAAAGAGACATCAAGTAAAACAATAATAAAGAGATATGCTTTATTAATATCAAATAATGTTTTACAAAACTTGATTTCTATGACGCTAGAAATCGGAGGCGACTAATAAAAATTCTTTTTCGTTTTCTATACCGACTCGTATCCCCACGAACCGGTTGGCTTTAGCCGATCTCTCCCCAGATACGGCCTCAAGCTGCTCTAGCCGATCTATCCCCAGAAAGGCCTCGAGCACCCCCTAGACCTAACCTAGATCTAGTCGCCAACACGAGGTGAATTTCAGCCCTAAGTGCTACCCCAAACCTAGTCGCCAACACGAGGCGATTTCACTACCGTTTACAGAAAAGATATGAAATAATATAAAAACTCCCTCTATGTGGATCTCTTAGAGAAGTGGACGAAGGCCCGCAGAGTATGATCGTAGTCGATGCGGCCTTTCATCACGATGATGACGCGTGTTGAAATCTTCTCCACGGATCTCCTTAAGGCTTTATGGAATTGTGGGAGTATCGCTCTGAATCTTCCTCTCTCTGCTGTGGCACGAAGCTCTGGAGTTTGGGATTGGAGGAGGATGAAGAATTCGGAGCAAAAGCATCCAATTTATAGCCTTCACGCTACCGCCGGTGCTAGCGCTACCGTCGGCGCTAGCCCGGATTAGGAATGATCTTGCGCGGCCGAATCTCCCATCTGTGGCAACAATTTGCTCTATGCCTCTTGTGCGCCATGCTACCGCCAGCGCTAGTAGCTACCGTCGGGCGCTAGCTCCTTCTAAAAATGCCGCCGGAATCGAGCTAATTAATGCTAGCGCCGGGTGCTATCGCTACCGCCGGCGCTAGTGAGCTTGTTCGAATTTTGGCCTCAATTTTGGGGGCAGACATCATGAGTACTCCTTGAGTCATATGGACTATGTTAACCTGCACTCTTGAACACACAAGATCAAATACACATAGGATTTGTTATTCTCAAACCTAGGAGATGCAGAAGACCGTGTTCCAACATTTTGGACCCTCTCTCATGGCCCACAATATTGAAGACCGTTCTCCAATGGCTTAATTATTGCCTCAAATAGAAAGAAGAAATAAAAGAGGACAAAAAAGCTTTCTTGGAAACAAGCTTACAGTTGGTGGATGGATCGTGAATTAAAGAAGGAAAGAAAGAGAAATTGTTCATGCAAAATACTTTTTCAGGACCTACCATAAAAGAAAATAAATTCAAATTGAAGAGAGATAATAAAAGGCAGGATAAGACAGAGAAAGACTAGAGCATTCATCACAATCTGCTAAAGTTTTTGTATTAGGACTTCCACTTCTTCTTCTTCCTCCTGGAACCCTAATAGAGAAAACATAGTGAAGAAACAAGAACTGCTCTCCCTCTCTTAGAACAGAACAACTGAAGGCTGCTCATCATCAATATCACATAGCAGACAGAGTTCAATCAAAGGAAGAGAAGGGATCTGACAATCATAGCTCCTGCAAATCATCACAACCTTAAGCAGGAGTTCATCATCAGCAGATCCAGTGAAAGAATGTAGAAGTTGTTCTTGAGACAAGCTTCATAAGAATTCTGAGAACAGAATTCTTCTTCCTCCCCCTTCTTCTTTCTCCTTCTCATTCTAAACTGTAAAAGAGTTTTAAGAATCCCTCTTCCAAAGGATTCAGTGGTTCAAGATCTCCTTATCAAAAGATCTGGTTGGTTCAAGATCTCCTTATCAAAAGATCTGGTTGGTTCATGATCTCCTTATCAAAAGATCAGTGGTTCTAAGAGTCTCCTTGTCAAAAGACTCAGGCACAGGTGGTGCATTCATACCAGGTGGTAAAAGAGAGGACTACCTACATTTTGGGGAACCTCTATAAAATCTGTGTCTTTGTGTTATGATTTTCTGTGCTGTCCCATTTAATTTACTGTTTTCCTGCTTTACTTTACAGCACTAGTTTTATTCTGTGTGTGGAATCGTTGGAGCATAATACTTAGTGTTTTTATTGTATTTGCACAAATAGGATAGAAATATTTTATAACTCTATTCACCCCCCTCTAGAGTATACTCAGAGGCACACTGTGTACTTTTAGAATAAATCCTTGAGATTCGAATCTCTCGCGGAACACATCGGATTGGATTTATCTATCGAGACAAGACTTAAGATCAAAGTCTTTTATGTCGGGTTTATCACCGGGGGTTTTGATTGTTTTCTAACAACTAATGCATGAAAAGAAAACTAAATTAACTATGCGGGTCGCCGACACCGCTTCACACCACTGCGAGTCACCTTCCTCTACTTTGCTCGTTGTGCCTAGCAAAAGCTAAGGCCAACCACTTGCTCACCGACAAGTGTCTAGATCAACGACACCGCAACCCAGTCCACAATCACACAACCACAACAAAATCACTAATGAAAGAACACAACAACAAGAGGCTAGACCTCCTAAGCTACTCCAAAGTATATGAACATAAACAAGCATAAAATCGCATAAGACGTTTATAAATCAAGAACACAATGTTCAATCCAATCATCATCTAAAATAGAAGATACAATAGCCAATCTCTACGTAGTGTACGAAAAAATTCAATTGAAAAACAAACAGTGTTCGAGACTCTTCTGTGGATGTGAAGGTACCCTGAAGTATGAATCCTTGTTGGCCTTGATCGCCGACTGTCGTCTAGGGTAGAGGAATCATCGTCATCGACTACCAATGAGCCCGTCTTCTCGAGGGTTTTGCACTGTTCATGTTCCTTCTTCGAGATCCTAGCTTGCGGAGAGAAAGGAGTGCTTGAATCTTCCCTTTGATGTCCTTGAATGATGAGGAGAGCCTAAAGGATGATCCTTAGCTCTTAGGGAAGAAAAAACGACGGAATAGGTCAAATAAACTATTTGTTTGATTTTTAATACGCATGGTTTGTTACTTATTTTAATAGCACTGTTAATTTAAATCAACCCGTAATTGTCATCAGATAAAAAATAGAAATTATAAAACATAAATTATTCTATATTAATGTTATATCATGCAACACTAAAAATGTATGTTAGTTGTAACAGAAACACTACTTAGAATATTTATTCACATGTCGTTATTTTATTAATTTACGGATCAATTTATTATCTCGTTAGAATATTTCATTAACTATTTTAAGCAAATAAAAGGTTAGGGAATGATTTCATAATGAAGGATGACTTTAGGGAATGAATTAAGGGTCCGTTCGTTTGGACGGAATTGGGGGAATGGAAATGGAATTGGACCAATTCCAATTCTGCAGGAATTGGAAGTCAACTCAATTCAAATTATGTTGTTCGGCTGAATGCAGGAATTCTGGCAGTGGAATTGGAATTAACATTTCTGTTGTTCGGTTGCATGTTAGAATTAATTGATAGGAATTGAAATTCAATTTTTAAAAATATCACAAAATTGCAGAGAAATACTAAACTATCAAAATGTCCACCAAAATAAGCTAAGTTCACATAATACATATAAATAATATTTCTAAAGTTCATCCCTCAAAACTGTTAAGGTATATTTAGCAATATTGTCGGGTATTTAACGGAACCCTAACGGGTCGTTAAATCACCCATAACGGGTCGTCGGGGATTTAGGGTTACGCCTATAAATACCCCCGCTGGGGGAAACGGGTAGAGAGTTCCAAACTTGACGCTCACTCGGATGCTTCGAGCACTCATATCATTCTCAAAGTGTACGTTCGTGAACCCTAGCCCCCCTTTCGCACCCGTGCGGTTTTCTCTCTCGATAACCGCCGCCAGTCGACTTCTTCGTTCGTTCGTAGGAAGGAGAAGCCGCAGTTTCGCTGATCCTTTCCCTGCACGAAGGAGTCTGCCGTTACTGCCGCCGGTCTTGAACGGGGAGGATCCCGTCGCGTGAAGAAGGAGAAGTCGCAGTCGGTCGTCTCCCTGCGTCGAAGACGAAGCCGTTCCAGATCGACGACGATCACCTAGACGCTCTCCTTGCCGCTCCCAGCATCGTTGTCGCGATCGAGGAAATAGCCGATGTCGTTGCCGGGTTCGTAGGAGGAGCCGCTGCTTCCGCTGTCAGGAGCCTTCTTCCCGACCGAAGATCCAGTCGGCCGCTCTCAAAGAAGATCGACGATTCCTGTACTTTCTCCCATTCGTCGAACTCATTTCGTTCGACGATCCCTGCCTCTGCCGATCGACGAAGAAGGAGAAGCCGATCTCGTCGATCCTGTGTCGCTCGACGAACTTGCCCAGTTCGACGATCTTCCCGATCGATGAAGCTTCTTCCGTTCGACGATCCCTTGCCCAGTTCGACGATCTTGCTCAGTTCGATGAACTTTCCTCCACTCGACGAAGCTTCTTCCGTTCGACGAAGCTTCCTCTGCTCGACGAAGTCGCTGCCGATCCCGTCCAGTCACTGTGTAGGAAGGATCCAGAAGTCAAGTGCTGTCTTGCTGCCGCCTTCTCAGTAGATCCTGTCGCTGCCGCTCCTTTGCTACATTGATACCTTGCTGCAGTGCTTGTTGAATTCTGATCCGGTGCTTGAGGAGTTTTGTTCCAGTACGGTCTTTGTTGCAGTTTGAACCGTCTGCTAATGATGGCCTCGTTTTCGAAGGGCAACAGCCTCTCCTCTCCTGTGCCGATGATAAAGCTGGAGAAGTTCTCCCATTCAGAGTTCAGTGCCTGGAAGCGGAATACGCAGTTCGGTATGAAATATCTGAATGTCTTTTATACACTGCAGACTGATTTCACAGATTTCAAGGGAGGAGACAATGAGGATCAATGCACCAACGATGAAGATTTCTGTCGTGATTATCTTCTCAATTGTCTCTCCAACTCGCTAGCCGAGACATTTGGGAAGCTGAAGACCGCAAAGGAGATCTGGAATGCACTGGAAGATCAGTTCAAGGAGGAGGAGAACATGTCCAAGACGCATCTGGTGGACAAGTTCATGGGATTCACCTTCTCTGAGGACAGGGAAATCCTTCCCCAGATTGCAGACCTGGAGAATTTGGTGGCCAAACTCAACAGTGAAAGTGTCCCTCTGCCAAATGGGTTCGTTGCTGGTGCCATCATTTACAAGCTCCCCTCAGCATGGTACTCTTTCAAGACGGAAATGTATCGAAAGAAGACTCAGGTCAGTCTGAAAGACCTCAAGCGGTTCATCTGCATTGAGGATGAGAATCGGACAAGGCATGTGAAGGAGGTGGTGAGCAAGCAGCAATCTGCTGCTAATATGATCACACACCCCAAAAGGAAGCCTAAGTCTGATCAGACTCGACCTCCCTCCAGTGCACCCACAGTAGTAGACACGAGCAAGAAAATCAAGAAGTTCAAGGGCAAGTGCTACAACTGCAACAAGTGGGGTCACTGCGCTTCTGACTGCACGCAACCCAAGAAGCCCGATGCCAACCCACCAAAGCCTGATAACAGAGCTCATATGCTCCAACAGACTGCGCCCTCCCACTTTGTTGCCATGGTTGGGAACGGTCAGGCCAGTACTGATTGGTGGTTGGACTCGGGGGCAACCTGTCACGTCTGCAACAATTTCGCTCTGCTGAAGGATGTCACTCCAGCCTCTGAGTTAGTTACAGTTGCAAATGGAGCCACTGCTGAGGTACTCCAGACAGGGACTGTGGATCTGCTACTCTCGTCAGGTACGCATTTACTTTTGAAAGATGTTAAATTCATTCTTACATTAGCTGCTAATTTAATTTCGATTAGTCTGTTAAGCGATGCGGGTATGTCTTTTAACATCAGTGGTGGTAGGGTGACCTTAATGGTCAACTCTCATTATTTTGGCTGTGCGTATGTAGTCAACGGAATGTATCGGTTGAGTCTAGCAAACGAAGTAGTAAATCAGGTTAGTTCTACTTTGATAGATCCTAAGACTTTACACGCAAGACTAGGACATGTCAATTATAAAAAACTACTCCTGCTAGCTAGAACTCACAACATCCCCTTAGACACTAAGACCAAATTCGGCAAATGTGAGATATGTGCTCAAACTAAGATAACTAGAACACCATTCAGTCAGGTGTCTGGGAGTACATGTTTACTAGAGTTGATACACTCTGACATTTGTGACTACAAGAGTTTTGTCACACGTGGTGGTCGGAAGTACCTGATAACTTTTATCGACGACTTCTTTAGATATACTCACATTTATCTCTTAAAATCCAAAGATGAAGCTTTTGAAAAATTTCAAATTTTCAAAAATAGGGTTGAGAACCAATTGGATTTGAAAATTAAGCGACTTAGGAGTGATCGAGGAGACGAGTATGTCTCGGGTGAGTTTAGATATTTTCTTGCCAGCAATGGCATAATTCCTGAAACCACTGCCCCTTATTCACCCCAGTCAAACGGTATTGCCGAACGGAAAAATAGAACTTTGACAGAAATGTTGAATTCTATGTTGTTGACTGCCGGTATGCCTGCGGCTTATTGGGGCGAAGCAGCCCTCGCGTCGAATCACATCCTGAACATGGTTCCTCATCCTAAATTCAAGCAAACCCCGTATGAGCTTTGGTTTAAGAGACCGCCCAGATTTGATAACCTCAAAACTGGGGTTGTATCGTCTATGTTAGGATACCTGACATAAGTAGATCTAAGTTAGAACCTAAGACGAACACTTGTGTATACTTAGGATGTGAGGTGGATAGTGCTGCAGACTGATTTTTAGATCTCTCTACCAACTCGGTCATTGAGTCTAGAGATACTTTTTTCTTTGAGGACAAGTTTCTTAGAGATAAGAACCTGGCTCTTCCAGGTCTGCCAGACACCATTTCTGATACCCTCGTTGGGACGGAACTATGACTCCCTGACACTGAGTCAGTTCACACTAGTGCCCTAGAGTCCACTAGGCTATCTAATAGGGAACGAGTTCCTAAAAGCTTCGGTACAGACTTTGTGACTTACCACGTTGAAGCTGATCCATCCACCTATACGGAAGCGATGCGATCCAGGGATTCCCTGTTATGGAGAGAAGCCATTGATGATGAGATGAACTCTCTCATGGAGAACCAAACTTGGGCATTAGTTGACCTGCCCAAAGGAGTTAAAACCATTGGGAGCAAGTGGGTTCTTAAGAAGAAACTGAATCCAAATGGGAGTATCGCTAAGTACAAAGCACGTCTAGTTGCAAAAGGCTTCACTCAAGTGAGTGGAATAGACTACTTTGATACATACTCGCATGTTTATCATATTGCAACGATCAGGGTTCTTCTCGCTATCGCATCTATTGAACGTTTCGTCGTTCATCAGATGGACGTAAAGACTGCATTTTTAAATGGAGATCTTTCTGAGGAGATCTACATGCGCCAACCTGAAGGGTTCATCATAGAAGGTCTAGAAACCAAGGTCTGTAAGTTGATTAAGTCACTATACGGATTGAAGCAAGCACCGAAGCTATGGCACGAGAAGTTTGACTCTTGCATAAAAGGCCTGAATTTTAAATCCAGCCTTTCAGATAAATGTCTATACATACAGACAAGTCCAAACTCCGTCATTATAATCTGCTTGTATGTTGATGACATGTTAATTCTGGGTACTGATCAGTCTGAGGTGGAAGACGTTAAGGTTACCTTGAAGTCAAATTTTAGCATGACTGACTTAGGTGTGGTGAAGACCATCCAAGGCATGGAAGTGAACTTTACGAATAAGGGTATCACCCTTAGCCAGAGTCACTACATCAGAACTCTACTAGAGAAGTGGGGTTATGATAAGTGCAGGAAGATTGAGACTCCATACGACTATAATAATAGACTGAAACCTCACGACGGTTCACCTATTAGACAGTTGGATTACTCCAAACTTATTGGCAGTCTAATGTATGTTACTACCTGCACTAGACCCGACATAGCCTTTACGGTCGGCATATTGAGTAGATTCACTAGTAACCCTGGAAAGGTCCACTAGGACGCCTTGGAAAGGCTAATGCGATACTTAAAGTATACTGAGCAGTATGCTTTATGTTACAGTGGACACCCTCCTGTGCTTGAAGGGTACTCTGACGCCTCATGGTGCTCAAACGTTGGTGATAGTAGGTCCACTAGTGGTTATGTGTTTACCCTAGGAGGAGCCGCAGTAGCTTGGAAATCTAAGAGGCAAACGTGTATAACACTATCCTCTATGGAATCCGAACTCTATGCTCTTCCTTTCGCTGCCGAAGAAGCAGAGTGGGTTAGAGATTTGGTTATGGATATTCCAATGACGAGTCTTAAAATGAACTCTATCTCGATATTTTGTGACAATCAAGCCACAAAAACCATTGCAACTAATTCATTGTTCAATGGTAAGCGAAGGCAACTACGGATGAAATAGGCCTGGTTGACCTATCTCACCAGTCAAGGGATCATTTCCCTCTTGGACGTGAGATCAAAAGATAATGTAGCAGATGTACTTACCAAGGGCTTATGCAAGGTTCTTACATCTAAAACATCGGGGGATATGGGATTAAAGTCTATTTAGTGGGACTTAATACCTATGTTTGTTTAAGATTTTAGAACCGAGTCTGCCTACATTCACGCATCTAGACTGAGTACACTGAAGTGTTCCAGAAGCTACTTGATGAAAGTCTGAGATTGTTTAGTTGCTAGTCATTCCAAACTTGATGACTTACACAACTATTTCTTTTCAAAGGCTGAATTGGGTATCATTCCAAAAACGAATACTGAAGTTGCTGATCTGCGTCCTGATATTATGATCATTACTTATATCATTCCAAACTTGATGATATATTGGTCACAGCTTGTTGTATCATTCCAAACTTGATGATATAATACAATTGTGAAACGTTTGGTAATAATCTTAATAATCGAAGGAACATAGCTTGGTTCTATGAAACCAAATTTCTAATTTTGTGTAAATTAGATAGAGATGCGGACCTGTGAGTCTTTCTTCCTAGTTAGAGTATTATGTTCTAAACTGTAAGAACTAATCACTTTACTTTTGATTTGCATATGTATGGATTCATTGAGTTTTGTTCTCATGACATTCTAATGTTTAAATGCAGATCAATTGGAGTCTTGAGGAGAGAAAGTGGATTTCGACATGGATGAGGATGATCTGCTGTTTGAGTAGACCGACCCGTCACTAGTTTTTGAGTTTTTGATTCAGATTACTGTTCTTGCTTCTGCTTTTGCTTTTGCATGTTTGGAACCTGTTTGAGTTTAGACGTTTGGTCTAAAACTCTTGTTGTTTTAATCTGAAACTCATTTTTGTCGTTATCTAACTTATATGTTTTGTTTAACCCGTTATGTAATACAATTGCTACAATATAGGAGGAAAATGTTAAGGTATATTTAGCAATATTGTCGGGTATTTAACGGAACCCTAACGGGTCGTTAAATCACCCATAATGGATCGTCGGGGATTTAGGGTTACGCCTATAAATACCCTCGTTGGGGGCAACGGGTAGAGAGTTCCAAACTTGACGCTCACTCGGATGCTTCGAGCACTCCTATCAAAAACAAGGTTCAACAAAAAACTGATAATGTCTCGGGTCACACACATTCAATCATCAAGATGCATGCGGAGCAGTTGGTTAAAACAGTTTATATCTGTTTCATTGTACAAACGTTTGAATAATGATTTGCGTAGAATATTTTTTGCTTCGGACTCTATAAAATCCCTACAAATCTTAGGCTTCAAAACTATTATTGTCGCAGCAAGAGACGCTGCAACAGCTGCCTTCTTATGTATACGACGTCTCTCTAATTCATTCATCTACATGATTACAAATAAAATAATACATAAACAATCTAATAAATCAACACAAACACACACATATTCACACTCATTCAGATCCACACACACATACACATTCACACACACACACACATACACACACACACACACATTCACATCCACACACACATACACATTCACACATAACAGATTGTAATATAGGTCCCTTGTCCAGCTGTGTAATTAAACATGAAGTTTTTGTAAAGTAAATCTTAAAGTCTCATTTATGTAACCCTAAATATTGTTGGCCGATTGTAGACTTATATTTGTGCATATTAAAGGAATTTTTGTGTAAATGCTCATCCAATTTGATGATTGTGTCAGACAGTGCAGGCGATGCAGATGTTGTTTACTAGTGAACTGAGCATCAAATGGATATTAAAGGGAAGACCCAAGAATCCTGTATTTGCAATCCTAGGGGGAGAGTTGATACTCCAAAAAAATTTAAAATTCACCTTGAACCAAATTAGTGGTCAAGTGATTGAGCATGAGGAATTTTGGGATTTGTCTGCATCATCTGTTGTTGGTCAGAGCTACTTTTGGATTTCTAGGAGACTTTTCTCTACCTTTGATCGATTCACTCAAACACATACTCATTCATCAAAAACACATACACATTCATCAAAAACACATACACACACATACACACACATACACACACAACACATACACATTCATCAAAATATGAACGCATAGATTCACTATAAATCGATTCACTCACACATACATCCAAGCATCAGCGAAAAAAATGAAAAACGAAAAAGAAAATCAAAATCGGTACCGTTCGGACGCTGGGAGGAGGAGGAAGAGCTGCAATGGCCGGAGAAGATCTACCGGAGGTGGATCTGGGCGTTTCGCCGGAGTAAAAGGAGGGAGCGCCGCTGCCCTAGCTCGCGGATGGAGAGCTTGCGCGCGTCGCCTAGGACGGAATCGGGAAAGAAGAGGTCGCGAGGTCTGAATTCACCGTGGAGAGAAATGGCGTAAGTTTAAAACCCGTGGAATTGAGAAATATTTCAATTCCGGGCGGCAATGCGTCCAAACGAACGGCCGAAATGGAATTCAGAGTCAATTCTATTTCCAGAATTTCAATTCCGTCCAAACGAACGGACCCTAAGGGCCCGTTCGTTTGGACGAAATTGGAATTCGATATTGAAATTGAATATTGATGAATATTGTGGAATTAAATATTGGTAACTAATTCCAATTCCAACGTTCGCCTAATAAACAATATTGTGGAATTAATCAATACTTTTGTTCGTTTGTTAAATAAAATTCAATTTAAGAATTGAAAAGTATTACGAAAAAGCTAATATTTATCACATATATCATAAACAAATATATGTCATGGCGACGATCTTTTCGCCTGGGGGCTATTTTTTCGCCCGAGAGCGATTTTTTCCGCCCGTGCGCGATTTTTTCCGCCCGGGCGCAATTTTTTCGCCCAACCGCGATTTTTTCGCCCGGGCGCGCATTTTTTGCCCGGGCTCATTTTTTCGCCCGGACGAAATTTTTTCCCCGGGTGCGATTTTTCTACCCGCCCGGCCGAAAAAAAGCTTGCGCAGGCGATAAAAGCACGTCCTGGCTAAAAATCGCACCCCGGCGAAAAAATTGCACCCGAAAAAATTGCCCCCGAGCAAAAAAATCTCGCCGGCCGAAAAAATCTCGCCCGGGCAAAAAAACCGCTCCTGGCCAAAAAAATCTTGCCCGGGCGAAAAAATTGCGCGCGGGCAAAAAAATTGCTCCGTGACGAAAAATCGCGCTTGAGTGAAAAAATCGCGCTGAGGCGAAAAACTCTCCCCTTGGAGAAAAAATCGCGCACGAGCAAAAATATCGCGCCCAGGCGAAAAAATCACGACCGGGCGAAAAAACGCTCTCGGGGGAAAAAATCGCGCCCGGGTGAAAAAATCGCGCCCGGGTGAAAAAATCACGCCCGGGTGAAAAAATCGCACCCGGGTGAAAAAACCGTGCCCGGGTCAAAAAATCGCGCCCGGGTGAAAAAATTGCGCGGGGGTGAAAAAACCGCGCCCGGGCGAAAAAAATCTCCCCCGGGAGAAAAATTCGCTCCCAAGCGAAAAAATCGTGCCCGGGCGAAAAAAATCGCTCCCAGACGAAAAAATGTATCCCCGGCTAAAAACTTGTGCCCGTGCGAAAAAATTGCCCGTAGGTAAAATTTTCGCTGTCGGGCGAAAAAATCTCGCTCGGACGAAAAAATTGTCCCTAACGACAAACGCACGCCCGGACAACAAACACGCGCCGGATTATAAAAACGCGTGCACGGCGACAAAAACGCGCGCCCGGGCAAAAAATGCACGCACGGGCGAAAAATGCGCGCTCAGACGAAAAATTCACGCCTCGGCGAAAAACGCACTCACACGCGAAAATCGCGCCCGGGCGAAAATCGTGCGCTCAGACGAAAAAAAAGTTTCGGCCGGAATTATCCAATTCTTATATAGATTGGAAAGAATTGTGTTTAGTTAAAAATGAATTGCATGGAATTCATTAAAATTTCAATTATAACGTCAAGCGCGCAAATGAACGAAAAAATTGGAATTATACCTTCAATTCCAATTCCAGGAGCTCAATTTCAATTCCAGAAGCTCAATTCCGTCCAAACGAACGGACCCTAAGAGTTTTACCGAGAAATTATTTTCTGCATTTTGGACGATGGATCAATAAGGATTGTTCGGGATGCAGCCTTTGCCCACTAGTAGGACTGATGTTATTCTTCGCCGACGTTCCGTAATAGCGCATGTGATAATCGCCATAAATTTTTTTCGAAGAATGAGAAACTTTATTTTTAAAAGTGACTCTCTTTTATATATTTACAATTATTTGTTTTGACGATTTTTAGATAAAATTTGGACAAATTTTATAATAGTCTTTTTCACAAACCATCGTAGGGGAGCAAAAATTTTTTAGTCACGCCCATCCTCTACACACGGAATATGTATCTGGATTGATTTAAGACAAATAACTACATAAAAAAGAGCCATTGCGATCTAACATTACCCAAGAATTGTCTGCAGTAATGAGATTTATGCTTAAACGGATGAAGTTTTTTAGGTGGTCGTTAACAAATGACGATTTAACTCATGCGTTTACAACCATCACCTTAAGCTCCGTTTGGCAAGCCGGTGGCGGCCATGAACGCGGTGGTTATGAACCATCATTTAAAAATGTCCGACCTCACCTAAGGAATTTCATCTATTTTTATGTTCGAAACTAGTTTTATTTTCTTGGTGACGGAGAATCATTATCTTGCCGAACATACATTCGATGAGGGTGATGCTTTTATCCAAATTGAGGGGAGTAAAAAAAAATCACGCCAAACAAAGCGTAGAAAATAAAAGGTTATGTGCACCAAAATAAATCTCTTGGTGGGTTGTTGGCGAGGAATCATTAATAATTTGCTTCTTCATTTGTCGCATTCAATTTTTTTTCTATTTAATGGCCGGATGACTCCTCGTGAGTTGAAGTAGTGAGCATTCTTAACAGAAGGACAATGTGTTTCATCTAAATTTGTTCTTCAATCCATTGGCCTTTTACTCTACATCAGTAAGTTCTTCTCTCTTCGCTCTAATTTTACATGTAATTATCAACTTTTTTTCATGTCATACTTTCGATCCTCCTTGATTTGGAGGGGGAGCAGAAGCTTCTGTCGGACGATCTCCGGCGAACTCAACCCTTCATCCGGGTCTCCGACATCCAATACTGCATCCGGTTTCTGACATCCAATGCAGTGTTGGACGGTCCCGACAAATTCATGCGTTTGAAATCAGTGGGAGGAAGAGATGGGGGAGAGGCCCTAAGAGAGGAGAAATCGACAAAATAAGAAATAGAAAGGATGGGGAGAAGGGAGGAAGAAGAGTTTTTATTCTTAATAAAAGTCATACGAGATAGAGAGGGGAGGAATAGTTTTTTAATGATTGACAGCATGCCCTGAGACTATTAAAATCTACAGACATCTATAATGCACTGATTTGAAATATTATTTAGATATATGTGAGTTGCCAGGTTATTTCCTGCGTCCCCACCCACTATAAAAATCTTGAGTTGAGTAATTGGTTGAAGAATCTGAACAAGGCCGGCCTAACCACCGGTTTAATTAATCCTGCAATAAGAGCATTATGTTAATTGTAATAGAATCCAAGGAGACTTACCTTTCGGATTCTACTTAATTAAATGCTTCATGTTTTCTGTTCTCATTTCCTGCATTATAAAAGCAGAGCATTGTATCAGATCAAAATATGCTTAATTTGAATGCCATTCTTATATAACTGTTCTTCTTCCCCCCTGTTCTTTTCTTCCTCTGCTTTTCTATGTTGTCGATAGAATGAGAGTAGTGGTCCAACAGTGTTATCAGAGCTTAATGGTTCTGCATACAGAAGAATCTCAATAGAATGGGCTCATCATCTACCTACCAATCTTCGATGCCTCCGTCTGCAGCCCCTCTGTTCAATGGGGAATTGTACGACCAATGGGCAATCAAGATGCAGACGTTGTTCGACTCCCAGGAGTACTTCTCATTGCTGCACTCATGGGAAAAATCCAGTCCCATGAAGAAAGGATGAAGAGGTACTCCCAAAATTTGGATCATGCTTTTCAGTTGAAAGTGAACCTTGGAAAGTATGGTCCTCGTGATAGACGAAAGAAAAACCATCACCAAAAGTCATCATCATTTCAAAAGGGACCTGGCGGGAATTAGACTACAAATACTGCATCAAAATCTGCAGAATAGCCAGGCGGAAACTCATCCAACGTTTCCACTCAATTCTGCACCTTATGCAAAAAACAAACCATGACACCGAGAAATGCTTCTTCAAATGTAAACGGTGCAGAAAACCAACCCACTTCGAGAAAGACTGCTGGTTTAAAAACAAAGAAGAAGCAAAATTCGTAGAACAACCAAAAGAGGAAGAGGAAAGACTCCTACTTACCCAGAACAGTGAACAGATTCAGCCCCCTGATCCTTCACCTGACTGGTACATTGATTCAGGGTGCTCGAACCATATAGAAACAGATAGAATAATGTTCACTGATCTAGACAAAACATTTAAGTCTACTTGGAGATGGAAAATGCAAGACAGTAGAAGGGAGAGGAACCGTAACTGTCCTGGATGAAAATGGAGATACTAAACATGTATCAGAAGTTCAATTTGTTCCTGGTCTGGCTCAGAATCTGCTGAGTGTTGGTCAACTCCTTATCAAGGGATTCGGTGCTGTCTTCAATTCAAAGATCCGCTCCTGCAAAATCATTGATTCATCTGGGCAAGAAGTTGCTTTTGCAGGCATGAACAAAAATATGATTTTTCCTATGCAGGTAGGAGCTCAACTGCAATCTGCCTCTCCTCAACGGGTTGCAGCACTGAGCTGAGCTCTACCTGGCATCACCGTTTGGGACACCTGAATTTTGGAGATATGGACTTTGATCGAAGGCAAACTGGCAGCTGGTATCCCTAATCTCACGATTCATCACAGCCAGTGTGGGATATGTGCAATTGGGAAGTCACAAAGGAAACCCTTTCCAACATCCAATCGAAGAGCCAAGCAGCCCCTAGAGCTCCTTCACTGTGACCTGTGGGGACCTGCACTAACTTTGGGTGGCAAAAGATACTATTTTCTAATCGTGGATGATCACACCGGGTACATGTGTACTTATCTCCTTGATCAAAAATCTGACACCTTTAATTGTTTTACTGAATTTAAAAGAGAAGTCGAAAAGAGATTTGAGGCACCCATAAAAATTCTGAGAAGTGACAATGGGTGGGGGGGGGGGGGGTTCACCTCCCATGTCTTTCAGTATTTTCTCTCCCTACATGGAATCAAGCATGAACTGACTGTGTCAGGAACCCCTCAGCAGAACGGGGTTGCTGAACACAGAAACAGAACCCTCATTGAGATGGTTTGATCCATGTTGCTCCACAAGAAGTTGCCCAAATATCTGTGGGGAGAAACTGTGGCTACAACAGTGCATATTCTTAATAGACCACCCACAAAAGCACTTCAAAACATCACCCCATATGAAGTGTTATACAAGGAGAAACCATTTGTCATTTTAGGACCTTCGGGTGTGTAAGCTTTGCTCACATATCAAGTGAAAAGAGAGACAAATTGTATCAAAACTCTACCTAGTGCATACTCATTGGGTACAACGACAATAGAAAGACATATCGACTGCTGGAGCCAACCACAAAGAAGCTGATAATATCAATAGATGTTATCTTCCATGAAGGTGAAACATATGATTGGGGTTCAGAATCACAGTCCATCATTAACCCTCTCCACATCCCAGTTGAGTTCACTCAAAACTCCATCCATGAGAGTGAAGTGGACGATTGTACAACCCCTTGTTCGCCGAAGGGTAAAATGGAGAATCGAGCATAGGCGAAGCGGGTGGAGGCTCGCCGACTCGCGGCAAGCGAGTCGCGGGGGCGAGGCGAGCCAGACTTACCTCCTTGCGAGGAGCGTGATGCGAGGGCGAGGCAAGTGTAGGCTCATCGCTTTAGGGTGCATTTAGCAACGAAGAGGCGAGTGAGGGCTCGCCGCCTCGTATAAGCGACCCAGACCGGTATTTATAGCGCTAGGGGGCTAGCGACTGGTGCTTTCACGGTCTGCTCGCATAGGGAGACCTCTTGAGCCCCGCTCGCGGGAAGACTGGCGAGTGGCACCTTCACGGGCCATTCACCCAGTAAGGGTCTAGGGGTGAATTTACCCAAATACCCTTTGTGGGCTGCCAATAGCCCTTCAGAATAGCGGAGTTTGGCTGTTAGCAGATCAGTTTGGGTTGCGGTTAGTAAAACTAAAAGGCGGAGTTACGCTATGAGCAGACAAGAAGAGAAAAACTATATATAGACCATGAAGGGCTCATTTGGAATGGATTCCAGATCTTTTGCTTCTTCCTCCTTAGGACATCTTTAGTTAGCTCCTCAGGCTCTCCAAGGTGCCCGACTTCAGCTTTGCTTAGGAGGGGAAGCGCTCTAAGATCTTCCGGGTATGTGGTGGGACCTCTACGCTGCAGCCAAGGGTCGATATTTAGTTTCAAGTCTTCAGTCAGGTTCCTCTGCGGGATTAGTAAGTGCTAGCTGCCCCCTATTAGGGGTCCAAACTCCTCATTGGGCCGAATCTCGGTTCCAACATTTTTGGTGCGGTGAGCATGGACCGCAGTTAGTGCAAGAAATTCCCAAAGAGGCAGCATGACTGGAGAGGATGATCGAGATGCCGGCTGTGGCGGTTCGCCACCATCTGGCTCGCCAGCAACGGTAGGGAACCCCAGCGGTCCAGGTCGTCCCGCTGTCGGGGGTAGGCGAGAACATCCCGGGGCAGAGGCTCGGCAAGGAGCAGGTCGGCGAGGCGCCGGGGCAAGACCTCGCCGGGCGAGAGTTGTTCCCCAGCCCGGCGAGTGCGAGCCCGGTCGGGGAGCTCGTAGGGCGAGTAGGACAGGCGAAAGCGACGAGTAGAGGAAGCCCGTTCTGTAAGATGGAGCTTTTCGCACTAGCCCCAGAGGGGTTCAGGGAGCCGGACATGGTCTACTACACCAGAAATATAGGTATATGTTAAATTGGTATAAATTTATTGTTCTTTTCCATTATATGTCCATATGATGTGCATGAATGCTGGAGTGCCCCAGATCGATTCCGCTGTCGTGCTCTCATTAGCCGGTAGGGTCAGGTTGATCTCTGGAGAGGCTGGCATGGTAATGTGGTGCTAGAGTGCCCCAGATCGATTCCGCTGTCGGGTTCTCATTAGCCGGTGGGGTCAGGTTGATCTCTGGAGTGGCTGGCATGGTAATGTGGTGCTGGAGTGCCCCAGATCGATTCCGCTACCGGGCTCGCATTAGCCGGTGGGGTCAGGTTAATCTCTGGAGAGGCTGGCAAAGTATAGTGGTGCTGGAGTGCCCCAGATCGATTCCACTGCCGGGCTCCCATTAGACGGTGGGGTCAGGTTGATCTCTGGAGAGGCTGACAAGGTAATGTGGTGCTGGAGTGCCCCAGATCGATTCTGCTGCTGGGCTCTCATTAGCCGGTGGGGTCAGGTTGATCTCTGGAGAGGCTGGCAAGGTAAAATGGTGTTGGAGTGCCCTAGATCGATTCCCCTGTCAGGCTCTCATTAGCCGGTGGGGTCAGGTTGATCTCTGGAGAGACTGACAAGGTAATGTGATGCTGGAGTGCCCCAGATCGATTCCGCTGCCGTGCTGTCATTAGACGGTGAGGTCAGGTTGATCTCTGGAGAGACTGACAAGGTAATGTGGTGTCGGAGTGCCCAAGATCGATTCCGCTGCCGGGCTCTCATTAGCCGGTGGGGGCAGGTTGATCTGTGGCGAGGCTGGCAAGGTAATGTGATGCTGGAGTGCCCCAGATCGATTCCGTTGCTGGGCTCTCATTAGCCGCTGGGGTCAGGTTGATCTCCGGAGAGGCTGACAAGGTACTGTGGTGCTGGAGTGCCCCAGATCGATTCCGTTGTCGGGCTCTCATTAGCCGGTGGGGTAAGGTTGATCTCTGGAGAGGCTGACAAGGTAATGTGGTGCTAGATTGCCCTATATCGAGTCCGCTGCCGGACTCTCATTAGCCGGTGGGTTCAGGATGATCTCTGGAGAGGCTGACAAGGTAATGTGGTGCTGGAGTGCCCCAAATCGATTCCGCTGCTGGGCTCTCTTTAGCCGGTTGGGTTAGGCTGATCTCTGGAGAGGCTGGCAAGGTAATGTGGTGCTGGAGTGCCCCAGATCGATTCCGCTGCCAGGCTCGCATTAGTCGGTGAGGTCAGGTTGATCTCTGGAGAGGCTGGCAAGGTAAAGTAGTGCTGGAGTGCCCCAGATCGATTCCGCTGCCGGGCTCTCATTAGACGGTGGGGTCAGGTTGATCTCTGGAGAGGCTGGCAAGGTAATTTGGTGACATAACTCATGGAACTCCACTGTCGGGCTCCCACTAGCCGGCAGGACCAACAGGCCATTCAGGGGGCGAGGAAAAACAGCGCTCGCCTAGCAAGATGTCGGCAGAACAAGTCATCGACAAGGCCTCCCGCGGGGGAGGACCTCGCATGCAGGCGCCTAAGCAAAGGAGAATGGCAACATACCTGGACTAGCGAGTCAGGGGGCTCGCGGGTACGGAGGACAAGATCGAAATGAATCGGTCGAGGTAGGCGGCGCACGAGAAAGCGTGGGTGGAGCTTCGCTCACGATTCCTGAGGGCGAGCAGGTCAAATCTGACGTTGAAGTTCCGTGGGAGGGTAAGCGAGTACTCGTGAAGTAAAATGGGGGCGAGTGCCGCGAGATAGACGCGTGAGTGCCATGTAAAGGGTATGCAGATACGTTGCGAAAAGGCAAAATAAGAGGGACAAGGGAAAACATTAAACAAAATTTCATTTCATTTCATAAGTTTCTATTACAGACATTGTGGCGATCTCGCCAACCAAAAATCGAAAAAGACTACATTAAAGTTTAAGGGTCATCCGCGGACCGCTCGCTCTCGCTATCCACAGATGCCGGAATCGATTCAAACAACTCTGGGATCACCTCTTTGATGGTTAACTGCGCTGCCTCGAAAGAGAGAAGACCTGCCCCCTTCAGGGTGCGGAAGATGTGCTTCGCCGCCGTGACCGCGGTCTTCCGCATCTCCTCCTGCTCGCGCGACTCGTTCCTCAGGGCCCTAGGTCTGGGAGGAGGCAGAGGGAGGGAAGCCCAGGCCAGCTCGTGGTTCTGGGCCTTCAGCCCGGCGACTTCCTTCTCTAGGTCGGAGGCGCGAGCGAGCAGTTGACTGACGGTCTCAGCGCCCTGCAAAAGGTGAATTAGCCAAGGGGAAGAACAATGAGGGAGGTAGGCGAATTCTCAGCAAACTTATCATCCCGCCCTGAAGGCTGGCAAGGAAGCCCTCAGAGATGTCCTGTTTCTCTTTAAGGCTTGCGATTTCCTCTGTCGTGGCCTTCATCTCACGTTTGAGCTACTCAGAATTCCTCTCCACCTGGAGGCATCGCCGACCTGTCATATGGGCGAGCTCCAGGGCGCGGAGCTTGGCTCGCGTGCTCTCGTAAGAAAGCGCTCGGGACGTCAGGTCATCGAAGTCTGCGACATCTTCCCGGCCGTAGAGCCCGAAGGAGAGGGCGAAGGCATGTCCTCCGATGGTCTCCTAGTCCTCCCACGAGGGGAGTAGGGTTGATATGGAGGCCCTATTGGCCTCCGGATCCTAATCCAGCAGAGGCTTGTTGGCCTCGTCCCGGTGCCTCGTGCCAAGGCAGAAATTCTGGTGGCCCGCCGGCCCGGGCACGCCCGACATACCGACGACCTCTTCCGCGACCTCGCTGGTCCCCTTATCTGTAGGCAGGCCCGCCGAAGGATCTGCTCCTGGCAGGTCCCCGAGGACCCCTTTCCCCTTGGCCAGGGGCGAGGCTTTCTTCTTCTTTTGGGGCGGCGGCGGCAAGGAATGCGCCCCACGACCCGCGGGTGCGGGCCGCTTCTTGCCAGAATGTGCGGAAGTGTTGGGAGTGTCCTGACACGCGGCGACAGCAGAGGTGGCGAGCGCGAGACCAGGGAGGATAGTCCCGGTCCTCGCGTAAGGGGGTGGAGTGGAAGGTCTCGTTCCCCTGCAAGTGATACAACGGACAGAGGTTAGCTAGCGAAAGAAAAGCGGAATACAAACTAGGGGGCGAACACGAGTCGAACCTGCTCCGGGCGGTACGGGGAGTAGCGAGTTGACGTTTCTTCGGAGGAAGACGACCTCGAAGTTCTTCGTCGCCAAGTACTTGAAAAGCTCGGCTTCGTGGCCGCCGAGCGTAGGAGGGCGGTAGGTTGATTCGTCGCGCTGGATGGGCGAGAAGGGGATGTTGCCGAAGGGCCCCTTCACGAGCACGAACTTCTGGGGCCAATAGTGGCTTTTGTTGACCGTCTCGCAAACCTTGGCATGTTGGCTCGCAAAACAGGCGGTCCCGTCCTTATAGGCCCGGAAGGAGAAGAGCTTGCGGAAGACCGGCAGGCTAAACTCAATCCGCTTCTCCCTCAAGTAACAGGCAAAGGCTACCATGACGGCGACCGAATTGGGGGTCATCTGACCCGGCCGGGATCACGCCGAAATATTTGAGCACCTAGCGGGTTCGCGTCGAGCAGTGAGAAGTCTTATGCGGGTACAAAAAAGGAAAAACAAAAAAGCGAATGGCACCTGGCTGACTTCCGGCCATAGGGGGAGCCGCAGGCCAACGTCGAAGTGGGCTATGGGGTTGACGAGCTCGTCCGGGAAGAGTTTCTTGATGGCCTCGGTTTTCTCTGGCTTGCGACCCGAGAATCCCGGCGAGATGTGGTTGGCAACCACAGAGTGGTGCTCGCTCTCGGTGAGCGAGCAGTTGAAGAAAGAGTGGTTGCAAAAGGTCCAGCCGCACTTGGCCCGGCCGTCAGCATCGCCACCATCACCACCCATTTTAAAGGTCTTTGGAGAGCTGAAAAAGCGAGCGCGAGAAGGAAGGAGCGAGGTCTCGAGAACGAAGGAAGCAGAGGGCTAGGACGATAAATGCTGTAGTTGAGCATGGCAGTAGGACCTATTTATAGAAAAGCAGAAAAGGTGGGAAGAAGACGAAGCAGCGAGGGGTGGGGTTAGCAGAATCTCACTGCGATACGCCTCGATCCTCGAGCCAGCTCCTCTTCCTCACTCGCTCGCAATAATAAGAATGCGCGAGCACGCTGGCAAGCAAGGCCAGCTCGTGGCAGGCGAGACGAGCACAATATAAGTCGCGTGCAAGAACATAAAGAAAAAAAAGCAAAAAACTAGCGAACGCGACACAAACAATAATATCACAACGCGAGCAAGCAAAAGAAAGCCCAATGGCGGGCGAGAAATACCAAGCTAATCATAGTAACAGAGTTCGCAGATTGTCCAAAATAAATAAAGATTACAATACAGGGTTCGTCGAGTGGGTGCGAGCGCGAGAGGAATCAGTACTGAATCCACCTCCATCGACCTCGAGCTCGCACCACCGAGCTCGGCGGCACCCAAGGATAATGATAGGCGCGGACGGCACGGAGCTCACGCTGCAGCAGGCGCACCTGGTCCTCCACTCGCGAGAGGTGCACCCCCGAGGAGGTGACCTCACCGCAAGCATCCATCCGCAGCTCGGCAAGGAGCCGCGCGTAGTCATCCTCGAGGACGGCGAACCGCTCCTCGGAGGTCGTCATGTCCTCCCACGCCTGGTTGTACAGATCCCGCAGCATGTGGCCATACTTCTGGAGCAACTCGGTGGTCCGCCTCTTCAGCACCTCGGGGTCCCGGGGATCGCCCAGGAAGTCAGCAATCTTATCCGACGAAGGCCGGGGGGGACATCTCCTCTTCCCCAAAGTTAGGATCGGCGGGGAGGCTCTATAGGGCACCTGTAAAAAAAGAGAAATCAGTGGAGAAGACAGGGTACAAATAATCGCTGGTGTTGACCAAAATCAGTGGCGAGGCCAAGATCCCTTTACCGGGTCGCTGGCGGGAGGAGCTCGTCTGTCCATGGAAGGCCTCGGTGTAGGTCAACGTGATAGACTTCCCCAGGCCAGGGCAGTGCGGCGCGTTGCTGGCGATTCGGATGACGGCGGGTATCGAGCTGCCAGGGCTCTTTTGACCCAGGAGACCAAATCCCGTGGTGGGGATGGTCTCGCCCGGTGGAACCGCCGAGCCCGCTGGTGCGGTGCGCTTCCCAGGGGTCGCGGGGAGGGTCTCTGCAAGAGGCGACAATGTTGGAAAATCAATGGCCGAGAGGATCAAGTTGGCAGGTATGAAGGCAGGCAACTCACCAGGTCGCGACGAAGAATCGAGCAGGTCGACGACGTCCATGGCCGCCGAACCGACCCTCCCAGGGGTTAGAGGGCGAGTGCCTGTCAGAACCTCTCCCGCGGCGACTCCCCCGCGAAGCACGTCCTGCGAGTAAGAGAATGATGTTAACATATTTTCGTGGGAGTTCAAGACCTATCAACTCGAATACCTGCTGGGTGAGCCCGGTGTCAGGTGACGGATCCGGGTGCGAGGACCCGTCCTCCCCGGAGTGTCGTCGAACCGTCTTCACTTTCTTTATCTTGGGTAAAGCCACGGGGGCCCGCCGGGCGAGCTAAGGCGCGAGTTCGACGGTGAATGACCGTCCGCTCGCCCGCGATGCGTCTAGGCAAGCTTGGGCTTCTTCTGAAAGAGGCATTTCGGCAGCTACAGTAGCAGATGGCGAAAGAAGACGAAGGATCAAATGGTTACCCATCATCCATGATTGGTGGTATTTATAGCGCTGGGGAGCGGGCCCACCAAAAGATTCCTGCCAGGTTTGCAGCCAGCGACGAACACCAGGGGTTGGACGTTTCTTTGCGAGCTTAGTATAATCTCGCAAAGAGCGGGGATTGTGTATCACCCTGTGTTCGCCGAAGGGTAAAATGGAGAATCGTGCATAGGTGAAGCGGGTAGAGGCTCATCGACTCGCGGCAAGCGAGTCGCGAGGGCGAGGCATGGCGAACCAGACTTACCTCCTTGCGAGGAGAGTGGTGCGAGGGCGTGGCAGGTGTAGGCTCGTCGCTTTGGGGTGCATTTAGCAACGGCGAGGCAAGTGAGGGCTCACCGCCTCGCATAAGCGACCCATGCCGGTATTTATAGCGCCAGGGGGCTAGCGAGTGGTGCCTTCACGGGCTGCTCGCATAGGGAGACCTCGCAAGCCCCTCTCGCGGGAGGACTAACGAGTGGCGTCTTCACGGGCCATTCGCCCATTAAGGGTCTAGGGGCGAATTTACCCAAATACCCTTTGTGGGCTGCCAATAGCCCTTCAGAACAACGGAGTTTGGCTATTAGCAGACCAGTTTGGGGTGCGATTAGTAAAACTAAAAGGTGGAGTTATGTTATTAGCAGACCAGAAGAGAAAAACTATATATAGACCCTGAAGTGCACCTTTGGAGTGGATTCTAGATCTTTTGCTTCTTCCTCCTTAGGACATCTTTGGTTAGCTCCTCAGGCTCACCAAGGTGCTCGACTTCAGCTTTGGCTTAGGAGGGGAAGTGCTCTAAGATCTTCCGGGTGTTTGGTGGGACCTCCCCGCTGCAGCCAAGGGTCGGTATTTAGTTCCAAGTCTTCGTTCAGGTTCTTCTGCGGGATCAGTAAGTGCTAGCTGCCCCTATTAGGGGTCCGAACTTTTCGTTGGGCCGAATCTCGGTTCCAACAACGATGTTGTATCTTCAAACTACACTGATCAGATCAGTGCGGAGATCGGTGAAGATGCCCAAGCTGAAGAGGACACTGATTCATTACCGCCCTTAAAGACGATCGATTCAGTACATCTATGATAGCTCAAAAGCCGTCTTTTTCCACTCAGCACCCACCAGTTATCATGAAGCATCTCAAGAAGAATCCTGGGTGAAAGCAATGCAAGAAGAAATTGACCTTACAGAGAAAAACAACACATGGAGTCTCGTCACCAAGCCCACAGACAAGGATGTCATAGGAGTGAAATGGATATTCAAGCTCAAACACAATGAGAAAGGAGAAGTTATTAAGCATAAGGCAAGGGTTGTGGCAAAGGGGTATAATCAACATTTTGGAAGGGACTTTGACGAAACCTTCACCCTAGTTGCCAGGATGGACACCATCCGATTGCTGCTAGCATTGGCAGCCAACAAAGGGTACCCAGTCTATCAACTAGACGTGAAGTCAACCTTTCTTAACGAAATACTTAATGAAGAAGTTTACGTCGATCAACCAGATGGTTTTCAGAAGAAACGAGAAGAAGGAAAAGTGTATTGACTGCATAAAGCCCTCTATGGGCTCAAGAAGGCGCCAAGAGCATGTCACTCCAACATCACCGGTTATTTCTTTAAGGAAGGATTCATAGCCAACAAATATGAGCCCTCCTTGTTTGTAAAAACAGAAACCCATGGAGAAAAGATATTTGTGTCTATATGTCGACGATCTAATCATCATTGGGGCCTCTCTGTCCACAATTGAAGAATTCAAAACCAATATGAAAGGTAGATGTGTCATGACTGACATTGGTCCCCTTAAATTTTTCTTCGGTATGCAAATTCAGCAAATGCCAGGATCTATCTTTATATCACAAGGGAGATATGCATTAGACCTGCTCAAAAGGTTCAGTATGCAAGACTGCAATCCTTGCATTACACCCATTCAGACAGGAGAAAAATTTCGCACAATTAAAGATGGAGAAGAACGAGCAAATGAAGAAATCTACAGGAGTCTTATTGGGTCGCTGATGTATTTAAGAAACACACGCCCAGATCTAGAATATGTCGTGAATCTATTATCTCGATTCGTTAGTATGCCATTGAAGAGCCACATGAATGGAGCAAAACGCATCCTACGCTACATCAAAGGCACAACCAATCTTGGATTAAATTACTCAATGAATCAGAACCCATGTCTTGTTGGGTACTGTGACTCAGATTGGGGGGGGGGGGGGGGGGGGGGGGGGGGGTCAATTGATGATAGAAGAAGCACGGGTGCCTACATTTTGTTCTATGGGACCAGCCCTATCTCCTGGTATTCAAGGAAACAGTAAACAGTCGCGCTATCTACCACGGAAGCGGAGTACATGGCTCTCTATGGAGGGACATGCGAAGTAGTTTGGATAAAGGGAATGATTGAGGAATTAGAGAAAAGAAGAAGAAATCCTCCTTCCTGCTGAAATGTGATAACATGTCTGCAATCGCACTTTCGAAGAATTCAGTCTTCCACAATAAGAGCAAACACATAGAGATCAAACATCATTTCATACGAGAGAAGATCGAAAGCAAAGAAGTGGTGATCGAGTTCTGCCCTACCGAACAACAACACGCCGACCTTCTCACGAAGCCGCTTAGCAGAAATCCGTTCACTGAGATAAGGGAGAAGATCAACATGACTAGGCCGCCTGGTTCAAGAGGGGTGTTGAAGAATCTGAACCAAGGCCGGCCTAACGACCGGTTTAATTAATCCTGCAATAAAAGCATTATGTTAATTGTAATAGAATCCAAGGAGACTTAGACCCTTCGGATTCTACCTAATTAAATGCTTAATGTTTTCTGTTCCCATTTCCTGCATTATAAAAGCAGAGCATTGTATCAGATCAAAATATGCTTAATTTGAATGCCATTATGATATATCCTTTCTTCTTCCCCCCAGTTCTTTTCTTCCTCTGCTTTTCTATGCTGTCGATAGAATGAGAGTAGTGGTCCAACATAATTAATTTAGAGTGATGCTATAAGCAGTCCGAATCTCGCTATTGATGCCCCAAAATTTCTGATTTTTTCTCCTCCTATACTTTTTTAATTGCACCCGTATTTTCTCAATGAAGTAGGAGGCGAGCGCTGCATGGTGTCGTCGTCAGACGACACAAGGATGGAAATGTGCACGAGAAAGGCGTTAGCTTGCTCGCGATTGCCGGCATCGACGTGAGTAGCGCAGTTGAGGAGGAGGAAGAGACCGCGTTCGTTGGACTTGAGCTTGCGTAGAAACATTTCGCTCCTAAGATCGTAATAATGAACTGTGGCTGACCCCACGGAGGCCAGCGATGCCGACTCCACCTCCCTCACGGCGCCAAAGGCCTCCATTGTTGCTGTCACCGACGCAATGTCGACGTGACGCAGGACTAGGGTGAGCATCACGGTCCGCGTCGGCTCGCCGCCGTCCAGTAACTCGTATTGCAGCTGCATATGTGGGTGGTACGAGGCAGCTGGCGGGTAAGGGTAGTAAATTTGTGTCGGAACGGCGGTGAACTAGGTCCCCGGGTAGAACTCCATCGCAAGCGGATCTAGTAGGTTTCCTCTGATTCCTCCTTACATCTCCCTATCACTGCTTCTTGTGTTGATGTCTAACTTACTTTTGTTCTTCACGGGCAGAGAGAAATCTCCATTGTTCTCATTCATTAGGGTTTAGAGACATTTCTTATCGGAATTGAGCTTATGTAGAAAAAAGAACACAAAACTATGTCAAAAGAGTTGGAAAAGAACATTGTTTATTTTTCAGCGTGTTAGTATAAAATATTGGACTGTAAATAAATTTTTTTGGACTTTAAATACCAATGGACTATAAATAGCGAGATTCAGATTCCTTCTAACATTACTCTTAATTAATTATATACAAGTTGCCGAGTTATTTGATGCGTCTCTGCCACTATAAAAATCAAAACTGTATGCTAACAACTAAGACTTCGTTTGTTTGAGTTGTTGCTGATCGAAAAGTGACGCAGGGTAGGTTGTATGACGTGAATGTGCCGACGCTAATGCAATCCTACGTGAGTGTGCGTAATGGATATGAATGAACCCAATCTAAATGATGCATGTATGTTTTAGTTAATTCCGGAAGTAAAATTTAGCAAATAAAGTTTCATAATTTCAGCAAATTAACACAAATTGAATGACAATTTCTTGGTCTGCAAGCAAATCACGCTCGAAAATGAGGCTTCAAAAAACTGTTCGGTAAAAATAGGAAGTGCCTATAAAATTTTCTTACAAATTGTTATAATCGGTTCAATGGGAAAGAAAACCTCAATTTAATTTACCGAAATCTAACAAACATCATAAAAGCATATGGTTTTGTTTATCAAAACTCTCCTACTAATGATAAAACCTAGAATGGAGTAGTTTGATTATCACCTCTGTGCAACCGATATTATCATCGGTGAATAAAGCCATACACAATAGAAATTTCGCATGCATTCCCTATTAATTTCGAAGACATGAAAACAAATGCCAAAAAATCTGAATAGCAAGCATTCTGATGCTAACATATGCAAAGAAATATGAACATAAGCCTGTAAACAATCCAAAACAAATCTGAATAGGAGGATTTTTCTCACCTTCAAGGGATCTGTCGAGGAGCCGCCGGATCTATCGAGGATGGAGCTTCACGCCGCCGAATCTATGTGGTGGGAAGGACAACACAGAGGACTTGGAGAAATTTTTTGGTGCCTCCGACATTCACTCCTCTACTTAAGTCAATATGATTTTTATGCACTAAATCACAATTTTCGACTTATAACAAAACAATATTGCAAAAAAATCACAAAATATTAATGTTCGTATTTTTACGCTCATTTTAAGTACCATATTACCCATATTCCGATTATAACTGGAAAAATTACTGCCGTAAAATCATGCACTATGGTCGTAAAATGATATTACGATCGGAAAATGAAAATACGATCGTAATGCCATTTTACGATCGTAATGCATAATTTTACGGCCGTATTTTTTTCAGTTGTAATCGGAATATTGGTAATATGGTACTTAAAATGAGCGTAAAAATGCAAACATTAATATTTTGTGGTTTTAAAAAAAATTGAATTCGAAAAATATGATTTAGTACATAAAAATCACCTTGGCGCACATAAAGGAGTAAATTTCCGACGCCCCAAAAAATTTTCCCCTTGGGGGTTGGACGTGCTCTCGCGATGCCGGTAGAAAACCAGGACGGCGGAGACGATTGTGAGCAGCGATAGATGCGTGAGGCGAGTAGCGAGGCGAGGCACTCGCGAAGCGGGAGGCTAAACGCGCGGCTCTGGACGCCTGAAAAGTACGTATTCGCTGCGTTTCAACTTTGACCTAAGGGCTGCTTTTTTAAAATATGGTATTTTCCAAAACCGGAAATGCCTCGGGAATAGGCTTTGAGGGAAAGACTATCGGTTTGAGCATGCCGCATCGGAGCCCATCAGCTCGGACAAACATAGCCTAACTGATGGGGATCCATCAGTTGTTGCACCCGGAGGGGTTCGCCACAAGGCGGGACCCACGTTTACCTATTCGCGCAGGAAGAAGTGATCGGATCGCCGATCCGACTCCGCGGTTGCGTCCGGCACGCCGTTGCGAGTCGAAATCATATATTAGTTTATTATTTTCGAGTTTGTTTATGTATATTTAGTGGCCGATCCCCACCGGCCAATCATAGTCGTTGATGGGGATGCCCTAGGCTTTTCTTATTTTATAAATAGAGGTTGTGTGGGCTGAAAGAGGTATTGCAGATTTTGGAGACAGAAAATTTCCGGATCTCTGCGGTCATCCACCGGTGCCGACGCCGTGGAACCCTAGGTGACGACTCCTAGGTTGTTTTCTTCCTCCCTAAGGGACCCCCTATCCATCCCCTTCTTCTTCCCCCCTTTCTAGCCATTTCCGGCCACCCAAACCCTCCCCAAATCCATCGCAAATTTCCTGTCCAGCAACCCTGCAGGCGCTGCCAGCCACCTCATGCAGCATCCCTTCCCTCCAAACCCCGCCCAGCAGCCTTCCCCTACCAAACCGCTGTCCAGCAGCCCTCCCCTCCCTGTCGCCAACCTCCAGCAAGCCTCCCCCCAGCCGAACGCCCCTCCACAGCCCCTGCTTCAACCCGCCAGCCTCCTGCAAGCCTCTTCCCTGTCGCCAGCCCCTCTACAGCCCTTGCTCCAACCCGCCAGCCTCCAGCAAGTCAATCCAGCCCTCCAACCATTCACCTCTACCCTAACCGCACCCCCCCTAGCCTTCCCCACGTGGATCCACCTTCCTTCCACCCTTGGAGACCGAAATCAATCCAGATCTAGGGCTCTTCCCCTCCCGACCCGGTATTGCCACCTTTGACCGCCGATCTACATATTCTGACCCAAGTTCTCCAGTGCCTCGGTTCAGCCCACTATTTTGTGAGTCTTTCGTTGTACTTTGACATTTGATTTGATATTATTGTCTGGTGTTTTCCCTTGTGCTTGTTTGGAAATTGTACTGGTGGATATTTGTTTGCATACTATTGTAATTGCAGGTGGGACAAATTCGCCGCACGCTCGCTTTTGGCCCTCCGACGCGGAGGGAAGCCACGCTTACTCGCTAAATTAAATATTGCTTTAACTCTTTGTGATTTTGTGTGGTGTTACAAAATTTTCATTGCTCTAATTATTAATCGTCGTTGTCAACTGTCGCATTGCATTTAGTATAGGTTTAGTATCCCGCACGCGCACCTTCACTAGAGTCTTAGGTTTTTTGAGTACCCACAGCCTACCCTACCTCAATTGGTATCAGAGCCCAAGGTTTGGGCCACATTTATGTGTAGTGGTAGGTCATATAGAGTCATTAGGTTCATCTATGACTAGTTATCGTTTTCGCTCCTCTCCTCTATTTGGGGATCTCGAGTCTATCTATACCTGATCTCATAGAGCCACTTCAGAGAGGTCTCCATATTATCATGACGATTCTCGTTCTCAGCACACCCCTTTTAGAGATCGTGTGGACCCTTCGACACAATTCCATTGTGCTAGGGACGACCACCTCGGTGAGAACTCCTCACGTTATCATCATTACACCCCTCCCCGACGTTATGATGGTAGGGCTAAGTACCCTTCAGATCATCATCGTTACACCTCGCGGTCATTTGAGGAACTAGAGTCTGTATATGCTCGACCCAATCGAGCTCCTCCGGAGAGGTCCTCGCACTATCATGTTGGACATCCTCGCTCACCGTCACACGTTCGTATGGATCACGCCCGCCCACGAGCACGATCTGATTATGGTAGGAACGACCGTCTAGATGACCCTCAGGATCCCTATAAGGGTCACCATCACCACGATCACATCACATGTCAAGACCTTCCTAGTTTTCCACAATCTGAGATACCCGAGGCCGAATTTCAGCGATTAGTTCTTGCTCAACTTGATCGCCTGGATGCTCATGTTGATGACATGAAGTCTACCTTAAGAAGAATCAATAGGACAACGCCTAAGGATTTAGACTTAGGTAAAGCCGCCGATGTGTCTAGTAGTGCTCCCACTGACATGAGAGACCCGACACCTGATTTTGATACTTCTCATTTTGATGAGACTCGATGCCCATGTGATCTTGAAGTTGAGTCTGATCATTACTTTATGATACAAGTGGTGAGTGATACCGGTATGGCCACTAAGTGTGGCCACGAGAGTGAGTACGAGGCGCCCAGTGACACTGCGATGGTATATCCATCTTCCGCACCTCACTTAGACCTAGTGTCCCCTTTGGCTAGGGATCCGGTTCTCAACATTATACCGATTGACCCACACTTGAGTAGGGGCTCTTCACACTCTGCCCCTATCATTGTCCCGAGTCACATCACTACCGAGAGCCGAGAGCAGAGTGTTGACCGCATTGTGACTGTCTCACCCGCTTACGAGGACACTACATCTATTGGCGATCCTCATCTAGAGGATCATCCCACTATTATTTACTTTATTGTTGATGACGGTTTCCTTTTAGATGATCACCTTGCCATTATTGACCCCCTTGGGAAACCCTTCGTTGAGTCCCCGAGAGATCCTTTTGACGAGCCCCCCTTCCCAGAGAGCGTCCAACTTCGTATGCTTGGCTTGTACCTTCGCACTGGTGGGCTGAACATTCGAGAGGACTTTCCTTATAGACCTCCTGGAGAGCCACCTGACGGGTCTTATCCTTTGAGTAGTACCCGACACACCCCTACGTTGCATTCTTTTGTCACCATCTGCGTTAGCCCTTTGGGTGATGGCATTATTCACGATGATTTTTTCTATCAACCGCCAGGTGAGCCTCCCGATGGCTCACAACCCTTGGAATGTGTTGGGCATCCCATAGTTCTGCAACTCGGTACCGATGTATCAAGAAGTCATTTAAGTATTCGTCGCCCACTAGACGAATATTTCTATATTCCTCCGAAAGAATCTCCTGATAGGCCACCACATTTTAGAGTCATCCTGGCTATTATTAGATTTTCCCCTAACAAGGGTATCGTGTCTATCGCGTTTCATCTGTATCATTTGCATGAGTCTGTTGAGTCGACTGTTCGTCATTTGCATGTGTCTGTTGAGTCTTTCGCACAGCATTTGCATGAGTTGCATGAGTCGGTCCGCCGAAAAATAATAATGAGCAATGAAAATTATAAAACTCATGCAGATAAACATAGGCGAGAACAAGTATTTAATGTTGGCGATAGAGTGATGGTGTGAATCCGACCGGAGAGGCTCCCCTCGGGACCTGCCAAAAAGTTGAGCGCCAGGCGAATGGGCC
Organism: Dactylorhiza incarnata; assembly: GCA_033032865.1. Taxonomy (NCBI): domain Eukaryota; kingdom Viridiplantae; phylum Streptophyta; class Magnoliopsida; order Asparagales; family Orchidaceae; genus Dactylorhiza; species Dactylorhiza incarnata. The sequence continues at coordinate 20,415,517 of JAWHQI010000005.1, forward strand.
CCTACTCTATTATAAATCGTATTGGGACAAACGCCTACCGGCTTGATATTCCGGCGAGTATGGGGATTCATCCAGTATTTAATGTCGAGGATCTGACACTGTACTACGAACCTTACGAGTATGTGGACCCGAGCGGTGGAGATGCCCAGTCTTTTCCACCTCCACGTTCGTTCTCTGCCCCCACTCATACCCCGCCACTGACCGATAGCCACCACAGTACACCTTCTGTTGCCACCCATCCACTTGGAGACTCGTCTTCTCAGGTTTCACCTTCGGCACCACCGATCGCATTGGATTCTACTACTCGAGAGATGAGAGATGAGGGCATTACTGAGATCAGAGCCCACCAGTTTGTTTCTACTACGGATGGGACGCGCTGCCGTTACTTGGTACACTGGCGGAGCCGCCCTGATGCTGACGATGCTTGGATATTGCCGCCGGAGCTCGATCGACTCGCCCCTGGACTTTGACTTCAGTACGACCGTCTTCATTCATCGGAGATGAAGGCTTTTCAGTCGGGGGGAGTTGATGGGGATCCATCAGTTGTTGCACCCGGAGGGGTTCGCCACAAGGCGGGACCCACGTTTACCTATTCGCGCAGGAAGAAGTGATCGGATCGCCGATCCGACTCCGCGGTTGCGTCCGGCACGCCGTTGCGAGTCGAAATCATATATTATTTTATTATTTTCGAGTTTGTTTATGTATATTTAGTGGCCGATTCCCACCGGCCAATCATAGCCGTTGATGGGGATGCCCTAGGCTTTTCTTATTTTATAAATAGAGGTTGTGTGGGCTGAAAGTGGTATTGCAGATTTTGGAGACAGAAAATTTCCGGATCTCTGCGGTCATCCACCGGTGCCGACGCCGTGGAACCCTAGGTGACGACTCCTAGGTTGTTTTCTTCCTCCCTAAGGTACCCCTTATCCATCCCCTTCTTCTTCCCCCCTTTCTAGCCATTTCCGGCCACCCAAACCCTCCCCAAATCCATCGCAAATTTCCTGTCCAGCAACCCTGCAGGCGCTGCCAGCCACCTCCTGCAGCATCCCTTCCCTCCAAACCCCGCCCAGCAGCCTTCCCCTACCAAACCGCTGTCCAGCAGCCCTCCCCTCCCTGTCGCCAACCTCCAGCAAGCCTCCCCCCAGCCGAACGCCCCTCCACAGCCCCTGCTTCAACCCGCCAGCCTCCTGCAAGCCTCTTCCCTGTCGCCAGCCCTTCTACAGCCCTTGCTCCAACCCGCCAGCCTCCAGCAAGTCAATCCAGCCCTCCAACCATTCACCTCTACCCTAACCGCACCCCCCCTAGCCTTCCCCACGTGGATCCACCTTCCTTCCACCCTTGGAGCCCGAAATCAGTCCAGATCTAGGGCTCTTCCCCTCCCGACCCGGTATTGCCACCTTTGACCGCCGATCTACATATTCTGACCCAAGTTCTCCAGTGCCTCGGTTCAGCCCACTATTTTGTGAGTCTTTCGTTGTACTTTGACATTTGATTTGATATTATTGTCTGGTGTTTTCCCTTGTGCTTGTTTGGAAATTGTACTGGTGGATATTTGTTTGCATACTATTGTAATTGCAGGCGGGACAAATTCGCCGCACGCTCGCTTTTGGCCCTCCGACGCGGAGGGAAGCCACGCTTACTCGCTAAATTAAATATTGCTTTAACTCTTTGTGATTTTGTGTGGTGTTACAAAATTTTCATTGCTCTAATTATTAATCGTCGTTACCAACTGTCGCATTGCATTTAGTATAGGTTTAGTATCCTGCACGCGCACCTTCACTAGAGTCTTAGGTTTTTTGAGTACCCACAGCCTACCCTACATCACTAACTCATTATTCCGATTGAGCTTATTATGATTCAAGAATATCTTTGTGCTATATATGTTCAGTTTTTCTCATGATAAGAATGTTTTGTACTCTGTGCAGTTGGTTTCCCCCAAAAGCCTTGACTCACAGCTTTATAAATTAGAAGCGATGCAATGCAACGCTCAGAGAAATTAGAATGGACAATCATGTAATGAAACCTCTATCTTCCCTGTTCTTGAAGCTTAATGAAGCCTTAGCTGCTATCAAGAATCAGCTTCGCATTCCAATTTCAGCCTCCGACCATGGAGACACTACCAAAACTAACAATCATGGCAAGAAGAGTTTCCTCCTCAGCTTCATTATTGGACTGCTGGCCTTCTCCTTCCCGGCATTTATATTAGAAGCAGTTGCCTATTGGAATGGATGGAGTTTAGAAGAATCTGCAATCACTGAGAAAGAGGGATGGATGCATTCAACCTACTTTTCATGGATCTTGTTCCGAGCAAGATACATTTCATTACCAGTTCAGATATTATCAAACATTTGTATCGTAATTTCAATCATACAGTCACTGGATAGACTCATACAGTGCCTTGGATGCATTTGGATCAAACTCAGGAACATCAAGCCAAGACTTGATTGTGAAACATTCAAAGATGAGAAAGTATTCCCCATGCTTCTGCTACAGCTTCCAATGTGCAATGAGAAAGAGGTAAGCAAAAACATGATTTTATTTCGTTTTTTTATCATAATATGCACATGACATTTGAATGCTTATGGTTTCTGACGAGATGCCTGGCTACAGGTATATCAGCAATCTATTTCTTCGGCATGCCAGCTGGATTGGCCAAAAGATAGGATCTTGATCCAAGTTCTTGATGACTCGAATGATGAGAAAATTCAGTTACTTATCCAAACAGAGGTCTCCAAGTGGAACCAAAGAGGTGTAAATATAATATACAGGCACCGTTTCAACCGAATTGGATATAAAGCTGGAAATCTTAAATCTGCTATGAACTGCGACTATGTCAAGAATTATGAGTATGTAGCCATCTTTGATGCTGACTTCCAACCAAGCCCAGACTTTCTTAAAAACACTGTTCCTCACTTCACAGTAAGAATTAAATCTTCAGCTAAATTTGATTAATTTCTGAGTATGTGCTCTTACCCTCTTTAATATCACGGCACAGGGAAATCCAAAACTTGGTTTGGTTCAGGCAAGGTGGATCTTTTCAAATAAGAATGAGAATCTGCTAACTCGGCTTCAACATATAAACCTGTGCTTCCATTTTGAAGTGGAGCAGCAGGTGAATGGCGTATTTCTCAATTTCTTTGGCTTCAATGGAACAGCAGGTGTTTGGAGGATTAAGGCATTGGAGGACTGCGGTGGTTGGCTTGATAGAACAACTGTGGAAGATATGGATATTGCAATTCGCGCACATTTGTGTGGATGGGATTTCATTTTGTTAAATGATGTTAGGGTAATATCTTCTTAATAGGTCCTACAATATAGTTTAAACTTTGATGTTACTTGTCGTAATCGTATAAACAATCCTATTGATAGGTGCTCTGTGAGGCTGCAGAAACATATGAGACATACCAGAAGCAACAACATAGATGGCATTCTGGCCCTATTAATCTATTCCGCTTATGCCTTCCTACTATTTTAACTTCAAAGGTGTGAAGATTTCATTTATTTACTTTTTATTAACGTTCATGATCGAACACGCAGAATCCCTCTTACCAAAAATTTACTAATTAATTGATATTTGTTGGGTTCTTCCTTCATATCTGATATTGTTTTTAATTGAAATTTCTTCCTTAATGATCACTACTGCAGCTATCAATATTGAAGAAGTTAAACTTGATCTTCTTGTTCTTTCTCTTGAGGAAGTTAATCCTTCCATTCTACTCGTTCACATTGATCGGTGTCATTCTCCCTATGACCATGTTCGTTCCAGGAACTGAGCTGCCAGTTTGGCTTATCTTCTATGTGCCAATCATCATGTCCGTCTTCAATAGCTTCTTAGCCCCAAAATCATTCCCCTTCATTCTAGCCCATCTCCTATTTGAGAACACAATGTCGCTGACCAAATTCAATGCCATGTTCTCTGGATTATTACAACTTGGGAGCTCCCATGAATGGGTTGTCACTAAAAAGACTGGCCGACCATTGCAACCTGACATTTTAGCTGCAATAAAGATTGAATCAAAGAGTCATACTTCTCCTGATGTTCGTAGAAGAGCATCTGATACCAAGATCATTGAAAAAAGTAAGTTGAAGGAGAAGGAAGTGATTACTGTTCAGGAAAAAATGCCCACCATGATCTACAAGGAAGAGCTTGCACTTGCCTTCCTCCTCTTTGTAGCTGCAGGCAGAAGCTTGCTGTCTGCTAAACTGGTCCATTTCTATTTGTTGCTCTTCCAAGGGATGATGTTTCTGATTGTAGGATTAAATCAAATTTCTTAGCTATTTATATGATATCTAGGGGAAAAGGTATCATTTCAATTGAATAACAAACTTTTTATCCTCCCAACCTATGCTCTAATGCAAGTTTTTTGTTGTAGTATTGGTTGGCTGGAGAAGAATTGTTATTAAAGAAATGAGTTTACCATTATGTTTGGGTGTACTTTAATCATGCAAGTCGATTCCATTTTATTCTATGTAGTTGTCGATTGCCCAGTTCTGGCACAAATATGGAGTAAAATATATAAAGCAATTTGGAATTTCATCTGGTAAACTTTTCTTCTTGTATATTTTTCAGTTCAGTTTAATTATGTGGTAATTATAAGTGCCTGTTATATATAAATATATACGAATTACATACACACAAATACACACTCTCTCTCTCTCCCTCTCTCTCTCTCTCTCTCCCTCTCTCTCTCTCTCTCTCTCTCTCTCTCTCTCTCTCTCTCTCTCTCTCTATATATATATATATATATATATATATATCTGTGTGTGTGTGTGTGCGTGTGTGTGTGTGTTGCGGGTTGCTTAGCGCTCCAACAGACCGGAGGAATCAGACCGTCTTAGCTCGAGAGTGAGTCAAGCACGCAAACAGTCAAAATGGAGAACTAATAGCAGGCAGCAAGATTTTTTACATGGAAAGTGAAAAAAACTACGGGGCTATGCCCAATTCTGACGAAATCCACTAGTATCCGTTAAGCGCAAATTTAAGCTTTTCAGAGTGTGACAGACCACATCTCGTTTACAGAATATTTCTAAATGTTTGGAGTTTGGCGAAGCTAAGTGCTGCGGAGTGCATTCTAGAATGAGGCGCAGAGTGCCTTTGGGAGCAGCCTTGAACACTACAACAAATTATACATATCGCGGCGTTTTCTAAGACCTTTAGCGGCGTTTTTGAAGACCTTTAGCGGTGCTGAAATGAATCTGCGCCACCTGGGGCCTGAGGTGCCACATGCAGAACCTGCGCGTAGTGCCACGCGCGACACTTGCATGCAGTGTTGCGCAACACTCACCTCCATTTCACACCATTTTACTCCTAAATTCTCATTCTCCACAATGTCTGGAAGCAAATCGAAGAAGCAGACCGTGTATATGCCCCCATTCTTAAAGAGGAGCACCCACCTCTAATGAGCTTCCTGCTGCGAAGGCGATGCTCATCTTCGAGCGCCCTGAGCATATTGCACGTTACACAAGGCTGAAGAGCAAGTCGTTCCTCCATCAATGTTTGATTGATTGGGAAGCTCTGAGTATCAACCTCGAGGAAGAGGTCCGTGGTTTAATCTCCACCGGGTTCTGGGAGAACCTCCTTCAATAATGATGAAGATGGCTTTCGGGAGCTCACACTGGAGTTCATTTCCACCTTCCAAATGTATAAAGCGATTGACAAAGACATCGGGGAGCCCCTCCAAGCCCGCTTCTGTCTCTCGGGACACACCTTTGTGTGCTCGGTTGGCTTCCTTGTTGTGAACGCTGGTTTTTTTCTCTGTTCAAGATTCTTTGCAGCCCGGATTTGCCTCCCTCCCCTACGAGTTCCAACAGGGTGTCTTCACTCAGGAAATTTGGGAGTTGATGACTGGTCTGGGGATATCTACGAAGCCCGCATTGCAAAGTCTTCCATAATTTGGTCCCCTGCCCTTCATTACCTCCAGCACATCATCAGTCATTCTATTGTGAGCCGGGCCCTGAGCCAAAATGTTGCAGAGTGGAAGGACCTCCTTTATCTGTATAGCATGCATGATCGTGTTCCTCTGCATTTGGGGCACATGTTGGCATGGTACTTGGCTCACCAAGGGTACTACGTGTTGGGAAAATTGCCCACAATATTCCTAATTTGAAAAAGTCCTCACAATGAAGATGAACACACCATGTATTTGATGGATGTGTTTAGTTGTGTTGATTTCGGGTATTAGATAGTGCAAACCTAACATAGGGTTAGACTTAGTGTCATCAGACATAGTTTTGTCAATAATCCCTCATTGTGCAAAACATCATGTCGACCTAAGATCTAGACTATGTTAGACTTGTCACACACTCATAAACATCAGGAAGAAATGTCTAAAAAGTTAGATAGAGCAAATGATCAAAATTCAGGAAGATCAAAATTTTACCAAGTCAAAAATCGACTAGACAATCTAGTCAATCGACTAAACAGTCTAGTCGATCGTGCAAAAGTATCAGGACGATTCAACTAGATGTCTCATGAATGTAAAATATGGCTAAGTCAAAAATCGACTAGACAGTCTATTCGATCGTGCAGAAGTATTAGGTCAAGTCTACTAGATGTCTCCTGAATGTAAAAATATGGCTAAGTCAAAAATCGACTAGACGATCTAGTCGATCGTGCAGAAGTATCAGGACGATTCGACTAGATATCTCCTAGTTAAAAGAATATGTCTAATTCAAGGATCGACTAGACCTGATGTCAATCGACTAGATCCAGTCTGCAAGAAGAAATACTAAAGAGGTCAGTCGTCTGAAGGTTTTTGTGATATAAATATTCTAAGTTAAAAGCCGACCAGACAATCAATCTGATCGACTGGACAATCAAGCTAATCGACCAGACCATCTAGATTATCTTCTGGACAATCTAGCCTATCGACTAGAACACTTACAAATCAGCTAGAGAAGTTCAAGGGTGCAAGAATCGATCAAATTATAGATAAGTGGAATGAACAATCTCAATCGACTAGACGTCTAACTGATCGACCAGACAGTCTAGCTGATTGACCAGACAATCTAATCGATCGACCAGACAGCTTCCAAATCGTCCAGACGCGTTGTTTCGCAGAATTCAAATCTCCATTGACGAAGTCACTGCCGCACTTTGCGCAGACAAACACATCTGGCTTGGACACATGTTTGCATCTTTAAAAAGGTCACTAATAGCCACTGGAAATTGTGCTTAGTATAAAAAGGAAGAGACGGTGAAAGCTAGCCCTAACAAATCAATCGATCAAATCAAATTAAAAAGCTTTCGCCGCCTTCATCTTCCTTGTTATTCTGTCTGAAGGAAAAAGTTGGAGAAGATAATTTTTCTTAAGAAAAATCTTTTAAATCTTCTCAAGTTAGATTGATTCAAGGTTGATGATTCTCTTAAAAGCTTAATCTACAACATCAAGCCAGCTGGTCTTCTAAAGTCAGAGAAGTTTTTTTCACTGAAGCCATCATTCAAGACTTCTGATAAAAGGCCAAGTAGAAGCTATTCTCATCAAGCTTCAAGAAGACCCCGGAGTTCAAGATTTATTCTTCTGAGTCTAAGTAAATTTATAACAAACTTATAAAGATTTTTTCCTATAGAATTTCATTGAAATTCGAGTGTAGGGTCCTGTGTGACATAATGTAGGATTCTGGATTGAACCTAAGGTAGGGTCCTAGATTGAACCTGATGTAGGATTTCAGTTGTGTATCCGAGTCTAGAATCCTGAGCTAGGGGATCTGAGGTAGGGGATCAACTAGTATCCCTAATGTAGGAGTTTAACTCCGAGATGTAAGATCTGCGGATCTGAGTTGATTTGGTTGAAGTGGCCCGAGGTTAGCACACGGCTAGAGAGGTGAAGGGGGGAAAGTGGACTACCCAACTCTGAGAATCACTATAACTTTCTGTGTTTATGGTGCTTGTTGTGATTGTCTCTTTAGTAGTAGTAGTAGTATTTCATAAATATTTTAAAAAGTAGACATCAACTATTCACCCCCCCCCCCCCCCCCTCTAGGTGAAGATTGACATCCCATAACTTACAAGTGGTATCAGATGAAAGTTGTTCAAGAATAGATTAACTAACATCTTGAACAGATATGCCTAAGGGAAGTTCAGTCTATCCACCATGTCTTCAGGAGAAAATTTTAAGGAGCTTGGTTCTATGAAATTTCCTATCTGCAGAAAAGAAAATTTTGTTATTTGGAAGGAAAGGGTCAGAATGTTCATGGATGCCTCTGACCCAAGGATTTCCATAACAGTTGAAGAAGGTCATTTCATCCCTATGAAAGCCTCTACTATTGATCCAAATATGCAGGTGCCAAAGAAGTACAATGATATGACTAAGGATGAAATCACCTTGGTGACCATGGACAAGAGGGTCAAGAACATCTTAATGAGTGTTATTGATGATTCCACATTTCAGAACTTTATTCACTGCAAGACATCCAAGGAGATGTGAGAATCTCTGATAGTCTATATGGAAGGTACTGAAGAAGTGAGTGGTGATAGAAAGCCCCCGCTAAACCAGGAATATGAAGCATTCAAGCAAGACAAGAAAGTCACAATCTCTGAATGCTTTGAAAAATTCTTCAAGATTATAAATGGCTTGAGAACTTATGGGAGAGAGTTTTCAAATTATGATTTAAATGATAAGTTCCTAAGGTTCTTGAATAAGGAACGAGACATCAAAATTTGTGCCATTAGAGAAATGGGGAACCTTGTTAGAATGGGGACCCAGAACTTATTTGGAAAACTGCTATCCCATGAGCTGTAGCTAAATACCAGAAAAGATGAAGAGGAAAGCAACAAGTCCTACTCCAAGGACATGTCAGTGGCTTTCAAGGCAGAAGGCTCAAGAAGAAGCGGAGGGGAATCTTCCATTCTTTCAAAAAGATGTGTTGATCATGAAGACTCTGAACCCAAAACATCAGGGTCTAAGCTTACTGATGGAGAACTGTCCTTGTTCTCCAAACAGTTCAAGAGGCTGTTGTTAAGGAGGAGGCATGACAAGAACAGATCCTCCACTTCCTCCATCTCAAGGAAGCCAAGCAACTGAGATGAAATGCCTAGACACAAGTCCAGAGTGAACATGTACGATTCTAAACATAACAAATACTTTTCAACTAACATTGTTTGTTATGGATGCAAAAAGACAGGTCACATTAATGCTGACCGTCCCTCTAAAAGAAAGGGAAATGAAAGAGCTGAAGAGAAGAGATCACTTAAGGGAAAGAAGCAAGAGAAAAGATTTATTGCCAAAAAGTCAAAGACCTTAAGTGATAGCAACAGCAGCTCCTCTGAATCAGAAGAAGAAACATATCTTGGGCTGATTGCTCTGTCTGAAGATGAGGGACAGGATGACAATCTTGCTGCCAAGGTGGGCATAAGAGGACCCATATCCCTCTCACACAGTAAGTCAGAAGATGAAGTCTGCTATGAGCTTATAGCCATGACTGATGAAGAAAGTCAGGATGAATATATCCTGCCCAGGTGTAGGATCAAGCGCAGCCAACTATCCCA